>CM045770.1:0-2800000 GCA_025200525.1 Camellia lanceoleosa
GCACAAAACAATGGCGACGCTGCGAGTAAAAATAGCGCGAAAAGTCAATAGCGCTGCACAAAATCACAAAAACAAACAAGCGACGCGCAAAAATAGCGTGAGTAGAGTGATTAACCGCGATTAAAATAAAGGCGACGCGCAAAATTGCGCCAAAGTGTCAATCAGACAAAAACAAAGGCGACGCCAGCAAAATAGCGCCCAGAAGTTCGACAAACCATCACAAAACAGCCTTCGACGCGTTAAAATAGCGCCGGTAGGAAAGTGATTAATCGCAGACAAAATAAAGGCGACGCCGCAAAATCGGCTAGCGCCACAAGGCGAGTGTCGTAACTTCGCGACAAAACAACAGTGCGCGACGCGCAAAATTACGCGAGTGATTAATTGCACAAAACAAAGGCGACGCTGCAAAATAGCGCGAAAAGTGGGTTAATCAACCGCACAAAATAAAGGCGACGCGCAAAATATGAATAGCATGAAGAGTGATAAATCGCGACAACAAATGAATGGTGCGACGCGCAAAATAGCGCGAAAGTGTCAATCGCGACAAAATAAAGGCGACGCGCAAAAATAGCGCGACCGAGCAAACTTCTCTACAAAACAATGCGGCCGCGCAAAATACGCGAAGTGATTAATCGCACAAAGACAAAGGCGACGCGCAAAATAGCGCGAAAAGTCTCGATGAATCGCGACAAAATGGGCGACGCTAAAATAGCGCGAGTGTCAATCGCACAAAAATAAAGGCGACGCGCAAAATAGCGAGAGTGATAAATCGCATTAAAATAAAGGCGACGCTGCAAAATAGCGCGAGTGATAAACGCATAAAATAAAGGCGACGCCGCAAAATAGCGCGAGTGATTAATCGCACAAAATAAGGCGACGCGCAAAATAGCGCGAGTGACAATCGCACAAATAAGGCGACGCAAAAAATAGCGCGGTGATAAATCGCGACAAAACAAAGGCGACGCGCAAAATAGCGCGGTAGTCAATCGCGACAAAACAAAGGCGACGCCGTTAAAATAGCGGAAAGTGATAAACTTCACAAAAATAAGGCGACGCGCAAAATAGCGCAGCCAATCGCACAAAACAAGGCGACGCAAAATAGCGCGAAAGATCAATCGCGACAAAACCAAGGCGACGCGCAAAATGGCGCGAAAAGTCAATCGCACAAAATAAAGGCGACGCGCGAAATTGCGCGAGTTAACTTCACAAAATAGCGACGCGCGAAAAGCGCAAAGTCAATCGCGACAAAATAAGGCGACGCCAGTAAAATAGCGCGCGAGTGATAAACCGCATACAATAAGGCGACGCGCAAAATAGCGAAAGTGATTAATCGCGACAAAACAAAGGCGACGCGCAAAATAGCGCGAGTGATAATCGCACAAACAAAGGCGACGCTGCAAAAATAGCGGGAGGGTCAATCGACAAAAACAAAGGCGACGCGCAAAGCAAGGCGGTGATTAATCGCACAAAATAAAGGCGACGCCGCAAAATAGCGCGAGTGATAAATCGCACAAAACAAAGGCGACGCAAAAATAGCGCGAGTGATTAATCGCGACAAAACAAAGGCGACGCGCAAAATAGCGCGAGTGTCAATCGCGACAAAACAAAGGCGACGTGCAAAATAGCGAGTGATAAATCGCACAAATAAAGGCGACGCGCAAAAATAGCGCTGAAAGGTCAATCGCGACAAAATAAAGGCGACGCCGCAAAAATAGCGCGAAGTGATTAATCGCGACAAAATAAGTGCGACGCGCAAATAGCGCGAGTGACAAACCGAGCAAAACAAAGGCGACGCGCAAAATCACGCGAGTGATTAATCGCGACAAACAAAGGCGACGCCGCAAAATAGCGCGAAAGTGTCAATCGCACAAAATAAAGGCGACGCGCAAAATAGCGCCAGTGTCAATCGCGACAAACAAAGGCGACGCGCAAAATAGCGCGAAGTGATAAACTTCGACAAACAAAGGCGACGCGCAAAATAGCGCTGAAAGTGTCAAATCGCACAAAACAAATGCGACGCGCAAAATAGCGCCAGTGATTAATCGCACAAAACAAAGGCGACGCGCAAAATAGCACGAAAGTGTCAACCGCACAAAACAAAGGCGACGCGCAAAATAGCGCGAAAGTTAATCGCACAAAACAAAGGCGACGCGCGCAAAATAGCGCGAAAGTGATAATCAGCAAAATAATGCGACGCGCAAAAATAGCGCGAAAGTGATCAATCGCACAAAACAAAGGCGACGCCAAAATAGCGCGAAAAGTGATTAATCGCATAAACAAAGGCGACGCCAAAATAGCGCGAGGGTCCGATTAATCGCACAAACAATGCGACGCGCAAAATAGCGCGAAAGTGTCAATCGCGACAAAACAAGGCGACGCGCAAATAGCGCCAGTGTCAACAAGACAAAACAAAGGCGACGACGCGCAAAATAGCGCGAAGTGATTAACCGCGACAAATAAAGGCGACGCGCAAAATAGCGAGGTGTCAAATCGCGAAAATAAAGGCGACGCGCGAAATAGCGCGAAAGTGTCAAATCGACAAAAACAATGCGACGCGCAAAATAGCGCGAGTGATTAATCGCGACAAAATCAGGCGACGCGCAAAATAGCGCGAAAGTGTCAATCGCACAAAAACAAAGGCGACGCGCAAAAATAGCGCCAGTATCAACCGCATAAAACAAGGCGACGCGAAAATAGCGCGAAAGTGATTAATCGCACAAAACAAAGGCGACGCGCAAAATAGCGCGAGTGATAAACTGCGACAAAATAAAGGCGACGCCGCAAAATAGCGCGAAAGTGTCAATCACAAAACAAAGGCGACGCGCAAAATAGCGCCAGTGATAAATCGCACAAAATAGGCGACGCGCAAAATAGCGCAGGAGTAAATCGCGACAAAACAAAGGCGACGCGAAAATAGCGCGAAAGTGTCAATCGCGACAAAATAAAGGCGACGCCGCAAAATAGCCGAGTGATAAACACAAAATGGAAGGCGACGCGCAAAATAGCGCGAGTGATTAATCGCACAAAACAAAGGCGACGCGCAAAATAGCGCGAGTGATTAATCGCACAAAACAAAGGCGACGCCGCAAAATAGCGCGAAAGTGATAAACGCACAAAACAAGGCGACGCGCAAAATAGCGCGTAGTGTAATCGCACAAAATAATGCGACGCGAAAAATAGCGCGAAAGTGATCAATCGCACAAAACAAAGGCGACGCCGCAAAATAGCGTGAGTGATTAACCGCACAAAACAAAGGCGACGCAAAATAGCGCGAAGTGATAAATCGCAAAAAAAGGCGACGCGCAAAAATAGCGCGTAGTGTCAATCGCACAAAACAAGGCGACGCGCAAAATAGCGCGAAAAGCCAACCGTGACAAAAACAAGGCGACGCGCAAAATAGCGCGTGATCAACGACAAAAAAAGGCGACGCGCAAAATAGCGCGAAAAGTAAATCAAGACAAAACAGGCGACGCGCAAAATAGCGCGAAAAGTGTCAATCGCACAAAATAAAGGCGACGCGAAAATAGCGCGAGTGATAAATCGCACAAAACAAAGGCGACGCGCGAAAATAGCGCGAGTGATAAATCGCACAAATAAAGGCGACGCGCAAAATAGCGAAAGTGATCAATCGCCAAAACAAAGGCGACGCGCGCAAAATAGCGGTGATCAATCGCGACAAAAAGTGCGACGCGCAAAACAGCGCGAGTGATTAACGGCACAAAACAGTGCGACGCGCAAAATAGCGCGAAAAGTCAATCGTGACAAAAAAGGCGACGCGCAAAATAGCGCCAGTGATTAATTGCACAAAAAAGGGCGACGCCCAAAATAGCTCGAGTGATAAATCGCGACAAAATAAAGGCGACGCGCAAAATAGCGCGAAGTGCCAATCGCACAAAACAAAGCGACGCCGCGAAAAATAGCGCGAGTGTCAATCGCGACAAAATACGGCGACGCGCAAAATAGCGCGAGTGTGAACTGCACAAAACAGTGCGACGCGCAAAATAGCGCGAGTGTCAAACTGCAGAAAACAGTGCGACGCGCAAAATAGCGCGAGTGAAAAACTGCACAAAACTGTGCGACGCGCAAAATAGCGCGAGTGACAAACTGTAAAAAACAATGCGACGCGCAAAATAACACGAGTGTCAAACTGCAAAAAACAGTGCTGCGCGCAAAATAGCGCGAGTGATAAACTGCACAAAACAGTGCGACGCGCAAAATAGCGCGAGTGTGAACTGCACAAAACAGTGCGACGCGCAAAACAGTGCGAGTGTCAAACTGCACAAGACAGTGCGACGCGCAAAATAGCACGAATGTCAATGCACAAAACAAAGGCGACGCCGCAAAATAGCGCGATGTTAACCGCACAAAATAAGGCGACGCGCAAAATAGCACGAGTGTCAATCGCAAAATAAAGGCGACGCGGAAAATAGCGCGAGTGATAAACCGCACCAAACAGTGCGACGCGCAAAATAGCGCGAGTGTCAACTGCATAAAACAGTGCGACGCGCAAAATAGCGCGAGTGTCAATCGCATGAAATAAAGGCGACGCGCAAATAGCGCGAGTGATTAATCGCGACAAAACAAAGGCGACGCGCAAAATAGTGTGAGTGATAAACTGCACAAAACAGCGCGACGCGCAAAATAGCGCGAGTGATAAACTGCACAAAACAGTGCGACGCGCAAAATAGCGCCGCGAAAGTGTCAATCGCACAAAACAAAGGCGACGCCGCAAAATAGCGCGAGTGGTAAATCGCGACAAAACAAAGGCGACGCGCAAAATAGCGCGAAAGTGATTAATCGCACAAAATGCGACGCGCAAATAGCGCGAGTGTCAATCGCACAAAACAAGGCGACGCAAAAATAGCGCGAGTGATAAATCGCACAAAACCATGCGACGCGCAAATAGCGCAAGTGATAAATCGCAGACAAACAAAGGCGACGCGCAAAATAGCGGTAAAGTGATAAAATCGACAAAATAAAGGCGACGCGCAAAAACAAAGGCGACGCCGCAAAATAGCGCGAGTGATTAATCGCACAAAACAAGGCGACGCGCTAAAAATAGCGCGAGTGATTAATCGCACAAAACAAGGCGACGCCAAAATAGCGCGAAAGTGTCAATCGCGACAAAACAAAGGCGACGCCGCAAAATAGCGCGAGTGTCAATCGCGACAAACAAAGGCGACGCGCAAAATAGCGCGAGTGATAAATCGACAAAATAAAGGCGACGCGCAAAATAGCGCGAAAGTGTCAATCGCACAAAAGGCGACGCGCAAAATAGCGCGAGTGATAACCGCAAAATAAAGGCGACGCGCAAAATAGCGCGAGTGATTAAATCGCATAAAAACAATGCGACACGCAAAATAGCGCGAGTGTCAACTGGACAAAACCGTGCGACGCGCAAAATAGCGCGAGTGATTAACTGCACAAAACAGTGCGACGCGCAAAATAGCGCGAGTGTCAACTGCACAAAACAGTGCGACGCGCAAAATAGCGCGAGTGATTAACTGCACAAAACAGTTCGACGCGCAAAATAGCGCGAGTGTCAATCGCACAAACAAAGGCGACGCGCAAAATAGCGCGAGTGGTCAATCGCACAAAACAAAGGCGACGCGCAAATAGCGCGTCAACCGCACAAATAAAGGCGACGCGCAAAATAGCGCGAGTGTCAATCGCGACAAAATAAAGGCGACGCGCAAAATAGCGCGAGTCAATCGCACAAAATAAAGGCGACGCGCAAAATAGCGCGAAAGTGATAAATCGCACAAAATAGGCGACGCGCAAAATAGCGCGATTAATCGCGACAAAATAAAGGCGACGCCGCAAAATAGCGCGAAAGTGATAAATCGCACAAAATAAAGGCGACGCGCAAAATAGCGCCAGTGTCAATTGCACAAAACAAAGGCGACGCGCAAAATAGCGCGAAGTGAAATCGCGACAAAACAAAGGCGACGCGCAAAATAGCGCGAGTGTCAATCGCACAAATAAAGGCGACGCGCAAAATAGCGCGAAAGTGTCAATCGCACAAAAAGGCGACGCGCAAAATAGCGCGAAAGGACAAAAACAAAAGGCGACGCGCAAAATAGCGCGAGTGTGAACTGCACAAAATAGTGCGACGCGCAAAATAGCGCGAGTGTCAACTGCACAAAATAGTGCGACGCGCAAAATAGCGCGTGTGATAAACTGAACAAAACAATGCGACGCGCAAAATAGCGCGAGTGAGAAACTGCACAAAACAGTGCGACGCGCAAAATAGCGCGAGTGACAAACTGCACAAAATAGTGCGACGCTGCGAAAATAGCGCGAGGTCAATCGCGACAAAACAAAGGCGACGCGCAAAATAGCGCGCAGTGATAAATCGCACAAATAAAGGCGACGCCGCAAAATAGCGCGAGTGTCAATCGCACAAAACAAGGCGACGCGCAAAATAGCGCGAAAGTGTCAATCGCACAAAATAAAGGCGACGCGCAAAATAGCGCGAGTGACAAATCGCACAAAACAAAGGCGACGCGCAAAATAGCGCGAAAGTCAATCGCGACAAAACAAGGCGACGCCAAAATAGCGCGAAAACAAGATGCAACAAGGCGACGCCGCAAAATAGCGCGAGTGATTAATCGCACAAAAATAGGCGACGCGCAAAATAGCGCGAGTGTCAATCGCACAAAACAAAGGCGACGCGCAAAATAGCGGTAAAGTGTCAATCGCACAAAATAAAGGCGACGCGCAAAATAGCGCGAGTGATCAATCGCACAAAACAAAGGCGACGCGCAAAATAGCGCGTGATCAATCGCACAAACAAGGCGACGCGCAAAATAGCGCGAGTGATTAATCGCACAAAAAAGGCGACGCGCAAAATAGCGCGAAGTGTCAATCGCACAAAACAAAGGCGACGCGCAAAATAGCGCGAAAGTGATAAATCGCAAAACAAAGGCGACGTGCAAAATAGCGAGAGTGATTAACTGCACAAAACATTGCGACGCGCAAAATAGCGCGAGTGTCAACTGCACAAATAAAGGCGACGCCGCAAAAAATAGCGCGAGTGACAATCGACAAAACACTGTGACGCGCAAAATAGCGCGAGTGATAATCGCACAAAATAAAGGCGACGCGCAAAAATAGCGCGAAAGTGATAATCGCACAAAACAAAGGCGACGCGCAAAATAGCGCGAGTGATTAATCGCACAAACAAAGGCGACGCCGAAATAGCGCGAAAGTGTCAATCGCACAAAATAAAGGCGACGCCGCAAAATAGCGAGTGATAAATCAAAAGACGCGCAAAATGGCGACGCGCAGAATAGCGCTAGTGTCAACTGCACAAAACAAAGGCGACGCGCAAAATAGCGCCAGTGTCAATCGCGACAAATAAAGGCGACGCGCAAAATAGCGCCAGTGATAAACTGCACAAAATAAAGGCGACGCTGCTAAAATAGCGCGAAAGTGATTAATCGACAAAAAGGCGACGCGCAAAATAGCGCGAAAGTGTCAATCGACAAAACAAAGGCGACGCGCAAAATAGCGCGAGTGATCAATCGCACAAAAACAAGGCGACGCGCAAATAGCGAAAGTGTCAATCGCGACAAAATAAGGCGACGCGCAAAATAGCGCGAGTGATAATCGCACAAAATAAAGGCGACGCGCAAAATAGCGCGAGTGTGAACTGCACAAAACAGTGCGACGCGCAAAATTGCGCGAGTGATAAACTGCACAAAACAGTGCGACGCGCAAAATTGCGCGAGTGTCAAACTGCACAAAACAGTGCGACGCGCAAAATAGCGCGAGTGTCAAACTGCAAATAACAGTGCGACGCGCAAATTAGCGCGAGTCTGAACTGCACAAAACAGTGCGACGCGTAAAATAGCGCGAGTGATAAACTGCAGAAAACAGTGCGACGCGCAAAATAGCGCGAGTGTCAAACTGCACAAAACAGTGCGTCGCGCAAAATAGCACGAGTGTCAAACTGCACAAAACAGTGCGATGCGCAAAATAGCGCGAGTGATCAATCGCGACAAAAATAAGCGACGCGCAAAATAGCGCAAGTGATTAATCGCACAAAATAAAGGCGACGCGCAAAAATAGCGCGAAAAGTCAATCGCACAAAATAAAGGCGACGCGCAAAATAGCGCGAGTGATAAATCGACAAAACAAAGGCGACGCGCAAAATAGCGCGAAAAGTCAATCGCGCACAAAACAAGGCGACGCGCAAAATAGCGCGAAAGTGGATCAATCGCACAAAGGCGACGCGCAAAATAGCGCGAAAAGATCAATCGCGACAAAACAAGGCGACGCGCAAAATAGCGCGAGTGTCAACGCACAAAATAAAGGCGACGCGCAAAATAGCGCGAGTGATTAACTGCACAAAATAAGGCGACGCGCAAAATTTCGCGAAGTGATCAATCGCGACAAAACAAAGGCGACGCGCAAAATAGCGCGAGTGATAAATGGCACAAAACAAGGCGACGCAAAATAGCGCGAAAGTGATTAATCGCGACAAATGCGACGCGAAAATAGCGCGAAAAGTCAATCGCACAAAATAAAGGCGACGCGCAAAATAGCGCGAGTGATAAACTGGACAAAAGTGCGACGCGCAAAATAGCGCGAGTGTAAACTGCACAAAAAGTGCGACGCGCAAAATAGCGCGAGTGTAAACTGCACAAAACAGTGCGACGCGCAAAATAGCGCGAGTGTTAAACTGCACAAAACAGTGCGACGCGCAAAACAGCGCGAGTGTGAACTGCACAAAACAGTGCGACGCGCAAAATAGCGCGAGTGTCAATTGCACAAAACGGGGCGACGCGCAAAATAGCGCGAGTGTCAACTGCACAAAACAGTGCGACGCGCAAAATAGCGCGAGTGATAAACTGCACAAAACAGTGCGACGCGCAAAATAGCGCGAGTGTGAATTGCACAAAACATTGCGACGCGCAAAATAGCGCGAGTGATTAATGCATAAACAAAGGCGACGCGCAAAATAGCGCGAGTGTCAATCGCACAAAACAAAGGCGACGCGCAAAATAGCGTAGTGATAAACGATCGCACAAAACAGGCGACGCGCAAAATAGCGCGAAAGTGATTAATCGCACAAAACAAAGGCGACGCGCAAAATAGCGCCAGTGTCAATCGCGACAAAATAAAGGCGACGCGCGCAAAATAGCGCGGGTGATGAACTGCACAAAACAGAGCGACGCGCAAAATAGCGAGAGTGTTAACTGCACAAAACAAGGCGACGCAAAATAGCGCGAAAGTGTCAATCGCGACAAAACAAAGGCGACGCGCAAAATAGCGCGGTAGTGATCAATCGCACAAAACAAGGCGACGCAAAATAGCGCCAGTGATCAATCGCACAAAATAAAGGCGACGCGCAAAATAGCGCGAAAAGTCAATCGCACAAAACAAAGGCGACGCGCAAAATAGCGCGAAAAGTCAATCGCACAAAACAAAGGCGACGCGCAAAATAGCGTGAAAAATCGCACAAAACAAAGGCGACGCGCAAAATAGCGCGAGTGTCAATCGCACAAAATAAAGGCGACGCCGCGCAAAATAGCGCGAAAGTGTCAATCGCGACAAAAACAAGGCGACGCGCAAAATAGCGCGAGTGTCAATCGCACAAAATAAAGGCGACGCGCAAAATAGCGCGAAAGTGATAAAACAAAGGCGACGCGCAAAATAGCGCGAAAGTGATAAATCGCACAAAACAAAGGCGACGCGCAAAATAGCGCGAGTGATCAATCGCACAAAACAAAGGCGACGCGTAAAATAGCGCGAGTGTCAATCGCACAAAATAAGGCGACGCGCAAAAATAGCGCGAAAGTGATCAACCGCGACAAAACAAGGCGACGCAAAATAGCGCGAGTGATCAATCGCACAAATAAAGGCGACGCGCAAAATAGCGCCAGTGATTAATCGCGACAAAATAAAGGCGACGCGCAAAATAGCGAGTGATAAACCGCACAAAATAAAGGCGACGCGCAAAATAGCGCGAAAGTGTCAATCGCGACAAAACAAAGGCGACGCGCAAAATAGCGCGTAGTGATAAATCGCACAAAATAAAGGCGACGCGCAAAAATAGCGCGAAAGTGTCAATCGCACAAAACAAGGCGACGCGGAAAAAAGCGCCAGTGTTAATCGCACAAAACAAAGGCGACGCGCAAAATAGCGCGAAGATTAATCGCGACAAACAGTGCGACGCGCAAAATAGCGCGAGTGTCAACTGCACAAAACAGTGCGACGCGCAAAATAGCGCGAGTGTCAACAGCACAAAACAGTGCGACGCGCAAAATAGCGCGAGTGTCAACTGCACAAAACAGTGCGACGCGCAAAATCGCGCGAGTGTCAACTTCGCAAAACAGTGCGACGCGCAAAATCGCGCGAGTGTCAACTGCGACGCGCAAAATAGCGCGAGTGTCAACTGCACAAAATCGAGGGACGAGCGAAATTGCGCGAGTGTCAACTGCACAAAACAGTGCGACGCGCAAAATAGCGCGAGTGATAAACTGCACAAAACAGTGCGACGCGCAAAATAGCGCGAGTGTCAACGGGACAAAATAGTGCGACGCGCAAAATAGCGCCAGTGATAAACTCCACAAAACAGTGCGACGCGCAAAATAGCGCGAGTGATAAACTGCACAAAATAGTGCGACGCGCAAAATAGCGAAAGTCAATCGACAAAATAAAGGCGACGCGCAAAATAGCGCAAACTACAAAACATTGCGACGCGCAAAATAGCGCGAGTGATTAATCGCACAAACAAAGGCGACGCGCAAAATAGCGCGAGTCAATCGCACAAAATAAAGGCGACGCGCAAAATAGCGCGAGTGTCAATCGCACAAAATAAAGGCGACGCGCAAAATAGCGCGAAAGTGATAAACCACAAAATAAATGCGACGCGCAAAATAGCGCGAGTGTCAATCGCACAAAATAAAGGCGACGCGCAAAATAGCGCGAAAGTGTCAATCGCGACAAAAAAGGCGACGCGCAAAATAGCGCGAAAGCCAATCGCACAAAACAAGGCGACGCGCAAAATAGCGCGAGTGATCAATCGCACAAAACAAAGGCGACGCGCAAAATAGCGCGAAAGTGATTAATCGCACAAAACCAGGCGACGCGCAAAAATAGCGCGAGTGTCAATCGCACAAAACAAAGGCGACGCGCAAAATAGCGCGAAAGTGTCAATCGCACAAAATAAAGGCGACGCGCAAAATAGAGCAAAACAAAGGCGGCGCGCAAAATAGCCCGAGGATCAAACTGCACAAAATAGTGCTACGCGCAAAATACCGCGAAAGTGATTAATCGCACAAAAAAGGCGACGCGCAAAATAGCGCGAGTGTCAATTGCACAAAACAAAGGCGACGCGCAAAATAGCGCGAAAGTGATCAATCGCACAAAACAAAGGCGACGCGCAAAATAGCGCGAGTGATAAATCGACAAAACAAAGGCGACGCAAAAATAGCGCGAGTAATTAATCGCAAAAATAAAGGCGACGCGCGACGCGCAAAATAGCGCGAGTGTCAATCGCACACAAAAAGGCGACGCCGCAAAATAGCGCGAGTGTCAATAAAGACAAAACAAAGGCGACGCACAAAATAGCGCGCGTGATTTATCGCACAAAAGAGAGCGACGCGCAAAATTGCGCGAGTGTCGAAATGCACAAAACGGTGCAACGCGCACAATAGCGCGAGTGACAAACTGTGGAAAACAATGCGACGCGCAAAATAGCGCGAAAGTGATTAATCGCACAAAAAGGCGACGCGCAAAATTGCGCGAAAGTGTCAATCGCACAAAACAAGGCGACCCGCAAAAATAGCGCTCAATCGCACAAAATAAAGGCGACGCCAAGAAAATCGCGCTGCGAAAGTGATAAATCGCCCAAAACAAAGGCGACGCGCAAAAAAGTCAATCGCACAAAATAAAGGCGACGCGCAAAATAGCGCGAGTGTCAATCGCGACAAAATAAAGGCGACGCGCAAAAAATAGCGCGAAAAGTCAATCGCACAAAAATAAAGGCGACGCGCAAAATAGCGCCCAATCGCTACAAAACAAGGCGACGCGCAAAATAGCGCCAGGATTAATCGCACAAAATAAAGGCGACGCCGCAAAATAGCGCGAGTGATCAATCGCACAAAACAAGGCGACGCGCAAAATAGCGCGAAAGTGATTAATCGCACAAAATAAAGGCGACACGCAAAATTGCGCGAGTGATTAACTGCACTAAAGAATGCGACGCACAAAATAGCGCGAAAGTCAATCGCACAAAATAAGGCGACGCGCAAAATAGCGCGAGTGTCAATCGCACAAAACAAAGGCGACGCGCAAAATAGCGCCAGTGATTAACTACACAAAACAGGGCGACGGGCGAAAGAGCGCGAAAGTGATTAATCGCGACAAAATAAAGGCGACGCGCAAAATAGTGTCAATCGCGACAAATAGGCGACGCCGCAAAATAGCGCGAGTGACAATCGCAAAACAAGGCGACGCGCAAAATAGCGCGAAAGTGATTAATCGCGACAAAATAAAGGCGACGCGCAAAATAGCGCCGCCGAGTGATCAATCGCACAAACAGCGACGCGCAAAATGGCGCGAGTGTCAATCGCACAAAATAAAGGCGACGCGCAAAATAGCGCGAGTGATAAATCGCACAACAAAGGCGACGCGCAAAATAGCGCGAAAGTGTCAATCGCGACAAAATAAAGGCGACGCGCAAAATAGCGCGAGTGATAAACGCAAAATAATGCGACGCGCAAAATAGCGCGAATTAATCGCACAAAATAAGGCGACGCGCAAAATAGCGCGAGTGTCAATCGCACAAAACAAGGCGACGCGCAAAATAGCGCGAGTGATAATCGCACAAAATAAAGGCGACGCGCAAAATAGCGCCAGTGATTAATCGCACAAAACAAGGCGACGCGCAAAATAGCGCGAAGTGATAAATCGCGACAAAAGGCGACGCGCAAAATAGCGCGAGTGTCAATCGACAAAATAAAGGCGACGCGCAAAATAGCGCGAAAGTGATAATCGCACAAAACAAAGGCGACGCGCCATAGCGCGAGAGTGATAAATCGCACAAAACAAAGGCGACGCGCAAAATAGCGCGAGCAAGTTAATCGCAAAAAAAGGCGACGCGCAAAAATAGCGAGTGATAAATCGCGACAAAAAGGCGACGCGCAAAATAGCGAGTGTCAATCGCACAAAATAAAGGCGACGCCGCAAAATAGCGCGAGTGATAAATCGCACAAAAAGGCGACGCGCAAAATAGCGCGAGTGATCAATCGCACAAAACAAGGCGACGCGCAAAATAGCGCGAAGTGTCGAAATGACCAAAATATAATGCGACGCGCAAAATAGCGCGAAAGTCAATCGCACAAAACAAAGGCGACGCGCAAAATAGCGCGAGTGTCAATCGCAAAACAAGGCGACGCGCAAAATAGCGCGAGTGATCAATCGCACAAAACAAAGGCGACGCGCAAAATAGCGCGAGTGAAATCGCACAAAATAAGGCGACGCGCAAAATAGCACGAGTGATAAGTTGCACAAAACAAAGGCGACGCGCAAAATAGCGCGAAAGTGATTAATCGCGACAAAATAAAGGCGACGCGCAAAATAGCGCGAGTGTCAATCGCACAAAATAAAGGCGACGCGCAAAATAGCGCGATTGTGAACGGCACAAAACAGTGTGACGCGCAAAATAGCGCGAGTGTCAAACTGCACAAAACAGTGCGACGGGCAAAATAGCGCAAGTGAAAAACTTCACAAAACAGGGCGACGCGCTAAATAGCGCGAGTGTGAACTTCACAAAACAGTGCGACGCGCAAAATAGCGCGAGTGTCAATCGCGACAAAACAAAGGCGACGCGCAAAATAGCGCGAAAGTGATAAACTTACAAAACAAAGGCGACGCGCAAAAATATCGCGAGTGATTAATCAGACAAGACAAAGGCGACGCACAAAATTACGCGAGTGATTAATCAAGACAAACAAAGGCGACGCGCAAAATAAAGCGCGAAGCCAATCGCACAAAACCATGCGACGCGCAAAATAGCGCAGGTGTGAACTGCACAAAACAGTGCGACGCGCAAAATAGCACACGTGTGAACTGGACAAAACCGTGCGACGCGCAAAAGAGAGCGAGTGTCAACTGCACAAAATAGTGCGACGCGCAAAGTAGCACGAGTGATAAACTGCACAAAACAGTGCGACGTGCAAAATAGCGCGATTGATAACCAGCAGAAAATAGTGCGACGCGCAAAATTGCGCGAAAGTGTCAATCGCACAAAACAAAGGCGACGCGCAAAATAGCGCGAAAGTGTCAATCGCACAAAACCACGCGACGCCAAATTAGTGCGACGCGCAAAATAGCGCGAGTGATAAACTGCACAAAATAGTGCGACGCGCAAAATAGCGCGAGTGTCAACTGCACAAAACAGTGCGACGCGCAAAATAGCGCGAGTGATAAACTGCACAAAATAGTGCGACGTGCAAAATAGCGCGAGTGATTAACTGCAGAAAACAGTGCGACGCGCAAAATAGCGCGAGTGTCAACTGCACAAAACAGTGCGACGCGCAAAATAGCGAGAGTGTCAACTGCACAAAACACAGCGACGCGCATAATAGCGCGAGTGTCAACAGCACAAAACAGTGCGACGCGCAAAATAGCGCGAGTGATAAACTGTAAAAAGCTGTGCGACGGGCAAAATAGCGCGATTGATTAATCGCGACAGGCGACGCAAAATAGCGCGACGAATCGCACAAAACAAAAGGCGACGCGCAAAATAGCGGAGTGATAAAATCGCACAAAAAAGGCGACGCGCAAAATAGCGCGAGTGATAAACTTCACAAAACAAAGGCGACGCGAAAATAGGCGCGACAAAATAAAGGCGACGCGCAAAATAGCGCGAAGTTCGATGAATCGCGACAAAATAAAGGCGACGCGCAAAATAGCGCGAAAGTGTCAATCGCACAAAACAAAGGCGACCCGCAAAATAGCGCGAGTGTCAACAAAGACAAAACAAAGGCGACGCGCAAAATAGCGCGAAAGTGATTAATCGCACAAAACAGGCGACACGCAAAATTGCGCGAAAGTGTCAACGCACAAAAACAAGGCGACGCGGCAAACTAGCGCGAAAGTGACAAACTTCACAAAATAATGCGATGCGCAAAATTGCGCGAGAGATTAACTGCACAAAACAGTACTACGCGCAAAATTGCGCGAAAGTCAATCGCGACAAAACAAAGGCGACCCGCAAAATAGCGCCAAAGGTCAACCGCACAAAATAAAGGCGACGCGCAAAAATCGCGCGAGTGATAAACTTCCCAAAACACGGCGATGCGCAAAATAGCGCGAGTGTCAACTGCACAAAACAGTGCGATGCGCAAAATAGCGCGAAAAGTCAATCGCACAAAACAAAGGCGACGCGCAAAATAGCGCGACCGAGCAAATCACAAAACAATGCGCCGCGCAAAACAAATATGTAGTGATTAATCGCACAAAATAGTGCGACGCGCAAAATAGCGCGAGTGTCAATCGCACAAATAAAGGCGACGCGCAAAATAGCGCGAGTGATAAACTGCACAAAACAAAGGCGACGCGCAAAATAGCGCGAAAGTGATTAATCGACAAAACAAAGGCGACGCGCAAAATAGCGCGAGTCCGTCAATCGCACAAAATAAAGGCGACGCGCAAAATAGCGCGAAAGGTCAACAAAGACAAACAAAGGCGACGCGCAAAATAGCGCGAGTAATTAATCGCGACAAAATAAAGGCGACGCGCAAAATTTCGCGAGTGTCAATCGCGACAAAAAGGCGACGCAAAATAGCGCTAGTGACAAACTGCACAAAACAATGCAACGCGCAAATTGCGCGAGTGATTAATCGCACAAAATGGGCGACGCGCAAAATATCGCGAAGTGTCAATCGCACAATAAAGGCGACGCCAAAAATAATAGTGCGCGCGCTAACGTGACAAAAACCACGAAAAATAAAGCGCGCGATCGCCACCGTGACAAAAATGCGACGCGCAAAATGGCGCCAAAGGTCAATCGCACAAAACAAAGGCGACGCGCAAAATAGCGCGAGTGATAAATCGCACAACAAAGGCGACGCGCAAAATAGCGCGAGTGTCAACTGCACAAAACAGTGCGACGCGCAAAATAGCGCGAGTGAAGAACTGCACAAAACAGTGCGACGCGCAAAATAGCGCCAGTGTCAACTGCACAAAACAGTGCGACGCGCAAAATAGCGCGAGTGTCAACTGCACAAAACAGTGCGACGCGCAAAATTGCGCGAGTGATAAACTGCACAAAACAGTGCGACGCGCAAAATAGCGCGAGTGTCAACTGCACAAAACAGTGCGACGCGCAAAATAGCGCGAGTGTCAACTGCACAAAACAGTGCGACGCGCAAAATAGCGCGAGTGTCAACTGCACAAAATAAAGGCGACGCGCGCAAAATAGCGCTTAGTGATTAATCGCGACAAAATAAAGGCGACGCGCAAAATAGCGCGAAAGTGTCAACGCACAAAATAAAGGCGACGCGCAAAATAGCGCGAGTGATTAATAAGACAAAACAGTGCGACGCGCAAAATAGCGCGAGTGTCAACAGCGCAACACAGTGCGACGCGCAAAATAGCGCGAGTGTCAACTGCACAAAACAGTGCGACGCGCAAAATAGCGCGAGTGATAAACTGCCCAAAACAGTGCGACGCGCAAAATAGCGCGAGTGTCAACTGCACAAAACAGTGCGACGCGCAAAATAGCGCGAGTGTCAACTGCACAAAACAGTGCGACGCGCAAAATAGCACGAGTGTCAACTGCACAAAACAGTGCGACGCGCAAAATAGCGCGAGTGATAAACTGCACAAAACAGTGCGACGCGCAAAATAGCGCGAGTGATTAACTGCACAAAACAGTGCGACGCGCAAAATAGCGCGAGTCAAATCGCGAAAAAAGGCGACGCGCAAAAATAGCGCGAAAGTGATAAATCGCACAAAACTAGGCGACGCGCAAAATAGCGCGAAAGTGTCAATCGCACAAAATAAAGGCGACGCGCAAAATAGCGCGAAAGTCAATCGCCAAAATAATGCGACGCGCGCAAAATAGCGCGAGTGACGAATCGTGACAAAACAAAGGCGACGCGCAAAATAGCGCGAGTGTCAATCGCACAAAATAAAGGCGACGCGCAAAATAGCGCGAGTGATAAATCGCACAAAAAAGGCGACGCGCAAAATAGCGGGAGTGATAATCGCATAAAATAAGGCGACGCGCAAAATAGCGCGAGTGATTAATCGCACAAAATAAAGGCGACGCGCAAAATAGCGCGAAAGTGTCAATCGCACAAAAAGGCGACGCGCAAATAGCGCGAAGTGTCAATCGACAAAACAAAGGCGACGCAAAATAGCGCGAGTGTCAACAAGACAAAACTATGCGACGCGCAAAATAGCGCGAGTGATAAACTGCACAAAACAGTGCGACGCGCAAAATAGCGCGAGTGTGAACTGCGCAAAACAGTGCGACGCGCAAAATAGCGCGAGTGATAAACTTCCCAAAACAGTGCGACGCGCAAAATAGCGCGAGTGATAAACTGCACAAAACAAATCGACGCGCAAAATAGCGCGAGTGTCAACAGCACAAAACTGTGCGACGCGCAAAATAGCGCGAGTGTCAACTGCACAAAATAGTGCGACGCGCAAAATAGCGCGAGTGATAAACTGCACAAAACAGTGCGACGCGCAAAATAGCGCGAGTGATTAACTGCACAAAACAGTGCGACGCGCAAAATAGCGCGAGTGTCAACTGCACAAAACAGTGCGACGCGCAAAATGACGCCAGTGTCAACTGCTCAAAACAGTGCGACGCGCAAAATAGCGAGAGTGATAAACTGCACAAAACAGTGCGACGCGCAAAATAGCGCGAGTGTCAACTGCACAAAACAGTGCGACGCGCAAAATAGCGCGAGTGACAAACATCACAAAACAATGCGACGCGCAAAATTGCGCGAGTGATTAACTGCACAAAACAGTGCGACGCGCAAAATAGCGCGAGTGTCAACTGCACAAAACAGTGTCAACTGCACAAAACAGTGCGACGCGCAAAATAGCGCGAGTGATAAACTTCACAAAACAGTGCGACGCGCAAAATAGCGCGAGTGTCAACTGCACAAAACAGTGCGACGCGCAAAATAGCGCGAGTGTCAACTGCACAAAATAGTGCGACGCGCAAAATAGCACGAGTGTCAACTGCACAAAACAGTGCGACGCGCAAAATAGCGCGAGTGATAAACTGCACAAAACAGTGCGACGCGCAAAATAGCGCGAGTGATAAACTGCAAAAGCGTCGCGGACCATAACAAGGACGTATCAAATCGCATGTAAAGGCGACGCGCAAAATAGTGCGCATCACAACCGCACAAAACCATGCGACGCCGCAAAATGGCGCCAGTGTCAATCGCGACAAAACAAGGCGACGCGCAAAATAGCGCGAGTGACAACCGCACAAAACAATGCTACGCGCTAAATTGCGCGATTGACAACTGCACAAAATAATGCGACGCGCAATATAGCGCCAGGTCAAATCGCACGAATAAAGGCGAAGCGCAAAATAGCGCGAGTGTCAATCGCAAAATAAAGGCGACGCGCAAAATAGCGCGAGTGATAAATCTTCACAAAACAAAGGCGACGCACAAAATAGCGCGAGTGATTAATCGCACAAAATAAAGGCGACGCGCAAAATAGCGCGAGTGATTAATCGCACAAAATAAAGGCCACGCGCAAAATAGCACGAGTGTCAATCGACAAAATAAAGGCGACCCGCAAAATAGCGCTAGTGTCAACAGCACAAAACAGTGCGACGCGCAAAATAGCGCGAGTGATTAACTGCACAAAACAGTGCGACGCGCAAAATTGCGCGAGTGTCAACGGCACAAAACAGTGCGACGCGCAAACTAGCGCGAGTGACAAACTTCACAAAACAATGCGACGCGCAAAATCGCGCGAGTGATTAACTGCACAAAACAGTGCGACGCGCAAAATTGCGCGAGTGTCAACTGCACAAAACAGTGCGACCCGCAAAATAGCGCCAGTGTCAACTGCACAAAACAGTGCGACGCGCAAAATCGCGCGAGTGATAAACTTCCCAAAACAGTGCGACGCGCAAAATAGCGCGAGTGTCAACTGCACAAAACAGTGCGACGCGCAAAATAGCGCGAGTGTCAACTGCACAAAACAGTGCGACGCGCAAAATAGCACGAGTGTCAACTGCACAAAACAGTGCGACGCGCAAAATAGCGCGACTGATAAACTTCACAAAACAATGCGTCGCGCAAAATAGCGCGAGTGATTAACTGCACAAAATAGTGCGACGCGCAAAATAGCGCGAGTGTCAACTGCACAAAACAGTGCGACGCGCAAAATAGCGCGAGTGATAAACTTCACAAAACAGTGCGACGCGCAAAATAGCGCGAGTGATTAACTGCACAAAACAGTGCGACGCGCAAAATAGCGCGAGTCTGATTAACTGCACAAAACAGTGCCACGCGCAAAATAGCGCGAGTGTCAACTGCACAAAACAGTGCGACCCGCAAAATAGCGCTAGTGTCAACAGCACAAAACAGTGCGACGCGCAAAATAGCGCGAGTAATTAACTGCACAAAACAGTGCGACGCGCAAAATTGCGCGAGTGTCAACTGCACAAAACAGTGCGACGCGCAAACTAGCGCTAGTGACAAACTTCACAAAACAATGCAACGTGCAAAATTGCGCGAGTGATTAACTGCACAAAACTGTGCGACGCGCAAAATAGCGCGAGTGTCAACTGCACAGAACAGTGCGACGCGCAAAATAGTGCGACTGTCAACTTCACAAAACCATGCGACGCGCAAAATGGCGCCAGTGTCAACTGCACAAAACAGTGCGACGCGCAAAATAGCGAGAGTGATAAACTGCACAACACAGTGCGACTCGCAAAACAGCGCGAGTGTCAACTGCCCAAAACAGTGCGACGCGCAAAATTGCGCGAGTGACGAACTGCACAAAATAATGCGACGCGCAATATAGCGCCGGTGTCAACTGCACGAAACAATGCGACGCGCAAAATAGCGCGAGTGTCAACTGCACAAAACAGTGCGACGCGCAAAATTGCGCGAGTGATAAACTTCACAAAACAGTGCGACGCACAAAATAGCGCGAGTGATTAACTGCACAAAACAGTGCGACGCGCAAAATAGCGCGAGTCTGATTAATCGCAAAATAAAGCACACGCGCAAAATAGCGCAAGTGTCAATTGCACAGAACAACGCGACGCGCAAAATAGCGCTAGTGTCAACAAAGACAAAATAAAGGCGACGCAAAATAGCGCGAGTGATTAATCGCACAAAATAAAGGCGACGCGCAAAATTGCGCGAGTGTCAACGGCACAAAACAGTGCGACGCGCAAACTAGCGCGAGTGACAAACTTCACAAAACAATGCGACGCGCAAAATCGCGCGAGTGATTAACTGCACAAAACAGTGCGACGCGCAAAATTGCGCGAGTGTCAACTGCACAAAACAGTGCGACCCGCAAAATAGCGCCAGTGTCAACTGCACAAAACAGTGCGACGCGCAAAATCGCGCGAGTGATAAACTTCCCAAAACAGTGCGAGGCGCCAAATAGCGCGAGTGTCAACTGCACAAAACAGTGCGACGCGCAAAATAGCGCGAGTGTCAACTGCACAAAACAGTGCGACGCGCAAAATAGCACGAGTGTCAACTGCACAAAACAGTGCGACGCGCAAAATAGCGCGAGTGATAAACTTCACAAAACAATGCGACGCGCAAAATAGCGCGAGTGATTAACTGCACAAAACAGTGCGACGCGCAAAATAGCGCGAGTGTCAACTGCACAGAACAGTGCGACGCGCAAAATAGTGCGACTGTCAACTGCACAAAACCATGCGACGCGCAAAATGGCGCCAGTGTCAACTGCACAAAACAGTGCGACGCGCAAAAAAGCGCGAGTGATAAACTGCACAAAACCATGCGACGCGCAAAATGGCGCCAGTGTCAACTGCACAAAACAGTGCGACGCGCAAAATAGCGAGAGTGATAAACTGCACAACACAGTGCGACTCGCAAAACAGCGCGAGTGTCAACTGCCCAAAACAGTGCGACGCGCAAAATTGCGCGAGTGACGAACTGCACAAAATAATGCGACGCGCAATATAGCGCCGGTGTCAACTGCACGAAACAGTGCGACGCGCAAAATAGCGCGAGTGTCAACTGCACAAAACAGTGCGACGCGCAAAATAGCGCGAGTGATAAACTTCACAAAACAGTGCGACGCACAAAATAGCGCGAGTGATTAACTGCACAAAACAGTGCGACGCGCAAAATAGCGCGAGTGTCAACTGCACAAAACAGTGCGACCCGCAAAATAGCGCGAGTGTCAACTGCACAAAACAGTGCGACGCGCAAAATAGCGCGAGTGATTAACTGCACAAAACAGTGCGACGCGCAAAATTGCGCGAGTGTCAACTGCACAAAACAGTGCGACGCGCAAAATAGCGCGAGTGACAAACTTCACAAAACAATGCGACGCGCAAAATAGCGCGAGTGATTAACTGCACAAAACAGTGCGACGCGCAAAATAGCGCGAGTGTCAACTGCACAAAACAGTGCGACGCGCAAAATAGCGCGAGTGTCAACTGCACAAAACAGTGCGACGCGCAAAATCGCGCGAGTGTCAACTTCGCAAAACAGTGCGACGCGCAAAATCGCGCGAGTGTCAACTGCCCAAAACAGTGCGACGCGCAAAATAGCGCGAGTGTCAACTGCACAAAACAGTGCGACGCGCAAAATAGCGCGAGTGTCAACTGCACAAAACAGTGCGACGCGCAAAATAGCGCGAGTGATGAACTGCACAAAACAGTGCGACGCGCAAAATAGCGCGAGTGTCAACTGCACAAAACAGTGCGACGCGCAAAATTGCGCGAGTGATGAACTGCACAAAACAGTGCGACGCGCAAAATAGCGCGAGTGTCAACTGCACAAAACAGTGCGACGCGCAAAATAGCGCGAGTGTCAACTGCACGAAACAGGGCGACGCGCAAAATAGTGCAATCCAATCGCACAAAACCGCGGCGACGCGCAAAATAGCGAGAGTGATAAATCGCACAACAAAGGCGACTTCGCAAAAAATGCGCGAGTGTCAATCGCCTAAATAAAGGCGACGCGCAAAATTGCGCGAGTGACGAACTGCACAAAATAATGCGACGCGCAATATAGCGCCGGTGTCAACTGCACGAAACAGTGCGACGCGCAAAATAGCGTGAGTGATTAACTACTCAAAACATTGCGACGCGCAAAATAGCGCGAGTGATAAACTTCACAAAACAGTGCGACGCACAAAATAGCGCGAGTGATTAACTGCACAAAACAGTGCCACGCGCAAAATAGCGCGAGTGTCAACTGCACAAAACAGTGCGACCCGCAAAATAGCGCTAGTGTCAACAGCACAAAACAGTGCGACGCGCAAAATAGCGCGAGTGATTAACTGCACAAAACAGTGCGACGCGCAAAATTGCGCGAGTGTCAACTGCACAAAACAGTGCGACGCGCAAACTAGCGCGAGTGACAAACTTCACAAAACAATGCGACGCGCAAAATCGCGCGAGTGATTAACTGCACAAAACAGTGCGACGCGCAAAATTGCGCGAGTGTCAACTGCACAAAACAGTGCGACCCGCAAAATAGCGCCAGTGTCAACTGCACAAAACAGTGCGACGCGCAAAATCGCGCGAGTGATAAACTTCCCAAAACAGTGCGAGGCGCAAAATAGCGCGAGTGTCAACTGCACAAAACAGTGCGACGCGCAAAATAGCGCGAGTGTCAACTGCACAAAACAGTGCGACGCGCAAAATAGCACGAGTGTCAACTGCACAAAACAGTGCGACGCGCAAAATGGCGAGAGTGATAAACTGCACAAAACAGTGCGACGCGCAAAACAACGCGAGTGTCAACTGCACAAAACAGTGCGACGCGCAAAATAGCGCGAGTGATAAACTTCACAAAACAATGCGTCGCGCAAAATAGCGCGAGTGATTAACTGCACAAAACAGTGTGACGCGCAAAATAGCGCGAGTGTCAACTGCACAGAACAGTGCGACGCGCAGAATAGCGCGAGTGTCAACTGCACAAAACCATGCGACGCGCAAAATGGCGCCAGTGTCAACTGTAAAACACAGTGCGACGCGCAAAATAGCGAGAGTGTCAACTGCACAAAACAGTGCGACGCGCAAAATTGCGCGAGTGACGAACTGCACAAAACAATGCGACGCACAATATAGCGCCAGTGTCAACTGCACAAAACTGTGCGACGCGCAAAATAGCGCGAGTGTCAACTGCACAAAACAGTGCGACGCGCAAAATAGTGCAACTGTCAACTGCACAAAACCATGCGACGCGCAAAATGGCGCCAGTGTCAACTGCACAAAACAGTGCGACGCGCAAAATAGCGAGAGTGATAAACTGCACAACACAGTGCGACTCGCAAAACAGCGCGAGTGTCAACTGCCCAAAACAGTGCGACGCGCAAAATTGCGCGAGTGACGAACTGCACAAAATAATGCGACGCGCAATATAGCGCCGGTGTCAACTGCACGAAACAGTGCGACGCGCAAAATAGCGCGAGTGTCAACTGCACAAAACAGTGCGACGCGCAAAATAGCGTGAGTGATTAACTGCTCAAAACAATGCGACGCGCAAAATAGCGCATGTGTTAACTGCACAAAACAGTGCGACGCGCAAAATAGCGCAAGTGATGAACTGCACAAAACAGTGCGACGCGCAAAATAGCGCGAGTGTCAACTGCACAAAACAGTGCGACGCGCAAAATAGCGCGAGTGATAAACTTCACAAAACAGTGCGACGCGCAAAATAGCGCGAGTGATAAACTGCACAAAACAGTGCGACGCGCAAAATAGCGCGAGTGATTAACTGCACAGAACAGTGCGACGCGCAAAATAGAGCGAGCGTCAACTGCACAAAACCATGCGACGCGCAAAATGGCGCCAGTGTCAACTGCACAAAACAGTGCGACGCGCAAAATAGCGAGAGTGATAAACTGCACAAAACAGTGCGACGCGCAAAACGACGCGAGTGTCAACTGCACCAAACAGTATGACGTGCAAAATTGCGCAAGTGACGACCTGCACAAAACAATGCAACGCGCAATATAGCGCCAGTGTCAACTGCACAAAACAGTGCGACGCGCAAAATCGCACGAGTGTCAACGGCACAAAACAGTGCGACGCGCAAAATAGCGCGAGTGATTAACTGCACAAAACAGTGCGACGCGCAAAATAGCGCGAGGGATAAACTTCACAAAACAATGCGACGCGCAAAATAGCGCGAGTAATAAACTGCACAAAACAGTGAGACGCGCAAAATAGCGCGAGTCTCAACTGCACAAAACAATGCGACACGCAAAATAGCGGCAGTGTCAACTGCACAAAACAGTGCGACGCGCAAAATAGCGCGAGTGTCAACTGCACAAAACAGTGCGACGCGTAAAATAGCGCGAGTGTCAACTGCACAAAACAGTGCGACGCGCAAAATAGCGCGAGTGATAAACTGCACAAAACAGTGCGACGCGCAAAATAGCGCGATTGATTAACTGCACAAAACAGTGCGACGCGCAAAATAGCGCGAGTCTGAACTGCACAAAACAGCGCGACGTGCAAAATAGCGGGAGTGATAAACTGCACAAAACAGTGCGACGCGCAAAATAGCGCGAGTGTCAACTGCACAAAACAGTGCGACGCGCAAAATAGCGCGAGTGATTAACTGCACAAAACAGTGCGACGCGCAAAATAGCGCGAGTGTCAACTGCACAAAACCGTGCGACGCGCAAAATAGCGCGAGTGTCAACTGCACAAAACAGTGCGACGCGCAAAATAGCGCGAGTGATTAACTGCACAAAACAGTGCGACGCGCAAAATAGCGCGAGTGTCAACTGCACAAAACAGTGCGACCCGCAAAATTGCGCGAGTGTCAACTGCACAAAACAGTGCGACGCGCAAAATTGCGCCAGTGATTGACTGCACAAAACAGTGCAACGCGCAAAATAGCGCGAGTGTCAACTGCACAAAACAGTGCGACCCGCAAAATAGCGCCAGTGTCAACTGCACAAAACAGTGCGACGCGCAAAATAGCGCGAGTGATAAACTTCACAAAACAGTGCGACGCGCAAAATAGCGCGAGTGATTAACTGCACAAAACAGTGCGACGCGCAAAATAGCGCGAGTGATTAACTGCACAAAACAGTGCGACGCGCAAAATAGGGCGAGTGTCAACTGCACAAAACCATTCGACGCGCAAAATAGCGCCAGTGTCAACTGCACAAAACAGTGCGACGCGCAAAATAGCGAGAGTGATAAACTTCACAAAACAGAGCGACGCGCAAAACAGCGCGAGTGTCAACTGCACAAAACAGTGCGACGCGCAAAATTGCGCGAGTGTCAACTGCACAAAACAGTGCGACGCGCAAAATTGCGCGAGTGATTAACTGCACAAAACAGTGCAACGCGCAAAATAGCGCGAGTGTCAACTGCACAAAACAGTGCGACGCGCAAAATAGCGCGAGTGTCAACTGCACAAAACAGTGCGACGCGCAAAATAGCGCGAGTGATAAACTGCACAAAACAGTGCGACGCGCAAAATAGCGCGAGTGTCAACTGCACAAAATAGTGCGACGCGCAAAATAGCGCGAGTGTCAACTGCACAAAACAGTGCGACGCGCAAAATAGCGCGAGTGATAAACTGCACAAAACAGTGCGACGCGCAAAATAGCGCGAGTGATTAACTGCACAAAACAGTGCGACGCGCAAAATAGCGCGAGTGTCAACTGCACAAAACAGTGCGACGCGCAAAATTGCGCGAGTGATTAACTGCACAAAACAGTGCGACGCGCAAAATAGCGCGAGTGTCAACTGCACAAAACAGTGCGACGCGCAAAATAGCGCGAGTGTCAACTGCACAAAACAGTGCGACGCGCAAAATAGCGCGAGTGATAAACTGCACAAAACAGTGCGACGCGCAAAATAGCGCGAGTGATTAACTGCACAAAACAGTGCGACGTGCAAAATAGCGCGAGTGTCAACTGCACAAAACAGTGCGACGCGCAAAATAGCGCGAGTGTCAACTGCACAAAACAGTGCGACGCGCAAAATAGTGTGAGTGTCAACTGCACAAAACAGCGCGAATTATTAACTGCACAAAACAGTGCGACGCGCAAAATAGCGCGAGTGTCAACTGCACAAAACAGTGCGACGCGCAAAATAGTGTGAGTGTCAACTGCACAAAACAGCGCGACGCGCAAAATGGCGCCAGTGTCAACTGCACAAAACAGTGCGACGCGCAAAATAGCGAGAGTGATAAACTGCACAAAACAGTGCGACGCGCAAAATAGCGCGAGTGTCAACTGCACAAAACAGTGCGACGCGCAAAATAGCGCGAGTGATGAACTGCACAAAACAGTGCGACGCGCAAAATAGCGCCAGTGTCAACTGCACAAAACTGTGCGACGCGCAAAATAGCGCGAGTGTCAACTGCACAAAACAGTGCGACGCGCAAAATAGCGCGAGTGTCAACTGCACAAAACAGTGCGACGCGCAAAATAGCGCGAGTGATTAACTGCACAAAACAGTGCGACGCGCAAAATAGCGCGAGTGTCAACTGCACAAAACAGTGCGACGCGCAAAATAACGCGAGTGATTAACTGCACAAAACAGTGCGACGCGCAAAATAGCGCATAGAGCTGTGCAATTAGTGTAAGTCCCTCCTTTGCATGTTGTTGCATGCACTCCTTGTATGTTGTAGCATATCGGTGAGTTGTTGCATGGTTGAATTTGCATGATTGAATGAAGTCACATGTTGGCTTGCATGCTTGAACACCAACATTGTATCTTGTCTACTTGCAGGTTGCATTGCTTCATGCCTTTCATGCTTCTTTACTTAGGTTGTGTGCCTAACACGCTTTGCTTGCTTGCATTGTCCATGTTGCATACTAGTTCGCATGCCTAGATTGCATTGCATTTTGCATGCATTTCCTTGCCTCTTGAATTGAGTATGATAGAGGTTAGGTTTCTTTGTGTTTGTTTGCATTGCATCTCATTTGAAATTAAAATACACCCTTGTTTTCTTGGGCCATCATGCATGGAAATGCGTGATTGGTGGTCCGAGAATCGAGGCCCATGTCCCTTTGAGTCATAAACATGAAAAGGGATGTGATTGGTGCATACATTGCTTGAAATACATTGCCATGCCAAGTCTTGCCCTCTGCTGCTGTCAAACACAGATTCTGCAGGAAGATTTGGCCGGCCTGCTATCTTTAGTGCCGACTGGCCATCATTGTTGGCCGATGGATCAAATTTGTGGCCGGTGACCATTCTATATGGCCGGTGGTGTTCTCCTTCAGCCGGTGGTGTTCCTTAACATCCAGAGAGCAAACCCTGAGACCTTGGCAGTCATCAGAGAAGCAGAGCAGGGAAAACAGAGGCACCTTGAGCATGGCAGTGGATTCCCGGGCGGAACCGAGCGCGCATGCATTGAGCCCTCTCCCCGAGGCAGCTGTTTACTGCTTTCTTAGATTAATTAATTCGCTTAATTAATTTAAGGGTCTGTAATATCTAATTAGCTTGTCAGCTAGCTAAATTGTATTATTCTTTTGGTCCCTCCGAGCGAGGGCAAATTTGTAATAAGTGTGGGTGCGTGTGTGCATGTCTTCCAATCCCTATTTCTTTCTCCCTTTTACTTACCTGCTTTGATGGTTAGTATTAGGACATGTTTAATTTAGCATACCTTATGCTATGCACGCGTGCATCATTCATCAGTATTGCATACACCAGGCTCGGCGCATCATGCTAATTGCATAAGTATTCCAAATCTAACTTGAATACATGCTATCTGCGCATTTCACATGCCATCCTAGGATTAGCCGAGCCTGTTCTAGTGACATTCTGTATGCATTGCATTAGCCACTTAACATGGACTTGGATCATGCATGATTGCTAACATGTTCTTTGTTTTGGCTCAGAGTACTTTGTAAGTATTTTATGCTTTAGCATACCGCATGCGTGTGAGTGTTGCCATAATTGCATGATTACCATGAGGCTAGTTGCTTATGTGATATAAAACTGCCTGAATGCCTGTAGGTAAAGGTTGGATTGTTTGAGTTGGAATAACTCATTCACATCTGTGTTTTAGCCTACTTGCGAGTAGCAAATTCTGAAGCGTTTTCCAAACAAACGGATATGCAATGCTTGTTTCCAAATTAGGCGATCTAGTCTATACTTGTTTGCTGTGCGCATGACATAGTAATTCTAGGCTAATAACTGGAATAAGAACACATAACGTTTTCAAAATAGGATATCACGGTTAGTAGAGGCCGATCTTCGGATCGGGCGAGAGGGGGTGCTCATAGCTGACCTTCCTAATCGTACCCAAGTTCCCGAGCCGAGGCAACTTTGGTGATGACGGACACGTGGCCTTTGGCACTGAGTCAGAGTTTCCTAAATTCCCCCATTAAAATATTTAG
This sequence comes from Camellia lanceoleosa, assembly GCA_025200525.1. NCBI lineage: Eukaryota > Viridiplantae > Streptophyta > Magnoliopsida > Ericales > Theaceae > Camellia > Camellia lanceoleosa. The sequence goes on from CM045770.1 coordinate 28,552, forward strand.
GTGGCGACTCTGTATCTGGCAAAACAGTCTATGTTTGGCACTTCTTCTCTAAAAATTTGTTTTCTCAAAAAGATTTGTCGGATTTGGACTCTTTGGTTCAAGATTAAGAACCGTGACAAAACGAGTCCGAACTGTAACACCATGAGGTCCCTCGCGGGCACGTCTACAGGGTCCAAACACTCGGACACTTATTCGGACCATCATGCGTAATGGCCAATATGTAATTATGGTGTTTACATGTCATTTCTCTTGCCTTAGGGTTTAAACACTCGGACACTTATTCGGACTCTCTTGCATGATGGCAGATATGTAATTATGGTGTTTACATGTCATTTCTCTTGCATTAGGGTTTGAACACTCGGACACTTATTCGGACCCTCTTGCATTATAGCAGATATGTAAATGTGGTGTTTACATGTCATTTCTCTTGCATTAGGGTTTAAACACTCGGACACTTATTCGAACCCTCTTGCATAATGGCAAATATGCAATTATGGTGTTTATTGGTCATTTCTCTTGCATTAGGGTTTAAACACTCAGACACTTATTCGGACCCTCTTGCATAATGGCAGATATGTAATTATGATGTTATTTGTCATTTCTTTTGCAATAGGGTTTAAACACTCGGACACTTATTCAGACCCTCTTATTTCATGGCAGATATGTAATTATGGTATTCAGTTGCCATTTCTCTTGCATCAGGGTTTAAACACTAGGACACTTATTCGGACAATCTAGCATGATGGCAGATATGTATTACGGTGTTTACGTGTCATTTCTCATACATTAGGGTTTAAACACTCGAACACTTATGCGGACCGTCTTGCATAATGGCAGATATGTAATTATGGTGTTTACTTGTCATTTCTCTTGCATTCGGGTTTAAACACTCGGACACTTATTCGGACCCTCTTGCATACTGACAGATACGTAATTATGGTGTTTACTTGCCATTTCTCTTGCATTAGGGTTTAAACACTCGGACAATTATTCGGACCCTCTTGCATAATGGCAGATATGTAATTATGGTGTTTACTTGTCATTTCTCTTACATTAGGATTTAAACACTCGGACACTTATTCGGACCCTCTTGCACAATGGCAAATATGTAATTATGGTGTTTACATGTCATTTCTCTTGCATTAGGGTTTAAACACTCGGACACTTATTCGAACACTCTTGCATAATGGCAGATATGTAATTATTGTGCTTACATGTCATTTCTCTTGCATTAGGGTCTGAACACTCGGACACTTATTCGGACCCTCTAGCATTATGGCAGATATGTAAATGTGGTATTTACATGTCATTTCTCTTGCATTAGGGTTTAAACACTCGGACACTTATTCGAACCCTCTTGCATAATGGCAAATATGTAGTTATGGTGTTTATTGGTCATTTCTCTTGCAATAGGGTTTAAACACTCAGACACTTATTCGGACCCTCTTGCATAATGGCAGATATGTAATTATGATGTTATTTGTCATTTCTTTTGCAATAGGGTTTAAACACTCGGACACTTATTCGGACTCTCTTGTTTGATGGCAGATATGTAATTATGGTGTTCAGTTGCCATTTCTCTTGCATTAGGGTTTAAACACTAGGACACTTGTTCGGACCCTCTTGCATAACGACAGATATGTAATTATGGTGTTTACTTGTCATTTCTCTTGCATTTGGGTTTAAACACTCGGACACTTATTCAGACCCTCTTGCATAATGGCAGATATGTAATTATGGTGTTTACATGTCATTTCTCTTGCATTAGGGTTTAAACACTCAGACATTTATTTGGACCCTCTTGTATAATGGAAGATATGTAATTATGGTGCGTACTTGCCATTTCACAAGCATTAGGATACGAACACTCCGACACATATTCAGACCCTCTTACGTAATGGAAGATGTGTAATTGTGGTGTTTACTTGCCATTTCTCATGCACTAGGGTTTAAACACTCGGACACTTATTCAGACTCTCTTGCATAATGGCAGATATGTAATTATTGTGTTTACTTGTCATTTCTCTTGCATTAGGGTTTAAGCACTCGGACACTTATTCGGACCCTCTTACAAGATGGCAGACATGTAATTATGGTGTTTACTTGCCATTTCTCTTGCATTAGGGTTTAAACACTCGGACATTTATTCGGACCCTCTTGCATAATGGCAGATATGTAATTATGGTGTTTAGTTGTTATTTCTCTTGCATTACGGTTTAAACACTCGGACACAGATTCGGAATCTCTTGCATGATGGCAGATATGTAATTATGGTGTTTAAATGTCATTTCTCTTGCATTAGGGTTTAAACACCCGGACACTTATTCGGACTGCCTTGCATAATGGCAGATATGTAATTATGGTGTTTACTTGTCATTTCTCTTGCATTAGGGTTTAAACACTTGGACACTTATTCGGACTGTCTTGCATAATGACAGATATGTAATTATGATGTTTACTTGTCATTTCTGTTGCATTAGCGTTTAAACACACTTGACACTTATTCGGACCCTCTTGCATAATGGAAGCTATGTAATTATGGTGCTTACTTGTCATTTCTCTTGCATTTCGTTTTAAACACTCGGACACTTATTCAGACCCTCTTGCATGATGGCAGATATGTAATTATGGTGTTTACTCGCTATTTCTCCTGCATTAGGGTTTAAACACTCGGACACTTACTCAGACCCTTTTGCATAATGGCAGATATGTAATTATGGTGTTTACATGACATTTCACGAGCATTAAGATTCGAACACTCGGACACTTATTCTGACCCTCTTGCGTAATGGTCGATATGTAATTATGGTGTTTACTAGCCATTTCTCTTGCATTAGGGTTTAAATACTCGGACACTTACTTGGACTTTCTTGCATAATGGCAGATATGTAATTATGGTGTTTACTTCTCATTTCTCTTACCTTAGGGTTTAAACACTCGGACATTTATTCGGAGCCTCTTGCACGATGTCAGATACGTAACTATGGTGTTTACATGTCATTTCTCTTGCATTACGGTTTAAACACTCGGACACTTATTAGGACCCTCTTGCATGATGGTACATATGTAATTATGGTGTTTAGTTGCCATTTCTCTTGCACTACGGTTTAAACACTCGGACACTTATTCGGACCCTCTTGCATGATAACAAATATGTAATTATGGTGTTTACTTGCCATTTCTCTTGCATTAGGGTTTAAACACTCCGACACTTTTTCGGACCCTCTTGCATGGTGGCGGATATGTAATTAGAGTGTTTACGTGTCATTTCTCTTGCATTAGGGTTTAAACGCTCGGACACTTTTGCGGACCCTCTTGCATAATGGCAGATATGTAGTTATGTTGTTTACTTGTCATTTCTCTTGCATTAGGGTTTAAACACGACGACACTTAGTCGGACCGTCTTGCATATGACAGATATGTAATTATGGTTTTTACTTGTCATTTCTCTTGCATTATGGTTTAAACACTCGGACATTTATTCGGACCGTTTTGCATAGTGGCAGATATGTAATTATGGTGTTTACTAGTCATTTCTCTTATATTAGGGTTTAAACACGCGGACACTTATTCGGACCCTCTTGCACAATGGCAGATATGTAATTATGGTGTTTACTTGCCACTTCTATTGCATTAGGGTTTACACACTCGGACACTTATTCGGACCCTCTTGCATGATGGCAGACATGTAATTATGGTGTTTACTTGTCATTTGTCTTGCATTAGGGTTTAAACACTAGGAAAATTATTCAGAGCCTCATGCATCATGGCAGATACGTAACTTTGGTGCTTACATGTCATTTCTCTGCCATTACGGTTTAAACACTCGGACACTTATTCGAACCCTCTTACATGATGGTATATATGTAATTGTGGTGTTTACTTGCCATTTCTCTTGCATTACGGTTTAAACACTCGGACACTTATTCGGACCCTCTTACACAATGACAGATATATAATTATGGTGTTTACTTGCCATTTCTCTTCCATTAGGGTTTAAACACTCGGACAATTTTTCGAACCCTCTTCCATGATGGCAGATATGTAATTATGGTGTTTACATGTCATTTTTCTTGCATTAGGGTTTAAACACTCGGATACTTATGCGGACCCTCTTGCATAATGGCAGATATGTAATTATGGTGTTTACTTGTCATTTCTCTTGCATTCGGGTTTAAACACTCGGACACTTATTCGGACGCTGCTGCATAACGGCAGATATGTAATTATGGTGTTTACTTGTCATTTCTCTTGCATTAGGATTTAAACACTCGGACATTTATTCGGACCGTCTTGCATAATGGCAAATATGTAATTATGGTGTTTAGTTGCCATTTCTATTGCATTAGGGTTAAAACACTCGGACACTTATTCGGACCCTCTTGTATGATGGCAGATATGTAATTATGTTGTTTATTTGTCATTTATCTTGCATTCGGGTTTAAACACTCGGATAATTATTCGGAGCCTCTTGCATGATGGCAGACACGTAAATATGGTGTTTACATGTCATTGCTCTTGCATTACGGTTTAAACACTCGGACACTTATTCGGAACCTCTTGCAAGATGGTAAATATGTAATTATGGTGTTTACTTGCCATTTCTCTTGCATTACGGTTTAAACACTAGGACACTTATTCGGACCATCTTGCATGGTGACAGATATGTAATTTTGATGTTTACTTGCCATTTCTCTTGCATTTCGGTTTAAACACTCGGACACTTATTCGGACCCTCTTGCATAATAGGAGATATGTAATTATAGTGTTTATTTGCCATTTCTCTTGTATTAGGGTTTCAACACTCGGACACTTATTCGAACCCTCTTGCATAATGGCAGATATGTAATTATGGTGTTTACTTGTCATTTCTCCTGCGTTACCCTATTGCATAATGGCAGATATGTAATTATGGTGTTTACTTGCCATTTCTCTTGCATTAGGGTTTAAACACTCGGATACTTATTCGGACCCTCTTGCATAATGGCAGATATGTAATTATGGGGTTTGCTTGTCATTTCTCTTGCGTTAGGGTTTAAACACTCGGACACTTATTCGGATCATATAGCATAATGGCAGATATGTAATTCTGGTGTTTACTTGCCATTTCTCTTGCATTAGGGTTTAAACACTCGGACACTTATTCGGACCCTTTTGCATAATGGCAGATATGTAATTATAGGGTTTATTTGTCATTTCTCTTGCCTTGTGGTTTAAACAATCGGACATTTATTCGGACCCTCTTGCATAATGGCAGATATGTAATTATGGTGTTTACTTGCCATTTCTATTGCATTAGGGTTTAAACACTCAGACACTTATTCGGACCATCTTGCATGACGACAGATATGTAATTATGGTGTTTACTTGTCATTTCTCTTGCATTAGGGTTTAAACACTCGGACACTTGGTTGAACCGTCTTGCATAATGATAGATATGTAATTATGGTGTTTACTTGTCATTTCTCTTGCAATAGGGTTTAAACACTCGGACACTTATTCGGACCCTCTTGTATAATGGCAGATATGTAATTATGCTGTTTACTTGTCATTTCTCAAGCATTAGGGTTTAAACACTCGGACACTTATTCGGACCCTCTTGCGTGGTGGCAGATATGTAATTATGGGGTTGACGTTTCATTTCTCTGGCATTTGGGGTTAAACATTCGGACACTTATGCGGACCCTCTTCCATAATGGCAAATATGTAATTGTGGTGTTTAATTATTATTTCTTTTGCATTAGGGTTTAAACACTCGGACACTTATTCGGACCTTCTTGCATAATGACAGATATGTAATTATGGTGTTTACTTGTCATTTCTCTTACATTAGAGTTTAAACACTCGGACACTTATTCGGACCCTCTTGCATAATGGCAGATAAATAATTATGGTGTTTACTTGTCATTTCTCTTGTATTTGGGTTTAAACACTCGGACAATTATTCAGACCCTCTTGCATAATGGCAGATATGTAATTATGGTGTTACTTCTCATTTCTCTTGCATTAGGGTTTAAACACTCAGACACATAATCGGACCCTCTTGCATAATGACAGATATGTAATTATGATGTTAACATGACATTTCACAAGCATTAATATTTGACCACTCGGACACTTATTCAGACCCTCTTACATAATGGCAGATTTGTAATTATGGTGTTTGCTTGTTAGTTCTATTGCATTAAGGTTTAAACACCCGGACACTTATTCGGACCTTCATGCAGAATGGCCGATATGTAATTATGGTGTTTACTTGTCATTTCTCTTGCCTTAGGGTTTAAAAACTCGGACACTTATTCGGACCTTCTTGCATGATGGCAGATATGTAATTATAGTGTTTACATGTCATTTCTTTTGCATTAGGGTTTAAACACTCGGACACTTATTCGGACCCTCTTGCATAATGGCAGATATGTAATTATGGTGTTTACATGTCATTTCTCTTGCATTAGGGTTTAAACACTCGGACACTTATTCGAACCCTCTTGCATAATGGCAGATATGTAATTATGTTGTTTATTTGTCATTTCTCTTATTTTAGGGTTTAAACACTCGGACACTTATTCGGACCCTCTTGCATAATGGCAGGTATGTAATTATGGTGTTATTCGTCATTTCTCTTGCATTAGGCTTTAAACACTCGGACACTTATTCGGACTCTCTTACATGACGGCAGATATGTAATTATGGTATTCAGTTGTGATTTCTCTTGCATCAGGGTTTAAACACTCGGACACTTATTCGGACCCTCCTGCATGATGACATATATGTAATTATGGTGTTTACGTGTCATTTCTCTTGCATTAGGGTTTAAACACTCGGATACTTATGCGGACCCTCTTGCATAATGGCATATATGTAATTATGTTGTTTATTTGTCATTTCTCTTATTTTAGGGTTTAAACACTCGGACACTTATTCGGACCCTCTTGCATAATGGCAGGTATGTAATTATGGTGTTATTCGTCATTTCTCTTGCATTAGGCTTTAAACACTCGGACACTTATTCGGACTCTCTTACATGACGGCAGATATGTAATTATGGTATTTAGTTGTGATTTCTCTTGCATCAGGGTTTAAACACTCGGACACTTATTCGGACCCTCCTGCATGATGACATATATGTAATTATGGTGTTTACGTGTCATTTCTCTTGCATTAGGGTTTAAACACTCGGATACTTATGCGGACCCTCTTGCATAATGGCATATATGTAATTATGGTGTTTACGTGTCATTTCTCTTGTATTAGGGTTTAAACACTTGGATAGTTATGCGGACCTTCTTGCATAATGGCAGATATATAATTATAGTGTTTAGTTGTAATTTCTCTTACATTAGGGTTTAAACAGTCGGACATTTATTCAGACCCTCTTGCATAATGACAGATATGTAATTATGGTGTTTACTTGTCATTTGTCCTGCATTATGGTTTAAACACTCGGACACTTATTCGGACCATGCTGCATAATAGCAGATATGTAATTATGGTGTTTACTTGTCATTTCTCTTGCATTAGGATTTAAACACTCGGATACTTATTCGGACCCTCTTGCATAATGGCAAATATGTAATTATGGTGTTTACTTGCCATTTCTATTGCATTAGGGTTTAAACACTCGGACACTTATTCGGACCCTCTTGCATAATGACAGATATGTAATTATGGTGTTTACTTGTCATTTCTCTTGCATTAAGGTTTAAACACTCGGACACTTATTCGAACCCTCTTGCATAATGGCAGATATATGTAATTATGGTGTTTATTTGTTATTTCTCTTATTTTAGGGTTTAAACACTCGGACACTTATTCGGACCCTCTTGTATAATGGTAGGTATGTAATTATGGTGTTATTTGTCATTTCTCTTGCATTAGGGTTTAAACACTCGGACACTTATTCAGACTCTCTTACATGATGGCAGATATGTAATTATGGTATTCAGTTGTGATTTCTCTTGCATCAGGGTTTAAACACTCGGACACTTATTCGGACCCTCCTGCATGATGGCATATATGTTATTATGGTGTTTACATGTCATTTCTCCTGCATTAGGGTTTAAACACTCGGATACTTATGCGGACCCTCTTGCATAATGGCAGATATGTAATTATGGTGTTTACTTGTCATTTCTCTTACATTAGGGTTTAAACACTCGGACACTTATTCGGACCCTCTTGCATAATGACAGATATGTAATTATGGTTTTTACTTTTCATTTCTCTTGCATTAGGGTTTAAACACTCGAACACTTATTGAGACCCTCTTGCATAATGGTGGATATGTAATTATGGTGTTTACTGGTCTTTTCTCTTGCATTAGGGTTTAAACACTCGGACACTTATTCGGACCCTCTTGCACAATGACAGATATGTAATTATGGTGTTTACATGTCATTTCTCTTGCATTTCGGTTTAAACACTCGGACACTTGTTCGAACACTCTTGCATAATGGCAGATATGTAATTATGGTGTTTACTAGTCATTTCTCTTGCATGAGGATTTAAACACTTGGACACTTATTCGGGCCCTCTTGCACAATGGCAGATATGTAATTATGGTGTTAACATGACATTTCACGAGCATTAAGATTTGAACACTCGGACACTTATTCGGGCCCTCTTGCATGATGGCATATATGTAATTATGGTGTTTACTTGCCATATCTCTTGCATTAGGGTTTAAACACTTGGACATTTATTCAGGGCCTCTTGCATGATGGTAGATATGTAATTATGATGTTTACTTGCCATTTCTCTTGCATTAGAGTTTAAACACTCGGACACTTATTCGGACCCTTTTGCATGATGGCAGATATGTAATTATGGTGTTTACGTGTCATTTCTCTTGCATTAGGGTTTAAACACTCGGACACTTATGCGGACCCTCTTACATAATGGCAGATATGTAATTATGGTGTTTAGTTATTATTTCTCTTGCATTAGGGTTTAAACAATCGGGCACTTATTCGGACCCTCTTGCATAACGACAGATATATAATTATGGTGTTTACTTGTCATTTCTCTTGCATTTGAATACAATAAATTAAGAACTTTTTTCGTATTTTTGTGTATTTGTTAATTTTTAAAATATTTTTTCATAAATATTTTATTATTTAGATATATCTAATTAAGGTGCATCTAAAAAAGTAAAAGAATTGCTTAAAATTTTAAAAATATTTACTAAAACAAAAGAATACGAAAAACAAAAAACATAATTTTCAGAAAACTGAAACCAAATCTACTGAATATTATTATCTATTTTTTTTTAAAATTTATAATTACTACTCTATCTGTCCCAAAATATTAGTCTTTTATTTCGTTTTACATTGATCTAAAATATTAATTCATTTTCAAAAATAAAAGAATAAAATAATATGAATTTACTATTTTACCCTGCTTTCAAATTCATTAATAGCACAAAAAGTACAATTATAACAATTAATATTAAAAAAAAATACTATAAAATGGTAATTTTAGAAAATTAATATTTTTTAAATGTAATAATTGTACTAAAAAAAAGACAAATTCCCCTAAATGAACTATTATTTTGGGACGGAGGGAGTATTTGTATCGCTTTAGGGATTGTTTGGCAACCTACTACTTTAGCATATTTTTTGTATTTTTATCTTATTTGGGTCACATCTTCTCTTTATCACTTCGCACACCTTTTCATAAAAAATAAAAAATATATTAAAATAGTTTATTCCCAAACATCTTAATTTTATTAAAAAAAAAGTTAATATAATTATGTCAAAGAGTAAGTGCATTTTTTTTATGGTCAAGCTTGTCTCCAGTTGGAGATTAAGACTAGATCATCCAATCCGGTTCATGGGCCCATTTTTGGCCTTCGTTTCGATAATCTGAATCGTTTAATGTATAGAATTCGTCAAGTACTATATATTTGAAAAAAATCACATTAATCAGATATCGATAGCTATTTGATCAGATTAGTTTTGTATTAAAAAAATAGACGGTAAAAAAATAAACGGTTGATAAAAATCTGATCCGATCAAATAGCTATCGATATTCAATCAACGTGATTTTTTACATGAATATAATACTTGACGAATTCTACATATTAACCTGTTCGAATTATCGAAAATGGACCAAAAAATAAAGCCACAGACTAGACTGAATGGTCCAATTTTGATCTCCAATTAAAGAAAGTTGTACCATTTTATTTATGAAAAAGCCTCGTAACTTGAATGTGTAGAGCTTAAATGGCTCAAATGATACGAAAAATATTATTTTACTAGTAAAAAAAAAAAAAAAAAATTTAAAACAACATCATTTTGCGATTTTAAGCCATGCAAACCTTGATAAATTCGAGTTACGAGTCGCTGTTGTTTTATTTAAAACCTCAAGAGGTGAGTTAAAAATAAATAAAAGTACATTTCAAAAGAATGTATATACATCCAAAACGGCGGCTTCAATTTTCATCCACAAGATTGCACCTCCCAAGAAATAAACCCTAACTAATTTCATAACAAACACATATTCGGAATGTTGACCTGAACACTCTCTCTCTCTCTCTCTCATGGCATCTCTTCGCAGGCTTCTTCCCCTCGGCCGTTCCTCTCTCGTACGTCCCCCTCTGTTTCTGTGTAGACATATTTGTATGTATATTCATGACACATGCACATAGGTGGGCATCGGATTCGTTACAATGGTGTGTTTTGTTGCAGGGAACTGACTTGTCTTCTTCTTCTTATGGTGCTCGCGGAGGTTTCTCTCTCTTTCTATCTTTCTTTCTTATTTAATTGATTTCCTTAGTTCGTCTTTCTGAATCTTGTGTTGTGTCATCGGAAATGCGATGCGAGGGCATTTGATTGACACTGTGAGACTTGCTATTGAATTTATTAGGGTTTGGAGGAGGCTGTCGCGGCTACAGTTCGAGCATATCGTTCGAACAAAAAGATATTGAAACTGGAAGAAGATAATCAGCTGGCTGAAGAAGAGATAGCCAAGATTCGGCACGAATTCCATGCTGCAAAACAGAGTTTTTTCAAGATTCCTGACGCTCTTAAGGGAATGCAGAAGATGGATCCCAATGGTATATTAATCTTTATTTGTTTACTACTTTTTAATCATTTCTTCATTCTTTTAGTTTATTTATTTATTTTTTTTAACTTCTTGTATTGATTGCCTTTTTCATAATTGCAATTAGGTATATATGTCAATAAGAACCTGAGATTGGAGAATATTCAAGTTTATGGCTTTGACTATGACTATACATTGGCACATTACTCTGCTAACTTACAGAGTTTGATATATGAGCTTGCCAAAGAACATTTGGTTAATGAGGTCTGGTATTATATTGGAGTATTGCCTTATGTTATTGATGTTGATGTTTTATGAGCCATGCTGAGTACTCATTGCGATTTTCATCTTTTTGGACTATGTTGTTGTGGTGCTTTCAGCTTAGGTACCCTGATAGTTGCTTGGAATTCAAATATGATCCCACCTTTCCCATTAGAGGTTTGTACTATGACAAGCTAAAAGGGTGCCTTTTGAAGTTGGATTTCTTTGGGTCAATTGAGCCTGATGGATGCTACTTTGGTCGGCGCAAGGTATTTTACAATGAACGGTTTTGATATATATATATATACTAGGGATGACCCATATTTGGCTTTGTTGGACAGACATTGATTGGCAGCTATAACTTTTAAATTATGCAAAGGAACTCATAGATGTAAGAAAGTCAAGCCCATATGCATTGTTTACTATATGCATTTTCAATACTTTAAAGAATCACCTAGATTAAGTTACGACAGGGAAAATTAGGAGGGTTGGAAAGGACTTTACTGCCTGGTGTCTTGCAGAAAAGATGCATTGCAAGAAAAGACTGGTACTCACTGACGTCAGATTGTATACAAAAAATCCATTGGATTTCCGTGAAAAGAACTTCTAAAATGTTCCCATTTCCAAGCTAACCAAAAGAACACATGAAACAAAATTTTGATCCTTCGTTTTTATGTAATTGAGTAATTGAAGTATTCTACCCAATTTTGAAATAATTGTTATCTTTAATTGTTTTAATCCATATGAATTTACAGCTTACCAAGAAGGAAATAGAACAAATCTATGGCACAAGACATATTGGCCGTGATCAAGCACGTGGACTCGTCAGTTTGATGGATTTCTTTTGCTTTAGTGAGGTCAGATTTATTATTGTTGCATATCTATAATTATGTAGCCTCAATTCATTTTGTTGGTTCTTCCTGTCTTCCTTTTCTTGCTCTTACTTTTGTCTTCATTCACTTAATTTCATGGTTTTAATTCCCAATTTATCATTTGACTGTGGGATGCTCATTCAGAAATTGTTTTTAATACACACACTTTGGCTTGAACATGGTCGACGAGTTTGGCTCTTCACTGCTAGAATTTTCACATAAAATATGTAGTTGCATTGTTTCTAAGTAAATGTGAAATAGTCCATTTGAAACATTTTCAGGATTTCCCTAAACAAATTGTATCGAGGGAAATCATTGAAGTTATGTATTTCTTTAATGAACATACAATCCTCTATATTATGTATAGGGTATAGTTAATTCAGTATCATTTCCCAGATTTTCGTCTTCTTCACTCCTTTTAATAATCCGATTGTAAACTCATCCATGCATGTGAAAAATGGGATAATCTGTGTTATTTATCCATTTTTTAAATTGGGTGTTTATATTCTCTTTTGTTTATCCCTTAATTACAGAGCATGGTAATTTGTTTTTCCGTCTTATGCTGTTCTCCTTTTCCATTTGTTAGAGACAGTGACGTAGGAGAAGTGCAGCAACACACATGCTCTCTAACTGTTAACAGAGTGCGCAAAATTAATGTAGGGTGGCATCATGGCATGGTAGGATTATTCAGGGGTGGATTACTGGTAGTTTATGAAGTTGGAATGGTTGGCAAAATTATAGAAGTTATTAAGGTTTTGTTGGGTAACAAAAGGGCAGGGATTGACATGAAAGATGGGAATTTGTGGACAGATCAGGGGCTGATTTTGTAAATCTTTATATCTTAGGTGAATTGTTTAGGGTTGTAAATTAGGGTCAAAATTTAAAGAAAAGGTAAATTAGATCATGTTTTGAGGTTTGAAGGCTTAAAATCATGGTATTAAAAACCAGCCGAGTTGTAGGGTAGTGGCTGCTTCGGACCGGAATTTTGGAAGCCCGAGTAGGTTACACCCCACTTTACTAGGCTGAATCAAAATTGCAGCTGAATAGTCCGGTTCGCTTTATTTCAAACAAAAAGAAATTTATTTAAAAAAACTTGCCAGATTGCAGCTATCCATATGGCTTTAAACGCATTGTATGCTGTAGTAGCCTATTAAAAAGAGATGTAGCACCTCAAGTTGGTTTGATTGCCCGATGTGGGACTGCTGTATTTGTATAGAAGCAAAGAAATGAAACGGGTGTTTATAATTGACTTGTGATGGCTCATAGCCCTTCTCTACTCAATTTGGGATTGATGCCATATTGATAAAATGCAAAACCAAGCTCCACATTTTCTTTCCTGAGCATTTTCCAGTGCATCAATCCATCTATTGCTTGTTAAGTGTGTGTGTGTGTGTGTTTTTTTTTTTTTTTTTTGGTGGGGGGGGGTTAACATTAATTTTCTTTATTCATAAGCAATACATATTTTTAGACGTCACAATATAAAATATGACAAATTAAGAGTAAACCCTATATTATATATAGACTATAGGCAACTGTAACGTAATAGAACATGGACGTCCAATTAAGAAACTGAGACTTGATTTCATAAGCTGAGTTTTGGAAGCAATGATAAAAGACCAAATGAATGCATTCATGGAAAATCATAAGTGGCATGACCATTTCAGACTTTATGGGTTCTGATGTAGGATAAATGACCTGGGAGTCACAGGTTCAAACATACAAACAACTTATCCACACATGGGGGTAAGATTGCATATATCTAACCCTCTCTAGATCCACAGTGGCCGGAACCTTGTGCACTGGGATTGCCCTTTTTTATATAGGATAAATGACATCGTCATAGATGGCATTATGTGGATGCATGGACTGGACAATTAAAGAATGAAAAAAATTTGTAAATGTTGAGTCGTGCGCCTTCTAATGTAGAAATCTTCCAAAAACTTTTGTGGCTCCTTTCTTTTGATTGACTAACTTACTTTAGATATAAAGTCGGTGCTGGTTTCAATTGAAATGTATGATCTGAGTCAATATTCATGCATATAAGAAAATTTATGTATTTTTTAATAGGCCATATAAGAAAATTCATTCTACCTGTTTAATACTAGAATCATGAGTTTGAATTAGAATTTATCCTCTTATATCCAAAACCATATATTATTGACTTTAATTTAAAATATCAAGTGTGATCATTCCCATCCAATCAAACAAGCTTCATTCCCCCACACACCCACCCCACCCCACCCCCCCCCCCAAATGGATGAATGGATTTCCTGATTTTGCTGAATTGCAAGATAGAAAAAATCTTTGTTTTTTTTATTATTAATCAATTTTATCAATTATTTGAGTCTTAGTATTTTTATTATTGTTGGTATCAATATTATCAATTCAACTTAGGTTGCATTCTTAGTTTTATATGCTATTAATGATAGATTTTATAGAAATGGAAATGTAACACTCAATTATACAGTTTGAACACAAAACCTTTACATATGGTGGCATGACATATTCCATTAAATATATTTTGTACAGATATATTCTCTGGAAGATTTGTGTGCTCAATGCAACAGAACTGAGTTGTTCACGAACAACTCAAGCTCGGCTCTTTTAAAACTAGTTTAAGATCGAGCCAAATTACATGATTGTTCCATTCTTGATATACATGAAAAAGAAAAGGAAAAAAGAAATTCCGATGTCTTTTATTTTAAGCACTATTTCTGTTCATTAGTCTTTTGTTTACAATGCATATTTATATATGCAACATGGATTCCGTTGCATTTATGCTTATCGTTTGTCTGGAATCTTGATTTCTAGGTCAGCAGAACTATCTCTGTAATTTTTATTTATTTTCTTGTTAATTGCGCTTGGTAATTTTTCTCTTCTTACCCTGAATATGCTTTCTGTTTCTGATTTCGTAGGCCTGCCTTATTGCTGATATTGTGCAACATTTTGTTGACGCAAAGCTCGAGTTTGATGCATCCTATGTCTATCAAGATGTAAATCGTGCAATTCAGCATGTTCACCGAAGTGGCTTGGCTCATAGAGGAATTCTATCTGATCCACAAAGATACCTAGTTAAAAATGTGCGCGACGATGAACTCTGTTTTAATATTTGTATAATTTGCTTTTATTGTTTGAGGTCTCCTGTTCTTAACTCATTCTCAGGTTAGTGGTGGCTCATTGTAAAATGGGACAACGGCTATACTATATTTGGTCAATTTTAATCTATTATACTGGACACTTGAAAAATTGTTATTGTATGGTTAAACCTTGCAGAGTCAGCTGCTACGCTTTCTCAGGATGCTAAAGGAAAATGGGAAGAAACTTTTCTTGTTGACCAACTCTCCGTATTATTTTGTGGATGGAGGGATGCGTTTTATGTTAGAGGTGACACTCAGAAAAGATATCCCCTGATCACCTTTATTTTTATATTCCTTTTGTATTTGCATCCTTCTACATATTGCTGGAACTCCTAGAGATTTTTTCTAGTTTCAATTTGGACTTTGTTGTTACTGGTTTTGAAACTGAACTTTTGTCGTTGTGATTATTGCTTGTCGTTTAATTACGTATAAACTTTCCTAATTTTGTCAGCATTCTACTTTTCTGATGTTTGCCTATTATTGACCCATGTTATATTAAATGCAAATTACCATATACAGAAAACTGTATTGGGTAAGACACGTGCATATAAAGAAATGATATTCAGAATCTTGCTTATTTGTTTAGTTAAATGTAAAAAAACATTAACTACATTAATGAGTAAGAAGTATATACACTTTGCCATAACTAATTGTTTGGGGGGCAACTTGTATGGCCGAAGCCCTAAGCAGGGATAACTCTAGGATTTGCTGATCCTAACAGTACATTGTACAGCAGAGTTCTCAACCCTAGATAGGGATCCTCCATGTTCGCTTCTAGACAAGTTATCCCAAACCTCGTAAAACTAGTTCACACATTTATTAGCCTCTGTAAGGTGACGCCATGCGTGGCCTTCAGATGGCAGTGTTCTCATGATTGTTGTTCCTGACTCCTAACCACTTTAGTATCCAGTTGATCACCAGAACACTTATCTAATAGAAAATAAAAGAAACTGGACACGTGTATTAGAATCTGATACTGTTCTCTGTTTGTGTGTGCGCGGGCTTGAATAGGATTATTGTTTATCATGTGCATCAGTTGCATTTTAATATTTGAATTACCTCCTCCTTAACATTCGTGAAGATTGTTGCATCTAGGTATTTAAAATTACATAACTTTTCTTGATTGTTTAATAAATATATATTATATGTATTTGTGTCTACACCTTTTTATATTTATATTTGCTCTTTGAATACCTAATTTACTTCCCTTCTACGCTAGGCGTGTGTTAATTTTCTGTCGTTGTCAATCAGTCTCTCTGGGACAATTTTAATGTAAACCACAAAATGTTTATATGTCATGTTATTCTCCCATTTCCAATAGAAGTCAGATCCTTTGTGACAGTCAAAACTCTGCATTTTCGCTCAAGTTGCAATGTCAACCCTTCGTCAATGATTCCTGCTAAATTTGAATGGAATTAAATTAAACATGTGGTTGTTACATGACTTAATTCGGTAGCACATTAAATCTTTATCCCACCATATTTCTCTGAAGACTCACTTTAATCCCCAAGATTTGATATGACAGATGAACTAATTCTTAAGTCATGCAATAGACCCATGGTCAGTTTCAGTTCATCTAAGAAGCATTGACACTTCTAAGAGGGTGGTGTGTCTGTGTTGGACAAGTGTCAGACACCGATACTCATTGGACATTTCATGACTCATGTCCGAATGTTTAGATATTATTTTTAAATGTTTTTTTAGCACAGGCTGTCGGGCGCACTTGGGACCCTTGGGGACAGGCATGACCATTGCTTAAACATACATGAAACACATTACAATTTTGAACAAAATAACTAAAAGGATACAATGATAAAAGAAAAATAATGTAGATTTAAATTTATTAATCCCCCCGGCTTTAAACTTTAGAGATTAGTGTTGTGTTGCATTTTTTAAATTCTATTTGTAATGATAATATCTATGACATATCTAAAATATATAAAATTATATGCTTTGTGTGTTGCTCACATGTCGTGTCCTGCCTTTTTTTTAAAAAAAATCATCCTGTCAATGTGTCCGTGTTGTATGTGTGTAATTTCGTGTCATGTGCCCATGTCCATACTTGTTAGCTGTTCCTCTTCTAAATGGAAGTTGATAGAGGGTTGACATTGAAATTTGACCGGAATTACAGGGTTGCGACCATCAAAATTGGAAGTACATGAATTAAAGTGGAATTTAAGGTAAAATACAAGGGCGCAAACTGTAATTTATCCTTTACCAATTTAGCATTATGTACCCATTTGTTTTTCTTTTTCTTTTTTCTCCCATGTTTGTGTGTCGAGTATTTTGTTTCCTTTTTTTTTGTTTTTGTTTTGGGTTGATATTTTCTTCCTTCTTCTGAATTTCAATTGCTGATCTATATGGAATCACTGAAATTAAGTTTTTTAGTTGTCTTTTTACATTTGAATTAGGATTCTTTGGATCAAAGAGACTCCTGGAGGGAGCTTTTTGATGTTGTGATTGCTAAAGCGAATAAACCAGAATTTTACAGATCCGAGAATCTGTTTCGGTATTTTCTTCAACTCTAAGCTCTCCAGTTGTTTTGTCACATTTTTACATTAAAAAATGGAATATTGCTTTCTTGTGCTTCCTACTTTGACAGTTTCCCTTTCCGATCTTTGTTTTTTGATTGAGCCTTTTAAAGGACTGATTGTGTGATTTAATTTTGCTTCTGTAATTTGTGGGCTCATTTTGTTGAATTCTCTTATAGTTTTAACATTGCAATTTTGTGTTTTTGTTTTGTGTACTTCTTGCCTCTACATGGGCTTTGTCCCTTTTCAAGGGTTTTTATTGCTCATAGAAGCCACATTTGAGGTTGGATAGCAGCTATGAGTCTTGAAATTGGTTTTGACAGCTGAGGTTCTTTGAGGTGCTATTCTCTTTAATTTAGTTATATTACTTGGACTTAGGTGAGAGTGGGCCTGGGCGCAACGGTAAGGTTGCGCCATTGCAACCTGGGTTTCACAGGTTCAAACCACAGAAAAAGACTCTCTGCACCTAGGAAAGGCTGCATGCATTTGATGCTCCCCAAACCCCATAGTAGTGGGAGCCTTGAGCATTGTGACTGCCCATTACTTGGTCTTAGGAATGTACATCAAATGTGGATACATGTCTAAGTGTCAGGTTGATTTCATTGCCAAGTCCAAAAGATACAAGGACATGACAAAATGTTCATATTTTTCTTTGTTTTTGTTTGTGCTGTAAATAAAATGGTACTGTTACGTAACATTAAGCATCAAACATGGGCAATTCACTCTATTTGTGACAACTATCTAACAAAAGTAACATAGTAAAAGAGTTTTGTTTGCATGTACAACTATATAGTAAACTTGAATTTCTAGACATGTTTGCTAGGTGTGTGTCCAATGAAATATGCTGGACACACATTCCATGTAGTACTAACACAAAGGCTAACATTAAAACAACACAATGTGAAAACCCAGCATGGTAAATTTTTTAAGTAGAACATGGATACAGCAGTATGTAAATATATTTTTCATACATATTAAACTAGAAGATACCTATGATATATTACTAATTATTTTCCAACTCTTTTCTTCATATATATATATATATATATTACATACATATGTTCATTAAAATTAAAATCTTTGCATATATCTGAATGTGCCTGCTAGATGCTTGAATTATAGTTGCTATATGTACAATGTCAACTTTCTCTTATTTCTTTGTTAAAAGGTTCTACACTTAGGCATAAGTTCATCCCATTTTTAAGAGTGTCAGGCAAATGCTCCTATTAACTGTCGGCTAAGCATCTGAGAAGTTTCGGTAAAGTGTTTGAACATGTCCAAGCTATAGCAGGTGTGGC
The DNA here is from genome assembly GCA_025200525.1 of Camellia lanceoleosa. Classification (NCBI taxonomy): domain Eukaryota; kingdom Viridiplantae; phylum Streptophyta; class Magnoliopsida; order Ericales; family Theaceae; genus Camellia; species Camellia lanceoleosa. Next base: position 47,694 of record CM045770.1, read on the forward strand.
TAGCAGTGCCCAAGAAGTGTCATGTTCTGAAGGGACACAACTCCTTTAAGTAAATGTCTGTGCTTCTTAGTATTCCTTACCCTTTTCCTGAGTGTTGTGTGTCAGACATCCAAAGAAGTTTGTGTAATAAACTAGTCCTCCCCCAACCTACCTACCCACCCACCCACCTGCACCCGAAAAAGGAAAAAAGAAAAAGAAGCAGCAGCGAGTCTTGCACAGGAATAGTTGATGTAGAAACTATAGGCCTTGCCTTACTTTTCTTACCTTTTCTCCGTGAACCTTAATTGTGTACCTCGTGAACTGTTCTCCCAATAATGAAAACAAATTGGTTCGAGTTTCAAACTATTTTTTTCATACTGTTGCTGATGTAATAAAACAAATATCTTATATGTCAAATTAAGTCCTATGCTTAAGTGTCATAAACTTTCTATTAGGTATTCCATTAGCTTAGGCTATTAGTGGCCTTAGTCTATAAATAGGTGATGTAAGCTTAATTGTACTTAGTTTTAAATTGAGGAATATAAGCATTAATTGAGCTAACTGCTCTGGTTCTCTCTCTAACCATAGGGGGGTTACCCCTAGGTTGGGGGTTTTGTTCACTCTTGATTTTAAACCTAATTGCAATTTTGTTCACTCATAGTTTTAAATTAAAGAATATAGACATTAATCGAGTTAAGTGCTCTGGTTCTCTCTCTAACTCTACGGCCTACCCTTAGATTGGGGGTTTTGTTCTATGTCTTTTGATTTTGAACCTGATTGCAATTTTGTTGCCTGATGTAGTAAAACAAATATCTTAAATGTCAAATCGAGTCCTATGCTCAAGTGTCATAAGTTTTCTTCTAACTATTCCATTAGCTTGGGCTGTTAGTGACTGCAATCTATAAATAGGTGATGTAAGCTTAATTGTACTTAGTTTTAAATTGAAGAATAGAGACATTAGTTGAGCTAAGTGCTCTGTGTAACCCTAGGGGTTACCCCCTAGGATGGGGTTTTGTTCTCTCTCTCTCTCTCTCTATATGTATATATATTGAACCTGATTGCAATTTTGTTTTGCATTAATTGCTTTCTTCCACTTTGTTTAATTCTGTCTTTTGTATTATTTTATGCTATACTAATGAATTCTTTTGGTTATCTTTTCCACTGTTTGTTTTGGGACTTTGTGTAGCTGTTATGATGAAGAGAAGGATACCTTAGCTTTCTCAAAGGTGGATTCATTTCTTCCAGATAGAGTATACTACCATGGATGCCTTAAGTCCTTCCTCCAAATTACAAAGTGGAATGGTCCGGAGGTAATTCATTTTTGACATGCTTGTTGGACAAGATAATAATTGAAAGATTTCAATCACTTTTTCAAGCGTACCTCTAAATTAAACTTAGTTATGTGTTTCCTTATAATTACTAATATTTATTTTCCTCCTAAACCATAATATAGGTAATATACTTTGGGGATCATCTATACAGTGACTTGCGAGGGCCTTCAAAAGCTGGGTGGCGCACTGCTGCCATCATCCATGAGTTAGAAGTATGTCTTCAATTCCATTAATTACAAGTGGTTTTTTCATTTCTTGCTAGTACTTTCCAAAAAAACCGATTAATCACTTTTGTTCGTGTACTTGGAAACTTTTGATGGTAATGTTGAATATTGATTTTGAGCAAAGGTGATCTTGAAACTTGATTCTTTGATTATGTCTTCTTCTAGTAAACAAGATATCCCTATTTATCTAATTACTGAATCTAATCCTGAACATCTTTTTTTTTTCTTCATCTTTTTAAAATTATTTATTATTATCCCTATTTATCTTTTTTTATTTTTTCATTTTATCTTTTGATGGTTTTTTCATCTTTGCATCTTCTTGATGCTCTTCTAATAAAGTTTGTTTATTTATCCAAAAATAAATAAATTATTATATATATATATGTACTTTGCCCACTAAAAAAATAATATTTATGATTAGAACATAAAGTTATTTCAATAGACGTTGAAAGAGAAAAATGCCTTTTTTTTTTTCTTTTTCTTTTTTTTTTTTTTTTTTTCCAGAAGAGTTACTAATGGGAAATAATGTATGGCACAACACTCTCTCGAAAACATGAGGCGGGAATGCATCGAAGCATGAATTGACCTAGCGATGTGAACATTGGGTGAGGTGCACTAGTGAGCGACTTCCTTCCCCACTATGATGCGCAAAGAAGCCAAGCTTGATAGGAGCCCGAGCTAAGAGAATTGAACAAACCTTTGAACGAATCTCAGGATTGAAAATGGATAATTTGCAATCATGATTCATGATGTTCAGATATATCATAAGAAAATTATCCAGCTCCAACTTATCTTAAAAATTTCTTCTTTTATCTTAGATGAAAATGGTGCTCCACAACTCATAGCATAGCTTCTTCTTCTTCTTCTTCTTATTTTTATTTTTTTTTCAATCTACAACAAAAATAAACTTTATTAAAAAAGAGAAACAAGTAAAAAAGGAAAAACAGATGACAAGAAGTTCCCCAAAAGATGTAAAAAAAGAAAAAAAAATAAAACAAAAACAAAAACCAATATTACAAATCACACACTGCTCTCCAATTTCTATAAATTAAAACAGAGGAATTCCCTTAAAAGGGGATGATAGTATACAGAAACTCAAAAAGAAGACACAATAGATTCTATTCCATAAAGCTTCAATTTCTTCCTCTTTTCTTTTTTTGTGGACTTCTTGTTCCCATCTTATGGCATTTGATATTTTTTATTAATAATTTATTCACTCTTTGTTTCTGATAAAAACAAACAAACAAAAATAAATCCTCGATATTATCGTAGAAAAATCCTTGCATTTCTTTCCAATCAAATCACCCAAAATACTACACAAATTATAGAAACCCGAAACCAAGAAATCTCCCCAACTGAAACAATCTATGCCATATAGCCATAGCCACTTGACAATACAAAAATAGATGACTCGTACCCTCTTCGTGCCTCCTACACATGATACATCATTGTGGAAGCAAAGGACAATTGGTCATTAGTTTTGTGTTTCGTATGAGCCTTAGACCACAGTAGCTTTGACTTCAAGAGGCACATTATCGCATTCCAAATGACCTTATGAGAGTGAACACAAGTTGTTTATATAATTGGGTGCAGTTGACCCTGAAAGAAATTTTGTCGACTTAGTGAAAATTTTGCCTGTGCGGTTATGCAATGCTTCTGTTTTTATTCATTTATTTATCTGGTTCCTAAATTCTTGATCTGATAAAATTCAATCGTTTCTCTTCAAATATTTGGAGACTGAGTTTTTGCATGTGTTCACTTGGTGATTATGCAGAATGAGATACAGATACAGAATGAGGATAGTTACCGTTTTGAACAGGTATGATCATACACATTTTATGAACCCTACTTGAGATAGGCTTTTGCCAGCCAGTGTAATTATATGTTCAGGGAATGGTGCTTGCATGCCTTGATGATTTCTTCTTTTCTTTTTCTGAAGATTGCATAACAAATTTTTTTAATTTTATTTTTTAAATCAGTTTTGTGCAAAGAACATACTTGATTTTGAAAGAAATCTTTAAACTGCTACTTGAAAAATTCTCTCTCGCTCTCTCTGACTTTTCTTGGGCATGCCTGTGCCAACATGTGCATGATTGAATATAATATATTTTAGCATGCTTATCGTTTAACTCGATTTACAGACTTCTTTATAATATTGACCAGAATAAGTTTATTTTATTTAATTTTTATTATTACTATATTTTTTTAAAACCTTGATTTATGATGCTGTTAAAAGAATTTCTTATTTGTTGTCGGTAATTTGGCTTGCTTGTTGCACACGAATAGTTTCAAATTCAAAGGTGCAGTACTTCTATCATTGTCTCAGTTGAGAATTTGACTTAAATTCCATTTTAAATTTTGAATTTATTAGTTCTTTCTTGTTTCTATATTTCTATGTGGACACAGGCGAAATTTCATATAATACAAGAGCTTCTTGGTAAATTGCATGCAACTGTTACTAATAGTCAGAGAAGTGAAGCTTTCCGGTCTCTTTTGTGGGAGCTAAATGAGGAGAGGCAGAAGGCACGATGTGCAATGAAAAACATGTTTAATAGATCTTTCGGAGCCACTTTCCTCACTGACACAGGTCAAGAATCTGCTTTTGCTTATAACATCCATCAATATGCTGATGTGTATACCAGTAAGGCAGAGAATTTTCTGTTTTATCCACTCGAGGCATGGCTTCATGTACCTTTTGATATAAAGATAATGCCGCACCACTTGAAGGTAGGTTTTTCTTCTTTCCTTTTTCATAACTTTCGCTCTCCTCAGCCAATAGTTCAGCTCTTCATAAACATATCTATATGCTAGGTTTTCAATGAATCCAGCAGTTGAAAAGGAATTTTTATATGTGAAATGTACAACTTAAAAATGTGTAAGCAAATGAATACTGTAGCTTGTGTATCAATCATGGTTATCAGAATCCCGATCCGGATCATTCTAGTTGGTCTAAACGATATGGATTGCACTAAGATCTTAAATTTAGTAGGATCTTAAAGTGATTACGATCCTAGTCATAAAATCATGTAGACTTGCACTACGATCCCGATTCTACTACGATTTTGATCCTACCAAAAAAAATCTTATTATTTATTTCTTATATATGTATGTATATATGTATATCTATATAAGAAATTTGATTATAAATTCTTTTTACAAACATCTCTTCTAATTTATGATAACATAAAAGATGAATTATATCAAATTAATCATTTTTCTTTAGTGATTTTACAATTATTTAACATAAATTATCATTATAGATAATATCATTTAATTTTTTTTTTGATAAATAAGCAAATTTATTAGAAAAGTATCGAGATGATGCAAAGAATACAAAATTTAAACCCCCAAAGAAAAATGCTATCAAATCCTCTATGAAATCGACATAAGTTAAAACATCTGGATTAATGAACCACGTAACCCAATTATATAACACCATAAATACCTGCCTCTCCAGCCTAGAAATCGACTAAGACACCCCTTGGAAGACACGCTTGTTACGTTACAACCAAATGAGCTACATTAAACAGTGAGAGGCAATCATCCACGCCTTCCGACATCTCCCAACCCTACCCTTAGCCTAACTTTGCAAGATAGCCAACACTGAACCTGGCTGCACCCAAACCAAACCAGACCAAACCAAAAATAACCACAATAAGCATCCAGAGCTGATATGTAACTGGGCGATGATAGAGCAAATGGTCCACCGACTCAGCATCACCACCATACAAACAATACCAATTCACTAGTATATGCCCATGGCGCATCAGATTGTCAATTGTCAGAATACATCCTAAGGCTGCCGTCCACACAAAGAAAGCTATCTTGGATGTTGTGCCCGACACCCAGACACATTTCTAAGGAAACAAAACCGCATCAATATAAACAAGTGCACCATAGTAGGAAGATACAGAAAAAAGCCCCTTAGAACCGGGACAGACCCAAATCATAAAATCTTCCCCTGCACCCCCAGCTTGCAACCCGTATAAGAAACCCAACAGCTCTACTAATTGATCCACCTCCCAATCTTGAACCTCACGACGCAGCCGCACATTCCATTCCACCGCTTGACCTTGCCCTGTTCGAACCGTCCCCACCATAACCTCACAATCTTCTACAATCCCAAAAATCAAAGGGAGCAGTTGTTCTAAAGAAGTATCCTCACACCACCTATCACGCCAAAAATGAACTCTATCTCCCAGCCCTACCTTCAACTGAATCCTCCGCCAAAACTCCTCCCAGCCCAACCAAATTTCTTTCCAGACACTACAACCATGAGGTTTGTCCCACCCTACCCGAACACCACCCCCTTCTTCACAGACCAAACTTTGCCACAACCACCTTCCCCCATAAATGCTCCCTTTCTCCCACAAAATGCCACAACTACTTACCTAGCAACGCCAAATTAAACATAACCAATTCCTAACCTCCAAACCCCCTTTCTCCTTAGGACAACAAACCCAATCTCATGCCACCAAATGAGAATGAGATCCCTCCCCCTCATTTCCCCATAAAAAATCTCGCTGCAACTTCTCAATCCGCTTTGCAATTGCCACCAGGATCACATGAACCGACATAAAATAAGTTGGGATACTCGACAAGACATTCTTGACCAACGTAATGTTCTCGCCTTTATATAGATATTGTCACTTCCACCTTGCCAAACACCGCTGCACATGCTCCACCACTTTGTCCCACACCCCGAGGGCCTTGAAAGAAGCTCCCAAAGGAAGACCAAGATACAAAACTGGCAGAGAAGCCATCTTGCATTCCAAAATCGTTGCCAAAACCGGAAGTCAAGCCACCTCACCTATTGGAATTAATTCAGACTTTGGGAGATTGACCTGAAGACCGGACACAGCCTCAAAACACTTCAACACACACTGAAGATGTCCAATCTGACCAGTGTCCGCATCACAAAATACAAGAGCATCATCCACATAAAAAAGATGGGATACAACCAAAGAAGTTGGTCTAGAACCCACCTCGAAACCTTACAACAGACCTCCATGAACTACCCTCCACAACAAATGCCCCAAAGCCTCCATAACCAGAATAAACAACAATGGGGATAGGGGATCACCCTGCCGAAGGCCTCTATATGTGGGGAAAAAACCTACTGGAGAGCCATTGACCAACACAGACATCCGCACAGTAGAAATAGAAAAATGTATCCACTACCTCCATCTAGCCCCAAAACCCAATCTCTCCAGTATAAACAACAGGAACTCCCAACTCACATTGTCATATGCCTTCTCAATATCTAATTTACACATAATCCCCGCCTTTCTCTACCTCAACCTTGAATCCAAACATTCATTGGACACCAAAACCGCATCCAAAATTTGCTTTCCACCCAAAAAGACATTTTGAGACTTAGACACCCCCTCCCCTCCCCTCCCCCGCGCGCGCGCGCACACCCCTCAAAGCCGATTCGCCAAAACCATGGCCAACAGCTTATACACACTATCCAAAAGACTGATAGGTCGAAAGTCCTGAATATCCTGTGCCCCACCTTTCTTGGGAATCAACGCAATAAAAGTGGCATTCAAGCTCCTCTCAAACTATCCCGTCCGGTGGAGCTGCTCAAACGTAGCCATCACATCGTCCTTCACCTCTCCTCAACAGTGCTGGAGAAAAGCTATGGAAAAATCGTCAGGCCCAGGCCCCTTATCCCCAGGCATACTTCGTAGCGCTTCAAACACCTCTTCGTCCGTAAACGCCCTCTCCAACAAAGGACAATCCGCCTCTGGAATAACATCAAATGGAATCCCATCCAACGTCGGCCTCCAAACTCCCTCAACAGGCCGAAATAAATACTTATAAAAACCCACTGTGGCCCCCGTAATCTCCTCTGTGGATGATAGCACCACCTCATTCACCCGCAATCTCCCTATTTGATTCACTTGCCGATGCACATTTGCCATACGGTGAAAGGAGCTTGTGTTCCGATCCCCATCCTTCAACCATAAATATCTAGATTTCTGGCAAAAACTAATCTCTCTATACGAGCCACATGACCAAATTCCTTTCGAGTTGCATCCTGACGAGCCATATCCTCCTCCGACAAGATACCCCTGTCCTCTTTCTCATCCAACCCCTGCAATACTGTTAAAATATTCGCCTTCTGAGTCTGCAGTTTCCCAAACACCTCCTTATTCCACTCTCGCATATCCGACTAGAAAAGTTCAATTTCTGGGCTGAATAACAACTAGGATTCCTAAGCATAGTATAACTGCCCCACCACCCCCTCACTCTCTCCCCAAAGCCTTCAGACAAAAGCTACATATTCTCAAATCGAAATGGCGACGGTCCCCTATTGATCCCCCCACTGTCCAACAAAACTGGCCGATGATCCGATGCAAGATGATGCAACCTTAGTTGAGTCACCTGTGAGAAATGTCCCTCCCAATCTCCAGTCACCAAAAACCTATCAATACGAGACTTCGCCCTGCCCCTCGACTAAGTATAACCACCCCCCTGAAGCGGCAAGTCCACCAATTCCATCTCATCAATAAATGAAGAAAAAGCTTGCATAGATCCAAACATTGAGGTCGCCCCATGCTTCTCCTCCATGCACCGCACCACATCGAAATCCCCACCCACACACCAAGGAACCCCTCGTCAAAAAGCAATAGACTGTAGCTCTTCCAAAACGTAGCCCGATCCGACCGTCTAACGGGGCCATAAACCTCGGTGAAGGCCCAACGATAATCATCCGCAACACAACGAGACAAACAAGATAGCGAGAAAGCCCCCACCTCCACCTCCTCCTCCTCCTCCTCCTCCACCACCCACCGGTCCCAACACAGAAGGACACCCCTTGCCACCCCCAAAGCTGGTAAAAAAGTCCAATGCACAAAGTGCATCCCCCCCCCCCCTCCCCCCCTACACAAAGCTCCTTGATACTCTCCCCTCCAATGCACTCCATCTTTGTTTCTTGAAAACACACTACATTTGCCCTGGCACTTCTCAATAGAGATCGAACCAAGACCCTTTTCCCTCTATCATTCAAACCACGCACATTCCATGACAAAATTTTTAACTGCATGACAACAATAATTGAGTTCCACGGCCCTTTCTACCAGCCCCTCCCTCCCCTCCCCTCCTTTGTCCTGATCATAATTTATAGAGCATTCCGATTTACGCAACTCCCTAGAATTTTTTTGTTTCTGTCCTTCAGATCGCACCTCCTGTCCCAAAGCAACACCCCCTCTCCAGGATTCCTCTATTGCATAAAACAAATTTAAAGCCTCAACTTCATGACCTTCAAAGGAAATGCCCAAATCCTGAAGGCTGCAACTGAATTATGGTGCTGAAGGCTTTAGTCGTGGGCAAAATGAGTAATTGGGTTGGTAATGATATAGAGTTTCTGGTTTTTTCGTCTGACCCATTCAGCCTGGACTGAAAAGAGTTCAGGGTTTCCAAGGTTATACCAAGTCTAAAAACCACCATGGCATGGTCTTAGTCTCGATATGATGGACAGGCTAGATGATCTGGAAACTCTGTGATCTAAACCTAACTCTTTCCTCCCTCTCCCCTGCTTCTAGACCTACTCTTTACTGCATTTTCTCTAATAAACTTTGTCTGAGATGTAATGTAACATGTTCCCAAAATCCATATCTGGCTTGGATTCTAAATTGTGAAAAAGAGATATATCGTCATTGTACAGTTTCTCAAAACAGTAATTTATGTTCTTAATTAGTGCAAGGTGGCTAGCTATATTATTACATCCCCTCCCCCTCCCCCCCCCCCCTTCTCCCTCCTTGACCCGTTAATTGACTAATAACCAACAACCAATGAGTTAGTATTTGTTTCTGTTAGGTGAATAACATTGACTTCTCTCTCTCTCTCTCTCTCTCTCTCTGTGTGTGCATGTTCTTTCTTTTTTTCTAATCTTTCCCCTTGAGCAACAGACTTTGTAGATGGTATTGTTTTTCACTCTTTGGATGTTTGTAGAATAGAACACAAGCATGGAAAATCAACCCTTTTCTAAAGTTGAAGGCATAGTCTATAACAATATCTACTCTCATGAAATGCTTAGTGGTGGTCTTAGATTGATGCTTGTAGTTGTGCACAACGTTGTATTTAATTCTATCAAAGCTTTTTTGTTATTGTTAGTGGTGGTGTAAATTGAACATGTTATAATTCTAACCTCTGATGCTATGTTGCCCTAAAAGATCGTTGTTGAAATGTTCATTCAAGTTTGTTTGCACCTATTAAATTTGTCTATGCTGTTGTTAGTTATCTATGTCTGCAGAGATAATGACCTCTCATAAAATTGTTCTTTGGTTTCCAGGTTCCGTCAAGATTGTTCAAGACTCAGTAGCTATTACTCGACCATATAGTTGATGACATGGGCGGAGCTATGCATAAAGTAGTGGGTTCAATTGAACCCACTGAACTTTGATTTTTTTTTTAATTTTTTTATAGAATTATGTAGTATTATATACATTTTTTTTTTTTGAGGTTTTCATAAATTGACACCATTAAAATTGTTCAAAAAAATAGATTTATCAAAACAAAAAAAAAAACAAAAAAATTGTTTAAAAAATAATTAATTCAATACTTATAATATTTTTTTGTTTAGCACGTATAACTATTAATGATTGAAAATGAATATGAATGAGATTTATATGGCTATCATTAGAACAACCATTATAGATAATATACTAAAAGAAAAATAGACTTCTTTCACAACACGAAATTCTTAATTGCTTAGTTGATGACTGATTTGCTGTTTGCAAGGGTGGATGCATTTCTGTATCAACTCTGCTTTGTGAGATGGATTTGTGACGGAATATATGGATGAGAGATAGCAGTAGTGGAATTGTTACATTTTGAGATAACTTTATGTTACTTTTGGTTGTTGAGAAAGGGAAGGGAAAGGGAAAGGGAAAGGGAAAGAGAAAGGAAAAAAAAATGTGAAATTAAGTGAAATATAAATATATTAGCGTATGTCCGTGCTTGAAGGCACGGTGTAAATAATGTTAGGATTAGAATATAATTATAATCATAAATTTATTATAAAATTTTAGAATTCTCACAAATATCCTCATGAAAATTTATTTTTACTTATATTATATAACTAGATAGATAGATATGCCTGACATAAATAAAATTTTCACAGGCATACATACAATACTGTTTTTACTTGTATAATTATACGGGCATACATATATTGTATGGAAATATATAAAATATATTGAACAAAATGGAGGGAAAAAAAAAATAGAGAGAAATAAAAACGGAAGAAAATAAAAATAAAATAGAAAGGAAGGTGGGATCATAGAAGGATGGGTGAGAAAAAGAAAAAATAAGAGAGAGAGAGAGAGAGAGAGAGAGAAGAAAATGTTTATGCAGGACATTTTTTAGAAAATATATCTCAACTATTGTTTTATACTTTGAACATATTTGAGCATTTCAAATGTCTTAATAAGACAAAAATAAGTTGAAGATTCAAAAATCGTCTTGCTTTATTAAAATATGTTGAAGATTCATATGAGGTCTAAATTTATGAAATTTATCAGGTATTCAATATATTTAAAAATAATAATTAATTGTTCAAATTCATTTAATTTGTAAATTATAAAATTTGTTAATTTAATCTCCATTACACATTAATATCTGGCTTTTAATTCTGGGATCGCAGACTTTTTCATATAATATGAATAAAAACAAGTGACCAAAAAGGAAAAAATAAAAAATATATACAAAAAGAGAGAAGAATAAGAATGGGAGAAAATGAAAAAATAAAAAGAAAAGAGAGGATGGTGGGATCATAGAAGAATGAGTGAGATAAAAAAAAACAACAATGCTAGAGACCTCTAAAAACACACCTCTAAATACACCTCTAATGAGGTGGAAAAAGAAAAATAAAAAAAATAAAAAAATCAAGACACAGGATTGGTTGTGGCAGTGGTGGGACCCACTGCCACATCATTAGTGGTACCTCTAATTAGAGGTCCCAAGCATTTTTCAAAAAAAAAAGTAAGAGAGATAAGTGAAAAAATAAAAAATGTACATATAGGATATTTTTTGAAAAATATATCTCAGCCGTTGTTTTATAATTTAAATATATTTGTGCCATCCAAATGTCCTAGTAGGACAAATGTGTGTAGAACAAATTCAAAAACTATCCTGCTTTAGGGGTGGTTTGGGATTATCTAAACAAGTGCACTTTTTGACTTTTTATGAAATATGGGTTGGGTATTGGTTGAGTTTGAAATGATGTGGTGGAGAAGTGATGCGACTTAAATAAGATGATGAAACTTAAACAGGATAGTGTCTGTTTAACTTTTTGACTTTTTTAAGTTATGACAAACAATGCCTTATTATATAGATGTTGAAGATTCATATGAAGTCTAAATTTATGAAGTCTATCAGGTATTCAATAAATTTAAAAATAATAATTAATTGTTCAAATTTATTTAATTTGTGGACTATAAAATTCGTTAATTTAATCTCCACTACACACATTAATATATGGCTCCTAATTCTGGAATCACAAACTTTTTCATATAATTTGAATAGAAATAAGCAAACAAAAAGGAAAAAAAAAAAAAAATACAAATAGAGAGAAAAATAAAAATGGGAGAAAATAAAAAATAAAAAGAAAAGAGGAAAGTAGAATCATGGGATCATAGAAGGCTGAGTGAAAAAAAAAAGTAAGAAAGAAGCGGGAAAATAGAAAATGTACATATATGATATTTTTTGAAAAATATATCTCAGCCGTTGTTTTATAATTTAAATATATCTGAGTCATCCAAATATCCTAATAGGACAAATATGTGTAGGACAAATTCAAAAATCATCCTGCTTTATTATATAGATTTTATTCATATTTTACTTATATTTTTTATTTCTCTTTTTAAATTCTTCTTCAAATCATCCAACCAAATACAATATTAGTAAACTGTCTACTTGTGTTTTTTTTTTTATGGAAAATGCCTTGGACCCCCAGTGGGGGTGCTGGGGGTCCTGCGTGAAGGCTCATGATTGGCTAAAAAAAAAAATTATTATTTTTTTTTTTAGTTTTTGGCGAATGAGAAAGCTCCACGTCACTGGGGATGCCACCCCTAGTGGGGGTCTGAAGCAACACTTTTTTTATTTTCTTCTTGTTGAATTCCTGGCCTGGATTCTTTGAAGCATTGTTTAGAGTTGAAGTTATACATGCCTGGAGTGTGTTGCATAAATTCGGCTACTTATATGATTTACTAGCTGGCAGTTCGGGAATTGCACCCATATGCTAACAGTTGGCCTTTTACTAATCAAGTGGATCCTTAAAATTACGTTACGTTAATATGAATTTTTATGTTAAAGTTGGGAGTGTAGGGTTCTTCCTCCCCTATTGCTTAATTATTTTTATGTTGTTATCTAGCTGGCTGGTTAATTTGGTGGTGTCTGGTTTGCTAGAGAGAGAGAGAGTCAAACACACAACAGTCAAGTGGCCTAACTATTGGTAAACAAAACCCCTTTTTTAGGGGGAGAGATTTTGTTAGTAAACTAGCTCCACATGTTTTTTCCTGCTGCGTTTAATTTTCATGCGCATTGACTTATAGTTTCTTCTTTGTTTGGGTTTTCCAACTTTCTGTTCAATCCTCCATCTCTTTGTCTGTGCTTTCTTTACGAACATATGCAATAATATGTAACCCATCAATTAGGCGTAGATATCTTTGATTGTGTGTACATTGGATATTGGATTTGATCTAGTGTGTATATATATATATAACGACATGTAGAAGTTCAAAAATTAAATTCAATTTTTAAGTTCAAGTCTAATGATGTGATAGTTAATACTCTCTCATTAGGTCTATAAAATGTCTAAAATGTGGGCTTGTATATCATGTTTCTATATTTAATAACTAGGAATAAAGAAAGAGATTTTAGTAATACAGTATTGGGATTAATGAATTATTAGTAATACTGAGATTATGGGTTCGGATTACATATATTATGAGGTTCATTTGTATAATGTTTGGTTATTCTATAATATATACCTTGAAATAAGAGAGTAATTATTTATAGCCATTGAATAGTGGATACTTTTATATTTAATGGTGGTTGGTTGACATCGAAATACTATGAAAGGTTGATTTAATACATATACCATCCTCTAGAAGATTTGTAAAATCAAATGTGAGATAGAGATAATCGAATTCAAACCTAATATGAAACTTGAGAGAGAGTTTTTATGTGCATTAGGGCCGAGCTAGACCCAAGTGTAGTAGTAATAGGCCGTTCTATGGGCAATGGTAAAAAGGGCTTAGTAAAGTGGACCATTGCTGTTAACTTGGTCCAAGTATGGTTACAATCACCACGGTCGTAGTGGTGATAATTAGTTCGGTCATAGTATTCGGAGCCGAGGTGCTTGGGCTTCTTAAGGTAGACCTTGCCCTTGTTAGCTCGGTCAAAACTTGCTGCAGTTAGCTTGGTCTAAACAGACAAAACCGAGGTACAAGTGAAACAAGAGCCAAGCTATGTCGTACAATTGGGAAGGCGCTGGATTAAGTATGACAAAGAGCTAGTATTAGCTCGGTCATACTATTGTCCAACCGTGGTAAAACCATCTCACTTGATTTAAGCAGTGAGGGGGGTGTTGAAGGATAAGCATTATCTTTCAGGAGTGTGGTTCCTAGGAAGACTCTCAATGGAGGAATAAAAGTCCTACTAGGATTGTGCCAAACAAAAACTATAAAAGCTCTCAACAGAACCTATGTACAGGTAACACAACTTTGATTTTCAGAATACACAAAGCTTTTGTCTATTTGTCTATTTTGTTGACTTAGGCATCAGAAAGGTGTCCGGCACACACTCGCCGGCTAGTTCACGTTTGTGTTTTCAGGGAATAAAGCGACGACGTTTGGAGGAGTGCAAACTTGATTAATAGGATTATACAAGAACATTATTTCGCGCTCGTACAATTGGCGCCATCTGTGGGAATTCCATAAAGAGTAAAACCTCTTGATCAAGCTTTCCTCTCTGGTTGGAAGCAATGGCGCACAATGAAGACTTGCCACAATCAGCTATTTATGGGAAAACCTCGGAGGGGGGTGAGAGGTGCGAAGGTTTTCCTTCTATCCCTCTTATGGCGGATTTAGAACCCGAATGACAGAACCCTCGGAGGGATGCAAAGGGGAGACGGGGCAACAGTCCCCGTCGCTCTCAAAGTCCTGAAAGACAGAGGTAGAGGATGGACCCTCAAGTTTTGGAGGATCGCGTGAAAGAGCAGGACAAGTTAATAAGGAGGATGGCGGCAGACATGGAGTCAATGAAGCGCCAGATAAAAGGAAAAGGGGTGGCGATAGGAGAGGGGCGCAAAGGCAACATGCCCCCTCACCACTCGGAAGATTGTGGTAGGCATACCACACCATCGCAAGCAGAAAGTAGGAGTCTTAGAACAGGCGACACTCAATTGCGGACTTCCAAGACTCGTTACTCCAGGTCTGAGAGAAGGAGAACTGAGAGGTCGTATACTGAGGGAAGCACCTATCGGCCATCGCACACGCACTAGACATTATCTAGGCACACGAAGTTGCCTAGATCATCTGACTTGCGAACAGTGCTTGAAGAAAGGGCCTGATGGAAGGAGGACACCAGGGCTAGCGACCCGCGCAGAGTTTCAGCCCTTCAGCGGTTAGCCCCTCGGACACATGGTAGCGTCGAGGTAGGAATGCCAATGTTGCGCCTTGCTTAAGAACCAGCAGACAAAGTATTAGCAAGGTTACAAAGCTAGCCATTCGTTCCGGCAATTGAGAACGCACCACTACCCTCAGGCGTCCACCAGCCCAAATTCACCACTTATGAGGGAAAGTCCGACCCCTACATGCACCTGAGCCACTTCCGCCAGGTTATGGCAGTATACCGGTGAAACGAGGCTTTAATGTGCATCCTATTTCCATCCAGCCTTGGTGACCCAGGTTTAACCTGGTTCGAAAGACTACCAGAGGGCAACATTGCCTCATGGGTGCAGCTGGCAGAAGCGTTCGTGACTAGATTCAAGACGAACACCAAGACACCAGTAGAGATTGACCAGCTACTTTTCATTGACATGGGCGAAAAATAGATGTTGAGGTCCTATAACAGTCGCTACTGGGAAACCTTCAACTAGATTGGGGATTGCCCTACAAACCTCGCCATTGCACAATACAAACGGAGCCTACCAGTCGGTAACAAATTGAGGGATTCAATTACTATGACGCCACCCCTCACGATAGAGGCCTTAATGGAGAGAGTGCACCAACATATTCGTGTGGAGGAAGATAGCGCCCGTGCTAAGGCAAAATCCGGCATAACAGCAATACCAGATAAAAAAACTACAGGAAAATTCAACACGGTAGAACAACCAAACAGGAATGGGCGAGGCAGGCGGGCTAACAGAGAGGACCCAAACAAAAGGAGGTTAAGAGTTCGTACTACCATTACCATAGTGTTCAAAAAACCAATCTATTGAATTCTCAGTGAAATACGTAATGAACCTTTCGTCCGATGGCTAGCCAAGTTGGGAGAAGTACAAAAAGACTATGACGAGAGGTCCCGGTGCACCTTCCATGATGAAAAGGGGCACCGCACTGAAAATTGCATGCCATTGAGGCAGCATTTGGAGGAGTTAGTGGCAGCTGGGCACCTGGACCAGTACATAGAAAGAGGGACACAACTAGCCCCCCAGAACCACAACAACCCAAACGAGATGCCGATCGACGCTCCACCTCAAGGTGTAATTAACGTGATACATTGGATATTTGAACCTGAGCGGGTATGTGAGCTCAGGGGAATGATCAAAAAGGCTGAGCATTTAAGGGAGGTATTAAGTGCACAACCTGCCATCACAAAGGGGAGAACAAAAGCCACGAATGTCATATCTTTTTCAGACAAAGATTTAGCAAGGATATACTACCTTCACAATGATGCGCTGGTTGTCACTCTACGCATCAAGAATTTCGACATCAAGCGGATTTTGATTGACCAAAGAAGCTCATGTGAGATAATGTATTACGAAACCTTTAAACAACTGAAATTGGAGGACAAAGACTTGGCACCTGCAACATCTCCCCTAATCGAATTCAACTCAATGCTAGAGTGGCCAGTGGGCAAGATAATCCTCCCAGTCAAGGCAGGAACCATGACGAAACAGGTGGAATTCTGGGTATTGAAAGTCTCTTCTACTTATAATATAATCTTGGGGAGGACATGGTTACATGCCATGCGATCGGTAGCATCAACCTACCATCAAGTATTGCGGTTCCCCAACGAAGCCGAAGTAATTGAAGAGATCTTTGGAGACCAAATTATATCAAAACAATGCTTCGCCACAGTAAATGGTAGCCGCACTACAAAAGGGTATGTACTGATGGTGGAAAAGCCTGAGAGCAATGACCTATTTGTGGATGTTGGCAAGGAAGCTGAACAGAAGGCAGTGGAAGACTTGGTACAGGTAAGGATAGATGAAAAAGACCCAGAAAAGTTCTTTTTGCTCGGTTCGTCTTTGTCCAGCACTGAGAGAATAGAGGTCATGGAATTCTTAACCTCTAACATCGAAGTGTTTTCCTGGACGTCGTATGACATGTCTGGCATTGACCCAAACTTCATCTGTCACCAACTGAACGTCCACCCAACTGTCAGACCAATTATACAGCGCACTCGCAGATCAGTACTCCACCATGCCGAGATAGTGGCAGAAGAAGTGGGAAACTTGCTGGAAGCAGGAGCTATCAGAGAAATGCACTATCCTAGGTGGATCTCCAATACCGTAGTAGTGCCAAAGAAGAACGGAAAATGGTGTGTCTGTGTGGACTACAAAACAGTCAACAAGACATACCCAAAGGACAGTTTTCCCCTACCACGGATAGACCAACTGGTAGACCTGACGGCAGGACACAATCGACTTAGCTTCCTTGATGCGTACAGAGGTTACCATCAGATCGCTATGTATGAACCAGATCAGGAGGTCACATCCTTTACAACGCCTAGAGGATTGTATTGTTACAAGGTCATGCCCTTTGGCCTAAAAAACGCAGGGGCAACATTCCAACGGATGGTCACCAAGATGTTTGAACCATTGTTGGACAGAACAATGGATGCTTACATAGATAACATGGTGGTCAAAAGCAAGGATGAGAAGGACCATCTCAGGGACCTAGGTGAAATGTTCCAGATTCTGAAGAAGAACAAGTTGCACCTAAATGCATCCAAGTGTGCGTTCGGCATAGGATCAGGCAAATTCCTAGGCTTTCTGGTAACCAACCGAGGTATAGAAGCAAACCCCTTCCAGATCAAAGCAATCCAGGATCTAAAAAGGCCCAACACAGTAAAAGAGGTGCAGCATCTCACTGGCCTAGCTGTCGTACTCAACCGGTTCATAAGTCGGTCGTCAGATAGATGTCGACCATTCTTCCAAGCATTAAAAGCCAAGTTTGAGTGGGATGAAGAATGCGACCGTGCCCTAAAAAGTTTGAAAGAGTACATGTCTTCTCCACCGTTGCTAGTAACCCCAGTGCCTGGAGAAGAGCTCTCTTTGTACCTAGCAGTTTCACAGCAAGCAGTAAGCGCAATATTGGTCAGAGCGGAAAGAATCCAACACCTGCCCATCTTTTATGTTAGAAAAACCTTGCTGGGCGCAGAAACCAGGTACCTATGTAGACACCTCATTTTTTACTGCCTTTAAGACTTAGGCACTACTAATGGTTTACTTGGTGAAGAAAGTTATGCAGGGCAAAGGTTTAGATTTCTTCGGCAAGAGGAGAATCAAATCCCAATCTCACACCCCATTTTGGACCAAAGCTATTTTGAATGGTGTTTAGACCTTAAAACCCTATCTTTCAAAATGTTTTGAAAATAAAGTTCCTACGATGTTCCGACGCTCGCATTTCGTTAAATGTTGCGCTTTTCGGTAAACCGAGCGAGGACAAAGTGGAAATGAATGATAGAGAGATAAAATCTTTGAAAAATCTTTCAAAACACCTTGTTTAGGGGTTTGGAGTTGAGGAAAATTGGAGAAGAGAGAAGAAACCAAGTTGAAGAAGAAGGTGGACATGAATCGCTAAGAGAGAGTCGAGCAGTCCTCGCTAAATCAGGATTATCTGTCTATACACTTGGATTTAAGCTATGAGGCCACCACCTTGGACCTTTTGACCTGGTCGGCCGACCAGGACAAGTGGTCGGCCGACCACTTGAACTGGTCAGCCAGCTCTCTGCAGATTTGTCTCAGTGAATGTGTTCCAGCTATGCCAGCTGTGAGGCATTTGCTGCATCCTCCATACACGTGTATAGAGGATGTTTAATCTTGGTTTTAAGCTTCCAAGAGAAGCTTTGGACTCTCTTCTTCATAAAGGAAGCCTTCCCTCTCCATTGCAAGGGTTCAGATTTTGGTTAGGGCTAAACACTATCTCTCTTTGTATCTCTTCATTTGAGCCTTGAAAGAGTGAGATTCTTGGCCCCTTTGCACACCACCTCACAACCACACACTTCAACCATTGCTTAGAGGTTTTTGGAGCTTGTTTTCAGAGGCTAAGGGTTGAGTTTTGGTCCAGAAGCTGCTGGTCCTTGCCGAGCTACAAGGGTAACCATTTTCTCCCTTTTTGAGCATCATTTTGATCCTTGTTTTAGCCATACTTGCAAGCATATTTGGGCTTTGTCATAAACTGAAAAAAGTCTTGTTTTGAGGTCATTAACATGTTTGTTTAAGACCATTTTTTTGTTGAGGGTCATCTACCCCCTTGCATGCTTCATTTCATCTTGTTTTGAGCCATGTATTAGGGCCTTTGCATTGACCTTTGTTTGGCCTTCTAGCCACTGAAATCCAGTGGATTTTCAGTGGCTAGCATGCTGTTTTGAGTGCCAAAATCAGAGAGGGGTGACCCTCTCTCTCTTTGTTTTGATTTCTAGCATATTTGGCCTAACAAAGGAGCCCTTACTTGCATGCTTCCTAGCCTCATTTCAAGCCTTTTTCAATGAGCTTTAGGACCTGCATGAGCTCTGTCCAGAGCTGTTTTTGCCATATTAGATGTCCTTCTTGCATGTGTAGAACAACCCCTTTCATGGCCTTTCAAAGGAGCACCTCATTCTAGCATGTGTTGACTAAGTTTCAGTGGGTTTTTGGTCATATTTTGGCATGCCATGTTTCTGTTTTTGGCTGGTTTGGTGGCCTCTCATGTGCTTCATATGGTCGTAGTGTAAATCATGGTTCACTAGATTGTATTGCATGATGTTTTGGCCCCTTTCCTAGCATATTTTGGCCATGATCCAAACTAATTTTATTAATATTTTAGGCTGCCTTAGCTCTGTTTGAAGTGTTTTGAGTCATGCATGCATTGTTGTATATGGTCATAGTTCAATCAAGCTTACTAGCTTTGCATATCGGGTCCACTAGCATGCGTTGTTTGGGCCCTAGGCATGTTTTGGCATCATTGAGAGTGATATTTCAGACCTTATACTTGTGCCATGTTCCCATGTTTTCCACCATTTAAGTGCATTTGAGAGTTGTGCTTGTATGCCTCATTTACCGACCATTGCATGAGGTTCATTTGAATGCATTCCGAGCCACCATTTGTAGACGTCCCCGAACGTCCCGGGAGGAAATCCCCTTTTGTTCATTTGGGCTCACTACAGTTCAGGACTCAAAGTCACGATCCTGTATCTAATCTTGCAGAGTGCAATGCAAGATCGATGAATCATCAAAGAGTCCAAATCCGGCAAATAGTTTTTGAAAACAGATTTTTTGAAAGAAGTACCAAACATGGATTGCTTTGCCAGATACAGAGTTGCCATCTAAATATTTTATTTTGGAAAATTTAGGAAACCTTGACTTGTTGCCTAAGGCCACATGTCCGTCATCATCAAAGTTGCCTTGGCTCGGGAACTTGGGTACGATTGGGGAAGGTCACTTCGTGAGCACCCCGCTCGCCCGATCAAAGATCGGCCTCTACTAACCATGATATCGAGTTTTGAAAACATTATGCGTTCTTATTCCGGTTATTAGCCTAGATTTACTATGTGATACGCACAGCATACAAGTATAGACCGGATCGCCTGAATTGGAATAAAACATTTCATGTTTATTTTTTAAAGCAATTTGCTACTCACAAGTAAGCTTAAAATGCAGATTTTGCCACCCTTGGGTGGGCTTAGAAAACATGGTTTTGCCACTATCTAGTGGGCTTAAAACTCACAGTCAATGCATTATTCCAATTCAGATAATCCAACCTTCACCTACAGGCATTCAGACAGGTATATCACATAAGCGGTTAGCCTCATGGTAAGCATGCAATTATGATAGTCACTCACACACATGCAAGGATGCTAAAGCATAAACATTTACCAAGTACTCCAAGCCAAAACAGAAGCTATGTTAGAAATCCATGCATGATCGTAACTATACAGAAATGCTTAATGCAACACATGCAAAAATGTAACTACAATAGGCTCGGCTATTCTAAGGATGGCATATGAAATGCAACAACTGATACACGTATTCAACTTGGAATTGAAATACAATGCAGTTAGTATGATATGCCGAGCCCGGTGCATGCAAAACAGATGAATGATGCAAACATGCAAGCATAAGTATGCTAATTGAAACATGCCCTAATCTAACCATCATAAGCTGGTAAATAAAAGGGAGAAAGACGTGGGGTTGGAAGACATACATCACACACATGCACACTTATTACAATTGTGCCCTCGCTCGGAGGGTTCGAATAAATAATACAGTCTGAATAAATAACGAATTATTACACAACACTAATTACTTAACAAATGAACTAGGTAAGCAAAGTACAACAATGGTAGGGGGCCCAAATTTTGTGGCTCAAAAGTGGCTCAAATGGCCAAAACGACGTCGTTTTGAGCACAAAACAACATTCAAATGGCCAAAACGACGTTGTTTTGGCCATTTGAGCCACTTTTAAGCCACAAAATTAGGGTCCCCAAACATTTTTCAGCAAAGTAAGCTAGCATGCTATGCTACGTGCAATGGACTGCCTCGGCTCTGCTCGGAATGATGGAGGATGCATGCATGCTCAAGTTGCCTTGTCGGGAAATTCCATCGCAACGCCTTGCTTCACCCTTGTTTGCAATTGATCTCAAAAACTTGCACAAAGCTCCAGAAGGCTGAAACTCCACCTTGGGAAGGCCACCGACTAGTTATCAATATGGGAGACCACCCATCGACCACCTTTTGTGGGAGAAACCCAAAAGGGTGGTCGGCCTGCCAGAAAAGCTGGTCGGTCGACCATTTTCTGCCCCTGGATTCTGGTTTTTTCTACAACAAAGGCAAGGGAGAGAAAAGGCAATGTATTTTCAACATCTGTGTGCACGACTACTCTCCCTGTCATTGCTCAAGCTCTAGGGAGTGTAGACCTCAATCCACGTACCACCAATCACGCATCTCGGTGCATGATGGTCGAGGAATCGAATTGTACGACTCGATGTGAAATGAATGCACAAATGAACACGTAAAGCCAACAACTCCATCATATATGATCAAGAGTGTCGGCGACCGGGAATTGAGGCACGTTTCATCACTTTGAGTACGAAACGTCCCTCGTTTCTCGTGTTTGGACTAACTCCTACTCCAAACACAATGCAACAAGTGAGATGGCGTGCACCAATGCAAGACTATCATGCAACCCTAATGCGATGCAACCTAGTTACGCGGACATGCGAAAGATGACATGCAAATATGTAACTAGCATACACAATGCTATGAAACAATCAAAGGCATACTCAATGCTTATGATGCTATATGACATACACAATGCACATGGACTATATGGCATGCACAATGCAACTAACAACCTAGCATACGCAATGCAAGGAATGGCATGGCATACACAGTGCCAACAACAACATAACATGCACAACACATTGTAACATGGCATACACAATGCAAGATGGACTTAAACCAATGTGAGTGGACCTCAGCCACACTCAAATCAGTAGCCATATGATGGAAATAAGGAAACCGAAATACATGCAAACATGCACGAATGCAAAGGACCGAACCTAAGGCATCAAATGCCACTCTACCAAAGCATGGCAAGGGATGAAATATGGCCTACAAACATGCAATTTCCAACTCTGAAACATGATGCACAATGGTCTCGAATCATGAAAATATGTCACACAATGCAAGCTAGATGGCCCGAATACCGAAACTAATGAAATGTGTTACCCTAGAGGTACACAAAGCAATGCACAAATGGAAAAACCAACCCTAAACAGACCCTAGGCAGGTCTGAAATAGTGGGAAAATGGCCTAAAATGATGGCTCGGAATGCAAAGAAATGGAGCTCATTCAATGGTCGGTAAATGAGGCATACAAGCCCGACTCTCAAACGCATTTAAAGAGTATAAAACATGGGAATATGACATTCACATAAGCTCTGAAATATGATGTATAATGGCCCCAAAACAAAAAAATGCCTCAGTATATGATCCCAACAGATCTCGAATCTTAAAGCTAGGCAAGTATATTGAACTACAAGCATGCAAAACAAACACCATTCGACCATGAGACCTAAAAACAGAGATAGGGAAGTCCAAAATATGCACAAAATCAGTTTAAGGCAAGGCCAAAATGTGCTAGAAACAAGGGTCAACAAAGCATGCAAAGAAAGCTAGTGAACCATGAGTTGTACCACAACTATATGAAGCATATGAGAGCTCACCAAACCAGCCAAAAACAGAAGTATTTCATGCTAAAATATGCCCAAAAACCCACTGAAACTCAGTCAATGCATGCAAGAATGATAGGCTCCTTTGGAGGGCCATGCAAGGGGTTGTTCTTCACATATATGATGGACACACAAAATGGAAAAACCACCTCTGGGCAGAGGTTATGAGGGTCCTAAAACCCACCAAAAAGTCCCTGAAATTAGTCTAGGAAGCATGCAAGTGAAAGCCCCTTTAAAAGGCCTTGAATAGGATTGCTCTACACATGCATAATAGACACTTTATATGGAAAAAAGGGGTCTGGACAGAGTTCATGCAGACCTTGAAACTCACCAAATAGGGCCTGAAACATGGCTTCAAAACATGCAAAATGGGGCTCCTTTGGAAGGCCAACAAAGCTAGTAAAGAGAACAAGGGGTGAGAGGGTCACCCCTCTCTGATTTTAGGGCTCAAAAACACATGTTAACCACTGAATATATACTGGATTTCAGTGGCTAAAAGGCCAAACCAAGGCCATCAAAAATGCTCTAATGCATGGCTCAAAACATGAGGAAATGAAGCATGCAAGGGGGAAGGTGACCCCAAACAGAAAAATGACCTTGAACAAACTTGAAGAGAAGCTCAAAACAAGACTTTTTTCAGTTTATGTTGAAGTCCAAAAATGCTTTCGAATAGAGCTAAACTATGGAGCAAAACAATGTCAAAATGGGGAAAATAGAGACTTACCCTTGTAGCACAGCAAGGCAGCAAGCTCTGGACCAAGAAAGTGACTCTTCAAACTCTGAAAATGACCTCCAAGGTGCTTGGGATGATAGTTGAGGTGTTGTGCTTGGAGGTGTAGTGTAAATGATCAAGAATAATGGAGTTTGGAGCTTGAAGTAGAGAGCTATGGAGGGAAGTGTATGTATGCCTTGGTCAAAATGTTCAACCCTTGCAATGGAAGAGGAGAGTTTGTTTTTATAGAAGAAGAGGTCCAAGGCTTCGTGGAGAAGCATCAAGCAAATGGACCAAGCTTTTAAAAGAAGCTAAACCAAAAGGGTCAAGCTTCTTGAGGAAGCTAGACCAAAGGGGTCAAGCTTCCTCAAGAAGCTTGACAAAAGGTCAAGCTTCTCTTAGAAGCTAAGCAAAAAGGACCAAACTTCCTTAAGAAGCCAAACAAAAGGGTCAAACCCGGAGCAAATGCCTCCCAGCTGGCACAACTGTATGCAACTCAGGAAGGCCAAAAAGGAGATGGCTGGTAGACCAATTCAAGTGGTCAGCCGACCACTTGCCCTGGTTGGCTGACCAGGGGTCAAAAGGGTCAACAAGAAAAGGTGGTCAGCCACACCAAAAAGGTGGTCTCCCAGGTGAATGCAACACAGTGGTGGTATGGAAGACCAAAAAATGTGGCTCAAAAGTGAGGAAAACCAGCTTTCAAAGAAGGTTCAAAAGGGTCAATCACCAAAGGTGGTCGGCCAACCCATATTGGTGGCCTCCCAAGTGAATACAACACAATGGTGATATGGGAGACCAGAAATTATGGCCCAAAAGTGAGGGAGACCACCTCTCTAACAAGAAAACCGGGCGGCGAACAGAAAGGTGGTCTCCAAGAAAAAAAGGTGGTCTCCCACCATACCACCACCTTCCTGACAATGAAACTAGGGTCCATGCCAAAAATGAACCCACACCGATGCAAAACGAAGGTTTAGGGGCCAAAACGCACAGCCAGGGGCCCCAAAAATTGACTATTAAGCACCGAAAGTGGCGTGTGACCACAAAGGTGGTCCCCCGGGCCACAGTGTCCCTCTATAGAGAGGAAACAAGGTGTGTGCCAAAAACCGAAGCAAACAGAGGTAGTTAAGCGGTCCCGAACCGAAGCGTACGGCCGACGGCTCTGAAAATCGAAAACTGGTCTCCAAACGGGAAAAGTGGCCTACGACCACGAAACGTAGCCTACGGCCACTGAGAGATGGTCTACGAGACCTCTCCCTCCCTTCGGGAAGAGAAAACAGAGAAAACAGGACCTGGTTCACAAACCGAGGCAAAGCATAAAAGAGCCCTGAAATTCGGAGGCAAGGCTCTCAGCCGAGACTGTGACCTCAGAACGAGCACAATATGCACAATCACCGAGCGCTCAATCGACGACGTCTGAGTCTTAAGGTCGGTCAAAAATGGGGTGGCTACACCATCCCAACACATTTTGCCACTAATTTTGGTCTGCGTAGGGACTGTTTGGGGTTGGCTCTATCATTTGAGCATTGTTTTTCATACTTATAGTGTAATCCATTTCACTAGTTTCGGTATCTGGGCCATCTAGTATGCATTGTGTGAGGTGTTTGCATGTTTCGGGACCATCTTTTATGCCATTTCAGAGCTGGATCATTTGCCATTCTATGCCATATTCCATCCCTTGCCATGCCTTATTGGAGTTGCACTTTATGCCTTAGGTTCGGTTCCTTGCGTTGGGCATGTTTGCATGAGTGTTCTTGTCTAATTTCATTGTGTATGGCCACTGATTTGAGTGTGGCTAAGGTCCACTCCTTTTAGTTTAAGTCCATCTTGCATCGTGTATGCCATATAGTTCATGCTGTTGCATGTTTGGCCATTGCATTGTGTGTCTTGATTATCTCATTGATAGTCTTCATATGTGCATGTTCGTTTCCATGTGTGCATCGCGTATGCCATATTATGTCATGAGCATGGAGTATGCCATTCGTAGTTCATAGCATTGCATATGCTAATTGCATGTGTGCATATCATCCCTCGCATGCCAGCATGCCAGCATGATTAGGTTGCATTGCATTTAGGGTTGCATGTTAGTCACATTGTATATGCCATCTCATTGCATTGTGTTTGGAGTAGAGTTAGTGCAAACACGGGAAACGAGGGACGTTTCATACTCAAAGTGACGGAACGTGTCTCAATTCCTGGTCGCCAACACTCCGGATTACCCATGATGGAGTTTAGGCCTTGTTATGTTTATATGTGCATTCATTTCACATTGAATTGCGCAATTCGACTCCTCGGCCATCATGCATCGAGATGCGTGATTGGTGGCATGAGGATCGAGGTCTACACTCCCTAGAGCTTGTGCAATGACGGGGAAAGTGGTCATGCACACATGTGTTGAAAATACTTTGCCATGCCCCTTTCTTGCTCTCTGTTGCAGCAAACCGGAATCCAGCAGCAAAAACTAGTGAGCAACCTTTGGGAGTTTTTGTACAGTGTTCTGGGACCAATTGCAAAACAGAGGCAAATCGGGGCATTGCAAGGAATTTCTCGACGAGGCAACTTGAGCATGCTGCATCTTTCATCATTCGGAACAGAGCTGAGGAGGTCCATTCACATTTTGCATGCTAGTTTATTTTTTTCCTTAGTTAATTTGTCAATTAGCTAGAATTTTGTAATAATTAGCTATGAGTTATTTGGTTGTGTAATATTTATTCGGACCCTCCGAGAGAGGGCAATGTTGTAATAAGTGTGCGTGTGTGTGATGTATATTTTCCAACCCCACGTCTTTCTCCATTTTATTTACTAGCTTATGATGGTTAGATTAGGGCACGTTTCAATTATCATACTTATACTCGCATGTTTGCATTCATTCATCTGTCTTGCATACACCGGGCTTGGCACATCATACTAACTGCATTGCATTTCAATTACGAGTTGAATATGTGTATCGGTTGTTGCATTTCATATGCCATTTTAGAATAGCCGAGCCTATCTTAGTTGCATTTTTGCATGTGTTGCATTAGGCATTCTTAGCATAGTTAGGATTCATGCATGATTTCTAATTAGCTTCTTTCTTTGGCTCAAAGTACTCGGTAAGTGCTTATGCTTTAGCATCCTTGCATGTGTGTGAGCGACTGCCATGATAGCATGCTTGCCATGAGGCTAACTACTTATGTGATACAACTGCCTGAATGCTTGTGGATGAATGTTGGGTTGCTTGAATTGGAACAATTCATTGATTGCGAGTTTTAAGCCCACTTGAGAGTGAAAAATCACCATATTTTTCTAAGCCCACTCGAGGGTGGCAAAATCCACGTCTTAGCCTACTTGCGAGTAGCACCATTAAACCATTTTCAAATAAACAAACATGAAATGTTTTGTTCCAATCCAGGCGATCCAGTCTATACTTGTGTGTTGTGTGCATCACATAGTAATTTTAGGCTAACAACCGGAATAAGAATACATATGTTTTCAAAACAAAATATCATGGTTAGTAGAGGCCGATCTTTGATCGGGCGAACGGGGGTGCTCACGAAGTGACCTTCCCCAATCGTACCCAAGTTCCCGAGCCGAGGCAACTTTGGTGATGACGGACACGTGGCCTTAGGCACGAGTCAGGGTTTCCTAAATTCTCCCAAAATAAAATATTTAGGTGGCGACTCTATATCTAGCAAAGTAGTCCATGTTTGGTACTTCTTTCTAAAAATCAAATTTTCAAAACGATTTGCCAGATTTGGACTCTTTGATGATTCATTGGTCTTGCATTGCACTTCGCGAGATTAGATACAGGACCATGACATTGAGTCCAAACTGTAGTAAGCCCAATGAACAAAACGGGATCCCTCCCGGGACGTTCGGGGACGTCTACAACCTACCACTGGAAAAACTGGCCTTAGCCTTGATGATGGCCTCAAGGAAGCTGTCGCATTACTTCCACGCCTACACCATAATCGTCCTAACAGCTTTTCCCTTAAAAGCTTTGTTTGAGAGGGCGGACTTTTCTGGGCAAATCTTGAAATGGGTGATGGAATTAAGACAATTTGATATCAAGTTTCAACCCAAAATCGCAGTAAAAGCCCAAGCTTTGGCAGACTTTGTGGCAGAGTTCACACCAGGAAGTCATCACATTTGCCCAATTGACTTGACTGGTACAACCAAAATGGGGACGAAAAGTGCCGCAAGAAATGCGTAACCCCTAATACGAGACACCCAGCCACATTGCAAACCACACAAGCTTGAGGATCAGAAGGAAGGAATAAACCATGCCATTCCCAGTGAGAACTCCTCAACAAGTAAAAACTTGGGGCAGTCAGATAGCGAAAAGCAAACCCTAACAGCAGGCATGGACTTGGAAGAAAACATCAGCAACACGCATGACCCCAAGACATCATCTGACCCCTCCACTTGCTGGAAGCTATTCGTTAGAGAGATGTGGAAGCTCTTTGTGGATGAAGCATCCAACAGGCACGGTGCAGGACTTGGCATAGTCCTTATCTCACCAGATGGCATAATAGTGGAACAAGCAGTCTACCTTGGCTTCCCAGTATCAAACAATGAAGCGGAGTATGAAGCTGTTTTAGCAGGGCTAAAATCAGCACTCTTCATGAAGGCCACCGAGCTAATGGTTTACAATGACTCCCAGCTGGTAGTAAACCAGATTTTAGGCAACTACGAGACAAAAGATGAGAGGATGGCTAAGTACCAAGAGTTAGTCAGAAAGGAAATCATGAAATTCGACGTAGTGCGGATAGAGAAGATCGGCTGAGAAGAAAACAGTAGAGCAGACGAACTAGCAGGATTTGCTTCGATGGCAGATACATCCATCCCACATCCATTACTGATCGACTTTCTACCAAGACCAAGCATTGAAGAACCTGAAGTAGCTGAGGTATGTTGTGCCGAACTAGGCCCTTTATGGATGGATCCCATTATAATATTCTTAAAAGACAGCGTCTTACCTGAAGAGAAGAAAGAGGCCAACAAGATCAGAGCAAAGTCACAGCAATTTTGGCTCTCTCCATAACTTGCCTTGTACAAAAAATCCTTCATAGGACCTTACCTGAAATGTGTTCATCCCAACAAGGTCGAGGGATTCTTGTTTGAGATACACGAGGGCGTATGCAGAAGCCACCAAGAGAAAATATCATTGGCTTACAGAGCAATTTCACAAGGATATTGGTGGCCATACATGCAAGCAGATTCAGAAAAGTATGTCAAGAGGTGCGAGAAATGCCAAAAGTTCGCACACCAAATACATTAACCAGCCAGAGAGCTTCTACCATTAACTAGCCCATGGCCCTTCGCAATGTGGGGCTTGGACATAATAGGACCACTTCCAACGGCACCTGGTAACAGAAATTTCTTTCTTGCAGCAACAGACTACTTCACAAAGTGGGTGGAAGTAGAAGCACTCGCATCAATAAAAGAGAAAGATGTGAAGAAGTTCGTCTGGCAGAATATCATCACTCGGTTCGGCATACCCAAGGCTCTAATATCTAACAACGACACTCAGTTCGATGGAAAATTTTTTAGAGGCTTTTGTGAGGAGTACAAGATAGAATTCTATAATTCTACACCAACATACCCCCAGGCGGAAACATCAAACAAAGTCGTCTTAGATGGATTGAAGAAAAGGCTGGAGAAAGCAAAAGACAAGTGGGTTGAGGAGCTTCCTCATGTTTTATGGGCTTACTGTACCACACCTCAGCGATCAACTGGAGAAACACCTTTTTCTTTAGCCTATGGCATGGAAGCAGTTGTAGACGCGCCCTTGGGCTTCACTCTACAGTTCGGACTCCCTGTTTGTTGGTTCTAAATCTGAACCAAAGAGTCCAAATCCGGCAAATTGTTTTGAAGGACAAAAAACAGATTTTGAAAAGTAGTGCCAAACATGGACTGCTTTGCCAGATTACAGAGTCGCCACCTAAATATTTTAAAATGGGAAATTTAGGAAACCCTGACTCGGTGCCGAAGGCCACATGTCCGTCATCACCAAAGTGGTCTTGGCTCGGGAGCTTGGGTATGATCGGGGAAGGTCAGCTATGAGCACCCCCTTTCGCCCGGTCCGAAGACCAACCTCTACTAACCGTGATATCCGTTTTGAAAACATTATATGCTCTTATTCCAATTATTAACCTAGAATTACTATGTTATGCGCGCAGCAAACAAGTATAGACTAGATTGCCTAATTTGGAAACAAGCATTGCATATCCGTTTGTTTGGAAAACAATTTGAAATTGCTACTCGTAAGTAGTCTAAAATACGGATTTCAATGAGTTATTCCAACTCAAGCAATCCAACCTCCATCCACAGGCATTCAAACAGTTTATCTCACATAAGCACTTAGCCGCATGGTAAGCATACTGTCATGGCAACATTCACACGCATGTGTATGCTAAAGCGTAAAATACTTACATCGTACTCTGTGCCAAAACAATAAACTAGTTAGCAAACATGCATGTTCTAGTTCATGTTAAGTGGCTAATGCAACACATGCAAAGATGTAATCTAGAGTAGGCTCGGCTAACCCTAAAGATGGCATGTGAAATGCACTTTATTCGATGTACGTATTCAATTTGGAATTGAAAGTACGATGCAGTTTGTATGATGAACCGAGCCCGATGCATGTAAACAAATGCATGAATGCACGCATGCATTGCATAAGGTATGCTAATTTAAAGAAATGCCCTAATTTACCATCATAAGCAGGTAAATAAAAGGGAGAAAGAAATGGGGGTTGGAAGACATACACACCACTCACCCACACTTATTACAATTGCGCCCTCACACGGAGGGACCGAATAAATATTACAGTTCGACTAATAAATAAATTAATTATTACATAAATCAAATGTAAAAAAAAAAAAGAAGGGGGCTTCAGCCCTGCCTCGGGATGTGCGAATGATGCATGCTCGATCCGACTTGCCCGGAAAACCCGTGTCATGACACTGTTGCTTCTGTTTCTACTGCCCTGCCTCTCCAAAAACTCCCAAAGTCCCAGAATACCTTATACATGAACTGCAGTACCCCACCGGCTGGAGGAAGTAACCACCGGCCGCTTAAATTGGCCATCGGCTTCTTATAGAGTTTATCGGCACAAAAAGTGTGCCGGTCGGCACATTGTATCGTGAAAGTTCTGCAGAGACGGTTTGATGACAACAAGGCCGAGCATGTATGGCATGGAATTTCAAGGCAATGTATGCATGGACACACTCTCTATCATGCAATGGACTCAAGGGAGCATGGCCCTTGACCCCCGGGCCATCAATGGCGCATTTCGACGCATGATGGCCTAAGAGGCCAAATTTGCATTTCAATGTCAAATGCAATGCACACAAAACATAGAAGGGACCCAACCTCAATCATGGTTGATCAAGAGGTGAGGTAATGCACAACAATGCACATACAACCTAAGCATGCAAGCTAAGCATGCAACATGAGTATGGAGGCAAGTATGCAAACATGCAATACGTACTAGGCACACAACCTAAGCTAACAAACATGCAAGGCATGGAATAAGGCAACAACCTTTGAGCAACATGTTAAACATGGATTCAAACTAATTTGGGCAGCTCTATACTAGGCCCAAAACAGTGGCCAAATGTCATGGAAATGAGGGCCAAAACACATACAAACATGCATGCACACAAGGTCCAACACTTAGGCACCAAAGAGCAACTTTTAAGCACACTTAAAAGAGGATAATCATGGATACATGGCATGCTTAGAAAGCTCTGAAATCATGTTATAGAAGGTGCAAAACCAAGTAAACAAGACAAGCCAAGCATGCAACGATGTCCAAAACTTAAAGCAAGCCAAGGGGCTTAAACCATGGCTATACAAATTAAGCCTCAACAAGCCAAGAATAACCAAATCAGTCCTAAAGCATGTTAAAACAAACCCCTAAAACCACTTAGATGGCATCTAAAAGGTCTAAGCATGGAAGCATGCACAAAGGGCCAAATATGGAGCATATGACAACAACCTTATAAAGCATTAAAGGAGCATCAAATATGAGCATTCAAGCATACTATGAGGACTGAAATGACATTATAAGTGACTCCAAATCACCGAAATAGTGCAAGTAAAGCATGCTAGAGGGGTCAACACTCAAGGCTCATAAGGTATACAAGAGAGGTTGCATGGTAGCTATACAAAGAAAAGCATGGATGACTCAAATGACCCAAAATAGTCCTTAAGCATGTCAAAACAAGCATAAAAACTTCACAAAGCTAAGCCAAAACAAGCAAGCATAGTGGTCTAAATGCTAGATACATGTTAAGGCAAAATGGAGGATTACAAAGCAAGTGTAAGATGCAAAGCCCAAACTGAAAAAGACCCTTCGACAACACTGAAGAGGGACCAAAAATATGACTACTCACAGTAGATAATAACCCCCAAATCAATATACAAACATGCTTAAAATGCAATGCAAGATTAAGGCCACAAGAGGGCTACAACATGAAGTATACAAAGCATGCATCAAACAGCAAAAGACCCTTCATGGGACATGGAGAGGGGGTCAAAATAAGACCCTTTTCAGTTCTGATCAGGGTCGGAAAACAGAAGCTCAATGTGCTAACAAGTCATGCAAAAATGGGGACCAAAGAGGGGTAATGAAGCAAGTCATACATGGAGGTCCCCAACAGTGTTGAGCCCTTCTTCAATGTTGAAGAAGGGCTCAAAACAAGCCTCTTTACTGTTTACATCGAAGCCCAAAAATACTTGTAAATAAGGCTAACCAATGAAACTAAAAAATGCAAGTTTAAGGGAAATGGATGCTTACCCTTGAAGAGCAGCAAACCAGCACCCCTTGGTCCAAGTTTCTGAGCTCCTAACCTCTGCAAATGGCCTCCAAAGTGCTGGAATGGAGGATGGAGGTGTTGTGCTAGGTGTTGTAGGGCAAATGATGCAAGAACCAAGGTGTTTGGAAGCTTGGATAGGATAGATATAGAGGGTTGTAGATATATATGTTAGATATATATGTCTACTCTCTGGTTTTTGCTCAAAAACTCCAACCCTTTTCAATGGAGGAAGAGAGCTCCTTATATAGGCAAAGGGCTAAGCTCCAAGCTTCTCCAAGAAGCTAAATCAAAGGGGCAAAGGGTGTAAGGCTTATTAAGGAAGCTTGGACAGCTGGTAGGCTTCTTGAGAAAGCCAAGACAAGGGGTCAAAGCTTCCTCAAGAAGCCTTGAGCAAAGGGTGCACAAGAGGGGCCAAAAGTGGTGCAAAAGGTGCAAAATAGCAATATATATGCACGTGGAGCTGGTTCTGTGCATCCCAGCTGGCACAGCTGGCATGCACCAAGCTTGGAGGGTGCAAAGGGTGCAAACCGGCCAGAAAAATTGGTTGTCGGCCAAAATAAAGTGCCAGTCGGCACTATTTTCTGCCGGTCGGCTAAATAGAGTGCCGATAGGTGATTCCTAGGTCAAAAAATGGCCGGTGGGTATGCAAATTGAAGCCCCAGAAGTTATATTTCCAATGGCGCAAACCTTGCATCAAAATTCCTCCTATGCAGAAAGTTATGCCCTTTTTGGTGAAGCTGCGCAGACTCGATCCAAACGGGATGATGCCCAGCTTCAACCAATCATATCTCCTCCACTCGGACTTGGCTTTGGGAGATTCTTGAGTGAAAAATGAAGCCCCAGAAGTCTTCTTTCCAATGGTTATGGCCTCATAGCTTAACTCCAAGTGTATAGGTAGATAAGTTTGATTTAGCGATGACTGCTCGTCTTTCTCCCATCCGGATTCATCCTGAACTTCTCCCAAACTAGTTTTCTCCCTTCTTCTCCTCTTCTCTTCAACTTCAAACCCCTAAATAAGGTGTTTTGAAAGATTTTTCAAATATTTCATCTCTCTTTCATTCATTTCCACTTTGTCCTTGCTCGGTTTTGCAGCGCATCATTTACCGAAATGCGAGCGTCGGAACATCGTGGGAATTTTACTTCAAAAATGTTTTAAAAGAGAGGGTTTTAAGGTCTAAAAACCATCCAAAATAGCTTTGATTCAAAATGGGGTGTGAAGTTGAGATACGCCTCTCTCCTTGCCGAAGAAACTGAACCTGTGCCCTGCACACCTTTCTCCAACAAGTAAACCATCAGTAGTGCCCAAGTCTTGAGGGTAGTCAAAAATGGGGTGTCTACAGCAGTAATCCCACTGGAAGTTGGCCTCCCTACAATTAGAAGCGAAAATTTTGATCCAAACTTAAACGGAGAAGCCATAGCCTTGGAACTCGACCTTGCATAAGAAAGAAAAGAAAGAGCACTGGTTCACATTGCCTCATACCAGCAAGAGTATAACAGAAAATACAACAAAATGGTACATCCGAGGCAATTCAAGATTGGAGATTGGGTGCTACGCAAAGTAATGGAAAACACTCTAGTACCTCGAGATGGAAAGTTAGGGCCTAATTGGGAAGGACCATACAAAGTGGTTGGCCTAGCAAGAAAATGGGCATATCACTTGGAAGATGGAGACAGCAAGGCCATTCCCAGGCCATGGAACACCGCCAATCTCAAACTATTTTATTTTTAGCTTTTCATTAAAATACTTGTAATTTTTTCTTTTTTCAATAAAACAAGTAGTTCCTTTTTCAGCATAATTCTTTTCTTCTGTAAAAGTTGTTTTAGTAAGCTAGGGGCAATGAAAGCAGAGTTGGCCGAAATAAACCAACACTTCGCTCTAGGTTGGCAGGAATAACCAACCTTGAGCTCTCTTCAGCCAAGATCAGGATCTAGGCTGAAGAAGTTTTGCAGAAATAACCAAATACTTGGTAGGCAGGAATAACCAACTTTAAGTTCTCTTCAGCTGAGATCAGGATCTAGGCTGAAGAAATTTGGCAGGAATAACCAAACATTTGGCTCTAGGTTGGCAAGAATAACCAACCTTGAGCTCTCTTCAACCGAGATCAGGATCTAGGCTGAAGAAATTTGGCAGGAATAACCAAACACTTGGCTCTAGGTTAGCAGGAATAACCAACATTGAGCTCTCTTCAGCCGAGATCAGGATCTAGGCTGAAGAGGTTGGTAGGAAAAACCAACATTTATCTCTCTTCAACTGAGATTAGGATATAGGCTGAAGAGGTTGGCAGGAATAACCAACATTTATCTCTCTTCAGTTGAGATCAGGATCTAGGCTGAAAAGGTTGGCAGGAATAACCAACATTTATCTCTCTTCAGCCAAGATCAAGATCTAGGCTGAAAGTTGGCAAGTGTGACCAAGCAGATTACAAGGTTCCAAGACCGAGATAAGTATCTCGGCCAGAACAGAAAATGCTAAACTTGATGTGAATCATAGTTGAAAAATAAATGCAGGTATGGAATAAACCGAGCAAAAAGAAGAAGATTTCATTCAAGATTCAAAACAAAGTTACAAGAAGTGGGACTTTAGCCCGGTTACAAATTCTTTCCAAAAGTAAAAAATAAAAAAAATACAAGATCAAGCAAAAAGATCATCCAGGTCTGCGTCCAGGTCAACTCAAGTTTCATCACTCCGTAGCCCGATTCCAGCAGGAAGGTCGGTCACATCTTCAACCGTACTGGGCACCAAGGGCTCCACCCGAGCTGACTGAGCGTTTTGGAGAATCGAATCATTGGTAGTAGCCAGGGTGTCGTTGGGCTCTGGGGATGCCTCATCTTCCTCCCCTACTTGAAGAAATTTTTGCTGAATAGCATTGGCATAGTCCGCCATATAGCTCGGAATGAAGTGGGGAGGAGGGTTCTGAAAGACCTCGGTCTCTAAGCCGTAACCAAGCTTTGACACGGCTGCCTTCCATCCGCATTTGAAAAATATGTCCTTGGCAGCTTCGCACTGCAGGATGTAGGTGGCCTCCCCTTCCTTGTAACCACGGTCTTTAGCATCGTCCGCGCTCTTCTTCAACTCAATGATCTCTGCGTCTTTCTTTTTGGCTAGCTCGCGCAGATACTTGTCTTTCCGCTCGACCAAAGCCTTCTGCTTATCAACTTCAGCCGAGTTAACTAGCCCGGTAAGTCTGGCGACTTCAGATTCAAGATCGGCCATCTTCTGCTTGGCATCATTTAGCTCGGTCGTCTTGCTGTCTACCTGCGCCACGACCAGCCTTGTTGTCTTACGTAGTTCTAACACGCGCTTGTGAGCAACGTGGTTCTTCTGCATGGCCTGCAAAAGGAGAGATAATAATTATGAATAAAAGCCGAGCAAACAGATAATATAAAATCAAAGACGATTAGAAGGAGCACTTACCAGCACCATTGACTTCGTCGCCGACCGGATAGCCTTCAGCTCGGTCAAATGGTCACAGTGTTCCATATCAGAGGGCAAGCACACGCTCCTAGCCAGGTTAAAAGTGAACGTATGGCCTTTGTCCGCCACCACTGAGTCTGTGTTTCTTATGGCTCGATTCATGTATGTTAGTTTTGGGTCCCACTCGGAAGAGTTAGCCCGGTCAGAATGCTCGGGTTCTAGGCTCGGTGGCGTGGTTTGGGGAAGTATGGTGTCTTCTTCATCAACAAGGCATGGCTCGGTTGAGGAGGTGCGAACACGCTTATTGGGCCGAGATGATGAGGGCCGGGCTATTAGAAGGGCTACCACGACCTCATGTGTTTGGCCAACTTGGAGTATCTCGGTCTGGTCCCCGACGGCTGGAGTCGTTGTTTCGGTGATGAGAGCTTTGACTGCTCTCTTCTTAGCCATTTCTTGCTCCTCTGTTAATGGGATCAGATTGATTTGAGGTAGTGTTGGATCTGGTTCTGGTGAAGGTTCCAGAAGGAAATCTGTCACCCAGGTCTTCCTCCTACTGCTTTATTTGTATGTCGATTCAAAATTGAGTAACTCGGCCCAACCTCGATCGCGGTATCGGAGTGCGGCGCGGAGTACGTCAAGATTGGGGTATTGATACTGCGACTTTAGTTGGTTCAAGTCTGCATAAAGAAAAAGGAAGTGGTTAGCACGGTGTGGAAGTTGTAAACAACAAAAGCAAAAATCAGACAAGTTAAGCCGAGGTATTCATACCGGCTACTCCTTTATTCCAGCTAATTCTATATCCTGGTATTGGGGCTTCCTGGTCCTCAAAGTTTCCAGAAACCCAGAAGAAGTCATCATCATTGATGTCTTTGTCCGGTGTATTTTTAATTATTTTCTCTCGACGTCTTCTTATTCTTAAATAGTATACCCAACCGTCTTCATTCTGGCCAAGTGAGTATTGGTGAAATAGCTCGGCTAAACCGAGGTTGAGGCCAAGCCGGCGATTTAGCTCAGCGATGCCGTTTATTATTCTGTATGAATTGGTGCTAAGTTGAGTTGGGCATATTCTAGTATGCCTAAGGACTTGGCATAGGAGTGGTTGAACTGGGAATCAGAGGCCGGCTTCAACAATGGATAGTACGGTAAATGGAACAAAACCTTGTTTTCCCCAGGGCGTAGTATCTAGTTCGGCTAGGGAAAGATGGACATCGTTTGGAATTTGGTAATCCTTTCGGAACTTAGCTATGGCCCTTGGAGAGTTTACTAAAAATTGATATTTGCCCATGTGGTCTTAAATTATGTATAAATTAGCTCGGAGTACTAGCTCGGTGTTGAGATGATGTTGAGTATCTCGGTTAAGCGTGCAAAGGAGTGCCTGGCCAACCTAGTTAGAGTCTGCAAAGTGGAGATGAAAAGTGTTAAGCCTAGATCGTTGGACCGTGCTAAAGTACAAAAGCAAACTGAATGTAAGCCTAGCTCGGCTACGTGGGATACTATCCGTTCTTAGTTCGGTTGGAGCGAAGGATTTTTAGCTCGGTTAAAAGAAACAAAAGGTTCTTAGCCCAATTGAAGCTTAAGGTATGGCGTGAAGTTTTAGTTCAGTTATTAGGGAAGTTATCTAGTTTGGCTGGGTGCACACCTAAATACAAACAAGTTCCTAGTTCGGTTGGAATATTATTTTGGATCAAAGCGATTTTCATAACAGATTGTGAATTTGGTGAAAGATCTATCACATGGTTTCTGGGACTAAGAGGTTCTTTCCCATTGTTATAAGAACTATACTAATATGCGTTTTGAAAAATGTATATATACTATGCTGTATATTGCTATACTATACGAAATAAATGGAGAGGAAGAAGGTTGGAATCACTTACAGATTTGAGTCGAAAGGATGAAGATCGAGACCGCAATGATGAGCTTCGTAGGTGCTGTGTTTGGGAAAATGGAGGCTCAGAGGGTAAGAGAGAGAAGATGAATAGAAATGTTTTGATTTGAAAAAATAGGGTTTTTGTATAAAACTTATATTTGGGCGGGACTGTTCAAAATTCGCGAGGTACGAAGACGGCGTCGACAGCTATACTTAACCAATAGGGGCCAACCACGTGTATATGGGAATAGCAAGTGATTCAGATGTACAGCGTGACTGAAGAGATGTTTTTCGATCGGACAAATCGGTAGCCTGGTGACATTTTAGCTCGGTTGAAGGTCTGAAGTTTTAGCTCGGCCGGTAACAAATAATCTCAATCATGCTACACAGATGGAATTAAGGGGCAATTGAGAAGGAGTTTTTATGTGCATTAGGGCCAAGCTAGGCCCAAGCATAGTAATAGGCCATTCTATGGGCCGTGGTAAAAAGGGCTTCGCAAAGTGGACCATTGCTGTTAGCTCGGTCCAAGTATGGTTACAATCACCATGGTCGTAGTGGTGATAATTAGCTCGGTCATAGTATTCGGAGCCAAGGTACTTGGGCTTCTTAAGGTGGACCTTGCCCTTGTTAGCTCGGTCAAAACTTGTTGTAGTTAGCTCTGTCTAAACAGACAAAACCGAGGTACAAGTGAAACAAGAGCCGAGCTATGTCGTACAATTGGGAAGGCGCTGGATTAAGTATGACAAAGGGCTAGTGTTAGCTCAGTCATACTGTTGTCCAACCGTGGTAAAACCATCTCACTTGGTTTAAGCAGTGAGGGGGTGTTGAAAGATAAGCATTATCTTTCAAAAGTGTGATTCCTAGAAGGACTCTACATGGAGGAATAAGAGTCCTACTAGAATTGTGCCAGGCAAAAACTATAAAAGCTCTCAACAGAACCTATGTACAGGTAACACAATTTTGATTTTCGGAATACACAGAGCTTTTGTCTATTTTTCTATTTTGCTGACTTAGGCATCGGAGAGGTATCCGGTACACACCCGCCGGCTAGCTCACGTTTGTGTTTTCAGGAAATAAAGCGACGACGTTTGGAGGAGCGCAAACTTGATCAACAGGATTATACGAGAACATTATTTCGTACTCGTACAAAACCTATTAACAATTTACAGTAATTATACAAAACCTATTGACATTTAACACCAATATTCAAGCAATGCTTTGTGCCAAAAAAAAAAAATCAAACAATGCTTTGCAACAATTAAACATCCCATACATTGCTATCAAAACAAAACATTAAAACATCATATTCAAACTAGGTGTTATAATTAGGCATTTCTGTGCGGTTGACCAGCATTTCATTCGCCTCATGTTCATCACCATTAACATCATCTTTAAGTGTTGTGGGTGTGACATCTTCTATTAGCCACACGCTCGGGACTTGGGCATTTTGTCTCCTAAATGTTGTTGGTTGAACACAAGAAGTGCTCGTAATATTCAAAAATTTTGTAAAGATAAGAAAAACAATATATCAGGCACTATAATAGATATTAAACAAGAAGAAAGTGCTAAACAAAAATTAGTTATACAGTTTGGTTAAACAATAGCAAAATAGTTCAAACTGTTCAGAGAAAGTATCTGAACAAAGCTAGGTAGCTTGCCGTACAATATTGAACAGAACTAGATCGGTCAATAGTGAGTACCCAACTGTCCATCTATCAATTACATCAACAATCCCTTTTGTAAATCATTTTTTCAAGATAATATTCAAAACTCAATGTGAAAACCAACAAAACACTTTTTGAAACCTTAAAACGAACTACATAAATGCCAAAAATAAAAAAATAAATAAAATAGAGATTGTGAGAAGAACCTTGAGTTTGGGAGGGCAATGAGGCTTCAAACTCAATGAATGGTTTTCAACTTTCGAATAATGCTTCGAACTATAGTTAATGGGAGTGGAGAGTGAAGGTTTTGGGGGATGGAAATAAAGTTACAGTGGGTTCTCAAATGACTATTGCCTGTTAAGTTATGGCGTGAAAACTAATAACGGCTCCCAAAAAAAATTATAAAACTTAAAAGGCAAAGTATAATTTACCCTTTATACAATAAAGAAATGAGAATATCAACAGCCATAAACAGTCGCACTTGTCTCATTGCCTTAACAGCCCAAAAAATAAATAAAGAAATCAAAAGAGAAAATAAAAACAAAACAAAATAAAAATGCAAGAGTTTGTTGTCGACAGGAGCACGTTGTCTACCTACGTACTTTTGCAAACATTAATTTATGAATAGATTTTATTAGATTTTATTATCATTAAAGTTCTATTAAAAATAAGTATTAGTACGTTGTTAAAAATAATTTTCTATGACGATTTTTTACATGTCATTAAAAATTGACAATTAATAACTTTTTTTTACTATTTTAATAAATTGTCATTAAAACTTATAATTAGTTACGTTTTTTTGTGATGAATTTTTTAAATTATTGTTGAAAATTAAAAATTAGTGACGTTTTTATGTGATGATTTTTTTAAACTGTCACATTTTTTATAATAAAATTTTTAAACTGTTGCTAAAAATTAATAATTAATGATATTTTTTAATAATATATGATAAAAAAATAATATTAATTATCAAAAAAATCTATTAAATAATAAATTCACTTAATAAAAGCTATCTGTAAGTCATCCTTTGTTTTTACTAGTAACTTTCTAAGCCCAAACTTTTGCGGTTTGATTAAAGATGGTGCATAACAGTATATGGGAACATATTGTTTACTCATATGGTCGTAATGCAATTTAGCCCCCAAAAATTAACAAAATGACTTAAAAGATAAAATAAAGGGATATTTATGAATAAATCCTATCTCATAAATAAATACTTCACTTCGTCCCAAGTTTTTTTATTGATATGTTAAGTCCTATTAGTGGAAAGTTTCTTTCTGTGTGATCCTATCATTTATTTTGATAGTGTTTTGGTAGATAACTATACCATTTTATTAGTATGACATGTATGATATGATACTCCAATATGGTAGGTATTAATGTGATATTTCAACGATGTGACACTCCAAAAAAATTAAAAACTCCTTAGTGTACTTTTCCTAAATGTGACAACATGACAGGTATAATGTGACACTCCAAAACTTTTACTCTAAAAAAAATATAAACTTTTTGGTTTACTTTTCTCAAACGTGACAACGTAGCGAGTATGATGTGACACTCTAAAAAAATTAAAAACTCCTTAATATACTTTTTCTAAATGTGACTATGTGGCGGACATAGCGTGACACTCCAAAACTTTTATTCCAAAAAAAATAAAACTCCTTAGTGTACTTTTTCCAAATATGACAACGTGACAGGTATGATGTGACACTTCAAAAAAAATAAAAACTCCTTGGTGTACTTTTCTGAAACGTGACAATATGACAGGTATGATATGATACTTTAAAAAAAATTAAAAACCTCTTAGTGTATTTTTTTCCAAACGTGACATGTGACACTTCAATACAGCAGGTATGATGTGACATTTTAAAAAAAATAAAAAAATCTTTAGTGTATTTTTCTCAAACGTGACAACGTGATAGGTATGACGTGATACTCTAAAAAAAATTAAAAACTCTTTAGTGTACTTTTCCCAAACGTGACATGTGACACTCCAACGTGGCAGATATGATGTGACACTATAACAAAAATTAAAAACTCTTTAATATATTTTTTTCCAAATGTGATACTCTAATGTAACGCGTATGATGTGACACTAAAAAGCGCTTTAATTTCTTTTTGTCAAATGTGACACTATAATGTGGTGGGTAAATAAGTCATTATACATCCAAAAAAACTAAATGAATCAAAAAAATAAAATAAATTAGAACTATACGAATTACAAGTCTAAAATATGAGACTTATTAGTAAATCTACCTAAAATAAAATATGCATCAATCCAACCAATAAGGTTAGTTTGGTAACCAACCTAAAAGGTTAAAAAATAATAAATAAAATAAAAAATAAAAAATTATAGAAAAAAATTGAAGATTTTTTTAATTTGTAAATTTTTTTTTACACGTTTTTGTAAAAAGTTAAAAATCATTCCAAATATTGATATGTATTACTAGATTTTATTTTATTTTTTTGCAAAATTATATTAATAGTCCTTATAATTTGTGATTTATGTCACTTTGATCTCTGACCCCAATTGTGATATATTTGACTATAAATTTTGAATTTTATTTTAAATAAAGACAATTAAAGATGTCTTTTCTTTTGGAAACGAAAAATGCTCAATGTTAAAAGTAAAATCATCAATTTGATAAAATATAAATTAGTTTGAAAGTCAAAAATATATTTTTAAATTTTTAAAATTTATTTCTACCCATTAAAGATAAAATTATATAAAAATAATAAATCTTTTATATATTTTTTTATTTTTTTGCCAAATTAATTTTTAGTATGTGTTTGGATGATAATCATGTAATGGGTGGTTGTTTTTGTTGATGTTTTTGAATGATTATTATGTAATAAATGGTTCTTTTTATTATTAACATATATTTTTTGGTAGTTATTATGTAATTGATGATTATAAAGTTTTTAATATGTAATCGATATATTTAATATATAAAATATTTTTAGTTTTGAATTTTTTAATTTAATGGATTGGTTTAATAATGATATCAAAATTGTCGCCATGTTTGACTTGAGTTTTTTGAGACTATTTTCAGAATTTTTTTTTCCAAAAAATAGAAATTAATTTAACAAAATAAATATAAAAAAATTTATTTAAAAAATTATTTCCACCCTTTCAAAAGATAAAATTATATAAAAATATGTTTTTAAATTTTTCTCACCAATTTAATTTTTAGTTTCTTAGAAATTTTTTTTTTTTAAAGTAGATTATAAAAATCAAAAGGTCATTACATTTCAAATAACAAATAAGTTAACCAACACAAAATAAATTATACGATGCCTTTATCCTTGAAATGGAGAATTTTTTGTTTGTAAAGAAAATATCTTTGATTGTCCTTATTTAGAACGAGATTTAAAATTTAAAATAAAATATATCACAGTTGAAGTTATTGTAATTTATTTATTTTTTTTTACCAAAGCCAAAAAAATAACCTATTGCCAAACCAATCCAAAGATTATAGAGTTAATTACCAAAAAGTCCTGTTTGCATATTTGGTGGTAGCTTAGGTCCTGTCAGAAAGTTTTTGAACCAATAAGTCCCATTTATAGGTAAAAAGACGTTTTGCCCTTTAATTCTAAAACTGGGAATGTTCTCAATTTCAAAACTGAAAATATTCTCAATTTTTAAACAGAGAATGATTTCAGTATATTATTCTCAAAATTAAAAAAAATTCTGTTTGGCTTCTAGGAAAAGTATGGGATTGAAAAGAAAGATAATTTTGCGAATATTTTAAGAAATTTATAATTATCAATTTTGATAAATTTCTCAATTTTTTCATAATTAAAATTGAGAATATTATAACTGAGAAGGTTCTCAATTTTAAAAATCTCTCTCTCTCCAATCTGTCTCAATCTCCTAATTAGTTCTCTCGTCTTTCTCTCTCCGACTGAAAAACAAAATCTGGAGCTTCTACAGACTAACAATGGCTATCTCAGTCCAAAACGTCATCAAGGAGCGC
Organism: Camellia lanceoleosa; assembly: GCA_025200525.1. NCBI lineage: Eukaryota > Viridiplantae > Streptophyta > Magnoliopsida > Ericales > Theaceae > Camellia > Camellia lanceoleosa. The sequence goes on from CM045770.1 coordinate 91,335, forward strand.
AAATATCCATTCGTCTTCTCTCTTTTCGTCATCCTCCTCTTCATCACATTCATAGACACCTTTGGGTTTGTTTAGGGTTGGGTTTGTGAACGAGATTTTCACGAACTGGGTTCGAAGATGCTGGGCGAAGGATGTTATTTGCTTTGAAAATGTTTGGAATTCTCATGACACCTTTGGGTTTGTTGAAGACAGATAATGAATGAGAAACACATATGAAAATAAAAGAGACACAGAGAAGGCATAGTTGGGGGTTGAAAATTTGAAAAGAAGGTACAGAGAGAGACAATCATATGATAATCACTTTAATTAACTCTCTCTCTCTCTCTCTCTGAAAGTTTCCCAAAGTCGTTAGTTTCTCCAAGTCTCTACTATCAAGTTCATAAGACGATTAGGTGTCCGAAAAGGAAAACGGTTTGTTCACGCACCTAAATTTTGATATGGGTGTGTAAATTGGCGGCGACGAAGGCGGTGTAGAGGGATTCGATAGCGGTTACAAGGAGGGGGAAGGAGGAGGGGACGGTGGTGAGGACCTCCTCGCCGACGGAGATGGCGGTGATTTGGGTCTCGGGGAAGAAGCCGTCTTCAACAAGTCCCATTTTAAAGAAAAAAAGGATAAATCGGGATATTAAAAATTAATGGGACTTGAAGGAGCAAATGATTTTATTTAGGACTTAATGGAGTATAAGTTCACAAAATGAGACTTGTATGTAAATGTCTCATTATTTTAAGAAGTGACTTATAAACTATTTTTTTGATTTATTATCGAAAAGAATTAGAGGTGCTAGAGACCCCAGCACCCCCAACACCCCCACACTTTTGTGAGAGGGATGGAGGGAGGGAGGAGAGAGAAAAAAAAAAGAAAGAAAAAAAAAAGAGTGATTATAAATTAATCAGGGGTTATAGGGTCATAAATTGTGAAGTCTCAAGTATTATTTGAAAAAAATGTATAAAAATTAAAGAGATAATACGATGAAAGTAAGCCAATGCCAACTAGTAGCAGGTGAGAAACGTGGTGTAGTTGTATATAGTTCATCGACTATTCATTCCTCTTCCATTACCCATTAATCTACCTTTCACATTCTCTCATACTACATTTACATTTTCTATACCAACTAGTAGAAGAAGAAGAAGAACGATTCAAGTAAAACCTCATCACCATCATCAGCAACCAAAACAAAGCTTTCACGGAGACAAGAAAAATGAAGGAAATTGAAGCTCAAAGTGCCAACACTGACCACTACGAAAAACCCACAGTTTGTGCTCTTGATGCATCAACCTATGTGGGTTTCTGGATTTTGAAACGATTGTTGTCTAAGGCCCCGTTTGTTTTGGAGTTAAATAGATGGAAGGAGATTAGGATGGATGTGGGGTTATTTAGTGTTGTGTTTATTTGTAGAGTTGGGGAGGGGATTAGGATGGAGGATGTGATATAGATGAAGGTTGGAAGAGAAATTGAGATAGAAGAGGTGAAGATGGTGTTAGAAAAATAGTAAGGGAATTATAAATTTTTTTATTATTTTATATATATTGAGAAGTTTTTTTTAAATATTAATGTTTAATTTTTTATATTTTTTTATTTATTTTATTATTTTATATAAAAATAATTTAACAATTCTTACACTAAAAACTATCATCAAAACAAACACAATTTACTTAATCTCTTTACTAATAATTCCCTCGCTATGAATTCCCTACCTTCTGCGTCTGAAAACAAACGGGAGGCTATACAGTTCACGCAGCTACCCAAAAGAATGGCAAGATCTGTGTGTGTGTGTGTGTGTTAGTGCGTGTTTTGTGTTTGAGGAAAGTTCTGCGAGGTTGAGTTGTTTGTTGAACATGGGTTTCTTTTTGTGGGTTTTGCTTTGATGCAGGAGAGACAGAGCTAGTTAAGTTAATAGGGGAAATGGAGAGGGTAGAGGAAAAATTAGTGGTGTTTACTGTGGATGTGTTGGATTACCCTAGCATTCTTGAAGCCTTAAAGGGCTGTAATGCTTTGTTCTGCTGTTCAGATAGTCCACAAGGATATGATGTGAGTTGAATTCCTCATCAATCACTAACATGAATGGGATGGCCCATGTTGTGTATCATCATGTGTATATATATATATATGTATGTATATATTGTCTTTAAGGACATTCATATATTATTATAACTTGATTATTAATTGGGTGGCGGTATTTATGGATAGGATAAAATGATAGATTTGGAGGTGAGAGGAGCAATCAATGTGGTAGAGGCATGTGCACAAGCAGAGAGTATTGAGAAGATTGTGTTCAATTCTTCTCTAACTGCAGCAATATGGGGAGAGAATATTTGCTCAGAGAAGGATGTTGATGAAAGGTCATGGAGTGATCATGAATTCTGCAGAAAAACCAAGGTCTGTGGTTATATATATATATATGTATCTCCTTTCATTTCATTTCAATTTATTTTCTTCTTCTTTTTATTTTTAATTTTTAATTTTTTTATTCATTTAAGTTCTTAACTAGAGACCATTGTTGTGTGGTTTGCCCAAAGATTTGAATCACTTGTTAGTATAATGTTGAGACTATTAGTGGCTTCAGAATGTTGGAATTACCCATCGATCATCTGATCTGATACCAATTGGTTTATAACATCTCAAAACCAAACAAATTTAGACCCAAAAAAAAAAAATTTCTTTCTTTTTCAGTTTAATATATTGTTCTTCTAGTGGCTTTAGTTCATATGCTTTCCCAAAACACTAGTAAGTAACTAACACTACGCTTAGATTAGGAGATTCAAGGGAGAAGTGAAGTATAAGGAGGGATTGTGAGGGGAGAGTGTAATAACTCTTGCTACGGATTACCGAATAATTACTGATTACTGTTAAACTGAAACTGATTATGACCGATAACTGAACTGAATAAAATATTGAACTGACTGAGTGAAATCTGAAATGGAATCGATTGAATGTATCTGTTTGAATTGCATTTCATCTGTTTGATTGTTTAATTATCTGTTCGTGTTCCTATGTTTAAACTGTTAATTGAAGGCCTCATCGGCGGCCGAACTGGAAATTGATTGATGATTTAGGATCGCCATAATTTATGTGATTTTATGGTATATTTATCTGAAAAGTGATTTGGTATGATTAGATTAGATAAAATATTGATCAATTGCATAGTTAGCCTTATTTACCAAACTAGCCCTTAGTGGGCCACTACCTAACACCTATTGAGCTTTGTACACATTACGACAAAACATTTTGCTCAGCCATTCTTCTTGCATTAGCCGACCTTAGAGAGAGAGAATGAGAGAATTAAGAGGGAATTGAGTTCGTCTTTGTAGAATTGGCTTGAATCTTGAAAGAATTGGAGGTTGATAGCATCATTGACTCATAATTGGAGACTTAAGGTAGATTCATTGCTTCTTGTTTATGTTTTGAAGTGGTTCTTGCATGATTCATGCCAAAATTGTGGAGCTAAGACATGATTTAGCCTTGGATTGTTGTATTGTAGCTCATTTCATGCATGCATGTGTGTATTGATGAATTTTGAGTTGATTTCATGACAAATTGTCACATGCATGTTCATAATTAAGCTTAAGTCCATGTTTTCAACTTGTTTTGAAAGGAATGAGCTCAATTGAGCAAGCTTTGAAGCTTTAATTTGATTTAAAATTCATGCATGTTGCATGTTCATGCATGTTCATGGGAAATTGGTTTGGAAATGAGTTTGATTAAACACCCATGGGCTTTGATTTCTTAACTTGAGTTTCGAAACATGTTGTTCTATGTGTTTAAAAGAGTTTTCTAGAAAATTGGCCCAAGAAGATCTAATTTGGAACATCAAAACTTGATTTTGAGCTTGGGACTCAAATCTGGAATTTCTAGATTTTGGTCTTCCGCTCGAGCGGGGGAAGTGCCGCTCGAGCGGGAAATTCGAGCTCCCAGCATCTTGCACTGTTCATCAGTCCGCTCGAGCGGAGTATTGTATGCTCGAGCGGAGGATCGGTGACACGCCGAAGCGTCAGCGGAGATTTCTATCCAAGATTTTTGGTCCGCCGAAGGGTATGTTGCCGCTCGAGCGTGGACCTTTGTTTGCTTGTCCGCTCGAGCGGGAAAACCTGTGCTCGAACGGGACCCTGTTTCACTGAAAATTCTGAAAATGTTTTCTGAATGCATCTTTGCATCCTCTTTTCATCCTAGGCATTCCTAGGGCATATTTAAGGCATCTTAAAGAGGATATAGATGTAGAACACATCGAGGCAAATTTAGGGATTAAGTATTACCTTTCCCAACTATGAAACTTAGTGTGTGTTCAATCTGTTAACTGTATAGGGTTGGCATTCCAAGAGGACGCTCTAGCCTACAGTAGCCCAGAACTCTGTGAGTAACAATTGTGTAAAGATATGTTCAAAATGATATCTTCTGAACTGTACTGTTTTCCGAACTGTTTACTCTTTACTGAATGAATGTATGTCCTATATTCTCGCTGCTTTGTGGCATCCTTAGCACCCTCTTGTTCCTTTATTCTTTATTCTGAGATCTCTGTCGGTTCCCTCGTGGAACCACTATCATCTTGTTGATGGCCATCATTATGTTCGGTCTTTAAGACCCTCTTGCATCTTATCTTGTTATGCTAATGGATGTACCACATACGACCGTTTACTGTACTGAGCAACTAATATACTGATTGAAATGAACTGTTTTCATACTGTAAGGACATTCATTCTAAACCTCTTTACGTATTATGTTATTCACTGGGCTTTAGCTCACTGCTCATATATATATGTAGGTGTACAGGCACTAGACCGCAGCTAGAAGCGTCGGGGTAACTCTAGTTTTGTCAAGCCAACCACCGTGCCTCACTGCGAGGTTCCGAGCCTGCCAAGCTTTGGCTTAGGGGTGTTTTTATTTTCCCGTCTGTCTTGGACCGTTTTTGTAATGTTGAATAGTCTGTTACTGTACTGTTTAACAGGGATTAAGTCCCTGCACTGAATGTTCGTAAATGATGTATGTACTGTTCTGCACTGTGTATGCATAATGTATGAAAAATCTTTTTGGCATACAGATTGTCACAGCTCATTGGACATTGTTTATTTACTGTATTGACTTCCGCCATGCCCCTGTACTCTGTTTTACTGTATTACTGTTTTGTAGGCCTTCGGTAATCCCGGATTACTGGCCGGTTACGGCACTAAACCCATAGGGGCGGGTTTGGGTCGTGACAGAGAGAGTGCCCACAATTTTAGCACTTGTGAGAAAATTGAGGGATTATGACGTGATGGTTTTATATATAATTCCAATACCTATTATACCCTTATTTTATGACAAGATAGTATAAAATTTTGGATAAAATACACACATGGTCCCTGAATGTGTTCCTTGTCACTTTAGTTCAATTTTGTCAATTTCGTTCTTGTAATTTCTATTTTGAGTCAAATTGGTTCAATTACTATCCAAATCATTTACATAATAATAAATACACTTGGGGTCCCTCTCCCTCCACTCCAAACGGAATGTAATAGATTTTCTCCCAACAGTTAGAATTCTTTATTGTTCCACCAAGCATGCTTAACAGTTTGGTAGGTTTTCCTCCACACTAGCAAGACATTGTTAGTAAGGAGGAAGGAAATTTTAAGCAGTGTTCCAATTTCCACTATGGTTCATGGAAAGATGAAAGAATTGGGAGGATTAGGATGGATGATTTGGAAAAACAAATCCTTCTCAATTTAACATGATTTCCCTTTCCAAAGAGACAGTGATGTTGAGAGCACAACAATATAGCACAAAGTATATAATTTAATTGAAGGAGACCCAGGTGAGCCCCTGCTCTGGCCTTATCCATCCTTGTCTTCATTTTTTCTTCATAAACCTAGATACGATTGTTATTAAACCCTCATCTTTTGCCTTCTTGTTTGTTTTGATATTTTCTTCTTCATTCCTCTTGTTAATGTGCCAAATGGTATACATGTGGCTTGAATTATGGAGGCTCATTAGTTTTTACTTCAGGCTGAAATTTAGATGTAGGGAATTGAATTGGTAATTTTTGTTTTTGAAAGCTCCAACTGATTATGGCGGTGCTTGGGAAGAAATTTTTTGGATTTTTTTTGTTTTTTTGTTTTTTTCCACTAAAAGACAAATTGGTTACGAATCCAAACAAAATATCACATCAAATCCCATAATCATTTCACTTTTTTTCTCACAAACATCACATCAAACCACAAAAAAATTCAACTATCTTCCCAAACAAACAAAAAAAAATTTCTCCAATAATATCCTATAATTAAAAAAACCTACAAAAAAACCCACTTTCCAAACATGCACTATGTTTTTTTTCTTTTTTAAGGTACTTCTAATCCACAAGATAACATTTTTTTACAAAAAAAAAAAAGAAGCATGCCAAAAAACATGTTCATAAAATTACTTCTAGTCGTTACTTTAAAGTAGTCCTTTTCCTTTGAAGAAATTCAATCAATACATAAAGAGAAGAAACAATATATGTTTTTGGATTCTGGTCCAATTGTTGTATAACCATAGTCATGATAACTTATAAAATCATTGGTATCATCTTTACTATAGCCTTGCACATGAGATTTTCACCTTATAATGCTCCTGGACGAACAAATCTAAAGGCCTGTTTAATTTTGATAAAGAGTCACTAGCATAAAAAGTAAATAGTTCTGTTGATACATTTAATTAAGGGCAAATTACACTAACAGTCCCTATAGTTTGGGACTCGTGTCACTTTGGTCCCCGACTTTTCAATTGTAACACATTTGACCCTAAATTTTAAATTTTGTTCCAAATAAGGACAATTGAAAATATCATTGTTTAATTTGAAGGGCAAAATCATCAATTTAATAAAATATAAACTAATTAGACAAAAATAAATGTCCAAAAAAAAAATTTATTTTTATCCACCAATGATAAAATTATGTAAAATTGATAAAAATTAATAAAAATTACATGATTAATTTTTAAAAATTAATTTTACATGATCATTATCGAAACACATAATAAAAATTAATTTGGTAAAAAAAAAAATGTCTAAAAGATTTATCAATTTTATATAATTTTATTTTTAGCGGGTAGAAATAATTTTTAAAAATTCAAATATATATGTTTGACATTTATTTTTGTCAAATTAGTTTATATTTTATCAAATTGACGATTTTACCCTTGAAAAATGTAATGATATTTTCAATTGTCCTTATTTGAAACAAGATTCAAAATTCATGGTCAAATGTATCACAATTAAAAAGTTATGGACCAAAGTGACACAAGCCCCAAACTATGGGGACTATTAGCATAATTCACCCTTTAATTAATAAGCTGGATTTATTGTCATGGTACAAAACAATGGGTAATGGAATTAATTTTATGTTTTCTACACATGAATTTAGCCAACTTTTTTGTCAAACCAATTCAGATTATTCCAACTTTTGATAACTAGACACAACAATTTACAAAAGCAGGGAGTTCCACCTATTGGTCTTTAAACATTTTAAGTTAGCAACTCATATGAAATCTTTTAAAATATGCTGGAGCTCGAACATGACTAAAATATTGAAGGTGGTTGAGATAAGGTGTACCATAAATCCTTCAATAAAGTAAGACGGAAACCTACTTATGATACCATTTTTAAACCACTCCGTCGGTTTGTATAAACATCTCGAGTAAATGTCTAATCTGTAATATTTTTCAGTTGTGGTATGCATTAGCAAAGACCCTCTCGGAGCAGGCTGCATGGGCTCTAGCCATGGACCGAATGCTTAACACGGTGTCTATTAATGCAGGACTGGTTCTTGGACCTGGCATTGCTCAAAAGAATCCTCAGGTGACTATGTCATATCTTAAAGGTAAAGAATGTAAAGCATAACAAATGTCCATTTTTCTTAATTTACTTCAATTGACTTTAAGAGTCGCACTGGACTGGAGTTAACTATTTGATCTTCTGATGCTAATAATAACTTTGAACAGGAGCGGCCCAGATGTATGAAAATGGAGTCTTAGCCATAGTTGATGTGAACTTTCTAGCTGATGTGAATATTCGAGCTTTTGAGGATCCGTCAACATGTGGGCGATACTTCTGCTTCAATCAGATTGTGAATACTGAGGAAGAAGCTGTGAAACTTGCAGAAAGCTTGAGTCCTCTGATCTCCTTACCGCCTAGGTAAGAAGAAGCCTTTGGTAAAACAAGGCCAATCACACTGCCACCATTCTTGGGGCCATATTGGCTTCCTTCTGCTATGATGTGTCAGTTTGCAAAATGCTCTGAAACAAAGTTTGATTGATCAGATGGTTGTAGATCTGATTTCTGACTTGATTTTTTTTTTTTTTTGATCAGCAAAGAAAAATTTCATTAACAACATGAAATTAAAGGTACAGGAAGATGACATGCATCGAGAGAAATTCGGAAAGTATAAAAATACCCCTATTACTGCTACTCGCACCCATACAACCAACCCCTTGGCCTCACGATTTTTTTGTTTTAAAACAGAAAAGTTAAGAAGAACTTAACTAGAAAATTAAAATACATAAATCCCCACAAAATCAACCCACCAAACACCACTGATCAACCCAAAAATCACCTAAGCACACACCACGCCTCTGCTGCAGCCCACACCTACGCTGCTACACCTCACCTCAGCCCACACCAACCACGCCTATGCTTCAGCTACAACTCCCCAGGCCCTCACCTATGCTGCTATTCCGAGGCCCTCACCTATGCTGCTACAACACCACCAAAGCCAACACCGGAAACCACCAACCAAGCCGCTGCAACTCCCCTGCTAATCTGCCCACACACACGCCTATGCTGCTGCCACACCCAATCCCACACCTATGCTGCTATTCCGACCAAGAACAACACCAAAGCCAACACCGAAAAACACCAACCCTGCCACTGCAACTCCCCTGCTAAACTTGACAGCGCAGCTCCAACATTTGCTGCAATGCCGAACTCCTCTCCAGTGGTGGTGATAGTATTTCCAGAACTCCTCACCGACCAAAAGCGTTACCTCGGCTGAGGCTGAAAGGATAACTTTGAAACCAGCAGTTCTTCACCTTACTCACCCCGCAGAACCACACACCCACCGAACACCGACCACCCTCTGGGACACCTCCAAAACAATGGAAGAAGTTCACCCCTCAAACTCTCACTCGAAGAGGAGCGCTCGAGTGAAAACCAGACAGAACTGGATCGCCAACGACACCCATGTTTCCGCCCAAGCAGAGCATCAAAACTACTCCACCAATCTGAACCGGAGTTCACCCCTCAAGCTCCTACTTGCAAGAGAGCGCTCGAATGAAAATCCTGGACGACCCCTGATGAATCAGCTGTAACGGTCCCTGACACACCACCAAAAAAACTCTACTGCAGCAACGCCGAACACCTGGGTGGGGAAAATGGGGGACTCACGTTTATTGAAAGAAAGAAACTAACAGGTGGAAAGAGCTAGGCCAAAAAGAGGCCGGTAAGGAGAGATTGAATTTGGGCTGAATTTTGGTTTTGTTTTGTGTATGTGTATAGGTATGAATGCCAAGGGAGTGAGGTGTATGATGAGAGATTGAAGAACAAGAAACTTGAAAAATCTAGAAACCTCCTAGATGTTGATTTGTGATTATGTATCAATTTTAAGCAGAATATAATATTCCCAATCAAACAATCAAGAGAAAGAGACACAAAGATTTTACGTGGAAAAATCACAATTGGACACCTTCCAATTGTGATAAAAAAACCACGGGCAATAGCCACAAGAACACTCCACTAAGAAGATATAAAGGAATTACATAGGTATCACTCTCAATTATCTAGCGAATTCACAACGCCTAATTGAACCAACCTTTATGTGCCTTTTCCAACCCCATCTTCAGCACGGAATTGTCTTTCTGATGAGCCACTCCGGATTCCCTCCAAAGCTTCAGGCTCGAATTCTTCAGAATTCACAACTGAAGAACAACTCTCTCTTTTGTGTATAACAAACAAACCTTTGATGTACTCTCTTTAAACCATGAGTTGAATACTCAATAAAACATCAAAGAAAAAAATAAAATATCCCCAGATATAAACCTTTAAGAACCAAAAAGAAGATCTGGAGGACTTCAATCAATTACTTAGTTTTGGGAGAAAACCAAGTATTTATAGAGAACCAAAAGTAATCCAAGATTGGGAAGAAAACAAACTCCTTGAGAAACCCGGATTCTGAGGCTCGCTCGAGCGAAGCTTTCCTGGCTCGAGCGAGGAATACACTTCTTCAGGTTTTTGTATGGACGCAATCCTTGGCTCGAGCGAGCAAGCCTTAGCTCGAGCGAGAACTCCTTGGCTCGAGCGAGCAACGGCTGACATGCAATTTTGAATGCAAATTTGAATTTTGCTTGACGCGGCCGAGGCAATCGACCCGTAATAATCAGCGAAGTGGCAATCTTGAAAGCATTAACATCACAAACTTCTCTGCATGGCTCGATTCCGGGTTTGGATTTGCATCTAATAAATTCATAACCTCACTGAAATAAAAATACGAAAACAAATACAACCAAAAGGAGTTTTGTCAAACGGGATTGCCAAGAATAAAAACTTAACAAAACTAAACAAGCTGGTTGACAGCACTGCCAATTAGCATCAGCCATGCCCTTTTTTACATGCATTGATGTAAATATCATTAATCATTATGACTTGGGAACCTAGTTCTAGGTTAATTTTTTTGTCTACTAGTTTCATATATTGTTATTTATTTTTGTTTTGTTTTGTTTTTTTTTTTTTTTCTTTTTTGCTCCTAATTTTTGTTTTGGTTGGCAGAGTGGCAGTTGTCAATATTAGAATGAATTGTGTTTTTTGTGTCCTTGCTGAATTTTTCTTGATTGTCTTAATTGGGTTTCCAATGCTATGCAGTTCAAAGCTAACAATTCTTTCAGTTAAGAAAACCAACTATTTCTTTCTAGTTTTTGTAGCTTGTCTTTCTTTTTCTCTCACTTTACTCTGCGTTTGTTCTAAAAGTTGGTCGTATTTTTACGTGCTATTCTATGATTTTTTTTTTTTCTGGGAAAAAATTGTAATTCGTTGTAAAAAAATAAAAATAATTACAAATATATACATAAAAAGTTGTACTCCACTTTTTAGTAAATATTTCTTCATTTTTTCACTATCTTGTAATTCCCTCAATTTTTTGTGAGTAAATTATATTTTTAGATCATCTAACTTTCATTCAAATTTTAGTTAGTCCTAATTTTTTATATTCAATTAAGTCTTTTGCTTTCATTTGTGTTTTAGTGTAATTCTCGCATCAATTATTGCTAAAATTTGATATAGAAATTTTTCATAAAAAAAGTCACGTGAACACATTTTACGAGCAAAGAAAATTATAATCTCTACATTTCAATTTTTACTCAAATTTTATTTTAATTTCATAGATTTCAATTTTCACCTAAATTTAAATGATGTTATGATGGAAGGGGTACATTAAAATACAAGAAGGAAGTGTGCAGACTTTGCTGTAATTATTTAAAAAGTGAGGGATCAAAAGTAAAAATTGGTTAAATTAAAAGACGATAAAAGGGTAACCGAAACTTTCCAACAGTCCATTCATCATCTCCTCTGTTTCCCTCCAAAAGTCTTCTCTCTCTCTCTCTCTCTCTCTCTCTCTCTCTCATCATTTCTAGTACTATTCAAGAGCAAGAGCAAGAAAGAGACCCAAACAATCGGTGAACAGTAATGGCCGACGAAGACATTCACAACGGCCTTCAAGACGAGCCATGGGAAGAACGAACTCTCCACTTCCTTTACAACTCCAAGATCGATCGAGGTTTCTCTCTCTCTCTCTCTCTCTCTCTCTCTCTCTCAATTCTCATTGATTCATTACCTTGACGTGTTCTTTTATTATCACAGATTTTTCAATTGCTAAAGTTCAAAAAGTGGACGAAAGAAGCACAAAGTGCGCTGGATGTCGAAGAGAGCTATGGCAATTCCTCAAGTCATCATCGAACTTCAAGACCAAGCCCTAAGAGAATCTACTCTCCGATGTCTCAGTACTTTCCTTCTCGAGGTCCATTCTAATCTCAAAACCTTCATGTGTAATTTTCTATTCTATGATTAAGTTATTTCTTTCTTGGGTTTCTTGTTAATCAACCTATCAGTTTGGATTCTTTTCTTATTATTGGTTTCTTTCTGAAATTGGGCATGTTCTGCATTGATTAATTTTCCTCAAATATGTATTTCTTTGCTAAATTTCAGTGGATTTCAATTGGGTGCTTGCTGTTAGCATTAATTTGTTTATTTAAACTTAATTCTAATTTTTATTTCCATGTTTGCTGACTATCACCTCAATGGGCTTTAGAAATTTTCCTTTTTTTCTGGTTGTTGACAGAAAAGAGAAGAAGATCTAGAAAATTACTACAGGACAGGGTTCTTGTTATATAATTCTTGCAGCACTATAGCTGTCTTGCTACAGGTTTGAAATATTCAGATGGCGTTCGGTAACGTTTACTTTTTTTTGTTTATGTTTACAAAAATTTTATAAATTGGTTTTTATTTATTTTTAAAAAAACATAAATTAAAAACGCATTTAATTTGAACAAAATATTAAAAAAATTTTAAGAACATAAACTAAAAAATATGTTTGTTCAGGCTTAAAATATTTATATTTATTTTTATTATTTATGACAATGGCATTATATACATTATAATTGAAAAAAAATTAATTAAAAAAATAATTGAAAAAAATTATTTCAAAAAAAAAAATTAATTGAAAAAAAGTTAATTGGGAAAAAAAATGAAAAAAAAGATTAATTGAAAAAAAAATAATTTGGAAAAAAGATTAATTGAAAAAAAAAATTAATTGAAAAAAAAATAAATTGAAAAAAAATTATTTAAAAAATAATTAATAGAAAAAAAATTAATTGAAAAAAAAATTAAATGAACAAAAATTAATTGAAAAAAAAAATTTGAAAAAAAAAATTAATTGAAAAAAATTATTTGAAAAAAGAAAATTGAAAATAAATTATTTTTAAAAAATTGAAAACTGAAAACGTAAACTCATTTTTTGAGCTTACGTTTTTTCCTCAAATTTATAAACCGAGACAACTATTAATAAACCAAAAAAAAAATGTCAAACAAGTTTTTATGATAGTTTTTTAAATTTTTGTAAATATAAACTGAAAACTGAAAACGGAATGGTTACCAAACAAACCCTCAGTGTTTGGTTTCAGTTTTCTAAATTCAGTTTTTTTTAAATTGATTTTTTTGTTTTTCGTTTTTTTGTTTTTGTTTTTAGTGAATATATTTTAAATTTTAAGTAATTTTTTTACTTTTTTAGATGTACCTTACCTAGATGTATCTAAATAGTAAAATATTTGTGAAAAATATTTTTAAAAATTAATAATTATACAAAATACAAAAGATGTACTGAATTTCTTTTTCTTTTTTTTTTTTCTTTTTTTTTGTATTTACTATATTTTTTTTAAAAAAAATTCACAAATAATATACTTTTTAAGTGTATTTATGTTAGATGTGTCTAAAAATTTTTTAAAAAAAATTACTTAAAATATTAAAAAAATTTATTGAAAACATTAAAATATGAAAAATAAAAAAATAGAATTTTCTGAAAACTATTTTCTAAAAAAAAAAAAAACATTGAAGTCTTTTATTTTCATTATTCATGATGAAAGAAAATTAGTTAACTGAACCTCCTATGCAACCGTGTGTCTCATCATGTTCATTTTCTAAAATCAAAAGAGCAAAAAGTATGGCGTTCAAACTTTTGGTTCTATTCCTCCTTATTCTCAGCATATAACTGGAGGGTCCATGAAAGGCTCTGACCACAATTGTGTTTTTTGAAACAGGAAGTTCTGGCATTTTCACAATTGATGGTAGATGGAAGTCTGACCGTAAGAGCAACTAAGCGTCTTGTTAATGTTCTTACCCTATTTCAGGTAATCAACACTTATTGCTTATGTCTTCCCTTGTGTTTTTATTTTCTATATTATTAGGAATTTTCTTTCATTTCTTTTTGGTTTGATAGCCTATTTTTGTTGCAGTGCATTGCAGCAAACAAAGAAACAAGATATAAGTTTGTTAAATGTAAGATCCCATGACGATCCCATGACACTACAAATATGCATGAATCTTATATGTTTAACTATTGGTCTTCATTAAGAAGTTTTCATGACCTTTCTTTTATTCTCTGCTTAATATAGCTTGTGTGCCCAATTTCTTGGTACCCCTGATACTGTTTGATAGCCCATCAGAGATTTATGAAAATGTTCGAGCTGTTGGCCTCTCTGTGTTTGGCATTCTATGCCAGGTACCTTATTTTTAAACACTTTAATAAAAAAGTATATCTTGGCAAAGAAGTTGATCTTCTGTTTCTTTCTTTTAAAAAAAATTGTTTTCAAGGCTAGAGAACCTGAGATCATTCAATGGGCTCTGGAAAGCAATATGGTTGAAGTCTGTCAGATCAGCATAGAGATTGGAAGTGAGCTCTCCAAAGTGGTATGACATGCATTCATCTATGTGTGAGTGAATTTCTGATCACACTATCCTCCTTAGTAATTCAGCTGTAGAACACAGGCAGAACAGATGGCACCCTGTTGTCCTGCACAGAAAGAAAAGGCTCCGGCGGTGGTTCTTCCACCCGGGGACACTCCGACGATCAAGTCAATATCTCTCAAAGATAATTCAATGCGTAAAGTACTGCTCAAGGCTTAAAATTGCGTACCTTAGACCCGCCGGGGGTGCCCTTCTTTTATAGTTTTACTCGATCCCAGTCCCACTAGAAGTCTAACTTCTATGGATTCTAATTCCGGATTTACCTTGGACTCTTCAAGAGATAAGGATAGACTCCCTAAGAGTATTATCTATATCCATCTTACAGTCTTTCTTCATTCTAGGACTCCTGTCCCTTATCCGCTTATCCCGGATTCCTGTATTCTCGCAGATAACCTCGGCCTAGCCGAGATCATTCTGGTATCTTGACCAGGACACGTGACATCTCGGCTGACACTTCGGTGTCACCTCGGCCACGTGTTGGTACTCAGAAAATATATCTCCACAACTGCCCCCTAGGTTCTATTACCTCGGCCATCTGAGGTGATAGAACCTACATTGGTACTCTTGCTGAATATCGGCTCAAGAACTTCCCAGCCGAGATCATTTACTTTTAGCCCGACATGCTCTCTTCGGAGAACAAGAATTCCAGTGAACTCTTTCACGCGCATGAGCTGTCATGCACCACTTCTCAACCGTTTTCACTTACGCGTTTTATCCCCATTGGTTCGTGCCTGCGACGCGCCTGTAAGCCGTCTTTTCTCTGTCTGCGCCGTCTGACGTCTGCGTTATTCCAGGCGCAATAAATGCTCTGTATTTTGCCGCCGTTTCAAGTTTTTGACAAAAACTCTTGCCTCTCTTCTTTGCCTTTTCACTTTTGCACTTGTTTACTTACGCTCTCTCTCTCTAAAGTTCTTTCTCTTTGAGTCTGCCATTACTCTAAGCTCCAAGCTCTGCGACTGATCTCTTTCTTTTACTCCAGTGAAGTTTCTGAGACTCTGTCTTGTCGGCGTTACTCATTCCGGCTTCAATTTTTCTGGTGAGCCACTTGCCCTTCTTTTCTCAGTTCTTGGTTGTTCCTGGAATTTCTTGCTATCGACTGTTTCTGCTCAGGCATTTAATTCGTAAATTATTCACCTAAATGCCTCTTATTTCATAATTTTGCACATGTTATGAACACTTGCACCGTTTTACCACTGTTCTTGGCCTTCCATCCTTTGTGTTTCCTGAATATGAAATTCCGTTTTTGTTTTCTGCTTTTTTGTATTTTTTCCAGATTCGTGCCTTTGATCTTCGTCTTCATAGTTCTTAGGTTTGGGATTTGTTTATAGAACCTTTAATTCTTAGGGAAAACTGAAACAATCCTTTACCAGCATATACCTAGGTTTAAGCCGAGGTACCAGTAACCCTCTAAGAACACTCTGCCCTTGTAGCCAAGTACCTTCAAAAAAATTATGGGTATGTGGAGACATAGGGTAAATACCCCAACCAAACTCGAATTCTTTAGGCAAGAATTCTCTATCCCTGCTGACGTTCACCTTAGGCTAGCTGGGGATGATGATTCCATCATGCCTACAGATCATACGATGCCTTTCCCCATTGTAGCTTTTGTTGAATGTGGACTCCGGCTTCCACTTGATCCCCTCTTCCGTGAAGTTCTTCACTACTACACATTGAACCCCATACAACTCACCATCAACTCCTATAGAGTGCTTAATGGTATCATAGCCTTAGCTCGGCAGGAGAATGTTAGGATCACTCTCGCCGATATCCAATACTGTTACACTATGTGCGCCCTTAACCTGAAAGAAAAGGGTTTTGTATATTACCTTAAGCCGAGGTCTACTGAATTTAAAATTGTAGCCGACCTCCCAGACTCCAACAAAGGGGCTGGAGACGATTATCTCATTGCTTCTAGAAATTGGGAGTTTGGCCCAGACGAAGAAGTCCATCTCTACCCTCTTCCCCGAACAGTTAAAGAGGGCAAGGGTAAGAGCCCAGCGTCAATTACTTAGCTGTTGTTTGTTTTCTTCTAAGTCTTCAAGAGATTTTATCTGTTTCTGATGTTATGCTCCTTTTTTACAGACGTTCGCAAGCCTCCCAAGGATTTTCGCCAGTCCTACTTTCCAGGGAAGGATCTGAAGAAGCTCCTAGACTTGCCTGTCCTCAAAAGGAAAGCAGCCCTACTGTTGAATTTTATTCCAACATACAAGTCCACTTTGTCCGACGTCCCCAAACGAAGGAAGAAAAGCCACTCTCCATCTTCTATCACAACCCAGACTACGTCCACATCAGGAACAGACCAAGGATCAACGTCTGTCCCAGCGGATTTGCCATCCACTTCGGCACCCTACTTGATCCCTATTCTTGAGCGAAAACATCGGCGACGACTTGTCAAAACTGCTGAGATGGTTCGCCGAAAACCCGTGGCTCAAGATCTCCTGGCCGACCTTCCTACCGACGTTGATGCTCAGCCGACGTCCACCATACCCCCACCAAAGCCAAAAAAGACCAAGAAAGCTCAGCCGAAGGCCACGGCCGCCCAAGTTGAGACTGAAGACACACTGCCAATTTCGCAATTGGCTGGGAGCCAGAAGACCGCTTCTGTTCCTGAAAAAAGATCTGCTGAAGCACAGCCATCCCCTTCCTCAAAATCAAAGAAGCCGAGGTTGTCTTCTGGCTCAACCTCTAAGTCGAAAAAACCCTTGGTCCCCTGGGAGCCAAAAATTACTCTGGAGGACAAGCCAGTCTTCGAGAGTGACAGCGTCGAGGATATTAATATCAGCGTTGCACTCAGTACTGCCCTCCTGCTCCCGAGTGATCTTGAGCGGAACACCGAGATCAGTGAGTATGAGAACTACTGTCTCATGCTTCAGCATTCTGTTCAGGTAAATGTTCCTACTTGGAACTTGTTACTTCCTTTCTGTTTCTTACTTAGAATATTTTCTAACACTGTTTTTTGCCTTCAGGCCATCCAGCATGCCCACTCCTTTTCTATGCAGTCATTTGAAAACCGGCAGAGGCTTACCGAGGCCAAGAGGGAGGTCACTGCCCTTAAAAAGTCCCATAAAGGTCTTGAAGCAAAGATGAAGAAATTGGAGGACCAAGCTGAGGCTGCTATAAAAGCCCAAACTTCTGCCGAGGAGAAGGTCGGCGCAACTGAGGCTATAAACAAGGTTCTTCAAGCCCAGTTGAAGGAAGCTGAGGACAGAAGGGCCCAGGCCGAGAAGGAGCTTCAAGAAGCCCTGGCCACGAAAAAGGCCGAAATTGAAGAGGCTGATGAAAAGGCATATGCTCAAGGCATGGCCGATGTCGCTGAGAACTACAAGCTTCAAGTCAGGCAGGCGTGCAACAGGGGCTTCTCCCTTGGTTGGATGGCTGTTCTGAAGAAACTTGACATTCCGACTGACTCGCCTCTGAGGAATGCCGATCAGATTCCTGTGCCATGCCCTCTGCCTCCTCCTTCAAGTCAAACTGAAAATGATTCTGAGTCTGAATCAGAAGAGGAGGAAAAGGATGACGATGAGGCCTTGGTCAGGAAGCCCAAGAACGCCACTGGGACTAAGTCCCTTCCTCAGGATGATCAAGTCCTGGACTTGACTCATGATGAAGAGGATGAAGTTGTTACCAAGGAGGCTACTCCTGAACAGGCGCCATCCGACGTTCCTCCAACTGAGAAAGGCCTCGATGAGACAATTGCGGAGATTGACGCCGAGATCGAGGCAGAAAAGTCTGCTGAAGCAGTTACTTAGGGATCTGCCGAGGTAGCTCTTCAGGAAGTGGCCGAGGTTCAAGCCCAAACTACTCCTGAAACTGAAGAAACACAACCGCGATGCTTTTTTCTTTTTCTGTCTTTTTGTACTTCTTGTACGTTTTTATTTTCAGAACAACGTAAACTTTGTGCATGGCCGATGTGCCTTTTTCCATTCTGATGCTAAATACAACTTTCTCCTACTGAGTGTTTGTACTTTTGTATTCTTATGACTGCTTCTGCATGATTCCATACTTAGAATATTTTGCAAGTCTCTCCTCTTTTGTAAAATCTCATCGGGGAAAAATACCTCGGGTATGTTTACCCGGAGATTTATCTCGGCAAGAATTTCACCTGTAAATTTTCCATAAATTTCAACAAGTGTACAGCATATACAATTTTAACTGGCAAATTTTTCTCAAGTTTTAACAAGGGTTTGAATCAATAAACCTAATTTAACTTCATCTTGTAAATTACTACAAATTTCAACAAGTGAAGATAAACAATTATCTCGGCTTAACTTTAACTTGTAAATTGCTACAAATTTCAACAAGTAAAGATAAGGAATTTATCTCATCTTAACTTTAACTTGTAAATTGCTACAAATTTCAACAAGTAAAGATAAGGAATTTATCTCAGCTTAACTTTAACTTGTAAATTGCTACAAATTTCAACAAGTAAAGACAAGGAATTTATCTTGGCTTAACTTTAACTTGTAAATTGCTACAAATTTCAATAAGTAAAGATAAGGAATTTATCTCAGCCTAACTTCGGTTAAGTATAATTTCTGTTTAACTCCGGTTAAACTTTATCTTAGATTAACCATGGTTAAACATCTCGGCTTAACTTCGGCTAGGCATTACTGTCTTCTATCTGCCCCCAATGTGAACCTAAGTTCCACTTGGGTTCTCATTATTCAAAAAACAACATTATGCATAGTTTCATAAGTTCTGCAAAATTCTGCTAAGATTTTATTGATCATATCGGCAAAAAATCGAACAACATCTAATGATAGAAGAACTTTAAATTACAAGTGTTCCATGGTCTAGGCAATGCTTTGCCTTCATTATCTTCGAGCCGATATGCCCCATTTCCTAACACTGAAGTAATTCTGTAGGGTCCTTCCCAGTTTGGGCCAAGCTTGCCCTCTCTGGGATCCTTTTTATTGCCGACGACTTTTCTCAAGACTAGGTCGTTGACTTGAAAATCCCTTGGATTGACCTTCTTGTTGTAGGCTTTGGCAATTTGTTGGTATCTTGCAAAATTTGGATTGACTTTCTCTCTTCTTTCTTCTAGTAGATCCAGATCTCGGGCTAAGAGCACATCGTTAGTCCCGTTCTCAACTCCCTGGGTTCTGATCCCTGGGATGCCGATCTCCAATGGAATGACTGTTTCTGTGCCATAAGCCATGGCGAAGGGGGATTCCCCTGTTAATCTTCTCGGCGTAGTGCGATATGCCCAGAGCACATTGGGCAATTCGTCTACCCACTTTCCTTTTGCTGCTTGCAGCCTCTTCTTTATCCCGTCCAGAATTACTTTGTTGGATGCTTCTGCTTGCCCATTACTTTGGGAAAAACTTGGTGTTGAAAAGTAATTCTTTATCTTGAATTTTGCACAAAAATTCTTGATGAGTTTGCTGTCAAACTGTGTTCCGTTGTCGGCAACTATTGCTCTTGGAATCCCAAATCTGGTGATGATGTTTCTCCAGATGAAGTTCTTCACATCCACATCTCGGATTTTGGCAAGAGGCTCTGTCTCTATCGACTTTGTGAAGTAGTC
The DNA here is from genome assembly GCA_025200525.1 of Camellia lanceoleosa. Classification (NCBI taxonomy): domain Eukaryota; kingdom Viridiplantae; phylum Streptophyta; class Magnoliopsida; order Ericales; family Theaceae; genus Camellia; species Camellia lanceoleosa. The sequence continues at coordinate 111,369 of CM045770.1, forward strand.
CATTGCTACCGATGAGGTACTTCCGTTGCCCAGTTGCTTGGGGCAATTGTCCAACGAGATCCATGCCCCATTGGGCAAATGGCCAAGAAATTTGAAGCAAGGGTTGGTCGGTGGTGATGTATCAAAGGTGCAAACCTCTGGCATTGTTCACACTTCTTCACATAGGCTTCTGCATCTTTTTGCATATAGGGCCAATACCCCTGGGTAATGGCCCTGTGAGCTAACGATCTGCACCCTGCGTGGCTTCCACAAACTCCTTCATGAATTTCATATAAAAGTCTTCGACCAAGAGGGTGTACACACCTTAAAAGAGGTCCGATGAAGGATCTTCTAGAGATGTCCTTCTGCCGTCAGATGAATCTTCTTGACTTCAATCGACCTTGTGTGCTTCCTTTTCGTTCTTCCGCGGCTTTCCTCTTTCGGGAATGCAACAATTGCATCCATCGGCTTGGTCCCATGTCCACACATAATGCTTCTTGCATTGTGTGTGGTGGCTCTATCTTGGGCACGATAGTGTCGATCATTATTGTCCTTGTCTTTCCGGTTTGCATTGAACTTGCTAAATTGGCCAACGCGTCGGCGTGGTTGTTATCATCTCGGCTAACCTGAAGTAGTCGGCAGTTTTGGAACATGGCTGCCAGCCTGATGACTTCTTTTGCGTATGCCGACATCCTTTCATCTCGGGCAGCAAACTCTCCTGTAGTTTGATTCACTATAAGTTGTGAGTCACAAAAAACTATTACCTTATCTGCCTCTGCTGCTACTGCCAGCTTCAGTCCAGCAATCAATGCTTCATATTCCGCCTCATTGTTCGAGGCTTTGAACCCCAGTCGAATGGACTGCTCCAATATCTCTCCATCGGGGGATATTAACACTACTCCTGCCCCTGCCCCCTGCCGGTTTGAGCTCCCATCAACAAAAAGTTGAAAGGAGTCACCGATGTAAATGCTGCAAGGTCTGAGTTTTTCCTTCCTTGGTTCTTTAACCTTTGGCTGGGCTTCTCCTTCATTGGTTGGATATCGTTCATCTCGGCTCAACGGAGCCCGATGTTCGATGTATTCTGGCGAGAACTCGGCCACGAAGTCGGCCAAGACTTGGCCCTTAATTGCTGTTCTCGGCCTGAACTCCAGGTCGTATTGGCCCAAAACTACGGCCCATCTTGCTATTCTTCCAGTTAAGTCTCCTTGTTGCAACAGGGATTTCAGTGGGTGCTCTATTAGTACCACTATCTTGTGAGCCTGAAAGTAATGGTTTAGCTTTTTCGAAGCCATTACCAAAGGCCAGCATTAATTTCTCCAGTGGTAGATACCTTGTTTCTATATCGGCCAAGGTTTTACTTACATAGTAAACAACCTTCTGCTCTCCCTTCTCTTCTCGGATTATTACAGCACTTACTGCGTGCTCTGAAACGGCTAAGTATAAAAACAGTTCCTCCCTAGGTTGGGGTGTTGAGAGGACTGGAGCCGTGGTGAGATATTTCTTCAGGTCGGCCAAAACGGCCTCACATTCCTCTGTCCATAGAAAATCCGTGGCTTTTTTCACCAGATTGAAAAAAGGTTTACATTCGTCCGAACTTCGGCTTATGAACCTGTTTAGAAATTGCGGCCCTTCCGATGCATTTGAACCTGTTTTGCCGATGTCGGACTCTGTAATTCCAGGATGGCCTTGATCTGATCTGGGCTGGCTTCAATGCCCCTTCTAGTCACTAGGTATCCCAAGAACTTACCGGATCCGACTCCAAACGCGTACTTCGATGCGTTGAGTCGGAGCCGATATGTTTTTAGTATGTCAAAGACCTCTTTTAGGTCAGCAAGATGATCCTTTGGTTCCTTGGTCTTCACGACCATGTCATCAATGTAGACTTCTACTGTTCGGCCAATCAAGTGTTTGAACATCTTGGTTACCAGCCTTTGGTAAGTTGCTCTTGCGTTTTTCAACCCAAAAGGCATGACTCTGTAACAATACAGACCTTTTGGAGTGATAAACACTGTCTTCTCCTCATCCGGGGGGTACATGGCTATCTGGTGATACCCCCTATAAGCATCCAAGAAGCTCATCCTTCCATGTCTAGATGTGGCGTCCACCAACTGGTCGATCTTTGGCAGAGGGAAGTTGTCTTTGAGACAAGCTTTGTTCAAGTTTGTAAAATCTACGCAGACCCTCCACTTGCCATTCTTCTTCTTTACTACCACGGTGTTTGACAACCATGTCGGATAATTGGCTTCTCTGATGGCCCTGGCCTCCAGAAGTCTGTCTACTTCCTCCTCCACTGCTTCGACGTGCATCAACGTCGGTCTTCTGGCTCGTTGTATTACAAGTTTGGCCGACCTGTCAACGTTGAGTCTGTGACATGTGACCTTGGGGTCAATGCCAGGCATTTCATAAGGTGTCCAGGCGAACACCTTAATATTTTTCCTCAGAAAGGCTTCCAGCTCCCTTTCCACTTCTTCGGCTAATCCTTTGCCGAGAAGAAAGAAGCGTTCTTCATCGCCCTCCTGGACGAAGATTTTCATCAGTGCTTCTTCACTTTTCTTGGTCGGCTCCTTGCCGACATCATCTAGGACCTTCATGTCCTCTTTTTCAACTTCTGCCTTCTCTGGTTCCCGAATGCTGCAGGTTAATTTCATTGCTGCCATGGAGCAATTTTTTGCCTGCAACTGATCTCCTCTGACTTCCTCAATCCCATGTTCTGTTGGGAACCGTAGCAGTTGATGCAATGTTGAGGGAACTGCCCCCATTGCATGCAACCACGGTCTCCCCAAGATAATGTTGTAAGGCGAGGGCGTGTCAATCACAATGAATTCTGTCTTGATCTTCTTCGTGCCAGCCTGTACCTCCAAGCTTGTTGCGCCTAATGGCCATGTCGGCGTTCCATTGAAGCCGACCATTGGGCCGTTTGACTGCTCCATGTCATCAGGGTGAAGGCCTAACTCCTTGTAACATCTGACATACATGATGTCGCAAGAGCTGCCTTGATCAATCAGGATGCGTTTCACCTGGCACTCCCCAACCTGGAGGGATACTACCAAGGCATCATTGTGCGGGTGCTGGACCATATCAAGGTCGGCTTCTGTGAAGGCTATCATCTGTCCTTGGCACTCTTCAGGCCGAGGTCTTTTTAGTCCGACCTGGTTGACGTGCTGCAAGTGTTTTACCCTCTGTGTCTCCCCCCGTATGTCGTTTTCATTCACCTTTGAGTGGATCACATTAACCACCCGAGGTCCGCCTGCCTGTGGTTGCTGCGCTGGAGGTGGCGGGGCTGCTGGTGCTTGAGGCAATCGTGCCTGTTCTTCCCTTGTTTTGGCCTCATCCACAAGGTCTCTCAGATGGCCTTGCCTCACCAAATCTTCTAAGTGTGCCTTAAGGGCTCTGCAACCCTGAGTTGGGTGTCCCTCCTCATTGTGGTAAGCACAACACCTACCAAGGTTTCTTCCCATAAATTCTCCTGGTGCCCTTGCCGGCGTCCTGAAGTAGGGCTGATTCCGAATTTGATCAAGGACTTTGTGGACCGGAATTCGGAACACCGTTGTCACTGCCTGCTTAGCCCTTAACTCTGTCTCTTGTTTGTTGGGTCCATTGTTACCTCGGCCTCGCTTCGGCGAGCCGTTGCCTTTTTCTGGCTTTGTCTCCTTATTCCCCGATGTATCTTCCTCGGCTCTGGCATACTTCTCGATTCTCGCCATGAGCTCTTCCATGCTCTTTGGCAGAGTTTTTGCCAAAGACTTCCGCAGTGGACAGTCATCCTTCAGGCCGTTCTTGAAAGACACGACCGCCACCTCCTGGTTGCATTCAGGTATTCGATTGAACACCTCATAGTACCTCTTTGCATAGGCCCTAAGGCTTTCATCTTTGCCGATTTTCAGGGCCATCAATGCATCCACCCTCAATGGCTGCAGTTTGTTTGTGATGAACCTGGCCACAAACATCTCGGCCAGGCCTTCCCAAGTCTTCACGCTCCCCTTTGGTAATTTGTGAAACCAATCCGATGCAATCTTCCCGAAGGATGAAGGGAACACTTTGCAGAGCAACGGCTCGTTCCCACTATATAATGCCATTGAATTAAAAAATAATCCAACATGGAAGTTAGGGTCCGACTTACCATCATATATTTGGAACCTCGGCATACTGAATCTTTTCGGCGCGGCGAATTTGTCCAATTCCACCGAGAATGGTGTCCTCGGCTTAACCGGGGAGGTTACTTCGACTCCAGCATTCTCTTGTTTCCTCTTGAGGTAATCTCTCAAGTCTTCTTTACTTCTCCCTGCAGCCCGGCTGTCTTTGGACTTCAGCCTTTTCAGCGCACTACTCTCGGCCTCATGGTGGCCCCTTTTCGATCCTTCCCCGCAGGATGCATCGAAACACAATACTTGCCCCTGAACATGCCAATGTTCTTTGGGGTCTGCCTCCTTCTCGTGATATGTCCTTCGGGACTCTTCTCTTCTCGACCGACTTCCCTGGAAGGCCGGTGAGAGTGTCTTCCACTCCTCGTGTGCTGAGGGGCTTCGGGGATTACTTTCTGCCCCTTCTTCTGGGCGTTTGCTGCTGGTATTGGCGTGTCCTGCAGCGGGTATGGTGGCTGCATGACATTATTTTGCATCATGAAATTGACAACCGATTGAAGGTCTGCCAATTTGTTTGCCATCTCCTTTACTTCCTCGTCCCTCCGTAGGCACCTATCCCTTCATACCTGGAGGTTATCTTCATTGTAGTATCTGCCCTGGTCTGTCTTCTTTGAAGTGTCGCCCTTCTCGCCGACGTTTTTTCCTTCGTGCCCCTGGTTAGGGGTTTCTTCGTTGTGGTTGTCTCCTTCAATGTCAAGATTGATAGGCCTGTTGCTCCCTGCGGGAGCGTCGTCCCCAACCTTTTCTTGTTGTGCGTTACTGGCCATCTATTCGTCTTTCCTTCCCACAGACGGCGCCAAATTGTGTGAGTGAATTTCTGATCACACTGCCCTCCTTAGTAATTCAGCTGTAGAACACAGGCAGAATAGATGGCACCCTATTGTCCTGCACAGAAAGAAAAGGCTCCAGCGGTGGTTCTTCCACCTGGGGACATTCCGACGATCAAGTCAATATCTCTCAAAGATAATTCAATGCGTAAAGTACTGCTCAAGGCTTAAAATTGCGTACCTTAGACCCGCCGGGGGTGCCCTTCTTTTATAGTTTTACTCGATCCCAGTCCCACTAGAAGTCTAACTTCTATGGACTCTAATTCCGGATTTACCTTGGACTCTTCAAGAGATAAGGATAGACTCCCTAAGAGTATTACCTATATCCATCTTACAGTCTTTCTTCATTCTAGGACTCCTGTCCCTTATCCTCTTATCCCGGATTCCTATATTCTCGCAGATAACCTCGGCCTAGCCGAGATCATTCTGGTATCTTGACCAGGACACGTGACATCTCGGCTGACACTTCGGTGTCACCTCGGCCACGTGTTGGTACTCAGAAAATATATCCCCACAATCTATATTCTCAATTCTCTTATTCTTTTAAATTTCTGCTCACGTATCATTGCAATAGAGTGAAAATTGAAATAGACAAAATGATGGAGCAGGCTTCTTCATATGTCACATTGTACTATATGCTATTTAAAAATCAGAGTTCACAGATGCATATACAGTGGGTTTGACATTTGGAATTTTAGTTTGTGACACTTAACTCTTAAGCTGTGACGCCTTATGTTGGTACTTGGACCACGCCTGACACGTGGTGAGCCCTACGGGTTCCACGTCATCACCATCACACCCTCATGTGGCAGACCTTCAAGGCACCACAACCACAATTAGGGTAGTATGCCTAGCCAAAGCTGGGGAGTACACACCACCAAGTATGAGCTCACTAGTGCGGCTGCCACACTAGTAGTAAGAGCTCCAAGGAAAATGAGTCTAAGTATGAAGAGTCTGACATGGTTCGCGCAGCAGAGCCAAGCTCTCTCGCTCTCGGCAGCACCATGGCTCACCTAGATCCTTCACTTGCCATGGTCCTTCACACCTCATTCCAATAAGGGGCACATGGGATGACTCTCTCCCTACTCAGTCCCGCTCAATGGTAGCATAGTTGGGCCCTTGGCTCACCTATGTCTCCCTTATATGCTCATGGATTCTATTTAATCACTTGGCTGTCTACGTTGGGAGCATGACTTAGGCACCCATGCTTGGGATCATTGGAGGATTGTAGATTGGAGGCTAAGACCATGGGTTCATCAAGGATTGTGGATTGGAGAGAAGTCTTGTATTGCCATGAGGAGTGACTTTTTCTCTTTTCCACTTTCTATGTGTTAGAGAACCACAGACTATATCTATATTTAGCGGTAATTGTCAAAATTCAATATTTGTCAGTATTTTTTTTTCTTGGCTCCGTTGATGATGGTAAAGCAACAGACCATAAATGCATTTTGCTTCCTACTACATGTTTAATGATGATTTGTTACTTGTTTATGTCAAATATGTTGGTACAGATTGGAATGCACATTTTTGAAGCCATTATACAGGATGAATCAGGGATGTCTTATATTTGTAGTCCAACCTGTGATCAGCTGCTGAAGAGATTGATTAATACGTGGGAGCATCTAGTATATATAACCAGTGTACAGACTCATTATTCAAATTGTGATTGCATTATTTTTTAGGCAAAGTTTCCGTGTCTCAAATGTTCTCTTTGTCAAATTTGTTCACAAAGGTTACTTGTTTGGCTTTGGATCAAGATATCTCTCCCCGCCTGCTATTTCACATTATACGCTCGTATGTTCTTCTCTGCACTCACGTTAGGTGAGCTATTGTAGTGATCATCATAATTCTCTGAGATAGTTTTCTGTTTGCAATACCTTAATCTATTATGTTGAGTTATTATTTTTTATTTTTTATTTTGTTACTGCTGATATAATATGATGCCATCACTGATATTGATATATTGCAGAAAAGCATGTATTGTCTGTCATCTTCACGGAAGTTTCAAACTCTCTTACTGTTGTGTTGAATTCAAATTTTGTTTTTATGCCAAATATTTAGAGTTTGATCCTATGTTTTGTTGAGTTAGAACACAACGACTGTACAAAAGTGAATCTTTATTTAGATACAAACATACACTTAAGTATATAAGAAGACTCTCAAGGACACCTTACTTTTGGAATTACTCACACTCAAGCACTTGACTCCACTCTTTGTTGTTATATCTTCCAAATGAGGCCACTTCCCTTTATATAGTCATCTACCACTTCAATGGATGGCTAAGATCATTTTGATCCAAGGGCTATTATTAACCCTCTAGAATATTCTAGCATATACACACACTTTCCCATATTCTAGAACTCTCTAACCTATTCTACTATATAATAGTACTTTCTATACTTCTAAAATATTCTAGAATCTTCCAAAACCCTTCTAGATTTCTACAAGCTTCTCTAATGTTCCGGAATCTTCTACAATGTTCTAGAATCTTTCGGATTTCTTTAGATCTTTCTAGAGTCTTCTAGATTATTCAACATATGCAATTAATAGCCTAGATAATTCTAGAAAAGTCAATGATGACTCTTAACACTCCTCCTCAGTATTGTGTAGACACCCCATTTTTGACCGACCTTACGACTCAGATGTCATCAATTGAGCGCTTGGTGATGTTGCATGTTGCGCTCGTTCTGAGGTTGTGGAGTCCCGGCTACGAGCCTTGCCTCCAGACTTCCGGACTCTTTTGTGCTTTGCTTCGGTTTGCGAACCAGGCTTCGTTTTCTCTGTTTTCTCTTCCCAAAGGGAGGGAGAGGTCTAGTAGATCATCTCTCAGTGGCCGTAGGCTACGTTTCGTGGTCGTAGGCCATTTTTCCCATTTTGGAACCCGGTTCCCGGTTTTCGGAGCCGTCAAGCCGTATGCCTCGGTTCGGGACCGTCTAACCACCCCCGTTTGCCCCGGTTTTTGGCATGCATCTTATTTCCTCCCTTTCGAGGGACACTGTGGTCCGAGAGACCAACTTCGTGGTCGGACACCGCTTCCGGTGCCTAACAGCCCACTTTCGGGGCCCCGAACTGCGTGTTTCGGCTCCCGAACCCTCATCTTGCATTTTTGGGCCCCGACCCGAACTTGAGATAGTCATATTTTGAGGTCCTTTTCATGTTTGATTAAGGACCTTTTACTGTTTGACATCTCCATCTGTCACTTGTCTCTTTACCTCTTTTTAGGCCTGTTTTGCACGGTATTTTATGCATATTTGTGGGCTGTTTTGGGCTTGGTCATAAACTAAAAAGTGTCTTATTTTGAGCCCCTCTTCAACTTTGTTGAAGGCCTCTCGGCCATTTGAGACCCGCAGCTATCACTTATCCCTTTAACCACCTTTTGGCCCTTTTTGGTGCGCCCTTTGCTCAAGGCTTCTTGAGGAAGCCTTGACCCTTTGTCTTGGCTTCCTCAAGAAGCCTACCAGCTGTCTTAGCTTCTCCTAGAAGCCTTGGACCATTTGCACCCTTTGCCCCTTTTCATTTAGCTTCCTTGGGAAGCTTAGAGCCTTTTCTTTGTCTATATAAAGAGCTCTTCTTCTCCATTGCTTAGGGTTAGAGATTCTTAAGCAAAAAAAACAGAGATATAGATACATATCTTATATAGATACATATATCCCTCAATCTCTCACTATATCTCTCATTCAACCTCCAAACACCCTTGTTCTTGGGCCATTCCTTCACCAACCCATAGCACAACACCACCACTTCCCTTTCCAGAATTTGGGAGGTCATTTTCAGAGCTTAGGAGCACCAAAACTTGGTCTAAGAGGTGCTGGTTTGTTGGTCTACAAGGGTAAGCACACTTTTTCCCAAAACTAGCATTTTCTTGGTTCATATCTAAGCCATAGTTGCATGTATTTTTGAGCTTTGATGTAAACTACAAAGAAGCTTATTTTGAGCCCTTCTTCAACATTGAAGAAGGGCTCAACACTGTTTGGGACCTCCATGCATGACTTGCTTCATTACCCCTCTTTGGTCCCCTTTTTTTTGCATGTCTTTTTAGCCTACCATGCTTCTGTTTTTGGGTCTTCGACAGGCCTGAAAAGGGTCTTAGTTTGACCCCCTCTACATGTCTCATGAAGGCTATTTGGCTGTTTGGTGCACCCTTTTGGTACTTCATGTTATACCCCTTTGTGGGCCTTAATCTTGCATTGCATTTTGAGCATGTTTGTATATTGATTTGGGGTTTGTCATCTACTGTGGGTAGTCATATTTTTGGTCCCTCATCAGTATTTTAGAAGGGTATTTTTCAGTTTGGTGCATGCTTAGCATACCTACCATGTGATGCCTCGTAATTGCCTTAATATGCCTTAGGTTGTTAGCCTTTGTTCGAGCATGTTTTAGGCTTAGATTTGTGAAGCTTTTGTGCTTATTTGGCCATGCTTTAGGTCTGTCTTAAGTTGTTTGAGTCGATCCTAGCATGCATTATATAGCCTCTTTGCATTTTGTGGCTTGTACGCTTCAAGTATGTGAATGTGTGAGCATTGTTGCATGCTTTGTTGATTTATTTAGTTGGTTTGGAACCTCCTATAACATGATTTCAGAGCTTACGTTGCATGCTATATGTCCATACTTAGCCTCTTGAAGTGTGCTTAAGAGTTGCCTTGCTTATGCTTAAGGTGTTGGACCATGATTGCATGCATGTGTGTGTGCATTTTGTGCCTTCATTTTCATGATTATGGCCGCTGATTTTGGCATGCTTACGAGTTACCCATGTTAGTTTAAGCCCATCGTCGCATGTTGTTGCATTCCATGTCTTGGTTTGGGGTGTCAAACCAAGTGTAAGAGTTGAGAGGGGTTCACACTTCAAGTGCAACTCATCTCAATTCTTGGTCACCAAGACCTTTGACTAACACATGATAAGGCCTTGGATTTCATTTGTTTGTTTGCATGCATTACCATTAAAATGCAACCTTGGTTCCTTAGGCCATCATGTATCAACATGCGTAATTGATGGCCCAAGAACCAAGGGTCATGCTTCCTTGAGTTCCCAAAACATGATAGGAGGCAATGGCCGTGCATACATATGCTAAAAACCCATGCCATGCATTCTTTGGTTTCTTCTTCATTGTCAAAGCTGTCCCTGAGGAACTTTTCGCGACCGGCGATATAATGTGCCGACCGGCACTATATTTTCACCGATAGCCTCGGAGCGGCGGTGGTAAATTTAAGCGGTGGTCATTTCCTCTGGCCTGGTGCACTACGGTTCATTTGGAAGGCATTCAGGACTCGGGTAATTTTGGAGAGGACGGTAAAAGCGAAGCGGCGATTATAGCACGGGTTTTCCGGGCGAGTGGGAATCGAGCATGCATCATTCGCGCATCTCGAGGCGGGGCTGCAGCCTTTCCTATTCTGCATTTAATTTATTAAATAATTAGAAATTTTGTAATAATTAATTAATTTATTATTCGGACTGTATTATTCTTTTGGTCCCTCTGTGTGAGGGCATAATTGTAATAAGTGTGGGTGAGTGGGTGTATGTCTTCCAATCCCCATTTCTTTCTATCCCTTTTATTTACCTTCTTATGATGGTAGATTAGGGCACATCTAAATTAGCATACCTCATGCAATGCATGCGTGCATTCACGCATTTGTTTACATACATCGGGCTCGGCACATCATGCAAACTGCATCGTACTTTCAATTCCAAATTGAATACGTGATAGTTGTTGCATTTCACGTGCCATGCTTAGGATAGCCGAGCCTGTCTAGATTACATTCCGTATGCGATGCATTAGTCACTTAACATAAACTAGGTCACGCATGTTTGCTAACGGTTTATTGTTTTTGTACGGAGTACAATGTAAGTTTTTTCTTTAGCATACCACAAGTGTGAATGTTGCCATGGCAAGTATGATTGCCATGCGGCTAAATGCTTATGTGAGATAAAGCTGTTTGAATGCCTGTGGGTGGAGGTTGGATTATGCGAGTTGGAACAACTCGTTGAAATCCGTATTTTAGCCTACTTGCGGTAGCAAAATCTAACACGTTTTTGAGACAAAAGCGGATATGCAATGTTTATTTCCAAATTAGGCGATCTAGTCTATACTTGTTTCTCTTGGCATAACATAGTAATTCTAGGCTAATAATTGGAATAAGAGCATGTAATGTTTTCAAAAATGGATATCACGGTTAGTAGAGGTTTGGTCTTGAATGGCGAAAGGGGTGCTCATAGTGACCTTCCCGATCGTACCCAAGCTCGAGCCAAGACCACTTTGGTGATGACGGACATGTGGCCTTGACACGAGTCGAGGTTTCCTAAATTTCCCATTTTAAAATATTTAGGTGGCGACTCAGTCCGCAAAGCGATCCATGTTTGGCACTACTTTTCAAAATCTGTTTTCTCAAACGATTTGCGGATTTGGACTCTTTGGTTCGATTAGAACCGACACAAATTGAGTCGAAATCAGGGTCCTGCGGGCGTGCCTGATTCTGGCGACTTCTGTTGGGATTTTAGAGAGCTTGACTAACTTCGTGATATCTGTTTTGACTACACTTATGTGTTTCTTTGCATTGCATGTGCATTGGTGCGCCTAGGACACCGTGTTGGCCATCTGCTATTCTGGCGGTTTCTTTGGAGGCTTGTCTTGTCAAGGCATGACCATAAGGCTGACCGGTTGTGGGCTCTGCCAGTATAGGAACACAAACCCCGGTTTTACCAGGGCACCCTTTTTGACCATTCGACCTAGTACATATTCGGATCCATAGTGACCATTCCAAACTAGGACAGGTTACTTACCCGATATAGGTTGTTTGAAACCATTGCGTAGTGAAACCCTAGCTCGACAAAATAGGACAGAAACCCTACCCCAACATAGGGGTGTATTGGCTCTCTTTACTGCTATGTGCTTTTAGAGTGTATCTCTCAGAACGCATATACCATTTCTGCAGGTATCCTTGCTTTGGGCACCGATGTCGATATTTTTAGAATCGATTATATCTGCGGTATCAAATTGATTTGGGGCGTGATTTCGGGGAACGATGATCGATAATAGAATACTGATCGTTGGTATGCTCGTATCTGTTTTGGTGAAGTTGAACCGAGATCTTTGTCTGCTTTTCCTTTTGCTAGGTAGTCTTGGAACCATAGCTTCAAGGCTCCACTATCTCCCTACATTGGATTTGTCTTGATAGACTTTGTCGTCGAGACTTCAGTTCAAGGGTAATCGAGGCTAGAGAAGGCTAGTCGAGCACATATCACCGATTCAAAGATTACGGATCAAGGCCCTTATCCACCCCTCCGGAATGTGTCGTCGGATGGATCAGCAGAATACATCAGGGATGGAGGCAATGATGCGTCAAATGCAGGAAACTATGAAACTCATGCAACAAGACGCTGTCCGCCAAGCGGAATTTTCCAAGCAAAGAAGTCAGAATCATGGCTCGGCCGAGCTCATCACCGAACTACAAAGAAAGCGGTGCGTCTGCTTCACAACAAGTTCCTCCCCCAATAGGAGCTCCAGCACCTGGGGAGATGCCAAATGTACAAAATGTCCAAGAGGATACAGACCTTCCAACGGGGCCAGCTCCGCCCCCAATTTTACCCCAGTTATCAAAAACACCCACCAACCTACCGAACTCTCCCTTTGAGTTCGAGACGGATCCCACAAGATCGAAGTTGAGCAAGCTTGAAAAGTTCAAGAAATCGAGTCAAGACCATCCACGACATTGAAGATGGATACACGGACACAAATTGTGACATTGCGAACAGTTCAAGATGCCTCACATCGACCGTTTTGACGGGTCAGGAGATCCCATGGTCCACCTGAGTTTGTTTTCAGATGTTCTGCGCCCGATGGGCTTAACAAGATTACAGAAGCTCTCCCTTTTTAGCGGGACCTCGCCGGTATCGCGCCATCTGTACGCCAAATTAGAGGACTCGGTGAAACGAATTTGCCGAGTAGATGTCCGAGGCCTTCGTCGCACAATATTCATACAATACCGGTCGAGATCACAACCCGTGATCTTGAGGCGACCGAGCAAGAGCCGAAGAGGGCTTCTCGACTTTGTAACCCGTTGGAGAGCCAAAGCTTCTTTGATGACCACCAGGCCGGTCGATAGGACCGGATCACGGATGATTGTGCGCAATCTCCAACCCAGCCGATGCAGAAGATGATTGTCCTCCCCTACCCACCTTTGCGACCTCCATGAGATTGGGGTACAAATCGAGGATGCTATAAAGAGGCCTCATTGACCAGAGAAAGAAGCCCATGAGGCGTTTACCGCAGCTCGAATGTGACCACCGGTGGTGATGCAAGCGCAAGACCTTCAAGTGGGCATGGTCACCAACACCACATCACAAAAAGCTACCCCATTCACCAAGGCGTCCAAGTAGCTCACTGAAAACCAAATATCCACCTCGAGTCAAGAGGGTTTTCACCCAGTTCATATGCCTTTGTCAAAGGCTCTAGAGGTCTTAATCCGAAAGGACATCTCGAAACCATTGGAACAACGGCCTTTACGATCCTCTCCTTCAAAGCATGACCAGACTAAATCTTGTGCCTACCATCAACAAACCGGTCATGAGCCCGATAGCTGCTTTTGTCTGCGCCATGATGTACAAGATTTGTTTGACAACAACGTCATCGCCGCACCGGCTCAATAAAGTCTATCGTCACTGGATCAGCAAACTTGAGGGATAGTACAAGTATGTGATCGGGGACAAACCACTAAGGCGGTTTCGATTTACTTGATGTGGTGTATGGCACGCCCGCTTTTGAGAATTTGCGAATGTTGGTTTTTGTATGCTCGCTTGGGTCTTTGAGTCGATTCTTCGTTTTTGCTTTGAGCTGTCTCTTTGTCTTGAGTCATCTTTTGATTAAAGTCTGTCTTGTTGTATCGAGTCAGTCCTGTTTTGTCAGAGTCGGGTGATTTCGGGGGAGTTACCTCGGACATCACTTGTTTGTTTTGCGTCTGTCTTTTCATTTTGTTTTGAGTCTGTTTCTGCTAGGGAGTCAGTTATGCCAACAGATTTTGAATGGAACAGCAGTGATTTTCATACTCTCGTGTTTGCTTCTACCTTATGCCAGTTATGCCGGAAGTTCTGAATGAGACGGCAGTATTTGACTAAAAGCTGTGCCTTTTCTGTGCCTTGAAGTCATTGTAATGACCTAAGTTTTTCAAAACTTTTTGAACACTGTGATGAAAACGAAGAGGAAGGAATTCCTTGGGATTTGCAAGAATTTGATCAATTAAGAGAAAGAGAGGCGTGCTAAGCCCTTAATGAATGAAATCATGCTTGTTAGTGTGAGTACTGAGAAGGACCCTAGCTTTGATCCAGATTGGTCCTACACTGTCTTCAACATGACGATTTGTCGTTTTCTTAAAACTTTCAAAAATGTTTTGTGATCCTCGAAGACATGTGTGGAATCGCTCTTGAGATTGTGCAGCCTAGGATCGCTCTCAGCCTCGAGACTCGACCCCTCATTTTCGAACCTTGGACTCAAACTCAGGATGTTCAATGGTTAACTACAACGTGAGGCCTGTGAGACCAGATTCAAAGCAGTCCTCGAACAAGAGGCACCAAAGTCAAACCAAGAAGATCAGACCTCATCAGAAGAAGCTTGCAAAGCTAGATCAGAAGCACCCCTCGAACTAGGGGCAAAAAAAATATCCGATGTGCTCGAAGAGCCAAAGGTGGATCTTTCTGCAAATCAATACAACAGCCACTCTCCTGGATACAGAGGGCTTCAATCTCAAAACCATTTGGCATGGACTTGTTATACTTTTACCCTTTGAGAGGCTCGCTGGGCCGAAAACCCGGAAGGGCGGCCCAGGCAAAAGTTAGAGCAAAGAAAAGAATGAAGAAAAAGAAAAAGAGAAAAAATGCAAAGATACAAAAAATGCAAAAAAAAAAGAAAAGAAAAGAAAAATGCAAAAAAGAAGAAGAAAAAGGAATGAAAAAAATATAAAAAAAAAGAAAGAAGAACAAAGCTCGCAAGGTCGAAAACCTGCAATAGGCGCCTTGGCAAAAATTAGAGCATAAAAAGGAGAGGTTAAATACCCGAGTGTACCTTAACCCCGAACTACGTAAGGCTTGATTCCCATGTTTGGGATACGTAGGCAACTTCATTCTGAAGTCCAGCCCTAAAACACTTCAAATTCAATTGTGTCCATGAAATGGTTTTGATCATCTTTGCCTTCTCTGTATCCGAGAGTTCGGTTGTAATCATCGCTCTGAGGACTGATCACAATACGATGCGGTGCCATTTAGACAAGGGGCAACTTTCCGTTGCCATTCAATGCACTGCGGTGTCATTTCAAACAAGGGGCAACTTTCCGTTGCCATGTAGTGTCCTTCAGACAAGGGGCAATTTTCCATTGCTATGGGTCCGAGGTTGTGCATCTCAAAGAGTTGGTTCCCTACTTGTTGAGCGGTGGCCATTTGCAAAAACAGTTTTTGAGAATTTTTACTGAGGTTGACTATTCTCTCAAAAATCATTCCATTTTTCCAAAACCGGACCATTTTTTTGGACCCAAAAAAAGGAAAATCTTCAGTGCTTACAACCTGACTTGCATGATTTCAAATCAAAAATCGAATAAGCATGTTAATCTAACTTTCATGTTGGTCAAAATTGTTTTAAAATAAAAAAAATGGTCAAAATGATGAACTAGGGGCACAGTTGAGTCAGGCTTCCTGTCTTTTCCCCGTCGCCAGCATACTTGCCAGAAAAGGCACTCTACCTGCCAGAAGAGGGCACAACTGAAGTTAGCAAAAAGGGCTGAAAGCTCTCTCGTCCTCCAAGCAGCGAGGTATCAAGCCATGCGCGAAGCATAAATTGGAATGGGGCGAGATGTTCCATTTCCTCATCTGGACAGATCTAACCACGTCCAAACTCCCCAGCAAGACATCATCAACCGATGTTAGCTGCAGATTTGCTACACACCCAGTTGTGGCACAACCTCTCTGTGGGAAAGTTCACCGCTGTGTGCAGAAGAAAAAGAATCTAGCAGAATGCTAGGGGCAAGAGCCCGCAACTTCTTGTCTATCTACCGACCACTCTGGGAAGGGATAAAAAATTGAGAGATTGAAGAATAGAGAGATGTGCGTTGAGAGAAAAAGTGAGAAAATGGCTTTTTCAGAAAAACAGAGCTTGAGGGCCGAGTGATGTGAGAATCACAAATGAGAAAGGGTGGGAAATAATACCCGGTGAAACAGGCTCCCTGTGCACATTTGAGTCTTGTGTTTTGTTTTGTCTGTTTCGATTCTTGTTTTGAGTCGTTTCGAGTGTCAATAGATGTGTTTAGGTTGTTTACCTTTGTTTTTGTTTGTTGAGTCTTTTTCGCTGTGTTCAATCGTAGGCTCAATACCCGGTTAAGAACTCATTTCTTAATTTCAAAAAAGAAATCAAATCATCTTGTGCTCAGAGTGCTGTGCCATTCTCCACATTTGTGCAAAACAGAATTTGTTCTTTCATAAAACCGCAGGGTTCAACCCAGGTCATGTGAGAACAGTAGAACCGGGACCTATCTGAAGCTATAATGGTTCCGGACTGCAAAGCAAAAGCAAAAGAGGAAAACGTCGGGTATCTGAGTTTGTTTCAATCTCAGTAAGTTCCGAGACTACATCCCGTGTGTACCTCTTCAGGCCTTGCCAATGCTCCGAAGTATGAGTGTACCTCCACCTCAAGCTCAAGACCAAGTTTGCTTCAAGCTAGAATGGTGTATCTAAACACACCTCATTCCCTTAGTGTATCAATCACACTTCATTCACTCAGTGTATCTAACACACTTTATTTGCCTTAGCGTATTAATCACATTTCACTCACTTTGTGTATCTATCACACCATTCTTCTCTTCATATCATATGTTTGCTTTGTGTATCAATCACACTCTGTTTGCCCTATGTATCTATCTCTCACATGTTTATTTAGTGTATCTATCACACACATTCTCATTTTGTGTATCTACCACACACATTTTCATTTTGTGTATCTATCACACACATCCTCATTTTGTGTATCTATCACGCACATATTCATCTTTCTGTATCTATCACACACATTCTCATTTTGTGTATCCATCACACATTTTATTTACTTTAGTGTATCCATCACACACTTCATTTACTTCAGTGTATCAATCACACACTTCATTGCATTCAGTGTATCAATCACACACTTCATTTCATTTAGTGTATCAACCACACACTTCATTACATTCCGTGTATCAATCACACTCTCTTCACTTAGTGTATCAATCACACTTCTTTCATTTTATGTATCTATCACACACAAGTTCACTTCAATTACTTTAGTGTATCCATCACCCTTCATTACCTTTTGTGTATCTATCACGCACATACCCACTTTGTTCACTAAGTGCATCTATCACACTTCGTGTTCACATTCAGTATATCCATCATATTTGTTCACTAAGTGCATCTATCACACTTTGTGTTCACCTTTAGTATATCAATCATACTTGTTCACTAAGTGCATCTATCACACTTCGTGTTCACCTTTAGTATATCAATCATACTCCTGTTCACTAAGTGCATCTATCACACTTTGTGTTCACCTTTAGTATATCAATCATACTCCTGTTCACTAAGTGCATCTATCACACTTTGTGTTCACCTTTAGTATATCAATCATACTCCTGTTCACTAAGTGCATCTATCACACTTTGTGTTCACCTTTAGTATATCAATCATACTTGTTCACTAAGTGCATCTATCACACTTCGTGTTCACCTTTAGTATATCAATCATACTCCTGTTCACTAAGTGCATCTATCACACTTTGTGTTCACCTTTAGTATATCAATCATACTCCTGTTCACTAAGTGCATCTATCACACTTTGTGTTCACCTTTAGTATATCAATCATACTTGTTCACTAAGTGCATCTATCACACTTCGTGTTCACATTTAGTATATCCATCATACCTGTTCACTAAGTGCATCTATCACACTTTGTGTTCACCTTTAGTATATCAATCATACTTGTTCACCAAGTGCATCTATCACACTTCGTGTTCACATTTAGTATATCCATCATACCTGTTCACTAAGTGCATCTATCACACTTTGTGTTCACCTTTAGTATATCAATCATACTTGTTCACTAAGTGCATCTATCACACTTCGTGTTCACATTTAGTATATAAATCATACTTTGTTCACTAAGTGCATCTATCACACTTCGTGTTCACATTTAGTATATCCATCATACTTGTTCACTAAGTGCATCTATCACACTTCGTGTTCACATTTAGTATATCAAATCATACCTTGTTCACTAAGTGCATCGATCACACTTCGTGTTCACCTATTGTGTATCCATCACACTTGTTCACTTAGTGCATCTATCACACTTTGTGTTTGCCCTTTTGTGTATCCATCACACTTTGCTTCATACAGTGTATCCATCACGCACTTTTACTTTCTGTATCAATCACGCACTCGCTTTGTGTATCAATCACACACTTTCTCTTTGTGCATCTATCACACTATGCTCATCTTGTGTATCCATCACATTGCATTCATCTTGTGTATCCATCACACTTTGCTTCATACAGTGTATCCATCACGCACTTTTACTTTCTGTATTAATCACACGCTCGCTTTGTGTATCAATCACACACTTTCGCTTTGTGTATCAATCACGCGCTCGCTTTGTGTATCAATCACACACTTTCTCTTTATGCATCTATCACACTATGCTCATCTTGTGTATCCATCACACTTTGCTTCACTTAGTGTATCAATCACACTTTATTCATATAGTGTATCCATCACACTCTCTTCACTTTGGTGTATCCACCACACATGTTTGTTCACTTAGTGTATCCATCACACTTCGTTCACTTTTGTGTATCTAACGCACATGTTCGTGAGAATTGCATAATTCTCTTACATCCTTTCTGCATGAGATGTAGGTTGGTTCACGTTTACTTGCTTGCATAGCATTCGCTTAAAATGTTGCATCTATTTTGCATAATTGCTTCATCACAGCATCCTTTGCATGATCATAAGTTATGCACTTGCATTGTGCGTCACTTTGCATTTTGCTCCCGCTTTCGGGCGCATGTCTTTATCTGTAGCTTGTATGCTTTGTCTAAGTCTTCGGCCTTGTCAAAAATGGGACGTCTCTAGGCTTTGACATTCACTCCCGTCATTCTTATGACTTTCGAGTTCTGTCAAAGAGGGGCAACTGTAGACACCCCATTTTTGACCGACCTTAAGACTCAGATGTCATCAATTGAGCGCTTGGTGATGTTGCATGTTGCGCTCGTTCTGAGGTTGTGGAGTCCCGGCTACGAGCCTTGCCTCCGGACTTCCGGACTCTTTTGTGCTTTGCCTCGGTTTGCGAACCAGGCTTCGTTTTCTCTATTTTCTCTTCCCAAAGGGAGGGAGAGGTCTAGTAGATCATCTCTTAGTGGCCGTAGGCTACGTTTCGTGGTCGTGGGCCATTTTTCCCATTTTGGAGCCCGGTTTTGCTGAGCCGCTGTCAGATGCCTCGGTTCGGGACCGTCTAACCACCCCCGTTTGCCCCGATTTTTGGCATGCATCTTATTTCCTCCCTTTCGAGGGACACTGTGGTCCGAGAGACCAACTTCGTGGTCGGACACCGCTTCCGGTGCCTAACAGCCCACTTTCGGGGCCCCGAACTGCGTGTTTCGGCTCCCGAACCCTCATCTTGCATTTTTGGGCCCCGACCCGAACTTGAGATAGTCATATTTTGAGGTCCTTTTCATGTTTGATTAAGGACCTTTTACTGTTTGACATCTCCATCTGTCACTTGTCTCTTTACCTCTTTTTAGGCCTGTTTTGCACGGTATTTTAGGCATACTTGTGGGCTGTTTTGGGCTTGGTCGTAAACTACAAAGTGTCTTATTTTGAGCTCCTCTTCAACTTTGTTGAAGGGCTCTCGGCCATTTGAGACCCGAAGCTATCACTTATCCCTTTAACCACCTTTTGGCCCTTTTTGGTGCACCCTTTGCTCAAGGCTTCTTGAGGAAGCCTTGACCCCTTGTCTTGGCTTCCTCAAGAAGCCTACCAGCTGTCTTAGCTTCTCCTAGAAGCCTTGGACCATTTGCACCCTTTGCCCCTTTTCATTTAGCTTCCTTGGGAAGCTTAGAGCCTTTTCTTTGTCTATATAAAGAGCTCTTCTTCTCCATTGCTTAGGGTTAGAGATTCTTAAGCAAAAAAAATAGAGATATAGATACATATCTGATATAGATACATATATCCCTCAATCTCTCACTATATCTCTCTCATTCAACCTCCAAACACCCTTGTTCTTGGGCCATTCCTTCACCAACCCATAGCACAACACCACCACTTCCCTTTCCAGAATTTGGGAGGTCATTTGCAGAGCTTAGGAGCACCAAAACTTGGTCTAAGAGGTGCTGGTTTGTTGGTCTACAAGGGTAAGCACACTTTTCCCCAAAACTAGCATTTTCTTGGTTCATATCTAAGCCATAGTTGCATGTATTTTTGAGCTTCGATGTAAACTACAAAGAAGCTTATTTTGAGCCCTTCTTCAACATTGAAGAAGGGCTCAACACTGTTTGGGACCTCCATGCATGACTTGCTTCATTACCCCTCTTTGGTCCCCTTTTTTTTGCATGTCTTTTTAGCCTACCATGCTTCTGTTTTTGGGTCTTTGACAGGCCTGAAAAGGGTCTTAGTTTGACCCCCTCTACATGTCTCATGAAGGCTATTTGGCTGTTTGGTGCACCCTTTTGGTACTTCATGTTATACCCCTTTGTGGGCCTTAATCTTGCATTGCATTTTGAGCATGTTTGTATATTGATTTGGGGCTTGTCATCTACTGTGGGTAGTCATATTTTTGGTCCCTCATCAGTATTGTAGAAGGGTATTTTTCAGTTTGGTGCATGCTTAGCATACCTACCATGTGATGCCTCGTAATTGCCTTAATATGCCTTAGGTTGTTAGCCTTTGTTCGAGCATGTTTTAGGCTTAGATTTGTGAAGCTTTTGTGCTTATTTGGCCATGCTTTAGGTCTGTCTTAAGTTGTTTGAGTCGATCCTAGCATGCATTATATAGCCTCTTTGCATTTTGTGGCTTGTACGCTTCAAGTATGTGAATGTGTGAGCATTGTTGCATGCTTTGTTGATTTATTTAGTTGGTTTGGAACCTCCTATAACATGATTTCAGAGCTTACGTTGCATGCTATATGTCCATACTTAGCCTCTTGAAGTGTGCTTAAGAGTTGCCTTGCTTATGCTTAAGGTGTTGGACCATGATTGCATGCATGTGTGTGTGCATTTTGTGCCTTCATTTTCATGATTATGGCCGCTGATTTTGGCATGCTTACGAGTTACCCATGTTAGTTTAAGCCCATCGTCGCATGTTGTTGCATTCCATGTCTTGGTTTGGGGTGTCAAACCAAGTGTAAGGGTTGAGAGGGGTTCACACTTCAAGTGCAACTCATCTCAATTCTTGGTCACCAAGACCTTTGACTAACACATGATAAGGCCTTGGATTTCATTTGTTTGTTTGCATGCATTACCATTAAAATGCAACCTTGGTTCCTTAGGCCATCATGTATCAACATGCGTAATTGATGGCCCAAGAACCAAGGGTCATGCTTCCTTGAGTTCCCAAACATGATAGGAGGCAATGGCCGTGCATACATATGCCTAAAAACCCATGCCATGCATTCTTTGGTTTCTTCATTGCCAAACTGTCCCTCGCAGAACTTTCACGACCGGCGATATAATGTGCCGACCGGCACTATATTTTCACCGATAGCCTCCAGAAGCCCGGTGGTAAATTTAAGCGGCGGTGGTCATTTCCTCTAGCCGTGGTGCACTAGTTCATTTGGAAGGCATTCAGGACTCGGGTAATTTTTGGAGAGCAGTATAAAGAAAACGGTGCTATGGCACGGGTTTTCCGGGCGAGTGGGAATCGAGCATGCATCATTCGCGCATCTCGAGGCGGGGCTGCAGCCTTTCCTATTCTGCATTTAATTTATTAAATAATTAGAAATTTTGTAATAATTAATTAATTTATTATTCGGACTGTATTATTCTTTTGGTCCCTCTGTGTGAGGGCATAATTGTAATAAGTGTGGGTGAGTGGGTGTATGTCTTCCAATCCCCATTTCTTTCTATCCCTTTTATTTACCTTCTTATGATGGTAGATTAGGGCACATCTAAATTAGCATACCTCATGCAATGCATGCGTGCATTCACGCATTTGTTTACATACATCGGGCTCGGCACATCATGCAAACTGCATCGTACTTTCAATTCCAAATTGAATACGTGATAGTTGTTGCATTTCACGTGCCATGCTTAGGATAGCCGAGCCTGTCTAGATTACATTCCGTATGCGATGCATTAGTCACTTAACATAAACTAGGTCACGCATGTTTGCTAACCAGTTTATTGTTTTTGGCACGGAGTACAATGTAAGTTTTTTCGCTTTAGCATACCACAAGTGTGTGAATGTTGCCATGACAGTATGATTGCCATGCGGCTAAATGCTTATGTGAGATAAACTGTTTGAATGCCTGTGGGTGGAGGTTGGATTGTCTGAGTTGGAACAACTCGTTGAAATCCGTATTTTAGCCTACTTGCGAGTAGCAAAATCTAACACGTTTTTCGAGACAAAACGGATATGCAATGTTTATTTCCAAATTAGGCGATCTAGTCTATACTTGTTTGCTGCGCGCATAACATAGTAATTCTAGGCTAATAATTGGAATAAGAGCATGTAATGTTTTCAAAAATGGATATCACGGTTAGTAGAAGCCGGTCTTCGGACCGGGCGAAAGGGGGTGCTCATAGCTGACCTTCCCCGATCGTACCCGAGCTCCCGAGCCAAGACCACTTTGGTGATGACGGACATGTGGCCTTCGGCACCGAGTCAGGGTTTCCTAAATTTTCCCATTTTAAAAATATTTAGGTGGCGACTCTGTAATCTGGCAAAGCAGTCCATGTTTGGCACTACTTTTTAAAAATCTGTTTTCTCAAACGATTTGCCGGATTTGGACTCTTTGGTTCAGATTTAGAACCGACACAAAATTGAGTCCGAACTGTAGCCGAGGTCCCTCGCGGACGTGCTACATATTGACTCCTTTATTTAAGCCGAGTTGCTTCTGAAGCTCTACAAACTTTGAAGCTCCAAGTCCTCTAGTAAACAAGTTAGCTACTTAGACATCTGTTCTGATTGATTTCATCTCTATCTCTCCTTGGAGCACTTTCTCTCGAATGAAGTGGTAATGTACCTCCACATGCTTTGTTTTTGTATGAAACACTAGATTCTCAGCCAAACGTATTGCTGACTGATTGTCACAGTGCAACAATACTCCATAGTCAACTTGCTGGTGTAGATCCTTCATTAATTACATAAGCCATGTGCTTTCTTGAGCTGCCATTGTTGATGCTTTGTATTCAGCCTCTGTGGTAGATAATGATACTGTAGGTTGTCTCTTGCTGTACCAAGAGATTGCTCCTGAACCAAGGCTGAACACGTACCCAGTAGTCGACCTCCGTGTGTCATGATGTCTGCATAATCGGCATCACAATAGCCAAATTACGTTGCATGTTTCGCCTTTATTGTACAAAAGACCGAAGTCAATTGTACCCTTCACATATTGGAGTATTCGGCGAACTGCTTCTAGATGAGGTTTCTTTGGCTTTTGCATATACCGGCTTACTACACCAACTGCATATGTAATGTCTGGCCGAGTGAGGATGAGGTAGATCAAACTACCTCTAGTTGTTGATACATAGCTGCATCTTCCAAGTCTTTACCTTCTTCTGAGCACAACTTGGCATTCATCTCCATTGGTGTAGAAACTGGCTTACACTCAAGCATCCCATACTTCTACAACAAATTTTTAGCATATTTCTGCTGGCAGAGGAATAAGCCTTTGTTGCTTTGTTCTGCTTCAAGCCCAAGAAAATGCTTGAGTTATCCAAGCTCCTTCATTTGAAATCGTATTGACAAGTTCTCTCTTGTCCTTTGGATCTCTTCTTTATCATCTCTAGTGATGATTAAGTCATCCACATATACTAGAATCATCCACATATACTAGCACTGTAGCTAGTTTCCCACCTTGAGACTTAACAAATAGGCTCAAGTCCATTGGTGCCACCAAGTACCCGCTTCGTACTAAAAATTCTGCTATTTTGCCATACCATGCCCTCGACGCTTGCTTTAAGCCATACAAGGTTTTCTTTAATTTGCAGACATAAGTTGGATGGACTTTCCTTTCAAACCCCTCGGGTTGCTCTATATATATATATCCCGATCTATCTCACCATGCAAAAAAGCATTCTTTATATCCATCTACCACAGCTTCCAAGACTTGTTGGCTGCAAGTGCTATTAGTACTTGCACCGTTGTAATCTTTGCTACTAGACTAAATGTTTCATCATAGTCTAATCCGTATTGCTATGAGAAGCCTCGAGCCACTAGACGTGCTTTGTACCTTTCAATCGATCCATTAGGACGAGTTTTTACTTCGTACACCCACTTACATGATATCGGCTTCACGTCCTTGGGCTTAGGAACTAGATCCCCTGTTTGATTCTGTTTGAGGGCTTGAATCTCTTCCTCCATTGCCTTCTGCCATACTTTGCTTTGGGATGCCTTTTCAAACATCGTTGGCTCTGTAATGCTATCTTCTTCAGTTAGAGCAGCATTTGCATACTTCGGATTAGGCTTAAATTGTCTTTCTAACCTTTTGAGTTTTGGTCCAATCTCTTTAATCTCTTCTTGTTGGCTCAGGTGAACTTCTTTTGGACTCTTGTGATGGACACCTGTTTTCCACAAACTTGAAAATCTTTTTGGTGTCTTTGACAGGTCAGGCTCTAGCTCATCATCACTTTGTGTTGATACTGGCTCCTTGATGATTTCTAAACTAGGATGTGCCTCTTTCTCTTGTCTTTGCTCCCCCAGCATTTCTTGTAATTGATCTTCTAAATTTCTAGAGTCCGGCAATGGTACATCTTGTGAAGACCACCAAGATAAGGCTTCGTCAAATACAATATTCCTCGAAGTATAACAGCGGCCAGTGGTGGGGTTGCAACATTGCCACCTTTTCGTTTGACTGTCGTAGCTCACGAAGATGCAACAAATTGCCTTCTTATCGAACTTGCTACGTAGATGATTTGGCACAAATACGTAGCAGACACATCCGAATACTCGAAAGTGACTTACTATGGGCTTTATGTGCCATACCTTCTGAAAAGGTGAGACCAGCCCCAAACCTGCCTACGCTAGCCTATTGATCACATGAGCTATTATCTTCATACATTCAGCCCAAAATTTGCTAGGCACATTTTTAGCATGTAGCATGCTCCGACAAGTTTCTGCAAGATGCCTATTATTTCTTTCAGCCATTCTATTCTGTTGTGGAGTACCTGAGCAAGTAAACTGATGTCGAATTTGGCATCCTCTAAGATAGTTAGAGAACTCATCTGATGAATATTCTCCTCCATTATCTGTTCGCAAGTATCGAATTTTCTTTCCAAGCTCGCTTTCAACCTTCTTACTAAATTCTTTGAACTTGGCCAGAACTTCAGACTTCTTTTTCATAAAATACATCCACACGTACCTTGAGAAGTCGTCGATGAAGGTCACCATGTAGCGCATTCCACTGATTGATGTTTGTTTTACTGGTCCGAAGACATCTGAGTGGATAAGCTCTAAGGGTTCCTCAGCTCTATACTTTGAATCTTCATATGGTAACTGATGTGCCTTACCATAATGACATCTGGCACAAATTGTATCTTCTTGAATATCCAGTTGAGGAAGGCCCTTGAGCAGTGTTTTTAAAGGCTCAAGGCGCACTAAGGCGCTGAAGGTCTCTCCGGGCCTAGGCGCAAGGCGAGGCGCGGGCTTTATTGAAGTAAGGCGCACAGTCTTAGTAAAAAGTAGAAAAATTAACATAGACTAATCATTCATAGTATTAACATAGACTAATCATTCATAGTACTAAGACAATTTTTTTAAAAATAAAAAGTAATCAAGATTCAGGACAAAATATAGAATAATTTTCAAAGCCATGAAAATGCATATTACATAATGGAATGGAAAATTAATTAATACAATGTAATGCAATTGTGTAATGCATAGTGTATTAATTAATTGTGTAATGTAATGGAAAATTAATTAATACAATGTAATGGAAAATAATGTAATATAACGTGTCAATTTAAAAAATACTTAATGCAATGTAATGTGTCAATTTAGAAAATAATGTAATGTAAAAAAAACAGAGACCAATAGCAGTGTGTTAATTAATTATTTGTAAAAAAAAATTATATTGTATTTCTTTAACAGAGTACAAAGGCATAAATAATTGAGGAAAAAAAAACATTTATTTTGTATTTATTTTTTTGTATTTATTTAAAAAAAATTATTTTGTTAAAATATTTAATTGACAAAGTCATAAATATTTTGTATTTATTATTTTTTTGTTTTAACAGAGACTCAAAGGCATAAATAATTGAGAAAAAAAAAAAAAACAGAGCAGAGCAGATGATCAGCGAAGAAGAGAGAAGAAGAAGGAGAAAAAATAAAATAAAATGAAGACTAATTAGACGATCGAAGTCGAAGGAGGGCGAGAGAGAGACGATCGAAGTCGAAGAAGGTAGAAGGGAAGAGAGAGAGTGTGTAGCGCACCTGGAAGTTGAAGTCGAAGTTGTAGCCCAGTCCAAGTCGAAGTCAAATCGAAGGTGAGAGATGGAGAGACGAAGAGACGGCACAGGTTAGGGCTTTCGTTTCAGTCGTATGGGCTTTCGTTTCAGTCATATGTGGAGAGACGAAGAGACGACACAGCCGTTAGATCAAAGATTAGGGCGTAAACATTAGTCGCGCCTCGCCTGGGACCAGTTCAGGCACACAGGCTGCACCTCAATGAGCCTTGCACCTAGGCGCGCTTTTAACAACATTGCCCTTGAGCATAGACTTCTTCATCATTATTTTTAGCTTGTGATAGCTCACGTGACCCAAGCGTGCATGCCAAAGGTCTGCAGTCTCATTCTTTCGAGTCTTATCTACGTAGGTTGATTCTGCTGACATTACGTAGTTAGACTCCAACCGTCTTCCCTTCATGATGGGAGTACCAGATAACTTAACCTTCTGGTAAACCTTCACATTTTCTAGGCCGAATAACACATAGTTGCCCAAGGATGTGAGTTGCAAGGCTGATAACAGATTCTTTTTCATCCCTGGCACGTGATAGACATCCTGCAGATGTATTTTGTTAGAGTTGAAGCGAGGAGTGATGATTGTCTTACCAGCATGGGTGATCGGCAGCCTTGTATTATCAGCGATCACTACTACCTGGCCTCTTATGTACTCGGACATGCTGGACAGCTTCTCCTCGTCACCAGTCATGTAGTTAGAGCATCCTGAATCAATGATCCAATCATTGTTGTTGTTGATTGCTCCAGTTTTAGACTCCGCCACAAGAGTCGACTTATTAGCCTCAGACACAACTGTACATACAACTACTTCACTAATGGTTGGACTGTGCTGTTCTTGCACTTCTCGTGCATCAAAGTCTATTTCTTTAGAGCAATCTGTCTCATTATAATCGAACACTGCAAAGGACGCTTAGAAGTCCCATTCTTCCTCACTGTTGTCTTGTGACTTTTGGATGTCACCAAGTTACCTTTTTCTTGCCTTCTCTTTGAACGACAATCTTTTGCGTAGTGACCTCTCTTTCCACATTTGTAGCACTATATGTTACGCCGCCAGGGTGCTGAGGATCGTCAATCATGGTTTTTGCTGCTAGATTGAGCTCCCCTTGTTTGAGAGCTCCCATCCTGTTGCTGTGATTTGGCATGTTCTTCATTTTTCTTTGGCCTTGTAGAGTTAGGCCGTCTTGGTCCATCCCTTCTATTATTATTACTGAAAAGTGTCTCCTCTTTAGTTTTCAATGAGACCCCAGCTATTTGCTTGCATAGGCTTTCTTGATTCGCCAATAAATTCTCCAACTCTATAAGAGATGGTTGGATTGGCCAACCCCTTATAGTTGTGATGAATGCATTATACTCGGGCCTTAACCCATGTATATTGATCCTTCTCTTTTTTTCCTCATTAATATTTGCTTTAGGATCTAGATTTGAAATTTCATGACATAGATCCTTAATTTTTGTAAAATATTCACTTATGGACTTACTTCCTTGAGTGGTAGACATCAACTCATTTTCTAGAAATTGGAGCCGAGCATCATTTGTTTTTGAAAACAGTGATGCAAAGGTGTCCCATGCTACTTTGGGTGTGTCATCATTCCTGATTCGCCTGAGCAACTCATCCTCTATGGTTGTCTTGAGCACATGCATTGCCTTTCCGGCCTTGATCTTTCATTTGCGGAGTGCCTCGACAATTTCCTTGGAAGGTGGTGCAGTCTCATTTCCATTAACAACCTCCCACAAATCTTGCCCTTCAAGGTAGGATTTGATGTGACTCTGCCAACTCTGGTAGTTGTTGCTGTTGAGTCTTGTGACTCCACTCGTTGTGTTCACAAGATCTACCATCGTGACTTGGTGTGGTCCTCCTGCACTTTCACCAAGTAAGTGTGGTCTCTAATCCACAAGCTTCACAGTCTTAAGTTGCGCACGATCAACTCAAGAAAACGGTCATTGACCGCCATGCTCTGATACCAAATTGTTGAGTTAGAACACAACGGTTATACAAAAGTGAATCTTTATTTAGATATAAAGATACACTCAAGTATACAAAAAGACTCTCAAGGACACCTCACTTTTGGAATTACTTACACTCAAGCACTTGACTCCACTCTTTGTTGTTATATTTTCCAAATGAGGTCACTTCCCTTTATATAGTCATCCACCTCCTCAATGGATGGCTAGGATCATTTTGATCCAAGGGCTATTATTAACCCTCTAGAATATTCTAGCATATACACATACTTTTCCATATTCTAGATGTTTTTGTCCTATCTTTTAAACATTTTTGCTTATCTCAAGTGTATTTGCATATTGTTATTCATCTTGAAAAATTGTGATAAGTTATGCCGTTAATGCCCTTAACCTTCTTGCACCAGTTTAGCCTTTCTGTGTTTCTTAGATGCCTACTTGCTTATATGTTTAACGCTGAACTCATTTAAATGTTTGACCCTCCATTACCTTTGAGTACAATTTCATATTCTCTATATGTTTTGTCAGGGGATTCAGTCTTGTAATGGACAATCTACCTGATAGCATCATAGATAATTCTTTTGGTGATCTCTCTGTGGTATGTCAAGTCATTGAAGTTTTCATGTTTCTAGCTTTTCTCCCCTTGCTCCAATATGACTATAAAAGGACATTGAATTACATCATTGTGTGATATTTTTCATTTTAACCTCTCTTTTTTCATATCTCCTCTACATCACTTTGGAAATTTACAGGAGTTCCCTTTGATCGGGAGTTTGCTCCATCAACTACGCCTAACTGTCGGTAAAATTGATGACTGCTGCCCAGATTTCCTACCCAATGACTTGCTGCTTTATTAGCCATGTACTACTCTGAACTTATATATATATATATATAAATCTTCTATTCTATTCCTTGTACTCCTGCTTTTGAAGGGGGGTAAATGGAGAAACAAAGATGAAGTTTGAAGTTGTTACCGCCTCACTTGGTCACTGCTTTTGTATTTTTCAATATCTTGGAATTGTGGATATGAATCACATAGACATCAAAGACAATTCTTTTGATGCAAAAATAATGTGAAATTGTTCAACTCTCTTGCTTTATGTTCAACTCTCGCATGAAAATCTCCTCTCTTGTTGATTGAGAAATTGATTGCCAAGTTATGGTTATATGTGCTGATCAAAACAAAAAAACAAAAAAAAAAAAATTATGGTTTTATGTGGCTGCTGTCAGCTTCTCGTATGGATTGTTTCATGCTTATCAAAGTCGTGAGTTAAAAATCAAAACAGATGAATTTCTTTGGTGAATTTGAATCATTATATGAAAATGGCAACCTCAAAATGGTAAAGATGAGCTTTTCATCCTATTTGGTGCAACTTATTGAGGCTACTTATTTCTTTTTTATTTAAAAAAATAATTATGTGAGGAGATTTTGCTTTACAATTTATGAGTACTTGGAAAAGAAAGATTTTTATCTTTAACTTCTCAATTATGTCCCTTCCAGCCATTCCTTCTAGTAATTATTAAGACGGAGAAGACAGAGGAAAAGGCCATTGGACCACCACCTTCTTTGGTGTTGTATATACAATCAGAAAACTATGAGCAGTGTCCAAAGATGAAGCACATAGTTTGGAGATTTTGGGTGTGTTTGGTTTGTATTTGTAGAGTAGTTTTTCAGATAAAAAGTACGAAAACTTGTTTGGTTTACCTTTTTTCAGAAATAGTTTTGAAAAATTATTTTGGGAGAGAGAGTTTTAAAAAAAGTGATTGATTTGATGTGTATGAGAGAGTGTGATTTTGAAAAATAGGTAACCAAACAAAATTTTGAGATTTTTTTTAGAAAAATTTGTTTGGTTTGATTACTCTTGAACATTTGTAGAGAATTTTTCCCAAATTTTTTTTTGAAAAACAAACCAAACAAGGCCTTTGTCTACTGATGGCCATTTTAATCTGATTTGTGTGGCTCGTTCATATCCGTCTGAATGGGACGAATTTTACTCACTCCGACACTTATGTGGGGCAGGGGCGGATATCACTTCTCATGATCCAAACCCAACCCGACCCGACATAATTAATAACATATAAATAAATAATATATGTATATATATAATATAATTAGCTATAAGAAAATAATATTAAAAGTTTATAATTTTGTTTAAATATAAATAAATAATAATCCTAAAAATCTCACTACTTATATAAATGAAAATAAAAAAAAAATTTATTTATTGTGTTAAGAATTTAAATAGTCCTTAATTTTTTTGACTATTTGAAATGTGATTGGATATTCGGGAAGATGGGGTTGGATATTCGCGAAGATGGGGCGGAGGCGGGGGTGGGGGTGGAGAATGGCAAACTCACTCCAAACCTACCCATGACCATCCCTAATTTTGTGTAAGGGTGTTCATCTTCTAATTTTTATTGGTAGTGCACTACAATTTCGGGTGACTCTCCGTATGTGCCTCGTAAATGTAAAATAAAGTTCAATCAAAGTATGAAAATACCACATTTGTTATGAGTCGCAAATCTATTAGCAATTGGATGTGCTTTTCAAATTTGGTAATTTTGAACCCACTGATGAGTGTCTGATTTATAAAATTTGAAAAATAAAATGAATTTAAGTTATGTTTAGTTAACCATTTCCAATATGAGGTTGACTTATAATGGTTCAAGTTGTCGGCTTGAATTTGTAAATGGGTCTGAGTTGTTTTTTTTTTTTTTTTTTAAAGAAAATATCCAATTGGATTTTAGATAATGGAGATTTGGTCAAAATCTTTCATAATAAAATTTTAATATATTAACGATAAACATAAAAGGTTTTTTTTCTTAAAAAGTCTAACAAATATCACTATTATAAAAATATTAAACTTTAAAATAATATAACTTTTGATATAAATGTCAATTTTTAATAAAATTAATATTTTTAGAACTCTCTCATCAAGATCTATCAAATAAAATTCATATTGACCGTAAAAAATCTTTAAAAAAAATTATTTTCGTTGAAATTGATGTAAACAGTAACAGTAACATATTACTCTGTTTGACAATTACTCAATTTGATAGTAACCCGTTACTCTGTCTCATAACTACATGTTATTTTGTTTGACAGTAACATGTTACTCTGATAATATTATTCAAAAAAGAAAAAATATATATATATTTTATTTTGTCATTACTCAATTATATATTTTCTCCTTAAGGAATTTACGAAAAAAAATAAATTAAACTGCCATTTTGATCAAATAAAGGTCCAATAAAAGTGTTTAGATTAAATTTTCCTTTAGATGTTTATAAGGTAGTAAATTCAATAAAATATCTAAATCTAAATAGTAGATAAAACTTTATTTTTCCCTCAAAAGTTACTTACACTCATTAATTTTTTTTTTTTTGGGGGGGGGGGGGGGGGGGTTGTTGTCCAAATTAGATTTAATTTGATAGATAAAAATGGATACATCATTCCCATCTCTAAAGGAATTACAGCCAAAGTTAAGTGTTGAAGCACGAACATTTGAATAACAGGCAAATTAAACTAACAATTCCTATACTTTGGAATTTATGTGACTTTGGTACTTGACTTTTTAATTGTGACATATTTGAATTTAAATTTTGAATCTTGTGACTTTGGTACTTGACTTTTTAATTGTGACATATTTGAACCTGTTGGCTACATATTTTGTAAAAGCCAGTTACAGTCCGACACGTGGCAGAGTAAGGATAATATAGGGAGACTACTCAAGTCTTCGATCCTAATCATACGCGTGGCAGTGAGAATTGATTCTCACGTGATCTGAGTAGCACCGAATCAGTAAAAAGATACAAGGTGACGTGGCTTCAACGGTTACTCATATTCGAATTCAAATACAGGAGGGAAGCCCAATTGCAAGTGGTGGCGTAGTGGAACTATTTCTAAGACAGCATGATCAGCGATCATGGAGGAGCAGTTCGACCGTTCGAAGTTCAGTTCGATGGTCATCCTTGAGTATAAATAGTAAGGAGGTCCCCAGAAAAAAGCCCCAGACTCAGATCCAAGAAACCAGTCATTTACTTCATACTTTTCTTTTCCAGTTTTATATTCCCAGTCTTTCCATTTCCTGCACTTTAAATACCTGTTCTTTAAATTCCTACACTGCACTTCGATTCATAGGAGTAGTTTCAAGTAGATCGTCACTGTAAACCTCTTCGAGGCTGAGTTTGGATCATTATAAGTGTTCATTTTAATAAAATACTTTAATTGTTCGTCATTTGATTGTTATTTTACTTAATTTCTCCTAAGTCAAGCCACCAGTAAAGTCCTCTTCATTGAGCCTGAAAGAACTAAAACACAATCGTCTGATAATTGGCTGGCAATTATAAATTCTGTAAGGACTGATTGATCTTTGCTGGCACGCTCGCATTTACAAAAATATCATTCGAAAGCCAAAAAGCCAACAGAACCTAAATTTTAAATCTTGTTTCAAATAAGGACAATTGAAGATACCATTGTTTAATTTCAATGGCAAAATTATCAATTTAATAAAATATAAACTAATTTGATAAAAATAAATGTCAAAAAAATATTTTTAATTTTTTAAAAATTATTTTTATTCACCAATGATAAAATTATGTAAAATTGATAAAAATTAATAAAAATTACATGATTAATTTTTAAAAATTAATTTTACATGATCATTATCCAAACACATAATAAAAATTAATTTTGTAAAAAAAATAAATAAATGTCTAAAAGATTTTTCAATTTTACATAATTTTATTTTTAGTAGGTAAAAATAATTTTTAAAAATTTAAAAATATTTATTTGATATTTATTTTTGTCAAATTAATTTATATTTTATCAAATTAATAATTTTATCCTTAAAAAATCTAATAATATCTTTAATTATTTTTATTTAAAATAAAATTCAAAATTCAAACCAAATATATCGTAATTAAAAAAAAAAAGTTAACAACTAAAGTCACGCAACCCCAAACGATAGACTTTCACCCTTGAATACCCAACAACCATATACCCAAAATGCAGGTAAAATGAGGATTAGAATCATGACATTCAAATTAACATGAGCTTCGTTTATTTATCGGGACAAAAATCATGAGCTTCGTTTGCTTTCGAAGTTGTTTGTCTGTTCAGGTTTAGCTTTATGTATTTATTTAATTATTTAATTCGTTGGTACTAGGTAATTTAGTTTTTATTACAAAAAAAAGAAGACATTACAATGAACCTCTAAACACACACCCAAAGGGTTAACCCATGAACACACCGTAGACAGGGAACATCAACCTAAAGGCACACATTTCTCAAGGGAAAGAAAAAACGGCTGGCCTAAAAATGTGAAACCCCTCACAACCACAGAGGCTAGGCCAAAGACCACAATAATACACTCAAATGCAGAGCGCATACGTGGTGGACAGCCATAGTCTACATATTTAACTACTCACAGCCTGAGAAGCTAGGCCATAAAGTCACTCGGGCACACAAATTCGTAGTAGTACAAGACCAACCCAACATACACTATAGTCCAGTATTCACCGCCCAATCTTTTAATGTAACAAACAATGAAAGAACATGGTTGCACATCAAATCCAAACTCATGGCAAGCAAACAATTAGAAAAGGACATTTTGTCATTTTGTCTGCAGCAGTTTCTAACCCTAGCGCTCTTGCTTTTTACCAGTCGAATGTAAGGATTCATTTTGGTAATGGGAGAAGATGTAGATTCTGGATTGACAGGTGGATTGGGAAAGGTAGCTTGAAAGAGCTATTTCCGAGGTTGTTCTCTTTGTCATTAGAGAAGGAGGGTACGGTGTTTGAGTTCTTTAGTAGAAAATCTACTCTAGGCGTGTGGGATTTCTCTTTCCGCAGGCAATTGTTTGCTTAGGAAATGGATGAATGCTCTCAGCTTATTCACTTACTTCATTGTAGCCCTGTTCTGAGTGACCCAGAGGAGGACAAACTGGTTTGGCAAGCTGAAGGTTCCGGGTTGTTCACTGTGAAATCAGTTTATGATCAGTTCAATCTCACTCTTGGTCCTTTGCTTTCTGTGCCTCGAGCGTTATGGACGAACATTGCTCCTTCTAAGATGCAATTCACCTGTTGGCTAGCTTGGAAAGGTAGACTAAAAACTTCAGTGTTTCTTCATAACATTGGTGCCCTTGATCCTACTGTAGAACCGTTATACACTTTCTGTACTTCTTGTGATGAAGACGTGAACCATGTGATCCTTCATTGTAGGTCTGCTTGGAAGATCTGGTCATAGATTTTGTCTTGGTGGGGTATTACATGGGTGGTTCCTCAATCTGTGATCCAGTTGTTGGAATGGTGGGACGGATTCAACTTCACAAAGTTGGAAAAGAATATTTGGGGTGCAATTCCAGCTGCTGTGATATGGAATTTATGAAAGGCTAGAAATGGGTGCAAGTTCGCTGGTCGTGGTATTATCTGGGATCGTTTGGGTGAGTCTATTTTAATGCATGTAGCCTTATGGGTTAAATATCATGTCAAAGGGGTGAATTATTCTGTTTCTGACTTGGTGTTTAGGATCAAAGCTATAAGGGGTATGAGTACCTGACTTGTTGGGTCTCTGTTCTGTTTGGTTGATCCCTCCTCAGCCTTGTTCTTGATAAAGACTCTGTTTCTGCTACTAAATGTTTCTGCTGCTAAGTCTCAAGCTAAGTCTCAAGATCAAATAATTCAAGAAGCTCAACTAGCTCAAATTTCAACTATCGAACTCAGCTATCACACCGCCGCGTGTATAATTAGTTAGTTTGTTAGAGATAGTTAGTTTGTTAGAGATATGAATCACAGCTGTTATATTGTTAGAACTGTTAACTCAAGATAGTTAGGTAGTTATAAGTCAGGTTACATTTGTATCACACATGTATAAAAGGATTGTTGTAGCTTCCATTCAAGATATTGAAAAAGAAAGATTAAGATTCAACATCATCTCTATTCTCTTTATGGTATCAGAGCTAAATAAAAAAAAAAAAGAGGCTCTCACGAGCATCTAAACAGTTCATCAATGGCTTCCACCATTGCTGCAGCTTCATCTTCTTCTTCTTCTTCTTCTGTTTCTACACCATTACCTTCAAATCTTACCTTGTTAATCTCGAATCTCAGTGCATTTGTTACTACAAAACTTGATTCTTCAAATTACATAGTATGGAAAAATCAACTTCAAAACATTTTGAAAGCAACAAATCTTCTCGGTTATGTTGATGGATCTGAGGTATGTCCTTCATCCACTGTACTTGATGCACAGAATCTGCAAGTCTTGAATCCAGCTCATACTCTGTGGAAAACTATTGATGCACATCTACTGAGTTGTATCACTGCTACACTATCTCCCTCTATTTTCACTACTGTAATTCATTGTCAATCAAGTCATGAAGTATGGACTACTCTGGCCACACGATTTACCTCTCTTTCTAGGTCTCATATACATCAGTTAAAGACTAAATTGAGTAAGATCACTAAGAAAGGAGGCACAATGGAAGAATATCTGAATCACTTCAAAGTGATTGCTGATCAACTTGCTTTAGTATCTTCACCTGTTGAGGATGAAGATCTTATTCTTCTAATTTTGAATGGTTTGCCTGATGAATACAATGCCTTGAAGACTACTGTACGTGCTAGATCAGGTCCTATCTCTTTAGAGCAACTGTGCTCTCTCCTTTGTTCTGAAGCTATTCATGTAGAGGCTTCTCTTAAGCATGCGCAAGCTGCTGAGCCTCCAGGATTGTTTGCTTATAACACTCACAGAGGTCATTTGTCTAACAGAGGAGGACATAGAGGATATTTCAGAGGCCGAGGTAATTTCAGAGGCAGAGATGGAGGCAGGTTTCGAGGAGGTCCAGCTCATCAATCTGGTTATTCTCAGAGAGGTAATAGCTTCAGCACTTTTCAGAGGGGTAGACATGGCTATAACAGCTATAACAACAACAGCTATACTCCTGCAAGCAGTACACTTCCTTCTTCCACAGTGATTTGTCAAATCTGTGGCAAGTCCAATCACATTGCCATAAACTGTTGGCATAGGTTGGACACAGCTTTTCAGACTGATCAGTCTACTGGTTTTCAACCCTCACAAAATTCAACTCACTCTAAAGCATATATAGCATCTGATCCATCCTCTAACACTGATGTCAACTGGTTTTTAGACTCTGGAGCTACGAATCATGTGACTAATGATCTTAATCATCTCTCTTTCTATCAACCTTATCAAGGACATGAGCAAGTAGCCATTGGTGATGGATCCACTCTTCCTATTGCTCATACTGGTAAAGGCCTTCTTCCTACACCTTCATTTCCCTTTCATCTTACCAAAATGCTTCATGTTCCTACTCTTTCCTCCAATTTACTTTCAGTTCATCAACTGACTAAAGATAAACATTGTACTGTTACCTTTGATGAACATTCCTTTTTCATTCAAGACAAGGCTACACAGCAGATTCTGTATAAAGGCTTCTATTCTCAAGGACTTTATCCTATCATCTCATCTTCCCCTGCTGTTGTGCCATTTTCTTTCCCTGCTGCTGTATCTTCATGTTCTGCTGCTGTTTCCAGACCACTCTGCCTTTCTTGTTCTCCTGCTACTGCATCTCCTACCACCACATCCAATTGGCATTTTCGACTTGGCCATCCTTCTTCCAAGAAGTTGCATCACATTTTAACTCATCATCACCTAGTTCCTCAGTCTTCTGTTTTAGGAAATAAAGGCTCTCCACTTTGTGAACATTGTTGTGTTTCCAAGAGCCATAGGTTGCCTTTTTCTTTGTCTAATACTACTGTAAATAAACCTTTGGCCCTTATTCATTCTGATGTATGGGGCCCCTTTTCAGCTTATGTTTCTAGTTTTAAATACTATGTACTCTTCATTGATGATTTTAGTAAATTTACTTGGCTTTTTCCGCTCCATTATAAAAGTGAAGTGTTTGCTAAGTTTCTTGAATTCAAAGCATTTGTTGAAACTCAGTTTGCCACTAAACTTCAGATTTTAAGGAGTGACAATGGGGGTGAATATCTCAGTAATGCTTTTCAAGATTTTCTTAAACAAAAAGGGATTGACCATCAATTGTCTTGTCCTCACACTCCCTCTCAAAATGGTGTTGCTGAGAGAAAGCATAGGCATCTCATAGAAACCACTATCACTCTCATGCATCACTCTTCTTTGCCTTTGGTTTACTGGTTTGATGCTCTTGTGTAGACGCGCCCGTGGGCTTCACTCTACAGTTCGGACTCCCTTTTGTGTCGCGGTTCTAAATCTGAACCAAAGAGTCCAAATCCGGCAAATCGTTTGAGAAAACAGATTTTTGAAAGTAGTGCCAAACATGGACTGCTTTGCCAGATTACAGAGTCGCCACCTAAATATTTTAAAATGGGAAATTTAGGAAACCCTGACTCGGTGCCGAAGGCCACATGTCCGTCATCACCAAAGTGATCTTGGCTCGGGAGCTTGGGTACGATCGGGGAAGGTCATTATGAGCACCTTTCGCTCCGGTCAAGACCGCCTCTACTAACCGTGATATCCGTTTTTGAAAACATTACATGCTCTTGTTCCAATTATTAACCTAGAATTACTATGTTATGCGCGCAGCAAACAAGTATAGACTAGATCGCCTAATTTGGAAATAAACATTGCATATCCGTTTTGTCTTGAAAAACGTGTTAGGTTTTGCTACTCGCAAGTAGGCTAAAATACGGATTTCAATGAGTTGTTCCAACTCAGGCAATCCAACCTCCACCCACAGGCATTCAAACAGTTTATCATGTAAGCACTTAGCCGCATGGTAAGCATACTGTCATGGTAAACATTCACACGCATGCGATATGCTAAAGCCATAAAAACTTACATCGTACTCCGTGCCAAAACAGTAAACTAGTTAGCAAACATGCATGGCCTAGTTCATGTTAAGTGGCTAATGCATCACACGCAGAGATGTAATCTAGAGTAGGCTCGGTTAACCTTAAACATGGCACATGAGATGCAACAACTATCACGTATTCAATTTGGAATTGAAAGTACGATGCAGTTTGTATGATGTACCGAGCCCGAATGCATGTAAACAAATGCATGAATGCACGCATGCATTGCATAAGGCATGCTAATTTAAATGTGCCCTAATCTACCAACATAAGCGGGTAAATAAAAGGGAGAAAGAAATGGGGATTGGAAGACATACACCCACTCACACACACTTATTACAATTGCGCCCTCGCTCGGAGGGACCAAAAGAATAATACAGTCTTGAAAGAATAAATGAATAAATATTACAAATTCTAATTACTAAAATTAAATTAAACAAATAAAATAAATGGAGCCTCAGCCCTGCCTCGGAATGCGCGAATGATGCATGCTCGTCGCGGCTACTTGGGAAAACCCGTGCCGTGCCACATCTTTGGTTCATTTTCCTTTACCGCCTCTCAAAATTCCCAAAGTTTGAATGCCTCCCGGATGATCTCAAATCCCCCATTTGAAATAATTGATCACCGCTCCTCCCATTGACCACCGTCGCTAATGGTTTTATCGGCCAAAATAGAGCGCGTCGGCACTATAGAGTGCCGTCGGCACTAAATTCTGCGAGGCAGATGCTGACAAAGCAAAGGCATGGTATCGGTTTTTTGGACATATTTATGCATGGCCAATGCTCCCCATCATGAAGGAGACTCAAGGAAGCATGGCTCTTGGTTCTAAGGCTATCAATTGTGCACTTTGGTGCATGATAGCCTAAGAACCAAGGTTGCATTTTCAATGTAAAAATGCATGCAAACAAACAAATGGAACCAAAACTTTATCATCCTTAAGTCAAAGGCCTTGGTGACTTGGGAATAGAGGTATGTTTTGCCACTTGAAGTGCAAACACCCCTCACTTCCCACACTTGGTTTGACACCCCAAACCAAGTAATGAAATGCATGTATGCAACATGGTTCAATGATGCAATCTAATAATGCAACTATCATGTTAAGTATGCAATGCCAATCATACAAGATGCAACATGCAATGTTAACATGGACAAGTCAAACAATAGGGCCAACCTTTCACAACACTTAGTTAATCAAACATGCAACAATCATAAAGCAAGCATGCCATGGATTTAACTACAATGAGGCAGCCTTCAAAACCCAAAAAAAAGGTAGCAAAACAAGCCTAAAGTAGTGACCAATGAGCATGCCAATATGCGAACCAAATAAGGCCAAGTTTAAGGCACCAAAAGGGGCACACCTTGCTACCATTAACAAGACCAAACATGGTATATACCAAGCAAGCAAGAACAGATTTCTAGCATGCAAAGTGAGCCCAAATCCCCCCCTCATGGCAACCCCAAAATTCAATAAACATAGAAGCACACACAATGCTCTTTTTATGGCATAAGAAACCAACAATTCCAAGCATGGATGGGATGATATATGAAGACATAGAGGCATGAAATAGGGACTGAAATGACATATGAAATGAGCTCAAATCATCTAAACATCCTATCCAGTGCATATGTATGGGTCATGTGTTCAAGGCCTACAAGCATCAATGCAAAACAACCACGTCAAGCATCTCAAATATGACAAAATCAAGGTTCACAGCCCTCTAACATAACAAAATAATGCTAGCATCTTCATGAAACTAAGCTAGAACATGCAAGGAAACATGACCTCAAAGCATGGCATCTTCTAGGCATAAGAAAGCATTTCAAAGCAAACCTAAGAGACATGTTAAGGACTATGAAACCAACCTAAAACAGAGGCACAACATGTCAAATGAACCACAAATATGCTCTGAAATGAGGCTCAAAACAACTATACAAACATGCTATTCTTTGGGCCTAAAACAAAGGCAAACAAAGAGCCAAGGGGAGAGGGGTGTCCCTCCCCTATATGTGACTTAAAATCATCTTCCTCACCACTGAAAACCCACTGGTTTTCAATAGTGAGAAGGCCAAGAACACCAAGCAAAGGAGGTCTCAAGCAAAAGCACTATAAGTGACCAAATGAAGCCTAATGGGATGAGGCTTTACTCAAACCATAAAATGACCTTAATGAAGGTTCAAGAACAAGTAAAAACAAGAGTTTTTTATGTTAAACACAAAGTCAAAAACACAAAGTAAAGAGGGTAGAAAGTGGTTGCAAGAATGGGGAAACTAAAGTGAAAAGCTCACCCTTGAAGATCCAATGAAGAACAGGTGGTCCAGCCCTCCTCAAATGATCAAAACCAGTCTGAGATCACTCAAAACAAGCCTCCAAGTCTCCCAATCTCGGAGCTAGGTGTAATAGTGTGTGTAATGGTGCAAAAGTGAGGTAAAACACACCACTTGGGCCTAAAAACACACACACACAAGGAGGGAGAAGGGAGATATAGATATATATGGATGTATATGTATATGAGCTCTGGTTTTTGTCTCAAAAAAAACTCTAACCCTAAACCAAGAGGAGAAGCTCCTCTCTTATAGGCAAAGAATGCTTACAAGCTAAGCAAACCAAAGCCTCATCCCTCCATACACGTGTATGGAGGAGAGCAACAAACTTTACAGCTGTGAGAAAATATCTCATAAAGCAACTGTACAGTGCTCGGCCGGCAAAGAGTACCAAATGGAAAAAAATAGTGCCGGTCGGCACAAAAAGGTGCCGGTCGGCACAATAAAGTGCCGGTGGCAACTCTAGCCAGCCGGTGTCCTCTATCCCCAAATGGTGTGTGGGGATGCCTCACAGCATTCCCGCCCTTCCAAGGCAAAACACAAGTGTTTGGTGCAAACCAAACATAATCGGTCGAAGTTCGAGGTCCCGAGGTAGCGCGACCTGGAGAACTTCGAACTCCAAAGCGAACACAAATATGGATAATCACCGAGTGTTCCAGCGGTGACGCCCAAGTCTTGAGGACGGTCAAAAATGGGGTGTCTCTGGTTGCCTCTTGTGAGAACTCGGAAGTCATAAGAATGACGGGAGTGAATGTCAAAGCCCAAAGACGACCCATTTTTGACAAGGCCGAAGACTTAGACAATCATATAAAACAAGTAAGATATGCGCCCGAAGGCAGGGGCAAAATGCAACTGAAAATGCAAGAAGCCGGGCATAACTTATGATCATGCAAAGAAAGCTGTAATGAAGCACACATGCGACAGTTATAAGCTAACATGCACCAATCTACACTACAATGCAGAAAGGATGTAAGAGAATTATGCAATTCTCGAAACGTCTCACTCGGGAGATACAATACCTGTGCGGCTCGTCCGGTTGCACCGGCCTCAAATGAACCGTACATACAATATCGTGCCTGTAAAGAAAGCAAACTTAACAGGTACAATATTGTTAGCAATATGCATGTTGCACAATTGGAGGTGTGTGGCAGATGCAACGCGTATAGGCAGTTGTAATTGAACACATGTGAGTAAAGCAGAGCACGCATACAATGCAATGTGTATAGTAGGAATTTGAACACATATAAGTAAAGCAAAGCACGCATACAATGCAATGTGTATAGAAAAAGGAACTTGAACACATATCAAGAAGCAAAAGCACGCATACAATGCAATGTGTATAGAAAAAGGAACTTGAACACATATCAGTAAAGCAAAGCACGCATACAATGCAATGTGTATAGAGAAAATTGAACACATATCAGTAAAGCAAAGCACGCATACAATGCAATGTGTATAGTGAAATTGAACACATATCAGTAAAGCAAAGCACGCATACAATGCAATGTGTATAGAGAAAATTGAACACATATCAGTAAAGCAAAGCACGCATACAATGCAATGTGTATAGAGAAAATTGAACACATATCAGTAAAGCAAAGCACGCATACAATGCAATGTGTATAGAGAAAATTGAACACATATCAGTAAAGCAAAGCACGCATACAATGCAATGTGTATAGAGAAAATTGAACTTGAAATTGAACATGGTAAAACATGATGTTGAAATGCAACGTACTGCAACACAGTATGATTGAAACAATTTCTTTTGAAACTTACGAGACATAAAAGGATACGAGAAGGGACATCCTTCGCATGTTCCGAGCATTGCTCACAAAAGTCATGGCTTGAAATCAACTCGAAGATCCATTATCATTCCAGAAGTGCACTTCCCCGCGCTGTTCTTAAGTGCCGAAGGTGCCAGACCTC
Organism: Camellia lanceoleosa; assembly: GCA_025200525.1. Taxonomy (NCBI): domain Eukaryota; kingdom Viridiplantae; phylum Streptophyta; class Magnoliopsida; order Ericales; family Theaceae; genus Camellia; species Camellia lanceoleosa. Next base: position 154,051 of record CM045770.1, read on the forward strand.
GTAATCAGCCCGGACAAGGGCATGAAAGGTATTCTGATTGCAAGGGGAGGTTTTCGGTATCCAATCCGGTATTCTGTTACCCCGCTGCCTTCTGCTTTACATTCCTTTTTACTAGGAGTTTGAGCACATTGCACTGCCTCAGGCAGGTTTAAATTCTTTTGAAATTGCGGGTTTTTACAAAAACACATGATGGAAATGAAACAGCTATCCGCTTGAAAAGGTATTGTACTTGTGTGCCTCGCATCACAAGGCACCTCATAACAATGTGAATGAAATTGAAACTGTTTTTTTTTTTTTTGAAAACAAAGCATCGCATCGTAATAATCAGGTAGTGGACCGACTTACAACTCGATAAGCAAATCAAAGATTCGACAGACTAGCCAAGTGCAAGCACAACTTGATAGACACAGCAAAGACTTAAAGTGAGTGACCTACAACTCGATAAGCAAATATACAACAACTCGATAAACAAATGTACGACTCGGTGGGAATCAAATCACCAGAGAGTGCTGTAAGTGACGGAATTCCCCAATATTCAGCAAAAACAGCTTAGAAAACACAGGAGGAAGACCATCGGCTGGACACAAAGATCATCGGCCGGGGGGAATGGTCATCGGCACATAATTTGGTCGGTCGGCACAAAATTATGGCCGGTCGGCACTATTTAATGCCGGTCGGTCATCGTAGGCAATGAATGTTGACATGTGTCCTCCACTCAACCTTATCCTCTACAAAAGGGTCTCAGCTTCGTGGTCTTCTTCATTTCCACACTGATTGGCTCCAAATGGAGGAATTTCTTGCTCAAAATCTCGCAACTTGGATTAGCAACTTGGATGGCGCGGAAAAGCTGAATTTCCGGACTTTCGGCATAAACGCACTTTTCACTTTGCGCACCCGCTGCATTTTCCGTTCCTCCATGCCGCGGCAAGGTTCTGGAACCCGGTAACACATGTCTTTAGCTTTAGCGGGCAAGAGGTGTGTCCCACTTTCGAAGATTTCCAAGCTCTAATGGAATCTGGGTGCAATGAGGAAATCCTACCCCAATTTCGTTTTGGCCATGCTCAAGCCTTAGGACAAATGTGCGGGCTCTCAATACCCGATGCTCGTTCTCTGATTTGTGACGGGACACTAGATGTTCCGAGTTTGGTTTGTCGTTTTTCTGAGACTGGTGATCGTGGCGACCATCATCAGCAAGGCTTTTCGGCGCCCTCTCTCTGCATGCTATCTCATTTTCATTCGTCTCTGGTTCGGAGGATCCGATGTCCTGCTGATTGAAGTTGCCCAAGGCTTGAAGGAGGGCAAAAAGCATTGCCATGGTCTGGTGAGACACTGCTGGGTTTAGACGCCTTTTATCGTCGGGAGACGATCAGATTAGCAGGGAGTCCACTATTACTACAGGTAATGTTTCCCGCCCAACCTCACTTTTATGTTTGCTCCCATCACTCGGCCCTCAGGCTCGGTTTTTCTCACAAAACCTTTTCTCACTTTTTCTCTCATCGTACTTCTCTCTATTCTTTATTCTCTCATTTTTCATCCCTCCCCAGGTGTGGTTGATGGATAAACTGAAGGTCATGGACTCTTGCCCAGCATATTCAACGCGCGGCTATTTCTTCAGGCAACGCCTAGTTGACGCCCTTGACGAGGGTTGGTGGTTTGAATGGATGTGCAGTTTGTCTGCAGATCGCATTGCTTGGCGGTGCCCTTGGGTCAACCTCCCAATGATGAGTTCTGACATGACCCGTCGGGGGATCAATTGATTGGCTTGACTCACTTTGTGTTTTTCTTCCCATTCCGTATCTGCGCCCGGTTTGGTCATGACCAGACTTGCCACGGAAGGATAGAGTACCATTGCATTCTAATCCGAGGCTCACGGTGGCGGTATGCCACGGCATGGAGGGCGAAGAACTCGGCCCCGCTCCGCTTTCGGTTGCACTTTGTCGATGAGTGCTTGGATTGGCTTAATGAAGAGGCACGAAGGGCCCACTTTGGCATCGAGGCTTCGACCAGGCTCGGGAGAACGCGAGGGCATTTGACTTTACCATGCCGGTTATTGCTTTATCGGTACTTTCAAGTTTTCTTTATGAATGTAATAAAAGCAACTTCAATTGTATGCAAGAGCAAGAGAACTCTATTTGAAATCAATGAAATTGAAGGTTGTGTCTTGAAAATTTTCCGCTTTGGTCGAAATGGTCTTAGTTGTAAAAAGATTTATTTGAACAAAGTCATCTTCATTAAAACTTTTCAAAACCATTTTCGATATGGATCAGAACTGGACACGCCTGAAATTTGTCACTGGATGCACAACCCCGGATTCCTGCAATTGGAAAATTGCCCCTAGTTTGAATAGTGCATGTATTTGCATTGGCAACGAAAGTTGCCCTAGTCTGAATAACCTTTGCAGGAGATTGCGATGAATACCGATGGACAAAGATGACCAAGATGATCAAACGGACAAAGCTGATCGGGGAAAATGTTTATGGCTGAACTTCAGGATGAAGCTGCCTACGTATCCCAAGGATGGGAATCAAGCCTTACGTAGTTCAGGCTTGGGTTCACTCGAGTATTTTCACTCTCCTTTTGCGCTCTAACTTTTGCCAAGGCCGCCCTTTGCGGGTTTTCAACCTTGCGAGCTCGGTTTCTATATTTTCTAATTTTTTGTGCTCTGAATTTTGCCTAGGTCGCCCTTCCGGGTTTTCGGCCTAGCGAGCCTCTCAGGGGTAATATTTCTTCAGCTTGTCCATGTTGATCGGTTGGGAGAACTCTAGGCCATCTAGGTCCATCAGAACCACAGCTCCACCTGACCATATGGACTTGATGATATAGGGACCAGTCCAATTAGGTCTGAACTTGCCCCTTGGGTCGTGGATGGGAGCTCGATTGTCTTTGAGCACCAAATCTCCTTCCTTCAAATTCCTGGACTTAACCTTCTTGTTGAAAGCCCGGGCGATTCTGCGTTGATAACCTTGGACATGGTACAGTGCTTTCAGCCTTCTTTCATCAAAGAGCATGAGTTCCTCGAACCTACTCTGCTGCCAATCTGCCTCAGCTATCTGACACTCAGCCAGCACTCGCAATGATGGAACCTCAATCTCAATCGGTAGAACGGCTTCCATCCCATAGACCAGCGAATAAGGGGTTGCTCGATTGAAGTTCTAATTGAAGTCCGGTAGCCCCAAGGCGAATGACAACTTGTGCCGCCGATCCGTAAGTTTCCACCATCTTCTGCAGTATGTGTTTGATGTTCTTGTTGGCGGCCTCAACTGCTCCGTTGGTCTGCGGCCGATATGTGGATGACTTATGAAAAGCCACATTATACTTCTCCAGCAAATCAATCACCTCTTTCTTGAAGTGAGAACCATTGTCTGAAATGATCTCGTTCGGGACTCCATAACGGCAAATAATGTTGTTTCGGATAAACTTCGCGACGTGCGAAGCCTTCAATATAGCATAAGATTGGGCCTCGACCCACTTTGTGAAATAGTCTATTGCTACCAAGATATACTCATGCCCATTCGACCCCTTGAGAATGCGACTCCGATCACATCGATTCCCCAAACTGAGAACGGCCATGGTGATGTCATGTTGTATAACTTTGATGGCGGGATGTTCATACGGTTCGCGTGAATCTGGCATTTGTGGCATCGCTGAACAAAACCGATACAATCTTCCTCCATGGTAGACTAGTAGTAGCCTTGTCTGAGAATTTTTGCCCGGCATCACCCCGTTCATATGTGCCACATTCTCCTCCATGGATGGCCTCCATCGGTAACCGACTCCTCGGCTTCCACACACAGCTTGTGCATTCCCAGATGACCTCTCTTGTACAATTTACCCCCGCAGATGATAAACTGAACAGCCATTCTTCTGATTGCCCTTTTGTCTTTGGCATTTGCCCCTAGTGGATATGCCTCCTTTTCCAAGAAATTCCAGATGTCGTGATACCAAGGGTTGTTATCCTGTACTTCATCTATGGCAGAGATTGATGTGTAGGCGGGTGCAAATTTTTGGTCAATAATGACTGGACGCATCCGAACCCCAGATGGGATGTCTATCATAGAAGATAGAGTTGCCAGCGAATCTGCAAACCTGTTGTTTTCTCTCACTAGGTGAGTGAATTTTAGCTTTTCAAACCGAGGGATTAACAAATCCAGGGTCTGGTGGTATATTATCATCTTTTCCTCCTTCACTTTCCAATCTCCTTTCGCTTGAGACACAACTAGATTCGAATCTCCAATGACGTCCAATCGCCTTGCCCCTAGTTCTAGAGCAGCTTCTAAACCGGCAATACACGCCTCGTACTCTGCCTCATTGTTCGAGACTTTGAACCGGAGCTTAAATGCTAAAGGGATACGGGACTCGTCAGGCGCTATCAACAACACCCCTATTCCATACCCGTACTGATTTGACGCTCCGTCAAAGTACATCGTCCAAGTTTCATTTTCGATGTGCAAAATAGCTTCATCTGGGAATAGGTACTCAACCGCTTCATCCCCTTCAGCCGGGTGGTCGGCAAGGAACTCTGCCACCGCTCTCCCTTTTACAGACTTGCGCGTCACATACTTGAGGTCAAATTAGAAACAGACAACCAACGAGCTAGCCTACCGTGGCGTTGGTTTCTCGAAAAAGATATTTGATGGGATCAAATCGTGAAACCAACATTACTGAGTGAGCTAACGGTAGTGCCGACTTCCTAGTAGCCCATACCAAGGCCGGACATGCCTTCTCCGGAGTGTAGCGAGTCTCGTAATCTAGCATCTTCTTGCTCGGATAGTAGATGGCCTTTTCTACTTTGTCTTCCGACTCTTCTTGCGAGCATCTGACCCATTGTGGTTTCGATTCTTGTGGTCTGATATCAGCGGTTTTCTGACTTTGGTGGTGACAACAGGCGGATTCTGTAGATACTCTTTAATCTGTTCAAATGCGGCTTGGCATCGGCCGTCCCATTGGAACATCGTTCCTTTCTTCAAGAGACCAAAAAGTGGTTCACAAGTTAAGGTTAGTTTTGAGATAAACCGCCTTATGAATTGCACTTTACCCAGAAAGCCTCGCACCTCTTTTTCAGTCATTGGTGGTGGCATTTCTAAGATGGCCTTGATTTTGGAAGAATTCGACTTCGATGCCCTTTGTGTGTCGAAATCGGCATTTTTCATTTGTAACACCAAACGTACATTTCTGAGGATTCAACCGCAGCCGAAATTCCCTGATCCTTTGGAAAAACTTTTGTAAGGCGGTGTAGTGGCCCTCTCTTTCTTTGGACTTGACAATCATGTCGTCCACGTACACCTCAACCTCTTTATGGATCATGTCATGTAATATTGTGGTTGCAGCCCGTTGATATGTAGCCCCAGCATTCTTCAGCCCAAACGGCATCACTCTGTAGCAATATGTCCCCCACGGGGTGGTAAAAGCAGTCTTCTCCCGGTCTTCGGGTGCCATTACTATCTGATTATAGCCTGAAAAGCCATCCATGAACGAGAGCAAAGCATGCCCTGCTGTGAAATCTACCAACTTGTCGATATGCGGCAAGGGAAAGTCATCCTTCGGACTGGCTCTGTTCAAATCCCTGAAATCCACACATACCCGGATTCTGCCATCCTTTTTGACCTTTGGAACAATGTTGGCGGCCAGTCGGGTATTCAGATACCAGCAGAAGCTGCGTCAATCTTAGTGACCTCTTCCTTGATCTTAATGGCCCAATCAGGCGGATCCTCTGAGTTTGTTTGTGGTCGAGCCTCGGGGTCAAGAGGATCGGTCTTTGACGATCTCGGGATCGATTCGAGCATGTCTTCGTGAGACCATGCGAAAACATCTTTGAAATCTTTTAATAAAGCGACTAAGCGCTCGCGTTCCTCGAAGACAACGTGGACCCGATCTGGACCAGCGGGTCCTTCTCGACTCAACATTCACAGTAGAGATTTCATCAATTAAAGGTTTACCAAACCTCTCTTGCTCTTGTACAATTAGACGTTGCAAAGCCGGAGGAATTTCGTCCTCGTCGTCTTCATCAAAATTTTGAAAGTCTGATTTAAGCAATAAACCAAAGGCCTGGAAAAGTACTAAAACCACGGTTACCTCTTTCTCATTAGATACTTCCAAACCGTCGAATTCTTTTGTTACAACAAACTCAAAAGAGAAAAAAAAAGACACAGGCACAGGGCGTGGCATCCGGTTTATCACTCCAGAATCTGGGACTCGGACTTCGAGGCAATTTGGAACGATTCCGACTCACAAGACTCGATGGAATCAGATTAGGCTCACTACGACCGGTGCTATTTGATAAAAATCCTCTTCATCTTGCCAAATGAGGGTGCGATGGATGCATCCAAAATAGGCGATGGTAGGCCCTTGGTGTTTCATCTCCGATCATGGACAGAAGAGTCGTCCCCCAAGCACACTGGTTGATCAAAGGATCTGAAAGTAGACATGCGATGCTACCCCCATTTCAACTCGTGTCCATGAGACTCCAATTCCTTGCTATGTTCGACCTCAAGCTGCCGGGTCTGTTTGCTCTTGGCAACATCATCCCGGATAATTGCAAGTCAAAGAAAATCTCAAATCCGTCGTTTCCCTTCTTTATTCACCAGCTCAGGAAAACCACGAATGGGAAGTCTTCCCCTCCGGACAACGTCCGTTCAAAATACCGGATGGGCGGTGCATCAATTCAAAAGGTTTCCCCATCTGTTTTGCTTTGGCTCTTCCGGCCATCTCTTTTCCTTTTCTTACCCAATCTTCCTTAGTGGACGGGTAACCCAGCGAAGGTGTGAGGGTTGTCTTGGCGCTTGACGCCAATGTTGCGACACCTTTCCGACCGCTTCTTCCCAATCCCATCCGGGGATGTGTTGGAGCTTGTTCATGAGATATCTTTACTGCTTGCGACATATACTCCTCCCTCACTTTGCCATGATGTTACATACAACCGAGCCTCGGCCAGGTAAAACGATATGAACCGTCTTCGTGCCATGCTCTATCTCGAGCGTGGATACTTCGTGGTGGATGAATTGATGAATTCCCGAAAACAATGGCTACTCCCTTCCCATAGGGGTATTTCACCATTTGGTGCAAAGTAGATGATACTGCCTTCACCTGATGTAGCCACGGCCGCCCCAACAACAAATTGAAAGTTGCAGGTACTTCCAAGACATGAAAATCTATCTCCTGCTGTCCCGGGCCAACCTTGGTCTGGATTTTAATGGTTCCCATCACCTCTCGGCTTGTATTGTCATATGCCCGATGACTGGAATTTGTTGGTACAAAGTCCGCGACTTTCGAACCGATCGCGTAAAAGTCCTTGCGAGGCGACGTTGATGGCGGACCTGTATCGACAAGGACTACGGTATCCATTTGTTTCTACACTCTACGGAGATGTAGAGTGGCTTGTTGTGATTCGTGCCCTCGGTAATTCCTTATCGTGACGTCAACGTCGGCTCCTCCGGAAAGACTAACCCCACTAGGCATTACATCGTTGTCTCTATTGAAAGCTTTGCCTTATCCATGGCTGATAAAACAGCCTCCCTATGCACTCGAGAGGCCATAAGCAGTCCCCAGATGGAGATGTCTGCTTGTATCTTTTTCAACTGTCTTAAATCGGCCTCATCCTCAAGTTGCCTTTCTTTACATCTTTGCCTCCCTATCCTTTCCGGGCGTCTCTGGTTGCTCAGTGCGGAGGCTTGAAATCTGTCCCTCCTAGTCATGTGGTCGATTTCCCCAGTACCGAATACCGTCGGGTTGATCATTTCCCGGTCTTAAATGCGTATGGGCAAGACAAAGATCCTCATCTTCCCACCACATCCCATCAGCAACTGACAAACATCTGTCGGGCTCTGGCATGGACGTTCTCGTACTCACGGCACTTTCCATTCTCGTACTCGTAGCATTATCTGTCTCTGTGCACACAGCGGTTTCAGTCCCCATATGGGCCTTTGCCTTCCTGGCTCTCTCAGATCCCTCAAACCTTTCTGCTACATTGTACCAATACATCCTACATTCAACAATTCCTGTGGTCAAGATGCTCCAATCCCGAGCGAAATTCTTCGTGCCGGCGCTCTCCGGCAATATACTCTGTTTTTCAACCTTTCTGGCTGTTACTGATGTTCTTGCCCCTGCTGGGCTCCCTTCTGGCTGAAACTCTTCTATCACATCTGGGTGATCGTCTAACCACCCAGTGGCCTCTGCTGTTTCCCCATGATCGAACCAGTTGACCGCTGAGTCCTCTGGATCTTGGTTGTAGTAAAACCGAAGGTTGGCAAAGTCCTCTCCCACGGTTGTTACACTATCCATTTCCTGTCCTAGACTATCTCCTTGGATTACACACAGTTCTCCTCTGGCTGGAAGCTTCACCGCTGACACATCCTGGCCTATCGGTACAATGTAGTCACTCGGACTATACGTTTTCTCAATGCAAGCTGTAAATCCCGCAGACTTCGGCTCAACAACTCGTTTTCCCTTCGGGATCTCCTCTCCTTTGTTCTCGGCGGTCACCACCACTGGCTTAGGTTGGGTGATGGAGGTGCCTATCATGCACAAGTTGGTGCAATCGGGAAGGGACACCTCTGGTTTGGGCAGATGAGTAGGTGTGATGTAGATACTAGGGTCGTAAGACACGCCCCCAATGTGGATGAAGTTGAGTCTTTTGGGTGGTGGAGCTTGGTTGTATGTAGGGAGGGGATTTGTAGTAACGTTGGGTCTCTCAGGAGGTAAAATCACCCCATTATCAATGAGATCCTGGATTTCATGGCGTGAAATAACAACAGTGGTCGGTTAGTCGTGACCGTCTTTGTTGGTGGAGCACGCGATGCTTGGCGGGTTATGGTTAGGGAAGTTTTTTGGTAGGGGCAGCGGCTCGGGGCTTCAGTGCCCTTTCTTAATCAAAACCCCGAGCTTTGGATAGGGGCATGTATAGTGGAAGCGAAGGTTGGTGTTCTTGGGTGGGTATTTGGTTGTTTGCGGGTTGCTTCGGATGCAGGAAAATGGCGAAACGTATTTCTTTGTGGGGGTTAGTGGTGACCATGCTCACTTCACGAGTTCTTGCGGTTATGCGCCACTCGGGCCTGCATTGCTATTACGATTGAGGGCTCTTCGGGGTTGCTCCCGATCATTATCAATCCAGCCTTGTTTCAAGGCATCTTCAATTTGCACCCCCATTTCATGTAGGTCAGAAAATGTGGGAAATGGGACTACTATCATTTTTTGCATCAATTTCGGTTGTAGATTGCGCACAATCATCCGAATCTGGTCTTTGTCCGTAGGCCTTAAGGTCATCATTGAAGCCTTGGCCCTCCACCTAGTTACGAACTCCGAAAAACTCTCCTTAGGCTCCTGCCTAGTTGTTTCAAGATCGCGGGTCGTGATTTCAATCTGTGTATTGTATGAATATTGCGCAATGAAGGCCTCAGCCATTTCGTCCCAATTTCTCTTGACGTCGTCTTCTAGTTTAGCGTACCAGGCAGATGCCACACCTGACAGGGTTCGACCAAATAGAGACAACTTCTGGAGCCTACTGAGGCCCATTGGCCTTAGAACGTCCGTTGATCTTAAGTGCACCATGGGGTCCCGGACCCATCAAACCGTCGATATGAGGCATTTTGAACCCGATCTGGTAGCGTCCGCACTTGCGTCCGTGTATCCATCTTCAATGTCGGGGATGGTCTTGACTCACAGGATCTCTTGAACGACTTCTCAAGCTTGCTCAACTTTAATGCGGTGGGATCGATCTCGAACTCAAAGGGAGAGTCCGTAAATTGGTGGGTGTTTTTGATTTGGGGTTGGATTTGGGGTGGAGGCGGAGGTGGTCTGTGGGAAGTTCATGTCGGTCGAGTATTGGTGTCTCCCGACGTTAGGGACTCTGGTGGGGAGGAACTTGATCTGGCAGATGTTCGGTTCTTTGCTCCAATCGCAATTGTCTCTGCTGTTCTCTTACAAGCGTGGCTGTTACTGGCGAAGTCTGCCTGACGGACGGCATCCTGCTGCATCGCTTTCATGCTTTCTTGAAGGTGGCGCACCATCTCCTCCAAACTAGCCATATTATCTTGTTCTGGTTGAATTACTGGTATATATTCCCTCTCTGTTGGTGACACAGAATCCGGATCCCTACTGAACACAGGTGGGGTAGGCAAAGCTCTCTGGTATCTGCTGTCTTGATGCTTTACGCCTTCTTGACCTCGCTTAGTAACCGGGGTAGTGAGTAGTACTGCGGTTGTCGTCTATCGGATCCTCGGATCGAAGAAGTCGGACCTCGACCCGGGTGCTTGGGGATATCTATCGGGTCGGTAGCAATCGTGCTCAACTACCTAATAAAAAGATAAATAAAGCGTATAAATAAGCAGAAAATCGGACAGCATAACAACATAAAGTAAATAAACACACAACACACGGTCGGGTGCTTTAAAATGAACGACCGAATCTTTGGATCTGCTTGTTTCTCAACCACTGATCACTGATTCATGAACCATTGCCCCCAGGCCTGAATCTGATATCCACAGACAACTGATTCTCAAAAGCAGCGTCGATGCCCTCGGACCTGATACTTAAACTCACAAAGCGTCATGCGTTCCTGCGAAGTTACACTCTAAAGCACATAACAGATAAATGAGAACCCAAACACCCCTATATTGGGGTAGGGTTTCCCTGTCCTATTTTGTCAGGAGCTAGGGTTTCACTACGCACACAGCGGCTTCAAACAACCTATGATCGGGTAAGCAACCTGTCCTAGTTTGGAATGGTCACTACGGATTTCGATATGCACTAGGTCGAATGGCCAAAAAGGGTGCCCCGGTAAACCGGTCAACCTTATGGACATGCCTTGACAAGACAAGCCTCCGGCAAACCGCTCAGGAATAGCAGATGACCAACACGGTGTCCTAGGCGCACCAATGCACATGCAATGCAAAGAAACACATAAGTGTAGTCAAATCATGATATCACGAGTTCGAGTCAAGCTCTCTAAACTCCCAATAGAAGTCGCCAGAAGCTGGCGCCCGTGGGCTTCACTCTGATTCGGACTCCCTTTTGTGTCGCGGTTCATCTGAACCAAAGAGTCCAAATCCGCAAATCGTTTGAGAAAAGCAGTTTTTGAAAGTAGTGCCAAACATGGATGCTTTGCGGATTCTGAGTCGCCACCTAAATATTTTAAAATGGGAAATTTAGGAAACCCTGACTCGGTGCCGAAGGCCACATGTCCGTCATCACCAAAGTGATCTTGGCTCGGGAGCTTGGGTACGATCGGGGAAGGTCAGCTATGAGCACCCCCTTTCGCCCGGTCCGAAGACCGGCCTCTACTAACCGTGATATCCGTTTTTGAAAACATTACATGCTCTTGTTCCAATTATTAACCTAGAATTACTATGTTATGCGCGCAGCAAACAAGTATAGACTAGATCGCCTAATTTGGAAATAAACATTGCATATCCGTTTTGTCTTGAAAAACGTGTTAGGTTTTGCTACTCGCAAGTAGGCTAAAATACGGATTTCAATGAGTTGTTCCAACTCAGGCAATCCAACCTCCACCCGGGCATTCAAGCAGGTTTATCATGTAAGCACTTAGCGCATGGTAAGCATCTTGTCATGGTAAACATTCACACGCATGCGATTTGCTAAAGCCATAAAAACTTACATCGAACTCCGGGCCAAAACAGAAAACTAGTAAGCAAACATGCATGCCCTAGTTCATGTTAGGGGGCTAATGCATCACACCAAGAGATGTAATATAGAGAAGGCTCGGATAACCTTAAACATGGCACATGAGATGCAACAACTATCACGTATTCAATTTGGAATTGAAAGTACGATGCAGTTTGTATGATGTACCGAGCCCGAATGCATGTAAACAAATGCATGAATGCACGCATGCATTGCATAAGGCATGCTAATTTAAATGTGCCCTAATCTACCAACATAAGCGGGTAAATAAAAGGGAGAAAGAAATGGGGATTGGAAGACATACACCCACTCACACACACTTATTATAATTGCGCCCTCGCTCGGAGGGACCAAAAGAATAATACAGTCTTGAAAGAATAAATGAATAAATATTACAAATTCTAATTACTAAAATTAAATTAAACAAATAAAATAAATGGAGCCTCAGCCACCTTCGGAATCTTGCGAATGATGCATGCTCGTCATGGCTCGCCGGAAAACCCGTGCCGTGCCCTTCTTTGGTTACATTTTCCTTTGCCTGCCTCTCCGAAAATTCCCAAAGTTTCAGAATGCCTCCCGGATGATCTGAAATCCCCCACCGGCTGAAATAATTGATCACCGGCTCCTCCCATTGACCACCGGCTGCTAATGGTTTTATCGGCCAAAATAGAGCGATCGGCACTATAGAGTCTTGTCGGCACTAAATTCTGCAGGAGGCAGGTTGACAGCTGACAAAGCGGCATTACATGGTATCGGTTTTTTTTGGACATATTTATGCATGGCCAATGCTCCCCATCATGAAGGACACTCAAGGAAGCATGGCTCTTGGTTCTAAGACTATCAATTGTGCACTTTGGTGCATGATAGCCTAAGAACCAAGGTTGCATTTTCAATGTAAAAATGCATGCAAACAAACAAATGGAACCAAAACTTTATCATCCTTAAGTCAAAGGCCTTGGTGACTTGGGAATAGAGGTATGTTTTGCCACTTGAAGTGCAAACACCCCTCACTTCCCACACTTGGTTTGACACCCCAAACCAAGTAATGAAATGCATGTATGCAACATGGTTCAATGATGCAATCTAATAATGCAACTATCATGTTAAGTATGCAATGCCAATCATACAAGATGCAACATGCAATGTTAACATGGACAAGTCAAACAATAGGGCCAACCTTTCACAACACTTAGTTAATCAAACATGCAACAATCATAAAGCAAGCATGCCATGGATTTAACTACAATGAGGCAGCCTTCAAAACCCCAAAAAAAAGGTAGCAAAACAAGCCTAAAGTAGTGACCAATGAGCATGCCAATATCACGAACCAAATAAGGCCAAGTTTAAGGCACCAAAAGGGCACCTTGCTACCATTAACAAGTCCAAACATGGTATATACCAAGCAAGCAAGAACAGATTTCTAGCATGCAAAGTGAGCCCAAATCCCCCCCTCATGGCAACCCCAAAATTCAATAAACATAGAAGCACACACAATGCTCTTTTTATGGCATAAGAAACCAACAATTCCAAGCATGGATGGGATGATATATGAAGACATAGAGGCATGAAATAGGGACTGAAATGACATATGAAATGAGCTCAAATCATCTAAACATCCTATCCAGTGCATATGTATGGGTCATGTGTTCAAGGCCTACAAGCATCAATGCAAAACAACCACGTCAAGCATCTCAAATATGACAAAATCAGTGGTTCACAGCCCTCTAACATAACAAAATAATGCTAGCATCTTCATGAAACTAAGCTAGAACATGCAAGGAAACATGACCTCAAAGCATGGCATCTTCTAGGCATAAGAAAGCATTTCAAAGCAAACCTAAGAGACATGTTAAGGACTATGAAACCAACCTAAAACAGAGGCACAACATGTCAAATGAACCACAAATATGCTCTGAAATGAGGCTCAAAACAACTATACAAACATGCTATTCTTTGGGCCTAAAACAAAGGCAAACAAAGAGCCAAGGGGAGAGGGGTGTCCCTCCCCTATATGTGACTTAAAATCATCTTCCTCACCACTGAAAACCCACTGGTTTTCAATAGTGAGAAGGCCAAGAACACCAAGCAAAGGAGGTCTCAAGCAAAAGCACTATAAGTGACCAAATGAAGCCTAATGGGATGAGGCTTTACTCAAACCATAAAATGACCTTAATGAAGGTTCAAGAACAAGTAAAAACAAGAGTTTTTTATGTTAAACACAAAGTCAAAAACACAAAGTAAAGAGGGTAGAAAGTGGTTGCAAGAATGGGGAAACTAAAGTGAAAAGCTCACCCTTGAAGATCCAATGAAAGAACAGGTGGTCCAGCCCTCCTCAAATGATCAAAACCACCGAGATCACTCAAAACAAGCCTCCAAGTCTCCCAATCTCGGAGCTAGGTGTAATAGTGTGTGTAATGGTGCAAAAGTGAGGTAAAACACACCACTTGGGCCTAAAAACACACACACACAAGGAGGGAGAAGGGAGATATAGATATATATGGATGTATATGTATATGAGCTCTGGTTTTTGTCTCAAAAAAAACTCTAACCCTAAACCAAAAGGAGAAGCTCCTCTCTTATAGGCAAAGAATGCTTACAAGCTAAGAAAACCAAAGCCTCATCCCTCCATACACGTGTATGGAGGAGAGCAACAAACTTTACAGCTGTGAGAAAATATCTCATAAAGCAACTGTACAGTGCTCGGCCGGCAAAGAGTACCAAATGGAAAAAAATAGTGCCGGTCGGCACAAAAAGGTGCCGGTCGGCACAATAAAGTGCCGGTGGCAACTCTAGCCAGCCGGTGTCCTCTATCCCCAGCCGGTGGTGTGTGGGGATGCCTCACAAAGCATTCCCTGCCCTTCCAAGGCAAAACACAAGTGTTTGGTGCAAAACCAAACACAACTGGTCGAGTTCGGAGGTCCTGAGGCAGGGCGCGCACAGCCGAGAACTCCGGGAACTCCAAACGAACACAAATATGGATAATCACCGAGTGTTCCAACGGTGACGTCCAAGTCTTGAGGACGGTCAAAAATGGGGTGTCTACATCTTGCTACAGCTGTGTTTCTTGTTAATAGGCATCCTACTCTTAAGTTGAATAATCTCACTCCTTATGAAGTATTATTCAAACAAAAGCCTGATTACCAGCTGTTAAGGACTTTTGGTTGTAGATGCTATCCTTGGCTTAAGCCTTATACATCACATAAACTTCAACCAAAGTCTATCCCTTGTGTTTTTCTTGGTTATCAACCTTCTATCAAAGGATATAGATGTCTTGACCCTAAAACTGGAAAAGTGTATATTTCTAGACATGTTGTCTTTGATGAATTATCCTTTCCTTTTCAGTCCTCATCTCAGCCTCCTTCTACAATTTCTTCTACTTTGATTGATTTCTTTTGGCATGCTTCTCCAGATCCGCAGTCTGCTTCACTGTCTTCTACAGCCCACTCTTCTCCTTTTTCAGCACTTCCTAATGCCACTACTTTACCTTCAATTTCTTCTGCTCCTATGTCTGTTTCTCAGCAAATCCCTTGTTCTGTCTCCCAGCAGTCACCTGATCTGCACTCACCTGTTTTGCCTCATTTCCCACCTGTTTCTGTTCAGCAAAACTCCTCTCTTCTGCCTCTACCTAACTCTGTTACCACTTCTTCTGACTCATCTATTTCTCCTTCTACTTCTCAAATTCCTATCTCTTCTATAGTCATTGATCTTCCTTGTCTTCCCACTCATACTCATCCAATGCTTACCAGATCTAAGACTAAAAA
The DNA here is from genome assembly GCA_025200525.1 of Camellia lanceoleosa. Taxonomy (NCBI): domain Eukaryota; kingdom Viridiplantae; phylum Streptophyta; class Magnoliopsida; order Ericales; family Theaceae; genus Camellia; species Camellia lanceoleosa. Next base: position 169,446 of record CM045770.1, read on the forward strand.
TCTCACCTGTTTCACTGCTGCCTCGTCTACTAACTCTGCTGCTGCTGTTGAACCTCAAACCTATCAAGAGGCTGCTGCTTCTTCAGCTTGGCAACAGGCTATGTTAGATGAGTATGCAGCTCTCAAAAGACAGGGCACTTGGTCTTTGGTGTCTCTCCCTCCTGGTAAACAAGCTATAGGGTGCAAATGGGTTTACAGAATCAAGAAAAATTCAGATGGCACCATAGCTAGACACAAGGCTCGACTGGTAGCCAAAGGTTTTCTTCAAACAGAGGGTGTGGACTATTTTGAAACCTTTAGTCTTGTGGCAAAGCAGCCTACTATCAGAGTTCTTCTTTGTCTTGCTCTTCACTATAACTGGTCCATTAAACAACTTGATATTTCCAATGCATTCTTACATGGTGTTCTAGAGGAAGATGTGTATATGACTCAACCACAAGGTTTCATTCATTCCACTCAACCTTCTCTTGTCTGCAAGTTACATAAAGCTCTTTATGGTTTAAAACAAGCTCCTAGAGCTTGGTTTTCCACATTTTCTACCTTTCTTCTCTCTCAAAATTTTGTTACCAGCCACTGTGATTCTTCATTATTTGTTCACAAGACCTCCACTTCCATCACTATTCTTCTCATCTATGTAGATGATATTCTCATCACAGGTAGTGATCCTCATTACATTCACACTCTTATTCAGCAAATGCATACCACATTCTCCATGAAGGAACTTGGTTTTATTAATTACTTTCTAGGCATTTCTGTTATCAAGACTTCCTCAGGTTATGTTCTTTCTCAATCCAAATATGCCTCAGATATTTTGGCCAAAGCTGGCATGCAAAATTGTAAACCTTATTCCTCTCCTATGGCTGCTAAAGGTTCCATTTTCTCTTCTGAAAATATCCTACCCTTTTCTCAGCCTTCTCTTTCTCGAAGCTTGGTAGGTGCTCTTCAATATCTCACTATCACTCGACCAGATTTGGCTTTTGCAGTCAACACTGCTTGTCAATTCATGCAAGCTCCTTTAAATTGTCACTTTGCTGCTGTGAAAAGGTTACTCAGATATGTGAAAGGTACTTTAGCTCATGGACTGCATTTCTCTCCTGGTCCTCTTCTTCTTAATGCCTACTCTGATTCAGATTGGACAGGTAATACTCTTGATGTAAGGTCTACCCTTTGAATCTGCATTTATCTTGGTCCCAATCTTATTTCTTGATCGCTAAAGCGACCCTCGTGTCCAGATCTTCCTCCGAAGCCGAATATAGAGCTTTAACTCAAACTTCAGCTGAGCTCTGTTGGCTTGGCATGCTCCTCACTGAGCTTCATGTTTCTGCTCCTGTTCCTACTTTATGGTGTGATAACCTTTCTGCCATTGCAATGGCCCATAATCCAGTGTTTCATGCCAGTACAAAACATATTGAGGCGGACTATCATTTTGTTCGAGAAAAGGTTGCTGCCAAATCTCTCAACATTGCTTATATTCCAACTACTGATCAAATCGCAGATATATTCACTAAACCTCTCTCAATGGCTCGCTTTCAATACCTTCAAAGCAAACTCTTAGTCCTTCCCAGTACTATGAGTTTGAAGAGGACTGATAAAGACTCTGTTTCTGCTACTAATGTTTCTGCTGCTAAGTCTCAAGCTAAGTCTCAAGATCAAATAATTCAAGAAGCTCAACTAGCTCAGCCCTCAACTACTGAACCTGTACTATCACCTGCTGCACGTGTATAATTAGTTAGTTTGTTAGAGATAGTTAGTTTGTTAGAGATATGAATCACAGCTGTTATATTGTTAGAACTGTTAACTCAAGATGGTTAGGTAGTTATAAGTCAGGTTACATTTGTATCACACATGTATAAAAGGATTGCTGTAGCTTCCATTCAAGATATTGAAAAAGAAAGATTAAGATTCAACATCATCTCTATTCTCTTTAGTTCTGTAGGTGCTGCATATGATTAGGTGAGTTCTTTTGTGCCAACCTAGTTGGGACAACTGTCATTCACTTTGATGCTTATAGCACCTACTAGGTTTTGTTGTTATTGATGTCTGATGTAAGGTTTTATCCTTGATTCTAATTCAATAAAGTTCTTTTGCCGATCAAAAAAAAAAAAAACAATTAGAAAAGGAAGCAATATTTCCCTGAAGTCAGTTGCATGGTTGCATTGCACCACTCAACCAGGGGGAAATGCTACCTTTGCCATGTGTCATGAATCATGATCTGTTAAGGTTTAGCTTTATCTCTTTGTGTGAGGAAACTAAACAAGGTCTTAATATGAAACTTATTTGAACCCTTATATCTGCGTAACACTTTTTTTTAAAAAAAATTTATTGACGTTTCTGCATAACAAAAGTTATGCATTATTGAGACTACCTTTTTACATCTGTACTTTAGATGGCTGCTCAATTGAATAGGCGCATATAGGAATCCCTTTTGCTTATAATCTACATTGGTCATGAAGTGGGCTGTTTGCATGCGACTAGGTTAAATTTGGGTGCAAGTTGCTACATAGAAAATTATAAACAAATACTCAACGAATAAATAGTTACAAATATTTTCATGTTCTCCAAAGTTAATACTTCATCGAAAAAAATAAGAATAAAATCTAATTATCCAAAATTATCTAATGCTGATGCTCCCTTTTCTTTTTGACTTCTAAGGAATATTAAGAGTGCCATTGTGCTGTAATGTTAGCCTCAGACTCTCGTTGTGAATTACTCCTTGTGGTTGGGCTCTAAGATGAATGTGAATTACTCCTTTAAAATTTTGGTCTATTACAGTTGCATCACTTCCACTCATCACATGATTGTAATAATGAAAAGGAACATAAAACATGATCCTGGTGTTTCTGAAAAGCTGTCTCTTTGAAGCTAATTTTCTGAAAACAATTTTGAGATTTGAAAACCGAACAAAACTATTTTATCATTGATGCTCCTTTTACCTTTTCACTAATCTGTGAAAGTGGAGTGCTCTTGTTGGTTATGCACTTTAAATTGTTGCACCTTTTTGTGCTCCTAGCTAATATGCTTATATCTTGCACAGAGAAAACCACATACTCTCCTCGGCATAGTAATCAAAATTCTTATTCTCCAAGGTTGCAGTGACTTTCTGCATAGATGATTAAGGATGGCTGGTCATTGAAAAATATATATGCATGAAGGCCTCCTCATATAGGGTGTGATTGAACAATGGAGGCCAGCTCACCCTCGAACAAGTGGCTGACCCGTATCCCAGTTACCTCTGCATCCTAGGATCAGATCTTGAGGTCTATCATAGGCAAGTATAGTCTATGTCTTTGTATGGAAACTTCTCTTGACACTCGAGAGTATGTATCAAACATGGAAAATTGCATGGAGGTCCTCTTTTCTTCGTTGCCTGTATTGCACTCAGACGCTATTCCAGGGATGGAGTAGAGTGGTCTGCAGTTGTTAGATGTCTTGCGAAGGCTCGACAGGGTTGGTTATTTACCCTTCTACGGGTATTCACAATTGTGATTATATTTGTTACATGGATATTATTATTTTCTAAATTAGTGATCTAAATTTACTTATTCAAAAGGCTGATGTCCTTCAGAAATCTGATGTCTTTACATGATTTGCAACTCTCTCTCTCTCTCTCTCTCTCTCTCTCTCTGATAGACATCTTAAAAATATCACATTCTCCTGTGTTTTAGTGGAATAGTTCTCTTACAAATTGGTTGGTAGGTATAGGGTGCACACAGGTTGGGTTGGTTGGTTGCGGTCTGTACCAAAGCCCTAGAAGGAGCCCACCAAAGTCAGTTCCAGAAAATTGAACCTTGGACCGAATTATTATATTTTATTAATCATATACTTGAAGTACAACATTATCAATAGATTAAAAAATAATGGCTGCTTAATTGGGCTGGCCTTATGAGTCTGTTTTTTACCTGTTAGTAGGCTTAATTAAATAGAGGCCTAAGGTGAATCTTACACTGAAGGTAGAGTGAGCGATGTAAATCTTTCAAAATCAAGGTGAATAAGGCCCAAGTTGAATCTTTCAAAATCAACCTGGTATCCGATGTCATATCCGTTTGTCTATCACAACACTTGTTCTTAAATTGGACAAAATATTTAACAATATAATTCAATTCACAAATCACATGGTGATTATATAATCATTTTTAAATATTAAGAGATACACTGCATATGGAAAACCTAGATCTTGACTCTCTCTATAAAATACTCTCTTTCTACATTTTGGCCTAGATCCTTTGGGTTTTCTACCCAAGTGTCTTTGAGAAAAAGTTAGAGCATTCCAAGAGCTTCATTTCGATCCGATTAGAACGTGGTCTCGGTGTTGTTGAAGGTTCTACTTTGCTTTGCTTGGTCTTCTCTTCTTGATGTAGGGATTTCCTACACTTTAATATGGTTTTTGACTTAGTTATTTGTCGTTGTATAACAATGGTGGGGTTTGGGGTAATATCAACAAATTTAGGGTTTGGGTGCAAAATGGAAAGAGGGGTTTTTGGTGAATGAGAAGAAAATGATTTTGGGGTTTGAAAATGATGTTGTATGATGTCAAAATTGTTGATTTTGGGACTTGGTTGAAACTTGAAAAGAGAAGGGGTTTGCCCTAAAATGATTGTGATATTTATTTTGTATAAATAAATGAAATGGGTGTTGTAAACATGAAATTTGGCGAGTATTGAAATGTATGGTAGAATTAAATAGATGATACGTCTCATCTTTAGAAATTTTGAATAATTTATCTACCTTGAGATTGAATATTTATTTAGAAATAACTGTTTTGGGCTATTGGTGAAAGATAGCTTTGATTGTTGTAAAAATTGCATGAGGATTAGGTGAATTAAAACTAATCCATGGTTGGTTATCATTGAATATGATCATGTTGTAAATACATTGTATATGTATGATTGTTTGGGAGGAGAGAGGGGATGTACTCCATTGTTTGGGAGGAGAAAGGAAATGGACTCCATTACAATTAAGTTGGTCGGAGTATCTTGGGTGAAAGTCCCGAAATTTATACATGGGTGCTGTTGGCTACATATTTTGTAAAAGCCAATTACAATTCGACACGTTGCAGAATAAGGGTATTATGGGAAGATGATTTTAATCTTCGATCCCAATCGTACACGTGGCAATAAATATTGGTTCTCAAGTGATCTGAGTAGCACTAGATCAGTAATGAGATACAAGGTGACGTGGCTTCAACGGTTACCTATATTCAAATTCAAATACAAGAGGGAAGCTCAATTGCAAGTGATGGCGTAGTGGAACTATTTCTAAGGCAGCATGATCAGCGATCGTGGAGGAGCAGTTCGACGGTTCGAAGTACAGTTCGAAGGTCATCCTTGACAAGTATAAATAGCAAGGAAGTCCCCAGAAAAGCCCCCAGACTCAGATCATACAAACCAGTCTTTACTTCATATTTTCTTTCCCAGTTTTACATTTCCTGTACTTTAAATTCCTGCACTTTAAATACCTGTTCTTTAAATACCTGTACTTTAAATATCCGCGACGCACTTCGATTCATAGGAGTAGTTTCAAGTAGATTCAAGTAGATTCTTGTAAACCTCCTCGAAATGAGTTTGGACTATTGTAAGTGTTCATTTTAATGAAATACTTCGATTGTTCTTCATATTAACTGTTATTTCTCTTAATTTCTCCTAAGTCAAGCCACTAGTAAAAGTCCTCTTCATTGAGGCTGAAAGAACTAAAACACAATCGCCTGATAATTGATTGGCAATTATAATTTCTGTAAGGACTGATTGATCCTTGCTGGCACGCTCGCATTTACAAATATACCCTTCGAAAAGCCAAAAAGCCAATAGGTGCTGATCCAACGGACGAAATTTCTGTAAAATGGCAGATTGAAGTGTTGGTGTGTTAATGAGGTGATCGTAGAACCATTGAGTTGTAATCTCATTTGGGCTATTGAGAAATAATCTATTTGCTTCATTAGAGTTTTCCAAAAACACTTTTCAAAAAATTCTACTTTCTTATTTTCCGTGTTTTTTTGTTTTTACTAATTTTTTTTAATATTTTAAGCAATTTTAAAAATTTTTAGACATACCAAACATAAATATACCTAAAAAGTAAAAAAATTGTGAAAAAAACCTTTTAAAAATTCACTAAATACCAAAAATACAAAAAAAAAAAAACGAGAATTCAGTACATTTTTTGTATTTTTATGTATTTATTAATTTTTTTAAATATTTTTTCATAATTTTTTTACTTTTTAGATACATCTAAGTAAGGTGCATCTAAAAAAGTAAAAAAAAATGTTTAAAATTTTAAAAATATTCACTAAAAAGAAAAAAATATGAAAACCAAAAAACTCAGTTTTTAAAAAAACTTAATCCAAAAAACTCAAACCAAACACACTGAAATTGGCTCATGTATTGAAATGAATTGAATGGAAATGGACTAAGATTTGGATTTGGTACCTTATGACTATATAAAATGTGAATGTTTTACCACGGGCATTGTTTATGCATATTGTACTTATAGTGTCAGATTGTATAGGATTGTTATAGTGTCGGATTTTAGTGTAAGGTTTTGGTTTGACCATTTGATTGTTGTTTTGAAAACTCCTCTGCAAAAATTTTCTTTCTTATTTATTGCTATTTCGAGTTTCATGTGTTTCGGAAGGTGAGGGTTGGATCCGGAGTGCCCGGGGTTGAGTTGGAGATTTTCTGGGCTAGAGGGCTGAGCCGCACATGCGGGGCCTTGGGCCGCACGTGCGGGAAACAAGGGAGTTTTCTGGGTTGCATTCTGCTTAAAAGGCAGGTGTGGAGGGGAGGTGTGGGAGAGTGCCACACGTGCGGGGGCAAGTGCCGCACACGCGGGACTGGCTGAGTCCGAAAATCAGCTTTTCTTCTTTCCTTGGGTTGTGTGTATCTCATTGTTTGTATGTCACTCTCTCTCTAAAAAGCCTTTTCTCCTCCTTCTCTCTATATTTCCTACATCAACACCCACTCAATCTTTGATTTCTCCAAATCCATAAACATTTTGACCTTAGTTCCTTGATTAAAGTTGGATAATCTCTCAAGGGCTTCGTTGTGTGTGGTGAAGATCGTGTTTCAACACTGTCGATTTTAAGGGTTTCATCTTATCTTCTTCTCCAAGCTTGATGTACGGATTTCTTTGAGTTATATATATATTTTTGCAAGGTTGATATTAAATTTGGAGTTTTCTTAATGTTAATAAGAAAGTTATGAATTTCAAAAGTGGGTTTAACCTTGTTCCTTTTAAATGATCTCTTGAGGGTTTGAATCACTTTGGGTAAGGGATGATGTTCTCTTTTTGGGGTTTCTTCAAGGGTTTGGATGTGTGTTGTTGTTGTAAGGAAAAACCTAGAAATTTGGGGGGTTTTAAAAGAAAGAAGTTAAGGATACATGGTGGATATGGTTAATATATATGTATTTTTATGTGCCAAGATGAGTAAAGAAGATGGGACATTTCTTGATTTCATACAAATACGCATATAGATGATGGGTTTCATAACATATGAAAATTGTTGAGATTGGAAGTTGTTGCCCAAATATTGCTATAGTCTTGAAATGACTAAGATGTTGGGAATGTATGAATTATGGAAATGTTGTTATGTATTGATGAATTGTAGCGAACATTTTGGCTATTTTGTGAAATGGTATTGAAAGGAGAAAAATGGGAATTTGAGCACAAATGAAACATTTGTGTGGAAGTTTGATGAATGGAAGGACATTGGATTGCATGGTTAATTCTTGCATTAACATTTCAATACTATGTTTGTTATAAATATTGATTGGGGTTTGAATACTTGCATTCAGAATGAAATGTTGTAATAATGAAAAACGAGATTTGTTGATATGTTTTGGGGTGAATACATTAATAAGTCTGGATAGAAGGTGTAGATCAAATTGATTAAGTTGGCTTGAGTGTCCAGGGTGAAAGACCGAAAACAAGCGCGGAGAAGGTACCACTTCCCTTCCGGTTAGCAACCGGTAAAGTGGGGTTTTTGGATAGTACTAGTGTGCCTATTTGCAGACACCAACCTAGGGATTTACCTACGTCGTATTTACAGTCCCATTGAATTAAATTGTAAATTTTTGAATCGTTGAGATTTCAAGTTAACATTGAGCATGGTGGTTTTCAAAAGATGTAAATGTAAATCTTCTTTTCAAAAAAAAACATAGCATGGCATGTGCATTTCATATTGGGAATCTTGCATAAATGTATATACTTTGTTAAGAATTTTCTATTGGGCTTTATGCTCACCGCTATGGGATTTTGGTGCAGGAAAGGACGTGGTGAATATGCCAATCTAGGGCGTGGATATATGTATATAGAACACAGGGCTTTGTTTTATTGTGATTGTATTTTGTAAGCCTAGGGCTATAACTGTTTGAGTCTGGGAGACTATTTTTGTGTAACCGGTCTTAAGCCTTGGAAATTGTAAGCCCTTGAGGGCATTTTATTTATTTTTTTGGGATTTGATGTTCTACATGCTATAGATTCATGTATTTGATATCATTGAATGTATAATTCGCATGTGAGACTATTTTGTACAAACCTTACCGATTAATGATGTAAAGGTTGGAGAATTGCTATTGTTCTTTAATGAATGTTGGTTGATGTACCTTAACTTAGTTGGAATTTTTTGGGGCGTTACAGATCTCATATATTGTGTTAGATTATTCCTACTGAGCTATGGCTCACCCTATTTTGGGAAAAACATTTTCAGGTAATGACGACATGCCTCCACCAAGGCAATAACATTGGAGGGATTTTTGGAAAGCAAGAGCTTCTTTGTTTTGTCTCACTTTTGTATAGCCTAGGGCTTAAATTATATGAACTAACCTCACTTTTGTTGTAACCAAGCCAAGGCTTGGAAAGGTATAAGACTATAGGACATTTATTTATGTTAAACTCTTTTGTACTATTAACTCTATGAAATAAAAGAACTTACACTCTGATTCATGTGGTTATTCATTTATATTTCGGTTGAATCTATGGTTATGTTTTGGGGGCGTTACACACTGCATATGAACCAAACCACATTAATGTGAAATTTGCCCTTTTATATATGCCGAAAGACCACACTATTTGTTGACTCTCTCTCTTCTTTTTATTCTGCATTTTAGGTTTCCCCACTCTGTTCATGACAGCGTTACATACCCTGTGAGTCTGTGATTGTTTTTGTAGAGTCTTCTCTGAATCTGTAATAAATCTAGAGCTTCTCTAATCTTCTAGTTTGTTTTTTTTATTCTATGTAATTACCCACATGTGTACGTGAATTATTATTATATATACACACACATATATAAAGGAAATGTGAAATAGAAGTGTACAGTGTTATACCCAGGGGAAGCCATTAAAAAGCAAGCAAGAAAAGGGGACAAGTAGCCAAACAGCAGCAGGTACCTTCTTTTTCGATTCAACTTCCTATTTGGTTTTTGAGAATCTTGAATTTTTAATTATGAGTTGTTTTTTTTTTTTTTTATTTGCTTAATTGCCTGTTAAGTTTTACATAAATGTGTATATTTGGGTATACTATATTGGGTTTGCACTACTCTTTAGTTAAACCTTAATTCACTTTTTATTGAAATCAAATTGACGAATTAGGAATTTGTGGTGTTTTACATGATACAAAACTCTAAATAATTTTAATATAGGTATGGATGATTAAAAAGAGATATTTTGTTGTTTAATTGTTACCACCTTTCACAATTAGTAGTTAAATAGGAAGATTGTAATGGGCATACAATTGGCAATTTCAAATCACAGAGTATGTTATTTTTTTAATAAGTTAAGTTATGTTCTTCAAATTTTAATAAATATTCGAACAAATTTGTCCTTAGTGAGAGCCCCTTAATTACATGTACAGCAACATCAAGTGAGTTATTTTATTTTATTTTATTCAAACTTCAAAATGTCATAAATTTTCATTGTGTATATTTTTTAAAATAAAATTAAAATTTTTAGAATCTATTTGTCAAAATATCAAATCAAAATGGATTATGAAATTACGCATCTAAAAAAAACTAAGAAACTTTAGTAGTTTTTAAAGTAAATTTTTTAGTTTTCTGAAACTGTAAAATTTTACGGTTTGTATTTGAAAAAATGTGAAATTTCAAATGTAATAGTTTTTGAAACTGAAAATTTGTAAAATTTTATTGTTTTTATGTTTGAGCAACAATGAAATTTCATGACTTTTGAAAAGAATCTGTGAATTTTTTAGAAATTGAGAATTTTGAAAATTATAATATTTATCTATTTTTGTGTTTGTAAAAATACAATTTTTGATTTTATTTTTTTTGGGTGCATAAATTGTGAAATTTCATGGTTTCTAAATAGAAAATTGTGAAAAAATTTCTCTCTTTGAAAATTTGAAAATATGGCTTTGTTGTTTGATAGATATTCTTGAATAGGTTTCAAAATTATAAAATCTAGGGCAAACTTTCCTTTATTTCTTATGAGTTGAGTTATGTGCGGTTTACACTTCTAACATTTAGAAATGACCACATAACTTTCTTATAGTTTATGGATTGAAGTGTACCATTAGATTAGATTCGTTAATGATTGAAGTGCCTGTGGATGAAGGCTTGTTGTTTGAATTGGAACGATTCAACAAATGTGTGTTTTAAGCCCACTTTGTTGAGTGGCAAATCAATTTTAAGCCCACTATGTTTGGTGGCAAACCCGCATCTTTAAGGCCACTTGAGGTAGCAAATTCAAACTATTTTTCGCAAACAAACATGAGTTGAATTGTTCCAATTTGAGCTAACTAGTCTATACTTGCTTGTGTGCATCACATAGTAAAGCTGGTTTAATAATCGGAATAAGAACACATAATGTTTATAAAAAATCATATCATGATTGGTAGAGGCCGATCTTTGATCGGACGAGTGGGGGTGCTCAATTCATGACCTTCCCCCCTCGTACCTAAGTTCCCAAGCCGAGGTAACTTTGCTAATGATGGACACGTGGCCTTTGGCACAAGTCAAGGTTTCCTAAATTTCTCCAAAATAAAATATTTAGGTGGCGACTCTGTATCTGGAAAAACAGTCCAATTTTGGCATTATTTGATTTAAAATCAATTTTCCACAATGATTTGTCGGATTTGGACTCTTTGGTGTTTATCAATTTCACATTGCACTTGTGGGATTAGATTCAGAACTGTGGGAGTCTGAACTGTGAGGTCTTTCTTTTCAAACCTTTCCAAAAGGCGGGGCACGGAAAGAAGGTGTGTCATGGTTTCTGGCAACTCTGCTGGGGACTTAGAGAACTTGACTCTAACTCATGATATGTTGTTTTATCTACACTTATGTGTCTCTTTGCATTTGCATTTGCATCGGTGCGCCTAGGTCATAGTGTTTGCCATCTGCTATTCTTGAGCGGTTTACCGAAGGCTTGCTTGGAAAAGCTTGTCAAAAGGCTGACCGATTACGGGCTCTACCACGATGGGAACACAACCCTTGGATCTGGACTACCGTTGTACCGTTTGATCCTCCTTTCACTTCTTAGTGTTAGGTGTGAGAGGTCTATTAGGTGGTCTTGCTAAGGTGCCCTTTTTGACCAATCGACCTAGTTGCATATCGGAAACCATAGAGACTGTTCCAAACTGGGACAGGTTGCTTACCCGAATGTAGGAATTGTATGAAACCGCTTGTTTTGCGTAGTGAATTCCTAGCTCCTGACAAAATTAGGACAAGGTAACCCTACCCCATCATAGGGGTGTTTTGACTCTCACTTGCTTGATATGCGTTTTTAGAGTGAAACTCTGCAGGAATGTATGTATCAGTTGCAAGTCTGGGTATGAGTTTTAGGCAGAAATCAGTGTTGAGTACAATTCTCCAGGTTATGATTACAACTCCATGTTGTTTGTGTTTGAGCCGAGGTGCTGTGCGATTTTTTATTTTTGTTTCTTTTTGCTTTATTTTCTTTTTGCAAGGTAGTCTTTCATCATTGCTTCAGACAATTTTGTTATCCCCCAAGCACTTTGGACCTGAGTAAGGCGACTTTACTGATCTGGGGATCTAGTAAGAGGACAGCCAGTGTTTGCTTCACTCCCACCGGTTACCAGATGGAGGAGCATCAGGCATAACTCACCAGTCCAGCAGTTACCTTTTCAGGCCCAGTCGTCTACTTCTACTCCGGAAAGAGAGTATTCACCAGTTCTGATAACCCAACATCCCTCAGTCAGCATGGAAGATATGCTTCGTCAGCTCCAGCAGACCATTGAGACTATGCAGCTAGATGTTGCCCGCCAAGTTGAGGTCACAGTCCACCAAGTTGAGATCGCAGCCCGCCAAGCAGAATTGATAGATAGGCTTCAGGAACAGCAAACTCAATCGGCAGTAGCCTCTGCATCCCATGCATTCCCAGCTGGAATTCTAGCACCCGGGGTCACAATTAATGTCCAGGAAAATGCGGGCATTCAGGCAGATCAGATCCCACCTCAAACCTCCAGGGCACCAGTTTATCAAACAGAGGCATTGTTTGAATTCGAGGTTGACCCTACTGCATTGAAGGTCAGCAAGCTAGAAAAGCTCTTCAAACGGGCACAGGGCGTGAATTCAATTCCTGATATTGAGGATGGCTATACTGACTCGGCAGTGACTTTGCCAGACAGATTTAAGATACTGCACATAGACCGGTTTGATGGTTCCGAGGATCCTATGGTCCATCTACGGTTATTTTCAGATATCCTACGACCAATGGGTCTTTCCAGACTGCAGAAACTATCGTTTTTTGGCCGGAGTTTGTCGGGTATAGCGGCCATCTGGTATGCCAAGCTTGAAGACTCTGTGAAGAGGAATTGGAATGAAATGGCCGAGGCCTTTATAATGCAGTACTCCTACAATACTCAGATTGAGGTCACTACTCGTGATCTTGAAGCGACCTGCCAAGAACCAAATGAGGGTTTCTCGAACTTTGTGACTCGATGGAGGGCTAAGGCTTCTATGATGACTACTCGGCCATCCAAAAAAGATCAAATCAGAATGATCGTCTGCAACCTGTAGGGGAGATTGCTGCAGAAAATGATTATCTTGCCGTTGTTCACTTTCGCTGATCTCCATGAGATAGGAGTTCGCATTGAGGATACAATGAGACAAGGGTTGATAAATGATGAGAAGGAGCAGCCCAAGAGGGCTTTCACACGCAGTTCCAATGCGGCTACTAGCGGTAGCGTAGCTGCACGGCCTTCAAATGTGAGCATGGTCACCACCACACCCAAGACTGCCAACCCCTTTGCCGGTACATCCAACACAACCTCACAAACCACAAGCCATCAAACCTGGGGCCAGAGGGTCTTCACGCCGCTCTATATGTCCTTATCTGCAGCCTTGAGGGTCCTAATCAAAAAAAGGCATCTTAAACCGTTAGAACAACGCCCACTGCCCGATCCTCTCCCACGTAAACATAACCCAGCCAAATACTGTACTTTTCACCAACAGCATGATCATGACACTGATCAGTGTACAGACTGCGTCATGAGATTCAAGATCTCATTGACAATAAGGTGATAGCACCTCCTGAAAAGCCCAATGTCACTACAAATCCTCTCCCACCACATAACCAAGCCACTCCACCCTAGCAAATACACCTCATCCACACACTGGTCATCCCTTATGACCCCAATATTTATATATACCCCTGCCCACCTACCTAAGCGGACGTTGTTCATCCCTAAGAGCACAGACTTGTGCATGATGAACACGTTAACAATCCAAACTAAACCCGTGGTGGTGACAGTGGAAGATGAAGAGAGGTCAGCCTTGGTGGAGAATATCAGTCCGTTGCCTGAGGGCTCTGAGGACTTACCTGAGGGGGTGTACAACCCGAGCTGCTATATTGTGCCAATCAACCAAGATAAGCCAGAAGTGGTCTTGCCAACTGGAATGGAGGTCAGTGTAGTTTGAGAAGACGGGCCAAGCCACGGATTAGATGATCTAGCTAACCTGGAAGAGGATATGAACAATTTGCAGTTCTTCAATGAGTAAGATCGAGGAGACGTGCATATTAATTGGTTTGATCTAAATGTGTCAACTGACAATTCTGGGTGGCTAAGTGATGAACCAAATATAGATGAGGGAACTGAATCGAAGCTTGGAGAACAGAAAGCGGGAATCGCAACAATGGTCGAAACGGCCGAGAGGAAGGGTGAACTACCGGAAAGCACAGGTAAAGAACAATTGGCTCAGAAACTGGGCATTGTTAGCACTGTACATACAGAACAAGAAGCCGTGCTGGAGCGATTTGGACAAGAAATAAGTGAAACTGATTAGAAAGCTGGAATAGCTCAACGCCCCGCGGGGAATGTTTCTGCTGAAAGAACACTTAGACCAGAACCAGAAAATTGCTTGTCGGTTGCCAGAGGTATGTGGTGGGAAAATGATGATCTGCATCTTACCCACACTGATGAGGATTGGAGTGAAGGCCTTCCTGACAATACCTGGTATGTGGAGGAAGTCGACCACATGACAAGAAGTGGCCGATATTTTAAACCACCACATCTAAGCCAACCCGAGGCATTTGGGAAGGACAAAAAGTTAGAGAAACAGAAGGAAAAGCAGTTAGAGGAAGAGGCAGTGCTGAAACAGTTGAAGAAGATTCAAGCTAACATATCTATCTGAGGGGTGCTTATGGCTTCGCAAGTGCACAGACTGGCTGTACTGACCACGATGGATAAAGCCAAGTTGTCCATTGAGACTACTCCAGAACAACTGGTGGGATTAGTCTTCCCGAGAGGCGTTGCGCCAACTTTGACCTTTTCAAACAAGAAATTACCGCCAGAAGGCTCTGCACACAACAAGCCTCTATATAGATCCGTAGAGTGCTGGGAAAAGTGGGTGCCAGTCGTATTAGTCGACACCGGGTCAGCAATCAACGTCTGTCCATGCCACACGACTTATGCTATTGGCCTGAAACTGGCCGATTTTGTACCTACAGCCCAGGTGATCCAGGCGTTTGACAATACAAGCAGAGAGGTGATAGGAACAGTGCAGATTAGAGTGCAGGTTGGACCCGCTCAACAGGATATTGTATTTCACGTCCTGGATGTTCCAGCCACTTTCAACCAACTACTTGGGTGACCTTGGCTACACCAAGTAAGAGCTATCTCTTCTACCTTCCACCAAATGCTGAAGTACCCCCATGGAAAATAGGTGACCATAGTTTTTGGGAATTCATCTATACATTCTCCGCCAGAGGTCACTACGCCTGTGCTGGAGATTGTGCATGGTGAAGAGGATGTTTTCATTTCGGGGTTTACTTTGGCTGAGGCCCGGGGGGTGCAGAATATCCTGGCTGTCGATGAGGGCTTTTATGTCAGCGCCCAATCCGTGTACTTCATGAACAAGTTGCAGCACATGCCCAGAATGGGATTAGGCAGAAGTGGCCGGAAAGGCGTTGCTGCATTGGCCGATGTGCCACATAACCCACATGCCTTTGGTCTTGGCTATATGCCTACCAAAGAGGATTAGGTGAGGAAAGGAAAAGAAATGGCCGGAAGGGCCAGAGCTAAGAAGATTGGAAAGCACTACGAGCTTGTGCACCGACCAATTCAGGGAACCCTGAATGGCTATTTTGTTCGGGAGGGGGAAGACTTTCCATTTTGTAGTTTTCCCAATTTTCAAAATAAACCAAAGAGAACTCTCAAAATCAACCAAAAACTTGCAAAACATATATATAACTCTAAGTAATTCCCTACCTCAAGTTTTGAAGAAGAAAAGGAGATGAAACCCTAGAAATTGATGGCGCCAAAACCCAATCTCCACTGTACACAATGTAGCTCTTGAGGAGCTCTTCAACCTTGATGATGGAACTTGGGTTGAAGATGCAATGAATCCAAGAAGATCAAGAGTTTGAAGAGTTTTAGTGTATGAAATGTAGAGAGAAGGGAGAGTAGTGTATTTTTAGTGAGAGAGTGATATAAGAAAAGTGACACACACAGCCCAAAAAGAGAAGAAAAACAAAGCTTCACAGACTCAGGCCCGTCCCACACGTGTGGCCTCATCCCCCGCACGTGCGACCCTGGTCCTCCAGCCCAAAATTTTTCTGGTTCGATTCCAGACACTCCGGACTCGACCATGCACTCTCCGAAACAAGTGACACTCAAACCCGGAATAAACAAGGACCAGAATTTGAGAAAAAGCTCTCGAACACAACAAACTCAAATAGGACAATAAGTGAAGCGACGTACAATGAAACCGGTCATCACAACCTTCCCACCATAGGAAATTTTGCCCCCGAAATTTGAATAAACTACCCAAACAAGATAAAGACGACAAGTGATCAAAACCATGCGAGACGTTGTTTTCAAATCATAATATCTATTTTCAATCAAAATTCGTCGTTCTCATCATAGTTTCCAAGGATCTAGTTTCAAGGCTAACAACAACGGTTCATAATATCATATAAGCATGAAATATTTCAATCAACAATAATGGCCACACATATTAATCTCATACTCAAAACAACAATACTTATAATAACACATGGCTTATACTCTTAATGCGTTTCCTCCAACACTAAGGAATACTACAAATTAAAACCACTTAAGCATTCACAAACAAATCCGGATACTTGGATCGAACTTCTGCCTCCCGTTCCCATGTTGCTTCTTCAACTTCATGGTGTCTCCATAACACCTTTACCAACGGTATAGTTTTGCCCCATAACACTTGCTCTCAAGTATCTAATATTTGAACCGGTCGTTCTTCGTAAGAGGCATCCTCATCCACCTCCAAATCTACCCAATCTAGCACATGAGAAGAGTCGGGTTCATACTTCCTAAGCATGGACACATGAAATACATTGTGAACCCCCAATAGTTGTGGTGGTAAGGCCAATCGATACGCCACTTCCCCAATTCTCTTCAATATCTCGAAAGGCCCAATGAACCTTGAAGACAACTTACCACTTTTACTGAATCTCATCAAACCCTGCCTAGGTGAGATCTTAAGGAATACGTGGTCACCAACTTTGAAGGACAAGGGTCGTCTCCTCTTATCGGCATAGCTTTTTTGTCAGCTTTGGGCTGTAACTAGCCTCTTCCGAATGAGAGAAACTTTCTCGGTTGTCTCCCTAACAATTTCTGAACGCATCAATGGTGCATCCCCTACCTCGGCCCAACAAACCGGTGATCAACAAGGTCGGCCATACAAGGCCTCAAACAGTGCCATCTCGATGCTAGCTTAGTAACTATTGCTATAGGCAAATTAAATCAACGGCAAATGTCTCTCCCAAGACCCCTTGAAATCAAGGACACAAGCTCTAAGTATGTCCTCCATAATTTGAATAGTACGGTCCGACTACCCATCGGTTTAAGGGTGGTAAGCGGTGCTAAAGGTCAACTTAGTTCCCAATGCCTCTTGAAGGCTTTGCCACTGTAATAACCCGACCCTCATATGTGTTTCTAGTACATTTTTAGTCCCTCATTCTGTGCATTTAAATGCTTACTGTGAAATTTTATGTGACATTACGTTTAATTAAGTGAATCTTATGAATATGGATTCATATCTGTCTATGTTACCATTATAATGTTTGGAGCAGAAATTGGAAGCCTTAGAAGCTTAATAATCTGAAATTGATTTTACATTTAAGATCAGCATGATTTTTAGGTCATAATACGATTTTCTGTGAAATTTTAATTTGGAATAATTAAACTGATTGGGTTTCGTCTTTATTCATTTTTTATATATATACTTGCTTCCCTAGACACTTGACTTATGAACTTGAACTCAAATATCTCCTGGGAAAGAAAAGGGAGAGTGTAGGGAAGAAGAGCTAGGGAGGAGAAGTTCAACAAGGAAGGAAATTGGGAAAATTGAGAAGGATTTAAGAGAATTAAGCTCAAGGTAAATTTAATGCACCTTGTATAACCTTGATCTTGGAGTTGGGTAAGAATTCCCTTTTCATTCATGACAATTAGGGTTTGTAATTGAAGATTATGTGTGATTCATGCTTGATTGAAAAGTTGTTCTCATTTGGTTATTTTGAGACTTAATTTAAGTGTTGTGTAGGGATTACACTCTAATCTATGAGTTTCATGCCAATCCATATGCTTATACCTATGTATTGTGCATACATTTTATAAACACAAGGAAATTGAATTTTATAGATGAAATTGGGAAGGTTTGTGACTCAGTTAAGTTTCCACTCATGTCTACTTTGTGATATCATAATTGTAACTTATGCCTAGAATTCTCATGTTGGAGTTACATGTAGGTACATGTGTGTTGTTTGTATGTTTAAAAGAATTGGGTTGTGTTCATGAAAGTTGGGTTTGTAACTTACAATTCCTGTAACATTATACACTTATAATCCATGTTATTGTAATGTTGAACCATTGTATTGCATTAATCTTTCTTATTTTGTGCTTTATGTTGAATTTGCCAAGTGAAGAGTTGCTTGAATTTCGGACAGCACAAACAGGGCAAATCACCGCACATGCGGAGGTCATGGCCGCACGTGCGGGAGGCCTTGCCGCACGTGCGGAAAATAGGGGAAATTGGACTTTGCATACTGAAAAATATGCATGTGCAGGACCTCACAGCCACACGTGCGGGAACCCTTGCGCCGCGTCACGCGGGCTCATACGCGTCACCCATGTTGTAAAATTTTATGCCTTTCGCTTCGTGCTTGACCCTCTGATATTTTTGAAATCTATATTTGATATTCTTAAAATGTCTGTAAATTCATTCAAACTGAAGTGAATCAGAAATTGAATTAAGAAGGAAAAAGAACTAATGTATAAGTTGTGCATGTGTGTAGGTCATAACCCGGGAGGAACAAGCGCTCCGCTACAGCACAGTGAGTACTAGTACTGCAGTTGTACATTTACCCACGCTCTGTTCTTTACGAGTTAATTACGTTTACATTTATAAAGAATTGGAAAATCTGCGTACATTAGTACGACTCTGGGACTATTCTACCTTATTGATATCTGGGCCTAAGGCCAATCTGTGAAATCTGTTGGGCCGAAGGCCAATCTGTAAACTCTGCTGGCTTAAGGCCGATCTGTAAAATCTGTTAGGCCTAAGGTCAATCCGTATGCTTCTGGGCGTAAAGCCATTCTGTTTAAAGACTGGGCCCTAGGCCGTTCTGGAAATAATTACAGTATAAAGTTAATCATATGTTCTCTGCAATTATTTACTTTATCATTCAAATTAATCATTAAATGTTTAAGTACTATTATTCACTGAGCCTGGCTCACTCTGTGTTATGTCTGCTTCTATAGGTAACCAACCCGGAGGTCAGTCTTAACCGTGATGCTCGTTTCCCTTTTGTCAACCTCTGTACACCCAGGCACCTAGAGGAAGCTCATTCCTTTTTGTGGAGTCCTTGCGGAGCTATTAGCTTAGTGCCTTGAATCTTTTGTCTGATGTTGTAAAATATGTTACACTTCCCTCTTCATAGTTTTGTTACACCCTCAGACTCGGGGGTGGGCCTGTATAATTACATGTGTGTTTATTATACATTAGATTACCTAGTATTAAGTGTATGATCCTGGAATGTTAGTATTAGCTCAATGGATGTTTATTTTACGTTGATAAATGCTTCTGTTCAGGCCCCATATGTTATACATATTGGTTTTGATGTCCGTTTCCGAAGTGATCATGCCCAAACTTTTAGGGGCAGGTTTGGGGCGTGACAGCCACAACCGGGCAGTAAAGTGAGGATCTCTATCTGATACGATGGTTATAGGAACTCCGTGAAGTCGAACTATTTCGCTAATGTACAACTCTGCCAAATGCTCAATTGAGTCGCTGGTACACATCGGAATGAAATGCGTAGACTTAGTCAACCTATCAACAATCACCCAAATGGCATCATTGCCCCACTGTGTTCTAGGAAGCCCAACTACGAAATCCATGGTGACGTGCTCCTATTTCCACTCAGCTATCGATAAGGGTTGTAACAAACTCGCTAGTCTTTGATGTTCGGCCTTCACTTGTTGACAAGTAAGGCACTTCGACAAAAAGGATGCGACATCCCGCTTCATACCCTTCCACCAAAACTGACGGCTAAGATCACGATACATTTTGGTGCCTCCCGGATGTACCACAAGGTGTGAGTGATGAAACTCCCAAAGCACTTTCTCTCTACAAGATTTTGGTACAAACAAGCGGTCTAGGAAGCGCACACTAAAGTCGGAGTGGACGTTCAAACCCTTCTCTTCCTTCCCATTGGAGATTCTATCACGAATTGACTCTACTTCACGGTCTCCTTGTTGTGCCTCTATAACTTTACTAATCAAGGTAGGTTATGAAACGCCCCAAGTTTTAATTACACGAAAACATTACCAAAGCCTTTAATTTAGGTCCAATGCCAATCTCCTATTGTGAAGCTACAAATAAATAAATACAAATACAAGATCCATTTCTTTTACATCCACTATGAAGTTATATAAAGAGACTCAAGGACTCCATAACTCTTCAATCAAAGAATCCAAATTTTCTTCCTGTAAAAAGATAACACAACAAGGGGTGAGCACTAATGCCCAGCAGGGATCTTGTAGTTCTACAACAATAACTAACACACAGATAGAAATGATCATACATGCAGAGTGATACCATATAGTAGGATGACATTTTGTAAGCTCAAAATATTGTACGTAGAATATCTTTTTCTCAAAAATTTTGTTGAACATTTAAGGAAAAACTTGTAGTCATGAAAGTTATCCCACATCATTAGAAAGACCATAAATTCTCTTTGAAAACAATTAACAATTTCATTAACAATTTCTTTGCCCCAAATTTGTTTCATATTATAACATGATTTATAATATCCATAACAAAGGTTCAATCGCTAATTTTTACATAATTTTCAAACACTTCCAAAATTCATTTAAACTTGTATATATATAATTCAACCTCTCAATTTCATGATTCTACTTTCAATTTAGGCAAAATCATTAATTATAATCATGAATCAACTTAGGGTTTTCAAGAAAAATCAAGACTTTCAAGAAAAATTAAAAATTCTCACACCACTACTTTTTATTCCAATTTTCCCATTGATTATACACCTAAGGTTCATAATCCACAATATTAACCCAACAATTGAACCCCAACACTTCAAGCCCTAAGCCCCCAAATCTCATGATGTAACAATATATGCTCAAAAATGTAGATTTTGTATTTATATAATCAAAATACCACAAATCTATCTATTAATGCAAGTATTGAAGAAGAACTAGGACCCCTACCTCAAGAATCAAGAAAAAGAGCAAAGCTTTGATGAGATTCCTTCACAAATCCAAACTTCAATCGATTGAAAAATGAGATCTTCAAGCCTTCTTCACTTTTTGATAAGATATCTTGGCCAAAACTTTGGGGAATGGAAGATATTTGGGCCAAAATCTCTAGAGTTTTCGGACTAAGGGTGAGAGGGATGAAGAGAGAAGATGAAGGTGTGAATAATGATCTAGAAAAGTGCTTTTAAACTTGCTGAATTCGCGCAGTCCGCTTGAGCATCACTTTCCATGCTCAAGCGTACCTGCTTCCAGCACAAATACTAAAACTTCAAACGAGCATAACTCTCTCATCCGGACTCCGTTTTAGGTCGTTCTTGTGTCCGAATCGAAGCTCCGGAAACAAGCTTTCCAATGGTTCTAGCTTCACACCCAAATTCAAAGTGTGGAAAAAGAAAAGGAAAAAAAAGTGATGGCTGTTCGTAGGAAAATTATCCGAATTAAAGTTTTTGATCCAATCTTACTTTACCATCATGTTACCACTTCGATCAATGTCCCAAAATAAAACAAGGAGGCTCCAAACACAATAATAAAAGGTCAAAAACAATCTCACTAGTCTTGAAAATTCAAACTCAACCAGGCAGATAGCTCGAGCGCCCAATATTGCGCTCGAGCGTACAGACCAACAAAGTCGGCCGCTCTAGCAACCATTCCTACGCTCGAGTGGGAATTCACAACTCTCAGAATTTCGAGCAAACTGCAAGAGTACTGGAAGCCGCACAGGTCCGCTCGAGCGTCAACTCTCCCGCTTGAGGAAAAATTTCTGAATCGTTACAATCTTCCTTCCTTAAGAAATTCCGTCCTCGAAATTGCATCTATTCTAACAAAAATAGCAACAACCTTAGACTCACCAATTCTTAACAACCCCTAGTCCAAAAATAAAGCATTAAAGCACCCATATATACATCCACCAAACCTCAACAACTTTCAATTACACCTTACCTCAATTCTAAACCCAAAAGTACAAAGTGTCATACGTTGGGCACTCAAAGTAAACAAAGTTGCACCCTCTTTGCACTCCCCCAAGTGCAATTCAAACTTGCCGATGTCATCCAACATAACTCATTCCCGAATGGCCACACTCACCAAACTACTCAATGGATTTCCGACTTAAGGCATCGGCCACTACATTCGCCTTTCCCAGATGATAGTGTAACTCGAAGTCATAATGCTCCAAAAATTCCATCCACCTCCGTTGATGTAAATTCAAGTCTTTTTGGGAAAACAAATACTTTAGACTCTTATGATCAGAGAAAACCTCAAACTTCCCACCGTATAAATAATGCCTCCAAATTTTCAAGGCAAACACTACTGCAGCTAATTCCACGTCGTGGGTGGAGTAATTCTTCTCATGAGTCTTCAATTGTCGTGAACCATAAGCTACAACCTCTCCCCCCTGCATCAAGACACAACCAAGCCCATCTCAAGACGCATCATAATAGACGATGTAACCCAAACCTCTTTCTGGAATTATCAACACCAGTGCGGTAGTCAGTCTAGTCTTAAGCTCTTGGAAAGACTTTTCACAAGCCTCACTCCATACAAATTTGACCCCCTTTCTAGTCAATCTAGTCAAAGGCGCGGCTAGTCTAGAAAAGTCCCTTACAAAACGCCAATAGTACCCCACCAATACCAAGAAACTCTAAACCTCAAAAACATTTTTGGGTTGTTCCCAATCATGCACAACATCAATCTTCGAACAGTCTACGGTTACCCCCTCTCTTGACACTACAAGACCCAAAAACTTCACCTCGATGAGCCAAAACTCGCATTTCTCAAATTTAGCATACAACTGATGCTCCCTAAGTAAATCAAGCACTACCCGCAAGTAAGCCTTGTGTTCTTCCTTGGAGGTTGAATAAATTAAGATATCGTCCACAAAGACGACTACAAAATGATCCAAGTATTCTCTAAAAATTCGGTTCATCAAATCCATAAAGGAAGCCAGTGCATTGGTCAACCCAAATGGCATTACAAGGAATTCATAGTAGCCATAGCGCGTACGAAAGGCCGTTTTCTGGATGTCCTCCTCCCGGACTCTCAACTGATGGTACCCCAACCTCAAATCTATCTTCGAAAAGCAACAAGACCCTCTAAGTTGGTCAAACAAGTCATCTATTCTGGGTAAAGGATACTTGTTCTTGATAGTAACCCAATTCAACTTACGGTAATCAATACACAACCGCAACGACTCATCCTTCTTCTTCGCAAAGAGAGCCGGTGCTCCCCAAGGCGATGTACTAGGGTGAATGAAACCCTTATCTAAAAGCTCTTGGAGTTGAATCTTTAACTCATGTAACTCCGCGGGTGCAAATCTATACGGCACCATGGAAATTGGTGTCGTTCCAGGCACTAAGTCAATGGTGAACTCGATCTCCCAGTGGGGTGGCAAACTAGTAAGATTCTCGAGAAATATGTCCGGGTATTCGCAAACTACCCTTGGCAACTAAACACGAGTCCCGTCACTCTCACTATCCAAGAGAGTAGCAAGAAGGCAACTAAGCTCGTTTCTACTACGAGGGTCAAATACTGGTGATAACACCCTATCAACTCGGTCTCCCAGAAAGTAAAAACAATCACCACTCGAGGTGCACACTGTGACCCTCTAACGAAAACAATCAATCACTGCTCGATACGAAGACAACCAATTCATGCCTAGAATAACATCAAAACTTGACATGTTTAGCAATACAAAAGCAAACGGAAGTTGACGCCCAGCAACCTCTATCTCACAACCACAACACCCCCGATCTAAGTCAACTGTAACCCGAACTGGTGACTCTACTCTGAGCGAAGACACTAACCGTGTCACCTCTAATCCCAATGCAGACGCAAAAGCAGTAGATATAAATGAATGAGACGCACCCGTATCTATCAACACATTAGCCAAAGAATTACACACAACAAAAATACCTCTCTGGCCGAGGATCCGACAAGCTTCTGCACGCAGTAAAGATACACGCACCCCTGTGGCCTCTGATCAACCTACTCATCTCTCGGAGCATAGGCCTGCTGCACTAACTGAGCCGAAGCGGCTCCTTGATTAGCTTGCGAAGTATGGACTAAGTGAGCTTGCTGGTAGCTCTAAGTCTGTCTCGACCCTAATGCGCCAGATGCGCCTCCCAACTGCGGGCAAGCTCTCTTCATGTGCCCTGACTGACCGCACTGATAACAAGTAAGCCCCTACCCCCTACTCTGATATTGACTTTGAGATCGGTTAGGTGGTGGTGGTGGTGGTGGTGGTGGTGGTGGTGGTGGTGGCAACATCTGCTGTCCTCCTCCCTTCTACGGACATGCAAAGGCCTTGTGACCCGGTTAGCCACATTTGAAACAAGAAAAACCACTCAGTGCACTCTTTCCCGAGCCCGCACTGGGCAAGGGAAAGGTGGATTTAGATTCCTGCAGTTGGGACCGAGATAAAAATGTGTTCCTGCTCTTCTTGTTGGGCCTATAGTCCCCCTATGACCCTTGACCCCTCGACCTTGACCTTCGGATTCTCTCCTTCTCGACTTCCACGGTAATCTCTACGTGTGCCGCCGCTTTCACAAGTCAATTATAATTCCGGATCATGTTCCCAGCAACCTTGAACAAGATTTTGGTCCGGAGTTTCTTTTCAAACTCAATGCAACGGCGCTCTTCCGTTGCTACCAACTCTGGTGCGAACCGGGACAAACTAGTGAAGGCCGCTTCAAACTTGGCCACGGACATGTAATAACCCGACCCTTGTACATGTTCTCTGATATATTTTCAGTCCCTTATTCTGTGCATTTAAATGCTTACTGTGAAATTTTATGTGAAATTAAGTTTAATTCAGTGAATCCTATGGTTATGGATGCATATCTGTTTAATAAGAGAAAAATCTATCACAATTATAATGTTTGAATTAGAAATTGGAAGGCTTAGAGACTTAATTACCTGAAATTGATGTTATATTTGAGTTCAGTATGATTTTTAGATCATAATATGATTTTCTGTGAAATTTCAATTTGGAATGATTAAACTGATTGGATTTCATCCTTATTCACTTTATATATCTATCTATCTCCATATGTTGACTTGGTGATCTCTACTCAAAAAATATATCCTGGGAGAGAGAGTTGAGAATAAGAGAGTTTGAGAGGAAGAGGGGATGTTCATCAAGAAGAAGGATTGGGAAAAATTGAGAGGATTGTAGAGATTTGAGCTCAAGGTAAGTTAATCCATCTCCAATAATTCCCTATTTGGATATAAATAAGGTTCTCTTTATATATAAATATATATATAAGACTAGGGTTTGTAATTGAATTAATGGTAAGGATGTTGTATCATTTTGACCATTTGAGTTAAATTGAGTCTCATGGAGATGAATTACCTTCTATTCCTTCATTTTACATGCTTGATCATGTTTATGTATTTAGATGTTTGATCTTGTTGAATTCATGGAAGTTAATAGTTTGATTTTGGAATCAAAACAAGTTGATGAAATTAAGCTTGAATTACCCTTGAAATATGTTGGTTTTTCATGTTTTAAAGAAAGATTGCATGAGATCTTGGTTTGAATTTGGGTTTGCAAACTCACACCTTGATGAATTTTCGGACACCCTGTTTTTGCCCAGACCGCACGAGCGGCCACGGGCACCGCACAAGCGGAACCTGAAGAAAAAAAGGAGGTTTTCATTCTGCTTTTGGGCGCTCGAGCGGCCGGATTTCTCCGCTCGAGCAGAATTGGGCCGCACGAGCGGCCAAAGTGGGCGCACGAGCGGCCATCCCTGTTTCAGCATATAATGGGTAACTTTAAATAAGCATATCTTTCACATCCAGACTTCGTTTTGAGTGATTCTTGAGCCTAAAATTAAGCCCCGGAAGTCTAGTTTCCATTGGTGGTAATTTGACTCCCAAATTTTAAGTACAGAAATAGTTATGCCCAAATTAGTGAGAGTTGCTCACTTTCTGTCTACCGGTTTTGTACCCTTTCTTCACTTAAACTATTTTCCTATCGATTCCTCCTATCTTCTGAGGCATGGATTATTTTCCTATAACCTATGGAGGACTAATGAGATTAGAACCACCATGGCTATTGATTAAGGAATAAGAAAGAGATTGGTTTTATTCTCTGCTATGTACATTTTGTTTGTAGGTCAAGACGAGGACATCGTTCCACCGCTATCAGAAACCTATCACTGGCATACTCCGGGAGGAATGATCGCCCCATCACAGCACTGTGAGTAGTAGTACTGTAATCGTACATTTACTTACCGTTAATAATTCTTATTATTAACGTTCTGTTCCTCGCAAGTAATTACGTTACCATTTATGTTAAATGAAAGTCGGGATGAACTTATGTAAACGTTGAAAGGTTTTGAAGGACTTTGTGTACGTCGGTATGATTCTGGAACTCTCTGCGTTCCGATTACGGTTAATGGTTATCATTAGTGTGCTGTAAATTACCTATGAACTCCGCACAAGAATTATATATGAATATTAATACTATGCTATTAGTTGACGGGAAGAAATTATGAATGTAAATCCCACTTAATAGGAACATGATATTTTGAACGAAAACATGATGTTCTGAATGACCTATCATGAACTTCTACAGTTT
The DNA here is from genome assembly GCA_025200525.1 of Camellia lanceoleosa. Classification (NCBI taxonomy): domain Eukaryota; kingdom Viridiplantae; phylum Streptophyta; class Magnoliopsida; order Ericales; family Theaceae; genus Camellia; species Camellia lanceoleosa. The sequence goes on from CM045770.1 coordinate 196,244, forward strand.
TATTTGGTTCAACACACGTATTATGGCATAGATATCTACCCAGAGTGGATCATCAGAATGAGTAATGAGTTAAGACCACGGATTATTTTATACGTTAATAACTACCAAGAAGTATGATAAACATTGGATTGACTTCCGAATGACTCAACCTAAAGACAGAATTAACTATCAATGACATTGTCATGTAACTCACGTTATGATGTAAGTTGTTCTGTCTTTATTAAGTGTACTGTAATGATGTGATATAATAAGAAATGCTCTATTTTCTGATATGTTACGGTTTGAACTAATGAACGATTGCCCATATATGTAAAAGTATCCATGGCATCCTTAGCACAAGGCCCTTACCCGGGGTAATAATACCGTGGTCTATGGCCCTTACCCGGAGGTAATAATACCGTGGTCTATGGCCCTTGCCCGGGGGTAATAATACCGTGGTTCAAGTATGTTGCAAGTTCCCGGTAACTAGGGTTCCGTTACGGAACTAACAAGTATGCTCTATATGAATTTGTTCTGTTTAACCATTTCGCTTATGCTATGTTATGACATGATTTGATTCGATCGGTCTTTAAGATCTAAAGATTTCTGGTATGGAACAAAGTGCTGTATGGAACTAAGTGCTGCAATGCGAGCCACCTCTAGAATCCGTACGAGCCACCTCTTGAGTCCATACACATGTGAAAGTTATGAGGCCTATGGCCGTTCTGTAACATCTGTGGAGCCTATGGCCAAATTGTGACATCTGGGCCTATGGCCATTCTGTATGATCTGTTAGTATGAAACAAAGTGCTGTACGGAACTAAGTGCTACCTTGTGAGCCACCTCTAGAATCCGTGTGAGACACCTCTTGAATTCATACTTGCATGAAAAGGCTTCATGCCATTCTGTTAAGGGCTTCATGCCACTCTATTTAAGATTGGGCCTAAGGCCATTCTGAAATTGGTACAGAAACGAATTAACCATATGATCTCTTTATTTATAAATGCATGAATATGTATTATAATTCAAGTCGAGCATTGAAATGGTTATGCCCTATTATTCACTGAGCTTGACTCACTTTTATATTATGTTTGTTTCTGTAGGCACTCAACCTGGGGGTCAATCTTAACCCATGGCATCCATTCCTCTTGTGTTAACCTCAGAGTGTCCAGACACCTAAATGAAGACTGCTCATTATGAAGTATGCTAAGCTTTGGTTTTATACCCTGATTGTCTGTCTTAGATTAAAGTGTATGTGATCCTTATTCCCTTCAGTATCTTTATTATGCGCCCAATCTTGAGGGATGGGTCTCTATATGTATATATATATAGCTAGATTCTCAAATGCATGTCACTATATGTTTATTTGCTTTATGTTTTGGTTGTGATCCTGGCATAGTAGTGATAGCTCAATGGATGTTTTGTATGTTCTTACATGATATTTTATATATATAATGCTTCCGTTCAGGCCCCATATCTTATGTACATCGAGTTAAGTGTCCGTTTCTGAAGGAGTCATGCCCAAACTTTTAGGGGCAGGTTTGGGGTGTGACAGGACATATTGAGTTGCTTAAGGTCTTGAAATTCTTGCCTCAACCTCTCCCTAGCAGTGGGAGGTAGGTACTTGTCTTGGAAAGCCACTACAAATGCTTTCCATGTCGGTTCTATTCGGCCCTTGGCATATTTCTACCATTGGCTCGTATCCCCCTTGAGATAGTAACTCACAAGAGTCACTCTAAGCTCACTGTCTTCGATGTGAAGCATCTCAAATGTCTTCACTGTCTGTTCAAGCCACTCATCCACCTTCTTACGCTCGAGGCCACCGTGGAACTCATCCGGCTTAGCCCGCAAAAACTCCCTAGTGAGAAAGCTCGCCCTCGTCTCTACGGCGTTCTCTATAGCCTGGTTCTCCGCCTTTAGTATGTTCATCGACTCCCTCAAGGCCCCTGCCATTTCTCGAGCTAGGGCCCCCATTGCTGCTTGACCTGCTTGCCCCAGAATTTTCGATTGTCCCACTTGCTCAGCCATATTAGCTTGGCCCAACCCCTCCTCTTGTACCGAAACCTCATGGACCGGTACCTCGTGCACACCCCGGCGAGCCCTACCACACCTTCCACCTCTACCACCTTTACCGCCACGGGTTTGACCCCTTCTTGACATCCTAATTAAGGAATAAGATAAACAATTTAGCACATAATCTCAAATGAGCTCTCAAATCCTCTCACTCATTTGAATACAACAATTCAATACAATTTCTACCATACAAACAATTCAATTCACTCCACATAAGCACTTAGTCATATAAGCACATACGAATTATTCTTTTGTGATGAGATTCATCCCACGAAAAACTAAGAATTCTTAGTAGAACGAGTATTGATCAGGTACCCTTCTAATAAGACCTTAAGGAATTTAATAGACGCAAATAACATCCCAAAAGTCCAATCCCATACCCATATTGTCACATAAGCATGTTATCACATAATCACGAAAAACAAAACATTTCCTAATCATGCGAAATGAACCTACTGTGGCAAAGCAACCACTTCCCGCGAGCCCCAAGTATTCAAACCCGGCAGCTCTGATACCAAGTTGTAACGTCCCAAAATAACCCAACACAAATTAGGTACATCAACCAACATCCATTAAGGCATAATAGCAATCTCCAACCTTTACCTCATTAATCAAAAGGTTTGTACAAAAGTTCCACATGCGAATTATACATTTAATGATATAGAAATACATGAATCTATAGCATGTAGAACATCAAATCCCAAAAATAAATAAAATGCCCTTAAGGGCTTACATATTCCAAGGCTTGAGCCCGGTTACACAAAAATGGTTTCACAAACCCATATATTTATAGCCCTTGGCTAGCAAAATAAATCACAACAAAAATAGAGTCATTTACTCTTCACAAAATATGTCCACGCTCTCAACTCGGCGGGATCACCACATCTTTTCCTGCACCAAAATCCTATAGGGGTGAGCATAAAACCCAGTAGAGAATCCTTAACAAAGTATATACATTTATGCAAGATTTCCAATATTGAATGCAAATGCCATGCATTGCCAATTAAAAGAGGTTTCATTTACATCCCTTTTAAAAAGTCACCGTGTTCAACGATAGCTTGAAATCTCAACAATTCTAAAATTTACAATATTATTCACTGGGGCGGTAAATATGACTCAGGTAATCCCTAGGTTGGTGTCTGCAAGTAGGCTTAACTAACGCTACCAAAAACCCCACTTTATTGGTTGCTAACCGGAAGGGAAGTGGTACCACCTCCACACGCGTTTTCGGTCTTTCACCCCGGATACTCAGGCCAACTTAATCCATTTCATCTACACCTCCTATCCGGACTTACCAACGTATTTACCCCAAAACATTTCGATAATTCCCATTTCAAACATATTATTTTTCCAATGTAAGCTTTTCCATAACTCAAATTCAAGATGCATAATTATCAATTGAAAGAAGATGTAATGCAATAATTAACATTGCTTCATAACAATTCTCCATCTTTAAGTGTCTCAACAACAACACAATGTTAACCAAAATTTCCATTTTTCCTCCCTTCAACATTAATTCACAAAATACCACATGTTTAATTAAATCTAACAACGCGTAACAACCTTTCCAAATCACAATTCTCATCATTCATGAAACTCAACAATGTGCCAATTCACAACTACATGTTTATATACATTTAACAATAAATTCAAGTATGGTCTCCAAAACCCCCATACATCAAGAAGTTATCATATTTGCAACAACGTTATAAAATTCTCACACACTCTTTCATTTAATCCAAGAAAGATCCATCAATTCCCACATTTTTCCCAAAACCCTAATTTCTAGGTTTTTCACAAAAACCCCAACATTTCCTCATCTCTTTACAAAACCTCACTAAATACATCAATCTCAACCCATGTGGTTCAACATTTCAAGAAATTTTTTAAAAAGAACTAAAGATGGATTTTCTTCTTACAAGGCCATCAATTTCTTGAGCCAAAAACAAATTTTCAAAATAAACCAAAGAGAACTCTCAAAATCAACCAAAAACTTGCAAAACATATATATAACTCTAAGTAATTCCCTACCTCAAGTTTTGAAGAAGAAAAGAAGATGAGACCCTAGAAATTGATGGCGCCAAAACCCAATCTCCACCGTACACAATGTAGCTCTTGAGGAGCTCTTCAACCTTGATGAAGGAACATGGGTTGAAGATGCAATGAATCCAAGAAGATCAAGAGTTTGAAGAGTTTTAGTGTATGAAATGTAGAGAGAAGGGAGAGTAGTGTATTTCTAGTGAGAGAGTGATATAAGAAAAGTGACACACACGGCCCAAAAAGAGAAGAAAAACAGAGCTTCACGAACTCAGGCCCGTCCCGCACGTGCCCCTGCACGTGCGGAGCCTACTTCCCGCACGTGCGGCCCTCTAATCCGCACCTCACCCCGCACCTGCATATAATGCAGTGTGCAAGGCTGAAAATGCTACACTTCCCGTACCTGCGGCCTCATCCCCCGTACGTACGGCCCTGGTCCTCCAGCCCAGAATTTTTCTGGTTCAATTCCAGACACTCCGGACTCGACCATGCACTCTCTGAAACAAGTGACACTCAAACCCGGAATAAACAAGGACCGAAATTTGAGAAAAAGCTCTCGAACACAACAAACTCAAAGAGGACAATAAGTGAAACGACGTACAATGAAACCGGTCATCACAACATCAAAATCCATCGTGACCTGCTCCCACTTCCACTAGACTATAGGCAAAGGTTACAACAAACCCGCTGACCTCTGATGCTCAGCCTTCACTTGTTGGCAAGTAAGGCATTTCGATACAAACATGGCTACATCCTTCTTCATACCTCTCCACCAAAACTGGCAACGCAGGTCACAATACATCTCTATGCCTCCCAGATGCACCGCAAGGCATGAATGGTGAAACTCTCGGCAAGACTCCGGCACGAACAAACAATCACGGTATCTCACACTCTAGTCGAGATACACAGTCAAGCCCTTCTCTACCTTCCCACTGGAGATCTTCTCTCGGGGAGATTCTACCTCAAGGTCACCTTTCTGCGCTTCTAACACTCGGCTCACAAGTGTAGGTTGTGCAACTACTGAAAACAAGGCTGCAGACTCAACAGACTCTCCCAGATGTAAGTCAAAGTCACCAAGAGCACCCAACATTTCCCATTCCCGAATGGCGATACAAGCTACGCTACTAATTGACTTCCTACTCAAGGCATAGGCCACAACATTGGCCTTTCCCGGATGATAATGCAACTCAAAATCATAATCCTCTATGAACTCCATCCATCTTCTCTGCATCAAGTTCAAGTTCTTCTGTGTAAACAGATACTTCAGACTTTTGTGATCAGAAAACACCTCAAATATCTCCCCATATAAGTAATGCCTCCAAATCTTCAAGGCAAAGATCACTGCCACTAATTCTAAGTCGTGAGTAGGGTAATTCCTCTCATGAGTTTTCAACTGCCGCGCCCCATAGGCCGCTACCTTCCCTTCTTGCATCAAAACATAGCCTAAACCTTCCCGTGAAGCATCACAGTATACTGAATAGCCCAAACCCCTCTCCGGAATAATCAAGACTAGAGCAGTGGTAAGTCTAAGCTTAAGCTCTTGGAACGACTTTTCACAAGTCTCACTCCACACAAATTTGATTCCTTTCCTCATAAACCTAGTCAAAGGTAAGGCTAATCTCGAGAAGTCCTTTACAAACCGACGGTAATACCCGGCCAACCCCAAGAAACTACAGATCTCGAAAGCATTCTTAGGTTGTACCCAATCTTGCACTGCCTCTATCTTGGATGAATCTACAATCACCCCTTCCCCAGATACCACATGGCCTAAAAACTTAACTTGTTTCAGCCAGAATTCACACTTCCTAAACTTAGCATACAGCTTATGGGCTCTAAGTAATTCAAGCACCACTCGTAAGTGTTCCTCGTGCTCCTCCTTAGAGGGTGAGTAAATCAAGATGTTGTCCACGAAGACGACCACAAAACGGTCTAAGAACTCTTGGAAGATTCGGTTCATCAAATCTATAAACACAGCTGAAGCATTGGTTAGCCCAAAAGGCATCACTAGGAACTCATAATGGCCATATTGCATATAGAATACTGTCTTTGGGATATCCTCCTCCCTTACCCTCAACTGATGATAACCTGATCTCAAGTCTATCGTAGAGAAACAACAAGACCCCTTCAACTGATCAAACAAATCATCTATACGAGGCATTGGGTACTTGTTCTTAATAGTTACCTAATTCAACTTCTGGTAATCAATACAAAGTCACAACGCTCCATCTTTCTATTTAGCAAAGAGAGTCGGTGCTCCTCAAGGTGATGTACTAGGGCGAATATAGCCCTTGTCTAATAATTCCTGGAGTTGAATCTTCAACTCACTCAATTCAGCAGGTGCAAATCGATACGGTGCCATAAAAATCAATGTTGTGCCAGGCACTAAATCAATAGAGAACTCGATCTCTCGATGAGGTGGTAAACTAGTAAAGTTCTCGAGAAAAACATCGGGGTATTCACAAACCACCCGTGCCAACTCAACCCGAACTTTATCACACTCACCACTCTGAAAGTTAGCAAAAAGGCAACTAAGCTCACTCCACCCACGCAGATTATATACCAGGGATAAGACTCTATCCACCCGATCTCCGAAGAAATAAAAGCAATCACCGTTTAAGGTACATACAGTAACCCTCTGACGGTAGCAATCTGTAACAGCTTGGTATGACGATAACCAGTCCATACCCAAAATAACATCAAAACTAGTCATCCAAGCAAAACAAATGCAAATGGAAGTCGACGATCGGAAACCTCGATGTCACAACCCCGACACCCCAGTTTCAGAATAACTTCACCACCAATGGGTGACTCTACACAAATGGGAGATGCTAGCTGTGCCAACTCCAAACCCAAAACCGATGCAAATGCAAACAAAATAAATGAATGAGATGCACCCGTATCAATCAACACATTAGCAACTGAATTGCAAAACAGAAAGGTACCTCTCACTACTGATGGAGCAAGTACAAGATCTGGCGCTGTAACAGCATACACGCGCCGAATAGGTCTCTGCTCAACCTGCTCACCCCTCAAAGCATAAGTCTCGTGCACTGACTGAGCCGAAGCGGCTCCTTGATTAGCCCTCAAGGCCTGTGCTAACTGTGTAGGTTGGTGACTCTGTGTCTGCCTCGAACCAGATGCACTAGGTGTGCCACCCAACAGTGGGCAAAACCTTTTCAAGTGCCCCGCCTGCCCACACTGGTAACAAGTGAGCAGCTATCCTTTACCCTAACTCTGGCCTTGAGAATGAGCCGAAGATGATGCTGCTCGCTGCCCTCCTCCCTTCTTCGAGCAAGCTGGAGACTTATGGCCCAACTGACCACATTTGAAACAAGTGACGTCTCCCTGACCACCTTTCCCAGACCCCGAACCTAGTACTGGAAAAGTGGACCTCCACTGAGTTCCCTAGGACGATTGGGGGTTAGAACCCCTCTACCTCTTACTATCCCCCTGGTTATCCTGACTCCTCCTGGAGCCCCTCATCCTCTCCTCCTCCGCATGCATGATAGTCTCAAGATGGGCTGCCACCTCCACAAGGTGCTCATAGTCTCTAATCATGGACCCGGCCACTCGGAACATGAGACTGGTCCTCAACCTCTTCTCAAACTCCAAACACCGACACTCCTCAATCGCCACCAACTCCGGTGTAAACCTAGACAAGCTAGTGAATGTGGCTTCAAACTTAGCCACAAGTGTATTCAATTGTTTGAGATAAGAAAATTGATCCCTCAACTTCTTCCTTACTATAGCAAGTAAGTACTTGTCCTAGAAGGCATCGACAAAGGCCTCCCAAGTCCCTCCAATGCGCCCTCGCGCATACTTCCACCACTGACCCGCGTCTCCCTTCAATTGGAAGGACGCCAAGGTCACTCTCAAACCCCCATCTTTGATACCAAGCATCTCAAAAGTTTTCACCATCTGTTCCAGCCACTCATCAGCCTTCAATGGTTCCATAGGGTCACCCAGAAACTCGTCTGGATTCGACTGGAAGAACTCTCTCTTCAGAAAAGACAGCGCTGCCTCAGTCACTTGGGCCTAGGCCTGATTCTCATCCCTGAGAATGTCCATGGATTCACTCAATGCTCTGACCATTTTGTGAGCTAAGGCGCCCATGGCCTGTTGACCAACTAGTTCGGCCACATTGGCCTGACCAACTCCTTCCTCCTATGTCGGAATTTCACCCGGCATAGGCATCTTGCGCCTACCACGCCTACCACCACCACATCCACATCCTGACATCCTAATAAAGGTAACGATAGACATTAGCACATTTACAAATGTGTTGAAGCTAATTCACTCATGTCCTAATACGATGACAACTGTAATTCACTCCACATAAACACATAATCACATAAACACATATGAATTTCCTTCCTAGATAGTGACTGTCCCGCGACGTTGCTAGAGTTCCAATTAGAAATAGCAGTAATCAAATGCTCTTCTAATAGGACTTCCAGAAACCCGTAGACTCAATTAACATCTTAGGAACTAAATCCCATACTCATATAATCACATAAGTATGTTATCATGTAAGCACATCTCGTCTATACTTTAAGTCTCTAACAAGCGAGACAAACCCATTGCGGTACTAACCACTTTCCCATGTACCCAAAATATTCAAATCCGGTACGCTCTGATACCAAGTTCATAAAAAGTATTTCGAATGTCGAATTTGGAATGTTTTGATCAATTCATTGTAGTGCGACTTACTAATACACCAAGTTTAAATTTACATAGTAAATTCATATTTTAAATATTTTGTTTTGGTATTTTTTTTCTAAGCATAATTTATGAATGGTTTTTAGATTGGGAGAATATTGAGTAAAGTTTGTTGTGGTTATTCATGTCTGATTTTGTGAATCTTGCGCATAGAATGAAAAATACTTTGAAAAGAATTGAGGAGAGAGTCTGGCTTTCTCAAGTGATTTGATTTCCATATAAAACTTTGAAAAATCCATTAATTAAGGTATTTGAAAGGAGAAGATGCACGTGAGGAATATGGAAGAGAATTGTGGAGAGAGTCTGACTTTTTCAAGTGATTTGATTTCCATATAAATAATTTGAAAAATCCATTAATTAAGGGATTTGAAAGGTCAAAAATAGAAAATTTAAAATGTGTTACTATAATGATCAAATAATTAATTACTACCTTAAACAATATATATAATTAAATTATGGAAAAAGGTTGAGACCCCTTTTTTCCCTTGAGCCCCACTACCCCCAATATATTGGGATTTGCCAACTTTTTGCTTTTTGTTTTTTGTTTTTTTTTTTCCTCCTATCACTTACTGATGTGTCTGTGGGGGTTGTGGAGGTCAAGGAAAAAAGGGGTCTCTATCATTTCTGTTAAATTATTAAATAACAAGTGTCTTTTCTAGATTTATAATTTTCAAAAAAAAAAAAAAAGAATTAATACTTTGGAATCTAAAAATAACACAATATTTTTATTTTATATAATTGTATTTTTCACTTTACGTTTTATACAATGAGGTAAATTGCATTTTGTTTTCTTTTGTTGAGCCATCGAACTTCATTTCATCCTTCCATTTCATCCTTCCATTTATTAATGTTGTTTTATCACTTCCTCCTCCTTATTAGGATAGCTAATTTCATCTATATGTCCTTGTCAAAAAGTAAGAAAAGTATAGGAGTGTCACATTTCCATTAAAAAAAAATTGGTTACTAAATCATAGAAATATAGAAAGAAAGTTGCAATGGTTAAAGGTGATTACAAACTAAATTTGTGTTTAGATTTTGAATTTGATTGTTAGAGGGAGAGAGAGAGAGAGAGAGAGAAGGAAATATGAAAAGAAAAGTGGTTTACATTTCAATTTTTCTTTTAATTTTTTTATCTTCAAAAGATCTTACTCAAAATTCAAGATTTAAGAGAATATGAACATTTGGGAGGGATAGACACCCAAACAATTGCCTCTTTTCTTGGTCTTAGGAATTTGGATCCTAACACTCTCCATATGTTGAAGCAAGACAAATAAACAATGATGATAACAACCAATCACAGATTTGATTTAATAAAAAGCATATCTATATATTCCAAGGAATTGATATTATGGTTAATTTGTTAGTAATGTACTAGATATATATATTCAATGATCATGGTTAATTCTTGCTTATTTTTTCAAGTTGAAATTATTTACAATAATGTTATAAAGGTAATGTTATACTTTATGCAATTTATGACATAATTCAATCATATGAGAGTTATAACTATTAAAAAAATAAGTTATAAACAAATACCACATAAGATATAAACCTAGAAATGAGTCATAACTATTTAAAGAGAGAGAGATTTTATTGTTTAATTATTACCAACTTCCACAATCAGTATTTAAATAGAAAGACTGTGATAGGCATACAATTGGCAATTCCATATCACCTCATATTTTATTTTTTTTATTAAGTTAAGATTTGTTCTTCAAATTTTAATGAAAATTCAAACAAATTTGTCCTTAATGGGAGCGCCTTAATTGCACACTCAACAGCATCAAGTTAGTTATTTTGTTTGATTCAAACTTCAAAATGTCATAAATTTTGATTGTATATATTCTTTTTAAATAAAATTAAAAAATTTAGAATCTACTTATCGTGATATAAAATCAAAATGGATTATGAAATTTTGCATGTAAAAAAACTAATAAATTTAGTAGTTTTTGAAGTAAATTTCCTAGTCTTCTAAACTGTGAAATTTCAAATGTAATAGTTACTCAAGCTAAAAAATTATAAAATTATATATTGTTTTTGTGTTTGAGTAACTACGAAATTTCACAATTTTTGAATAGAATCTATGAATTTTTTAGAAATTGAGAATTTTGAAAATTATAATATTTATCTATTTTTGTGTTTATAAGAATACAAATTTTCATTCATTTTTTTTTCTATGCATAAATTGTGAAAAATTATGTAATTGAAAATTTTCTCATTTTTTTTTTCAAAATTTTATATTGAACATAGCTTCGTTGTTTGATAGATATTCTTGAATAGGCTTCAAAATTATAAAATTTATGAAGAACAAATGTTATAAAATTTTGAAACAAAAGAAATAATTATGTAAAACATTATCTAGGTTCTTTCAGTTTATGTATGTATAGTTAATTATTTCAGTTTCTGGCACTTAATTAATTTGTGTATTCAACTCAAATTATATTAATGTTTTAATGTTTTAGCTTAAATAAATATTCATGGCTATTTTGTGCCCCTACACTCGCAGTATAATAGTTCTCACTCTGCTATGTACTTATAGCTGTTACCCCTTTCAGGTGACGAGGTTTAACGGGATCAAGATGGAAAATGAATCGCTGTGTTGTTTTGTTTTTTTTAAGCTTTCTACCTTTTTATTATCAGACTCTTGTAATATAATGAAGTTCAAATGACTATGTTTTGTTTCCTTTTTAATAAACAGTTGGTACCCAATTATTTTATTTTAATGTATTCTCCGCTTGCGCTACTACTACAAAATTATTTGAATTATTCCATTTTTATCTTGTTATGACGCCGAACCTTTGGGTACCGGGTTTGGGTCATGACAAAAGTAGTATCAGAGCAATGATTTTTTTTTTTGAAAAATAAATAAATAAATAAAATAAAATAGTAATAATAAATAAAAATATCTATATATAGTGTAAGTTTTAAATCTTTTTATAATTTTCATTATTTGCAATTCACATTATTAAATTGAGGTAAAAATATATATATATATATAGATATATTAAACTCGCATTATTTGGTATTATGAAGTATGTCTAACGCAAATAAACCATGTTATATATATATGTCTAGGCTAAGTTTTCTTGTGTTGTAGGAAATGGCGAACCTAATGGAGTTATTCTAGTACGAGCCCCCAAAAGCTCATCTCCTCCCAAACCAATTAGAGGGTTGAGGTGACTCAGAGAGTCTTGTCAGGCAAGCCCATCCAATACTTGACCATCTCATGGGAAGACCCGTTTATTTGCAAGCTGACCCCGATGAGGATTTATTATTCTAGAGACTAAGCCGAGGTAGCACTCGTGAAAGGTACATAGGACCGACCCACGTTGTTGGTCTTGCTCCGGACCCAGAACTGCCACATTTCCTGGTCGCACCTCTACCCGTAGGCTTTGCAGAGAGGAGGGGACCCGCATACTCTAGTAGCCACCTTTGCACTACAACACCTCCCCCACAGCACATTGCCTATACCCCAACTGTGGACTTTACCGACGGTGCATCATATTTGGAGGTGCCGATACGGATTACTGGACGGGAATTTTAGGGTTATGATCACGGTGCTCTTGTTTACATAGTTCAGGTAGTATGGAGCTGCTTCAGAGTGGAGCTCAGTGGGTGGGAGTTTGAGTCCATCATGCAGAGTGAGTTTCTGGGGTTATTTCATGGGCCAGTGTTCCGAAGCCAGTTCTCCTGGTGGCCTAACGGTCCATTCTAGACATCTGACCAGAAGACCCTTTTTGTGAGCTGACCATGATTAGTCTAATCCTTATATTTTTGTATCTGTAGGATTAGACATTAATTTGTGACCGCCAGACTAACGCCCTATGTATGGTAACAATGATGTATATATATATATGGTATTAATATGGTGATATTAATGTGATAGTAAAACTAATATGTTATATATGAATATGGTGATGTTAATGTGATAGTAAAACTAATACGTTATATATGAATGTGGTGATAATAGAACTAATATGATGTTGTATCAAAATTATATCAATATGATGTCACACTTATATCATTTTACCTTGTAGTAATGGCCAACAAAGGAAATGAAACCGGATCATCAATTAGCGGTACCATCCCAATGGAACAAATCATGGAAAGAGCAGTCACCAACTTTTTTGCAGGCCTTGCAAACCAGCATAACCAATGGGACATTAGAGAGACGAGAAGAATCGAATACGATTAAACAATTTCAAGATCTGAAACCCACCACGTTTATTGGCAGTCCAAACCCATTAGTGGCAGAGGCTTGGGTCAGGGACATGGAAAAAATCTTCCGTGCGCTACCTTGCACAGAAAGACAGAATGTGACTTTTGCCACCTTTATCTTCAAAGACGATGCACAAGAATGGTGGCTTCTTACCCTGGAGAAGGAAGATATTGTGACTTGGGCAAGATTTTTAGAAGTATTCTATGAAAAGTACTTTCCAGATTCACTACGGGAACAAAAAGCGTCAGAATTCATACACCTAAGGCAAGGAACCATGACAGTGGCCGAATATGAAAGTAAGTTCACACAACTGGCCCGGTTCGCGACATATGTCATTCCCACCGAAGCTCGAAAAGCCAGAAAATTCGAAGCAGGATTGGATCCTGAAATTAAAGACAGGCTGGAGGTTTTGAAACTACCAACCTATGCGGCGGTGGTAGATCGAGCATACATTGCGAAAAAAGGGATTAAAGCCTTGCGTTCTGGAGAACCAAGCCAGAGGAAGCGATTTTGGGAAAAAGATAACAGAAGGCCCGGTGCCGCGCCTTCCAAGAAAGCAAATATGGGCACAACCAGTTCAACCGGTCCAAGCAATCAAAGTCTTGCAGACCCTAAAGGTGGCACCATTCCTGCTTGCTCTACCTGTGGAAGGACTCATTAGGGACAATGCTGTCAAGATACGGGAGCATGCTTTAGATGTGGCCAAGTTGGCCATTTGTTGAGGAAATTGTCCAAAGCTCGTTCGCCCCTTTGAACCAGTCCAAAAATCTGCAGTACCTGGAGGAGTGAGAAAGGACCAGAAACGCCAAGGAAGAGCTTTTCCCCTAGTGCCTGGAAACCCAGAAGTTACTGAGAATGTCGTGTCAGGTACACTTTCTGTTTGTAGTCACTTAGCCCATTGTAGACGTCCCCGAACGTCCCGGGGGAAATCCCCGTTCTGTTTTTTTGGGCTCACTACAGTGCGGACTCAAATGTCACGGTTCTTAATCTGATCTCGCAAAGTGCAATGCAAGATTGATAAATCACCAAAGAGTCCAAGTCTGGCAAATCGTTTTGGAAAACAGATTTTTAAGAAAGAAGTGCCAAACATGGACTGCTTTGTCAGATACAGAGTCGCCACCTAAATGTTTTATTTTGGGAGAATTTAGGAAATCCTGACTCGTGCCGAAGGCCACGTGTCCGTCATCACCAAAGTTGCCTCGGCTCGGGAACTTGGGTACGATTGGGGAAGGTCATTCCATGAGCACCCCCGCTCACTCGATCAAAGATTGGCCACTACTAAACATGATATCTTGTTTTTGAAAACACATGCATTCTTATTCCGGTTTATTAGCCTAGAATTACTATGTAATGCGCACGGCATACAAGTATAGACTGGGTCGCCTAAATTGGAACAAAACATCTCATGTTCATTTTGAAAACGGTTTGCTACTCGCAAGTAGGCTAAAATGCAGGTTTTGCCACCCTCAGGTGGGCTTAAGAAACAAGGTGATTTGCGACTCTCAAATGGGCTTAAAACTCGCAATCGATGAATTGTTCCAATCCAAATAACCCAACCTTCACCCACAGGCATTCAGGCAGTTATATCACATAAGCAGTTAGCCTCATGGTAAGCATGCTATCATGGCAGTCACTCACACGCATGCAAGGATGCTAAAGCATAAACACTTACCGAGTACTCCGAGCCAAAGAAAGAAGCTAATTAGAAAACATGCATGAATCCTAACTATGCTGAGATGCCTAATGCAACACATGCAAGAATGCAACTAAGATAGGCTCGGCTATTCTAAGATGGCATATGAGATGCTACAGGTAACATGTACTCAACTTGGAATTGAAATACGATGCAGTTAGTATGATGCACCGAGCCCGGTGCATGCAAAACAGATGAATGAATGCAAACACGCGAACATATAGATGCTAATTGAAACATGCCCTAAACTAACCATCATAAGCTGGTAAATAAAAGGGAGAAAGACGTGGGGTTGGAAGACATGCATCACACACATGCACACTTATTACAATATTGCCCTCTCTCGGAAGGTCCAAATAAATATTACACAACCAAATAACTCACAGCTAATTATTACAAAATTCTAGCTAATTGACAAATTAACTAAGGAAGAAAATAAACTAGCATGCAAAATGTGAATGGACCGCCTCAGCTTTATTCCGAATGATGAAAGATGCAGCATGCTCGAGTCGCCTCGTCGAGAAATTCCTTGCGATGCCCCGATTTGCCTCTGTTTTGCAATTAGTCCCAGAACACTATACAAAACTCCCGAAGGCTGCTGACTAGTTTTTGCTACTGGATTCCAATTTGCTGCAACAAAGAGCAAGAAAGGGGCATGGCAAAGTATTTTCAACACATGTGTGCATGACCACTCTCTCCGTCATTGCACAAGCTCTAGGGAGTGTAGACCTCGATCCTCGTGCCACCAATCACGCATCTCGATGCATGATGGCCGAGGAGTCGAATTGCACGACTCAATGTGAAATGAATGCACATATAAACATAACAAGGCCTAAACTCCATCATGGGTAATCCGGAGTGTCGGCGACCGGGAATTGAGACACGTTTTGTCACTTTGAGTATGAAACGTCCCTCGTTTCCCGTGTTTAGACTAAACCTACTCCAAACACAATACAATGAGATGGCATACACAATGTGACTAACATGCAACCCTAAATGCAATGCAACCTAATCATGCTGGCATACGAGGGATGATATGCACACATGCAATTAGCATATGCAATGCTATGAACTACGAATGCCATACTCAATGCTCATGACATAATATGGCATACGCGATACACACATGGAAACTAACATGCACATATGAAGAGTATCAATGAGATGATCAAGGCACACAATGCAATGGCCAAACATGCAACAGCATGAACTATATGGCATACACGATGCAAGATGGACTTAAACTAAAAGGAGTGGACCACAGCCACACTCAAATCAGTGGCCATACACAATGAAATTAGGCAAGAACACTCATGCAAACATGCCCAACGCAAGGGACCGAACCTAAGGCACAAAGTGCAACTCTAATAAGGCATGGCAATGGATGGAATATGGCATAGAATGGCACATGATCCAGCTCTGAAATGGCATAAAAGATGGTCCCGAAACATGCAAACACCTCACACAATGCATGCTAGATAGCCCGGATACCGAAACTAGTGAAATGGATTACACTATAGGTATGCAAAACAATGCTCAAATGATGGAACCAACCCCAAACAGTCCCTATGCAGACCAAAATCAGTGGCAAAATGTGTTGGGATGGTGGCTCGGAATGCATTCAAATGAAGCTCATGCAATGGTCGGCAAATGAGGCATACAAGCACAACTCTCAAATGCACTTAAATAGTGGAAAACATGGGAACATGGCACAGGTATGAGGTCTGAAATATCACTCTCAATGATGCCAAAACATGCCTAGGGCCCAAACAACGCATGCTAGTGGACCCGATATGCAAAGCTAGTAAGCTTGATTGAACTATGACCATATACAACAATGCATGCATGACCAAAACACTTCAAACAGAGCTAAGGCAGCCTAAAATATGAATAAAATTAGTTTGGATCATGGCCAAAATATGCTAGGAAAGGGGGCCAAAATATCATGCAATACAAGCTAGTGAACCATGATTTACACTACGACCATATGAAGCACATGAGAGGCCACCAAACCAGCCAAAAACAAAAACATGGCATGCCAAAATATGACCAAAAACCCACTGAAACTTAGTCAACACATGCTAGAATGAGGTGCTCCTTTGAAAGGCCATGAAAGGGGTTGTTCTACACATGCAAGAGGGACACTTAATATGGCAAAACCACCTGTGGAAAGAGGTCATGCAGGTCCTAAAACCCACCAAAAATGGTCTGAAACATGCTCAAGAAGTGTGTAAATATAGGCCCCTTTGTTAGGCCAACAATGCTAGTAAACAAGACAAGGGGTGAGAGGGTCACCCCTCTCTGATTTTGGGGCTCAAAACAGTATGCTAGCTACTGAAAATCCATTGGATTTCAGTGGCTAGAAGGCCAAAAAAAGCTCACCTCAAAGGCCTAGATGCATGGCTCAAAACAAGATGAAAACAAGCATACAAGGGAGTAGATGACCCCCAACAAAAAAATGACCTTAAACAAACTTGTTAAGAAGCTCAAAATAAGACTTTTTTCAGTTTATGACAAAGCTCAAATATGCTTGCAAACTAGGCTAAAAGATGGAACAAAAAGATGCCAAAAAGAGGGAAAGAAGTGTTACCCTTGAAGCTTAGCAACTCCAGCAGCTTTGAGGCCAAAAACTCAAACCTTAGGACCTCTCAAGACCTTCCAAGAAGCTTAGGTTGGTGTTGGAGGTGTTAGGCTAAGAGGTTTAGCGTAAATGTGCAAGAACAATGGACTTTTGAGCTTGAATTAGAGAGATATAGAGAGATGTATATTGTATGCCTTAGAACCAATTTCTCAACCCTTGCAAAGGAAGGGAGGCCCTTCCTTTATAGAGAAGAGAGGCCAAAGCTTCTCTTTCCTCTCCATTCTCTCTACATTTCCTACACCAAAACAAGATCAAATCTATGATCTCCTTACATCCATTAGAAATTTGCCCATAGTTTCTTCATCAAAGTTGGATAGCTTCTAAAGGGCATCGTTGTGTGCGGTGGAGATCACGTTTCAACACTGTCAAATTTGGGGGTTTCTCATCTCTCTTCTCCAAAAAAAACTTGAGGTAGGGTTTATTCTTGGAGTTATATATATATATATTTGCTAGATCTTGTGAAGATTTCGAAATTTTCCATTGTAAATATTGAAACTTGACTTTGGCTCAAGAATGAGGGTGGTTTGAGAATAGTTTTCCTCCTAGTTTCTTTTAAAAATAATTTCTCGAAAATTTGAACTACATTGATTGAGAAAAAGAAACTTTTTGAAGAAAACCCCTTTCAAGAGTTTTGAATGTGCTTGGTTGTGGTGAGGAAATCTAGGGATTTGGGATTTGAAAGGTTATTGAGAACTCATAGACAACATTGTCATTATATTATCCCTTTTGTGCCAAAATGCTTAATGATTGGAAAATTTCTCATCGATATATATGTGTGTATATAAATTGATATACAAATGATGGATTTCATGAAATATGAGAAGTGGAAATTTTGGAAATTGTTGTGCTAAGATATTGATATGGTTGTGTGTAGCTCGACTTTTTCGCGCCCACTTTCGGAGAACTCGAATTGGTCCTACAGTTCGGACTCTCATCACGGTTCTGAATCTAATCTCACAAAATGCAATGTGGAACTGACAAACACCAAAGAGTCCAATCCAGCAAATCTTTTTGGAAAATTGATTTAAAATCAAATAATGCCAAAATTAGACTGCTTTGACAGATTACAGAGTCGCCATTTAAATATTTTGTTTTTGAAAAATTTAGGAAACCCTGACTCGTGCCAAAGGCCACGTGTCCGTCATCACAAAAGTTGTCTCAGCTCGGGAACTTGGGTACGAGAGGGGAAGGTCATGAAATGAGCACCCCCACTCGCCCGATCAAAGATCGACCTCTACTACCATGATATGTTGTTTTATAAACCTCATGTGTTCTTATTCCGGTTATTAGCTAACTTTACTATGTGACGCACACAAGCAAGTGTAGACTAAAATCGCAAGAATTGGAACATTTCAACTCATGTTTGTTTTCGAAAATGGTTTGGATTTGTCACCCTCAAGTGGGCTAAAACGCGAATTTTCCATCAAACATGATGGGCTTAAAACATGATTTGTCACTTCGTAAAGTGGGCTTAAAACTCACACTCGTTGAATTGTTCCAATTCAAGCAACAAGCCTTCATCTATAGGCATTCAAGCAGTTAATCACTTAAGCAAATAGTCTCATGGCAAGCATGCTATCATGGCAACATGGCAATCGCACTCATGCAAGCATGCTAAAGCATAAAACTCACCAAGTACTTCAAGTCAAAACAAAAACTAGTTAAAAAGATGCATGATCCTAACTATGTTAAGTGTCTAATGCAACACATGCAATAAGGTGATTAATAGGCTCGGCTACTAATATGGCATATGATTTGATTCAATTTGGTAACATACTTTGAAACTCATATTCAAATAAGTATTGAAAATGCAGTTTGAATGATACGCCGAGCCTCGATGCATGCAATACAAATGAATGGATGCAAACATGCGAGCATAAGGTATGCTAATCGAAACATGACCCTAAACTAACCATCGAAAGCGGTTAAATAAATGGGAGAAAGACTTGGGGGTTGGAAGACATGCACACACACGCACACTTATTACAACATTACGCCCTCACGAAGGAGGGTCCGAATAAATAAGCATTAACTAGCTACGCTAATTAAGCTAACTATTACAAACCAAAACTAATTAACTATTCTAGCTAATTATTACAATAATTGAAGTAAATTAACTAACTATTCTAAGCTAGCTAAAATATTACAAAACGAATTAAGCTAATTAATTACAACACTTGTATGAATGAAATAGCTAACTTATTCTAAGCTAAAAAGTGACTAAATGGCCTCGAGGGCGAAGGATGCATGCATGCTCGGTTGCTCCACCCGAAAATGCCATTGCCTTGCCATCGGATGTCTCTGTTTGCACCCGTTTGATCACTGAAAATTGTACCAACTCCCAGAATGCCTCTGCTCCAACTCAGGAGCACATTTGTGCAAAAATTCACTGGTGGCTGGTCGACTACAAAAAGTGGCTGTCGGCTACTACAACTGGCCAGTCGGCCACTCCAAGTGGCCGTCGGCCACTAAAACTAGCCGGTTGGCCACCCCTTCCTTGGACTTCCTTTTTTGCTACAACAGAGAGCAAACAGAGGCAAATCAATGTATTTTCAAGGTTTGTGTGCATTATTACTCTCCTTATCATTACACAAGTTCAAAGGAGTGTAATTCTCGGCCCTCAAACCATCAACCAAGCATTTTCAATGCATGATGGCTAAGGAGCCAAGCTTGCACAAGTTAATGAATGCAAAACAAGACTTGACAAAACCACAACCCTATTATGCATGATAATCAAGGGTGATGGCGACCAAGAAAAGTGACACGTTTTATCACTTTGAGTATGAAATGTCCCATTTTTCTCGTGTTCGAATTAACGTCCGATCTAAACACATGCAATGCAACATGAAAGATGCTTATCTTGCCTCTTTTACTTTGTTCATTTTGTTTACACATTTTAGATTACAAATTAATTCTTTAATTGATTAGTCTAAAAGTGAGTGTCTTCTAATGGAAGGAGGACTTAAACCACAAGTACCTTGAGCATGAAAGAGACCTCATGCCATTGGTTGGCAGAAACCCTCAAAAGAGGATTGAAACCATTAAGCACAAGTGTCTTAATTTCACACTTAAGCCAACAAGGGGTTCAAAGCTCCTTTCAAAATAAATGAAAGAGTGAAGAATAGAGGAAGATGGCAGAGATTTCAGTGCTGAAATGGAGTGCAAAATAATACTAAAACATGCAATCAAGTCAAGAAAATGATGTTTGAAGGCCTAAAACACCAAACTAATGAAGCCATTTGCACTACAACCACACAATACAAGCCTCAAAGGACCAAACCAGCTCAAAACAGAGCTGAAACCAGTCAAAATAGTGGAAAAAACATGCTAAGATTAAGGTATAAAATGCTAGAAAAACATGCTCACATGTTAAGATATCTAGGCTCGCAAACAAGATGCAAGGAGGAGAGGCTACCCCCTTCAATTTTGGACTTCAAAAGAAGGCTTTTGTCACTGAAATAACTCTGATTTTCAGTGGTTAAGAGCTCTGAAAAAGATGATGCAAGGGTGGAAAACACGAGGGCAAAGACCCCCAAAACAAGGTACAAATAAGGGCTATCAACCCCTCAACCTTTAATGGCCTTAGGACACAAGCTTCAGCCCAAAAACACAGAGTTTTTATAGCCCAAAATTAGTTTGAAAACATGCTAAAAGAAGCTAAGACAATAAGCTAAAACATGGAACTTTTGAACTAATAAACAAGCATGAAGAGGGGTGGCCAACCCCTCTATTTTTGGGGCCTCAAAACAACATTTTTAGCCTCTGAGAGCCTCTAAAAATCAGTGGTAAAAAGGCCCAAAAAGTTTGATTTAAAGGTGATGAAAGATAGCCCAAAAAGCTTAACAAGCCAAAGAGCCAAAAAGGGGGACAACCCCCTAACTCACAAAGGCTCAAACCAACACTTTTAGGACTGAAAAACAGAGGTTTTTGTAGTAGAAAACCAGCTCAAAAATAGTGTCAAAATATGGCAAAACAAGTATGGAAATTAAGGTAGCAAAGACAAATTTCTACCTCTTGAAGGGACGACACAACTTAGGCAACAATTCAAGCCAAATTCAAGCTAAAATCACCTTCTAGAGTTCAAAGAGGGCCTCCTAGAATCTCAGCCCAAAGATAAGCAACTTTGATCAAGGATGTCTAGGCAAAGGAGATGTGTATCTCTACTTGTATGCACAAAAGGGCAAGAGAGAGAGAAATCTAGAGAGAGAGAATTGTAGAGAGAGAAGATTTTTAGAGAGAGAGAGGCTCCCAAAATTTGCTAACCTTGCAATATGAGAGATATTGCCTCTATATATAGAAAAAAGAGAGCCTTGGTCGAAAATATCAATTTAGAAATATCTAGAGCAGTGTGAAACAGTTGGAGGGGAAATATCTGTAAAATATTTGAGTTTTGGACACCAGTGGCCGACCAGCACAACTAGTGGCGACAGCAAAAATCTGCTCTCCAGGTCCAACTTCAAATGGGCTTATCTCCTTCATCTAGACTCCTTTGCAAGTCATTCTTGAGCCTAAATTAAAGCCCCAGAAGTCGTTTTTCCAATGGTGGCAACCTCACATCAAAATTCCAAGTGTGCTAAGAGATATCCTTCTTTTAGTGAAAACTGCTCAGTTTCAGCTCAATCGGATTGATGCCTAACTTCAACTAGCCATATCTCTCTTATCCGGACTCGGCTTTAGGAGATTATTGAGTGAAAAATGAAGCCCCGGAAATCCAATTTCCAATGGTGGTAGCCTCATAGCTGAAATCCATGTGTACAAAAGGATAGGCCTGATTTAGCGAGGGTTGCTCAACTCTCTCTCTTAACGATTCATGCCCAACTTCTTCCCCAGCTAGGTTTCTTCCCTCTCCTTTTCTTTTCTCCAACTCCAAACCCCTAAACAAGATGTTTTAAAGATTTTTTCAAAGAGTTCACCTCTCTTTCATTCATTTCCACTTTGTCCTTGCTCAATTTACCGAAAAGCGCAACATTTAACGAAATGCGAGTCTCAGAATATTGTGGAAACTTCTTTCAAAAATGTTTTGAAAGAGAGGGTTTTAATGTCTAAAAATTATTTTGGTCAAAATCGTTTTTGTCCAAAAATAGGGTATGAGGTTGGGATTTGGAGCTCCTCGTGCTGAAGAAATCAAACCTTTGCATAGCATAGCCTTCACCATCAAGTAAGCGATCAGTGACACCCAAGTCTTAAGGGCGGTCAAAAATAGGATGTCTACATTGTGAAATGACTAAATTGTTGGGAAAAGTTCGGAATATGGAACGTTGCTATCTAAGTGATAGAATTAAATGCATAGGTGGCTATTATGTGTAATTACATTGAAAGGAAGAAAAATGAGAAATGTGATTGTTATGGTATTATTGTTGAGATACTTGAAAATGGAGAAATGTTATGTAGTGATGACGATTATTGCATTGCATATTCATTCAATTGATTATTACAAGATTATTATCTGGCTTTGGCATATATTGTATTGGCATTTCTAACATTGCATTGTTGCAAGTTTTGAGTTGAGATTTGAAAACATTTACATTGAGAAAGAAATGTTGTGAAATGAATTTATTGAAATTTTTTGGGGTAAATACGTTGGTAAGTCCGAATAGGGGGTGTAGATGAAATTGATTAAGTTGGCCTGAGTGTCCAGGGTAAAAGACCGAAAACACACACGGCAGAGGTACCACTTCCCTTCCGATTAGCAACCGGTAAAGTGGGGTTTAGTAGTGCTAGTTATGCCTACTTGCAGACACCAACTTAGGGATTATTTGAGTCGTATTTACCGCCCCTCTGAAATAAATTGTAAATTTCTAAATTATTGATATATCAAGTTAACATTGAGCATGGTGGTTTTCAAAAGAAGTAAATGTAGTCTTCTTTTAAAAGGCATAGCATGGTATGTGCATTTCATATTGGGAATCTTGCATAAATGTATATACTTTGTTGAAAATTCTCTATTGGGCTTTATGCTCACTCCTATGAGATTTTGGTGCAAGAAAAGACGTGGTGAACCCGCCGAACTAGGGCGTGGAAGTATGTATTGAGAGCACAAGGCTCTATTTTGTTTGTGATTGTAATTTTTTGTAAGCCAAGGGCTATTCATGTATGGGTCCGAGAAACCATTTTTGTGTAACCAGGCTTAAGCCCTGGGACTTGTAAGCCCTTGAGGGCATTTACTTATTTTGATTGAATGATTCTACATGCTATAAATTCATTTACTAGAATTCATTGAATGTATAACTGCATGTGAGATTATTCTTATATAAACATTGAGATTATGTAATGGAATATGTTGGGATATTTCCGGTATCTCTTAAGAGCCATGGTTATTATTATTATTTCATTAGTATCTATTTTTTTGGGGCGTTACAAAGAATATTTATCTTCCTTCAACATGTGGAGAGTGTTAGGATCCAAATCCCTAAGACCAAGAAAAAGAGGCAATTGTTTTGGTCTCTATCGCTCTCAAATGTTCATATTTTCTTGGATCTTAAGTAAGACCTTTCAAAGATAAAAAAACTTAAAAAATTTGAAATGCAAACTATTTTCCTTTTCATGTTTCCTTCTTTTTCTTTTTTTTTTTTTGTGACAATCAAATTCAAAATCTGAACACAAATTTAGTTTTACCTTGAACCGCTGCAACTCTCTCTATATTTCTATGATTAGATACCAAAGTTTTTTAACAGGGATGTAGCACTCCTATATTTTTTTACTTTTTTGACAAGGGCATATAGATGAAATTAGCTACCTTATGAAGGAAGAGGAAGACAAAACAATATTAAGAAATGATAGGTTGAAATGAAATTCAATGGCTCAACCAATAAATAAATAAATAAATAAACAAAACAAAACGCTATTTACCTCCTTGTATAAAACGTAGAGAGAAAATTACTATTATATAAAACAAAAATGTTGTGTAATTTTTAGATTCCAAAGCATTAATTCATCTATATTTTTTTGAAAATTCTAAATTTACAAAATACAAAAACACATATTATTTAATAATTCAATTATTTATATTTTTAAGGTTGTAATTAATTATTTGATCATTATAGTAACACATTTTAAATTTTCTATTATTAACCTTTCAAATCCCTTAATTAATGGATTTTTCAAAGTATTTATATGGAAATCAAATCATTTGAAAAAAAAAATTAAGAATACATTTATTTATTTATTTATTTATTTATTATTATTTTGTCACAAGAACACTACTTTAAAATGTTCGCCTAAATTTTATTTCTTATTGAATTCTAAGGACTCTACAATAATTAGTTATTTGCATGGGACAATTTTAGCGAACATATTAACAACATAGAACTCAACCCCAAAAGTTAGTTGTTAAGGTGAGGGTGCCCTCACATTTATACACTACACTTTACTTTAGAAGCCCTACACTTAAGTGTGTAGTGGATGACGAAAAAGGAGGTACTAATCTTGGGATCTCTTGCATTACCAAGCAATGTGAGATTTCACATCACACCCTCCCTCCCTCACTTGGTAGCACCCACCACATGCAAGCTAGGGATATGCACCCTATCTATCCCTGGTTGAACTTAATCCCAAAAGCTAGTTATTTAGTGGGGATGCCCTCACGCTTATATAGGGCACATTACTTTCATAGTTGGGCAATGTGAGACTTCACTACGCACTAACATCCCATTAAATTGAACAAAATAATTTGGAGATGAAGTAGCATGTTTTCAATTACCAACACACTTATTTTCAGCACTAGACATGATTTCTGATAGAAAATACTACCATGTATCATGCATTTGTGCCAACGTAAACAGACTAGGGTTTTGGGACAATCCACATCAATTTCAAAAAGTAACGATAACATATTAGAAGAATTGGGCCTACCGTGAAAGGATAAATTGTTACACAGCTAATTTCTACTGCATCAACAAGCCACTGTTTTTATATACTTCCTTCAACATGTTGCAGAGCTGCTACAACTTCTACCAGAACATCCCAAATACTTGCAAAGATCAAAAGTCAAGATGTACTCTAAAAGTGAAGTTTTCAGCTACAAAGGCATGAAACACAATAATGGTCCTTTTAACTCGGTGAAGAAATAAAATTTAAAGATTCCAGTTTCAGAATTTACTGATTATTAAATATAGTTTCCCTAAATGACAGCTAGGTTACAATTCTGTGAAAAACTAACCATCTGATCTAGTGTTCAATAGATGAGCTTTCAGTATTCCCAACTCACTTGGTGGGATGGAACCAATCTGAACTAGCATGGCCTTTGCTTGCATCGTTTTCACTACCTTGGAGAATTCACCATCTCCTTTCACTAAATTTACTTCTAAAACCTGTACAGGGCATGCAGTAGTTAAAGTTACTGAACTAGCAGAAAGCTCAAAAGCTATGGTTTGTACAATATATAGGAAATAATGAAATTTATTTCCTGTAGAAACACATCATGCCCAGCAACAACTCAATCTTGCTTTTCCATGTGCAGCCCATAGGCAATGTAAAATACCCAATGGCAGTGCATGACTTGGTGAAACTAAGATATGGAGGATGCAGCAAATGCCTCCCAGCTGGAACACACTCACTGAGACAAATCTGCAAAGAGCTGGCCGACCAATTCAAGTGGTCGGCCGACCACTTGTCCTGGTCGGCCGACCAGTTCAAAAGGTCCAAGGTGGTCGGCCACCCCCTATGATGAAGCCCCAGAAGTTATCTTTCCAATGGCGCCAGCCTTGCATTAAAATTCCAACTGTGCAAAAAGTTATGCCTGTTTTGGTGAAGCCGCGCAGATTCAGTCCAACCGGATTAATGCCTTACTTCAACTAACTATATCTCCCCCGTCCGGACTTGGCTTTAGGAGATTCTTGAGTGGAAAATGAAGCCTCGGAAGTAAGCTTTCTAATGGTGGTGGCCTCATAGCTGAAATCCAAGTATGCAAATGAATAAGCCTGATTCAGCGAGGATTGCTCGTCCCTCTCTTAGCGATTCATGTCCATTTCTCCCCCAACTGGGTTTCTTCCCTCTTCTCTTCTTTTCTTCAACTCCAAACCCCTAAACAAGGTGTTTTGAAAGATTTTTCAGAGATTTCATCTCTCTTTCATTCATTTCCACTTTGCCCTTGCTCGGTTTACCGAAAAGCGCGACATTTAACAAAATGCGAGCGTCGGAACATCGTAGAACTTTATTTTCAAAACATTTTGAAAGAGAGGGTTTCAAGTCTAAAATCTTTTGATCAAGATTGTTTTGGTCCAAAAAAAGGGGTATGAAGTTGAGATTTGACTCTCTCCTTACCGAAGAAACTGAACCTTTCCCCTGTACACCTTTCTCCACCAAGTAAACCATCAGTGGTGCCCAAGTCTTAAGGGCGGTCAAAAATGGTGTGTCTACACCCATGTTCTCTTTGACTCCGGTTCAACTCATTCTTTTGTTACACCACACTTTGCTACCAAGTTGACAGCAACACCCGAACCCTTAGAATATGTATTGTCTGTGTCTTTTCCTCATGGTAATTCCGCCCTTAGTACTAATGTGTACAAATCTTGTACTATATCCTTAAAAGGCGAAACCTTACACATAGACTTGATACCCCTTTGCATTAGTACCTTTGATGTAATCTTAGGAATGGATTGGTTAGCTGTCAACCGTGCCTCTATAGATTGTAAAGCCAAAAAGATCTTCCTTAGGTCGCCAAACCAACTCGAGCTTGTCTTCGAAGGAACTGGAGCCTCTCCCCCTCCCTATATTATATCCTTCATGACAACCCAACGACTACTCAGAAAAGGTTGTTGTGGTTGTATCTGTTATATGATTGATACTCAACAAAAGACCCCCACACTTGATGCGACCCCTATGGTTCGAGAATTTCCGGATGTTTTTCCTGAAAACCTGCTTGGCATCCTAGTTGATCGGGAAATCAAGTTCACCATTGAAACCCAACCTGGTACACAACCAATCTCAAAGACCCCTTACCGCATGTCCATGGAAAAATTGAAAGAACTAAAAACTCAACTCCAAGAACTACTAAACAAAGGCTTCATCCGACCAAGTACCTCACCATGGGGAGCTCCGGTACTATTCGTATAAAAAAAAAAAAAAGAAGAAGAAGAAGATGGTACAATGAGGTTATGCATCGACTATCGAGAGCTAAATAAAGTCACTATCAAAAAATCGGTACCCCCTGCCACGAATTGACGACTTGTTTGATCAACTGCAAGGCGCCCAAGTATTCTCAAAAATTGACTTGCGTTCTGGTTACCATCAACTAAAAGTCAAAATGGAAAGCATCGAAAAGACTACCTTCAGAACCCGTTACGGGCACTACGAGTTCCTCATCATGCCATTTGGCGTCACCAATGCTCCAGCGGCCTTTATGGACCTCATGAATTGAGTGTTCAAACCCTATCTTGACAAGTTCGTCATTGTCTTCATTGACGACATTCTCATATACTCCAAATCGCCAGAAGATCATGAACACCACTTACAAAAAGTTCTACAGACATTACGTGATCATAAACTTTATGCCAAGTTGAAGAAATGCGAATTCTGGATCACTAGTGTACACTTCCTCGGTCACGTCATTAACAAAGATGGCATTTCAGTTGCTCCCCAAAAGGTTGCAGCAATCGTGGATTGGCCACGACCTACTAACGTATCAGAAATTCGAAGCTTCTTGGGCCTAGCCGGCTATTACCGGCGCTTTGTGCAAGATTTCTCGAAGATAGCTTCACCCTTGACCCAGCTGACTCAAAAGAACACACCATTTGAATGGACAGACAAGCAGGAACGTTGCTTCCAAGAATTGAAGGATAGACTTGTGACGGCTCCAATACTAGCACTCCCCGCGGAAGCAGAAAGGTTTGTAATTTATAGCGATGCCTCATACAATGGTTTGGGTTGCGTTCTCATGCAAAACGGGAAGGTCATTGCTTATGCCTTCCGCCAACTAAAGACTCACGAAAGGAACTATCTAACTCATGATCTAGAATCGGCTGTGGTGATCTTCGCCCTCAAAATCTGGCGTCATTATCTCTACGAAGTAGCCTACGAGATCTACACTGATCACAAGAGTCTCAAATATCTGTTTACACAGAAGGAATTGAATATGAGGCAAAGACGATGGCTAGAATTTATGAAGGACTACGATATGGAGATCCATCATCATCCCGGCAAAGTTAATGTAGTAGCAGACGCATTAAGTCGAAAAACGACCAAAAGTTTGACATGTACGCTCGTTTCCCGCAAGATCCATGGATTGCTCGCCAACATAATCATGGAACCCGAGTTGATTAAAGAAATTAAAGCCCGCCAATGTGAAGATAAACTTTTGAAGAAAAAGTTCGAGGAGCAAGGAAACACGCCTGACCCTGACTTTACAATAAGCAATGGGATGCTAAAATTTCGAAATCAAATTTGCGTACCCGACCTTCCAGAACTCAAGAAAAAGATATTGGTAGAAGCTCGTAGCTCGAGGGTTGTGATCCATCCTGGCAATACGAAGATATATCACGATCTGCAGGAACACTTTTAGTGGACAGGAATGAAGAAAGACATAGCAAACCATGTCTCCAAATGCCTGCGTTGTCAACAAGTTAAAGCCGAGCATCAGAGACCTGCAGGTATGTTGCAGCCACTCCCTATTCCCGAATGGAAATGGGAGCATATTACTATGGATTTCGTGGTCGGGCTACCGCAATTAGTCTCGAAGAATGATGCAATATGGGTTATCGTAGATCGATTGACGAAGTCGGCGCATTTTCTACCAATCAGAACCATGTACTCCCTCTCTAAGTTCACTACTCTCTACATTAAGGAAATCGTTCGCTTGCATGGCACCCTAGTTTCAATCGTATCCGATAGAGACCCCCGCTTCGTGTCTCATTTCTGGAACAAATTGCAAGAAGCTTTGGGAACCACTCTAAGGTTTAGCACGGCTTATCACCGGCAAACTGATGGGCAATCTAAAAGGACGATCCAGACCTTGGAAGATATGTTGCGTTTGTGTGTACTAGACCTCAAAGGTAACTGGGATGATCATCTACCTTTAGTGGAGTTCGCGTATAATAATAGCTACCGTGCAAGTATTGGAATGACACCGTATGAGACACTATATGGAAGGAGATGTCGATCACCTCTGTGTTGGACGGAAGTCGGAGACAGAAAATTATTGGGCCCCGAGATCGTGCAAATAACGAGCGATAAAATTCAACTCATCCAACAATGAATTCGTACTACCCAGAGCCGCCAGAAAAGCTATGCAGATACACGGAGACGAGACTTAAGATCTCACCGACAAAAGGGGTTATCCGATTTGGTAAGCGAGGAAAGTTAAGACCACGATACATCGGCCCATTCGAGATACTTGAAAGGATTGGTCTTGTAGCATATCGTCTTGCGCTTCCACCCGAACTATCCAATGTCTATAATGTGTTTAACGTTTCGATGCTTCGTCGATATCTTCGAGATCCAGAGCATGTTGTCGATCATGAGAACCTAGAAGTTCAAGAAGATCTCTCTTACGAAGAGCAACCTGTACAGATTCTCGATCGTCGTGATTAGATCCTTCGAAATAAGACTATATCCCTCGTAAAGGTCTTATGGAGAAACTATCTTGTCGAAGAAACAACGTGAAAACTAAAAGCCAAATGCGAGCCAAATATCCACACCTCTTCGAGAACCAAGGTACGTCAAGTTTGGGGACAAACTTCTTTTAAGGAGAGGAGAAATATGACACCCGAATGTTTTAAATTTAACATTACAATAAATAGAACTCAGAAATTAAAAAAAAAATAACAATAAAAATAATATATATATATATATATATGTATATATATACATGTAGTGACAATAATAATAAATAAATGCATAATTTAGGAAATTGGGAATTTTATGGTTAAAGAAATACGTCGTGAAACCCTACACATTAAATATTTTAGTAAGTAGTAAGTGGTGATTTATAGTTAGGTAGTGAGGTTTTTAGACATGAACCTAACTTATAGTCATATATAAATTTAGGAGTCATCGTGAACTAACAAAGAAGGTAATAACTTTTCCTGAGTCCTAAGAGAGCCGAATGGTCCATGGTCAAAGTAAAAAAATCAAACAAGTTAATAAAGAATTAGATAAGGGTGGACTGGAGTGATCAGTAAGATTTCCACGCGTCAATATACGAAACTTTCCGTATACTTGTCACCCACGAATTACTTCCTATAAATAGAGAAGAATGGCATTATGTTTAAGGCAACGGAAATAGAAAGAAGAAAAAGAAAGGCACGGGTGAGGATCTTGAGTGGTGGAAATAAATAAATTAATTTAAGGTGAATTATATTATACCTTGAGTTACCAAAATGTATTTTACTTGTGTTTTGACTTACCATATTTATTTTATATAAGTTATGTTTTATTAGTATATTAATAAAAGTTATGTTTTATAAAGACTTCAGTTACGTGGATTATTATCAGAACCCTATTTGTGAAAATGAAACCCATGGATATGTTTGTTTTACTTTTAAAGAATATTTGGCTATGACCTTATATACAATTATGTTTGGTAAGTACCACTACGGGAGTCCCACCCCTTGGGGGACTTAAATAACCATTGGCCCCTGTTTGACCACTTTGTGGTCCCCTGTTTGTCATGGATCCATTGACTCCTGTAGTGATTGTCACTTAGTGACCCATGTTCTGTTCTGTTCTGTTATATACCGTGATTATAGTTAATTATTTCAGTTTCTGACACTTAATTAATTTGTGTATTCAACTCAAATTATGTTAATGTTTTAATGTTTTAGCTTAAATAAATATCCATGACTATTTTGTGCCCCTACACTCGCAGTATAATATTTCTCACTCTGCTATGTGCTTATATCTGTTACCTCTTTCAGGTGACGAGGTTTAACGGGATCAAGATGGAAAATGAATCGCTGTGTTGTTTTATTTTTTTTAAGCTTTCTACCTTTTTATTATCAGACTCTTGTAATATAATGAAGTTCAAATGACTATGTTTTGTTTCCTTTTAAATAAACAGTTGGTACCCAATTATTTTATTTTAATTTATTCTCCACTTGCGCTACGACTACAAAATTATTTGAATTATTCCATTTTTATCTTGTTACGACGCCGAACCTTTGGGTAATGGGTTTGGGTCGTGACATAGCGGGTAGCATACGCTATGCATGTGCAATTAAGATAACTAAGAATAAAAATAAATAATAAAGAAATTAATATCATAATATGTTAATTACTTAAATGGTAAGTGTGATTTTAATGAAACTCAAGATTTTTGAGTTCAAACCTTGCTTTTAGACATCAAATTCAGTGCTCACATATATAATAATATAAATAGATAGAAGAGCAAAACTTTTCGAATTCACAAAGACAACTTTATGCCAAAAAAGTGGCTCAAAATTGACCGAGTGGAAAATCCTTTTTTTTATACTGGGCAAATTTTAGTTATTATAATACAGGAAAAAAAGCATTTTTAGCGATGATTTTGTTAGTCACCAAAAGTGTAATTTTCGTAGCAGGGTCGCCGAAGCCATGTCATTAAATGATTTAGCGACCAAATAAATTGTGGTCACCTTATAAATAAATCGGTAACCAAATATTTTAGTCACTAAACACCAAAAAATTCATTGACGTAAATTAGCATTTAGTCGCTAAAAGTAGCCTTAATCGGATGATATGTTCGGTTTTAGCGACATATAAATGTATCGCCAAAGTATCTCTCAGCAACGAAGCAAATTGGTTGCTGAATGTCAAATCTTTTGCCGACCAATCAAGTTTTTGGTTAGTAAAAATTCATATCCTATTCACCATAGACTTTTAGCAACGAAAACAAAGTGTCACCAAAAGTAAATTCTCAATTGAAAATTCTATCACCAAAAATTCATTATTTATATTTTTTTTTTTACAATTTCCCCTTTCAATACATAATTCATAAAACCTATAAAAAATAATCTAAACCCAAACTTTTGTGCATCATTTCTACATATACATGCAATCAAAACAAATTAACACACTTGTGCAAAGTATCCAAAATATAAACTTAATTCAAAAGTAACAGACATATTAAACATAACTAAAATATCAAATCCAATGCGTCCAGCATAAGTACATATATATTTGGTTGAGTCAAAGGGGCTAGCTGATCAGTTGCTAGTTTATGCACTAGTTTTTGGATGCAGCCCTGGCATGTGACTTTTCATTTTCCCATGTCTTCTCTTTTGTTTCATCTATGCTTAGATTATGTCCAACTTCCCCATCTATGCTATAGATAAATGTACAGATGTGTCTGAAGTGTTTTTCATTTTCCAATTCTTTGAGCTAAAGTATTTTTCCTTATGTAATTAATGATGTTCCAGTACATCGCTGATTAAAAATTAAAAAAATAAAGAAAGAAGAAGTTTCAATACATTACTTTACTTAACACCAGCAGTCAGCTATGCTTACTTGGGCAAAATGTTTGAGCTGGCTGAATTGGTGAGGTTGAATTCATGGTTCCCACCACACAGGCACATACACAAAAGGATAAAGAAATATGCCAGATTTGTTAGTTCTTTTTAATTTGAAAGTATTTTTTTCCCATAATCTAATCTCGTACAATGGTAAGAAACATTTCAAAATACTAGGAATCAAGCTATTGTATATTTGGTGTCTGCTTGTTTCTTTTTAATTTTTTTGTGCATTTATTTTCTCCTAATGAAAACTGTATCTTTTTGCAGAAATTCTTGCTCATGAACTATATTGAAGACATTGATAGGTGCAAGAAAATTTTCTCCTCATATTTTACTTTGTTTGCTGATCAGTTGGATAAGAATTTTTATTGAAGAAAAATGTTTGGTGGCCCGAATTTGTGTGGCTCGAATGGTTTGAATATGTCAAAACAACGTCGTTTTATACTTAAAACGACGTCGTTTTGGGTATTTCGTGTCATTCAAGCTATGAATTTCCGGGCTACCTATCATTGTTGTTTATTGAAAACAAGAAAAGAGAAGTACAGAAAATAGATCCAATACTCTAATGTGCCTTTTTTTTTTTTTTTTTGTCGGTGACTTCAATTCATCCCCCCCTGCTTTTCCATTGATTGCAACACATTCATAACTGAATAATTTGTTGCTAATGGAAAAATAAAAAATAAAAAAGTAAAAAGAATTGGTGTTGATTCCTTTACAAACCTGTATAGAATAGAAGAGTTACTGCCATATTTCTTCCTACAATCACTTAGCCGATACAGATGTTAAAGTTGATTGTGAGCAAAGGGTTTACAGCTTCTGGATTATCTTTTACTTTATTTACGATTTGGAAGTGCAAGTTTTAGAAGAAGATAACAATCGGTGGCTGCACATGAATACATGATAATATTTTGCAATTTTTTTTTAATGTTCTTTATTTAGAGAAATATAACTTCATGAATTTTTTTGTGCAAATCAGATAAGTCAAAAGCTATGGGAAACTCTGTTTTGGGGCGCTTTGGGATGAGCATCGACAACTTTAAAGCTGTTCAAGATCCAAAGACTAGTTCCTATCCAATTTCATTCCAACGCTCGCTATTATGGCTATTGGTTGTTATCTCAATACAATACATGCAGGCCGTTATTGGAAGAAACAGTGTAAGTAACGTGGAAGAGGATGGTACGAATATCGGGTACTTGCATTTGCAGGGTTTAATTCTATACTTGTGTGGTTTTGGTGCTATATATAACCGTGTTTGCGCTGTTAATGGATCCAAAAATAAAATAAAATTAAGATTGTTTAGGCAAAGTGCTTGTCCATTGGTTGCAAGTGTCATAGAATGAGTTTGCAAATGTGTTCACTTGATTAGTTTTTATAGGTCCAAGTATTTTAAATTGGCTGGACAACACCACCACAAATTTTTTTTGTTTGATTTGGGAAAGCACTAGTTTTAAATTTATTGATCATCGACTGGCATAATAATATTGTTTTTGTATGGTATTGGGTTTAGGAGTTGTTTGGGATAAACTAAATAAGTGCACTTTTTAACTTTTAATGAAATATGAATTGGGTATAGGTTGAGTTTGAAATGATGTTGTAGAAAGGTAATGTGACTGAAATAAGATAATATGACTTGAATAAGATAGTAACTTTTTAACTTTTTTTGATCATGCCAAACCAAGCCTTAGTCTATAATATGCTTTTATATATCTCCTCTCCATTAAAAAAGAAAAAAGTTGTCTATGACAATAGTAAAAATGTGGACAATGGCATCTCTGAATGGATTGAAGGTTGTCATCTTTTATTTGATTTATTCAGTGCTGACTACTTTCCTTAGGGTTGCCGAAGTATAGAGATGAAAGGGTCGCTTGGTACATGAAGCATTCTCTTACCACGTGTGGTGTGTGGGTTCGAGTCTTCTCTCTATGGTATGTATCTATATTCTTGTTGGAGTGCAGTGGAATTTGGTCTGAGCTGTAGAATTCAAGGGTAGTATATTGAGGTCGGTTTTTCTGTCGTAAAGGGGGTAATCAACTTCTTCATAGAAGTAGGAAAAGGCTGTCTATGTAATTATATGTCTCTGTTGTAAGCTGGGGCATTATCTATTCATAAAACATCAATTTTCCTTTTTCTTTTTCCTTTTTGTTTTCCTTTTCCTTACATAGGGAGGATGCCAATTGGGGCATTATCTATTCATAAACATCATTTTTCCTTTTCCTTTCATAGGTAGGTTGTCAATTCTTCGTCTCTATTTTTTTTCAACATGAAAGTGTAAGCTTGCCCTCTCCTGTTAAGTCTGACTTCAGTCCCATTGACACTAATCTATATGGAAGGCACCAACTCAGTAACACTAATCTATATGGAAGGTACCAGCTTATTACCCAAACAGCTAACCCTTATTGGCAGACCTTAGGTGGGCTTTACTCACAGATTTTGTTAATCTTCTTTTTTCCTATGATGATGCATGAGAGAGCAAGAAAGAGCTATGGGATTCATATGTACAATCACCATGTATGTGAGAAAGCAAGAAAGAGCTACAATGGGGATTCATATGTACAACCGTGTCAAGCATTGGCGGTAGGTGGGTCAACACAGCCTGAAGGAAAATCTCTGAAGGATAAAAGGGTGGGCCTGGCGCTTTTCTTATCAAACTTCTGCAGTACTCTCCTCTATGCCAGCCGCTTCCAATGGCCCCCCTCCTTTGCCTTGAGAGTGTCTCGGGCAATGGATGAAAACCCATCGTTATTTCCCACATCTTCACCTAAATCAACGCTGAGAATGGATTCTGTGACAGATAAGATGATGAGGCAGCAGCTTGATCAAGAAATGGATTGCCAAAGGGATTTGTTGGATCGTGCCCTATCATCATGGGTTGTTGCTGGTGTTGGTGTTGGGGCATGGCTTCCATCTGCATACCAGTTGGGGGTGCTATGTTGTTTGAAGCATAAAATGTGTCTTGGTGGTGGTTATAAGGAACAACCTCCAAAGGACTTTCCACCTGTAGCGTCATTTGGTGGTGGTAGTTTTCATCGTGGTTTGTGCTTGTTCTTGTTCTTGTTCTTATTCTTGTTCTTGTTCTTGTTCTTGCCAATGCATCATCGTATAAACTTTCTAGGATTAGTTTGTCCAGTCCACCACCCTGTCAACCAAATCACATGTCATAGTAACATTTTGAAAATCTGGAGAGAGAGAGAGAGAGCACTTGAATTTAAGGATTCTAAATTAATATTATATAAAACTAATGTGGAATGTAATTTTAGTAAAAGTAGAAGTAAAAATAATGAAAAAGTGAGATTGAAAATCAAGAAATAATAAATAGTGAATATTTTTGTTAGTTTGGTTTGATTATTAATAAATATGGTGATAATGTGATCCATAAAATTGTAGCAGGTTAGATACAATTGTTAAGGCTGCCGCTCATCACCACTAAAAGGCCATAACAAAGACCCTTTTATACACGGTTTATTACAAATTTGAACATCAATAATATATATATATTTTTTCAATAATTTTTTTCATAATGTACGGTAATGCATGTAGAGCCACCCATGATCATGTTGCCCATGAGCCTTCCCTTAACTACCGTTCCCTTAATTCTATCTCTTTCTTCTGGTGTTAAATTCAGTGTGTTACACATGTGCCATTAATTTTGGCTTTATTTCAGATTACAAGGGGTGTGTTTATATTTTTAGACCATAGGGAGGGCAGGTAATATGTTTTCGGGATAAGCCACAAGGGTTAATGCGCAATTAAAGTTGCAAATAAGTTTTCCCGAACAGAACTCATTTGTGAATACTACATATGGACTTACCAGTTTACTATCTGCAACTGCAGCTCCATTAGAGCTTGGTGCTGTAACGAGTGCGAGCTCCCAACTGGTAGATTCACTTGCAAGACTTGAACTGACTGCAGAATTTGCTGGATATTCTGTAAAAATGTTACAAATAAATTTAAAATAATCTATATTATATGTATATATATATATATGATAATTCAAAACAAACTGAGATTTTTATAGGTAAGAAATGAAATTCACCAGAAGTAACAACTGCAAGAGCAAGGGCATTTTTATCACCCAATTCAAATGCTTCTACGATTGACTCATCCAGACCCTGGTAAAATTTAAAAATAAATAAATAAAAATGAAGTTTTCTAAGTGAATCACTAAAATCAAGCAAGGTCCTAATAAAGATAAAAAATGTCCGCCCTTACCAAGAGATCAACCTGTGTTGAGGCAACAACCTCATCCTGGTTGTTCTTCAGGAGTTGAGGTGATGTAGCAAGTGATGATGATGATGGATCTGATGATGTTTCCTCAACCTCAGTATCTTGCACGCTATCAGTCTCGAAATCAGGATTAGGAGCAGCTATTGCTTTAGGAGTATCAACTCCCTCGTCATTGCTCTGATGACATAAGATAATGGAAGAATAGCCATTCAATAAGTTGTATTGTCTTGCAAAATTGTCACAAATGCATCAACAATTCAGCATCGGTTACTTGAGTATTCATAGCAAAATACTCCACAATTTAAAAGCATACCTGTGACTAGAGATGGTAAACTCAACTCAACCCAACCCAAATCCATGAACCCCCAATATTACCCATTCAAAACCTGGCCAAATCCATAAACGGGTTTGACAGGATTACGCCTTGCAAACTCATTTAAAATTGGGTTTAAATGGATTAGACATGAGTACCTATTTAAAGAGGTACCACCTTGCCACCGCACCATCACCACCTCCTCCTCCCCCAACTCACCACCACCACCACACCAAAAAATCTGAATGATAATATTATCTGGATGAACCCACAACATATCCAAAACATGCAAACAAAGAAAATTATGTTCAAATAAACACTCAAAAAAATATTTCCTGTTTGTGTTAGCAAAGAAAGTCTAGGAAATTAGCCCAAAACTATAATTTGATTTCAAATTTTTTTTTTTTTTTTTTTACCAAGTTGGACTCACTTGTGTTAAATTCTTGATTAATTGTAAACAACAATAACAACAAAGACAAACGTAACAATTTTGGCCCCTGCTATTTTCCTTCTTTTTCTCTGTACCCAAACAGTGAGTTGGAGTTTGTCTAACAAAATTAGAGGTGAATTGGAAATTTTAATATATATTCACACAAAAGAAAGAAGAACAAAAGAAAATACAAAACTTTTACTACTTTGCCCTCCCATCGTTCCCTTCATTTTTTCAGATGTACAGTAACCTCAATTTAGGAGTGTAAGTGCATGCATGGCTGTAACAGTAGATGTACATATATATATACATCAAAATGTCTATGTGCACAGAAGGAATCAGACAAAAAATACACAAATGTGAGACAAACGTTCTCAAACAAATGTTCGCAATTAAAGATGAGACATTTTTTTGTTTCACATCTATGTATTTTGTGTCCAGTTCCTTCTCAGCACGTAGCATGACTGATATATACACTCAAATGGAGTGTACATATATATATGTAGAGTGTAAGTGCATGCATGGCTGTAACTGTAGATGTACATATATATATACACCAAAATGTCTATGTGCACAGAAGGAATCAGACAAAAAATACACAAATGTGAGACAAACGTTCTCAAGCAAATGTTTGCAATTAAGGATGAGACATTTTTTTGTTTCACATCTATGTATTTTGTGTCCGGTTCCTTCTCGGCATGTAGCATGACTGATATATACACTCAAATGGAGAGTGAAATTTTTTTTAAAAAAAATCCTTACTCAGAACCGCCTATGAACATCTTTACAGATCATATTTTTCAGCCATCACTACCACTACCACTACCACTACCACTACCACCACCACCACCAATTCCACTATCCATTGGAAAAAGCGTTCCATAAAATAAACAGGTTGGTCAGTTGATTTGCCCAACCCATACCAAATTCAACACAACCCGCTTAAACCCATTTATTAAATGGACAGGTTTGGGCCTAAACCCTCGATTTTCCACCTCTACATATGAAAAGAAAATAAAGACTAACATTGAACTCAAAAAGAAATGCCCACAAAGAGATTTGTTTTACCACATCATGCGAGGCAGTGTCCAAGAGACTTAACATAAATTATTTTTACATATTTGTGTTAATTATCTCAAAAATTTCTAGTTCTTAGAGTGCCAAGGTAACAAATTTAAAATTAGATTATTGTTATTTTTTTGGGAATGAGTTCTTCTTGTCCTTGGGAGAGGAGGGGGGGAAGGGGGATCTAGTGGAGGTGAAACTCTTGTTGTCAAGCATGTTGGCACTTGCCTGTATTTTGTAGTAAAAGTTGGAACAATTGATTGAACTGAATTTTGTTGCATCTATTATCATTAAACTCCCATGTCTTATTGTTTTAGATGTATCTCAACACTGCATACATCAAAAACTTCCACTTTAGTCAACCTTGCCTAAAGTGAATGAATGCTTCTACCATATTATGTGATTGACATATACTAATAAAACAGTTATATGACCAACAATATTTTACAGGACAAAATGTAGGGCAATTAAGAAACATTTTTGTAAAATGAGTGTAACTGAGGTAAGGATATTTTAGGTGGATGTGTGGTAAGATTAAAAAAAGATAGAATTAGAAATGCATACATTCATGAATAGTAGGAATAGCATCAATGGAAAATAAATTGAGAGAAAATATACTAAAAAGGTGTGTCATGTATAACAAAGACCAGTAGAGGCAACGATGAGGAAGTACGCTCAGATCACAACTAATAGAAACACTAGTGGGAGGGGATGACCTAGATTGACATGGGATACTGTAGTAAAAAAGGCTATGAATTTATTTAATTTAACTAAGCATATGGCCCTTGATAGAACATAATGGAGAAAAACGATTTATGTAGCTGACTCCAAGTTATTGGGACACAAGGTTTGATTTGATAACTGGAAAATCTTAAGAAAAGAAAAATAAAACAGAATATAGGTCTGCACAAGATAAAATTATATGTCATGTTTAGTTTTAACAAGTACTGCCAATTGGGGTATTAGCAATCCTATGCAGACTAAACAAAATATTTTAAAGTTATGGCAAGATTATAATGATTCCCTGCAAAGCAGATGCATAAAGACATACCGGTCTCCATGGAAGCATTAAAATTTGTGGGGCGTCCTTCACATAATCTTCCATGGCTGTCATAAATGATGCAGGAGGCTGTAATTGGACATTATATAAAATATTAGTTAAAACAAAGAACATAACAAATACCAGGCTGCAATAAACTTATAAAGATCTACAGGAACAAAGATGGACTTACCAAGTCAAATTAAGAGGTCCTTACCTGTTCTATTTTAATATATTTCTGCCCATGTCCAAAACCAAGGCCCCTACAGATCTCAAGGAGCTCAGATAAACTCTCTGCCTACAGTAGCATACAAATATATTCCACAACTGATATAGATTGTACAGAAGAACTACAGAGGTAGCTAGAACGTAAAGATCAGATGGTAAAAGTATAGAGTGTAAGCATTAAAGATGCTCGATGGAAGCACGTGCTCATGTGTGCACGTGTACGGGTGTGCAGAGAATCACACAATGTATACCTGATTCCCTGCCTTCTTATAAATTTCAAGTGCCCTAACAGCATCATGGCGCTGCATCTCAAAAAACTGAAACAGAATACAAGTCAATTCTACTTTCACAAGAGCACAAGAAACCATCTGATTGCACCACTAGCTGATCAAAGGCCTACCTTGTCAACCAAATTGAGAGTTCCATCAGTAATAGCTACATAGAGCTTTATACTTTCAGCTGCAACCTAAAGCAAGAAGAAGCTAAGAGGAGGCAAAGACAAACAAAACCAAGTAAATGGTGTGGATGGGATAGAGCTTTCAGTAATTCCTTACGATTGTAAGCGCATATTGAATCAATAAATTATTTCGAGCTGCTCCCTCGGGCTGCACAAATGCACATGGTCAACATCTCCTAAAAAATAATAGAAATTATATGATTAAAGAACTAAAATGATAATCACTGTATATGTACTGGAAAAGGACAAAACCATGAAGACTAGCATAATGGATCACTACATCACCTGGCAAGCAAGAAGGCGAAAAAGAAGCTGTTGCAAAGCAGGTAATTGCTCAAGCAAGTCTACAGTGTCTAGATCCTTGGTTCTCTGCCACAAACAAATTGTAATGGAAAAAAAAAATGAAAATTTATGTCCATTATCCTCATTAGTCATTTCCATACAGAACAAGAATTGATGAGACAATAAATACAACAAATAAGACACCAACATGATATCACAATGTGCAGGACTTCCATAATAAGTTGTGTGAAACTTGCAACCTCAGAATCTGTTTACTGCTAGACTCCTAGTAACACTCTTTCTTTCCTTTTTCGACCATTAAAGCATCAACCTATAATCCAATTACAAAAGGTCATGATATGAAGACACCATGCCCTCCTTTACAACATAAATAATTCTACTGAAATCAAAAGCTAAGAAGTAACTGTAGGTTAATGAATTCCATATTTTATTTTATATCAAGAGACAACAATAAATAAATTATTTTTTTTTTTTTTTTTTTTTTTTGATAAATAAGCCAACTTTATAAATAGGGCATCAAGACGATGCAAAGAATACAAAAACTAGCCTAACAACTAGTAGCAGCCAAAACCCAAACTGCACAAAACATTAAGGCAAAAGCAAACAAAAGAACTATGAAGTCAAGTCCTCTACAAAATCAACAAAAGACAAAACATCCGGATCCACAGTCAGCGTTAACCAACTACACAACACAAGGAGCAAACACCGCTCCAACCAAGCCGCCGAATGCATCTCCCCCAAAAATACCCG
Organism: Camellia lanceoleosa; assembly: GCA_025200525.1. NCBI lineage: Eukaryota > Viridiplantae > Streptophyta > Magnoliopsida > Ericales > Theaceae > Camellia > Camellia lanceoleosa. The sequence continues at coordinate 237,837 of CM045770.1, forward strand.
CCGATTACGCTCCAACCACACTAGCCACATAAGACAATGGCCAGCCAAGTTCCAAGCTTTCCGCCTTCTCTTCCCAACCCTCCCCCCAACCCAACTTTGTAACACTGCCCTTACGGTCCCCGGTTGAACCCAAGCCAAACCAAAGATAGCTACTATAGACAACCAAAGGCGTGAAGCAACCAGACAGCAAATAAGCAAACGGTCCACTGTCTCCGCAACTCCACAACACATGCAACACCAATTAACCAAAATATGCCCATGACGACCCAAATTATCAATCGTCAGAATACGGCCTAACGCAGCTGTCCACACAAAGAAAGCGACTTTGGATGGACAACCCACCACCCAAACACTCTTCCAAGGGAAGGGCACCCCATCCCCCCCCCCCCTCCCCCGCGGTAAGCCTATGGTAAAAAGAAGATACAAAAAACAACCCTTTGGACTTCGGGCAGTCCCACCTCATAAAATCCTCTCCAACCCCTCGAAACTGAAGCCCATACAAAAAGCCCAACAAATCCAGCAATTGTCCCACCTCCCAATCCTGCACTTCACGACGTAGAACTACATTCCACAGACGTGTAACCATAGTAATAATAACAGTAACAATTATAACTAACTCATTGTCGATAGCTTTGACTGGAAATGGAGATTTTAGTGTTTCAATTCATTCGAGTCCACTGTCGACGAAATGATGAGTATGAAGGATATGTATAACTAGTGAACACCCTTGTATTCTCTCTCTCTCTCTCTCTCTCTCTCTCTCCATGTGTGTATGTGTGCAATTTTCTAATTCAGCCGATAACTAACTATTGTTATTATTATTCTCCAAGGCCATTGCAAAATGCAAAGCAAATGCGTATCTAAGTCATATTCTAGTTTGTTCGGGGTAATATCATTTCAGACTCAGGTTCCAGCCATGAGTATGCAGAACAAAAAGGCACTTAAAAAAGGACTAGCTTCAATTGGTAATCCATAATGCATACCGAGTGATCTGTCTGGACATCATACTTCAGTATGTGGAGGCATTCCTGGCGTTCTTCAAGATATAAAGCATAGTTACGAACCCAAGCAGAATAATCCCATGCTTAACATCAGAAATCTCCATGGTCAGTTCCTCATATTGCAACTTCCAGTGATTAAAATAAAACACAGATTAAGGAGTACCATTTGTGCTTGAATCATCCCTGAAATGTGATACGTTCAAAATAAGTCCTCTGCTCCGGCTATAGTTAATGAGCTCTTCACGAAATGTAGGATCTACCTCCCTCATTGCACGATGTACAACGATTAGAGTCTTCAATGCAACCTGAGTAAACAACAAAAATAAGATAGACTCTGAATACAACTGATCGCTCAAATGGTCTGTTTGGTAGTAATGAATAAAGGAAAAAGGAAAGGAGGGGAAGGAAAAGGTGAGGGATCAATTGAATCCGTTGGAAGGGAAGGAAATGAAGAGAGGAGGAAGATTATCCCGCCATGACTACTAATTTACTTCTACCAAAAAATGGCAAATATACGGGAAGGTATCGAGTTCCCTTTCTTTTGGAAATATATAAATTCTTCTATTTCCTTCTCAACTAAACAAAAGGAGGAAAAGTTGTCTGCCTATCCCTAAGAATTCCGTATGCATCTCCTATATTTCGTACTTTCAAGTTTTCCTTTCCTTGTACCAAATGGAGAATAAAATAAATAGAACCATATAAAAGGAATGTGTGTTTTCTTCGTCAGATTCCCTTTAGAACTAAATGAACCTACAATAGCTACAATTACAAGAGAAATATTTCATAAAGAGAACATATAAGAATTTTTAGAAAAACAAGGTAACTTATTTTCCTTGCCCTTGAAAGACCTCAAAATCTTGTTAACAACTAACTATGAACCAAACCTCAGGTGCAGATTCACAGGTAAGGGAGCAGATCTAGCTGTAATCTATAGTTAGAATTGCCATGTAATTCCTTAGTCATTCAAATTCAGAAGTACACCTCTAGCTGAAGGAACCCACTGTTGGATGAAGTTCTGAAAGTGAGAGCATAAAGCAGAAAGGACATTGATAGCCCTAGTGTGGAGAAGTTCAGTATACAGATCAAATGAAATCACATAAATAATTTAATATTAGACCCTGTTTATATGTATTGACCAATAAAACGAAACATATCACCCAAATATGTGTTGGAAGACAAACTAGTTGTCTTAAGCATTTAGAAATAATAATGTATCAAAACACATATTAGCCAATGTCAAGCATGCACATAGTTTAATTAAAGTTCTGTACACCCAATTTAAGGAAACAACATGCATCTATCTTAGAAAATAGGCTATCAAACTCATGACTTAAAACTTACTAATGAAAGAAGAATATTTTTAAGAAAAAATAAGGGAAGTACCAAAAGTTTAGAATTTATCACGGATCAAAATGCAACAATGGAATAGGCAAAACAAGCAGTTTGCAACATATTGTGCTACGCATAAGGTTAATATGTGTTCAAATGAATTACTCAATGACCTCTTAGATGGTGGGATTTGATTAATAAACCCGTGGGTCCCACCAAACCCATGTTTGATTGTGCTACATGCTAAGCGACTATGAGTCCCATGGGAATACCAATCCTACTTGGGTGTAGGATTAGCATTCCCATGGAGGGGGTGGGATTGCTAATCCAATCCCCTTGGATTGAAGCACAATGTCTATTTTGCCCTCTATTTATCAAAAACAATAAAATCTCTTTTTTATGCATTAAGGGCTTTTCCGTAATTTCATAGATTTAATCCCAACCAACTAAAATACCACCACACTACTCCTCAAACAAACACACTTGATCTTATATCTCTAAGTTAATACTACCACATTATTAATTTTCTCACTCAATCCCACTGTATTTATAATCTCATCCAACCTAATCCACCAAACAAACGTGGCTAAAAATTCTTTTTTTTTATATATATTTGGTTTTCTTCAAAGTACAACTGACAATGCAAATACCCTCTTCATTATTGCACTATCCTTTCGATAATTATTGAGTTTACTAATTTACATGCTACAATAAGAGGAAGAAATGAAGCAATTTCAACTCTAGCAACAGAACCAATTTTGATATTAGCCAGCACTTTAAGACATTATTCCAAGATCTATGTGGAATCTGCAGATTCTTGGTCCAATATAAACACAGGAGCAATCAGATGGCAGTTTTAGTTGGAAGCTGTGGCATCCTTCCAAGGGAAACTCCAGGTCAAGCTACGATTTGATACACTAAAATGGAATGGAGGTGACTTTGGGCCATGCTTGAAAACTTAATAGGTGGGAATGGAAAGAACCTCAGTTGGGAAAAGGTTCAGAAAAAACTGAACAATATATGTGAAGGTTGTGGTGAGGCAAGTTTCGAACCATGGATTGTACTAGGTCCATGTGAGGACAAAATAGCAGCCAGAAGGAATATTTTCATTGAAAAGCATGGTGAAATAGTAGAAGAAGACAACCTAAGAAAGACTGACACGGACACAGACTTAGACACGAACACAGAACATGACATGGATACGCTGACATGAATTCTTTTTTTAAAATGTAGGACATTATAATATAATCAGTTAATTACAGTTGGTAATAAACATTTGTTAAAAATTAAATAAATACATATAAAAACACAAAAAAGAGAAAGTGCAAATAAATTAACACAGCAAGGTGCTCAAGAGCATACTGCCCAATTGTGTGTTTTAGCAAGACGTTTGGCAAGAGCATGTATGCAGTAAGCAACATCAGCCCGAGGTCTAGAAGCTGAAACCGCATCAATGATAGCTGTAAACAAAACAACATAATCATATTTATATGTTAGGTGTAAAAAACGAGGTTCAAGAACTTGAGGATTTACAAATCTATTGCTTCCAATTGGTTGGACTGTACGTAAATAACTCAACACTGAAAAGTTCAGATGAGACACAAATTCATCATAGATGTGAGTCATACGTTCCATATCAAACTATTAAGCGGATAAAATGTCTCAAATTGCAAAATATTTAGTGTATTTCCATTGTTTACAAAGATATATTAGTATTAATCATTAATTGAAACTTTTATAGTTGAATTAAACAATTAAAATACCTTTGACTATTTTCAAGTGGATTTGAAACAATGGGTGTAGAAAAGCTAAGTCAAGCTGTGAAGGGATCAAAATATAATTGGGGCCAAAATAAATTTCAACCTTCACTCATTTATTTCATGACCAATCCCAAGCAAGTTTCTGCTCAAGCTTGCCCTAATCCAAGCTTGAGTAGCTTGATTTTTACAAGGTCTTATGAAGCTCAACTTATCAAGTCAAACAAAAAAAATTAATGAATTTAAAAAGGTTCAACTCACTCCTTATATGTTTTTCTTTTGGCAGTACTTCAACATGACTTGTGGCCTTGACGATGGCAACATCTACCTCCTGGAAGAAGTGGCTGGCATCACTTGCAAGTACTATTAAACATCAAGGAACATAATCGTCTATATTTATAGCTACAAAATCACCTTGTAGTCGCTGTTTAATTGGGCCAATCCAACCTTCGTTGAGTCTTTTAGAGCTCCAAGAGCTTTCCTAAAGCTTTGCTGAGTGCCACCACTTGCTGCCATTTTATTTAACAAAACAGTTTCCTCTAAACCCTGCAGTTCAATTTGATAGCCTGAAATACAACAACCAATAGATACCTAATCAGTGAATCACACTTCATTACGGAACATTTCATAATATGCTACGACATGATGAAGATTTCTCCCATTCATCAGTTGGCATGTCACTAAAGAATAATTCTCATAGTTTGCAATTGGCATTCAACTTCAATACCATCATTCAGGTGGACTATGGGTTGTTTTGGTTATCAAAACTTCGTTGATTCATCCTATGAAAATATTTACTCTCTCTCTCTCTCTCTCTCTCTCTCTCTCTCTCAAGCATTAGATGTTCTGATGAAAGGAAAAGGTGAGTAGAGGCTTGCTCTTGTAGTTTTAGAAAAAGAGGAACAAAGAAGAGCCATACCTAAAGACAATTTTGGGCCACAAAGAAAGAATTTGAGAATTCTTTGGCAATTTTAATTAAGAAATTGAGAGTTGAATGGTGTATAGCGGCTTTTCAAGAGAGAGAGAGATGAAGGTTTGAGAGAACTTTTTGCTCGTATGGAATTTTAGAATCTAATTGTCATGTTGAAGTCTTCTAACCACGAGGACAAATAGAGCTTTTTGCCTTAAGGCCAATATTACAATCGAGCAACTATATTTGCATACCTAACTCTTTGGCATATACTCTATGTACATCCTTGGTCAAAGCATGGTTCTGTCTCTATTGCCAAGGTCAACATACCAAGTTCATGTCAAAGACTGAAAACTTAAAGCTAGAGCATGTAGATTATAACATTTAGAACATCATGCTATGTTAATATACTATATGTATTCACAAAGAATGAATCTATTATATTTTATAAATCCAACAAAAAATGAGATAGATAGAAGAATTAGTGACTAAGAGTTGCCCAGGAGAAATCATTTTCATCTTCTAGGCCCTCTAGTGCTGCCGGAGTTCAATGATTCCGAAAATAATGCTACACAGTACCTTGATCAATGTGATTTGCAATGTATGTACTTACGGTGCACACCAATGATTTTGAATCTTTATGCAATGCTACTTAATTCTATCTCCCCATTTTCTTGTATCTGCAAATTTATTCATTGCAATGAAAGCCTAGAACAAGTAAAACAACTTACAAGATTAGGCTGGACCAATTAACAAAAATTGTTACCTTTTAAAAGAAACAAAAACAAAATAGTTCACTCAAGTTGGCTACAATATGATTTGTGTAACCTAAGATTTGTGAATACATGTCAATGAAAGGCAAGAACTAAATTGCAACCTACTTAGATTTCTTTGCATTCCACACCTATTGCCCAATCCCTTTAAAACCTCATCGTCAATTTCAAGGCTATCTCAACTACAGCTGAATAATTAGCTAATAACAAAATATTTCCTTGATGGCTAAAATAGCTAATTTCTTTCCCTTTGTCGACACGTCAATTTTCTATAAGATATCTTGCAACTTATGGCTATTCACCTAAACTCTTCCTGAAGTGAAGACATGATCAATACAGACCATTTGACAATATTGACTGAAAAGGTTCCAATCAGATTTTTTTTTTTTTTTTTAAATAAAAAAATTAAATCAAGTGACGCAAATCTTTATCTATTAATTAACAAGTTCATATTTAAAAATGATTTTGAAAAAGTAAAAATGAAAGAGTTCTAGAGTGGATACATTGACCTACTCATCTTATAACAAGCTAGCTACACAAATTATAATTATCAGAAATATATAAACTGGGCAGAAGAAAAATAAATAAATAAAAGAAAGAAAAATTATTATTCTGAAAACATGAATGATGGAACCGATGTTTCCCTGACGAAGAAGAAATTCAATAGGCATTGATTTAACAAACTTAGCAACACACACACACACACACATAGAAAGGGATTGTTTGTGTTGGTTTGGAGGATTGATACCCAACATTTTCTCTAATACAATCATCTCCAATACAAACGAAATGTTGGAAAACTAAATCAATAAAAATGGAAACCAACATGAAATTAAAAATGTAAATTTTCATATATTACTGAGACAATGCAGGATCAATCATATTGATTCATTCATTCATCACATAAACAACACATTCACACATATACGCATACATGATTTGTATATATAGAGAGAGAGAGAGAGAGAGAGAGAGAGAGAGTATAAGATTGAATGAAAAGGAAAAAGTTACCTTACAAATTGATCGCCGGCAGCAAAACGCTGGGTAGAACGGCGGCAAACATACGCAACAAAAGAATGACCATAATAATTTCCAGAAGAGAGAGAATGTTATGCATGTTAATGTAGGCTGTTGGTGTATGTATGTATTTCCCATTTCCTATTGCTATTTTTGTTTATGGGATATGTGTTAATACCGCTGGCAACCTATCAATTTATTCGATTAATTATATTTAATGTAAATAACATAGGATGTAATATTTCATGATTTCGAAATAGAAATGAAAAAATCCCTAATATTTTCTTACAGGTTCAATTTCATTATTTTTATACATAATATTTGATTATACATGCCATGTTTTTCATAATTAGTTTTTTATCATAATTTTTTTTTCTTTTTGGGACTAATTATAGAAAAGTAGAAAGTAGAGGAATAATACAAAACATAAGAAATAAAAAATAATTATAAAGAGATGAAATCTACATATAGAATGACAAATATCTCTTTTTCAACCCCTCTCTTCACTCATCTCTCTTCATTTTTCTCCTGCCTCTGCCTAGAACTAGAGCTGGGTATAAGATCATCCGAACTGTCCAATCCGAACCGATCCGCATACAAATGGGCGGTTTCGTAGACATAATGCAAACAGATACGGTTTGAAATATGACATGATTGCGAGTTGCGGGTTTAACCCGCACCCGTAAGAACCCGCCTGCACTTAGATTTTTTTTATTTTTTTTTAAAAAAAAAGTCTAAAACCTGGACCATCGTTATTTTATTATTGCATTTTGGGTGAATGTAAAAGTTAATGAAGAATTATTTTTAGGTAAGCTTAGGATTTTAAATTATTTTACTTTAATTATATTGTTGGGTAGTAGATAGTGAATAAGATTGATGATCTAGTTTAGGATTTTGAAAGACGTACTTGTGTTAGTTTATGATTTGATTTAAAAGTTTAAAATTTTGAATAATTTGTTTGTATTAGGAATTGATTTTATTATGTTTTTAATTTTATAAGTTTTAATTCATTAATTATTAATGTTAGAACATTTTAGAAAATGGGAGGAAAAAGAGTCCAAAATAAATATTTACAAATTGAAAATAAAAATACAAAAAAAAAAGCTACAAAATAAATTTTTAAAGAAAAAAATCCAATCCGCAAACCACCTGCACATTCGCGAGCTCTATCCACACAAACCGCAACCTGCAGTGCAGGCGGTTACAAGTTAAATTTTTTCAAAACCGCATATATGCAGACGGGTCCAAATTAATCCGTAAACCGTTTAAAATCGAACCACAACCTCCCTTACCTCTGTCATTCCTCGCCTCTTTAGACCCTTATTCTCTCTCACTCTCACCAACCATTCCCGAATAGTAGGGAGAAGTGGATATGAAATTTCTTTCACCATCTTTGGTTCTTTTTTCTTTTTTTTTTTGAACGTAAAAAAAGATACTTTGTGATATCAGCACTGCATCCATAGGCCTTGACTCTAGAATAGCCAGTTGCCGACCAAATTTAACCCAATCTATAAGAGAAATCCACCACCAAGACACCAATAAAACTCAACCACATGTCACAGAAAAACTCAAGATCGATCGGATTACAGTACAAAATCTCAAAGAGAGCCAACTGAAAATTAATTTTTTTTTGCACCCCTCAATATTCGAACCTAGATCACCTGCCATCTCTACTGACCACCACCCTCGTGGTAACCCAAAAATAGGCTAGAAGTATATCACATTTAAGAGAGAACATGCAATGAGCAAAGCCTGACGTCAGCACATAAAAGGAAATTGTGTTCCATTGGATGAACGTTTGGCTTACTCCAAAAACCAAAGAAGAGTCCTCAAATAAAAGCTTTTAGTTTAAAATCTTACAGGTATACAAAATTTACATTTTATTCAACTGAAAAATTACCAGTTCCCAACTCTATCATTATCTGTGGTGGGTGCTGACCCTTATGACAACCCTATTTGGTATTCTTTCTTGGGGGAGAGTACAAATGTACTTCCACTTGTTCCAAAAAAAAAAACACTAAATCAATATTTGGTTTGCACGAAAACCCACCACCAAGGGAGCCGACCCTATGCGAGATACAATCTTATAGACAACAATGGTCAATGGCTTTGGAGAAATATTTGAGTTTTGTCTGTCTGTATCATCCATCACGCTTGTAAGGCCTTGTTCTTGTTCTCTTTGCCATCTTCCCATGAGAGCTGCTTCTCTGCTAACATGGCAGCATGCTGTTCTAAGTACTCTCTGCTATTCATCTCTGTTAACCTGCAAATAGATAATAGTTGCCATCATCGGTGACAATGATTAGATAGAAAGCAAGTAACCTACAATTAACACATGCTTAGCACATCCAGATTGACTACTCTTATATCCCAGAAAGCTAAGCAACCTAATAATATTTTACTTGGATAACTAAAGAGGCGAGAAATTGAGTGAAATAAGAATAAATGGAGAGAAACACTTTTCTCTTAAAACCCACTTCCTGAATTTCTCCAAAAGTGAATAAATATGAACAGAAAAGAAACTAGTACTGCCGAAACTACCTGTCTAAATACAAATGAAATAAAAGGAAGAAAATTATGAGAGGTTATTTTGGTAAAAGTTATATAGAGATATATATTTTTCCTTTCATCTTACATGCAGTGTAACCAAGCAAGATAGGATAGAAACCATTATATTTTCCCTCGCGTTATCCAAACAAGGGAAGAAAACATAATATTTCCTCTTCTTTCTTCTCTCCTTGATTCGCAAACAAACTGTAAAGCTAGTTTTCAATAACTTTCTAATGTCCAGTTACCAAGTAGGGGGTGCAACTCCTGGCTTCAACACTAGCCCAACCAGCAAAATTTTAGAGCTTAGACAACAAAATTTAGAATTTGATTGGGGCCTAGGCTAAAATTTTCCAACCCACAATAAATTTAGTCAAGGTCTGGGCATGGACTCTTAGAACCCGAGCAATAGAAAGACTATTGCTAGTATATATAATAATATAATTATGTATAATAAACATAAAATATACATATACATATGGTATTTTCTCACCGTTGGACTAAATCATACTGCAATATAATCAATTATACAGCAAGGTATACCGTATACATAACTCAAACCAATTTTCTTATTATGTTACATGTTTATAATTTTTTGAGATATTTTCCTTTATTTATTTTCAAAAATACGATACATTGGTTTAGGGCAATCAATTTCAATCCAATATAAATTTTTTAATTGAATTAACACAACCGAGACTAACCCAACTCTATGGAATAAACTCGAACTAAGGCTTGGGCAAGCTACTTCAGACCAGAGGTCAGGCTTGTGCCTTGCCTTGCTTGGACAAAATATCTCCACACTTTGGGGGCTGAGCTTGGAGAGACTCTCAGCTCGACCAAACCCACCCTATTACCATGTAAGAAGTAGAACAACTACAGCAGCTCCTGGCTTAGGTTTCTAGAGTTTAAAAAAGTTAGGTCTCAAAATACTTTTACAATTTTGAGCAGATGTTTTGTTGCAAAAACATTTAAAAACAAGAGTCATATTGTTGATAACTTTGTTGGGTAGAGATTATTACCAGGGTCCAAAAACCACTCTTTCATCCCATTTCATTACATTTAAATAGGGCGGCTGAGTTCGTATACAGTGCATATTCAGTGTTGACCAATAACCAAAATTGGACAATAATTGACAATTCTCTACCCTTCAGTCAAAGAATGCTAACCACCCACCGTCTCTTCTGTCCTCCGAACCCCAAAATGAAGTCAAACTAGTTTATGAAATACAACTATACAAGGTCAATTTTAGACCAAACATGCACATCATCCCCTAACAAAATTTCAGTTGCGTGAATAGAATAGATAGCATAGAGTAGAAGCAATTTAGAACAGACATAAAAAGGAATTCTATCTCAATACAAATTTCTACGGTATATGTAAATACTATACTATATTTTGGCAGAATACATACCTACTAATAGTGCGATCTTTTGCAAAACCCAACTCATTGTCCACACAAAGGTCCATATCATCATTTCTCCTTGATCTTGAAGAGGTTCTAGGCGCCATTTGTTGAGCATCAGAGATTGTCACAATGCTTTGGAAAAGTTCAACAGGGAACCCCTCAGCAGCACACAACAATCTGGCTTTGTTCTCATACATCACCTGTAATTAGAGTGAAAAGCATAAATTTCATATCAACTTCCTGAAACAAAATAACTCAACCACTGGGCATCCAAGAGGCTGGTTACAGATTACATTATAATTTTTGAAATTATGATCTTCTGGTTTCATACTATGGCCCTTCCAAGAGGGGTAAATTTATAGTCAAACAATTTGGACGAAAAAGAACTAACATCAACTAGAGTGACAAACCGATATGCTGCTGTCCTATTGTGGAGTCCAAAAATTGGCACACCTTCCAATGCTAAGGTATGAAAGCTCTCTGCCAAAAAGGAACAGCATTGGTTAAGAAGTTATTTTGAAAGAAAATATGCGTACTAATTGATAGATACACAAAGATTTTGCAAGAAATATAATATCATCCAGTTTAGGATGACCACTATAGCAGCTACTACTTAGTTGATATCTTTAGCCAGATTGGAGGCCTTGGATGACCACAAAGAACAACTAATTCAACTAGTAGTACTCACAGAGAGAAAACACAGCCTAACGGTCCAGGAAAAGAATACATGTGTATCCAGACAGTTTGTAGACTGTCTGGATACAAAATTTCTAAAGTCTCCGGCATTTCCTTGCTCCTATTGCATCAAAATTTAATAGAATATTAAGTTCTATTGGACTTCATTTCTTGATATGCAACACCTAATCAAACAACATAAAGTTTCATCTCCACTTTTTGGTGTTGGGTACTGAATTTTACTGGCAGTAGACTTCAAATCCACTCAAGCTAGAAATGACTTACTGAACAAGCCAAAATAGTCAGCAGCACCAAGTGGTTTATCACAGAGTTCTCCAAAAGAGAAATATGCACATCCATTAGCACCCAGTGGAACCTGATCAGCGGAAGAAAAGCAACACAATAACTAAGTCGGCTGCTCTTCGTAAGCCTCACGAAAGTGATATAGGAATTTGTTACGAATCTATGATATACCTGTAATGTCCTCCCCATAACAACTTCCACTTCTTGTGGACAAGCTGTTTGTTCCCCAATTAACTTTTCAAACTTTTGCTTAAGAAGGGCTGACAACTCTTTCCCAATGTAGTAGAAACCTTGCTCAGCCTGCAGTTTAAGTGAAATATAACAAGAAGAATTCATATGAGAAGGAATGGCCAGCTGAAAGTGCAAGTATGGCATTCTATCAAATTGTGTGTGTGTGTGTGTGTGTGTGTGTCATAGAGAGAGAGAGAGAGAGAGAGAGGATCTTATTACCGAAGTCATTTTCCGATAGTCTATTGACGAACCAATTTGATGAGCGACACATCTTTCCTACATGGAAATAAGTTGCTAACTCAATAAGAAGATAAAGGCAACGATGAAGACACGGCCCTTGAGACCTAAAGTTCTCATGTAACACCAATATGCAGGTCCAGGCCTTTTCTTTTGTTTCTTTTTTTTCCTCCCCTCTATATTGTAAGCACTGGTGATCAAAGAAGTTCAAGCCCATTAAAACTTGTCACCTTGTCAGGCTTGGTATAGATTCAGGAAAACAGAACTTTTCCTTTGTTTTTACCATTTTACTTGACAGGTGAAAAAGCTCATTGGGCTTGAATCCATCTAATCACCACACTCAACAAGAAACATCCACAGGCATACCTTCAAAGTGGCAATGAATGGTAGAAAAAGATCTCTCTGTAGTCCACCTTCATAAAGATTATCTGGGGCACGATTTGAAGTAGAAACAAGAATCTATACTAGCAGACATCATGTATTAATTTCTTAGTAGAAAATGAAAATCAATGGGATGAATGCGTAGAAGGCTGGGAAAATGGAAAATATAGGAGGCTTAACTACTTACCATGCCGTTGCTGAATAATTGTCTAAATAAACGGTTTAGTATCAATGCATCAGCAACATCAGTAACCTATGAAAGACCACAAAAAGAGCAAAATCAACAATAGGCCACAAAATATAAAGCTAGCGGATGTCATCCATGATTATAGACAACAGAAACCATGCTTTTATTTCCAAGTTCCAACATACCATAAATTCATCTAGGCATAACAAAATTGATTCATCAGATAGTTCCCCAGCAACAACCTCAAGGGGATCTGCCACACCCTTGTGCTTCTGCAGTTATAAACAACCTAACAGCGATAAGTTTAAATTTTATACTCCAAATACCAGTACAAACCACCTATTTCCGTGTACAGTCACCAAGAACAAGATAAAAATTGGTCCAAAGCGGAGATATTTTTGCACAAAATGTAGATGTCAGCCATAGTTCATGAGCACTGAGATTTAGCTATGTTGACCAATGATTTAGTAGAGATAACATTGAACATCTAGAAGCGGAGATCATATTTCCAAAATACATTCAGAACAATAGTAGGTTATGAAAAACATAATTGTCAGAATCTTACAATTCAAAATTCATGAATAGATTGATGCGAAACTATAGGTAAATTTATTTCAGGATCAAATTGGTAGTGAATTGCACGATTTACCATTTGATTCCTAATTCAAGTCACGTTGCCAATAGATTTTGTCCCTCTTTTTTCCTTTTTTTTTTAGAAAGACTGTTCAGTACTAAAATACCCAATAGTTATGCACGATTTGTTGTAATTTTGGTGATCAAAGGGTTTAATAGGATTCAGTAGGATCCATTTAAACTTGGTTTGGTATAATTTCCAAGGAAATTCAAGGATAAAAACTAGCATCCATCAAAAATACATTGTTATTTTGGTGAAATAAACATGGTTCTAATACATATATATATAGATATATATTTTTTTTGCTTTTAATTTTTCTAAACAATAAACATACACACTTTTTAAATTGTACTAGGCTTGAAATAAAGAGTTCTCACTCATTCCTTTTTCTACTCCGTCTAGAGTTATTAGTTCCATTTTAAAGCTGTCAATAGAGAATATAATGATTTTTAAAGAATCTTATGGTAGCTGGGGTTTGGACCCATATCTTGACTCTTGCTACGAAGCAATGTCATCCCAATGTACTAATAATGTCCTTATATAAAAGAATTATTGTATAACATGTGCCAAAATCAATTTATTTTATTTTCTTCCATATATATAGGATTGTTCAACATTATTTTTATATAGTTTATTCTAAATCTTATGATTCTCTATTTGATCCATGATTTGCAAAATTATGGTTTTGATTCATGATATGCTTCCCAATTTGACAACTATGCTCTGATCTCGTTTTTAATAGTATTAGTACTATGAACTTCTTCCGGTGCAAATGACTGACCAACTGCATATAAAATAGTCTGATTTTAATCACAACCATTTGTAACAAACCTTCTACCTAGTTTGCAGTTAGAAAAACTAAGGATAAATCTTACTTGCAAGCGACTGTGAACATCCAACATGAAGTCATGAAAATGAATCCTCTTTTTCCTCCAGCTGCTAGACCTGAGAAGGAAGAAGTAATGATTCATAGATGAAACCAGTGAATGGTAACTGCTTTCGTATTCCCTCCGCTTTAATCCTATGGCTTACAATTCTAGATAAGTCTCAATTTCATGTCAATGTTATGGTCACTCATAAGAAAATCAAATTATAGCAAACTAAATATGAGAAATAAACTTACAATTGATAAAAAAATAAATCCATCAGCATAGTTTTTCCTGTTCCTACTCCTCCATAGAGATAAAGTCCTTTCACAGGTGAGCAAGACGACTGAGGAATGAAACGGGACCACAACCACCTACTCCTAAAAATGAAATAAACAGAAAATCAATGACAATGTAGTAAAACTTGACAATTGCCATTATCTTATTAGAGATAATGGTATCAATGAGATAACGATCTGTCGTACAATCAAGTGATTCAGAATGCTAGATATTGGAAAGAAGATAAACAATTTACCTGCTACCTTTCTCAGAAGCAGAATAGCGATCTAACCGGCAGGTGTGAGCTGAATCCACAAGCTCATCATAGAGTCTCTGAAGCTCTCTTAAGGTGCCTACCTGCAGAATCGCTGTTAGTATATCCTCTGATAAAGAAAAACTAAATACATTAGATAAAACACATGGACTTCAGACATTTTACGCACAAGAATTTTAAAGTACTTTTTCTCACTTTCAAGAACTAAAGTTGCATTAATCTTGGGTCTTCAAAAGAAATTTATGCATTTCTACAATGTTAATAAAAAAACCACCTAGTAAACAGTGCAATAATTTGTAAATAGTACTCCCCCAAACTAACTGATACTAACAAATACAAGACATCATCAAAAAGGTAAACTTTTGATTGAATATAAGAAGCTAAACCATTTTAAGAAAATTCAGAATAACATTATCAATTTATTACTTTCACATAAAGTTGTATGCCCATCCAGTTACCCTCATCAATGCTTAAGGCACATTATAAACTGCTCTCTTTTCCTTTTGAAAACTTAAAAACAAGTATGAATGAGTGCATTGATTGCCATACCTGACAACTATCACCATCCACAAGTTCACCTGCGGCAATTCTACGTTCATACTCAACCAGAGGACCTGCTCTGTTTACTTCTGTCATCAAATCAAGTGAAACCCACAAAAGACATGTGAAACACAGTGCTAAAAGATTATTGTAACTAGATTGAAAAAGGTAAAAAGAATATCATAAGAAGCCAACCTCCACTGGTTACTTTAGCAGCATCAGCAGACAGAGCTCTTGAGATCATATAGGAGGGATGAGTATTTCTACAAATTTCGGCATTGTAGGAGAGCTTGTAGACAGAACCAAAACTTGCACGAGCCAAATAATTCTGTTTTCTTGCTAACCCACTTAAGACATGACCTCCTTGATGCTGAAAAGCTGCTCGAAATTGTCGAACAGAGCGAAGAATTGTTCTCATCTTCGATCCAGGCCTCCAATTAGAATTACTCAAATCACGATTCTGTGTAAAAGAGCTTTTTATAATTACAAGTGTTTCACAGGACCAATAAAAATAGCAGCAAAAAAAAAACAAATTATATATTGCTGTCAGAATGATAATGGTATATTCTCTCAAGTACAGATAATCAATAATCATTGCACAGTTACGAAACTCAGAAAAGAATCAATAAAAATTTATAAACAGTGACAAAAAAAAGGTAACCAAAGTTCAATTATTAAAAATATAAAACAGGAACTAGAAATAAAAAATTTAGAAATGATTTGGGAACTCTAAAAACACTAGTGATGTAAAAAATAAATAAAAAAACCAAAGCCAAAATATGACCCACACACCAATTAGAGCTATTTAATTTAGAGCTTCAATCTTTTTTCATAAAAAATTACATAAGAAAATTGGGTAAAAACTAAATATATACATCACAAAAGAAGATATAAAAATTATCCAAGTATAAATAAAAACATTTAGCATACTGAGAGGGGGGAAAAAACTACAAATTATCAACAAAGCCTGGAAAATTGGAATCTTACAACAAGATTGCAAATTGGAAAAAAGGGGGGGAAATATCAGAACATAAATACACTTTTTTTTAAAAAAATTATTTATTTAGGGACTGAAGAATCAAAGTCAAAACAATTCAAAAAAGAAAAAGTGAATCAATAAAAAGTAAAGAAATCTACAGTAATGCATGCACAAAGGAAGCGAGAGATATCAACGTACTCACCCCTGTTTTAACAGAAGAATCGTCCGAAATTGCAACACCCAGAGCTGTATTTATTCACTCTTCAACAACAAAAATACCAAAAACCGATCTTTCCAAACTATATATATATACATATGATCGTAAAGGAGGCGAGGGAAATTCACAGAAAGCAGCTGTTACATACGAATTAATGTATAAATCTGAAAATCACAAACCCCCCTAAATCTCAGGAGGTCTCCTCGAACAAATAGGAGATCAGATGAGAGAGTGAGAAAGAGAGTCTCCGATTCCTTTTTCAGACTTCACTTTTTCCTTTGCGCATTTGGAGTCTGACTCATCATCATCCCAACATTTGGATAAAAATCTGTCGAGGAAGATTCTATGATGTACCACATGTCCACTTATAACAGAAAAATTATTACTTGCTTCAGGTACCACGTCACTATGTCTCTTCATCAATTATAATTTATTATATATTTTTATATTTTTAAATTACTTAATACAAATTTGTGAGTCTTTTTTAAGTAATCAATCATTTTGCTTGGTTACAATTTTATAAAATATATTTTTCAAAAAAATTTATTTTCTTATTTTTCATATTTTTTTATTTTTATTGAATTTTTTTAATATTTTAAGTAATTTTTTTTATTTTTTAAACATACCTAACATAAATATACCAAAAAAATTATAAAAAAAATTATAAAAAAAACCTTTTAAAAATTCACTAAATACCAAAAATACGATAATTCAATATATTTTTTGTATTTTCATGTATTTATTAATTTTTAAAAATATTTCTTCACGAATTTTTTACGTTTTAGATACATCTAAATAAGATGCATTTACAAAAATTAAAAAAAAATGTTTACAATTTTAAAAAATTTCACTAAAAACAAAAAAATACGAAAATAAAAAATTTCAATTTCAAAAAATTTAATCAAAAAACTCAAACCAAACACACTAAATAATTTTTTTATCAAAAAAATTATTCGTTAGTGTTGGGCACCGTTACATGGTGTCTCTTTTACGTTCTTTAATTATTTAATATAAATTCATAATTCTCACATTCTTTATAAATTACAACATCATTATGACATCACAAGGCAGTATTTAAAGACTAACCAATAACTTTTCCTTATAATATTTAGACTTCATTTTAGATGAGCGTTTAAACTAAAATAACCATATAGGACAAAATGGGTTATCGTATCAAAATAGGATAAAATGTCACCTCCAACCTATAATTATTATTTTTATTTTTTTTAAAAAAGTTTATTTCAAACAATATTTTTTTGTCCAGATGAAAATAGTTAAAAAGCTAAAAAGTTAAAAAAATCAACTCGTATCCCAAACAAACCCTTATTATAATTTACTATAGTATTAATTATGATTGATTGTGTTATTTATTATGATATGAAAAATGTTATAGATCTCAAATTTTTTATTAAATAAATGACAAAATATCTCATATAAGTGTGGAATCCACAAAGTTGCGGACCCCACAAGACATTTGATCATTTATTTAGTAAAAAATTTAGTATCTTAATATTACCCTTATGATATGTTAGAGGTGTTGCATTTGGTTTAATTAGTTACTCGGATGCCAACTTTGCTGTATACAAACTTGATAGAAAAAGCACTAGTGGCACTTGTCACTTTCTTGGTAACTCATTAGTATCTTGGTTTAGCAAAAAATAAAATTATGTTGCTTTATCAACAGTCGAAGCTGAATATATAGCTTTCGGAAGTTGTTGTGCACAAATACTTTGGATGAAACAACAATTTGAGGACTTTGATTTGCATTATGATCATATCCCTATTAAATGTGATAATACTAGTGCCATCAATTTAAGCAAAAATTCGGTTCAACACTCACAAACAAAACATATTGAAATTCGATATCATTTTTTAAGAAATTATGTTCAAAAATGGGATATTGTACTTGAATTTGTAAACACCGACAAGCAATTGGTGGATATTTTTACAAAACCCCTAAGTGAGGATCGCTTTAATTTTATCCGTGGCGAGCTTGGAATGTTGATTTCTACTTAAAAAGTTTTGTCATGACTGTGAAACTTGAATTTTTGTTAAAATGATATATTTATATTGCTACATTGATATGGAAACATTTATATCAGTTACATGCTCTCAAGTCCTTCATACATTTATTTTCTTTAACAGTTTGTTATTCTCAACTGTGTAATTTTTTTTGGTTATGCATCTTAAGGTAAAATTAACTTTTCATACATTGATTTTTTTTAACTCTCATGGTATTTTTTTTACATTACCATTCCAACAACACCAACGTCCTATTAAGTTTAATTTCTACTGGTATTATTTTATTTTATTTTTTTATATATTTTGCTATTAAGCTTAATTTCTTTTGTTTTTATTTTTTTCTCATTATTATTTTTTTGTTTGGGCTTAATTTTCTTATTTTTTTCCTGCTTTTTAATTTCATTTTTCAGTACTTAAATATAAATACAACAACAAATCAAAATACAAATATTTACATTAAAAAAAATAAAAAAATACTCTTCATTTTTTTTTACGGCCACACGCCGATCAAAATAGACATAAAAAAAAAAACCTTCATTTTTTTTTTTTCTGACCATACGCCGATCTTACTTACTCGTCTCTTCCATCGTTTCCTTCTTCTTTTTATCACCTTGGGTGACTCTTGACGCCACTGCCCCCATGCTTTCGTTGAGAGTAACGACTCCCCGCTGACTATCAAAGGCCAAAAACGGCGTTGCTCCAAATCGGGCCATGGAGGTAGTCTTCCGTTTAATCTCTTTATTTTCGGTCTTTAGTGCGCCTATTTCTACTCTCGCATCCTTGTACATGCACTGGAGCAGAGAGAGTTGTGCGTTGACATGGTGGAGCTCACTCGTTCTGTTCTACAGTCGATGTGCTAATTTTGTGACTGCAGTCACCGTCTCCATACAGGACGTCAGTGTGAAATGATTGGCTTCTATATTAGATTGAGCTGCCATGATTTGCTCAATCGACATCATATGAAGGTTAGGAAGATGAATGACATGAAGAGTTAGAGTAGGAGCACTCGTTTCAGCAGAGCTTACAGGATGAGGAAGCCATGGTTTAGAGGTGAGAGGTGTAAAAGAAATGAGTTGCAGAGAAATATAAGAGAATAGACTGAGGTTTGCCTCCTCTGCTCAGTTTTTTTTTTTTTTTTTTTGATGAGGAAGAAGAAACAGACGAGAGTGGTGAAGAAGCGATAGAAAAGAATGGTGAAAAAGACAATGGAAAAGTGTGTGATTAAGAAGTAGGTAAAAGAGAAGAAGACAATGAGGGAGAGGAAGCCGAGGCGAGTACAAATCGAGGCCTACTTTTGTCGGCCAATGACGCAAAAGTGAGGCCGTGTGTCAAACGCGTTTATCAAAGGAAAAAAAATAGACGCGGGTGAGTTGTCTATGTATGCATATATGTATATATATGTTTTGAATTGTATAGATGCCATTTATCACTATCATTTCCTCCTCCTCCTTCTCCAAATTCTAACCCATGATTTCCTTTTGATAATGTCACAGGGGAAGAAATTATATGATGTTATGTATTATGGTATTATTTGAAAACTAATTTGATGATTATGTATTTATAGTTTCATATCTTAGTCTCATATCATGTCTCTAATTAAAACTTAAATTCAGGGAACATGACTTGAAAGAGAGCTTTTCTTACTCCCAAATCAAATCAAAACATTATTGTGTGCCATCATCAAAAAGGGAGAGATAGTTAGACTTATTTATTTTGATGATTTATTTAATTATATTTTAATAGAATCAAAATAGAATCCAAAATTTATTTTGATGATTTATTTAATTATATTTTAATAGAATCAAAATTTATTTTGATGATTTATTTGAAAGAGAAAATAGAATCAAAATTTATTTTGTCCCTTTATTTCTCACTTAAACCTTTATCCTAAATGTCGTTAGAATGTATTTAATATTTGATTAAATCAGGAGTTCAAACGGTCCAAAACAAATGTTCAAACAACCCAGAACAACAGCAGGCCAAAATGTTCAAAAGGTTCAAGTGGAAGATATTCAAATTTGTGATGATGGAGTGGAAGATATTCAAATTAGTAATGATGGAGTACAACGGTTATAAACGACTATAAATTCAAATGAATACAATGGCTATAAGTTTCATTATATATACCAAAGCCTCTAATGTAAACAAGTTACAAAAAAAAATCAGAAAATATTCTTTGATCTATAATCACTCACATCTAATCTTTGAAAAATTCTTTGAGAAGTATTCTTCATTTTTTGTTTACATCCTCTCTTAGAAATTATACACTAAGCCTTATAGTATTAAGCTCATCTTTCCTGTGTGAGGTTTACAGAAAAACCAGAGTTTCATTTTTATATCTATCTTTGAGAGATAATTATTGTAACTTTCTGTGAAAACAAAAACATTGTAAGAGTGTAGTACACTCAGTGTTCTTGACTTAAAAAGTCTGTGTAAAATCTGTGGAGTATTGCTCCATTTGTAAAAAGGTTGGTAGTACCCTGTGAAATTAGAAGATAGTGGAAAATCTCATGTGAAGCTTGAGCAGTGGATGTAGGCTTGGTTGAAGTCAAACCACTATAAATCTATTTGTCTCCTCTTCCCTAATCTCTTTACTTTCTTATTACTGCTATATCTATCTAATATTCATGTGCTAATAATTTGATTTACCCTGTATGTTAGTTATACTTCATTGTTATTTTGCTTGATCATTTACTGCTAAGTTCATCATTGTACTTGTTAATAATTTGTTGTACTAATAGTTAATTTTATTGGGGTATTATTAATTTTAATTTGTAGAAACCTAATTCACTCCCCCTCTAAGGTTACTTTTTGGATAACATGATATTATTTTGATTACAATATAAAAAAAAAAATAGTTTTATGTGTATTTAGTTATAACCCATTATTATTTTTTAATTATGACTAAAAACAATTTAAATTACATTTGTAATAATAAATATCATAATTCGTAACTATCTATGTATAAGAATGTTTGGTGTAATTCATGAAATTATTTATTATATTTTTAGTTTAAAATTTTGAGTAAATTATAAATACATTCTTTGAGGTTTATTTAAATTATAAACTTATCGTTGTAATTTTAGAAATTATATTATGCCGCTTAAGATTTCTAATTTCATAACAAGTATGTCATTTTATTAATAAATCATCAAGTTAATTAACAGTTTTTAATAATGTTAAAATTTTATTTCAATTAATAGTTCAGATAATTTTATTATTGTATAGATGAACAGTTAGAAATTTCACTTTTTTAATTAATTTTGTTAAACAAAAAATTCTGACATGGAGGTATTTGTAATTTTTCAAATCACAATTCGTATTTTAAGCAAACCTCAAGGGGTGTATTTGTGATTTATCTTAAAATTTTATATATTGTGTAGAAAAAAATCATAATTAACTTTTAATTTCTAAATATTATTTTTTTACATGTTAAGAAAATGCAGCAAATAAACGTATTATATTATGATAAATTATTTCGTATATATACATACTAGCATATCACATGTGCTATGCACGGGATTAAATTTAAAAAAAAAAAAAAAAAACAATTCATAGTTATGTCAAACATATTTTTAAGTTGTTAGCATAAAATATATGTAATTTTAAAAGAAAATATTGGCATTGCATAATTAAAGTAATAAAAATAAGAATTTATTGCATTTGTTCGAAATTCACTGAATAAGTAAAATAGAAAATAACTAAAATCTAAATTGTTGTTGGTCTTCCATCGGCATTCCTGCATTGTCAACATGATAGTTAGTATTATAATTAATAAACAATACATATATTATGTATTTATAAAATGTTATAAAGTAAAAATATTATACTTACATTTTTTTTTTTTTACACTTTATGAACGATATAGACATTCTTCAGACCAATCTATATTTAAAACAAAGGTTACGCACGATGCACAATCTAGTTGACGTGGCATTTTTAGTACAGATATGATAAATGCATAGGCACGGTCTTGGCATGACACAATATAATCTTTAATCATTCTAACGCTATTATCCTATAAAATTTTGGAATTATAACTTTGTGTTTGAAAAAGTAAGAATAAGTTATTTATAATAAATTTTATAATTTCCTACCTTTGATCTCATATTCTTCAAATATGATGGTTGACATCGCAAAATAAACTCTGCCCATTTATCTTGAACAGTGAGATTTATTGAACCAGTACTGTCTTTGGCCACAAGGTTAACATTGTATCTTATCAACAAAAAAAAAAAATGATACTTGTTAAAAAGAAATATTATACCTAATAAAAAATTAAAACACTTGTTCAGTTTGAATTATTATTGTACATAGTAATTATTTACCTAAAGAAAATTACCTTGTTATAATATCAATATCATAATGTAGGCAGTGACGACAAATAATGTGACCATAATGATATTTAACTTTTGATAGCAACTTTTGCCCAAATCAATCCAAAGGTTGTCAACATCAATTTGTTCGATGTACCCAAGTATTCGAAAATATGAAACCTACAAAATATTTGAAAAAACATAAATTAATCTCTCTATAAACAAATTATATACATATCGTTTAATTTTCATTAATTGGGATGATAACAATTATATTAAAAAAAATCAAATTATAAACAAAAGGAGATAACTTCAATCATACAAATCACATTTTTTTTAATGTTATCTAACTACAATCACATTTTTCTCATAATAAAAAAAAATAATTGAAAAAAAGAACCATTAAAATAGTAAATAAAAAGATTATTTAGAAGTATTGAACAAATTATAATCACATTTTTTTCTTTTTGTGAGTGTTTATGTTTATTTAATTTCAATCATACCAAAAAAATCAAATTATAAACAAAAGAAAATAACTTCAATCAAAGAAATCACAATATTTTTAATGCTATCTAACTACAATCATATTTTTCTCATAATAAATAATAATAATTGAAAAAAAGAATCATTAAAATAGTAAATAAAAATATTATTTAGAGCTATTGAACAAACTATAATCACATTTTTCTTTTTGTGAGTTAACTTCAATCATATTAAAAAATCAAATTATAAACTGTGTGTGTTAATTTCCGACCACATTGCCAACTTGGTACTCAACTGGAAAACACCGGTAGAATAGATAGCACCTGTCTGACTTGCAACAGAAAGAAGAGTCTCCGGCGGTGGCTCGTCCACCCGGGGGTACTCCGACAATCAAGTCAGTACTCCATATCTCTCAAAGATAACCAATAGTATTTAACTCACTAGACAGAATATCAAAAGTCATACCTTAGACCCATGGGGGTGCCTCCCTTTTATAGCCAACATAATCATAGTCTCAAATAGAAGCCTAATTCTAATAGACTTAGGATTACTGCTAACTTGGACTTCCAGTAGGATTAGGATAAACTCTCTAAGAGTCTTATCTTTACCCAAAATGAAGTCTTCTCCCAATCTAGGACTCTTGTCCCATATCCGCTTATCTCGGATTCTGGTATCTTCGCAGATAACCTCGGTCTAGCCGAGATAACCTCGGCATTATGACCAGGACATATGGCACCTCGGCTGACACGTCGTCGTCACCTTGGCACGTGTTGGTGCTCAGAAAATATATCCCCACATAAATAAAAGGAGATAACTTCAATTATACAAATCACAATTTTTTTAATGCCATCTAAGTACAATGACATTTTTCTCATAATAAAAATAATAATTGAAAAAAATAACCATTAAAATAGTAAATAAAAAAGATTATTTGGAACCATTGAACAAACTACAATCACATTTTTCTTTTCATAAATGTTTATGTTTATCTAACTTCAATCATATTAAAAAATAAAACTATAAATAAAAGGAGATAACTTCAATCATACAAATCACAATTTTTTTAATACTATCTAATCATCATCAATAATTAAAAAAATCAATCACAAATTAAGTCAATTGATAATTAAAAAACACAATAATTTATTTTTCAAAAAACATAGTGAGGTAAAAAGATCAATTACAATTTTTTTTGGTCAAAATACAATCTAATCATCATCAATAATTGGTACATTATGTGACCCTAATGAGTACAATCCATTTTGTTTTTCAAAAAACATAGTGAGTTAAAAATTAAATCACAAATTAAGTGAATTAATAGTTAAAAAAACACAATAATTTTTTTTCAAAAAACACAGTGAGTTAAAAAAATCAATTACAATTTTTTTTTCAAAATACAATCTAATCATTATCAATAATTGATACTTTAAAAATCAAATCAGAAAGAAAATCAAATCAAATCACAAATATTTTTATGCTATCTAACTATAATCATATTTTTTTCGTAAGTAATTGTAAAGAAAAACCATTAAAACAGTAAATAAAAGATTAAATCACATTAAAAAAAGAACCATTGACTAACTAGCTACAATCACATTAAAAAAAAGAACCATTGAACTAACTACAATCACATTTTTTTCTTTGTGAGTGTTTATATTTATCTAATTTCAATCATATTAAAAATAAAATTAATAATATTAAAAAAAGATTAAATAATATTAAAAAAAAACCATTAAACTAATTACAACAATCATATTAAAAAAAAGAGCCACAGAACAAACTACAATTACATCACAAGTGGCGTTTGGTAACACTTACATTTTCAGTTTATATTTACAAAAATTTTAAAAACTATCATAAAAACTTGTTTGGTAAATATTTTGGTTTATAAACCAGTGGTCTCAGTTTATAAATTTGGCCAAAATTTGTAAACTCAAAAAATGAGTTCACGTTTTCAGTTTTCATTTTTTTTTTTTACCATCCATCACTCGCCACCACCTGCTACCATTTTCCACCACCGTCTTTCGCCACCACCACCCACCACCACCCTTCACCATCGTCTTCTGCTGCCACCACCCACCACCGTCTTCTGCCACCACCATCTTCCGCTACTACCACTTTCCACCACCTTCTTCCCCTGCCACCACTTTCCATCACCGTCTTTCGCCGCCGCCGCCGCCGCCGCCACTCGCCACCTGCCATCACTTTCCACCATCGTTTTCCGCCGCCGCCACCCGCCGCCACTACCACCCGCCATCACTTTCCACCACCATCTTCTGCTGCCATCACTTTCCACCACCGTCTTTCGCCGCCACCACTCGCCACCACCCGCCACCACCATCTTCTGCCACTACCATCCGCCACTACCGTCTTCCGCCGCCACCACTCGCCACCACCATTTTCCGCCACTACCACCCGCCACCACTTTCCATCACCTTCTTCCACTGCCACCACCTGTCACTTGCTACATGCCACTACTTTTCACCACCGTCTTCTACCAGCACCACCTACCATCTACCACCACTTTCCACCACCGTCTTCCGTTGCCACCACTTCCCACCATTGTCTTCCGCTGCCACCACCTGCCACCACTTTCCACCACTGTCTTCCGCCACCACCTTCCATCATTGTCTTTTGTCACCACCACCTACCACCTGCCACCACTTTCCACCACCGTCTTCCGCCACCACCCTCCATCACTGTCTTTTGTCGCCACCACCCACCACCTGCAGCTATTACCCATCACCCGCCACCCACCATCATAGTCTTCTGTCACCACCACTCGCCACCACCCACCACTACCGTCTTCCGTCGCCACCCACCTACCACCACCGTCTTCTGTTGCCACCATCCACCACCACTCGTCACCACCCACCACCCGCCACGCCACCACTCGCCATTTCTCACTCTTTTAGTTTATATTTTTTAAAATTTTCAAACATTTTGTCCAAACCAAACGCGTTTGTAGTTTATGTTTTTTAAAAAATAAACAAAAACCAGTTTATAAAATTTTTATAAATATAAACTGAAAACGTAAGTATTACCAAACAGGCCCAAATAAATAAATGAAAAAAAAGAACTATTAAACTAACTACAATCACATTAAAAACAAAGAATCATTCAACTAATTATAATCACATTTTTCTCTTTGTGAGGGTTTATATTTATCTAACTTCAATCATATTAAAAAATCAAATTATAATTTTTTATTCGTTAGACAAATCACAAATATTTGTGTGCGCTATCTAACTACAATATTAAAACAGTAAACAAAATGAAAAGTCAAGAAGGAGAAAACAAAAAGAAGACTTACTGTTTGTATACGTGGTCACTGAAGTTGAAAGTGTAGAAGTGATAAGTCAAGAAGGAGAAAATAAAAATGAGATTCACTGTTTGCAATAGGTATGTGAAAAGTTAAAAAGAGTGTGTGTATCGGAGAAATTAAAAAGATTTGGAAGAATTTAATAAGTGCTAAGTTTTTTTTTTCAGAAAAATCAAAAAAATTAAGAAATTAAGATTAAGATATTGGAACTCCCACAAAACTTGTGGGTTAGAGATAGATATAAATAAATAGATAGATATAGATATAAATATTTACTAGCCTATCACCCGTGCTATGCACGGGATAATTATAGATATTTATATTTGTTTTAATTTTTTTTAATATATAAATTATGTTTTTAAGATTTTTTTATAAAAATAATTTAACAATTTTATCACTAATCATAGTGTACAGGAGAAATTAAAAAAGTTACTGCAGTAACTATGCACGAGCTGTATCTATAATTATTTGTATGAAGGGATTTTAAATGTTAATTAGGGATTTTGACCAAATTAATAAATGCAAGCATGTGGATTGGAAAAAGTTAATAAATAATGATAAGGGGATTTTGACCAAATCAATAAATGTTGAGATTTTTTTTTTTAAAAATCAAAAATTTTAAAAATTAAGATTGCGAGATTGGAGCTCCCACACCGCTTGGGGTTTAGAAACCCCATTTTCCTTAATATATTTACAATTATCTATATATGTGAATTTTGCGATTTTTAATTTTTTTTTTAAATGTCTTCTTTTTTTCCTTTTTTATATTATATTAAAGTTTAATATTTTGATAATAATCATATGTGTTGGACTTTTCAAGGAATTAAATGTCTTCTTTTTTTATTATATTATATTAAAGTTTAATATTTTGATAATAATTTTATGTGTTGGACTTTTCAAGGAATTAAATATTTTCTTTTTTTTATTATATTATATTAAAGTTTAATATTTTGATAATAATCGTATATTATATTAAAATTTAATATTTTGACAATAATCATATGTGTTGGACTTTTCAATGAATTAAATGTCTTCTTTTTTTTTATTATATTTATAGTGATCCCGGTTTTCCCTTCTTTGTTATTGTATTCCGGACTCGGTTCCGTGGTTGTGTTATTGTCATATTCTCATTTCTATCCGTTACTCTTTATATTTGAGTCTTGGGTTGTGTTGGGCAGGTTTGAAACAGGTTGGCTGTGTTTAGAAACCTCGAGTTCATGCCTAGAATTTTACCTTCACGCTTGAGCGGGGCTTTTGAAGCTCGAGCGGGCCCTTTGATTTTGCTTCTCCGCTCGAACGGGCATTTTGACGCTCGAGCGTGATTTTCTATCTCTCGATATTTTGTCTGCAGGTCATTGGACGCTCGAGCATCCATTTTCACGTTCGAGCGGGGACTATCGACTGCAAAACTTCTGAAAGTGTGCATCCGGCGCTCAAGCAGCGCTTTTGACGCTCGAGCGTGAGCTTGTGTCTGACACTCGAACGGACCTGTTTGTATATCAGTCCAAATTTTGATTTTTTGGATCACTTTTTCGGCACCTTCTCTCTCTCTAACTTCTCAAAACCTCAATTGGAGAGCTCCTCACTCTAAACTTCAACTTTTCTCTAGGGTTTGATCTAGTTTGAGTGATCTCCTACCTTGGTCTCTTTGTATAAAGTATAGAGCTTGGCTTGGGCTACATTTTCATTCGAAAATCTTGGATTTTGGAGCATTTTGAAATTCATCATCTTCTCCATTTGGTCTCATCTTTTGAGGTAGGAATAACTACTCACTTTTATGATCTTTGACATAAACTTTTGGTCATTTTAATTTAATGTTGAAGTTGGGTAATTTTAGGTGTTAGGGTTTCAAATGTATAAAGAGGGGTTTTGTTCTTTGAGCCAATACATGTGTATTTTGGGTCTCAAATGGGGTTATTGTTGTTTATTGTTGGTATTTGAGCCTTTGGGTCAATATTGAGAAAAGAGGGAGAAAAGTCCTAATTTAATGTTATGAATTAATTTGTATAATTAATTTGGAAAGTTATGGAAATATGAAATTGAGTTGGAAATGATGAAATTGGCTTAAAATAAGGTTTAATGGTGGAGTTGGATTTATAAATCGCTCACTTTTGAAATTATTGATAACCTATCTGTTGATGCATTTATTATCTGTTTAGAAATAATTGTTTTGGGCTATCGGTGGAGGATGTTCTTGAATGTTGTAGACATTGCATGATGATTAGGTGAATTAAAACTAATCGGTTGAATATGTCATTGAATATGATGGTTGGAATAATACATTGAATGTGTGTATTGATTGATCGTGTATATGATAATTGTTTATATACATTGTATTGTGTGGGAGGAGATAGGGGATGTATTCCACGGTTTGGGAGGAGATAGGGGATGGACTCCTAAACCGGATATTATTTGGGAGGAGATAGGGGATGGACTCCATTGATACAGCAAATCTGTGAATTATTTGTGAAGTATGGAAGTGTTTAATATGAGTTGTTATCGCATGTGAATTGTGAATTATGGAAGTGTTTAATATGAGTTGTTATCTCATGTGAATTGTGAATTATAGAAGTCTTTTATTATGAGTTATAATCTCATTTAAATTGTTGATATTGGAAAGGTTTTTAACATGAGCCGTAGCCTCATGAGAATTGTTTGGCCAGGTTCTGAGCCATGTTTATAAATCGAAATTGTTAAGTAAAGGAAAAATGGAATGAAACATGGACATACCTGTTATGAAATTGGGTTGTGCTGTATGTTGGTTTATATTGGTTAAACATTTATCAAATGCTAATGTTTTAGTTATTACTCATATTATGTTTAACATATCTCTACTGGGCATTGGCTCACCCTATATGGGACATCATTTTCAGGTGCAGGTGATATACCGCCTCCAAGGAGAAGCTGAAGGCTTCCTTTTTGTGGTTATTTTATGTATTACATGTAAATCATGCCAAGCGCTTATTTTGTGAAAAGAGTTAGAACTCTATTTTTGTTGAACCCAAGTGTTGACTTGGAAAGTTGTAAGCCTATAGGGCATTTACTTTTGTTGTCAACATGTAATATCTTTTGTAAGGAATACTCTGATAAATAGAATTATGCTTTATTCTCTTAAGTTTATGGATGTCTTGAATGTACGATTTATGGGTTTATTTTGAGGGCATTACAACTTGATATCAGAGCTTACCGGGTTTAAATACTTTGGGTACGTGGGAAGTGATTAGTATTACAATGGGTTTGTCTCGCTTGTTAGAGACTTAGATGTAATGTTATGTGCTTATGTGATAACATGTTTATGTGACTACTTGGGTATGAGATTTAATTTCTAGGATGTTGATTGGATCCTTGGGTTTCTGTGAGTCTTGTTGGAAAAGCACTTGATCAATGCTATTTCTACCCAGAACTTTAGCAACGCCTCGGGATTGTCATTATCCGAAAATGAAATTTGTAAGTGCTTATGTGATTATGTGCTTACGTAGAATGAATTATTGTGGTCCATTGCTTTAGGACGTGAGTGAAATAGCTTCGGCACATTTGTGAATGTACTAATGTTCTTCGTTACCTTTATTAGGATGTCAGGACGAGGACGTGGTGGTAGGCGAGGTAGGCTTAGGAGGCAGGAGATGCCTATACCGGATAAGATTCTGGCGCAGCAAGAGGGTGTTGGTCAGGCCAATGTGGCCGAGCCAGTAGGTCAGCAGGCCATGGGCGCCTTAGCCTGCGAGATGGCAGGAGCATTGAGGGAATCCATGGACATTCTCAGGGCTGAGAATCAGGTCCAGGCCCATGTTACTGAGGCAGGGCCTTTTTTTCTAAAGAGGGAGTTCTTCCGGTCTAATCCGGATGAGTTTTTTGGAGATCCTAAAGAGCCACTGAAGGCTGATGAGTGGCTCGAGCAAATGACGAAGACGTTTGAGATGCTTGGCATCAAAGACAGGGCTTTGAAGGTGACCTTGGCGTCTTTCCAGCTAAAGGGAGACGCGGGTCAGTGGTGGAAGTTCGTGCGAGGTCGTATTTGTGGCACATGGGAGGCCTTTGTAAATGCTTTCTAGGAGAAGTTTTTGTCTCCAGCTGTTAGAGAGAAGTTGAGGGACCATTTTTGTCAGCTCAAGCAGCTGAGTATGCCAGTGGCCGAGTTTGAGGCCGCATTTACTAGCCTATCTAGGTTTGCTCCTGAGGTTATGGCGTCTGAAGAATGCCATTGTCTTGAGTTCGAGAAAAAGTTGAGGCACGGGCTTAAGACTAGAGTTGCTGGGTCCATGACTCGGGAGTATGGACGCCTTGTGGATGTCACGGCGTATCTTGAGATTATTATGCAGAAGGAGTAGGAGAGGATGAGAGGCTCCAAGAGGAGTCAGGATGGCCAGGGGGACGGTAAGAGGCGAAGGGGTTCTAACCCTCAGCAACCCCAGGGTGCCTTTGTGAGATCGACCTTTCCAGTGCCGAGTTCAGGTTCTGGGAGAGGCAACCAGAGAGACATTACTTGTTACAAATGTGGTCAGTTGGGCCACAAGTCTCCAGCTTGCCCGCAGAGGGGAGGAGGGCAGAGAGCAGTTTCATCTTCGGCTCGACTTCAGAGCCAAAGTCAGGGCAGAGGCCAGCCGCTCTCTTGTTACCAGTGTGGTCAGATGAGGCACCTGAAGAGGTATTGCTCACAATTGAGTGGCACATCTGGTGCGTCTGGTTCGAAGCAGACGTAGAGTTTTCAGCCCACACAGTCAGTTCAGGCCTCGAGGGCCAATTAGGGAGCTTCATCGTCCCAGTCTGTGCAGCAGTCTTTTGCTCCGAGAGGTGAGCAAGTAGACTAGAGACCTTCAGGGCGCGTGTATGTTGTTACCGCACAGGTTCTTGTACCGACTCCATCTGTTGTGAGAGGTACCTTTTTGTTTTGCAACTCGGTTTCCAATGTGTTGATTGATACCGGAGCATTCCATTCCTTTATATCTGCTGTATTTGCATCTGTTTTAGGGTTGGAATTGGCACAGATAGCACCTCCTATTTGTGTTGTATCACCTGTTGGGGGTGATTTGATTTTGAAACAAGGGTGTCGGGGCTATGATATAGAGGTCGCTGATCGTCGGCTTCTATTTTCTTTTGTGGTTATGGCTATGCCGAGTTTTGATGTGATTTTGGGTATGGACTGGCTATCGTCATACCGGGCTGTTATTGATTGTTACCGCCAGAGGGTCACTGTATGTACCTTGAGCGGGGATTGTTTCCATTTCTTGGGGGATCGGGTTGGTAGTGTGTTGCCACCGGTGTATGATCCGTGAGGGCGGAGTGAGCTTAGTGGTCTTCTCGCTGACTTTATGAGTAGTGAGTGTGATGAGACCCAGACTGTATTGCCGAGAGTGGTTTGTGAGTACTCGGACGTCTTTCCCGACGATCTTAGTAGTTTGTCACCACATCGAGAGGTGGAGTTTTCTATTGATTTAGTGCCCGGCACGGCGCCAATTTCCATAGCACCTTATCGTTTTGCCCCAGCCGAGTTGAGTGAGTTGAAGATTCAACTCCAGGAGTTGCTAGATAAGGGTTTTATCCGCCCTAGTACTTCGCCGTGGGGAGCACCGGACCTCTTTGCTAAAAAGAAAGATGGTGCCTTGAGACTTTGTATCGATTACCGGAAATTGAATCGGGCTACGGTGCCCCATATGGATGATTTGTTTGACCAGTTAAAGGGGTCTCGTTGTTTCTCTAAGATAGACTTGAGATCGGGTTACCACCAGTTGAGAGTCAGGGATGAGGATATCCCAAAGACGGCATTCCGTACGCGGTATGGCCACTATGAGTTTTTGGTGATGCGTTTTGGACTCACCAATACACCGGCAGTGTTTATGGACTTAATGAACCAGATCTTCCGGGAATTCTTAGATCGTGTTGTGGTCGTTTCGTGGACGACATTCTGGTTTATTCACCTTCTGAGGAAGAGCACGAGGAACACTTGGGAGTGGTGCTTGAGTTGCTTAGAGCCCATAAGCTATATGCTAAGTTTGGAAAGTGTGAGTTCTGGCTAAGAGAAGTTAAGTTCTTAGGCCATGTAGTCTCTGGGGAAGGGGTGTCTGTTGATACATCCAAGATTGAGGCAGTGCAAGATTGGGCACAGCTTAAGAGTGTTTTTGAGATCCGTAGTTTTCTGGGATTGGCTGGGTATTACTGTCGGTTTATGAAGGACTTCTCCAGGCTAGCTTCGCCGTTGACTAGATTGACGCGGAAAGGGGTCAAATTTGTATGGAGTGAGACTTGTGAAAAGTCGTTCCAAGAGCTGAAAGTTAGACTTACCACCGCTCCGGTTTTGATTATTCTTGAGAGAGGTTTGGGTTATGTAGTTTATTGTGATGCCTCACGAGAGGGTTTGGGTTGTGTATTGATGCAAGAGGGAAAAGTGGTAGCCTATGGCTCACGACAGTTTAAAATACACGAGAGGAATTACCCTACACATGACCTAGAGTTAGCAGCTGTGATTTTTGCCTTGAAGAGAGTTTGAAGTATTTGTTTACACAGAGAGACTTGAATTTGAGGCAGAGAAGATGGATGGAGTTCATTAAGGATTACGATTCGAGTTGCACTATCACCCAAGAAAGGCCAATGTTGTGGCCGATGCCCTTAGTAGGAAATCCATTAGTGATGTAACTTGTATAGCCATCCGAGAGTGGGAGATGTTGGGTGCACTTGACGAGTTCGATTTGCTTCTGGGCGAAGCCGTTAAGGCTGCGGCCTTATTTTCTGTAGTTGCGCAGCCTACACTTGTGAATCGAGTGTTAGAGGCACAGAGAGGTGACCTTGAGGTAGAATCCCTCCGAGAGAAGATCTCCAGCGGGAAGGCTGAGAAGGGTTTGACTGTGTATCCCGATCTGAGTGTGAGATACCGAGACCGTCTGTTTGTGCCAGAGTCTTGCCGAGAGGAGGTACTCCGAGAGTTTCACCATTCACGCCTTGCGGTGCATCCGGGAGGCACTAAGATGTATCGTGATTTGGGTCACTAGTTTTGGTGGCGGGGTATGAAGAAAGATGTGGCAGTTTTTATGTCTAAGTGCCTTACTTGTCAGCAAGTGAAGGCCGAACATCAGAGGCTAGCGGGTTTGTTGCAACCCTTGCCTATTGCCGAGTGGAAATGGGAGCATGTCCCTATGGACTTCGTTGTAGGTCTTCCGAGGACTCAGCGGGGTAGTGATGCTATGTGGGTGGTTGTAGACCGGTTGACTAAGTCGGCGTACTTTATCCCTATGCGCGTGAGAGATTCGGTATACCATCTTGTATATTCGGGACATAGTGAGGTTGCACGGGATCCCAGTGTCGATCGTCTCAGATAGAGATCCACGTTTTACTGCTAGGTTGTGGCAGAGTTTTGCAGAGTGCGTTGGACACTAGGTTGACCTTTAGCACGGCTTATCATCTTCAAACTGACGGGCAGTCCGAGCGTACTATATAGATCCTTGAGGATATGCTTCGAGGTTGTGTCCTTGACTTTAGTGGGTCGTGGGAGAGACACTTGCCCTTGGTGGAGTTTGCCTATAATAACAATTTCCAGTCGAGTATTGGTATGGCACCGTTTGAGGCCTTGTATGGCCGACTATTTAGGTCTCCAGTTTGTTGGGCTGCGGGTGGGTGATGCACCTTTATTGGGCCCGAAGTTGGTTTGGGAGACGACGGAGAAAGTCGAGCTTATCCGTAAGAGACTTGTTACAGCCCAGAGTCGTCAAAAGTGTTATGCCAACCGTAGGAGGAGGCCTGTGGTATTTGAGGCGGGTGATCATGTTTTTCTGAAAATATCACCTAGGCGGGGTTTGATGAGGTTTGGGAAAAGTGGGAAGTTATCCCTTCGGTTTATTGGCCCTTTTGAGATCCTCGAAAGGATTGGTTGGCCTATCGTTTAGCTTTACTACTGCAGTTGTTTGGAGTACATAACGTGTTTCATGTTAGTATGTTTCGGAAGTACGAGCCGGATCCATCGTATGTATTGGATTGGACCGACTTAGAGGTAGATGAGGATGTCTCGTATGAGGAAAGACCGGTGCAGGTCTTTGATAGACGGGAACAAGTCTTGCGAGGCAAGACAATACCCTTGGTGAAGGTTTTGTAGAAACATCACGGAGTGGAGGAAGCCACTTGGGAACGTGAATTGGAGGTCCGTGAGAAATATCCGGACTTGTTTGTTAATGTTTAATTATGTATTGGGAATTTTGTTGTATCGATGAACTTTAAGAACATTGAATATGTCTTAAGTTGTAAAACATTGTATATGTTTTGGTTTATGAAAATTGTTGAATATGCCTTGAAAAAAATTGAAGTTTACTTTAACATTGCATATGTTAATTATGTTTGAAAATGCAAATATATTGTTGGCATTGAATATGTTATAGAATTGTGGAACATGGCATTAGAGTTTGTTGAAATTCAAGGAATGCATATTGATAATGCATGTTGTAGAATATGTTGTGATTTGCCCCTTGAGAAGGGATGGTATGACCGGTGATGAGTCAGGTTGATAAATATTGAATTGTAATATTGTTGAGAGTTGAGAAAGCATGTTTTTGAAACTTGTAACTAATTTCGGGGACGAAATTCTTTAAGGGGGGGAGGTTATAGTGATCCCGGTTTTCCTTTCTTTGTTATTGTATTCCGGACTCGGTTCCGTGGTTGTGTTATTGTCATATTCTCATTTCTATCCGTTACTCTTTATATTTGAGTCTTGGGTTGTGTTGGGCAGGTTTGAAACAGGTTGGTTGTGTTTAGAAACTTAGAGTTGATGCCCAGAATTTTGCCTTCACGCTCGAGCGGGGCTTTTGACGCTCAAGCGGGCCCTTTGATTTTGCTTCTCCGCTCGAACGGGCATTTTGACGCTCGAGCGTGATTTTTCATCTCTCAGTATTTTGTCTGCAGGTCATTGAACGCTCGAGCGTCTACTTTCACGCTCGAGCGGGGACCAACAACTGCAAAACTTCTGAAAGTGTGCATCCGGCGCTCGAGCGACGCTTTTGACGCTCGAGCGTGAGTCTGTGTCTGACGTTCGAGCAAACCTGTTTGTATATCAGTCCGAATTTTGACTTTTTTGATCACTTTTTCGGCACCTTCTCTCTCTCTAACTTCTTAAAACCTCCATTGGAGAGCTTCTCACTCTAAACTTCAACTTCTTTCTAGGGTTTGATCTAGTTTGAGTGATCTCTTATCTTGGTCTCTTTGTATAAAGTGTAGAGCTTGGCTTGGGCTACATTCCATCCGAAAATCTTGGGTTTTGGAGCATTTCGAAATTCATCATCTTCTCCATTTGCTCTTATCTTTTGAGGTAGGGATGACTACTCACTTTTATGATCTTTGACATAAACTTTTGGTCATTTTGATTTAATGTTGAAGTTGGGTAATTTTGGGTGTTAGGGTTTCAAAATGTATAAAGAGGGGTTTTGTTCTTTGGGCCAATACATGTGTATTTTGGGTCTCAAATGGGGTTATTGTTGTTTATTATTGGTATTTGAGCCTTTGGGTCAATGTTGAGAAAAGAGGGAGAAAAGCCCTAATTTAATGTTATGAATTAATTTGTATAATTAATTTGGAAAGTTATGAAAATATGAAATTGAGTTGGAAATGATGAAATTGGCTTAAAATAAGGTTGAATGGTAGAGTTGGATTTATAAATTGCTCATTTTTAAAATTGTTGATAACCTATCTGTTGATGCATTTATTATCTGTTTAGAAATAATCGTTTTGGGCTATCGGTAGAGGATAGTCTTGAATGTTGTAGACATTGCATGATGATTAGGTGAATTAAAACTAATCAGTTGAATATGTCATTGAATATGACGGTTGGAATAATACATTGAATGTGTGTATTGATTGATCGTGTATATAATAATTGTTTATATACATTGTATTGTGTGGGAGGAGATAGGGGATGTATTCCATGGTTTGGGAGGAGATAGGGGATGGACTCCTAAACCGGATATTATTTGGGAGGAGATAGGGGATGGACTCCATTGATACAGCAAATCTGTGTATCATTTGTGAAGTATGAAAGTGTTTAATATGAGTTGTTATCGCATGTGAATTGTGAATTATGGAAGTGTTTAATATGAGTTGTTATCTCATGTGAATTGTGAATTATGGAAGTCTTTTATTATGAGTTATAATCTCATTTAAATTGTTGATATTGGAAAGGTTTTTAACATGAGTCGTAGCCTCATGAGAATTGTTTGGCCAGGTTTTGAGCCATGTTTATAAATCGAAATTGTTAAGTACAGGAAAAATGGAATGAAACATGGACATACCTGTTATGAAATTGGGTTGTGCTGTATTTTGGTTTATATTGGTTAAACATTTATCAAATGCTAATGTTTTAGTTATTACTCATATTATATTTAGCATATCTCTACTGGGCGTTGGCTCACCCTATGTGGGACATTATTTTCAGGTGCAGGTGATATGCCGCCTCCAAGGATGTAGCTTGGGAGGTTGGAGAAGCTGAAGGCTTCCTTTTTGTGGTTATTTTATGTATTACATGTAAATCAAGCCAATGGCTTATTTTGTAAAAAGAGTTAGAACTCTATTTTTGTTGAACCCAAGTGTTGACTTGGAAAGTTGTAAACTTATAGGGCATTTACTTTTGTTGTCAACATGTAATATTTTTTGTAATGAATACTCTGATAAATAGAATTATGCTTTATTCTCTTAAGTATATGGATGTCTTGAATGTACGATTTATAGGTTTATTTTGAGGGCGTTACAACATTATATTAAAGTTTAATATTTTGATAATAATCATATGTGTTGGATTTTTCAAAATTTTTTTTTAATGCTTGTTCTTAATACATTAAAGTGTTATTATGAGAGATAATAATCATATGTGTTGAGACTTTTCAAGGAATTCATATGTGTTGGATTTTAAAGAATTTTTTTTTATGGTTGTTCTTAATACATTAAAGTGTTATTATGGGAATAAAACTTGGGAGTTTGGAGAAGTTAATAAATGCTCAGGTTTATTTTTTTTAAATCAAAAAATCTGAAAATTTAGATTGAAAGATTGGAGCTCCAACAAGACTTGGGATTAAAAACCCCCTTTTACTTAATATATAGTATAGATAGATAGATATAGATAGATAGATATTTGATTTAAATTTTTTTAATATACAAATTATTTGTTTTAGAAAAGGTACTGCAATAATTATGAAAGAAGTCAAAAAGTCTTGTGGGTTTAGAGAAGTTAATAAATTTTTTTTTTCATATACAAATTATTTGTTTTGGAAAAGATACTGCAGTAATTATGAGAGAAGTCAAAAAGTCTTATGGGTTGAGAGAAGTTAATAAATGCTGAGGTTAATTTTTTTTTTTTAAAAACAAAAAATTAGAAAATTAGGATTGAGATATTGAAACTCCCACAGGTCTTGGGGGTTAAAAGCCCCATTTTGCTTAATATATAGTACTAGCCTATCACCCGTGCTATGCACGAGATAATTATAGATATTTATATTTGTTTTAGATTTTCTTAATATATAAGTTATGTTTTTTAAGATTTTTTATAAAAATAATTTAACAATCTTATCACTAACCATAATGTATGAGAGAAGTTGAAAAGGGAACTGTAGAAACTATACACATATTGTATCTATAATTATTTGTATGAGGGAATTTTAAATGCTGATCAGGGGATTTTTACTAAATCAATAAATGCAGGCATGTGTAAATACATGTGGATTGAAAAAAAATAAAAAATCCTGATAAGGGAATTTTGACAAAATCAATAAATATTGAGTTTTTTTTTTTAATAAAAAATTTGAAAAATTCAGATTGAGATATTGAAGCTCCCAACAAGCTTTGAGGTTAAAAACCCCCCCTTTTGCTTAATATATAGTGTAGAAGTATAGATAGATACTAGTGGTAACTCATGCTATGTACGTGATTTTATAAATTAAAAAAAAAATTATTATAAATATATTGAGCTAATTTAATATTTTATCTTGTGATATACATGAAATTTATAAATTAATTTTTATGTTTATAACTTTTTAAATTATTAGTTTTAAAAATTTTTAAAAATATATATAAATCTATTTAGTGCAATTTTGATAATTTGTAATAAAAAAATAAATAAACCTAATTAAATGAGGTTACATTAGTTATGATATACCTCTTCTTGTTATGAAAATATACCAATTTAAAAGTTATAATTAAGACAAATATACAATTTATTATTAAATATGAAGTGAAGTGATATTTAATAATAATTGATATGATATTTCTGTTATTAATCCAATAATCTAATTTACATTTCTTTTGGTTTTAATTTCATAACTAAAAATGCAATATGAATATAATACGCATACGGATTTCTAGTCTTTAATAATAAGAAGGTTTTAGAATATTTTTAACCTTTCATCATTTTCTTTTAATTTTTTTTATCTAATTTGATTTTAAATTAAAATAAAAAAAAAATTGATTTTATATGAATTACTTTAACTTTTTCATTAAATTTTTATCAATTTTTAAAAAAACTTTCATTCTTATCCCATTTGTTTTTCTTTTCATCATGGAAAAAAAACAATAATTTCCAACGCTTTACCTTTTTAAATTTTTATCAAATTATAAAAGTTATTTAATATATATGAAAAGTTATACTAAACTTTTATTTTTAATTAATTGAATTATGATTAACAAACTAACAAATAGCAGTAATAGTATAATAGAATATAAAGAGGATAAAAATAAAAAACACAATGATATTTAAAAGTTTTAAATTTACGTAGTTATACAAAAATATAATGTTATAGTACAATCTTGAATTCTCAATAAATTTTCACATTTTCTATAAAATAAAATGATAATAAAAAATAAAAAATTCGATAGCCATTTTTTTACTTCAATTTTATGGTTTTCATTGGAAAAAACAAAAACCGATCAAAATTTTTGGCACATAATTGGTATAGATACTTTGATTGTAACCATCATAATTCAAATTTAGATAATTATATTATTAAATCATAATTCAAATATATCTTTTTGAGATCTATATCTAAATTCTTATCTCATTTATTTTTGTGTTGTTTCTATTTAATTATTTATTTATTTTCAATTTATTTAAGATGGAGTTGTGGATTTCTATTTTTTTTAATTTAATTTATCTATGGTTTCTATTTGTTTTTAATTTAATTTATCTATGGTTTCTATTTGTTTTTAATTATTATTATTTAGGTAAGTCATGATATGAGTTAGATATGTGATAGATATGTGAGTTTTATTGATTTAAAATGTGATGGTGTGAGATAGACTTTAAAATTTTTTAAAATTTAAAATTAGATATTGAGAGGCAAAAGAAAGATTTTAACTACATAAATAAAAATCATATTTATTAATTTTATCTGTTTGTATATTTGATTTGTAATTTTTTTTTTTTTTTGTTATGTTATAATATAATATATAAGATATGGATAGATAACCACAATTCTCATGAAAAATATTATTTGATTTTTTAAGGAAGAGAAAAGGAAAGCAAATTTTAATTTTCTTTTGGAAATCGATGACAGAAATTACAATAGAGAGATTATGAAATATTTTTGTTATCTTTCCATTTGAAATCCATAAATTAAGGGATAATTATTATTTCCAGAATAATTAAATAGGTATTGGAGAAGTTGAAAAGGGGGGATAATTATTATTTTCAAAATAATTAAATAGATATGAAAGAAGTTGAAAAGGGTATCTATGGAAGAAGTCAAAAAGACTTGGGAGAAGTTAATAAGGGTTGAATTTTTTTATTTTTTTAAATCAAAAAATTAAGAAATTAAGATTGAGGTATTGAAGCTCCCACAAAACTTGTGAGTTAGAAACTCCCTTTTCCTTATATAATACTAACCTATCACCCGTGCTATGCACGGAATAATTATAGATATTTATATTTGTTTGAGATTTTTTTAATATATAAATTATGTTTTTTAAGATTTTTTTCTTATCACTAACCACAGTGTATGGGGGAAGTTGAAAATGGTACTGCAGTAACCATACACGAATTGTATCTATAATTATTTGTATAAGGAGATTTTAAATGCTGATTAGGGAATTTTGACCAAATCAATAATTGCAGACATGTGAAAAGATATATGGATTGAAAAAAGTTAATAAATGCTAATCAGGGGATTTTGACCAAATCAATAAATGCTGAGTTTTTTTTTTTAAAATAAAAAATTTTTAAAATTCAAATGGGGATATTGAAACTTCCATAGGCCTTGGGGGTTAAAAACCCTCTCTTGCTTAATATATAGTATAGATATAGATAGATAGATAGATATATGTTTTTATTTTTATTTTTATTTTTGTGTGGTTTCTATTCGGGTATTTTTTTTTTCAATTTATTTAAGATGGAGTTGTGGGTATCTTTTTTTATAAAAAAATTTAATTTATCTGTGGTTTCCATTTATTTTTAATTATTATTATTTAGGAAAATTATGATGTAAGTTAGACATGTGAGTTTTATTGATTTAAAATTTATTTAGATAAAATTTAAAGATTTTTTTTTTAGTTTTTTAGTTTTTTTTGTTATGTCATAATATAATATATAAAATATAGGTAGATATCTACAACTTTAATAGAAAATATTATCTGATTTTTTGGGGAAGAAAAAATGAATGCAAGTTTTAATATTTTTTTAAAAAAATTTGTGAGAGAGATTAGGAGGGAGGGATTATGAAATATTTTTGTTATTAAATAAATAAATCAGTCAATAGTTTTTTTTAATCTATTTTGTAAATTAAAAATTAATAATTTTAGAAAATTGATTAATTTGTCCCATTAAGTAATTTAAAATTTTGATAGATATACATAAAAAAAAAATACATAATTATATTATTAAATCACAATTCAAATTTAGATATTATATCTTTTTGAGATCTATAGCTAAATTCTTATTTAAATTTTTTTTTTTTTTTGTGTGTAATCATAGTGTATGGGAGAAATTGAAAAGGGTGTCTCAATAATTATGAGAGAAATCAAAAGGGATTGTGGGTTGGGAAAAGTCAATAAATGCTGAGGTTGGGTTGGAAGAAGTCAATAAATGCTGAGTTTTTTTTTTTTAAATCAAAAAATTAGAAAATTAGGATTAAGAGATTGGAGCTCCTATCTGATTTTTTGGGGAAGAGAAAATGAATGCAAGTTTTAAATTTTTTTTTTTGAAAACTTGTGAGAGAGATTAGGATAGAGAGATTATATTAAATAAATAAATCAGTCAATAGTTTTTTTTAATCTATTTTGTAAATTAAAAATTAAAAATTTTGAAAAATTGATTAATTTGTCCCATTAAGTAATTTAAAATTTTGATAGATATACATAAAAAAATACATAATTATATTATTAAATCACAATTCAAATTTAGATATTATATCTTTTTGAGATCTATAACTAAATTCTTATTTTTTTAAATTTTTTTTGTGTGTAACTATAGTGTATGGGAGAAATTGAAAAGGGTGTTGCAATAATTATGAGAGAAGTCAAAAGGGATTGTGGGTTGGGAATAGTCAATAAATGCTGAGGTTGGGTTGGGAGAAGTCAATAAATGCTGATGTTTTTTTTTTTAAATCAAAAAATTAGAAAATTAGGATTAGGAGATTGGAGCTCTTATCTGATTTTTTTTTGGAAGAGAAAATGAATGCAAGTTTTAATTTTTTTTTTTTGAAAATTTGTAAGAGAGATTAGGAGAGAGAGATTATGAAATATTTTTGTTATTAAATAAATAAATCAGTCAATAGTTTTTTTAATCTATTTTGTAAATTAAAAATCAATAATTTTGGAAAATTGATTAATTTGTCCCATTAAGTGATTTAAAATTTTGATAGATATACATAAAAAAAATACATAATTATATTATTAAATCATAATTCAAATTTAGATGTTATATCTTTTTGAGATCTATAGTTAAATTCTTATCTTTTTTATTTTTTATTTTTGTGTGTAACCATTGTTTATGGGAGAAATTGAAAAGGATGTTACAATAATTATGAGAGAAGTCAAAAGGGATTGTGGGTTGGAAAAGTCAATAAATGCTGAGGTTGGGTTGGGAGAAGTCAATAAATACTGAGGTTTTTTTTTTTTTTAAATCAAAAAATTAGAAAATTAAGATTAAGAGATTAGAGCTTCCACAGACATTGGGGTTAAAAACCCCATTTTGCTTAATATATAGTATAGATAGATGGACTAGCCTATCACCCGTGCTATACATGGGATAATTATAGATATTTATATTTGTTTTAGATTTGTTTAATATATAAATTATGTTTTTAAAGATTTTTTATAAAAGTAATCTGACAATCTTATCACTAATCATAGTGTATGAGAGAAGTTGAAAATGGTACTGTAGTAACTATACACGGATTATATCTATAATTATTTGTATGAGGGAATTTTAAATGCTGATTAGAAAATTTTGACCAAATCAATAAATGTATGCATGCGGAAAGACATGTGGATTGAAAAAAATTAATAAATGTTGATTAGGAGATTTTGACCAAATCAATAAATGTTAAGTTTTTTTTTTTAAAAATAAAAATAAAAAATTTAGAAAATTCTGATTGGAATATTGAAGCTCCTACAGGCCTTGAGAGTTAAAAATCCTATTTTGCTTAATATATAGTATAGATACTAGCTTATCACCCGTGCTATGCACGAGATAATTATAAATATTTATATTCATTTTAGATTTTTTTTAATATATAAATTATGTTTTTTAAGATTTTTTATAAAAATAATTTAACAATCTTATCACTAAAGGTAGTGTATGGAAGAAGTCGAAAAGATACTGCAGCAACTATGCAAGGTTTGTATCTATAATTATTTATATGAGGGGATTTTAAATGCTGATCAGAGGATTTTGACCAAATCAATAAATGCAGACATATAGAAAGACATGTAGATTAAAAAAAGTTAATAAATGCTGATAAGGGAATTTTAACAAAATCAATAAATGCTGAGGGTTTTTTTTTATAAATAAAAAATTTAGAAAATTAAGATTAAGAGATTAGAGCTCTCACAAGACTTGGGGGTTAAAAACCCCCTTTTACTTAGCCTATAGGCTTTCTTCTAATCATAGAGTAGAGTATTGAAAAGGAAGTCAAAACGGCTTTGGAGAATTTAATAAATGCTGAGTTTTTTTTTTTAAATAATATATATATATATTTTACATGTGGAATACACACAGACATCATAATACACTTATAATATGACAGAATTTTTTATTGGGCCATGGGGGACTCAATTAATAAATTTGGTGTGCATAGGCTTTAATTAAACAATTCAATAGTAGAGGAGTTCACATTAGATTATAGGCTTTGTTCAAATCATAAAGAATGAAAACTACAATTTAATGGCCCAAGACATACACACATATATATTTTGCATGTGGAATAAACGATGGCAGAATTTTTCATTGGGCCATGGGGGACTCAATTAATAAGTTTGGTGTGCATAGGCTTTAATTAAACAATTCAATAGTAG
Organism: Camellia lanceoleosa; assembly: GCA_025200525.1. NCBI lineage: Eukaryota > Viridiplantae > Streptophyta > Magnoliopsida > Ericales > Theaceae > Camellia > Camellia lanceoleosa. The sequence goes on from CM045770.1 coordinate 281,988, forward strand.
AGGAGTTCACATTAGACTATAGGCTTTGCTCCAATCATAGAGAATGGAAACTACAATTTAATGGGCCAAGACATACACATATATATATTTTGCATGTGGAATACACGATGGCAGAATTTTTCATTGGGCCATGGGAGACTCAATTAATAAGTTTGGTGTGCATAGGCTTTAATTAAAGCATTCAATAGTAGAGGAGTTCACATTAGCCTATAGACTTTCTTCTAATCATAGAGTAGAGCATTGAAAAGGAAGTCAAAAAAACTTTGGAGAATTTAATAAATACTGAGTTTTTTTTTCAAAGAAAAAAAATAAAAAATATAGAAAATTTAGATTGGGATATTGAAACTCTCACACGCCTTGAGGGTTAAAAACCCTCTTTTACTTAATATATAGTATAGATAGATTGAAACCCATATTTCTTTGGAGCCCTCTTCAGTTAGATTTTGATAGCCAAAACCATTATATGGGTGTTTGGGAAGTAGATTTTTATGTAGGTTTTTTTAGTTGTAAGATATTATTGGATAAAATTTTTTTAGTGTTTGGGAAGATAGTTTGGTTTTTTTGTGGTTGGATGTGATGTTTGTGAGAGAAAAAATGAAATGATTATGAGGTTGGATGTGATATTTTGTTTGGATTTGTTTTTTTTGATTTTGCAAAACTTTTGTCTTTTAGTGAAAAATATGAGAAAAAAATTTGAGAACCAAGTTCCCAAACACCACAATATATATGTCACTTATAATTTCAATAAACTATAATCGTTCATCTTAGCAAAAATGGACCTTCTCATTGAGTTTGATATTTAGTTAAAAGAATCACAATTTTTTAATTTTTATTTTTCAGGTTCAATTAATATTGAAGGATTTAATAAAAGCTCAAAAAAATTGAAAAAATTCAAATAAAGTTCGCTAAAAAAACAAAAAAAATAGTTGGAAAAGGAAAGAACAACTATCAAGATTATTAAAGAGGCATGGCTGGATGTGCTGACAACAATGACGATAGAAGGTGAGTGACAGTTGGAAAGACTATGAAAACAAATGAATAAAAGCTTCTTCTTTTTTAAAAACAAATGAAATTTTTTTTAAAGTGTTTATAAATTTTTGAAGAAAAATAAAGGTTTTGTTTATAATTTTTAAAAATATAAATAGAAAAAGTGTAAAAATCAAAACAGTATTTGTAATTGGGCCGTAGTGGGAAAGGCTGGGGTTGGGCCGGCTGTTAAAAGTCTTGAGAGGTGTTTTTACTCTTGCCAACTAGATGGCGCCTTGTATTCATTCATTCCTTCCCTTTTACTTGTTCACCTAATCCTAGCTACCAGCATCATCTACTTACTCATCATTCTCTTCTGGTAGAGATCTCCGATCTCCCCATCCCATCCCATCCCATACCATCCAACCACCGCCACAACCAACGTTGCTCCTCGCCTTGATCTGCCAATTTGCATCGGTTTTTTATTGTTGTTACGATTAATGGATTTCAAATGGCTCTTACTCTTACATTTATGCTGCTGAAAAAACAACAACAACAACAACAACAACTCATCCTCCTCTTCCTCCTCAATAAAGACTCCATCTTTATTAGAGCACTATCATCAACATCAACATCTGCATCAACATCTACATCTACATCTACATCTTTGTATCCCAATTTCAACCCAAATGGCCAACTCTTCCAATCCTCCTTACGCTATGTCGATCGGAGACAAACCACCACGCCCACGCCCGGAGCAGCAGCAGCAGGGGGAGGAAGCCCAAGGCAAGTGGTCCTCCATATGCATGGTAGCTCTCTGTCCCTCTCTCGTCTGCATCATTCTCCTCCTCATTCTACTCTCCATCGTCTTAATTGTCAAGTTCCACATCTTATGCCACACCCCCCTCCACTCTCTCTCCTCCGTCCTCTACAAGAAAAGTTGCAAACCCTCTTCCTAGCTCCTCCAAACCCTCCTCCTCCTCCTACTATTACTACTAATAGAGGTTTATGTAGTAGGGTTTCAAATGGGGATTCTGATTCCGAGACCGCGGATGTTGAGAATTGCGAGGGTGTTCAGTGTGAAAATGTCAATTCCATGGCGGATTGGAAAGAAGTTGATAGGGTATGCAAGGTGGTCGACGAATTGTTTGCTTTGGATCGGAATATGGAGGCTGTTTTGGATGAGTGTGGGGTCATTCTCAACCATGATCTGGTTGTCCAAGTGTTGGAACGGTTCCGCCACGCTAGGCGTCCGGCCTTTCGCTTCTTCTGCTGGGCAGGGCAGAGGCCTAGCCCTGGCTACTCCCACAATTCCAGGACGTACAATAAGATGATGTTGATACTTGGGAAAGCTAGGCAATTCGAAACCATGGTGATAGTGCTCGAAGAAATGGGTGAGAGAGAGCTGCTCACATTGGAGACTTTTCAGATTGCAATTAAAGCCTTTGCAGAGGCTCAAGAGAGGAAGAAAGCAGTTGGGATTTTTGAATTGATGAAAAAGTATAAATTCAAAGTTGGCGTTGATACCATTAATTGTTTGCTTGATTCACTTGGGAGAGCAAAACTTGGAAAGGAAGCTCAACTCTTGTTTGAAAGTTTGAAAGAGAGATTTACACCGAATTTGAGGACCTATACGGTTTTGCTTAATGGGTGGTGCAGGGTGAAGAATTTAATGGAGGCAGGGAAGGTGTGGAATGATATGACTGATACAGGTTTCAAACCGGATATTGTTGCCCATCATACAATGCTTGAAGGGTTGTTGAGGTGTAGAAAGAGGTCTGATGCGATCAAGTTGTTTGAGGTCATGAAGTCCAAGGGCCCATGTCCTAGTGTTCGAAGCTATACAATCTTGATTAGGGATTTATGCAAGCAAATGAAGATGAGAGAAGCTGTTGAATACTTTGAGGAGATGCTTGATTATGGCTGTGAGCCGGATGCTGCAGTTTATACATGTTTGATTACTGGGTTTGGGAATCAAAAGAAGATGGACAAAGTTTATGGATTGTTGAAGGAGATGAAAGAAAAAGGATGCCCACCAGATGTGCAAACTTACAATGCCTTGATTAAATTGATGACAAATAGGCAAATGCCGGATGATGCAGTTAGGATTTACAAAAAGATGATTCAAAGTGGTTTTCAACCAACAATCCACACTTACAATATGATGATGAAGTCCTACTTTCAGACGAAAAATTACGATATGGGTTGTGCAGTTTGGGCAGAGATGATTCGGAAGGGATGTTGCCCTGATGATAATTCTTACATTGTCTTAATTGGAGGCCTTATAAGGCAGGGAAGATCAGAGGAAGCTTGTAAATATGTGGAGGAAATGATAGAGAAAGGAATGAAAGCTCCTCAACTTGATTACAACAAGTTTGCTGCTGATTTCTCTAGAATTGGCAAACCTGACATACTAGAGGAGTTGTCCCAAAAGATGAAGTTCTCGGGAAAGTTTGAGGCCTCCAATCTTTTTGGAAGGTGGGCTAAGATGATGAGGAACAGGGTTAAGAGGAGATCCTGTTAAAAATGATAAGCACATTGCCTGAGTTACTGGCTTTGTCACAACAAGATAGTGTTTTTTAATGCCGCATGAATGATGAATCTTGGAGACTATTGTTTCTCTATGTATGTAATGGGTCAGTTGTTTTCATTGTTTGCGTTGTACACATTTGGTTACATCCTTCGCTTTTAGTGTTACAATTATTTACCAATCTAATTACCAGTTGTTGAGATGTATCATTTGTCTAAAGAGTCTTCACTGTTAATTTCCAGGCAATATAAATTTTGGTTTGTAGCCTTTTCATATGATCTTATAGATGCTCCATTGTTTTATTTTGTACAATTTTTCTTCTTTCGATGTGACACTATTGAACAAAAAGTAAGAGATTTTTCACTATGATTGCTCTTCAAGTAAACACATGATGACACTATAGTGGGTTGTCTAGTGGTTTTTATCAGGTGCTTTAACCTTCAGTCTTCAAGTGGTGGCCTGACCTTGTTTAATGTATTTGGTACTGTAGCTGAGGTTGTGTTATTTATAGAGTGTTGAAAAAGCTATGGACTTGGTTTTGGTTTTGGTTATAAGGTTTAGTGGTAATCAAATGAAGTCGTTAATAAAGAAACTAGTTCTTTTAAAAGTCGCTTCAAACAATTGAGAAGAAATGTAAACGGAGTTTTTGAATCTGGCAAAGCAAGCAGAATCATTCAATAACAATTTTGCTATTGATGTTTTCATTTTCCCCCCTATCAATCTTGTCGTTTGGTGATTATTGTTTCTTCATGAAAGACTGGATGTAGTTAATGTGTTTAACTTTACCTGTGCTATTTTTCCATTGCCAATGAATGGGATGCTACAATTTCATGTGCACTGTTTGTTTAATTCATCAAGCTACAGAATTTTGCATTTGCAAACTTTTTGTCTTCAGGTGACACTAGGGTACAAGTTGTGACAATGCATTTACAGATTATGTTTATCTGATGAGATGGACACAGGGTGTTGTGAACTCCATTGTTTTGTGTTTAGAAGTGAGAAAATAAAGTAAGAAATAAAATTATGAATAACATATTGATCTTTTAATTTAGGGTGTGTTTTGGCCCCAATAAATTTCATTCATTTGAAGATCAAAGCAGAGTAGCAAATTAAAATACAGATCCAGAAACAGCCAAAAACTATGGACACGTTGTGGAGTCCAAACTGGGCTATAACGAAATTGCACATTTGGGCCCCAAGAAATTTCCAATTCAAAGCTCTGATTCCATGACTTAAGGACCAATCTCAGTTTTTATTTATTTTTTTCCTGAAGGGAGTTTTACTTCTTTTCTTAAAGGACAGCAAAGTGTATTCGTAAAATTATTTGAAGTAAAACACATACGCCAAACAGGCAATGTGATTAATACTGGTAGTTTTGAACCAACATTATATTTGTAAAACATGTCCAAGAAAAGAAAAGAAAATATATATTTAATACTGGTAGTTTTGAACCAACATTATATTTGTAAAACATGTCCAAGAAAAGAAAAGAAAATATATATTTATTTTGGGCTTTTCTTAAGTTCAAATGCAATGCAAGTAAATACATCAAAACTGTTGATGATAATTACAAATAAAATATCAAAAAATACAAATAAAAAAAAATTACAATAACCATTGTAAGAGCTGAGGTACGGGAAATTCGTTTTCTTTAAGGAGATTCAAACCTTCTGTGGTTAGGCAAAACCTCACACCGGTGCAGTAGAAAAAACCATGACTTGTCCCCTAGGATACAACAGCCCGACTAAGTCATATGGTTAATTAATACTGCACAATTGGTTGAACCCAAAACTTTATCACATACACCGATCCTTGGAGGAAAAGTATAGGAAATTGCTTAGAGGATTCTTCGTCACCAAGAAAAAGATTAACTTGGAGGAAAAGAAAACAAATCAAACCAATAATACATTATAATATTAAAATATCTGTTAACAAAAACTATTACAATAAGTAAATATATTTACTTTGTAGTATTACGCCAAAATTATATAGTTTGATATATTTTTTCTCAAAATCTTATGAGAGGTCTGTATAATTTTCCTTTTTTGAGACCATCCACTACACTACCCAATCCAGTGAATTTGAATCATTTTAGTGTATTGCATATAGTATCCCAAAACATTGTCGTTTTAAGAAAATAAGATTGTCTCAAACATCATTTTCAGACATTACAAAAATAACACTATAGACAATACATCAGAAAATACCTACTTCACTCAGACATACAGAACCACTGTCACAGAAAGAGACGGCTAGAACAGTGGGTGCCAACTTTTAGTCAAAACCTTTTTGCTTTCTGTTTCAGTCTTCACTCCCTCACTTGTCTCACACCTCAGAACAGGCTACCAAAGCACCTGATGATGTTTCCTCCCATCTCCTCCATTTACAAGCCAAGTATGCAAGCTACATTATTCTGTTTACTAATTTTTTCTCCTTTTTTAAAAATAAATTTCTCACATATGAATTATTTTGAACTTAATTTTCAAATTCAAACTGCTTTTTAAAATCATATTTCTAAAACACAACTTAAAAAAAATTCACAATAAACTAATCAAAATCTTTGCTTTTCACATGACAAAAGGCGACTTGAAAGGGCAACTTGTATTCGAGAAATATAACTTTAAAACAATTTGAATTTGAAAAAACTGTATCAAAATAACATTAATTTGGTATTATTACCAAAAAATAAAAAATAAGAAAACTCCAAAAACAACTGCTACATCTTCTACTACTTTTGGAGGATTTTAAAGGGCATGTATTTACACCACAATTCCAGTCAAACCAAACTAAAACAAAAATCACAAAGACGTAGAGACTAAGTTTTACACTTGTATTGAACCTATCCAATCAAGGTGAGTGACTTGGGCTTAGGAAAGAACAAATATTTACAATAGAAATCCAAACTAGAAAAAGTAAGTGATGAGAAAGAGATGGTTAGAGCCCTCTTTACCTCTCTTTTTCTTCTCAAGGACAAAGTTAATTCTGGCTTTTAATAAAGAATATCTGAAAGAAAGAAACCACTTCAGTCTGTATGTCTTTTTTGCTGCTACCTTCCTCTCTTCTATCTTGGTCCAGAGAGTTCCATGGCATGGGTATCATGGTCATCATCCATCATGCCAAACATGCTCGAACAGTCATGATCATAGTCATCATGCCTTGGGACCATGCTAGGGTTTGACCGAATTTTACTGTCCTTGTTGGCAAGGAAGAAATTTGTGTTGGGATTAATATGGTTGTGAGAGGCAGCCCATTTTTCAGCAAGGCCATCCCCCTCGAGCATGCACACCACTTCCGACATCTTGGGGCGGTGTGCAGGCAAGTATTGTGTGCAAAGTAGAGCCACCTGCACCATCTCTCCAACCTCTATCTGGTCATATTTGCACCCTAGCTCTCTATCCACCAACACCTCTACTTTCTTTTCTTGCTGCACTTTTCTCACCTGAAACAAAGTATGCTTTGTTTGTCCAATTAAACTTGCAACTTCAAGTCATGTAATTTGGCTAATAAGATTAGAAGCAAAAGCAAATTTCAACCCCACCCCCCCCCCCCCCCCCCCCCCCAACCAAAGTTGATCTCCCACTTTGTTGGGAATATCAAATTACACAAGTTAAAGAAAAATAAACCAGCGCTCTCTTCTTTACGTGTAATAGCTTAAATTGCATGGAATCCTATGTGATCAAATGCCACGCACGATCTTCTATCTTCTTCCTCAATGAAAATAATATCTCATTGTGGTACAAAGCTACAGAAACTCCGTTCCCAATCATTTCAGGTTAACTTGCCTTCTCCTTTTTCCTCCCAATGAATAAGCAAGCATAAATTATTGTTATAATTAGTATTGCTTTATGACCACGAACTAAATATATTCCAACAATAATAGGTCTTTTCATATTTTATTTCATCAATGCCTCTCAAGGTAATGTAGGGACGGAGCTAGGATTTTAAGATAAGGGGGGCCAAACATTATGTATATCCAATAGAATACCTATCCCTCAAACATATATATAATATATAATATATATAGAGGTTATAGAAAACATGGGGGGGGGGGGGTGCATGGCCACTGTTGGCCAAAGGGGAGCTCCGTCCCTGAAGTAATGCAGTCCATAGTCCTTTAAAACATGTTAATCTTCTTTGATAGATGAGAAAACACCGAAAAAGAAAGGGAAATTTGGAATCACAAAATGTATGGTCAGTGGTATCATGTTTACAAATTCTCCATTTTTCCTTTCAAATTATTTTGAATCAAAGGGGCATTCCTGATTGTTGAATGCACCCTTAAATGCATCATTTAAATGTTTTCCCCATGGAATTGTGGGAATTGATAACATTTTCCCATGCTGCTCTAACAGGAAAATAACATAGAAATTATTCTAAGATTCAGAATAATTAAAAAACAATAACTACTGAATTTGGATGATCTTTGCAACTGTCATCATCAGCTATTAGATCATTACTGATAACGTTCTTTTTCTTTAAAGGACACTATTTCATTTCATCTTCTTTTTCCTCAATCACAGAGTTTTGGATGTGGCACGACTAAAGTCATTTAAATATTCTTAGCATTTTAGATAGTAATTACCCAACAAAAGGCAAACAGGATGACCGAGAATAAATGGTTAGACATTTTGGCAAAACTTTGATAGTGGTATTTTGATTTCTATGCCCAAACAAGAAACAGAGAAGACCATAGTGACGCTCAACAATGAAATAGAAAGCATAAACTATCATGGAGGAGGACTATAAGCAGGGATCCATATGAAGTCCCCAGCTGGAATGTGATGATCTCATGCAAATGTACAAGGCATACACCAGATTGATAATTTAATAATGGAAGAAACTTACCCATTCAAGCATGGCTCCTTTCTGATTAATTGATTTGCCGAATTCAAGAGCTCTCATCCCAGTGATGAGCTCCAACAAGAGAATTCCAAATCCAAAAACATCAGTCTTCTCAGATGACTGGCCAGTGGAGAGATACTCTGGTGCAATATGTCCAACAGTACCACGCACAGCTGTGGTAACATGGGAGTCACCGTGGTCAAGGAGCTTCGCAAGCCCAAAATCACCAACAACGGCTTCACAGTAGTCATCCAACAGGATGTTGGCTGCCTTCACATCTCTGTGGATTATCTTTGGATCACATTGCTCATGCAGATAGAGAAGTCCCCGTGCAGCTCCTATTGCAATTTTCTTTCTAGTGCTCCAGTCTAGTGTTGGTTTTTCTGTCATAATCAAGTTGACAGGGAACTTTGTTAAAATGCATGTTGGGGATAAATTATAATTGGTAATAAGAAAGTAATGCCACAAACTTTATTCCTTCTTTGCCGTCATGAACAATAAAACTTTTCACGGAGACAATGTATCAACTTCTGCTCATAATATCAAGAGAATGCACAATTTTTTAATTGATGTAACATTCGTACATGTGGTGCACAACACACAATAGACAAGTTTTTTTTTTTTTTTTTTTTTTTGTGTGCACATCTGGATGCCAAAAGGGAATTGAATATTCAAATGTCCCTCATATATTGCTTTACAAACACATCCATCCTCACTAATGGAGCTATTACATGAAATGGAATCCATTGATAGCGCTAATGAAAGTAAAAGTGGTGGCATTTGTATATTCTCCATCAGAAGTGAAAGACTATGGCCCCATTCTAGATTGGAAACTCTTGTCATTCATTATATGAGATGGAGCCATTCAGCCCCCATGTAAAATGCAAGTCAATGTCAAATCCAAGTAGATGCGATTGATTTAACCACTCTTCGATTAGATTTATTTATTTAGTATTACTTTTTAACAAATGCCTTGAAATTGAAATTTAATCAAGACTAAGAAATTTAAAAATCAAAATCAAAAATTGTATTTAATCTTCATCACATTATGGCTGAAATTCTTTTGTAGGCTAAGTTTTATTTCCCAAACCATTTTGATTACTTAATAACTACCATATATGTGGAAAGTTTGAGAAAAATCAAACCAAGCAAACACATAAATTGAAAACTCACTATTTGCAAATTTTTGTTAAAGAATGCCAGGTCAAATAGGAAAAAGAATGCCCCAAATCTGTGACATAAAAATGGTTGGAGCAAAATGAATTCCCATCCACATAATTTCAGGCTAAACAAAGTTTTGGTAATATAACTGTTTTATTTTATATTTTTAATTAATTAATTAATTAATTTTTTGTCACTTATCTATTAATATATGGGATTTTTATTGATAAGTCCAATTTAGAAGTGTTTTAACCCAATAAGTCCATGAAGTAATTTTTTAACCCATTTAGTCCCATGTATGTATAGTTTTATTCCATAAAGTCCATTTTCTTGATTTACACTATTTTCTTAGACACTTATGCCCTTATATTCAATTTTGATACCCATATAAATATTTTTTGAATGATTAGCAATTTAATGATGTGAACATTCATATTTTAAAATTCACTTTGGTAGGAATGTAAAATTTGCCCGTGGGCGCCTAAAACTTTGCGGGCCAGCTCGTTGACAATGTGAATATTCACATTGACATGTTAACATTCACATTAATAGGAGTGTAAAATTGGCCGCGTCTGTGGTGGGCGAAACTACCACGGTCCATGGGCGGCGCTGCGGCTTGACAATGTGAATATTCACATTGACATGTTAACATTTACATTGATAAGAGTATAAAATTAGTTCACGGCCCATGGGCGGCCAAAAGCCCGCCAATGTGAATATTCACATTGACATGTTAACATTCACATTGATAGGAGTGTAAAATTAGCCCGTCTCGTGGCTACTCAAACCCGCCACGGCCATTGGCGGCTTTGTTAACAATGTGAATATTCACATTGACATGTTACATTGATAAGAGTATAAAATTGGCGGCTGACCCGACTGCTGACAATGTAAATATTCACATTGACATGTTAACATTCACATTAATCTGAGTGTAAAATTGGCCTCGGCCCCGCTGAAACCCGCCTGTTGACATTGTGAATATTCACATTGACATGTTAATATTCACATTGATAAGAGTATAAAATTAGCCTGTGGCGTGGTTGACAATGTGAATATTCACATTGACATACATTGATAAGAGTGTAAATTGGCCCGGCCCGTAAGTATTGGCTGGCGGCGGGAAGCTTTAAGCCAGTCGCGATGTGAATATTCACATTGACATGTTAACATTCACATTGATAGTGTAAAATTAGCCCGCCCGTGGCTGAAACCGTGGGCGGCGATTGACAATGTGAATATTCACATTGACATGTTAACATTCACATTGATAAGAGTGTAAAATTGGCCCGTGACCCGTGGGTAGCCCAAAGCCTGACCTTGGGCCGGGGCAAGTCCGGCCCGTTGACAATGTGAATATTCACATTGACATGTTAACATTCACATTGATAAGAGTGTAAAATTTGTCCGCCGTCCGCTACCCGCCGGAGACGCGAGTCAATTTTACACTCTTATCAATGTAAATGTTATGTCAACGCAATATTCACATTGTCAATGGCGCGAGTTAATGTTACACTCTTATCAATGAATGTTAACATGTCAATGTGAATATTCACGGGCCAGTCAATTTTACACTCTTATCAATGTGAATGTTAACATGTCAACGCCAATATTCACATTGTCAACGGCCGCCGCCGCCCACGGGCGGACTAATTTTATACTCTTATCAATGTGAATGTTAACATGTCAATGTGAATATTCACATTATCAACGGCCGCCAGGCGGCTAATTTTACACTCTATCAATGTGAATGTTAATATGTCAATGTAAATATTCACATTGTCCTAATTTTACACTCTTATCAATGTTCATGTTGATATGTCAATGTGAATATTCACATTATGAACTAGGCGGCGGGCGGGTCGCGGACCAATTTTACACTCCTATCAATGTGAATGTTAACTTGTCAATGTGAATATTCACATTATCAATGGGCTGAGTCGGGCCTATTTTTTTGACCTGTGGGCCGGCCCGGCCCTACTTGAATTTTTTCGGGCACCCACGAGGATCGACATGGGCCGGGCCCCTACACATTGACGATATGAACATTCACATTGACGGTGTGAACATTCACATTAGGGGTATTTTGGTAATTATGTCACCAATAGGACTTATTGAAATATGAGAAAATAATGTGAACTAAATGGAACATAAGTAGATGAAAATGGTATTTTGGTCTTCTTATCTCAAATTGGACCTAATGGAATAGTCAAAAAGAATATGGATTGAATAGAATAATGCTCTTAGAAAATAAATTTATCAAAAAAGCTCCCTTAATATATCCAAATCAAATAGTCCAGATATTCAGTTTTCTACATAAAATGAATTGTTCTCATTTCAAATAACGGTTTTTGCAAAACTTCCAGGATTAGAAAATTGGTTACCAAACAAATTGGCATTTTGAGACAAGTTTAGGTTGGAGTAAAGACAAAAATCACCCCAAAACAAACCAATATTTCTAAAGTAGTTAAGCATGGTTGATCCCAGCTCCACAAACTACATGCTTTGAAAGTGAGGAATCAAAATGTCCGGAGCCCCTGATACATTGTGGTCCATAACAAATTAAAAAGTGAAAGAAGTACCCACAGTTGGTAGGTCATGCAGTAGAGGAATCATGCCCATGCCATGTGAATGTGAGTGGTGACAATAGAGACTGCAGGGGAAGTAAAAGAGAGGTACCAACCTCTAAGCCTTGAGGCCACACTTCCATTAGACATGTAAGGATACACAAGAAGCCTCTCAACTGGGGCGGCACAATATCCCATTAAGTGCAACAAATTTCGGTGAACTGCGAGGCTAATCATTTCCAATTCCGTCCTAAATTGCGATTCCCCAGCTGTTCCAATCATGTCCTTTAACCGTTTCACTGCCACCATTGTGCCATCCCTCAACTTTCCCTTGTACACATTTCCAAAACCTCCAGCACCAAGTATGTTCTTCGAGCTAAAACTGTCCGTGGCCACTTGGAGTTCTCTAAATGTGAAGTTCCTGAGATTGCCCAGGTTCATTAGACCCTCTTCTTGCACCTCTACAAAAATATATATATATAATTAAGACTTGTTAAGGTTTTTATTAAAATTTGATTTATAAATGTAACGTTTAAACAGAACTTGTGAGTTACTGACCACTGATATCAAGAATGGTTTGCTTTTTATTTTTAATTCTCCTCCAATACAGGAACCCAACTGCTATGAGGATGAGAGTGGCAAAGCTCAGGCTGACCCCAAGGGCAATTGCTAGTTTCTTGGAGCTAAGTTTTCCTAGAATATTGTAGAAGATAAATTTAACAGAGAGATAAATTGCTTATATATACATATATATTTAGAGAGAGAGAGAGAGAGAGAGATACCAGGGGATAAACGAAGAGAGAAGGAAAGAGGAATAGGAAAGGCTGATCCAGAACAACCTTGAATTGAGTAGCTTCCACAAATAAGAGGGTTACCCACAATACTATATGAAAAATGAGAGAAGAATAATCAGTAACTGAAATAAAGCCACGAATACATACTATCCACACAACGTATGAGAGAGAGAGAGAGAGAGTTGTGCAGAAAATCCATACTTGAATGTTCTGGCAGGAAATTTGGGCACAGGTCCACTGAGATTGTTATAAGACAAATCCCTGAATGATTATAAAAAACAAACTACAGACTTACTTATGCATTTTGAACCAAAACCTCTGATTTAGAAAAGCAGTGAGAAAAATTGCAGGTTGTTTCGATTTCCAAGACACTGAGAAACACAAACAAAACAGAGAGAGAGAGAGAGAGAGAGAGAGAGAGAGAAGAAACCAGAGGGAGGCATACTCACAAGAAAGCAAGTTGAGGGACTTTGGCTAAAGACAGAGGAATAGCTCCAGACAAGCTATTGTTATTCAACCTTCTACTCATTCATTACACATGACATGACAAAAACAACCACACGGTCAGAAAAGATGACATAGTATAAAAGAAGACCAGAAACAGGGAGAAATCAATAATAGAGAAAAAGAAAACCCATTACAAAACTGAGAGAAAGAGATAAAAGACTAGTACTTACAGATACAGAAGAGCATTTAACAGACCCAGAGACTCCGGCATGTGACCAGATAACCGATTGTTGGACAGATCCAAGGTCTGGAGGTTGGGAAGAGATCCGAGTTCTGGTGGAATTTCTCCGGAGATATTGTTGTTCTGCAACAATCTGCACGATTCATACACATACATACAGACCCACATAAGAAAGAAAATGGACACTTATAATTGGAGAGAGAGAGAGAGAGACACACAAATTGAGGTGTGAATGCTTTGATTAGAAAACTGTAAACATATAATATGCTCTGTACAAACATATGTATACGCTCTGATTTCTTACACTTGTCGGAGGTTTGTAAGGTTAGCTATCATCCCAGACAAAATTCCTGATATGCCTTCGCTTGGAGCTCCTCTGTAAAAACCATAAATTGAAGGCTCACTTGGTATTTAACCCATGAAACATAAACTATGCAATACATGTACAAATATATATATATATATATAAGTGTGTGTGTGTGTGTGTTTTGAAGAAGAAGCAAACACTGACAGGCCAGTAACAAGATTATCAGGGGAACAAGTAATCATAGCCCAACTACATGGGTCTACAGAGTCTTCGTCCCAGTTGTTCAGAACTCCATGGGGGTCGTTCAGAACATTTTTTACAGCAATCAACGCTTCAACTACAATATTCCAAAAAAAAAAGAAAGAAAAACATATCAAAACCATAAAAAAAAAATATTGTAAACAAGAGGAGAGAGAGAGAGAGAGAATGGGTTGTTTGTTTGTTGTTGATGAAGTACCTTCATGGTTTCGAGGCTCATAGGAGAGAGAAGGAGTTGCAGAGGATGACAGAATGAAGAATAAAACAAAGAGGCGAAGATTGAGGAGGGACATGGACCTTGAATACAAACAATGAACTTGTTTTACCATCATAAAAACCATGAATGCGTATTTGTTAATCTCTCTCTCTCTCTGAATCCCTTTTTTTGGCTTTATTTCTCTAGGTATTCAACAGTTTCTTTTTTCCCAGTCGCTGTGGAAGAAAACATATATATATAGTACACCACCTTATAACAGCATCTCCTAGTTGTATTTTTTTTTCTCATTAAATTTGGATAAAAATTTATTTGATATCACGCATTTTAATGAGTTTTTATGAAAATATTGATCGATTGGACAGAGCATAGATATCCGGCCAATCAATTGGTCAACATAATTTTTTTACAAATTTTTATAAGGAGATAGTTATTTGGGGACAATCAACCCGTCGTTCGGTGGTAAAAATGATTTGTAATTCTAATAGTTATGAACAATAATTTGATAAAACATATATCTATCCTTAATTTGATAGAAGATTTTAAAAAATTCTAAATTTAATGAAATGTTTGGTGTTGAGTTGGAACAATAAAAAGTGATTTTTTTTATCAAATTTAAATTTGATGAAATATTTTGTGTTAGATTAGAGATGGTTTAAGAAGAAAATTATATGATTTTATATTTCTTAAATTATAACTAAGAAAAAAAAATTATAAATAAATATTATATGAGGTATGATTAAATAGTTTAAAATAATATCATAATTAAAAAAAATAATTATAATTAAAGAATAAAATAACATAATTAATGGTGTCCAGGATATGTGGTATGTTTCGTAGAATTCCCCACGAGAGAGAGAGCCTAGCGTGAAAAGGAAAGAAGATGGAAGAGAGGAACACTAAGGTGGAATGATACGAGTTGTCAGTGAGGGTGTAACCCAGAATTTGAGAAGTTGTTGGTTCATCTTTGGCATTGTTACGTCGTGCTTCAATAGTATTATAATTGAAAATAGGGATAAGATTTATAAATTTATGTTGAATAATTGAAAAATATAAGAGAGTATGATAAATTATAATTGGTGAGGAATATGGTCATATGACACTTTTAGATTAACTAATAATTTTTTTGAATTTGAGAGTGATAGAGAAATTGTGCTCCTCTCTATTGAATAATTTTTATATGTAGATAGAGTATATGATATACGGTACCTTCTACTATTAAATGAACCATTTGTTATAAAATTATAAACTTTAAAAAGTGAAATGTAATTTTTAAAATTACAGTGTACAATTTATATTTTGAACAAATTTCAAAATATGTATTTATAATTTACCTTACATATTATTATATGAGTTTAATTTCTCTCACGTTTAGATTTGAATTTTAGAGAATTTGAGGATATGTAGAGCTCATCACAGGTCTCATTTCGATTATTTAAACTATTCATTTTGTAAAATCTTTTGTGTATATTGTTCATGAAAAAAATTATATTGGTTCAATGATTGTAATCTTTTTATTTCATTATATTTGTCTAAAAAATAAATAATTCATTTTTAAAAATATTATCATTGTCTATTTTTTTAAACACATACAATAAAATAAAAATATTCCATCTAAATTTTTATTAATTTTTTTCTATATGCACGCTTTAGAACACTGACAAATTGTTCTTAAATTGTTAACTTTAACTTCCAAGGTGAACTGAAGAACCAAACTAAAATAAAATTTAAAGTGTATAGGCCAAATTGTCAAATTGAAAAATTATAGGAATTGAAATAAAATTTAAGTCAAACTATAAAAATTTTAAAAAAAAATTAATTCAAAAAAAAAAATATATATATATATAGGATCTATTCATGCGATAAATTAAAATGATCAGACAACTGTAACTGTATATTCAAATTACATTTGTATTACGAAAAATAAATGACTGTTCTTAAAATTATAATTGCCATCTATTTTTTTTTTAAACGAATATGATTCAAATATATAATTACCGATGAATAATTATCTTAATTTTGTATATGAATATTTGATTTAATAAATTTTAAAAATTAAACGATTTAAATTATCAAAATAAATATCCTAAATCTTAACACTCTCTCAAATTGGATGACCAATTTGAGAGTTTCCATCATATATATATCTATATAACAATGGAAGACTGATTTTGAATTCAAAATTAAAAATATCTATGTGTCAAAATATGAATTATTAAATTGCTTCAATTCAAAGGCTAAAAATGTCTCATTCTCATTTGTCATTACAATAGTTGAGATCAATGTTGTTATTCACTTTCGAGGGTCCAGATTTAGAATGAGGATCCTTTTCTTGCAGCTTTCGTATTTGTGCCCGTCCTTGTAGGCCTTCGGGTCTACTTTTAGGCTCAATTTTGATAATCCGAACCGTTCATATTTTATGATTTATTCAGTATAACATACCTGTAAAAAATCAAGTTGATCGGATATCAGAAAGTATGTGTTCGAAAAATTGAACTAAAAACTATTTTTTAAATAATTTAGTACACAGTTTTCCGAACATATGTTTTCTGATATCCGATCAACTTGATTTTTTACAGATATGATATACTAAATAAATTATAAAATATGAATGGTTCAGATTATTAAAATTAGACCTAAAAATAGACCCGAAAGCCTACAAGGACGGACGCAAGTATAATACTGCAAGAAGAGAACCATGGCTACCAGATTTAGCCTTTGCTCTTCCTCTCTCCTCTTTCATCTCTGCCCAAATCCTCCCTCTTTCTCATTTCAGAGATATCCCTTGTCTCTCTTTCATACGCTCTTCTCTCTCTCCCTCTCCTCTCGCGACGACACCGCCACTCACCAACTACCGACCACCTCTCCTCGCCTCTTGCTCTCCTCTCTTCTTTCGACCACCGACCACGGACTCTCTTCTCTCGCCCTCCTGATTCGCCTCTCTGAAAAACAGAGTGAAAAACAGAGTGTTGGCATACGCTAGATTGGTTCTCATTTCAGATTGGTTGTTGTTGTTCAGGTTTTTCGTCGATTGGTGTTGTGTTTGAGAGTGTACATGCAAAGTCAGGGTTCAATGGAAGATCCAATGGTCGTCGATGCTGATGAATCGAAGAAAATGAACAGCAACCTAGAGAGCTTCTTCTTCTTCTTCACTGGTCCATACATTGACCACAGAAGACAGAGAGGCTCGAGTTAATGCCTTACGCGTAGAGATGGAGGGGTTTGAATGAGTGTGGTTTGAGCAATTCGGCGATTGCGTACTTGCTCGAAGAGACCACTCTTTCGCTCTCAAAATTGGTCGATCAGATATATGAGAAGATGAGGGCGAGAGAGAGTGGCTCTGCTTCTGGGTTTTCCACCACTGTTGCTTCTGTGAAGAGCATTGTGCTTTTCATCTTGGCTTAATGGTCTGCACCTGCAGAAGACCCTGATATTCCCTTTAAGCTCAATCACTTCATTATAAAGCCGCTTCCGTTCGGAGCACTCTTCAAGGTACTTCTTCTTCACAAGTTCACACTCTTCGTGGTACTTTTTCTTCAAATGTTCATGTTCAGTAACCTAATGCGAAACAAAACAGACAATAAACTAAAATGTTCATGAAGAAGAATAAAATTCATTTATATTTATTGGCAAAAGGAATATACTGAGGTCCTGAAGAGCACTGAAAACTTCAGAGCCAGGAAAAGAATTGGCTGTGATGCCGTTCAGACATGGATTGAGCTGTGCAACATTAAGACAAAACTTTACCTACCTGGGCTGTGCAACATTAAATGACCCAACAAAACAACAATGCAAGACTCCTAAATATACCAAAAACTAATCAAATTGGGTGGACAACCCAGTAATAATTAAAGACAGTTCACTGCGGCACTCTATTTAGTCGGCACTCTATTTAGACTTTTTAAGTTTTATGCCAATTGTCAGTATAACAGCTAGCTGTGAAAGTCAGAAAGAGGAAAATGAACCTTAGAATGTCATAGGAAAAATAATTTTTCAAATTACATAGCAAAAAATCATTTTACCTATATCCAATTTCACCAACAATCACAACCCAGAAATTCAAAGTTATATTGGATAAAAGAAGAGGTATTATACATCACTATTGTCAATAATGTGTTGGCAATTTGGACAAGGTCTGGATGGGTTGCTCTTCCAGTTGACTCTTGCAGGATCACCGAGGCCAGATGCACTCCTGATTTTTGTTGCAATTCTGTTACTGTCAACTAACCATGATTGCCTGCAAAGTTTACACAAAATAATTACAGTCACAATCATAAATTTTTTCTTTATAATATAAATGACAAAAGTAAACATTTATTATCTGCAAAATAGTTTCAAGATTGGATTCTTCAATACGACTTGCAAATACAAGGAGGCAGGAGCATAGAGATACAATGGGTAAAAACCAATTGCATTAACAAAAGCATAACAATGAAAAGTTGAGGCCTTAATTGTAAATCGTAATATGATTCTTTGCATTATTTTATTGTTATTAAGTTTGATTCAAGGTCCAGTCTTTCTCTGAAAAATTACACTAGATTCTAATGTTCTCAATAAAATATAAGCTTTCATGTGAAGTGTTAGTTTATCAAATGTATACATCAGATTCTATAATCAAAACCAACACTTACAATCGAGTTGGCATTATAGGTATTAAAGAAAATGGAATAATATGTAGTCACTAACAATATTTGAGACAACTCTGCATGCTCCTTTAAATTCTGAAACAAAAAATAAAAATTAGAGACAACTACAAGAAATTTATAACGAAATATGTCATTGAAATCAATGTTTAAGAGTATAAATTTCAAGATTTACCTGAACTTGGTTGCTCAATTGTTCAAATTTCTGCAAAATTGGAAGAGTCTGCACTTCATCAGAACACATTTCTTGGGTTCCATGTCCATCCGAAACATCGCTATCCTCCATCAAAGCTGTATTTTCCCCAATAAATTCAATTTTTATTTATTTATTTGTGTTTTCAATTCATGGCTATATTCAATCTTTGTCTTTCTTCAACCATTTGAAGCATTTGTTGGGTATATTCCCTCTTCATTGTTTCTTAATATTCAATGTCTACTATGTATCTGTAGTCTTTGGGAAACACTATGGTATACACTCCTTTTGAAGGTATCATATAAGCATTTGTTAAATCATTTCATATTTGTGTCCTTTTAAAAACTTTCTAAGCTTCAGAGCATTTTTTTTTCTTTTTGTTTCACTCAACACATGCAAATTAAAGCTGGACCATGCTGAGTCATTTCCACCAATTGAAAGCTTCATAGAATTCTTTTTGCTTCACTCACAAAAAGAAAAATAGAGTGTTGGATTTGTTTATATAGATTTCAAATTTGTTTTGTTTCTATGCTAGAGTTTGATTTGTGTTAAATCATTGAGTTTGATTTGGATTTGTTAAATCATTTCAGATTTGTGTCCTTCTAAAAACTTTCTAAGATTTTTTTTACAAAAAACAAAGCTTTTTTTTTTCTTTTTGTTTCACTCAAACTTGCAAATTAAAGCTGGACCATGCTTTAGTCATTTCCACCAATTGAAAGCTTCATAGAATTATTTTTGTTTTCTTTTTTTTTCTTTTTGCTTCACTCACAAAAAGAAAAACAGAGTGTTGGATTTGTTTATATAGATTTCAGATTTGTTTTGTTTCTATGCTAGAGTTTGATTTGTTCTTTTTTTTTTGATTAATTCACATTTTCATCATCACTTTGTTTAATTTTAATTTTAAAATTTTAAAAAAAATTCAGAGGATTGCCCCACCGGACCAAAAACAAAGTGTCGGTCATATTATATAGATTTCATATTTGTTTTGTTTGTACTCAACAATCAGATTTGTTTTGTTTCTATGCTAGAGTTTGATTTGTGTTAAATCATTAAGTTTGAGCTTTAAGATTTTCTAAAAACTTTCTAAGATTTTCTATTTTTGGATCATAAATATTTTTTTAAAATTTTGAAAATATTTGTTTGAGTTTTATTTTTGTCAAATTTAAAAATAAATAAATTCTAAAGATGAAATTAAATAGTGTGAGAGTATGGACCTGTTTCACATGGAATGGAATTACACAGTGAGTGTAATATTTATTTTTTGTTTGTTTCAATTTTGAGGACTTTTTTGAATCGGTATAAATATTTATTAGTCCATAAATTAGTAGTTTTTACCAAAAAAATTATGTCATGTTTGGTTGGTGAGTAAATGGAAGAAATAGTTCATAAATATTTTTCAGCCTCAAATTTTTATTTTATTTTATTTTATTTTTGTTGAGTTTCCTTTGGCTAATTATTAGTTTATGGTATCCTCTTTCTGTAATTTTGGGTTAGTTCAAAATAGAATTTTATCATTTTTTATTGTTATTGGATTAAATGGAATTAGTTTTTAGACCTATGTTCTTTTATCTAATCTTTTGTGATTTTATAGATTTACTACCAAGTGATTTGCAAAAAATATTTGGCTGTCATATACGGTTAATTTTGTTTAAGGTTATTAAAAAAAACATTAAAAAGATTTTTTTATGGTTGTTGATTAGCATTGCTAATTTTTCGTTTCTTGGTGTCTAATTAAATTCAAATTTCCAAATTCTATCATTTTTATTGTTATTTTTTTATATTTTATATTTTCCTCTTTAATTTTTTTTTTCCTTTTTATTCACTTAAGGATGGGATTTTTTTATCAGAGATACATTTTGTTTCAATGATTTAGATTGTTCCTTCCAAAATTCAACAGTTGAGATGCCTTTCATTTCCGCCCAAAATGCGCTCCAATTATCTACATTTGTTATAGAAAGACTCAAAGAATCTATAATTCTTTGAGGGCAATGAGTTTGCCACTTTACTGTTTAAATTTGTTTGTTTGTCTTCCATTTATTTTTATTTATATTTTCTTTTATTTTTGTTTATGAATTAAGATGTTTTATATGAGTGCATAGAAGTGGCACACAA
The DNA here is from genome assembly GCA_025200525.1 of Camellia lanceoleosa. Taxonomy (NCBI): domain Eukaryota; kingdom Viridiplantae; phylum Streptophyta; class Magnoliopsida; order Ericales; family Theaceae; genus Camellia; species Camellia lanceoleosa. The sequence goes on from CM045770.1 coordinate 303,263, forward strand.
AGTTGATTTCTGATTTCCCACAATACACACTGCCTAAGAAAGGCCATTATTGGACCATTTTTTTTCTTTTTTGTCAACTTTGTTTAGTTGAATTTATTTTTTCTTTTTGATTAGAACTTTGTTTAGTTGAATTTGAACAAGCCAAAATTGAACTATATGTTTCTTAGAGAGCACATAACATTATGGCCCTGTTTGTCGGGGTTTAATTTCAGCTTTCAGCTTAATTTAAGCTGTTTTGATATGTTTGGGTTAGCTTATGCTTATAGCTTATAGCTTTGTGGAAGCTGAAAACCACTTATTCGTGAAATTTGGATATGCTTTGAGAATAAGCTAGAAATCAACTTAATTTGAAAGTTATAAAGCTATAAAGTTGTTTGGGCATAAGCTATAAGCGAGGCTTATTTAAAGTGCAACTTTGTTTTTTGCACTGTTGGACATTGTCAACTTGGTTACCAATCACTGAGATTATATTCCCTTCTAATTTGAGCCGAAGTTCAAATGAGACCAACCTCTTCAATTAGAACAAGAAAGTTTGATAACTTGGGTAAGAATAATAGTGATGCTATAAGAAATGAATAATTTTCTTCGAAATTATTTTGTGAATAAATTTTTCATGTACTACATAAAAGATTGGACATGGGAAGATTAATCCCAATATTATTTCTTCCGTGCCTTTAGGCACAGGTATACATTTTTTAATCCTGATGAGACTTTTGTCTATCTGTCAAAATATGCACAATCAGATTTATTCAATCCAATGGTTGAAAATGTCTTACTCTCATTTGTCCTACTTGGACATTTCAATGGTTCAGATTTTTTGGGTGAATACCAATGCTATCAGTTTTACATTTAGTTTTTCGATTCTTACCCTCAGGATTAAATCAATTCACACAGACATCTTCTCTCTTTCTCCCTCTCTCTGATTTTGATTTCAAAATTTGAAACTCCATTCTCTCTCACACCTCTTTTTCCCACCACACATCTTCCTCTTTTTACCAAGCTTTGTCTCTTTAGAAGTTTAATCTCCGGTGGTGATTTCCGAAATATAGCCCTGACGGAATATAGCACCACTGAGAGGGGGTGATTTCTACCATCTGCCTCAATCTCTACCTCCTCTCTCTCTACACAGCTCCAAGGTAGAAAGCTATACTCCCTCTTGTTTTTTTTGGAAGGTGTGAGAATCTAGGGTTTTTATTTGGGTTTTGGATTTTGATATGATAATAAATCTTTGCCTCCTCTCCCTCTTCCTCTCACACTTCCTCTCTTTTATTTGGGTTTGTTTTTCTTTTTCTTTTTCTAGTTTTTTTTTTTTTTTTTTTGTTATCAGCATAGAAATTTATCAGATGTAGTTATACAAAAATATTTCTGTCCTGTTTGATTGCTGAGAAAGTGGCAGCAAAAGTAAAGAAAATGAAATTTTGGTTATTGTCATTTTTGGGTTTGACTGAAAGGTCTATTATGAATGTATTTTTATCAAAATTATTATTATTTTTATTGGGTTTTGTACTCAAGAACAAGTGCTAATGTTCTGAATTGTTATTTTTCTTAATTGACTTGGATTATTTGTTCGGGCACTATTAATCTATCTCTTTATGTTTTTTCTGCTCCATCTTTAAACACCATTATGTGATCTGCTTCATAGGGTGCAACAACTTCAACGGCGACAATGGAGAAGATTAGGTTGTGGGTTGTTGGCTCTGTTTTAGTGTCTTGGTTTTGGTAGAGATGTTATCCCAAACAAGTATTTTAATTAGTTAGTTATGCCGGATATGTTGAAACCATAGGAAAAGTTGCTAGAAACTTTAATTAATTAGATTTGTAATTAATTATGCTGGATTTAATTAATTTGATTTGTAATTAGATTAATTAGTTTGTTTTATTGCTAAAATTATGATAAATTTGAACTATATTCTTTGGTACCTATTAATAGTTGATTTTATTTATTTATTATTATTATTATTAGTCGAAGTTATTTGTTGGTTATAGGGTGCTTGGTTTCCATTGGGAAACAAATTCTGTAGCAATTTGAGTTGACAATAATATTTGTGTGTTGAGTTTTTTTTTCCCCTTTTCTGTGTCTTGAGAATATTATAGCGTAGAAGAATAATATTTCTTTATATTTTCTTAGTATCTTTATCAAAAAAAATGACACAGATTTCATAAATTACAATTGCATTTTAATCCCAACATTATTTACACCGTACCTTTAGGTAGGAGCATACACTAGTATATATATATCACAAAGCCTAAAAGAAAAAGAGTAAACAGTGAAAAAGGATGTAAAGGGGCAGGAGTGAGGCTCTTTTCACATTGCAAAGCCCATAGCTTTCATAGACAAGTGTGCATTTATCATAATTTATATAATAATAAAATACAATATTGAGAGACAGAGAGAGAGAGAGGAATGAGAATGGGAATTTGGAAAATCTTTGTTGGAGGGAGGGAGGGAGGGAGGGAGGGAGGGCGTTTATATATTCTTCCATGCGGTGGAATTGATTCTTCCACGTTACTAGCCTTCTTTCACTTTCTCAACGGAGATCAAATTCCATAAAGGCAAACTGTGGCACCATATATATGTAATAAATTATGATTCACACACAAATATGAATGAGTTATTGACATGTTTCTAATATAATATTTTATAATTTTATTTATTTATAATGAGTAAATATAAAATTAAAACTTCATAAATATGTGGTCATCTTTTTACTTCATTATGTGAAAGATAAATAAGAGTAAGGTTTTGAAATAAAATATAACAATCACTAAAAAAATTACAACTCGAATTATTTCCATTAATGGATTAAGATACGCGAGTATTATTATTTTTTTTTATTGATTTAACTTGAAATCTTTAAGTTTGAATTTTTATTAGAATCTTATAATACATAGCACATACGTAATATCTTTTGGTTGCTTCTACGCTGTTGTATTTTTTTTTTTTTTTGTGGGATAGGGAGGAGAGGGGATAAGAAGATCTTTTGTAACCAAATTGCATGTAATTTTTTTTGATAATTCATGTAATTTATACTAACCCATCCATCATTGCATCTAGAAGAGTAATGTTTATAAACACATGATGATCCACACAAAATAACACAACACATGTAAATGTATGGGTTCATCCATCGGGGTTCAAGTAGTATTTTTATATGATGTCTCTTTTTTCAAGTAATTGTGGCAAAGCATAATAAACTAACTGATATTCCAAAGGAAATTCCCACAATCATTCCCAAATCATGTCAAAATATATCCCCCCTCCCCCCGCGGGGGATTTGGCAACGCTACCAGTGAATATATGTCTTCCCAATCAAAATTCTCTTGCACATCTCAAAATATATCCCCCCCCCCCCCCAGTGAATATATGTCTTCCCAATCAAATTTCTCTTGCACATCTCAAAATATATCCCCCCCCTCCCCCGGGGTTTGGCATCACTACCAGTGTATATATGTCTTCCCAATCAAAATTCTCTTGCTCATCTCAAAATATATCCCCCGGATTTGGCAACACTACCAGTGAATATATGTCTTCCCAATCAAAATTCTCTTGCACATCTCTCGTCTATTTATCCAGATGGACTACCACACTTACTTGATCTTCTTTTATTCCCATGAGAGATGGGATTAACGAATATCTACTTCCATAAAATGAAAATGAAAGAGGCACCCACCCACCATTTGATGTCAAATTGACAAAATGATTGTGGTGGGCTTCAAGAATACTCCTTGTTCCTTATTCTCAACCAAATATTCCTCCTATGCTGTGTTTGATTGGGAGATTTGGAGAGAGATTTGGAAAATGAAAGGGAAAAGGTGTGTGAAATTAGATAAAATATAGATATGTTTTATTCACATTTCACCTACCTTTTCCATTTCTTTTTCCAAATCCCTCCCTAAATCCTCCAACCAAACATAGCATTAGGGAAAGTATCAATATGTCAACTCTACGGTTGAGTTTAATTTATCAAATAAAGGTAAAATTGATTGATTATTTCATTAAAATATTCATTTTCGTATTTAGTTTAAATCTACTTTCATTACAATGAACACAACAAAATAGGTTTTCGGCATGGACCTATAAAATATTTGAAAGTCATTCACTCACTCTATTAAAAAAAGTAGGCGAATGTTATTCTCTTTTTTTAATATAAAATTAGAAAAGTTAAGATGAAATATTACTTTATTTAGAAAGCAGAGTAGACGAATATTACAACTAAAATTAATTCACTATTTAAGTTTATATTTTATATTTTGTATACCATTGTTGTAATTAAAAAAAGAAAAAGAAATATAAGATCAGATTTGTGTTTGTAAAGACAGATTTGATTGGATCTGCCGGTGGTCAATAGTGGGTTGTATTGAATGCTCGGGGCTCTTTTCATACAGGCCCATTTAGTTCATGTCTGTCCAGTTTATAGGACTAGTCTCATCTCATGTGGACCGAATCCAAATAATTAGTTGTTCTCGTTTAACTTATTTCATGCGAAGATGCTTGGTTAGGTTTTTCAAAAAAATATTTTTTTAAAAATTCTATTTTTTTGTTTTCTATATTTTTTTTGTTTTTACTGAATTTTTTAAATATTTTAAGTGATTTTTTTTTACTTTTTAGACATAGCTAACATAAATATACGTAAAAAGTAAAAAATTTATGAAAAAAGCTTTTTAAAAATTCACTAAATATCAAAAATATAAAAAAAAAGAAGAGAATTCAGTATATTTTTTATATTTTTATGTATTTTTTAATTTTTTAAAATATTTTTTCACAATTTTTTTATTTTTTCGATACATCTAAGTACGGTACATCTAAAAAAGTAAAAAAAATGTTTAAAATTTTAAAAATATTTACTAAAAACAAAAAAACACGAAAACCAAAAAACTCAGTTTTCAAAAAACTTAATCCAAAAAACTCAAACTGAACACACTGATTAATTTTTTGTAATTTTGGTTTTGTTTCTATTTTCTAAAAAACACAAAATTTAATTAGACGACTGTATTTGAAAACAATTTATGATTTCTTTTCCAAAACAACTCACTCTTTGTCTACTATATTTTAGGATGTAGTTTGATGTGCATCACCACTTCAAAACTCATTAAGAACATATTCTTTTTTATGATAAGACCCGATAACACATGTATTAAATGTCAAACTTATATAACACAAATTTGACATAGATAATATGGACACACGCCTTTTAACGCATTCACTTGTCGGATTTGGCTTTCCGTTTTCAATAGTGAATTATCAAGATCTAAACTTTGACAATAAATCATTTTTCCCCCCACAAATCATTGGGTTTTCATTTTACTTATCAAGAGATATATTGAGAGATGATGAAAATCTAAATAAGCAAAATTTGAATAACAATTTGTCAAAATTAGACCGATTCATTGAATTTCAAATTTTTAATGAGAAAATTAGAAAACCATAACTCCGGCTTAATTAAAGCCATTGATTCATTACTGCAAAAAATTTTGATTCGGGAGTTTAGATACGAAAGGAGACAATTATTAATTGAGTACCTCTTTTGCTCAATCTAAAGGAAAAATTACCAGTAAATCCTATGTGATAGAAAGTTAAACCATTTAGTCCTATGAATTTTCTTATACACCATTTAGTCCCACTATTTACATCAACAACATCAATATCATCATTAACATCTTCAAAACATTGGCTACATTAGTGAACATCAACAAAAAAAAAATGTGAGGCCAACTCCCACTGTTCTTCAACCATCAAAAAAAATTGTTCTTCAGCGATGATCAAATCAACAAAAAAAATAAAAAAATATTAGGCCAACTTCCACTGTTCTTCAACCATCAAAAAAATGTTCTTCAGTGATGTTCAAATCAACAAAAATGTTATCAACATTATCCCAAAAACATCAAAAATGATGTTCAAATCAACAAAAATGTTATCAACATTATCCCAAAAACATCAAACATCATCAAATATCTGTTTCCTAATGTAGGGAGAAATTCAGATGTTGATAAACATTTGTTTCATTGTTGAAGGGAGAGATCTGGCGGTGGTGGGTCTAGAAACAAACAAACAAACATTCCATATATACATTAGTGCTTTGATTCATTGATGTTTGTTTCGTTGTTGATGATGTATATATGAAGGGAGAGCTTCAAAGAGAGATCCTGAACTAGGGTTTCTGTCCCTTCTATACACCACGCCGTATATATATATATATATTCACAATTCATTTGCAGAGAGAGAGAGAGAGAGAGAGAGAGAGAGAGAGAATTCAAGAGTATTCATCAATGGCGCCGAAGAAGCAGAGAACGGTGAGTCGGAACCCAGATCTGATGTCTACGGCGAGATCTTGGAAGCCGTCATCATCTCCGACAAGATCACCGGTCGATCGGCGCGACCGATCGATCAATCGTCTCCGACACCATCTCCGGCGTCTCCGTTTCTCTCGCCTCCAGATTCAAACTCAACCCTCGCATTTTCTCTCTCCAGAATCGAATCATCTATATATGTACGTATGTATACATGGAATAGAACCAAATAATCATCTGCCTTTTGTGGTTGAAAAACAATTTTTAATGGTTATTTTGATGATGGATCTTGAGCAGTAGTTTCTATTTTTTTAAAAATAAATATGATGTTTGATGTTTGATGAATAATATTTAATGTTTGATGAATAATCCTAATGTTTAGTAGTTGATGTTTGATGAATAATCCTAATGTTTGATGGTTAATGATGATGTTCGAATGTTTGATGATGTTCATAATTTTTTTTGATGATGTTTGATGATGTTTTGTTCATGATGTTTGTTAAGGTTGATGATGTTCATAATTTTTTTGATGATGTTTGTTGATATTTTGTTAATGTTTGATGTTATTGATGTGTTTGATAATGTTTTGTTGATGTTTGATGATGTTCAATGGTCATTAACATTTGGGTAGGACCTAACGGTTCATAAGAAAATTCATAGGACCAAATGGGTTACAAGATACAAATTTGGGATTTATTGGTGCATCCCCCCAATCTAAAAGATTGATCTCTACTAATTCATTTTTTAAATTTTATTTTCATTTTTAATTCCACATACTAATTTATTTCATCTAAATCCTTTAACTTAACCTACGATTTCATACAATATGGACCATATTACCTTAATTTAGATACTCTCATATTTGCAAAGATTTGGACCAAAAGTTCCCCAAGATGTAAGCTTTTAAAAAACAAATGAAACAAGTATCCAAACTAGAGTGATGTGACCTCTAAACATGCAATCATATCAAATATATAGTAAATAAATCATGAATATATATATATATATATATTTGAATAAAAAAAAAAATGAAAATATGTTTTTAAATCATGAAAATATGTTAAGGAGGAAGATTATGCATGCACACCAAAAAAATGTGTAGGAAAAGAAGAAGATTAGATAAATAGATGCATGATCTTATATATTACAACTAATGCACACAATCACTACATAAATAGAACTTAATATGGAAAGGAATCTCTAAAAAAAATAATAAAATTTAGTAGAGGCCAATATTTTTGAATTGGGTAAGAAAAGTGCTCAATTAATGACTTTCTCCTCTCATATCTAAATTTCATAACTAATTTTCTGGTAATGACAAATCAGTGGCCAAGACTAAAGAGGAGTTAAGAGTTTTTGTAACACCCCAAAAATGCAAATAATTATTTGAATTATCCATGTGGTAATTGCGGATTATATGATTTAATTTGTATATATTTGTCCAAATTGGAAAATTATTTGTTGAAAATATAACTTTGGAATTGAAATTGACGACCTTACTGGGTTCATAAATCGAAATTGAGTACATGGATATGTTAATTGAAATTTTTAGAGTTATCCAAAAATTTTAATTAAAAATTGATTCCGTCTGATTCGCTAATTTTAACAAATTAGAATTAAGAAATTGGAGATGAATTAGAACCTAATTCACTTTAGTATAATTTAATTTGGTGTAATTAAGATTATGAGATGATGAGATTAATTTAATTTGAATCAAAATGATTTTAATCTATTTAGTTTGGTTAATCCAATTAATTAAAGTCTTATGCATTATACCCATTAATTGAATATAAGAGAAGTGTAGTGGCTTTCTTGCATTTTGCTAGTCATCCACGTAGAGAGAGAAGAGAGAGGGAGACTTTGAGAGTTAGAACTCAAGAAGAGAAGTAGAGAAAGAACATTGAAGCTAAGTCAATTCATCAAGTTAAGGTAAGAAATTTCCACCAAATTCCATGAAATTGAAATGCTTTCTTCATAATCCTTTAGGCTTTGAGTTGTTTAAATTAAAGATCATGAATTATTATGAGATTAGTGGTGTAAATTGATGTTAGAAATTCATATGATTACACAAAGAAGGAATTGAGGAGAATTTACAAGGAATTAGAGGCTTTAGTACATGCAAGCCAAGATAGACAAGAATTGATTAAATAAACCTCATATATTCACATGCATGGCATAATGTTATGAAATTCATGTTTATAAATCATGTTTCCTTGCATGACTATCATTTTTGGGGAGGAAACTCTATAGATTTGAAAAATGGAACTCTTATATGCATGCTTATGCTTTTTACCAACTTAATTCAAGTTTGTGAGTTTTTACATGGACATTTGGATTTTGTTGTGAAGTTATGATTTTTATTTGAAGTTAGAAACAGGAAACTCAAGTTGTTTTCATGAGTTTTGAGCCTTGATTTTCATGAATTTGAAGTTGATTTTGCAAAAGAAGGAGTTTTGGTCCAAAGTAGATTTTCGGACTAGTTTTTCACCCAGACCGCTCGAGCGGCTTGGGCCACCGATCGAGCCGCCAACCTTGATTTGGCCAAAGTTGTACACTGCCTTACTACCGCACGTGCGGCCATGACCACCACACATGCGGCCAAGACCACCGCACATGCGGCCAAACAGGGCAGATTTTTCAATGTTATTATTTTTGCATTTTCTGATTTATGGGCCTTCATTTAGATGATTTTCACGTGTCATACACATCCATATGCATATTATAAGTATGAAAGAAATTAAAGAAAGAATAGAAACAACCGAACGAACAAGTAACGGATAAACTGAAGAAGGTTAAGAATCGACTGATTGACTCGAATGTATATTGAGAAATTGTGCTATGAATATTTGTGTTTGTAGGTCAAGACTTGAAGACCGAACAACGGGTATTGGAAGGCCACTGTGAGTAACATTTCTGTAAAGATATGTTGATATGCACTATACTTGAAATGTTATATGAAATGCTATATGATATGATATGTTCCTGAAATGTTATTTTGATTTTGCGAACAAATATCCGGTTTGCAAATCTGGTGTGGTATCCAAGGATAGTCCCAAGTCATGGGGGACGGCACATTAGTGCGAGGCCATGACATACATGTGACTGTGAGATCTCGTTAGCCGCATCATTGTGGTGTTATGTGTTTAATTGGTATCCGGAACCGATTACTCTAGTCGGAAGACAATATGTAATATGTTCCTTTGGATGTATCATTATTATGTTCTGTTATGAGACTGATATGATAGATATGTATGATTGGTTTTCTATATATGATATGATTTGGAATTCGTTTACTAACCTCTTTACGTTACGGGTATATGATATGTGAGCATTTTGGAGGGCAAGCCTAGAAGGGGTCTATAGCTGAGTCACCGTTTTGAAGCTTACCGAGTTGTTTTGTGTGCCTCTGAGTTGGGGCTAGGCCTGGAAGGCCGTTGTCAAGCTTTTGATCGTGAAGTAAACTTTCGTTATGTGCATACGTTGTGTATAAAATGTTAAGTTACAAGTTATGTACTGAATGTGGGTAAATTAAAGTTTTTGCATGATTAATGTTTGTTCATATAGATGCACAGCTCATTAAACTATTAGTGTATTTTTATATATTGCTTCCGCAAGCCCCGATTATTTTCATTGTACGGGAAGACCTTTGGTAATCCAAGGATTACTGGCCGGTTACGATGCCAAACTGTTAGGGGCAGGTTTGGGTCGTGACAATTTTTTTAGTTTTTCCATAAAAATTTTTAAAAAAAAATTAGGTGACAACTCCATTTTTAATGAATTCAAATATTTTTGGCAAATTTGTGAGTTATTCAGTTTGGTTATTTGAATTTTCATAGTCCATCGATACATCCATGGATAAAAAATGGAATCCAATAATTTGTGGGATTTATTGACAAGTTTAGATCACAACGGTTTATTACTAATATGAAAAATATATCCGGCAAAGCACACTGTCACATACCAACTCATTGGTAATGCAAGTTTTACACCAAACACCTTATAAGCGCATTAGTTTGTGAGCGACAAGGCATGTAACGCTCCAAATTTTGGGAACATCGATAATATAATATAACGATACACCGAGGTTTAACTAACGGATACACAGCATTTTTAAGCACAAAGTATAAATAATTACAATAAAAGAAAATATTAATAATAGTTACAGATAAAATTCTTCAAGTCTTTAAATATAAATCAGTTTTTTGATACAAAAATATTATTCAAAATACAGGAAATATAAAATCTAATCTCTAAGGCAGCCGTGGTTCCTCAAAGCTTTTAGAGATTCCATTCTCGGTGTAAAACTCGCCTTCAACTGGCATAAAACGCCATGAGCTTGGAATGCCGAGTAAATACACACACCCCATCCATTTTCCACTTCCAAATGCACAAGTAAAATAACTGCATGATCATAACACATAGCAAAAACAATAATTAAGCAAAGCTTATAGTAAATTTCAATTCTCATGAATAACAGTCAATTTCAGTTCTCATAAATAATAGTGCTCATGAATAATAGTCAATTAAGCTTGTTCTAGACAACTCCCCGCAGAATGTCGTTCCTACCCAACCACTAACACTAGCCTTGGGCAAATTCTGACTCTCCCTTGGTTAATACAATACTAATGCATCGCTTACCGCATAATCACCAGTGCGTCGCTACCGCACAATCACCAATGATGCCCACGCACCTAGGTTATATACCTGAGTGGTGACATCACGGTCTGCCTCAAGGGAAAGGGCTTTCAGGGATACACTCCCTATGTGACACCCTCATTACCACCCTTATACCTCCCAATTCCGTTAAGCAGCCAGAATACATCCCGTGCCATGCTAGGGTTTAAAAACACACTTGTGCAAGACTTCACCAAAATGGAATACATTCCATTATATTGTACTTTTGAATCCATCATTCATTATCTCATAAAATTTAGTACAATAATCGCAATCCATTACCATCCCATTTGATTTTCCTTTTATTAGGTGCATTATGTTCTCGATTATAGCAAAGCATGGTCAAGATAATTATGAAGCCAAACTAAACATAAAGTAATTTATGCACGGTAAAAAAAATTCATAATTTATCATAGTTTACATATCAAGACTTAAACATTCAATAAAAATAGCATATAAGAGTTGCAAGCTAATTAAGAGCACATTAGCACAAATTTTTAGATTTTCAAATTTGAACTAGTTAGGAAATAATTATGGAAAAATACTTTTATTGGCCCCAAGTACTTGGCCTCATGTGATTTTGTACATAAATGAGTCTAGTTTCAAACTCAATTTACAAAAGGAAGATAGGTATTTTAAATTTTAAGATAATGCAGAATTAAAAAGATCTATCCAGATTCGTTGACTGTTACACAAATTGATTTATCTCTCAAACCTCTCACTCTCTTGAGTTCAAACAAATTTTAATTGGAATATAACACCAAGATTAAGATTTTGACATAAAAGTGGACTCAATATTATTTTTCTGGAATTTTCTAAAAACAGAGAAAGTTGACTGTTTTTCTGGTTTTGTGAGTAACAAACTTAGAAAAATTGTTTAGGTTACAAAAATACATCCTTAGGTCCTACCAAAATTATCACATACTCTAGACATACCAAATATTATCCCATAAAAACATATTTTGAGTTTATGGAGTTTTGATTGGAAAATAAATTCAAGAGAAGGAAAAGAATTGATGGTAGTAATTTAAGAAAGAAAGAGAAGCACACTATTTCTTGATTAATACACATTTATATAAGAATGTAGGCCTAGACTACAAAATATATATACAAATAGCATGTATTAGGAGGGAAAAAACAAGTGGTAAAAGAACTCGAGTGAAGAGGTGATATAGGTTTACCTTTGTTGTACAAGACTCAACATAATTCTTCTTTTTCTTCTTCTTCTTCTTCTTTTCTCTCTCTCTCTCTCTCTCTCTCTCCTCTAGTGCATGGTTGAAAATGTGTAAAATGAGGGGGAGAAGTGTGCATATATATAGAGAAAGGATTTGGAGGTTTCCTAGGGACTAAGTTCCATAAGTGTAATTTGTCAAAGTTGTCCATCAATGCCATCAAGGCCCTTTCATCCATCACATGGCCAACTACTTGGGTTCCAAGAAATATATATATATATATAGGAGATATTGTATTCATAAACATAAAATAATAGGTACAAGTACATTAATTAATAAAATATTACAATTAAGGTTTGAAATGAAATAAAATAGAAATATATAGGGACCAAGTCTAAATTTATGAAACCTTGATATTTATTATTAATATACTAACATTAGAAAATAGTTAAAATAATAAATTTGGGTCCCGTTAAATTAAAGCGCAAAGAAAGGCGAGAAACCGAGCGAAAACAGTGTTATCAAGAATTAAGACTTTAAAGTAATTAATCTATAATTATAGGGTCTAATAATTAATACCAGAGTTTTAAAGGTGATTATTAATCTACCGAGATCAATTAGTTTTTACTCGGATTAATCCGCGATGCTTCCTGATTCTAAGGTTTAAAACGCAATTAAGGAAAAATTCAAGGGATTTATTGAAATAGGCTCAAGGTTAGGGATTTAATAGTAATTACAAAAATTAGGGTCTCTACAAGGCAGGTAGAGTAGATCTTTATCACATCACCTGGGTTAGTCCTTGGGCAAAATGCTCAGGCGTACACAGTACCACTTGTAGAGTCGACTTCTCGGGAGGATGAGTGCCCAATCCGTGATAAGTGGTATTAGAGTAAGCCTAGGGGCAGTGTGATGGGGACAGTACGTAGGAGTTACACCAAGTATTTTCATTGTGGAGTCCGCACCAAGGGTGGTGTCCGCGCAAGGTGGGTTTCGCATGGGTAAGGGAATGAACAAGTATGAAGGCAAGCAGGACAATGTCCTCCTGATGGGGGCATTAGAGATTGGCGGTAATAGCATGTCACGTACCAACTCATTGGTAATGTGAGTTCCACACCAAGTACCTTGCAAACTTATTAGTTTGTGAGCAATAAGACATGCGTGGTAGATCCTTATCGCATCACCAAAGTTAGTCCTTGGGCATAATGCACAGGGTATGCAGTACCACTCATGGAGTCGGCTTCTTGAAAAGATGACAAGCGCCCAGCTCGTGACAACACGCTCAAAATGATATTTTTAAGATTATGATTGTACGAGCAAGAAATATTTTTCTCGTATAATCCTGTTGATCAAGTCTGCGCTCCTCCAAACGTCGTCGCTTTACTCCCTGAAAACACAAACGTGAGCTAGCCGGCGGGTGTGTGCCAGATACCTCTCCGATGCCTAAGTCAGCAAAATAGACAAATAGACAAAAGCTCTGTGTATTCGCGAATCAAAGTTGTGTTATCTCTTCCATAGGTTATGTTGTGAGCTTTTATAGGTTCCGCGTGGCACAATCCTAGTAGGACTTTTATCCCTCCATGTAAAGTCCTCTTAGGAATTACTCTCCTGAAAGATAATGCTTATTCTTCAATACCCCCCTCACTGCTTAAACCAAGTGAGATGGTTTTACCTCGGTAGTATGACAAAATGACTGAGATAACATAGCCATGCTAAACTGGCAGAAACGACCAAGCTTTAACTAACTCGGCTCTTCATTTTATAGCTTGTACCTCGGTTTCACTTCTTGAGACCGCGCTATCCACAGCGTGCTTGGACCGAGTTATTCAATAGCAAGGTTCTGAGTAAAAGCCCAAAATACCCCGGTCCTTAATGGTATAACCGAGCTAACTGCTACAACTCTGACCGTAGTGATCGAGCTAACAACAAGGCTCTTTCCGGACCGTGGTAACTACCAGGCCTTTTTACTCAAACTTTTTTACTACGGCCCACAGAACGGCCCATTACCTAGCTCGGCCTAATTTACATATAAATTACCCTCTCAATTGCCCCCTAATTCCATCTGCGCAGCATGATATGGATTACCTGTTACCAGCCGAGCTAAAAGCTTTAGCTTTTCAATCGAGCTAAATCCACACCGGGCTACCTATCTATCCAGTCAAAACGTCTCTTCAGTCGCTGTAACTGAATCGCTTCTCATTCCAAGGACACGTGGCAAACTCTTATTAGCCCAATGCACGGTGTCCAAATTAGTCTTGTGCAATATTTGAACAGTCTCGCCTAAAAGCCTTACGCAAAGCAAAAACCCTACTTTTTGAATCATTCACTTGCACTATTCACCTTCTCTCTCTCTCTCTCTCTCTCTCTCTCTCTCTCTTGTTTGAGCCTCAATTTCTGCAACCACTGTTTTTTGCAAAGCTTATGTTCTTCCTTGCGACTTCGATCTTCATCAACTTGCCTCCATTCTTGTAAGTGACTCAATCTTATTTCCTCTTTGTTGATTTCGCATCTGTTTTGCAGTACACATCATGCGTATTTGTATGTTTTACAAACACATATTCCACTTTGGCTTTCATTTTTCTGGAAAAAATCTTGTAACACAACCACTGTACACAAGAATAACCTGGGAAACGATGCTTTTGATCCAAAATAATACTTCAACTGAACTAGGAAGTTTGTTTGTACTATGTACGGCCCTAGCCGAACTAAACAATCGAACTAAAACTTCACGCTATACTTATAGTTTCAATAGATCTTAAGTACCTTCTGTTTCAATTAGCCGAGCTAGCGAACTGCCTTAGGTTTGTGCAATACCACGCTAGAAAGCCTCAACCACCGACCGAACTATGACTTGGGGCTAAACCAGCTTCTTTAGTCAAAACCGAGCTAAGAATGCTGCCCCAAAAGCCTTAACCGGGCTAAAGTCTCTTACTCAAACCGAGCTGATAATAGATAGCATCCCACGTAGCGGAGCTAAGATATCATATATTTTACCTTTGTTACTTTTAGCACGGTCCACCGATCTGTGCTTAACATTTTTCCTCTTCACTTGCAGACTTTGACTAGGTTGCCCAGGCATTCCTCTGACCGTCCAACCGAGATAACCAACCTCATCTCAACACCGAGCTAGCACTTAAGGCTAATTTTTACATAATTTATTTCCACATGGGTAAATATAGGTTTTTAGTAAACTCACCAGGAGCTATGGCCGACTTCCGAAGGGACTACAACATCCCTGATGATGTTTACCTTAGTTTAGCCGAACTAGATACTACTCATTGGGGAAAATAGGGCTTTGTTCCCTTCACCCTTCTTTCCATTGTAGAAACCGGACTTAGATTCCTTGTATAGCCTGTTCTCTATGAGTTCCTTTGACAAACCAACCTCTGCCCTACCCAGCTTTTCACAAATTCATACCGCATAATAAATGGCATCGCCGAGTTAAACCGCCAAGTTGGCCTTAATCTCAATTTAGCCGAGCTCTTGCACCAATATTCCGTAGGTTCAAATAAGGATGGCTGGGTTTACTATTTAAGAATAAGGCGCCGACGTGAAAAGATAATAAAGAATACCCCAGACAAGGATGTAAACGACGATGATTTCTTCTGGGTTTCTAGAAACTTCGAAGACCAAGAAGCCCAGATCCCCTGCGACCGAATAAACTGAAATAAAGGAGTTGCCGGTATAATTACGTCGGTTTAGTTTTCTGCTTTCTTCTACCTTGGTTTTCTTATCTTGAACCATACTAACTGTTGTCTTTTTTACTTCATGTAGATTTGAATTTTCTCAAGTCCCAGTACAGCTACCCCAACTTGAACGCACTTCATGCCGCACTACAATATCCCAACAAAAGTTGGGCCGAGCTACTGAATTTTGAACCGACATACCGATACAGCAGCCGTAGGAAGACCAGGGTGACCGATTTCTTATTGGAGCCCTCTTCTGAACCTGATCCAACCCTTCCATAAATCAATCTCATTCCACTAACGGCGGAGCAAGAGATGGCGAAGAAGAGAGCCGTTAAGGCCCTAATCATCGAGACAAATCAAGTCGAAGCACCGCCAACCACCCAATCACAAGAGGTCGTGGTAGCCTTGCCAACCGCACGCCTTCTTCATCTCGGCCAAACAAGCGTGCCCGAACTTCTACGACCGAGCCACGTATCGTTGATGAAGAAGACACCGTGCTTCCACAATCCACACCGCCCAGCCCACAATCGGAGCGCTCTGACCGAGCTAGCTCTTCCAAGTAGGTGCCTAAGGTTACCTACAAGAACCGCGCTATCATTGACTCTGACTCAGTGGTCCCGAAAAAAGACCATAGACGGGCCGTTAATCTAGCCAAAAGCGTCTGCCTTCCAGCCGATATGAATTACCACAATTATCTTACCGAGCTGAAGGCCATTCGCTCGGCTTCAAAATCAATGGTGTTGGTAAGTTCTCCTTTTTTCCTTCTCTAAATTTCAACATCTTTTCGCTCGGTTTATCTCAAAAATTGATTCTCCCTTCTTGCAGGCCTTACAGAAGAACCACGTCGCACACAAGCGCGTGCTGGAACTTCGAAAGACCACTAGGGAGGCCATGGCAGAGGCCAATGCTAAAATGGCCGAGCTAAAAGAATCCTAACAAAAAATGGTCGAGCTACAGACCGAAGTAGCCCGGCTAACCGGCCTAGTCAATTCAGCTGAGGCAGATAAGCAGAAGGCTGCGGCCATGGTGAAAGACAAATATCTGCGCGAGCTGGCCAAGCTCGAGAAAAAGAAGAATGATGAAATCGCTCAGTTGGAGAAGAGCATGGAAGCTGTAGAAAACCGGGGTTACAAAGAGGGGGAGGACACCTACATCCAGTAATGCAAGGCTGCCAAAGACATATTTTTCAAATGTGGATGGAAGGCGGCGGTAACGCAGCTCAGTCTTAGCCATGAGACCGAGGTCTTCCTCAACCCTCCTCCACATTTTATACCAAGTTATATGGCAGAGTATACCCACGCCATTCAACAAAAATTTCTTCAAGATGATGACGATGAGGAAGAAACTGAGCCCAACAATGCCCCAGCCGTCGTCAATGATCCTGCTGCTCAGTCAGCTTGGGTGGAACCACCGGTGGAAGACTTGACAACTGAGTTTCCAGCTGAAACCGGGGTTCGAGTTGATCTGGATGCGGATCTTGACGACCTCTTTGCTTGACGTTGTATTTTCTTCTTTTTATTTTTGGACAAAAAACTGTAACCGGGCTGAGGTCCCACTCCTTTGTAACTCTTGCCAACTTAGAGTGAAGTGTTTGGTTTTTCTGGTTAAACGTCCTGCAACCTGGATCCTTACCTTCGGCTTAGGAGAAGTGTTGGTTTTTCCAGCCAACCTCTTCAGCCCAGATCCTCATCCTAACTGAAGAGAGCTCAAAGTTGGTTATTTTGGCTAACTCTGATTTTATTGCCCCTAGTTCACTAAAACTATTTTTACAGAGGAAAACAATTTATGCTGAAAAAGAAACTACTTGTTTTATTGAGAAAAAAAATAAAAAATAAAAAACTACAAGTATGTTTAAAGAAAAAGCTAAAAATAAAATAATTTGAGATTGGCAGTGTTCCATGGCTTGGGAATGGCTTTGCTGTCCTCATCTTCCAAGTGGTATGCCCCCTTTCTTGCTAACCCAACCACTTTGTAAGGTCCTTCCCAATTGGGCCCTAACTTGCCGTCTCCGGGTACCAGGGTGTTTCCCATTACTTTGCACAGTACCCAATCTCCAACCTTGAATTGCCTTGGATGTACTGTCTTGTTGTATTTTCTGGATAACTCCTGTTGGTATGAGGCGATGTGAACCAGTGCTCTTTCTCTTCTTTCTTCTGCAAGGTCGAGCTCCAATGCTATGGCTTCTCCACTTAAGTCTAGATCAAAATTTTCGCTTCTAATTATAGGAAGGCTAACTTCCAGTGGGATTACTGCTTCCATGCCATAGGCCAAGGAAAAAGGCTTTTCTCTAGTAGACCGCCGAGGTGTGGTGCGGTAAGCCCATAAAATATGAGGAAGCTCCTCAGCCCACTTTCCTTTTGCTTTTTCTAACATTTTCTTCAATCCATCCAAGACGACTTTGTTCAATGCTTCCGCTTGGCCATTTGCTTGGGGGTATGCCGGTATAGAATTGTAGAATTCTATCTTGTATTCTTCACAAAAGCCTCTAAAATTTTTGCCATCGAACTGAGTGCCGTTGTCAGATATCAGAGCTTTTGGTATGCCGAACCGAGTGATGATATTCTGCCAGACGAACTTCTTCACATCTTTCTCCTTTATTAATGCTAGTGCTTCTGCCTCCACCCACTTTGTCAAGTAATCTGTCGCTGCAAGAAAGAACTTTCTGTTGCCGGGTGCCGTTGGAAGTGGTCCTACTATGTCCAAGCCCCACATTGCGAAGGGCCATGGGCTAGTTAATGGTAGAAGCTCTCTGGCTGGTTGATGTATTTGGTGTGCGAACTTCTGACATTTCTCGCACTTCTTGACATACTTCTCTGAATCTGCTTGTATGTAAGGCCACCAATATCCTTGCAAGATTGCCCTGTAAGCCAATGATCTTCCCCCTTGGTGGCTTCCGCATACGTTTTCGTGTATCTTGAACAAGAATGCTTCAACTTTACTGGGATGAACACACTTTAGGTAAGGTCCTGTGAAGGATTTCTTGTACAAGGCCATTGATAGGGAGAGCCAAAATCGTTGCGACTTTGCTCTAATCTTGTTGGCTTCTTTCTTTTCTCTAGGTAAGACGCCGTGTTTTAAAAATACGATGATGGGATCCATCCATGAAGGGCTTAGTTCGGCGCAACATACTTCAGCTATTTCTGGCTCTTCGATGCTTGGTCTTGGCAAGAAGTCGATCAATAATGGATGTGGGATAGATGTATCTGCCATTAAAGCAAAGCCAGCTAGTTCGTCTGCTCTACTATTTTCTTCCCTGCCAATCTGCTCTAGCCGCACTACTTCAAACTTCATGATCTCTTTTCTGACTGGTACTTAGCCATCCTTTCATCCTTTGCCTCGTAGTCGCCTAAAATTTGGTTTACCACCAGCTGTGAGTCACTGTAGACCATTAGCTCGGTGGCCTTCATGTAGTGTGCTGATTTTAGTCTTGCCAGAAGCGCTTCATACTCCGCTTCGTTGTTTGATGCTGGGAAGCCAAGGTTGACTGTTTGTTCCACTATTAGGCCATTTGGTGAGATGAGGACTATGCCAAGTCCTGCACCATGCCTGTTGGACATTCCATCTATGAAGAGCTTCCACATCTCTCCAACGAACAACTTCCAGCAAGTGGAGGGATCGGATGATGCCTTGGGGTCATTAGTGTTATTGGTATTTTCTTCAAAGTCCACACTTACTGTTTGCCCCTCATTATCTGATTGTATCAAGTCTTTACTTGTTGGTGAGTCTTTGCTTGGTGTAGCATGGTTTGCTTCTTCCTCCCTTTGTTCACTCTGGTCTGTCCTGGGATGTGGCTGGGTATCCTGTATCAGGGGTTGCGCTATTCCAACGACACTTT
This sequence comes from Camellia lanceoleosa, assembly GCA_025200525.1. Classification (NCBI taxonomy): domain Eukaryota; kingdom Viridiplantae; phylum Streptophyta; class Magnoliopsida; order Ericales; family Theaceae; genus Camellia; species Camellia lanceoleosa. The sequence goes on from CM045770.1 coordinate 322,918, forward strand.
CCATCCCCATTTCGGTTGTACCAGTTAAGTCAACTGGGCAGATGTGATGACTTCCTGGTGTGAATTCTGTGACAAAATCTGCCAAAACTTGGGCTTTTATCGCGGTTCTGGCTTGAAACTTGATGTCAAACTGTTCTAACTCTACTGCCCACTTCAAGATTCGCCCAGAAAAGTTCGCTCTCTCAAACAAAGTTTTTAATGGAAAAGCTGTGAGGACGATTATGGTGTGGGCGTGAAAGCAATGCGACAACTTCCTTGAGGCCATCATCAAGGCTAAGGCCAGTTTTTCCAATGGTAAGTACCTAGTTTCTGTGTCCAGCAATGTCTTGCTGACATAAAAGATGGGCAGATGTTGGATTCCTTCCGTTTGAACCAACATCGCGCTAATTGCGTGCTGTGAAACTGCCAGGTACAAAAATAGTTCTTCTCCAGGTATTGGGGTCACCAGTAACGGTGGAGAAGACATGTATTCTTTCAAACTTTCTAGGGCGTGGTCGCATTCTTTATCCCACTCAAACTTGGCCTTTAATGCTTGAAAAAATAGTCGACATCTGTTTGACGACCGACTTATGAACCGGTTGAGCGCGACTGCCATACCGGTGAGATGTTGTACTTCTTTTACTGAGTTGGGCCTCTCTAGATCCTGAATTGCTTTGATCTGAGAGGGGTCTGCCTCTATACCTCGGTTGGTCACCAGGAAGCCTAGGAATTTGCCTGATCCTACGCCGAACGCACACTTAGATGCATTAAGGCGCAACTTATGCTTCTTCAGGATCTGAAACATCTCACCTAGGTCCCTGAGATGGTCATTCTCATCCTTGCTTTTGACTACCATGTCATCGATGTAAGCCTCCATTGTTCTGCCTAACAATGGTTCAAACATCTTGGTGATCATGCGCTGGAATGTCGCCCCTGCGTTTTTTAGGCCAAAGGGCATGACCTTGTAGCAATACAGTCCTCTTGGTGTTGTAAAAGATGTGACCTCCTGGTCTGGTTCATACATAGCGATCTGATAGTAACCTCTGTACGCATCAAGAAAGCTAAGTCGATTGTGTCCGGCCGTTAGGTCTACCAGTTGGTCTATCCGTGGTAGGGGAAAGATATCCTTTGGGCACGCCTTGTTGACTATTTTGTAGTCCACGCATACACGCCATTTTTTATTCTTCTTTGGCACCACTACTGTATTGGATATCCACTTGGGATAGTGCACTTCTCTGATAGCTCCTGTCTCTAGAAGATTTCTCACTTCTTCCGCCACTATCTCGGCGTGGTGGAGTGCTGATCTGTGAGTGCGCTGTATAATTAGTCTGGCAGTTGGGTGGACGTTCAATTGGTGACAGATGAAGTTTGGGTCAATGCCAGGCATATCATACGGCATCCAGGCAAACACTTCGATGTTAGAGGTCAAGAATTCTATAACCTTTATTCTCTCAGTGCTGGACATACATGAGCCAAGCAAAAAGAACTTTTTCGGGTTCTTTTCATCTATTCTTACTTGTACCAAGTCTTCCACTGCCTTCTGTTCAGCGGCCTTGCCAACGTCTGCGAACAACTCATTGTTTTCTGGTTCTTCCACCATCTATACATATCCTTTGGTAGCATGGCTGCCATTTACTGTGACGAAGCATTGTTTGGACATGATTTGGTCTCCAAAGACCTTTTCAATTACTCCTGCTTCGTTGGGGAACCGCATTACTTGATGGTAGGTTGATGCTACCGATCGCATGGCATACAGCTATGTCCTTCCCAAGATTATGTTGTAAGTGGAAGGGACTTTTAATACCTAAAATTCCACTTGTTTCATCATGCTTCCTGCTCTGACTGGGAGAATTATCTTGCCAACTGGCCACTCTGGCATTGAGTTGAATCCGATCAGGGGAGATACGACAGGTGCCAAGTCTTTGTCCTCCAATTTCAGTTGTTTGAAGGTTTCGTAATACATTATCTCACATGAGCTCCCTTGGTCAATCAAAATTCGCTTGATGTCATAATCCTTGATGCGGAGAGTGACAACCAGTGCATCATTGTGAGGGAAATATATCCTTGCCAAGTCTTTGTCCGAAAAAGACATGACGTTCGTGGCCTCTGTTCTCCCATTTTTAATGATAGGTTATACACTTAATACCTCCCTTAAGTGCTCAGCCTTCTTGATCATTTCCTTGAGCTCACATACTCGCTTAGGTTCGAATACCCCATATATCACGTTAATCACACCTTGAGGTGGGGCGTCGATCGGTATTCCGTTTGGGTTGTCGTGGTTCTGGGGGGCTGGCTGTGTCCCTCCTTCTATGTACTGGTCTAGGTGCCCAGCTGCCACTAACTCCTCCAGGTGCTGTCTTAACGGCATGCAATTTTCAGTGCGGTGCCCTTTTTCTTTATGGAAGGTGCACCGAGATCTTTCGTCATAGTCCTTTTGCACTTCTCCCAACTTAGCTGGCCATCGGACGAAAGGTTCATCACTTATCTCACTGAGAATCCGATAGATTAGTTTTTTGAACACTGTGGTAATAGTAATGCGGACTCTCAACCACCTTTTATCTTGGTCCTCTCCGTTGTCCCGCTTGCCTCGCCCGCTCTTGCTTGGATGTTCTACCGCGTTGACTTTCGCCGTAGTCTTTTTATCTGGTACTGCGGATGCACCAAATTTGGCTTTAGTGCGGGCACCATCCTCCTCTATCCGAATATGTTGGTGCATTCTCTCCATTAAGGCCTCCATCGTAAGGGGTGGCGTCATGGTAATTGAGTCCCTCAACCTGTTTTCGATTGGAAGACCTCTTTTGTATTACGCGATGGCGAGAGTTGTGGGGCAATCTCCTATCTAGTTGAAGGTCTCCCAATAACGACTGTTGTAAGATCTCAACGTCTCCTTGTCGCCCATGTCAATGGAGAGTAGCTGGTCGATCTCCACTGGCGTCTTGGTGTTCGTTCTGAACCTCATCACAAACGCCTCTGCCAATTGCGCCCAGGAGGCTATGCTGCCTTCTGGTAGCCTTTCGAACTAGGTTAAACCTAGGTCGCCAAGGCTGGATGGGAATAGGATACACATCAAAGCCTCGTTTCGCCGGTATACTACCATAACCTGGCGAAAGTGGCTAAGGTGCATGTAGGGGTCTGTCTTTCCCTCATACGTGGTGAATTTGGACTGAAGGAAGCCTGAAGGTAGGGGCGCGTTCTCAATTGTCGGAATAAACGGTGAGGTCTATAGCCTTGCTAATGCTTTGTCTGTTGGTTCATAAGTAAGGCGCGGTATCGGCATTCCTACCTCGACGCTCCCATGCGTCCGAGGAGCCAACCGCTGAAGGGATGAAACTCTGCACGGGTCGCGCGCCTTGTTATCTTTCTTCCATCGTGCCCTTTCTTCTAGCACAATTCGCAAATCGGACGATATAGGCAACTCTGTCTGCCTGGATGACGTCTAGTGTGTGCGCGAGGGCCGATAGGTGCTTCCCTCAGTATGTGACCTCTCAGTTCTCATTCTCTCAGACCCGGAGTAACGAGTCCTGGGAGTCCTTGACTGAGTGTCGCCTGTTCTCAGGCTCTTACTCTCTAGTTGTGATGGCGTGGTATGCCTACCACGATCTTCTGAGTGGCGAGGAGGCGTGTTGCTTTTGTGCCCCTATCCTGTCGCCACCCATTTTCCTTTGATCTGGCGTTTCATAGACTCCATGTCCGCCGCCATCTTCTTTATTAACTCGTCTTGTTCCTTTACGCGATCCTCTAGAACTTGAGGATCGATCCTCCGCCTCTGTCTTTCTGGACTTTGAGAGCGACGGGGGCTGTTAGTCCGCTTCCCCCTTGCATCTCTCCGGGGGTTCTATCGCTGGGACTCTAAATCTGCCATGGGAGGGATAGAAGGCAAACCTTTGCGCCTCCCACCTCCCTTTAGGGTTTGTCTGTCGATGGCGGACTGCGGCAAATCTTCATTGTGTGCCATTACTTCCAATTAGAAAGGAAAATCTTGATCAAGAGGTTTTGTTCTTTCTGGTCTTCCTACAGACGGCGCCAATTGTACGAGCAAGAAATATTCTTCTCGTATAATCCTGATGATCAAATCTGCGCTCCTCCAAACGTTGTCGCTTTACTCCCTGAAAACACAAACGTGAGTTAGCCGGCGGGTGTGTACCAGATACCTCTCCGATGCCTAAGTCAGCAAAATAAACAAATAGACAAAAGCTCTGTGTATTCGAGAATCAAAGTTGTGTTACCTCTTCCATAGGTTATGTTGTGAGCTTTTATAGGTTCCGCGTGGCACAATCCTAGTAGGACTCTTATCCCTTCATGTAAAGTCCTCCTAAGAATTACTCTCTTGAAAGATAATGCTTATCCTTCAACACCCCCCTCGCTGCTTAAACCAAGTGAGATGGTTTTACCTCGGTAGTATGACAAAACGACCGAGATAACATAGCTATACTAAACTGGCAGAAACGATCGAGCTTTAACTAACTCGGCTCTTCTTTTTACAGCTTGTACCTCAGTTTCACTTCTTGAGACCGCGTTATCCACAGCATGCTTGGACCGAGCTATTCAATAGCAAGGTTCTGAGTAAAAACCCAAAATACCCCGGTCTTTAATGGTATGACCGAGCTAACTGCTACTACTATGACCGTAGTGACCGAGCTAACAACAAGGCTCTTTCCGGACCGTGGTAACTACCAGGCCCTTTTACTTAAACCTTTTTACTGCGGCCCATAGAACGGCCCATTACCCAACTCGACCCAATTTATATATAAATTACCCTCTCAATGATGAAAATGAGTTTGCCGGAAGAAAAGTTAGGACTTGTGTGGGGATCTAAAGAAAATGATATTTTTAAGATTATGATGAAATCCAAAGAAAAATAGGATAGAGAGCAATTTTGATAATGGGACTCAAAAAAATTAAATGAGTGTTCTAAGTACTAAGTAGGGTAAATTGTACACTCTTTTAGTTCGTAAAAATAATTTTACAAATATGGTAAAATTGTATAAATAATAAATAATAAATAAAAATAAAGGTTGTAGGAATTAATTTCGTTGTTGGTTGGTGTTGTTTATTAGAAATTCCAAAACTATGAAAAGCAGCTGAAAACAAACAACGAACCACGGCCTCAATTTCACGTGCTTAGAGATACCGAAATATCAAAATCTTCAACCACATTTGCAGTACTCAGGACTGCAATAATAATAATAATTAATAGCATATTTCATTGCATTCCATGTCTCACTAGCCACTCAAGATTTTTTTTTTTGAAATTTTAGACTAAACATTAAAATAAGTTCTTATTTAATTAAATTTTTTAATAATTGCAGTCTTCAATAATAAGAATTTTTAAATTTTTTTTTATGAGTCTTAAGCAACAGTTTAAATGACTTATTGGTTAAACCACTTCTGCTATGTACAAATAAAAAATGTTTTAATCAAAATGTTAAAAGTATGATCAATTTTTGTGTGTTAAGGATTTATTAATTAGAGATGAATAAGTACTTCAATGAAGATGCTAAAATATGTATTAAATAAAATTAAAATCTACATTAATATTTACAAATGTAAATGTATAAAAAATCTTACACATTTACATATGCATATGTGGGAGCCGCATAAGTAGAAGAGTCGGAAGATGCGTACCCCAGAAATCAGATGCTATTCAGCTTCATATTGCGTGACTAGGACGCCGAATACGTTAGGAAAGCCGAATAGACGGGGGTCAGTAGCTCCGAATGAATAAAAGGGGAATGAGATAAAAGTAGGCTCAGGCCCCAAGGCCCAAAAAGCAAGTATAAATACAAGAACCACAGATTTAGAAAGATATGTAAGAATCACTTCACTAAACTTAGTAAACAAGCTATCTTGGGTGACTGAACTAACTTGTCTGTCGGAGTGCTAATTCTGATATCCCCGACCGGAGTGTTTGTATCTTTTCAGGTGGCTAGTTGCGGATCACTAGCGTCTCCCAAGATCCGAAGAGTATTTCCAAATCACTTCTCCACAACATATGCTAAGTTAGAATTTAAGTAACAAGCAGCAGGGACAATGTTAACATGTCATCTAGAGAGCTCCAAACATGTAAACACACAGTAGCAACATCTTACACCATCATCACCACATCTTACACTATCATCACCACTATTTCCCATATCATCCAAGTTACTCTTTTGAAAACAACATTTATGCATCAACAACATCAGCCTCCTCAGTTCAACTTCTTGTATTTATTTATTTATTTTTAAATATCTATTTTTGCACATTTGTTAAACAACAATGATAGAAATGTTTTTTTTTTGAGATCCCCACAACCCTCAAAGTAATCTACACCACTCATGATGTAGCCCCCATACATACATGAGTGGTTCCCACATATACATGAGTCGTGTGGATCATTTTAGAGGTTGTGAAGATCCTAAAAAAGGGAATCTCACTCATTTTCCTTTGTTAAATATGCGGCCGCCACCTAAATCTAAGAGTACCAGAGAGCTGGCCATGTCTATTAACCTATTTCTTCGATGTTTGTATACTTTTCTTCAACAAACCATTCCATCATTCAGAATTTTAATTTAGAGAGGGCCGAATATATATTGACAAAATTTTACAAAAAAGTATGCACTACAAGATCAATTTCTAACATTATAAAAATTGAAAAATAACAGAAAAAGTATATATAAATAAACATATTTTCTTATATCACATTGAATCACAAAATATAACAACTACAAGACAATCTATCTATTAAAGTGAGAGATTTTTATATTCGATATTTTTTCATATCATTAAAGATATTTATGATAGAATAAAAAATTAACTCAAAATAATATTTTCTGATCAATGAATATGATGAAGTAACCTGTTGATTCCTTCACCCTTATCTTCTCTATAGGTTAGAGTTTGTAATTGACATGGTTATGAGAAATTAGTTTCTTTTGTTATATTTCATCCAAAATTTTCAACTTTGTACTTTTGACTCCTATGTTTTATAGATACAGAAGGCGGCCACATTAAATATTTTTTTTAAAATTTAAAGGAGGTTACTATTTAATTTTTTTTATTAAAAAAAATAAATCAAGAGAAGGCGAGTTTATATAATTTGGAGATAATTAATGGTTAAAACTATATAGTAAATGAGTTCAGGAAAATTTTAGAGGGGGTGAACGTGCATAATTTGAAATAATTAATGACTAATACTAGTATAGTAATTGGGAATTTAGTTAAAATCCTTTCATAATAAAATTTTAATGCATTAAGGATAAACACAAAATATTTTTCTTAAAAAGTCCAGCATCAAAATATTCTTAGTGAGTATAATTTAATATTTTAAACTTTAAAATGATATAATTTTTTTATCTAAATGTCGGTTTTTAATAAAATTAGTATTTTTAAAATTTTCTCATCAAAATCTATCAAATAATATCCATGTTGATTATGAAATTGATAATAAATACCGTCTAAATTGATATAAACAGTAAAATTTTATTTTGTTTCACAGTAAAATTTTATTTTGATTCACAATAAAATTTGTATAACAGAAGAAATAATTCAATAACACATTAGAAGAGAAAAATTTTATTGTCATTCTTGAATAGGACATAAAAAAATTTTTTATACATATTAAAAGAGCAATCATAATAAAAAGAGTTGAAATTTTACTTTAATATTTACAAACTAATAACCAAACACCATTATAAATCACATACAAAAAAATCAACGAATAATTTTTCTTCTTTATGCGTAGTGCATATTTTAATAGGAAGGGAAAGCAAAGTAAGAGGGAGATTTGTGCCAAACAATGGGCCGAGCTATGCCAACACGGAAGTTGGTGTTGGGCCAAGTGAGGAGAACCTGGGACGTGTCATTGGACCGGACTGAGGTTATCCGAGGTGTGTTTGGCCGAGGGGGATCTACACGGAATATAGTGTCGGGCTGAGCTAGACCCGTGCAGAATATTGTGTGGGCCAGACCTAGCCGAGCTAGGCCTACGCAGAATATTGTGTCGGCCAGACCCGGCCGAGTTGACTCAACTGGCGAACAGAATTGCTCCATCATTGAGTTCCAAGGTAACGGAGTCACATGAAGACCGAGCTGATGACTGATCGGGCTACTATCACCGAGGTAAGCGATCCGTGAGACCGCGGTCAGAAGCCGAGATGCCGAACAATGTAGCCGCCTCCAGTCGGTAATGATAGGCTGATTATGATCTAGCCCGGCACGAAGCGACCAACATAGTGTTATTGGTTCACAAATAAAAGCTCGGTTGAGTAGCCCACGTGGACCAATAAAGAGAAGAGAACAATCCACTCTTGGTATGCGTCAATACCGTTTGGTGGTGCGACAAGCACTATTTGGAGGTTGTAGTCTCTACACGTGTAAGAAATGTAGAGGGGAGCACAACGCCTGTGCAGAGAAGGACAACAGAGGTAGTGCACTTAGAATCTCTGAGGCTGCATGGCTAGCCTTGAAAAGAAAGAGCGTGCAGACGTTAGGGATAAGCAATTTTGAACTCTCTCTCTACAGTGCTCTACCTTCTCTCTTCTCCAGAAAGCTAACTTGATCATCGGAGGGGTTTTTCGGCAAACCCACATGACGGGTAGCTCACTTTTGTTTTGTCCACAGTGCGACGGAGTTCTAACAGAGTGAGACGAGCTTGGAAGCAAGGAGGTTTAGAGCGAGGCGAATATTTCTCTCACATACAATTGGCGCCATCTGTAGGAAGCCTTTTGACAGACAAACCTTGTTCTACAAGCTTTTTCGACTATTTTTCATGGTGAACATCAACGAAACACTGTTTCCCATTGTTGACGACATCACTCCAGAGTCCGTCCGGAGAAGAGATGGCCCTATCGCTATTTCAACAATGGCGGGCCTAGAGACCTCCTCTAGAGAGCTACCTAGAGACGTGCGAGACAAATGCGTGAGGAGCACTGATCATTCGCAAAGTCCTAAGGGGCACCGACGACGAGGAGAATCGCATGCTTAGTGCCCAGAGCACAAGTTCAGAGACTAAGACACCTTCATTCGGAAGATGACGGTAGAGATGGAGATGTTGAAGCAACAAATTAAAGGGAAGGATGTTGCTAGAGTGGGAAACCACAATGAGCGCACCCAGCCCCGTCATTCAAGCAACCAGCACCAACGGGAGACACCCTCTCTCTCCATCACCAGGAGCTATGGCGTTGGTGATTCTGACCCACTGATGGAGAGATCACGCACGCGTGACCGTGCCTTACGTCTGTTGACGACATCGAGATATTCTTACTCCGCCTGTTTAGAGGACCTGAGGGATGTCTTGGAGGAACGTGCGCGTCGCAGAGAGGCCCAAAGAGTGCCAGCGCTGCAAAGGCTGAGTCCTAGAATCCGTTACAGTGAGAAAGTGGCCATGCCGCCACCTAGAATGGTAACCCCAGCACCGAAGGATAGAGACTTGGCACGACTCATTGCCACTCCACTGTCTCCAGAGATTGAAAGCACACCTCTCCCTTTCGGATTCCATCAACCTAAGTTCACATTATACGATGGCAAGATGGATCCGTACATGCACGATAGTCATTACTGGCAAATAATGGCTGGCCATCGGCGCAATAATACCTTGATGTGTCTCATATTCCCAGCAAGATTGGGAAAACTGGGCCTGAAATGGTTTGAAAGGCTCTTGGAGGGGAGTATCGAGGGGTGGCAGCAGCTGGCGGAAGCCTTTGTCACTAGATTCAAGACCAATACTCGAACACCAAAAGAGGTCGACCACCTCCTAGCTATAAAGATGGAGCCAGACAGTTCATTGAAGGCATATAATGCCAAGTATTGGGAGACCTATAATGAGATCCTCAATTGGCCCACCAATTTGGCAATCGCCCAATACAAATGAGGTCAACCAGTCGAACATAGACTACGAGACTCGCTCACGATACATCAGTCCACAACCATGGAATCATTGATGCTGCGGATCAACGAGCACATCCGAGTTGAGGATGATGCTACCACCACTACAGCAACCGAGAAGGCAAATCCGGTTGCGGCGGATAAACGTATGGCTGGAAAGGTTCACTTAGTGGGGCAAGAGGATAACTGCCTTAATAACCGAGCGAGAGAGCAACACCGCGGAACTGGCCGCAATGACAAAAAAAGAGGCCGCAGGAATGACCAAGCTAATGCTCCATGTAACGAGGAGAAAGATGCCAAGAGAAAATTGAAGGCACGGACCGGTATCACCACTATTTTTAAGATTTCAATTTATCGCATCCTCAGCGAAATCCGAGGTGAGCCATATGTCTGTTAGCCAGCAAAACTGGGGGATGCGCAGAGGGGCTTCAACTCAAAGTACCACTGCACTTTCCACGAAGAAATGGGGCACCACACAGAGGACTGCGTACCATTGAAACAACACTTGGAGGACCTGGTTGTGGTAGGGCATTTAGACCAGTACATTGACGGAGGTATGAGGGCTACTCCACAAGGGCAAGCTGAGCCAAATGGGCTAGCCGTCTGGATGCAGCGCCTCAAGGAGTTATCATCGTCATTCACGGAATCATTGAGCCAACGCGAGTATACGAGCTCAGAGGGATGATTAAAAAGGCTGAGCACATGAGGGAAGTGCTTTTTCTTTATCCCGTCGTAAAGAGGAGAAGACCGAGGTGCAGGACATCATGACCTTTTCGAGCAAAGACTTGGAAAGAATTCAAACCCCTCACAACGATGCCATGGTGATGACACTTCGCATCAAGGACTTCAATATAAAAAGAATACTGATCGACCAAGGGAGTTCGATCGAGATCATGTACTATGATGCATTCAAACAGATGAAGTTGGAGGACAAGGACTTGGCCCCAACAACATCTCCTTTGGTCAGTTTCAACTCTCAACCGGAATGGCCAATCGGAAAGATCATATTGCCGGTCAAGGTTGGGTTAGTCACAAAGCAGGCCGAGTTTTGGGTACTCAAAGTCCCATCTATCTACAACTTGATACTAGGGAGGGGTTGGTTGCACGCCATGCAAGTGGTGGCTTCCACTTATCACCAAGTCATGCGCTTCCCTGGCCTAGCTGAGCAAATCGAAGAGTTCTGGAGAGACTAAGTCATGTCGAAACAATGTTTCGTTGCGGTTAACGGCAGCTGGGCAGCGAAAGGTTTTGTTGAGATAATAGAAGAACCAGAAGGCAAAGAGGTCCTAGAAGATGTGGACCGAAAAGCTGAAAAGAAATCAGTCGAAGACTTGATAAAGGTTCGGATTGATGAGAACGGTCCGAGCAAATTCTTCTTCTTGGGCTCGTCATTGTCCAGCACCGAGCAGATGGACTATGTCAACTTCCTGGTCTCCAACATTGAAGTCTTTGTATGGACGCTTTAAGATATGTCTGGCGTCGACCCTAGCTTCATTTGCCACTAGTTAAATGTCTTTCCAAACGCAAGACCTGTCATTCAGAGAGCTCAACGCTCGGCTTTATACCATGACTAAGTAGTAGTCGAAGAAGTCAAAAATTTGTTAGAAGCTGGGGCAATCAAAAAGGTGTATTACCCCAGATGGATTTCTAACACAGTCGTGGGGCCGAAGAAAAATGAGAAATGACATGTGTGCGTCGATTACAAAACGGTAAATCGTGCTTGTCCCAAGGATAACTTTCCCCTCCCAAGATTTGACCAACTGGTGGATCTTACAGTTGGTCACCAAAGGTTCAGCTTCCTTGATACACACCGTGGTTACCACCTGATAGCCATGTATGAACCGGACAGAGAGATAACATCCTTTATCACGCCGAGGGGCTTGTACTACTATAAGGTCATGCCCTTTGGCTTGAAAAACGGTGGGACAACCTTTCAAAGAATGATGACCAAAATGTTCGCCCCTCTCATTGGCCGCATTATGGAGGCCTACATTGACGACATGGTAGTGAAAAGTAAAGATGAGTCCCAGCACCTCACCGACCTAGTCGAGATGTTTGCCATACTCAAACTCCACAGATTGTGTTTGAATACATCCAAGTGTGCTTTCGGAGTGGGAACTGGAAAATATCTAGGTTTTTTGGTCACCAACCAAGGAATTGAAGCTGACCCTTCATAGATCAAGGTAATCTACAAGCTGGAGTGACCGAATTCCACAAAAGGCGTGCAACATCTTGCCGGAATGGCAGTTGCGTTAAACAAATTCGTCAGTCGGTCATCAGATCATTGCAGGCCCTTTTTCAAGACTTTGAAAGCCAAGTTTTTCTAGGATGCGGAGTGCGACCACGCTTTGATAGACTTGGAGGCACATCTCTCTTCTGCTCCAATCCTGGTCACTCCACAACAAGGCGAAGAGCTCTATCTGTACTTGGCCGTTTCTTAACAAGCAGTGAGCACGGTGCTCGTCCGAGCTGAAGGGGATTCAACACCTTCTTACTTTCTATGTCAGCAAGACGTTTCTCCCAGCTGAGTCAAGATATCTGTCGCTCGAAAAGTTGGCTCTAGCTCTCATGATGGCCTCCAGGAAGTTGGCGCACTATTTCCATGCCCACACAATAGTGGTGCTAGCCGAATTCCCACTTAAGGTGCTATTTGAGAAGGTGAATTTCACTGGTAGAATTTCGAAGTTGGCAGTAGAGCTGGGGCAGTATGATATCAAATTTCAGCTACGAACAGCCATCAAGGCATAAGCCTTGGTCGATTTTGTGGCGGAATTTCCCCCCAGCACTCACTCTGTCTGTCTTATTGATTTGGTGTATGAATCCGAGCGAAAGGAAATAACTGGTGTGGATTTAGCACAACCCACAGTTTCAATGCCACCAAAATGGGGCAAGGTACAAGAATTAGAAAGGCAAGACAGTCCTAAGCACGTGGAAAGGGATGGCCGATCTACCGATTATAAAAATAAATGGCCATACTGAAAAATTGCATGTAGAGTCGACCAGTGCCTTGGACTTGAGAAATTCTCAGAACCCATCTAACTGCTAGAAATTGTTCATTAGTGAGATGTGGAAGCTCTTCGTTGATGGGGCCTCAAATAGACACGGTGCCGGGCTGGGAGTTGTATTAACCTCACCAGACGGTCTGACCATTGAGCATGCTATCACACTTGGATTCCTAACGTCCAACAATGAGGCCGAATGTGAAGCCTTCATTGCCGACCTGAAAAGCACCTAACAAATGAAGGCATCAGAGCTTATGGTATTCAGCGACTCCAAACCGGTGGTCAATTAGGTCTCTAGGGAATATGAGGCCAAAGATAAAAGGATGGCCAAGTATCAAGCGTTGGTACGCGCTGAGATCAAAAAAATTTCCACAATAAGAATAGAGCAAATAGGCCGAGAGGTGAATAGTCAAGCAGATGAGTTGGCAAGCTTGGCATCCATGCAAACCACCTTTCCCAATCCTCTGATGGTCGAGTTCTTACCACGACCTAACATCGAGGAGGTAGAGGCGTCCGAGGTACTATGCATCGACTTGGGGCCATCCTGGATGGATCCGATCATCACCTTCTTAAAAGATTGAGTCCTACCCAATGAAAAGAAGAAAACAAACAAGATTCGGGCCAAATCTGAGCAGTTTTGGCTCTCTCCATCCGGCGCCTTGTACAAAAAGTCCTTCACCGGGCCATACCTAAAATGGGTCCACCTCAGCAAGTTTAAAGCTTTCTTTTTTGAAATTCATGAAGGCATATGTGGTAGCCACATTGAGGGTAGATCGCTGGCATACCGAGCAATCTCTCAAGGCTACTGGTTGCCTTGCATGTAGGCCGACGCACAGAAATATGTTTGTAAATGCGAAAAATGCCTGAAATTTGCTCACCAGATCCATCAACCGGCCAGAGAGTTGCTCCCATTGACGAGTCCGTGGCCATTTGTCTTTTGGGGGCTAGACATTGTGGGACTACTCCCAACTGCTCTAGGAAATCACAAACTTTTCATCGTCACTACCGATTACTTCACCAAGTGGGTGGAGGTCGAGCCATTGGCAACCATCAAGGAGAATGATTATCTATTGTGGGTGCATCGTACTACCCCAAGACGCTCAACCGGAGAAACTTCATTTGCCCTGGCATATGGCATGGAGGTAGTAATACCTTTAGAGATCGGCTTGCCAACCATTCGGTCTGAAAATTTTGAGCCAAACTTGAACGGCGACGATGTCGCCCTAGAGTTGGACCTAGCTGACGAAAGGAGGAAAAAGAGCGCTAATCCACATCGCGGCCTACCAACAAGAGCTGTCCAAGAAGTATAACAAGACCGTGCATCCACGTTTATTCACAGTTAGGGACTGGGTTTTAAGGAAAATTATGGGCAACACGTCGGTCCCCAGTGAGCGCAAATTGGGTGCAAACAGGGAAGGGCCATACAAGATAATCGACCTTGCTGGCAAAAGGGCATACCATCTGGAGGACTTGGATGGCCAAGGTATTCTGAGACCATGGAATGCTGCCAATCTCAAGCTGTTTTATTTTTGAAATGTAATCTTTCTTTCTTTGTACTCAAATTTGGTCTTTTGGCATTGTAAGTAATGTTTGATGCGTAATGGAAAGGACCCTGTTATTTGTCTTTGTGTCATTTTTCCCCATGTATAGTATTTAAGCTGCTGGATACTAAGGGCATTTCACCTTCAGTTTCAATGGCTAGCAGTGCAGAAAGTTGTCTTATGAAATGCCTAAGACATGAAATCGATCTGACTTTGCTCCACTCCGACCAAGTTGATTTTTGCTTACTGAGATGAAAATTGGTGACATCAGCAATTTCTCCACAAGAACTGAGCTAATTTTGCTCCCCTTGAAATCAGGCGGTGTTTTGGCTAACTCATAATTTGAGACCAGATTGACTTAATTCAATCCAGGCTGACTTTGCCTGCCACTCAAACAGTTGGTGCTCTCCCCAACTGTGATTGCTTGTTCTAAGCTGACTTTGCTCATCCGTTCCAACAATTGATTTTACTCGCCTTAATGAAAAGTTGGTGTTATGAACAACTTTTGATTTGAGACCGAGCTGACTTTGCTCGTCATCTCTGAGCTGATTTTGCGTGTTCTTCCCGAGCTGGGTTTGCTCGCCTGCAAATAAGTTTGCCCTTTGTCCAACTCACAGATTAATTTTGCCCTCACACCGGGCTGAATTTTTGCTCGGAGAGACGTTATGCTTCCCGAATTTTGAAAGGGAATTTTATATGCACGAGCATTCGCAAAGCTAAACCGAGCAGTTTTATCTTGGTAATAATAAAAGCTATAATTACAGTCATTCAGAAAAATTGAAGAAAACAAAAAGATAAATGCCTATGGTGAGCAAAAAGTTAACTGCGTTCCATTCATGATGAAATGTGGTTACAAAAGTGGGGTGCGCAGTCCGGTTTCATAAAAACAAAAGGGGGTTCACTCCAAATTCATAGTACCAGTTTGATCGGCCACTTCCACCTCAGCCTTCTTAGCCTCGACCTCTTCTTCCTCGCCGAACACCGACTTGACCTCTAGCTCGGGATCCCCCTCAATTGGGTTGACCCTTTCCATGGATGCCCCCGACAATGGATTTTGGTTGGCAGGTTGGACGACAGACACTTCGGCCGCAGCTACAAGCTTCATCGTTTCTGTTGCACGACATTGGTATAAGCCTGCATGTAGGCTGGGATGAAAGTGGTTAGAGGATTTTTGAGCACATCAGAGTCTTGCCCAAGGCTAAGTTTTTCCACGGCAGTTTTCCAGCCACACTGGAAAAAGATGTCCTTTGTTCCTTCGACCTGCCATTCATATGCTGTTTCGCCCTCAGCGTAGCCGCAATCTTCAGCGTCGTCAACTTGTTTCTCCAGCTCGGCTTTATGGACATCACAGAGCTTGCGCAGCTCGACAATGTATCTGGCCTTGGTTGCTTGTAGAGCTTTCTGTTTGTCCTCATCCGCCCTTACCAACTGCTCAGCGAGTTGGTCACGCTCGGCCACTACCGCCTCCTGCACAGCATTCAATTTTTCCAGCTCGGCAGTTTTGACCTTATTGTAAGTTATGGCCTCCCTCAAACTTTGTCGCACAGAGACCATGCACTTGTGGGTAAGGTAGTTTTTTTGCACGGCCTAAGATAAGACCAAAGTCAGTACATACAAATTGAACGATAACTTGATGACACAAAAGGTCGCATACATACTAGAAAAATCAACTTTGCGGCCGACCTAAGGACCTTTAGATCGGAAAGTTCTTCATGCCTCTTCATATCTACCGGAAGGAGCAGACCCTGGGTCATGTTGAAGCTAAGAGAGTAGTCCTTGTTAGCATAAACTGCATCGGCCATAGTCACTGCTCGGCCCTTATTCTTGAGGTCAGGTGACCAGACTGGCGGGGCAGTGGAGCCAGTGGACTGCTTGGCTAAGGACTGTTCATTCTTGTTCGGTAGAAGGCTACTCGGTTGAATCTTCATCGACCAAATGCTACTCAGTCGGAGTGCGCCTGGGCCTCTTCTTCGACCGACCAGCAACTTTCTCGCTGGCGAGAGCCAACACCGGTCCTGCTTCTTGTGCGGCTGGCTTAGAGGACTAGCCCCCAGTTGTTTCGGCTGGTTGCCAATCGCTCCGCTCACCTGTGATCATAGACTTGATAGCACGGATCTTGGCAATTTCTTGTTTGGCAGTCAGAGGTACAAGTCTGATTAGGGGAAGGTTTGGATCGGGCTCTGGAGAGGGGGCAAGAAGAAAATCGGAGACCTTGCTTTTGCGCGGTGTAGTGTGCCGATAGCTTAGTTTGTATCCGAGCATCTTTTAGGGCTCTCATTCTTCAGCCGGATGTCGCAGAACAACTCTAATGGCCTGTTGATTGGCTCGGGAATAATCCTCCACCAAGGTTGTATAATCTACGTAAAAATTCCAAATGTTAGATCGACAAAGATAGATCAAATACAAAATTTGAACCGCGCTATGTTGCTCACCATCACTCCCGAAATTTTTGCGTATACACCAGTCTGGTATGGGCGCCTCAGTGTTTTCATAATTTCTAGACACCCACAAAAAGTCATCATCATTCAACTTTTTGTCCAGGTTGCCTTCTATGAGTTTTCTTGGCCCTTTCTAGCCTTTAGGTACCAGCAGAAGCCTCCTTTATTTTTGCTAAGTGTATATTGATGAAATATCTCGACGAGGCCGAGGTTCAAACCGAGGATTCGGTTCAGCGCAGCCACACCATTTATTATCTTGTAAGTATTGTTGGACACTTGGGTTGGACACAACCTAGTCTGTCTCAAAAACTTGCAGACTAGGGGTTAGACTGAGAAGCGTAGGCTGCCTTCCACAATAGACGCGACAGTGAAGGGGTAGACGTCCAATTTGCCCCAGAGAGTGTCTCTTTTTTGGCCTGCTCTAAATGGACATTGTCTGGAATGTTGAACTCCCTATGGAACTCGGCAATGGCGCCTGGTGAACTAACCATAAATCGGTGTTTTCCTATTTACCCCAGTCTTATTTTTTATATGATAATAGCTCGACAACATATCCTAGTGATTATTTGCTCGGTTTTTGAGCTTCATCGATTATGATGTTGGTGTGTGCCTGGGTTGGCCCTAGTTCGGTCTACATAATAAAAATCAAGTGCAAGTGCTAGCGCGGCATAGTCCGCACAACTCCAAGATTAAATAGCATTTTTAACTTCGTTATCAGGGTGAAGCCTGATAGCTCAGTTCAGGAGCTGGGGGTGTTAGGCCGAGCTTGTGCCTTAGTCTATTATTCGGATTCCTATCTTGGTTCGGTGCCCCTACAAGCGCTTAGCGCGGCCACCGCCTCTTGGTAGGACCACAAACTAGCTTTAGCCTTACTCAATCCTATTTCTGGATCTAAAAATAGGATTTTACTCGGTTTTATCCAGAATTTGTGTTGTTAATCCTAAATGCAAAGTTGCATATAGAAACTCAAGGGAATAAGGGGCACGGAGACGCCATACATGCTCTCTGTTGCAATTTCACCTAATTTCTATAAACACCTACCAGTTCTACTCCAAAGATGGGGGCATTGGCAGGGTATTGACAACCCTAAATGAGAAAAAAAACTTGAAGAACAGTGATACGAAGAGGAAAAGGACAAGGAAAACTTACGGATTCAGGAGCCAAATCGAGGTTCAATCAACCTTGTCCTCTGCTGCAACGTCCAAGATGAAAGAAAACACTAGAAATGGCGTTAACAAGAGCAATGACAGCGACGACAATGGCGGCAGAACCTCAAGGGTTTAGGGTTTTGAGCAAGAAAGAAGATGAACAGTAATGAAGGTTTTTGGGCTTCTTGTGCGTATATATGGAGGGAAAACAAAAGGACGACAACCTTTTGAATTTTCCCTATAATGATGACAGCTATGGGGTCGCACGGAGTGAATGGGGAAACGTCACGTGGCACGGAGATGACTGGTTGTCAGTACAATCGATGGGACGTCAGTATGGCCGACTGATTGACGACGAGGCAACCGACACAAATCTCAACGATCGGCCAAAACACATAGCTCGGTTAGAAAATGTTATCCCCTTCACATTCAACTCGGATAGGATTAAGGGGCAATTGAGAGGGAGATTTATGCCGAACAATGGGTCGAGCTAGGCAAACACAAAATTTGGTGTTGGGCCAGGTGAAGAGAACCTGGAACGCGTCATTGGACCGGACTGAGGTCATCTGATGTGCGTTTGGCCAAGCAAGATCTGCACGAAATGTAGTTCCAAACCGAGCTAGGCCCATATAGAATATTGTGTTGGCCAGACCCGGCCGAGTTGACTCAACTGGTGGGCAGAACTGCCCCATCGTTGACTTCCAAGGTAACGGAGTCAAGAAGATCGAGCTAATGACTGAGCTACTATCACCGAGGCAGGCGATCCATGAGACAGCGGTTAGAAGCCGAGATGCCGAACGATGTGCTCGCCTCTAATCGGTAATGATAGGCGGGTTATGATCCAGCTCAGCACGAAGAGACCAACGTAGTGTTATTGGTTCACAAGTAACAACCTAGTCAAGCATCCCACGTGGACCAATAAAGAGAAGAAAGAAATCCACTCCTGGTATGTATCAATACCGTTTGGCAGTGTGACAAGCACTGTTTGGAGGTTTTGGTCTCTATACGTGCAAGAAATGTAAAGGGAAGCACAGCCGCCTTTCCAGAGAAGGATAGTAGAGGTAGTGCGCCCACAATCTCTGAGGCTGCATGGCCAGCCTTGAAAAGAAGGAGCATGCAGACATTGGGGGTAAGCAATTTCAAACTCTCTCTCTCTCTACAGTGTTTTGCCTTCTCTCTTCTCTAGAAAGCTAACTTGATCATCGAAAGGTTTTTTGGCAAACCCACTTGCGGGGTAGCTCACCTTTGTTTTGTCCACAGTGCGATGGAATTCTAACGAAGTGAGACAAGCTTGGAAGCAAGGAGGTATGGAGCGAGGCGAATATTTCTCTCCCATACACAAAGCATACTGTCATACCACTCACAAACATAAAGATTTGGGTTCACCTCTTAAAATTAATTTCATATATAGATAACAAATGTAAATAATTCATCAAAGCAAAGCAACGAACGTTGGTGTGAATTGATGGCCAGATCACAGATAAATTCAATATAAGTACGTATCACAAACCACACAGACTAGATCGTCGACAATGGTGCTAAACAGATAAGGGACACTACAACAAAAGTAACTTATGGTGACAAAAAGTTGTGAAGAAAATAAATTTCGTCACTAAATAACAATAATTCGTGACGAATTATAAAATTTTGTCACATATAATAAAAAAGTAAAAATAATAGGTGTCGAAATTTTTTTTCGTCAATAAATACTTCTTTTTAGGTGAAGAAAAATTAAATTTCCTCACCAAAGATTTTTCCTCTAATTTTTTTGAGTGACACCAAAATTTTGAGACTTTTGGTGAGGAAAATTTTTGTCACCAATTATAAAATTATTAGTGAGAAATATATTTTCGTTACTAATAATTTTTAATATTTTTGAGATTTTTTGGTTTTTGAGATTTTTTTGGTGAGGAATTAATGTTGTCACCAATTTTGGTGGGAAAAATTTTGAGTATTGAGCAGCATTGAAAAATAATAGGGTTCTAGTTTTTTTTTCCCCCTTTTTCTGTTTATCATCTCCTTTTCCATTTATCGTCTCCATATCTCTCTCAAAACATGTTGTCTTTCGACTAGTATAAATAGGGTTCCACTCTCTACATCAAACGCAGTTCTTTTTTCTCTATTTTTCTTGTATTCCATCAATTTGATTGAGCTGTTGTAGAATTTTTATGGTTTTTCAATCTTCACAATTTTTTTAGCTTCTAATCTAGCTTTATTGTTGATATGTTAAATAAATTTTGAATTTTTTTCTTTATTGAGCGATTTAAAAGCTTTGATTTATCATATGGTTTTCAAGTTTCATATATTTTTTGGAATTTTTTCTGTAGTTAATGTATTTAGTTAGCCATTAATGCTCTGCTCAAGGATTAGATTTCTAAACTAGGGTTTCGATTTTGGTGATTTGTGCAATTTGATTCCTTCTAGTCTACCGCCTAAAGATGGTGTTTTTATTTTGTTATTATTCTACTCTGTGTCTATCAAAATTATTTGGGCGAAAATGACATTTATTTTAATTATTCATTTGGATATTAAGTTATTTCTGGCGAGATTATTTCTAAGATCAATGAGTTTGGATTGTGATATTCTGATTAATGATATTTATAATGAAGCTGTAACACACTAACACTGTTACATTATTGTTTAGTTGATAGCAAAAAGCAATTCTGGATGTTAGAAATACTTTATGTTTGCCTTACAAACAAACCAGATGGCATGGAATAACTCTATGTTCAACAAACCAAATGGCATGGAATAACTCTTTTAAAAATAAATCAAAAATAATAAAATTAAATTACAATTTCTAAAACAAAACAAAATACAAAATTAAGAATCTAAATGATGGAATCTACTCAAAAAGTACCTTACATCACAACAAAGTTGCAAGTTTGATACTTGGGCAGTTTCCTATCAAACATGGGCCTTTTAAAACTAATCCACCAATATTAATCTAGATAACTATTTACCGTTCTATTATCCTACGATCCAAATAGACTAATTAAGTTGTCTTCATTTAGTAATGCTCTCCATTATGGTGTTTTTGAAATGTATCTTTATCTTGATGGTATTATAGTAGAGGTTGGTTAGAGATTTTTACAAAATCCTCAATCAAGTGAGTACTGAAGAAATCTCAAATGACCTGAAGTTGTTGAAGTCATTTTTGAGCAACAATTGCTATTTTATTTGAGCAAAAATTTCGTAAATATATAAAAACTTTGGTTTTACTTTATTTGATTTAAGAAAGTGAAAGACATTGTTCTTATGAGTACAATGAAACAAAAATGAAGGAAAATGATGAAGATTTGAGGAAAAGAAGCTAGAGAGAGAGTCCAATTTTGCTCTAGTTTTCATTCTGTTCTTTGAAGAAGAAGACATAAGTTTTATCCTGTGTGGGTGTGTTTTTTATACAACCTAGTTAATTATTCAGTGTGGTTGTGTCCTAGGATGGTTTTTACATCCTACTGAATTAGTCATTTAGTGAGGTTGACTCTAAAATTATTTATTACATCCTAATTGTTTTGAGACAATTGGATGATTAATTTTATATTAGAAATTATCTTTTTGTTATATATTGAAATTGATTTTGCCTATTTGATTCTTGCATAAAAAATTTGTGAGATTTCAGTTTGTGAAATCTAGTTATAGCAGATTTTTGTGGGCCTGAGTTGTAGCAGATTATTTAAAATAAAATAAAATAAAAAATTAAAGGTAAAAGAAATTTATTTTCTTTTGGTGGGAGTATATTTTAATATACTAAAATAATTTTTTATTCAAAAAAATAAATTATTGAATCAAAGGCATCTTTGTCGACACTAAGAATCATTCGAAAATTAACATTCAGGTTATTGAACATTTTCTGTATTTATTATGTGCTCCAACACCATCAAAAAAATTTATTTGGTTTTATCTGTTTTGTGTGAGAATTAGCAATGTACACGTTTTCCTATTTCTAACCAGCTAGAGTTAAACCCCCCAAATAATGTTTACTTGAAAATTATACCTCAACAGTTTGTCATTTTCACATTTTTTAATTACTTAAGAAGTCCTAGTGTATATGCAAGATATTTCTGTATGTATATTTTAGCTTTGATTTTTTCATGCTTTATTTATTATGTGCACATATCAATCAGGTTTTACAATTTGGCTAAATAGATAGTTAAGTGAGCAGAACATGCTCTCACTGAACTTGTATGTTTATAAAGTTGGGCACAATTCTGGATAAACTGAGTCTAGATTTTAATGAACCAAGCCTCTTTAAAATAGCAAGAAATATGTATGTGTAATTTTGATCTGTGTTGGCTCTGCAATTTCTTGTGTATTATTAAAAATAATAAACACTATTATTTTTTAAGTGCTTTAAAATGAGGAGGTGAATTATGTCTACTTAGCAACCAAATATTTACAACTTTCTTGACTTTATACTTAGATCTATATTATCATACATAACTTTTGCTCTTTGTTTTGTTATTTTTGCAATTGAGTTCTGATTTGTTGTTGCATTTTCATAACATATTGCCTTTTATTTCTTTTAAATGTTATTGTTCTTAAGAATTTCGTGGGGAAATTATTGAATTCTCTTTTGCTCACTTCACTTTTGCTCATCCGCTTTTGCTTTTTTTCAAACAAAATTAGGGTAACAAATGTTTCGGATAAAGGAGCTTTCAGATGCATAATATGTAGACTATGCTCTTTGAGATTCTTTCTGTGCTAGTTTTTATTATGATAACAGGAGGGTTTTATTTTTGTGCTGGTTTTATTTTGATGACAGTATGATGATTTGATTGGGTGATCTTCACCTAAACAAACTTTATTTATTGTTAACAATTTGTGGGATTCTTTTCTCACTCTAAGTGAGCTGGAAAATGTGGGGTGTTTGACTGTTGTTGAACCAATTTGTATGAGTTTTTTAATTAGAACAGATGTACTGTAGCTGGGAATTGGTGTAGCATATGCATAAATTATCATCATCGTGACATTATAATAATGTGTCTTGTGCTATCTACATTATCCATGACACATTACCAATGGACTGATTTCCCTATTTTGGTGATCAACACAATCTTCCTAGTATAATTTAGTAACTAGAGGACTAGTCCTACTATCAGCTGAAAATAGAAAAGTGATCAATGAATCAGAACCATTTGTCTGAAACCTTAATTGCATCTGAACGGGATGTAAATGGGGCAATTTTAATGTTTCTGAAATGTTTGTTGATTTGTACAATGATCAATAAATCAGAGATGTAATTTTCAAGTAAGGAGGGATTATTTAAAGTTATGGAAATATGTCTTTTTTTTTTTTTTTTGCCTTGATGACTTCAGGTTGACACTAGTGTTGTTCCAATAAAATTTGACCATGCACCCCATGTCTTATTTTGGTTTGATGTTGGGCACTGCACTAGCTCAATTTTGATTGAATAATCAGGCCAAATTGTATTTTTCACTTTCATCTATTGTTTGAGATATTGATCAAGTCTTTCTATCTCGATATCTTAGTGTGATAGTTATGATGGTTGAGAATATTGTCTCAAAAGTGTTTTGCGAGAATGCTTCACGTGGTTTATGTCAATGTGAAAAGGATTAATGGAAAGTCGGCTTTGGAGCTGTTATGTCACCTTATGAGGACAGATATATTGATATTAAGTTCATTGGTGAAATTTTTGAAGATGGTCAGACATTTATTTCCCAGTTCTTGGGTCTATTTCTTATTATGTTCTCTCTCTCTCTCTCAATCTTTATTGTTGGTTTTTATGGTTTGTGCAGAGTTTCCAAGATGGCGTCTACTTTGTCTTGCTTTTGGTTTTGTTTTATTGTTGGATTCCTTTCTATTATAGCAGTTCAATGGAAATTGGAGTTTTGCTTGTCATTATAATCCTTCTTTTTCAGGTATTTGGTGGCATTGTATAGTAGTTTTTTTTTTTTTCGATCTGTTTCTTTTCAACTTGCTCTAACTTCTTTATTCTTATATGGTGTGCAACCTCTTGATTGTAAGGTTTTAAACTTAATTTTATTGCACATCAAATATCAAAGTTGACTTCTTTAATTGTACAGAAATCCTGAAATATTTTGAAAATTGAACCTCGGTTAATAGTAAAAGTAGACTGGTGTTCACTAGTTGTATTGGCAATGTGACTAATGCTATAAAAAATCTTGTAACTTGTGTGGCCTTTTTTTTTTCTTTCAAATATTTATTTTTATTTAATTTTATAATTTCATGATAGCTTCAAGGGAGAAGAGATGGGAAGAAGAATAAGTTATGATTTTTGTCCTTCTCTAGCTTTAGAATTGAAACATAAAGAGAACGGAAAAGTATTCTTTTCACTATATTGAAGAATTTTTGCCAAATGGGTTTATTACCTGCTAGATAGCTTTATATTTTCCTATGAATCCATTTTACTTTCAAAATTCAACAAGAAGGTCTAAAACAGTGGAGTCAATGTGACTTCTTCTGTCCTCTCTTCTTTTGCACTCCCTCTATCCGTATCTACTTGTGTCTTGCTTTCAAAGTCTTTACTTAAAATCTAGGGGCCATTGGCAAAAATGATAATCTTATTTTCCCCTCCCAAGATAAGCATTTTGTTTCATTATGGAAAAACAGTCACCAGTAAAGGGGCTGCTAGCTGTAGTGTAGTGTACTAATAACTATGAAAAACAAATTGAGATTACTGGTGGTGGATCGTGGATGAAGGTTGAGAGTATAACATGTGGAATACCTTATGTGTCTCTCAATTAAATATGATATATTTAGATTCTTAGAGGGAGATGAGTTTTAAATTTTACTTCCCTGCAAGGGAGAGAAAGATGAGAGGGATGAAATGTGCTTGTCCACTAGGTGTTGGGGTCAGGTTTGGCCATGTACGGTGGATGCCTGGTGGACTCTGTCTATGAGGTTGTTGAGTCACCCAACCTTGGTGTTTGGGGAAGTGGTTGCTAGGTTTTGTTTTAGAGGTGGTTGATAGCCATGGTGGCCCATGAGGCTATTGGTCAGTGGTGGCATGTGAGGCTGATTAGTTTGTCTCAAACATGTCCTGTGATTCTCTCTAGTTCTTGTTGGCATTAGTACTAGAGATATATGGTATTTCTACAATCTTTTGGCATCTTTTGTTATCCGTGTTGCTTATCATCAAATGATCACCTTAACTCTTTGAAGTTTTGGATTGTTATATGCATTTCTACTAAATTCATTTATAAAATAAAATTATTTATATATGAGTTTAGATGTAATTGATAATATATTAATGTTTTCCTTATTTATTTTCTTCGCAGATTGGTTTTTGATGACGTTTGGAAGCATACGTGCAAATTAAGATTAAGTTTGAATTTTTTTTTTCTCGTAAACTGATACTTAGTTCTAGTTGCAAATCAAGATTGATTGTTTATTTATTTTTTTTTGTAGATTCCACGTTAGTTCATTTTGGGATTTGCTATGATTTTTTTTTTTTTTTTTTTGTTATACTTAATGGAATATTATTAAATTTGTTTGATGGATATATTTTGATTTATAATATAAATTGTTTAGTGAATTTTTTGTGTGAAGTGGTGTATAATAGCTAATGGATTTCTTAGCACATTTAAAAGGCTATTGTGATATAAGCAGGGATATTTACGAAATAATAATTTAAATTGAAATATAAAATATAGAACAAGTTTAGTATATTTTTTGTTAGTTTGACAAAATAATTATTCGTCGCTAATAAATATTTTTTGTAACAATTTATCACAATTTATATATGAAAGTTTTCATTAATTTTGTTGTTTAGTGGCTAAAAATTTCGTCATGTATATATATTTTTGTCACGAAATATATTTCGTCACCCATATTTGACTTTTGGAGACGAAAAATTTCGTCAACTTTACATCTTACCGTGACGAAATTATTTCCTCATCAATGATCAACATATGTGACAAATTTATTCGTCAACTAAAGTTATATATACAGTACTGAATAACTATTTGGTGACGAAAATGACAGTTTTTGGTGATAAAATGTTGTTTTATTGGTGACAAAAAATTTCGTCATCAAAGTAATTTTATTGGTGACGAAATTATTTTTTCTCACGGTGATTTTTAGTGACAAACATTCAATGACGAAACTAGTGACGAAAATATTTCCTCACAAATATCTATAGTGACGAAATTAGCTCTTTCGAGACAAAAAATTTTCGTCATTCAAGACCCAACTTGTTGTAGTGGGACAATGATTAGATTGCTAGCCACAATGGTGAGGAACAATGGTTGAGATGATGGCGACTTGATTGCCGGCAACTATGTTGAGGAGGAACACCTATGGCTCTCTGTCTCTTGTTTTCTCCCTCCCTCTGAGTACACTTTATTGATTAATACAATATTAGATACTACCCGGGTGATATATGCGATGTGTGTATAATTCAAATAAGTAAGAAGAAAAATGAATAATCAAAAAATTAATATTATATATAATATATTTGTTGTCCAAGTGTAAATGTATTCTTAATGAGATCGAAGGTCTTGTGCTCAAACCCTCTATTTATAATTTTTTATTGAGTTAATTATCTAAAAGTCTTATTTACAAATGTTATGGTTGCTCAGGTTTTATCTAAGATTTTTTGAATCAATAAGTCTTATTTAGTAAAACTGAGAATATTATCAATTTTTTCTAATTTTGAAAACTAAGAACATTATCAATTTTGTATAGTAGTATTTCAGATAATTATTTCACTAACTGATGAAAAAAAAAACAGAGTATGAGATTAAACATTTTTGTCCTTCTACTTATTAGTTTGATTTAACTATCCAATTAAATCAATAACATTATCAGTTTTTTCATTTTTAATTTTTAACTTTTAATTTTTTTTATTTTTTTAAACTTTGCACATCAATATTCTATCATCATGATCCTTTATAAATATAAAATTTTTAGTTTTGCACAACAAAAATAATTTAGTTTTTTATTTTGTTTGCACATAATTTTTTAAAAGTTGATATTTTAAAGTTTTGAAAATCAAAATAAATGTTAAATTATCATATTCCTTTATAGATAATCATAAATGATAAACAATCATTGTTTGAAAGGTAATTTCGACTATTAAAAATTTATAGGATTTGAAGGTCTAAAAATTTTTACTTAAGACTTTAATAGAGTATAAATTCATAAATTAAAATTTGTATGTAAATGTTTTTTTTTTATAATTATTTTAGGCTACGTCCTTCATCCAAATTAACCTTATAATGGTAGAGTTTTTTTGAAAACGTAAGGGGACCGCCCCCTGCCCTTCGAAATCAATCCTTGGATTCCATGCACCCATTCACT
The DNA here is from genome assembly GCA_025200525.1 of Camellia lanceoleosa. Taxonomy (NCBI): domain Eukaryota; kingdom Viridiplantae; phylum Streptophyta; class Magnoliopsida; order Ericales; family Theaceae; genus Camellia; species Camellia lanceoleosa. Next base: position 350,175 of record CM045770.1, read on the forward strand.
TAACACAATACATATATATATATATATAGGACAAAATTTAATAGATTATCAAAGTGCAAAGATGGATAACAGTTCAATTGTAAATGGGTTGCTTTTGAAATGCACATACACTACGAGATTCCAAATTTCACATATAAAAAGTATAACATTTACTTATTATAAGGAGAAAGAAAAATGAAAAAGAAAAAGAAAAAGCAAAAGCAAAAGCAAAAGCAAAGAAGAATAGATAGATAAAGGAAGGCACTAAAGAAACACTGACAGTATGTTTTCGACTGAATTGGATTAAAATAAAATAAGATAAAATAAAAGCATGTTAAACACTGAAGAATGCAAAAATAACTGTACTGGTGAAGGATTAAACTGATTCAAAATGTGTTTAGTATTTATTTTCTTTAAAAATGGGGTTTCTTTTAAATCTTCCATTCTTCTTGTTATTCATTATAGTGGTTGAATTATGAAAATTTCAAAATAGGATGAAACAATTGTGGGAGAGAGACAGAGAGAGAGTAAAGTGGAATCAGAATAGACTAACATGTCATAAAAGAACAACTTTACATAGCTAGCCATAAATACCAAGTAAGTGCCAATGGCTTTGTGACCTCGGTGCAACATTTAGGTGTTTGCAAGGGAAAAGTTGAGGGTTTAACTCCTCCATAGTACTAATTTAACAATTAATAACTGATTTTTATTGATATATATATATATATATATTTATCTATACCAAATGAGTAATAATGTGCAAAAGTGAAAAAGTGGAAAATAATGTGTTCATAGCAATGTATAGATTGAGCCTTTTTGCCAATATCACACCACCACCACCACCACCGCTACATTATCTCTTACAAGAAGTCATTAAAACATAAGAAGAGAGCAACTTGCAAAGATTTTTGGACATGGAAAGTGGGATTATCGCAATTAGCCCAATCCTTACAAAAGTAAAAGAAAACCACCACCACCATCATCATAGATATATTCTCATGACAGCTTCACCAGTACCAGCCTCCACCATGATCCAATGCCCTTTGTAGCCACCCCTGCCGCGCCAACCGTAGTCCTAGAGGAGGAGAGGAGCGTAACATGGCATAGCATACACACAACGGATGAGACAAAGGTGGGCTTTCTTTCACCTATCCAGGCTCCATCTTCAAGAAAAAAAAAAGCTCAAAGGAACTTACTAATAAGTGGTTGCATTTTTTGTAAAATAATATAATCAAATCATATATATGTGAACAGAAGAAAAGAAAAGAAAAGAAACATGCTGTTGGATTGGAGGCCCCACGTACACTTAACTTCTACTTTCCCTTCACGGGTATTATTGTCCTATCCTTGAAAAAAAAAATCATACACACACACAAAATAACCTAATGATAGGGGAAAAATTCATATCAAATTTTTTTTTTTTCTTCTCTCTTATTTATTCAAAAAAAAAAAAAGGAAAGAAATTAAAATCTTTCATTTTCTCTCACAACTTATATAATCATTTTTTTTTCCTTTTATCTCCTAATTTACCAAACGTAATAGAAGTATTTTGTTGGGCACCCCACTTCTTAACACATCGCATCCCAAAATTAAAAATTTGGCTTTTATCTTTGAATATTCTAATTAATTCCAACATTACCCCCACCCTAAACCAACCCCTTCCACCACCTCCTCCCCACCATCCGCTGTCTCCTTTTCTTTTTCTTCTCATCCCGTCATCTATTATTTGCCTTTTCTTCTTCTTCTTTCTCTTCCCCTATCTAAACCCTAGATCTAGGGTTTATGGTGCCAAGGAGAAAAGGGGGGATCGTTAGTCACAGCTGGCCAGGAGGGTTAATTCGCAAATTGTAGAGGTTGGTGGGGTGGGTTTTACGAGTGAGGGATGGAGTTGGTTTAAGGTTTCGACTATGGAAAACGGTTTCAGGATTGTAAGAGGGACAACGGAGGAGGGTCATAGCAGTGGGGGAGGGTTTCAAGACTGTAAATGGGACAACGGAGTAGGGTAGTTGCAACGGGGAGGGATTGAATTAGTATTTCACAACAAATTTGTAAAAATGAAAAAATACACACACAACTAAAAAAAATCAATCATTAAAAAAAAAATCCATATACACAAGTAAAAATGAAAAAATAAATATCCTTTAAAACAATACTTTGTAATTCTCATCACTATATTTGATTAATCATGTTCTTACAATTAAAACAAATCAATCATTAGACCTAATATCATATAAGCGAATAAAAATAGACTTTCCACCAAAATTTTCTAATTTTACCCTCTTTTATATTCATTTCTATGCAAGATTGTATAAACTTCTACAAAACTCCTAACAATTTTAATCTATATTAAATTAAAAATCACCAAAACTCAAATCATATATATAATTTTTATTTCTCAACGGGAAGGAATGGATCCCCCCCTTCCCAAAACCCCATCACTATTTGTAGCCGACTTTTTCGCGCCCCCTTTCAGAAGGTTCGAAAGAAGCCCTATAGTTCAAACTCCCGTAGTTCTGAATCTAATCTCACAAGTGCAATGTGAAATTGATAAACACCAAAAAATCCAAATCCAATAAAATCTTTTGAAAAATCCATTTTGAATCAAATGCCAAAGATAGACTGTTTTGTCAGATACAGAGTCGTCACCTAAATATTTTTTGAGAAAATTTAGGAAACCCATAACTCGTGCCAAAGGCCACGTGTCCGTCATCACCAAGATTGTCTTGGCTCAGGAACTTAGGTACGAGAAGGGAATGTCATAAATTGAACACCCCCGCTCGTCCGATCAAAGATTGGCTTCTACTAATCATGATATGATTTTTATCAACATTATATGCTCTTGTTCTGATTATTAGGCTAGTATTTACTATGTGATGCGCACAAGTAAGTATAGACTAGTTTGCCCGAATTGAAACATTCCAATTTCATTTTATTTTTATTTTTATTGAAAAGGGTTTGATTTTGCCACTTAACAAAGTGGGCTTAAAGTTTGTGAACTTGTCACTGGACAAAGTAGGCTTAAAACGTACATTTATTGAATCATTCCAATTCAAGCAACAAACCTTCATCCGCAGGCATGCAAACAATTTAACAAGTAAGCATTTAGCCTCATGTTAAGCATGCGAATCATGGCAATCACTCACACTCACGCAAGTATGCTAAAACTCTAAAAACTCACATAGTACTCCAAGCTAGGATAAAACAAAAGAGTTAGAAAAAAATGCATGATTCCTAACTATATAAGATGACTAATGCAACTAAAATAAGCTCGGCCACTTAACATGGCATATGAATCGATTTGATAACATGCGGTCTAAGCACGTATTCAAAGAAGTATTGAAATGACAATATAGTTAGAATGATAAACCGAGCCTCAGTGCATGCAATACAAATGAATGGATGTAAACATGCGATATGCTAATTGAAACGTGATGTCTATAATCTAACCATCAAAAACGGATAAATAAAAGGGAGAAAGACATGGGGTTGGAAGACATACACATTATTACATTTGCATTCTCACGAAGGAGAATGAATTAAGCTAACTAGCTAACTAAGTTAAGCTAATTATTACAAACCGAATGAAATAAATTAACTAACTATTCTAAGCTAATTAAATAAGTACAGCAATTAAATAATTTAACTAGGCTAAGCTAATGAAATATTTACAACACAAACTAATTTAATTAATCAAAACTAATTAAATAAGTATAAAACAAACTAATTAGCTACAACTAATTAATTACAACAAATAAATGGCTAAATGCTAATTAAACTAATTAACTATTCCCAGGAAGCAAAGGAGGCCCATGTATGCTCGATTTCCACCCAAAGAACATCCACTGTCTGCCCTCAGAAGCCTCTGTTGCACAATCTTTGCACTGGTTTTCCATCTCCAGGTCAAAGCTGCTCTGCTTCACAAACATTCTGCTCAAAATTCATTGGTGGCCGACAGGGGGCCGGTTGGCCACTGATGATGGTCAGTCGACCACTAATGGTGGCCGGTCGGCTACTGATGAGGCCTGTCGGCCACTGCTGATTTGGACTTCCTTGCTGCAACAAAGAGCAAACAGAGTAGGACAGTGTATTTCTCAAGGATTGTTTGTACTGTATATCCCTCCTTATCATCAAAAACATCTCAAAGGAGTGATACCCTTAGCTCTTAAACAATCAATCAAGCAATTTCATTGCATGATAGCCAAAGAACCAAGATGTATAAGTTTAATAAATGCATAAATAAGACTCAAAACTTTCACCCTATCATGCATGATCAAGGGTAATGGTGATCTTGAAAACTTGGCGCATTTCATCACTAAGTATGAAATGTCCCAAATTTCCTTATGTTCAATTAACGTCCGATTGAACACAGCAAAACACAATCAAATTCTTATTTTTCACCGTTTAGTAGTAACTTTTTAGTTACTCATTTTAGATTACCAACCGTTCTTTAACCAATTAAGTCCATTGGTAAATCAAGTCCTCTAAAGAGAAAGAAATGTCAAACAAGGGGAGGTTTAAGGCAAGAGAAAGGTGGCATGCCGTTGGTAATGAACCTCCAAAAGATGATTAAGTCATTAAGCATGAGTATCAATCTCAAGCTTACACAATCCCAAGGTTGAAATAACCCTCAAAGCAAATGAAAAAGTTAAGAAATAAGGGAGGTTGCAGAGATTAAAAGTGCAGAATTAAGTGAGAAAAGTACTAAAACAATGCAATCAACTCAAACAAGTGGTGTCTAAAAGTTTAGAACACCGAGCTTGTGAGGACACTTATACTACAAGCATGCAAAAGAAGACTCGAATGTCTTAACCAACCCAAAATAGAGTCAAAACAGTCCTAAATAGAGCCTAAAACAGGCTGGAGTTAAGCTAGAAAATTAAGCTACCATATGGAGCTAACTAGCCTAGCAAACAAGACATAAGAATGGGAGGCTAACCCGTCCAATTTTGGACTTCAAAACATGATTTTCACCACTGAAAATACTCTGAAATTCAGTGTTCAAAAGCCCAAAAAAAGATAGTTTGAAAGTGGGAAACAAAGGTAGAAAGCCCTTTTAAACAAGGAATAAAGAAGGGTGAACAACCCCCTAACCTTAAATGGCCTAAAACCACCAATTTCAGCCCACAAAAACAGAGTTTTTATAGCCCAAAAACAATGGGAAAAAGATAGAAAAACAAGCATTCAAAGTAAGGTAAAAAGGAAAATGTTATACCTCTTGAAGCAAAGATCAACTTTAAGCAACAATTCAAGCTAAAATCACTTTCAAGAGCTCCAAGAAGGCCTCAAGAAACCTCAGCTCAAAGGTGATCAATTTTGGTTAAGGAGGTATATGCAAAAATGTAGTACATGTAGGCAAGTATGCACAAATTTGCAAGAGAGAGAGAAAAATATAGACAGAGAGAGAAAGAGAGAGAGAGATTTTTGTTCCAAAAATTCTAACCCCCAAAAATGAGAGAGGAGCCCCCATATATATAGAAAACATGAATTCTATACAAGGAGATCCAGCCCTACATGTGGATGCAGATGCATGCATCTGTACAAACAGCTGGCACAACTGACATAAAATATTTGCAAAACACATTGGTGGCTGACTGGCTATACCAATGGCCAACAGCCAGAAGACATGGCTGACAGCCCATGGTGATGGCCGACAGGTCACCAAAAAGTTCAGGCTTGAAACACCAAGGTTTTGGTCCAAAAACAAGGTGACAGGAGTGTGAGGCTCAAAGCTATGGCATTCTGTCGAGGACTTCGAGCGCTTGGCGAGCACATGCAATCATAATCATCAAGTACACAATTGACGATATCCAAGTCTTGAGAATGGTCAAAAATGAAATGTCTACACTATTCTCTATACTTCATTTAATGGGCCCCATTTTGGGCCTACAAGATGATCTGAATCATAAACCTTGCAATGATATATGTATAAAAAATTAATTTCATCGAATATCACTAGACACAAACAAATTATATTTTATTTTTAAAAATGAACAGTAATTTTGAGTTTAAACTTAAATTATCCAAGTTATTAAAAAAAAAAATATTTTGGTTTACATTATGTTTTCAAAAAAGATAAAATAACAAAACAAACTCAGAAATTGCTTCTCTCTCTCTCTCTCTAAACTTTTCTTCCCTTAAGGTTTTGTTTGTGTGCAACAGTCGGGATAGGAGAGGGTTCTAGCAACCTCTAGCATCCTCTCTTTTTACCCCTCTTTCTCTTTCGTTTCCTTGCTTTTTTATTCAAATAACTTGGAAACTTTATCTTTCCACCCTTCTCCCTCTTTTTGTGAGGTATTCTCTCCCTTCTGCCTTAACTCTGGTCGTGACCTTCACCAGATTCGCCTTCACTCTCCTCCATCGCTACCACGTCACTGTCTCTTGCTCAACCACCATCAACTTGATCTGCCGCCTTCCAACTCTTCTTTGCCAAATCTACCACCTTCCTTCAACCAGATCTACCGCATTTCGTCACCGGATCATCCACCACCACAAATTGGGCATTTTGGGTTTGAGGATTTTTGTGTTTTTTCCGTCTTTTTTGATATGATTGTAACTTTCCCACACAAATAAATGTAGCCTATGTATTTATCTCAAGCTTAAGATATTATCAAACTCTTATGATTGACTTCTATTTCGCAATATAAATTTTATTTCTTGATATATGTACAATTTCTCCTTAGTGCTTCATTTGAGGATATTTCCTTTATTTTTTGAACTAGGATTTTTTCTTAATTTAGTGTAAGCTTCTTGCTAATCTCCTTATAAATGTCGTTTGGCTAATCTTACTTTAATGAAAATTACTATTGATAAATAAATTTAAAATAAATAAATAAATAAAAGAAGAAGAAGAAAGACTTAGAAATTGCTTCTAACATGGCCAACTGAGGGGGACCACATATTACAACATGAAAAATAGAGAAATTATCCAATCCTTTGATCCATCGGGACATTAATGGCTAATTTATAACCCAAAAAACAAGACTAAAGATAACAGACAAATCATAAACTAGAGAAAGAAAGAACTGCTTGAAGCACAGGATGATAAAAATTGTACTTCCTAAATTCTTTACAAAATTGAAATGTCTGCAGCTCCATTTCAAACACAAAAATCACACAGATCAATTAAGTCATATCCAAATGCAGAAAAATAAGAATGTATAGCAAGATCCCATCCCTAAATCATGATTGGGGAATAGCAAAAGCATCAACGGTACTCAAGAAGTAGAATTCACTATTCCTTTTATATACTTCGAAAGGTGTACCCTTTGTCAAACAAGAACTTAGCAACGATATGGGGAAATTACATGCATTCTTACAAATTACAAGTTTCTTTTTTATTTTGTTTGATGAATGTGGCAATTGTAAATCAACAGCAATGACAAATGAGACAGTATTCTTGCACTTCTCCATTTCTTTTGTTTATTGGTGTTTTACTGTAAGAGCAGTATACAACATCACCTTCTCAGTATAATTGTCAGTTTAACGATTGTTAAGCAAGCAGCTGAGGATTGGTGTTCTTTTGCGTTTTGAACCCCAGCAAACATCGATCTTGACAATCTTTCTTTTGGTCCCAAGATAATCTTGACAGTTTGGAGCGCCACAATGGCACTTCACCTCAGGTCCGAACTGCACAAATCTACAAAACCAAAGAGCATAGAACTCTTAGTCTTGCAACATATTTTACCTATTCATGTCTGGAATCCCATTTAATGGCATCCCAGGGCGGATTTATAATCATCAGGCCCTACAATTTTTTACTTATCAAACAATTAACCTACAATTAAACAAGAATTTTTTTACAATTTCAATTAACCTACAATTTTTTTTTATAATCATAACAAAATTACATATGAAGCCCAGAACTTCCGTATGAAAATCACCGTCACCACAGAGAGAGAGAGAGAGAGACCACATGTACAGGACCCTAACAAGAAAATAAGTGTGATACATGAAACGAGGCAACATAGTGAGACCACTATAAGTGTCTAACAATTGTTCATTACAGAATAATTTCATCATAATCTGTTTACTGACGATGTTAATCATTTGACTACCCTAATTTAAAATATAGTGAATGCTAGTGATGAAAAATAAAGCACTACAAACAAGAAACAATAATTGAAACTTGAAAATAAATTAAAACATACCGGTAATCATATGTTAATGGTTCCCCAATCTTAATAGATTGAGCAGCGAAGACGCCAACACGTGTCTCCCCTTCCACTTGCCTGCAGAAACACAAAAAAAGGTCAGAATCTGTTTTGTGTGAAGCAGTCAAATTCTGATATCAGAGGAAGATTCTTCAACCACGTTCTACTATACTCTTTAAATACTATTAGACATGCCAATGCTCAACAAATAGATACAAGAAACTCGCACAGATAGTGTCAAAGAATCACATCCACTAAAATAACAAAAAAAAATGATGGGACCATATCAATCTGGCACACAAAATCTATTACCAAAATGAACAAAAGGTGAAACTGTAAGATCATAGACAGATCACCAAAAAAAATGGAATGAAAAAACTGAGGCCACTGAAAAGAACCTCCAAATTCTACTATCTTAAACTATGAAGCACGTATACTTAAAAAATGGAGACGAATCTATATCGGATACTTATCGGAAACCGATACTTCTTGGAGACTCACGGATATGTATCGGATACTTCTTAATTAATTTTTTTATTAATTTTGATGTATCAGATACTTAAAGTCACATATTACTTTTAATACTTTGTTTAGTTCTTTGATAAGATGAATATAGTGAAAGTTAAAGTAGAAAAATTTGTCAAATTGACGTGTCCTTATTGTCTTTCTCACTTCTCTCTCACTCTCTCACGTTTCTTCTCTCTGTTCTCGTTCTTTTTTGGGTGTCGGCATGTAAGGATAATGTTTAATTTGCATTTGCTTTTGCTTTTAGTTTTGGATGTTTTATGAGTGACTCTTTGCTTAATAGGAATCTCTCTCTTTATTAATTTACTTTAGGTTTCATTTTCATGCATATTACATTATTAAAATTATAAAAAATAATTTCTTTTTACAATCGTATCCTCGCCGTACCCGTATTCTACTGTTTCAAATTTTGGGGTATTGCCATATCCCCGTATCCGTGCTTCCTAGATCGTAAAAAACTATATCAAAAAGCATTTTGGGGGGAAAATATGGACCAAAAATTCGCTCAATAAGGTACAGGTTCCATAAATAGGATTAAAAATCATGACTTTCTACTATATAATTATCAGCTTAAATGAGCAAGTTTTATAGTGGTGTTGAACTTTCAAGTACCCCATCATCTGATTTATCTATAGCATTAGGAAACATAGGCTCCCTAAGGGACATGTGTTCCATAACTCACTTCATGAATGATCCTACTTAGTCTAAAAAATATGATTGAGCAAACAAAAGCACTGTCTTAAAGGACCCTTCCTCGTATATAATAAGAACACTGCCATAAGAGAGAATTACAATTCCATTTTTCTAACACTTCTACACTAAAGAAGTTCTATGATCCCCAAGAAACAGTCAAATGAACAACACCAACCTTCTGATTTAGCAAATGGTGGAAGACAAATATAATGTTATTGAAAACCAGAAGTTAAGATCTATTATATACATTCAACATTCTGCTCCTAGAAGGAAACTGCAGCTTTCTACAGCTAACCTAAAAAATTTGTAGAACTTAGAAGTGGTTCATACTAACCATTTTTCCAGTTTACAGTTGGGATCACAACTATGGTTTAGAAAGCGAGAAGAATTTCCCTTGAAAGTGGCATCAATTGTGAAGTCTTTTCGTATTTCACACATGTAGAAGTTCTTAACGCCTCTGTACTTCATCTCCCATAGCCTTTGTTCACACATAGCATCATCAATAACTGCAACAACAAATAACTTGTGATCTTAAAGGCATGTAGAAGAAAATTTGAACTTTAGTTCCAAGAAAATTTTAAGTCCCTTAGGGAGTGAAGACCAACATAGCACATCATAATATTTGTGATTCTGCATTTCTGTAATATAAAACTCAATTGTAAGAAGTGTGAACCCATGAATGTATAATGTTGAAAATGGGTTATCATATCCTCCTGGACCTGCAAACACTTATCTTTGAACTTCTTATTCAAAATCTAACCCAACTTCACTTGGAAATATCTTATTATTCAGAATCTAACCCACTTTATTCTAAAACTATTCACTAGTTTTAAGAGTTCCATAACCATAATATGCAATGATAAGCTTCACTTAACAGAGAGAGTGAATGAAATTTTATGAAGAAAACTATAGAGAAAAATGTCACCTGTGGCAATCATGAAAAATTGGAATGGTAGACCATAAACCCAACATTCAAATGAATTAATATTAATCACTATACAATCTACACTGTACAAAACCAGCAGGTGACATCCATGGAGGCATGGACTCTTGAAGGAGAATTTTCCATGACCTACCATAAACCACAAATAAATGGTGAAGCAGATATCCTCTCAAAGAAAGTGGCCTAATGCATGCTTTCATTTCACTCCACTTCTTTCTCACTTTCTGCAATCTTATGTCCAAAAATCCTTAAGACTTAATAAACACAGATATGGACATGTGACACATACAATACAACACAACAAACACAAAAAATTCAACCAAAAATATTCACAACACAACATGGAGACGCAAGAAAAAAATATATTTTAAGAATATATAATTATAAAATTCACAAAAACATACTAAATAATATAATAGCACTATTAAAAAGGGGAATTACAAATAAAAAGTAAAAGAAAAAGAAACTCAGGTTTAACCAATATAACAAATCAATACCTGAATTTTTAATTTCTTCAATCTGAACCTAATCTTTTGAATGGGTTCCAATCAGAACCATTCATCTATTCCGTTAGCCAGACTAACGAGAAAAAATTCATCTATGGTTTTTTTCTTGTTTCTCTTTATATTATTTTTTTGGTTATTTTGTTGCAGAATTTTGGTTTGTACAGGCTAAAACTAATTGGATTATAGTTTGATAATTATGAAGAATGACAAATTAGCCCAATAAATATTGTCATTTTAAATTATTGTGGCCCAAATACAATGAAGTTTGGGCGGGCATTTTATCATTCTTTTTTTTTAAAGTTTGGGTTGTAACTCATTCCTCTTAAAAGTGTGGGCAGGCCCAGGCCCATATATTTCTGTGTTTTAAATAAAGTCATTGATTAAGAAAAATGTAAAATCCAAAGCTATAGGAAAAAAAAGAAGAGAAGAATCTGAACCACTTCTTAGCCTGAACTTAGAAACTGCTCATCTCTCATCTCACATCTTTAGTGATTGGAAAACTTCTATTTCAGATCGACAATGGTCAACGTCAATCGCTATTGTGCTTCAATCTGCCCCAATCCATGTTTTTCTTCCTCAAGCTTCCCAATCTGTGGTTTGTCTTCCTTGATCTGCTTCACACAGCCATATCCTCTTGCAAAGTGATGTGCCCAAGCCATATTCCACACCCGTGTAGGTATCTTGTGTCTAACACTGGTATTTAGCTGAAAACGGTGAGCCTATGTAACACAGGGTGGTGGTGGTAAAGGAGATCGTGGTTATGTAAACTATAATGGTAAAATAAGAGAGGTCACTGTTAAGTTACCAATTTTTTCAAAAGTCTAAGCTGTTAAAGGAAATGGACCCAACGATGTATATCTAGCTATCTAACACCTCACTCACGTGTAATCCTGTCTTGCACATAGAGAGACAACAGAGAACTAAACAGAGGAGAAGCAAACAACTAAACAGAGAAGAAGAAACCAAGCTGGATATAATACCAAATGTTAACTGAGATACTTGAACCCAAAACCTCTTTTAACCTGAGTTCTAATACCATATTAAGTTATTAATTTTTTCAAAAGCCTAAGTTGTTAGGAAATAGGGCCAATCATACATATCAAGCTATCTAACAATCACATCTTGTTCTGTTAACTTGACAATGTTCTGAGTTTCAGTCACACTTAACTTGACAGTGGTCAAAGTTTCAGTCAAGTAATAGGGGATATAAGCATGTTTGTTCACCGGATGAGCTGTGAAGCTTGTGTACCTTGCCATTGCTCGCACAGACGAAAATATCACGGAAATGCTTGTGACTAGAATAATGTTAAAGATCAAAATGACATTATCACATTTGTAACCCAAACCAAACCCCCACCCCCCCAACAAAACAAAAAAGAAAATTAAGCTCAAAATATCAGGTAAAGAAAACTACCTTCCCCAATATACTCGATCACAAAATCACCTTTATTAATGGATTCAGCTGCCTCTACTCCCCATCCACAAAATTCAGTCTGCAAACGAATATAACACCATATTCAAAGAACAGTTCACTCGATACTACTGAAAAAATTTAAATTAGTGACTAACGTTTTATTAAGAAAATTGATGAGATTATGAAGCAGAACTTACCTTGACAATTTTGATCTTCTTCTCTTTACGAAATGGTCTGTTTGTGCACATTTCTGAGCAACGACAAGCTTTTGAGCAGCTTATACATTGAACCCTATTAATCACACATTTATAGTATATAAAACACTAATCAAACCCAAAACACTTGAAGTCAAATGCATAGTGAAATCAAGAGATAAATATGTAAACTTGACTGCAAAAGAAGGTTAAAAATAAATGCTTGAAATAGAATGCAACAAAAGACCAATTCTTAGAATTGAATTATCGATCAAATAAAATGTAGGATTGCTTTGTATGAGCTTCTTGGGTTTATTCAACAGAAGCTTTAAACGTCACAAACAGAGAAACTAGATGATCAAATAAGAAGACACAAATTCTTATGCCAAAAAACTACCTCCTTAATTTTCTATTTCCTTATTCTTGTTGTATCGGAAGAGGGTGTTTTGAGGGCCACCAGTTGCATTGACATAGATTTGCTAATTATCACGTGCTAAGAAGCACAAATGCAGACATGGACATGAGACATAACACGCAAACATGTAAATTTTCAAAAAATTGCAAGACAAAACAAACCAGCATGACACAAGAAAAACATATAATTTTATATATTTACATGTTATATATTTATTATATGTCAAATATTTATTCTTATCAAATTCATCAACCTTGGGTATGCTACTTTGGTTGGAGAAAGAAATAAAAAATAAAAACTAAAAAAAATTGGGACACTGCATTTCCCCAACATGTCCTAGTGCGACCCAAAAAAATAAAATAAAACACTTCTTCAAACATGTCCAACATATTTCTAAAGCCTATCTAGCACATGTCGAACACCAATACGTCACCTCCAGAGACATGATTGTGCTTCATAGATCATGAGAGACTGTGTGGCTTATATTTTTTCTTAAAGTTCAAAATAAACATTCATGATGTAGACTAATTACCAAAAAAAAAAAAAACCATGTATTTGGTGATATGGTATCATTAAATTAACTCCTGGAATAAAAAATATAGAGGATCATTGGTATACTTGGGTAGTGAATCTTAAAACATGTGAATTATGACGAGCACGTTGGCTATTTTCTGAAACAGAAAATGGGCCCTCATAAATGTGGAGCCCTAAGTGTTGCATGCATTTGGATGACCATTGGAAATATAATACCTGCAAACGCAATCTTCACAGCATTGTGTAGAACTGCAATTCGTGCAACCAATGTCAGCATCAACATCATTTCGCTTTTTCTTAATAAGGTACACGTCTAATTCAGTTAAGGATGTCAATTTCATAGAATACTAAACATCAATCTGGAGCAAAAAATCATTTAGCCTTGCACAAATGTTAAAGAAACTCAATACTTTTAGTTCAAGGCATACAATTTAATCACAAAATGAGGAAAATATTTAACTGGTTCAGCCTAGTTCAATAAAAGTATGAATAGGATACTACGTCTAATGTGCACGTATGGAGGTGGCTCCATTTTATTCTCCATCATGTCTTTCCAAGTAAAATCAATCTTGAACTCCTCCTTGGTGTAGGGTAGAGGCAAGCGACAAAATATTTCCTAAATTTGAGAGGTGAGACAGTTAGCCTTAACATATAATGATTATATATATAGAGCATCTATAAACTAATTTTTGCAATAGAACAACTGAAAAACTATCTTAGTTTTCCCAAAAATATGTCTTCAAAATTGTCACAATTTCCAGTAAGCCAAGTCTGCATTCAAGGAATCAGGGATAAAGCTTGTAACTTTTTTCTTTCGATTTCCTCCATATTGGGAGGAGAGGAAGGGAAGTGAAAAACTCCATATATCTCAAATAGTAAAAACAGTTGATGACTACTTCCTCCATGCTCCATGTAGTGTATAATTTAAAATAGAGGGTAAATTACAAACACAATCTCTGAGATTTGATTAAAATACGAATCACCCCCAGTGGTTTTGGAAATTACATTCCACCCCCTGAGATTTGTAATTTCATAATAAATCGCCCTTTTTATTAATAAATCATCAAGTCAATTAATAGTTTTTAATAATGTTAGAAATATGTTTCAATTGGTGGCAAACACACCAACTAGAGTGCTAATCGATGTTGAAGCAAAAAAAATTTGACTGTTGTGTCCCCCATGGGGGCAAAAAAAATGATGTTGTCAAAATAATTTTTGCTCTTAGTGCTAATCAAAAAAAAAAGTAAAGGGTTCCCAAGCAACAGAGTGAGAACCGTAATAGCTTGTCGAAAATAAATGAGGATTGAGGATTCGGTTATAATAGTGAAGGTCTGGATACACTTGCTATATCGAAAAAAACTCTACAAAGGGAGGAGCTCTTTAAAAGAAGAGAGAGAAACAAAAAATCAAAAAAAAAAAATAAATAATAAAATAGAGAGATTGGAGATTGAAGTAGATGGCATTGTCCCTATATTATTGAAGAAAAAAAAAAAGCTTTTTTCTTGAAAGGAAAATGCTTTGGTTGATATTTGATAAAATTCTATCTTTTTGTGAAAAAAAAAATGGGAAAAAGAGAAACTTTAAAAATTTGCTGAGTGGTTGTCTTTGACAACAATTTTTTTTTTTTTTTTAAAAAGTTGAAAGGCTAAGGATAGAATCTAGGAATGATGGCCCTATTTATGTGTGGCTAAATGTGATTGATTTAAAAAAAAATGGGCAACAAAAAAAAAACAACAAGGTGTGAATGAAGTTGTGTGCCATTGTGGTGGTGTTTTGGTTGTGGTGTTCCTTTGGAACTTTTTTGTTGTTTGGGTTTTGGGTTACATAGCTAGCATCTTTGGGAACTCCTTTTTACTTTGAGAAGCACTTTTCATTTTTCGGATTTTACATTGCGATTGCGAGAATTTTGAGATGCAAGTGATTTAAGTAAATTTTATTATTGTATAGGAGAGTTATCCAAAAAAAAAAAAAAAAAAAAAAAATTATGAATTTTATTTGTTTAGTTAATTCTGTTAAATAAAAAATACTAACAAGGAAGTATTTGTAATTTTTCAAACCACAGGACTATCTGTATTTTAAACAAACCTCAAGGGGTGTATTTGTAATTTACCCTAAAATATAAAATAAATAAATGCATATAGAAAAAAAGAAATTTCCTAAAGCATTTTTTGTTATATACAATGTTAAAAAAAGGTAACAAAATACTAAAACTCTGACCTCTATGACACTCGTTGGGGCCACATGCTGCTCATTGAACAAGATATATTAGTCCTGTCAGCCAGCCTAATCAATAAAAAATATGAACAAAATAATAAAACCCAAACATAAAGCTTAATTTCTAGATGACAAATGCAATGAGCACAGCCAACATCATGAAACAATCAGTCTAACAAGACCAATAAAATCAATGAGTAATTAAAAAATAATTGCAGGGTAGCAAAGTATTGAAGGTATAGTTACTTCAAATTAATAAAAAAATTCAACATAGCTCAATAGGACCCACATGTTGCCACCTAATATATGTTTAAACAAATGCATACAAAATGATACATAAGAAATCTCGAATCAAACCATTTGTCCTTATTTCAACAAAGGAAGCACAGGCCTCATCGATAGAAGAGCTTTTTTTTTTTCTTGGTCCTAATTCAAACCCTGTATTTTTCATTCAAAAAGAGTGATTTAAGCATTCACAAACTATAAGCTATGAGGACTTCCTTACTCAACTAGAATTGAGAGACTGGCAAGCTTAGCTTAGAGAAAAGGTTACTTCTAATTCCTTTCAAGTAGCGCGAGTGGAAAGGTGAGAGCAAATGGAAGAGATGAGGGCCTATGTCAAATGGGGAAAAAATCAAAATGAATTAAAAGAAGACACCATCTCTATGGCATTCAATCTAATAACAAGGCCAAGATAATTCCATGACCATGACTAGAAAATGCAAAAACTCCTCATTTTTTTATATAAATAAAAAATCACTAAATAGACTTGACCTTTATACCCCAATGTGTATGCAATCAAATTAAACACATTCACCAAATGTATGTTCTAACAAATCTACAAAAAAATTAGAATATTTCACAAATCAGGATAGAGAAACCACCCTGATGAAGGAAAGAAGAAATTGACCTTCTTCTCCAGCCGCCAATCAGTAGGATGCCTCCAACAAACAGCTCGTCCTGGTTGATCGTTTAAATGGATCACGCCCTCTTGAAACGCAGCGCACTTATCATGTGATGCTAACGTGCATCGCACACATCGCCAATATGACTTTTGTTTGCATAAGAAGCATGCCTTTTCAAAATATAGATGACACATACATGAGCAACAATGCAATAATTTAAGACTAATAATACATCAGTATCTGTACAAGAACATTACTTCTTAATTTAAAAAAAAAAAAAATTATGTTTTGATAATCCATAAATATTGAAATATCACAACCAAGAGGAAAAGATATATAGCAAACAGAATATAATCCAGACCAGGCAACCTATATTTGAAAAATGCCGGGTCCAAAAAACAAAACCAAAAAACAGATATGAAACAAGATATTCAGAATTAGTAGATAAAGCACAAGTGTATTTTTGTGAAATTCATCTTGCTTTAGATCCTTATACACTAGTAACTTATTTTGGCTATCACAAACATAAGTTAAGCTCACTAAAATTTTAAAAGAAACACTAGTTTTCTGTAAATAAGCATTAGTAAAATTCATTAAGGGTGTTCAATTCTCGCTATTCCATTGATCAATCTAAAGCAAACGACTTCACATGTTTGACAACCTATGCAAGTAGAGAGTATATTGTACATCAAAGCACAAAAAAGCCCAAAAATACCATCACAGTACAAAATAACAGCAAACTTTTATTTTTTCATTTCTTTATTGAAAAACCAAACATGCAATTTATCTGTACACAAACCATGCATACTAACACAATTCAAAGATTAGATAGTGAACCTAAAAGTAGAATCGAAGATAAGATCATAATGGAGAGAATCATACATGCTGAGGACACTTGAATTTCTTCAAAGAAGAGAAGCAAAGCTTTTCTTTCGCACATGTTGAGTGGAATACACCTTTGCAACCACGAGCAGAGCATAACACCTCCTCCCCAGGATAGATTAAGTTCTGGCAAACTCTGCACTCAACCTGCAATAGATTATGAAAATATTTGACAACACTATTTTATTGGTTCAAAATGAAACATAAAATAATGGAAGTTGCCAATTGCCACCAATGCATCAAACAAAACAGTAACTTCTACTATTTTGTTGTACTAATATCAAAAAGAAAATCAACGTAAATGTTGGAAACACTTAAGGCCATGTTTAAGATATGTTCAATTGAAGTATTCAGAATTCTTTGGTCTACAATTATTATCATAAAAATGGGTAATAATTAATAATCTGATGCCAAGTTCTTTTTGCAAAGCAAAGAAAGTTAGTCTTTAGTTTTTATTTTATGAATTCCTAGCTCCAAGTGTAAATATATCTTATAATGATAAATGGCAAAATAATCATCAGTTTCATTTTCCTAACAAACAGTATTTTTCAAACCAAAATGATTTAATCAGTTTTAGTGACAAAATTAGCCAAAATAATCCAAACCAAATATAGCCTTGACATTTGGATACACCAAAGAGAAGAAAACAATTGAAGAGATTATACTTGTATTGTTGTATAATTGCTATGACATGAGTATAATGCCTTTTTGACACTACATGTTAGTATGTTACATATAACACCATTTTATCCCACATAATAAATTAAAAATATAAAAATATGACCCCTCTTTGTTGAGTCCGCATATCTTTAAATTTGATATTTGATGGATCCGACCTCTACATATGCACCCATACCTGAGTCCGTGTAACATAGTTCAAAACTACTCTCATCTCATGCCATAGATTTTCCATCTCACAAAATTTAAACTACTAAATGCGTTTGAAAGTAACAGTACATGACAAAGTACAAGCATTCATCTCTTCCCATATCAGCATGAATTATCTCACCAAGACAGCATTCAAATTAATAGTTAGCTGGAAGCAGAATTCTAGATTCCATACATTTGCCAAAGATTACTGCTACATCTACTTCAACTATAATTGCCCGGTGCAATGGCAAGAGTTCATGCTATCGAGCATGAAACACAAATTTGATTAAAAAAGCAGCCACTTTCTACTGATACTGCTAAGGTTAGGTTTGTCTCTAGTCTAGCGGCTAGCCTGCAAGCAATGGTGAGATAAGCAGTGAGGCAACACCCTTTTCATTAATTTCATGTTGTATTGTTGCAATCGACCCCATTGTATGGTATGATTGAGCTGAAGAGTGAGCCCTTGTACAGGTTGGGGCACTACCGCAGCTCACTCCACTTTTGTTGTGAACACATAACTAAAACAATGTTTAAAGTAGAGAAGCCCAAACTTTATTAATGCTATATGGGCAGCAACATGCTACAAACTTAAACTCCAACAGGCTGATTCCGCTTTAAATGTTACCAGCATTATAGTCCAAAACCTTAGTAGTAAGGAAACCCATTAAATGTTTAAACTGTTAAAGTGAAACAAGACATTGAACCATTCAGAAACTATAAACTATGAAATAACCTTATTCTGTTGACGTTTGTCCAATATATTCGTAAGTGGCTATGCCATTTCAAATGGCACTATATCCTAGTAGATTGATTCGTAAATTAAATGGTGATATCAAGCTTCCTAACAGAAATTTGTAACTTGTTATTTGTAAAATGTAAGAGGCAAAGTATCATTAGGCTACAGCATTGTAACTTTTAAACTTAACAACATATATGTCAACTACTAGCCTAGTTAACCAGCTTTGTTTTTTACAAGATCTAAGGTTCATTATAGACAACACATGAAAGAAGTTTAAAAAGGATCCACTAGAAGACTCATATCATTGGAAATTTAAACCATTGGCCAATAAATGCAAACTTTTACAAAAAGTATATCTGGTTCTTTAAAAATAATATATTTATCTTGCTTTACCACTTCACATTCATTTACAGTTTAAAACTCCAATAACAATTTGCGCAAGGACTTCCTATTCAGTGTAAAAATATTTCTCCCTTCATGTTTCAACCTCTCACATCTATACTATATACGGAAAATTTCACTTTACCCCCTTATGGTTTGGCCTACGTGTGGATCCCTATCATTTGGAAATAACCACATAAGCCCCATATGATTTGTGGATTAAAATGCACCATTGGCTTTTCCATCTAAACTAACAATGTGTGACAGTCATGCATCTATGTGGAGAGTAAGCTTATTTTAAGATGAAAACACCCCTTATACATCTTCAAATGCCATTCTTTTTTCCCTCTCTAATGTTTTTCACTCTATTCCTCCCCAGTCATCAGCACCTCCTATGCTTGTCAGAAAACACCAATACCCTGTTACTCTGGGACAATAACCTCCAAATGGGGGATCAATGATTCATCTGCATAAAACAAAAGCTAATACTCAAACGATATGCAAGAAGTTTAGGCAATGCAAATCCAATATCTCATATTACACTAAGCAAAGCCTATAACACTAAAACCAGGTTGTAGAAAAAAAAAAAGAAGTCTAGGCAATGCAAATCCCACATCTCATATTACATTATAAGCAAAACCTTTAACACTATAAGCAAAACCTTTAACACTAAAACCAGGTTGTAGAAAAAAAAAAAAAAAATTAGTTTCCAACTTGTAAAATGAACTCAAATCTTGAAATTACAAGCTTGCCTTTGGTCTACTTCCATTGAACCCCCCCACCCCAATTTATGTGATCATCCCACCACTCCCTTTTGTTTTTTTGTTGTTATAAAAGTGATTTTGATTTAATTACAATAATAATTATACATATATATAAATATAATGGCATTAAAATGAGTGTTGAACAGATTATAATTATTCACTTATTCTCATGTATATATCCATATACAGCTATTGTTATCATGATTCCTTTAGTGTAGATTGGTTAAAATGGGTGTTGAACAGAGGTTCCAAATCAAATACATATGCATATTGTGGTTGGTGCGAATTTGTGATCAAATCATTGAGTTTTCATGATTGGGTGATGGTCGCTGGGGTGGGAATGGACTGCGGGGTGGAAGTTGGCAGCCATAGGAGAAAAATGGAGAGAATATATGGCAGCCATGGAAGGAAAGCGGAGAATATATATATACATATATAGAGAGAGAGAGAGAGAGAGAGAGAGAGAGAGAGAGAGATTTATTAAGAAGAGAGTATAAAAGCCAATTCACAAGTTTTGTTAACAGAAGTTGGGGTGTGTTTTAGTCTACAAATCACATTGGCCAAATTTAGTCACAAGTACAAATCGCGTTGGGGTGTGTTATATAGTTATTTCCAAATAACAAGGAGGTGATCCGCACATTGGCCAAACCACAAGGGTATAAAGTGAAATTTGCTGTACTATATACAAAGGGCACACCTCTATTGGTGTCCTGAGGCCCTTTGCCAAATAGATTTTTGTATATCCCAAAATTACTGAAAATACCCTCACCTAATTGAGTCCTGTAACTGAGTTAGTTACCCCCTGAAACTCATCAAATTCATATTCAGATTCAAATCAAAATTTGAACACCACACCACTAAATTAAATGAAGTCTAGGTTAAAGTTACGAATAACAAACAAAACAATATTAAAAATAACAAAAATAGCAGCACAACCCATAAGAGATAACTGGAAATTCATTACAAAGGACACACACAAAACAAAGAAAAAAAATCATCAACATGGAAGCTACAAAGACAAGAATTTACCAGTCTTGGCGAACCAGCAAGGAAGGGAAGGAAGCATTTCGGCTCAGGAACTCCAGACTCAATCTTCATTGCTGCCCAGGCCTTCACATAAGCGTCCAAACTCTTCATTCCCGATGACTTCTTGCTTCGCTCTGCCGACCCCCGAGTCCGAGACCGAGACCGAGACCGAGACCGAGTCCGCCTAAAAACACTAATCCGACTGCCATTACAAATTTTCCCCTTGTGCACGATCGGGAATCGCAAACTCTGGTCCGGATCGCAACACCAACTGTCGCCGTCTCTGCCTAGGGTTTGCACTGGAATGGGGTACGTAGTAGAACCACCCGAATCGCATTGATCGGAAGCAGGTTTTAGGTTCGCGCAGGGGCAGCGAGAGATTGACAGCAACGACGTGTTCAAGATATTGCCCAAGTCAGGCATGGTCGCTTCAAAAACCCTAAAAGCCCTTGTGGTGGTTACGGCAAATTTAGGCTTGGAATATATATATATATATATATGCAAATTTATATATTCGACTGCAGCTGGAGAAACTGAAAGTAGACAGATAGTAGAGAAAGTAGAAAGAGACTCTAACATGGGCGTTGTACAGAGAGAGACAGAGAGAGAAGGGGGGGAGATCTGAGTGTGAATCAGGCAGGGCAGCGGGTTTTTGGAGATAGATCTGAATAAGGGTGGGTGCTTGGGCGGGAAAGCTGAAATTTGTAGTTGCAGAGATCTGGCGTGAAATTACTGAAACATCCTCCGGATATAGGCTCATTTTTTAGCCTACTTCCCTCTCTCATAATAAAATAATAATAATAATAGTAAGGACAAATTACATACACCCCCTCGAAATTTGGCTAAATTACAAATGTACTCCTGAGGTTTGAGAAAAATTACAAATTTCCCCTTAAATGCTATATTTGCATAATAAATTAGGGAGTAATTTGTTATAAATTTAAACTTCATGGGGCAAATTGTTATGAAAATACAAATCTTAAGGGGTGGGATGTAATTTCCCAAACCTCAATGGGATATCTGTAATTTAGCCAAACCTCAACGGAGGTATATGTAATTTGCCCTAATAATAATAATAAGTAATTTGCCCTAATAATTTTAAATAATTTTTTTTTTTTTAAATACACCTAATAAAAATATACTTAAAAAGTATAATATTTGTGATTTTTTTTTATTAAAAAAATCACTAAATAGCAAAAATACAAAAAAAAAAAAAAACAAGAATTTAGTACATTTTTCGTATTTATTAATTTTTAAAAATATTTTCTTATAAATATTTTACTTTTAGATACATCTAAGTAAGGTGTATTTTAAAATTTTAAAAATATTCATTAAAAAATAAAAAAAATACGATAAAATATTTCAATTTAAAAAAAATTAAATTCAAAAAATTAAAATCAAACACAGTAAACAAAACTTGAAAAATAGTCATTGGAGCGTACACATGCTATATGCATTTTTGTCGTATACATTTTTGTGTTTTATATTATTTATTCTTTATGTTACATATTATGTATTTTTTATGATACATATTATATCTTTTTGTAATAAATTATATATTTTTTATTTAAATAGTTTCTAATCACAAAATGTGTATCATTAATATAAAAATATATAATATTATCAAAAAATATATATAATTTTATTTTTAAACTATAATTATTGTAACTCTATAAAAATTATGTAATATATATCATAAAAATAACAAATGCATTGAAGGAAAAAAATCTAGTCATCGTCAAATGAATTTAAAATACAATTAAAACATTTTTCTCTTTAGATGCGATGGCTAAAATAGTTAGCCATTGATTAATTTTTGTCACGGATTCATATGTTCATAGGTTGTTTTGATAATAAGGCCAAGTTTGGGAAAGCTCAAAAAAGTTAAAAAGTCAAAAAATTATTTAAAAAATTAAAAAGTTATCACTATTCATCAAAAATCAACAATTACGATTATAAAATTCTTAATATTAATTTTCTCCTACACATTAATTTATACAATTTTTTAATACACATTTTTTTATAAAAAATCAAAAAGTTAATCCAAAAATTCATATTTTCAACCTTAACTTTTTAGTGTAAAAAAACAAAAAGTGCACTTATTTAAGACACTCCAAACAACTCCTAAGTTAAAATAATTAAAAAGTCACTATAAAAAGGTTAATTATTCTATTTATTTTTTTATACGTCTTTCCGTAAAGAATAATATTATACAAACAAAAAATACATGAGAAACACTACAGCGGATATGCACTTTATAACTAAAAAAAAAAAATTACATAATTTTAATTTTCTAGTCATAACTAAAAAAAAAAAAAATGTCATAATTAAACACAACATAATGTATAACTAAATAACTTATGAGTCATAACTAAAATAACATTATAACTAAATAAGAAAATTGATTATAATTAAAAAAAATGGCATAACAAGGAATACATATGGTATACCATTTTTAAAGAGGTGTATAGTAAAATTTCTCAAAATACATACATAATTTTCATATATAATGATGTAATTCATTGTTGATCTTTCACTTCAAAACAAAATATCATTGAAGATGAATTTATTTACAATAATAATATTGCCACAACATTTTTATAAAAAAAAAAAAAATCATGAATTTTATGAAAGAATCGAATTTTCCTTTCGTAAAAAATTACCAATTCAACTAGGAACAATTCTAAGTCACTAATAGTTATATAGAATATAATAAAAATATGAACGAATTATACTAACAGTCTCTATAGTTTAAGACTTGTATCACTTTAGTCCTTAACTTTTTAATTGTAATACATTTGATCTTAAGTTTTGAATCTCATCCTAAATAAGAAAAATCAAAGATGTTTCATTTGTAAACGGTTCATTTCAAGATCATAGTCGTCATACAACTTGTTTGTTAATTTATATGTTGTTTGAAATGTAATGACTTTTTTTTTTTAATGAATAATGTTGACACTTTCTTGGTTATAAAATTTTATTTGGTTTGGTTTGATTTGATTTTTAAAATCTATTTTTAGAAATTTTTATAAGAAACTAAAAATTAAATTAGTGAAAAAAATTAAAAACACATTATTTTTATATAATTTTATCTTTTGGGAGAGTAAAAGTAATATTTTGATATTTATTTTTATTAAATTAGTTCATATTTTTTCAAAAGTCAAACATGACGCCAAATTTGATGTTATTATTAAACCAATCCATTAAATTAAAAAATATAAAACTAAAAACATTTCAAATATTAAACATATCGATTACACATTAAAAACTTAGGCCTATTTTGGCAAGCTGGTTAAAAATTAGTTTTTTAATTTTTTTTTGATCACATCACATCTCTACTTTTTTACACTTTTTTTAAAAAAATTCAAAAAGTCAGCTTTTAACCAACTTCTCAAAACAACTCTTAATAACCATATATTACATGATAACTATTCAAATCATCTATATATTACATGATCACCATCCAAAAATATCAACAAAAACAATCACTCATTACATGATAATCATTCAAACACATAATAAAATTAATTTGGTAAAAAAAATATATAAAAGATTTATCATTTTTATATAATTTTATCTTTGGTGGGTAGAAATAGTTTTTAAAACTCAAAAATAACTTTTTGACATATATTTTTGTCAAATTAGTTATATTTTATCAAATTGACGAGTTTGCCTTTGAAATTGAGCATTTTTTGTTTGCAAAGGAAACGGTGCTGTCCATTGTTTTTATTTGTAACGAGATTTAAAATTTATGATCAAATGTATCACAATTGAAATATTACG
This sequence comes from Camellia lanceoleosa, assembly GCA_025200525.1. Lineage (NCBI taxonomy): Eukaryota > Viridiplantae > Streptophyta > Magnoliopsida > Ericales > Theaceae > Camellia > Camellia lanceoleosa. The sequence continues at coordinate 375,092 of CM045770.1, forward strand.
GATTAAAATTATATAAGTCCTAAGTTACAGGGACTATTAGTATAATTCGCCATAAAAACATTTATTTTAATCTTACACGACTAAAATTTAAGTAACTAAAAGTGCATTCGCAAATGACTAAATATTTGATAATCCAAAGTTTTTTGTTTTTTCTTTTTAAATTTAATTTACAACCCAGATTCCAAATCCCCTAACTTGTGCAAATATATAACATGTATCTAAACAATCTGAAATATAATCTTTTTACAACCTATAACTATACTATATAGGTACATTATAGATCTATGCATTCAATTATCAATCATTTAAAGAAATTTAATCATCATCTTTAAATTCAAAAGAAAATCAATAATTCAAAATAATTTTAATCATCAACTTTAAATTCAAAAGAAAATTACAAATTTCTACAAACATAATATGTATTAAAGAAATCATACACAATCAAAATGTTACAAGCCCTAAAATATTTCCACATTCTCTTTCCTAATTTTCTCCTCCTATGATCATGGTTTTCCATCCTTGAATAATGCCTATATATACACTTGCAAGACTCCCTTCATTTCGTACAAGAAATCCAGATTTCCTCTTGTCATTGTTCTTCCTTTTCTATCTGTTAGAGATTGTTTGGGATGTCCTAAATAAGTGTACTTTTTGACTTTTTGAACTAAAAAGTTGAGGAAAAAAATGTGGTTGTTTGGGTTAACTTTTTGACTTTTTATGGAAAAATGTGTATTAAAAAATTGTATAAATTAGTGTGTAGGGGAAAATTAAGATTGAGAGTTGTACAGCCGTAATTTTTGAATTTTAGTAAATAGTGATAACTTTTTAACTTTTTAAATAACTTTTTGACTTTTTTTCAACTTGTCAAACTTAGCCTTAATACAATATCAAAGTAATATAAAAGTAAAAATATTTTCATGGGACTCTTTAAATGAGGTTTGCTAGCTATTATAATTAGAGCAATACTAGATATCATGAAAAAACTTTTATGAAAATGATTATGAAAGATTTATGACCCTTGAATTACACTTAAAACAAAGCACCGCACACTAATCAAGGTAATCCAAGGATCATAATTCTTTCATGATTATTTTTATGAAAGTTTTTTCATGATCCCTAGCTTTTTCCTTATAATTAGCACTAATAATACGTAACTCTATTAGTAGAGCTCTAAAGAGCTCTAGTGAGATAGAAGAGAGGGAGAGTAGGGAGAGATAGAGAGAGGAGTATAGGCCCCATCTTCACATGATTATTTTCCACATCATTAAAATTACATTAGAGCTCTCAAACATTATTCTATAACTAATATTATTATATTTTAGTCATTTCAATAGGCTAACTATTATAATAGTAATTTTAACAAAATTCTTGAAAGTTAATTACATTTGAAAAGCCTTGGAGGATCTTTAAACAATTTGTATCTATAGATGAATAAAATAAAGAGGAGCGTTGTGGTACATAGATAAAAATAAAAAATAAAAAAAAAGAATTAGGCAAAATAAAAAATTATTTTTTTTTATATTTTAACTAATAAAAAATGAAAAGTATAATTGAAGCTGTTCTAAACCCTACGACTGCCTATCACTTCCAAATATACTATTGTGACTTGCACACACAAAAAAAGAAAAAAAAAGAAAAAAAAGGATTTTTATTGACAGAGAAGATTGATAAACAAATGTCACCTTCAACCTTTATTTTCGTGTTAATAATTTATAACTAGCCAACCTCTCCCTCAGCATGATCAACAGCTTGAATTCACTTCTGAAAAGAATCTAATTTGCATCCTATCATTATTGATTCCTACTAACAAATAACCAATATTGTAAAATTGTACAAAAAATTAATTAATGAATTAATGAGAGACAGAGAGAGGTAGAGGGAGAGGGAGAGAATCTTCCTCCATGCATGCAATGCAACACACCAGAGTGACCAGACTGGTTGCTTTCTCTAAGCATCAAATATGAAGGAATTGAGCTCGAGCTCGCCGAAGATAACATCATGTCCATCATCACCATAAACACCAAAGTCCTCGTGTGATTGTGATGAGTCGAAGTAAGTCTGTATGTCACTAGGGAAGCTGCACCGTGACTGTGACTGTGACTGTGACTGTGGTGGTGGGTCTGAAGACTCCTCCTCCTCCTCCTGAGGGGTAGACGGGCAGTAGTAGTCGTCAGTCGCTGATGTCATCTCCATCATTTCCTTAAATTTCGATGATTGAAGTAGAAGTCCTAGGGCTGACGCGGCGGCTGTGGCTGGCCGGGACTGAGTTGGAGCCACATCGCTGCTGCTGCAGGTGATTCCGGTAGTGGTCTGTTGGTGTTGGAAGTTTGATCCGAGTTCATAATTAGTGGTGTGAGTAGTAGTAGTTTCAACATTAGAGACTTTAGGTTGATTGGTATTGTTGTTCTTAGGTCTTAGCCATGTTATGTAACCGCTCAGATCAAAGTTGGTAACTGCGTTAAGTCCCCGGTATTCAATGGACGCCATATCATATGCGATTGCAGCCTCTTCTTGCGTAGCTGCACAAATTAATGTGATAATTTAGGCACAATTTGAGTTTTAAAATAATAATAATAATAATAACAATGGAGTTTTGTGTACAGTATAAAAAAAATAAAAGGGGAATTACAGCGCAACAGTGAAAAAAATTACAAAAATATGTCAAGTGTAAATGATTTTGTGATGAGTTGCAAGTAAAAAATTGTGGGGGTGTAAGTGTAACTTGCATCTGTCTGTGTTTGTGTTAAAAAAAAAAAAAGAAAAAAAAAATCCTGTCCACTGAAATATAATTCTCCCAAAAGAAAAAATGATAAAAATTTTGGAAGACTTTGGGTATGGTTGTGATTGATAGAGTATTACCTTTAATATTTTAATTGATTGTCACATCATTAAACTTGAAAATTAAAAAGATATTTAGGATGATCTAAATAAGTATATTTTTATATTTTTGACTTTTTACCAAAAGATGTACAAAAAAATAGAAAGATAATATAACCAAAAAAATAAATAAAACGATAAAAAAAAAATACATTAAAATAGAAGATACCAAATAGTGCCTAAGTCTAATTTTTTGTCCTAAATAACAATGCTATATATATATCCTTTGCACTTGCAACTTTCCCAACATGGGTCTCCAAAATTGTATTTATCCAATCACTTACATTTATAATCCCATAATTTACATTTCAAGTAATTTTTAATTAAAAAAAAATTAGTTTACAAGATTGTTAGTGAAGAAATTATTTTTTGAATAAAAGATCAGGCAACATAACTACATATATTTTATTATATAAAGCATATACCTTAGTTGGTGTGATCATAACCGCATTTATTTATTATTTATCTTTTATTTTTTTTTGTAAGAATGCCATTCACATAACTTCAGCATCCAATAACTATAGAATGATTTTTCTAAATGTTCTCACTATAACATATGAGAGTTTTATAGATCAAAGCAAAAATTTCGCTGCAAAAGACATTTAGGGACCAATTTTTATTAGTATAAGGATAGTCGCTAAAAGTTCATATCGAAAAGTAAAAAAGAGACTTTTAGCAACAAAATTTTGAAAATGTCACTAATAAGTAGATGTTTATGGACAAAATAATTTGGTCTCAAAATGTTTTATTTTTTGAAACAAAAAATTTGGTCTCAAAAGGATAATAACTTATCACTAATGTCCAATTTTTGTTGCTAAAAATATAATGACAACATTTTTCGCAACAAAATTATTTGATCCCTAAAAAATAATTTTGTCCCTAAATTTTAATCTCTAAAACCTTAATTTTTTGTAGTGTTTTTCTCATTCAAACTATTCAAAAATTGTTGAATAGTTTTATTCATGCATCAAATTGTCCATTAATTATACAAATCCACTTTTTAAACTCATTTTCTAAAATTAATGATGTGTAAGTGATATAATTAATTGATAATTAGAGAAAATATGAGATAAAATGTTACATTTAATATCATAATTAATTGCCACATCATTGAACTTAAAAAATGAATCTAATTTTTTTCTTGAATAACAATGCTCAAAATTTAAATATAAAATTATCGATGCATTTGTGTTTGTACCTAAGATATAAATCACATTAATAATTCAGGAAAATGTTCTAGACCACTAATTCAAGAGCTTTAATAGCTCTAATATTGGTGTGAGTCCCACATGATGGGATGTTTTGGCCTTGTATCTTTTTTTATTATTTTCCAACTCATTAGAGCAATTATTGCTCCAAAATTAGTGGTACCAATCACTACTCAATAATTCATTCAACACATGGCACCTGTTGGTCTTTGACATGTAGCCATTTGTAAAAGAGAGAGATTAAGGCCTTGCTCAAGAGTAGGGTTGTGTAAAATATTACCTAATCTGTTAAAATCGTACCAATTCGCATCAATCCGCACTGCTCTATCCGTCAACTATGGAGTGAACTTTAAAATTTATAATCCACCTTTCAAACCGTTCTACTCCGCTATAGTTAATACATATATATTTTTTAATCTCCAATGAAATGTCAAAGTAAAAATGGGTGTGAGAGATATTTAAAATGTGAAATTTGTTTCAAATTAGTAGTTATATATATGAAACATATTATATAAAATTAATTTGTATAATATATATAAAAAATATTATGCAAATTAGTGTTATATATTATGCAAATGTTTGATAATTAGTTAAAATATTCTTCAATCCGCCAATCTTCCCAAACCGCGATTTGTTAATCCGCTATTAATCCGTCAATCTGTCATTTGATTTGTAATTTTACTCTCAAACTGCTTGAACCGCACAACGCACACCCCTACAGTGCAAAGTCATTACCGCTAGAAAGGGTCTAAGTTCGTTTAAGTTTTTCGAAGGTCCAAAGTTGTTCAGAATTTTTGAAAGGTGAAGGAGTTTCATCATTATTTATCATCATCATCATCAAAACTTAATAACAGGAATTACCATATGTCCCAAGATAGAGGTATTTGTTGCCAAAAACTCTGCCAATCCTAGCTTCCCATCTTCCATTATGATGATGTCTGCTTATTGACGTCAAAATACAATAAGTATAAAGAACAACACATTTGCCATCTTGAATTTGTGATAAGAAGATAGGCAACTTGAGCTATATATGGATTATAATAGTGGCAAAAATGCCAAAATTTAAATTATAACTAAATTAACATCGACAATTAATACTTTACTTGCATCTCAAAGTCAATAGTTATTAAAATTTGCGTTCATAAAATTTGAAGAAACATCAAAAGAAACAAGTTGCGTGTTGAATCATATCATGCATTTGATTAGGAGACTTATAGTATTATTGGAAAATAACAGGTTTAGCTTTCTATGGATAACAACCACACACACACACACAAAAATAAATAAATAAAAAATAAAAAGGAAAATTATCAAAGAACTGTTTTTTCAATGACAGACAAATAAACAAGCAATTAACAAATAATATGCAAATCTTTTTGTTACCTTGCAACTCCTCTGTATTTTGATACCCCTCGAGAAAAGCCACTACTTTTCCTGCAGGATCAACACAAAATTTACCTTGATTCAAAATATATAGCTTATTACTTTTCTTTCCGATAGCTTTTAATTAGTAATGAAGTTTACCTTCTCAGTGATCCAATAAATTCTTCTCTGGATATACCCTCGATTTCTAACAGTTGTTTTTGGTAAGTTGGTAACTACATTTATTAATGCATATCACTTAATTTGTTAATCTTAAGATTAGCTGAAGAAATTATAGGCTAAAAAATAAAAAATAAACTCTCTGAGTCCAATGAATATTAATTACGGGAAAGTTGAGAACGGTTTCTGGACCCCAATATTTCAATGCTGCCAAATCATAAGCATGAGCAGCAGCTTCTTCATCATCATAGGCACCTGAATTACCAACACCAAAAAATAAAATAAGAGCCACCAAGTGACCATCTTCCTAGAAATAATTACGAAAAAAAAGGAAATATATTAATTGGAACATACCAAGATAGACTGCATCATTTCATTAGGATTCCACAAAACCAGCCACCAGCACCACCAATGCAATAATAGCAGAAAGAAATCAATAAAATTGCTCTAAAGATATGTTTGAAGAAATATATATATATACATAATATGAGGAGAGAATGATATTGAACCTTGTCTTCCTTTCTTGTTTTGTGATTCATTCCAGCAATTCTTGTCCCACAAATGAGCTTCATACCTTCCTGTCCATCGATGCCTTGACCAATCACAATAACAGTAGCCATTTAAGTAAAGCAAAAGAAGACCATTAACAGCACTGAAACTAACTTAATTTGATTGAAATGTTAAAGAAATTAATTATTATATTCTTCTACCTTGTAACTCCTCGGTAAATTGAGCTACGTTGAGGAGGGGAGTCTCTTGGGACAGTTTTTCGTGTTCTTTTCACCTTCATCGCTGAACTGGTATTAGTTTTAGTATTACTAGTACACTTTGCATTGTTCTTCGTGTTTTGCTGTGATAACTCCATGAAATGAAACGCTGCTAATTCCTACGTCGAAAAAGAAGGAAAAAAAAGAAAAGAAGAAAGGATAATATAAGATATAAAAAAAACAAAGTGGAGATATGACTGGGTCTCCAATGAAGGGGGCTTATAAAGGGGAGGGGTGGCAGTGAAGAGAGGTCTACAGTAAAGAATGGTTTTGGAAGAAAGTGAAAAGTGTGTGCTGGCAAAGTAGAGAGGTAGCCGGCAAGGGAGGATGATTTTGTGCCGTCTCTAACCGGCTCTTGTGGCCTTTTCTCTCTTGTCCTCATCTCTACTTTGTGTTATGTGATGTTCCAATTGTATTGAAAGTGAAATAAGCACAGTCCTCATAAGCCTGTTGATACACAGGGAGCCTCTATTACTTTATGTTATATATGTTTCCAATCTAACAGTTTTTGGTTTATTTGGTAACCATCTTTCAAATTATTTTGTAATGAAAAAAAAAAACTGAAAATTACTTTAAACATCAAAGCAATACTTACTTAGTCCAATTAGGTTGCCCCACCCAAGGTGAAATTCTGTGGATGGTTAGCTTGGAAAGGCAGACTTAAAACTTCAACTTTTTTGAAGAGGATTGGTGTGTTGAATCTGGAAGCTAGTTCGTTGTGCTTATTGTGCAAAGCAGAGGAGGAGACAGTGAACCATGTATTACTGTTCTGTCCTCTGGTATGGAATGTGTGGACTGATATGTTGAAGTGGTGGGATTTGGTTTGGGTGTTGCCGGGATCAGTTGAAGTTTTATTGTATTGGTGGGCAGGTTTCAAGTTCAAAAAGGTGATTCAAACAATGTGGAAAGCTGTTCCCTTAGCAGTATGTGGTCAATTTGGAAAGCTAGGAATGAGTGCCTTTTTAAAGGAAAGATTGTCGATCGGAATGAATTATCTGAAATGGTGAAAGTGAGGGTAGCACTATGGAGTAAACAAAGCATAAGAGGTTTGCACTATTCAGTGGAGGATATTGTCACCAACCTTGATAGGATCAAAGCTTGATTGTGGTGGTGATGGTTGCTGTGCTGGTGTTTTTGGTTTCTATAACAGTGGGAGTGGCTGGAGTTTGTTTTCTGTTGTTTTTCTTGTTTTGCTTGGGTTGGTTTCTCATCAACTCAAGGTTCGCTAGCATATGATTGTGCTCGATTTACAGTGCCAACCTAGTTGGGATCGCTTATTTTAGCTATGATGCTCGTAGCCTTCCCCTTACTTTATTGATGTTTGTATGAGCTGTATCTTATTTTCATCAATAAAGTACCTATTTGCTTATAAAATAAAAAATAAAAAAAATACACAAAAAGGCATGGTCAATCATATATATGCAACACAAACACAATCAATGGTTAAAGAAAATTCAACCAACAAGAAAACAAAATACAGACAAGGTAGGCTCTCAACCCAAACGACCACAGCTCCACTAAAACCAAAGCAGCGCAATCACAACACAACGATGTGAAGCCGAAACAGACCACACCCTATTTGGGTGACAAATTCTTGGCCAAATTTTAAAGGGATTTAGGTGTAAATCTTGATAGGTGGATTTATTGTCTAGTAGGTCTTATGATAATTAATGATAGTTTTTATCAAACTTATATTAAAACGCGTCACTAATTATTAGTTTTTCAATGACAGTTTGAAAATTTTGTCATAAAAAAGTCACTAATTATAAATTTTAGCGACAGTTTAAAAAAATCATCATAAAAAATTTCACTAATTTTTAACTTTCAACGAAAGTTTAAAAAATTTGTCATAAAAAAATTCACTAATTGTAAATTTTAGTGACAATTTATAAAAATCGTGATAAAAAAAGTCACTAATTATCAATTTTTAGCTACAATTTTATTAGGACTTGATGTGAATTAAGTCAAACTATTATGACCTATTGGTAGTTTACCCTTACATTTTTTCACTCCTCTAGTTTTACTTAAATTTTATTTTGATCCTTATTTATTTATTGTTTTTGAACAATTTAGTCTCCACATTTTAAGTTTAGCTTTAATTTGGTTCTTCCATCAAAATTACCATCAATTTTTTTTCACGTATATAGTAATTCAAGATATATATATATATATAGTAATTCAAAATTACCATCAAAATATATATATAGAGACCAAAATAAAATTTAAATAAAATTACAAGTGTGTGAAAGGTATAATTTACTCTCAATTCTTCTTGAATTTGGTTTGAGGTCTGTCTCTAGACTTATTCATTTATTTTTTTCAATAATTTATTATTATTTTTTGTGAATAATGTTTATAAATGTCAAAATAATTAAATTAAAATAGATATCAACTATATGAAAGTCTAACAAGACAAACTACAAGCTCAACATCAACAACTATTACAAGAAGAACCCTGCTAAATACCCCCAGTGGGGGTCGCACCCCCAGTGAGGTGGCGCGCCCCCACTAGCTGACAACCAAAAAAAAAAAAAAAACAATTTTTTTTCGCTCAATCACGGGCCTCCACCTCACTGGGGGTCGACCCCCCAGTGAGGGTATAAAGCATTTTTGATTACAAGAAAAGCCTATATAGAAAAGAAATAAACAATTGAATTAACACTCTCTAATTGAAAATAAGTAATCAAGCTTTATCTTTTGCAAAAATTGATCTCTAACCTCTCACTTGAAATACATGGGTGTTAAACTAATTCAGTTTTTTTTCAACAATTTAAATTTAAAAAAACTTTGAGGAGACTTGGAGCAATTTATGATGGACCTAATAAAATTTTCAGTGACTGATTTTATTTTGTTTTATTTTTTACTAACCGTTTTGAAGAAACAAGTAAAGTAAAAGTGCCAAACAAGTAAATTGAATTTCGAAGAAAAATAGATATTTTTTAATATACACTCCTTTAAAATGGTGTATTATACACATTCTTAATTATATCATTTTTTTTCCTTCTTTAGTATCAATTTTTTTATTTAGTTATGACATTATTTTAATTATATCTCATATTATATTTAATTATAATTTTAAAAATTAAAATTATATATATATTTTTTTATAATTATAAGATATATATAGTGTTTCTAGATACATATGGTGTTTTGGTTGTCACTGTCAAATTGAAAAGATCACATTGTAGCAAGTAAGAGCATCTCCAATGCACTAGGCATATAATACTTATTAGTTAAAATGTCTAGTGTGATTCACTTTTTTCAATTCCAATGCACTAGGTATATGATTAGGCATTTTGGCTCAACTCATATTCACTAGTTACATGTAGCTAGCCTTCAACGCTAGGCAAAATGTATTCAATCATTAGGATCATTTCCCTCCATCTTTGTTGTTGACGTTGCATTCTATGAAATTAATAGTAGTTGGATAAATAGTTAAAATAAAGAATATGGTTGGAGTAAAAACATAAAACAGTGGATAGGCAAAATAAAATATATACTTTATAGTAATATTTAGATAGGTAAAATGCCTACTATCGTTAGAAATGCTCTAAGCAACCGTGCATATCTGTTTATTAATGGTTATCCATAATCTCATGTACATTTTTAGCTCTTAGTCATCTCTCTGTCTTTGTCTCTGAGAGAAATTATTTGATAGTTTTAAAACATTACTCTACACTATTTAATGAAGAACAAGTGTCCACTTATTTTTTAAAACGAGACAAAAAAATTAAATGAATTTTATTGTTTCAACTAATAAAAATTAAATTCAAATACCATTTTAGTATGTCTCATGAGCAAAAGATAATTCTCCCTCTCTGGATAATAGTACATGTACTGCTCCACATAACTATATGCATATGGAATTTTATGAAGGAAAATGACACATAACTCTAAATCTAGAACTCTAGTGATTTGGCAAAGTTAAAAAAAAAAGGCACAAACATCACTTCATGGGTAGGAACCAATTCATTAGAGCTCTAGAAGGGCTCTTAATTTTTTTCTTTTTATGAAACAAAGTCATTAATTGGATTGGGCAAAAATACTTCAGACTACTAATTGAAGATCACTAATACATCACTAATGACGTGACGTTGATGTGGACCCATCATTGATGTGATAGTTTAGAGCACTGAATCAGTACTGTTGGGTTGGGTTGGATTGGGTTGGGTTTTGTTGAGTTGGGTCCCATTGGTAGATGACTTGCATATAATGTGCCAAACCAATTAGATGGCCTACCTTGTTCAAGTAAACCTGGTTAGTAAAGATTTGGTCACCACTGTTAACACATCCACATTATAATGTCATCATAGCCCAAAAACTACCAAAATAGAATATATAAAAAAAAAAAAAAAATTTAACATCCACATTATGGGCCACTCCCCGTAGTCAGATTCCAAAACGAAATACTCTGATATTAAACAAACATTAATCATAATAACGCGCAAAAACCCATTAACTTCATTTGGTACTGATTCACACAAGTATATAGGAAATTTGTGTCATATAACTGATTCACTTTAATGAGATTTGTGTCATATAACCTTTAGTTATGACTTTTGAAAATTTTAATTATAATGATATTATAAATTTAGACTTATCAATTGAAAAATTATTCAGAATTATTATATTGTAGTTTAAATTTATTCTACATATAGATCTCACGCTATACAAATTTAATCTTTACCACACAATCACTCATCCAGAAAAATCTGGGTGGATAAATCTGGGTTTCTAGACTTATTCTTATGACGTATTAGGATATTAATCACGATTTGGTTATGACTCGATTATACATATTGTGAAATTAATTATGACTCATTATAATGTTAACTATGACATTATTTTGCTTATAATTCAAAAACTCTTTGGTTATATCTTATGTAATGTTTGATTATAACTCTTTTTTATAAATTTTAAATTATGATTGAAAAATCTAAAAATCCCCTAGATATTGATTTATGATTATGTATCAATTTTACCGAGTAAATAACAATCCCAATCAAATAATCAAAGACAAATTGACACAACGGTTTGACGTGAAAAAATCACAATTGGAGTGCCTCCAATTGTGATAAAAAAACCACAGGAAAAAATCACAAAACAATATACTAAAAAGACATAAAGGAATTACACAAGTGTACTCTCAATTACCTAGCGAATCCACATCCGAATCGAACCGACCCTTATGTGCCTCTTCCAATCCCGTCTTCACCTCGGAATTGTCTTGTCCAATATTGAATCCACAATGTCAATGTTGAATCCATGACGATGAGCCACTCCAGAATCCACCAAAACTTCAGGCCCAAATTTCCCAAAATCCACCAAAGAACAACTCTCTCTTTCATATTGAATGAAACAAACAATCATTTGATGTATACTTTTCAAACCATAAGTTAAACTCAAACAAACATCAAAGAAACTAGCAAAGAAGCTCCAAAAAAAAATCCTAATACCCAAGAAGAATATCTGGAAGCCGTAACTCTAAAATCTGATTGAAACACATATTTATAGAAAACAAATTCGCGATCTCCGCTTGAGTGTAGGAATGGCTGCTCGAGTGGACCTCGCTCGAACGCAGGAAAGTTCGCTCGAGCGTAAAATCCCAACTCTCAGTACTTTTACAAGCATGTCAAACTTCTGGAACCAAACGTTCTCCGCTCAAGCGCACAAACGGCCGTTCGAGCGGACAAGCAATTTCGAATGCATTTTTACATTTTGCTTCGGGGGCACTGCCCCTCGACCCCACCCAAGCGTTGCCTCGGACCCGCCAAGGGGCGCTGCCCCCTGTACCTCCGTGAGCTGACCAGGCAGCTTGATCTCCAACATAGTCAGCGAAGTGGCAAACTTGAAAGAATTAACATCACAAACTTCTTTGCAAGGCACAATTCGGGTTGGATTCGCATCTAAAAACTTATAGCCTCACTGAAATAAAAAGAATGAATAAAATTACAACTGAAAGGAGTTTTGTTAAACGGAATTACCAAGAATAAAAACTTAACAATGATATTTATAATAATCAATCCCATTAATATCATAACTTGCATATAATACACTTTGTAAATATATATTGTGATTATTTATGGTGTCACTGTGATAACCACCTCCTTTATTAAATAAATTAATTATTGTAAATATATGCTTATTGTTAATCATGTGATTATGTGTTAATTGTGAATTATGTGCCATGCGCGATGTATGTATATGGTATTGTCATTGTGAACAGATAAGTAGAATTACGGATTAAACCTGTCTGATTCGCTAATTTTAACAAGTTAGAATTAAATAATAGGATAGGAATTAGAGTCTAATTCACACTCATAGAATTAAATTTAGTATAATTGAGATTATATTGTGATAAGGATTAATTTAATTTAATGAGCAATGACTTATTAGCTTTAGTTGAATTAATTGAAATATTAATAGAAATGTAAAATTGAATACAGTAAATGTATACATGTGTCCTATTCACCAACTAGGTGATTAAGTAGTGGGTCTTCTTCAAATACACGTAGAGAGAGAGGGAGAGTCTTGGAGAGTGAGAGTTCAACATAGATTAACAGAAGAAGAAATAGAGAAGAAAGAGAAAGGGGAGAGGAATTAGAACTTGAAGACCAATCCTTCATGAATTGTTCATTTTAAGTAAGTATTCCTCATATATTCCATGAAATTGACATGCTTACTTAGAATCCTTTAGGTTTGAGTTGTAATTGGATGAGTTTCAAGATTAATTAAAGGATTTATTCTTATATCTAAAAGCTTTGAACATGCATGTCTTAATTTGGAAGAGTTGAATGAATTAGCTCCTACATCTTACATGCATGACATGATTTCACCAAAACTTTCTTCATTTAGTTAGTTTCTTGCATGAGGTTAGGCAGTGAAGGAGGCAAACTCCATGACAATTTAAAGATTGGAACCCAATTTGCATGGTTTATGATTAAGAGTTTAAACTTTTTGTATGGATTTGAGCCTCAATTTGGATTCATGAATGCGGTTTAAAACTTTCTATGTTAAATGTAATATTTTCTTGAATGTTTTGAGACTTGAACTGCTTGGAAGTGAAGTTAAATTGGTTCAATTCTGAGCTGCAAAAGAAGAGCAGATTTCAGACAGTTTTTATAGCAACACCGCACGTGCGGCCTGGGGCCCTGCATGTGCGGAAAACAGGGTAATTTTTGATAAGCACATTGAAATGTATGTAGGTGTGGGAGGCACGTGCATGATGATCCCGCATGTGCGGCCCTTTGGACAGTCCCAGGTTCGTTTTTCGCTCTACTTTTCTACCTTTCGGGCTTCCGTTTGCATGGTTTTAAAGTGTTTTCATGTCATTTGCATCTCACGAGTGCATTAGATTGCATAAATGAAAAATAAGAACCGAATTAGTAAAGACGATTAGTAATAACCGAATCAAATAGAATTGGCTAGCGATATGAATGTCATTGAGTTGTTGTGCTTAAATTTGTTTGTTTAGGTCGGACACCGCATCCTTAGTGCCTTATAGTACGTGTTTAAGGAGCCCATTGTGAGTAACAATGTTGTAAAGATATATTCAAATTGTATTTATTTTTTGAATGATAAATTATATTGTTTCTAAACGGTTACTATTTATCAATTGAATGATGATCCTTTTGAATTGTATTCGTGGCGTCCATAGCATATTGTTATTGTTATTGTTATTCATATCGCTATTGTTACAGAGATCTCCGTCAGTTTCAAATCTTGGAACTATTGTTATTGTTTGATGGCCATCAATTGATTGTTTGGTCTTTATAAGACCTATTGTATTGTTGCTATTAGATGCATCACGCATGACCTATATGAATATGATTGATTGAATTGAATGATTAAACGATTGATTGACAAATGATATTGATTGAAAATATTCTAATGATAATCAATTGTTACAAAGACTGTAAGGACATGATTCTTAACCTCTTTACACATTTGTTATTTACTAGGCTTTAGCTCACAGTTTATTATATATATATATAGGTGGCCAGGCACCAGATCAAAGCTAGAGGCGTCGACCCAAACCCTTGTTTTGTCAAGCCAGCTATTGTCCCATATTGAGAGGTTCTGAACTAGCATGTGTCAAGGCTTTATAGGTGGTTCAAATTCCACCTTTTGAGTTTGTTACGTGAACATAATGTTTTAAGACTGTTGTTAACATTGTTTTTGATGATGAGATTAATTCCCTAACTTGTATATTTGTGTTTATGGGCATAAATGGTTATGGATATGGTTATGTATATGAAAGTTTATTTCCATTCAGGTCCTCACAGCTCATTGGACATTATCTTATTATTGATTGGCTTCCGCCAGGCCCCTTATATTGTAATATTGTCATTATTGTTAAGCAGGCCTTTGGTAATCATGGATTATTGGCCGATTACGGTGCTAAACCAATAAGAGCGGGTTTGGGCCGTGACAGTCACCTAATCAGTTGAAAGAGAAAGTTGCATATTATGTATCCATGTAGACAAGAAATGATGGAAACTTTCAATGGATGGATTAATACATATATACATTCTTGATTTGATTCACTTTTTAATTTATATTATCTTTTACGTAGTCAATCAGACACAATGGTAGTGATGTAGTTAACCAATTTTGATTACCAAGTCTTTCTGAAGTGGAAAATTTTAGATTCTACTCCTAGGAGTAGAAGAGGATGTGAGTGTTGTACAAAATGTATATTTTAATAAAATAAATAGATTCATATTTAATTAAATTTATATTATAGAACAAGAAATGATAAAAAAAAAATTATGCAAAAAGTTACAATTTGATGCATAGAAATATATATAACAAATATTCTGGAATAAAATAGTAAATTGAAACAAGAAATAGGAAGCAAATCGAAATCTATGTGATACCACAGTTTCCTTAAAATAGAATCATCACCTCCCCATAAGTGCTAGAGGTAAACCGGTGTTTGTCTCCCAAGATACGACGGTCGAAATCAGTTCATGCAGAATCACCTTCTGAATAGTTTTGGCGAATATGATAATGGCAACACTCTCTATCTACTAACAAGAATCAAAGAAGGGGCTAGCAAAGAAGATAGGAAATTTTTTCTTTGGTAAAAAAATCATCTCTAACTTTATGATTTCAAAAATCTCTTCTAAAACATACCTCTAAGTTGGAGGAGAAAGACCTTTATTTATACAAGTAATGGAGTGTTTAGCCCTTAAGGCTATGGCATCAATTGCCATTAACTAAGGCCATCAAATGTCATCAACTCTAGCCATTAGGGCTAGAGTTACAAATGTTCAAAACTTCAAAACCATTACATAGATCATAATGTGTATATAATGCATAAGTTTTGAGAATTAAACTAGATGGGTTGCAAAATAGATACGAATGTTGAGTCACAACCTGATCCAAGCTCAATCTCAAACACATGTACAAGTTAAGCCCAACACAGCTCAGCCCAAAACTCAAGATTAGGTCTAAGTCTAAGTCTAAGGCCAAACCCAGCACAAACACAAGTACAAGCCTAGGTCCAGTTCAAATCAAGACTAAGTCTAACTTTATTGATACCCACTTTATGAGACAATTCTCATTCATAACTCAATAGTTTCGGGCCATCATTCTTATATTCTAATTTTCTTACTTAAGAGAATATAACACCACTTGGACTCACCTCAACCGGCAATTGGGTCCTACTTTAATTTCACATTAAAGTTATCGAATTCATTTTTTTCCTAATTGTTAATATATCAACTAATTGTTAACTTTCACATATAAAAAACAAAAAAAGCTGGCGACATATCTGTTAAATTGAAATCCATCCATCTCAACCACAGATCCTGCACCATGATTAGCCTTTTTGAAATTTACAAGTAATCTATAAGTATTATTAATTAAAGAGAGAATTACCAAAAAAATAGTAGGGTAAAATTCACTTTATTCCCCTCTAATTTAAACTCGAAACACTTCATCTCTTGTCGTTTAAATATAGACATATTACTCTTATGCAGTTTTGATTAAGATGCAATCATTACATTTTTTGTTAAAATTGATAGAAGTGTAGCACACACACAACTTATGAGAGTTGGCAAGAAAAAAGAGAGAGGTTAAAGTTAATTTTCAATACAAAATTACATTATTACCATTAGACTCCGTCATCTACCTCTAACATATGTGAAAACCGTAAGGTCATGTTTGTTTGGCGAATTAGGTTGGATGAAATTGTTAGTAAAAGAATGATTAGTAAAGAGAATGTTAATGTGAGAATTGTTAGTGAGGGAATTAAGTAAAAGTGTGTTTGTTTTGATGATAGTGGAAGAGATGATTAGTGATGAGATTGCTAAATTATTTTTATATAAAATAAAAATAAAATATTTCTATATTAAGAAAAAAATTCTAAAACAATTATATTTTTTTTTTATAACAAATAATAGGCTAGACTTAGGTTTAAAAAAAAAAGAAGTTCAGCCAAATCTCCTCGCTATCTTTTCAATCCCAGCTCATCTAAGGCAAACCTAAGCCGGCCGGGGTGTGGGAGTGATACTCTGGGAAGAGTACCAATCCCTCTCAACAAGGAAGTTACGAAACAAGCTATAGTGGGACCCACCTCATTACTACTCTAATCCCACCACCTAATTTGCAAAACAAACATGACCAAAAAGTCAAACTTAACACCTCTCATACCAACGACAACCAACTATCTCCCCTTCCCTACCTCCCACCCGGGTCACCTTTAGCCATCGCCATCGCCATCCCCATCCCCAACACTCCCAAACAACCACCTCCTTTGCCACTCAACCATTTATCAAGTTTTTCTTTTTTTCTCTTTTTTTTTTAGCATTGTAGGATCAATCTTACTCTCTTGTATATGTATGTGATAAGAAATGTATGTGATTTTTTTCAAATCAAAGCTCATAAAAGGGTAAAAACTTTTGAGAAATATACCAATTGTAAACTAATTGCATCAAAAAAATTATACTAGTAAGAAAGCTCTAATGGCAGATTGTGATGGCTCTTTACCATCACCAACGGACAAATACTGTAGACCCACTTCATTGATTTTCAACTCTTTTGTGGTGGTTCATTGGTTTTGCTTCAAAAGGATTCTCTAACATTGAAGTTGTACAGACAAATACAAAAGACCCACTGTAATAATTTCATTTAGATCACAATTAAAAATTCAAATCCATCCCCTGCCCTTCTTATTTTTCTTTCCCTTGCAACCAATTTTGATATCAAAACAAGGAATTCTTGAGTCCTTTCTTCTTCAGGTTATCGCCATTTTCCTGGAAGAAGTCTCCGTTTGGATAATGCTAATTTTGGCCTAGAAAACCCAAATCTCCGCAAGTTTTCACCAAGTGCCCCTCTGCTAGTGAAAGGAGTTTTCAAAATTGAATTGTTGACTTAAGAGTTGCTAGGCGTTGTGAGGTTCCTTGCTGCATGAAAAGAAAATTGGTTTTGTGCTAATTGATTAACGAGCTATTCATATGATAATTTTCTTTACTCTTGTTAAACTTGCAAGAAGAATATTGGCAAGGAAAAGACGTCTCTTCTATTCTTTTTCATAGAGGTGCCTTTTTGTTTTTTGTTTTTTAATTTTTTTTGAAAGAGGTGAGAGAAAGAAGAATACATAAGGGTATTAATGTCATTTTAGATTTTCTGTTAACAGAGTTAGTAATGCATTTTAGTTCAAAATCACATAGGACTATTTGTTTATTTTGAATGATAGAGGGGTAAAGTGTTTCAAGCCTAAACTACAAGAGGGTAAATTAAATTTTGCCCAATAAATAGACTAATTAACTACAATTTGGTAGGGAATAACAAAATAATTAATTACATTACTGATGCAAATATGCAAAATAATTACAAATAGGTGGGAATCTTTTGTAAAAATGACCAAATACCCTTCTCTTTCCAGAACAAGACCATCAAAGCTGCATTTTAAATCAAACTTTGACAAAATTTATATTATCATAAGGTTTTTTTTTATTTAAATTCTACAGATTATTATTGGCCTATTTGGTAAACAACAAAGAAATTTACATAAAATGTTGTACGGGAATAAAACTATTTTCCAAGATTGTAAGAAATACAACCAAGGGCTTCAACTCTTGAGTTATCAGTCTCTCCTAAGAAAGAGGTCTTGGGTTCCACTATTAGGAGTGAAATGGGAGGGTAAGATTTTATTGTAAGATGTATGGATATGAGTTTCAACTCTCCCAAGCTGCTAATCTAACAACGAACTATTGATTTTCGTCAATAAAGTCTATCTAGATGCATTCGGTTTCAGTTGGGGTTCATTGTTTAGTTTAGAGAGTGTCTAATTTTTTTATGCCCATTTGTTGTTTATCGTGACATAGGGTGTTGGTAAAGTTGTATTTGGTAATGCTTGGGGTTAGAGGTGGTGAGGGCGGTGGAAGGGGCATGGTGATGGTAGTGGGAAGAAGCAAAAAGACAATGGGATCATAGAGTATAAATTGACAAATTAGCACATTATTCTATTAAGGGGGTGATTTGAGAAGTTGGTTGAAAGTTGATTTTTTGACTTTATTTTAAAACTTTTTTTGTCTTTTTATATGTAAAAAATGTGAGAGGTGATATTATCTAAAATGGATTAAAAGCTAAAAGATAGATTTTAGCTAGCTTCCCAAATTGCCTCTAAATAGAGAATAGGTTGTGGAAGTGGCAAGGTGGGTGATGGTAATAGTGAAGAAGCAAAAAAAAGTGAGAATATGAGATAAATTAACAACATTAATCCTCTATGTTATTGTCTTAAGTAGAGAAGCTCATATGATTTGAACTACGCACAATGTAAAATTATATGGTTTAAAGTATATGCTTAACGCAAGAGGTGCTGATAAGGCTTATGTTTGGAATCTAGAATTGCGTAAGCTTTGGTCATGTTTTTTAGATCGATCACTTATTTGTTGTGAGATGATGGGATGTTGACACTATTATGGTTTGTGTCATAATGATTAGCAGATGATGATGTCAGCAGGCAAGATTGGCTTACTCACACGAGCAATCGCCCTTGGCGCTTGAGAGCGAGCAAGGATGAGACTAGTGGTTTATTTTTTATTTTGGAGCCAAGAGAGGCTTAAATTATCCACTATGCATGTCGCCTTGGTTACAACCAAGATGAGGTCGTGTTAAGGACCAAACATGGATGTTAGTACCCACTTTCCATGTTGTGCCTATTATGATTAGCCAAATGCAATATCTCATTTGGCGCCTGGAAGGCGAGCAAATAGAGAATTCGGGTTAGGTGCTAGAAAGCGACTAGACTAATATCTGTACGGTGTATCGAGTATGACGTCACTCTTTTTGAAGAGTTACTCCACCGTAGCATGTATTCATACTATATGTGCTTGGCGATCGAGTAATGAGGTGAGAGAATGGATCCTTGTTTCCTCACCGTGTGAGTCTTACGTGTCATTATTGATATGACTTTCATTTATGTACCCTTTTGTGACTTTTGACTATGTCATAAGGTAAGGGGTTGATGTTCTGCTACTTTGGTATGTTGCCTGCGGTCATGTATGATTCAGCCTTAAGGGACATCACTGGGAAAGCGGTTAATCCTAAACTAAATGGCATGAGGGCAAAGGGAAGATCATCTAGTATTACACCACTGTTGTATATTCACTGCCGGCAACTCACATCGCTCTGTATGAGAAGCGGATTGAGTGTGAATATATTACAAGAATTGAGAGGGTCAAACATGCTCTTTTTGAGGGATTAGAGATATTTTTTGGACCGATGTAATTAGATGGGTCTGGGGTATATGAGACACTATTTCTGTTCTTTTTGGGTTGATGTCTCTATGCTGGCTCATTTTGAGTTTCTAGTATAGAGCTCTCACATGCAGGTGTCCTCAGCAGTCGTACGATGCATTGGCTAGTATGAGATTGTTCATTTTTGGGGAGATTGAGATAGAGATGTGGCAGTGTCATGCTAACTCATGTGCGAGTGGGAGATGTTAGAAATTGGGCGCCCATGTGGCATGACCCTTTGAACCTTTTGAACTTGAACCTTATCCATGTAAGTTTGAATTTTAATTCAAAACTTATTTGGATAACCATTCAGGATATCTATATCTATCATATCAATAGATATGGATAGATGGATAGATAGATATTGATGGTTATATATCTAATTATATATTTTAGATAATATATTGATATATTAGATACGTATATCAAATACGTTATGTGGTTTTTATCCATAACCTTTTTTCCAGACTCTCTTTCTGACTCTCTCCCATTAAACAACGATCAAGCCATTTTGCACTGTGACTTGTGTGGGTGATACTCATTTTGTAGTATCACACAACTGTTGGGTTCGTTGTTCAGATTCTGGAAGCACGTGATTTACCCGCGAGGTTCTATTACCTAAAGGTATGATCTAAATGTTTTTCTCGCTGCGTTATAATACCTTATGTTTTACAGTTGGATGTGATTTTTTTCTTCTTTGTTTCAAGGAACTGTGACAGCTTAACCAATGAGGTGGCTAAGTTTGGCTTGAGAAATCAAAATTTTCTAGTTGGTTTAATATGGAAAATTATTAAACCAAATTCCATAAACATTGCAAAGAATTCCCGTTCTTAAATTATTTAAGTCAATTATAGTTTGATTCACACTTCGAGGTTTCATTGGAAAATTCTTAGAAATTCATGCTGATTTGAATGAAAATTTTGGAGAAATGTTAAAATTTCACCATTTGAGAACAATGAACACAGTGAAATTTCATTTTATTTCTTCTTCAAAATTTCGTATTTGATATGAATCTTTTTTTTATAGATCTCAATGAGAAGATTCTAAAAACACTAATTTTATAAAAGATGAGTATGTAGATCAAAAGTTATGATATTTTAAAATTTTAACATAAATTCAAAAATGATGTATTGTTTCATGTGCATAGTGTGTTCGTTGCAAGTCAAGCTTTACAAAGGAATATAACATTATTTTTTAAAAGTAAGTAGCTATTTTTTAATTGAGAATTACAAAAATGCTCTCTATTGTAATTTGTAAGATAGAGACAGAGTTTTTACTCTCTAGGGATAGGAAACTTGTTGGATAGAATTTTGAATATTTGCTTGCATATTGTAGCTAAGGAGAGATAACAAATATGCTACTATTGAAGATGCTCTAAACGCATTTTGGTTAGAAACTGTTCTCCATAATCTATCATCTTGCTTCTCTCAATAATCTGATGTATATATATAGGCTAAGCAAGTAGATAAATAGTGGAAGACAAGGTGGAAGACAAAAGGAAGATAATGAAGCTAATGGAGTACTAATAGAGCTAATGAGAGACAAAAGTGGAGCATTATCTCTAATGGATCAAGCAGTAGATAATGAAGGCTAAGTGTATATATATTTGGTGATGAATATATCAGAAAATGAGTTAATGAGTGTAGACACCCCATTTTTGACCGTCCTCAAGACTTGGATATGCTTACAAATACATCCGGTGACAAGTTTGATGGCTCGTCGAGTGCTCAACTTTCGCAACGGAATGCTTCAGGTTTGATCCTTCTAAACCCTATTTCCATTCTGTCTTATTTTTGGACCATGCCTTGGTCCCTCCATATTGATGTTTGTGATGGCCTGTCAGCCATGGGGAAAGGGTTGCCGACCATGGATTTGGCCCTACCGACCACTACTGATGGCCGACAGGACACCTTGTTTCGACAGATATTATTTCAGATTTTTTGAGCCAGCTGTTTTTCACTAAGCCATCCTCTATACACGTGTATAAAGGGATGGAGGCCATTTCAAGCTTGTCAAGCAAGCTTTGCATTGCATTGCTCTATATAAGGGGAGGCTCCTCCCTCTTTCCAAAATTTCTAAATTTTGAGAGCAAAAATCTCATCCTCTTTCTAGAATTCTCATTCTCTCTCTCTCTCTCTATATATTGTGCTCAATAGTGCCTTAAAGTGTGTTTTCTTTACATTTTTGCAAAGGAACACCTAGTCAACCACCACTACCTTGGAGCTGAGACTTTTGGAGGTTTGTTTGGAACTCAAAAGGCTGGTTTTGGCTCAGAAAAAGACCTGTCTTGCTGTTGTACTTCAAGGGTGAGCATGTTCCTCTTTTAGGCATATTTTTGTATACCATGTAAGCCCTCCTTGCATGTTGTTTTAGGCTTGGTTGTTAACTATAAAAAGCTTTATTTTCAAGTGTTTAAAATGGTTGTTTGAGGTCTCTTTGGTGTTGGGGGTGTTTCGCCCCTTGTGTGCCTTATTTGCTTGAGCTAGGTGCCATCTTTTAAGGCCTTTGAGGCAACTTTTGTTTGGCCTTTTAACCACTGAAATCCAGTGGATTTTTAGTGGTAGAAATGTTGTTTTGAAGTCCAAAGTGGGGAGGAGGTGACCTCCCCTCCTTGCTTCTTGGTTGCATGCCTTGTTGGCCTAATGATTGAGCATATTTTTCTAGCATGTGTTGGCTTGTTCTCAACTTATTTTTGGCCTTATTTTAGCATGGCATAACACTCTTTTGACCTAGTTGGGTCACCTCATGCATGCTTTTTACACTTGTAGTGTAATATTCCCTTTTAGCCTTACATGCTTACCACTTTGGCCTACCATCTTAGCATGTTTTGGCTCCATTCCAGCAGGCTTTTACTCATATTTTGACATGCCTTAGCTCTGATTTTAGTTGACTAAGTCACCTCTTGCCTGGTTTATGCACTTATAGTGCAATCTTGTTCACTAGCCTAGCATGTTTGGTGTTTTAGCTTATTGATCTAGAATGTGTATGCTCTACTCCAGCACATTTTTAGCTTTGATTTAACATGCTTTAGATCTGATTTGAGTGGTTTTGGTTGTGCATGCCTTGCTTTGTATGGCTCTAGGGTGATTGGCCTTGCTAGCCTTAAGCTTTGAGACCTCTAGCATGTCATATTTGAGCTTTTTGCATGACATGACATCATTTGGCATGTTATTTCAAATCATATACCTCTGCCATATTCTTGCATTTATCGCCCTTTTGTTATGCTTTAGGGTTAAACCTTATGCTTCACTTATAAGCCTATATGTATGCATGCTTGCCTAAGCTTTGGGGCTACCATCTCAGCATATTTTTGGTGTTACTTTGCCATGTTACAACTCTGATTATAGACTCATAATCACATGAGATGGTCATTAAGACCCACGTGCAGATTAAATGATTATGCATAATCAGTTTCATGAATGGAACCCATGTGAAACCCTAGTACCAGGTAATAGATAACACATGACAGATTCACATTATGCTAAGAATGCCACAAATACATTTAATAAAATTAGACATTCATTCATGATTTACAAAATAGCATTTCAGAAAACAGATCATATCATATCAATCAGAAAATACTTATAGTCAAACATAACTTTACAAAGTTGTTATTCACAGATAGCTCCAGAAGCAGATCAGACAAATTAGACAGATGATAGCGCGTGACCTACAAAAACACATAGCATATGCACATTAAAACACAATATCACTTCCTTGATTAAACTAAACTTTTCTTGTCTTTTTCTGTCTAAGTAATCCGAAGTTCTACTACGCTTATTCTTTCTTTATTCAAATTAATCAGATTCTCATTTCACATATTCTTTCATTACTAAATCCTTTTTTTTCCAAATAGTTCGATTTCTTACTTGACTTCTTAATCAATTACTACTAAATCAATGATTTATTCTTTAACCAACTAATTTATGTTGATTGTTAGCTTATTAATCTTCATTGAGTCATAATTCTTGCTTAGAAATGTTAGGGAGGAGATAAGATGAAAATGTGAACAAAGTGTGATTTTTCAAAATATGCTGAAAATAGTCTGACCGCTCAAGCCACCACTTGGTCGCTTGAGCAGATTGTATTGTCTGTAAAAATGCTGAAAGTTTGTAATATTGGCTTGAGCCACCAATTGGTCGCTCGAGTGGTTTGTAAAATTTATGAGTTTCAAAATTGTAGTTTGAGCTACCAAACTTTGCTCCAAATCTTGGAGGTCATGCATGGCTTGTTTGGAAACATGAAAATACTTTGGAAAATACCAATACATTACCCTTCAGAAATCAATTTCCAAAAACTCAACAATTTTGTCAAAACTTGAATTATTTTTCATTCATGCAAAGATCTCAAATTCTTTTCTTTTTTTTTTTCTTCTTGATTTTCAAAACATGAAATTAAAGCTATAAACTCCTTAGAAAATCATTTGCATGTATCAAAGTCCAACCAATTCTTCATTATCAAGCTCAAACCATAATTTGACTTCTTGATTTATATCAAGACTCAATCCCAAATTCATAAACTTTAAAATATGAATTAAAATTCTTAAATTACATTACATGCATGAGTTACAAATTAACATCCAACCATTTCTTAGTTTTCAAAACAAATCAAAAACCCCATTTAACTTTATGATTACTTCTAGATTTCCATGAACTTTAATGTTTATAAAACTTTTCATTCTTCTCTTCAAAATATAAAATTGATTAACTAAAATCCTTCAAAATTCATGATATATGTAAATATAAAACCTAATTACATCATGGTTTTCAAAATCAAACTCAATTTAATGAAATCTTAAAATTATTTTTCATGTTTATTAACCTAGTTTATACTCTTTAATTTAGTCTTAATTTCTTCCAATTACATGATGTTGAGTCCAAACGCATCTTTAATTTCAAGTATAATGTGAAAATTTTGCACAAATTGAACATAAATTACATACCTTAAGTTTTAATTGGCTGAAATTCTTAAGTTTCCTTTTCTTACTTTGTTATTCTAGCTTGAGTTTTTCAATTTTTTTTTTATTATTATTATTTTTTTGCGGCAGCTAACCCTTTTTGTTTCTCTCTCTCTTGGTCCTCCTCTCTTTCTTTCCTTCAGATACTTTTCTTCTTTTAGTTCTTCTCCAGCACACATGAATACACGAATGTGCACCACTTGTTGCCTCCAAGGTTCTAGAGGACTCCAACACTTCACTTTGTATTATGATTTGATTAGGAATAACTTCGTATATTAATTACATTTTAATTTAATTAAACATTATTTAATCTTATCAAATCTTGATTAGCATATAATTAAATTAATTATAACTAATCACAAATCTCATATAATTTAGCTAGCCTAATTTGACTTTCATTAAGACTCAATTAATTATATTTAATTTTACCAATCTGAATCAGATTTTTACTCAGACTCCCAAAAGGTTCCAAATACCAAATTAAACTTATTTACATCATCAAGTCTAGTTTCTTAGATCTTTAATGCCTTCAATTTCTAATCAGACTCAAAATTTCTATCAATAAATTACATAAACAATTAAACACCTCACAAATAAATTTAATTCAAAATAATTACAATTCTCAATTTTCATAATCAAATTAGCTTAATTAATTCCAATTCGAACCCAATAAGTCAAATGTCAATTTTACTAAACTGAATCAAATATTTAATTAAATTCACATATAGTCCGATACTCGAAATTAAACTGATTCAATCATCAATTTCACCTTCTTGAGCCATTAGGCTTGCAATTTCAAATTTCAACATAAACCCTTAATCAAATCGTATATAAATAAGACCGAATAAGTCTCATAAATTCCAAATTGAACCAAAATAATGAACAATTCAAATTCAAATCTCCTTAATTAATTAAATGCTAATTATTATACATGGTAGGGTCGTCCCAGATGGGTTACAATAAAAAATTATGGATAAATTACAAATACACCCTACGATTTAGAAAATTATAAATATCCCTTTATCAGAATTTTGTATTTAATAGAATAATTGACAAAATAAAATTCCTAACTACTCTCGTATATTATAAATAAATAAATAAATCTAATTTTTTAATTAAAATAAAATTTTGACATCATTAAAAATTGTTAATGGACTTAATGATTTATTAATAAAAACGGTTATTTGTTATGAAATTAAAAATTTCAGAGGGTGGGATGTAATTTACAAAGCTATAAGGAATTTAAGCTGCCAACCCACCATTAGCACAATATTATCCGCTTTGGGCGTACTCTCACGGCTTTGTTCTTCCCTTAGGAAAAGGTCTTGTGCTAATTTGAAAAAGTTAGTCAACTTATGTAGTGAAGTGTGGTTTACTCACGAAGCGATGTGGGATGGACATCCATTGGGCTCCCACATCAGTCCCCAGTTGATTGGCTTCTTGAGAAAGGAGTTTCCACAGACAGCACCAAATGAAGCAACCAACCCCCCATTAACACAATATTGTCTGCTTTGGGCGTACCCTCACGACTTTGTTCTTTCCTTAGAAAAAGCCCTTGCGCTAATTTGAAGGAATTAGTCAACTTATGTAGTGAAGTATGGTTTACTCATGGAGCGATGTGGGATGGACACCCATTGGGCTCCCACATAGGTCCCTAGTTGACTAGCTTCTTGAGAAGGGAGTTTCCACAAATGGCGCCAAATGAAGCAGCTAACCCTCCATTAGTACAATATTGTTTGCTTTGGGTGTACCCTCACGGCTTTCTTCTTCCCTTAGGAAAAGGCCTTGAAGCAGCCAATTTCCCTTAGTGCAATATTGTCCACTTTGGGAGTACCCTTACGACTTTGTTCTTCTCTTAGGAAAAGGCAGCTTATGTGGTGAAGTGTGGTTTACTCATGGAGCAATGTGGGATGGACACCAATTGGGCTCCCACATAAGTTCCCAATTGACTGGCTTCCTAAGAAAAGAGTTCCCACACGGCACCAAATGAAGCAAGCAATCCCCTATTAGCACAATATTGTCCGCATTGGGCGTACCCTTACTGCTTTGTTCTTCCGTTAAGAAAAGGCCTTGTACAAATTTGAAGGAGTTAGTCAGCTTATGTAGTAAAGTGTGATTTACTCACAGAGCGATGTGGGATGGACACCCATTGGACTCCTACATAGGTACCCAATTGACTAGCTTCCTGAAAAGGGAGTTCCCACAGACGGCACCAATTGTGAGACCCAAAAAATCCTCTCACTTCTAACAAAGAGATGAGTTTGACCCTTAGAGCTCTACAAAGATAAGCAGGGTCAGCGCTACCCAACCGGGATTGCTGGTCGGGGATACTCCAATGAAAGCAACTTGAATCAAAGAAAGAAGATAAAGAATTGAAGAGCGTGTGTGCATTGTGTTGCAAAGAGATGATGCCTCCCCCTATTCCATGGGACGTCTTCATTTTATAGATGGAGGGGTGTGATATTTGTTTGATGTGGTTTCTTGTTTGGACTCGACCTATTGTTAGGACTAGTTTGGGTCACCACTAATACTCTAATATTTTGTGGAGCACAACAGGAATATTTTGTATTTGAAGCAAATCTAAAGAAGTGTATTGATAATTTATTGAAAAATAATTATTCAAAGGGCAATTTAGAAATAGAGAGTACATTTAGGAGATCATGTAATTTATAAAAAGTTTTGAGTGATGCTTAGTACATGAAGCGTTATATCGCTTTAGAATGAGTTATGTTTTTTTATTTATTTTATATGTTATAGATTATAGACTCCGAACATGATAATAACTTAAAATTCCATGCAATTCAAATAATTAAATTTTTATAGTATAATTAATCAATCAAATAATTAATATTTTTGAGACATTCTTTTTTCTAAATAACTGTGGAGGGTAATATTAGAAGGAAATGGTGGTGGTAGCTAAATGATAATATTTTATGCGACTTGGACTAGGCTATAGAGGTATAGATCTTGGTGAACCGAGTTGGCTTCAATAAAGAAGGCCAAGCTAGGTTTAGCTTGGCACCTCATCAGTTGGTGGTTTGGGTTGTTCGGTCAGAGGAAGATTAGAGCGAAGTAGTTCGATTGGGGAAAGCAGTGACCGAACAGAGTGTTGTCATCTCACTTGGCTTGCAGTGATGAGGGTGTTCTAAGGATAAACGTTATTCTTGGGCATGAGGCTCTTAGGAGGACTCTGCTAAAGAGAGTTAGAGTCCTACTAAGATTGGGTCAAGTAGAATTTATAAAAGCTCATGACATAACCTATGCACAGGTATTACAATTCTTACCAAAAAATACACAGAACTTATTGTCTATTGTCTACTTACTGACTTAGGCATCAAAGGGGTTTTTGACACACACCCGCCAGTTAGCTTACGTGTGTTTTCAGGTGATAAGACAACGACATTTAGAGGAGTGCAAACTTGATCAACAGGATTATACGAGACTGATTATTTCGCACTCATACAGCTTATAAGTTCAAAGATCCTAAAATTTCATACAACGATTATCCAATTTAATGGAAAACTAAAATTCAAAATACACATCTATATATTACTTTACTAAGGCTTCAACTTAATCATAAAAAAAGAGTTTAACCACTTACAGAGATTGAAGAGAATAACATGGATTAATGATCAGAAGCACATGTTCAACTTCAAACCATATATTTTTCAAGCTTCGGAATTCTAAAATCGAGTTTTGAGTCTCCTATTATAACTTACAACTAATTTTCGTCAATTAAGTTACGCAAAATGAGGCAAATCCACTTGCCAATTGGAATTTGACTTTAAGTTGGGTTGCTCATGTGATGCAAATAATGTACTCAAGTGGATAAAGTCGAGGTCCAATTTTTGCACCTTTTCATCTCACTTTTACACTTTCTAGCTCTGGTACTCAATGAACCTACATATTGTAGACACCCCATTTATCGTATCCGAAAGAAGCACAAAAAGCAAGCTACACATATAACAGTTGATACCCTATTTTTGCCCTACTTTTACAAAAATGCAAAGAACTTTTGTGGCATAACTTTCAGCACAATCATCATTGTAAAGATAGTGTAATGTTCCGAGTTCCCAAGTCTTTACTCTTAATGATCATTTATTCAGGTTCAAACTATCTGTTGTGGAGAGATGGTTTGGAAATACTTTTCTGATCTTGGGAAGCGCTCGAGATTCGCTGATAGTCACCTGAAATGGGATAAACACTCTGGTCGGGGGTGCCGGAATTAGCACTCCGACGGATAAGTCAGTCTCTACACTCAAGAATGCTTGTGTTCTAAGTTAAGCATAGTAATTCTCACATACCTTTCTTAATCTGTTGTTCCTTTATTTATACATGTTTTTTGGGCCTTATGGCAAGGCCCACTTGTCATTCATTATCCTCTTATTTACTCGACTCCATAGTTCAGTATCTATTCGGCCTATCTATTATATTCGGCATCCTTATCGTGCAGGGTAGAGCCGTGTAATATCTGTCTTCTAGAGTACGCTTCTGATTATTCCAAATATCCGGCTCCCACATCTGTAATTGGTTCCATGGATTAAAATGGTTTACAAAGTCAACTGTTTGTTTGTTTGTTTTAAAAATCATACCAGACTGGCCGGTTCGATTGGTTGAATTATTGACTAGTCCTAGTTCTAGTTTGGTTCAACCCCCAAACTCGTTTTAAAGTGCAGTTGAATCAGTGAATCCAATACTAGTTAAAGCAAATCGCCCGGGTCATTGATGCTTCAAAGTGTAAAATGCCTCACTAAAAAGCATAGAGCGAGAGTTGAACCATGACATTGTGCATGTACAAATCCAATACAACCATTAATTAAGCTAGCTTTGTAATTGTGTAATATGTACAAGAAGTTGAATATTTATACCATTTTGATTTTGATTTTTTTTCATAAATAGATAGAATATTAAACTTAAAATAAATTAATAATATAAGAATAACTTTTAAATTTTATTTATTGTATTATTATTTATGACGTCACGTTTCAATTCAGTTTGACCTGACGGTTGAACTAATAATCTGTCTACCTAAACTATTTTCTGATTCGCTCACTGATTCGGATTTCAGAACATTGATGAGAATGTGATTCAACCTTGTTTATTGCATTTGTTGTATTATGTTTTTATTTTTGTAATTAGTGGAAGTTTTTGGAGTTTTGTGCTTGAGTTTGAGCTTGTTTTGAGGAGTTAAGGTTGTGTTCACCACTCAAGTGGTCAAATGTTCATTCGGGCAGTCTTGTATACCTTCTAAAATATGTTTCAGAGATTGAGAAGCTGTGAATTTGGGTTTATTGTTCCAGCAGTCGAGTGATTGCTCTAGCGATTTGAAGTACCTTTCATTATTTTTCCCTTATTTGGTACATTTTATTTAAGTGAAAATGAAGGACTATTTTGACAAAATATAAGAATGTCTATTCTTTTCCTAAACTTAGGGAATAGCCCCATCAACCCCTTGTTGGCTGACCTAGAGCTCACGTGGCCCGAAACCGAGCTATCTAAGCTCCTAACCCACTGTTCGGCTCAACTCTTCAAGACCATTTTCTTTGCTCAGCCCAATTTGTTAGATAATAGTTAGATAATTCACATAATAGTTAGATAATTTGTTCATTGCATGAATGAAAAAATATTGTCATGTTTTTTCTACTGAAGTATATCTATTTATTTTTGTTTATTTCAATGTCTCTACTCATCATTTACATTAATTTTGATTGCTTTAGTTCTACTCAAAAAAATATATTAATGCAATTATATAAAAAATATGAGATTAATTAAATTAATTTTAAACCTTGAGTAAGGCCAAGTTTGGCATCTTCTAAAAAATCTAAAAAGTCAAAAAGTTACTATCTTATTTAAGTCACATCATCTTATTTAAGTCAATCGCTATATAAAAAATATGAGATTAATTATATTAATTTTAAACCTTGAGTAAATAAATTTAAGGCAGGTTAATGGTGTAATTTCATCAAACTTTGATATGCGCTGTAACTTCAGTATTAGTCGAGAATGGCGGTGTAATTTACCAAAATGTTACTCCATATGTGTTTTAGTGTTTATTTATTTATCATTCCATTCTGTCGAGAGGATAGAATTAGAATGTAATGCAGCTTGAGCATTTCTCTGTTCTTCCAAAACTTAATTGTAGAGGAAGAACAGACTACTTATTCTGCTTCAGGTCGATGCTTACTTCCCCTTGAAGGTTATCCTCACGATAAAAAAGATCTACTCCAGATATACGAGACCTTAACATTTATTTATATACTCCATATATAATAATATAACACTCGGAGGGTTTCGTGATAAACTTGTTTTCACCCAATTCCAGGTAAATCTCTCTCTCTCTCTCTCTCTCTCTTTCGTCACATCATTGATTGTTTCCTCTATCTCTTCTTTATCGTCTTGGCTGTAAGTTTAAGATTATTTTCATTGTTTAATTTTTTATGTTTTTAATGTATTGTTTCTTATTCTGTTTTCCTCTGTAGGAATTGATTGATTCAATTTTTTTCTGAGACGAATTAAGATTTTGTGCCGTCAAATTTAGGGTTTGATGATATCTTTTTTTTTTTTTTTGGGTAGGTATTTGTTGATGGTATCGTTGGAGGTTTTTCCAAGATTTGGGCGTTTGTTTTTGCAGATTTCTATGGTGGGTCGGACGTAATTAGGGTTTTTTTTTTTTTTGGTTTATTTTTTGGGTGTGTGGGTCTGTCGAAAATTTGGCTGTAATTGCTGATTTCCTTGGTGGGTCTGAGATATTTAGAGTTTCATTGTGCAAAATTTCAAAATTGGATTTTCATCGATAAGATCCTTTTTGGGTTTGTTAGATTTTGGGCTGTTTTGTAGATGTCAATGGTGGTGTGGAAATAATTGGGTTTAATAGGGGCAAAGCCTGGAATTAGAAAATTTTCTATTTGGGTGAGGGTATGTCTGGGAAGAGGTGAATTGGTTGTTCTATGTTAATTGTTGAGTTGGGTCATTGTTTGATATCGTTACTTGGTAATTGTTGAATCAGTTGTTAGATCCTGATAATTGTGTTTTCTGGGTGTGGAGTCCATTGTTTCTTGAGGATAAGATGAGTTCAAATGTGTCAGAAGCTATAGTTCAGAGAGGCAAACTTCTTGTTCATATTGCCGAGAATGGACACTCGTTTGAACTTGAGTGTGATGAATATACTGTTGTTGAGGCCATCCAACGGTTCCTAGAATCAGTGTCTGGGATACCCTTAAATGACCAGCTGCTTTTGTGCTTGGAGATGAAACTTGAGTCACAGCGGCCACTTTCAGCCTATAAACTACCATCTGATGACCGTGAAGTGTTCTTGTTCAACAGAGCGAGGATGCGGAGTAATTCGATTCCTGCTGCTGCAGAGCAAGTTGAAATCCTTGAAATTCCAGACCCTCCATCACCATCCTCCTCCCATAACCCCCACCCACTGGATGATGCTTCGGACCCTGCACTGAAGGCATTGCCTTCTTATGAGAGGCAATTCAGGTACCATTACCAGCGTGGACATGCCATTTACAGTCGCACACAAGTGAAATTTGAGACTTGTGAGAGACTCTTAAGAGAGCAGCAGGTGCAAGAGAGGGCATTAGAGATTGCTCGGGGTAATTTGGATCATTTCTACAAGATGATTCTCCAAAATTACATGGATTTTATGAAATGCTACTCACAGCAGCATCGGAGCCATTCCAATCTTCTGGTGAATTTTGGGAGAGAGATAGAGAAATTGAGATCTTGCAAACTCCTATCTGTTTTACAAACAAATTCACGCAAGTGCTTATTTGATTTTGTGAAGGAAGAAAACTTGCGAAAGGTGGTAGAGGATTGTAGCAGTTCACACAGGCAGTTTGAGAATAAGGTTTTGGAATTTAAACAGGAATTTGGAGAACTAAAACGCAGTGCTGAACAGTTGTTTACTAACAAAACTTCATTTCTTATTAGGGAATTGGAACTTAAAATCAAGGAGCACCAGCGATATATTGATGAGCAAAAATGTATAATGCAAGCTTTAAGGTTCCTCTCTTTACTACTGGTTCCTTTTTATTCCCATTGTCATTTGTTTTAAAATTTATATTTTGCTTATTTTAAATGTCTTGCTTGTTTTAAAATTTGCATGGGTTGTAGCCATTTGGTCATGTTGAAATCTGATATGTTTTTTTTGTTGTTGATAACTCAGTATCTGGTCCATTGGACCAACTAACGGTTGAAATCTGATATTTCTTTTAATGGTTGTGCTTATTCATTTTATACACATATTCATTGGGCTGGGCATGTGACATTTTACAATTTTTCCCCTCTTTATGTGTATATTGTGAATAATTCACCTATGGGGGTGTTTACATATAGTTCACCCAAGGAATCTGTGTAGTGCAAGATAAATGATAGGTTCAAGCAGCTTAACAAGTTGCTGAATTTTTGTTTTTTGAGCATGTTTAGGGTTCGAACCTTTTTTTTAGACTATCTCTGACTTGAGTTGAAAGGTTCTGTTTCTTGTTTTTTTGGTAGGTTGGGGCTGGTGGGGGTGGGGGTTGGGAATGTTGGGGTTGGGTTTGGGGTTGTCTTACATGAGCTCATTTGGGAAAGATCTTCTATGCTTTGATGCCTACATTCTGCAAAGCAAGTTCATGATTTTGACATTGTTCAATTAATGCCAAAGCAAGAAAGAAAAATGAGGGGAAACAAAATAAAAAATAAAGGAAACATAAGCTGAAAACATGAGCAGTGGAATGCATGTTAAATGTTTGCAATGGTCTGCATGCGAACCCCCATGCTAGGGAGGAGGGGGCAAATTGAGGGTGGTACCAACCTAATGTTATTGTAGATCTTGTCAAATTTGTTTTGTTTCTTTATCTATCCAAAAGAAAGGAGACAAAAATGAAGGTCTATAGCCAATGTATAATTTGTACAAGCTTAGTTTTTGTCCTGATGCTGTGGGGCTTCATGTGATTGCTTCATCTGACTAGAGTTCATAAGCCATGTTTTAGAAGACACTTTCTACTTTTCATGCACCAAAATAAATATCGTATTTTATTTATCCCATTTTGCAAATTCCTAGATGGCATATGAGTTCATACTGCATCATCTCATTATGCAAATTCTTACCTGTTGTAGGAGGTCATACTGTGTCATTTGCAAGTGAAATACTAAGGGCTCCTTCGGGAATTGGCTATTTTATTTGTCTTTTTATAGAAAGACATGCAGAAAAGTATAACTCATTGATAAGGCCTTTTTGTAGAAGGCATTGTAAAAGAAGGTTTCAAAAACCATAGTGCACTGAAAACTATTCAGTGTGTTTGGTTTCAGTTTTCTGAAAATTGAGTTTTTTGTTTTTCATCTGTTTTTTTTTTTAGTGTAAAATTTTAAACATTTTTTTTTTTTTTATACTTTTTTAGATACACCTTACTTAGATGTATCTAAAAAGTAAAGTGTATGTTTGGTTTGCATTTGGGAGATGAGTTTTAGAAAAAAATTTCTAAAAAATTGTTTGGTTTGAGTTTTTCTCAAAAAAATTTCAAAATCACTTTCTCTCTCTTACACATCAATCAATCACTTTTTCTCTCTCATCTCTCCTTCTCAATCACTTTTTCTCTCACACACATCTACTCAAATTCTCCCAAAATATCAAATCATCCCAAACTCCCAAAAAAACAACTCTCCCAAAATATACAATCAAACAAACCAAAAAAATTTCTAAACTCTCTCTCCAAATTTTTTTTCAAAAACAACTCTCCCAAAAACAAACCAAACAAGCCCAAAATATTT
Organism: Camellia lanceoleosa; assembly: GCA_025200525.1. NCBI lineage: Eukaryota > Viridiplantae > Streptophyta > Magnoliopsida > Ericales > Theaceae > Camellia > Camellia lanceoleosa. Next base: position 409,950 of record CM045770.1, read on the forward strand.
GTGAAAATATATTTTAAAAAATTAATAAATACACAAAAATACGAAAAATATACTAATTTTTTTTGTGTGTGTGTGTGTGTGTGTATTTTTGGTATTTAGTGAATTCTTTAAAGATTTTTTTCACGAAATTATACTTTTTAAGTGTATTTATGTTAGGTGTGTCTAAAAATTTAAAAAATTGCTTAAAATATTAAAAAAAATTCAGTAAAAACAAAAAAATATGAAAAACAAGAAAGTAGAATTTTCTGAGAAGTGTTTTAAAAAACACAGGAAACAAACATAGTGATTACTCTTTTTTTGGGTGGGTAAGTAAAATTTTGTAACCAAAAAACAAAGATATACAATAGGCTCAATAACAGTCTGGAAAGGCACAACAAGCCCTTTAACATGAGGAAACCACCACCCACTACAACAACAACAACAAAAAATCCATAAGCACTACAAAATGAACTATCACAACTTGGGAGCCTAGGAAACAAGAAACACGAAAGCAAAACCTCTCACAACTCGAGAGATTGGGTTACTTTTCTACTCCCACCTTGTCCACGCTTAGAACTTATATATCAAGAGGGAAGGTTATCCCACAAGCCGACTTCAAAATGTCAAGCTTCCCTTTCAAATTTTTATGGTTTTCTCCTCGAGAAGTCAAGGGATTGCCAACTTGATTTCACTTTGACTTGAGGCGAGACAAGAATCAAGAACACTAAACATGTTAGCACTTTGAGAAGCTTCAAACGCTTTAGATAGATCTTCCATTTGTTACTTTGCATCCTTGTCATTCTCACACCAATGTTCTTTCAATAGCACGCTCGGTTGGAACCTCAACCCAATCACTCAAGGAGGCTTTATTAATGACCTCTTTTTTCCTTCATTCTTGCTTTATGGTAGTTGTAACAATAGGAGAAGAAGGGCATGCTTGTTGGTTGTGCCCAAAAATTTTTGCAATTCAAAGACCTTTTCGGCCTCCAAAGAGTCTCTACCCTAATTTCGTAGGGTTCTCCATAACCCAAATCAAGATTAAAAGACTTTGGGATGTCGCACGAAGCTTGGATTTGCCAAATCCAAGCATATGCAAGTCTACTCCTAGAGTGAGTAGCTGAATCGATATTTAGTGGTTTCCCAATTGCACTAGCAACAAAGCTTAGTCCCCCCTTGGCCTAAAGTTCAAGCCGGACATTAAAAAATTAACCCATATCAGGGCGCTAGAGAATTCTTGTTTTTTCAGTTGCACTCTCAGGTATCAATGTTTAACTATTAAAAGTTTCCTTAGTGGGATGGACCATTTTTAAGAATTTTAGCAACCATTTCTTCATCTTGGAATTTTAAAGATTAAGAAACCATTATCAAGAGCAAGAACCTCAACAATCATTTTTTCATAATTTGTCAGCACAATTCTTAACAAAAATGAAAGGGTAATTTTTTGCTTGAAAAGTACCCAACTAAAGCATGATGCCATTGAGACAAACTTCTCTTAGAAATATTAGAGTGAACACTGACATTCTCCCCTTGCTTAACCAAGTCTGTATTATTGGGCTTAAGACTCAATTCCATTGGAGTTTCTATGCAAGGTTTTTGAAATAAAGAAGCCCAAATAGAGATATTGGGTTTACCCAGTGGCGGAGCCAGCTAGGGGGGTCACGTGCCCCCCTCAGTTTTGATTTATTTTTTTTGCATTGTTTTCACACAATATGTAGTTTATTTGGTACTCTTGGAGTGTCATGTGGTGTTATTTATGTGGTGGTCTAAATCCACAATATAGTGTCAAATTTTATGAATGGAACATAGTAACTTATTATTGTTAGGTAATTGGAAGATAATAGGTGAATCACATAGTGTGAGTTGCGATTTCTTATATCCAAAGCATCACGTCATCAACACCACATAATAGTATGGGATTATGTAATAATTTCTATTCAAAACACATTTTTATAATCAATGTTATCTCTCTATTATTGTTCTATCAAATAAAATTTTTATAATGATTTGTGCTATAAATGATTTGCTTCTATTTTCTAAAATTAAGAATTTTAATTTGTAATTTTTGTGCTAAAATTGCATACTTATATTACTATTGTGTCCGAGTTATTCCATATTATTATAAAATTTTGATTAGTTGTTATTAATAATAAATAATTAAATTTTTATGCTTAAATTTAGCTCATAAAATTATTATTATTTTATTGTTGATCATCAAAAAAAATTAAAATTATAAAGTGCCTCCTCTACCTTAATTTCTTGGCTCCGCCACTGGGTTTACCTGTATCACTTGCCCCATTTATAGTTATTGTAGTTGATCCATCATTCAAAGAATTAGGCCCAACAAGCCTATCTGATTGCACTTGATCTAAATCTACCAATTCTAGATTATCTGGTTGGGCACTAGACCCAATTTTGTTTACCTCGAAAGAAGCACTTTTCACATCACCAAGCTCTTGGACGCACGTACCGGACCATGTGTGGACCTCACACACATTCTTCACTACATTCTTGACTGCCATAGAAGCCAACAGGCTAGACTCTCCACTCATTCCCTTTGATTGCAAACCCACCATTGCAACATCCTTAGAGACACCATCCTAATTTTTCTTATACCTTCTATCTATCATCCTATGGCTTGCCTCAATATTCAACTAATCCCCCATAGGAGTACTGACAAAAGGGACCCCATGGCTAAAGCCGGCCATATCTCCCAGTTAATTAGAGACTATTGAAGTATTCCACACATATTCCCCCTTCATCGAAACATCCTTTGTTGTTAACCATATTGATGCTCTTCAATGGCTCTTGTTGTGGGGGAACAATGTTACCACACAAGCGTAGTCCCACACAATCACAGAAATCTCCATTGTTTGTGACTCTATATCCAATTCAGCTGGGGATGTTGCTATTTTCTTTGAGCCCGCAACTGCGAGAATGACGCAATCTATTCCATGGAACAACGAAATCTCCATCCGCTAGAGCTTTGGAGGTTCTCTGAAATGTGTAAATTGACGGAGTGCCTCATCCTACCCATCAGTAAATAGAAACCTTTCTTGATGAGATTTTGGATTTTTTTACCCATAATCAACCGGTATACAAGGTGTTTGATGAAAAGCTAAACAGAAAACCGAACCACATATCTTCCTTTCCTCCTATTCTCTTTCTAAATGTTGGATTTTACCAAGTATCGATTATAGTTTGAGAGGAGAGAGAGTACAGAGAGAAGTTCTTCAAGGGAAAAAAGGCCATTTCCTCGTTTAGGGTAGTTCTACCACTTTGTTCGCTGGTTAGAGTAGTTTTTTCACTTTATTTCGAATAGAGGGTAAACGTGTTTGTGAAAAACGCTTTCATGAAAATGTGGTTGATAAATAATAATATTGCTCAAATGCATTAATCAACTACTACGAAAAAGCACATTTAGTAAACACTTTTAATTAAACAAGTGTGCCATTTTCCATAATGAAATAACGTGCTTATCAAACGCGTGTTTAGTAAGCATGCTTTTAGTACTCATTTTTTTTTATACAAGTCTTAGTCCACAAATGTGGGGCTTTGAACTAAATGACTTTTTATTATTTTTTTATCCAGGAATTATTTAAGAATCTGTCAAAACTTAAACTATTTCCCAATTTCAAGTTTTGTTGACTTGTAAAATAGGTTTTTATTCCTCACATAAAGCAAATTATGGTGGCATCTCATTAATTAACTGTTCTCATTCATATTAGAATTGACAAAAAATTTCAAATTAAATTCAGCAAACCTCAAAAACTAACTGTTGGGTTCACCTATAGCCATGGAAATGCTTAATCACTGACAACAAGATATGTGGATTGTTTTTTTTTATTGTTTTTTTTTTTTAATTAGGGGATTAAGGCAAAAATTCGTATGAACTTTTTTTGGAGTTTTGAATAAAAAAAAATTGCATAAAATAAAATTTCAAAGCGATCCACTACAAAAATATAAAAGGAAAGGAAAAAAAAAAGCACGGACATATTTATAGAGTGTAGTCAGGATGTGAATCTGTGTGGAAAAGATGTGAAATAGATTTTTGGAGCAACATAAGGTTACAATAGAATAAGTAAATGAATAAATCTTGGAAACTAGTTTTTATAGTTTGGGTTAAGCTCATCCCCTAATTGATCTGCGTTGATAATTTAGTGAGGGTACAAAATGAAATGTGTGATCTTAGCTTATAAACTGGCTTATTTTGTGAACATATTTTTGTTTTTAGTGAATTTTATTTTAATTTTGAGGCAATCTTTTTTTTCTTGTAGGTTGGTCTAGTCTAGAAGATCCTAATATTTGACAATCTTTAACTTAGTTATCACAGCAAACCTATATTAACTTGTAAATGACTATGCAATATGCATATATTGATTATTAACTAAAGGGATGAACTAAACCAAAACTGGTCCCTATAAATGACACCAACGTGAGTCAATGCGACCTCTAGGCCAAACTGAACCCTCTACATGCTACCCTATGGGAACTTGGCCATCAACAATTCTGTGCTTCCTAGACGAGGCAATGTGGATCAATCTCTCCCACACCCAAACATGTAATAACTGAAGATAGTATATGTCAATACATAAGACGTTATAAAACATAATACCTGAATAGCTACGTGTACATGACTATTAAAGCAATTGTGACTTACCTGTAACAAGATAAGTGGGCCACCGATCTACTTTGTATTGGGCTTAGTTGCCCGAGACAACATCCTACATAAACACGCCCATGTAGCGCCACCCCAATTGTACTTGACGATCTTGTTGATGTCTCTTAGAATGACAAATACATCAATTTAACTAGGTTTTGTGACTTATCGGGGTGAAGGCGCCCCCAATAAGCCGCAAAATATATGCTATAGCGATGCATTATCTCCTCTGTCGCATCCTCAGGAAGCACATTGAAATGCTGTATTTCTATTTGGTCTTAAGTTGACCAAATACGAAATCCATGGCTGCTGGTGCTGCTCCCAACAACTACGTATAAATCCACCCACTGCTTGATTGTATATGATGAGTCAGTGCCAGTAACAGGGTCGCCATCAACAGGTAGGCTGAATAGCACAAATACATCTCGCAACGTGACTCTGGCCTCACCGATAGGAAAATGGAACGTAAGTGTCTCCACGTGCCACCTCTACGAGAGCTGTGATGTGTGGGTGGTCCAATCTAACTGGTCTTATATGGTAGACCCCGTAGAAGCCTGCGCGAATTAGGTAATGCAGTACTCAATGCAGTACTCAATGGTAGATAAGCCATAAAGCCTGCAAATGTTTTCATATATCAAATCAATGAAAACAACAATATCATGCGTATTTAAAGTATAGAGAGTCACGGACAACATATTCAAAGGGTAGCATCAAATGAATCAAATAAAGCAATATCACGTGCTTACAAAGTATAGAAAGTCACAGACAACAAATTCGAAGGGTGGTATTAAATGAATCAGATAAAGCAATATCACAGGCATCAAATCAGCCACATAAACCAACTAAATTATCATAGTGAATCATCTATTCTACATGTTGATAAATTATTGTTACCCCAACTATGATATATGAAAACATAACAATAGACATATACCTCAAGTCTAATATTTTGTATCAACAATGTCTTCAAGATGTATATACAATTCACATTGTCAGCCACTTCCTAAAGTGTGGCTACTACCTCCATTTACGTATGAATACTCGAGTCCCAAGGATTATCATGCTGGTATTCGTGCTGAATGGGAGTTTAAGGTAGCAGAACAAGAGAGATTGTGTTATGTAACTTAGGGTTTTTTTTCCATCTTGCCTATGTCTGATTGTAAAGGCTTCATGCTCAAATTGGTGCTTATGTTTGTTCTATTTGAAATATTAATTGCTTGTTTTTGTCATCTTTCATTCAAGGATTCAGGAACTTATTAGTTTTATAATGAATTGATGCTTAATCTGCTTGAAAATAAGATAATTATGAGGTCATTCTAAGAGGTGTTTCAATGGATGCTGATTTTTTTGGTTTGTCCTATTAACCTTTAGCATTAATGAATTACTTAGTTTAGAGTGCTCAGTGTTCTTTATGTCTCTTCTGTTACTAGTACTCAGTTTTGCTCTGTTGTGGTTATGTATATTATATATTTTGCTTTGATATCAAAATTTGTTCATATTTGTGCAGCAAAGATGTAAATACAGTGAAGAAACTTGTGGATGACTGTCTGACTAGCCAATTATCCTCTTCCCTCCGTCCTCATGATGCAGTTTCAGCCTTGGGTCCTATGTATGATGGCCATGACAAAAATTACCTTCCTAAGATGCAGTCTTGCGACCGTGCAATTTCCAATCTGCTTGATTTCTTCACGGAAAAAAAGAATGACATGAACATCGTTGTGCACAGTTACATGCAAAAGATAGCATATATTCAATACACTATCAAAGATGTGCGCTACAAGTTTTCTGTTTTCACAGAAGCAATTAAGCGTCAGAATGATCAATTTGAATACTTGAAAGTGGTCCGTGGGATTGGCCCTGCATACAGAGCATGCCTTGCGGAAGTGGTGAGAAGAAAGGCTTCAATGAAGCTCTACATGGGCATGGCTGGACAACTGGCTGAAAAGCTTGCAACAAAGAGAGAGGCTGAGGTCAGGAGACGGGAGGAATTCCTGAAAGTGCATAGTTCATGTATACCTAGGGATATTTTAGCATCCATGGGATTGGACGATACTCCTAGCCAATGCGATGTCAATATAACTCCTTTTGACACTAATTTGCTTGACATTGACATATCAGATTTGGACCATTGTGCGCCCGAGTATTTAGTAGGATTGTCACAGGGTGAAAAGCATGAAAGTTTAAAGGGTTCATTTTCCATGCCTAACAATAGTTCTCATTCAACTGAAGTTGAAGACAATACTGTGTACTCCTTTGAGAAGTACGACGCAGAGGAGCACCTTGAGGGTTCTGAGTTGGTAGAGGTTGCTGGAACTAGCAAATTGGAAGTTGAGAATGCAAAGCTGAAAGCGGAACTTGCTTCTGCAATAGCCCTCATTTGTTCCTTCAGCCCTGAAGTTGAGTATGAATCACTTGATGACAGTAAAGTCGATAGTTTACTGAAAAATGCAGCAGAGAAGACAGCTGAAGCCTTGCATCTGAAAGATGAGTATGGGAAACACCTCCAATCTATGTTTAAGGTAAAACAAATACAGTGCGAGTCATATGAGAAACGCATTCAAGAATTGGAGCAGAGATTGTCCGATCAGCATATGCAAGGGCACAGGCTTCCAGTTGATAAGACAATCTCGAACTTTACCCTTTCAACTGTGAAGACTGGTGATAGCAAATCAGAAATCTCAGGTGATGCAGAAGCCTACATGACTGGTGTATCGAGTGAATCTGTGGATGAGGTTTCTTGTGCTTCTAGTTCTTTGCATGTCAAATTAGGGCTTTTCCCTAAACAGTCAGGCAAAGCCTTTGAGGGATTGGATGAGAATATGATAGATTCCTCTTCAATGCTGAATCCTCAATTGGACTCATCAATGCTGGAACTACCTCATGAACAGGTGCATGCCAATGACAAAGCTGGGAATGATACAATGGTAGCAGACGTGAGCATGGCACTGGCAACCAGTTGCACTGCTGAGAGCATGCCTCAGCTCCTAAACAATTTACCTGCTGAAACAGCAGCCGAACAGAATTTGGATTCTAAAGCTAGTGGTGATCTTGTGTTGGAACTGCAGAATGCACTTACAGACAAGTCCAATCAACTGAATGAAATGGAAACTAAGCTGAAAGCTCTAGAGGAGGTTGCCAAGCTTGAGATGGAGTTGGAAATCAGTCGGAAACTCCTGGATGAATCTCAGGTATTAGCAGTGGAACTGCAAAATTTCTGTCACTTTGATTTATATGGAAAATTGCATAACTACTAATTGAATCTTGTTTCTGAGAACTGTTTTCTTTCCATTTCATTTCATTACCAAACTTGTTTGTTTATATTTGAATATATTGAGTTAGATTGTTGTGATGTCAAGTTAGGAGATTAACCCACCCCTGCTTTTTAGTCCCAACTTTCCAAGAAGTTTAACTGTGAGTCAGATTTGAGTGATCCTTTCACAATCTTACCTAGGGCTGGTAATGGAACCCACCCACCCAATGAAACCATCCCGTCCAACCTGACCCAACAAGCTGCGGATGGTTCCAGAGATATTCACGGTTGGTAATGGATTTAAGCAGCTAGATCTAGCGGTTTCACGGTCAGCGGCAGATTGATGAAATCTGCACCTGTCGAAATCAACCCACCTGAAATATTTTAATATAAGCCTTGTTAGATAGCTTTATATACATTGTTGGGTCAATTTCCTAATAACTTAAGCTTTTGGGAAAACTAGTAACTTAGCATGGTATCAAAGCTCTGGTTGAAAGAGGTCTTGAGTTCAAGTATCTCCGTTAGCATTTGATATTATGTCCCTGTTTGATTTCTTCTCTCTGTTTGGTTGTTTGTTTCTCCTTCTGTTTGTCTTTTCGTGTGCAAGACGGGGTTGTACGTGAAAGAGGGTGTTAAATAGTTTGATTTACTTTTTTTTTTTGGAATAAATAGATAGCTTGATATACATTGTTGGACCCATTTCCTAATAGCTTAGGCTTTTGAAAAAACTGGTAACTTAACAAGCCTTTTGTCTCTACATGATGTTTATTGATTGGTAGAATACCCTAGCTTTAATTACATATCTGTTTGTTTCCCTCATAGTATTAAAACAAACGAATCAATGCACTCTCTCTCTCTCTCTCTCTCTCTCTCATGTTCCCCATAAACCCTTTCTTCATCTCTCTAATCGCTTCTCTTCTCCAAGCCTCCCATCTCTATCATTCCTTTTCAAAAACCCTTCATCTCCACCATTCTCACGTTTTGAAACCCTAAAACATGAAATCTTCTTGAGACTCTCTTCCACGATTGATAAATAGATAGCTTGATATACATTGTTGGACCCATTTCCTAATAGCTTAGGCTTTTGGGAAAACTGGTAACTTAACAAGCCTTTTATCTCTACATGATGTTTATTGATTGGTAGAATACCCTGGCTTTAATTACATCTGTTTGTTTCCCTCATAGTATTAAAACAAACGAATCAACACACACACACACTCTCTCTCTCTCTCTCCTGTTCCCCATAAACCCTTTTTTCTTCTCTCTAATCCCTTCTTCTCTTCTCCAAGCCTCCCATCTCTATCATTCCTTCTCAAAAACCCTTCATCTCCCCCATTCTCACGTTTTGAAACCCTAAAACATGAAATCTTCTTGAGACTCTCTTCCACGATTGACTATGTAGTTTCTTCACAAATTAACCACATCTGACAACCACTGGTTGATCGGTGGTAAAGATGGGGCTGGTTGATTGATGGCATCGGGAGATCAATGGTTGAGCTTGGTGTTGATCGGTGGAGGCAGCAACAAACTCAGAGTGGTAATTTGGATGTGTAGGTTCTTTTATCCCTTCTGTCTCTGATATCTGCGTTTGTGAGTTTAGTATGTTGTACTTAAAATTTTGGAATTAGTTTAAGATTTTGTATGCGTAAACTATGAGGCTTTTGTGCCTTTTTCGATACCGTCCAAAGCCGATCGACCCAACCAAATCAAATAATGGTCGATTGTGAGAAAGATTTCAGTCGACATCAGTTGATTGTAGCTTCCAACTGATAGTGTCGGTTCGAGTAATGGTTCTACCTGTGAGCCCAGGCTGACCAACCCGTGAACACCCTCATGAGGTCTAAGTGGCATTAGATGTGAACTGTAGAAGCCTGGTTTAGGATGATCACTTGGTTGGACAATCCTCTTAATACCATATAATTTTTGTGCAGCTGCTATTTGCTTGTACTTCACAGAAATATTCATCAGAAGCAGCAAGCTAACTTGATTTTCATTTTACAGATGAATTGTGCTCACTTAGAGAATTGTCTGCATGAAGCAAGAGAGGAAGCCCAAACCCATCTTTGTGCAGCTGATCGAAGGGCCTCAGAGTATAGTGCACTGCGTGCCTCTGCTGTAAAGATGCGTAGCCTTTTTGAAAGACTAAGGAGCTGTGTTTCTTCTGGTGGGGTGGCTGGATTTGCTGAGTCCTTGCGTGCTCTAGCTCAATCTTTGGCCAAGTAAGTTGCCAAAATTTGTGTTCTAGTGTTTCCAGCATTTCCTTCATTATATTAGTATTTGATGCAAAATGTCATTTCCACTACTTTTCCTCGTTTCCATGCTTTAATTTGTGTTTAGGAAAAGTCAATTTAAATTCTTGTGCATTTATTAATACCATGTTATGTGGACCTGGGTATGTGTCCACTGCAGGCACGTGTAAGCATAGGATACTTCTAATTCCTAATCTAGGGACACTAGGACATGGCTAAATATTGATATTCCTTAACTATTCTTCTTTTAAATCTGACAAAAAAATTGTGCTTATGCAATAGGCATTAAGCGACCATCCCGAAAAATTACATAATTATGGAATTTAATGTATTATCATACAGCAAATGTAAGTTACCCAAGACAATTGTTGCATGCATGTGCAATTAGCCTTCTTGGACTTGTATTTCATACCCTTAATTGTGTGTCTAACAAGGATTCTTCGTGCAATTAGAAGAGTCTGCCATAGAGTTTTGTTGTATGTATTTATTTATATGCATCTCTCTAATATTCGAAGCATTTCCTCCTATTTGTATGTTGTTATTGTTACTTGAGGACAAGTGCCTGTTCCGAAAATTGCAAGGTTTTTGTTTAGAATATTGCAGTTCACTTTGTCCACTAGTTACCAAAAATAGAAAAAGAAAAAGAAAAAAAAAAACATTGCCCGGTATTGTTATGTCAATATATGGAGCTTTAAGGCGTGGTGGTAGGGAGAAAATTCTACATGGGTCCATGACCCATGGGTACCACAATTAGTGTTGTATGGCTGGAAAATATTTTCTTTGGTATGGATCAATCTATATGGCTCTAACTGTAAGTTTTTTTGAATGATCTGTGTATTCAAATTGTGTATAATACAACGAGTACAACCGATATATATATAGCAATCCTAAATCTAATCTAAAATAGGAAATAATATTCTTACAATTAATCTAAAATATACAATCAACCTAATATATATTTCCATAATTAACATAATATTTTTACACCCCCGCTCAAACTCAAGGCGTTTTAGCAGAAAATACTGAGACTTTGCCAAGAAGAAACTGAAATCGAGCAGTGGTGTGAGTTTTGGTAAAGAAATTAGCAAGTTGCAATGCCGAAGAGACGAAAGGAAGCAAGATGGAGCTAGACTGCAAATGCGGATATACAAAATGACAATTAATCTCAATGTGCTTCTTCCGCTCATGGAAGATAGTGTTGTGGCCAATCTAAATAACACTATGGTTGTCACAGTAAAGGGAGGTTGGAGAAGACTGAGGGACACCCAAATCAGTCAAGAGACAATGAAGCCAAACAATCTCAGTAGTGGCATGAGCCATAGCACGGTACTCAAAAAATCTAACTGAAAAGAGAAAAAGGCAATTGGAGAAGTTGTCATAGGCAAATGCAAGCTCTCCATCACATAGAGGTCTCCAATTCTACGGTCGGTTCCAATCTGCTGCTTGGACATCCGATCCTGCACAGAGTAGATAGAAAAAGAAAAAATATCAAAACCGGAGGCATCAAGCTGACTGATAGATAATAAACTAACAGATAACTAAGGAACATAAAAGACAGATGGAATAGAGACAGCAGAGATAACAGATGGTAGGACAGACCCAACAGATATAATAGACATACTAGACCCATTAGCAACATTAACAGTAATAGGAAAGAGAAGGGGGACACAATTTTGAAGTAAGGAGAGATGAAGAATTATATGATGAGAAGCACCAGAGTCAAAAATCCAGATAGACAAAGAGATACCTGAAGAAGGCCCAAGTAAACTTGAATGAAGAGAGAAAACAACCGAAGCAGACGAGGAGGGCGGGGAGGTACACAGTATATACTAAAGTTGACTAATCTGAGCACTCAAGGAAGCCAAGTCGGGAGCAGATGTAGTGGAACTGATGGAAGGACGAAAAGTACTCAGAAAAGGAGTTTGAAACTAGGTTTGAGATTGCTGAAAGGACGTGGCAGGCAGACGTCCTTTCTTGGGACAATGATACTTCCAATGACCCTTTTGATGACAGAAAGCTCACTCATTTGAAGCCAGTAGCCTATTTCTAGGCCTAACAATCTGATTATCTGACATTGTAATAAACCAAAAAAGGAGAAGAGAATTGATGGGCAAAGTATAATAAACAGAGATCTAAGAGGTCAAATTGTAATAAACCTGAAATAGGTGTATTCAACTCAAAACACTCTAGCAAAATCAGGGAGAAACAAGTCGAAGTCGACTCTGAACTAAAGCAGCCGACAAGCCGATTGAGAGGAACAAGGGCAAACTTCTCTTTGATCTTGTGAACCAGAGAGAGAGACGAACAACGCACTTGAGAGAGGGAAATCACGACCAAGCGAGTCCAGAAAGTGAGAGAAGACTAGGTCGCGACTTTGGCGAGAGCAGTGGTTGATCACGGTGAAAGTAGAGGTGAGAAACGCTGCTGATACTCTTGTGACTTTGAAGCATAGAGATGGCAAACAGCGGAGCAAAGTTATTCGAATCATGATCCAGACTCAGATTTCGAACCAGTTTTCGTCACGAATTGACGATGATCGATCGCAATTCGCAACAGATGGGTCGCGACAAGGAGTCGCGATTGAACCGAGAGGCAGAGAGCTCTGGGTCAACTTCAAATAGTCTTTGAACCAAACGAAACCTTTGAGTCGGATGAAGAACTAGATAGAGCGAACCCACCACGGCTACTAGGGTTTCAAATCTTCAAGCTAGGGTTTCAAACCAAGCTCTGATATCATGCAAGTTTTTTTAAATGATCTGTATATTTAACTAGTGTATAATACGAGTATAACAAATATATATAGCAATCCTAAACCTAATCTAAAATAGGAAATAATATTCACACAATCAATCTAAAATATATAATCAACCTAATATATATATATATTTTCATAATTAACATAATATTCTCACATCGTTGTATTATACACAATCAATCTAAAATATACAATCAACCTAATATGTATATTTTCATAATTAACATAATATTCTGCCACTAACACCTTTAGGCCTACAAACACCACTTGTTTGTATAGGGAGTTGATCTTGTATGAGCTTTTAGTGAGCCGAACATAAGTCAAGCATGACTAGTTTGGTTCATTTTATAAACCTAAAGACATTTTCATTAGAAATAAATCAAATCTTTCACTGCCAAGATTATTTTGGCAATTTTGTAGATTAGGGGTAATTCTATAATTATATATTCGTTTCATATCTAGGTTTTTTAGTCTAGAAAACCTTTATTTAGTATGATTTAGGAAATTATTTTCCTAGTGGGAAAGGTAATATGCTTTTAGACAAGCAAAGCTTTGTAGATATAATTTGACAAATTAATTTTATAAAATTTTCTTTGTAGATTTTGTTGTCTTTTAATGGTGAGATTTTTTTAATTTCTTTTGGGTCATACTCTCTAGGAATGGCAACGGGTTGGGCCGGGACCGGGGATTACACTCCCCATTCCCGATCTCCGAAGGTATCACCGCCCCCATCCCCTCCCCCGCCCCCGATTCCCGACGGGAAACCCATCACACCCCCCCCCCCCCCAAACCCCCGGGTGCCCCTGTCCCCTAACGGGTATTGGATTTCCCCGATCCTGAAAAATTCCCAATTTTTTTTTTTTTTTTGAATTTTCCATATCCCATTTTATTATTATTATTATTATTACTTTTAAGGTAAATAAAAATAATATATATAAAAGCATAATCCAGCAATGTCCAAACATAAACATCCAAACAATAACAACATGACAAACAAGATACAAAACAACACCCACACCACAACATTAAAAAAAAAAAAAAAAATCAAAACAACACCTATGAACCTAAACCCTAAAATGAGTCAAAAAATTCTTAGAGAAACACACACACATGCACGTATATATATAGAGGGGTATAATAGTAATTTTAGTTTGGAGCGGAAACGGGGCTGGGGACGGGGCTGGGGTGGGGGAACTTATCATTGTCCCTACCCTGAAAGTTGTCAGGGATTCATTTTCGAATACTATCCCTGCCCCGTCTGGGGCATTTTTCAGAAAAAAAAACCGTTCTAATCGGGGTCAGGCAGATTCCCGTCGGATTGGGTTCAAATTGCCATCCCTGCTTTCATGAGGCTATAGAGAGATTCTTGGGTTTCTATCATTCTTATTCTTCTTTATTTTGATTTTGAGCACTTCTGGGTAATACTTGAGAAGTCTTTAAACTCTAATCCCTAGTCACCTTTCATAATAGCCGTAAAACCCTATATAAACTCTGTCCAGGAAACCCAGCAAGCTGGCCTGTATGGTTTTAGACAATAAAAGCCTCAAACCTCAGCTAATTCAAGCCTAAATCTTTTCTTGAACCCTAATCTTACCATTTCAACCTGTATCAGGCTTTGTCCTACATCCTTTGCTCATTCATCATTGCCTTTCGTGGAATTGGGTGATTGTTTGGGAACTGGCTCCAGAAGCCCATGCTTGGATGGGCCTGTGCCTGCTTTAACATAACTTTTTCTCAATGATTTGAGTTCATTGAGTTAAAAAATTATCATCCCTTGGCCTTAAATTAGCGTCACTATTAAAATTATGGTTGCTGTCATTTTTTCCTGAGTGGTAGGAAACTTTTATTGGGGTGATGTTTCTTATTCATAAACTTCATTCTGCTCTCCTAAGTAAAAAAACTTGTAAGAAACACACTCCTGTCTGTGAGAGTTGTAATAAAAATTGGTTGTTAATTTCTGCTGATTAAATCACTTCCATTGTGAGTTTCAGTTCTGTTAATGATACTGAAGATGATGGTACGACTGAGTTTCGAGAATGTATCCGGGTACTTGCTGATAAAGTCAGTGTCTTGTCAAGGCACCGTGCAGAGCTGCTTGAGAGGTATTCAAAGGCTGAAGCTGCAATTGAGCAACTCAAACAGGAGTTGGAAGAAAAGAAAGAGTTGGTCAATGCTTTGTACATAAAGCATCAACTTGAGAAGCAGGTAAGTTTGACAACATGTTTTCCATTCATACTTTTGTAGTAGTGTGCTTAGATAACCAAACGTGGTGTATCCAAATTTTTGCTAGACAAGCTTTCATTACCATATATGTGGCTGACAAACATACTGGGGCTGTCTATTGATTGCCCACATCCCAATAGCAGACTGGGCGATGGGTCGTTTTGCACACTAAAAATAAAGAACTAAACTACACCCAAATTTCTTAGAATAATGGCAAGTCTAGATATCGATCCACGGAGACAATTGCAAAATTAAACTAATTTAATTGTTAGGTTCTTAAATTAATTTTAATAAAAAGATGTATGGATCATATAACTAAATAAGGATTAAAATAAAATTAAGAAAATGATTTGTCAATTAAAAGTAAGGGTTAACATACTGATCTTGGAAAAAATTTAGGACAATGAATTCACTACTAGTTACATAAATAAGGTTTAAGATTGGAAATCGATTGTGTTATGGTTCAAACCACCCAATACTTCGCAACTACAAAGCTCAAAGTTTTGCTCAAGAAGATTTTCGCATTTAGCGTATAGGCACGATCAAGTAGTATGAGTTGTTCGCTCAAAATTAGGGTAGCAACATGACTCGTCTCTCGTAGCATGGCTCGTCTCAAACTTTGAATACAAAAGAAAAGATAACAATTGTATGGAAAGAATTCAACAATTACAGAAAGAAGAACATTTAAAAAGAATGAAAGAAAAATATATTGAAAAATTTCTTAAACACCATACAGACTATTTAAACCATTACAAGAATAAAAGAAATAAATAAAAAAAACTAAGAAAAACACTATTTACTTGGCTAGGGTTTCATCAAAACCCTAGAAAGTGGAGAACTAGCCACTCATGGAGGAGTGGGAAGAGATAGAGGTTGCAGCCACCATGGAAGACATTCTTGAAAACACCAAACTTTTTCTTCCCAACCCTAGCCTCTCCTTTTCTTTAGCAAATTTTAGAACCCTTTTTCAGCTTTTATTCTCCCTTTTATACCTTCAACCTTTAAAAAAGGTTTAAAACGATGTGCACACAAATCGAGGTACAACCGCACGTGCTTTAAATCTCACCACACATGATTTGAAGGCTCTGCACGTGCAGGAAAAACTCGCGCACGTGCGGGAAAAACCCTACGCACGTGCGGTTTTTTCAAAATGCATGGGCTTTTAGGAGGATAGGCTGCGCATGCAGTAATGACCCTCTGCATGTGCGGGGTTGACTTTTTTTAGCTAGAACTCCATGCTTTTGCTCTGCGTCCAACCTGATTGACGTTAAACAGTAGTAAAATGCACAAAGGGTTAAGAGCTGTCAATTATCAGCCTCAATGATATACAATTCGGCCTCAATTAGTGGCAGATACTTGTTAACTTAATTTCTTGAGCAATTCTTTGGGAAAAGTTCAAACATTATTTCCATATCCGTTATCCTTATCACCGGAGTTGGTTGTTTGGCAACTAAGCTGGTAGCCAGTTGGCTACTTGTGTGATCCCTTTCTCCATGGTTCATATAATGAAGTTCTCATTGTGAGAAAATGAGGTTAAGAAATTTGAAATAGGAAAATAAAGTGAGGGCTTTTTCTTGGTTGGTTTTGTGCCGAGATACAAAGAGAAAAAAGAGAGAATCTTGTTGCCTTGACATTCGTTGTTACAATCTTAAAATTCTAAAACAATATATCGAAAAACCTTGATTAAAATGTAACAAAAGATACAAGAATACCCTAAAACTAAATAAGGAAAAACACTATAACTAAAATTATATCTTCACACCACACCCCTTCTCAAAGTCACGATGCAAGCCTAGTGAGCATCAAGAGTTTGACAAGTAAAAATTGCAAGTGTGCAAAAGTGTGTCTTGGTGAAGAAGTCTACAATCTGGAAGGGGGAAACAAAAGATATATCGATAGTGACCAACTGAAGATTCTGACAACAATCAAGCTCTGTATTAAGACGTTCATGGAAGAAAAAATTATGGACAATTTGGTTAACACTTCTACTATCACATTAGGGAGGAGTAGAGGATATGGGAACCAGACCGAAATCAACAAGAAGCCAACAAAGCCAAACAACCTCATTTATAGAATGAATCATAGCAAGATATTCAGTCTCAACAATAGAGTAAGCAATGACAAACAATTTAGTTTAGGTGTTTTTGTGTTTCTTTTGTTACATTTTAGTCTATGAAGCATGGGTACTTCTTCGACAAAAATGTCGTACCTTTATTGGGTGCTTACTCTATTTTAGTTGGTACTTTGCATACGTATCGAGTACATGAAAAACATACCAAAAATTTTTTTTCTTAATTTTTGTTGTACCCCAGACGTGCCTAGTATATATCCAAGCCGTATAACAAACGGAATAGTGTTTTCTTCTATATGAGCTTAGTTAGTTTTGGTTTGTAGTTATTTAATATTATGACAATTAATTTTGGTTTGTACCTTACTTTTGGCATTCAATGTGAATTACAAGTTGGATCTTAACCAACTAAACAATTTTACTAATTTTTGCATAATTCCAAATTAAAAATAAATATTTTTTTTATGAACATATCCAGTTGTACTTTTAGATTTTATCATATCAGCATACCCGTATCGTACCAATAACAGTACTCATACCTATACACGTGCTTCATATATTTTAATCTTTAGGATTGTAACATACCTATGTATATATTATTGTAACATACCTCATACCTATATATATATATATATTATTTTAATAAGCTTGTAACAGTGAAGGTTTGGGCAACAAGATTATTTCCTCTCTTTGTATCTCGTAACATAGTTTAAGAGCTTAGGTTGGGGAGGTTTTGGGTTCGAGTCTCTGTTTGCATTTGGTCCCCATTTGATCTTTCTGCTCTTTTTTGCATTCATTCTTCTGTATATGTATAAATGTTTGCATCTTCACATGCAAGATTGGGTTGCATGTGAAGAAGGGTGTTGGAAAGCTTTGATATACATTATTGGGCTCATCTCCCAACCGTTTTAGGTTTTGGGGCAACTGTGCTGCTAATAGTAGGCACTGAATCTCCTGGGACCCCACACTTCTTTGGCCCCCCATTCTCTGGTTTCATATTGACCCTCCACTTAATCCCAAAATGAACCCCCAACCCTCTCAAACCCTAACCCCACTCCAGCCACAACCCACCACCAGTAGCTCTGGCCAACCTCTCTCACCCCTCCACAGCTCCAGCCGCCACCCCCTATCCCCTCCCACCCTCCCTATCTCTTTTGCCAACTCTGCCATCTCCGCCTTCTCCTTGGCCACCTGGGTTGTTTCCGATGTTTTTTTCTTGTGGTGCCAGTCTTCTCTGAGAGGTAGCTGAGGGGTAAGGGTTCGGGTTCGGGTTCAGGGGTTTGGGAGGGTTAATGATGATGGTGAAATTGGGATTTCATGATAGGGTAGATTTGTAATTTAAATATATATATATTTTAGATATGTGAGGGTCCAAAGAAACTTTTGGAGCGCGATGTCTGGTTTTGATTTCCAAAATTCACTTTTCAAAAAATTCTACTTTTTTATTTTTTGTATTTGTTTTGTTTTTACTGGTTTTTTTTTAATATTTCAAGCATTTTTTTAATTTTTAGACACACCTAACATAAATATACTTAAAAAATATAATATTTGTGAAAAAATATTTAAAATTTTCACTAAGGAGTGGTTTGGAATGTTCTAAATAAGTGCATTTTTTAACTTTTTATAAAAAGATGTATAGAAAAGTAAATAGGAGATGTTGATTAATGTGACCCAAAAAAGATAAAAAGATAAAAAGATGGACTAAAATATGATATCCCAAACAAGGCCTAAATACCAAAAATGCAAAAAAAATACAAAAATTCAGTACATGTTTCGTATTTTTGTGTATTTATTAATTTTTTAAAATATTTTTTCACAAATATTTTACTTTTTAGATACATCTAAGTAAGTTACATTTAACAAAATAAAAAAATTGCTTAAAATTTAAAAAATATTTACTAAAAATAAAAAAATATGAAAAATAAAAAACTCAATTTCAAGAAAATTGAATTCAAAAAATTGAAACCAAACATTAGTGACTCAACATGTACAACCGATGGAATCTTATATTTAGTGGGGAACTGAATGGTTTGAATATCTCTTCTTAACTGAATCCCACGAAATAATAATTTGATTTTTCTTTTTCATGGCAACTTTTATGATATTATTTTCTTCTTTATTGCGACTGCTTGTCTATTTTAAAGTAAGACACTATTTATGGTCTTGTTACAGGCAAAGAAGGAGAAGATATCTTTTGGCCGGTTGGAAGTCCATGAGATAGCTGCATTTATTAAAAACTCAGCTGGGCATTTCGAGGCAATCAATCAGAATTGCCCCAAGTACTACCTGTCCGCCGAATCTGTGGCCTTGTTTGTAGACCATCTCCCAAACCGACCAAACTACATCATTGGGCAGATTGTGCATATTGAACGACAGACCGTGAGGCAGCCACCTCCCACAGTTCGAGCAGAGCCTTGTAGGGTAGACCGAATAGATTTCTTGACCCCTGAAGCAGGAGCCAATCGATTGGCCTTGAATTTGGGATCAACATCAAATCCTTATGATCTTCCTATTGGCTGTGAATACTTCATAGTGACTGTAGCCATGCTACCTGAGACCACCCTTCATTAGCAGTCTCCTTCCTGATCTTGCGAAAATGAAGATAGACATGATGGAAGAAACCCATTGTACATATATATATATATATATGTATGTGTGTATATTATATGGTTATATTAAGTAAAGATAAATCCACATGCTGGTGGGAGTATTAAGTTTATATGTCCTTTCTGTACAGCTGATGATCAGTTCAGTTTAATCTTTCTTCTCCCTCTGTATATAAAGCTTACTTTGTTAATTTATCTAATCTGTGAATATTTATTTATCCCATGCTAGGGTATGTATGTATGGAACACCATTGTCTGTTTGGACTAGGTGAATATCACCGGGCATTCGGGTCCTAGGATGAAGTCCATCTGGATTTCTCACCAAGCCCCTAAAAGAGGCTCCTTCAAACTGGAACAGGTTAGAGCCAAGTTCTCTTCTTAAAAAATAGGGTAAACTACACTTCCCTCTCCTGAGATTTACCTTAATTATAGATACCTCTCCCAGACCCGGCCTTGAGATTTTTGGAGCTCAAAGGCGATAATCAATTAATAAATATCACTAGATCATTTAGGGCAATTTACACTTTTTTTTTCATTCAATGAAAAAAAAAAAAAAATTGAAGGTAAATGATAAAAGATTTGTGTCAAAAATATAAAAATATTTAGGGCTAGTTTGGCATAACCTAAATAAGTCAAAAAGTTAAAAAGTCACTATCTTATTTAAGTCACATCATCTTATTTAAATCACATCACCTCTCTAACACATCACATCAAAAAAACCCAAAAACAAACAACCACCCACCCAACAATAAAAAAAATTTTTTTTTTTTTTTTCAACACCAACCCTTAGTATTACATTATAATAGCTAATAAGTATCATTTGATCCTCACTCCTCTTGTATTTTTAGAACCAAATAAATCAATCATACTTGCATAATTTAGCCTTTTTCTTTTTTGCAAATCCAAATGGATAATTTTTTTTAAGAGTCATGATGAGTTAAAATCAAATTATTTTTTAAGATCAAAATAAGTACAAGAGCACTATCACCACTTAACAAAACACAAAACTTTTAAATTATGTGATGTGAACTATTAAACTTCTAATGTTATAATAGCACAAGTAGCAAAAACTTTTAAATTATGTGATGTGAACTATTAAACTTCTAATGTTATAATAGCACAAGTAGCAAAAAGATTAATTCTTTTTGATGATGCAGATTTGTATAAATATCAATATTATAATAGTAATTGAGCAAAAGACAAGACAAAAATTTAATTGATTAAATAAAGAAAAAGGCCTTCCTGTGTAGTGTTGCTGCTCTGAATTCTTGAGAAATTCTTTAGGATTCTGTTGTGTCACTTCTTTCAAATTTTTAAGAAAATTGAATTAAGAGCCAGGGTTAGGAATTAGATAGGGAGAGAGAATGGGCCATTTTGATTTTGAATGGGCCTTTTAATTTTGTAATGGGTCAATTTATTTTAAGTTAGTTTGGACATTTTTGAACTTAAAACATACCTAATATATTATACTATACTATAATGGGGGACTTACGGGCCGGTCCTTTTGATCAGATTTATTTATCTGTAAATCTTGCTCATTTTTTCACCTCTCAATATCCCCCAAATACCCTTTCTACACCTCCTTCAATAACTCAATAATCAAATCACTTCCATGACCTACCAACTTTCACTTCTAACCATCGATGAGTACTACCAACCGGCGGTGATAACCTCCGGCAACCTCTGACGATCACCTCAGGCAACCTCCAGTATTCACTACTATCACTATCTTCTAAGATCTGATGGCGACAGGAGAAGAAGAAGAAGAAGAAGAAGAAGAAGAAGAGAGAGAGAGAGAGAGAGAAGGAAAAGGAAAAGGAAAAGGAGAAGGAGAAGGAAAGGCCTTAGTAGAAAATTGTTAGCTTTCGTGTCGTAGATCAACATAACCCTGCATTTACCATCTGCTCTTTGTCCTCTTTCCAGTGATAAATTTATCACTAATAGATTGACCCATACAACATATTCACTTCTACAATGACAGATCAGTGATAAATTCATCACTGTATAAATATAAAAAATAGCAACAATATACAGCATTTATCATTGATAGATTAATTATACTGCATATTCATCTCTCTCTAGCGACAAAAATGATAAATTTATCACTAATTGTTTGTTAAAAAATTACAAAAAGAAAATCTCATTATCATCGTCACAAATTAACACAAGATTCAAAGACATATTCAGTAATAAACTTAGCAGTGATAAACACATTCACTAATTCTCACTAGTTGTTTGTTAAAAGATTACACACACACACACACACAAAATCTCGTCATCATTGTCACAAATCAACACAAGATTCAAAGAAATATATCAGTGATACATTTATCACTGATACAACAGATTTGGTTTAAGAGAAATAAAAGAGAGAGAGAGAGAGAGGGGAAGAGGAAGGTGATAAATATAATGTGAACAAAAATCAATGATAAATTTATCATTGTATTAATATCAAAATTCTAGTAGCAGCAGTCCACGACATATTAAACAAATCAATGATAAATTTATCACTGAATTAAATGATAAATTCATTAGATTTGTTTAACATGTTTAACAAATGTAGATCTTCACTAACACATTGTAGAAAGAGTCTTGATCTCATCAGCGGCCATGTAAAGTATCAGATTGGCATCGAAGATAGTAGATCAACATTGAGAACAACTAGATTTAAAGCCATTGGTAAAGTTCAACGTTAAAGATGGTGGATCGATAATTGAAGAAGAACGATGGCGATGGCAGATGAAGGATGGAGGATGAAGGAAGAGCGACGATAATGGCAAAGAGGAAGGAATATAACAATGTTAGGTGAGCGAGTCAAACGGATGAGAGATGGTAAAGTATAGATCGGCGACGGTAGAGATGGTTGGTGAACAATGGTGGTGGTAGTGGTCGGCGAAGGTAGTAGTGGTGATCGGTGGAGGTGGTGGTGGTTAGTGACAGACGACGATGGTAGTTGCAGGTGGATGGCCATGGCCATAGCTACAATGGTGGCATTTTCTAGAGAGAGAGAGAGATAAGAAAGAAGAAGAGTTTTGGAAAAATGATTAAGAGAGAAGTTAATACAATTTGAAAAAATTAATGAATAATAAATATTATAAACAATTAAAGATTTAGAAATTGTTTGGGATGATTTAAATAAGGATTTTTACCAGCTGGTAGCAAGGGAAAAGTCGAGATAAAAAAAGACTTTTTGGTGCATGAGTTTGAAACTTAGGACCTAATGGGTAATAAATTCAATTATTGGGACCAACCGGTAAAAATTTCTTTAAAAATTGCACAAACTTCTCTTGTTTTTGAAAATAATAGCTAGATTTCCCTTTCTATTAGAAGCACATTACAAAAATAACCAAAAAAGAGTGACAACAACAATAAACACATAAATGCCCAAAATACCTTTCTCATCCCTTATAAAACAATATACACCCTTGTAACCATTTCCCTCCCAACAACATGACAATAATGAGTTTTTTTTTACACCGTGTTAATTATATATATATATATATGTTTTGAATTGTCTTGTACCAGGAATGTTCGTTATTTAAAAATTAATTTTGCACCAAAAAAAAAAAAATCTTGTGAAAATGATGAGCATTTTTTTTTAATTTTAATTTTTTTTATGAAGTTAATATTTATTTTTTTAAAAATAATTGATTATGAAAATTAAACCAAACAAAAAGTGTTATGATTCACTTTCTCAATATAGTGTGTATATATGTTTTGAATTGCTTTGTACTGGAAAGGTTGGTTGTAATAGTATAATACTTTGACCTTTAAATAATAAAAAAATAAAAACCAAAAAGAGAAATAAAAATAAAAAATCTAACATGTTTGGTTTTAATTTTCTAGATTCAATTTTTTGAAAATTGAAGTTTTTATTTTTCGTATTTTTTGTTTTTAATGAAGATTTTTAAAATTTTAAGCAAATTTTTTTACTTTTTTAGATGTACCTTACTTAGATGTATCTAAAAAGTAAAATATTTATAAAAAAAATATTTTAAAAAATTAATAAATACATAAGAATATGAAAATGTATTGAATTTTTGTATTTTTTTATATTTTGGTATTTGGTGAATTTTTTAAAGATTTTTTTAATAAATATTATACTTTTTAAATATATTTATGTAAGGTGTATCTAAAAATTTAAAAAATTACTTAAAATATTAAAAATAATTAGTGAAAATAAAAAAATATGAAACCAAAAATTTTAATTTTCTGAAAAATAAATCCTGAAAAGTGAAACCAAACAAGTTAGGATTTAAAAGTTTAGTTATACTGACTATATTCTTAAATCTTGTGAAATTTTTTTTTTTCTCCCCTTTTTTTCAATAGCCTTGCACGGTGGGATATAAAAGTTTAGTTATGCTAACTTTAAATTTAGGGAAAATTTTATTTTAGAAATGGTTTTAAAAAATTGGTAAATTTTATAATATTAATAATTAAAAACATAATTTTTTTTATGAATGTGTAATAATTCCTTAAATTTAAATGTAAACTTACTTGGAGATAGTAGGTCACTAATTTATCTTTTTGTAGGATTTGGTGGGTTAGATGAGACAATGTTGTAGTAGTTGGGTTAATAGAGAGAAAGATGAAATGGGGATATTTTAGTCATTTAATGTTATTTTTGACACTGTTTGGAACAAAGTTAACAAAAGGGAGAATCTGACTATTATTTTCAAAAGTAAGGGAGGTCTGTGTAATTTTTAAAACCATAAGAGAGGTATCTGTAATTAAGATAAACCTCAGGGGAGGTAAGTGTAATTTATCCTAAAAAATAAAATAAAATAAATAGTAAGATTGTTTTTCTTAATTTTGTTTGAGAATGAAACAGGTGGAAAAAATGCATAATTTTTTCTTCGTTTTAAATGGTTTTGTTTTGGAAACTCAAATCATAAGTTTAATTTCAAAATTTTTGGGACAATAGTCTCAAATTTTATTGTTTTGATGTCAAAAATATAATAATTTAAAAGACTATATTATTGTTATATTTATTTGTTCACGTCACTCTTCAGTTCATCTATTTGTTCACGTATCATCTATATATTTAATATTTTAACCTAATGTCATATCCCCACAGAATTGAATTCATCACTAATAAACCTTTTTGTTTCTGCTATGTTTAGATTTTGAATTTGAAAATTTGTTGAGAGAAAAGAAAAGAAGAAGAAAAAAATTTAACTTCTAATTTATTCATTTTTCTTTTATTTTTTTTTTTCTCTATATATAACTTTCATAATTCACAATTCAAACACAATAGGATATTAAAGTGCATGAGTCCCTCCCTCCTATCTAAAGTAAAGTGTACGAGTCTCAAAATTTTTGGAGTCACACACCCAAATAAACAAAAAATTAACTTACTTTTCAAATAATAATATTATTAAAATAGGATATGCATGGTCTCTCAAAATATAAAATTTTGAAATGTTACAAATATAGTATTAACACGATTTACGAGCAAAGTGGATTTTGGTTGCATCTCAAAATAGTGTTGGTTAGGATCATTGTGACAATGATAAATGATCAATTTAATTTTTTTAGTATATGTAGTAGATACCTTTTCGTGAGATGTGTACAGCAAAATTTTTTATCATTTTTAAAAATTACCTCTAATGATGTGTCTAACAAGTATCAAATTTTAATTTATCAAACATTTCATCATATAAAATCTAACCTCAATACCACATCACTAGAAGTGATTATAAGGGGTAATAAATTAGGTATCTCAAGCATCTTGATTTTAACCAAATTAATCCTTGCAGTTTTAGAATTTTAAAAATAAAATTGAACTGTGAATCTTTCCAAATTGAATTAGAACCAAAATGGTTTGATTTAACAATTCTAAGTTAGAAAATTGATCACTAGGCTATGTAGTTCAACAAAAAATGGATTTATCTATACAACTATTCCAAAAATTACATAAGCATACTTCAAATTTTTAGAGTATTCTCCAAATTATTTTTATAAAATATGTAAAGACGAACAATTGTTCATATTATATAGTAATTATTATTAAATATAATTTTTTATAATATAATTATTGTGAAAATTATATAAATAGTGAAAAGTATTATACACATTTTTTTACACACAAATACGATACTTTGTGAATATGATAAATAAAGGCCTTAGATATGTTAGAATGAGATAAAGGTTAGAGGAAAAAAAAATTCATTGAGAAAAAAAAGTAAGTACCTTGTGGAACCCCCTATACATCAAGCAATTTGGTTCAGTTTTATTCAGTTCTTTTGAGCCTTAATTTGTGAATCAAATTGTAGTCAATTGTCCTTAAAAAAAATTTGGAATTGGAATCAATCCATCTCCTAAAAAAACTGGACCAAATGATACATTTGAACTGATGCCAATAAGTTTACAATTTGATGAATTTTTTTATGCTTAAATCCTTGTATATAACTATAGGGGTGTTTAGCCAGAATCCTTACACATCACAAGAAGGTTAATAGTTCAAATTTCTCCGTAGTAAAAATCTCATTGTCTATGTATTTTTCACTTTAACAGTTTCTTTTTATTAATTATGTATTGTATTGTATTTAATTTTTATTATTATGATTGTAATTCATTTGGTTTCATTATAATATATGATATATGAATAAAACAAAAATCCTTGTCTGCAAAATTTTAATTAGAAAATAGAAAAATATCAAAATGGAAAATGTAATTCCCATTTCTTTTATAAATATATTTTGAAAAAATACAAATGTAAATAAGGAATTGAGTAATAGGACCCATTTTAAAATACATTTACAGAATAAATAAATGAATAAAATATTCTTATAAAAATCAAATCAAAGAATTGATGATGAACTGACGGAGAGTAAATGTAGAACGTGGCACAAGCTAATGCGTTGAATAATTATCCAGGAATGTCCCATCCTTCATGATATAGCCAAGAAATTTTCTTCTTTTTTTAGCCTTTTCTATCATTTATTTATTTATTTATTGGAGGGTGGGGTAAGAAGTCAAAAAATAAAAAATAAAAAAATTATGATAACCTTTTGCATCAGCTGCTTCTGGTGCAAATGGAGAGAGAGAGAGAGAGAGAGAGATATGATGATGATTTGTCAAGGAGAGAGAGGGGGAGAGAAATGAGAGGCCCAAAATTGATAGATAGAGCTTACCATTCTTCTGAGCCGAGCGAGTACAAAGAGAGAAAGCCAAAGGCTTGCCTTATCCTATCTATCTTTCTATATCCTCTCAAAACTCACCCCCCTCTCTCTCTCTCTCTCTCTCTCTCTCACCGAACTTACTGTGTCTTCCTCTCTAGCAACTTTCACTTAACTCTTCCTTTAATAAGCTCAACCTCAACAAAGTATAACTACACAATAATATCTCTCTCCCTCTATTTATTGGCTAGTGTTTGGCATTGTTTCTTGAGAAGTTGTTCAACTAAGTTCAATAATTAGCTCTTCTTCGTTTTTGTTGTTGTTGTTTCTTTGAATTGATTTTGATGAGAGAGTGTTTTTAAATTGAACTAGCCATTAATTCAATACATGGCACAGCTCTAGCTCTGAACAACTCTTTTGTATTCCACTTTGTGCACAAAAATCAGGCACTGCTTGCTTGATAGCAGCTTTTTGTTCGATAAATACTAATTCATAGCATTGTTCTTGCCGTCACAAAATTTGTATCCAAGTTATACAAAAATTCAATTTCAAATTCCATTCCATCCAATTAGTGTTTGGACTTTGGAGGCACAAAATGTCTCCTAAAACAGGTAAGGCAAAACCCCACAAACCCAAAGGAGAGAAGAAGAAGAAGGAAGAGAAAGGTGTGTATACCATGTGCTGTTATCTTCATTTCTTGTCCAAACAACTATACATTGTTGTATCCATTTTCTTTCTGTTTGGTTGCTGAGAAACCAATGGAAACAAAATAAAAATTTAAGACATCAAAAGTTCTTGTTTTTCATTGATTTAGTTCTTTAAATTATTAAACACCCACATAATTTTTTCAGCAGTGATTCGGCCCCCGAATAGCCATTTTAGGTAAAAAAAAAAAAAAGAAAAAAGAAAAGAAAAACAGAAAACAGTTTCCATAAAAGGAAATTAGGGGGATTAGGGGAAACTTTTTTTTGAGGTCCAAAATATTTTTCTAATTTTTTATACTGTTTTTCCCAAATTTTCTCAGCAACCAACCAAATTATGTTAATTAACAGTCAATTCTTATTTATTTACTAATATTTAAAATTTTTTAATTTAAATTTACAGTTTAAGTTTATTTATTTATTTTTATTTTGTCTGTTGTTCTTTAACTAAACAGGAAGAAATGTTAACCTTAAAATATATTTATATTATTTTTCTCTGATTTTCTCAGCAAGCAAGCAGTTTAAATTAAATTGGCATTTCATCATTTATTTACTCGTATTTATTATTATTATTATTATTATTATTATTATTATTATTTTATTTTTTTGCAGTTTTGCCTACAGTAATTGAAATTACAATAGAAACTCCCGACGAGTCGCAAGTGACGCTTAAGGTACGTACGTATATCGTACTTGGCAGAGCAGTAATCTGCTGCATGCGAGTGTAGAGTAAGAGGCAAGTTAAATTATTATTTTGGGCAAATTACATATACCCCTCAAGATTTAGTTAAATTACAGATACTCCTTGAGATTTGAGAAATTACAGATACCCCTGAAGGTTACAAATTTTAATTTGTTATGAAAATATAAATCTCAGAGGACAATTTGTTATGAAAATATAAACCTCAGGGGGTAGCTGTAATTTTCAAACCTCAGGGGGATATCTATAATTTAGCTATACCTCGAGGGAGGTATACGTAATTTGCCCTATTATTTATTTTTGTGTTTCGGATATGTCATTAGTTTTATTTTTGAGGAAAATTACAAGAAATTGAAAAATGAAAAAATTATTGATAAATCTCATTTATAAGTGTTTTAACCCAAGAAGCCCATGAAGGAATTTTGTAACCCATTTAGTCCCATGTATGTATAGTTTTATTCCATAAAGTCATTTTTTTTGATTTACACTATTTTCTTGGACACTTATGCCCTTACATTTAATTTTGATACCCTTATAAATATTTTTTAAACGGTTAGCAATTTTATGATGTGAACATTTATATTTTAAAATTCACATTTGTAGGAATGTAAAATTGGCCCGTAAACATCAGCCAACTGCTCGCCACAACAATGTTAATATTCACATTGACATGTTAATATTCACATTAATAGGAGTGTAAAATTGGCCCGCGTCCATGGGTGGCAGCGGCGGGCTGGTCGGCAGATTGACAATGTGAATATTCACATTGACATGTTAACATTCACATTGATAAGAGTATAAAATTGGCCTGCGGCCCGAGGCAGGCCCGGCCCAACCCGACCCGTTGACAATGTGAATATTCACATTGACATGTTAACATTCACATTGATAAGAGTGTAAAGTTAGCCCACGCCCCGTGGCTGCCCGAAACCCGTCCACGGCTCGTGGGCGGCTCGGCTCGGCCTGTTAACAATGTGAATATTCACATTGACATGTTAACATTCATATTGATAGGAGTGTAAAATTAACCCGCCCACGGCGTGGGGCCAAAACTCCGCGAACGGCGGCCTGTTGATAATGTGAATAATCACATTGACATGTTAACATTTATATTGATAAGAGTATAAAATTGGCCAACGGCCTAAGACGGGCCCGACCCGGCCCGTTGACAATGTGAATATTCGCATTAACATGTTAATATTTACATTGATAAGAGTGTAAAATTGTCCCATAACCCGTGGGCGGCCCGAAGCCCGGCCGCAGCCCGAGGTGGGCTTGGCCCGACCCATGACAATTTGAACATTCACATTGACATGTTAACATTAACATTGATAGGAGTGCAAAATTTGCCCGCGGCCCGGGGTAAGCCTGGCCCGGCTCGTTGACAATGTGAATATTCACATTGACATGTTAAAATGCACATTTATAGGAATGTAGAATTGGCCCGCGGCCCGTGGGCTGCCCGAAACCCGCACACGGCCCGGGGCAAGCTCGTTTGGGTCCGGGCCCGAGCATGTCCGAGGCCTTAGGTTAGGGCCTAGGTTATCACTTTGAAGCCCGGCCCAGCCCATCGATCTGCTTAAGGCCCATTCAAGGCTCGATCAGAGACCCAGCCCGCGCCAAGGTGTAATGTTTTTTTTTTATGAAATATAATAAAATTTTGGTAGAAAAAATTAAAAAGAATTTAAAAAAAATAGCCAGGCCCGCCCAAGCCCGACCTAAGCACGAGGCTAGGCCTAGGCCTACCGGCCCGACCCAAGGCTCGATCTATCGGCCCATCCAAAGCCCGAATACCCTTGTGCTAGGGTTAGGGCCTGGGCCTAATTTTTTGGCCCGTGGGCCGGCCCGACCTGGCCCGAAAAAGGCTCGTTTGGGCCCCGGCTCGAGCCTAGTCCGAGACAATAGGTTAGGGCCTGGGCCATCACTTTGAAGTCCGGTCCGGCCCATCGGCTCGGTAAAGGCCCATTCAAGGCTCGGTCCGAGGCCCAGCCCGCGCCGAGGCCTACTGTCTTTTTTTGTGAAAAATAATAAAATTTAGGTAGAAAAAATTAAAAAGAATTAAAAAAAAAAGGCCAGGCTCACCCCGGGTGCCCACGGGCCGTGGGCGGGTTTCGGGCAGCCACGAGGCACGAGCTAATTTTACACTCCTATCAATGTGAATGTTAACATGTTAATGTGAATATTCACATTGTCAACGGGCCGGGCCAGCCCTGGGCAGTTGGCCAATTTTATACTCTTATCAATGTAAATGTTAACATGTCAATGTGAATATTCACATTGTCAATAGGCCGGGCCGGGCCCGCCCCAGGCAGCCCACGGGCCGTGGGCGGGTTTCGGGCAGTCACGAGGCGCAGGCTAATTTTACACTCCTATCAATGTGAATGTTAACATGTCAATGTGAATATTCACATTGTCAACAACGGCGCCCGAAAGTGAGCTAATTTTATACTCTTATCAATATGAATGTTAACATGTCAATGTGAATATTCATATTGTCAACGGGCTGGACCAGGCCTGTCCTGGGCCGCCCATGGGCCGCGGGCGGGTTTCGCGCCACCACGGGACGCGGGCCAATTTTACACTCCTATTAATGTGAATGTTAACATGTCAATGTGAATATTCACATTGTCAATGGGCCGGGCCCCGCCCCGGCCCAACTCAAATTTTTCCGAGCACCCACGAGGATCGACATGGGCCAGGCCCCTACACATTGACGATATGAACATTCACATCGACGGTGTCACGACCCAAACCCGGCCCTATGGGTTTAGTACCGTAACCGGCCAGTAACCCGAGATTACCGAAGGCCTGCTTAATAGTAGAACAGTAAAAACAGAGTTCAGGGCCTGGCGGAAGCCAATACAGTAAATAAATAATGTCTATTGAGTGTGCGATCAGATGCCAAAAAGATTTTTCATGCATTCATACATTCAACAGTACAGTCTATACAAAATTTACAATCACACAGTACATGGACCTAATCCTTGATACTTGATGCAGTTAGTAGCGGCGATCTATCTGATAATCCAAGCGATGCGGAGACAGACGAGGGAAAAATAAAACACCCCAAAGCCATAACATGGCAACTCGAACCTCGCGATGAGGCACATAGTGGCTTGACAAAAGCGGAGTCTAACCTCGCTCCTAGTTCCTATCGTGGCTGAGCACCTACATATATATATAAACAGTGAGCTAAAGCCCAGTGAATAACATAAAGCGTAAAGAGGTTAAGAATGAAATGTCTTTACGGTAATGAAAACGGTTCATTAAACAGTATTCCAGTCTTTCAGTCATAACAGTTATTCAGTCATATGTGGTACATCCATTAGCATAGCAGTAAACAGTAGGCCTTAAAGACCGAACAGTAATGATAGCCATCAATTAGTAAACAGTAGTGGTTCCACGAGGGAACCGACAGAGATCTCTGTAACAATAACAGTAAACAGTAGGTGCTAAGGATGCCACAGTACATTTCAGAAATAAAGGACATACATTCATTCAGTAATCGATATCAGTTCAGTAAACAGTTTAGTTCAGTGTTCGATATCAGTTCAATAAACAGTTTAGTTCAGTGTTCAGAAGGATAATCATTTGGACATATCTTTACACAATTGTTACTCACAGAGTTTGGGCTACAGTATGCTAGAGTGTGTCTCCCCAGTTGCCAACCCTACACAGTTCACAGGTTGAACACACACTAAGCTACACAGTTAGGAAATATTATAACTTAATCCCTTATTTGCCTTGGTGTGTTCTACATTTATATCCTCATTAAGATGTCTTAAACAAGGCCTAAGAATGCTTAGAATGGGATGAGGATGCAAAAATACACTTAGAAAACATTTTGCAAAGTTTGCTGAAAATAAGAGCCTCGCTCGAGTGAGCCTTCCTTCGCTCGAGCGAGCTTCCAAAATTAAAGGCTTCGCTCGAGCAGTCTATCGAAACAGTAAAAGTACTGGATGCTGAAATTTTACGCTCGAGCCACCAATCCTACGCTCGAGCGTAGCTTCGAACAAAGGTTGGTCGCTCGAGCGAAGAATCCTTCGCTCGAGCGAAGAAGCCAAATTCTGGAATTTCCAGATTTGTCTCCTAAGCTCAAACCAAGCATTCTTTCACTCAAAACTCGACCTCTTGGGCCCAAATTCTAGAAAACACATCTAAATTCAATGTATAACACGTTTCAAAGCTCAATTTATGAATTCAAGCCCCAAAAGTGAGTCAATTAAAACCATTTTCAAACCCATTTTTTCATGAACATAGAGAATATGCAACATGTATGGATTCAAACCAAATTCAACCTTCAAAGCTTGTTCAAATGGACTCATTTCTTCAAGAACATGATGAATTCATGGACTCAAGTCTATTTATGAACATGTATGTACATTTGGCCATAAAATCAACTCAAGATTTATCAATACACACATGCATGCATGAAATGAGTTCTAATTCAACACTATAGAACCAATTTAAGTCTTAACTCTACAATTTAATTTGACTCATGCAAGAAGAACCTTAAATGCAACAATGAGAGATTCAATTACCTTGCTTAAGTCTTGTAATCAAGGTGTGGGAGCTAAATTTGCCAATTTCCTACAATTCTTCAAGTCTACAAGCCAAATCTCCAGATGGAAACTCAAATTCTCCTCTTCTCCCTCTCTTGGTCGGCTAGAGTATAGAAAAGGGGCCTTGGAATGTTTTGATCAAGTGTGTATAAGGTTCAAAGAATAAAAATAACAAAGCCCACTCAATGGCAATTCCGTAATTACGGCAACTTAGGTGTTTAACTTATTTTAATCTAATTTAGTCATACCTAATCACATTTTAGATAAATATACCATTAAATCACAAAAATTCCACTGATCATGAAACACTAAACAATTTCCAGTTCGGCCGCCAATAAGGCTTTCAATTTGCAATTTAAACATAAACATACCAACAAATAATCAAATAATCGAACAGATAAACATGCAATACAATAGATACGCTTAGTCAATTCAGTTCCAATTTTCAATCATTGCTCAAGATTTCCGCTTAGTTCAATTATCGGTCATAAGTCAGTCGGTTTAGCAGTAATCAGTATGTAATTCAGTAAACTTTCGGTAAACAGTATGGGGTTGTTACAGTCTCCCCTCCTTATAAGGAGTTTAGTCCTCTAAACTCGAGTTACCTTCATTCTGGAAGAAAACAGGATTCAGCGGGAACAAATCAGGATATCGCCTAGCCATGTCATCTTCTCTTTCCCAAGTGGCATACACACCACCATGGTTCTGCCAGTCAACTTTCACCAACGGGATCTCTTTGTTTCTCAGTTTCTTGATCCGTCTGTTTACAATCTGTATAGGCCGTTCCTCATAAGTGTAGTCATCACTCAACACGATACGAGTAGGCTCAATCACGTGGAAGGGATCCCGGAGATAATCTCTCAACATCGAAATGTGAAAAACATTATGCATATGCTCCATTTCAGGAGGGAGCGCAACTTGATACGCTACCAGATTAATCTTCTCAATAATCTCGTACGGTCCGACTGTCACGACCCAAACCCGGCCCTATGGATTTAGCACCGTAACTGGCCAGTAATCCGTGATTACCAAAGGCTCGAATAATGTAATATTAAGCAGTCTGAGGGCCTGGCGGAAGCCAATACAGTATATAACTAGTGTCCATTGAGCAGTGAAAACCTGTATGCCAAAAACATTTTTCATGCATTCATTCAGAATAGTCTATTCAGTCTATACAAACGTTTACAGTCAGTCAGTACAGGGATCAAATCCCTAGGCAACAGTACAGTATAACAGTAGACAGTCTATACAATAGTACAAAACAGTGAGGAGACGGGTAGGGACCCCAAGCCATAGCATGGCAACTCGGAACCTCGCAGTGAGGCATATAAGCTGGCTTAACAAAACTGGGGACTGACCCACGCTCCTAGCTCCGATCTGGCTGCTGAGAACCTACATATATATATAAACAGTGAGCTAAAGCCCAGTGAATAACATAATGTGTAAAGAGGTTATGAATGAATGTCCCTTACAGTAATGAAATCAATTCATTATACAGTATTTCAATCTATCAGTATTTCAGTCAATCAGTATTTCAATCAATCAGTCATATGTGGTACATCCATTAGCCTATAAACAGTAGGTCCAAAAGGACCGGGCCTTAACAGACCCTACAATAATGATGGCCATCAATCGATAACAATATGGTTCCACAGGGAAACTGACAGAGCTCAGAATACCAATAACGATGGGTGCTAAGGATGCCACAATACGATTCAAATACAGACATACATTCATTCAATAAACAATATCGGTTCAATAAACAGATCGATTCAAAGATTCAAAATATAACCAGTTTGAACATATCTTTACACAATCTGTTACTCACAGAGATTGGGCTAATAGCAGCTAGAGCGCGTCCCCGAGAGCCAACCCTAAACAGTTAACAAATAGAACACACACTAAGTGCACAATCGGAAGGATGATAATTAAATCCCTAAATTTCCTCGGTGTGGTTCTATGTCTAAATCCTCATTAAGATGCCTTAAACTAGGCCTAAGAATGCCTAGGATAGGATGAGGATGCAAAAATACAGTTGGAAGGCATTTTTCAAAAGTTGCTGAAAACAGGGGTCTCGCTCGAGCGAGCCTTCCTTTGCTCGAGCGAGGTTGCAAAATCAAAGGCTTCGCTCGAGCGAACAATCCTTCGCTCGAGCGGTCTGATGAAACAGTAAAAGTACTGGATGCTCGATCTTTACGCTCGAGCCACCAATCATTCGCTCGAGCGTGGCTCAGAGGAAACGTTGGTCGCTCGAGCGAGGAATCCTTCGCTCGAGCGAAGAAGCCAAATCTGGAATTTCCAGATTTGCCTTCCAAGCTCAAACCAAGCATTCTCAACTCAATTCTCGACCTCTTGGGCCCAAATTCTGGAAAATACATCCCAAAACAATGTATAACAAGTTTCAAAAGCCAATTTATGAATTCAAGCCCCAAAGGTGAGTCAATTAAATCCAAAATTCAAACCCATTTTCAAAGACAATTTCAAAACATGCAATGCATGAACTTTAACCCAAATTCAAGCTTCAATACTTGTCCAAATGGACTCATTTCTTCAAGAACATGATGAATACATGGATTTAAACATGAATATGAGCATGCATGTATATTTTCACCATGGATTCAACTCAAACTTATCAACACACACATGCATGCATGAAATGAGTTCTAATTCAACACTATAGAACCAATTTATGTCTTAACTCTATGATTAAGCATGGAGCATGCAAGAATAAACCTTAAGGACAACAATGAGAGGTCCAATTACCTTACTAAGTCTTCAATTTAGAGCCTAGGAGATCAATTTGACAATCTACACTTCAAATCTACCAAAACTCAAGCCAAAATCACCAAATCAACCTCTTCTCTCTCTCTCCCTCTTGTTTCCCTAAGTTTGGTCGGTTGGAGTGAAGGGAGTAGCTGATCAAATGTTTTGTTAAGTGTAATAAGGTTCTTGCAAATCAATAAACAAGTGTCCACTATAGGTGGCAATTTCGTAATTAAGCCTAACTTTTCAATTGGCTTGAATTAATCTAGTTTAATCATTCCTAATCAATTTTCAGATAAATATACCATTAAAACAAAAATATTCTACTGATTATCAAACACTAAACGGTTTCTAAATCGGCCGCCGATAAGGCCTTCAATTAGCAGTTTAAACATATAAATGCAACAGATAAATCAATCAATCAAACAGATGCGATATGCAATTCAATGGATGAACTTATTCAATTCCAGTTTCAATTTCAATCAGTCCATCCAATACTTCAGTTAATCCAATTATCAGTCATTAACGGTCCAGTTTTGCAATAATCAGTATATAATTCAATTGGTGGATTTCAGAATGCGAGGGTTGTTACGCCTCCCTCCTTATAAGGAGTTTAGTCCTCTAAACTCGAGTTACCTTCGACCGAAGAAAACAGATTCAATGAACAAATTAGGATATCGCCTAGCCATGTCATCTTCCATTTCCCAAGTGGCATACACACCACCATGGTTCTGCCAATCAACTTTCACTAGCGGGATCTCTTTGTTTCTCAGTTTCTTGATCCGTCGGTTTACAATTTGTATAGGCCGTTCCTCGTAAGTGTAGTCATCACTAAGCACTATCCAAGCAGGCTCAATCACATGAAACGGATCTCGAAGATAATCTCTCAACATCGAAATGTGGAAGACGTTGTGCATATGCTCCATTTCAGGAGGGAGCGCAACTTGATACGCCACCGGATTGATTTTCTCAATAACTGACACGGTCCGACATATCTTGGCGCTTAACTTGCCTTTGACTCCAAAGCGAGTCCGCCTTTCATTGGTGTCACTTTCACAAACACGTGATCACCCACTTCATATTCTCTATCCCGCCTTTCCGACATCCGCATAACTTTTCTACTCACTGCGGTTCGCCATTGTATCGATTTTATCTTTTCTGTCGTTTATACACAATCTCGCCCAAGCAACCCATCTCCAACTTCGCCCAAAGAAATTGGAGATCTACATTTTCGCCATACAATGCCTCGAAGGCGCCATTCCAATACTTGAATGGTAGTTTGTTGTTGTAATTCAAATACAACAAATGACTTTACCAGTTTCCCTGAAAATCAAGGACACACATTCTCAGTAGATCCTCTAAAGTCTGGATGGTCCTTTCTGATTGGCCATCCGTCTGAGGATGATAGGCACTACTCAACCTCAATTCAAGACTCCAATGCAGCTCAGAGGCTTTGCGAGAACCTCGATGTAAACTTCAATCCTCGTAAACAATAGATACAGGCACTCCATGCAATCTCACAATTTCATCAATATAGATAACAGCCAATTTGTCTGCATTATAAATTGTCTTGACAGGTAGGAAGTGTGCAGATTTAGTCAATCTATCAACAATAACCCAAATAGAGTCCATACCTTTCTTGGAGCGAGGTAATCCAACGATAAAATCCATCGTGATATGCTCCCATTTCCACTCTGGTATGGGTAAGGGTTGCAATAATCCGGCAGGTCGTTGATGTTCAGCTTTGACTTGTTGGCAATGAAGACATTTTGACACAAAGTCGGCAATTTCTTTCTTCATTCCCGGCCACCAGAAGTTCTATTTCAGATCTTGATACATTTTCGTATTCCCTGGGTGAATCGAAAACTTCGAACTGTGGCCTTATTGCAGAACTCTTCTTTTCAATTCAGTGTCATTTGGTACACACAGTCTGTCTTGAAATTTCAGTACATTGTTGTCAAATTTGAACCCCGGTCTCGGTTTAGCATCTCTTTCTTCAATAACCTTTTTCAAGAAATCATCCAGTCGTTGTTTTTCTTTGATTTCCTCAATCAATGCTGGTTGAGCAGAAATAGCAGCTAAGGTTCCACCTTGTTCTCTCAAAACAACTTCAATTTCAGACTTTTCCAGATCATGAAGCAATTCCTTCTGTCCAGTCAGCAAACAGGCTAAGTTAGCAATTGACTTTCGGCTCAATGCATCGGCAACAGTGTTAGCTTTTCCCGGATGGTACAAAATCTGTAGGTCATAATCTTTGATCAGTTCAAGCCATCTCCGCTGTCTCATATTCAGTTCTTTCTGAGTGAAAAAGTACTTTAGGCTCTTGCGGTCAGTATACACTTCACATGTTGCTCCATACAAATAGTGACGCCAAATTTTCAAAGGCAAACACTATCGCAAAGAAGTTCTAAGTCATGGGTGGGTAGTTCTTTTCATGTGGTCTCAACTGTCGGAAGCATAAACAATAACTCTCCCATTCGCATTAAAACACATCCCAAACCCTTATGAGAAGCATCACTAAATACAAGATAACCATCCGCACAAGGTAGAGTCGAATCGGTGCGATACAAGTCTAGTTTTCAATTCTTGAAATGCCGATTCCTCCGTCACCCATCCAAATGATATCCCTTTCTGTGTCAACTGAGTCAGTGGTAAGGCAATTTTGGAGAAGTCTTTGACAAATCTTCTGTAATATCCAGCCAATCCCAAAAAGCTTCGGACTTCAGTCACGTTTGTTGGTCTAGGCCAGTTCACTACAGCTTCAATTTTCTGTGGATCAACAGAAATTCCGTCTTTGCTAACAACATGCCCCAAAAACATCACATGGTCAAGTCAAAACTCACATTTAGATAATTTAGCATACAGTTTCTGTTCTCTTAAGGTTTACAGGGAAAGTCTCAGATGATGTTCATGTTCTTCTACAGTCTTGGAATAAATCAGGATGTCATCAATAAATACCACAATAAAATCATCGAGGTATGGTTTAAAAATTCTGTTCATGAGGTCCATAAATGCAGCAGGGGCATTCGTAACTCTGAACGGCATAACTAAAAATTCATAATGGCCATACCTCGTTCTGAAAGCAGTTTTATCAATGTCTTCCGGTTTGACTTTCAGTTGATGGTACCCCGATCTAAGATCAATCTTGGAAAACACTTGTGCACCTCAGAATCGTCAAATAAATCATCAATACACGGTAATGGATATTTATTCTTTACAGTTACCTTGTTCAATTCACGATAATCAATGCACAGTCTCAATGAGCCGTCTTTCTTCTTCACAAACAAGACAGGTGCACCGCACGGTGAAGTACTGGGTCTGATAAACTTCTTGTCTAACAATTCCTGCAATTGTACTTTCAGTTCCTTTAGTTCAGTCGGAGCCATTCTGTAAGGAGCTTTAGACATCGGTCGGTTCCGGAATCACATCAATCGTGAATTCAATCTCCTCACAATCGATCCTGGTAGATCATCCGAAATACATCTCGGGAATTCTCTAACTATGGGAATGCAATTCACATCGCTTTTAACATCATTGTCGATGAATCTGATTAGCACGTAACACGATACCCTTTACACCCCTTTCTAATCGGTTTATTGACACTTTACTGAAGAAATCATATATGAGGAGGTACTACTCCACTCCCATTAAATACAAATTCAGCAAAACCCGGTTGGAAAACTACTTGTTTCACATACGCTATAGTGGCATGATATTTTTGTAACCAATCCATCCCCAATATTACATCAAAATGATCTATGTTCCATGGTAGTAAATCAATAAACAGATGCATATTCCCAACAATAATCTCACAAGCAGGATACATATATGCACATGTCATGGATCCCCCAACAGGTGATGATACAGCTAGCAGATAGTTCATGGGTTCTAAGGGTCTATTCAATTTACGCGAAAAAGCATCGACACATAAGAATGTGTAGACCGAATCAATCAATACATAAGCATTTTGAGCACAGATAGAGAGGATACCGACACAACAGCCTCAAGAGTTTTGCACGTCTCCGGATTAGGGCAAACACTACCGCCTCATAGGCTCTTTCCTGAGCTTTGGGGTTCGGTTTTGGTGTTGAATCGATGCCGCTGCGCAGTGCAATTTACTACTCTTAACTGGACGGAGGGGATCTTTAATTCTGTGGCCCACCTTGCCACACAGAAACAAGCTCCGGAATCGATAGCAGACCCCTTTGTGCTTGTTGCCACACGGAGCAGTGGTGGAGTAAACCCACCCTTGGCTGGGGCTAGTCGTCGACCAGTGATACATTTCTTTGGGTTATGCTTGCCTTTCTTAAACTTAAAACCCCCTTTTACCTTGCCACTCTTGTTAGTGTTTGATTGTTTCCTTCTTTGCAATATTTGTCTCGCCATCAATGCCCTACGAGAACACCCACAAAAGTTGGCATTTTCAAGACACTTATTCTGTCCAGTATAGCAGCACTAAGGCATCCTTCAAACCTTCTGGCCTTCTTATATTCGGTATCCACCATATGTGGTGCATACCTAGCAAATTCAGTAAATTTCTTCTCATACTCGGCAACAGACATTTTGCCCTGTCTCAATTGTTCAAACTCCGTTACTTTTCTATCCCTGATGCACTGGGGAAAATACTTTTCAAAGAAGGACTCCTTGAACTGAGTCCAAGTCACAATAGTGTTCGCGTCGCGGTTCAACATCCACCACCTTCTTGCTTCTTCCTGAAGGGTGAAGGTTGCTAACAATACTTAATTGGCTTCGGAGCACGGAAACATTTCAAACAACTTTTCTGTTTCAAGCACCCA
Organism: Camellia lanceoleosa; assembly: GCA_025200525.1. Classification (NCBI taxonomy): domain Eukaryota; kingdom Viridiplantae; phylum Streptophyta; class Magnoliopsida; order Ericales; family Theaceae; genus Camellia; species Camellia lanceoleosa. The sequence goes on from CM045770.1 coordinate 450,380, forward strand.
AGCTTCAGCCTTTAGCGGTTCTAGGCCTCCCTGAAAGGACGGCGGTTTCATATTGCTGAACTTATGGGTCAGTGCAATAATGTCCACCTCATTAGCATTCACATTCTCAGACATTCTGCTTCCTTGCGGAAGAGGAGAGGTAGGAAGGTGGAGTTCGGTTGTTGATCTAGTCTCTCAATTATCGGTCCCATCATTTGTTCAAGTCGCCATTCGCCTCGGAGGATGATGATTCAGTTCATTTGCATTATCCATTTCACTATAAGCGATTATGACGGTTATTATAGCGGTTGTACAATTAAACAGTTTAACATCAGAACATATAATCGATACCATAAGCACACACTTTTAAGTTCATGAGATGCCCTAATTGCTTTTCTAGGACACCTATAGCTCATTTGGACACGTGTGCGGTATAACTCGTGGTTAAGTATCGCTCGATACCACTGTCATCACGACCCAAACCCGCCCTATGGATTTAGTATCAGAATCGCCAAGAATCCGTGATTACCAAAGGCTCTTAACAAGAATCTGATTAAACAGAGTACGTGGCGAAGCCAATACAGTATATAACTAGTGTCCATTGAGCGAAGAAAAACTCATGCCAAAAAACATTTTTCATGCATTCATTCTAATAGTCTATTCATCTATACAAACGCGTTTATTAGTCGATGACAGGATCAAATCCTGAAACAAAGATCAAGATAACGAAGAGTCTATACAATAGTACAAAATAGTGAGGAGACGGGTGGGGACAATAAAAACACCCCAAGCCATAGCATGGCAACTCGGAACCTCGCAGTGAGGCACATAGGCTGGCTTAACAAAACTGGGGACCGACCCACGCTCCTAGCTCCGATCTGGCTGCTGAGAACCTACATATATATATAAACAGTGAGCTAAAGCCCAGTGAATAACATAACGTGTAAAGAGGTTATGAATGAATGTCCCTTACAGTAATGAAATCAATTCATTATACAGTATTTCAATCTATCAAGATTTGATCAATCAAGATTTCAATCAATCACCATATGTGGTACATCCATTAGCCTATAAACAAGAGGGTCCAAAGGACCTGCCTTGAACCCTACAATAATGATGGCCATCAATCGATAACAATATGGTTCCACAGGAAACCGACAGAGCTCAGAATACAATAATAACAAGGTGCTAAGGATGCCACAATACAGTTCGAAATACAGGACATACATTCATTCAATAAACAATATCAGTTCAATAAACAGATCAGTTCAGCATTCAAAATATAACCAGTTTGAACATATCTTTACACAATCTGTTACTCACAGAGATTGGGCTAATAGCAGCTAGAGCGCGTCCCCGAGAGCCAACCCTAAACAGTTAACAAATAGAACACACACTAAGTGCACAATCGGAAGGATGATAATTAAATCCCTAAATTTCCTCGGTGTGGTTCTATGTCTAAATCCTCATTAAGATGCCTTAAACTAGGCCTAAGAATGCCTAGGATAGGATGAGGATGCAAAAATACAGTTGGAAGGCATTTTTCAAAAGTTGCTGAAAACAGGGGTCTCGCCCCGGCGAGCCTTCCTTCTTTCGGCGAGGTTGCAAAATCAAAAGGCTTCGAGCGAACAATCCTTCGCCGGCGGTCGATGAAACAAAAAAATCTTGGATGCTCGATCTTTACGCTCGAGCCACCAATCATTCGCTCGAGCGTGGCTCAGAGGAAACGTTGGGTGGTCGAGGGAGGAATCATTCGCTCGAGCGAAGAAACCAAATCTGGAATTTCAGTTGCCTTCCAACTCAAACCAAGCATTCTCAACTCAATTCTCGACCTCTTGGGCCCAAATTCTGGAAAATACATCCCAAAACAATGTATAACAAGTTTCAAAAGCCAATTTATGAATTCAAGCCCCAAAGGTGAGTCAATTAAATCCAAAATTCAAACCCATTTTCAAGGACAATTTCAAAACATGCAATGCATGAACTTTAACCCAAATTCAAGCTTCAATACTTGTCCAAATGGACTCATTTCTTCAAGAACATGATAAATACATGGATTTAAACATGAATATGAGCATGCGTGTATATTTTCACCATGGATTCAACTCAAACTTATCAACACACACATGCATGCATGAAATGAGTTCTAATTCAACACTATAGAACCAATTTATGTCTTAACTCTATGATTAAGCATGGAGCATGCAAGAATAAACCTTAAGGACAACAATGAGAGGTCCAATTACCTTACTAAGTCTTCAATTTAGAGCCTAGGAGATCAATTTGACAATCTACACTTCAAATCTACCAAAACTCAAGCCAAAATCACCAAATCAACCTCTTCTCTCTCTCTCCCTCTTGTTTCCCTAAGTTTGGTCGGTTGGAGTGAAGGGAGTAGCTGATCAAATGTTTTGTTAAGTGTAATAAGGTTCTTGCAAATCAATAAACAAGTGTCCACTATAGGTGGCAATTTCGTAAGCCTAACTTTTCAATTGGCTTGAATTAATCTAGTTTAATCATTCCTAATCAATTTTCGAGATAAATATACCATTAAAACAAAAATATTCTCGATTATCAAACACTAAACGGTTTCTAAATCGTCACGATAAGGCCTTCAATTAGCAGTTTAAACATATGAATGCAACAGATAAATCAATCAATCAAACAGATGCGATATGCAATTCAATGGATGAACTTATTCAATTCCAGTTTCAATTTCAATCAGTCCATCCAATACTTCAGTTAATCCAATTATCAGTCATTAACGGTCCAGTTTTGCTATAATCAGTATATAATTCAGTCGTTTTTCAGTAATCGGTACGAGGGTTGTTACACCGACATACTGCGGCGCCAACTTGCCTTTGACTCCAAAACGAGTCTGGCCTTTCATTGGTGTCACTTTCACAAAAACGTGATCATCTACTTCATACTCTCTGTCCCGTCTTCTGACATCCGCATAACTTTTCTGTCTACTCTATGCAGTTTTCAGTCTTTGCTGTATTAGTCTTATCTTTTCAGTCGTTTCATACACAATCTCGGGCCCAAGCAACGGCCTATCTCCAACTTCTGCCCAGCAAGTCGGAGATCGATATTTCCTGCCATACAATGCCTTGAAAGGCGCCATACCAATACTCGAATGGTAGCTGTTATTGTAGGCGAATTCAGCCAATGGCAAATGACTTTCCAGCTTCGGAAATCAGGACGACATTCTCAATAGATCCTCCAAAGTCTGGATGGTCCTTTCGATTGTCCATCCGTCTCGAGGATGGTAGGCACTACTCACTCAATTCAATTCAGAGGTCTGTAGGCTTTGCCAAAACCTCGATGTAAACTTCGAATCCTTGTCAGAAACAATAGACACAGGCACTCCATGCAGTCTCACAATTTCATCAATATAGATAACAGCCAATTTGTCCGCATTATAGATTGTCTTGACAGGTAAGAAGTGGGCGGATTTGGTTAGTCTATCAACAATAACCCAAATTGAATCCATACCTTTTCTGGAGCGAGGTAACCCAACGATAAAATCCATCATGATATGCTCCCATTTCCACTCTGGTATAGGTAAGGGTTGCAATAATCCGGCAGGTCGTTGATGTTCAGCTTTGACTTGTTGGCAATGAAGACATTTGGACACAAAGTCGGCAATTTCTTTCTTCATTCCCGGCCACCAGAAATTCTGTTTCAAATCTTGGTACATTTTCGTATTCCCCGGGTGGATAGACAATTTTGAATTGTGACCTTCTTGCAGAACTCTTCTTTTCAGTTCAGTGTCGTTCGGCACACACAGTCTTTCTTGAAATTTCAGTACATTATTCTCAAATTTGAAACGCGGTCTCGACTTAGACTCTCTTTCTTCGATGATCTTTTTCAAAAAGTCATCCAGTTGCCGTTTCTCTTTAACTTCTTCAATCAAAATTTGGTTGGCGATAAGAATGGCACTATTGTTCCACCTGTTCTCTCAAGACAATTTCAATTTGATTTTTCGAGATCGAAAGCAATTCTTCCGGTGAGCAAACAAGCTAAGTTGGCAATTGACTTTCTACCAATGTATCGTAAGATATTGGCTTTTCCCGGATGGTACAAAATCTGTAGGTCATAGTCTTTGATCAATTCTAGCCATCTGCGCTGTCTTATATTTAGTTCTTTTTGTGTGAAGAAATATTTCAAACTCGTGTGGTCGGTGTATACTTCACATGTCGCCCCATACAGATAGTGACGCCAAATTTTCAGTGCAAACACCACCGCAGCAAGTTCCAAATCATGGGTCGGGTAGTTCTTTTTATGTGGTCTCAACTGTCGGGAAGCATAAGCAATAACTCTCCCATTCTGCATTAAAACACACCCCAAACCCTTATGAGAAGTATCACTAAATACAGTATAACCATCCGTACCTGAAGGTAGAGTAAGGACCGGTGCAGTCACAAGTCGAGTTTTCAACTCTTGGAACGCTGATTCCCTTTGGTCAGTCCAGTCAAATGATGTCCCCTTCTGAGTTAGCTGAGTCAATGGTAGGGCAATTTTGGAGAAGTCTTTGACAAATCTTCTGTAATATCCAGCCAATCCCAGAAAGCTTCGGACTTCAGTTACATTTGTTGGTTTAAGCCAGTTCACTACAGCTTCAATTTTCTACGGATCAACAGAAATTCCATCTTTGCTAACGACATACCCCAAAAACATAACATGATCAAGCCAGAATTCACATTTAGACAGTTTAGCATATAATTTTTGTTCTCTTAAGGTCTGCAGGGCAAGTCTCAGATGTTGTTCATGTTCTTCTCTACTTTTTGAATAAATCAGTATGTCATCAATAAATACCACAATAAAATCATCAAGGTATGGTTTAAAAATTCTGTTCGTAAGGTCCATAAAAGCAGCAGGGGCATTCGTGACCCCGAATGGCATAACTAAAAATTCGTAATGGCCATACCTCGTTCTAAAAGTAGTTTTATCAATGTCTTCTAGTTTAACCTTCAGTTGATGATACCCCGATCTGAGATCAATCTTGGAAAACACTTGTGCACCCTGTAACTGATCAAATAATCATCAATACGTGGCAATGGATATTTATTTTTCACAGTTACCTTGTTCAATTCACGGTAATCAATGCACAGTCTCAGTGAGCCATCTTTCTTCTTTACAAACAAAACAGGTGCACCCCACGGTGAAGTACTGGGCTTGATAAACTTCTTGTCTAACAGTTCTTGCAATTGCACTTTCAATTCCTTCAGTTCAGTTGGGGCCATCCTGTAGGGAGCTTTAGATATTGGTCAGGTGCGGAATCACATCAACGGTAAATTCAATCTCCCTGTCAACCAAATCCCTTGGCAGATCATCTGGAAATACATCTGGGAATTCTTTGACTATAGGAATACAATTCACATCAGTTTTTACACTATCATCGATGACACAACAAGACAGTAACAGATATCCTTTACATCTCTTTCTAATCAGTTTAACAGCTTTCACAGAAGAAATCAGATACAGAGGAGGTACTACTCCACTCCCATTAAACACAAATTCAGGCAAACCAGGTGGATGGAAAACTACTTGTTTTGTTACACAGTCTATAGTGGCATGATATTTTTGTAACCAATCCATCCCCAATATTACATCAAAATGATCAATGTTCAATGGCAGTAAATTAATAAACAGATGCATGTCCCCAACAATAATCTCAAAAACAGGATACATATATGCACATGTCATGGATCCCCAACAGTGATAATCTGACTAACGGTAATTCATGGGTTCTAAGGGTCTATTCAATTTCCGTGAAAAAGCATGCGATACATATGAGTGTGTAGACCCCGAATCAATCAATACATATGCATTTTGAGCACAAATAGAGAGGATACCTGACACAAAGGTTTCAGTATTTTGCACGTCTCCCGGTACTAGGGCAAACACTCGGCCCTGCCTCATAGGCTCTTTTCCGGTAGCTTTGGCGTTAGGCTTTGGTGCTACAGTTGACGCTGCTGCGCTTGGTGTAGCTTTGCTACTAACTTGCGCAGCAGAGGGACAGTCTCTAACCATGTGGCCCACTTTGCCACATTTGTAACAGACTCCGGATATTTTGTGACAAACCCCTTTGTGCTTGTTGCCACATACAGAGCAGGGTGGAATGAACCCACTCCCTTGCTGGGGCTAGTTGTTGACCCCGTATTCTGTTTCTTGTTGACCGGGTTGTGCTTGCCTTTCTTGAATTTGAAACCCTGCCTTTTACTATGCCATTCAGTTGTTGGTGTTTCAGATTGTTTTACTGCTGCAATGTTCGACTCGGCCATCAATGCCCGGTCGAGAACACCCACAAAAGTCGGTAGTTTCAAAACACTTATTCGGTCAAGTATTGCAACATTAAAGCCACCCTCAAATTTTTTGGCCTTCTTGTAGTCAGTGTCCACCATATGTGGTGCATATCTGGCAAGCTCAGTGAACCTTGTTTCATATTCAGCCACAGACATTGTACCCTGCCTCAGTTGTTCAAATTCAGTCACTTTCCTATCCCTGACGCATTGTGGGAAGTACTTTTCAAAGAAGGACTCCTTGAACTAAGCCTAGGTCATAACAGTATTTGTGTCACGGATCAACATCCACCACCTTCTAGCTTCTTCTTGTAGAGTGAAGGTGGCCAACAGTACTTTATTCGCTTCTGAGCACGGAAACACTTCAAATAGTTTTTCTGTTTCAAGCACCCAAGCTTCAGCCTTTAGCGGTTCAAGGCCTCCCTGAAAGGATGGCGGTTTCATCTTGCTGAATTTATGGGTGAGAGCAATAATATCCCTATCATTCACATTTGCATTTGGTTCCGGCTGTACCGGAGGAGGAGAGGTGAAATTTGTTGGTTACATTGTTGCTCAAGTCTAGCGATTATCGGCCCATCATTCTTTCCATTCTTGCCTCGGTAGATGAGGATTCAGGTTCATTTGCATTGTCCATTTCACTATAAGCAGTTATAACAGTTATGGCAATTATAACATAAACAGTTGCATGTTTAGACAGTTATCACATTAACATGTATTCAGTCATAACATAGCCACACACTTTTCAAGTTCATGAAATGCCCTAATCACTTTTCTAGGACACCCTATAGCTCATTTGGACACGTGTGTGGGGTATAACTCGTGGTTAAGTATCGTTCTGATACCACTCTGTCACGACCCAAACCCGGCCTTATGGGTTTAGCATCAGAATCACCAAGAATCCAAGATTACCAAGGCTGCTAACAAGAGAACAAGTAAAACAGAGTTCAGGGCCTGGCGGAAGCCAATACAGTAAATAAATAATGTCCATTGAGCTGTGACAGTCTGTATGCCAAAAAGATTTTTCATGCATTCATACATTCAACAGTATAGTCTATACAAAATTTACAGTCACACAGTACATGGACCTAATCCCTTGATAACATGCAGTTAGTAGTAATGATCTATACTGATAATCCAAACGATGCGACAGACGGGGGGAAAAATAAAACACCCCAAAGCCATAACATGGCAACTCGGAACCTCGCAGTGAGACACATAGGCTGCTTGACAAAACTGGAGTCTAACCTACGCTCTTAGCTCCGGTCTGGTGGCTGAGCACCTACATATATATATAAACAGTGAGCTAAAGCCCAGTGAATAACATAAAGCGTAAAGAGGTTAAGAATGAAATGTCTTTACGGTAATGAAAACGGTTCATTAAACAAGATTCGATCTTTTCACCATATTATTCACCATATGTGGTACATCCATTAGCATAGCGATAGAAACAAGAGGTCTTAAAGACCAAACAAAGAATGATGGCCATCAATCAAGAATGAGTGGTTCCACGAGGAACCGACAGAGATCTCTCAGAATAATAACGAAGAAAGTGCTAAGGATGCCACAAAGACATTTTGAAATAAAGGACATACATTCATTCAGTAATCGATATTAGTTCAGTAAACAGTTTAGTTCAGTGTTCAGAAGGATAATCATTTGGACATATCTTTACACAATTGTTACTCACAGAGTTTGGGCTACAGTATGCTAGAGCGTGTCTCCCTAGTCGCCAACCCTACACAGTTCACAGGTTGAACACACACTAAGCTACACAATTGGGAAATATTATAACTTAATCCCTTATTTGCCTTGGTGTGTTCTACATCTATATCCTCATTAAGATGTCTTAAACTAGGTCTAAGAATGCCTAGAATGGGATGAGGATGTAAAAATATACTTAGAAAACATTTTGCAAAGTTTGCTAAAAATAGGAGCCTCGCTTGAGCGAGCCTTCCTTCGCTCGAGCAAGCTTCCAAAATCAAAGGCTTCGCTCGAGCGGTCTGTCGAAACAGTAAAAGTACTGGATGCTGAAATTTTACGCTTGAGCCACCAATCATAGGCTCGAGCGTAGCTTCGAACAAAGGTTGGTCGCTCGAGCGAAGAATCCTTCGCTCGAGCGAAGAAGCCAAATTTTTGAATTTCCAGATTTGTCTCCTAAGCTCAAACCAAGCATTCTTTCACTCAAAACTCGACCTCTTGGGCCCAAATTCTGAAAAACACATCTAAATTCAATGTATAACACGTTTCAAAGCTCAATTTATGAATTCAAACCCCAAAAGTGAGTCAATTAAAACCATTTTCAAACCCATTTTTTCATGAACATGGAGAATATGCAACATGTGTGGATTCAAACCAAATTCAACCTTCAAAGCTTGTTCAAATGGACTCATTTCTTCAAGAACATGATGAATTCATGGACTCAAGTCTATTTATGAACATGCATGTACATTTGGCCATAAAATCAACTCAAGATTTATCAATACACACATGCATGCATGAAATGAGTTCTAATTCAACACTATAAAACCAATTCAAGTCTTAACTCTACAATTTAACTTGACTCATGCAAGAAAAACCTTAAATGCAACAATGGGAGATTCAATTACCTTGCTTAAGTCTTGTAATCAAGGTGTGGGAGCTAAATTTGCCAATTTCCTACAATTCTTCAAGTCTAAAAGCCAAATCTCTAGATGGAAACTCAAATTCTCCTCTTCTCCCTCTCTTGGTCGGCTAGAGTGTAGAAAAGGGGCCTTGGAATGTTTTGATCAAGTGTGTATAAGGTTCAAAGAATAAAAATAACAAAGCCCACTCAATGGCAATTCCGTAATTACGGCAACTTAGGTGTTTAACTTATTTTAATATAATTTAGTCATACCTAATTACATTTTAGATAAATATACCATTAAATCACAAAAATTCCACTGATCATGAAACACTAAACAATTTCCAGTTTGGCCGCCGATAAGGCTTTCAATTTGTAATTTAAACATAAACATACCAACAGATAATCAAATAATTGAACAGATAAACATGCAATACAATAGATACGCTTAGTCAATTCAGTTCCAGTTTTCAATCAGTTCGTTTAGTACTTCAGTTAGTTCAATTATCAGTTATAAGCCGTCCAGTTTAGCAGTAATCAGTATGTAATTCAGTAAACTTTCGGTAAACAGTATGGGGTTGTTACAGACGGTGTGAACATTCCCATTAGAGGTATTTTGGTAATTATGTCACCCATAGGACTTATTGAAACATAAGAAAATAATGTGAACTAAATGGAACATTAGTAGATGAAAAATGTATTTTGGTCTTCTTATCTCAAATTGGACCTAATGGAATAGTCAAGAAAAATATGGGTTGGATGAAATAAAACTCTTAGAAAGTGGATTTATCAAAAAAACTTCCTTGAAAAATTATTTATCAAAAAGGGGAGAGTGTAATTTTTGTTGTGATTTTAATATAAATCTCATTTAGAAGTGCTTTAACCCAAGAAGTCCATAAAGGAATTTTTTAACTCATTTAGTCCCATGTCCATGGCCTTTGATAGGGCCGCGTGGAGAAGAAAGATTCATTTAGCCGACCCCATTTGATGGGACTTAAGGCTTGGTTTGGTTTGGATTTAGTCCCATGTATGTATAGTTTTATTCCATAAAGTCATTTTTCTTGATTTACACTATTTTCTTGGACACTTATACCTTTATATTTAATTTTGATACTATTATAAATATTTTTTGAACGGTTAGCAATTTTATAATGTGAACATTCATATTTTAAAATTCACATTCGTAGGAATGTAAAATTGGCCCGTGGGCGACCCGAAACCACCCCGCGAGCCGGGGCGGGACCAGCCCGTTGACAATGTGAATATTTACATTGACATGTTAACATTCACATTAATAGGAGTGTAAAATTGGCTCGTGTCCCGTGGCGGCGCGAAACCCGCCTGCGGCCCATGAGTGGCCCGGGCGCGGGCTCGGTCCGGCCCGTTGACAATGTGAATATTCACATTGACATGTTAACATTCACATTGTAAGAGTTTGCCCGCGGCCGATGGGTGGCCAAAAATTCGCCCGCGGCCCGGGGCGGGCCCGGCTCGACCCGTCCCGTTGACAATGTGAATATTTACATTGATATGTGAACATTCACATTGATAGGAGTGTAAAATTAGCTTGCGTCTCGTGGCTGCCCGTAACCCGCCCACGGCTCGTAGGCGGCCCAGGGCGGGCTCGGTTTGACCTGTTGACAATGTGAATATTCATATTGACATGTTAACATTCACATTAATAATAGTATAAAATTGGCTAGTGGCCTAGGGCGGGCCTGACCCCGCCCGTTGACAATGTGAATATTTACATTGACATATTAACATTCACATTGATAAGAGTGTAAAATTGGCCCGCAGCCCGTGGACAGCCCAAAGTCCGACCGCAGCCCGAGGCAGGCTTGGCCTGACCCGTGACAATGTGAATATTCACATTGACATGTTAACATTAACATTGATAGGAGTGTAAAATTTGCCCGCTGCCCGAAGCTTGCCCACAGCCCGAGGTAGGCCCGGCCCAGTCCGTTGACAATGTGAATATTCACATTGACATGTTAAAATATACATTGATAGGAATGTAGAATTGGCTCACGGCCCGTGGGCTGCCTGAAGCCCACCCACGGCCTGGGGCAGGCTCGTTTGGGTCCGGGCCCGAGCATATCCGAGAGCCTAGGTTAGGGCCTAGGTCATCACTTTGAAACTCGGCCCGGCCCATCGGCTCGCTTAAGGCCCATTCAAGGCTCGGTCGGAGGCCCACCCCGCTCGAGGCGCAATGTATTTTTTTGTGGAAAATAATAAAATTTTGGTAGAAAAAATTTAAAAAAAAATGGCCAGGCCCGCCCAAGCCTGACCTAAGCTCGAGGTTAGGCCCAGGCCTACCGGCCCGACCCGAGGCTCGATCCCTCAGACTGTCCAAAGCTTGAATACCCTTGTGCCAGGGCTAGGGCTTTGGCCTAATTTTTTGGCCCGTGGGCCGGCCTGGGAAAGGCTCGTTTGGGCCCAGGCTCGAGCCTAGTCCGAGACCCTAGGCTAGGGCCTAAGCCATCACTTTGAAGCCCGGTTAAGGCCCATTTAAGGCTCGGTCCGAGGCTCGGCCTGCGCCGAGGCCTAGTGTATTTTTTTGTGAAAAATAATAAAATTTTGGTAGAAAAAATTAAAAAGAATTAAAAAAAAATGGTTAGGCTTGCCTCGGGCCGCCTACGAGCTGTGGGCGGGTTTCGGACAGCCACGAGGTACGGGATAATTTTACACTCCTATCAATGTGAATGTTAACATGTCAATGTGAATATTCACATTGTCAATAGGCCGGGTCGGGCCCGCCCTTGGCCGCTAGCCAATTTTATACTCTTATCAATGTGAATGTTAATATGTCAATGTGAATATTTACATTGTCAACAGGCCGGGCCGGGCCCGCTTCGGGCCGCAGGCGGGTTTCGGGCAACCACGAGGCGCGGGCTAATTTTACACTCCTATGAATGTGAATGGTAACATGTTAATGTGAATATTCACATTATCAACGGGTCGGCCCAGGCCGGGCCCGCCCTAGGCCTCGTGCGGGCTTTTGGCCACCCATAGGCCACAGGCCAATTTTATACTCTTATCAATGTGAACGTGAATATTCACATTGTTAACGGACCGAACCGAGCCACCCATGGGCGGGTTTATGACCCGGGCGTGGGCCAATTTTACACTCCTATTAATGTGAATGTTAACATATCAATGTGAATATTCATATTGTTAATGGGCCGGGCCCGCCTTGGCCCGACTCGAATTTTTCCGGGCACTCACGAGGATCGATATGGGTTGGGCCCCTACACATTGACGATATGAACATTCACATTGACGGTGTGAACATTCACATTAGGGGTATTTTGATAATTATGTCACCCATAGGACTTATTGAAACATAAAAAAATAATGTGAACTAAATGGAACACAAGTAGACGAAAAGGATATTTTGGTCTTCTTATCTCAAATAGGACCTAATAGAATAGTAAAAAAAAATATGAATTAAACAGAATAAACTTCTTAAAAAATGAATTTATTAAAAAAGCTCCCAAAGTTATACCTTATATATTTATAATTATTTTTAATCTTTTAATAATCGTAAATTCAACTGTTTTTTGTATCGTTCACTGCAGGCAATATCAACGGACAGGATTTTAGATGTGAAGAAGCTATTAGCAGTCCACGTGGAGACATGTCACATGACAAACTATTCATTATCTCACGAGGTATGTATGGCAATCAACTGTGCTTCATCGCATTGTACAATTTAATCACATCTTTTGCTTGCTAAAAGTGCACCAGCGGGCCATTTTGAGGCCGCGTTTGGGACGAAATTTTCACGATTGTTGATGAATTATTTGTTTTGGGGTTAATTATAGCAAGATCCTGTCAATTATCATTAAGTATTATTTTATTTTATTTTATTTTAATTATAAACCAGTGTACTTTGAATTTGATATCTTTAATTATGTAAATGTATCACTTTTACATTTTTAAACCACCTTTAAAAGATATGTATTTATACCATTTTCATAATTGAAGACGTCAATATATATGATTTCATAGTTGAAGGGGATAAAATATTTTAATTGTATGGAAAAAAAAGTTAATGTGAGGATATTAATCTTTTTACACTAGTAGAAACTAATTTTTTTAAATACATACAAAATATCAATTTTTTATTTTTAATTTTTTTAACTTTTTAATTAAAATAATATCTTCCTAATTGTGCATGATATTTTTAAATAGTTTTACAAAATAAACGGTTAAATCATTAAGATAAATTCAAAATGAACTTACAATAGATCATACTACACCGTCCAATAAGGATATCCAACCGAAGAGTATTAATTTCTTGTTTGGTTCTAATTTTTGAACTCAAATTTCTTGAGAATTGAATTTTTTATTTTTAGTGAATGTTTTTAATAATTTAAACAAATTTTTTACTTTTAAAATGCACCTAACCTATATTTACCTTAAAAGTGAAATATTTGTAAAAAAAAATATTTAAAAAAATCAATAAATACACAAGAATATGAAAATATATTAAATTTTTATATTTTTTGTATTTGGTGAATTTTTAAAAGATAATTTAAGTGTATTTGTGTTATGTGTATTTAAAAACTAAGATATTTGCGTCAAATATTAAGAAAATTCAATGAAAACAAAATAATATAAAAAATAAAAAAACTCAAATTCCTAAGAAGTGGGTTTAAAATTATGAGACCAAACAAGGTGGTATTCTTGTAGTTTTTGGTGGGCACTATTGCAAGCCCATCAAAATGATGTAAATCATTTATATTGTAGAACACAGTAAATAAATTAAGAAAAATATTAAAAAGATAGGAAATAGAAAAAATAATTGTAAATTTATAAATTACAATACTTATTTGCATATTTTAGTACATAAATTATTTGTACTTTTATGCATTTATAATTATTATTTTTAACTTCTCACCTTTTTTTCTTTTTTCTTTTTATATTTTCCCAATAAATTATTCATATAGTATCGATATAAAAAAACATATTAATTAAATATTGATAATTACATAATCAAATTACGGCCGTGTTTGGTTTGTGTTTTTCAAAAAATTTTGAGAAAAATTCTCTATAAATAAGTTTTCAAAAGTAATCAAATCAAACAAATTTTTTCAAATTTTTTTTCCAAAACTTGTTTGGTTTACAAGTTTTTCCAAACAAATCTCTCTCTCATACATATCAAATCAATCACTTTTTCCAAAACTCTCTCTCAAAATAATTTTCCAAAACATCTTTTGAAAAAAATCAAACCAAACAACTTTTTGTATTTTTTATCTTTAAAACTCATCTCTCAAACTCAAACCAAACATTCTTAATTTTCTAAGATTAATGTGATATAAATATGTAAGAATGATGTATACAATCAAGGGTAATGCTATAGTGTGCAACTTACACCTTTTTGTGTTCACTTACACCTTACACTTACACATTTTTTACCTTGCACTTACACCTTTTGTGTAAGTGGCACATGGTGTGCAACTTATACATTTCATTTATACCTTCCACTTACACTTACACCTTACACTTACACCTTTTGTGTTAGTGGCATATGGTGTGCAACCCACTTACACCTTTTGTGGGTTGCACACCTAAGAAAGCTCCTACAATCAATCTGATAAATGCGATATAATCAGACCAAGCTAAACTTGCTGGAACCGTGGATGAGGACACAACTGTCCTCATTCCATCTAGGCACTACGCCTTTTGTCTAGCCCAGTCTTAGACCAACTCATCAATTCAAAATGCTGACTTGGATCTACTCGACTTCAATTGTTTTTTTTTTATTTTTTAGATAGGACTCGGCTTCACTTGTTGGTTGGCCTATCCATCAGACAAACTCATTATTTACTTTTATTTTTTTAAAATAAAAATATACATTTAAAAGAACAAATGCAACCAACAATTGAATCACATAGTTATTAATTTTTAATTTTGTAACAGTTATTTTTATTTTTTTTGCCAAGAAACATTTGTTTTTTTATTTAATAAATTTTTTTGGATGTGATTATATTGTAATATAATTTTAATATCAATTTTTTTTATTAAAAAAAAAATTAAGCCTATTAATTTTTTTTTTTTTAAAGCATTGTCCCAGCCAACAAGGGACATCTATGGTATGGACTCAAATCTGGAACAATGCTAATTTATACAATATTTATATGATGAGGGTAGAAACCACACGCTACAAGACTTATATTATATGTAAATATTATGTAAAAAATGTAATAATTTTTTTAGTGTATAGCATTCACCATTAAATTTGGACTTTTAACACTTTTTTTTACCATATATGTGAGTAAAGTATTTAAAACGACGAAAAACCATGAATGTAAATGTGAATAAGTCAAATTTAGGTCCTGTTTGGGGACTTATCTTTTTAGTTAATTAGTCAAAAAGTTATTAAATTAGTTAAAAAGTCAACAACTCATACCAAAAAGTCAAAGATTCTCTTTTCTCTCTACTTTTTGCACATATTTTTCGTAATTAGCCAAAAAATCATCTCAAACATACAAATTTTTTTTACTTACTTTTTTAGCCAAACAACTAAAAAGTTACTAAATTAGTCTGTTCCCAAACGAAGCCTTACGCTAAAACACTTCAAATGTGAATGTGAACCAACATTGACGCATTATAGAATAACGAAAAATGACTAACTTCTTCTTCATATAATCCGACAGGTACGAGGTCCAAGACTGAAAGATTCGGTGGAGGTTGTGTCTCTCAAACCATTCCACCTCAGCATGGTAGAAGGTAATGTGTTTTGATAGACGGTTAAAACAATCCTACTTTACGCGAGAAGTATTTTTATATTTATATATTTAAAAAAAAAAAAAAAACTTAAAAACAGTTACCTCCTCCCCATTTATTTTTTAATTTCAGAAATCTCAAGTCTGCAGTTGGAATCCAAGTCTACAGTTCGAATCCTAGGACCAAGACATCTGATCCCCTAAAGTTTATAGTTTCGGTTCTTCCAAATTCAAAATGAAACCTTCATAGTTTAACTAAAAAAGTTAAGTAAAAATATATTTCTTTTATTATTTTATAAATCACAAGTTAAATAAAATAAATTGGTAAAATTTTCAAATGAAATTGTTTTAACAAAAGGTAAAGACTTATGAGTTGTAATAATGAATTGACTATTATATTACAAAGGATTTTAAGTAATGTTTGAAATGAAATAATATAAAATATATTGTAAAGGGGGTGTTTAGGATGTGGATTTGAGGCTGAAATAGTTAATAACAATAATATGTCACATTCAATTTTTTTTTTCCTCACAATTATCAAATCAATTATATAAAAAAAAAAAAATCAACTATCATCCCATATATAACTTTAATAAATATATTAAAATAATTAAAAAAATTAACTAAAATAACTAAGTTTTCAAACGAGCCCTAAATAAAATTATCATTTGTCATTATAAGAGAATGACCATTCTATATAGGAGTTTAAGGAATAACCATTATACTTAATTCCATCTCATTTTAATGTTGCCGGTAGATAAAAATATAATTATCTAATCACTGAATCACATGGGTAAAATAAAAAAATGAATATTACATTACATGTCATATAATTGTGTCTCGTCCTGCCAGTGTACTTTTTTCTTTTCTTTTTTTCTCCATTTTATTTAATACCATAAAATAGTTTGTAATAAAAAGTAAATTATTTAGGTTTATTTTTAAATTAAAAAAAAGTAGATATTTTCATGTAGTATTTAGGAATTGTTTGGAATGACTTAAATAAATATATTTTTTGTCTTTTTATGAAAAGATGTGCAGACAAGTAGAGATGTGATGTGATGAAAAAAAGATAAAAGATAAATTATTTTACAATTGCCAAACTTGGCCTTATTTAACTTTGGCAATTTGAAGTTGGAAGGGAGGGTAAGTATTACTACAAATCTTAGATGTTCTTGGAGTTTACATACACGATTATTACTATGAGTATGAGAAACTTAAAAAAGGCACGTTACAATATAAGAAAAATGCTTGGTAGTATTAAAAAATGATTATTAGAAGGAGTATTAATAATGTGACAGTAAATTTCGCTTACTTTTTATATCTTATTTTTTATTTATTTATTTATTTTTTTATCATTTCTAACGTATTAGTACTATTAATGATATATTTTTTAATGATCTAAAACATTGTCGTACAATATAAATTGTGCGTCCAGAGGAGTACGGGGAAGAGCTGGCCATTGCACACGTGAGGCGACTCCTAGACATCGTCGCGTGTACCACCTCTTTTGGTTCGTCTAAAATCTCCGGTCGAATGAGTCCAAAAGAACCCGGTTCAAACGAGGTCGAAACCGGTGTAGAAAGCGCGAGTTGCGAAGCCAATTCGAAGGCGAAAGGTGGCGGGGACAGAAGGTCGACGACGTTCTCGGCCGCCCAGAGACCAACTACTACTCATCATGGTTCCAATGGCGGCGGCGATACGACTGAGAAGGGTGATGTGGCGGTGGCGTTATGCCCGCCGCCGAAACTTGGGCAATTCTACGACTTCTTCTCGTTTTCTCACCTCACTCCGCCAATTCAATGTGAGTTTTTCAGTTTCTACTCTACGATATGCATAATTTCATTTTTATGTCCTTTTTCTCATTCTTTCTACACACAAAACAAAACAATTATAGGATCTTTACAAAACAATTATAGGCTTTATAAAGAAAGCTTTTGTCTCAACCTAGGGAGGGAGGAGGTGAGTGTAATTTACCCTTTTTATTTCTACTGTTGAGATGCATGTTGCTAAGTTGGCCACCCACGGGCTAGTTAGTTGGCCATCCAGTACACTTTAAAATGGTTAAGCATCAATCTTTGTTAAATACAAAAATTAAATAATTTAATTTCTCTCACTTATTGTTGGTGGCTAGTTAGTTGGCCATCCAATACACTTTAAAGTGGTTAAGTATCAATCTTTGTTAAATACAAAAATTAAATAATTTCTCTCACTTATTGTTGGGCTAGTGAGACGGTGATTTCTTCCCTATTATGTGGTTGGTTATTGGGTGCATATATATGTTAAATTATGATTGTATATATATTTGTGTGCAGTGGCGTAGTTAGGATTTTCCTTTAGCAGGGTCATTTAACAAAGTATTATCAATGTCATATATCATATTTTTAGTTCTACACAATCTGTCAATATTCACATAATATTATGTAAATTTCATATATTCGCAAATCACAATGACAAAAGTAACCAAAACTAGTGAAATTACAAGTAAAAACAAAATATTGGGATATTAACACCATTACTTCAACAAAAATAAGAAAAGCAATAGTCGATGGCGAGAACCAAAAGTCGATGTCCAGTCTCCAAGAGGAATAAACAAACGTTTGGTTTGTTTCTAGAAGCCTAAATTTTTGAATAAAGTTTAATTTTGTTTTTGCCTACTGGGTCAATTTGTAAAAGTTTAAAAATTAATTTATTTTATTTAGGCCCACTAGGTTCAATTTGTAAATACTCATAATTTTTTACATATACTCTATCAAAAATTTGAAGTTCATGGTGTCAATTGACACTACTGTTCAAAGCATAGCTCCGCCCCTGTTTGTGTGTAAAATATGATATTGCAGTTTTGTCGGTAGGAGATGGGTCGGATTGATCCAAGCACTTCACGGGTTGACTGTTCTTCGTCTTCCTAATTTCACTCACAAGAAGTCCAGTAGGAAGGTTCCAAAATGGGGGTGGTTCCTTCCTACAGACCCTCCGACGACCAAGTTAGAGATGTAGATATGGTGAGGGTAAGAACTTAGAAAAATTAAGAGAAGAGGAATGGAGAGAGAGGAGTAAATTATTTGTTACCAAACGTTTCTTAGAAGTTTCTTTGTATCTCTTATTAATTATTTTCTTATCTATTCATGTTGTTCCATTGGCCGAAAGTCTGCCACCTGCTTGCTGTCGACTATAGCCATTTCACCATGCTTCAGAGTGAGAAGTCTTATTGCATTTAATGCATTGACAGTTGCTTTTAATGCTTGGCGTGTGGGTTCAACATCTTTGTAGAATCTTTGTCAGCCACATGGCTAGGCTCTTGCTTGACACATGTCCAGTTGGTGCTTGGACTTGACTATTGTGAGTTCTCTATTAGGCCATGTTGGGCTGTTCTGCTGAGCTTTATAATGATAACTAATCAAATAATTGTTTGGGAAACCTATAGCAATCAT
Source organism: Camellia lanceoleosa (assembly GCA_025200525.1). Classification (NCBI taxonomy): domain Eukaryota; kingdom Viridiplantae; phylum Streptophyta; class Magnoliopsida; order Ericales; family Theaceae; genus Camellia; species Camellia lanceoleosa. Next base: position 469,428 of record CM045770.1, read on the forward strand.
GGGTTGAGCCCTCCGAGGCCCTGCCCCATCAAAATGTGTTTATTTTTTATTTTTTTTATATATATTTTAAATTTTTAAAAATTTTAACCTGGATAATAGCAGAATGGTGAGATAGGTTGGTATAATTGGCATTTTGTTGCTTTTCTACAAACTCGAAACCCAAACCTATGTTACAAATCTACACACAAGTTCAATAAAATGTTATTTGGTTGATGAGAAAATGGATGAAAGTGGAAAAGAAAATGAAATTTTGGTTAGATGTTGAACTTGGTAATGGAGTGGCAGTAAATTCAACTCGACTGCGTATAGTCTTACAGCCCATTTGAATTGAGTGATTTGGAGGAAAAAGAAAAAAAAAAACAATAAGTTTTTGGATTTAATCACGCATTTTGATTAATTAAAGATGAGGAAAATGGGAAGAAATAGAGAAAAACAAGTTTCTTTTTTTTAAAAAATATTTTTGGAGAAAAAAGAGAGGCTAATACTACTTTTCATACTACTGAAAACTACCCATCTAAATATAAACGAAATAACATAATAAGAGTTTATTTTGGTAAAACAATATAAGTGTTTATTATTATTAGTTTTTATATAATTTAATGATAAAAATCATTTTTTTTAATGTCAATTTTAACCAACCAAGAAGGAGAGGAGAGGAATACAAACTTTTCTTCTCAATTCCAACTTAAGTAATCCTTTCTTTTCTTTTCTCTAATTGATTTCCAAATGGGCTGAGTTTCAAATTGTGTGGAGATTTTGTTAGGAAAATCAAGAAATAAAATAAAGTTCCCATTGTCAACTTTGTTATTTCTTTTTTCCTTCTATTTCTTCTTAGCAACTAAACAACGTGGGAGTGTTTAATTGTTGATACAAAATATTTATCCACAAATTTTTCCGGTACTGTTGGGTTGATAACAATTAAAATTTGATTTTCTTTCTTTTTGTTGAATTGTGTTTAAGGATCAAAATTTCCTTTTGGCTTTAGAACGAAAACATTTCAGAAATATAAAAAGAAATGACAAAAGAATTTGGAAACATATGAAATTGTCTGGAAATAAAAATCTATAACCAATATAAATGCCAATGCATTGTCAATAATTAAATAATTTAATATGTCGAGGTCTAAAATTGTTAGATGCTCATAAACAAAAGGTTTAAAAGCTTTGTTGGTGAATGGACTTTGCCTTTGTAAGCATAACATTAAATAAAGAAAATGTAAAATTCTAGTAGTAAAGATGAAAAGAGAAAAAAGAAATAATATTGTGATAATATTTATAAAAAATATTTTGTGGAACCCCGAGGGGTTTGGCTTAATGGGAAGAGAAGGCAACCAAAGGGCTTACCACCCAAGAAGTTGCAGGTTCGAATCCCACAAAGGTCAAACATCCCAAACCTTGGGGCCACTTATCAAAAAAAAAAAAAAGGAAGTATTTTACAGTAACAAAGAAAGAGAATAAGTTACTTATCTATCGTTTTCGTTTCCTCTCTGTCTCAACTCTTTTCCTTTGTAGTTTGACAACTTATTGTTTTGCTATGGTTCGATGCGTTTCAGAGTGTTTTAGTATATTTCAGTGGAAACATTGGAATTTCATGATAAGAACTACTAGAATTTCATGATTGTGTTGTCGGTAAGGTGTATTATCATTACCAATAAATTGATTCATTATTTCTCATTATGAATTTGTTTCTTTGTGGACACTAAGATTCTTTCCTTGTTCTTATTATGTTTTAATGGTTTGGACTTTGTTCTTGTCACAGTTCATTTTATAGTTCATCTTCTTCTTTTTTTCTCCACTTATTTGAAAGTTGAATTGAAATGCCTGGTTTCTTTGGGGGATATTCTAGTAGTTCTTGTCTTCTACAGACCAAAGTTAGACTCCTTTTGGTTGGCTTAATCTTGCCATCTTTTAGATTGTTGTTCTCGTGAGTTTGTGGCATTTTTTTGTATTGTACATCATCTTTCTGAAAGTCAAATGGCATTTTTCGCTCATGTTTATTTGTGATTTAGGCCTTTCCTGCAGTTCTGATTAGTGCTTATAAATTTATAATGATTGGAGTTGACTTGTTTCTTGTCAGTTTTCTTGAAAATGCATTTAACTTATTTCATTCTTGGCATCTTCTTAAAGTCAAAAAGGTCTTGTTTGTTAATTGTGTTTTGGTTCTGCAGACATTAGGAAATCCAGTCGTCCATTCCTTGAGGATAAAACAGAAGACGATTTCTTTCAAATTGATGTGAGGGCCCCCAATTTAATTATTTGATTTCTTGCTATGACAATATTATGTTGAACATTATTGTTGTTATGTAACTTGTGGTGGTGGTGATTTACTAATATATGGCTTTTGTGGGATGGATGTATGAATGTATATGCAGGTCCGAGTATGCAGTGGGAAGCCAATGACTATTGTTGGTTCCAGAAAAGGGTTTTATCCTGCTGGAAAACGTAGTCTTTTGGGTCACTCTTTGGTTGGTTTGCTACAGCAGATAAGCAGGGTCTTTGATGCTGTAAGTATTGATTCTTTAGAATTTTCGTTGCAGTTGTTTTATCTTGTGGATTATGTTAGTTTGCATTTGTTGGTTCCCTTCTAGTTTTACTTTTAATATGGAAGTTCCTATTCAGCACTTTAAGTTATTTTGTTTTAGCAGGCATACAGAGCTCTCATGAAGGCTTTCACCGAGCACAATAAGGTAATTTTACAATAAACCTTCAGATTCTTCACACCTAATAATGTTTGGAGAAATGAAAGTGCAGTTACATTTGTTGTTTCAGTTTGGGAACCTTCCTTATGGTTTTCGAGCAAACACATGGGTTGTCCCTCCAGTTGTTGCTGACAACCCATCTACTTTCCCTCCGCTTCCTGTGGAAGACGAAAACTGGGGAGGAAATGGTGGTGGACAAGGAAGACACGGTAAACATGATTGTAGACAGTGGGCAAAAGAGTTTGCGATTCTAGCAGCAATGCCTTGTAAAACCCAAGAAGAAAGGCAAATTCGAGACAGGAAGGCCTTTCTACTTCACAGTCTATTTGTCGACGTTTCAGTCTTTAAAGCTGTTGCAGCCATCAGAGATCGCATTGACAATAACCATTACTCAACAAAAGACTTCACTGCTTCGGTTTTGCATGAGGAATATATTGGAGATTTACACATCAGGGTGATGAAAGATGTTCCTGATGCGAGCACAAAGTTGGATGGTAAAAACGATGGGTGTCAAGTTCTTGGAATGTCACAAGAGGAGCTTGCTAAGAGAAACTTGCTTAAAGGAATAACTGCAGATGAGAGTGCGACTGTTCATGTCAGTAAATTATTTGCATCCTATTTTTTTGCTTCATTTAATGACTTGACTACAAGTTCTTGTAAATTACTTAAATGATTCTAGTGATATTAAAGATGGACATATTCTGTTCTTTCAGGATACCTCCACTTTAGGTGTAGTTGTTGTTAGACACTGTGGCTACACGGCTGTTGTGAAAGTTGCGGCTGAGGTAAACTGGGAGGGTAAACTTATACCACAAGACATTGATATTGAGGATCAGCCTGAAGGAGGTGCTAATGCATTGAATGTAAATAGGTCAGTGCAATAAGGGTTGGCTTACTTAGTAGTGATGAGTTATTGTGGGACCAAAATGGTGATGCTGACCTATCACCTTCTTATTTTGTTAGTTACTTCTTACTTTATACCCAAATAAATCATGTACCGAGCATGTTTGCTGTTCTAACAATGCAGTCAGCATGGTTGCATCATATCATATATTTAATTTCAGTATTATTTGTAATTAATCATTGTTTACTTTGATGATTACTTTTCAGCTTGAGAATGCTATTGCACAAGTCATCCACACCCCAATCATCTATTGTAATTCAAAGATTACAGAGTACAGATATTGAAGATTTACTTTCTGCTAGGTCTTTGGTAAGGAGAGTGCTAGGTGAAAGTTTGCTTAAGTTGCAGGGAGAAATCAGTAGACACACAAGCTCTATCAGATGGGAGCTTGGAGCATGTTGGGTGCAACACTTGCAAAATCAGGCTTCTGGGAAAACTGAATCTAAGAAAAATGAAGAAGCGAAGGTTGAGCCTGCTGTCAAGGGTCTTGGAAAGCAAGGCGGAATGCTCAGGGAAATTAAGAGGAAAACAGATGATAGGAACAGCAAAACTGAGCAGGCAAAGGAAGTTTCAGTCAACAGCCTTGACATGAACAAAAAGTCAGACACCACTCTTCAGGAGGAGGTTGAGAAACAAGATGAGGAAAAGGAAATGATATGGAGAAAGCTACTACCTGAAGCAGCATATTTGCGCCTTAAAGAATCAGAAACTGGCCTTCATCTCAAGGTTTACTTGTTGCCTTTATAATTCCATACATATCTGCTCAAATATTGCTGTTTGTTTTTACAAGTCAAATAGCTAGCTCATGTCTGAATCCTGTGGAGCCATATCATATAGAAATGAAGTTCCTTTAGCTGATCACTTACCAAGCCTTCTTGATACATATATATTTTTGCGCTTCCATTCATGTTTGCAGTTGCCTGATGAGTTGATTGAGATGGCACATAAATACTATGCTGATACTGCACTTCCAAAACTGGTTAGTTCCTTGTGAATGGGTACTTCTGTTATATCTGCAATTTTTTGGGACTAAGCATTATCTGATTGTTGCAAATTTGCCTTCTTATAGGTGGCAGATTTTGGTTCGCTTGAACTTTCACCAGTTGATGGAAGGACGTTGACAGATTTTATGCATACCAGGGGTTTGCAAATGTGTTCCTTGGGGCGTGTGGTAATTGCTTTATTTCATTAATTTATTTTTTTTCAAAGTCTTTTGTATCTTGGTCTATCTTACTAGAGAATGCTAGTGCCCTAAGAATTTACTTCGTTTCAGAATGCATGCTCTGAAATATGATACACCTCCATTTCAACAGTGAATTTAGTGATCCCCAAGTTTTTCCTATTTTATTGGATGCTTAATGCTTGAAAGAAATTTGTTCTCACATTCAAAAGTAACTTACATTCTAATATTAATGTGATTTATACAAGCCTATCCTTAGAGCACCACAATTTAGGGCATGTGGTGTATCACATTCCTCGTACCAGAACATTCCATGTTCTACTTGCCAACAATTTATTATCGACTTTAACTATCTTCTTTCATGTAGAACTTCTGGCTCCTTTAAAATCGACAAATAAAAAAACTTTCTTCATTGAGTTATATTGTCAAATACTCTAGAGATAGAAATGAATGGTAGTAATCAGTATTGGAGAGGGAAATGTCAGTAAACACTATAGGCTGCCCATAAGTACAAAAACTACTAGCGTTTTTAAAGATGTAATGTAATGTCATAGAACTTTGATTTTACAAATTTTTGGTAGAGAATTTATTTTAGGGCAAATTACATAAATAGTCCCTATAATTTGGGGCTTGTGTCACTTTGGTCATTGACTTTTCAATTGTGACACATTTGACCATGAATTTTGAATCTTGTTTCAAATAAGGACAACTGAAGATATCATTAAAATTTTCAAGGGTAAAATTGTCAATTTGATAAAATATAGACTAATTTAACAAAAATAAATGTCAAACAAATATTTTTGAATTTTTAAAAATTCTTTCTACCTACTAAAAATAAAATTATGTAAAATTGATAAATCTTTTAGACATTTATTTATTTTTTTTACCAAATTAATTTTTATTATGTGTTTGGATGATGATCATGTAAAATTAATTTTAAAAAATTAATCATGTAATTTTTATTAATTTTACATAATTTTATCATAATTTTTTAAAAATTAAAAATATTTTTTTGACATTTATTTTTGTCAAATTAGCTTATATTTTATCAAATTGACAATTTTACCCTTGAAAAATCTAATGATATTTTCAATTGTCCTTATTTGGAACAAGATTCAAAATTCAGGGTCAAATGTGTCACAATTGAAAAGTCAGGGACCAAAGTGACACAAGTCCCAAACTATAGGGACTATTAGTGTAATTAACCCTTTATTTTAATTAAATTGGCATTCATGTATATACAACACCCTTTAATGTTTTTCATCCTTCTCAGATATTAGAAAATTCTAGATCTATATTTCTAAATCCTTCGGGGAAATGAGTTTCCTTGATTGATTTTCTTTTGAACTCAATTTTCCCTCTTCCTTTTAACATTGTTTGATTTTTCTTCTATTTTAGTTTTCAGTTTTTTGAAAGAGAAGAAAAGAATGATCAATAAATCTTATAGTCACTTACCCTAAGCACCAACAAAAATTTGACATGCTAGAATAGATTGCTGGCTTAGGGCTTTAAAGCTTACATTTTCCCCTCTTTTTTCCTCCTCATCATGCTAGGTTGAACTTGCAGACAAGCTTCCTCATGTGCAGTCACTGTGTATCCATGAGATGGTTGTTCGAGCCTACAAACACTTACTGCAAGCTGTTGTAGCAGCCGTCAATAATTTTGCTGACTTATCTGGGTCACTAGCATCATGTTTAAATATATTGCTGGGAAAACCATCAAATGAAAATCCTGATGCAGACAATACTAATGATGATAATTTGAAATGGAAGTGGGTGGAAACATTCCTTCTGAAGAGGTTTGGGTGGCAGTGGAAATCTGAGAGTCAACAGGATCTGAGAAAGTTTGCAATTCTTCGTGGGCTTTGCCATAAGGTATGATTTTTTGCTCTGGAGGAAGTGGAGGTCGTGCCTTAAACCATATTTATTTTCTATACAGTAATTTTAAAAGTTGTCGTCTTTCATCAGGTTGGACTTGAGCTTGTCCCCAGGGATTATGATATGGACTCTGCAAACCCCTTCAAGAAGTCAGATATTATAAGCATGGTCCCTGTATACAAGGTACAATACATAGATAATTCACTTCAGAACTCACATGTTGAATTTTTGGTAAGCTCTTTGAGTAAGTTCGGAAAATTTGGATATTTTCTACAGCATGTTGCATGTTCATCTGCGGATGGTCGTACATTGTTGGAATCATCCAAGACTTCCTTGGATAAAGGCAAATTGGAGGATGCTGTCAATTATGGCACTAAGGTATTGAAAATTGCTTTCTTCTTTTTTTTTTTTTTTTTTGTAGTTATGTAATAGTTCTCTTATGAATTCAATATTTATTTGCACCAATATTCTGTATTGAATTTTGAAGGCACTCTCAAAGCTTGTGTCAGTCTGTGGCCCTTATCATCGAATGACAGCAGGTGCATATAGTCTTTTGGCTGTAGTGCTCTACCATACTGGGGATTTTAATCAGGTATTTGTCTAACTTGTATAATTTTGTGATCACTGGACTATGCTTATATTAATATAATTTTGTTCAAATAAACTCAAGTGCTTTGCATTTAAATTTTCGTATGATAAACACATAAATCTATACTATATTTATACAAAAATGTGAACTGGATGCCCATACATGGGCCATATATAGTCTTGAAGCTGGACAAGCCTATAGAAAGCTATGATCACGTGAGCACATCTATAATGGTCCACAAAAATTTATTAAGATTTAGAGGACGATATAAATGCAACAAAATGGATGTGAATGGTTCAGAACCTAAAAACAGAAACGAAAAATGTTCTGTTGCTGCCTTGCTACCTCATCACACCATATTTGGCTTTACCTATCCTATCAAGTTGTGATTTTGGGGGACACATAATAGCAACATGTGGATTTCCAAGGCCAAGAGGAACAATAGAGATTAACAAGTATACAAAGGAATAGTACGAAATTGCTCACTCTAGTTCGGTATCATGTCAAAATTGCAGCAGGGAACATGTATTTGTAAGTGTGCTTTACTCATTGCATGCTGCACACACCATTTAGAAAACAAAGGTCATTCATCTCCACGGCCAACCTATATCCTCTGAATTAGTATGGAAAACAACTACTTAGGGCTGTAGATGTCAAAGTAATCTTACTACATATCCCATTTAATGGGTGACAATTTGCAAAAGACAACCTTGGCAGAAGTGGATTATGCAAGATAAAGTATGGAGATAAAAGGACAATTAAACTGCAAGTATTGAGTCGCTTCTTTGATAAATTTAACCAGATTTTCATTTTGAGTATAACTTCTGTTTCACTAAATAATTACAAATATAAATGTCATCTAGAGATTCCGATTGACTTGTGATTGATTGTACTGACCTCATTTACTTTAATTAGGCTACTATCTATCAGCAAAAAGCTTTGGATATCAATGAGAGAGAGTTTGGACTTGATCATCCAGATACAATGAAGAGTTATGGAGACCTAGCTGTTTTTTACTATCGGCTCCAACACACAGAACTAGCCTTGAAGTATGCCTTAAGAGTATTTCGTATCCTAAGCTTTTCTCCTTAGTGTAGTGTTGCTACTCTTTTGTTTAATATCACACTCACTTCTTTGATTCTCTGATCAGTACTTGTTATCTCTATTGTCTTGTGCTATGTTCCCTGTGTCTCTTGCACATATTAAGAGATATGAACTCCACATGGAATTAACTTTTGAACTACTTGAATTCTTGAAACTCAAAATTAAGTCAAGATTACTGGGAAAGTGAAGTCAATTTGCACTGTTTTGAATGTGGTTGAAATAGCATAATGATTTTCAATTGATTCAGATTCTATTTGTTCACGGAAATGGAGGATCAGTAGATATTTTGCAAAACTGCTCTAGTGAAATGATCCTTGGGAGTTATTTTATTTTAATTGATATGAATATTTTTGTTCAAGCTGTAGTCCTAGTTGTCATTATTCAAATTTTTATGGTTAAGTATGGTCACTTTCATCCCTATTCTGGGGTCTCGTAGTTCAGTCTACTTGGCTGTGCCCCAGGCAAGAGTGGCTAATGTAGTTTTTCAATATTTTCTAAAGCTCCTGCTCAAGTTTTTACAGAAAAAAAAAAAAATAGATACAATGATGGTGAAGAAAATTAGATGCAATGGAAAATAGCACAATGTAAATCAGATCAAGTTCCACCTAAAAAACAATCAAATAAAGGCCGAGTTTATGCTAATGGACTCAGACACAAGAGTAGGGTGTAAGTGTGTTTTTAGGGGCTGGATTCATCTAACTCTCCATTCTTTAGGACTTAGCGTACTGCTGAATCAAATGCCCCATTTTCCTGTTTATGCACCTATGGCTTGTGTAACACTTAGTACCCCATTTTCCAGCTTGTGCAAGAATTGTTTGTGTAACACTTGGTACCCATTTTGAAATTTCATGCAATAGAGATGCATACTAAGTTATTATCTTAGGAACTTTTAGTTATTTAAGAATAGTTTCTCTCTTCTGTTGGTTTGATAGTTAAAATTCAGGATGCATACTACATATACTTACTGTTGCATGTGTTCAAAAGTGTGCTTGTGAGATGCACCCTCACTTTTTAGCCGGATAATGTTACATGTTGTATCTGTAAGTTGGGGTTCATGTTAAAAATTCTTGCATGGTTCTTCTGTTTCTTGCTGTTTTTTGTGTGTGTTAATACTAGGTAATATAAAATTTCTTCAATAGCATCGAGATGATGCTCATTCTATCAAAGATGTACAATTTATGTTTCTTATGTTTCTATTCTAGGTATGTTAATCGTGCATTGTATCTTTTGCATCTAACGTGTGGACCTTCTCATCCAAACACTGCTGCCACCTATATCAATGTAGCAATGATGGAAGAAGGTTTGGGAAATGCCCATGTTGCCCTTAGATACCTCCATGAGGCTCTCAAGTGTAATCAAAGGCTACTTGGAGCTGATCATATACAAGTAATGACTCTCTCTCTCTCTCTCTCTCTCTGTGTGTCTGTGGAAGTACATCCCAATAGCTGGTGTAGAAATGTTGGTGGACTATTAAAGTTGACTATGAATTTCTATTGCAAACTTTTAGATGTATTCATAATGGAAAAATAATGTAAAACTAATTTTTTGTCCTAGAATTTATCTGGTTTTTTTTTTTTTTTTTTTTTTTTAAATTTAATTTTATCATATATATATATATTGTTGATAGAAAGAACAATGGGCTATAGAATGGATTTTGGAAGTTAATGAGGTGAATACAGAGGCGATGTTGATATACCTTATTTTAAGGTTGAAAATGAATTTCTTGTTGAACTTTAACTGGAAGAAAGTTTTAGATCCTAATTGAAGTCAGGTAGAATGCTTATAAATTGATATGCTTTGTCAATTTGATCAGAAGACTGACATTCATCATTACCAATGTAGTTACTGATGAACTAATTCATTTTGCTTCTTTTTTTTTTCAGTTACATTTTTAATAATTATTTTCTCTTACATAGACAGTTGAATTTTGTAATATGACAATAAGGTGGAATATGGAGAGATACAAAAAAGAGAAAAGAAAGAATACAAAGGGTTAACGTGGTTTAGCCAATCTTGGCCGACATCCACAAACACAAAGCCCTATGGGTCTACATCTTCCATTCTCTCATTTTCATCCTCTTGATTACATGGTACACCATATATATAGAGTGGGTGATGCAATAAAATCCCTTCAGTTAAGGTATTGAAATAAATCGAAGATACAAAAAATTATGACAAACATAAATCATGAGATCTCCATATATTATGATATCTTTAACACTATAATCTTATCTTCAACATAGACTGCTTTTGCGGTATTGGATGACTAAACCTAGACAAGGGCCAAATATGACTATGTATTTAAGGTGGCAAGCTGTGCAACTATAGCTGGGTTTCCAGGTCTACCCAACTTTTCATTTACAATTATTGGAAGTAACACACACCAATAGTAGAAGTAACACACACCAATAGCTTAAACTAATGTGAAGGGACTTATTATTGGTAGCCAGTTTGGGTGCTGGCCGGTTGACATAATCAGTTTGTTCACATTGCTTGCTATTGTAATTAACAGGCATATCTTTCCAATTGTGAAGATAATGTCTATGCCTTTTGGAGGATGAGTGGTCCTCTTGAGTCTTATTGTGTGTGTAATATGTTACAATTATAGATATAAGCTTGCATATATCTTGCCATGTTTAATCCCTGTATCTGGGCTTATTCAGACTGCTGCCAGCTATCATGCTATTGCAATTGCTCTATCGTTAATGGAGGCCTACTCCTTGAGTGTTCAGCATGAACAAACCACACTACAGATTCTGCAGGAAAAACTTGGATCAGATGATTTACGTACACAGGTAACTTTTAATACTTTTTACATTTGGTAAATGTGCCTCATGATTTTAAGTGGTACCTTCTTTGCCCTCAATTTGATCTGTAAGCTTTTGTAGGATGCGGCTGCTTGGCTTGAATACTTTGAGTCCAAGGCTCTAGAGCAGCAAGAGGCTGCACGCATGTATGCGCCAAAACCAGATGCTTCTATTTCCAGCAAAGGCCATTTAAGGTAATGCTTCTTCTGCTCTTCTTTCTATCTCCACCAAAGGCCATTTATAGTGTGACTTTCTAATGCTCGATTGTCAATGATTTTGGAATATGCTTACTTCATGATGGATATGCGACTCAAGCTTGTAGGATTAACCAGCTTAGGGTTTGATAGAATATCATCCCCTATTTATAAATGAAGATTAGGGTTTACAAGATGAGACAATTACAAGTCGAGCCTTGAGGGCATAGAATAATTACAAAGCAAAACAAACTCAGATAATAATATAATATGCTAACACTCCCCCTCAAGCTGGTACAAAGATATCTCTCATACTCAGCTTGCCTAATATGTCATGAAATGATTTATTCCCAACTCCCTTGGTGAGAATGTCAGCAAGTTGTTCACCAGACTGGACAAAATGAGTACAAATGGTACCACTAGTGAGTTTCTCCTTAATGAAGTGGCGATCAATTTCAACATGTTTTGTCCTGTCATGTTGAACTGGATTGTGAGCAATGTTGATGGTAGTCTTATTATCACAGTATAACCGCATGGAGTCCGTCTGATCAATACCTAGGTCACTCAACAATAACTTGATCCATAAAAGTTCACACACACCTTGTGCCATAGCTCTAAACTCACCCGCACTTGACAGCAACCACATTACATTTCTTACTCCTCCAAGTAACTAGGTTGCCTCCAACAAAGGTGCAATACCACAAGTCGATCTCCTATCGATTCTTGATCCGGCCAGATCGGCATCTGTATAGGCTTTCACACGAAGATGATCATACTTTGAAAATAAAGACCCTTACCAGGAGCAGACTTCAAATACCTCAAGATTCTTATGACAGCCTCAAAGTGAATCTGATGAGGAGCATGCATAAACTGACTAACCACCGACAAAGAATAAAGAATATCGGGGCGGAGTGAGATAGGTAAATGAGCTTACCCACTAATCGCTGATAGCTCCCCCTATCAATAGCTTCTTCTCCTTCATCATCCCCTAATTTCTGATTGGGTTCTAGTGAAGTGGCACATGCCTTATAGCCAAGCATCCCAGTTTCCTTCAACAGGTCAAGCACATATTTTCTCTGTGAGATAAATATCCCATCCTTAGAACGAGCAACTTCAATTCCCAGAAAATACTTCAAGCTTCCCAAGTCTTTGATTTCAAACTCACTAGCTAAATATTTCTTCAACAGAGGTATTTTCCCACTATCATTGCCCGTAAGAACTATGTCATCTACATAAACAATAAGTGTTGTAGTCTTACCACGTGAGGAATGTTTCACAAATAAGGTGTGATCTGCCTGACTCTGTTTGAAGCCATATTTAAACATAGCCTGAGTGAATCTCTCAAACCAAGCCCTTGGAGACTGTTTAAGACCATATAATGACTTCCGAAGCTTGCATACTTTGCCTTAAGTCTGATGATCCTCAAAACCAGGAGGAATGTCCATATATACCTCTTCTTCAAGGTCACCATGGAGAAAGGCATTCTTGACATCAAACTGATAAAGCGGCCAATCTAGATTAGCTGCTGGAGAGAGAAGTATTCTGACTGAATTCATCTTAGCCACGGGTGCGAAGGTCTCCTGATAATCAATGCCATATGTCTGAGTAAACCCTTTTGCCACAAGTCTTGCCTTGTAACGCTCAATGGACCCATCTGCGTTGTGTTTCACAGTATATACCCATTTACATCCCACACGTCGTTCGCCCGTAGGTAACTCAGTCAATTCCCAAGTGCCATTCTTCCTAAGTGCTTTCATTTCCTCAATCATGGCTAGTTTCCACTCAGAGATAGCAAGGGCATCCTGAAAATGGTTAGGAATGCTAACAGAGGAAATATTGGACACAAACGCTCTATATGAGGATGACAAATGAGAGTAGGACACAAAATGTGAGATAGGATGTTGAGTACAAGATCTCACACCCTTCCTCTTGGCAATAGGAACATCAAGATCAATGGACTCAAGAGATTCAAAGTTACCTAGACTCTCATCAGAAGCAGGAGATGGTAGTGGAGGAGCAGAAGTGGTCCCTTGTATCCAGTTAACTTGTTGTCTGTCTATGTCCCGGACATAAACATGCCCGTCCTTATCCTTGGTGACATTGGGTTCTATAGTCCCAGTAGAAGAGGGTGGTGCAAGAACAACTGGGTCCACCATAGGAATCACAGGAGAAGAGGGTGGTGCAAGAACAACTGGGTCCACCATAGGAAGCACAGGACTCACTTCACACCAAGGCTCCCCCGGAAATGAGGACGGTGACACCGGAGAGGACAAGAAATAGGACTGGGACTCAAAGAAAGTAACATCCATGGACACAAACCACTTACGAGAAGAAGGGTGGTAACATTTATACCCCTTTTGAGTAGGAGAGTAACCAAGGAAAACACACTTAAGGGAGCGAGGGTCCAACTTACCACGAGAAGGAGAGTGATTATGAACAAAACAGACACAACCAAAAATTTTGGGAAGAATAGAAAACAAGGACTGAGAACCTAAGAGGACGTGAAGAGGAGCTTGTTTTTGTAAGACTTGGGTAGGTAGACGATTAATAAGATGGGCAGCGGTGAGAACAGCGTCGCCCCAATAGGACCGAGGCACACTCATAGAAAAACACATGCACCGAGCCATGTCAAGAAGATGCCGATTCTTACGTTCCGCCACCCCATTTTGTTGAGGGGTATTGGTGCAAGAGGTCTGATGGATAATGCTATGAGAAGAGAAATATTGTCCTAACCCAGAATCTATGTATTCTCTGCCATTATCAGAATGAAATAGTTTGACAGTGGCCCCAAACTGAGTACAAATCATCTTATGAAAATTGCGTAACACAGAGAAAACCTCACTCTTATCTTTCATGAGATACACCCAAGTAGCACGAGAAAAATCATCAATAAATGTAACAAACCATCGATGACCTTTCACAGACACAACACGAGAGGGACCCCAAACATCAGAATGTATTAATGAAAAAGGAACGAAACTTTTATTAAAACGGGGAGCAAAAGAAGCTCTGTGTTGTGTTCCAAGTTGACAAGACTTACAAAGAAAGTTAGACACATGATGATTTGTGAAACCAGATGGAAATAAATGCATAAGTAAATGAAAGGAAGGATGCCCAAGACGCCGATGCCACAGCTATAAATCAGCGGGGGTAGTAGAAGACGTGGTGGAAGAATAAGCAAGTTTGTCTGGTTGATCCAGGAAGTAGAGACCATTTTCTGCACTACCACTGCCAATCGTCCTCCTCGTGATAAGGTCCTGAAAAAGACAATGATCAGGGAAAAACGTCACACTACAATTCAAATCCTGGGTAAGACGACTCAAGGATAACAGATTAACAGAAAAATTGGGAACATGGAGAACAGAAGATAGATGTATGGTAGGAGTGACTTGGACTAAGCCTTTTCTAGAAATAGAAGAAATAGTACCATCTGCAATCCTAACTTTGTCCTGACCTAAAGAGGGCTTATAGACAGAGAAAAGATCAGAGGAGCCAAACATATGATCGGAGGCACCGGAATCAATAATCCAAGGCAAAGACTTATGACACAGGAAAACACAAGGAGAAGAGGCTAAGTTACCTGAGCGGGCAAAGGACGAGGAAGCTGTACTGAGAGCAGTAGAAGACCGGCGGTCCAACAATTGGCACAAAGCATCCTCCAGCTCAGTATCAGAAGCTTAGCCAACAGAAGTAGAATTAGAATCAAGTGTATCAACGGCACTAGACTGATGAACCCGGCACTAGATCGACGATGAACGACGAGGTGAGGAAGACGAAGCAGAGATCGACGAAGATCGACGAGCTGAGAAGAGCGACGAGGTGAGGAAGATGAAGCAGAGATCGATCGACAGAGGAGGTCGACTGAGAGACGAAGGCGACAGAGAAGGCGCTTGAGTGACGTAGAGGAAGTAGAGATTGACGTAGACCATCCCAGGTAAGTTTCGAACTCGAACCCTAGAGTGTCGCTGGTGCCGAAACCCTAGAGGTCCTGCTTTGATACCATGAAGCTTGTAGGGATTAACCAGCTTAGGGTTTGATAGAATATCATCCCCTATTTATAAATGAAGATTAGGGTTTACAAGATGAGACAATTACAAGTCGAGCCCTGAGGGCATAGAATAATTACAAAGCAAAACAAACTCAGATAATAATATAATATGCTAACAAATTCTATAGTGAAGCTTAATGCGCGTATCATCATGTATATTTTCTCACAATTTTTTATTCATGGATTGGTTTTTGATAGTTTGTTGACCTTGATATTATGAGGGTCTGTTTCTGATGTTTTGTTGTTGCTGTCGATATTATAATTATTTCTTGTTTCCTGAGATCTGGAATTGCGCGTGTTAAATTATCACTAATCCCAAAAGCTTAAGCTGTTAGGAAAGGGGCTCAACTATGCATATCAAGTTCTCCAACACATGCAACCTTGTATTGCATATGAAGTTGCAAACATCCAAACTAGTAAAGAAACAAAATGTGTATAAGGAAATAAATGCAAACAAAGAGACTTAAACCCAAGACCACTCCTAACCTGAGTTTTGATACCATGTTAGATCACCACTAATCCCAAAAGCTGAAGCTGTTAGGAAAGGGATCCCACCATGCATATCAAGCTCTCCAAAAATGTAATGCTGCATCCTAGTGCACTGAAAGTTATTTCTATAGGTTCCAATGAAGGTGATTCACTATGGCATTCCATTGTTTGTAGTATTTTTAAACAGAAAGTAATATATACTAGACACAAAGATTGAAGAAGAAAAACACTGAATTTTTAATTTTTTTTGCACACCAACTTGGACTCTACAATGCTCTTTAAATAGAGAACTATCCACTAACTCCACTACCTGAAAAATAGCAACAGACCCATGAACAATAACAAACACTATCCACTAATCCAGCTATCCTAAAAACTATGACACCACTTGACACAATCCCTACATAAGCTGAAACTACATATCACTATTTTAAATAAGTCAAAGACCATTAACTTGAACTCATACATGAAATGGACTCACTAAAATAAATCTGAACATGTTTGAATTAGATTCTCAACATTGTTAAGAGCAAATATGGGGTCCATGTTAATGGTAGAGATCCTCAAGTAGCAATTAGATGTAATGGTTGATCTCCTTGGAAGTGTATCTCTTACAGTTTGCTGCTTTGGTTTAGATTTCTCTTGAGGGTGGGGAATGGGGATAATGTTCGCTTTTGGGAGAATGTTTGGGTGGATAATTCTTCTTTTGAGTGTGCTTTTCCACATTTGTATAGAGTGGCTAAGTCTCATAATTTTGCCATCTCTTCTTTGGCATGTTCTAATGTTGCACTGATCTCTTGGACTTTTAATTTTTTTAGAAATCTTAATGATTGGGAGACTTGTGAGTTGATATCGTTGTTATCCCGGATTGACCATGTTTCTTTGTCTCTAAATTTGAGTGGTAAGCGGGTTTGGTTCTTACATTCTTCAAGGGAGTTCACATTGCAAGTCCTTTTTTGAAATAATCATTGACAAATCAAGTGTGCCTTCTTTCCCCCTACACAAAGTAAATTGAAAATCTTTTGTGCCGCTCAAGTGAAGATTTTTATGTGGTCGTTGGCTTTGGGAGACATCTTGACCAATGATACCTTTTGAAAGAGGAAGCCAAATTGCTCTGTCTTCAATGGTGTTTATATGTAAGAAAGGTGAGGAGTCTTTGAATCACCGTTTCTTACATTCTTGTGGCGTTGAGTTTGTGGCGTCGAGTTTGTGGCGTCAACTTTTTCGTTTGATGGATTTATTGTGGGTGGCTCCAATAGAAAGTATTGATCTTTTTACTGACTTTCTGGGTGACCGAAAAAGAGCAAAAGTTTTGTGGCCAGGGGCGGGGGCAAAACTATGTTAGGGTGTAATTTTTTCCTTTATATATAAAAACAACGCCCAATTAGTACACATTAATGTGTGTTTGGGAAGGAAAAGATTGGATACACATCTTTCATTTGGCATAGTGCACAAAATTGCTGTCCCAAGACTTGAACCCATAACCTCAAGATTATATAGGGAAAATAGGTTATAATTAATTCATTCCTTGTAATTTGAATACCCAAATTCATATATATTTTTAGTACTAATCTCACAATTTTTGAACACCTAACTCACTCCCTCCAAATATTACACACCCACCTTACAACTCACAATAGTTTTATTTTTAAATGTAAGATCCTCCTGGAACTTACATTAAAAAATAATAATAATACTCGAAATCTCTCCTTATGTTAATTTAGGACACAAAATTTGAGGGGGAAGAAAAAAAAAAGGTTTCAGGCTCCATTAAGTCCACATATGATTTGTATGATTTGTGCAATTGTAAAACTCCATGTATTTATTGATTTTTGTTGCATATTAGTATCAATATATTAAAATTCTTCTTTATTTGTGATCTAAGAGGTTTAAATGAAGAGATTAATTGAAAGTGACTTATAGATATCGTACATTTTTTTGGGCATAAATTGTAATCAAAATTTTTAATACCCTAACTAATATTTCTGGAGCCGCCACAGTTTGTGGTGTATGCAATCTTTTGGGTTATTTGGATGGAAAGGAATGCTAGGATTTTTTAAGACAAATATGGGAATGTGGACTATGTGGGGATAAAATATGCAACTTGGCATCCTTTTAGGCCTCAGTGCCCCCTCCATTTAAAGAAGGGGGTTCCGCTTTTTTTTCTCCAAAGATTGGAAGGCTGTCTGCGACATGCAGATCTTTTTTTTGGTCTTGTTTTGGGTTAATTTCGGATTATGGTTTGTTTCGTTTAATCAGAGAGGACCTCTTGTCGTCTCATGTTGTACTCTCTTTTGTTGCTTATCACACCAAAAAATTTTGGCCTGTAGGAATGTCCTGTATACAAACCAAACCAAACCAAACATACAAAGCAAATGAGACTATCCTTCTTAATGGCTTCATATTGATAATCAATTACCACACAACCAACAGTGTTTAATAAAGTTTTATCTTCAATTCTAACAAATTACATCAATTTTTTCCCTTCTTGGATCAGTGTATCAGACCTATTGGATTTTATAACCCCAGATGCGGATATGAAAGCAAGAGATGCCTCAAAGAAGCAAGCTCGTGCAAAGGTCATAAATTCCTGAATCTTGACTGTTCTCTGGATTTGTTCTTACTTAACTCTTTACTGAGAAAATTTGTGCTTTACTTTACTCTTACAGGTTAAAGGCAAACCAGGCCAAACCTGGGAAACAATCACAGATGAATATCAGAAGGATGAAACATTATCACCTAGTCATCTTGTTACAGAGAACACTAGTGATAAAGAGAACAAATCTGAAACAGAGAACAAATCTGAATCTCACTTTGCAGAATCTATGGATAAGAAACCTGATTTTAGTCTAGCAGATTGGACGGTATTGAATCAAAACAATGACATGGCACGAGATGAAACATCCGATGAAGGATGGCAAGAAGCTTTTCCAAAAGGTCGATCAACTGCAGGTCGCAAGTCTTCTGGTTCAAGAAGGCCGAGCTTGGCAAAGCTGAATACTAATTTCATGAATGTTTCGCAGTCAACGAGATACCGTGGAAAGCCCACTAATTTCACTTCTCCAAAGACACTGTCAAATGAGTCTGCTACTTCAGCTGAGTCTGCTTCTCCCGTTCAGAATAAGTTTGCTAAGAGTGCAAGCTTCAGTCCAAAATTAAGTAATTCGACAACCCCAGCTACCGGGACTGAAAAGTCCGCTAACACCAAGTCAGCCCCAGCAAGTCCAGCCTCAGCCTCGACTGATCAAGCTGCCAAGTCTGCTCCAGTGTTAAGTTCAATCAGTGTTCAGGCAGCTGGAAAACTTTTCTCGTACAAAGAAGTTGCGTTGGCTCCTCCTGGTACCATTGTGAAGGCAGTGGCAGAACAGTTGCCAAAAGAAAATTCTCACACAGAACATAGTCCTCGAGGGAGTAAAGAGATGGTTGTGCCAGAATCAACTCAGGTTGAGCATGTGACAACAGTCGAGGGTTTGGTGGAAGAAAAAGTTCAAAAACCCATTGAAGAGAAACAACTTGTGTCTTCTGATGAGAAAATTAAAAGTCCTGTCAGTGAAGAACAAGAAACAGAAGTCAAGGATACTGCAGCAACAGAATCCGCTGAGGAATTGAATAGTGCAGCTGCTGAAGTCAGAGAACTAAAAGCTGAGACAGTTGTTGCGGAGGTAAAGGCTGTGATTGTTGAAGGCAAGGAAAAAGATTCCAAAGTGGATTCCATTTTGGGAGTTCAGGATTCTGCATCCGATGATTCAAACACTGTTACTGTTATTTCCAGAAGTGAAGAGTTGGAAACAACAATTGACAGATGCACAACAGCTGCCTCCGATTTGGAACCTCTTGAAGTTTTAACCGAAAATACAACCCTCTTGCAAGAAAAAGATGTCTCCATTCCCAAAGAGAGCATAACTCAAAAGGATGAAAATTCGTACTATCTATCTGATGATAATGGTAGCATTGGTCCTTTGCCAACTGTAGCAGAAAAGCAAGAAAACACAAGCTCCAGTCCATTGCCAACTGAAGCAGAAAACCAAGGTGACGCAGAAACAGGAAGAGAGACTAGCAAAAAACTATCTGCAGCTGCACCTCCTTATAATCCATCCACAATTCCAGTGTTCGGTTCAGCTGCAATGGCAAGTTTCAAAGATCATGGAGGAATTTTGCCCCCACCAGTAAATATTCCTCCAATGGTTACAGTTAATCCTGTTCGTAGATCACCCCATCATTCAGCTACAGCAAGGGTTCCATATGGTCCACGGCTGTCTAATGGATATAACAGATCTGGAAATAGGGTTGCACGTAACAACAAACTTACCTTCCACAATGGAGAGCACAATGGGGATGGGACCCACTTCAGCCCACCAAAGATAATGAACCCACATGCTGCTGAATTTGTACCAAACGGCCAGATCTGGGTTCCTAATGGCTATCCAGTGTCTCCAAATGGTTACTTGGCTTCCCCAAATGGTATTCCGATGTCCCCAAATGGTTTTCCTTTAACCCCAACTGGTTTCCAACCTTCCTTGAACGGTATTCCACTGACGGATGGGTTTGTAGTGTCCGCAGTCAGTCCAGTAGAATCTCCAATGGTAGTAACTGACGAAGTTAGTGCTGAAAATGAAAACCAAGTTGTGACACAGGAGAATACAGAAAACTCCTCTACTAACATAAAAAATTCAAATCAGTCAATTGAGCAGAAAGCACCAGTTATTCAACCTGAAGATGATGAAAAATCCAATCCTGAAATTGAAGAAAAGCCTGCGAACAGAGTTGTGATGGTGCCTGGAGATGTGGTTGTGGCAAATAAAAGTTGCGACAACACAGCAGCCAAGGAAAACCCAAGTAAGTGTTGGGGAGATTACAGTGATAGTGAAGCTGAGGTTGTTGAAGTAACTAGCTGAATCAGGAGTTTAGACTCTCCTTAAGTAGAAGTGACATGTTCATAGCCCCAACAGCATTTGACTGCAAGAGAGGCAAAAACAACACATTGAATTGCGAGAAGCAGTTAGCAAGTGGAAAGAATTCTTCTTGCGAAAGCCTGTAAGAACAACTATGATGAATCCTGGTGATGCTGTTAGTGACTCTCCGATATGATTTGATTTGATTTTGTTTGCAGGAAGGGATGTGAAATGTTAACTAAGGGCCTTCATTGATAATAGGCTGGTGTCTGGAAGATATCTATCTACATAGCAAGCATGTCCTCTCTGCTTGAGTTTTGTTGGTTGTTAAGTGAAACGAAAAGAACCTCCAGGTGTTATGTACTTTTCCTTTTATATTTTTTGGATTATGGTTGTGCATGGAACTTAAAAGTTCTTTTACTAGAAAATTTCAATTTTCTTGCTTGTAACCAAATATGTATGGTAGAAGGATCCTTGATGATGTAATAATACTCATGGGTTTTTTTTGTTTGTTTGTTACAATTTTGTCAATATGAATCATCTAATAAGTACACTGGTATGTAAACCCCGCCCCCAAAATTTCAATTTTCTTGCTTGTAACCAAATATGTATGGTGGAAGGATCCTTGATGATGTAATAATACTCATGGGTTTTTTTTGTTTGTTTGTTACAATTTTGTCAATATGAATCATCTAATAAGTACACTGGTATGTAAAACAACCCCCCCCCCCCCCCCAACATAACCTGAGATCCGTACGAAAACCGTGCGATGCTTATTTCAATTTATCAAGGTTTCGAATTCTTGGATATTATCTAATATGAAATGGTGTACCAGTCTTTACTTGAAGCCTCGAACAAAAGTTGTTCAATTCTTTCATGAGGGTTGATAATCACTTCCATGATGCCATTTTTATTACCATTTTAACCAGTGCCCAGAAATTGAAATTTGAATGAGATATTTGCCATTTATTATTGTGCATCTGGTTTTTTCTTTTTATAAACAAAAACCCATCAATGTGATATGTATTTCTAGGAAAGCCGTTGACACATTATTATGGTATAAAGTTTTGTATAAATTTTGAATAATTTTCCTTTTAACAATATGGATCGACTTTCGTGGGGATGGTTTAACACATTTAGGCAATCTCTTAAAAAAACCTATGAAGATTTATTTATTTATTATTTTCCGGTTTTGCTGTGAATGTAGTTTATTTTATTTTATTGGGAAATTGGCCCAAGTCGCTGGTTATTAAATTTTATTGGTACAAGAATACAAATTTCTTAGTTAAAGTCCTCTAATATATGGAGAACAGTTTCTAACCAGAATGCGTTTAGAGCATCTTCAATAGTAGCATATTTGTTATCTCTCCTTAGTTACAATATGCAGGCAAATATTCAAAATTCTATCCACAAGTTTCCTATCCCTAGAGAGTAAAAACTCTGTCTCTATCTTACAACTTACAATAGAGAGCATTTTTGTAATTCTCAATTAAAAAATAGCTACTTTTAAAAAATAATGTTATTTTCCTTTCTAAAGCTTGACTTCCATTGCAGCGAACACACTATGCACATGAAACAATACATCATTTTTTAATTTATATTAAAATTTTAAAATATCATAACTTTTGATCTACATACTCATCTTTTATAAAATTAGTATTTTTAGAATCTTCTCATTGAGATCTATACAAAAAGATTTATATCGAATACGAAATTTTGAAGAAGAAATCAAATGAAATTTCATTGTGTTCATTGTTCTCAAATGGTGAAATTTTACCATTTCTCCAAAATTTTCATTTAAATCAGCATGAATTTCTAAGAATTTTCCTATGAAACCTTGAAGTATGAATCAAACTATAATTGACTTAAATAATTTAAGAATGGACATTCTTTGCAATGTTTATGGGATTTGGTTTAATAATTTTCCATATTAAACCAACTGGAAAATTTTGATCTCTCAAGGCAAATTTAACCACCTTACGCTGTCACAGTTCCTTGAAACAAAGAAAAAAATCCCCCAACGTTTCTCTATCTCTGGCGAACTATTCGTTGGAAATATCTCTATTTTCCGACACCTCTCTCTCTCTCGCTCACTTCCTCCCTCCTTCTATCTACTCCCTCCCTCCTTCTATCTCAAAATCTATAAATATGTAATTATTTCTGTTTGTGCATATATAGTAGTAGATAATATATGTATATATGTGTGTGTGTGTTCAGGAATGGAGCTAGGATTTCAAGATTGGGGGGGGGGGGGGGGGGGACATGATGATATCCAATAGAACATTATGATATCTTAGTTTTTGGTTGTTAGATTGAAGGGGGCCCAAAAAAAAATTCAACTGTTAAATCGATGCATATTGAGTACTATCATGGGTTATAACCAAATCTTACCATATTTATAATAAAAAAGTAATTACTATGAGTCATAGAAATGTAATTGTTTGTAATTATTCAACACTATTATGAGTCAATATGGTATTTTTATTTTTTGATAACATTAAATATTATATTAGGTATACAGTGGGGATTTGTTTACAAAAGATAAGAAGAAGCAATACTCTATGTTAGTGTAATTATGTACAATGTGTATAGATATATCCTTGTCTTTCTTAATGTACAATATTTTTAATTT
Organism: Camellia lanceoleosa; assembly: GCA_025200525.1. Taxonomy (NCBI): domain Eukaryota; kingdom Viridiplantae; phylum Streptophyta; class Magnoliopsida; order Ericales; family Theaceae; genus Camellia; species Camellia lanceoleosa. The sequence goes on from CM045770.1 coordinate 492,842, forward strand.
TGCGTGATAAAGTATTATCATCGTATTGGAACTTCCCATATTTTCCTTTGATATGGTTGCATATTGCATCTGTTATAGAGTTTCCTTTCTTTGTGTATTGTGTAGAATTGTCTTGGTTAAGAATTTTGATTTTTTTTTACTATTTGTGTAAAAGGAAGAATTTATGATCTTGTTTGGTTTGATTTTGGGTGATGAATTTTATGAAGAAATTTTCCGGAAAGAGTTTAGAAATTTTTGGAGTTTGTTTGGTTGTATATTTTGAAAATATTTTTGAAGGATAAGAGTTTAGAAAATTTTGGAAATTTTTGGAAATATTTCAAGTATGAGAGTAGGAGATAAAAAGTAGTTTTGGAAAAAAATTTCGAAAGTTATTAAACTAAATGCAATTTTATGAAATTTAATTTGATTGAAATATTTTAGAGAATTACTTTCTTATTTAATTTTTTTTTTCCTGGAATTCTTCTTGGAAATTTGATGTATAATCCTTTATGAAATTTTTGGAGTTAGAGTAGTTGATATCACATTTAATTTTTTTATTATATTTATGTTTAATGAATGATTTTATGTATTTTTCAGCAATTATTTGATTTTATGTATTTTTTTATTATATGATTTTATGTTTAATCATATATTATGTTCTGTGATTTTAGTATATTTTTTGGGCTGCGTTGTGTAAAAAATGTGCTATAAAATTTTATATCATAGAATAGTAAACGACATTTTCAAATATTCAGAAATAATTATTATAATGTTTGTTTGGAAAGAATATTATTGTAAATGATTTGATTGCTATTCTAAAATTAGAAGTTCAACAGATTGTTATATGGTGAGTTAAAGTAGTTAACTATGAAATAGAACATTTATTGTATAAAGTTGACCCAATTATTTGTGTTTGTGTGTGGGAAAAATGTCAAATTGAGCAATTCAAAACTCATTTAAGCAATTCAAAACTCATCTTTCTTCAAAGATGCTTCTAACACATGCTAAATACAATAATAGCTAACTAAAAACAAAACATTTCATAAAAGTGAGCAATTTACCTCTTTAAAAGACCCTGAATATTCTCTACTTTGTTCTGTAATTGAGTCCTTTCTTCCATGGCCTCCATTGTTCTTGAGAGGCCGTTGCTTTGCTTTAGAAGCCTTCTTCCTATAAGACGGGAAAAACACGATTGAAGGGGCTAAACATGAAATGGGTCGGGTCCAAGCCTTGGGCCGGCCCAATCCACTGAAGTCCAAATCCAAGTGGGTTGGGTGAGTATATGGGCAAGCCAATTGAGCCCAACTTCATGATCAACAGTCCACCCAAGTCCTCAAGCACTTGGGCCCAACCCACAGTGTAAAGGCTAGTCCAAAGTGGTGTTGGTCAGGCGAGGCCGAGATCAACCTTTGGGCGAACAAAAATAAATGAGCCCATACAAAGATATCCGAATGGATCAGCCCATCTCAATGAATGATCCTATAAAAGGCCGAGACAAGGCATAATGATGCCGAGCTGAGGAACATCGGTACCGAGCTGAGGAAACCTTGCAAGGAAACGTGGAAGTTGTGAATGTGTGCATGTACAAGTTGCCACCTTAGCTGGTCCCCTACACCTAGAATCACGGAAGTTGTTGGACCAAAGGAATGTGGTTTGTTATCAGCATGACTTCAATGAGTATATGCATTTATTGGCAACTAACAGGTGGTCCCCCACCATGAGCAATGTCAAAAGGACACCTGGTGTAGACGCGCCCGTGGGGGCCTCTCGCTACAGTTCAAGGACTCGATTTGTGTCGGTTCTAAATCTGAACCAAAGAGTCCAAATCCGGCAAATCGTTTGAGAAAACAGATTTTTTGAAAGGAGTGCCAAATATGGACTGCTTTGCCAGATTACAGAGTCGCCACCTAAATATTTTAAAATGGGAAATTTAGGAAACCCTGACTCGGTGCCGAAGGCCACATGTCCGTCATCACCAAAGTGGTCTTGGCTCGGGAGCTTGGGTACGGTCGGGGAAGGTCAGCTATGAGCACCCCCTTTCGCCCGGTCCGAAGACCGGCCTCTACTAACCGTGATATCCGTTTTTGAAAACTTTATGCGTTCTTATTCCGGTTATTAACCTAGAATTACTATGTGATGCGCACAACACAAAAGTATAGACTAGATTGCCTAATTTGGAAATAACATTGCATATCCGTTTCGTTCTCGAAAAGTGTTAGATTTTGCTACTCGCAAGTAGGCTAAAATACGAATTTCAATGGGTTGTTCCAACTCAGGCAATCCAACCTTCACCCACAGGCATTCAAACAGTAATATCACATAAGCATTTAGCCGCATGGTAAGCATACTCTCATGGCAACATTCACACGCATGTGGTATGCTAAAGCGTAAAGACTTACATCGTACTCCGTGCCAAAAACAATAACCCGGTTAGCAAACATGCATGACCTAGTTCATGTTAAGTGGCTAATGCAACACAGGCATAGATGCAATCTAGAGTAGGCTCGGCTAACCCTAAACATGGCATGTGAAATGCATGGGTAGCACGTATTCAATTTGGAATTGAAAATTGCTATGCAGTTTGTATGATGTACCGAGCCCGGTGCATGTAAACAAATGCATGAATGCACGCATGCATTGCATAAAGTATGTTAAAATAAGTATGCCCTAATCTACCATCGAAAGCGGGTAAATAAAAGGGAGAAAGAAATGGGGGTTTGGAAGACATGCACCCACTCACACACACTTATTACAAATTTGCCCTCGCTCGGAGGGACCGAAAGAATATACAAAACTGAATAACTAATTAACTACGCAAGCTAATTAATTATTACAAATCAACTAAATTAATTAAATAACATAATTAATCTAATTAAACAGTAAATCACCTCGGGATGAGGGCCAAATGCAAGGCGCTCGAATCGCTCTAATCGCATCATGCATGATTTGCCTCTGTTTCCTCGCTCTTCTCCTCGTAAAATTACCAAAGTCTCGTGAGTGCCTCTCATGGCACCGGGAGTACCACCGTCAGTAGAGCACCACCGGAAGAAGGAGGCCACCGCACTAGATGAAGTTATCGGTCGAAATTGATCACGGTCGGCACTAAATAGTGTCGGCCGGCACTTAATACCTGCAGAACCTGCAACCCACAGCAGCAGAGGACAACAACATGCATGGCAATGTGATTCAAGGTATTTATGCACTATACACACCCCTTATCATGTTATTGACTCAAAAGGGCATGTGCCTCGATTCCCGGACCACCAATCGCGCATTCCCATGCATGATGGCCCGGAGAACCAAGTATGCAACTTTAGTTTCAAATGCAATGCAACCAAATAAACACACAAAAGTGCCCAACCTCTATCACATTTCACTTCAAGAGGCCAAGCATGCATGCTCATGTGATGCAACCCTAAGCATGTTATCTAACATGCAACATGGATTATGCAAGCAAGCTAAACATGTTAAGTATGCAACCTAAGCAAAGAGGCATACAAGCCAAGCAATGGGGTGGACTAAAACATGAATTAGACTACTCCTAATTGGCCTAAAATCAATGGCCAAAATGCCTAGAAATGGAGACTAAACACACACACACACATGCAAGTGTTATGATCCAAACCCAAGGCATAAACATGGCAACTCCCAAGCACACTTGAAGATACCAAACAAGGACAATGAGCATGCATTGTAAAGCTCTGAAAATCATGTTAAACATGGTGCCAAACCAACTAACAAAGCAAGCCAAACAAAGCATACAAATGGTCCAAGCATTAAGGCAAACCAATGAGGCTTTGAACCACACCTAGCACAACCACTCATGGCAATACTTAAGCAACTAAATTAGAGTTTTAACACATAAAACTAAGCCTAAAGGACCACCTAGATGGCATCTAGATGACATGAATCCAAAGGCATGCATTAAAGCCAAAACATGGGGGCATTCAAGACATGCTTTCAAAGCATTAAAGAGGCGACTAAGGTGAGCATACAAGCACACCAAAAGGTCTGAAATAGCATGCTAAATGGTTCCAAACCATTGAAAAGATGGAATCAATGCATACTACACATGCACCTACTTGAAGCATACAAGCTACAATGCAAAGGGGCTATATTAGGCATGCTAAGATTGATCCAAATGACTATGGACAGAGCTAAAACATGGCAAAATAAGCATACAAGCTTCATGGATCTAGGCCTAAAACACGCTAGAAAGAAGGCATACAAACCTAGGCATGTTAAGGGACCAAAGAGGCATTACAAAGCAACCATGCAAAACATGCAAGGAGTACTAAAACCAACTTAAAACAGAGTTTAATCATGGCATAATAGGCATGAAAAACAGCCAAAACATGTTCAATACACAACCAAACATGGTGCTCCTTTGGAGGCCAAATCTTGCCCTTTTCAAGGACATCAAGGAGAGGGGGTGGCCCTCTCCTTTTGGAGACTTTATGGCACCGTCTCCACCACTGAAATCCCTCAAGATTTCACTGGTGGAGAGGCCCAAGCACCAAAGTCTCGGAGCTCTCACAAAATGGCCTAAAATGGGGCCTTTTCAAGGCCTAAAGGGGGTCAAACTTCCCCAAAGTGCAAAACACTCTTGATAAACAATAAAGAGGGTCAAAAATCAGAACTTTTATGTGTTATAGACTAAGCACAAAAACAACTCTAAGCTAGGTAAAAACAAGGTGAAAAAATGGGGTAAATAAAGCAAGTTTCTTACCCTTGATGATCTTCTTCACAAAGGTTGGAGTTGTTGGTTCCTTGAGCTCCAAACCAGTCAAGAACACTAAGAACAAGCCCTTAGCACCTCAGTTCTAAGAGGAAGGTGAAACACTAGGTGTTGATGTGCAAAAGTAAGGCACAAACACCTAGTGTACAAAACAAGAAAGAAAGAGAGAGATAGGATAGATACACAAAACCTAACCTAAAACCAGAGCTTCTCCCTCTCCTAAAATGTCTAACCCTCCAAATCTTCTAACTCTTGAGCCAAGAGAAGAGGCTTCTCTTGTATAGGCACAAAACTTACAAGTTAAGGCCTCCAAAAGGCTCATCCCTCCATACACGTGTATGGAGGAGAAACAAGCACCAGAAAGCTGTCTGAAAATATCTCCAACAACAGCTGTAAAGTGGTCGGCAGGGCAAAATGGTTATTTTGCCAAAAAGAGTGCCGACCGGCACAAAATAGTGCCGGTGGCAACACCAACCAGCCGGTGGCCTCTAGCCATAGCCGGTGATATGTGGGGATGCCTCACAAAGCATTCCCTGCCCCTCCAAGGCAAAACACAAGTGTTTGGTGCAAAACCAGACACAAAACGGTCAAGTTCGGAGGTCTGCCGAGGCGTGGCGAGAACTCCGGGGACTCCAAACGAACACGAACATGGATAATCACCGAGTGTTCCAACGGTGACGTCCAAGTCTTGAGGACGGTCAAAAATGGGGTGTCTACACCTGGCAGCATCCAAGCTCCATGAACCCACCTTGAGAAGCAAGCAAGGGACACTATATATACAACATGAACTTCACATTGAAGGTAACTGAACGATTCCAAGCTAAACCACACTTACATACAAATTCGATCCTCTATACACTCCTTCTCCGATCGTTAATTCCCACACTGGAGGGGTTATTCGGCCAACCCCGGCCGGATAGCTCTAACGATGCTTCTTGTGGCAGGAACCTCAGTCCCTGGATAGTCCAACCGAGTGCGGAGCCCCGATCCACTTTCATCTAGTGCGAAATCCGATACGCACAACGATTAATAATTCATTATTGTCCATTGTGTTTTGTAGATCACAGAAATTAGTTCTTCGTATCTGCATTGCCATTTATAATCTATTTTCTGTACACAATTTTGGATATTTACATTTTGGTATTCAATGGAATTTCTTTCTTCCAATCATTTACTATCACTTGTGCTGACAACTCTGTTCTAATGGTTCCATTCAAATACATTTGAATTTAAATTCAAATGCCATAGACATAACAATGGACCAATTCAATTTTAGTGGAACATCCAAAGACACGTGCTAAACAATTGGATGTTGGACACAAATACCCAACATAGAGAATTATATGAAAGTGACATATTACCTAAGAAGCACGAACAATTATATGGAGGCGGCGTATTGCGTTGGAAAATTGTGTCAGATCCTCTATAAAAAAACTCATAAAGACATGTCTGGCACTTCTTCAATGTGTTTTAATTAAAATTTTAAATTCATTCTATCGGCTACTTTATCGACACTTCACTAACAATTCGGTGACACTACTTGAACCCTTCAGTCATGACCTATATAATGAATTTCTTTGTAGTAACAATGTTTTACATTCTTCAAAATGCAACCTATGTACTCTAATTATGTTTTGAAACATTTGTAAGACGAATACACCATGCGTATTTTAATGTCTACAATTGTTTAGCTTTCTTTACAATGCAATTGTTATATGAATCATATCTAAGGTAGGGAATATATGGCATTTTAATTTTAATTAGCGTTGTGTTGTGTTGTGTTGTGTTTTTTTCTTTTTCCTTTTTCTTTTTCTTTTTTCTCATTATCTTTGAATAAATTATTCATATATTTAAGATATAATAACTTCTTAAAAATATAATTTTTTTAACGTGCCCCAATTGTATCATGTCCTGTGTTTTTGGAAAATCATCGTGTTGTGTCTATGCTATTGAGCATATTACAGAATTGTTTCTGTTCATATGAGTGCATTTCTTCTTGTCACGATTTAAGAAGTCCAAACAAATAACTTGCATAGTAGTAGAAGCTTTAGCAGTGATCTTACACTTTGCAATGGCTAATCCTGCGAAGAACCATTTTTTATTACCAGGAAGGAACATAGGAAAAAGGAAAATTAATAATTGCTACATTTTCGTTAGATTGATATTTGTGTTGAACAAAATGAAAGACTCCATTTTGTTCTCTTCAAGATTTATATTCCAAGTAGAAATCCATGCATATTAAACAAAATCTAACAAATCTTTTTCAGTCACTATGCAACTAAGTAGATAATCGTCCTGATCATCATATTATATGCAAAAAATGGGGAAAAAAAATGAAAACTTCAAGTGTTAAAGAGATAACATACTTCTTCTGATCATTGGTCAGAATCGGCTCATCCTCCTCTTTATTCATTGAGGGTAGACCAGAAAGGTTGCATGCCAATGGACTTGAACTAAAGAACTGTAAACAAGAAAAACTACTTAGAATACAAAATACAACATTCTGTAGACATGTAACTCACAGAGTCAGAGGAATGAGCATAAACAAGGACAAGAATGAAAGAGAGAGAACTTTTTTTAGCATTGCAGAATTTCATACAAGTATTTAGACTTAAGAGATTCAACTTCTAGATCAACCTAACATCATGTGAAAGCTTTTAGTCCCTTGGATATAATACAGCCAATAAGCAAGCTATTTCTAGTTATAAACTTCCAACGATTTCCACCTAGAAAGAGACACTATGGAAGTATAACATTTCATTCCATTGATATACCTGATAAGTGTACGAGAAAACATTACAAAAAAGATAAACACGAGATGAACATATCCTTTTATGTTGGTTCCATATTTGTCGAAAATTCACAGGCAGCTATGCAATGGAAGATGTCCCTGTCTCTATATATAATTTGCACAGCATATGAAAAATCAAACACTAAATGATAAACATGAATGTAGATTCAATTTAAACTCACTTCATTTTGAAGAAGCGAAGCAGGATGCCTCGGTATCTTTGGTTCAGCAAAGGAGGTCAAGAGACTAAAAGAAGACGAAGGTAAGTTTGTAAAGGCCTCTTGAAAACTGGGTTTATATTGTTGCGGTGGTCGAAAGTGTCACGACCCCATTCCGCCCCCAGTAGAATGGTGTCGTGATGGCTAGTAATCCGAGATTACCAAAGGCCAACTTACAAAGATTCACGCACAATCAGAGTATACAAATGGGGCTTACATGTGTAGAAGCAATAAATTTAAATCTAAGTAGTCCATAAGAGCGGTGCATAGATCAAATGAAATGACATACATCTTATCATAGTCTACAACTTGGATACAAATAAAATAAAGTACATATTACATCTTGATCAAAAGACTTCTCAAGTCGACAGATACAAAAGAGGCGAATTAAAACTAAGAAACATAATCTTCAAGAGGTTAGCAAAATGATCCAAAACAACTTGCAAATAACATCTAGGCATCACCGCCTTCTTGCTCGCCACCTACATATATATAAAGGGGAGGGTGAGCTTGGATACTCAGTGAATGGTATAAGTAATAAAGGTTTGAATGAATGATATCCGAGATCTTTTCCAAAACAATACATATCATAACTTTACAAATCAAAGGGATGCACCAAGTTCATCTATCAAATCTTTCAAAGCTTCTTGGATATTAATAACATCTACATAATACCAAACGATGACATTCCGGACAAACAAACCCACGCGGAAAACTGTCAGTGGCAAAACAAGGGTGCAGTTGCATTATAGTCCCCTGGCACTAAGGACTTTCAAAACAAGGGTGCAATTGCATTATAGTCTCCTGGCACTAAGGACTTTTAAAACAAGGGTGCAGTTGCATTATAGTCTCCTGGCACTAAGGACTTTCCCAGAATGTCATCAAAACAAGATAATACTTGATACAAAAATTAGGGATAATCATTCATGCTTGAACAAACACTTTTCCAAGACGAAACAAGGCTTTATCAAAACTTTATAACATAACTTTATTAAAAATACCACTCACATAGCTCTTCAAACGTCGGGGTTAAAGCAAGGGTCCAAGTCCTACAAACACATAATAAAGTCTACTGAATGCACTTCAAGAAGACAAGAAGAGATGCTCAAAGATGGGTATGAAATGCATTCTTAAAACAAGCTTTTCATGAGTGCAAATGATCCCGACATTTCTTTCAAAACTAGGTCAAGTCAAAGCAAAATATGCTGGAAGTTAAAATGCTGTTTTTCATTTAGGGAAAACATACTGGGTACCAACCAGGTCTTTGCCGAGGTCCCACACCTCTTGGCCGAGGTGTGGTTACCAAGGCTTCGGCGAACGGTTGTTTGCTGAGGTGCTACAAGGTGCCGGCAAGGGTGTACCATGGTCGGCCTAGGTGTGTAGTGGTTAGCCTAGGTGTGCATGCAAGATAGACTAATGGTGCAAGTGATCATGTAAGGTAGGCCAAGGTGAGATACGATGCTTGGCCTAAGTGTGAGATCTAGGTAAGAGTGGTCTTGGTGACCATACCTAGGGAAGGGTGAAGTCTGGAAATCTGGGTTTCCTTCCTTGAAGAACATGAAGAACATAAAGAACATGAATGCTAAAATCATAACTTGTTATTACAAAATCTGAGATTTCATGCTATGAGTTCAAAAACATGGACCTTGGTACCCATTCTTGAAGATCTTATGAAAACAAACACAAAAACATGGATCTTGGTACAAACTTTCGGATCAAAACATGGTTTTATTCCAAAAACACAATAACATCATTCTCTCTTTCTAAAACAAGCTTTAAATCAATGCATGGCTCATGAATCATGCTAGATCATGCAATGTGATCGGATCAATATAAAGAACAACAAGAGTAGATCAAGAATCTAACCTCAAAACACGGATCTAATGGTTTAAACTCTAAGGATCAAGCTTGGAAATCTACTTCTCTCTCAAGAACTCTTCTTCCTTTCTTCCTAGGACAAAGATATGACAAAATGATATGTTTTCTCTCTTTGCTGGCTGACTTAACCCTCTGCTAGGACATGTGGCAACGACTGGTTGGCTCTCCTTAAAAGGTGACTGATTGACAAGACAAGAGCATGACAAAGGGTTTACAACAAGTAAGATGACATGGGCACTCCGGCAGGTAATGATCTCGGATTAAGACATAGGCTTCGGCAAGAAGGTTTCAATGATCTCAGCTAGGAAGGATAACACTTGACCTAGCTATGCCACACCTCGGCCTAGATGTGCCACACCTCGGTCTAGGTCATACCAGTCCCGGAACAAGATCGCTAGGTGCAAGGATCAAGGATGTTGGTTGCCTAGATGATAACATCTCGGCTTAGATGATACACATCTCGACCAATATGCCAGGGTGAAGGTGGAGGTCAACCAAAGTGGTTCCAAGATGGTCCAAGGTGTAAGAGGTTCAAAGGTGTGACATAGGTTTAAAATGACCTAGGCGTAACATGACCTAGGCTTGGCATGACATAGGCTTGGCATTACCTAGGCTTAAAATGACCTAGGCTTGGCATGACCTAGGCTTGAGACAGCAAGGAAGGAAACAAGCATGCAATCAACACTTAGGCAAATCACATAAGCACAAAACAAGACATGGACCTTTACTTAGGCAAAACAAGTTTAAGTCTACAAATGCAAGCTTAACAAGACAAAATCATGCAAATGCACATGAACATCACTAAGACATGAATGTGGGTTTTTACAGAAAGGTTGCTTGTGCCTTCATTCTTTTCCAATAATCCACAGAAAAAGAACCACAAAGTTTGAAAATTCTGTGAAGTTGCTCGACCAGAATATGCAAAAAACTTAATAAACTTGGTTGACTTTCAACAACAAATTATTGCAGGCATATAATCACCAAAGTCTAGGGAAAATTATTCAAACTGAAACGGTTAAAAACAAAATGGTAAATATTTTCGTCCCACGGGATACATGCACTTACAATTAAGACCATATAATTTTCTTTTTTTTTGTATGTCATAACCAAAATCAAGCTGTTGCAAAAAATGATAATTCAAAAGAAATCAAGAAGAAACTACTTCATTTCTTGGGACTCCTAAATGCCATTTTGTAAATGATTATAAAAAATTAATGAAAAAATTAATTACTTTATTTCCTCATTTTGTAAATGAGAAAATTACTCATTTAAAATCTTGCAAAAAATGAATCGAAATGGTTTCTATTTCAGGGGGTATTTAATTGGTGTTAAGAAAAGTCATACCTCTGTTCGACCAGGCATAATTGGCTTTCCAACAAACATCGCTCGACCTGAATATGCAAAAAGCTTAATAAACTTGGTTGACTTTCAACAATAGATTATTGCAGGCATATAATCACCAAAGTCTAGGGAAAATTATTCAAACTGAAACTGCTAAAACCAAAATGGTAAATATTTTCATCCCACGGGATACATGCACTCACAATTAAGACCATATAATTTTATTTTATTTTTTTGTATGTCGTAACCAAAATCAAGCTGTTGCAAAAAATGATAATTTAAAAGCAATCAAGAAGAAACTACTTTATTTCTTGGGACTCCTAAATGCCATTTTGTAAATGATAACAAAAAATTAATGAAAAAATTAATTACTTTATTTCCTCATTTTGTAAATGAGGAAATTACTCATTTAAAATCTTGCAAAAAATGAATCGAAATGGTTTCTATTTCAGGGGGTATTTAATTGGTGTTAAGAAAAGTCATACCTCTGTTCGACCAGGCATAATTGGCTTTCCAACAAACATCGCTCGACCTGAATATGCAAAAAGCTTAATAAACTAGGTTGACTTTCAACAATAGATTATTGCAGGCATATAATCACCAAAGTCTAGGAAAAATTATTCAAACTGAAACAGCTAAAAACAAAATGGTAAATATTTTTGCCCCATGGGATACATGCACTTACAATTAAGACCATATAATTTTCCTTCTTTTTTTGTATGTCGTAACCAAAATAAAGCTGTTGCAAAAAATGATAATTTAAAAGCAATCAAGAAGAAACAACTTTATTTCTTGGGACTCCTAAATGCCATTTTGTAAATGATTAGAAAAAATTAATTCAACTTAGACTCCATGAGGAAATTACTAATTTAAAATCTTGCAAAAAATGAATCGAAATGGTTTCTATTTCAGGGGGTATTTAATTGGCGTTAAGAAAAGTCATACCTCTGTTTGACCAGGTATAATTGGCTTTCCAACAAACATCGCTCGACCTGAATATGCAAAAAGCTTAATAAACTTGGTTGACTTTCAACAATAGATTATTGCAGGCATATATAATCACCAAAGTCTAGGAAAAATTATTCAAATTGAAACTGCTAAAAACAAAATAGTAAATATTTTCGTCCCATGGGATACATGCACTTACAATTAAGACCATATAATTTTCTTTCTTTTTTTGTAAGTCGTAACCAAAATCAAGCTGTTGCAAAAAATGATAATTTAAAAACAATCAAGAAGAAACTACTTTATTTCTTGGGACTCCTAAATGCCATTTTGTAAATGATTAGAAAAAATTAATTCAACTTAGACTCCATGAGGAAATTACTCATTTAAAATCTTGCAAAAAATGATTCGAAATGGTTTCTATTTCAGGGGTATTTAATTGGTGTTAAGAAAAGTCACACCTCTGTTCGACCAGGCATAATTGGCTTTCCAACAAACATTGCTCGACCTGAATATGCAAAAAGCTTAATAAACATGGTTGACTTTCAACAATAGATTATTGCAGGCATATAATCACCAAAGTCTAGGGAAAATTTTTCAGACTGAAACTGTTAAAAACAAAATGGTAAATATTTTCATCCCACGGGATATATGCACTCACAATTAAGACCATATAAATTTTTTTTTTCGTACGTCGTAACCAAAATCAAGCTGTTGCAAAAAATAATAATTTAAAAAAAATCAAGAAGAAACTACTTTATTTCTTGGGACTCCTAAATGCCATTTTGTTAATGATTAGAAAAAATTAATTCAACTTAGACTCCATGAGGAAATTACTCATTTAAAATCGTGCAAAAAATGAATCGAAATGGTTTCTATTTCAGGGGGTATTTAATTGGTGTTAAGAAAAGTCATACCTCTGTTTGACCAGGCATAATTGGCTTTCCAACAAACATCGCTCGACCTGAATATGCAAAAAGCTTAATAAACTTGGTTGACTTTCAACAATAGATTATTGCAGGCATACAATCACCAAAGTCTAGGGAAAATTATTCAAACTGAAACTGCTAAAAACAAAATGATAAATATTTTCATCCCATGGGATACATGCACTTACAGTTAAGACCATATATATATATTTTTTTTGTATGTCGTAACCAAAATCAAGCTGTTGCAAAAAATAATAATTTGAAAGCAATCAAGAAGAAACTACTTTATTTCTTGGGACTCCTAAATGCCATTTTGTTAATGATTAGGAAAAATTAATTCAACTTAGACTCCATGAGGAAATTACTCATTTAAAATCTTGCAAAAAATGAATCGAAATGGTTTCTATTTCAGGGGGTATTTAATTGGTGTTAAGAAAAGTCATACCTCAGTTCGACCAGGCATAATTGGCTTTCATACAAACATCGCTCGACCTGAATATGCAAAAAGCTTAATAAACTTGGTTGACTTTCAACAATAGATTATTGCAGGCATATAATCACCAAAGTCTAGGGAAAATTATTCAAACTGAAACTGATAAAAACAAAATGGTAAATATTTTCATCCCACGGGATACATGCACTCACAATTAAGACCGTATAATTTTCTTTTTTTTTTGTATGTCGTAACCAAAATCAAGCTGTTGCAAAAAATGATAATTTAAAAGCAATCAAGAAGAAACTACTTTATTTCTTGGGACTCCTAAATGCCATTTTGTAAATGATTAGAAAAAATTAATGAAAAAATTAATTACTTTATTTCCTCATTTTTTAAATGAGAAAATTACTCATTTAAAATCTTGCAAAAAATGAATCAAAATGGTTTCTATTTCAAGGGGTATTTAATTGGTATTAAGAAAAGTCATACCTCTGTTCGACCAGGCATAATTGGCTTTCCAACAAACGTCGCTCGACCTGAATATGCGAAAAGCTTAATAAACTTGGTTGACTTTCAACAATAGATTATTGCAGGCATATAATCACCAAAGTCTAGGGAAACTTATTCAAACTGAAATTGCTAAAAAAAAATGGTAAATATTTTCGTCCCACGGGATACATGCAATTAGAATTAAGACCATAAAATTTTCTTTCTTTTTTTTGTATGTCGTAACCAAAATCAAGCTGTTGCAAAAAATGATAATTTAAAAGCAATCAAGAAGAAACTACTTTATTTCTTTGGACTCCTAAATGCCATTTTGTAAATGATTAGAAAAAATTAATGAAAAAATTAATTACTTTATTTCCTCATTTTGTAAATGAGAAAATTACTCATTTAAAATCTTGCAAAAAATGAATCGAAATGGTTTCTATTTCAGCGGGTATTTAATTGGTGTTAAGAAAAGTCATACCTCTGTTCGACCAGGCATAATTGGCTTTCCAACAAATATCGCCCGACCAGAATATGCAAAAAGGTTAATAAACTTGGTTGACTTTCAACAATAAATTATTGCAGGCATATAATCACCAAAGTCTAGGGAAAATTATTCAAACTGAAACTGCTAAAAACAAAATGATAAATATTTTCATCCCACGGGATACACGCACTTACAATTAAGACCATATAGTTTGCTTTTTTTTTTTTTTTGTATGTCGTAACCAAAATCAAGTTGTTGCAAAAAATAATAATTTAAAAGTAATCAAGAAGAAACTACTTTATTTCTTGGGACTCCTAAATGCCATTTTGTTAATGATTAGAAAAAATTAATTCAACGTAGACTCCATGAGGAAATTACTCATTTAAAATCTTGCAAAAAATGAATCGAAATGGTTTCTATTTCTGGGGCTATTTAATTGGTGTTAAGAAAAGTCATACCTCTGTTCGACCAGGCATAATTGGCTTTCATACAAACATCGCTCGACCTGAATATGCAAAAAGCTTAATAAACTTGGTGGACTTTCAACAATAGATTATTGCAGGCATATAATCACCAAAGTCTAGGGAAAATTATTCAAACTGAAACTGTTAAAAACAAACGGTAAATATTTTCATCCCACGGGATACATGCACTCACAATTAAGACCATATATATATATATATTTTTTGTATGTCGTAACCAAAATCAAGCTGTTGCAAAAAATGATAATTTAAAGACAATCATGAAGAAACTACTTTATTTCTTGGGACTCCTAAATGCCATTTTGTAAATGATTAGAAAAAATTAATCAAAAAATTAATTACTTTATTTACTCGTTTTGTAAATGAGGAAATTACTCATTTAAAATCTTGCAAAAAATGAATTGAAATGGTTTCTATTTCTGGGGGTATTTAATTGCTGTTAAGAAAACTCATACCTCTGTTCAACCAGGAATAATTGGCTTTCCAACAAACATCGCTCGACCTGAATATGCGAAAAGCTTAATAAACTTGGTTGACTTGCAACAATAGATTATTGCAGGCATATAATCACCAAAGTCTAGGGAAAATTATTCAAACTGAAATTGCTAACAACAAAATGGTAAATATTTTCGTCCCACGGGATACATGCAGTTACAATTAAGACTATATAATTTTCTTTCTTTTTTTGTATGTCGTAAACAAAATCAAGCTGTTGCAAAAAATGATAATTTAAAAGCAATCAAGAAGAAATTACTTTATTTCTTGGGACTCCTAAATGCCATTTTGTAAATGATTAGAAAAAATTAATGAAAAAATAAATTACTTTATTTAAAATCTTGCAAAAAATGAATCGAAATGGTTTCTATTTCAAGGGGTATTTAATTGGTATTAAGTAAAGTCATGCCTCTGTTCGACCAGGCATAATTGGCTTTCCAACAAACATCACTCGACCTGAATACGCGAAAAGCTTAATAAACTTGGTTGACTTTCAACAATAGATTATTGCAGGCATATAACCACCAAAGTCTAGGGAAACTTATTCAAACTGAAATTGCTAAAAACAAAATGGTAAATATTTTTGTTCCACGGGATACATGAAATTAGAATTAAGACCATATATTTTTCTTTCTTTTTTTTGTATGTCGTAACCAAAATCAAGCTGTTGCAAAAAATGATAATTTAAAAGCAATCAAGAAGAAACTACTTTATTTCTTTGGACTCCTAAATGCCATTTTGTAAATGATTAGAAAAAATTAATTCAACTCAGACTCCATGAGGAAATTACTCATTTAAAATCTTGCAAAAAATGAATCGAAATGGCTTCTATTTCAGGGGGTATTTAATTGGTGTTAAGAAAAGTCATACCTTTGTTCGACCAGGCATAATTGGCTTTCCAACAAACATTGCTCGACCTGAATATGCAAAAAGCTTAATAAACTTGGTTGACTTTCAACAATAGATTATTGCAGGCATATAATCACCAAAGTCTAGGGAAAATTATTCAAACTGAAACTGTTAAAAACAAAATGGTAAATATTTTCATCCCACGGGATACATGCACTTACAATTAAGACCATATAATTTTTGTTTTTTTTTTGTATGTCGTAACCAAAATCAAGCTGTTGCAAAAAATGATAATTTAAAAGCAATCAAGAAGAAACTACTTTATTTCTTGGGACTCCTAAATGCCATTTTGTAAATGATTAGAAAAAATTAATTACTTTATTTCCTCATTTTGTAAATGAGAAAATTACTCATTTAAAATCTTGCAAAAAATGAATCGAAATGGTTTCCATTTCTGGGGGTATTTATTTGCTGTTAAGAAAAGTCATACCTCTGTTCGACTAGGCATAATTGGCTTTCCAACAAACATCGCTCGACCTGAATATGCGAAAAGCTTAATAAACTTGGTTGACTTGCAACAATAGATTATTGCAGGCATATAATCACCAAAGTCTAGGGAAAATTATTCAAACTGAAATTGCTAACAATGAAATGGTAAATATTTTCATCCCACGGGATGCATGCACTTACAATTAAGACTATATAATTTTCTTTCTTTTTTTGTATGTTGTAACCAAAATCAAGCTGTTGGAAAAAATGATAATTTAAAAGTAATCAAGAAGAAACTGCTTTATTTTTTGGGACTCCTAAATGCCATTTTGTAAATGATAAGAAAAAATTAATGAAAAATTTAATTACTTGATTTTCTCATTTTGTGAATGAGGAAATTACTCATTTAAAATCTTGTAAAAAATGAATCGAAATGGTTTCTATTTCAGGAGGTATTTAATTGGTGTTAAGAAAAGTCATACATCTGTTTGACCAGGCATAATTGGCTTTCCAACAAACATCGCTCGAACTGAATATGCAAAAAGCTTAATAAACTTGGTTGACTTTCAACAATAGATTTTTGCAGGCATATAATCACCAAAGTCTAGGAAAAATTATTCAAACTGAAACTGCTAAAAACAAAATGGTTAATATTTTCGTCCCATGGGATACATGCACTTACAATTAAGACCATATAATTTTCTTTCTTTTTTTGTATGTCGTAAGCAAAATCAAGCTGTTTCAAAAAATGATAATTTAAAAGCAATCAAGAAGAAACTACTTTATTTCTTGGGACTCCTAAATGCCATTTTGTAAATGATTAGAAAAAATTAATGAAAAAATTAATAACTTTATTTCCTCATTTAAAATCTTGCAAAAAATGAATTGAAATGGTTTCTATTTGAGGGGGTATTTAATTGCTGTTAAGAAAAGTCATACCTCTGTTCGACCAAGCATAATTGGCTTTCCAACAAACATCGCTCGACTTGAATATGCAAAAAGCTTAATAAACTTGGTTGACTTTCAACAATAGATTATTGCAGGCATATAATCACCAAAGTCTAGGGAAAATTATTCAAATTGAAATTGCTAAAAACAAAATTGTAAATATTTTCATCCCACGGGATACATGCACTTACAATTAAGAGCATATAATTTTCTTTCTTTTTTTGTATGTCGTAACCAAAATCAAGCTGTTGCAAAAAATGATAATTTAAAAGCAATGAAGAAGAAACTACTTTATTTCTTGGGACTCCTTAATGCCATTTTGTGAATAATTAGAAAAAATTAATTACTTTATTTCCTCATTTTGTAAATGAGAAAATTACTTATTTAAAATCTTGCAAAAAATGAATCCAAATGGTTTCTATTTCGGGGGTATTTAATTGGTGTTAAGAAAAGTCATACCTCTATTCGACCAGGCATAATTGGCTTTCGAACAAACATCTCTGCCAATAGGTATCCTGCACTCCTGAGATCAATCCCAATACGGACACGGATACGGATACAGGACACAGCAATTTCTAAAAAATAGGGACACGGACACTGTAGGGGACCCGACAAATTTTTTAATTTTTTTATAAATATTTTTATTTTAATATACATTAATTATTTTATTTATTTTTTATATTTTTTTAAATAATATGTTCCGATTAATTTAATTTATTTTATTTTATCTACATGTGTTTTTTTATTTATTTTATTGATGTGTATAAATATATATTATCTTATATTACATATTATATATTATATATTATATATTATCTTATACATATATTATATGTTATTTAATAACTATTAATGTATATAGTATATTATCTTTGGTCAACGAAACATTTCAGTCTGAGAGAGAGAGAGAGAGGGGTAGATGAAAGGGGGGAAAGAAGAGAGGCAGACGAAAGGGTTAAAAGAAGACAAGAGAGAGGGAGACGGAGAGAGAGAGAGAGAGAGAGAGAGAGAGAGAGAGAGAGAGAAAAGAGGCGAGAGAGAAACGAGAGGCGAGCCAGAGAAGAGAGAGACGAGAGGTGAGCCAGAGAAGAGAGAGAGTAGAGACGTACCAGGTCAAGAAGTGATGGAAGATCAACTGGAGACAAAGATTGACTGGAGATGGAGATCGAGATAGATCGATTGATCGAGATGGAGATGAACAGGTTTGCATTTCTCTTATCTCTTTTCTTCTTCTGATTTTGGATTTATCTCTTCTTCTCCTCTTTTTTCAAATTAGGGTTTTCTATTTTGTTCCCCTGCCTTGTCCTCTTGCTATGTGCCGCCGTGTGCCCGACGTGTCCCATACCAAAAAAATAAATTAATTAAAGGGACACGCCAAATAGTGTGTCCCGTACGTGTCCCTGGCGTGTCCCTGCATCCGACACCGCCACAGCTTCCATTTTGGCATGTCCATGCTTCATAGACTACCATATCTATGGAGAAAAATCAAACAAAGCAAACACATAAATTGAAAACTCACTATTTGCAAATTTTTGTTAAAGAATGCCAGGTCAAATAGGAAAAAGAATGCCCTAAATCTGTGACATAAAAATGGTCGGAGCAAAATGAATTCCCATCCACATTATTTTGGGCTAAACAAAGTTTTGGTAATATTCATTAATGGAGCTATTACATGAAATGGAATCCATTAATGGCGCTAATGAAAGTAAAAATGGTGGCATTTGTATATTCTCCATCAGAAGTGAAAGACTATGGCCCCATTCTAAACAAAGTTTTGGTAATATAACTGTTTAGTGTATTTCCATTGTTTACAAAGATGTATTAGTATTTAGTGTATTTCCATTGTTTACAAAGATTCAACTACCTATTAGTAGAAGATCATGTTCTTCCTATTTTTTTTTTTTATCTTCCAAGCTATTGTACCTATTAGTAGTAGATGATGATTCAACTACCTATTAGTAGAAGAGGATGATTCAAGTACCTACCAACAGATTCAACTACCTATTAGTAGAAGCTGATGATTCAACTACGTATCTGTTTCAAATAGAGACAGATGCGTTCAAGATTGAACTCTCTTATCAGGTTAATCTAGAATTAATTTTGATAACAGAGTTCAATCTTGATATTTTGAATTAACCAGTTGGTTTCTAATAATTCATGAAGGGGATTATCATATTCCCACAATTTAAGTAGATGCGAGATGTAGAAATATTCTTTTCGTATTAGAAGCATTTTTTGTTTTGTTGGAATCTTTTTTTCATTTTAAGGAATTGGTTAGTCATCCAGTAACAAGTAATATCAGTAAGAAGTAACAATAATAGATAGTATTTGATGAAAGAAAGAGAACCAAGAAGAAAGGAATTGTAATCAATATTTGTTATGCATGCAATGTTGTGTTAGATCGAGATTCAAAGGTTCTTTCTTGACCTAACTACAAGGATGATGCTTTATAATATGGAAAGATAAAATGGAGAACCTATAAACGAAAAAATAATAGGAATTAGGAGTCTTGGAATCTAGGTTTGGATCAAAATAAAATAATCATGTAATAACCTTTTTCTTCTCATTCATTCAAGATATTATGTAAATGAACCTACCATTGAATCTAATGAGTTAAAATTAACGTAAAGTCAAAAGTTTTATAAAGTCACTGTTTATTTTCAAATAGAAAATGGATTTGATGCAATTAAAAAAGAAATGATCAAACAAAATAGAAAAAATTTGAAAATTTTATAGTGATTCAAAAAGAGTTTCATTTTTGAATAAAGTTACACAACATAGTTCTTATTATTTTATTACTTTATAGTTTATTCAAGAGCTACTCAATGAATTCTGTTGATTGTAATTACGGTATAGGTAGATGTCAGAAATGATAACAGATTTCAGGAACATTTGAACAATTTTTCACATAACATTTCATGAAGATTAAAAATTAATTCAAGATTAACCAAGAATCCTATTCATTCAGAAGTGACCCTGTTCATTCAACAGATTTCAGGAAGATTTCATCAATTTTTCACTTAACATTTCATGAAGACTAAAAATTAATTCAAGATTAACTTGTAATTATACAAGATTAACATTGCAATGCATTCATACTCTACAGATTAATTCAAGACAAAATTAACATTGCATGAATTAATTATACAAAATTAATTCAACAAATTCAACCAGGACAACCTTGAAGCAATGTATGAATGCATTCAAGATTAACATTGCATGACCAAACTCATGACAGATGTGTATTTCAAGCAAAACCCTAACCCCAATCGTAACCCTAACCCTAACCCTAATTGCAAGCAAAATCTCAAACCTTAAAACATCACAAATTAAAGCCAAATCCCAAACCCTAACACAAATTGCAAGCAAAATCCAACCCCAAGCACTCCCAATCGACTAATTTTGCGATTTCAGGTTTACCCTAACTGAAACCCTAACTTTGCAATTTCAGGTTTACTTTAGATTCGCTGTCGTTCATCCTCCATCGTGGTTTGTCCTCCTTCGTCGTCGTTCGTCCACCGTCAAGTTGTCCTTCGTCCATCGTCTCG
Organism: Camellia lanceoleosa; assembly: GCA_025200525.1. Taxonomy (NCBI): domain Eukaryota; kingdom Viridiplantae; phylum Streptophyta; class Magnoliopsida; order Ericales; family Theaceae; genus Camellia; species Camellia lanceoleosa. The sequence goes on from CM045770.1 coordinate 513,884, forward strand.
TTGTCCTTCGTCCACCGTTTCGTCGTCCTTCGTACTCCTTTAAGAGACAGGTGAGATAGTCTACAGTGAAGAGATAGAGAGGAGAGAGAGGCGAGAGTGAATGAGAGGGATGAGGGTGAATGAGAGGGATGAGGTGAGAGTGAGAGAGAGGTGGTATCAAGAGGTGGTATAGTTGAGAGCGAAAATGACGAGATCGAGAGGAGAGAGAAATTTTTCCTTGCGAGCCATTCGGGCCCCAAATATTCGAGCTACGGATCATTTTCGAAGTACGAGAAATTACCCTAGTTAGTCACATCTCACCCACACCAAATTGTAGGTTGGCTACAAAAAGTTTTTGGTACCAAAAAAATGTTAGGACCATTAATAAACTAGAACATATTACACCCATGATTGATAAGGCTTCGTTTGGAATAATTTATAAAAGAATGAAAAACTTATTTAAAAAAATTAAAAAATTCATACTATTTGGCAGAAGTTTGTGAGAGAAGTTTAGAAGGTAAAATTATTATTTGGTTATTCAATTCAACTATCCAAAAGTTAAAAAGTTTAAAATAAAAAAGTCAACAAAGGTAGAATGGACATTTTAATTTTATTACACATTTTTTCGTAAAAATTCAAAATATTATTCCAAACATACATATATTTTTTCTCTACTTTTTTTAATTAAAAAGTCAAAAAGTACACTTATATAGCATATCCCAAACAACCTGTGACAAAATATTTTATGGATTTTTATTAATGAGTTAGGGACCATTTTTAATCTGCTAAAATATAATTTCCAATCCCCAAAACCAAACACTAGCTGACCCTCACAATCAAACATCACCTTTTTCTTCCTTCCCAAACTCTATGCAAATCTAATGCTCTTTAGAATTTCTGTCGTTTTCACATCTTTTAATTGTTATATACATGAAATTTAAAGTAAGTATTAATTTTGAAGTGCACCCTTTTTTTTTTTCACCCATACATTCTGTCTGAGAGATCGTCCAGGTCTGCTGCTGAGAGTTGGTTGTAAAAATCATCCCCATCACCCATGGCTGGTTCATCGTTCCATTGATTGTCTTGGTCATTTTCTCCTATTATTGGTGACTCATGAGAGACGCTATGCTGATAGTTGGGATACTGACTTTCATCGACGAATATCTCTTTGCTGAAGGGATATCCGGGGATAGCTAAGTTACAATATATCTTCTGATTTCTATCTTCGCAGACTAGTCGTCCATAATTTCCATTATATGCTAATAGAGGATTTTTAGCAAATTTCCTTCATTTATTGAGCTGATCTCTGAGTGAAAATCTTCTACATGGCCAGGGTCTCCGATTGAGAAGTCCTGGGTATCCTGGAAATGTCGAGGTTCCTCTGAGGTACATTTTATGTTTAGTTGGATTGCACCATATTCCTTTCCACTTTGGTGGTCTGCTATCAATTAATGCTTCTACATATGGATGATGCTCTTCCATTACACAAAGTACTGAATGAGCAAGTTTATTCCCAAAGCTATCTGTTTGATCAGGATCTGAGAAAATTATTCTAGAGACAAAGCCGTAATCTAACAATTGTGAGGCTGTTAGATAACGTGTTTTGCCCCTAAGTTGTATCTTCAATGGTTCGAATGTTGCTAGATTTATCTGGCAAAGGCAGATGCTGAAGTCAAAATTACACTAGCATCGACCAAAATGTTCTGACCTCTTATTACATTTTTCTTCTTCTAAGCAGGGTTGCTCTTCATCTTCGTAGAGATAAGTCCATTGATAGGCTATGCCAGGGCATTCAACTCTTGCTATGGAGAGGTCTTGAGGAAACTGCTGTATAGTGACTAACTCACTATTTCTGCTATCTTCGGCTATGGTGTATATATGGGGTTTGAGGTCTTCTTTTTCTTGGCTTTTCTAACAAAAGATCGAATGATAGAATGCCTGAAGAAATACATTCTAGCATTCAATTGTTCAAATTCCTCACTGGTGAGTTGTCTAGTTTCTGGGTTAGGAAAATGGGTAGTTGTTTTTCCTGGAGCTAATTTTTTAAGCTGGTTGGTTAGGGTTCGAATGGTTGCTCTCAATTGTTTTTCTTCGTCTCGGAGCTGGTCTAGCTTTTCACTGACCTTTTTGCCTTTATCCATAATTTTCTTGAAATTTCTAGTAAGGCCTTCACAATGTCTGCACATTTGGAGAGGATTTTGAGAATCTATCTGAGGGTTAGAACTACTGCTTCCAGTACTGCTGCTTCCAATTATTTGGCTAACTGGAACTCCACTAGTAGCAAGAATAGTTGATCGCATCTTGCTCAATGTGTCCAGGTAATCTTTAGCTATCTGGCTGATAAAGTAACTGGTTCCTATTTGTCTTCGGGCATATGTACTGGCTGACTCGAAATCATAAAATCCTTTATACTGAGGTATGGGAAAGTTTTTAACTAAGGGTTCTACTTCTATCCAGTCATGGTAAATACCAAGCTTGGTTCCTTTAGCTACTACATAAAAACAAAAACTTTTAGACAAAGGTTTATTTTGGATTTTTGAGAAATATATACTAAGAGAGTTTAAGGCTGACAGGCGTTTAGCTGGGTGGTTATATCTATTCCAAAGGTTATCTAGAAGACACCGTTGAACTGGTCTAGCTCAATTCCTGTTAATGGTCTGAACCAATTTCTGCCTTCATGAATGGGAAGAGCGAATCCCCCAAAGTTCATGGTTTTGTTGCTTTCCATTATCTGGACAAAAATTAAACTGGTTATTTTCTTTTCCTAAATAAATTTTCCTACTTAACCAATCTGTTAACCTATTATCACTCTCCTTAATATGTTCAAATTCTACTTTATATCCTTGTCCTACTATACAGTCTAAAATTTTTGCCCATCTTCTGGTACTTAATTTGCGCTCGTTAAGTTTATTGTGAAATCTAACTATAGCTTCACAGTCTGTCCTAATTGTAAAGGGTTTGTGCAAAAATAATCTAAATTTGTTTATTGCATATACCACTCCTAATATTTCAAAATCTAGGCTGGTCATGGTTGTATCTTTTTTTAAAAATTTTTCAGAACTGTATCTACAAATGCGCTTTTTATTTTTACTATCATACTTACTAGGTTTAGCTAATAATATTGTTCCCCATCCTAATTGACTTGCGTCTGTTTCTACGACTATATATTCTGATTCCAAGGGAAGTTATAGGTCTGTTAAATTTTTACAAATGTCTTTAATTTTTCTAACTAGAGCTATATCTTTTTGATTGAAATATTTTTGTCCTGTGAGTGTGGTCTGACTGTATAGTGGTCCTATTATTTTACTAAGGTTAGGAATATACATTCGTGCATAATTTAAAATTCCTAAAAATGATTGAAGTTGTTTTGTATCTTCTAATTTATCTGGATAATCTAAAATTTTCTTAACTATGTGAGGTTGTAACCTAATTTTTCCATCTCCTAACTCCATTCCTAAAAATTCTATGTGAGGCTTATTTAATACCATCTTTTTCTTGCTAATTATTATTCCGTTATTTATGAATTCTTCTAAAGCTATATATAAATGATCTATGTGACTATTTTTGTCTGGACTGAATACTAATATGTCATGTATGTATACCAGTATAAAACTATATTTATTAAATATACTATCCATTTTACGCTGAAATATGGAAGGTGCATTTTTTAGTCCAAAAGGCATAACTAGCCATTCGTAATGCCCTTGTGGGCAACAAAAGGCTGTCCAAGGTATGCTTTCTTTTTCCATTTTTATCTTCCAAAATCCCGACTTGCAATCAAATTTACTGAATATTTTTGCTGTTTGTATTCTGTTTATGAGCTGATTTTTATCTGGTATGTTATATTTATCGTCTTCTGTATTATCATTTAATCTTTTATAATTTATAACCATTCTAGTTTTTCCTCTTTTTATCTCTGCATGATTTCTAACCATAAATGCGACGCTTCTATGTGGATTATTACTTGGTCTAATTACTCCTAAATCTAGTAACTCTTTAATCTGTGCTCTAAATTCTTCTATATCTGTTGGCGTATGATCTGTTTGTGCTGATGTAATCCTATAATCTTTATTTTTTATATCTAAACTGGCTAAAACTTTATTTCTTTCCCAATATTTCATGGGCTGTTCTCCTAAAATCTCTGTTGTTTTTGCTAATTTTATTATTTCATCTAAATCATTTTCTGTTCTTCTGTATACTGGTTTTTTCTTTAATTTTCCTATTTTTGCAAAAATTAATTCTATGTTAACTGTTTGTTGAAAATCTTCTAGGCTCCAATAATCAAACTCTTCTAAATCTTGTAATTCATAATTTTCTATGTCTAAATTTTCTAAAGAAGTATTTGCTATCTTACTAGGTATATATACTTTTGGGCTAGCTTGGGAAAAATGTTTCTACTAGGAAATAAAAAACTAGCGGGAACTGAATCTACTCTTATGGTACCACCACGCTTCGCACACAACTCTGATGAATGGGCAATTGTGCTAAGGGCATATGCTGTGGGTGTATGTACAGTTTGCTTGAAGAAACTAATGTTGTTTTGGCTAATAAACATGCCACTCTGTAGACTAAGTATGAAGTTAAGTCCTAAGATGAAAGGATGATTTTGTCGAGTATTTCCAATCCAAACTTGAGGTAAAGGGAACCATTCTATATGTTGAGTTTGAGAACCTAGATGATGAAAACTAATCTGTGCGCCATTGATGCAATGTGTATATGTTTGTTTAGTGCCATCGGCTATACTGACTAGAGCTGGGGTTGTTAAAGCTGTGCTCCATCCTGGTGGAACTATGTGTTGTTCAACGTATGATTTACGGGCTCCTGTATCTATCATGGCATCTATACTAAGGGTTTTTTTCTACAAATTTAATTACATAAGAAATCTCAACTAAATTTGACTTGGGTATAACAGGATAATTACATGGTAAATATGTATTATCTGATTGTGCTTGAGAGTATTGACTAAAGGGTTGAGAATCAACTAGGTTGACTAATTCTAAAGAATTCATATGTTCTTTAATCAGTTTATCTTTTACAGGGTATTTATTGTGAAATTGTTGTAGTTGCTATTTAAGCTGTCTATTTTCTAGTTCTAAACATTCTATGTCAAAACTAGTCTTAGTTTCTATTTCTCGTATTTGAAGTTTAAGTTCTCTTACTTGTACCTCTAATTCCCTAATTGTTAAATGCAATTCTCTACTTTCTATACTATGGTCTTCTAGTATTTCGTTATTATTTCCTAATGTTATCTTATGGGTCATGTTTAATTTTTTTAGACAAACTACGCAATAGGTTATACTACATAATAAACACTGAGCTCTCTTATTCTTGGCTGGAAACCAATTACAATAGCTGCATCTAGTGGTATCAAATCCTAGTCCTATTTGAAAATTATGCTGACATTCAGTATCTGCATTACATTCCATCATAAAGAAAGTATCATGAGAAGGAGTCATTCCTATTTCTTGGTTAAGTTGTCCTAAAAGATTATCTACATCTGTATCACTTTCTGAATCACTATCTGAACTTATGGCTTCTATTTGATATTCATAATCACTGACTGTGCTATAGACTTTTGAATCATCGCTATTTATGCTAACTATATCTTCTTCTAAGTCTTCTATAATATGTAGTCTTTCTATCTGTTTATTAGTATTAGGTCTTTGTCTTTTTGTGCAGTTTTTTGCAAAATGATTGGGTTCTCCATATGTAAAACAATTGCATTTTTTACTATTAACTTTCCTAACATATCTTTGTTTTTTTTTTTTTTTTTTTTATCTTTCTCTTCTTTAGGCAGTTGCTTATAATTTATCCTATTAAAAGTTCTACTTTTTCTAATGAATTTTTGTTTTTTCCATGGTTTTCTATATTTTTTCTTCCAATATTTTTCCTTTTTATATTTTTCATATTTTTTGACTTTTTTTTTCTATTATATTTATCTGCATATTGTTGAGGAGTATATATTATGTTGCTACAAAAATCATAATTTTGTTTTTTCAAATCTTTCTGTATTTTAACCTCTATACATTTTTCTCTGAGCTTGAAAAACGTATAAACTATTCTAGGTCCTATTCCTAAAGTTCCTCTTATTTTTACTTCTCCTGAGGCTATTTTAGCTGGTAAACTTGCATAATAGACTGACCATTTATTTTCTATCTCTCTTCCTAGCTCTCCGGGTAATTTTCTAAAAATTTATTTCCTATTTCTTCATCAAAACTTTTTTCAGTTCTAGCTGCTATAGCTAAGTATTCTTTACTAAAGGGTACAATATATTTCCAACTTCCTAACGTTATCTGATCTAACTCAGTTAATGCTATGTTTTGAGCGAAATCATTTCTTCTAGAAGGGCCATATCCTATAAGTATTTCTTTTATAAAACTAGTAAAATTTCATGGGTTATCTCCTAATTCTTTAAGTTGTTTGATTGTCTCCTCATACTTTCCTTTAAAAGTTAGATAAATATTATAAGCTGAATCTCCTAAAAGTGTCTCCATATATTTCCACATATCCGTCGATTCAAAAGGATTACTCATCCATGCCTTTACTGCATATTTTTCCCATTTTTCTATCACTGCTTGCCATATTTGAGGGTCGAATCTGGCTAAATCTAAAAGGGTTCCTTGATTATTAACTGGCTGTAATTGTATACTCATATTTGGTTGTCTACGCTTTCCATGAAACCTATAGCTTTTATTTGGATCTACTTTACTGCGTCCTGAACTAGCTAATGGTCTTCTTCCTCCTACTGCATAATGCATTGGTTCTACGGGATCTTCTATAGTTGGTTTTGGGTTACCAGTTCCGGTGCTTTCTGTGTTCACGTAAAAAGTATCTTCTAAGTTGGATTGTTTTGGTATTTTAAATATTTTGCTAGGATGTATTTTATCTTCTATGATATCATCTACATATTCAGTATGAAATTCTTGATCTAAAAATGACACTGTTTCATCATGGGTATCTCCTCTAGCTAAGTATTCATAATATCTGGCATCTAGTATTTTATTCATATCGGTTAGGGTGAAATTTTCTAAATCTATCTCATCAATATTATATATCTTATTTTGTGATATTGTTTTTTCCTCTGTCATTACATAAAGCTGATTTATGTCACTACGATTATCTTGATTTTCTTCCCTATCTATACTACTAAATTCATCATCTTCAGATTTTTCTGGTGCTACATACGTATACTGAGTAAATCTTGCTGCATAATTTCCATCTGCTCTTTTGTATAATAAATTATCTTGAGGGGCTAACCTTTTTTGTCCTAAAAAATCTCCTAAATTCCAATCTAGTGCTGCATTATCTTCGGAATTAAATTTTTTAGCTGGTAGTGCCTTTATTCCTTTTGCGCCTAATAACTTAACTATCTGATCATTTGTAAGTCTATAGTGAGTATTACTTTATGAAATTGCTAAGCCTAAAAATCCTGTGCAAACTAGTAAATTCTTTTCTCCTTTTTTCATTTTGTATCCCCTACTTTTTATTCCTATTTTTATCTTTTTATGAAAGGTCGAGGTTGATAATAAGAAATCTGGTGTAAAATAAACTATTCTTCCTTTTGAATTCATATCTAGTTCATAGCTGCCTAAAATACTTTGTCCTACATCATTAAACCTATCACCATAAAGACATAGAAAAACTTTAGTTCCTAAATTTTCTCTGGTTAATGCCTTAACTCCTACTACAATTAATCCTAAGTGGGTCATTTTAAGGTGTTCATTTACTGCATATTTATAGCTTTCTCTGTCTATTAAAGTTAGCTCTATTTTTTCATCTTCATGAGTTACACTAATCATTTGTTCACCGTAGTGTTTAAATAGATATTGTTTTTTATGAACCTTACCTAGCTTATATACATATTTAGCTGGAATTAATTCTAGTTTTTCTTTCTTAAATTTTTCTATTTGTTGTTCTACATCTATAAATTCGTCCATTTTAATATCTTCATCTTCATTACGCTTTTTGCTACTACTTCCTTTTACTAGCTGTTTAAACATCTTTATTTTCTGTAAGTTCTATAAACAAGTTTATAGCGATTCTGGTTTTTCCTTGTTATGTATTGTATTTCGGACTCGAGTCTAGTGGTTGTGGTGGTTGTCTTATTCTTGTTTCCATCCTTTTATACTTTGCATTTGAGTTTTGGGATGTGTTGGGTAAGATTGGAACAGGTTGGTTGGGTGTTGGAACATATGGTTGCTGTCCAGGTTTTTGTTCCTTCGCTTGAGTGAGACTTTTGTCGCTCGAGCGAACCTTGGTTTTGTGTCTCTTCGCTCGAGCGAGATCTCTTGCGCTCGAGCGTGCGTCTGTGTCCAGTTTGGACATGAAGGTTGTCATTCTTGGCTCGAGCAAGCTTTCCTTCGCTCAAGCGAGCGAGCCCTATGTTTTGAGTTTCTTCGCTTGAGTGAGCGGTTCTTCGTTTGAGCGTGCTTCTGGGTTGCAGACCTGAAGCTTCGTGTTGTTCGCTCAAGCGAGGCTTTGTACGCTCAAGCGAGGTTTGTCTGTGTCTGGTCGCTCGAGCGACCACTCCTTCGCTCGAGCGAGCCTCGAGTATATCAGTTGCAGCAGCGTGTTTCTTTCTCACTTTTTCATCTCTTTTCACTTCCAAACCCTGGATCCGACTCTCTCTCTCTCTACACTTCCCTTCTCTCTACAAATACTCTTGATCTATAGCTCTTCTATCCTAGTCCCTTTGTAAGGAAGTTGGAGTTTGGCTTGGGCTATCTTTTGATCTGAAAAATCTTGCGTTTGGAGCATCTTGGGTTTTTCTCTTCATCTCTTTTGAGCTCCTTACTTTGAGGTAGGGATGATTTACTCCTTTTTTATGCGTTTTAACATAAATATTAATCATTTAGTATAGATGTTGGAATTTGGTGATTTGGGAGGCTAGGGTTTGAGGTTTGTGTTATATTAAAGAGGGGTTTTGTGTTTTTAGCTCCATATGTATATGAGGTCTTAAAAATGAGGTTTTATGGGTTTTGATAGGTGAGATTTAGTCTTAGGATCAATGTTTGAGCAAAGAGAGGAAACGCCCAAATTGAATTTAAATAATTAATTTGTGTAATCAAATTGGCTAATTGTGAGGAATATGAGATTGATTTGAACATCATGAGATTGGATGGAATTGGGATAGATTGGTGTAGTTGGTTTGATGAATCACTCACCTATGGAAAATGTGATAATTTATCTGTTTGGTAAATTCATTTATCTGTTTAGAAATAACTGCTTTGGGATATCGGTGGAGGATAGTCTTGATTGTTGTAGAACTGCACGATGATTAGGCAAACTGAAACTAATCACTTGAAATATGTCATTGATTATGATAGTGGGAAGAACACATCGAATATGTGCCTTAATTGACCATGGTATAAGATAATGAGTTTAATACATTGTATATGTATTCTTGTTTGGGAGGAGACGGGGGATGTACTTCAGATGTGCTTATTTGCTTAAAAACATTGTATATGTATTCTTTGTTTGGGAGGAGATAGGGGATGTACTCCGTATTTGGTTATATGTTTAAATACATTGTATATGTATTCTTTGTTTGGGAGGAGATAGGGGATGTACTCCACATGTGCTTATATGTATTTTGTTTGGGAGGAGATGGGGGATGTATTCCACATGTGCTTATATATATTTTGTTTGGGAGGAGATAGGGGATGTACTCCATAGGTGATTACATGTTTAAATACATTGTATATGTATCTTTATTTGAGAGAAGATAGGGGATGTACTCCATAGAAAACTAAGTTGGTCGGAGTATCCGGGGTGAAAATCCCGAAACCTTATAAATTGAAGTGCATGAATGAAGTTGACTTTTGAAGTGTTAATTACATGAGTTGCAGTCTCATTTTGAGTTGTGGCTAACGAAAGTGTTAATAAGTCGAGTTGCAGTCTCGTTTAAATTGTTTGGTTAAATAATGAACCATACTTAGTAATTGAATTGGATAAATAAGGGAAGTGGATTGAAACCTGGTTGTAATTGTTGTTGGGGTATGAAAAGGATGTGAGTTGATCCACACGCGTTAGTCTTTTATCAAATGATAATGTTTTAGTTATTTCTCATATTGGGTTTAGTTTATCTCTACTGGGCTTTGGCTCACCCTACTTGGGACACCATTTTCAGGTACAGAAGACGTGCCAAGTTCAAGATCTTTGCTTGGGAGGTTTTAGGAGTTGAAGGCTCTGCTTGTTATTTGTTCGGTTGATTACATGTAAATGCAAGCCGAGGGCTTTATTTGTAAAAGAGTTAAAACTCTTCTTTTGTGTAACCAAGTAACAACTTGGAAAGATGTAAGCCTGCAGGGCATTCTATTATCTTTGTAAACATTTGTAACTTATATGAAATACTCTTTTGTAACATTAACTCTGATGTATGCATGGAAATGTGACTTATCCATCAGGTATATAGAACTGTTGGATGTTGGGATTATGTATTATTTTGAGGGCGTTATAAGGTTTCTTTGGTAATTTGAGCTTTTCGAAATATCTACCTATATCTTCTTCGTTTATCTGAGGTTGGGGTCTGTTGGTTTGTCCTTCTACTCCTTTTTCTTTTTGAAGTATTATTCTTTCAAAGAAGCTAAATGATTTTCTACACTGTGTAATTGCTCTGATAGTTCTTCAAAATTTTCACACAATCTGATTAGAAATAAAATTTCTATATTATTTTGTCTTACTGATATTTTATCTGATTGATTTATTCCTTGATAACTACTGATTCCTTCTGAGTTATTATGAAAATCTTCTGCTTGTTTTAAAATAGTCTGGTAATCTCTATTAGTTTTTTTTATCACTACTCATAAACTAAGATCTTATTAGTTGTTCTAAAATTTCTAATTTTTGTTTTAAATTATCTTGAATTTGGTTGATTTGTTCTATTTGTTTAGCTATTTGATTTATCTGGCTATGAGTTTGTTCAATTAGTTGTTTGAATTCTAACTCTATTTGTTTTGAGCTGCTAGTATTTATAGCTAAAATTAAAGTTTCTATTTCTAACTTAGTGGGAAGTTTTTCTAAATTTAAATCTGTCCGTTTTTGTAAAATTGAACTACACTGGTCTTGGATATAGTCTAATTTTTTATCTTGATCTTTAATTATACTGTGAGTATTACGAAGATAGTCTATGGATGAAGTAAAGAGATTACTAATTTTATCTACGTCTTTTTTAATATTTTCTGCAAAATTAATTTGATAATCTATAATACTATTTAGCTGAGGATTATGTTCGCTACGAAGCTGATGTGAAAAAGTACCTTCAAAATTACAACGAAATTTATTTTTATCTATATTAAGACGATGGTTATGATTACTGAGTTCTAAATCTAAATATTCTACTTTTTTCATACACAAAATTAAATCCTATTTTAAAATTATTAAAAGCTACTATAAGATGAAATTTATAACTAAATTGTCCAAAAATAAAAACTACTCTATTACCATAAGCAAAATGCATAAACTAACTAAAATGGTCATAAAACCGAACACTACTCTGATACCAATTTTTTTGGAGGGTGATGAGTTAGTGGTCTACCACTATTTTGAAATTGGGCTGAGAATTATTTAATTAATTCTACAGTTATGTTAATAGATCTTCAAGCTGTTGTATGGCTAGCTTTAAGGCTTCTTGTCTTACAGTTATCTGTCTATTTATTTGAGAAACTTTTAAACTGTAATTTTCTAGGGATCTGCCAGAAGCTAATGATAAGAGAAACTGATATCTTAATTTTTGATCTTCTAATTCTTGTATAAGTTCAGTACTAATTTTGATTTTAATCCTAAGTTCTTCTTCTAAAGGTATACAATTTTGATTTTTTAAATTCTTTTATGAACAATATTTCCTTAATATTTCTACTTGGGTTGCTTTTCTTGTATTCTAAAATTCTTTTCTATGGCAAAACTATTTTTAGGTAATGTTTGTTTTCATTACATGTACTCCCACCTTGAAGCTAAGCCTCGTTCAACATAGTATATTTTTATTTTCTATTTTTTACTTTTCCCTTTCTGCCTACAATTTGCCCTCCAATGCCTAACTACGGTTCACACGGGCTCTTCAGCTAAGGTCACTCAGTAACAAAATAGAAAACAGCAAATACTACGAAGGTGCAAAGCATGTAATATTAATGAGCAAACAAGCATTCCATAAACTTAGTTTTTTCCAAAAAGAAAATAAATTTTTAGAATATAAGAGTTACCCTTTTGAAATATTTAAGGTAAAAGAAAGACTACTCACACTTCAAATTAATAAGGAATATACTTACAAAGATTATATTACAGACTCTGAAATTCTGAAAGACTTGATACATTTAGAGGTTTTTTGAGAGGGGTTGGAAATTTTTATAAAGCAGAGTGAAGGGAAATTTTTCATTCTGCCTCTTTCGTTGGCATTCATGAATGCCAATTTATACAACACAAAAGGAAGATAAAAACAAAACTCCAAATCTATGCCTAGTATCTTACATCTAAACCTTTCCTAAAAGTCCAAGACCTATTCAACACCTATTCAAGCCTAGACTTAGGCTTTTCTAATAAAGACAAGGCTATATGCATACAATTATATGCCTATTTTGACAAGCTATCTACGGATAAAAACAAGTAGAGGGTTCGGATAATGATGCCGGATACTGCTTTGGGCCCCATTGCACATTATTCAATCCTCTCCTTTTTGACACTATAATTTATTACTGGACACGTGTAAGGACTCTCACAGTTTTTCTTTAATAAAGTAGGGTAGGGATCATCTGCTTTATTAAAGTAGTGAGTGAAGGAGAAACCTTATGATTGACAGACTCAAATAATTATAGACACAAATATTTACAGAATCTTCTGTCGTGCATTTTTTTGATATTTGAAGAGAAGCCTTATCTTCTACGGATTTTGTCTTCTTCTGCTGATGTTCCAATTATTGATGTTGGCCCGTGGAGTGAATCTTCAAGGCGGATTCTTTGTGGAAAATTTACAAAATATGAAGAGTCAAAAATCTGAAATTACTACAATATACAATATTTTCAAAATATTATATGAGTCTTAATTTTGAAGTGCACCCTTTTTTTTTTTTTTTATTACTAGAATATACAATTATATGAGTCTTAATATTATATGAGACTTAATTTTGAAGTGCACCCTTTATATAACATGAAATTTAAAGTAAATACATTTAGTTTGACACATTTGATGTAATTATATCATTCTGCTGTCCTTAAACGTTTAAATTTGTATAGAAGTTAAATTCATTTTCTTTTATTAGACGTATAAATAAAATAAAATAAAAATGATGCTATCATGTCTTTCTTATAAAATGTATATTTATTTTTATTATATTACGATTTATATTAGTTTCAATATTTTAACTATACTAAAAAAATTAATTTAATTATATAAAAAAGGGTAAATACTAACTAGTGTTCCCTAAGTATTGTTTAATGCTAAAAAAGTGTGTAAAAGTGTCTTAAAGATATATGAAAATATTAAAAAAATGTATTGATTTTAATAAAAATAGATTAAATTTAATAAAAGCTATCTTGTATTTTTAAAGTTTTTTACTATCTTTTATTTGTGTCCTAAAAGTACTTGTTAGCAAGACCCATAAAAAATATATGATTAATTATATTTTTTCAGGTGAGTGTAATTTAACCTTTTAATAATTTGAGACAATTACTATTTACTATAAATTTTTAAAAATAATTTCAGATCAGTTATAAAATTTATGTATATTAATAATTAAAATTTTTAATTTTTTTTTTATAAATTTAGGTCTCGTTTAAAAATAAATTATTTTATTAATTTTTTTGTCTTTTTATAAAAAAATATACAAAAAAAAAATATAATAATATAATAATTTATAATAACTTTTTAACTTTTTAATTAAAATATATAATTAACAAACAAGTCATTATAATTATTTATAAAACTACTAAAAGCATGAACAAAAAGCTTCTGCATGTAACAGCCGATATTCTCTGTTTGTTTTACCCAGTCAAATCAAACCCCTTAGAATATACCACCAGCGTAACAACTAAACACAGATCCCCCTTCACTTTTTCTTTTCACATTAGTATATCTACACCTACTTAAAAAGTGGGGAATATTTCACTTGTTCAACTATTTTATTACATACAGTCACACAATTAATTAAACCATCTTTTTGTTAAACTCCAACATAATTAACTTCAAATCAAAAGAAACTATAGATACTCATCTTTTCTTTTTTGATTTCATATATAATAGGGTAAATTATATCATTAATCCCTATGGTTTAAGTGAGGTGTCACTTTAATCCTCATAATTTCAATTTAAACAATTTGGTCCATACTTTTTAATTTTGTTAAAATATGGTCTCTCCATAGTTTGTTTTGAATTGTATTTTGATCCCTTTAGTTTTGTATATGATTTTTTTGGTTCAAAATGTTAGCAATGTATTACCACTACAAAAAAGTAAGGTTTTAGAGACCAAAATTTAGGGACAACACTCTCTATACAGTATACTATAAACAAATCTGACCCTAAGTTAATACCCTATTGTTTCACATTTTATCAAATTAGCACATCGACTTGACAAAAGATAAACTATTAACTCTTTAACTAATATCTAATTTTTAAAAAATAATTTCTCATTATTGTTTAAGTTCATGTATAATAACCAAACCAAATCTTAAGTTCCATAAAATAAGATTGGCTACATAAATCATTCTTCTTCATTTGGCTCTATCAAATGCTATTTGGTTAATTCAATTAAAGAAGTTCATGTCTTTATTTACTATACTATCCCATGTCAATTTACGTTTACCCCTTTCCCTAACATTTCCATCTACCGTAACCTTATTATATCTCCTCACTATTGCCTCTATTGGTGTTCGTTGTATATGACCAAACTATCTTAATATGTTTTTTCTCAACTTATCTTCTATCAGTGATACTCTTACCCAATGATAGACACAAGAGGGCGATCGCCCCCCTATGATTTCAAAAACACCATTTATTATAGTAATGTTAACAACAATTATTTACATATTATAGAGACTCTCCCCCTTTACGTTTTTCTTCTTTTAGACAAATTTTAAGCAATTGTCGCTCTGTAGGTATGAAACATAAGATAAACATATAATATTAAAAAAATATAAAATAAAAATTGTTTCGTATAACCAATGTTAATTATAAGTTCAAATTTCTAAAGAATCGAATAAGGTATTACCTAATTACTTAATCACGTTCATTGATAAGGACATTATATGAGATCTTAATATCAGTTCTATTATAGACATTTTAATGACATAAACTAATATTGAGCACAATAATTCAAGATACCGCACTTTAATATATAAATTGTTTTATGGTTACTATTTTTGTAACTAAATGTGACTACAAAAAACATGTGATTTATATATATTTTCATCAAATTTTCACTTTTTATAGTAGTAGAAATTGATATTATAATTCATATTTTCTTTTTAAAAATTTTGTTAGTATATATATGTTCGCCTTCTATCTAAAAATCCTAAGTTCATCTCTGCTCCTACCCATTCATGAATATATTCATTCTAATCTTGCCACGCATCCACTTTAGTATCCTCATCTCAGTAATACTCATCTTATCTACATATTGTTTTTTAGTTTCCCAACATTCTGTCCCATTCAATATCGTTGGTCTAATAACCGTTCTATAAAACTTTCTTGTTAGTCTAATGGGTATTGTATGATAAATGAATAAAGTGACACCTCACTTAAAAAATTAAGGTTGCGATTGGTAGAGTTTTGTAAATATGATTTGAGAGTATGAGTTGTATTTTGAGTTTGTGAGTTGTGAAATTATGATTTGAGTGTAGAAAATTTGTTTGGTTACGGTTTTTGAATAGAGTGTTGAATTGAGTTTTGAAAGTTTGATGTGACATGTGAAATAAGAAAATTTGTTTGGTGATGAGTTTTCAAAACTTAATTCAACCTACAATTAAATATTTTTTTGGGTATAAATTCTATTTTTCTTTTTGGTAATTCCTAAACAGTAGTGCATGCAAGTTTATAAATTTTAATTAAAAAAAAACCTCCATGGTTTATGTATGAACTTTGCGGGGAAGTGGTTTGGAAATACTCTTCCGATCCTGGGGGACGCTCGTGATCCTCAAATAGACACCTGAAAAGAAATGAACACTCCAGTCGGGGGTGCCGGAATTAGTACTCCAACGGACAAATCAGTCTCTACTCTCTCTAGATTACTTGTATTTTAAGTTAAGCATACTAGTTCTCATATACCTCTTTCTGGCTGGTGTTCTACTATTTATATCTTCTCTTTCTTGGGCCTCGGGGTTGGGACCATTTTCAATCTGCCGTATAACTATTTATTTGGCTTCTTTTGTTACAAACTGCTATTCACTTGGCCCTTTGCTCAACCGGCTGTTTGGCCGAATAGGGTAGGATTTGAATGTGCAAGACGGGCTGAATGCGATGTGTA
This sequence comes from Camellia lanceoleosa, assembly GCA_025200525.1. Taxonomy (NCBI): domain Eukaryota; kingdom Viridiplantae; phylum Streptophyta; class Magnoliopsida; order Ericales; family Theaceae; genus Camellia; species Camellia lanceoleosa. The sequence goes on from CM045770.1 coordinate 530,310, forward strand.
TATTTTGACTTCCAGGTCCAACTATTTGGCTTCTCTACGGCTCTTGATATTCGGTCCCCACAAACTTCTTGATATTGACTTTTGGATATGCTATTTAATGTTGTGTTCTTTTTTGAGATTTTAGTTTCATGGTTTATATATGAACTTTTCTTTAATGTTGTAACTTTTTGTTTTGTGTCCAATGCTTTTAAGTTTTTTTTTGGGTTTTGGCTATGGTTATTTTATTTTTTGTATAAGTCTCTTTGACTGTAAGTGTTTTATGTTTTTCTATTAATTGATTATTATTGTCAATGGCAGGATTGAATTCAGTTAATGGCAGAATTCACAAAAGAGTTCAACGTTGAAAGGGGTAGTGGAGCTCATAGGGACTTCATTAAGGACTTGCGTGTTGAATTAGGAGAGACCTTTTCACACAATATTCTTGTACTTCCCGCTCAGCAGGATCCACCCACTCGATGGTTTGACATCATACTGCAAACTAACAATCATTAGATTAGGCTGAGGATTCGACGGGACAACCTTTACATGGACACCTACCAAATGGAGATTCTGAGTGGTTGGAGCTCGGGCGTACTTTTCTTACTTCTCCACATCTAATTCCCGGATCCACTTTCTTGGGTTATGATGGCAGCTACAATGCCCTGGAACGTGCTTCCGGGAAAGGTATGAACAACATAGCCCTTGGCTAGATTGCACTCGCTAATGCCGTAAATGGTCTGGCTACCTCCACGACCTCCTCTGCAAATCGCGCGAGGTCACTGATCATCGTGATTCAAATGATCTATGAATTGATTAGATTCACCCGTATCTCTAACCTTCTTGCTGCCACATTCAGCAACAATAGTTCTTTACCACCTCCTGATTGGATGTTGACACTAGTGCGTAACTGGGGGTTCCTCTCTACCACATTGCTGGAAGCCGATGCTGATCACACTGCTTTCTTCAAACTTTTGCAACCTAGCGATATGAATATCGTGTCTACTCTGGATGCGGTTGCCGCACTTGGCATCTTGCTCAGAAGCATCTAGGAATTAGAGGAGCCCTTTAGAGCCAGTGTTGAGTGACGATAATGCTGAGACCAGTGACTCCAGGGAGGCAATGATTTCATAGTCTGAGTCCTCCGAGGGTGGAGATGATGGTGACTCGAGATCTTAGAGTGGAGGTGATGTTGAGTTAGGCTCTAAAGCAGAGAGTGGCGATGATTCCGGCTCAAATTCTGGGACAAATTCAGACAGCGGCGCTGACGGAGACAGTGCCCCTGAGTCCTCTCCTCAGAGGAAGAGGACGAAGAGGGCTTCTCGAGCCTGAGACGACCAGTGCTGATTTTTGTATTTTTGCTTAGTTTCTTTTGTTTTATAGCATTAGCCCATGCATAGCTTTAGGAAGTTCTGTTTTGGTTTAAAACTTGTACTCCACTTTTGTAAAAAGCCATGATCGAAATAAAATCGACAGTTTTATGAAAAAATGTGTTGTCATTTTTTTGCATCATGAGCACCATATATGCATGAAATGGACAGGGAACTAAAATGGCCAAGAGTGTTTGATTAAAACAAGACGCTTAATCAGGTAACGAGCCAACCAACAACCAAAATACAAAATGCGATATACGACTCGATAAGCAACACAACAACAACTCAATAAACAAAACAACTCAACAAGCTTGATAAAACCAAAAGGACTTAAAACAAGACCTTAAAACACACAAAGAGCAAAAAAAAAAAAAACACATGCTTCCAACAATGTTTAGCACAAAGATGGATGGCATATCTGAGAGGAAGGGTGCCGGTCAAAGGAGAAAGGCTGCCGGCCACCAAAGTGAAGAACCTCCAGATTGTTGGCACCTAGCTTCCACTCACTGCCTTATCTTTTACAAAATGTTGAACTTCATAGTTTCTTCATTTCAGCTGCGAATTCTTCACAAATGGAGCCATTTTTCACCGAAAAGCTCTTGGATTGGATTGTAACTTTAGATGGCTCGGAAAAGATGAATTTTCGAGGTTTCGGCATAAATGCACTTTTCTCGCTAAGCCATTCTCCACTTTGTTTTATGTTCTTTCATGCCGCGGCTAGACGCCGAAACCCGATTCCACATGTCTTTAGCTTCGAGGGATAAGAGATATGCCCAACAATTGAAGAATTTTAGGCACTTATAGAATCCCAGCGCGATGAGGAAATCATACCTCAGCCTCGTTTCGGCCACATCCAAGGTTTGGGACGGATGTGTGGGTTCACAATTCATGAGTCTCTATCCTTGGTCCACGATGGAGAGTTGGATATTCCTAGTCTGATTCATCGATTTTCTGATGTTGGCGACCGAGGTAATCTTCTTTGGCAGGGTTTTAGGCAACACGCCCTTTGCTTGTGTATGCTGGCAAATTTCTTTCTTGCCCCTTGTTTCGGCGGGTTAATATTCGGCTAATTGAAGTGGCCCAAGGTTTGAAAGAGGGAAAGAGTTGCATCGGCTTGGTGCTGGCTGAGACTTTGATGGGCCTAGACACCTTCCATCGATGAGAGACCACCAAATTCGCAGGGAGTCCACTACTTCTTCAGGTAATGTTTCCCATCCTTTCTTGTATGTGTTTCTCACATCTCTCGGCACTCATGCTCTGTTTTTCTCTCAAAGCCCTTTTCTCACTTTTCTTTCAACATATATCTCTCTATTCTTTAATCTCTCTTTTCTTTCATCCCTTCCCAGGTATGGTTAATGGACAAGCTAAAGGTAGTGGACTCTTACCCCTCATACTCAGCTCGAGCATACTTTTTCCGCCAACAACTAGTGGATTTCCCGAATGAGGGATGGTGGTGCCACTGGATGTGCAACAAGTCTGCTGTTGACATCGCTTGGTGTTGCCCCTGGCTTAATCTGACTGAAATGAGCTACAACATGACTCGACAACCTCGTATTCAGCTGATCGGCTTGACACATTGTGTATTCTACTTTTCGTTCTGGTTCAGATGTAAGTTTGGACATGATCAGACTTGCCTAGAGGAGGGGGTAGAAAACCCAGCTTCATTTCCCATCCGAGGTTCACATTTGGCTAGGTATCTCACTGCTTGGAGGACGAGAGTGCTTCTGGCCCCTGCCCATAGTTTCAGTTGTGCCTTTTCTAGCGAGTGCCTGACTTGGCTCGAAGATAAGGCATAAATTAGGCCTAGTTTGGCATCAAAAGCTTCCACAAGCACAAGCGAGGAATGCAGGGGCACCTAACTTATCTATGCCCCTAGTTTATTGTTTTCATCTTTTCTTTTCAAGTTTTATGAATGTAATAAAAGCAACTTTGATTTGTATCAAGAGTTGGAGAACTTTGTATTGAAATCAATGAAATTAAGGTTGTAAGCATTGGAAAATTTCCTTTTTGTCCAAAAATGGTCTAAGTTGTAAAAGACAAAATTTGAGCAAAAATCAATTTTTATCAAAACTTTTCAAAACTATTTTCGATAAGGAACACCACTTTTCATACACGGAATCAGTCCTTGAGATGTACAACCCCGAATCAAAAGATCACAAATTGCCTCCTGACTAAATAACATTGCTCAGCACTGTAACCAACTCTCAGAATAAAGATCACAACCGAACTTTCAGATAAAGAACAGACAAAGATGACTTGACCAGACACATGGATAGGACAATTGATTTAGAGGTGTTTACGACTGAACTTCAGGATGAAGTTGTCTACGTATCCCGAAGATGGGAATCAGGCCTTACGTAGTTCGGTTCAGGTTCACTCGAGTATTAAAACTATCCTTTTGCGCTCTAACTTGTGCCTAGGTTGCCCTTTAGGGTTTTCAACCTTACGAGCTCAGTTTTTCTTTATTTCCAATTTTTCATGCTCTAATTTTCGCCTAGGTTGCCCTTTCGGGTTTTCGGCCTAGCGAGCCTCAGGGACAGTATTTCTTCAACTTGTCCATGTTGATCGATTAGGAAAATTCTAGGCCATCTAGGTCCATGAGAATAACAGTTCCACCCGATCAGATAGTTTTGATGATGCAAGGGCCAGTCCAATTGGGTCTGAACTAGCCTTTAGGGTCATGGATGGGAGCTCGGTTGTCTTTCAGCACCAAATCCCTTTCTTTGAGATTTTGGGACTTAACTTTCTTGTTAAAAGCCCTGACAATCCTGCGTTGATAACCCTGAACATGGTACAATGCTTTCAGCCTTCTCTCATCAAACAACATCAGTTCTTTGAACCTCTTCTGTTGCCAATCCGCCTCTACTATCTGACACTCTGCCATAACTTGCAGTGACAGGACTTCTATTTCGATTGGCAGAACAACTTCCATCCCATAGACAAGAGAATAAGGAGTTGCCCCTGTAGACGTCTGGATTGAAGTTCTATAGCCCCAGAGTGTGAATGGCAATTTGTCTGGCCAGTCCCTGTAGGTCTTAACCATCTTCTGTAGAATATGCTTAATGTTCTTGTTAGCAGCCTCAATAGCTCCGTTGGTTTGCGGCCGGTATGTAGATGACTTACGAAAAGCCACATTGTATTTCTCTAACAAGTCGATCACTTCCTTTGTGAAGTGGGAACCAGTATATGATATAATCTCCTTTGGGACCCTGTAGACACCGCATTTTGACCAGCCCTAAGAATTGGGCGCTTTCTGTTGATTACCCGATGATGATAATTAGAATGTGTTTCTCACAGAATCCTCAACAAGAAAAATAGAATTTGAGCTTTAATCCTAACCTTTACACAATTTTTTGGCCAAACTATTTTAGACCTTAAAACCCTCTTTTCAAAATAATTTGTTTTTTTGTTGTTTCTACGATGTTCTGAGACTCCCATTTCGATTAAAATATTACACTTTTCAGTAAACTGAGTAAGGACAGAGTGGAAATAAATGGAAAGGAGGTGAACTCTTTGAAAAAAATATTTAAAAACATCTTCTTTATAGGTTTGGATTTGAAGGAAATAGGAGGGGATGAAAGAAAACTAGTTTAGGAAAATAATGAGCATCAAATCATTAAGAGGGAAATGAACAGTCTTTACTAAATTCGGCATATCTCTTTGTATAGTTAGAATTTAATTGTGAGGCCACCACCATTGGAAATTAGACTTCTGGGGCTTCAATTTAGGCTCAAGAACCACCTAAAACCCAGTCCATATGAAGGAGATATGCCCATTTGAAGTTGGGTTTAAGAGCAGATTTTGTTGACCTGGGCCCGGGGGAAATGAACAGTCTTCACTAAATTCGGCATATCTCTTTGTATACTTGGAATTTAATTGTGAGGCTACTATCATTGGAAAGTAGACTTCTGGGGCTTCAATTTAGATTCAAGAACCACCTAAAACCAAGTCCATATAAGGGAGATATGCCCATTTGAAGTTGGGTTTAAAAGCAGATTTTGTTGACCTAGGCCCGAGAGAAATGAACAGCCTTCACTAAATTAGGCATATCTCTTTGTACACTTGGAATTTAATTGTGAGACTACCGCCATTGGAAAGTAGACTTTTGGGGCTTCAATTTAGACCCAAAAACCACCTAAAACCAAGCCCATATGAGGGAGATATGCCCATTTGAAGTTGGGCTTAATAGCAGATTTTGTTGACTTGGCCCAAAATAGCAGCAGCCCCGTTTTTTTTGGTTTTAGTTCGGTTGGGACACCCATTTGAGCCATTTTTTGATCCATTCAAGTGCACCCACTCATCCTCTAACATCCCCACTCGTCATCTACACATCCCACCATCTCCCCTCATTATCCACTTTCATAATTACACTCCACCATCTACTTTCATGATCACATCCCATCATCCCCACTCACCATCCATTTTCATAATTACATCCTACCATCCCCACTCACCATCTACGTTCATAATCACATCCCACAATCTCAAGTCATAATCCATTTTCCTAAAGCAACCACACCATCACCATTCATCATTCACCTCCATTTTACATTGTCCCCCATTAACTCCACTTTGTCTTCCACCATTGCCTATTTGCATTGGCTATATAATGAGAGCTCTAGTCTTGAATTGAGGAGGATTTGAAGAAGAGAAGGGTAGGGAGAGAATGCTAAAATTGTGTTAGAATTTGAGAGAAAAGAAGTCTTAAAAACAAGAGAATTGTTTTGCCAAACTAGTGAAGTTACATAGCCTCTTACATCTCATCTTCCCTTGTCAAAAATCACTCAAAGCCTTAACCAAAGAGAGAGTATTCTTTCCAAGAATAGAGTGATCATACACTTGTTCAAAACCGTCATTTTAAGCTCAAATTCCAAGCTTTTGAATTGAGGATTAAGATCATAATTCACAACCTTGAGGGTGATCAAGAAGAAGTTTGAAAATCAAGAAGTTCAATCCTTCTTTGCAAGATGAATTTTTAATTCTTTCATTTTTCTTTCATGTTTTTATCTTATATTTATTTTCTTATGTTAGTTTCATATTATGTTCTATCTTATATTTATTTTCTTATTTTAATTTCATATTACTTTTGTTGTAATCTTGCATATTCTATCCCATATTTATTTTCTTGTTTTAGTTTTGTAGTAGTTGTGTTTTTTTGTGTTCTTATTTTAATTTCACAATCTTGCATGTTCTATTTTATATTTGTTTTCTTGTTTTAGTTTCATAGTAGTTGTGTAGTAATCTTTCATTTCCTAGGTTAAAGCTATCCTCTTATATTAGTTTCATATTAGTTTTGTTTTAATCTTACATATTCTACCTTATATTTGTTTTCTTAATTTAGGTTCATGTTAATTTTGTTATAATTTTGCACTTTCTATTTTTGTTTCCTTGTTTTAATCTAACCGGTAGTAGTTAGTCAAGCCAGCTACATATTTCTTGTTTGTTCCTTTTCTTGGTTTTGGCAACAAGACAGGTTTTGCTAGGCCCAGTTGGCTGGCCGACCTATTTGGTTGGCCGGTTAGCTTCTTTTGGACAAGACGGTATTGTCTTCCGATCTTAGCCAACTTCTGGTGGTTTCCAAGGCACATGAAGCGTTTTCTTTCATTTATTTTATTTTGAGTGTTTTGCGAGGTTTTTTTTATTTTTTTTATTTTGTTGTAATATTCTCCTCATCCCTCTGTAATTTGGTTTGTAATTATTCTTTCAAGTGTTGTAATAATTCCCCATCCCCGCTTCTTTCTATCCCATTCTTTTACTTGCTTTCCTTATTTGTACATAAACATCATATTTATTTTTCATCATATTCATGCTTTGCATCCATGTTTCATGCATCTTGATTCGTCTAAGTTTGCATTTATGGATTTAATCAATTCCTATGTGATTCTATACGCTACCTCATGTTATTGAGATGATTCACATGCCATATTTTAGAAGCCGAATCTTTAGTGCATCTCATGAGTGAATTGCATTAGGATTCTGTCTATAAGATCATGCATATTTTACTAACTTTGTTTTGTAACTGTTCGAGGGACGTCGGTCAATCTGTGAGTTTTTATGCTTTAGCATCCCATTTGTGTGTGATTTTCTTACTATGTGTTAGTATTCTACCATGAAGCTACTTGCTTACTTGATATAACTATATGAATGCCTGTGGATGAAGGCTTATTGTTTGAATTGGAATAATTCAATAAGTGTACGTTTTAAGCCCACTTTACAGTGGCAAATTCACAAACTTTAAGCCCACTTTGTCAAGTGGCAAATTCAAACCCTTTTCGAAAAACAAACATGAAATTGAATTGTTCCAATTTGAGCAAACTAGTTTATACTTGTATGCTTCATATAGTAAATTTTAGGATTTATTCAATAATCAGAACATGAACATATAAAGAAAATAAAAAGTCATATCATGGTTTAGTAGAGGCCGATCTTTTGATCGGGTGAGCGGGGGTGCTCATTATTGACCTTCCCCTCTCATACCTAAGGTTCCAAGCCAAGCATCCTTGTTACTTTAACAAAGGGCCTTGGCACTAAGTCATGGGTTTCCTAATTTCCCAAAATATTAGGTGGCGACTCTGAGATCTGATGACGCAGTCCATTTTTGACAAAACTGCAATAAAATGGATTTTCAATAAAAGTTGCCAAATCTGGACTCTCATCTATGTTTCACATTGCACTCGTGAGACTTGAGATCAAAGAGATCTTGGGAGTCCGAACTGTTTAACGCGCGCGGGTACCCCCCGGGCATGTTACAGACCCCATAACAGTAAATGATGTTGTTTCGAATGAACTTAGCCATACGTGCTGCTTTCAACACTATATAAGACAGAGCTTCCACCCACTTTGTAAAGTAGTCAATTGCCACCAGAATGTATTCATGCCCATTTGACCCTTTCGGTGTGACTGCGCCGATGACATTGATTCCCCGGACTGAGAAAGGCTATGGTGAAGTCATGTTGTACAGCTTCGATGACGGGATATTCATATGATTGGCATGAATTTGGCATTTGTGGTATCGCCGAACAAAATTGATACAATCCTCCGCCATAGTAGACCAGTAGTAACCTTGTCTGAGAATCTTTCGGCTAACATTACCCCGTTCATGTGTGCTCCGCACTCTCCTCCATGGATGGCCTCCATCAGGCGCCTTGATTCCGTTGCTTCGACACACAACTTGTGCATTCCCAGATGACCCCTCTTGTACAGTTTACCTCCGCAGATGATAAACTGAATGGCCATTCTCCGTATTGCCCTCTTGTCTTTGGCATTTGCCCCTGGTGGATGAACCTCATTTTCTAAGAAGTTCCAGATATCATAGTACCAAGGGTTTTGATCTTGCGCTTCATCTATTGCGCCAATAGTCTCGTAGGCTGGCGTATACCTCTGCTCAATGATGATCGGATGCATCTGGACTCAAAGCGAGATGTCTATCATGGATGATAGAGTTGATAAAGCGTCAGCAAACCTGTTGTTCTCTCTCAGTAGATACGTAAAAGTCAAATTTTCAAACCTAGGAATCTGAACGTCCAGGGTCTAGTGATAAATCTTCATCTTTTCTTCTTTAACCTTCCAGTCTCCATTTGTTTGAGAAACAACTAGGTTTGAGTCCTCGATGACGTCTAACCTTTTTGCCCCTAGTTCCAGGGTGGCTTCCAAACCAGTGATACACGCCTCATATTCTACTTCATTGTTAGATACCTTGAATCGGAGTTTGAAGGCTAAAGGTATATGGGAATTGTCAGGTGCAATTAGCAACACACCTATTCCATAACCGTATTGATTAGACGTTCCGTCAAAGTACATTGTCCAAATCTCTTCCTCGACTTGTAGGATAGCTTCATCTGGGAATAGGTATTTTACCGTTTCATCCCCTTCCACTGGGTGATCTGCCAGGAACACCGTTGCTACTCTCTCCTTGACAGACTTGCTAGTAACATACTTTAGGTCCAATTTAGAGAGAAGAAGCAACCAACGAGCTAGCCTACCCGTAAGCGCTGGTTTCTCAAAGAGATATTTGATGGGATCTAATCTCGAAACCAGAATTACGGAGTGAGCTAATAAGTAGTGCCTCAACTTCCTGGTAGCCCATACCAAGGCTAAGCAAGCCTTCTCCAACGGGGTGTAGCGAGTCTTGTAGTCTAGCATTTTCTTACTCAAGTAGTAGATGGCTTTCTCCACCTTATCCTTAGATTCCTGAGCAAGCATGCATTTCATCGTTGTGTTGGTGATTGACAGATACAGAATCAAGGGCTTCCCTGGCTCTGGCAGCGACAACACAGGCGTATTCTGAAGATACTACTTGATTTGCTCAAAAGCAACTTGACATCGATCATCCCATCGAAATTTCTTTCCTTTCTTCAAGAGACCAAATAGTGGTTCACAAGCCAAGATTAATTTAGAAATAAACCATTTTATGAATTGCACTTTACCCAGAAAGCCTCGCTTCTCCTTTTCAGTCCTTGGTGGTGGCATTTCTAAGATGGCCTTGATTTTGGAAGGATCTACCTCAATGCCCCTCTGTGTGATCAAGAAACCTAACATTTTTCCTGTTGTTACGCCGAAAGTACACTTCTGTGGATTCAACCTAAGTTTGTATTCTCTGATCTGTTAAAAGAATTTCTTTAAGGCGGTGTAGTGGCCCCCTCTTTCTTTGTACTTGACAATCTTGTCGTCCATATACACCTCGACCTCTTTATGGATCTATCATGCAGAATTGTGGTTGCAGCCCTTTGATAGGTAGCTCCAGCATTCTTTAGCCCAAACAGCATCACCCTATAGCAGTAGGCTTCCCATGGCGTAGTGAAAGTAGTTTTCTCTCTATCCTCAGGCGCTATCAGAATTTGGTTATACCGGGAAAATCCATCCATGAAAGAGAGCAATGCATGGCCTAAGGTGAAGTCTACCAATTCTGCAATATGTGGCAGGGGAAAATATCCTTCGGACTAGCCTTATTCAGATCACTAAAGTCGACACAGACTCTGATTCGACCATCCTTCTTTGGGACTGGAACAATGTTGGCCAACCACGTTGGATATTCAGACACAAGTTAGAACCCTGCCTCAATCTGTTTGGTAACTTCTTCCTTAATCTTCAATGCCCCATCCGGGCATATTCTCCGTAACTTCTATTTGATGGGTCAGGCCTCAAGGTTAAGAGGGATCCGATGCTGTATAATCTCAGGATCGATTCCAGGCATGTCTTTGTAGGACCACGCGAAAACATATTTGAAATCTTTTAATAAAGTGACTAAGCACTCGCGCTCTTCCGAAGACAATGTGGACCCGATCTGGACCAGACACAGATCCTTCTCAGTACCCACATTAAAAGTAATGATTTCTTCAGCAAGGGGTTTTGTAAATCTCTCATCCTCTTAATTAATCAAAATTTTCAAAACCAGAGGAAGGCCTCATCATTTTCATTAAAATTTTAAAAGTCCTGATCAATGCAATAAACAAGTGGCATAGAGAAAGACTCAGAATCTACAGTGGCATTCTCATTCACAAGGTCAAGCTCATCCAGTTCTTCAGTTATAACCGACTCAAAAATAAAAGAAAAAGACAACCTAGACAAGACCTTGGCATTCGGGTTATCACCCGCAGGAATACCAGACTCTAACTCAGCAGAACCGAAATCTAATTCTGACCCCACAGACTCTGTGGAATTAGATTTTGGCTCACTGCCCACCTCAGAACTACAAGATAGGTAGCTCTCCCCAGTTGCCAAATGAGAGATGGTATGTCAGATGCATCAAAAATGTTGCTAGAAGGGTTCACACCCAGTTGGTCCCCGATCATGAAAATGGTCAGGTTATCCGCCAAGCTCTCTAAGTCGATCGAAGGATCTGAAAGGAGACATGCTAATGCTGCCCCTACTTCAAGCTCACTGCTGTCCAGATCACTTTCTATGCTCCACTCAGCTTCAGTAGTAAGTTTAGCCTTTCCCTTTGTATCACTGTCTTGCAGTTGCAAGTCAAAGAAAATTTCAAAGCCAGGAACACCCTGTTTCTTAAAATTCAACCAGGGTTCGGGAAAGCCGCAAAATGGGAAGTCTTCACCTTCCTGAACAAAATGACCATTCAGGGTTCCCCGGATCGGTCTGTGCATAAGCTTATAGCACTTCCTAGTTTGCTTGGCTCTGGCTCTGGCTGCCATCTCTTTTCCTTTCCTAACCCAATCCTCTTTGGTGGGCATATAGCCAAGACCAAAGGCATGCGGATTATGTGGCACATCGGCCGGTGCTGTGACGCCCTTCCGGCCACTCCTTTCCAACCCTTTTCTTGGCATATGTCAGAGTTTATTCATGAAATAGATCGATTGGGCATTGATATACAAGCTGTCATCAGCTGCCAAGATGTTCTGCACTGCCTAGGCCTCAGCCAGGGTAAATCCTAAGAGGAATACATCCTTCTCGCCATGAACAATTTCCAGCACCGGCGTAGTTACCACTGGCGAAGGACGTATAGATGAATTTCCAAACACAATAGCCACTCCCTTTCCATGAGGGTATTTCAGCATTTGGTGGAGGGTAGTGGAGACAACTTTTACTTGGTGTAGCCATTACTTTCCCAGCAATAGATTGAAAGTGGCTGGCATATCCAGGACATGGAACTTAATATTCTATTGAGCAGGGCCCACTTGAACTCTGATCTGTACTGTGCCCATAACCTCTCTGCTCGTATTGTCATACGCCCGAATCACCTAGGCTGTAGGCACAAAATCTGGTGGTTTTAGACCGATGGCATAGGCTGTACGAGATGGATAGATGTTGATTGCTAACCCGGTGTCGACTAATACCACTGGGACGCACTTTTCTCTACACTCCACTGATATGTACAGAGGTTTGTTATGTAGTGAGCCTTCTGGCGGTAATTCTTTCTCGGAAAAGGTTAGGGTTGGACTAGCACCTCCTGGAAAACTAACCCCACAAGTTGTTTAGGGGCGGTGTCAATGGACAGTTGGGTTTTATCCATTGCTGATAGCACAGCTTGTCGATGCACTCGAGAAGCCATATGTAGACCCTAGATTGAAATATCGGCCTGAATTTTCTTCAATTGTTTCAGCACCGCCTCTACTTTCAACTACTTTTCCTTCTGCTTCTCTACCTCTTTATCTTTCGGGGAGGCTTCAGCTTGGTCCAAGTGCAGGGGCTTGAAATACTGCCCACTCCTCGTCATATGGTTAATCTCTTCGAAGTACCAAGTATTGTCTGGAAGGTCCTCACCCCAATTCTCGTTAGTGTGGGCCAGGCGTAGATCACCATCTTCCCACCATATACCTCCTACAACCAACAAACAATTGTCGAGTTCCGGTCTGATCATTCTCTCATCAGAAATATCCCCCTCAAGGTGTTGAGCTGTTTCGGCTTTCTGTTTGTTTTCACTCCTTTCTTGTTCAAACCACTTCAACGTGGCTTCCTGTTCTGTATCTACTGTACTCATGACGCCTAGTTCTTGAGCTAAATTCTTGATATCGGTGCTCTCCGACAATTGTCCCTTTTCCTCGGCCATTCCGGCCACTACAGCTGTTCTTGCTTCATTTTCTTCAAGGTTTGGTTCAGTTCCTTCCTCTTGGTTAGGTTCATCACTAAGCCACCCGGAGTTGTCCATCGACCCATTCAGATCAAACCAATTAATCTGCACGTCCCCCTGATCTTGTTCGTCATAGAACTATAGATTGTCTAAGTCCTCTTCTAGCTCTGTAACATCATCCAGTCCCTGACTTGGGCCATCCTCTCTAACCACATTGACCTCCGCTGTTGTTGGGAATACCACTTCGGGCTTGGCCTGATCAACTAGCACAATGTAACTGCACAGGTCATATACCTCATCAGATAAGTCTGTAGAGCTTTCAGGTAATGAATTGACACTCTCCTCCAAGGCTAACCTCCCTCATTCTGCCACTGTCATAACCACAGGTTCAGGTTGAAGTATGGACGTGTCCATCATGCACAAGTCTGTACTTTCAGGAATGAACACGGCCAGTTTGGGTAGGTGGGAAAAGGTAATATATACGCTGGGGTCATATGAGATGGCCAATGTATGTATTAAGTTTAAGTGCCGGGGTAGAGGAACTTGGTTGCGGGTTGGAAGAGGGTTAGTGGTTACATTTGCCTTTTGGAGTGGTGCTATCACCTTGTTATCAATGAGATCTTGAATCTCATGATGCAGCCTGCAGCATTGGTTGGTGTCGTGACCGTGCTACTGGTGAAATGCACGGTATTTAGCCGAGTTGTGTTTAGGTGGGAGAGGATCATGTAGTAGGCGTTGTTTTAACAGCTTAAGATGCCTGTAGACCGCTCGAACTCGCTCCGCATGCCCTTTTTTCGGAGAGGGCGCGAATTGGGTCTTAGCTACTACAGTTCGGACTCCTGTCACGGTTCTGAATCTAATTTCACAAAGTGCCATGTAAGACCGATAAATCACCAAAGAGTCCAATCCGGCAAATTATTTTGGAAAATTAGATTTTAAATCAAATTATGCCAAACTGGACTGCTTTGCCAGATTACAAAGTCACCACCTAAATATTTTATTTTGGGAAATTTAGGAAACCCTGACTCGTGCCAAAGGCCACGTGTCCGTCATCACCAAAGTTGCCTCTGCTCGGGAACTTGGGTACGCGAGGGGAAGGTCCTAAAATGAGCACCCCCGCTTGCCCGATCAAAGATCTGCCTCTACTAAATATGATATGTTGTTTTATAAACACATGTGTTCTTATTCTGGTTATTAGCTAACTTACTATGTGATGCGCACAGCAAACAAGTATAGACTCAATCGCAAGAATTGGAACAAAACATTTCATGTTTGTTTTTGAAAATGATTTTCGAACATATTCACAAGGTGGAGTTTCATCTCTCTAGAGCTTGGTGCAAGTTTCTGAGATCAATTACAAACAGAGGTAAATCGGGGCGTCGCGAGGGATTTCCGAACAAGGCGACTCGAGCATGCATGCATCCTTTGTCATCCAAAGCAGAGCTGAGGCAACCTATATCATATAGTTTGCATGCTTCTTTAATTGCTAACTTAGTTTATTTGTTAATTAGTTAGAGTTGTGTAATAATTAGCTGTAGTTCGCCATTCATTTCGTTGTGTAATAACTAGTTTAATTAGATTAGCTTAGATTAGCTAGTTGGTTCTGTATTATTCATTCGGACCCTCCTCCGAGAGGGCAATGGTGTAAATAAGTGTGCGCGTGTGTGATGCATGTCTTCCAACCCCCACTTCTTTCTCCCTTTTATTTACTAGCTTATGATGGTTAGTTTTAGGGCATGTTTCAATTAGCATCCTTATGCTTGCATGTTCGCATTCATTCATCTGTCCTGCATGCACCGGGCTCGGCGCATCATACTAACTGCATTGTATTTCAATTCCTGTTTGAATACATGTATCAAGTTGCATTTCACATGACATTTTAGAATAGCCGAGCCTATCTTAGTTGCATTTTGTATGTGTTGCATTAGGCATTCTTGACATAGCTAGGATCATGCATTGATTTCTAACATAGCTTTTGTTTTAGCTCAGAGTACTCAGTGAGTGTTTATGCTTTAGCATCCTTGCATGTGTGTGAGTGACTGCCATGATAGCATGCTTGCCATTAGGCTAATTGCTTATGTGATATAACTGCCTGATTGCCTGTGGGTGAAGGTTGGATTATTTGAATTAGAACAATTCATTGATTGCAAGTTTTAAGCCCACTGGAGAGTGGCAAAATCATGTTTTCCTAAGCCCACTTGAGGGAGGCAAAATCCACATTTTAGTCTACTTCCGAGTAGCAAACCATTTTAAAAAACAAACATGAGATGTTTTGTTCCAACTTAGGCAATCCAGTCTATACTTGTATGCTGTGCGCATCACATAGTAATTCTCAGTTAATAACTGGAATAAGAGCACATGTGTTTTCAAAAACAAGATATCATGTTAGTAAAGGCCGATCTTTGATCGGGCGAGCGGGGGTGCTCATTGCATGACCTTCCCCTCTCATACCCAAGTTCCCGAGCTGAGGCAACTTTGGCGATGATGGACACATGGCCTTAGGCATAAGTCAGGGTTTCCTAAATTTCCCAAAATAATAAAATATTTAGGTGGCGACTCTGTATCTGGCAAAACAGTCCATGTTTGGCACTTCTTTCTAAAAATTAGTTTTTCAAAACGATTTGCTGGATTTGGACTCTTTGGTGATTTATCAATCTCGTATTGCACTTTGCAAGATCAGATTAAGAACCGTGACATTGAGTCCGAACTGTAGTGAGCCTAATGAACAAAACAGAATTTTCCCGGGATGTTCAGGTGCGTCTACAGCTCGGCTATCTAAGATGGCATATGAATGCGACAATTGATACATGTATTCAAATAGGAATTGAAATACATTGCGGTTTGATTGATGCACTGAACTCGGTGTATGCAAGACCAATGAATGGATGTAAACATGCAAGCATAATGTATGCTAATTGAAACATGCCCTAATCTAACCATCAAAAGCGGGTAAATAAAAGGGAGAAAGACGTGGGGTTAGAAGACATGCACACACACACACGCACGCTTATTACAACATTTTTTCCTCTCGAAGGAGGGTCCAAATAAACAAGCCAACTAGCTACACTAATTAAGCTAATTATTACAAACCAACTATTTAACTAACTATTCTAGCTAATTAATTGTGGTTGATGTGGTTTGGAAATACTCTTCGAATCCTGGAAGACGCCAATGATCCTCTTCTAGTCACCTGCAAAAATACAAACTCCGGTCGGGGGTGCCGGAATTAGCACTCCGACGGACAAGTCAGTTCCCCTCCAGAAAGCTTGCTTACTAAGTTTTTAGAAGTGTTTTCTTACATACCTTTATTAGTCTGAAGCTCTTATATTTATAGTCATTTTTCAGCCTCGGGACCTGGGTCTACTTTTCCTTCTGTTTGTGTACTCTTTCATTTATCCTAACACGCTTCTTCCGGTATATTCGGCCCAAATATCCTACTCGGCATCTTGGCAGAACAGAAGGGAGCCGTCCAACACCCGGCTCCCTGTGCGCATCAGGCTTCGGCCCCTTAGTTACTCGGCCCCCACAATTGCCCCCCAAGCATCTTGTTAACGGCAGTTGAACGAGGTGCTTGGCTCTGATTTTCAAATTCTACATACTGAAGTTCTTGGGGCTTCGACTTATTACGCGGTTGTTTAATTACTCCCCCTTGAATCGTCAGCCTCGCACTCCGCCCTTCGTGTTCATGATTTATGACGCCGCCGCTAGACCGCTCTTCTAACTATCCTTGCACCCTCCATCTGCGATACTCTTCACTTCAGAAGTTTTTTTTTTTTTCTCAACTCTGAGCTTTTCCTAATTTGTTTACTCCGTCACAGATTCTTACAATCAATAGATTATGGCAAAATATTTAAGAGACCTTCTTTCCCCGGGTCGAGTTGTTGATTTTAGACGTCATTTCTCCATCCCTGACGATGTCCACTTATCGTTAGTGGCTGACCGCGCTCTCGACATGGAGAGTGAGGAAGAAACCTCGATTGTCTTTCCCCTTCTGTCGATCGCAGAGGGGGGAGTTCGCTTTCCCCTTCACCCGCCATCGAGGGTTGTTCTTCGCCATTGGGATTTGATTCCTTCCCAGCCCAATGTAAATTTCTTTAGAATTATAATGGGGGTCGTAGCGCTGAACCGTCGCCTTGGTATAAATCTTGGCGTCCTTGCCATTCGGCACTGTTACGCTCTGGCCAGATCTTCTGGTCGGCACGGACGTTACTTCCTCAGGGCAAAGGACACAGATCATCAGTTGATCACTATGCTTTCCAGCTCTGGAAAACGAGTCGACGACGTTATGGTCGTTGTCCGTGGCAACTGGGAATTCGGCGCGGGGGAGGATCGCGTCGATCCTATTCCTAGACGTAGGGGCGAACCAGGTCGCCGAATGTCCTTTTACTGATATTGAACATTTGTATCTGCCTTACCCTATTTTCTTGACCCTCACGGCTTATCTTATGCAGGGAACGAGTTGAAAAAAGTCCTAGCTTCAACCGACGACGTCGTTCTTTCGGACATCAGAATTGCTCTTAATTATTTCGGCCGTCGCAGTCTTTATAAGCAGGGTAGGGCGGCTCACGTTCTGCTTTGCTACGAGCCTACGTATACGACCTTTTCGGCTGCGGAAAATATTCCGATTCCGAAAGGGGAAGATTTTCTCGTCGCTCGTATTTTGTCCGACTTCAAAAATTTGAGGCAGATAGGATTTGAAGGGTACGATTTGGAGAATACGGAGGTAGCCGAAACTGCCGCATCAGATCACTCGGAGGCCGAATCTGAGGAGGTATTGGATTCCGACGATTCTCCTGCTTTGGTGCGGGGGACCGTTCCTGTCGACGACGCTCTTCAACGAACAGATAACCCTTCCGCCTCAGATTCTGTTGGCATGGCTGGGTTAAGCCTGGCAAAGCTTGCTAAGAAGGCGAATGCGGAGAGGTTGGCCGCAAGGAGAGTAGCGGAGGGCCTTTCAACCGAACCGCCCACTGCTGAATCTCAGCGTTCGCTCCTAGTTACTGAATCGAAATCCTTGCAAATTGCTGGGGAAGTGGCAACGAGTAAGGGTGTCAATCCACGCCGTCGGGAAGCCGTTCAGAAGTTGAGGGAACGTCGAGAAACGCCTAGGGATCATGAGGTCGGTTCGTAAGATCGACGCAAACGTCCTCGTATGGTGGGACCAGGTGAGGTCGTGCCCTTTGTGATCCGACCGATGGTGAGAAATGTGCCGGTTCCATCGGATGCCTCAAGACTTAATGACCTAGAGGTCGCGTTCGGCGTGGCAACGTCTTTGTCCTTACCGTCTGATACGGAGGCTTTCCGGCTCGAACCAGATCCGAATGCGACAATGTTGGCCGCGCAGTCGGCCCTTTTGGTGTGTATTCTGATTTTCCTTCATTCAAACGTTGTTCGCGTTATGCTTGTTTTGATTCGTTCTTTTGCAGGCCGTTGGTAGGATAGCCGATGTGGGCCGCCGCCATCTCGACGCCGTCAAGGAGATTAGTCGCTTGCGAGAGCAGGCGGAGGGCCGGAGGAAAAGGGCCGAGGACGAGTTTTTAAGAGCGAACTGGGAAGCTTCTCGGGCAGAGGCTGCGGTGGAGAAAGCTCGTGATGCGGATAGGTTGAGAGCGGAGGCCGATAAGAAGGCCGACGACTTGGAAGCTGCACTTTGCTTATCCAAGAAAGCCGTTGCTGGTCTAGAGGCCGAGTTGGCTGAGGTGAAAGCGGCGAAAGAGAGCGCCGAGTCAAAATTTTTCGAAGCCGGGAAAGAGGCTGGGCTCGCCGAGTCTGTTGAACAGGTAACCCGGTTTGAGAATCGGGGATTCAAACATGGTTGGCGCAAGGCCCTTTCTGCAGCTGGCGTTTCGCTGAATGTGCCAATACCGTATGAGCAAGTGGACATCGATCCATTGGAGACTGATTCGAGGATTGATGTTTATGATACAAGATTTCTCGTCGTGTGGTTTTCGGTATTTTGTGTTTATGATACAGCAATGGACGATACCTTTTGTAATTATAAGATGTTAGCAATTTACGCGCAATGTGATGATGTTTCCGTAGTTTTATGGTGACTGTTTATTTTTGTAATTTATACAATGTTAAATCAATTCAAAACAAATATGCCGGTTCCCTGGGATGGCTCGGCTCGAGCGTGGAAGGTCTAGTTCGCACAGACTAGATCTGCCCTTGCGTTGGCTAGGGCGCGTGTTAAAAGCCGAATAGTTCACGCTCGAGGGTCGGCCGAAGCATCATTAGGCGAATAGATTAATAACCGCTTGCGTTGGATCGTGCTCGGCGTTAAAAGTTTAATAGTTCACGCCGAGGGTCGCCGAGGCATCATTAGGTATTAGGCGAATAAATTAATAAATGCCTTCGCGTTGGATCGTGTTTCGGCGTTAAAAGCCGAATAGTTCACGCCGAGGGCCGCCGAGGCATCATTAGGTATTAGGCGAATAGATTAATAAATCGCTTCTGCGTTGATGTGCTCGGCGTTAAAAGCGAATAGTTCACGCCGAGGGCCGCCGAGGCATCATTAGGTATTAGGCGAATAGATTAATAAATCGCTTGCGTTGACGTGCTCGGCGTTAAAAGCCGAATAGTTCACGCCGAGGGTGGCCGAGGCATCATTAGGTATTAGGCGAATAGATTAATAAATCGCCTTGCGTTGGGTTTGCTCGGCGTTAAAAGCGAATAGTTCACGCCGAGGGCTGGTCGAGGCATCATTAGGTATTAGGCCGAATAGATTAATAAATCGCTTGCGTTGGATCGTGCTTTCGGCGTTAAAAGCGAATAGTTCACGCCGAGGGTGGCCGAGGCATCATTAGGTATTAGGCGAATAGATTAATAAATCGCCCTGCGTTGGGCGTGCTCGGCGTGTCGTTACATTTTATTCTAATGTTTAGGCACTTATCACAATATTTTGCATCACGCGGCGTTATCGTTCAGAAATGCCCCAAAGCGCGCTGCCGTCACTCAGTGTCATGTACCTAAGGGGCTCGAGTCCGGACTCATTCTCGCCGAGGTTTCATGCACTGAGGGCTCAATCCGAGACTTATTCTCGCCAATCGTGACATCCACGAAGGGCGCCCGAATCCGGAGACTTGTTCGCCCCGAGGTTTCATGCACCAAAGGCCCGAACCGAGACTTATTCGCCCCGAGGTTTCATGCACCAAAGGCTCAATTCGGAGACTTATTCTCGCCAATCGTGACATCCACGGCGGGCGCCCGAATCCGGAGACTTGTTCGCCCCGAGGTTTCATGCACCACAGGCTCGAATCCGGAGACTTATTCTCGCCAATCGTGACATCCACGGCGGGCGCCCGAATCCAAGCTTGTTCGACCGAGGTTTCATGCACCAAGGGGCTCGGTCGGAGACTTGTTCGCCCCGAGGTTTTAAGCACCAAAGGCTCGACCGGAGACTTGTTCGCCCCGAGGTTTCATGCACCGGAGGGGCTCAATCCGAGACTTATTCTGGCCAATCGTGACATCCACGAAGGGCGCTCCGAATCCGGAGACTTGTTCGGCCCTGAGGTTTCATGCACCAGAGGGGCTCCGAATCCGGAGACTTATTCTGGCCAATCGTGACATCCACGAAGGGCGCTCCGAATCCGGAGGCTTGTTCGACCCTGAGGTTTCATGCACCAAAGGGGCTCCGAATCCGGAGACTTGTTCGGCCCTAAGGTTTTAAGCACCAAAGGGGCTCCGAATTCGGAGACTTATTCTGGCCAATCGTGACATCCACGAAGGGCGCTCCGAATCCGGAAGCTTGTTCGACCCTGAGGTTTCATGCACCAAAGGGGGCTCCGAATTCGGAGACTTGTTCGGCCCTGAGGTTTTAAGCACCAAAGGGGCTCCGAATTCGGAGACTTATTCTGGCCAATCATGACATCCACGAAGGGCGCTCCGAATCCGGAGACTTGTTCGGCCCTGAGGTTTCAAGCACCAAAGGGGCTCCGAATTCGGAGACTTATTCTGGCCAATCGTGACATCCACGAAGGGTGCTCCGAATCCGGAGACTTGTTCGGCCCTGAGGTTTCATGCACCAGAGGGGCTCCGAATCCGGAGACTTATTCTGGCCAATCGTGACATCCACGGGCGCCCGAATCCGGAGGCTTGTTCGACCCCGAGGTTTCATGCACCAAAGGCCCGAATCCGAGACTTGTTCGCCCTAAGGTTTTAAGCACCAAAGGCTCCGAATCGGAGACTTATTCTCGCCAATCGTGACATCCACGGCGGGCGCCCGAATCCGGAGACTTGTTCGGCCCTGAGGTTTCATGCACCAAAGGGGCTCCGAATTCGGAGACTTATTCTGGCCAATCGTGACATCCACGAAGGGCGCTCCGAATCCGGAGGCTTGTTCGACCCTGAGGTTTCATGCACCAAAGGGGCTCCGAATCCGGAGACTTGTTCGGCCCTGAGGTTTCATGCACCAAAGGGGCTCCGAATCCGGAGACTTGTTCGGCCCTGAGGTTTCATGCACCAAAGGGGCTCCGAATCCGGAGACTTGTTCGGCCCTGAGGTTTCATGCACCAAAGGGGCTCCGAATTCGGAGACTTGTTCGGCCCTGAGGTTTCATGCACCAAAGGGGCTCCGAATCCGGAGACTTATTGGACTTTGAAATGTTGAGCTTAAACATGTGAAAACGCGAGATCTTGGATTTACGAGGATATTGTGTACAAATATCAAGCCCACAGGTCGGGTCATTGATAAAATTTTCGTAGATGTGTTGAATTCCACGCCGCGTGTGTTTCTCCCGACATGTCCGACAACCGATATGCCCCTGTTCTCGCAATGAATCTATTTGATAGGGGCCCTCCCAGTTCGGACCAAGCTTTCCATCGGTCGGCCTCCGATCGGCCGGTAGCACCTTCTTCAGGACCAGTTCTCCTGGATTGTAGCGTCGCAGCTGGACTCGCCGATTGTATGACTTGGCGAAGTCACGATAGCGAGCCATGGATGCCAAGGCACGATCTCTTCGTTCTTCAATCGATCCAGTCCAAAGCAAGCATCATGTCATTTCGACCCGGTCAAGGCTTGCGATCCGAGGGTTGGTAGGCCGATCTCGGGGTAAGATTGCACGGGTTCCGGCACAAGGCAAACGGTGTTTCTCCGTGGATCGCCTTGGTGTTGTTCGATGGGCCCATAGTACACTTGGCAACTCTTCGACCCACTTGCCCTTGGCACTTTCCGACCTCTTTTGATGCCGCCCAAGATGGACTTGTTCAAGCTTCCGCCGACCGTTACTTTTGGGGGTAAGCCAGAGAAAAGTAAGGCATAATATCAGATTTGCCGATAGCTCTCGGACACGCCATACCAAACCGAAAGTGCCATTATCTCGAGATCAATGCTCTTGGAATGCCGAATCGTAATGATGTTCCTCCACACAAACGCTTAATGTGGGTCTCTCATATGGGTTAGAGCCTCGCTTGACCCACTTTGTGAAATAATGTTGCTACGATTAGAAATCGCTTGTTCCTCGGGCCCCGGCAAAGGGCCCTACAATATCAAGTCCCCATCGAGCAAACGGCCAGGCTAGTGATTGAATTCAAAGCTTCACGGCCGATGGGTTAGTGGGGAAAACTTTTGGCATTGTTCGCATTTCTTGACATAATTTTGTGCGTCGGCTCTCATAGTCGGCCAAGAATATCCTCAGGTTATCGCCTCGATGGGCAAGGAGCCGAAGTGCGCCACACCGCCTTCATGTATCTCGGAGCAGGCTCCTCTACTGTCCGTGCACGACCTGTATGGGCCAGAGGGATTTTTGTAAAGTCCCCTTGGATCAAGGTAGTATCGCAGAGCCTTGTTTCGCAGCCTTGTGTGCTTTTTTTATCCTCCGGGAGTTGCTCGGAAGAAAGGAATGCAAAGAATGGGGTCCTTCCAACTTGGAGCGGATTCTATGATATTGATGTGGGTCTCCGAGGGCCGATACTTGGTTCGGGACGGCCCACTTCGATAGTACGCTTGAGTTCGAGTTGATGGCGGAGGCCAAGCAAGCGTGGCATCCGCTGTGTATTTTGATCGCGTGTTATTTGGTTTAGTTCGTGATGGTCGAATTTCGCCAAAGAACGAAGTTAGCCGCTTTCATATAGGCCGCCATACGCTCATCTTCGCCAGATATTCCCTTTCACCGGTTGATTACCAACTTTGAGTCGCAAAACACCAATAGCTGCGGCGCCGAGAACATGCTCCGCATCCGGCTAAAGGGCTTCATATTCGCCTCGTTATTTGATGCTTCGCCGAGCTTGACGGCTGTTCAATGATCGCGCCGTCGGGACATAATTACGACGCTGCGCGCCTGCTGGTTAGACGATCCATCGCAGATAATTGCCGCGATGTCCCCAACGAGACTCTCCAACTGGTTTTGACCGAACTTCGCCTTTGGCCGAGGTCCCTGTGCTTGAGGTCGGCAAGTCCTCCCGTGAATTCGCCACAAAGTCGGCAAGCACCGCCTTTGATTGCGCTTTTGGGCGAAAACCGAATGTCATATTGGCCGAAGTTCGAGAGCCCATTTCGACACGCCCGACGATGCTTCGCATTCCGAGTATCGATCGAAGGGGAAATCATAGCACCTTGATGTGTGTGCTTGGAAGTAGTGCATCGCTTTCTTCTTTGCCATGACCGTGGCTAGGACGAGTTTTTCTAGCGGTAGGTAGCGTGTTTAGGCCCACCATCGCCTTTGCTCACATAGTATATCGGGTTGCCGCTTCTTCCTCCTCTTTTAACAATACGGCGCTGACGGCCCTGTCAGAGACAGCCAGGTATAAAATAAGGGGATCACCGGTGGCGGGTGTTGTTAGAAGCGGTACTGTCCGGAGGTATGTCTTGAGGTCATAAAGTCAGCCGCATTCGACGGACCATTCGAAAGCTCTGCCCTGGCGCAATGTCTGAAAGAATTGTCTGAAACGATCTGTGGATCGACTGATGAACCTGTTGAGTGCAGCGGCCATTCCCATCAGCTTTTGGACTTCTTTGACTGAGCGGCGGGGACTGAGTTCCAAAATTCACGTGACTTGCCTCGTTGGCTTCGATTCCTCGATGGTTGACGATGTAGCCCAGAATTTGCGAGCCGATTCCGATGCACATTTGGAAGCATTCAGCCATTCTCAGACTTCGTAGGGTGTTGAATGTCCTTTCCAGATCGGCTATATGGTTTTGTTCTTCTTTAGATTTGACCACCATGTCGTCGATGTATACTTCCATAGTGCGTCCGAGTTGTTCTTTGAACATCGTGGTGACCAGTCTTTGGTAAGTCGCCCCTGCATTCTTTAGTCCAAAAGGCATAACCCTGTAGCAGTAGGTTCCTCTTGGAGTGAGGAATGCAGTTTTGTCCTGATCATCTGGATGCATGGCGATCTGATGGTAGCCTCTATAGGCGTCGAGGAAACTCATGCGGCGGTGGCGTGCCGTCGCATCGACGAGTTGGTCAATTCTAGGCAAGGGAAAGCAGTCTTTGGGGCAAGCTTTGTTCAGATCCGTGAAATCGACACACACTCGCCAGGTGCCATTCTTCTTTTTCACCACCACTGTGTTGGAGAGCCACGTGGGATAGGTGACTTCTCTGATTGCCGGCCAAGCAATTTGTCAACTTCTCGACAACGGCGGCAAGCAGGTTTCGCCGAGGATCGCCGCCTTTTCAATGACCGCTTGCACCGAGGGTCGACATTGAGGTGATGCCGCGAGACCGCTGGTCTATTCCCCAGATTTCATACGGGTCCACGCAAAGACGCCGAGGTTGCCGAGTAAGAAAGTGATCGATGTCGCTTGTCGGCTCGGCTTAGGAGGCGCCGTCATAAAAACTTTTCCGGCTTCCATCGATGTCGACTCGGTCTAAACCTTCGTGGCCTTTTCGTTTGGTTGACGCCCAACGTCTTCAGACTTCCCGACCGTACCTCGACGGAGTTTACTTGCCTTCAAGGCCCGGGCGGCGAGAAGGTAACATGCTTTGGGCAGACTCAGAGCCACGGATCCGCTTAACGCCATGCTCGCTGGGAAACGAGTACCGGTGGTAGGTGCTTGGGACGGCTCGCAGGTATGTAACCACGATCGCCCCATGATGAGATTGTATGGCGATGGTAGCGACAACCAAGAATTTCGCGACCACCGCTTCGAGCCGCGAATCTAAGCCGATTTTTCCAACTGTACTCCGGTTGGCGTTAGCGAATAGTGGGCGAGGAGCCGAGTTAGATCCGAATCGTTGAACCCGAAGTTTGACGAAGGTTCGATAGTACATAATCTCTGAAGTACTTCGATCGATAAGGACGCGTTTCACGATAAACCTATGTACGCCAGAGCGAACAACCAGAGGATCTACGTGAGGGAGTGTGACACCGCCAAATCGAGTCGTCGAAGGTGATGCTTGCCGCTTCGGAGCCGGGACGCTGGTCGGTGGTGGCCGCTTTTGAGGGCTTGAAGTGATTGGACCGTATGTACCGTCGGAGCCATCGGCAGTCAGATATCATATGGACGGTATCAGCGGGATGCCTTTTGGACGACATCGCCCTCCGTCACTTCCTCAACGTAGTCCTTGAGGCGCGTCACGCAGATTACGTTGGTCGCGAGGTCGCCGAGGCCGCTTTGGGGATCGCCGCAACCTTGAGTCTTGCCTGGTGGGACTTTGTTTTCTAAGGCCGTGTCGCATGGCGTTCGTTCTCGCCGATGATCGCCCAAACTCGCTTGGTCTGTTCGCCTGCTCCATGGTCGCCAGCATCGCCTCCTCGTGTTAGAATCGCTGGTGAGCTAGAGTGCGGGGCATGTCACTGCGCGACGGTTGCTTCCCCGAGTGTAAATACCGGGGCGACATCGTCTCTTCGTCCGGTCTCGTCGGTGGCTAGCGGGGGGTCTTTAGTCACGCCTTTCATGGATATATTTGAGTATTCCCCCAGACGGCCCCAATTGTGGTTGATGTGGTTTGGAAATACTCTTCGAATCCTGGAAGACGCCAATGATCCTCTTCTAGTCACCTGCAAAAATACAAACTCCGGTCGGGGGTGCCGGAATTAGCACTCCGACGACAAGTCGGGCCTCCGTAAAGCTTGCTTACTAAGTTTTTAGTGTTTTCTTACATACCTTTATTAGTCCTAAGCTCTTATATTTATAGTCATTTTTCACCTCGGACTGGTCTACTTTTCCTTCTGTTTGTGTACTCTTTCATTTATCCTAACACGCTTCTTCCGGTATATTCGGCCCAAATATCCTACTCGGCATCTCGGCAGAGCAGAAGGGAGCCGTTCAACACCCGGCTCCCTGTGCGCATTAGGCTTCGGCCCCTTAGTTACTCGGCCCCCACATTAATTATTACAAACCGAATTGAATAACTAGCTAATCTAAGCTAATTAAAGCAATTAAATTAATTAACTATCTAAGCTAATTAATTATAACACATTGAAATAGCTAGAAGCAACTAACTAATAAAGCAATAAAAAGAAGATGGCCTCGCGGGCAAGGGAGACATGCATACTTGGTTGTCGTTGTCCCGAAAACCCATTGCATTGCCTTCTGTTGTCTCTGTTTGCACTTGCCTTGATCTCTGAAAATTGTGCCAATCTCCAGATTGCCTTTGCTTCAACACAGGGACCTCCTGGTGGACTGCTAGCCACTTAAGAGGGCTGCCAGCCACTTCAACTGGCCGGTCAGCTAGTTGAAGTGGCTGGTCAGCCGGTTAAAGTGGTCGGTCGGCCAGTTACCTTTTCAAACTTTTGGTTTTGTTGCAACAGAGAACAACAGAGCCAAGACAATGCATTTGCAAGGAAATGTGTGTACTGCCACCCTCCTTATCATGTCTCAAGCTTAAAAGAGTGTGGTACTTGGCTCTCAAGCTACCAACCAAGCATTTCAATGCATGATGACCCAAGAACCAAGCTTGTACAAGCTTTAGTGAATGCGCACATAAGACTCAAAGTATCGCCACCTTGTCATACATGATCAAGAGTGACAACGACGAAGAAACGCAACACGTTTCATCACTTTGAGTATGAAACATGTGACATTCCTTGTGTTTGGATTAACGCCCGATCCAAACACATGCAATGCAACACACATATGTTATCGTGGCATGTTTTACTTGGTCTATTTCTTGTTTACACATTTTAACATTATCAATCCATTCTTTAACTGGTTAAGTGTAATGTGAGTGTCCTCTAATGGGAAAGATGGCCTCAGCCACAAGCACCTTGAGCATGAAAGAAGCCTCATGCTTTTTGATAGTAGAAACCCTCAAGAGAAGGTTAAAACCATTAGGCATGGGAGCCTCAATTCCATACTCAAGCCAACAAGGGGCTAAAGACCTCTTTCAAAGTGAATGAAAGAGTGAAACCATGGAGTGCAATGGCATATATTTCAGCACTGAAATGATATGCTAAATGACTTAAATCATGCAAGCAATGCATGCAAGGCATGCTAAAAGGCCAAAAGCACCAAAGCTAGTGAAGTGCATTACACTAGAAGCATGCAATATCAAGCTCAAACAACCAAACCAGTGATGGGCAGACCTAAAACATGCCAAAACAATGGCCTAAACATGTTGGAATTGAAGCTCAAAAGACTAAGCAAACATGCACACAAATTGGCTCACAAGCAAAGGACAAGGCGCAACTCTCAAAAGCACTTAAAGAGTGATAGATGTGAGAGTATGTGTAGACACCCCATTTTTGACCGACCTTAAGAATCAGACGTCATCGATTAAGTGCTCGGTGATAGTGCATGTTTGTGCTCGTTTCGAGTTTTCGGAGTTTTCGGCCGAGTGCCTTGCCTCCGGGCCTCTGAACTCTTTGTGTTTTGGCTCGGTTTGTGGACCAAGCCTTGTTGACCTTCCCTGGAGGGAGAGAGAGGTCTATGGACCACCTTTTTGTGGTCGTAGACCACTTTTCCTTCTTGAAGACTAGTTTTCAATTTCTAGAGCCTTCGACTGCGCGCCCTGTCTCGGGACCGCTTAACGTTCTCCTTTTGGCCTGGTTTTCGGACCATGCCTTGTTGCCTTGGTCTAGAGGGACACTGTGGTCTCGTAGGCCACTTTTTGTGGCTGCAAACCACTTTTCCCTCGCAGACCGCTTTTGGTGCTCGCAGACTAGTTTTTGGGTCTCCCAGCTACGTGCCTTGCCTCTCGGACTTTCGTCTTGCATTCTTTTTGGTTTGTTTTTGGCACAAACCTTGTTTTCCTTGTTTGGAGGGTGGAATAAGGGTGGGAGACTAGTTTCTCTCCCTGAAAACCACTTTCCTCCCCGCCAGCTAGTTTTCTGGTCGGCCAACTGGTTTTCTTGGTCTTTGGACCACCAATAGTGGTCGGCCACCACACCACCACCTTGCTTTCAGTGTGCAGACCACTCTTCCCCCATGGCCGACCACTTTTTATCTAGGCAGACCACTTGTGGTGGTCGGTCGACCACTACAAGTAGCTGGCTGACCACTTCAAGTGGTCGGCAGCTTTTCTTCACCTTTCTGGAGATATTTTATAACCAGCTGTAACAGTTGGAGGGCACAGAAACCATTCTCCATACATGTGTATGGAGGGATGGCTTTAGACCTTAAGCTTGTTCAACAAGCTTAAGCTTTGGTTCTCTATAAAAGAGAACCTCCCCCCTCTTGCTTTAGGTTTAGAATTTTGTGCTTGAGCTATACATATCACTCTATCTGTATAATTCTCCATCTCTTTCATTTTTGTGCCTTAAAGTGTCATTTCTTCACACTTTTGCACACAAACACATAGTGAAACACCCCCCTTTTGTTGCTGAGGTACCTTGAGGTTGGTTTTGGAGTTTTTGGATTGGTTTGAGCTTAGAAAAGCTGCTGGAGTTGTAGCTTTGAAGTGGTTCTACAAGGGTAAGTCAACTAGCCCTTTAAAGCTTTATTTTGATTAAGCTTTTGGACCTATTGACATGCTTATTTTGGATTGACTTTCTACTGCAAAAAGTTCTGATTTTGCATGCTTGTAATGTTTGTTTAAGGTCTCTTTTGTGTTCGGGGTGGTCTACCCCCTCTTAGGCCTTGTTTGGTGCTATCCTTTTAAGCTATTGGGACCACCTCTTTTTGGCCTTCTCACCACTGAAAACTTAGAGGAATTTCAATGGTGGAAATTTTTTTGAGGTTCCAAATAGGAGAGGGTCATCCCCTCTCCTTGTATTTTGAATGCTTGCTTCATATGCCTCATGTTTGAGCATGTTTGTTAAGCTTATGTTGGCTCCATCTTAGCATGTATTTGGGGTTATTTTGACATGGCATACCACTGTTTTGACTTGGTTTTGTCGCCTCATGCATGCCTTATACATTTGTAGTGTAAATTGTGCAAACTAGCTTTGTATGCTTCATGAAGTAGCATGCCTTTCTAGCATGATTTGAGTCTATCTCAATATGTTTTTGGTGTTGTTTTGCCATGATATACCTCTGTTAAGGTTTGGTTTGATAGCCCCATGCATGCTCCTTGCACTTGTAGTGCATTTTCATTCACTAGCCTAATGTGTATCATGTTTTAGATTGTTGTTCTAGCATGATTTTGGCTTAACTCCAAGAATCTTTTGACCATGTTTTAGCATGCTTAAGCTCTGATTTGTGTTGTCTTGGTCATGCATGCCTTGCTTTGTATAGCCATAGTGCATCCTAGCTTGTTAGCTTTGTGTATTGAGTCTACTAGCATGCATTGCTTGGACCATGTTCATGATTTGGCATCATATGTTATGTGATTTCAGTACATGTAGTGTGGCCATACACTCACATCTTTCACTCTTTCAATGTATTGGAGAGTTTAAGCTTTATGCCTTATGAATGAGCCATTGCGTATACCATCATGCCTAAGCTTGCGAGCTATCATTTCAGTGTGTTTTTGGGGTTATTTTTCCATGATATGACTCTGATTTTTCTTGGTGAAGCCATCTCATGCTTGGTCTTGGTAGGTGTAGTGTAATCCTCCATTTTGGCCTTGTATGCATCATGCCTCATGCCCTTCATGCTAGCTTGTTTTGGCTCCCTTCCATGCATGTTTTAGTATCATTTTGACATGTTCTAGAACTGTTTTGGGTTGCCTTTGCCATATGCTTCATGTTTTGCATAGCTATAGTGTAAGTGCCTATGCTAGTTTCAAGCTTTGGGCACCATAGCATGCTTTATTTGTGACATGTACATGATTTGGCATCATTTACCATGTTATTTTAGAGTATATAGCATTGCCATGTTCCCATTTCTTTCACCCTTTGAGTGCCTCTAAGGGTTGTGCCTTTGTGCCTTGCTTATGGTTTAGCATGTATGCATGCATGCTTAGACTTTTGAGCTCCTATCTCAGCATGTTTTGGTCTTTGTTTTGACCTATTTGAGCTCTGTCCATGGTTGGTTCAACCATTTGTGCCATGTATTGCATGCCTCTTGTGTAGTCCTCTTTACTAGCTTTTATGCTTAAGGACTTTTGCATGCCATACTTGTGTTGTTTGAATGATTTGGCATCATTTCATACCTAATTTGAGAGCATATAGTGTTGTCACACTTCCATGTTTGTCACTCCTTGAGCATTTTCGGGAGTTGTGTTCTTATGCCTTAATTGGTGAGCCAATGCATATGCATGCATTTTCTTGCTTTCATGCCTTCATTTCTTAACATTATAGCCACTGTTTTGGGCATGACTGAGCTCTATCCATATTCAGTTTAAGTCCATTGAGCATTGTGTTTGCATGTTGTCTGCATGCTTGCCTATCGCATGTTGTTTGCATGTTTGTCTATTGCATGTTGTTTGCATGCTTGTTGCATTGCATTGTGTATGCATGCCATTAGCATTGATAGGTTGATCATCTTATATTGCATTGTGTATGCTATGTTGTTGTTTGCATTGTGTATGCCATGTTGTTGTTTGCATTGAGTATGCCATGTTACATTGCATTGTGCATGCATTACATTGTGTTTAGCATGCTTAAGTTGCACTGCATGTGTTTGGATTGGGTGTTAATCCAAACACGAGAAACGAGGGACGTTTCATACTTGAAGTGATGAAACGTGCCTCATTTCTCGGTAGCCGACACTCTTGATCAAGCATGATAGAGCTTAAGGCATTTATGTGTTATGTGTGCATTCATTTTATATTGATTCGTGCAATCTTGGCTTCTCAGCCATCATGTATTGAGATGCGTGATTGGTGGCTGGAGGGTCGAGAACCGCACTCTCTTGAGCTTAAGAAATGATAGGGAGGGTGGTTGTGCACACATATCTTGCAAATACATTGCCCTGCACCTCTTTGTTCTCTGTTGCAGCAAATTGGAGAAGTGCAGCTTTTTCTGGTTGGCCGACCAGAAGAACTAGCTGGCCGACCACTTTTTCTGGTCTGCAACAAAGGTGAGTGGTCGGCAGCTGGTTGGTAACACCAATAACTGGTCGGCAGCCTTTCTACAGGTTCCCCTAGTGGAGTAGAAGCTTTCTGGAGCTTGGTACAATGTTCTGAAAACAATTGCAAACAGAGGCAAGTTGGGGCATCACGATGGATTTCCGAACGAGGCGACCGAGCATGCATGCGCTTTTCGCTTCGAGGCCCCTTTCTATTTGCTTTGTTTAAATGCTTTCCTTAGCTAGCTTATGCTTTGGTTTTGTATTTAATTAGTTAATGTGTTTAGCTAATCGTTTGGTGTTTGTAATAACTAGTTAGTTAACTTGTTAGTTAATTAGCTTGTTTTGTAACAATTAGTTAACTTGTTAGTTAATTAGTTTTGTGATGTAATAATTAGTTTAATTAGCTTAGATCAGCTAGTTAGATTGTTATTCAGACCCTCTGTGGAGAGGACACAACTGTTGTAATAATCGCGCGTGTGTGTGATGCATGTCTTCTAACCCCTATTTCTTTCTCCCTTTTACTTAACCGCTTACGATTGTTAGTTTTAGGGCATATTTCGATTAACATACCTTATGCTTGCATGCGTGCATTCATTCGTCTGTCTTATATGCATTAGGCTCGGCGCATCATACTAACTACATTATATTTCAATACACTTTCTTGAATACATGTTTGTAGACACCCCATTTTTGACCGACCTTAAGACTCAGACGTCACCGATTGAGCGCTCGGTGATGTTGCATACTATGCTCGTTCAGAAGCCTCAGAGTCGCGGCCGTGCGCCCTACCTCCGGACTTCCAAACTTTCTCCTGTGCCTTGTCTCGGTTTGCGAACCAGACTCAGTTTTCTCTGTTTTCTTTCACGAGGAGAGTGGTCAGAGGGCTATCTCTCGATGGCCGTGAGCTACTTTTTCGTGGCCGTCAGAGGCCATTTTGCCCATTTTCGGAGCTGCCGTCAGTTGTGCCTCGGTTCGGACGCCCAACCATCTCCGATTTCTCCGGTTCTTGGCAAGTGCCTCTGTTTTATCATTAGAGGAACACTGGGCCTCGATACCCCGCCGTGGCGAACACCACTTTCGATGCTCACATGGCCTATTTTGGGACCTGAACCGCGGTTTTGGTCCCCGAGCATTCATTTTGCATCGGTTTTGTTCAATTTTGGCAAGTGCCTCTGTTTTATCATTCGAGGACACTGTGGTCCGAGACCAACTTCGTGGTCGCACCACTCCGGTGCCTAACGGCACTTTCGGGGCCTCGAATCACGTGTTTCGGCTCCCGAACCTACATACTACATTTGTGGGCTGCGACACAAACTTGAGATAGTCATATTTTGAGGTCCTTTTCATGTTTTATTAAGGACCTCTTACTGTTTGACATCTCCATCTGTCACTTGCCTTTTTACCTCTTTTTGGGCCTTTTTGCACGGTATTTTAGGCGTACTTGTGGGCTGCGTTGGACTTGGGCGTAAACTACAAAGTGTCTTATTTTGAGCCCCTCTTCAACTTTGTTGAAGGACTCTCGGCCATTTGAAACCCGTAGCTACCACTTTCCCTTTTGGCCATTTTTGGCGGGAAACTTGATATGTTTTCCCTCCCTTTTTTCCCTCCATTTTCCCCCTCATTTTGTCTATATAACAGCAGCCCCAGCTGTGATTTTTAGGGTTAGAAAATCTGATTTGGGAGCTCCTCCATACAATCTCTCTCTATATATTTAAAACACCAAAATCATCCAAGTTTCTACACCCCCCCATCATCACCACCTAGCACCACCACCACTACACCATTTCCAGCAGCAAGGAGGGCCTTCCAGCAGCTAAAAGGCACCATTTTCAGTCCTAGAAGCAGCCAAGGTCTTGGTCTACAAGGGTAAGCACTCATTTCCCCTTTTGAGCTCCATTCTTGTACCATTTTTTTTATCCTTTTTTCTTGTGGTTTTGAGCTCCGACCCCTACTGAAAGGGGGACTCTTTTGAGCCATTCTTCATGTTTGTTTAAGGGCTCAACCCTGTTTGAGCCCTCCCTAGTGCACTTGCTTCAATACTCCTTGATATGCCACATTTTTGCATGAAATTTATGGCCTGCGTGTGATCTGTTTTTGAGCATAATATAAACTGTGAGTGGGCCTATTTTGAGCCCCTCTTCAACATTGAAGAAGGGCTCAACCATGTTTGGTGGTTCTATCATGCACTTGTTTTGTAATTCTTCCAATTTACCGTAAAATTGCATGGTTTCTTTAGCCTATTTGAAGTCTGATTTTGAGCATGCCATTAACTGAGATTGAGCTTATTTTAGGTCCCTCTACAACATTGTAGAAGGGATAAATCTTGTTTGGGGCCTCCATTCATGGCCTCTCTTTGTACCTCTCTTTGGCCATGTTTTGCATACCTCTTTGAGCTTATTTGGTCACTGTTTTGAGTCTTCATCAGGCTTAGAGAATACCTTATTTTGGTCCATTATTCATCCTTTGTTAAGGGTCTTAGTCCATTTGATGATTGGTTTTGGTACTTCCTTTGTATTCCTCTATTTTTCCGTAAAATCGCATGCTTTGTTAGGCTTGCTTAGCCTCTGTTTTGAGCCTTCATCAGGCTTGTGAAGTGTCTTATTTTGGTATATTCTTCAAGTTTTATTAAGGGTCTTAAGTTGTTTGGTCATTGCTTATGATACCTCTCTTTATAAACCTCTTTTGACCCTTATTTTGCATGCTATGTATTGTATATCTACACACTGAATTTGGGGATATCATCTTCTGTAAAAATGCATATTTTTAGTCCCTATCTAATGTTGTAGAACTGATTTTTTGGGTTTGAGCATTGTAGATATCACTTTCTTTGTAAATCCTCTCTTTTTCCGTATTTTTGCAAGCTATTGTTGTCATATCTATGCTTACAATTTGGCCATGTTTTGTACTGGAAAGATGCTATTTTTGGGGCTGCCTTGCTACTGTTTTTGCTTTCATGTGCCAATTTTGCATGTTTAGCATAGCCGTAGGCCATTTCGGGCACTTAGAATTGCATTTGGGATGATTTCATGCATTTATTGTCATTTCGTATCATTTCGTGCTGTTTTCCCCTTTATTTAGTGGCTGAATTTTGGTTTTCAGGCTTGCATATTATTGCCCCTGTCATTTTATGCCTTAATGCATTGCCTCGGTTTGCGTGCTCCGGCACGCACTTCGAGCGCCTCCGTTCATTCATCGGCATCCCACGTGAGTGCGGCTGAGGCCCTCTCATGTTGGTATAAGCCCAATTGCATTTCACATGTCATTCGCATCGCCTCGGTTTTGCGTGCGTGTGCACGCATTTTGGCGACTTTTTTTTTTTTTATCCGACGGCTTATGTGAGTGCGGTGAGGCTCTCATGTTAGTGTAAGCCCAATTTGCATTTTACATCTCATTTCCATGTCATTTCATGCCTTAGTGCATTTTCTCGGTTTGCGTGCCCGTGTGCACGCATTTCGAGGCATCTCCTTTTATCATTATGGCAGCCTATGTGAGTGCGGCCGAGGCTCTCTCATGTTGGCGTAAGCCCATCACTGCATTCCATATGCTATTTTATGCATTCCTCGGTTTGCGTGTCCGCGGGCACGCATTTCGAGGCAGCTTTATTTTTACCCGACGGCCTCCTATGTGAGTGCGGCCGAGGCTCTCCCATGTCGGCGTAAGCCCATCACTGCATTCCGTATGCCATTTCATTCCATTTTGCCATCGCCTTGGTTTGCGTGCCCGCGTGCACGCTTTTCGAGGCATCTCATTTTCATCTCATTTTCACAGCATTGTGCATACTAGGTTGTATCTTAGATTGCATTCATGCATTTTCTCGATATGCGTGCCCGTGGACACGCATTTCGAGGCATCTCACTTTCATAGCATTGTGCATGCTATATCACATGTTAGCTGCATTTCATGCATACCATGCATATTGCATCGTGTTCGGGATATGAGTTAGCCCGGGCACGGGAAACGAGGCACGTTTCGTACTTCGAGTGACGGAACGGGTCTCAATTCCCAAGTCACCGACACTCCGAATTACCCATGATGGAGCTAGGTTTTGTTATAGCATTCATATGCATTCATCCCTATATTGAGTTGTGCAATTCGACTCCCCGGCCATCATGCATCGGTATGCGTGATTGGTGGCACGAGGATCGAGACATGCATATATTTGTGAAATACATTGCTATGCCCTTTTCCTGCTCTCTGTTACAGCAAAATCGAGGATCAACAACTTTTCGGAGTCCGGCGCGCATTTCGAGAAATATTGCAAACAGAGGCTAATCAGGGCATCCTGGATTTCCGTCAGCGACCCAACATACACTATACATCGAGCGGCGGTCCACGGCACGCATGCCGCTTTTTTTTTTTATAATTAATTTGTTAATTAATTAGAATCTGCTTATTATTGACCGTATATTCTTTTATTTGGTGTATTATTATTTATTCGGACCCTCTGTGGGCATAACCTGTAATAAGGGTGCGTGAGTGTGATGTATGTCATCCAACCCCATTTCTTTCTCCCTTTTATTTATCCGCTTACAATGGTTAGATATAGGGCATATTTCAATTAGCATACAGTATGACAGCATGTTTGCATCATTCATCTGTTTTGCACGCACCGGGCTCGGCGCATCATACAAACTGCATCTGTATTTCAATTCCAAGTTGAGTACTTGATAGCTGTTGCATCTCATATGCCATGTTTAGAATAGCCGAGCCTGCTATAGTTTGCATCTTTGCATGTGTTGCATTAGGCATTCTGTATACTTAGGATCATGCATGATTTCTAATCAGTTTTCTGTTTTGGCTTGGAGTACTCGGTGAGTTTTATGCTTTAGCATCCTTGCATGCGTGTGAGTGTTGCCATGATAGCATGCTTGCCATGAGGCTATGTGCTTATGTGATATAACTGCCTTGAATGCCTGTGGGTGGAGGTTGAGTTATTTGAATTGGGACAATGCATTGAATGTTTGTTTTAAGCCCACTAGATAGTGGCAACATCACTGTTTTCTAAGCCCACCCGAGGGTGGCAAATCCGCATTTTAGCCTACCTGCGGGTAGCACCATCACACCATTTTCAAACAAACAAACATAAAATGTTTTGTTCCAATTCAGACGGCCCAGTCTATACTTGTTTGCTGCGAGCATCACATAGTAACCTAGGCTAATAAACAGAATAAGAACTCACAATGTTTTCAAAAACAGATATCATGGTTAGTAAAGGCCGGTCTTTGGCCAAGGCGAAGTGCTCACGATGTGACCTTCCTAATCGTGCCCAAGTTCGAGCCAACTTTGGTGATGACGGACACGTGGCCTTTGGCACCGAGTCAGGGTTTCTTAAATTTCCCATTTTAAAATATTTATGTGGCGACTCATTATCCGCAGCAAAGTCCATGTTTGGCACTTCTTTCAAAAAATCTGTTTTTCTCAAAAACGATTTGCCGGATTTGGACTCTTTGGCTCAAGGTTTGGAACCGCGACAAAAATCGAGCCCGAACTGTAGCGAAGTCCCTCGCGGGCTTGTTACAATGTTCAACAACATGTTATCAAGTTGCATTTCATATGCCATTCTAGATAGCCAAGCCTATTTTAGTTGCATTTTTGCATGTGTTGCATTAGCCATCTTAACATGAACTAGGATCATGCATGATTTCTAACTAGTTCTCTGTTTTGGCTCGGAGTACACTGTGAGTGTTTACGCTTTAGCATACTGCATGAGATGTGTATGTTACTATGTTTAGCATGCTTGCCATGAGGCTACTTGCTTATTTGATATAATTGCATGAATGTCTGTGGGTGAATGTTGGATTGCTTAACTTGGAACAATTCATCGAAATACGAGTTTTAAGCCCACTTGAGGGTGGCAAAATCTATGACTTAGCCTACTTGCGAGTAGCACCTCTAAATCGTTTTCAAACAAACAAACATGAAATGTTTTGTTCCAACATAGGTGATCTAGTCTATACTTGTATGCTGTGCGCATCACATAGTAATTGTAGATTAATAAACCAGAATAAGAACACATGTGTTTTCAAAAACAACATATCATGTTAGTAAAGGCCGATCTTTGATCGGGCGAGTGGGGGTGCTCATTGTATGACCTTCCCCTCTCGTATCCAAGTTCTTGAGCCGAGGCAACTTTGGTGATGACAGACACGTGGCCTTAGGAACGAGTCAGGGTTTCCTAAATTTCCCAAAACAAAACATTTAGGTGGCGACTCTGTATCTGGCAAAGCAGTCCATGTTTGGCACTTTTTTATTAAAAATCAATTTTCCAAAACGATTTTCCGGATTAGGACTCTTTGGTGATTTATCAATCTCGCATTGCACTTTGTGAGATTAGATTCAGAACCATGACATGAGTCCGAACTGTAGTAGCTAATGAACAAACGAATTTGCGCCCTCACGCGCAGAGCTGGGATGTTCGGGCGGTCTACAGTATGACAGAGGAATATGCTTTGAAATTACATGCTAAATGATGCCAAAACATGCAAACATCGCAAGCAAAGCATGCTAGAGGCCCTAAAACTCAAAGCTAGTTAAGGCACTTGCACTATAGCTATACAAAGCAAGCCTCAAAAGGCCAAGACCACTCAAAATAGTCCTAAAGCATGCTAAAACATAGCCAAAAACATGCTGGAGCGAAGCATACACATGCTAGATTAATAGGCTAAACCATCAAGTACACTAGGCTAGTGAGCAAGTTTACACTACAAGTGCAAGATGCTTGCAGGAGGTGACCAAACTAGCCAAAAACAGAGTTATAACATGGCAAATCAGTGGCCAAAATATGCTTAAACCAAGCTTCAAAAGGGTAGAAAAGCATGCTCATTTGATAGGCCATCAACACATACAAACAAGACAAGAGGAGGGGGGGACCACCCCCTCCTATTTGGGACCTTAAAATTAACTTTTTATCACTGAAATTTTCCTGGAATTCAGTGGGCCAAAAAAAAATTGACTCAAAAGCCTTGAAAGATGGCTCAAAAGGCTTTACAAGCCAAGGAGCAAAGAGGGGGAAACACCCCTTAGCCAAACAAGGCTTAAACCACCAATTTTAGGACTGAAAAATAGAGGTTTTTGTAGTTCAACACCACCCCAAAAAATAGCCCCAAAGTAGTTGAAAGCTATGGGAAAGCTAGTATGCAAAACAAGCTAAGAGGGATAAGTGATTACCTTTGAAGCACAGCAGCACAGCAACAAAACAACCACTTTCTTGGCTCAAATGACCTTCCAACAGCCCAAAAATAAGTTCTAAGGGACCTCAGCCCAAGGATATACAACTTTGGTTAAGGAAGTGTATGCAAATAAATAGGGAATTCTCACTTTCAAGCCTAAAACAAGGGGGAGAGAGAGAAAATTCTAGAGAGGGGAGAATTTGCTCACAAATCTTCTAGAGAGAGGATTTTTTGAGAGAGAGGCTCCCAAAATTGCTTATATCTTCTAACCTCCATTATATGAGATATAGCCTCCATATATAGCAAAACAAGAGTTCAAGGTCGAAATATCTGAGTTTGGACAGCTGGAGCTTGTGCACAACAGCTGGAGGGAAAAGATCTGCAAAAAAAAAAGAGTTTTTGACAAAAGTAGCCGGTAGGCTACTTCAACTGGCTGGCCGACTACCTCAACTGGCCGGTCGGCTACTTTTCTGGCCGATAGCAAAAATCTACTCTGCAGGTCAAATTTCAAATGGGCATATCTCTTTCATCTGGACTTCTTTTCAGGTCATTCTTGTGTCCAAATTGAAGCCCCGGAAGTAAGCTTTCCAATGGTGGCAGCCTAACATCAAAATTCCAACTGTGAAAAAAGTTATGCCTGTTTTGGTGAAGCCGCTTAGTTTCGATCCTACCCGAATTCATGCTGAACTTCTCCCAAACTAGTTTTCTTCTCTCCTCTCCTCTTTTCTTCAACTTAAAACCCCTAAACAAGGTGTTTTGAAAATTTTTCAGAGATTTCACCTCTCTTTCATTCATTTCCACTTTGTCCTTGCTCGGTTTACCGAAAAGTGTATCATTTAACGAAATACGAGCCTCGGAACATCATAGAAAATTTTTTCAACATATTTTGAAAGAGAGGGTTTTAAGATCTAAAATCTTTTGATCAAGATCGTTTTGGTCTAAAAACGGGGTGTAAGGTTCGGATTTGGAGCTCCTTTTCCCGAAGAAATTGAACCTTTGCATTGCACATCTTTCATCACCAAGTAAACCATCAGTAGCGCCCAAGTCTTAAGGGCGGTCAAAAATGGGGTGTCTACAATACCCCTTTTTGATTGGCACCCCCAGGGCTTTGGATAAAGGCATATAGGGCCAAGGTAAAGACCCTTTGAGATCAGGCCTAGCTGTTTCAGGTTTGTGGATTTGTGCTGGCGAAAGTGTTGGCAGTCTTGGCTGTAGTGGTGACGACATTCACATTAGATGGCCGTGTAGTTGTGCTTCCACTGTTGGTTGCATTGGAACTGCATGTAAAAGGTCTCTTAACCTGCTCCTTCTCATCGGTTATCAACCCCTGTTTCGTTGCATCTTTAATCTAAATTCCTATTCCATGGAGCTCAGTGAATGTGAATAACGGTAGGACTATCATCTTCTGCAATAATTTCCCTTGCAGTTTGTGAACCACCATCTTGATTTGATCTTTCTCGGATGGCCTGGTGGTCATCATCAAAGCCTTGGCCCTCCACTTCATTACAAAGTTCGAGAAACCCTCCTTTGGCTCCTGACGGGTTACTTCAAGATCACGGGTTGTGACTTCGATCCGGGTATTGTAGGAGTACTGTGCGATGAAGGCCTTAGCCATTTCCTCCAAACTCTGCTTCACAGAGTCCTTCAGCCTTGCTTACTAGATAGCCACTATTGCTGACAAAGTTCGGCCGAAAAGTGACAGCTTTTGAAGTCTAGTAAGGCCCATCAGCCGTAGAATATTGGAGAACAATCGAAGATGGACCATGGGATCCGCAGAGCCATCAAACCGATCTATGTGTGGCATTTTGAATCGGTCTGGCAGAGTTACTGCAAAGTCAGTATATCCATCTTCGATGACAGGGATTGAGTTCACACCCTGTGCTCGCTTGAAAAGCTTCTCTAGCTTGTTGACCTTTAGAACAGTAAGGTCAACTTCAAATTCGAACGGTGCCTCACTTTGGTACACTGGTGCCTTGAAGGCTTCTGGTGAGATGGGGTTTACTGGGTTGCCTTGATTCTCAGCATAGGTGCTAGTAGTAATTCCGGGAGTTGGGATACCCACTGGAGGTGCATGAGATGTAGAAGTCACCTTCTTTGGCGTGGTTCTTTGTTCTTGTTGCGGCTGTTTATCACTTGCAGTGGGCGGCATCTTCTTTGCATGGTTTCCACTGTTTGTTGGAGATGACGGATCAGGTCCTCCATAGTAACTGCAGGGTACTGAGTCATTTGAATGGGCGAGTGATATCTTTTTGGCCTAGATATAGAAGATGAAGTCTGGCTGGATGCAGGTGATTGTTGAACTGGTGAATTATGCCTAACTCTCCTCCGTCTCATAACCAGTGGGAGCGAAGCAAACATAGGCTATCCTTTAACAAGATCCCCGAATCTATAAAGTCTTCTTACATGGGTCTACAGTGGTTGGGGGGTAACTGAACTGTCTGAAGCAATTGTGATAAACTACCTTGCAAAAAGAAATAAAGCAAAAGGAAAACAAAAGAAATTAAAAACCACATAGCACCTCAGCTCAGACGTTTAACAACACATAGTTGTAATCAAAAGCTGCAGATCTGTACTCAACACTAATTTTTACCCCCAAATCTGATACACAAACTAGCAACTGATGCGCACATTCCTTTACAGTTTCACTCTAAAGCACATACTAGGTAAGTGAGAGCCAAAACACCCCTATGAGGGGGTAGGGTTACCATGTCCTAGTTTTATCAGGAACTAGGTGTTAACTATTTAAGCAAAGTGGTTTCACACAATCCTGCATTCGGGTGAGCATCTTGCCCTAGTTTGGAACAATCTTTATGGCTTTTGATAGGCCTAGGCTGATTGGTCAAAAAGGGTACGTCAGCAAGACTACCTAATATACCTTTCACACCTAACACTGAGAAGTAAAAGGAGGATCAAACGGCACAGCGGTAGTCCAAATCCAAGGGTTGTGTTCCCATCGTGGCAGAGCCCGCAACCGGTCAGCCTTTTGGCAAGTTCTTCCAAGCAAGCCTCCGAAAAACCGTCTAGGAATAGTAGATGGCAAACACAGTGACTTAGGCGCACCAATGCAAACGAAAATGCAAAGAAACACATAAATGTAGATAAAATGTCATATTATGAGTTCGAGTCAAGTTCTCTAATTCCCCAGCGGAGTCGCCAGAAACTGTAGCTTGACTTTTTCGAGCTCCCTTTCAAAAGTTTGAAAGAAAGCCCTACAGTTTGGACTCCCGCGGTTCTGAATCTAATCTGACAAGAGTGCAATATGAAATTCATAAACACCAAAGAGTCCAAATCCGCAAATCTTTTGGAAAATCAATTTTGAATCAAATTGCCAAAAATGGACTACTTTGCCAGATACAGAGTCGTTACCTAAATATTTTATTTTTGGGAAATTTAGGAAACCCATGACTCGTGCCAAAGGCCACGTGTCCGTCATCACCAAAGTTGCCTTGGCTCGGGAACTTGGGTACGAGAAGGGAAGGTCATGAATTGAGCACCCCCGCTCGCCCGATCAAAGATCGGCCTCTACTAATCATGATATGATTTTTTTATCAACAGTATATGTTCTTATTTCAGTTTATTAGGCTAGCATTACTACGGGATGTGCACAAGCAAGTATAGACTAGTTTGCCCGAATTGGAACAATTCAATTCATGTTTGTTTTTGCGAAAAGGGTTTGATTTTGCCACCTCAAGTAGGCTTAAGGTTTGCAAATATGCCACTTAACAAAGTGGGCTTAAACGTACATTCATTGAATCGTTCCAATTCAAACAACAAGCCTTCATCCACAAGCACTCAAACATTTTAACAAATAAGCATTTAGCCTCATGATAAGCATGCTAGTCATGGCAATCACTCACACTCATGCAAGTATGCTAAAGCGCTAAAAACTCACATAGTACTCCAAGCTAAGATAAAACAACAGAGTTATGAAAAATATGCATGATTTTGAACTATACAATTATGACTAATGCAACGCATGCGATATGCAATTACTAGGCTCAGCTACTAAAATGGCATATGAATTCAAGACATGTGGTCTAAGCACGTAATCAACGAAGTATTGAAATGACAATACAGTTTGAATGATGCGCCGAGCCTCGGTGCATGCAATACATGATGAATGGATGCAAGCATAAGGTTTGCTAATTGAAACATGTCCCTAATCTAACCATCAAAAGTGGTTAAATAAAAGGGAGAAAGATGTAGGGTTGGAAGACATACATAGTACTACATTATGCTTTCACAAAGGAGAGTCCAAATGAATTAAGCTAACAAGCTAATTAAGCTAATTATTACAATACTTGAATGAATAATTAAGTAACTATCTAAACTAATTAAATAAGAATTTAACTAGGCTAAGCTAATTAATTATTACAACACAAACTAATTAGCTACAACTAATTAATTCACAACAAATAAATAATTAATTGCTAATTAAAATAATTAACTAGCTAACTAGTCTCGGGAAGCGAGGGAGGCCTATGCATGCTCGGTTTCCATCCAAAGAACATCCACTGTTTTGCTGCTGTATGCCTCTGTTACACAACACTTACACTTTTTCTTCTCTAGATCAACTCTACCATGCTTCACAAGCACACTGCTAAAAAATCATTGGTGGCTGGCAGGCTAGAAGTGGTGGCTAGCCGACCACCATTGAGGGGTTGTTGTCCAACACTGATGGCCTACTGGCTAGTAACAGTGGCCTGCCAGCCACCGATGACTCACTTTTTCTTTTGCTGCAACAGAGAGAAAACAGGGCAGAGAGAGGGTATTCTCACAGGTTGTTTGTACTGTGTATCCCTCCTTATCATCGAAATATCTCAAAAGAAAGATACACTTGGTCCTTAAACCATCAATCAAGTAATTTCATTGCATGATGGCTAAGGAACCAAGATGTATAAGTTTAATGAATGCATAGACAAGACCCAAAAAAGACCATCACCCTATCATGCATGATCAAGGGCAATGGAGACCTAGGATACTTGGCACATTTCATCACTTTGAGTATGAAATGCCCCAATTTTCCTTGTGCTCAATTAACGTCCAATTGAACACATCAAAACACAACCAATTTCTTATCTTGCACCATTTTAGTTTCAACTTGTTTACCCATTTTATCTTACCAGCCATTATTTTACCAATTAAGTCCATTGGTGAGAAGTCCTCTAAAGAGAAGGAAGTATCAAACAAGGGATAGTTTAAGGCAAGCAAGAGGTGTCATGCCGTTGGTAATGAACCCCCAAAAGAGGATTAAACCATTAAGTAATGAATCTCAATCTCAAGCTTAAATTATCCTAAGGTTGAAACAACCCTCAAAGAAAATAAAAAGTGAAGAAATGAGGGAGATTACAGACATTATAAGTGCTGAAAATGAGTGAGAAAAGTACTAAAATATGGCAATCAACTCAAACAAGGGGTGTCTAATGGCCTAAAACACCAAGCTTGTGAGGACTATTACACTACAACTATGCAATACAACACTCAAATGCAATAAACAGTCAAAACATAGACAAAATAGTCTAAAATAGAGCCTAATACATGCTGGAATTAAGCTACAAAAGGCTAGAAAATTAAGTTAACACAGAGCTAACTAGGCTAGCAAACTAGGCACAAGGAGAGGAGGCTAACCCCTCCAATTTTGGACTTCAAAACATGATTTTTATCACTGAAAATACTCTAAAATTCAGTGCTCAAAAGCCCAAGAAAAGATAGTTTGAAGGTGGGAAACAAAGGTGGAAAAGCCTTACATGCAAGGAATAAAGAAGGGTGAGATATCCCCTAACCTTGAATGGTCTAAAACACCAATTTCAGCCCACAAAAATAGAGCTTTTTATTGCCCAAAAAAAGCCCAAAAGCAGTAGGAATAGATAGAAAAACAAGTGTACAAAGAAAGCTTAAAAGGGAGGTAGTATACCTCTTGAAGCAAAGATCAACTTTAGGCACTAATTCAAGCCAAAACCAACTTCAAGAGCTCTAAGAAGGCTTCAAGGAATCTCAGCTCAAAGATGATCAACTTTGGTTAAGGAGGTGTAGGCAAAAATGTAGTGTATCTAAGCTAATGTGCACAAATTTGCACAAGAGAGAGAGAGAGATTTTTGTTCCAAATTTTCTAACCCTCAAAAATGGGGGAGGAGACCCCATATATATAGATAAAC
Source organism: Camellia lanceoleosa (assembly GCA_025200525.1). Classification (NCBI taxonomy): domain Eukaryota; kingdom Viridiplantae; phylum Streptophyta; class Magnoliopsida; order Ericales; family Theaceae; genus Camellia; species Camellia lanceoleosa. Next base: position 574,783 of record CM045770.1, read on the forward strand.
AAGCATTTGGCTGAGAAATATCCATCCATACACGTGTATGGAGATGGAGACAATTGTGCCAACAGCTGGAACAACTATCAACAAAATATCTACAAAAAGGTCACTGGTGGCCGGCAGCCTCAATTGGTGGACGGCAGCCACCAAGGGTTACAGGCTTGAAGGTTTTGGTCCAAAATAGGGCACATAATGGGTGGGGTTGGAAAGCTCAAAGATAGGGCATTCCGCCGCAGACTTCGGGCACCAAAATGAGCACATGCAATCATAATCATTGAGTGCTCAAGCGATGACGTCCAAGTCTTGAGGACGGTCAAAAATGGAGTGTCTACAGTTGCCCCTCTTTGACAGAACTTGGAAGTCATGAAATGACGTGAGTGAATGTCAAAGCCCAGAGACAACCCATTTTGACAAGGCCGCAATAGTTGGACAAACAAACAAGATAGAAAACAAATGGTTGTGCCAGCAGACGGCCTATGTATCCCTTTGTAAAGAATCAAACCAGCATAGTTTTGGGCAAAATGCAAGCATATGACGCAAGAACATAACTTATGATCATGTAATGAGGCTGTGCAATGAAACATTTGAATGCAAATGCAATGCAAAGAAAATGCCACATTTAAACAAGCCGAAACAAGGTACAACAATTCTAATCACAAAAAGAAGAGTAAATAAACACGCCACGCATGGGAATCACGAGCCAAACCACATTTCATGCAGAAAGGATGTAAGAAAATTATGCAGGCTCAAGTACATGTTGCGCAGGAAAAGCGACGGGCGACGTAACCATCTGGCGCACCCGAGGTTTCAACCGAGATCATAATGCGTTGTATGCGAGAGAAGGAAGAGTGGTGAGAACACCGGTGCACCCAAATGTTTTTAACCGATTTGCAATCCTAACGCGTTGCACGCGAGAGGAGGAAGAGTGGTGTGAACACCGGGCGCACCCAAATGTTTTTAACCGATTGGAAAAAAGATGTGACCTGAATATGGCACGAATGAATTTACCTGAAACTCCTCTAAATGAGCTGTACATACAATATCGTGCATGTGTAAGAAAGAAACTTAACAAGTGAGGATGCACGTTCTATGCAAGACAAACAACCAACATACAATGGCATGTTCCATGCGAGAAACAAGAACCAAAGCATATTCCATGCATGATTCAAAAATGAAAGCATATTCTATGCGTGCTACATGACGGATGCAAAACGTGCATGCAATATTCATGAAATGCATATCTTATGCAACAACATATGTGAAATGCACATTCTATCGCACAAAGTGAAATGCATGTTCCATGCAACAATAGATAAGTGCAGGTACGAATGCATAATTTGACCAAAAAAAAAAATCGATAGCAACTTCCAATTTACCTCTTGGAAGAGTTGTCATATGTTTAAAGGATACACCTTGTTCATGTTAAGAAGTGACGAACATCGCGCACCGAAAACACAGTTTGACTTTAGACCTTAAACCATAAACCCCCAACCCCCAACCCCCAACCCTCGACCCCCGACCCCTGACAACTTTAAACCCCTAGATCCTAAACCCTAGCCAGTAGACCCTAAACCCTAGACTGTAGACCCTAAACCCTAAACCCCAATAGACCCTAGACCCTAGACCCTAAACCCCCAAAGCCCAAACCCAAAGCCCAAACCTGAAACCCCAAACCCTCAACCTACAACCCTAACCCTTGAACCCTGAACCCAGAACCCAAAACCCAAAACCCTGATCCCTAACCCCTAACACACTCGTAAACACGAAACCCGAAACTCGGAATGACCGAACCCGCAACCCCAAACCTAACCTCGAACCTCCAAACCCCAAACCCTACACCCTAAACTCTACACCGTGCACCTATACCCCACACCCTAAACCCTAACCCCTAACACCTAAACCCTAACCCATAAACCCTCAACCCCCAACCCTAAATGCCTAATCCTAAGCCCCAGACCCTAAACACCTAGACCCCTGATCTTGGACCCTAGACACTAGACCCTAGACCCTAAACCCAAAACCCTAATTGACTCTAGACCCTAGATCCTAAACCCTAAGCCCTAAATCCTAACAAACCCAAAACCCTAATAGACCCTAGACCCTAAAACCCAATAGACCCTAGACGCTAATAGACCCTAGACCCTAAAATCCTCAACCTTAAATGCTCAAACCCTAAACCCAAAGCCCAAACCCGAAACCCCGAACTCTAAACCCTAAATCCCAAACCCAAAATCCTGAAACACTAAGCCCCAAACCCCAAACCCACAACCCAAAACCAAAAGCACAAACCCCAAACCCTAAATCCCGAACACAAAACACGAAACCCGAAATCCTAAACTCAAAACCCAAAACCCTAAATCCAAAACTCTAAACCCTAAACCCAAAACCTAAAACACGAAACCCTCAAACCCAAAATCGAAAACCGAAACCCCCAAAATCCTAAACCCTAAACCCAAATCCCAAAACCCTAAAACCCCCTAAATCCTAAACCAAAAACCTCCGAAACCCCTAAATCTTAAACCTCAAACCCTAAACCCTAACCCCATACCCCAAACCCCAAATCCTATACCCTTAAACCCTAAACCCAAATCCCCAACCCCAACCACAAAGCCCCAACACCCAACCCCAACCCCCAAATCTAAACCCTAAAAAAACTATAAAAAAGCGTAAGCCCTAAACTCTAATAGCCCCTAAACCCTAAATCCTAATAGACCCTAGACCTAAGAGGCACTAAACCCTAATAGAACCTAGGCCCTAAACCTCAACAGACCCTAGACCCTAAAACCCTAAACACCAAACCACTAAACCTAAACTCGAAACCCCAAATTCAAAACCCTAAACCCTCAACCCTCAACCCTCAACCTTGATCCCTGACCCTTGAACCCTAAACCCAAAACCAAGAACCCTGAACCCTTGACCCCGAAACCCTAAACTGAAAACCCCAAAACCCAAACTCTACACCCTAAACCCTAAACCCTACACCCTAAACCCTAACCCCTAAACACTCAACCCCCAACACTAAACACCCAACCTTAAACCCCCGACCCTAAATCCCTAGATCCCTGATCCTAGACCCTAGAGCCTAAACCCTAAACCCTAATAGACCCTACACCCTAGACCCTAAACCCCAATAGACCCTAGACCCTAATAGACCCAAAACCCCAGACCCTAAAATCCTAAACCCTAAAACCCCAAACCCCAAACACGAAGCCCAAATCGAAAACACCAAACTCTAAACCCTAAACCCCAAATCATAAACCCAAACCCCAAACCCCAAATCCAGAAACCCTAAACCCTAAACCCTAAACCCTGAACCCAAAATCCAAAACCCCAAACCCCAACCCCTAAACCCTAACCCCAAACTTCTAACCCCAAACTCCTAAAGGCTAAACCCAAAACCTCAAGCCCTAACCCCAAAAGCCTTAAATCCTAACCCCTAACCCCTACACCCTAAACCCCAAACCCCGAACCCGCAACCCAAAATCCTAAACCCAAAACCCAAAAACCAAAACCCAAAACCCAAAACTTGAAACTCCAAACCCAAAACCCCAAACCCTAAATCCCAAACCCTAAACTGCAAACACAAAACCCAAAATGGAAATCCCCAAAATCCTAAACCTAAAACCTAAAATTCTAAACACTAAAAACCCTCTAAATCCTAAATCTTAAACCCCAAACCCCAACCCCTTACCCCAAACCCCAAAACCAAAAACCCAATCTCCCAACCCCAAACCCCAACCCTAACCCTAACCCTAAACCTAAAAAAACCCTAAATCACAAACCCAAAACCCCAATCCCGAAACCTCCAACCCCTAATCCCTAAACCCTAAACCCCCTAACCCCTTAAATCTCAAACCCTCAAACTTAAACCCTAAAAAACACTAAGCCCTAAATTCTAAACCCCAAAAAATCCTAAACCCTAAATCCAAAATACAAAAACCCCAAAACCTAAACCCTAAATACCCAAACCCCAAATCTTGAAAGCTAAACCCCAAAACCCCGAAACCCCAAAACCCTAAATCCAAATCCCAAAATCCAAATCCCCAATCCCTAACCGCAAACCCCCAACGCCCAAGCCCAAATCCTAACCCCCAAACCTAAACCCTAAAAAAAACCATAAAAAACCCTAAATCCTAACCCTAATAGAAATGCTAAAACCTAATAGACCCTAGACCCTAATAAACCCTAGACCCTAATAGACCCTAGACCTAAAAACCCTAAACCCCAAACCCCCAAACCCCAAACACAAAGCCCAAACTCAAAACCCTAAACCCTAAGCCCTCAATCTCGACCCTTGATCCCTGACCCTTGACCGTTGAACCCAGAACCCCAAACCAAGAACCGTGAACCCCTGACCCCTAACCCCGAACACCTAACCCCTAACCCTGAACACCTAACCCTTAACCCACATGTAAACACAAAATCTCGAAACCTGAAACCCCCGAACCCGCAACCCTAAACCCTGAACCCGACCCCGAATCAAAAACCATAAACCCCAAATCGAAAACCCCAAACCCCAAATCCTAAACCCTAACCCCTAAACCCTCAACCCCCAACCCTAAACCCTTGACCTTAGACCCTAGATCCTATACACTAGACCCAAAGCCTAGACACTAGACCCTAGACACTAGACCTTAAATCCTAAACACTAATAAGCCCTAACGCCCAAATTGCGAAAGTGTAAAATTGGAATATGTTTGTAAGGTTATGAAAGAGCTATGTTTTAAATTTGAAGAAAAAATGGACTTCGATTCAATTGGTTTTGAAATTTTTACCAGTTTGCGACCAAAATAGCATTTTTAAAGTATAGCGATCTTGGTTTCTAACTTGACCTTTATGGTGTTTTGGATTCGGGTCTTGTGACTTAATGTTGTTGTTTACATCTTTTCCTTTTATTGCCGGTTGAATTTGAGTTTTGAAATGTCTTGGGCGTGTTCAGAACAGGGTAGTTGGTTGTTGGTCTAGAATCTTGTTGCTTAGAATTTTGGTCTTTCACTCGAGCGGGGTTTTCGATCATTCAGTACTTTGTGCATTTGCAAAAGATATTGCAGACGCTCGAGCGGCGTTTCTTATGCTCAAGCGGGTCTGAGCTCTAGTGGCCTTTCTGGCGCTCGAGCGACTGTCTGAAGTCTGTAAAATACTGGATAAGTATATTCTACGCTTGAGTGGGTCTCATTGCGCTCGAGTGGGTTGTGCCTTGCTGTTGTGTCTTGGAGCTCGAGCGGCCTTTATTACGCTTGAGCGGGTCAAATTTATGTGTCTGACGCTCGAGCGTCAAACTCTCCGCTCGAGCGGACTGTACGTATATCAGATCGCATAAGTGACATTTTAAATCACTTTTTCTGTCCTTTCTCTCTCTAAAACTTTCCAAAATCCTAAGTTGAGAGCCTCTCTCTCTAGAATACTCTCTCTCTATATTTTGACCTAGATCTAGTGATCTTCTCACCGTCTTTCCTTTGATAAAAAGTTGGAGCATCTAAAGATCTACCTTTTCATCCGAGTAGAAGTCAATTTCGTCATCTTTGGAGCTCATCTCTTGTTTAGCTCATCTTCTTTTCTTGAGGTAGGGATAATCTACTCATTTCTATGAGCTTTAACATAAATTTGGTCATTTTGTATAAATGGTTGATTTGGGTGAAGTAAGGGTTTTGAGCTTGAAATGATAAAAGAGGGGTTTTCTATTTTTGGGTTCTATATGTGTTTGAGGTCTTGAAAATAGGGTTATTTGTGTAAGATGGGTGAGGTTTGGCCTTGGGGGCAACATTTGAGAAATGAATAGTGAAATAAATGGTGAAAAAGCCCTAATTTGAATTAAATAACTATTTGTGTAATAGTGAAATAAATGTAGAAACATGAAATTGGAGGAAATTGTGATTAAATGGTATAGTTGGATTGATGAATCACTCACCTATGGAAAATGTGATATATTATCTTTTGAGAAATTTATTTATCTGTTTAGATATATCTGTTTTGGGCTATCGGTGGAGGATAGCCATGATTGTTGTAGAAACTGCATGTTGATTAGGTAAATTGAAACTAATCAATTGGAATATGTCATTGAATATGATGATTGGATGTAAACATTGTATATGTGGTTGAATTGGTCATTGTATATGGCAACGTGTGTAAATACATTGTATATGTATCTTGTTTGAGAGGAGATAGGGGATGTACTCCATTGTTTGGGAGAAGATAGGGGATGGACTCCATGGATAATTAAGTTGGTCGGAGTGTCCATGATGAAAGTCCCGAAATCTTATTTATATTTGGGTGCCGGTTCCCTCGGACGTAGTTCTGTAAAATGGCAAGATAAGGAAGTGTATGAATGATGTTTATGATTGAAGTGTTAATAAATGAGTTGTAGTCTAATTTTGAATTGTTTAAATGATAATGAACTATGTCAATGAATTGACTTGGATAAATAATTGGAAGTGAATGGATATATGTGGGTCAATGTTGATTGATTATGGAAAAGGTGTAAGATGGCTTATAAGTGTTAAACATTTATCGAATGCTAATGTTTTAGTTAATTCTCATATACTGTTTAGCATATCTCTACTGGGCTTTAGCTCACCCTACTTGGGATACCATCTTTCAGGTACAAGTGATATGCTACCTCCAAGGTCTTACCTTGGGAGGTTTTGGAGTTGAAGACTCCTTTTTGATATTTTGTTTTGGTGCTAAATGTAAATCCTAGCCGAGGGCTTTCTATGTATAGAGTTAGAACTCTCTTTTGTTGTAACCAAGTTATCTCTTGGGAAACTGTAAGCCTGTAGGGCATTTATTTGTTTAATATCTTCTGCAAAGAATACTCTGATGAATATAATATGTGACATTTCTGTTATGTTTTTTGGATTTTCTGAATGGATGATTATGTCTTATTTTGAGGGTGTTACATAAAGAAAACAAAGGAATTACATTTAAATTTTGGGGCTTTTGATCAAAATAGGATGTCATAGTTGAATAATGCTTGGAGAATGAGTTTGGAAAGAAAATGATGTTTTCTTGGGCATTAACAGGATTATTTTGCTTAATGTATCTGTTGGAATAAAACTGGCACGGTTAGAAATGGACCTTGAGAGGTTACCAGATATGATTGTGATTTGAATACTAGTGTAGTTGTTCATATTTGATAAGATGTGTAATAGATTGAATTTATCAAATTTTTTTTGGAATTTAATTGTTTAAATATCTGTTTAGAAATATCTGTTTTGGGATATTGGTGGAGGATAGCCATGATTGTTGTAGAAATGCATGAGACTTAGGTAAATTGAACCACATTCTTCATTTGTTGCATTGGACATTGCATTACATTCATTTCATTGGAAATGTATCTGTTTTTGAGAAATATTTTGGAAATGTATCTGTTTGCAAAAATATGAATACTTGGTGAATCTGGGTAGGGGGTGTAGAACCGCGCGGTTAGGTGTCGAGCCTTCTAGTTTACTGGTAAAAATGACAGTGGAAATGCATTTGGGACTACTTGCAGACACTCACCTAGAGATTCACAGAGCCTGTATTCATATAACAGATATGGTTTAAAATGGAAATGGTTTTATATCTGTTGTTGCATCTCAGCATTGCATGCTTTATGAAAAGAGAGATAAACTATTTTATCATGAGCATGGCATGAGCATACTCCTCTTTAGTCTTGTCATAGTCCATATGTTGTGTAGTGTATCTCTACTGGGCTGTGGCTTACCCTATAAGAGAAACCATTTCAGGTACAAGTGATATGCCTCCGCCAAGGTACTGACTTTTGAGGACTTGGAGCTGAGGCTTTATTTTTGTTTTATTGTTATTTGTTGAATGTAAGCCCAGGGCTGTATTTGCGTTGAGTTGAAACTGCATTTTGTGTAACCAAGAATGTTCTTGGACAAATTTGTAAGCCTGTAGGGCACTTATTATCTGTTTGGCTTTCATTTCATACTTGTTGTAAAATGCATGCTTGGGATTGGAACTGGGGCAATGAGATGTGAACAACATGCATTTAGCATTTGGGATTAAATGGAAATGGATGTATGGAATAGTTAACTATATATATGTGTTTGTCTATCAGGTGGGTTTGTAGTATAAATAGATATACCCTGCCCAATTTTTCGGGGCGTTACATGCATAGAACGAGTAATATGCTAGTATATTATATAAGAAAAAAATGGGATTTTTTTAAGAGTGCTGCTATTAGCACTTACCAAAATTCTTTGGACCCCCCATTTCTTTGGATCCCAACCCTAAACACTAAATTTTAATAATATTTTTTTGAACACCCCACTTATTACCAAATCTACCCATATTCATAATATTTTCACAATGAAATGCACACCCACCTAATTTTTCATCCCTCTCCTTCCCTGACTCACTCAATCTTCAGAGTTTGGAGCTTTGGTCCAGTATGGAATTCTTCGACCCCAACCCTCCATCACTCTCGTTGTCGTCTCGGCTGTCAACTGAGCATTCCGACGACTTTCATCTTCTCTGAACGCTCTTCGTATTGCCAAATCAGTAACCTCTCTCATTCTTTCATCATCATCTTCTTCGTTGCTTTTTGTATCTTCGTCATTGCTAAGATTGATTGAAGATACTCCAATTTCTACCAAATTTGCATAACCGTTTGCAAGATGAGGAAAAACAGAATCATCGTCTGAATCGCCGTCATAATCATTGTCTGAATCGCCATCAGAATTCTTAATGTAGCTGGAGACACCCCATTTTTGACCGTCCTCAAGACTTGGACGTCACCGTTTGAACACCCGGTGATCATTCATGTTTGTGTTCGTTTGGAGTTCCCGGAGGTCTCGGCTACGCACCTTGCCTCAGGATCTCCGAACTCGACTGTTTAGTGTCTGGTTTTGCACCAAACACTTGTGTTTTGCCTTGGAGGGGCAGGGAATGCCTTGTGAGGCATCCCCACACATCACTGGCCATGGCTAGAGGCCACCGGCTGGTGTTTTGTTGCCATCGGCAATGTATATTGTCGGTTGGCATTCTTTGTTGCCGGTCGGCAGTCAATTTTGTCAAAATGACAATTTTGAGCAGCTGACTACTGTTCATCTGCTTTTGCAGATATTTTAATACAGCTGTATTGCATTTTGTTCCCCTCCATACACGTGTATGGAGGGATGGCCTTCTTGTTAGCTTCCTTGGTAAGCTTTACAAGATTGGCTTCTCTATAAGAGGAGCCCTCCTCTCTTGGCTTTAGGGTTAGACAAAAAAGGTTAGAAAAGTTGTGAGAGAAGCTTTGGTTCTAGGTTTAGGGTTTTGTATCTATCCTATATCTATATCTCTCATTCTCTTGTATTTGTGTGTGTTTAGGCTTACTATTGCACACAAACACATAGTGTTACACCTTCTCTTAGTTTGTGAAGGATCCGAGGTTTGTTCTTGAAGCTTTGGAGCTATTTTGAGCTCAAGAAAGGGGCTGGTCCACCATTTGTGAAGAGGTTCTTCAAGGGTAACAATCTTACCCCTTTTTACCCCATTCTTGCATTCTATTTTTGCCTATCTTAGAACTGTTTTTGAGCTTAGTGTATAATATAAAAAAGTTCTATTTTTAGGCCCTCTAAATAGTTTGTTTAGAGTGTTTTGTGGTTTGGAGGTGTTTGACCCCTCTTAAGCCTTGAGGGGCTCCATTTTGTGCTATTTTGAGTAAGCTCCGGGACTTTGGTGTTTGGGCCTCCTCACCACTGAAATCTTGAGGGATTTCAGTGGTAAGGATGGTGCCTTGAAGTCCCAAGAAGGAGAGGGCCACCCCCTCTCCTTGTTGTCCTTGAAAAGGGCCATTTTTGCCTCTTTAATGAGCACCTAGCTAAGCCTCATGTTGGCCATGCCTTGGCTGTTATTTATGCTTATTTTTCCATGAAATAGCATTGTTGTATGTTGGCTTTTGTACACCATGCTTGCTTAGCATACATGCCATGTAATGCCTTGTTGTTGCTTTAACATGCCTTAGGTTGTAAGCCCTTGTTTTAGCATGTTTTAGGCTTAGCTTTGTGAAGCTTTAATGCATGTTTTTGTATGCTTTAGCTCTGTTTTAAGTTGCTTTAGTCATACTTGCCATGTATTGCATAGCCTCTTTGCATTGTTAGCTTGTAGGCTTTGAAAATGAGAAGTGTTGAGCATGCGTTGCTTGAGTTATCTTAGTAGCTTGGCATCATTCATAGCATAATCTCAGTCCCTAAGACATGCTTGTATGCTTGCCTTGGATGTCTCTTTGTTGCTTTGAAAGGTTGTGCCTTATGCTCCATGTTTGGTCATTGTGCATGCTTTTGAATTCAAGTCATTTAGATGCCATCTAAGTGGTCTTTTGGGCTTTGTTTTATGTGCTAAAACTCTGTCTTGGTCATTAAATTCATGCCATGTTTGGTCTTGATAAGTGTAGTCCAATGCCTCTTTGGTGAGCCTTAGGTTTTGGACCTTAATTGCATGATATGCTTGCTTTGTTTAATTGGTTTGGCACCATTTTAGCATGATTTTCAGAGCCTAGTATGCATGCCATAAGTCCATGTTTCCCCCTTTTGAGTGTGCTTGAAAGTTGCTTCATTATGCTTAAGTCTTGAACCATGTATCCATGCATGCTTGTATGTACATTTGCCTTCACGAACTTAGCATTATGGCCACTGTTTTGGGCCTAATTAGAGCTGCCTAAATCATGTTTAAGTCCATCCTATGCTTGCTCGCATGCTTACCTTGCATGTTTGTTTGCATGTTTGCATGTATACCTTGTACGCCCATGTTGCATCCTTAGCTTGCATGCCTAGGTTGCATTCCATCTAGCATGCATGTCTTGTTCCTTGATCTAGTGATAGGAATTGGGCTTTGGTTTGTTGGTTTGCATTGCATTTGACATCAACATGCACTACTTGGTCTCTTGGGCCATCACGCATGGAAATGCGCGATTGAGGGTCCGAGAACCAAGGACCATGTCCCTTTGAGTCATACACATGATAAGGGACATGATTGGTGCATATATGGCTTGAATTGTATTGCCATGCAAAGCTCTGTCCTTTGCTGCTGTCAAACAGGTTCTGCAGGAACTTCTTGCTGATCGACTGCATAGAGTGCCGAGCGGCAATAAATCGGTGGCCGATGGACTCATTGTGTGCCGATGGACACCAAATCACAGCCGGTGATGATTTCCTCCAGCCGGTGGCACTCCTCAACATCTAGTAAGCACGTCCTGAGACTTTGGCAGTCTTCAGAGGAGTATAGCGGGGGAAACAGACGCAGCTTGCGCATGGCAGTGTACTTCCGAGCAAGACCGAGCATGCATTGCATCAGGCTCTCCTCCCGAGGCGGTTTACTATTTTCCCTAGATTAGTTAATTTGCTTAGCTAATTAAATGGCCTGTAATATTTAATTAGCTTGTAGGTTAATTATCTGTAATATTTATTTGGTCCCTCCGGGCGAGGGCGAATCTGTAATAAGTGTGGGTGCGTGTGTGTGCATGTCTTCCAATCCCCACTTCTTTCTTCCCTTTTATTTACCCGCTTATGATGGTAGATTAGGGCATGTTTAAAATTAGCATACCTTATACAATGCATACGTGCATCCACACATTTGTCTTACATGCACCGGGCTCGGCGCATCAAGCTAACTGCATTTGTACTTCAATTCCAAATTGAATATGTGTATCAATTAATCGCATTTCACATGCCATGTTTAGGTTAGCCGAGCCTACCCTAATTGCATCCTGTATGTGTTGCATTAGTCAATTTGACATGAACTAGGACTATGCATGTTTGCTAACTGGTTTATTGTTTTGGCGCGGAGTACGATGTAAGTATTTTCATGCTTTAGCATATCGCATGTGTGTGAATGCTATCATGACAGCATGCTTACCATGTGGCTAGATGCTTATGTCATAAACTGTTTGATTGCCTGTGGGTGAAGGTTGGATTGTCTGAGTTGGAAAAACTCGTTGAAATCCGTGTTTTAGCCTACTTACAAGTAGCAAATTCCAAAGTGTTTTTGAAGACAAACGGATATGCAATGCTTATTTCCAAATTAGGCAATCTAGTCTATACTTGTTTGCTGTGCGCATAACATAGTAATTCTAGGCTAATAACCAGAATAAGAACACATAACGTTTTCAAAATCGGATATCACGGTTAGTAGAGGCTGGTCTTAGGACCGGGCGAGAGGGGGTGCTCATAGCTGACCTTCCCCAATCGTACCCAAGCTCCCGAGCCGAGGCAACTTTGGTGATGACGGGCACGTGGCCTTTGGCACCGAGTCAGGGTTTCCTAAATTTCCCTATTAAAAAAATATTTAGGTGGTGACTCTGTATCTGGCAAAGCAGTCCATGTTTGGCACTTCTTTTCAAAAATTTGTTTTCTCAAAACGATTTGCCGGATTTGGACTCTTTGGTTCAGATTTAGAACCGCAAACAAAATTGAGTCCGAACTATAGCGTGTAGCGCGGGGTCCCTCGCGGGCGTTGTTATAGTTTCTGGCGACTCTGCTAGGGAGATATAGAGAGCTTAACTCGAGCTCATAATATCCTGTTTTGATTTCACTTATGTGTTTCTTTGCATTGCATGTGCATTAGTGCGCCTAGGACATCGTGTTGGCCATCTGCTATTCCTGAGCGGTCTGCCGGAGGCTTGACTTTGTCAAAGCATGCCATAAGGCTGACCGGTTGCGGGCTCTGCCAGTATGGGAACATAAACCCCGGTGTTACTGGGGCACCCTTTCGACCATTCGACCTAGTGTATATTCAGAATCCATAAGTGACCATTCCAAACTAGGACAGGTTGCTTACCCGATGTTAGGTTGTTTGAAACCGTTGCGTGCATAGTGAAACCCTAGCTCCTGACAAAATAGGACAGGGAAACCCTACCCCAACATAGGGGTGTATTGGCTCTCATTTATTTTCTATGTGCTTTTAGAGTGTATCTCTACAGGAACGCACATATCAGTTTGCGAGATTGAGTGTCAAGCCTGAGGGAATCTGTATCAATTTGCGAGAATCAGTTATGTCTGTGGATATCCGATTCAGTGTTTTATGAGACAGTGATTTCCGGGGGACAGTGATCAGTAGTAGAGTACAGTTGTTCGGCTACACCTGTGTTTGATCCGTTTGGGCTGAAATGCTGCTTGTTTTTCCTTTCAGTTCAGAGAGTTCCAGAATAGTCAGTGTTCCCTCTTGCCGAGGCAAGACCTATGATGACGTAGAATTCAGAAGAGATTGTGGTTATGACAGCCGCGTTGGGTCAAGGAATCACTCCACAAAGTGAGACCAATATTGATATGCCGCATCCACCTAGGTCGCCTTTGCTTTTTCTTGGACCCTCAACTATATCAAAGCTCATGAGCCTACTACATTTGAACCGATGGGGATGATAGGTGATCTCTAGAGGTCGTGGCGGATATCGCCTATGGGATGTCCGCCGCCACCAAACGCACCATATGCTTGGGAAGTTTTACTCCCAGAGCCCCATTGTTGGGACGGATCGTGACTGAACTTAGCCAACCGGAGATGGCCTCCAACTATAACAATGACATGTCAACGTCAACCCAAACCCTTGATCAGGCCGAGGCCAGAGGTAAAGACAAAATGAAGGCAGATGCTGATCCCATTGGACAACTGCTGTGGGCAGTCGAGGCTTTGAAAGCCGCGGGGATGAACAAGCAACAGGTATCTGCAGTTGTGACAAAAGCTGTGGAGGATGCTTTCCCCACCCCACCTGAGGGTAGTTCAAGTCAGTCAGAAAATCGGGATAGGCCCCATCACGCCAGAACAGCTCCTCCCGTTCCCAACCTTGTATTCGGGAAGGATCAGAAATCCAAGGCGGCACCTGTCAACCCGTTCGCTAGTGCGTCTAGCAAGAGTGCTCAACCTTCAAAGTACCTGCCCCGAGGGCGTAGGGTCTTCCATGCTCTCTACATGCCATTGTCCAAGGCACTTCAGATCCTTGCCGAGAGGGGACACCTTAAACCCTTGGAGCCTCGGCCCCTCCCGAAGAATCTCCCTGCTACACATGATGCTGCTTTGTATTGTGCGTACCACCAGCAAACCGGTCATGCTACCGATAATTGCTTCTGCCTCCGTCATGAGGTACAGGATTTGATTGACAACGAGGTTATCCTCCCACCCACCTCTGCCAAGTCTATTACCACCCAGCTGTTGGATTTTGAGGACACAGATACTGCGAGTATGTAGTTAGAGAGTAAACCGCCTGCGGGCAGTGCCTGGTGCATTTTGGATGTGGCGTCTGGCACGCATTTTTGAGCATCTGCGAATACTAATTTTGTAAATTCTGGCTTGGGTGTCGAGTCAGTCTTTTGTTTTGTTTTGAGTCTGTCTCATTGTCTTGAGTCAGTCCTTTTGCTTACAGGTCTGTCTTGTTATAGCGAGTCATTCCCCTGATTTTTTTTGTATAGAAAGCCAGGTGATTCCGGGGTCGTTGCCTCGAACACCGTTTCGTCTTGTAATTACCCGTTTTTGGTTTTTGAGTCTGCCTCTGCCGAGGGGCCAGTTATACCAACAAATCTGAATGAAATAGTTGTGGCTATCTCATTTTCATGCTTGCTTTCAGTGTGAGTTAGTTGTGCCAGAGGAGGCGAATGGAACGACAGTACGTTCTACCTGCTCTTTTGTACTCTGAAAATTATTACAATGACCTAAGTTTTTTTTAAAACCCCTTTTTTTTGAGCACTGCGGTGGTAAAAACGAAGAGGAAGGAATTCCTCGGGTTTTGCAAAACTTGATCATATTTGAGAGAAAGATAGGCATGCTAAGCCTTTTTATGAATGAAATCATGCTTGTCAGCGTGAGTACTGAGAAGGACCCTGGCTTGATCCAGACTGGTTTCACACTATCTTCTGCGCGAGCGATTTGTCGCTTTCTTAAAAACTTTCAAAAAACAAAATATTTTGCGTGGTCCTGTGAAGACTTGTGCGGAATTGCTCTTGAGATTGTGCAGCCAAGAATCGCTCTCAGCCTCAAGATTCAACCTATCTGTTGCGAACCTGGAATCCATTCAAAAGCCAATGACCAATTGCCATGAAAGGCACATGCGACCCGATTTGAAGCGACCCTCGAGCAAGAGGCATCAAACTCGGATCAAGAAGATTAGATCTCACCGGAAGGCTCGTGAAGGCACCGTGATGGATCCTTTATAAATCAAGACAACAGACCATTCTCCGGACTCGGATGACTTCAGATCTCAAAACCATTTGGCATGGACTATGCTACACTTTTACCCTTTGAGAGGCTCATTTGGGTGAAAACCCTAAGGCGACCTGCAAAAGTTAGAGCAAGAAAAAGATAGAAAAGAAAAGAAAAAAAGAAAACTAAAAAAAAAAATCAAGAAAAAGAAAAAAGAACAAAGAAAAAGAAAGAAAAATATATGTATAAGAATGAAAAGAAAAGAATTAAAAAAGAACAAAGCTTGCAAGGTCGAAAACCCGCGACGGGCGCCTTGGCAAAAGTTAGAGCCTAAAAGTGAAGGTTAATACCTGAGTGTACCTTAACTGGAACTACGTAGGCTTGATTCCCATGTTTGGGATACGTAGGCAACTTCATCCTGAAGTCCAGCCACCATTGCTCTTACAGTGACTGTGTCCATATATTGGTTCAGACCATCGTCTTTGAGTTCGATCCGTCATCGATAAATGCTGACATCTTTGCGGCACCATCCAGACAAGGGGCAACTTTTCGTTGCCGCAAGTTACCATCCAAACCAGGGGCAACTTTCCGTTGCCATGTACCCCCTTCAAGCAAGGGGCAATTTTCCATTGCCTCCGATCCGAGGTTGCGCATCTCGAGGGTAAGTTTCGTGCTCGTTGAGCATTGACTGTTTGCAAAAAATAGTTTTTGAAAATTTTTACTGAAGTTGACTATTTTCTCGAAAACTATTTCATTTTCCAAAAATTAGACCATCTTCTTGGACCCAAAAAGGGAAAATTTTCAGTGCTTACAGCCTGACTTGCATGATTTTCAAATCAAAAATCGAACAAGTATGTTAATCTAGCTCTCATTTTGGTCAAAACTATTTTAGAAAACAAAAAATGGTCAAAGTAACGAACTAGGGGCGCAATTGAGTCAGGTCTTTTGTCTTTTCCTCGCCGGCAACATACTTGCCAGGAGGGCACTCTATCCACCGGAAGAAATATCCATGAGCTAACGGTGTTGGGCATGAACCTACAACTCCCTATTCATCCATCAATCACCCTGGGGAGGGATGAAAAATGAGAGAATAAAGAATAGAGAGGTGTAAGTGGAGAGAGAAGTGAGCGAGGAGCCTGAGGGCCGAGCGATGTGAGAATTACAAATCAGAAAGGGTGGGAACAAAACCCAAGAAAACTGGCTCCTCGTGATCTGAGGTCTCTCATTCTCGTAAACGCGTCCGTGAGCCGTGTCTTTTGCTTTGTTTTGTCGCAATCCTTGTCTTGAGTCTTTTCTGGGCGTGTCTCGTTGTGTTTGGGTCGTGTACCCTTTGTTTGAGTCTTTCTCGCTGTGTTCAGTTGCAGGCTCGATACCCCGGTTGAAAACACTTCTTTATTTAAAAAAAAATCGCTTATGCTCAGAGTGCTGTGCCATTCTTTACATTTAAGTTGACAAAGAAGAGAGAAAAAATTTGGAGCATCGAGTATGCTTCAATTTCAAATGCCGTTTCACCTTCGTAGTCCGCCTTGTCGATTAGGGTCATTTGGTCGTGGTTTCTTTGTCGTAGAATAAACCAAGTATTGTGTTGTGGGCTGTATGCAGACTAATTCTCAGTAGAGTACGGGCTGTGTGTTCAGGTTAAACAGTGGTTTGCATGAGTGGTTTGCTATTAACTAGTTCATTACCTGGTTACTACAATGCAAATATTTGATTTTCAGACAACAAATCAATCCCATTGTGATGTGATGCAGCATGATACAATGCAGTGCAAAGTATGAAATGTACAGATATAACACTTTTTTAGACAAAAAGAGTTTGTTTCATTTCATATAATCTCGTTCAAGTACAACGTTTTGAAGAAAACAAAAACCCGCTTGCGACGGTACAAGATATTGGGGCTACCAACTAAAAAAAAAAAAAGAAGAAAAGAAAAAGTACAAAAAGCGAAGAAAGCAGCAAAAGTCTGGGTCGTCATCAGTAGTCTCGGGCCTAGGGATCTGTCCTCACCCTCTTCCTGGACAAAGGTCCAGGAGCATCGTCGTCGGCACCGTCATCTGAACCTGAGTCTGAACCGTCTCCGGTCTCCTCCTCAGATGATCCCGCCTCTGCCTCTGTCTCGGACTCGGACTCATCATCCTCGTCATCAGGAATGGGTGCCCGAGAGCTACTCCCGACATGAGCACACCCTGCCCTGGCACGGGGATGTCCAGTGTCTCCACGCCCTCCTTGAGCAGGAATAGAGGACCCAGCTGGAGCACCACCCACCGGAGGGATCTGGAAAGAAGGCTGAAAAGCATAAAAAGCAAATGCATCAGTACAGTGTGAGCAATTTATCGGTCTGAGTAATCTGATGTACGGTATGAGTGTGAACGCCAAGTATCAATGCAAAACGTTAGTATAAGTACAATGTGTGAATACAGTGTATGAATGCTATGAATAGTTTATCAGGTGTTGTGTTGTGTGTCAGATTATGTGAAGCAGTTTACGTATGGTTTGAGACTGTGGTTAGAAGGAACATACCGGAATATTGTAGAGGGCCAGGAGGTCGAAGGTCCGCTGTAGCATCTCCATCATGGAGGCATTCAGCTCCAATGACTGTCAGGTATACTCGGAGGATGCCTGCAAAAGCATCAGATGCATCAGTATTCTGCGGGATATCAAATAAATTGAAATGAAATAACAGTACAAGATGAGAAATGAAGTAATACATACCGGAGGCAAGTCAGGGACACCAACCAACTCGTGATCAGCCGGGGGAGGAGCAAAGGGGATCTGGTAGGTCGCCCCACCCTGCCCTCTGCATGTCAGTGAAGTGGGCAGAGCAGGCCAGCCGGTCCCCCGCCCTCTATGAACTCCACCCCTGCCACGGACTCTAGCCCTCCTTGACGCTCCCGCTCCAGCTATTGGCGCTGCTAGCCTCTCCCTCCCAGCTCGGCGACCACCGCCCAAGGGTCGCATGATGTAGGTCCGGACGTACTCGGCATAGTCGCCCTCGTCTCTATGACGTTCCGCGCCCCAACCAACGGTATACTCTCTCAGGTGCGCGAGGGAAAGCCTCTCTGTATGCGTCATATGTGTAGGAGGCGGACCCGGAACTATCTGCTCCGGTAAACCCAGGGTCTGACGTAAGAAGCGCTCCCCCAGGTACCAAGCACGACAGACCGAGCCCTCCAACAGAATCCAGAGACGGGCAGTCTCCTCAGCACTCTCATAGTGATCCCTCACCATGGCCGGCAACGGGGCCCAAGCCTGCCAGGTGATCTGCGGGTACAAATGCAATTTGTTACCTATCTGTTATCGAAAATATAGTGCTAAAGCGAAGCTTAAACAAACTCTAAAGTTGTACATACCTCCGCGGCGGTGATGGTGTCGAAGTAGCGGCGGAAAAAGATGAAAGACTCCCGCAGTCTCCGCACACACCGCATGTCAAAGCGATGAGAAAAGGGGACGTCGAGCGGGATCTCCACATTGGGTACTGGGGCAAGCCTGGGAAAGTAGGCGTAGACCCACAACTGCAGAATAGATATTAGTATGACTATCAGATAAAGCAGAATACAGAATAAAGCAAGAATGGCAGAGCCGTGTGTTGTGCAGTGTATTGTGCACAGTGTACAATCAGTGTAAAGCAGAGTATATGTGTGTGCTGCGTGTGCAGTATATAGTCAGTAAGAGGCAGACCGTGGTGTGTGCAGTGTACAGAATACAAACAATGTAAAGCAGAAAGTAGAAATGTAAAAGGGGAAGAAGATGTACCTCCCAAGCTCGCTAGTATCCGCCAAGAAGCTGTCCGCTGAGGCGGGAAGAAGAGCTCATGTAACCGTATAAAGTGGCCAAGCCTGCACCACCCCAGTCATAGCGGCGGATCCGCCTGACATCTACCAGTGCGCTTAACAGACATAGAGGCACGGTGTTTGCCCGGGAGGCGAAAAGGGTCATCCTGAGCAAAAACATGATGAAGCCCCATGCATACTGATCCACCTTCTCTGGGGTCATCTGCGCCTCCTCCGCCAAGGCTCGCTGAATCCGAAAGTGGCTCTCGAACCACGAGTATCTGACAAACCCCGCCGAAATCGGCGGGCGTCCCACTCACCCATATCGGTGTCGAAGGGAATCAGATCCCCCCTACCCCGATGCCAGTAAGCATCGAGAAATCATAAGGGGTCATCGTCATGTCCCCTGCGACGGAGAAGTGGAAGGAGTTGGTGGTATCCCACCACCTCTCCACTAAAGCAGTGAGCAAGGGTCTGCAGGTGGTAAGCTGGGAGAGCCCCCTGCAGAAGATGCCGAAACCCGTCTCGTCGACGATGTGGCGAACCGCATCTGGCAACTCCGCATACCAGTCCCGAGCAACGATGTTCCCATACCCGCGGATGGTATGGGAGTCCCCCTGTAATAAAAAATGACAATTACGAAGCAATATTCAAGATGCAGTTTTGAGAAGCATACAGATATAGTGTATGTGTGCGCGTTTTCAAATGTAAAGCAGACATCGGGTGCCGGTGTGCTAGCAGTGAACTACGACGTATGATATGATAGCGTGTTTGAGTGGTTCAGTACAGATACAACATGTGTGCATGTTTTTCAGAAATCAAACGAATCTAGGGTGCGGTGTGTCCCACGTGAAGTCTGATATGTGTTGTGTCAATGTGTTTAAGCAATTCAGGCTAAGCGCGAATTAATGCGGCGTAAGTTTCAAGCAGTTATTGATTGCAAGTGTATTCACAGTCAACTATAGTGTACAGTGCATCAGTGCATTCGAACTAAGCAGTTAAAGAACAGGATCAACTATAGCAGTTTAAGTGCGAAAAATTGAAACCGGGAGAAGAATGTACCTCGGAGGTGCCGTACAACAAGTGTGACTCTAGCTCACGAAGTAGTAGCTCGGGTGCTACACCCCTCTCGAAGCTCCGGAACTGGCGTAGTCCATTGGGAAGCATCACGTGAACCGCTGGTCTGTAGGCCTCCGGATCGAATGGCCGGATGCGGAGCGGTAAGGGCTCGGCCTCGGGATCCATCTCAAGCTCTGGAGGAGCCCCACCCTGTGGAAGATCGTCCGCCATCTCGAAGAGAATGAGAAAATGGCCGGAAGACGAAAAATCGGGCAAGAATGCGAAGAGTCAACAAAAAGTCAACCTCGAGAGGGTCGAAAATGGCCGGGAAAGTCGGAGTGTGAAAAAGTCACGGGTATCGAGAAAAAACTTGAGGGAAACAAGCCCCCGAGTGGCGAAAATCAAGAAAGAGACACCGAAACGAAGTTCCGTTCGGTTCAAAACACTCGAAACGCAAAGGTATTCGCGAATCGAACAACGAAATCAAGGCTAGAACGCAAGAAAATGAGGAGATTGAAGGACGAAAACACGCTAGGGAGAGGAAGGAAGGTTTTTCACACAAGGAGATGTGAGAAATATAGGGCTAGAGGCCCTATATTTAAAGACCCACGGCCGAAATGTCAAAATTGCCCCGAACAGGAATAGTTTGCCGGTCGGCCACACTTTTTGCCAGTCGGCAGTATTTTGTGTCGATGGAATTGTATCACGGCCGATGGACGGCCGGCGATGCATTCTGATGGCCGGTGGTTATCCGGTGGTGTCCTACAGTAGTTTTTGAGCCTTCTACACCTTTTCTTGGGTTATATGAGTGATGCAGAGCCTTCATTGCTTAAAACAGTGCAAAACAGTGCATTTCCGACGCTCAACTGGCTTCCGTTTTGGCCTCAGATCGTGTCTTCTGTGCGTGGCACTCGAATTCGTGCAAGGTGTATCCTTCTCGTATCCTTTTGGCTTTTACAAGACTTAAAAGTTGCCCCATGTGCATCGTATTTTAATCGCACTGTTTTGTGCATCGCATTTCAATCGCATTATCTTGTGCATCGCATTTCAATCGCACTGTTTTGTGCATCGCATTTCAATCGCATTGTCTTGTTCGTCCCGGTCTGGCGAGACCTTAAACACGCACGGTCTAGGAGACCTAATATCCTTGGGAGGTGCAAGACCTTCACTCGCGTTGTCTAACGCATCGCGCTGTTTCGCGCATCTCATTGCATTTGGCATGCATCCCATCGCACTATCTTGCGCATCGCACCGTCTAGTGCCCTCGCGTTGTCTAAACGCATCGCATTATTTTGCCCAACCCACGGTCTAGGAGGCCTAAAATCCTTGGGAGGTGCAAGACCTTCACTCGCGTTGTCTAACGCACCGCGCTGTTTTGCGCATCTCATTGCATTTGGCATACATTCCATCGCGTGATCTTGCGCATCGCACTGTCTTGTGCACCGCATCTCAATTCATGCATTGCCCCAAAATGGGTCTGGCGGGACCGAAAACACACCACCGTCCGGTGGGACCAAAAACACGTGCGGTCTGGCGAGACCATAAACCCGCTCGGTCGCATTGTCTTGCGTCTCAATAGCCGTGCATTGTCGCGTATCTCGAGATCATACATCTTCATGCATTCTCAGTTCATTTGCATTGTCATGCATCTAAAGCCGCGCGTCACCGCGCATCAAATTTTCATGCATTGTCATGCATTTCAAGTAAACTTGCGTTGTCGTGCACTTTAACATCATGCATCATTTGCATTCCAAAAAAAACAAAAACAAAAAAACATGCATTGTCATGCATAATTTTTGCATCCCGGTCTAGGAGACCTTAAATCCTCTAAAGGTGCAATTCCTTTGGTGTTTGTCGTGCCCGAATGACTTTCGGTGGTCTGGTAAAGCCACCTGCCTGTGTTTGCGGTGAGTTCCTAGAAGACCAATTGGGACGGTGGAAACTAGAGTTCGAACGGCTTATGCCTAGAACGCAAACGTTCGGGAGTTTCGAGACTAAAGTTTGGTTTAAATACCCAGGGGTGTATCCTCAGCTTGAAATCTGTATGGAAGCCCCATAAGTTGAGGCAGCATGTTTGCGCCTCAGTTCTGGATACTGAACCAACCTAGTATATCGCCTTGTTGGTAAGATAGGGAAAGCTACAATCATAGCCGTTGCATCATAGTGCATTGTCATGCATCCATTGTAAGTAGTGCACTGTCATGCATACATGGTAAATATTGCATTGTCATTCATTGTAGAAAATAAACATGCATTGTCATGCATTTCCATTGTAGCTTACATGCATCCATTGCATTTTCCCCAGCAGATCGCATCATACTGCATTGTCATGCATTTTTGTAATTATCCATTTCATTGCATATTTGTAGATATTGCATTGCATGCATTCATTGCATCACCCTCCATCTATGGCTTGCACTTTTCCTTGTTGAGCTTGGTCTGGTATGTGCCCTTACTTTTCATGTTAAAGCACGGTTCTGCATGTGTACGCGCCTATTCCACGCTGGTATGTTGGTTTGAGGGCTGCGGCACCTTTTCTGTGTTAGACATGGCTTGTTTGTGTACATGCCTTTCCTAGGCAAGATTTGGTTTGGCCCGCGTGCCATATCCATTGTATCCATAGTATCCATTTCCATTGCATATTTGTAGATATTGCACTGTAGATTGCATGCATTCATTGCATCACCTTCCGCCTATGGCTTGCGCCTTTCCTTGTTGAGCTTGGTCTGGTATGTGCCTATACTTCTCGTGTCAAAGCATAGTTCAGTAGACCGTTCTATGTTAGACGTGGCTCGTATGCGTACATGCCTTGCCTAGGCAAGATTTGGTTTGGCCCGCGTGCCATATCCATTGCCATTTTCCCAGCATATCCATCGCATATATTACATTGTAGTGTAATTTTTGCATCCGGCATTAGGATCATCATTCTTTCTCCAGCGGGTCGTTACCCCACTTATGTCATTCCACCCAATACTTGTTCTTGTGTCCGTCTACATTACTCATAGTTTAGTTGATCGTTCTATGGTAGAAGGACTTGTTACCGCCATCCATCTATTTGACATTTGTGAGGTTTCAAACCGCTCATGATTGGATCATGATTCAATTGCTTTGCTTGTAGTTTGCATTGTTTTAATTGCATTGCATTTTCATTTGCATTATTTATACATTGTTTTGTATATATTGCATATCATTTTGCATTCATTCTTGCATTGTCATGCATGTTGCTAACAATATCGTACCTATTAGTTTGTTTTTTTTATAGGCACGATATTGTATGTACGGTTCATTTGCGACTGGTGGAACCAGACGAACCGGATAGGTATTGTATCCTCTGCGTGAGACGTCTCGAGAATTGCATAATTCTGTTACATCCTTTCTGCATTGTAGTGTAGTTTGGTGTATGCTAGCTTAAAACTGTTGCATGTGTGCTTCGTTACAGCTTTTCTTTACATGATCATAAGTTATGCTCGGCTTTGTGCATTGTTTTGCATTTTGCCCCTGCCTTCGGGCGCATACCTTGTTCGTCTTGCATGTTTGTCTAAGTCTTCGGCCTTGTCAAAAATGGGTCGTCTCTGGGCTTTGACATTCACTCCCGTCATTGTTATGACTTTCGAGTTCTGTCAAAGAGGGCAACTGAGACACCCCATTTTGACCATCCTCAAGACTTGGGCGTCACCGCTTGAACACTCGGTAATCATCCATGTTTGTGTTAGTTTGGAGTTCGGAGGTCTCGACTCTGTACCGCCTCGTGATCTCCGAACTTTTGCTTAGTGTCTGGTTTTGCACCAAACACTTGTGTTTTGCCTTGGAGGGGCAGGGAATGCCTTGTGAGGAATCCCCACACATCACCGGCCATGGCTAGAGGCCACCGGCTGGTGTTTTGTTGCCATCGGCAATGTATATTGCCGGTCAGCATTCTTTGTTGCCGGTCGGCAGTCAATTTTGTCAAAATGACAATTTTGAGCAGCCGACTACTGTTCATCTGCTTTTGGAGATATTTTAATACAGCTGTATTGTATTTTATTCCCCTCCATACATGTGTATGGAGGGATGGCCTTCTTGTTAGCTTCCTTGGTAAGCTTTACAAGATTGGCTTCTCTATAAGAGGAGCCCTCCTCTCTTGGCTTTAGGGTTAGACAAAAAAGGTTAGAAAAGTTGTGAGAGAAGCTCTGGTTCTAGGTTTAGGGTTTTGTATCTATCCTATATCTATATCTCTCATTCTCTTGTATTTGTGTGTGTTTAGGCTTACTATTGCACACAAACACATAGTGTTACACCTTCTCTTAGTTTGTGAAGGATCAGAGGTTTGTTCTTGAAGCTTTGGTGCTGGTTTGAGCTCAAGGAAGGGGCTGGTCCACCATTTGTGAAGAAGTTCTTCAAGGGTAACAATCTTACCCCTTTTTATCCCATTCTTGCATTCTATTTTTGCCTATCTTAGAACTATTTTTGAGCTTAGTGTATAATATAAAAAAGTTCTGTTTTTAGGCCCTCTAAATAGTTTGTTTAGAGTGTTTTGTGGTTTGGAGGTGTTTGAAAACCCTCTTAAGCCTTGAGGGGCTCCATTTTGTGCTATTTTGAGTAAGCTCCGGGACTTTGGTGTTTAGGCCTCCTCACCACTGAAATCTTGAGGGATTTTAGTGGCAAGGATGGTGCCTTGAAGTCCCAAGAAGGAGAGGGCCACCCCCTCTCCTTGTTGTCCTTGAAAAGGGCCATTTTTGCCTCTTTAATGAGCACCTAGCTAAGCCTCATGTTGACCATGCCTTGGCTGTTATTTATGCTTATTTTGCCATGAAATAGCATTGTTGTATGTTGGTTTTGGTACACCATGCTTGCTTAGCATACATGCCATGTAATGCCTTGTTGTTGCTTTAACATGCCTTAGGTTGTAAGCCCTTGTTTTAGCATGTTTTAGGCTTAGCTTTGTGAAGCTTTAATGCATGTTTTTGTATGCTTTAGCTCTGTTTTAAGTTGCTTTAGTCATACTTGCCATGTATTGCATAGCCTCTTTGCATTGTTAGCTTGTAGGCTTTGAATATGAGAAGTGTTGAGCATGCGTTGCTTGAGTTATCTTAGTAGCTTGGCATCATTCATAGCATAATCTCAGTCCCTAAGACATGCTTGTATGCTTGCCTTGGATGTCTCTTTGTTGCTTTGAAAGGTTGTGCCTTATGCTCCATGTTTGGTCATTGTGCATGCTTTTGAATTCAAGTCATTTAGATGCCATCTAAGTGGTCTTTTGGGCTTTGTTTTATGTGCTAAAACTCTGTCTTGGTCATTAAATTCATGCCATGTTTGGTCTTGATAAGTGTAGTCCAATGCCTCTTTGGTGAGCCTTAGGTTTTGGACCTTAATTGCATGATATGCTTGCTTTGTTTAATTGGTTTGGCACCATTTTAGCATGATTTTCAGAGCCTAGTATGCATGCCATAAGTCCATGTTTCCCCCTTTTGAGTGTGCTTGAAAGTTGCTTCATTATGCTTAAGTCTTGAACCATGTATCCATGCATGCTTGTATGTACATTTGCCTTCACGAACTTAGCATTATGGCCACTGTTTTGGGCCTAATTAGAGCTGCCTAAATCATGTTTAAGTCCATCTTATGCTTGCTCGCATGCTTACCTTGCATGTTTGTTTGCATGTTTGCATGTATACCTTGTACGCCCATGTTGCATCCTTAGCTTGCATGCCTAGGTTGCATTCCATCTAGCATGCATGTCTTGTTCCTTGATCTAGTGATAGGAATTGGGCTTTGGTTTGTTGGTTTGCATTGCATTTGACATCAACATGCACTACTTGGTCTCTTGGGCCATCACGCATGGAAATGCGCGATTGAGGGTCCGAGAACCAAGGACCATGTCCCTTTGAGTCATACACATGATAAGGGACATGATTGGTGCATATATGGCTTGGATTGTATTGGCATGCAAAGCTCATCGTCGCTTCTTGTCAAAGCAGGTTCTGCAGAACTTCTTGCCGACGATCGCATAGAGTGCCGAGCGGCAATAAATCGGTGGCCGATGGACTCATTGTGTGCCGATGGACACCAAATCACAGCCGGTGATGATTTCCTCCAGCCGGTGGCACTCCTCAACATCTAGTAAGCACGTCCTGAGACTTTGGCAGTCTTCAGAGGAGTATAGCGGGGGAAACAGACGCAGCTTGCGCATGGCAGTGTACTTCCGAGCAAGACCGAGCATGCATTGCATCAGGCTCTCCTCCCGAGGCGGTTTACTGTTTTCCCTAGATTAGTTAATTTGCTTAGCTAATTAGATGGCCTGTAATATTTAATTAGCTTGTAGGTTAATTATCTGTAATATTTATTTGGTCCCTCCGGGCGAGGGCGAATCTGTAATAAGTGTGGGTGCGTGTGTGTGCATGTCTTCCAATCCCCACTTTTTTCTTCCCTTTTATTTACCCGCTTATGATGGTAGATTAGGGCATGTTTAAAATTAGCATACCTTATGCAATGCATGCGTGCATCCACACATTTGTCTTACATGCACCGGGCTCGGCGCATCAAGTTAACTGCATTTGTACTTCAATTCCAAATTGAATACGTGTATCAATTAATCGCATTTCACATGCCATGTTTAGGTTAGCCGAGCCTACCCTAATTGCATCCTGTATGTGTTGCATTAGTCAATTTGACATGAACTAGGACCATGCATGTTTGCTAACTGGTTTATTGTTTTGTCGCGGAGTATGATGTAAGTATTTTCATGCTTTAGCATATCGCATGTGTGTGAATGCTATCATGACAGCATGCTTACCATGTGGCTAGATGCTTATGTCATAAACTGTTTGATTGCCTGTGGGTGAAGGTTGGATTGTCTGAGTTGGAAAAACTCATTGAAATCCGTGTTTTAGCCTACTTGCGAGTAGCAAATTCCAAAGTGTTTTTCAAGACCAACGGATATGCAATGCTTATTTCCAAATTAGGCAATCTAGTCTATACTTGTTTGCTGTGCGCATAACATAGTAATTCTAGGCTAATAACCAGAATAAGAACACATAACGTTTTCAAAATCGGATATCACGGTTAGTAGAGGCCAGTCTTAGGACCGGGCGAGAGGGGGTGCTCATAGCTGACCTTCTCCAATCGTACCCAAGCTCCCGAGTCGAGGCAACTTTGGTGATGACGGACACGTGGCCTTTGGCACCGAGTTAGGGTTTTCTAAATTTCCCTATTAAAAAAATATTTAGGTGGCGACTCTGTATCTGGCAAAGCAGTCCATGTTTGGCACTTCTTTTCAAAAATCTGTTTTCTCAAAACGATTTGTCGAATTTGGACTCTTTGGTTCAGATTTAGAACCGCAAACAAAATCGAGTTCGAACTGTAGCGTGTAGCGCGGGGTCCCTCGCGGGCGTTGTTACAGTAGCCAAAAACAATTTGTTCACCACTGTGTAGCCGAAAAAATGTATTTTGTTCAGAACTGTTTTGTTGAACAATAATAATCCTGTCAGCACTGTATGTCCGAACAAAATTTGTTCATCACTGTGTAATTTGAATCCATTCCAATTCACAACTTAAAATAACATGAATTAAATCCATTCAAAATACATAATTTAAATCCATTCTAATTCACTCTTTTCCATTCTAAGTTAGTTTAACAAAGAAAATTACATAACTAACTATATGCATTAATGTTCGGAACCTATGTATTGAACGAAAGGATTATGTTCGATCTTGTAGACACGAACATAATTCTAACGATCGACAAACCCGATCAAGAAAATTTCGAATGAAATAAGAACAACCGAAAACGACCGAGAATGTTAATACAAGACGGATAAACTTATCAATGGAACGCCGGTCTCACTAGAATTGTTGTCTTTGTCCTCCATTGCTTTACACAGTGAAATAAGTGATAAAGTATACGTTATACTTGAAGCAAAACTTTCAAGTTCAATAGCATTGATGATGGTGATGAAGATGACACATTCAGGATTTAAGATGATTATGAAAAATAATAGATTTAGGGTTTATGTTAGTTGGTTATGAAAAGTAATAGGTTTAGGGTTTACACACATGGAATACGTATAGTTAGAGTTGAAGTTGAAGTTGGAGTCGGAGGTGGGGGTAGGTGGGGGTGGGTGGGGATGGGTGTCAAATATTATAGAGTATTAGTTCTTATTGATAGGTGGGTGTTCCATTTAATAATGTCTTTTAATGTAATTTTCCTTTAGGGTATAATTGTAATAAAAAAAAAATTATAAAATGGGGGGTCCAAAGAATTTTGGCAGGTGCTAATAGCAGCACTCTTTTTTAACCCACAAGGCTTGTGAGAGCTCAAATGTCCCAATCTTAATTTTCTAATTTTTTGATTTAAAAAAAAAAACTCATCATTTATTAGCTTCTTCCTACCCACAAACCTTTTTGACTTCTCTCATAGTTACTGCAGTACCCCTTTTAACTTCTCCCACACATTATGGTTAGTAATAGAATTGTTAAATTATTTCTACAAAAAATCTAATCTACATATTATATAAGGAAAATGGGATTTCTAACTCACAAGTCTTGTGGGAGCTCCAATATTTTAATCTTAATTTTCTAATTTTTTGATTAAAAAAAAAAACTCAGCATTTATTGACTTCTTCCAATCCACAAGCCTTTTTGACTTCTCTCATAGTTACTGCAACAACTTTTTCAACTTCTCCCATACAGTATGGTTATTGATGGGATTGTTAAATTATTTTTATAAAAAATCCAAAAAAATAGTAATTAATCAATTTAAAAGGAAAGTTAGTTAATCTATTTAAATATTTAAAAAGCTTTTGTATCTTGATTTACATATTTCAAAAGGAAAGTTAATTAATTCATTTAAAAATTTAAATTTGAAAGGAAAGTTAATTAATCTATTTAAAAATTTAAATAGCTTCTACACCTTGATTTACACATTTTAAAAGGAAAGTTAATTAATTCATTTACAAATTTAAATTTAAAAAGAAAGTCAGTTAATTTATTTAAAATTTTAAATAACTTTTATGCCTTGATTTACACATTTAAAAAAGAAAGTTAATTAATTTATTTAAAAATTTAAATTTAGAAATTGAGAAGGAAAGTTAACTAAAGATAAATTTGAATTTGAATTTTTATATTACTAAAATATAGGAATTAATCTACATCTTTCATAGATTTTTTTTCTTAATGTTTAATAATTTTATGTGCATTGATATTCCAATCTATATATCTATATTATAGCAAACAAATATTCCATTAAAAAAAAAATCATTAAACTTCTAAAGATTAGTGATGTAGATAGAATTAAAGAAAATGTGCAGGTCTTAGAGTTTTATAGTAAAAAAGTTACGTTACAATTTGTTCATAGATTTTTTTTCTTAATGTTTAATAACTTTTATTGTTTTTTTTAATTATTATTATTTTGAGTTAATAAAATAAGATGTATTATAGGCTTAAACCAAGAATTTTTGGAAAAAAAAATCGACTGAAACTAAATTTTCTAGACTCATTTTAAATATTTAATCTAATATTGGAACCCTCAACTAACTTATATCGGTTACAAACTGATAAAGATAATTTTAAACAATCAAGACAATTTTTAATGACTAGGTGAATGTCTATAACGATTTCGGTTTTGACCCGACCTTTGATGCATTCCGGACTCGGGTTTCATGGTTTAATATTTTATCCATGTCTTGTTTTCCCTCATTTGTCTTGAGTTGGAGTTTTGGAGTGTCTTGGGCATGGTTGGGACAGGTTGGTTGCTAGTTGTTCAAGTTGTTGCTGTCCAAAAATTTGCTTCTTCGCTTGAGGGAGGCTTCTTGCGTTCGAGCGAGCTTTGGTGATTTGCTTCTTCGCTCTAGTGAGGCTTCTTGCGCTCGAGCGAGCTTTGTGAATGTGGGAGCCGAATATCGGTACTTGCAGGAAAGCTGAAGATCTCTGAAGAAAATCAGGATATATGTTATATTCGGCTCTGTCCTGTATGATCCTGAAGCCGAATATACTAATCGGCTATAGAACCAGTTGAACAAAAAGCCGAGTGGGAGTTGGCATACGACAGAAGGGGCCGAATGAGCAATCACGCGATGGATTAAGAGTGGGCCCGACCCTAGGGCCCAAAAAAGCGAATATAAATAGAGGAACATCAATCGAACAAAGGTATGTGAGAGTTAACCCAAGAAACTTAAGACTCAAAGAAACAAGAGACTATACTAACTTGCCCGTCGGAGTGCTAATTCCGACACCCCTGACCGGAGTGTTAATCCATTTTTCAGGTGGCAATTAGAGGATCAGGGATGTCCTTCAAGATCCAAGAGTATTTCCAAACTTACTTCTCCACAAATGGTGCCGTTGCCGGGGAATACTCAAACACATCCATGGCAGGCGTAATAGAAGACCCTTCGATAATCGTTGACGAAACTACACCAAGAGACGACCTCACTCCAAGAAACATGCTGGGACTGGAGAACATCGCTGCATGACGGGTCTTGAACTTCAACTCAGTATCTCAGACCCCACCCTCAACTTCAATGCATGAGACAATGCAGACAATTATGGATCAAGCAAAACAAAACGAGCAGCAGCTGGAGAACATGATGGCTGAGAACGAGTGCCTGCGCCAGGATTTGGCCTTGGAGGTAGCGAAATCTCAACAGGCCGTATGCTTAGTTCGGGGTCAATCTTCGGAAAAGAAGGATGGTCGACGACGTCGACCTCGGAAACACGATAATGACAATGATTTTGACTCACCACATTTGGAACCCAGGAAGAAAGGGCACGTTGACGTATCCAGCTCATCTGAAGGAAGTCCATATGTATGTCATGGGCGAGGGAGAAGTGACGATTCGGATGAGAAAGATAAACATGACCCTTTCGTATGACGAATTGCACGGGCTGTGTTGCCCAAAAAGTTCAAAGCACCGTCATTCACCCTATACGATGAAAAATCGGACCCCACTGATCACATCCATCATTATAAGCAAGCAATGACACTCCATGCTGACGACGAAGCCCTCATGTGTCGAATTTTTCCAAGCAGTCTGGGACCACTGGCCGTCTGGTGGTATTACAAACTGGAGCCGACATCAATTAAGAGCTTCCACCAACTTCAAAAGTCATTCAGGGCCAGATTCATCACTAATGAGGTCCAGCCGAAGCAAGATGATTCTCTCTAGGCCATGCAAATTAAACCGGAAGAAACTCTTCGTGAATATTCGTCCCACTATTGGGAGTGCTTTAATCTGGTAGATGATGCATGCAATGACTCTATGGCCATTGTAACAAGCTCGCGAGGGACCTCGTGCTACAGTTCGGACTCGATTTGTGTCACGGTTCGTAATCTGAACCAAAGAGTCCAAATCTGGCAAATTGTTTTGAGAAAACAGATTTTTGAAAGAAGTGCCAAACATGGACTGCTTTTTGCAATCTGAGAGTCGCCACCTAAATATTTTATTTTGGGGGAATTTAGGAAACCCTGACTTGGTGCCAAAGGCCACGTGTCCGTCATCACCAAAGTTGCCTCGACTCGAGAACTTGGGTACGATTGGGGAAGGTCAGCTATGAGCACCCCCTCTCGCCCGATCCGAAGATCAGCCTCTACTAACCGTGATATCTTGTTTTGAGAGCATTATTTGTTCTTATTCCGGTTATTAGCCTAGGATTACTATGTTGTGCGCGCAGTAAACAAGTATAGACCAAATCGCCTAGATTGGAACAAAACATTGCGTGTTTGTTTTGAAAACAGTTTGCTACTCGCAAGTAGGCTAAAATGCAGGTTTCGCCATCCTCGAGTGGGCTTTGGAAAAGATGGCATTGCCACTATCTAGTGGGCTTAAAATTCTCAGTTTTAATGCATTTATTCCAATTTAGGTAATTCGACCCCCGTCCACAGGCATTCAAGCAGTTATATCACATAAGCAGCTAGCCTCATGGTAATCATGCTATTATGGCAACACTCACACGCATGTGGTATGCTAAAGCATAAAAGCTCACCTAGTACTCCTTGCCAAAACAAGAACATGTTAGCAATCAATGCATGACCCAGGTCCATGTTAAGTGCCTAATGCATCGCATACAAAATGTCACTAGAATAGGCTCGGCTAATCTAAGGATGACATGTGAAATGCACATGATGCGCCGAGCCTGGTGCATGCAATATCGATGAATGGAGCACGGATGCATAGCATAAGGTATGCTAAATTAAACATGACCTAATACTAACCATCAAAGCAGGTAAGTAAAAGGGAGAAAGAAGTGGGGGTTGGAAGACATACACACACTCACCCACACTTATTACAAATTTGCTCTCGCTCGGAGGGACCGAAAGAATAATACAGACTGAATAAACAATCAACTATTCTAGCTAATTAATTATTACAGACCAACTAAATTAACTAAGCAAATTAATTAATCTAATTTAAGCAATAAACAATCCCGGGATGAAGACTCCATGCAGTGCACGTTCGGCTTTGCCCGGAAATCCACCGACATGCCCAAGATGCCTCTGTTTTCCCTGCTCTGCTCCTCTGATGACTGCCAAAGTCTCCGGGTTTGCTTTATGGATGCCAGGAGACACCACCGGCTAAAGGGGGACACCACCGGCCATGCAGAATGGTCACCGGCCAGAACTTCAATCCATCGGCCAACAATGTTGGCCGGTCGGCACTAAATGTAGCCGACCGGACAAAAATTCCTGCAGAATCTGGTTTGACAGCAGCAGAGGACAATACTTGGCATGGCAATGCATTTCAAGCAATGCATGCACCAATCACACCCCATATCATGTCTATGACTCAAAGGGACATGAACCTTGGTTCTCGGACTACCAATCGCGCATTTCCATGCATGATGGCCCAAGAAACCAAGTGTGCACATTTGATACGTAATGCGATGCACATAATCAAGCCAAGTGGGGGCTTAACCTCTATCATGGATAGTCAAGAGGCCAAGCATGCATGCCAATGCAATGCAACCTAAGCATGTTAACTAGGCATGCAATATGGCAATGCAAGTGAGCATGCAAGATATGCAAGGCATAGAGCAATGCAACTACAAAGTGTGCAAGGCTAATGTAGGCATTCAAGAATGTAAGCCAACATGTGACTTCATTCAATCATGTGATTTCAATCATGCAACAATCTCACCAATATGTTACAACATACAAGGGGAGCATGCAACAACCAAAGGGATGGACTTAAACCAAATTAGGCAACTCTAACTAGGCCTAAAACAGTGGCCAAAAACTCAAGAAATGAGACCAAACACACATACACACATGCACATGTAAATGGGCCTATACCTAAGCAAACAAAGGCAACTTTCAAGCACATTTAAAAGAGGCCAAGCATGGAATAATGACATGCAATGTAAGCTCTGGAATCATGTTAAGATGGTGTCAAACCAAGCAAACAAGATAGGCTAAGCATGCAATAAAGGTCCAAAACTTAAGGCTAACAAACCAAAAATGCAAAGGAGCTATGCAATACATGGCGAGTATGACTCAAGCAATTTAAAACAGAGCTAAAGCATACAAAAACATGCACTAAAGCTTCACAAAGCTAGGCCTAAAATATACTAGAACAAGGGCTTACAACCTAAGGCATATTAAGGCAACAAAATGGCATTACAAGGCATGTATGCTAAGCAAGCATGGTGTACCAAAACCAACCCAAAACAGAGCTATATTATGGCATAATAAGCATAAAAAATAGCCAAGGCATGGTCAACATGAACCTAAACATGGTGCTCACTAAAGAGGCAAAAATGGCCCTTTTCAAGGACAACAAGGAGAGGGGGTGGCCCTCTCCTTCTTAGGACCTCAAGGCACCATCCTCACCTCTGAAATCCCTCAAGATTTCAGTGGTGAGGAGGCCCAAACACTATGGTCCCGGAGCTTACAAAAAAATAGCACAAAATGGAGCCTTACAAGGCTTAAGAGGGGTCAAACAACCTCAAACCACAAGGCACTCTTAACAAACTATTTAGAGGCCTCAAAAACAAAACTTTTATGTGTTATATGCAAAGACAAAAAACAGATGCAAGATAGGCAAAAGTGATGTGCAAAAATGGGGAATAAAGGGGCAAAGTGATTACCCTTGTAGACCTTCTTCACAAATGGTGGACCGGCTACTTCCTTGAGCTTAAACCAGCCCTAAAACTCCAAGAACAGACCTCTGGTCCTTCAAGAACCAAGAAAAGGTGTAATACTATGTGTTTGTGTGCAATAGTAAGCCTAAACACACACTAAAACACAAGAGGAAGAGAGATATAGAGCTAGGATATAGACAAACCCTAACCCTAGAACTCAAACCCTAAAAATGTTGTCCAAAATGTCTAACCCCTCCAACAAGAGAGAAGACCTCTCTTTATAGAGCTTTTTTTGTCTTGTAAAGCTTACAAGACAAGCTTCCAAAGAGAGAGATCCCTCCATACACGTGTATGGAGGGAAGCCAAATGCAAGCCAGCTGTGACAAAATATCTGCAAAAGCAGATGCACAGTAGTCAGTCGGCCAAAGATGCATTTGACCAAAAAAGATAGTTGGCCGGCCATCTATAGTGCCGGCCGGCCAAACATTTGGCCGGTGGCTACAAAACACAGCCGGTGGCCTCAAGCCACGGCCGGTGATGGGTGGGGATGGTCTACAAGCCCTACCTTGCCTCTCAAAGGCAAAAAACAAGTGTTTGGTGTCAAACCAAGCACAAAACAGTCGAGTCGAGAGATTTTGAGGCAAGGCGCGTTGCCAAGGCTTCTGGGAACTCAAGACAAACACAAACATGGATGATCACCGAGTGTTCCAACGGTGACGTCCAAGTCTTGAGGACGGTCAAAAATGGGGTGTCTACAGCCATCACCGCCTTTGAGATGGGATTGCATCCTGATAGTCCCCTCCGCAGTTCATTAACCAGATGGCCCCCCAAAACTATTTGGCCATTAATGAGGAAGGTCAAAGAGTACTGCAAAGTGGAAGTTGATGCCTTGCGGGTCAAAGCCGGATGTAAGGCTGTTGAGACGGCCACGTCGGGAATTGTTCGGCCGATTAGTGTCATGCCATCAAGAAGCCTCGAGCGGCAGAATCAGGCTAAACAAGACAAACGGCGTGACTTGCGCCGATGAAACAACCAATGTTCACACCGAGCTAATGAATAGTATGAAGTGGATAGCAGGCGCGTGAGGCGCTCAGGCAAGAAATACACGGAGCTAACAGAGCCGGTCAGTAAGATTATGTCAAAAATTCAACACCTTCCGTTCTTCAAATGGCCGCCTAAAATAACAGGACCTCCTGATGCGAGAAGGCAGGATAAACGGTGTGAGTATCATAAAAACCATGGTCACGACACTGAAAGTTGTTATGCATTAAAAGACCACCTAGAAGAATTTGTGCAAGACGATCGTCTTACGCAACATGTCCGAAAGAATAACTCAACAAGTACAGTAGCTCTACGGCTGGAGTCACCTCCTCTTGGTGTGATTCATATGATATACAGCTTGCCGGTGTCATTCGAGGTACACACAATTCAGCTGTAGTCTAGGCCCCATAGCCCAATGACGCCAGCAAAACAGTCCCATGACACTGGAAAGATTAGTTTTGATGATAATGACTTAGTTGGAGTAACTCAACCCCACACTGATCCCCTCGTCATCGAGCTATGCGTAAATAGATTCACCACTGAGTGTGCTCTCATTGACCATGGCAGCACTTCGGAAATAATGTATTACAAAACTTTCGCCAAACTTGGCTTCATTGACTCGGACTTGTCTCAGGCTGATTGCCCATTGTTCGGCTTCAATGCTAACCCGGAGTATCCTTTGGGCAAGATCAGACTGCCAGTACAGGCCGGCACTAGATCTATAGATGTGGAGTTTCTGGTTGTCAAGCTTCCATCGCCATATAATCTCATCATTGGCAGAACTTGGATACATACAATGCAAGCCGTGCTGAGCACCTACCATCAACTATTTCGTTTTCCGATTGAGTACGATGTCGAACAAATTCGCAGCTCTCAGAAATCAGCACAGGCATGCTATTTTCTTGCTGCAAAGAAACCGAAGGAGTTGGAAGTGCACTCAATTGAGGTACCGGACAGGGAGAGCCTCGAAGACATTGGGAAAATCCAAGTGAGAAGGCAACAGAAGCTTTGGATTGGGTTGAAATTGACGGAAGTCCTGACAAGTTCTTCATGATTGGCGCTTCCATGGATAATGTTGAAAAGTAGGAGCTGGTATCCTTCCTCATCGGCAATATTGATGTGTTTGCATGGTCCCCATACGAGATTCTAGAAGTGGATCCATCTGTAGCCCAACACTACCTAAACATTGATCCGAAATGTAAGCCAATTATTCAAAGAAGTCGTCGGTCAGCCGCAGAGCATACTTCGGCTGTTGTTGAAAAAGTAGATCGATTAGTTGATGCCGAGGCAATTCGCGAAGTGACTTATCCTACATGGTTGTCCAATACTGTGGTTGTAAAGAAGAAGAATGGCTCTTGGTGAGTTTGTGTGGATTTCATGGACTTAAACAAAAGCTTGCCCCAAGGACTGCTTTTCCCTGGCCAGAACATACCAACTCGTAGATGCAACAGCACATCATCAACGCATGAGCTTCTTGGATGCCTACAGGGGCTATCATCAAATTGCCATGCATCCGGAGGACCAAGAAAAGACCACATTCCTCACCCCAAGAGGAACCTATTGCTAAAAGGTCATGCCTTTTGGGCTGAAGAATGCAGGGGCAACTTATCAAAGACTAGTGACTGCCATGTTCAAGGAACAACTCGGCCGTACCATGGGAGTATACATCGATGACATGGTAGTAAAATCTAAGGAGAAGCACGCTTATTTAGCCAATTTGTCAAAGACATTCAACATCCTTCGAAAGTACAAGATGAAATTGAATGCCTCGAAGTGTGTATTCAGCATCGGATCCGGCAAATTCCTTGGCTACATTGTTAACCACCATGGAATCGAAGCCAACCCGAGGTAAATCACAAAAATTCTAGAGCTTGGATCTCCTCGGTCAGTCAAGGAGGTCCAGAAGCTGATGGGAATGGTCGCCGCACTCAACAGGTTTATCAGCCGCTCCATAGATCGATGCCGACAATTCTTTCACACACTTCGACAAGGCAGAGCATTCTATTGGACCTCCGAGTGCCAGGCCACCTTGGACGGCCTGAGGTCTTATCTCCGATTGGTACCGCTCTTGGCAACACCTGCGGCGGGCGATCCACTCATTTTGTATCTAGCAGTATCCGACCGGGCAGTCAGCGCCGTGCTATTAAGGGAAGAACTTGGGGAGCAGTGACTAGTTTACTACATGAGCAAAACTATGGCCAACGCCGAAACATGTTACCTTCCATTAGAAAAGCTTATCCTTGCTCTCGTCATGGCTGTAAGAAAACTGATGCACTACTTTCAGGGGCATACCATTGGGGTACCAACGAAAGATCCCTAATGGTACCAACGAAATATCCCCTTCGATCCGCGCTCCGCAGTGCAGAAGCATCAGGGCACGTTTCGAAATGGGCTCTCAAACTCGGCCAGTATGATATCTAGTTTCTACCCAGAACTTCCATCAAGGGGCAAGTACTTGCCGACTTCGTGGCCGAATTCACAGCTTCTCTCGCCGACTTTGAATCTAATCAAGTGCAACCTAAGCCCAATTGGAGAATATATGTTGGAGACGTTTGGAAGATGTATTGTGATGGGTCATCCAACCAACGTGGTAGTGGCGCTGGTGTGGTAATCATGACCCCCGAAGGGGCGATAATAGAACAGGCTGTCAAACTGGGCTTCAATGCAACAAATAATGAGGCTGAAAAGAAGCATTGTTAACTGGCCTACAAAATGCACTTCACCTCGATGCACGCCGTCTACTAGTTTTCTGTGACTCAAAACTAGTAATCAACCAGTTAAAAGGGAAATATGTAGCAAAAAATGACCGCATGGTAGCTTATATGAAAACAACGAATTCTTGGCTCACAAAATTCGACCACCACGAACTAAATGAAATAACCCAAGATCAGAATACACACACGGACGCCCTAGCTTGCCTAACGTGCCATCAACTTAGAAGTCAAGCGGACAATCGAGGTAGGTGTTGTCCATGAGCCAAGCATTGCCTCTTCAGAATTCGTTCAGATCAACGTTATTTAACCAGCTCCGAGTTGGATGGACCCTATTGTTGCATTTCTATCCTCGGAGCAGCTCCCGACGGATAAGAAAGAGGCACACAAACTTTGAAACAAAGCCCTCAGATACTACTTGGATCCGCAGGGGAAGCTTTACAAAAAATATCTCTCTGGGCTGTACTTAGAATGTGTTCACCCAGATAAAGTCGAAGAACTCTTGTTCGAAATACATGAAGGCAGTTGTGGTGCTCATTCGGGCGGACGATCTCTTGCCCATCGATCCGTAATGCAAGGGTACTATTGGCCGACCATGCAAACTGATGCCGAGTGTTATGTCAAGAAATGCGAACAATGCCAAAAGTTTTCCCCCTTAACTCATCTATCTGTTGAGGAGTTAAACTCTATCACTAGTTCTTGGCCGTTCGCTCAATAGAGGCTTGATATCGTCGGACCATTACCACGGGTACCTGGGAACAAGCAATTCTTAATTGTCGCGACGGACTATTTCACAAAATGGGTCGAAGCAGAGG
This sequence comes from Camellia lanceoleosa, assembly GCA_025200525.1. Lineage (NCBI taxonomy): Eukaryota > Viridiplantae > Streptophyta > Magnoliopsida > Ericales > Theaceae > Camellia > Camellia lanceoleosa. The sequence goes on from CM045770.1 coordinate 613,327, forward strand.
CACTAACACATATTCGAGATTCCGACGTCAAGCGTTTTGTATGGAAAAACATTATAATGAGATTCAACATACCACGAGCACTTGTTTCAGACAACGGTACCCAGTTTGATTGTGGCGTGTATCGAGAATTATGCCAAGAACATGGTATCCGACCCTACTTTTCCTCTCTGGCTTACCCCCAAAGCAACGGTCAAGCAGAGGCCACCAATAAAGTTATTTTGGACGGCATCAAGAAAAGATTGGAGAAAGCAAAAGGCAAATGGGTTGAAGAGTTACCTAGCGTGTTGTGGGCTCATCGTACTACTCCAAGGCGGTCCACTGGGGAAATGCCGTTTTCTCTGTGCTTCGGAACCTAGGCAATCATCCCCCTGGAGATCGGCCTTCCAACCTTGAAATCGAGGGTTTTTGAAATGGGCCGAAATGACATGATACTGGCCTTGGACTTGACTCTGATTAAAGAATGTCAAGACCGTGCCTTTGCTTCCATGGCACGATACCAGCAACAGCTCGCTAAATTGTATAATCAACGTGTTCAGCTACGTCGATATACACCAGGAGAATTGGTCCTGAAGAAGGTGCTTCTCGCTGCTAGGAATCCTGCTGATGGAAAATTGAGTCCTAATTGGGACGGCTCCTATCAAATTGACTCAATCGCAAGGACAGGGGCATATCGACTCAAAGACATGGATGGAAGAAGTTTGCCGCGTCTGTGGAATTCCACACACTTGCACAAATTTTATCATTAAGCTAAATTGTCCTGAAGAGGTTTGCGAGGTCGGGTTGAATGTACCAGCAAAGGGATTGGCAGGTGCTGATTGGGTTTGATGATCTCTTCCGAGAGTAGAATTGGAGCTGAAAGGAATGTTTCTAGTATGACATCCCTTTTCCTGGCTTGCCCCTTGATTTAAACTGCCCCTAACTTGAGTAGCAAAAGTGTCATCCACAGTCTTTGTAACAACTGTGAGCACTTGTTGTTTGTTCAGTCCTTCGGCTTTCAAAGCTTCAATAGTCCACTGAAAATGTTTATAGGGACCAATGCTTGCCCCAACCTTGTTCTTACCACTTGCCTCCACTTTTCCAAGGGATTAGCCTTCTTCCAATGCAGCCTGTCCCAAGATTGGGGAGCTTTTTGGCGTGAAATTTCTGGCATGTGATGTGGTTTATGACGGAGCCAATATCCCGAAGGCTAGATCTGCCACAGTTCTCTAAAGCTCTTCAATCATTCTCATCAGCTCAGAAGTAGTGGGTTCACAGGTTTGAGATGATTGGGGTTCAAGTGCATCCATCATGCATAAGTCCATACTTTTTGGAATAAACACCATAGGCTTAGGTAGATGGGCTGGGGTGATATATATGCTGGGGTTGTAGGTGGATGGCAGCGTATGGATAAGGTTGAGGTAGGCAGGAGATATTTGGTCATTGGGGTCTGGAGGTAGAGTTATCGTCCGGTTGTCGATGAGAATTTGGACTTCATGATGAAGGCGGTAGCAACAATCGGTGCCATGACTGCGCTGTTGATGATACACGCAGTATTTGGTGGGGTTTTTTCTGATAAGGAGTGGGTCAGGCAGAGGCTGAGGATCGAGGGATTTGAGATACCTTTTTCCATCAAGACTTTTAGTGCACTGGTTAGGCTCATATAGAGAGGGGTGAAAGTTCTGTCCTGTGCTGGGGCTGGGCTGGTTGTTTGTAGGCTTGGTTTGGCAAAAGGGTTGGATGTGGTAACTGTATTGATTTCAATGGGTGTGGGAATAGTGCTATTACCAGCATGGGTACTCCCAGAAATCATCCTCCTCATTGGTTCACTTGTTCTGGGAATAATCCCTCTGTTGAGCGCATTCTTGATCTGAACCCCCAATTCATGCAAACTTTTGAAAGTAAATAGTGGAGCGACTATTAACTTTTGCAATATATCATGCTCGAGGTTCTGCACCACTATTTGCACTTGGTCCCTCTCAGAAGGCCGACCTGTCATCTGTGCTACCTTTGCTCTCCACCTTGCAAGAAATTCTACAAAAGACTCTGAAGGATTCTGATGGGTTGCTTCAAGGTCTTGAGTGGTTATTTCAAGTTGGGTATTGTAAGAGTACTAATTGACAAAGGCCTTAGCCAACTCTTCCCAATTTTTCTTCACTGCATCCTCCAATTTAGCGTACCAAGTGGCTGCTATACCCGACAGGATTCTTCCATACAGAGAGAGTTTCTGTGGCTTAGTCAGACCCATCGGTTTCAGGACGTCCAAGAAAAGCCGAATGTGCACCATAGGATCTCCAAACCCATCGAAATGGTCAATATGTGGCATTTTGAATCTATCTAGGAGTCGTACGGCAGCCTCGATGTACCCATCCTCAATGTCGGGAATGGAGTTAAGGCGTTGTGCCTTTTTGAATTGGTTCTCAAGGTTAGCAATTTTTAATGAGGTCGGGTCAGGCTCATTAGTATCAAGGGTGTAGACACCCCATTTTTGACCGTTCGAAGGACTTGGACGTCATCGATTGAGCGCTTGATGATTGCATATGTTTGCACTCGTTTGGAGTCCACGGGGTTTTTGATTGCACGCCTTGCCCCTGAGTCTCTGAACTCTCTTGGTTTTGTGCTTGTTTTAAGCCAAACCTTGGTGCCCCCTTTTGCCTGGAGGGAGTAGTAGGGGTGTAGACCACTTTTCTCTCCTACCAGCTAGGTTTCTCCCCTATAGACCACTTTTGGTGGTCGGTCAGCTAGGGTGGGTGGTCGGTCGACCAGCCTAAGTGGTTTACAGCCTGCCACCACTTTCTCCTCTCTTTGTAGACCTTTTTTCTCCCTTGCCAGCCAGTTTTCTCCCCTGTTGACCACCTGAGGTGGTCGGTCAACCACTTTAAGTGGTCTACGGCCTTTTTTCTGCTTTTGCAGATATTTTTGGTGCCAGCTATGCCAACTGTTAGGCACATAATGCATCCTTCCTACAGGTGTAGGGAGGGATTTGAGCAAGCTTTGGCTTGCATTTCTATATAAGGGGAGGTGTCTCCCCCTTAAGAGGGGTTCAGAATTTTGAAGGGCAAAAACTCTCCCTCTCACTCTAGAATTCTCCCTCTCTCTCTCTCTCTCTCTCTCTCTCCATATTTGTGCCTTAAAGGGTTGTTTCTTCATACTATTGCACACAAACACCTACTCAAACACCTTCATCTTGTTGCTAAGGTACTTGAGAGCCTTATTTGAGTAGTTTTGACTTGATTTTTCCTCAGAAGGTGTTGGTTTTGAAGTTGTGCTTCAAGGGTGAGTAATAGCCTCTTTAAAGCTTTATTTTTATTGCTTATTTAGCCACTTTTGCATGCTATTTTAGGCTTTGTTTTCTACTACAAAAACCTTTGTTTTAAAGTGCTTAAAAGGTTGTTTGAGGCTTTGTTTGAGTTGGGGGTAGTTTACCCCCTTTGGTGGCTTGTTTTGCCTTACTTTGTGCCATCTTTTAAGGCCTTTGGGATCATCTCTTTTGGCCTTCTTACCACTGAAACTCAGAGGAATTTCAGTGGTGGAAAAGTGGTTTTGAGGTCCTAAATGGGTGGGGGTGGTCCCCCCTCCTGTTCTCTTGTTTGCATGTGTTGATGGCCCATCAAAAGAGCATATGTCACGCCTCCAACTCGCCCCTAAAAGTTCGGGCATGACCTATGCAGAAACAGACACTTAACCCGATCTACATATCATATGGGGCCTGAATGGAAGCATTTAATATTATAAAGTAACACAGAATAACATCCATTGAGCTAAAACTAACATGCCAGGATCACATACTTGAGAGCTAGTTATCTATACACATACCCATACACATACTTGAACGCATAACCAAACATTGGTAAAGAAAGGGGTCATATACATACATTTTAACCTTAGGTAGATAATTAAAGTGCAAGTCAAAATCTTAACAAAAACTTTACATAAATGCATGGGCTTGGTCTGGGTGCTAGGGCATACTGAGGTTGACAACTGAAGGGTGAGCATCAAGGGTTAAGACGGACTTCCAAAGTGCTTACCTACAGAACAGACATAATACAAAGTGAGCAAAACTCAGTGAATAATAGTACATAAATGATTCAATACTCAACTTGAATTATAATACATATCAATGCATATATAAACAAAGAGGGCATAAGGTTAATTGATTATGTATTAATTTTAGAACGACCATAGGCCGAGTCTTGAAACATAATGACTTAAAACATAATATCTTGGAACATAATGGCCTTAAGCCCTTGAACATAGTGGCGTCAAGCCCTTGGACAATTTGGCATTAAGCCCTTGGACAATTTGGCATTAAGCCCTTGAACATACTTGTATGAGTTCAAGAGGTGTCTCACGCGGATTCTAGAGGTGACTCACATCGTAGCACTTAGTTCCGCGTAGAACTTTGTTTCATTATCATAACAACTTATACTGAATGGCCATAGGCCTCATAACTTTCACATATGTATGGACTCAAGAGGTGGCTCGTACAGATTCTAGAGGTGGCTCGCCTTGCAGCACTTAGTTTCGTACAACACTTTGTTCCATACTAGAAATACAGAATGGCCTCTGGCCTAATAAATCATACAGAATGGCCATAGGCCCAGATTAGCTTTAAGCCTAGTTCATATATGTATGGACTCAAGAGGTGTCTCACACGAATTCTAGAGGTGGCTCACAATGTAGCACTTAGTTCTGAGTAGCACTTTGTTCCATTCCCTTAATCAATAGGTCTTACAGACCCAACCATTCATATCATGTCATACCATAAGCGGAAACAAATGCATATATATTCTTTGTGCTTGAATCATAAACAGAATCAGAGTTCATACTTGATTATACATGGTACTTCCAATAGCGCTAACAAATCGATATAGAACATTCTTGTTAGTTCCATAAAGAGATCTCTGGTACTGGGAACTTGTAACATACTTGGACCGCGGCATTATTACCCCCGGGTAAGGGCCTTGTGCTAAGGATGCCTTGAATACTTTTAAATAGATGGATAATCATTCATTGATTCAAAACATAACATATCAGGAAACAGAGCATTTCTTGTCATATCATGTCATTATCGTACACTTAACAAAGATAGAATAATTCACATTCTCATGTGGGTCACATAATAATGTTAAACTTTTTCATTTATGTCGTAGATTCTGGATAACTTTAAGTTCATATGTAACGCAACAAAATAACTTCAGCTTCATTTGGATACACATAGCTTTCCAATTATTCTGATTCTTCGAAGGTGTCCACACTCGATAACTTATAACTAAATGGCCTGTGGCCTATGAATAACAAAACAGTATGCTCTCATATTTACTCGGAATCCGTTCTTCAAAAATGAACATAAATTCTCTTTATTCATTAAGAAATGACGTAGTTCACTTGCACCTTTGTTTAATCGTTCATATATGTTAACATAGTTGACCTGTAATTAACAGAGTGCTAATGGTAACTGTTGCATCATTCACATGAGTTAACATAGTTAACTTAAGTTTAACTGAACATTTCTGATAATTATTAACGAAAGGTAACCATATTTTACAGATTGTATGAGTCTAGAGATACGTGGATACCATAGTTCCATAATGCTTATACGTTCCATTTGTTCGTCATGAACCACTATCGCTATCTTGCAAATAACAGAATGTTAGTATTCTTGTCAACAGTAAATAGAATGTACTGCTCAATAATGCCTCTAGATTTTCCAATCAACATATTGTTAACATAATTACGTGCAAGGAACAGATTGTTAACCATGAGAATCATTAACAATAATTGAACGTACGGCTACAGTAATACTACTCACAGTGCTGCAACGGAGTGCTTGTCCCTCCTGGAGTGTGCCCTGTACACATACATAACTTAGCCATTAGTTCTTTTCCTTTCTTAATTCACTTCCTGCTTCATTTTACTTCAAACGAATTTACAGGCATCTTAAGGATTACAGGCATCTTAAGGACATTAAACACATATTTCAAAAATACCAGCGGCATAAGCACGCAAAATGGAGCGACTAAATTTTTGCAGCTTGGGCATGCGCGTCTTGTTGTGAAATACTGCGTCTTGACAGAAGCCCCGCATGCGATTTTGGTAGAATGCAGTTTGAAAATGCAGAAAAACCCAATTTTTGGTACACTTATTCAAGGCTCAAAATAGGTGCTTTTAATGGTAGAATATGGTTTAACAAGCATGCATATAAACATTATAACATATCTCAATCTCAACATAACTTGGATCTTTAATCTGTAAAACTTATGAACATAATCTAATTCCACAATATTTCCACTTTCCTTACACATACACACATATATATAACCATGTATCCATATAAATAGGTTTAAGCTTGATAATTGAGGAAATAAGGTGAAATTCTCACTAGATAATCCAACACAATAGCACAACAACATAGAGGAATGCCTTGGAGTCAATTAGAAATAGTGAGACATACCTTGAAATCCTTTAAATTTTCCCCAATTCCTTCTTTGAAGAGCCTTCTTCTCCTCCTCTCAAACTTTCCCTTTCTTTCTAACCCTCTCTAGGAGATATTTATTTTTATTTATTTATTTTTATTTTTGAGTGATGGTTTCCCCCAAGTCAAAGATATAAAAAGCATTGATATACATAAAAGTAAATAAAGACAAAATTTAATCAATTTAATCATTCCCAAATGAAATTTCATAGAAAATCATACTATGACCTAAAAATCATGCTGATCTCAAATGTAAATTCAATTTCAAATTATCAAGCCTCTAAGGCTCTCAATTTCCGATCTGAACATCTCAATTATAACAAATTTTTCTCTTGTTAATTAACTTAATTTCACATGGAATTTCACAATAAGCATATAAATGTACAGAATAAGGGACTGAAAGTATACCAGAATCATAGACGAGGGTCGGGTTATTACAACATATGTTTCTACTTCTTAGTGGATTTGTTTGGGCTCATTTTTGTGACTTTTTAGACCTTCCATAACTCTGTTTTTGGCTGTCTTGGTCACCTCTTGCATGCTTCTTGTACTTGTAGTGTAATCCTACTTGTAGCCTTGCAAAGTAGCATGTCTTTGTGCCTTGAATTGGCTCCATTTCAGCATGTTTTTAGCCATTATTTTCCATGTCATAACTCTGTTTTGGGTTGGTTTGGTTGCCTCTTGCATGCTCCTTGCACTTGTAGTGCAATTTTGTTCACTGGCCTAGCATGTTTGGTGTTTTAGCCTATTGATCTAGCATGTGTATGCTCTACTCTAGCACATTTTTGGCTATGTTTTGACCTACCTTCGGACTATTTTGAGTGATCTTGGTCCTTTGGGGCTTGCTTGATATGGCTATGGTGCAAGTGCCTTAGCTAGTCTTGAGTTTTGCGCACCTTAGCCTGCTATATTTGTGATGGTTGCATGTTTTGGCATCATTTAGCATGTAATTTCAGAGCATATACATGTGTCATGTTCTCATGTCTTTCACTCCTTGAGAGCTTTTGAGAGTTGTGCCTTTGTGCCTTATTTGTGAGCTACCAAAGGAACATGATTTTCTACTCCTTTGAGCCTTAGTTTGAGCATGTTTTTGCCACTAATTGGCCATGATATAGCTCTATTTTGGGCTGGTTTGGTTGTTTGTGCATAGTATTGCATAGTCCTAGTGTTGTGTACCACTCTTGCTTTAATGCCTTAGCTTCTAAACATGCCATGCATACATTGCTTACATGATAAAGCCTTGTGCATGCCACTCTAGCATTGATAGGTGAGCATGTTGTTTGCATGTGTGTTGCATTGCATTGTGTTTGGATCGGATGTTAATCCAAACACAAGAAACGAGGGGCGTTTCATACTTGAAGTGATGAAATGCGTTTCATTTCTTGGTCGCTGTCCCCCTTGATTGTGCATGATAGGATGGAGGCCTTTCAAGTCTTATGTGTGCATTCATTGAGTTTTATGCAAGCTTAATCCTTTGGCCACCATGCATTGAAAATGCTTGGTTGTTGGCTCGAGAGTCAAGTGCTATACTCCTTTGAGCTTGAGATATGATAAGGAGTGTGGAAGTGCATACATTTCCTTGTAAATACACTGTCTTGCCTCTGTCTGTGCTCTGTTGCAGCAACATGAGGAGTTTCAGCCCTCAAGGTGTTCTTGAGATCAAAAAGAAGCAATTTGGAAATCGGTGTAATTTTCAAAGATTCAAAAGAGTGCAAACAGAGGCGTCTTGAGGCAAGGCGGTGGATTTCCGGGAGGACGCAACCGAGCATGCATATCTCCCTCGCCCGTGAGGCCATTTATCGTTTTTGTTAGCTAGTTGTAGTTAATTACCTGTGCTATAATTAATTTAGCTTAGTGCTTTGTAATATTCTAATTAGCTTAGATTAGCTAGTTATTCAATTTGGTTTGTAATAATTAATTAGTTTGAATAGTTAGTTAATTAGTTGGTTTGTAATAGTTAGCTTAATTAGCATAGCTAGTTAGCTTTCATTTTATTCGGACCCTCCGTCAAGAGGGCAAATGTTGTAATAAGGGTGTGTGTGTGTGTGTGCATGTCTTCCAACCCCAGTTCTTTCTCCCTTTTACTTACCAGTTTTTGATGGTTAGTTTTAGGGCATGTTTGGATTAGCATCCTTATGCTTTGCATGCGTGCATCATTCATTCGTATTGCATGCACCGGGCTCGGCGCATCATTCAAACTGCATTGTATTTCAATACACTTCTTTGAATACATGTATCAAATGTCACATTCATATGCCATCTTAGCTAGTCGAGCCTATTTTAGTTGCATTTTGCATGTGTTGCATTAGGCATCTTATATCATTAGGATCATGCATTGATTTCTAATTGGTTTCTGTTTTGGCTCAGAGTACACTGTAAGTGTTTACGCTTTAGCATCCTTGCATGTGTGCAAGTGATTGCCATGATATCATGCTTGCCATGAGGCTATTTGTTTATTTGCTAAACTACATGAATGCTTGTGGGTGGAGGCTTGATTGCCTGAATTGGAACAATTTATCAAAATGTGCGTTTTAAGCCCACTTATTTGTGGCAAATCATGTTTTAAACCCACTTGAGGGTGGCAAATATGCATTTTAGCCTACTTGAGGGTAACAACTTCAAACCATTTTCGACAAACAAACATGAGATGTTTTGTTCCAAATTGAGTGATTGAGTCTATACTTGTGTGTTGTGCGCATCACATAGTAAGCAAGCTAATAACCGGAATAAGAACACACAATGTTTATAAAAACAACGCATCATGTTAGTATAGGCCGATCTTTGATCGACTGAGCGAAGGTGCTCATTTCAGGACCTTCCCCTCTCGTACCCAAGTTCTCGAGCCAAGGCAACTTTGGCGATGACGGACACGTGGCCTTAGGCATGAGTCAGGGTTTCCTAAATTTTCCAAAATAAAATATTTAGGTGGCGACTTTGAAATATGGCAAAGCAGTCCATGTTTGGCACTTTTTGATTAAAATTGATTTTCCAAAACCAATTGCCGGATTTGGACTCTTTGGTGATTTATCTGCCTCACATTGCACTTTGCGAGATTAGATTCAGAACTGTGATAGGAGTCTGAACTGTAGTAGCTAGAACCAAATCCGCGCCCTCTCCGAAAGGGGGGCGCGCGGAGCGAGTTTCGGGCGGTCTACAGTTTCTGGCGACTCTGCTGGGGATTTAGAGAACTTGATTCAAACTCATGATATGTTGTTGTATCTACACTTATGTGTTTCTTTGCATTGCATTTGCATAGGTGCGCTGAAGTCACAGTATTTACCATCTGCTATTCTTGAATGGTTTGCCGGAGGCTTGATTGGAAAAGCGTGCCATAAGGCTGACCGGTTACGGGCTCTGCCATGATGGGAAGAAAAACCTTGGTTTTTTACCGAGGCATCCTTTTTAACCAATCGACCTAGTTGCATATCGGAAGCCATAGAGACTGTTCCAAATTAGGACAGGTTGCTTACCCGAATGTAGGTTATTTGAAACCGCTGCGTGCGTAGTGAAACCCTAGTTCCTGACAAAATAGGACAGGGAAACCCTACCCCACCATAGGGCTGTTTTGGCTCTTACTTGCTTGATATGTGCTGTTAGGGTGTATCTCTACAGGATGTATGTATCATTTGCAAGTCTGAGTATCGGCCTGAGGGTATCAGTTTACAGGTAGAATTTTGGGCAGAATTCAGTAGAGAGCACGTTCATTGAACTATGCTCATATCTGTTCTCGTGAAACTAGGCTGAGATGCTGTCTGTTTTCTCTTTTGCAAGGTAGTCCTGAAACCATAGCTTCAGAAGGCTCCGATATCCCCCGGGTACATTGGACTTGTGTTGATAGACTTTGTCAAGTTAGAGATTAGTTCAAGGGCAGCCAGTGTTTCCTTTGTTGCAAGCAAGGCAAAGAAAGGCCAGTCAGGGCTCGTTGGTTCAATTGATTCGACAGTCACCAGTCGTATCACCTTTATTCAAACTCGGCAGGCCGTGATGGCACAGAGATCGGAAGAAGTTATGGCCATAATAGCGACATTAAACCAGGGACTCGCCATGCAGAATGAGACCAATGTCGAAGTGCAACGCCTAACTAGGGCACCTACCATACATCCAGTCTTGGGACCCCAGCAGAATTTTGACCCATTTCCGCCAGCTAAAGATTTGCATGGTCCGGATCCTCGAGAAGGGTTGGCTCAAACCTGAGTTTTCGGACCCCTGATGCAGCCTAATGAGGGGCTTTATCCCTTTGGTACTAATGATCTCGAACTGAGCTCGATAAAAATTGCTAAACTTGAAAAGCAAGTCGACATTGAGGATGGGTACACCGAAGTTGCCGTACAACTCCCAGACAAATTCAAAATGCCACATATTGACTGTTTCGACGGGTCTGGGGATCCTATGGTACATGTTCGGCTTTTCGTGGATGTCTTGAAACCGACAGGTCTGACTAAGCTGTAGAAACTCTCTCTGTATAGAAAACCCTATCGGGTGCAGCAGCCATTTGGTACACTGAGCTGGAGGATACAGTGAAGCAAAATTGGGAAAAGTTGGTTGAGGCCTTTGTCGATTAGTATTCTTGCAATACCCAACTTGAAATGACCACCCAAGAGCTTGAAGCAACCCGTCAGAATTCTACAGAGTCTTTTGTAGAATTTGTTGCAAGGTGGAGAGCAAAGGCAGCACAGATGACAGATCGGCCTTTTGAGAGGGACCAAGTGTAGATAGTGGTGCAGAATCTTGAGCTTGATATGCTGCAAAAGTTTGCATGAACTGGGGGTTCAGATTTAGAGTGCGTTCAACAGAGGGATTATTCCCAGAACAAATGAACTGGTAAGGAGGGTGTTTTCCGGGAGTACCAACGCTGGCCGTAGCATTATTCCCAAACCCACTAAAATTAATATAGTTGCCATAGCAGACCCTTTTGCCAAGACCAGCCTACAAACAGCCAGCCCAGCCCAGCCCGAGCCCAGGGCAGAACTTTCATCCCCTCTATATGAGTCTAACCAATGCACTAAAAGTCCTGATGGAGAGAGGGTATCTCAAACCCCTTGATCCTCAACTTTTGCCTAACCCAGTCCCTGCCGGGCATAACTCCACAAAATACTGCGTGTATCATCAACAACGCGGCCATGGAACCAATGGTTACTATCGCCTTCATCATGAGATCCAGAATCTCATCGACAACCGGACAATAGCTCCACCTCAACACCCCAAGGACCAAGTACCTCATCCACATCTCAACCTCGGCCATACATTGCCACCCACCTGTAATCCTAGTATATACACCTCGACCCATCTATCGAAGCTTGAGGTGTTCATTCCAGAAAGCACAAAATTGTGCATGATGGATGCACTTGAGCCCCAATCATCTCAAACCCGTGAACCCACTACTTCTGAGCTAGTGAGCATGATTGAAGATCTTCAGAGAACAGTGGCAGATTTAACCTTTGGGGTTTTGGCCCCATCATCAACCACATCACATAATAGGGATTTCATGTCAAAAGGCTCTCCAACCTTGGGACGGGCCGCATTTGAAGAAGGCCAATCCCTTGGCAAAGTGGAGGCAAGTGATGGCAAGTGATAAGAACAAGGTAAGGGCAGGCATTGGTCCCTATGACCACCTTCTATGGGCTGTTGAGGATTTGAAAGCCGAAGGGCTGAACAAACAGCAAGTGCTTGCAATGGTTGCAAAAACTGTGGATGACACTTTTGTCGCTTAGGATGAGAGCATTTTGAATCAAGGGGCAAGCCGGGAGAAGGGCTGCCATGCTAGAAACGTCCCTTTCAGCTCCAATCCTACACTCGAAAGAGATCAGGAAACCAAGTCAGTGCCTATCAATCCCTTTGCCGGTGCATCCAGCAAAACTCCACAAACCTCGAAGTATCAACCTCGGGGTCAGAGGGTTTTCCATCCCCTCTGTATGACTTTGTCCAAAGCTTTCCAAATCCTCGTTGGACAAGGCCATCTCAAACCCCTTGAGACTCGGCCTCTTCCGAGTAACCTCCCTCCCTCGCACGATCCGGCCATGACACTAACATGTGTTTTCGCCTTCGCCATGAAATTCAAGATCTGATAGACAATGAAGTCATCGTCGCACAAGGTCCTGCAAAGTCTATCGGCACTGGATCGATGAATTTGGAAGATAACATGATTATGTGATCGGGGGACGAACCACCTGTGGATGGCGCTCAATTTACTCCAAATGTGATGAATGGCACACACCGTTTTGAGCAATGTGCAAATGTTGTTTATTGTACTTTCTGACTTGGGTGTTGGGTGAGTCTTCTTGTGTTGTATTGAGTCAGTCTTTTTGTACTGAGTCAGTTGAGTTTGTCTTGTTATATCAAGTCAGTCCTGTTGTGTTAGAGTCGGATGATTTCGGGGGTGTTACCTCGGACATCATTATCTTGTTTGGTGTTTGTCTTTTACGCTCTTTCTTTTGCGTCTGTTTCTGCCATTGGGCCAGTTGCGCTAGAAGATCTGAATAAAACAACAGTGATTTTCACTCTTTCTTTTGAGTTTGTTTCTGCCATGAAGCCAGTTGCGGCAAAAGATTTGAATAAATGACAGTGCTTTTCACCTACTTTTCTGTGCCTTGAAATCATTGCATTGACTTAAGTTTTTTTCAAAACTTTTTGAACACTGTGTTGAAAACAAAGAGGGAGGAATTCCTTGGGATTTGCAAAATTTGATCAAATTGAGAGGAAGAGAGGCATGCTAAGCCCTTAATGAATGAGATCATGTTTGTTAATGTGAGTACTGAGAAGGATCTTGGCTTGATCCAGATTGGTTCTACATTGTCTTCAGCGCGAGCGACTAGTTGTTTTCTTAAAAGATTTCAAAAAATATTTTGCATGGTCCTGCGAAGACCTGTGTGGAATCGCTCTTGAGATTGTGCAGTATGGGATCGCTCTTGGCCTCAAGACTCGACCCCTTTTGCTTTCAAACCTTGAACTTGGATTCAGAATGTTCAACGGTCAACCACAATGTGAGGCTTCTATGGCCATATTTGAAGCAGCCCATGAACAAGGGGCAATAAGGTCGTATGACATCAAAGGAGGCCTGCCAGGCCAGGTTTGAAGCAGCCCTCGAACTAGGGGCAAGAAAGTCAGATTCGGAAGATCAGATGTTATCAAAGAAAGCTTGCAAAGCTAGATCAGAAGTAGCCCTTGAACTAGGGGCAAAAAGGTCAGATGTGCTCAAAGATTCAAAAGATGGGTTGTTCACTAACCAATGAAGACTGGCAAGAAAGCCAAATTCTAGTAGTTGGAAGAAGAAAATTTATTGTTGAAGGACAATCGAGTGCCTATCCACAACACTAGGGGCAATTCAGACCCGGTTGGATGGACTCCTACATCATCTGTGAAGAACAGCCATTCTCCTGGATTCAGGTGGCTTCGAGATCTCAACACTGACCATTCAACATGGACAAAGTTAAACCCTTTTACCCTTGAGAGGTTCACTGGGCCGAAAACCTGGAAGGGCGACCCAGGAAAAAGTTAGAGCAAGAAAAAGAAAAGAAAAGAACGAAAATGAAAAAAGAAGAAAGAAAAGAAAAGAAAAGAACAAAAGAAATGAAATGAAAAGAAATCAAAAGAAAAGAAAAACAGAGCTCGCAAGGTTGAAAACCCGGAAGGGCGGCCTTGGCAAAAGTTAGAGCGCAAAAGGAGAGGTTAATACCCGAGTGTACCTTAACCCGGAACTACGTCAGACTTGATTCCCATCTTTGGGATACGTAGGCAACTTCATTCTGAAGTCCAGCCATAAACACTTCCAAATCGACTGTGTCCATGTAATGATTCTGATCATCTTTGTCTTCTCTATATCCGAGAGTTCGGTTGTGATCGTCACGTTAAGGACTGATTACAGTGCGCTGTGGTGCCATTCAGAAAAGGGGCAACTATCCATTATCATGCAGTGCCATTTAGATAAGGGGCAATTTTCCATTGTTTTGGATCTGAGGTTATGCATCTCAAGAGTAAATTCTGTGTTGGTCGAGTAGTGGCCATTTGCAAAAATAATTTTGAGAATTTTTAATGAGGTTGACCAATTATCTTGAAAATTACTCCATTTTTCCAAAATTGGACTATTTCTTGGACCCCGAAAAAGGAAAATTTTTCAGTGCTCATAACTTGACTTTCATGATTTCAAATCGGAAAATCGAACAAGCATGTTAATCTAACTCTCATGTTGGTCAAAAATGTTTTAGTAGAAAGCCAAAACACAAAATGATGAACCAGGGGCACAGTTGAGTCAAGCTTTCTGTCTTTTCCAAATTGTCAACATACTCGCCAAAAAGGGCACCATATTCGCCAAGAGGGCACCACTGAAGCTAACAGCAAAGGGTAGAAAGCTCTCACATCCTCCAAGCAACGAGGTATCAAGATAAGTGCGAAGCACGAACTGGAACGGGAGCGGGATATTTGGTTCCCTCATCTGGATGATCAAATCAAAAATTGGTGTTTAACCCGGAATGGAGACGTAGAGAATGCAATGTGTGTGAGACCAATCAATTGTATACCTGGCCAGTGCGACATGTTGTAGCTTATCTCGATCAAGTTAAGCTAGGGGCGTTGTCAACCGATGTTAGTTGCAGATCTTCTGCACATCTTGTCGCATCACAACCCCTCTGTGGGGAAGCTCACTGTTGTGAGAGGAAGAAGGAGAATTTAGTTGAATACTAGGGGCAAGAGCCCACAACTTCCTATTTATCCATCAACCACCCAAGGGAGGGATAAAAAATCAGAGAGATTGAAGAATAGAGAGATGTACGATGAGAGAAAAAGTGAGGAAAGGGCTTTTCAATGAAAAAGAGATTGAGTGCCAGAGTGATGTAAGAATCACAAATGAGAAAGGGTAGGAAACAATACCCGGAGAAACTGGCTCCTTGTGAACTGAGAGGTCTCTTGCCATTAGAATAAGTCTGAGTGTCATGTCTTTTGTTTTGTTTGTCTCGATTCTTGTTTTGAGTCGTTTCGAGTGTCAATAGATGTGTTCAGGTTTTTTTACCTTTGTTTTTCCTTTGTCGAGTCGTTTTGACTGTGTTCAGTCGTAGGCTCAAATACCTGGTTAAAAATCTCATTTCTCAATTTCAATTCAAATTGTTTTGCGCTTAGAGTGCTGTGCCATTCTTCATATTTGTACAAAATAGGATTTGTTCTTTCGTAAAACTGCAGGGTTCAACCTAGGTCATGTGAGAACAGTAGAACCAGGACCTATCTGAAGCTATATAGGTTCCGAACTGCAAAGGAAAAGAAAAGAGAGAAAATTTGGAGCATCTTAGCATGTTTCAAATTCAGCAAATTCTGAGACTGCATTCCAGGTGCACCTTCTTAGGCCTGCCATTTCTCTAGAGTGTGAGTGTATCTCGACCCCAAGCTTAAGCCTGCTTCAAGTCAGAATGGCAGTCCAAGCAGCACTCATGGTTTTTACATGTAGATGTTATCTCTCGCTAATATGAACATGGTGTACCCTTTTGAGCTGAGCATGTTGCAAAGCCCTCTGAGAGGTAAATCGGAGGCACCAAAGTACATATTTGATGCCCTTATATTGCATAGAATGTGCACTTTCATAAACACTTTTGTTGCATGCATGCCGCACATCGTTATGATTCATGCATGGAATATGCTTGCTTTCGATTTCGCATAGAATATGCTTTGCTTTCAATCATGCATAGAATATGCTTTCAGTGTTGCATAGAATATGCTTGTTTCATGCATAGAACATGCTTTCAATCAACATCATGCATCTATCGCACAATAATGTCACTCAATGCATCTATTTCACAATTTCGTATCGCTCGCATTGTCTTGTGCACTTTGTGGTTGTGTGCCACCTGCACTGTCTTTTGCACCTTTGTGTTTGTATATCACTCGCATTGTCTTGTGCACTTTGTGGTTGTATACGTCTTGTGCACCTTGTGGTTGTGACCCACTCGCATTGTCTTGTGCATTCTTTGGTCTGGGAGACCTTAAAATCTATAGCGATCACGGTTTCCCTTTACTTTATTTGTTGTATCCGGACTTAGACTACGTGGAATTGGTTGTTGTGTATATCGTTTTTACATCCTTTACTCTCTATATTTGAGTCTTGGGTTGTGTAGGGAAGGTTTGGAACAGGTTGGTTGAGCTTAGGAACCAAGTCTAGTTGCCCAGATTTTGCTTGTCCGCTCGAGCGGGGATTTGGGCGCTTGAGCGGAGAATACACCCATCCAGTATTTCCTGTGTAGTGTTGGGCCTTCGGCGAAATTGGCCGCTCGGCGGAGTTTGTGTGCCGCTCGGCGGGAGTTAAGCGCCGAGTGGGAACCTATTTGCAAAAATCTTGAGTGTGCATCCGACGCCGGCGAGGATTAGCCACTCGGCGGAAGTCTGGAGTGCCGCTCGGCGGGGTTTTCAGCCGAGCGGGCGACTGGGTTAAAGCTCCGTGTTTTGACTTTTTAAAATCACTTTTTCACTTCTCTTATCTCTCATACTTTTCCAAAAACTCCATTGTTGAGCTTCTCTCTCTAAATCCTTCCCTTTTCTCTAGGGATTGATCTAGTAAGAGTTGTTTCCTCACCTTTGGCCTTTACAAAAAAGTTGTTGATCGTCGAGGGCTATCTTTTGATCCGAAAAATTTACGATTTGGAGCATTTCCATTTTCTTCATCTTCTTTGTTGGGTTCCATCTTTTGAGGTAGGGATATCCTACTCCTCCTTATGGATTTTGTCTTTCAATTTTAGCATTTTGATATGTTGGGTGTTGTATAATTTTGAGAAAGTTTGGACCTTTGTGTAATTTTACAAAAGTTGAGGTTTTTATTTATAATAAACCTAGATGCATGTTTGGTATAGGGAGACGGAATTTATGTTAATACATTAATCAAAATGAAACCTTAAGGGTTATAATGTTAGTTATGGAAAATGCCCTAATTACATTAATTAATTAATTGGTATAATTAATTGTGAAAAATGAGGAATTGAATTGGAAATGTTGATATATTATCCATTTTGTGCATTTATTTTCTATTTAGAAATAACTGCTTTGGGCTATCGATGGAGGATAGTTTTGATTGTTGTAGACAATGCATGAAGATTAGGCAAACGGAAACTAATCAATGGAATGTGTCATTGAGTATGACAGCTGAAAGAATACATTAAATTTATGTATTGATTTGGTGATGTGTATAATTATTGTTTATATGCATTGTGTTGTGTTGCAGAAGATAGGGGATATACTCTATGGTTTAGGGGATGATAGGGGATGATAGGGGATGGACCTCTAAACCAGACGTTGTTTGGGAGGAGATAGGGGATGGACTCCGTAGATATAGCTTATATGCTTATCTAGTGATGTGCTGACACAGCTCATATGCTTGTCTTGGGAAGTGTGGTATTGCTTTTATGCATATCTATGGAAGTGTTGATGTAGCTAGTATGCTTATCTATCATGAAATGAAAAAATGTTTAATATGAGTTACCGCCTCATATAAGTTGTTGGCCAGGTTCTGAGCCATGGTTATAAATTGAGAATTGAAAGAAATGGGAAATGAATTGTAACATGGACTTGTATGTCATGGAACTGTAAGGCAATAATTGTGGATGTAGTAGTGTTGGCCATCTATCAACTGCTAATCTTTTAGTCACTGTTCATAGTTGGTTTAGTGTATTACTACTGGGCTGTGGCTCACCCTATATGCGAACATCATTTTCAGGTACAGGTAGCATGCCACCTCCAAGGACTTAGCTTGGGAGGCTAGCGGTTGACAGACTTTTTGGTGTTGCTTTCTTTTGATGTATTACATGTAGTTTCAAGCCAAGGGCTTAATGTGTAATTGAGTTAATACTCTCTTTTTGTAACCAAGTGTTAACTTGGAAAGCTGTAAGCCCTTAGGGCATTTGCTTTTGTTGTTAACATGTAATACTTTTTGTAATGAATTACTCCGATGAATAGAAAGATGGGGACATTTTATATATCAATGCATATCTATATGGATGGGTTTAATGTTGCTTTTATTAGGGCATTACAACTTGGTATCAGAGCGTACCGGGTTCAAATACTTTGGGTACGTGGGAAGTGATTAGTATCACAATGGGTTTGTCTCGCTTGTTAGAGACTTAAGTGTAATATAATGTGTTTTTGTGATAGCATGTTTATGTGACTATTTGGGTATGAGATTTGATTTCTAGGATATTGATTGGATCCTTGGGTTTCTGTGAGTCTTGTTGGAAAAGCACTTGATCAATACTGTTTCTAAACGGAACTCTAGTAACGCCTTGGGACTGTCATTATCCGGGAATGGAATTCGTAAGTGTTTATGTGTTTATGTGCTTACGTGGAGTGAATTACAGTTGTCCATGCATTAGGACGTGGGTGTTTAGTTTCAGTACATTTATGAATGTGCTAACGTCTTTGTTGCCTTTAATAGGATGTCTGGATGAGGTGGTAGGCGTGGTAAGCCTAGGAGGCAGGAGGTGCCTTTACCGGATGACATTCCGGCAGTGCAGGAGGGAGTTGGTCAGGCCAACGTGGCCCAACTAGTGGGTCAGCAGGCTATGGGTGCCTTGGTCCGAGAGATTGCGGGAGCTTTGGGTATTCTCAGAGCTGAGCATCAGGTTGCAGAGGCAGGACCTTTTTTCCTGAAGAGGGAATTTTTCCGGTCTAACCCGGACGAATTTATTGGAGATCCGAAAGAGCCACTTAAGGCCGACGAGTGGTTGGAACAGTTGGAGAAGACATTCGAGATGCTTGGCATCGAGGATGGGACTCTAAAGGTGACCTTGGCATCCTTCCAGCTGAAGGGAGATGCAGGTCAATGGTGGAAGTATAAGAAGGCCCGTGTTGGTGGTGTATGGGGGGCTTTTGTAGAGGCTTTCCAGAGGAGATTTATATCTGCAGCTGCTAGGGAGAAGCTAAGGGATCAATTTAGCCGGCTTAAGCAGCAGGGTTTGTCAGTGGTCGAATTTGAGGCTACTTTTACTAGCTTGTCCTGGTTTGGACCTGAACTAGTGGCGTTCGAGGAACGCCGTTGCTATGAGTTTGAGCGGAAGTTGAGGCGGGGCCCCAAGTTGAGAGTTGGTGGGTCTTACATCCGAGAGTATAGACATCTGGTGGATGCGGCTGCTCATATGGAAATTATGATGCAAGAGGAGGATGATGAGAAGCAGCAAGGTTCCAAGAAGAGCCAAGAGGGCCAGGGTGATGGCAGGAGATAGAGGGGTTTTAACCCTCAGCAGTCTCAGGGTGGTTTGGCTAGATCGACTTTTCCGCAGACCGAGTGTGAGCTCCGGAGAGGTAGTCAGGAGGCTTGACTTGTTTTGCATGTGGCGGTGGGTCACAAGTCTTGATTTGCCAGTAGAAAGGAGGGTCCAAAAGCTTCTTCTTGACCAGACCTTAGGGCCGAGTCGAGCGGGGCCACCTTTGTCTTGTTATCGATGGATGACTGGGCACCAAGAGGTTTTGCCCACGATTGGGTGCCACTTGAGAGCGTCTGGTTCTAAGCGACGCAGAGTTATCACCACGATGTCTGGCAGCCTCGAGGGCCAATCCCGGAGCTTCATCGATCTATCTGATAGTCGTATGCTCCTAGAGGTGAGCAGGTGGATCGAGGACTGCAGGCGCGTGTATCTTATTACCGCCTGGGACCTAATACCGCTCCATCGGTAGTGAGAGGTACCTTTCTGTTTTACCTTCGGTTGCTAGTGTATTGATTAATCTGGTGCGTCTCATTGTTTTGTATCTCATTTGCATCATACGTGTTGGAGTTGGAGTTAGCACTATTAGCGTCTCCTATTTGTGTCGTGTCGCCTATTGGGGGTGAGTTGATTTTGAAACACGGATGTAGAGGTTGTGATATAGAGGTTGACGATCATAGGCTTCCGTTTCCTTTTGTAGTTATGCCCATGAAGGGCTTTGATGTTATTTTGGGTATGGACTGGTTATCGTTATACCGAGCAGTTATTGATTGCTACCGCTAGAGGGTCACTTGTTGTACCATGAGCGGGGAGTGTTTCCATTTCTTGGGGGACTGGGTTGGTAGTGTTTTGCCACCGGGGTATGATCCGTGAGGGTGGAGTGAGCTTAGTGGTCTACTTGCTAACTTCTTGAGTGGTGAGTGTGATGATACCCAGATTGTATTGCCGAGGGTGGTTAGTGAGTATTCGGATATTTTTCCCGAGGATCTTGTTGGTTTGCCACCTCACCGTGAGATAGAGTTCTTCATCGATTTAGTGCCTGGCACGACACCGATTTCTATGGCACCTTATCGTTTTGCCCCAGCCAAGTTGAGTGAGCTGAAGATTCAGCTCCAGGAATTGCTAGATAAGGGCTTCATTCGCCCTACTGTTTCACCGTGGGGAGCACCGGCCCTCTTTGCTAAAAAGAAAGATGGTGCCTTGAGATTGTGTATTGATTATCGGAAGTTGAATCGGGCTACGGTTAAGAATAAGTACCCTATGCCCCGTATAGATGATTTGTTTGACCAGTTAAAGGGTTCCCGTTGTTTCTCTAAGATAGACTTGAGATCGGGTTACCACCAGTTGAGGGTCATGAAGGAGGATATTCCAAAGACGGCATTCCATACGCGGTATGGCCATTATGAGTTTCTGGTGATGCCATTTGGGCTTACCAACGCACCGGCAGTCTTTATGGACTTGATGAACCGGATCTTCCGGGAATTCTTGGATTGTTTTGTGGTCGTTTTCGTGGACGACATTCTTATCTATTCACTTTTGGAGAAGGAGTATGAGGAACACCTAAGAGTGGTGTTTGAGTTACTTAGAGCCCATAGGCTGTATGCCAAATTTGGGAAGTGTGAGTTTTGGCTAGGGGAAGTTAAGTTCTTAGGCCATGTGGTTTCCGAGAAAGGGGTGTCTGTTGATACATCCAAGACTGAGGCAGTGCAAGATTGGGCACAGCCTAAGAGTGTGTTCGAGATCCGCAGTTTTCTGGGATTAGCTAGGTATTACCGCCGGTTTGTGAAGGATTTCTCTAGATTAGCTTCGCCGTTGACTAGACTGACTCGGAAGGGAGTCAAATTTGTATGGAGTGAGACTTGTGAAAAGTCGTTCCAAGAGCTGAAAGTTAGATTGACCACCGCTCCGGTCTTGATTATTCCGGAGAGAGGATTGGGTTATGCGGTTTATTGTGATGCCTTACTGGAGGGTTTGGGTTGTGTGTTGATGCAAGAGGGGAAAGTGGTAGCTTATGGCTCACGTCAGTTGAAAATACACGAGAAGAATTACCCTATACATGACCTAGAGTTAGCGGCTGGAAGCCCCATAGGTTGAGGTAGCGGGCATGCGCCTCAATCTTGGATACTGAACCAACCTAGTATGTCACCAGACACCCCATTTTTGACCATCATAAAGACTTGGATGTCATCGATTGAGCGCTCGATGATTGCGTATGTTTGCGCTCGTTTGGAGTCCCTGGGGTTTTCGGTTGTGCGCCTTGCCCTTGAGTCTCTGAACTCTCTTGGTTTTGTGCTTGTTTTAAGCCAAACCTTGGTGCCTCCTTTTTCTTGGAAGGAGAAGTAGGGGTGTATAGACACCCCATTTTTGACCACCCTTAAGACTTGGGTGTCACTAATTGTTCACATGGTGGTGAAAGTTGTGCAGTGTAAAGGGTTTGATTTCTTCGGCAAGATTTTGGAAGGATCTACTTCGATGCCCCTCTGGGTGATCAAGAAACCTAGCATTTTTTCTGCTGTTAGGCCGAAGGAGCACTTCTATGGATTCAATCTCAATCTGTATTCTTTGATCGGTTGAAAAAATTTCTCCCAGGTGATGTAATGGCCCTTTGTTTCTATGGACTTGACAATCATGTCGTCCACGTACACTTCAACCTCTTTGTGGATTATGTCATGTAGAATAGTAGTTGTAGCCCTTTGGTAGGTAGCCCCGACATTTTTTTAACCCAAATGGCATAACTCGATAGCAATAGGTACCCCACGACGTAGTGTATACGGTCTTCTCTCTGTCCTCAGGCGCCATCAAAATCTAGTTATACCTAGAAAACCCGTCCATAAAAAGTAGCAATGCATGGCCAGCTGTGAAGTCCACTAACTCATCAATATGCTGTAAAGGGAAGTCGTTCTTCGGACTGGCTTTGTTCAAGTCCCGGAAGTCTACACATACCCGGATTCTACCATCCTTTTTCGACACTGGGATGATGTTGGCCAACCAAATTGGATACTCAAATACTAACAAGAAACCAGCCTCGATCTGCTTGGTGACCTCTTCCTTGATTCTTAGCGCCTAATCCGGACGAATTCTATGCAACTTCTGCTTGACAAGTCCGGCCTCGGGGTTAAGAAGGAACTGGTGCTATATAATCTCAGGATCGATTCCAAGCATATCTTCATAGGACCATGCGAAAACATCTTTGAAATCTTTTAATAAGGCGACTAAGCGCTCGCGCTCCTCTAAAGACAACGTGGACCTGATCTGGACCAAACGTGGATCCTTCTCAGTATCCACATTAATCGCAATGATTTCATCAATACAGGGTTTCACAAACCTCTGCTTCTCTCGATTAATCAAGTTTTTCAAAACCAGAGGAATTTCTTTCTCTTTGTTTTCATTAAAATTTTGAAAATCTTGGTCAATACAATAAATAAGAGGCACAGAGAAATACTCAGAATCGACAGCGTTCTCATTGAAAAGATCCTGATCTTCGGTTACGAACTCAAAAGAAAAGCTGAATGGCGACCTAGACAGGACTTTGGTATCCAGGTTACCATCCCCAGAAAAACCAGACTCAGACTCAGAAGAATTGGAATTTGATTCCGACTCCACAGACTTAGTGGAATCAGATTCTAGCTCATCGCCCGACACAGAACTAGACAAATAGCCCTCCTCCAGTTGCAAGATAAAAGATGGTGCCTCTAATGCATCCAAAATACTACTGGATGGGTTCACACCCGGTTGTTCCCCGATCACGGAGTGTAGACGTCCCTGAACGCATCCCGGGGGAAAGGAGTGCGAGTCCCCCCCGTTCTGGTTCGATATTGGGTCACTACAGTTCGAAGGACTCAAATGTCACGGTTCTCAATCTTGAACCGAAGAGTCCAAATCCGGCAAATCGTTTTGAAAACAGATTTTTTGAAAGAAGTGTCAAACATGGACTGCTTCGCCAGATACAGAGTCGCCACCTAAATATTTTAAAATGGGAAATTTAGGAAACCCTGACTCGGTGCCAAAGGCCACGTGTCCGTCATCATCAAAGTTGCCTCGGCTCGGGAACTTGGATACGATTGGGGAAGGTCACTTCGTGAGCACCCCCGCTCGCCCGATCAAAGACCGGCCTCTACTAACCATGATATTTGATTTTGAAAACATTGTGAGTTCTTATTTCGGTTATTAGCCTAGATTACTATGTGATGCGCACAGCATACAAGTATAGACTGGATCGCCTGAATTGGAACAAAACATTTCATGCTTGTTTGTTTGAAAATGGTTTGATGGTGCTACCCGCAGGTAGGCTAAGACGTGAATTTTCCACCCTCAGGTGGGCTTAGAAAAACGTGATTTTGCCACTATCTAGTGGGCTTAAAACAGACATTTGATGAATTGTCCCAATTCAAGTAACTCAACCTCCACCCACAGGCATTCAAGGCAGTTATATCACATAAGCATTTAGCCTCATGGTAAGCATGCTATCATGGCAGACACTCACACGCATGCAAGGATGCTAAAGCATAAAACTCACCGAGTACTCCAAGCCAAAATAGAAGCTATGTTAGAAATCATGCGTGATCCTAAGTATACAGCAATGCCTAATGCAACACATGCAAAGATGCAGACTATAGCAGGCTCGGCTATTCTACACATGGTGTATGAAATGCTACGACTAACACGTATTCAATTTGGAATTGAAATACAAATGCAGTTTGTATGATGCGCCGAGCCCGGTGCGTGCAAAACAGATGAGTGATGCAAACATGTCATTACATCAGTATGCTAATTGAAATATGCCCTATATCTAACCATCATAAGCAGGTAAATAAAAGGGAAGAAAGACGTGGGGTTGGAAGACATACATCACACTCACGCACACTTATTACAATTATGCCCTCGCTCAGAGGGTCCGAATAAATAATACAGTCCCAAATAAAAGAATGATACAGTCCGAATATACAGTCCAAATAATAAATATACAAATTCCTAATTAATTATCAAATTAAATAAGAAAGCTGTAAAATTGGCGTGCAAGTCAGGGGCTGCCTGGACTCTGCTCCGGATAATGAAATGATGCATGTTTGGGCTGCTTTGTGCGGAAATCCACGACGATGTCCCGATCCGCCTCTGTTTGCAATATTTCTCGAAATGTGTGCCAGACTCCGAAATGCGTGCCAGACTCCGAAAAGTTGCTGATTCCTCATTTTTACTGCAACAGAGAGCAGGAAAGGGGCGTAGCAATGTATTTCACAGATATATGCATGCCTCGATCCTCGTGCCACCAATCACGCATCACAATGCATGATGGCCGAGGAACCGAATTGCACAACTCAATATAGGACGAATGCATATGAATGCTACAACAAAACCTACCTCCATCATGGGTAATCCAGAGTGTCGGTGACTTGGGAATTGAGACCCGTTCCGTCACTCGGAGTACGGAACGCGCCTTGTTTCCCGTGCCCGGGCTAACTCCTATCCTGAACGCGATGCAATATGCATGATATGCATGAATGCAACTAAAATACAATCCTAGCATGCGCAATGCTATGAAAATGAGATGTCTCGGAATCGTGCTGCGGGCACAAAAAGCGAGAAATGATCCTAAGGCATAAAATGACATACGCAATGCAATTGGACTTACACTAACATGAGTGGACCTCGGCCACACTCACATAAGAGGCCGTCGGATAAAAGTGAAGTGCCTCAAAATGCGTGCACGCGGGCACGCAAACCGAGGCAATGGCATACGGAATACAATGATGCTGAAATGACATAAACAATGCAAGATGGACTTACACTAACATGAGAGAGCCTCAGCCACACTCACATAAGAAGCCGTGAGGTTAAAAAACAAAGTGCCTCGAAATGCGTGCACACTGGCACGCAAACCGAGGCGATGGCATAAAGGCATGAAACGGCCTGAAATATGATATATAATGAGCCTAAAATGAGATGTCTCGAAATGCGTGCCCACGGGCACGTAAACTGAGAAAATGGCATACGGAATGTAATAGGACTAAAATGAGATATGCGATGCAATATGGGCTTACACCAACATGAGAGGGCCTCAGCCACACTCACATAGGAGGCCAGGAGATGAAAATGAAGTGCCTCGAAATGCGTGCACACGGGCGCGCAAACCGAGACAATGGCATACGGAATGCAATGAGACTAAGATGACATACAGAATGCGAAATGGACTTATACTAACATGAGCGAGCCTCAGCCACACTCACATAAGAGGCCGTCGGATGAAAATGAAGTGCCTCGAAATGCGTGCACACGGGCACGCAAACCGAGGCAATGGCCCTAAGGCATGAAATGGCAGGGAAATGATATGTAATCATGCAAATAGAATTTCAGCACTGAAATATGGGGGAAAACAGTCCCGAAAGATGGCGAAATGACACCAAATGCGAGGAATGGTCCCGAAATGCGAATTTAGGCACTTGAAATGGCCTATAGCCATACTAAATATGCATAATTGGTACATGTCATGCAAAAAAGTAGCAAGGCAGCCCCAAAATATCATTTTTTACAGTACAAGACATGGCGAAATAGTAAGCATAGATAGGACAACAATGGCATACAAGAATGGCTCCACAAGGGAGGCTAGGAAGCAAGTGATACATGCAATGCCCAAACAGCAAAATACCATTCTACAACACTGAAGAGGGACTAAAAATATGAACATTTACAGTAGAAGACATCCCCCAAATCAGTATGCAAACATGCTAAAAATGCCATGCAAGAACTAAGATACATAAGGCTATAACATGAGGTACCCCAAACATTTATCAAACCAGAAAAGACCCTTAATGAAATATGACAAGAAGGCCAAAATATGACTCTTTCTACTTCTGATGATGGCCGAAAACAGAAGCTAGATAAACTTAAAAAAACATGCAAAAATGGGGGTCAAAGAGGGGTATAATGACAAGTATAACATGGAGATCCCCAACAAGGTTGATCCCTTCTACAATGTTGTATAGAGACACAAAATAAGCTTACTCACAGTTCATGACATGCTCCAAAACAGACTACATGTAGACCAAACAAATCATGCAAATTTACGGTAAATATGAGGGATTATGAAGCAAGTGCATGATAGAGAGGCCAAACAGGGTTGAGCCCTTCTTCATTGTTGAAGAGGGGCTCAAAATAGACCCACTTGTAGTTTACATTATGCTCGAAAACAGATCACTCATAGGCTATAAATTTCATGCAAAATAAAGGCATACAAGATGGTATTGAAGAAAGTGCACCACAGAGGGCTCAAACAGGGTTGAGCCCTTCAACAAACATGAAGAATAGCTCAAAAGAGTGACCCTTTCAGTTAGGGTCGGATCCTAAAACAGTGAGCAAATAGGCTTAAGAAATGAAGCAAAAATGGGCTACAAAAGGGGGAAAGTCTACTTACCCTTGAAGACCAATACTTTTTGTTGCTTCTTGGACCAAATTTGTTGCCTCTTAGCTGTTGGAATCCCTTCCTTGCTGCTGAAAATGGAATGGTGGTGGTAGAGCTTGAAGATGATGAAGAAATGGAACCAAAACTTGAGAATTTGAGAGAGATGGAGAGAGATATGCTTGAACCAATTTTTCTAACCCTTTCTCTAGAGTTGGGAGGCTCCTTATATGGACAAAAGGAGGGGTGTAAAGGTGGAGGGAAATGCACCCAAGCTTTCCCTCCCAAAATATCCCCCGGATACAGATATTTTCAGGGAAGCAGTTATCTTGTAAAGTATGCAGGAGGGCATGGCCGGCAGTACTTTTCTTTGGAGGTGGCGGCCACCTCCCATGGCCGGCCGGCCAAGGGCAAAAATGGAAAGTGGAAATTTCTGGCCGGCCACCAAAGGTTGGTGTCCTCCTAAGTGTGTACAACAAGGCCCTGTGGTTGGAATCTGGCAACTCTGAAACATGAGAGACAACAAGCCACCTTTAGGAGAGGTTCAAAAATGAAAAGTTGAATTACTGGCCGAGCTCTATTTTTTAGGGTCCTCCCATGTGTGTACAACACAAATATGTGGTTTTGGCTCGAAGAAAATGGCCCTAGGGTGTTCAACATTAGCCCGGAAGTGAGAAAAAGGGCCCCGGGGGGCGCCGGAGGAGCATAACTGGTTGCTGGGACAATTGCTGGCCTCCTACCCTCCGGTGACCTTCCTTATGATAAAACAGAGGTACCTGCCAAAAATGAACAAAAACCGATGCAAAACGAATGCTCGGGGGCCAAAACACGTAGTTCAGGGTCCCAAAAACCGGCCGTTAAGCACCGAAAGTGGTGTTTGGCTGCGAAGTGGGTATCTAAGACCCCAGTGTCCCTCGAAAGGGAGTAAATGAGATGCATGCCAGAAACCGGAGGAATCGGAGATGGTTGGGTGGTCCCGAACCGAGGCACACGGCTCAAAACCGGAAGACTCCGAAATGGGCAAAATGGCCTCACAGGCACGAAATGTAGCCCACGGCCTTGAGAGATGGTCTATGGGACCTCTCCTCCCTTCGAGAAATGAAACAGAGAAACCGAAGTCCGGTGCTAAACCGAGACAAGGCATGAAGAGAGTTCGGAGTGGAGGCAAGCGCGCTGGCGACTCTGAGACTTCTGAACAAGCACAGTATGCAACATCACCGAGCGCTCAATCGGTGACGTCTGATTCTTAAGGTCGGTCAAAAATGGGGTGTCTACACGGAGATGGTAAGGTTATCCCCCAAGTTCTCTGAGCCAGCTATAGGATCTGTAAGAAGACAAGCGAGTGCTGCCCCTACTCCAAGTTCAATGTTGTCTAAATCAATTTCCATGCTCTGTTCAGCTTCAGTACTTGGTTCAGCCCTCTCCTCAGTATCACCGTTCTGCAGCTGTAGATCAAAGAAGATTTCAAACCCTGGGACACACTGCTTCATGGAATTCATCCAGGGCTTAGGAAAGCTGCAAAAGGGGAAATCTTCTCCTTCTAGAACAAAGTGGCCATTCAGCGTTCCCTGGATTAGCCTGTGGATGAGCTCATAGTGTTTCCTGGCTTGCATAACCTTGGTTCTGCCTCTAATTTCTTCTCATTTCCTGATCTAGTCCTCTTTGGTAGGTACATAGCCAGTCCGAAGGCATGTGGGTTGTGTAGCACATCTGTTAGTGCAGCAACACCTTTCAGGCCACTTCTCCCAAGTCCCATTCTAGCAGGTGCTGCAATTTATTCATGAAATAGATAGACTGGGCATTGACATACGTGCCCTCATCTACGGCCAAAACGGTCTGCACTACCCAGGCTTCAGCCATCGTGAACCCTGAAATGAATACATCTTCCTTGCCGTGGTTGATTTCCAACACTGGTGTAATTACCTTTGGCAGGGGATGGATGGATGAATTCTCAAAGACAATCGCCACTCCTTTCCCATAAGGGTACTTCAACATTTAGTGGAGGGTGGAGGAGACAACTTTCACATGATGCAACCAAGGCCTCCCTAGCAGTAAGTTGAAGAAAGTCGGTACATCCAGGACATGGAACTTGACATGTTGCTGAGCTGGGCCCACCTGGACTCTGATTTGCACCGAGCCCATGACCTCTCTGCTCGTTTATCATATGCCCGGATTACTTGGGCTGTGGGAGCAAAGTCCGCTGGTTTGAGGCCAATTGCATAGGCGGTGCGAGAAGGATAGACATTGATGGCCGAACCAGTGTCTATTAACACCACCGGTACCTATTTCTCCTTACACTCCACAGATATGTAAAAGGGTTTGTTGTGAGCTGAGCCCTCCGACGGCAGTTCCTTATCAGAGAAGGTAAGGTTGGACTGGCACCACCTGGGAAGACCAATCCCACAAGCTGTTTAGGGGTAGTGTCAATGGACAATTTAGCCTTGTCCATTGCTGATAGTACTGCCTGTCGATGTACTCGTGAGGCCATGAGAAGACCCTAGATGGAGATGCTAGCTTGAATCTTCTTAAGCTGCTTTAACACTGCCTCTTCTTCCAGCTGCTTCTCTTTCTGTTTCTCAACCTCTCTATCTTTCCCAGATGGCTCAACTTGATTTAAGTACGGTGGCTTAAAATATCGCCCACTTCTTATCATGTGATTTATTTCTTCGGTATACCATGTGTTGTCTGGAAGGCACTCACCCCAGTTTTCATTAGTGTGGGCCAAATGCAGATCATCATCGTCCCACCATTCACCCCCAATGGTCGACAAGCAGTTGTCCGGCTCTGTTTGGATCACTTTCACATCAAAGGTATCCTCCGCAGGGTGTTGGGTCACTACAGCTTCCTGGTTGTCTTCAACCCTCTCTTGTGCAAACTGCTTTAGCGCAGCTTCCTGTTCTGTGTCTACAGTGCTCACAGTGTCCAGTTCTTGAGCTGAATTTTCCACGTCGATGTTCTCCGACAGTTTTCCCTTTTCATCGGCCCTTCCGACCACTATAGCAATTGCTGCTTCCTCTTCCTCCGATTTTATGCAAGTTCTTTCCTCCTTATCCGGCTCATCACTCAGCCACCCAGAGTTGTCAATTGATCTATTCAAATCAGACAAGCCAATTTGTACATCTCACTAATCTTGTTTGTCAAAGAATTGTAGGTTGTCTAAGTTCTCCTCGAGTTCAACCAAATCATCCAATCCTTGGCTCAGGCCATCTTCCTTGACCACATTGATGTCTATCGAGGTCGGCGGCACTAATTCAAGCTTGATCTGACTTGCTGGCATAATGAAACAGCTTGGGTCATACACCCTATCAGGTAAGTCCTCAGAGCTCTCTGGCAATGGACTTGTACTTTCCTCCAAGGCCAGCCTACCTTCTACCACAACTGTCACCATTTCAGGCTTAGGTTGGAGTGTGGACGTGTCCATCATGCACAAATTTGTACTTCATGAATGAACACCGTTGGTCTTGGTAGGTGGGAAGGGATAATATATACCTTGGGGTTGTAGGGGATGACTAGTGTATGGATTAGGTTTAAATTTTGAGGCAGGGGAACTTGATTATGGGCTGGGAGTGGATTTGCAGTCACATTAGATTTTTGTAGTGGAGCGATAACCTTATTGTCAATGTGATCTTGAATCTCATGACGCAATCGAAAGCATTGGTTAGTATCATGACTATGTTGTTGGTGAAACGCACAGTACTTGGCAGGGTTGTGTTTCGGTGGAAGAGGATCATGCAGTGGGTGAGGCTTTAATGGTCTGAGGTGCCCTTTTTTGAGTAGCACTTTCATGGCTTGACATAAGGCCATGTAGAGTTGGGTAAAGGTCCTCTGGGATCAGACATGATTGGCTGAAGTTTGTGGAGCTATGTTGGCAAAGGGATTTCCAGTCTTGGTTATGGTGGTGACAATGCTCATATCTAACGGCCTCGCATTTGTGCTACCATTGGAGGTAGCATTGGAACTGCGCACAAAAGGCCTTTTTGCCTGCTCTTTCTTATCCGTAATCAGCCTTTATTTCATGGCGTCTACAATTTGCATCCCTATCTCATGGAGCTCGGTGAACGTGAACGGAGGTAGGACAATTATCTTCTGTAACAGTTTACCGTGTAAATTCCAGACAATCATCGTAATCTGATCTTTCTCAGAAGGCCTTGTGGTCATCAATGTCACCTTAGCCCTCCACCTTGTCACAAATTCTAAGAAGCCCTCCTTCGGCTCTTAGAGCGTTGCCTCGAGATCTTGAGTTGTGACCTCAATCTGTGTATTGTACGAATATTGAGCAATGAAGGCCTCGGCCATCTCCTCCCAGCTCTGCTTGACAGAGTCTTCCAATTTTGCATACCATATAGCCATTATACCAGACATAGTACGGCCAAATAACGACAGCTTCTGTAATCTAGTCAGACCCATTGGCTGCAAAATGTCCGAAAACAACCGAAGGTGAACCATTGGGTCTCTAGAGCCGTCAAATCGATCGATCTGCGGCATTTTGAACTGATCTGGTAGTGTTACTTCAGAGTCGGTATACCCATCCTCTATATCCTGGATAGAGTTAACCCCTTGTGCTTTCTTGAATAGCTTCTCAAGTTTATTGACCTTGAGTACAGTTGGATCAACCTCAAACTCAAATGGAGGCTCAGTCAGATATATAGGTGCTTTGGAGGCTTGTGCCAAAATCGGCTCTACCGGATTGCCCTGATTCTCTTAGAAATTGGCGGTCTGTGTAGTGGCTCCGGGTGCTGAGATACCCGTGGGAGGTGCCTAGGATGCAGAAGCCGCAGCTGGCTACGGTGGTTGTTGTTGTTGTTGTTGTTGTAGCCTGTTAATTATCTCGGCCTGATGAGCAGCATCTTGCTGTAAGGTTTTGACTGTTTGCTGAAGATGATGGATCAATTTCTCCATACTGACTGGGAGATACTGTGTCATCGGAATAGGCGAGTGATCTCATGGTGGTCTAGAGGTAGAAGACCTTCCATGAACTTGACTAGATATAGGTGAATTGAAGGGTGACTGTTGTAAAAATTGGATCGATGAACTCTGCCTCAGTCTCCTTAGTCTTGTAACCGGCGAGAGTGAAATAAACACAGGTTGTCCCCTAACAAGATCCCCGGCTTTACAAAGCCTTCTGACTTGGGTTCATAGTGCTTGGGGGATATCCGAACTTTTTGAAGCTATGGTGTTAAACTACCTAGCAAAAGAAATAAAGCAAAAAGAAAGCAGTAATCTGAAACCGCAAAGCACCTCAGCTCAAATGTTATCAACACAGAGGTAATCAAAGTTGTAGGACTGCACTCAACACTAAATTATGCCTCCAAAATGGATATCAAACTTGCAACTGATACGTACATTCCTGTACAGTTTCACTGTAAAGCACATATCAGTTAAGCGAGATCCAAAACACCCCCATGAGGGGGAAAGGTTACCTTGTCCTAGTTTCGTCAGGAATTAGGGTTCACTATTCAAACAATGCGGTTTCATGCAATCTTGTATTCGGGTAAGCATCCTGTCCTAGTTTGGAACAGTCTCTATAGCTTCACTATATGCAACGAGGTCGAATGGTCAAAAAGGGTACCTCAGAAAGACTACCTAATATACCTCTCACACCTAACACCGAGAAGTGAAAGGAGGATCAAACGGTATAGCGGTAGTCCAGATCTAAAGTTTGTGTTCCTAACATGGCAGGGCCTATGACTGGTTAGCCTTTTGGCAAGCTTTTTAGGCAAGCCTCTGGCAAACTGTCTAGGAATAACAGATGGCAAACACAGTGACTTAGGCACACCAATGCAAATGCAATGCAAAGAAACATATAAGCATAGATAAAAATTCACATTATCAATTTCAAGTCGAGTTCTCTAAAGTCCCCAACGAAATCGCCAGAAACTGTGGCTTGACTTTTTATGCCCCCTCTCGGAAGATGAATAGCCCCACAGTATCGGACTCCCGCGATTCTAAATTTGGTCTGACAAGTGCAATATGAAATAGATAAACACCAAAGAGTCCAAATCCGACAAACCTTTTTGGAAAATCGATTTTGAATTAAATTACCAAAAATGGACTGTTTTGCCAGATACAGAGTCGCCACCTAAATATTTTTGGGAAATTTAGAAATCCCATAACTCGTGCCAAAGGCCATGTGTCCATCATTACCAAGATTGTCTCGGCTCAGGAACTTAGGTATGAGAGGGGAAGGTCATGAATTGAGCACCCCCGCTCAACCAATCAAAGATTGGCCTCTACTAATCATGATGTGATTCTTATTTACATTATATGCTCTTGTTCCGATTATTAGACTAACATTACTATGTGTTTCACACAAGTATAGACTAACTTTGCAAGAATTGGAACACTTGATCTCATGTTTGTTTCGAAAAGAGTTTGTAAAATGTGCCACTCAAAAAAGTGGGCTTAAATGTACATGAATCAAACCATCCCAATTCAAGCAACTAGCCTTCATCCATAGGCATCCAAGCAGTTTATCACTTAAACACTTAGCCTCTTGGGAATCATGCTTGGTCATGGCAACAAACACACTCATGCAATGATGCTAAAAAAAGTAAAGGCTCACCTAGTACTCCAAGTCAAAACAACACAAAAGAATTACAAAACATGCATGTTCCTAACTAATGCAATATGACTAATGCAGCACATGTGATATGCAATTACTAGGCTCGACAACTAATATGGCATATGAATCAATTAAATAGCATGCGGTCTAAGCATGTATTCAAAGAATGTTTAAGCAATAACAATGCAAGTTAGAATGATGAACCGAGCTTTGGTGCATGCAATACAAGTGGATGCAAACATGAAATATGCTAAACAAAATATGATGTCCCTATGTCCCTAAACAAAACATCATAAGCTAGTAAATAAAAGGGAGAAAGACGTGGGTTTGGAAAACATACATATTATTACAACATTGCGCTCTCACGAAGGAGAGTCCGAATGAATTAACCAGCTAACTAGCTAAAGATAAGCTAATTAATCAACTATTACAACAATTAAATGAATTATTTAGCTAAACTACTTAACAAATTATTACAAACCAAACGAACTAATAAATTAACTAACTAATTTAGCTAATTAAAATAATTACAACACAATACGAATTATCTATTCTAACTAATTAATTACAAAGCCGCTATTTTAAGCATAACACTAATATATTTACAACACGGATCTCGAGGATCGATAGATAGCTCTTGCATGAATGCGGTTTTCACCTGAAAAGGCCACTGTTTCAACTGCTGAATGTGTCTATTACGTAGTAGAGCACTTGCACTAATTTCCACATCCAGACCAACTCTGTTTTGCTGGGAGAATACACTGTTGGATTTTGCATTGGTGGCCGGCAGAGGGCCTCCTGTCCACTAGTGATGGCCTGCCGGTCACTGATGGTTGAACTTCCTTGCTGCAACGGAGAGCAAACGGACCAGAGACAGGGCATTCTCAAGGGTTTGTTTGCATAATTTACCCCTCCTTATCATTTGAATAGCTTAAAGGAGTGTCAAAATTAATTCACAAACCATTGATTGATGCAATTTCATTGCATGATGGCCAATGAACCAAAGTGTGCAAGTTCATTGAATGCAACAAAACAAGACTCTCAAAATCCCTATCATGAAGGATCAAGAGGTGTAGTTGACTATGAATCTTGAACCATTTTCATCACTAATGAGTATGAAATGACTCAAGACTGAAGGGGTTCAATTAATATCCGATTGAACCCGAACAAGTTATTATCTTGTACCTTTTTTAGCCTTAATTTTATTATTACATTTTAGATTACCATCCATTCTTTAATCAATTGAGTCCAAAAGGTGAATTTAAGTCCTCTAATGGAAAGAGGGCTCAAACTAAGAGTTGCTTTGGGCATGAAGGAGACATCATACCATTGGTAATGAACCCCCAAGGGGATTAAACCATTAAGCATGGCTTCTCAATCTCATGCTTAAACAAATAAGTAGTTTGAAACCACTTTCAAAGAAAAACAAAAGTCAAGAAAGGAGAGAGGTTGCAGAGGTGATTAAGAGTGATCACAAGTAACGAATGCAAGAAATAGATGCTATCAACTCAAACAAGGTGGTGTCAAAGACCTAGAACACCAAACTTATGAGGACAATTACACTACAAGCATACAAAACAAGACTCAAATGAAGTAAACAAGCAAGAACAGTCCTAAAATAGTCCTAAATATGTCCTAAAACATACTGGAATTAAGACAAAAAAAACTAGAATAATAAGCTAAAACATGGAGCATGCTAGGCTAGTAAGCAAGACACAAGGAGGGGAGGCTAACCTTTCAAATTTTGGACTTCAAAACATGATTTTAGCCACTGAAATAACTCTGAAAATTAGTGTTTAAAAGCTCAAAAAAAGATATTGCAAAGGTGCAAAA
This sequence comes from Camellia lanceoleosa, assembly GCA_025200525.1. Classification (NCBI taxonomy): domain Eukaryota; kingdom Viridiplantae; phylum Streptophyta; class Magnoliopsida; order Ericales; family Theaceae; genus Camellia; species Camellia lanceoleosa. The sequence goes on from CM045770.1 coordinate 648,729, forward strand.
CACAAGGGAAAAGGCCTTGAAAGCAAGTGTAAAGAAGGGTGAGCCACCCCTCAGCCTTTATTGGCCTTAAAACCCAAGCTTCAGCCCAAAAATATAGAGTCTTTATTGCCCAAAAACAGTTTGAAGATACAAGGAAAAGAGTAAATACAATAGGTAAAGAGTCAAAGCTTTATACCTTTGAAGAGGAAATCACTTTTTAAGAAATAAACCAAGGCAAACACACCCTCAAGAGCTCAAAAAAGGCTCAAAGATACCTCAGTCCAAAGATGGAGAGGTTTGGCTAAGAGTGTATAGGCAAAGGTGAAGAGTGTATAGGCAAATGTTAAGAAATTTGCAAGAGATAGAGAGAATTGTAGAGAGAGAGGAAAAATTTAGCTCCAAAATTTTTCTAACCTTTAAAAATGGGGGAGAAAGTCCCTTATATATAGAAAACAAGAATCTCCCTAAAAAACATCCTGCCATACACGTGGGAACAGATGCAAGCATCTGTGCAAACAACTGGCACAGTTGTCACAAAATATCTGCAAAACACATTGGTGGCCGGTCGGCCGGCCATCACTGGTGGCAGACAACTAGAAGCAAAGGTTGGATGTCCATAGTAGTGGCTGGAAGGCCACCTGAGGTTGTAGGCTTAAAAATCCAAGGTTTTGCTCCAAAGACAAGGCAACAGAGGTGCAAGGTTTGAAAGGCTTAAAACTATGGCATTCTGCTGAGGACTTCGAGCACTTGATATGCATGCATTTATCATTGGGTGTGCAAGTGACGACATCCAAGTCATAAGGGCGGTCAAAAATGGGGTGTCTACAAGGTGTATATCTTCAAATCCCCATTTCTTTCTCCTTTTTATTTACCCGCTTATAATGTTAGCACAAAACATCATGTTTACATAGCACTTTGCAAGTTTGCATCTACTCATCTCTCATGCATTAGGGTTCGGACTCTTGGACACTTAATCGGACCCTCTTGCATGAAGGAAAATATGTAATAATAGTGTTTACTTAGCATTTCTCATGCATTAGGGTTCAGACGGTTGGACACTTATTCGGACCCTGTTGCATGAGGGCAAATATGTAATATTCGGACCCTCTTACATGAGGGCAAATATCTAATAATGGTATATGTCTCCCAATCCCCATTTCTTTTTCCTTTTATTTACCCGCTTAATCAGACCCTCTAGCATGAAGGAGAATTTGTAATAATGGTATATGTCTTCCAATTCCAATTTCTTTCTCTCTTTTATTTACCCGCTTATAATGGTAGCATAGAAAAACATGTTTACTTAGCAATTCTCATGTTCGCATCTACTCGTCTCACATGTATTAGGGTTCGAACACTCGAACACTTATTTAGACCATCTTGCATGAGGGCAAATATGTATATATGGTGTATGTCTTCTAATCCCCATTTCTTTCTTTCTTTTATTTACTTGCCCCTCTTGTATGATGGCAAATATGTAATTATGGTGTATGTCTACCAATCCCCATTTCTTTCTTCCTTTTATTTACCGCCCCTCCTGCAAGAGGGCAAATATGTAATAATTGTGGATGTCTTCCAATCCCCATTTCTTTCTCTCTTTAATTTACCCGCCCCTCTTGCATGCAGGCAAATATATAATAATGGTATATGTCTTCCAATCCCTAATTTGTTCTCCCTTTTATTTACCCGCTTATTCGGACTGTTTTGCATGAGAGCAAAAATGTAATAATTCTCTATGTCTTCCAATCCCCATTTCTTTCTCCCTTTTATTTACCCACTTATAATGGTAGCATAGAACTTGATGTTTACTTAGCATTTCTCAAGGTCGTATCCACTCGTCTCACATGCATTAGGGTTCAGACACTCGGACACTTATTCGAACCCTCTTGCATGAGGGCAAATATGTAATAATGGTGTATGTCTTCCAATCAATAAATGGGGATTTGGTTTACTTACCATTATTACTCATCTCACATGCATTAGGTTTGGACACTCAGACATTTATTCGAACCCTCTTGCATGAGGAAAAATATGTTATAATCATGTTTATTTAGCATTTCTCATGTTCGCATCTACTCGTCTCACATGCATTAGGGTTTGGTTACACGGACAATTATTTGAATACTCTGCATGAGTGCAAATATGTAATAATTGTGTTTACTTAGCATTTCTCATGGGGATGTCATGTTTACTTAGCATTTCTCAAGTTCGCATCTACTCGTCTCACATGCATTAGACATTCGGACAGTCGAACACTTATTCAAACCCTCTTGCATGAGGGCAAATATGTAATAATGGTGTTTACTTAGCATTTCTCATGCATTAGGGTCCAGACACTCTGACACTTATTCAAATCCTTTTGCGTGAGGGAAAATATGTAATAATGGTGTTTGTCTTTCAATCTCCATTTCTTTCTCTCTTTTATTTACCTGCTTATAATGGTAGCGTAAAACATCATGTTTACTTAACATTTCTCAAGTTCGCATCTACTCGTCTCACATGTATTAGGGTTCGAACACTCGGACACTTATTCGGACCCTCTTGCATGAGAGCAAATATGTAATAATGGTGTATGTCTTCCAATCCCCATTTCTTTCTTCCTTTTTTTTACCTGCCCCTCTTGCATGAGGGTAAATATGTAATAATGGTGTATGTCTTCCAATCCCATTTCTTTCTCCCTTTTATTTACCCACTTATTTGGACCCTATTGCATGAGAGCAAATATGTAATAATGGTATATGTCTTCCAATCCCCATTTCTTTCTCCCTTTTATTTACCCGCTTATAATGGTAGCATAGAACATCATGTTTACTTAGCATTTCTCAAGGACACATCCACTTGTCTCACATGCATTAGGGTTCAGACACTCAGACACTTATTCAGACCCTCTTGCATGAGGGCAAATATGTAATAATGGTGTTTACTTAGCATTTCTCATGCATTAGGTTTCATACACTTGGACACTTATTTAGACCCTTTTGCATAAGGGCAAATATGTAATAATGGTGTATGTCTTCCAATCCCCATTTCTTTCTCCTTTTTAATTACCCACTTATATTGGTAGCATAGAACATCATGTTCGCATCTACTCGTCTCACATTCTTTGAATCCCTATTTCTTTCTCTGTTTTATTTACCCGCTTATATTGGTAACATCGAACATCATGTTTACTTAACATTTCTCATGTTCACATCAGCTCGTCTCACATGCATTTGGATTTGGATACTCGGACACTTATTCATACCATCTTGCATGAGGGCAAGTATGTAATATTTGGACCCTTTTGCATGATGGTCCAAATAAGTGTCTTCCAAACCCTCATTATTTACATGAATAAGTGTTCGAGGGTCCGAATATTACTTGTCTCAAATGAGAAGTAAAGATGATGTTCTATGCTACCATTATAAGCGGGTAAATAAAATTGAGAAAGAAATGGGATGCACAAGAGTATTACATATTTGCCCTCACGCAAGAGGGTTACATGTGAACATGCAAAATCCTAAGTAAACACGATGTTCTATGCTACCATGTTTTCCTCAATATTTCTCATGGTTGCATCTACGCGTCTCATAAGCATTAGGGTTCGGAATGATGTTGTATGCTAACATTATAGGCGGGTAAATAAAAAGGAGAAAGAAATTGGGATTGGCAGACTTACACCATTATTACATATTTGCCCTCATGCAAGAGGGTCCCAATATGTGTCCGAGTGTCCGAACCCTAACGCATGTGGGATGAGTAGATGCGAACATGTATGCGATTATAAAGCATACATGATTATTACATAACTACCCGAACCTTAATGCATGTGAGATGAGTAGATGCGAACCGAGACCCTCTTGTATTAAGGAAAATATCTATTAATGGTGTATGTCTTCCAATCCCCATTTGTTTCTTCCTTTTATTTACCCGCTTATTCGTACCCACTTGCATGAGGGCAAATATGTAATAATGGTGTATGTCTTCCAATCTCCATTTCTCTCTTCCTTTTATTTACCTGCTTATAATGTTAGCATAGAACATCATGTTTACTTAGCATTTCTCATGTTCGCATTACTCATCTCACATGCATTAGGGTTCAGATGCTCAAACACTTATTTGGACCCTCTTGCATGTTCGCATCTACTCGTCCCACATGCGTTATGGTTCGTACACTTGGATACTTATTTGAACCCTCTTGCATGACGGAAAATATGCAATAATGGTGTTTACATAGCATTTCTCTTGTTCGCATCTACTCGACTCACATACATTATGGTTCGGTCACTCGGTTCGCATCTACTCGTCTCACATGCAATAGGGTTCAGACACTCGGACACTTATTCGGACCCTTTTACATGAGTGCAAATATGTAATATTTGGAGCCTCTTGCATGAACCCTAATATGTAATAATGGTGTTTACTAAGGATTTCTCATGTTCGCATCTACTCGTCTCACATGCATTACGGTTTGGACACTCAGACACTTACTCGGACTCCCTTGCATGAGGGCAAATATGTAATAATGTTGTTTACTTAGCATTTCCCATGTCTGCATTTACTCGTCTCACATGCATTAGACATTCAGACATGCACTAGGGTTCAGACACTCAGACACTTATTCGGACCCTCTTGCATGAGGGCAAATATGTAATAATGGTTTTTGTCTTCCAATCCCCATTTCTTTCTTCCCTTTATTTTCCTGCTTATAATGGTCGCATAGAATATCATGTTTACTTAGCATTTCTCATGTTCGCATCTACTCGCCTCACATGCATTAGACGTTTGGACACTCGGACACTTATTTGGACCCTCTTGCATGAGCGCAAATATGCAATAACTGTGTATGTCTTCAAATACACATTTCTTTCGCCATTTTATTTACCCACTTATAATGGTAGCATATAACATCATGTTTACTTCGCATTTCTCAGGTCGTCTAATGCATATGAGATGAGTAGATGTGAACATGATGGGAAATATGTAATAATGGTGTATGTCTTCCAATCTCTATTTCTTTCGCCCTTTTATTTACCCACTTAAAATGGAAGCATAGAACATCATGTTTACTTACCATTTCTCATGTTTGCATCTATTCATCTCACGTGTAATAGGGTTATTTGTAATAAGTAATTAATTAACATAGCTAGTTAGTTATTATAATGACCCGACCCTCTTATATGCCTTATCTCCCCAGTTCTATGAGAAATTACATGTTTAATGTGAAATTCCATGTAGAGTTGTGTTTATATGTATGAATTGTTTGATTATGTTTTCTATCTATTGGTTGTTGGAATACATCTGTTAAAATTAAAAAGTAGGCTTAAAATTTAAACCTATAAAGGCATCATAAATTGGAATTGAGTATGTGGACATGTTGGTGGGAATTTTTATAGCTACTTGGGAAGTTTAATTGAAAATTTATTTTATCTGATTCACTAAGGCCAGTTTGGCGAGCTTAGAAATTAAAGACTTAAAATGCATGTTTTATAAGTCCCTTTTTGTTTAACTTATCTCTATATTGGTTTGACACCCCAAACCAAGCAATGTAATGCATGTTATGCAAACATGGTTCAAAGATGCAGCATAAGATTAAGATGCAAGGCATGCCAAATGCAATGCAACATGGACAATTTATGCAAAAGAACTAGCATGCGACAACATCTCATGAATCAAACAGGCAACAAACATGTGGCAAATATGCAATGGTGGACTTAAACCACAAAGGGGTAGACCTCAGCCCACCCCAAAACAGTGGCCAAAAGTGGCCTAAATGTCTAGACATGGTAGCATACGCAATGACCAACCCTTAAGGCACAAAACTACAACACTTCAAGGCATTGAAAGAGACACAAATGACAATGTAAGACCACATTACATGGATTGAAATATGATCTCAAATGATGCCAAATGATGATAATAAGCTAAGCTAGGCATGTTAGTGACTCACACACTCAAGGCTTACAAGCCATAATGCATAGCAACTATATCAAACGTGCCAAACATGACCAAATCGTTATTATGAGACCTTAATCATGATAAAACATGGCCAAGTACTTCACAAAGCAAGGCCAAAATATGATAGCATGGTACGTTACATGCATGATGCATTTCTAGGCATAAACAAGGGAATACAAGGCAAGTATGTTAAGCATGCAAAGGGCCTCAAATCCGACCAAAAACAGAGACAACATGTGACCTAAATAGCACTGAAAATATCTGATATGGAGCCAAAAACAAACCAAGCATGCATGTTGCCCTTTAAGCCAAAACAAGGATCAAAGAGGGACAAGGGGGAGAGGGGTGTCCCTCCCCTATACAAGACTTCAAACCCTCTTCTTTACCACTGAAAATCCACTGGATTTCAGTGGTGAAAAGAACAAAACACTCAAGTAAATAAAGCCTAACAATGGATGCACCAAAAGGGCCAAATAAGGCCTAAGAGGGTGAGTTCGACCCCAAACCACAAAATGACCTTAATGAAGTATTTAAAGCATGCAAAAATAAGACTTTTTCTAGTTATACACGAACCTCAAATCATCACGCAAGATAGGTAAAAAGTTGTTGCAAAAATGGGAAATCTAAAGCAAAGTGATTACCCTTGAAGAACACCTCAAGAACAGCAGGTCTAGCCACTCTCCTCTAATCAAAACCAGTCCAAAAACTCAATAACAAACCCTCTAAGTCCCTCAAGGTCGAAGTAAGGTGTAGTAGTGCGTGTGTTAGTGCAAAACTAAGGTAGAAATGCACTTTTAGGCCACAAAACACACACAAAGGATGAGAGAGAGGGAAATATAGAGAGAGGGAGTATATGACAGATGTATATGTATATATCCTCTGGTTTTTTGTTCAAAATTTTCCAACCCTAGACAAAGGAGGAAGAAGGGCCTTATAAGGCAAAGGAATGGCTCCAAAGCTTCTCCAAGAAGCTATATTAAAAGGGTCAAAGAGGCAAATGGTTCATGGCTTCTTGAAGAAGCTGGGACAGCTGGCCAAGCTTCCCTAAGAAGCTTGGCCAAAGGGGTCATCCTTCTAGAAAGGAAAAAGGGGTCAGGGGCTCAAAACAGCCATCCCCGTGCATGGGGAGTGGTGTTGGTGTATTCCAGCTGGCATGCACCAAGCTTTGAAGAGTCTTGAAAGGGTCACCGGCCGGCCAAATAGATCATCGGCCAAAAAAGGTGCCGGCCGGCCACACAGAGTGCCGACCGGCCATTTATAACAAGCAACAATGGCCGGTGGCAATAAGGAAAGGCCGGTGATATAAAGGGAGGGCCGGTGGAGTGTGGGGATGACCAACAAGCCATTCCCTGCCTTCCAAGGCAAAAACACAAGCGTTTGGTGCAAAACCAAACACAAGTGTTTGGTGCAAAACCAAACACTAAACGAACGAGTTAAGAGATTCTGAAGCAAGGCGCGCAGCCGAGGCCTCCGGGAACTCAAAACGAACACGAACAAGGATGATCACTAAGTGTTCAATCAGTGACGTCCAAGTCTTGAGGACGGTCAAAAATGGGGTGTCTATAGTTGCCCCTCTTTGACAGAACTCGGAAGTCATAACAATGACGGGAGTGAATGTCAAAGCCCAAAGACGACCCATTTTTGACAAGGCCGAAGACTTAGACAAAGCACGCAAGACGAACAAGATATGCGCCCGAAGGCAAGGGCAAAATGCAAGACGATGCACAGAGCCAGGCATAACTTATGATCATGCAAAGAAAGCTGTAACGAAGCACACATGCAACAGTTTTAAGCTAGCATACACCAAACTACACTACAATGCAGAAAGGATGTAAGAGAATTATGCAATTCTCGATACGTCTCACGTGGAGGATACAATACCTGTCCGGTTTGTCTGGTTCCACCAGCCGCGAATGAATCGTACATACAATATTGTGCCTGCAAAGAAAACAAACTTAACAGGTACAATGTGATTAGTAACATGCATATTAATGTACTTGAAAATGCGTGACAACGCAAAGCAAGTGGGAAACATAACAACGCTGTGAAGACACAGACACATAAGTGGAGCATGCGGTCTACGCAGTCAACGAAATTGAACACGAGCATGCGGCCTACGCAAGCAATGACATTGATTACAAACATGCGGTCTACGCAAGTAATGAATTTGAACACGAGAATGCGATCTACGCAAGCAAAACATGCGGTCTACGCAAGCAAAACATGCGGTCTCGCATAAGTAAATCATCACGGTCTCATAAAGTAAATCATCACGGTCTCATAAACAAGACATGCGGTCTATGCAAGTAAAACATGCGGTCTACGCAAGTAAATCATGTGGTCTACGCAAGTAATGAATTTGATTATAAACATGCGGTCTACGCAAGTAATGAATTTGAACATGAACATGCGGTCTACGCAAGCAAAACATGCGGTCTACACAAGCAATGTGTATAAAAAGAACTTGAACACATGTAAGTAAAGCATGCAACACAGTATAATTGAAGCGTGTTGTGGAGCTCACAAGATGCAAAATGATACGGGAAGGGATGTCCCTTGCTCGTACAGAGCGTTGCTTAAAAAGATTCGGCCTGAGGTCAACTCGAAAGCCTACTAATGTTTCAAAAGCGTGCTTTCTTGCGATATCTTGAATAATGAAGGTGCCAAATCATATAGTTGACCCTGAATAAGGGCGCAGGTGGTGCATCGACCTCAAGAAAAAGGAGGGGGGTTATCAGTAGCAATCCCGATACTCTGCTGCCCTACTTTCCTTTTGTTTTACTTTCCTTTTTTACTGGTAGTTCAAGCACATTGCACTGCCTCAGGCAGGTTTGTTATCATCATTTTTCAAAACTGTGTATTTTCTTGCAAAACACATGACGGAAATGAAATTGCTATTTGGTTCGAAAGATGTTACATTTGCATGTTCTATGCGTCGCATCGCATGGCATCATATAACAATGTGGATGAAATTTGTTTGAAAATAGAGCATTCGCATCATAATAATCAGGTAGTGAACCCACTTACAACTCGATAAACAAAGAAGAGGAACCCGACATAACCAACCAAGTGCGAGTACAACTCGATAAGCAAATCAAAGACTTAAAGAGAGTGAAATACAACTCGATAAGCAAATGTACAACAACTCGATAAGCAAATGGGCGCGACCCCGCAAGAATTGATCACTAGAGGGCATTGGAAATGGTGGGATTCCCCAACTTCTGAGCATAAACAACTCAGGGAACCAGGGGGAAGACCACCGGCCCCAGGGAAAAGCCACCGGCCATGAGAAAACTCCACCGGCCAAAAGTAATGGCCGGTCGGCACTCTCTTGGCGCCGGCCAAAAGTGGAAAAACCGGAGAATCTTTGACACATCCTTTATTCAACCTTATCCCCTACAAAAGGCCCCAGCTTCGTAGTTTTTCTCATTTCTGCACTGATTTGCTCCAAATGGAAGAATTTCTTGCCCAAAATCTTGCAGCTTGGACTAACAACTTGGATGGCTCGGAAAAGCTAAATTTCCGGAGTTTCGGCATAAACGCACTATTCACTTCGGGTCGTACCCCGCTGCACTTTCCGTTTCTCCATGCCGCGGCAAGGTTTTGGAATCCAGTGACACATGTTTTTAGCTTTGGCGGGCAAGAGGTATGTCCCACCTTTGAAGATTTTCAAGTTTTAATGGAGTCTGAGCGTAATGAAGAGATCCTACCCCAACCCCGTTTTGGCCATGCCCAAGCCTTAGAACAAATGTGCGGGTTCTCCGTACCTGATGCTCGATCTCTGATTTGTGACGGAATGCTGGATATTCCGAGTTTGGTTTGCCGTTTTTCTGAGACTGGTGACCGCGACGACCGTCATTGGCAAGGTTTTTGGCAACACGCACTTTGCTTGTGTATGCTATCTCATTTCTTACTTGCCTCCGGTTCTGGGGGATCTAGCGTCCGATTGATTGAAGTTACCCGAGGTTTGAAGGAGGGTAAGAGTTGCATTGTCATGACTCTGGCTGAGACGTTGACGGGCTTGGATGCTTTCTATCGTCGCGAAGCAACCAAATTCTTGAGAGTCCACTACTACTGCAGGTAAAGTTTCCCACCCAATCTCTCACATGTATTGCTCACGTCACTTGGCTCTCAAGCTCGGTTTTCTCACAAAACCCTTTTCTTACTTTTCTCTCATCGTACACCTCTCTATTCTTCATTCTCTCATTTTTTATCCCTCCCCAGATGTGGTTGATGGACAAGTTGCAGGTTGTGGACTCTTGCCCAACATACTCAGCCCGTGGTTACTTCTCCAGGCAACGCCTAGTCGACACCCTTGATGAAGGTTGGTGGTTTGACTGGATGTATAGCTTGTCCGCGGATCGCATTGCTTGGCGATGTCCTTCGCTCAATCTACCGGCAATGAGCTACAGTATGACTCGCCAACCTGGGATTCAGCTGATTGGCTTGACTCACTGCGTCTTCTATTTTCCGTTCCAGATCCGACGTCAATTCGGTCATGACCAGACTTGTCCACCAGAAGAGATAGAGTACCCAGCTGCATTCCCGATCCGAGGTGCCTGACTTTCGGTATGCTTTCTGACATGGAGAACGAAGGCTCTGGCCCGCTCCCATTTTCAATTGCACTTTGTCGATGAGTGTTGGGATTGGCTCAATGAAGAGGCAGAATGGGCCTACATTGGCATCGAGACTTGACCGACTCACGGGAGGGTGCGAGGGCTGACTTGACTATGCCCCGGGTTTATTGCTTTATTAGAACTTTCAAGTTTTCTTTATGATTGTAATAGAAAAGCAACTTCAATTGTATGCAAGAGCAGGAGAACTCTGTATTGAAATCAATGAAATTGAAGGTTGTGGTACTGAAAATTTCCTGTTTTTGGTCCAGAAATGGTCTTGGTTGTAAAAAGATTAATTTGACCAAAGTCAACTTTCATTGAAACTTTTCAAAACTATTTTTGATATGGATCAGAACTGAACATGCCTGAAATTTGTCACTAAGATGCATAACCCCGAATCCCAGCAACTGGAAAGTTGCCCCTAGTTTGAGTAGCACTACACCGGAGATTATAATCAAAATTCTCGAATGCTGACTAGACAGAGATGGCCGAGATGATCAAATGGACCGAGTTGATCGGGGAAAAGTTTGTGGCTAGACTTCAAAATGATGTTGCCTACGTATCCCAAAGATGGGAATCAAGCCTTACATAGTTCAGGCTTGGGTCCACTCGGGTATTTTCACTCTCCTTTTACGCTCTAACTTTTGCCAAGGCCGCCCTTTGCGGGTTTTCAACCTTGCGAGCTCAGTTTTTCTATTTTCTAATTTTCTGTGCTCTAACTTTTGCCTAGGTCGCCCGTTCAGGTTTTCGGCCTAGTGAGCCTCTCAAGGGTAATATTTCTTCAACTTGTCCATGTTGATCGGTTGTGAGAACTCCAGGCCATCTAGGTCCATCAGAACCACAGCTCCACCCGACCAGATAGCTTTGATGATGTAGGGACCAGTCCAATTGGGTCTGAACTTGCCCCTTGGGTCATGGATGGGAGCTCGGTTGTCTTTGAGCACCAAATCTCCTCGGTTGTCTTTGAGCACCAAATCTCCTTCCTTTAGATTCCTGGACTTAACCTTCTTGTTGAAAGCCCGGGCAATTTTGCGCTGATAACCCTGAACATGGTACAGTGCTTTCAGTGTTCTCTCATCGAAGAGCATGAGTTCCTCAAACCTGCTCTGCTGCCAATCTGCTTCGGCTATTTGGCACTCAGCCAATACTCGTAATGACGGAACCTCGATCTCGATAGGTAGGACGGCCTCCATCCCATAGACTAATGAATACGGAGTCGCCCCAGTAGAAGTTCTAATCGAAGTCCGGTAGCCCCACAGAGCAAATGGCAACTTATCTGGCCAATCTCGGTAGGTTTCCACCATCTTCTGCAATATGTGTTTGATATTTTTGTTGGCGGCCTCAACCGCTCCATTGGTCTGCGGCCGGTATGTGGATGACTTATGAAAAGCCACATTGTATTTCTCCAACAAATCAATCACCTCCTTCTTGAAGTGGGAACCATTATCTGGAATAATCTCGTTTGGGACTCCATAGCGGTAGATGATGTTATTCCTGATAAACTTCGCAACATGTGAAGCCTTCAATACCGCATAAGATTGGGCCTCAACCCACTTTGTAAAATAATCTATCGCGACGAGGATGAACTCATGCCCATTCGACCCTTTCGGAGTAACAGCCCCGATCACATCGATTCTCGATACTGAGAATGGCCATGGCGAAGTCATGTTGTATAGCTTTGATGGCGGGATGTTCATGCGGTTTGCATGGATCTGGCATTTATGGCATCGTCAAACAAAGCCAATACAATCCTCCTCCATGGTGGACTAATGGTAACCCTGTCTGAGGATCTTCCGCGCCAGCATTACCCCATTCATATGTGCACCACATTCTCCTCCATGGATGGCCTCCATCAGGCGCTTCGACTCCTCAGCTTCTACACACAGCTTATGCATTCCTAGATGACCTCTCTTGTACAGCTTACCCCCGCAGATGATGAACTGAACAGCCATTCTTCTGATTGCCCTTTTATCTTTGGCATTTGCCCTTGGTGGATACGTCCCCTTCTCCAAGAAATTCCAAATGTCGTAATACCAGGGGTTCTCATCCTGAGCCTCATCTATGGCAGAAATTGACTCATATGCCAGCACAAACTTCTGGTCAATGATGACTGGACGCATCTGGACTCCGGACGGGATGTCTATCATGGAAGATAGAGTTGCTAGTGAATCTGTGAACCTGTTGTTCTCTCTTACTAGATGAGTGAAGTTTAGCTTTTCAAATCGAGGAATTAACAAATCCAAGGTCTGGTGGTAAATTATCATCTTCTCTTCTTTGACCTTTCAATCTCCTTTTGCTTGAGACACAATAAGGTTCGAGTCCCCAATGACGTCCAATCGTTTTGCCCCTAGTTCTAGAGCCGCTTCTAAGCCGGCAATACCTGCCTCGTATTGCGCTTTGTTGTTTGAGACTTTGAACTGGAGCTTGAATGCTAAAGGGATACGGGAATTGTCGGGCGCTATCAGCAACACCCCTATCCCATACCGTCTTGGTTTGGCTCGTCAAAGTACATAAATCAAGTTTCATCTTCGACGTGCAAAATGGCTTCATCTGGGAATAGGTACTCAACTGCTTCATCCCCTTCAACCGGGTGGTCGGCAAGGAACTCCGCTACTGCTCTCCCTTTTACGGACTTGTGCGTCACATACTTTAGATCAAATTCGGAAAGCAACAGCAGCCAATGAGCTAGCCTACCCGTAAGTGCCGGTTTCTCGAAAAGATATTTGATAGGATCGAGTCGTGAAACCAACATTACAGAGTGAGCTAACAGGTAGTGCCGCAGCTTCCTGGTAGCCCATACCAAAGCTAAGCAAGCCTTCTCCAGCGGAGCGTAGCGGGTCTTGTAATCTAGCATCTTCTTACTCAGATAGTAGATGGCCCTCTCCACCTTATCCTCTGATTCTTGTGAGAGCATACAGCCCATTGTAGTCTTAGTTGCTGAAAGGTACAATATCAACGGTTTCCTTGGCTCCGGTGGTGACAACACGGGTGGATTTTGTAAATATTCTTTGATCTGTTCAAAAGCTGCTTGACATCGGTCGTCCCATTGGAATTTCTTTCCTTTCTTCAGGAGGCCAAAAAGTGGTTCACAAGTTAAGGTTAATTTTGAAATAAACCGTCTTATGAATTGCACTTTACCCAGAAAGCCTCGCACCTCTTTTTCAGTCATTGGTGGTGGCATTTCTAAGATGGCCTTGATTTTGGAAGGGTTAAACTTGATGCCCCTTTGCGTAATCAGAAACCCTAGCATTTTTCCTACTGTAACACCGAATGTACACTTCTGAGGATTCAACCGCAGCCGAAATTCTCTGATCCTTTGGAAAAACTTTTGCAAGGTAGTATAGTGACCCTCTCTTTCTTTGGATTTTACAATCATGTCATCCACGTACACGTCAACCTCTTTGTGGATCATATCGTGCAATATTGTGGTCGCTGCCCGTTGATAAGTAGCTCCAGCATTCTTCAACCCAAATGGCATTACTCTGTAGCAGTATGTACCCCACGGGGTGGTGAATGCAGTCTTCTCCCGGTCTTCGGGTGCCATTACTATCTGATTATAGTCTGAGAAGCCATCCATAAACGAAAGCAAAGCATGCCCCACTGTGAAATCTACTAACTCATCAATATGTGGCAAGGGAAAGTCGTCCTTCAAACTGGCACTGTTCAAATCCCTGAAGTCTACACATACCCGAATTCTGCCATCCTTCTTCGGCACTGGAACAATGTTGGCCAACCAAGTCGGGTATTCGAATACCAGCAGGAAGCTTGCGTCGATTTGCTTGGTGACCTCTTCCTTGATCTTAATGGCCCAATCAGGGCGGATCCTCTTGAGTTTCTGTTTGACAGGTCGGACCTCGGGGTCAAGAGGGATCCGGTGCTGTACGATCTCAGGATCGATTCCAGGCATGTCTTCGTAGGACCACGTGAAAACATCTTTGAAATCTTTTAATAAAGTGACTAAGCGCTCGCGTTCCTCTGAAGACAACGTGGACCCGATCTGGACCAACCGCGGGTCCTTCTCAGTACCGACATTCACAGTAATGATTTCATCAACTAAAGGTTTGACAAACCTTTCCTGCTCTTGTTCAATTAAACGTTGTAAAATCGAAGGAATTTCGTCCTCGTCGTTTTCATCAAAATTTTGAAAGTCCTGATTTAAGCAATAATCAAAGGCACAGAAAAGTACTCGGAAACCACATTCATATCATTCTCATTATGTACTTCCAAACTGTCTGATTCTTCTGTTACAACAGACTCAAAAGAGAAAGAAAAAGACGACCTGGACAGAACTGTGGCATCCGGGTTATCACCCCCAAGAATACCGGACTCAGACTCAGTCGAGCTGGAACCTGATTCTGACTCAACAGATTCGGAGGAATCAGATTCCGGCTCACTACCTGACCCGGTGCTGCTCGACAGAAATCCCTCTTCGTACTGCCAAACGAGAGGGGGTGCGATGGATGCATCCAAAATAGTTGACGGTAGGCCCGCAGCCGTTTCATTCCCGATCATGGACACCGAGAAGTTATCCCCCAAGCACAGCTGGTTGATCGAAGGATCTGAAAGTAGACATGCTAGTGCTACCCCCATTTCAAGTTCGGTGTCCTCAGACTCCACTTTCTTGTTCTGTTCAACCTCAATTTGTTGGGTCATGCGCTCTTCAAAGACAACATCAGCCCCTGTAATCAGGTAGGTCAAAGAAAATCTCGAACCCTGGTACGCACTTCCTCTCTGCGTTCAACCACGGCTCTAGGAAGCCACAGAATGGAAAATCCTCCCCCTCCTGGACGAAGCGTCCGTTTAGGGTACCCTGGATGGGCCGGTGCATCAACTCAAAGGGTTTTCCTATCTGTTTCGCTCTGGCTCTCCCAGCCATCTCCTTTCCTTTTCTTACCCAATCCTCCTTGGTGGGCAGATAACCCAAGCCAAAGGTATGGGGGTTGTGTGGCACTTCGGCCAATGCTGCGACGCCCTTGCGGCCGCTCTTTGCTAATCCCATCCCGGGGATGTATTGGAGCTTGTTCATGAGATACCTTTGCTTGCAGCGACATATATCCCCTCGTTAGCAGCCATGATGTTCTGTACAACCTGAGCCTCAGCTAGGGTAAAACTTGATATGAACACATCCTCCATGCCATGCTCGATTTCTAGAACAGGCGTGGATACTTCCGGTGGTGGATGGATTGATGAATTCCCGAAAACAATGGCTACTCCCTTCCCATAGGGGTATTTCACCATTTGATGCAAAGTGGATGATATCGCCTTCACCTGATGCAGCCACGGCCGTCCCAAAAGCAAGTTGAAAGTTGCAGGCACCTCCAAGACATGGAAATCTATCTCATGCTATCCTGGCCCAACTTTAGTCTGAACTTTTACGGTTCCCATCACTTCTCTACTTGTATTGTCATATGCCCGGATGACTTGGGCTGTTGGTACAAAATCCGCGACTTTCAAACCGATTGCATACGCTGTCCTTGCTGGGCAGACGTTGATGGCGGATCCGGTATCAACGAGAACCACCGGTATCCATTTATTCCTACATTCCACAGAAATGTAGAGAGGCTTGTTATGGTCTGCTCCCTTGGGTGGCAATTCCTTGTCGGAAAAAGTCAGCGTCGGGGTAGCTCCTCCCAGAAAGACTAATCCCACTAGCTGCTCTGGCGTGGTGTCTATCGAAAGCTTGACCTTGTCCATGGCTGACAAGACAGCCTGTCTGTGTAGTCGTGACGCCATAAGCAGTCCCCAGATGGAAATGTCTACTTGTATCTTTTTTAGCTGTTTGAGCACAGCTTCTTCCTCAAGTTGCTTCTCCTTTTGCTTCTCAACCTCTCTATCCTTCCCCAAGGCCTCTAGTTGATCTAGGTGTGGGGGTTTAAAGTACCGCCCGCTCCGTGTCATATGGTCAACTTCTCCAAGGTACCAGGTGTCATCGGGTTGGTTGTCCCCCCAATCTTCGTCTGTGTGGGCAAGACATAAATCCTCATCCTCCCACCACATTCCATCAGGGGCCGACAAACACCTGTCCGGCTCTTGTATGACTATTCTTGTACTCACAGCACCTTCCATCCAGATGCTCGCAGCATTCTCAGTTCCTGTGCACACAGCAGTTTCAGTCCCTATATGGGCCTTTGCCTTCCTAATTTTCTCAGAGTCTTCGAATTTTTCCTGTTCTAGGTGTGTCAATACAACCGACTGTTCAGTAATTCCCGTACTCAAAATGCTCCAATCTCGAGCAAAATTCTTGACACCGGTGCTCTCCGGCGATACACTCTGTTCTTCGACCCTTCCGGCTGTCACTAACATTCTTGCCCTTGCCGGGCCTTGTTCTAGCTGGAACTCTTCTGCCACATCTGGTTGATCGTCTAACCATCCTATAGCCTCTGTCGACTCCTCATAATCATACCAGCCGACTGCCACGTCCCCTGGGTCTTGGTCACTGTAAAACTAGAGATTGGCAAGGTCCTCTCCCACAGCCATTAAATCATCTGTTCCCTGCCCTAGACTATCCCCTTGGATCACACACAGGTCTCTTCCTGCTGGAAATTCCACATCTAGCCCATCCTGGCCTATCGATGAAATGTAGTCACTCGGACTATATGTCTTCTCGACACAACTCCCAGATTCTGCAGACTCTGGCTCAACAATCCTCTTCTCCTTTGGAACCTCTTTTCTCCTGTCCTCGGCAGCCACTACCGCTGGCTTGGGTTGAGTTACGGAGATGTCCATCATGCACAAGTCGGTGCAATCGGAAAGGAAAACCTTCGGCTTGGGCAGGTGGAAAGGTGTGATATAGATACTAGGATCGTAGGACACGACCCCAGTATGGATGAAATTGAGTCTTTTGGGTGGTGGAGCTTGGTTATGTGTGGGGAGAGGATTTGTAGTAACATTGGGCTTCTCGGGCGGCAGAATCACCCCGTTATCGATGAGATCTTGAATCTCATGACGTAATTGGAAACACAGATCGGTGTCATGACCGTGCTGTTAGTGAAACGCGCAATACTTGGCTGGGTTATGAGTAGAGGGAAGTCTTTCTGGTAAGGGCTGCGGCTCTAGGTGCTTCCAGTGCCCTTTTCTGATTAGCACCCCCAGAGCTTTGGACAGGGGCATATAAAGTGGGGCGAAGGTTCTGGTGTTTTTAGGTGGGTATTTGGCTATTGGTGGGTTGCTTCTGGACACACCAGAGAATGGTGCAGCTGCCGCGGTTCTCGGAGGGGGGTTGGTGGTGGCCATGCTCACTTCGGAGGCACTCGTAGTTGTGGTGCCGCTCGGGCCCGCATTAGTATTGCGGTTGAAAGTTCTTCGGGGTTACTCCCGCTCATTATCAATTAAGCCTTGCTTCAAGACATCCTCAATCTGCACCCCCATTTTATGTAGGTCAGAAAAAGTAGGAAAGGGGAGTACAATCATCTTCTGCATCAACTTCGGCTGAAGATTGTGTACAATCATCCGAATCTGGTCTTCGTCTATAGGCCTCAAGGTCATCATCAAAGCCTTGGCCCTCCATCTGGTTACGAATTCTGAGAAACTCTCTTTAGGTTCCTGCCTTGTTGTCTCGAGATCACGGGTTGTAATCTCGATTTGTGTATTGTATGAGTACTGCGCAATGAAGGCCTCAGCCATCTCATCCCAGTTTCTTTTGACATCATCTTCTAGGTTGGCATACCATATGGCCGCCACACCCGACAGGGTCCGGCCGAATAAAGATAGCTTCTGAAGTCTACTGAGGCCCATTGGCCTTAAGATATCTGAAAACAGTCTCAGGTGCACCACGGGGTCCCCGGACCCATCAAACCGATCAATATGAGGCATTTTGAATCTGTCAGGCAACGTCACAGCTGTGTCGGTATACCCGTCTTCAATATCGGGGATGGTCTTGACTCCCTGGTATCTTTTGAACAACTTTTCAAGCTTGTTCAACTTTAGCGCGGTGGGATCAATCTCAAACTCAAAGGGAGAGTCTGGTAGGTTGGTGGGTGTCTTTGATAGTTGAGGTTGGATTTGGGGTAGGATCAGGGGTGGAGGTGGTCCTGTGGGAAGTTCTATATCATTCTGAGCATTGGCTGTCTCCCTGAGGTTTGGAACTCCTGGTGGGGAGGAACTTGTTGTGAAGCAGAGGCTCCGGCTTGCTGCTGTAACCTAACAATTAACTCTGCTTGTTCATTCATAACCGTGCCCTGCTGCTTGGCGAACTCTGTTTGTCGGACAGCATCTTGCTGCATCATTTTCGTGCTCTCTTGGAGCTGGCGCACCATCTCCTTTAAGCTAGCCATACTATTTTGCTCTGGTTGAATTACCGGTATATATTGCCTCTCTGTAGGTGAAACAGGACCCTGATCTCTACTGAACTCAGGTGGGGTAGATAAGGCCCTCTGAACTGACTGCTGTACTAATGCCCTCTGCCTAACGGTCCTCCGTCTAGTAACTGGGGGTAGAGAGTGGTACACTGGTTGTCCATCTACCAAATCCTCAGATCGATGGAGTCGGCGACCTCTAGTCCAGAGTGCTTGGGGAATATCTACTGGGTCAGAAGCAATTGTGCTCAACTACCCTAGCAAAAAGATAAATAAAGCGTATAAATAAACAGACAATCGGACAGCGTAGCGGCGTAAAATAAACATACAACATACGATTGGGTATCATAATATGCTGCCAATAAGCTGAATACACTGTTCCTCAAACACTGATCACTGTCTCTGAATCATTGCCCCTAAGTCTGAATATGATACCCACAAATAATTGATTCCCCAAAACACTGATACCCGCGGGCCTGATACTCAAACTCACTGGCCAGCACGTGTGTCCATGTAGAGATACATTCTGAAAGCACATAGCAAGTAGAGAGAGCAAAAA
The DNA here is from genome assembly GCA_025200525.1 of Camellia lanceoleosa. NCBI lineage: Eukaryota > Viridiplantae > Streptophyta > Magnoliopsida > Ericales > Theaceae > Camellia > Camellia lanceoleosa. Next base: position 668,111 of record CM045770.1, read on the forward strand.
CACCCCTATTTTGGGGTAGGGTTTCCCTGTCCTATTTTTTCGGGAGCTAGGGTTTCACTACGCACGCAGTGGTTTCAAACAATCTATATCGGGTAAGCAACTTGTCCTAGTTTGGAATGGTCACTATGGATTCTGAATATGCACTAGGTCGAATGGTCGAAAAGGGTGCCCCAGTAGAACCGGGGTTTGTGTTCCCATACTGGCAGAGCCCGCAACCGGTTAGCCTTATGGCATGCTTTGACAAAGTCAAGCCTCCGGCAAACCGCTCAGGAATAGCAGATGGCCAACACGGTGTCCTAGGCGCACCAATGCACATGCAATGCAAAGAGACACATAAATGAAATCAAAACAGGATATCACGAGTTCGAGTCAAGCTCTCTAACTCCCCAGCAGAGTTGCCAGAAACTGTAACAAGTCCGCGGGGGACCTCGCTACAGTTGGGACTCGATTTGTGTCACGGTTCTTAATCTGAACCAAAGAGTCCAAATTCGGCAAATCATTTTTGAAAATAGATTTTTGAAAGAAATGCCAAACATGGACTGCTTCACCAGATACAGAGTCGCCATCTAAATATTTTATTTAATGGGGGGAATTTAGGAAACCCTGACTCGGTGCCAAAGGCCACGTGTCCGTCATCACCAAAGTTGCCTCGGCTCGGGAACTTGGGTACGATTGGGGAAGGTCAGCTATGAGCACCCCCTCTCGCCCGGTCCGAAGACCGGCCTCTACTAACCATGATATCCAATTTTGAAAACGTTATGTGTTCTTATTCCGGTTATTAGCCTAGATTTACTATGTTATGCGCACAGCAAACAAGTATAGACCAAATCTTCTAAATTGGAACAAAACATTTCATGTTTGTTTTGAAAATGATTTGCTACTCGCAAGTAGGCTAAAATACAGATTTTGCCATCCTCAAGTGGGTTTTAGAAAAGATGGTTTTGCCACTGTGTAGTGGGCTTAAAACTCACAATTTTAATGCATTATTCCAATTTAGGTAATTCAACCTCCATCCACAGGCATCCAAGCAGTTATATCACATAAGCAACTAGCCTCATGGTAATCATGCTGTCATGGCAACACTCACACGCATGCAAGGATGCTAAAGCAAAAGAACTTCTAGTACTCCAAGCCAAAACAGAAACTAGTTAGCAATCATATGCATGATCCTAGTTCATGTTTAAAATGGCTAATGCAACACATGCAAAGACGCAATCTAGACAGGCTCGGCTATCCTAAACATGGCATGTGAAATGCTACAACTAACATGTATTCAATTTGGAATTGAAATACTGATCTGATTAGAATGATCTTGAGCCGGTGCATGCAAAACAGATGAATGAATGCAAACATGCTATCATACTGTATGCTAATTTGAATATGCCCTAAACTAACCATCGAAAGCTAGTAACTAAAAGGGAAGAAAGACATGGGGTTGGAAGACATACACACACTCACGCACACTTATTACACAATTGCCCTCACTTAGAGGGTCTGAATAAATATTACAGTCCGAACAAATAATACTGAATTAATTAAATATTACAAAACTTCTAATTACTTAACAAAATAAATGCAGAAGGGAAAAGGCCACAGCCCCGCCTTGGAATGCGCGAATGATGCATGCATGAATCCGTTTTGCCTGAAAAACCTGTACCATGCCACCGCTGCCTCTATTTACACTGCCCTGCTTTTTTGAAAACTGCCAAAGTCTTGGGACATGATCTAAGGGTGTTGAGGAATGCCACCGGCCAGACACAAATGCCACCGGCCAAAGGGGGAGACCACCGGCCACCTTTTTATATTATCGGCCAAAATAAATGGCCGGCCGGCACTGTATTCAGCCGACCGGCCAAAACTCCCTGCAGAATCTGGTTTTTTACAACAACAAAGGACAGACAGTGTATGGCATGGAATTTCAAGCAAATATAAGCATGGTCACACTCCCTATCATGTAGTGGACTCAAGGGAGCATGGCCCTCGATCCTCGGGCCATCAATTGTGCATTTTGATGCATGATGGCCTAAGAGTCCATGGTTGCAATTCAATGGGAATGCATGCAACACACAAATGAATACCAAGACCCTATCATACCAAAGTCAAGGGCCTCGGTGACCGAGAGTTGAGACGTGTTACATCACTTGGAGTATGAACACTTCTCAACCTTCACACTTGGTTTGACATCCCAAACCAAGCAATGTAATGCATGTTATGCAAACATGGTTCAAAGATGCAACATAAGATTAAGATGCAAGGCATGCCAAATGTGACGACCCAGAAATTCTTCCCTCCGCTCGAGCGGAGGAGTGGCCGCTCGAGCGGACTTTTGGGGTTCCCAGCAATTTTTGCGAGCCCGAGGTTCTGGCGATTGTGATTTCCTTTCGGCGGGAGAGTTGGCGCTCGAGCGGACGGCTTTGTTGGTTTGCGCGTTGGAGCGCAAGGTTGGGCGCTCGAGCGGGTTGCCTGGTTAAGTTTGATTCTGAAGCATGTGGGCTCATTTTTTATGTTCTTCTTAGTATATTTGAAATGTTCTTACCTTATTTTGGGGTATTGATTGAGATGATAATATGATGGTAAAGTAAGATTGGACCAAAAACCTTAATTTGAATAATTCGTTTACGACCAACCGTCACTCATTTGCCCTTTTCTTTTTCCACACTTTGAGTATGGATGTGAGGTTAGGACCATTGGAAAGCTTAGTTCCGGGGCTTCAATTTGGACACAAGAACAACCTAAAACGAAGTCCGGATGGGGGAGTTATACCTGTTCAAAGTTTCGAAATCTATGCTGAAAACAGGTACGCTCGAGCGGGAATTCCTCCGCTCGAGCGGGAATTACGGGACAGCAGCTTAAAAAACGGGATTTTGAGATCTTTTTCTACATTTTCTTTCCCCTCTCTTCTTTCCTCTTCTCCTAAGTCCGAAATCCTCCGAAACCCTAGCCTCAAAACCTTGATTTCGTCTATTTTGAGCAACAATCCACCATGGTTTTTACATCAAGAATGGAGCCTACGAAAAGATCAATGTTTTTAACCGATTGGAACTTGGATTTGCGAAGGTTTCTCCTCAAGCTTGCTCTTTTGTTGATTCTTGAGGTAAGGATTCTAATACTCTTCAATACTTACATTAAGAGATAGATTTGTGGTATTTCCATTGTATTGATGTACAAATTTGTATTTTTGAGCATATAGAGTAAATTATGGGATTTGGGGATTTCGGGGTTGAAGCATTGAGGGTCCAATTGATAGGTTAAGGTGGTGGAGTATGATCCTTAGATGTATAATCAATGAGGAAATTGGGATGTAAGGTCATGGTATGAGAAGTAGGAATTTTTATGGCAAACTTTATGTTCTCGAAAACCCTAGGTTAAATTGTGATGATAAAGAATGATTTTACTCAAATTGAAAATAGAATTATGGAATTGGTAGGTTGAATTATACGTGTACAAGTTTAATTGGATTTCTGAGATGTTCCGAAATAATGTTAAAAAAATTTACGAATGAACTTTGTTATAGGCATTGTAAATCATGTTAAAATGAGAAAGGAAATTAGGGGAAATGATTTAAGGAATTAATGTGTGACTTCATATGTGTGTAGGACATGCTTCGGGAGAACTAAATGCTTCACCAATGCACTGTGAGTAATAGTACGAAGATATATATTTTATTTATCATTGACAATTATTATCACTAACGCTCTGTTTCTTGTAAGTGTTACACAAACATGTTACACGAACATTATGATGATTGACAGTCAATGTGAACGTTGAAAGATTGGTCTACATCGGTATGACTTTGGAATAACTCGGTTTTATTAATAATGAATAATAATTCTTTATTATCTACAGGTAAACTACGTTGTTCTTAGTGCGTAAATGGAATCATGTTTATCTTTAAGCCAAGTATCTGTCTGAAATTGAGATTATTCTATGGTGTTACTTATGGACCTGAGGTCGTTAAGAACCTATGACATGCATGTAAATGTTTAACATTATTATGTGATCCTCATAAGGATGTGAATTATTCTATCTTTGACAAGTATGTTCTATTTCAAGTATGGTTCTAAGTATATACAAGTTCATGTATGTTACAAGTCTCCAAGTATTCAAGTGGACGCATGTTACAAGTTCATGTCTATTACAAGTTCAAGCATGTTACAAGTATACGCACGGTACAAGTTCAAGTATATTACAAGTCTATGCACGTTACAAGCTTAAGTCTATGCATGTTACAAGCTTAAGTATGGTACAAGTTTACATACATTTTCAAGGGCTACATGTCATTACAAGTTACAAGGGCCTTAGTGCCAATATGTTACAAGGGCTTTATGCCATTTTCAAGGGCTTCATGCCACTTTCAAGGGCCTTAGTGCCAATATGTTACAAGGGCTTTATGCCAATATCTCAAGGGCCTTAGTGCCATATGTTACAAGGGCTTTATGCCACAAGTTTCAAGGGCCTCGTGCCATATGTTTCAAGGGCCTCGTGCCATATGTTCCAAGGGCCTCGTGCCACATGTTTCAAGGGCTTTTATGCCACTATGTTTCAAGGGCTTTACGCAACACGTTTGAAAGTTTAATGTTATGATATTCAAGGGCTTAAAGCCATTATGCTTCAAGATATTATGTTTCAAGTTAGTATGTTTCAAGACTGGGCCTAAGGCCGTTATGAAATTAATACAGAATCAGACTAACTATGTCAACCTTATAATTTCACACGCATTAATATATCCTGTTTCAAGTTAAGCATCGTTTTGTTTATGTACTATTATTCACTGAGCCTAGCTTACTTTGTGTTATGTCTGTTCTGTAGGTGACCACCTTGGAGGTCAGTCTTAACTCTTGATGATCGCCTTTCATTTGTCAACCTCAGTGTGTCCAGGCACCCGGACCAAGCCCATGCATGTCTGTAAAGTTTTGTTAAATTTTTGGTTAATTGTCTATCCAAGTGAAAATGTATGTATATAACCCCTTTCCTTTAATAAGGTTTAGTTATACGCTCGATAAAAGGAGCCGAAATGCGTGTATGTGATCCTGGCATGTTAGTAATAGCTCAATGGATGTTATTCTATGTATTTTATATTATTATTAAATGCTTCCGTTCAGGCCCCGTATGATAGGTATAACAGGTTTAGTGTCCATTTTCGAATAGGTCATGCCCAAACTTTTAGGGGCGAGTTTGGGGTGTGACACCAAATGCAATGCAACATGGACAATTTATGCAAAAGAACTAGCATGCGACAACACCTCATGAATCAAACATGCAACAAACATGTGGCAAATATGCAATGGTGGACTTAAACCACAAAGGGGTAGACCTCAGCCCACCCCAAAATAGTGGCCAAAAGCAGCCTAAATGTCTAGACATGGTAGCATACGCAATGACCAACCCTTAAGGCACAAAACTACAACACTTCAAGGCATTGAAAGAGACACAAATGACAATGTAAGACCACATTACATGGACTGAAATATGATCTCAAATGATGCCAAATGATGATAATAAGCTAAGCTAAGCATGTTAGTGATTCACACACTCAAGGCTTGCAAACCATAATGCATAGAAACTATATCAAACGTGCCAAACATGACCAAATCAGTGGCCAACAGACCTTAAGCATGATAAAACATGGCCAAGTATTTCACAAAGCAAGGCCAAAATATGATAGCATGGTAAGTTACATGCGTGATGCATTTCTAGGCATAAACAAGGGAATACATGGCAAGTATGTTAAGCATGCAAAGGGCCTCGAATCCAACCAAAAACAGAGACAACATATGACCTAAATAGCACCGAAAACATCTGATATGGAGCCAAAAACAAACCAAGCATGCATGTTGCCCTTTAAGCCAAAACAAAGATCAAAGAGGGACAAGGGGGAGAGGGGTGTCCCTCCCCTATACAAGACTTCAAACCCTCTTCTTTACCACTGAAAATCCATTGGATTTTAGTGGTGAAAAGAACAAAACACTCAAGTAAATAAAGCCTAACAATGGAAGCACCAAAAGGGCCAAATAAGGCCTAAGAGGGTGAGTTCGACCCCAAACCACAAAATGACCTTAATGAAGTATTTAAAGCATGCAAAAATAAGACTTTTTCTAGTTATACACGAACCTCAAATCATCATGCAAGATAGGTAAAAAGTTGTTGCAAAAATGGGGAATCTAAAGCAAAGTGATTACCCTTGAAGAACACCTCAAGAACAGCAGGTCCAGCCACTCTCCTCTAATCAAAACCAGTCCAAAAACTCAATAACAAACCCTCTAAGTCCCTCAAGGTCGAAGTAAGGTGTAGTAGTGTGTGTTAGTGCAAAACTAAGGTAGAAATGCACTTTTAGGCCACAAAACACACACAAAGGATGAGAGAGAGGGAAATATAGAGAGAGGGAGTATATAACAGATGTATATGTATATATCCTCTGGTTTTTTGTTCAAAATTTTCCAACCCGAGACAATGGTGGAAGAAGGGCCTTATATAGGCAAAGGAATGGCTCCAAAGCTTCTCCAGGAAGCTATATTAAAAGGGTCAAAGAGGCAAATGGTTCATGGCTTCTTGAAGAAGCTGGGACAGCTGGCCAAGCTTCCCTAAGAAGCTTGGCCAAAGGGGTCATCCTTCTAGAAGGAAAAAGGGGTCAAGGGCTCAAAACAGCCATCCCCGTGCATGGGGAGTGGTGTTGGTGTATTCCAGCTGGCATGCACCAAGCCTGAAGGGGTGCAGAAGGGTCACCGGCCGGCCAAATAGATCATCGGCCAAAAAAGGTGTCGGCCGGCCACACAGAGTGCCGACCGGCCATTTATAACAAGCAACAATGGCCGGTGGCAATAAGGAAAGGCCGGTGATATAAAGGGAGGGCCGGTGGAGTGTGGGGATGACCAACAAGCCATTCCCTTCCTTCCAAGGCAAAAACACAAGTGTTTGGTGCAAAACCAAACACTAAACGAACGAGTTAAGAGATCCTGAAACAAGGCGCGCAGCCGAGGCCTCCGAGAACTCAAAACGAACACGAACAAGGATGATCACTGAGTGTTCAATTAGTGACGTCCAAGTCTTGAGGATGGTCAACAATGGGGTGTCTACAGGCATGCACGCTTGGTCGTCTCCTCCTGGAAATCCACTACCTTGCCTCAAGATGCCTCTGTTTGCACACCTTTGGACCTCTGAAAATTATGCCAACTTCCAGACTGCTTCTGACCCATTTTAGGAACATGCTGAGGGATGGTCGGCTAAGAGGGATGGCCATCAGCCAGTACTAGTGGCTGGTCGGCAGCCTTGGTGGCCGGTCGGCTAGCTTGATGGCTAGTCGGCCACTGCTTCCTGCAATTTCTCCTTTTGCTCTTGATGCACAGCAGCAAAATCGCCTCTTTCTTGGCTCCAATGACCCTTTAGCAGCCCAAAAATACGTTCCAAGGGACCTCAGCCCAATGATATGCAACGTTGATGAAGGATGCCTAGGCAAACTAGAAGTATTTCTCTACTTCTATACACTTCTATACACAAAAGGGCAAGAGAGAGTGAACTATAGAGAGAGAGGCAGAGAGTTAGCTCTGAAAATTTTCTAGGGAGAGAGGATTTTTTTAGAGAGAGAGACTTCCCAAAATTGCTTCAATGTTCTCCTCTTGAATATATGAGATATAGCTTCATATATAGCAAAAAAAGAGCATTTGGTCAAAAATATCTAAGCTAGGACAGGTGGCACAACCTGGAAACAGCTAGAGGACAAAATATCTTCAAAAATTCTGAGTTTGGGTCACTTTTGGCCGGCTGGCCATCTTTGGGGCCGACTTGCTACTTGTAATGGCCGACCGGCCATCTCTATGGCTGACTGTGCACATTTGTGGCCGACTACAAATTCTGCTCTGCAGGTCCAATTTCAAATAGACATATCTCCTTGACCTGGACTCATTTTCAGGTTATTCTTGTGTCCAAATTGAAGCCCGGAAGTACGCGTTCCAACGGTGGAAACCTCACCTCAAAATTCCAACTGGGCTAAGAGATATCGCGCTTTTAGTGAAGGCTGCTCAGTTTCTGTCCAACCGAAATGGTGCCCAACTTCAACCAATCATATCTCCCCCATCCGGACTCAGCTTTAAGAGATTCTTAACTAAAAAATGAAGCCTCGGAAGTCTTATTTCCAACGGTGGTGGCCTCATAGCTGAAATCCCAAGGGTGAAAACAGATAGGCCTGATTTAGCGAGGGCCGCCCGACTCTCCCTTAGCGATTCATGCCCATCTTCTTCTCCAACTTGGTTTCTTCCCTCTCCTCCAATTTTCTTCAAATCCAAACCCCCAAAGAAGATTTTTTTGAAAAGTTCACCTCTCTTTCATTCATTTCCACTTTGTCCTTGCTCGGTTTACCGAAAATCACAATATTTAACGAAATGCGAGCGTCGAAACATTGTAAAAACTTTGTTTCCAAAACATTTTGAAAGAGAGGGTTTCAAGGTCTAAAATCTTTTGATCAAGATCATTTTAGTCCAAAAGGGGTATGAAGTGAAATTCATAACACGGTTTATTTCCAAATTAACTTTGACTTGTGAACCACTATTTGGTCTCCTGAAGAAAGGGAAGAAATTCCAATGGGATGATCGATGTCAATTCACCTTTGAGCAGGTTAAGCAGTACCTTCAAAACCCACCTGTGTTATCGCCGCCAGAGCCCGGGAAGCCTTTGATTTTGTACTTGTTAGTAACAGATATGACTATGGAATGCATGCTCGCTCAGGAATTTGAAGACAGGGTGGAGAAAGCCATCTACTACTTGAGCAAGAAAATGCTAGATTACGAGACCCGTTATGCTCCATTGGAGAAAGCTTTCCTAGCCCTGGTATGGGCTACAGAAAAGTTAAGGCACTACTTGTTAGCACACTATGTAATCTTGGTTTCGAGATTAGATCCCATCAAATATCTCTTTGAGAAACCAGCACTTACGGGTTGGCTAGCTCATTGGTTGCTTCTTCTCTCCGAATTTGATCTCAAATATGTTATCTGCAAGTCGGTTAAGGGAACGGCCGTAGCGGAGTTCCTGGCAGACCACCCGGTAGATGGAGATAAGGCAGTGGAATGCTTGTTTCCAAATGAAGCCATTCTGCAAGTTGAACAGTAAACCTGGACAATGTACTTTGATGGAGCATCCAATCAGTACGGTTATGGGATAGGTGTGTTGCTAATAGCACCCGACAACTCCCATGTACCTTTAGCCTTCAAACTCCGGTTCAAGGTGTCCAATAATGAAGCAGAATATGAAGCATGTATCACTGGTTTAGAAGCCGCCCTAGAACTAGGGGCAATAAGATTGGACGTTATCGGGGACTCAAACTTAGTTGTTTCTCAAGCGAATAGAGACTGGAGAGTCAAAAAAGAAAAGATGAAGGTTTACCATTAGACCCTAGATATTCTGATTCCTAGGTTTGAAAAGATGACTTTCACGCATCTACTAAAAGAGAACAACAGGTTCACCGATGCTTTAGTAACTCTATCTTCTGTGGTAGACATCCCACTTGGAGTTCGGATGCGTCCAATTATCATCGATCATAAATACATGTCAGCTTATGAAACTATCACCGCAATAGATGAAGCGCAAGACAAAAACCATTAGTACTACGATATTTGGAACTTTTGGACAATGAGGTGTATCCACCAGGGGCAAATGCCAAGGACAAACGGGGAATACGGTGAATAGCCATCCAATTTATCATATGCGGAGGTAAACTCTACAAAAGAGGTCATCTGGGAATGCACAAGTTGTGTGTTGAAGAAGTGGAGTCAAAGTGCCTAATGGAAACTATCACGGTGGAGAATGTGGAGCGCACATGAATGGTGTGATGTTGGCCTGGAAGATTCTTAGGCAAGGTTACTACTAGTCCACTATGGAGGAGAATTGCGTTGGTTTTGTCCGGCGATGCCACAAATGCCAAATTCATGCCAATCGCATGAATATTCCACCGTTAAAGCAATACAACTTGACTTCGCCATGGCCTTTCTCAGTCTGGAGAATCGACGTTATCGGTGCTGTCACACCAAAAGGGTCGAATAGGCATGAATATATCTTGGTAGCAATTGATTACTTAGAAAGTGGGTGGAAGCTCAGTCCTATGCAATGTTGAAAGCATTGCATGTAGCCAAGTTCATCAGAAACAATATCATTTGCAGGTATGGAGTCCCAAACAAGATCATATCAGATAATGGCTCCCACTTCAAGAAAAAAATGATAAACCTGTTGGACAAGTACAATGTGGCTTTTCACAAGTCATCTACATATAAGCCATAAACTAATGGAGCTGTTGAAGCCACCAACAAGAACATCTTATAGAAGATGGTTGAGACCTACAGGGACTGGCCATATAAATTGCCATTCACACTCTAGGGCTACAACACTTCGATTCGAACGTCAACAGGGGCAACTCCTTATTCTCTTGTTTTTGGGATCGAAGTCGTTTTGCCAATTGAAATAGAAGTCCCATCACTGCGATTTATGGCTGAGTGTCAGATAGTAGAGGCTGACTAGCAACATAGTAGATTTGAGGAGTTGATGCTGTTTGATAAGAAAAGGCTTAAAGCATTGTATCATGTTCAGTGCTACCAAAGAAGAATTGCTAGGGCTTTTAACAAGAAAGTTAAGTCCCGGAATCTCAAAGAGGGAGATATGGTGCTGAAAAACAATCGACCTCCCATTCATGACCCTAGGGGCAAGTTCAGGCCTAATTGGACTGATCCTTACATCATTAAAGCTATCTGGTTAGGTGGAGCGATTATTCTCATGGACTTAGATGGCCTGGAATTTTCACAACCAATCAACATAGACAAGGTGAAGAAATACTATCCCCGAGAGGTTAGCTAGGCCGAAAACTCGAAAGGGCGACCTAGGCAAAAGTTAGAGCATGAAAAATTAGAAATAAAGAAAAACTAAGCTCGCAAGGTTGAAAACCCTAAAGGACGACTTTGACAAAAGTTAGAGCGCAAAAGGAGAGAGTTAATACTCGAGTGAACCTGAACTGAACTATGTAAGGCCTGATTCCCATCTTCAGGATACGTAGGAAACTTCATCCTGAAGTTCGGTCGTAATCACCTCCAACTCAACTGTCATGTCCATGTGTTTGATCAAGTCATCTTTGTCCATTATCTGGGAGCTTGATTATGACCTTCGTTCTGAGAAGAAGAATGCAAAGCAGTAGTGTTATTCAATAAGAAGCAGTTTATGATCTTTTGATTCGGGGTTGTACACCTTGAGGATTGATTCTGTGCATGTTAGGTGGTGATCCTTTTCAAAAATGATTTTGGAAAGTTTTAATAAAAGTTGATTTTGTTCAAAATTTTACCTTTCACAACTTAGACCTTTTGTTGACCAAAAGGAAAATTTTCAGTGCTTACAACTTTAATTTCAATGATTTCGACATAAAGTTCTCAAACTCTCTAATACAAATCAAAGTTTCTTTTACATCATAAAACTTGAAAAGAAAGGTCAAAACAATATACTAGGGGCATAGGTCAGTCAGATGCTCCTGTGTCCTCTATTTGTGCTTGTGGAAGCTTCTGAAGCCAAAGTTGGCCTGGTTTGTGCCTCATCCTCGAGCCAAGCCAAACACTTGCCAGAAAGGGCATAAGTGAAACTAGGGGCAGGGTCCAGAAGCTCTCTCCTCCTCTAGGCAGTGAGATAACTAGCCAAGTGTGAACCACGGATGGGAAATAAAACCAGGTACTATATCCCTCCTCTGGGCGGGACTGATCATGCCCAAATTGATGTCTGAACCGGAAGGGAAAGTAGAACACACAGTGCATGAGGTCGATCAATTGTATGCCAGACTGCTGAGCCATGTTCTAACTCATCTCGGTCAGATTAAGCCAGGGGCAACACCAAGCTATGTCAACCGCAGACCTGTTGCACATCCATTTGCACCACTATCCCTCGTTCGGGAAATCCACTAGTCAATGGCAGAAGAAATAACCTCGAGCTAATACTCAGGGCAAGAGTCCACCACCTTCAGCTTATCCATAAGCTACACCTGGGGAGGGATGAAAGAAAAGAGAGATTAAAGAATAGAGAGCTGTATATTGAGAGAAAAAATAGAGCATGAGTGCCGAGTGATGTGAGAAACACATATGAGAAATCGTGGGAAACAATACCTGAAGAAGAAGTGGACTCCCCACAAATCTAGCAGTCTCTCATTGATGAAAGGCGTCTAACCCCATCAAGGTATCGGCCAGCGCCAAACCAATGTAACTCTTACCTTCTTTCAGACGTTAGGCCACTTCAATCAACCAAATGCTAGATCCACTGAAACTACGGTCAAGAAGGAAATGTGCAAGCATGCATAAACAGAGGGCGTGTTGTCGAAAACCTCGCTAGAGAAGGTCGCCTCTGTCACCGATATTGGAGAATCGATTAATCAAGCTGGGAATGTCTAGCTCTCCATTGTGGGGCAAAGATCAAGCCTCGTGCAAAGTGAGCCCACACATCCGTCCCAAAGCTTGGGCGTGGCCAAAACAGGGCTGAGGCATAATTTCCTCACCGTATACATATACCATATACACACAAAATACATACAGATATGGACATAGACATAGACATAGACATGTACATATGGTACATATATAGACAAAATACACACATATATGTACATACAATACATATACAGATTCGAGGAATAGTCCGTTTGCGGCCGTCACCGGGAAGATGATGTTACTGAGGAGGCATATTCCGTTCGCTGAAGTCAGCGCACGTACGAAAAACACAAAATGCATGGTCACGGAGTTTGACTCTCGGATCTCAAACTTAGTTTCCCAGTCCTCAACCACTAAGCTGAACCACTAAACCAAACCACTTTTGTGACAAAATATTCAAACAAATATATATATATATAGGTATATGAGACACATATACAAAAAACCAAAACAAAACAAAAGAAACACTTGTTGCTATAGGGGCTCGAACCTCTGACCTCAGGCTTAAACTTTCAATCCTTAACCACTGAGCCGAACCATTGAACCCAAGCCACTCTTGTGACCAAATATGCAAACAAATATATATAATACATAGATGTACAATACATATACACACATATATATATACAACTCTCCCACCACTCTCTCTGTTTTTGTCTTACTCTCTCTTTCTTCATCTTCTTCGAGCGTCGTGTCTAGCGTGTGATTTCAACAATTGCGGCGCCTGATCGATAGGCTGTCCAATCCTACCTCGATTGTCCATGATCATCTCGGCCTTTCTCCCTCTGTCTTCTTCTTCGCTCTCTTCTTAAGTTCAAGCCTGCGAGAAAGAGAGAGACAGAGCAAAAACCGGTAAACTTTCTGTACCACCACTCTGCAACCTCTTTTTTTTGCATTACTCTCCTCTGCCATGGCTTCTTCATATAGTTCTCTCACTCTTTTTCCAGACCAGAACGAGTCCACAATAGAGATACCCGATTCGAACTCCCTTGAACCTCAACCACGGGCTCCTCCTCCTTTCCCTGTTTTTAGCTTTCCAGCGATGTCAGTTGAACAAATCATGGCGGCATAGTCTGATATTGAAGCAAACTCGTATACGCTGAGGTCATGTGTGGAGACCGTGACTGCGGTCTCTAACTTGTCCCGCCGACTGCAGAACGGGACGTGTGATGTATATTAGTTAAATGCAAAACTCTCTCTCCTCCAACATATGTACAAAGATGCTCAAGTAGAAATTGGTGCACTGAAAAAGCAGAACAAAGAGCTGAAACGACAGGCCACCTCTGTGGCTCGATTCGGAGTTTCTTCGCACAACCAATTTGACAGCCGACGAGGAATAATCTCATTCCGAAGCTCTGCCAAGGCCGAGGCAGAGTCTTCAAGAGCTTCGAAGGAGTAAAGATGAAGTGAGGTAGCTGATGGTAAAGTCAGGCAACAAAGTTGTGTACAAATGAAACCAGTTGTAATCTTCGTCGTCAGGCTGCTGCCGGAATACTGAGAAAATACTACTCTCTTTTTTATTATTTTTATTTTTTTTTGTTTTGGTGTTTTTTTTTTCTTCTAGGTTTTGTCTCTGTAATCGGGGATGTCAGCTCCTAACTGTAATAAAATCAAGTTTTGTGTTTGCACATCAATGGTGTGACTGGCATATCATTTTGAGTTTGAAAACAATTTTAATTGAATTTGACAATGATTGAGTTTTGAACTCTGAATTGGACATTGATTCTATACTGACCCAAATCAAAAAAACAAATGACTTAACGCAAGAAAAACGAAGCAAAACAATCCAAACACACTTATATACACTAACTGGTATGAATACACTGACTAGTATGAAAGAAACACACTTATATAAACTAACTGGTATGAATACCCTTACTGGTATGAATACACTGAATAGGTGACTCAAGCGGGGGAGAAAACAGAATCACTGACTCAACTATGCCCCTAATTCATTGCCTTGACTCTTTTTCTTTTTCTTTTTTCTCTTGATTTTTTTGTAAAAATGTTTTGATTAGCATAAGAATTAGATTAGCATACTTATTCCATTTTTCTGTTTTGAAATCATGTAAGTCAAGTTGTGAGCATTGAAAATTTTTCTTTTTTTAAGTCCAAAGAATGGTGCAAGTTTTGCAAAAATGGAACAATTTTAGAGAAAATCTGTCAACTTCATTCAAAATGATCAAAACCTATTTTTGCAAATGGCCACTACCCAACCAACATGGAATCAACCATTGGGATGTATAGCATCGATCCAGATAATCAATGGTGATAACCGAACCGAATCGATCCGAACCGAATGAAGTCAAGCGGAACTGGACCAAATCGAACCGCCGAACCGAACTGAACTGAACCAAGTTGAGTCAAACCAACTAAACTGAGTAGAACGAAGATACACCAATCAAACACGGATAGGACAACCAACTCGACTAAAGATACACCAATCAAACATGGACGAAATGAATAAGTTGAAAAATTATTAGGGCCGAACTTCAAGATGAAGCTACCTACGTATCCTAAAGATAGGAATCAAGCCAACGTAGTTCTAGCTAAGGGTCACTCGGGTATTGACACTCTCCTTTTGTGCTCTAACTTTTGCCAAAGCCGTCCTTTCGGGTTTTCAACGCTGCGAGATTTTCATTTTTCTATTTTTTTCATTTTTTTTTTCATCATTTTTTTTTATTTTCTATTTATTATTTTTTTTCTGCTCTAACTTTTGCCTAGTTCGCCCTTCCGAGTTTTCAACCCAGCGAGCCTCTCAAGGATAATACTTTCATTTTAGCTTGTCTATGTTGATTAGGTGTGAGATCTCTAGGCCATCTATAAGAATGACTGCTACACTTGACCAGTAGATATGATGATGCAGGGACTAGGCTAATTGGGCCTGAATTTGCCCCTAGTGTAGTGGATAGGAACTCAATTGTCATTTTTCTCTCAAATTCTAGGTTTTGACTTTCTGGGCGGTCTTCATTGGGAAACAATCCAGTTTTAATTCTTTGATCACATCCAACCTTATTGCCCCTAGTTCAAGGGCTGTTTCCAATCTGAATCACAGGCCTTATGTAATTCTGGCTAAGGTTCACTCAAGTATTGACACTCTCCTTTTATGCTCTAACTTTTGCCAAAGCCGCCCTTTTAGGTTTTCAACCTTGCAAGCTTTTCATTTTTTTCATTTTTCTATTTTTTTCTTTGTGCTCTAACTTTTGCCTGGGTCGCCCTTCTGGGTTTTCAACCTAGCGAACCTCTCAAGGGTGGTACCTTATTGCCTCTAGTTCAAGGGCTACCTCCATTTGAATCACATCATTGCCCCTAATTCAAGGGCTGTTTCCATTTTGGCTATGCAAGCCTCACACTTTTGGTTGATTACTGAACACTTCGAATCACGGTTTGAAAGCTAAGGAGCTAAAGAGGTCGAACCTCAAGCCAAGAGGAATCCTATGCTGTATAATCAATTCCAGACATGTCTTCATAGGACTATGCAAAAACAGTTTTTGAAATCTTTTCACAAAGTGACTAATCACTTGTACTCTTACGAAGACAAGATAGAACCAATTTGGAAAAAGCTAGGATCCTTCTCAGTACCCACATTAACAGAAATGATTTTATTCATCAAAGGCTTAGCACACCTCTCTTCCTCTCAGTTGATCAAAATTTGCAAATCCCAAGAAAATTCTTCCTCTTTGTTTTTATTAGAGTTTTGAAAAAAGTTTTCAAAAACTTTGGTCAATGTTATGATTTAAAGGCACAAAGAAGTAGGCAGACTCTATGGCATTTTTTTTTCTTTTTTTTTTTCTTTTTTATTGAAAAGAGACTATGACTCAGTAACGACAATAGACTTTTGACAACAGACTCAAAAGAAAATGACAAAGAAGACCTAGACAGGACAAAAATGTGTAGGTTAGCACTATCGAAATCAATAGACTCTGACTCACTAGAATGACACGAGCATGATCCCAACTCTACAAACTTGGTGGAATCAAACTTAGACTCAATAATCAATACTCAATTCAGAACTCAGAATACAACCATTCTCAAATTTTCAGTCAAAGTGTGGGCCATCCATAATATTCAAAATAAAGCCCATGCAATCAACAGGTGGTCACTCCCCAATTACAGAAACAAAACGGAACTTCCAATTATGCCCTCACTAAAAACACACTGAACCCCACAAACTGAAATGCCTGAACCACTCTGTAGACACCCCATTTTTGACCGCCCTTAAGACTTGGGCGTTACTGATGGTTTACTTGGTGGTAAGAGGTGTGCAGGGCAAAGGTTCAATTTCTTCGGCACTGAGAGAGACAAATCTCAACTTCACACCCCATTTTGGACCAAAGCTATTTTGAATGGTTTTTAGACCTTAAAACCCTCTCTTTCAAAACATTTTTCAAATAAAGTTTCTACAATGTTCCGAGACTCACATTTTGTCAAATAATGCGCTTTTCGATAAACCGAGCAAGGACAAAGTGGAAATGAATGAAAGAGAGATGAAATCTTTGAAAAATCTTTCAAAACACCTTACTTAGGGGTTTGAAGTTGAAGAAAAGAGGAGAAGAGGGGAGAAAACAAGTTGGAGAAGAAGTTTGGCATGAATCCGGGTGGAAGAGAGTCGAGCAGCCCTCGCTGAATCGGGCCTATTCATCTGCATACTTGGATTTCAGCTATGAGGCCACCACCATTGGAAAGATTACTTCTGGGGCTTCATTTTTTCACTCAAGAATCTCCTAAAGCCAAGTCCGGGTGGGGGAGATATGGTTCGTTGAAGTAGGGGATTAGTCCGATTGGATCTAATCTGCGCGGCTTCACCAAAAAGGGCATAACTTTTTGCACAGGAGGAATTTTAATGCAAGGTTTGCGGCATTGGAAAGCTAACTTTTGGGGCTTCACTTTGGACACCCACCGGCCACTTTTTGACCTTAGCAGCACCTACCGCCATCAATTTGGCCGGCCGGCCAAATAAGTAGCAGGCTGGCCAAAAAAAGTAGTCTGCCGGCCAAATATTTGGCTGATTGTCTCCTTTTCTGGCCGATACCACCTCTTTGCCTTTTTCAAGCATAATGCATGCCAGCTGTGCCAACTGGAGTGCACAGACCCTCTCCCCCGTGTATAAGTGTGGTTGTTTTGCCCCTTTTGCACCCTTTTGGTCTAGCTTCTTGAGGAAGCTTGGACCTTTGTCTTAGCTTCCTCAAGAAGCTTGCCAGCTGTCCCAGCTCCCTCAGGAAGCCTTGGCCCCCTTGCCCCCTTTGACCCTTTTCTTGTTTAGCTTCTTTGAGAAGCTTCAAGCCATTCTATTGCCTATATAAGGAAACCCTCTCCTTCTTTGAGATGGTTCAGCAAAAAACCAGGGCTATACATATATACATCTGATATATATCATCCTCTCTCTCTCTCTACATTTCTCTATCTCTCTTCATTTTGTGTGTGTTTGAGAGCCTAAAGTGTGTGTTTGTTCTTAGTTTTGCACTAAAACACATAGCATTACACCTTACTTCAACTTTGAGAGACATTGAGGGTTTGTTCTTGAGGTTTTGGACTGATTTTGGTTAGAAGAGAGTGGCTGGACTTGCTATTCTTGAAATGTTCTTCAAGGGTAACACTTTTGCTTTATTTTTTCCAATCTTGCATTAGCTTTTGACCTGTCCTGCATGCTGATTTAAGCTTTGTGTATAACTGAAAAAAGTCTTTTATTTTCATGCTTAAGATCTTTCATTAAGGTCATTTTGTTGTTTGGGGCCGACCTCCCCCTCTTAGGCCTTGTTTGGCCCCATTTTGTGCTATTATTGGTGAGCTCTGGGACCACCTTGTTTGGGCCTCCTCACCACTAAAATCTTGAGGGATTTTAGTGGTGAGGATGGTGGTTTAAGGTCCTAAGAAGGAGAGGGCCATCCCCTCTCCTTATTGCCTTGTTTACTTGCATTTTTGGCCTTCCAAAGGACCTCCATTTTGCATGCTTTGAAGTCTTGTTTCAGGCCATTATTTGTGAGTTTTTAGGTTTCCCTTAACTCTGTCCAGAGCCCCTTTGGCCATATTTTGTGTCTATCATGCATGTGTGGAGCAATCCTCCTCAAGGCCTTTCAAAGGGGCTTTCATTTGCATGCTTTATTGACCCATTCCAGGGCCTTTTTGGTGGGTTTTAGGACCCTCATAACCTATTTCCAGATCTTGTTTTTCCATATTAACTGTCCTTGTTGCATGTGTGGAGTAACCCTCTTATTGGCCTTTCAAAGGAACACATCTTTCTTAAATGCATGGACCTTGTTTCCATGGGTTTTTGCAGCTTATTTGACATACCATATTATTGTTTTTAGCTGGTTTGATGAGCACACACATGCTTCATATAGGTGTAGTGTAAACCATGCTTACTAGCCTATGTTGCATGTTGTTTTGGCCAAGCATGCTAGCTTATTTTGGCTACATTTCATACATGTTTTAGCATTACTTTGGGCTGCATGGGGACTGTTTGGGGCTGGTTTCATCATTCGAGCATCGCTTTGCATGTTTATAGTGTATTGCATTTCACTAGCTTTAGTGCTTGAGTCCTTAACAATGCATTACATAAGTGTTTGCATGCTTTGGAGTCATTTTGGAGTCATTTGGCATGCCATTTCAGATCTGGAACATGCACCATTGTATGCCATATTCCCTCCTTGCCATGCTTTGGTAGAATTGCATTTTTGTGCCTTAAGCTTGGTTAATGCATTCTGCATGCATTCCATGTATTTTGTTGCCTCACTTGCATCATTACGGCCACTGATTTTGGCATGCTTGTGAGCTATCCATGTTAGTTTAAGTCCATCATTGCATGTTGTTGCATGCTATATTTGTTTACATATTTAGGTTGTGTGCCTATTGCATATTAAATGCATTGCATAATCATGTTGCATTAGCCTTGCTTGCATGCTTAGGTTGCATTGCATTGTGCATGCATCCCTTGCCTCTTGATTAAGCATGATAGAGGTTGGGGCCTTTGATGTGTTTTCTGTGTGCATTTCATTTAATATTGAAGTTGCACACTTGGCTTTTGGGCCATCATGCATTGAAATGCGCGATTGGTGGTCCGAGAATCGAGCACCATACCCCTTTGAGTCACAAACATGATAAGGGATGTGGTGGTGCACACATTTGCTTGAAATGCATTGCCATGCCATGTTTTGCCCTCTGCTGTTGTCAAAACAGGTTCTGCAGGAAGCTTTGGTCGGCCGGCCATCTATGCTGCCGATCGGCCATCCATTGTTGGCCGATGGCTTTACAGATGGTCGATGACCATCTGGACATGGCCGGTGGTGTTCTGTCTTAGCCGGTGGTGTTCCACAGTGTCCATAGAGTGCTCCCTAGGACTTGTGCAATTTTTAGAGGAGCAGAGCAGGGAAAATAGAGGCAAGCTTGTGCATGGTGTTGGATTTCTGAGCAAACCCCAGAACGTGCGCATTGGATCCTCTTCCCGAGGCCATTACTGCTTTCTTAGGTTAGTTAATTTGCTTAATTAATTAGGTGGTCTGTAATAATTAATTAGCTTGTAGGTTAATTAATTTGTATTATTCTTTTGGTCCCTCCGAGCGAGGGCGAATTTGTAATAAGTGTGGGTGCATTTGTGCATGTCTTCCAACCCCCACTTCTTTCTCCCTTTTATTTATCTGCTTTTGATGGTTAGTATTAGGTCATATTTAATTTAGCATACCTTATGCTATGCATGTGTGCATCCATACATTTGTCTTGCATGCACTAGGCTCGGCGCATCATACTAACTGCATTGTATTTCAATTCCAAGTTGAATACGTGTTAGTTGTAGCATCATCATATGCCATGTTTAGATTAGCCGAGCCTTTTGTAGTTGCATCTTGCATGTGTTGCATTAGTCATCTTAACATGAACTAGGATCATGCGTATGATTACTAACTAGTTTCTATTTTGGCTTGGAGTACTCGGTAAGCATTTATGTTTTAGTATCCTTGCATGCGTGTGAGTGTCATGACAGCATGCTTACCATGAGGCTACTTGCTTATGTGATGTAACTGCTTGAATGCTTGTGGGTGGAGGTTGAATTACCTAAATTGGAATAAGGCATTAAAACTGTGAGTTTTAAGCCCACTAGATAGTGGCAAAACCATTTTTTTTCTAAAAAACCCACTTGAGGGTGGCAAAACCTGCATTTTTAGCCTACTTGCGAGTAGCAAACCATTTTCAAAACAAACATGAAATATTTTGTTCCAATTTAGGCGATTTCGTCTATACTTGTTTGCTGCGCGCATAACATAGTAATTCTAGGCTAATAACCGGAATAAGTGCATAACGTTTTCAAAACAAGATATCATGGTTAGTAGAGGCTGATCTTCGGATCGGGCGAGAGGGGGTGCTCATAGCTGACCTTCCCCAATCGTACCCAAGTTCCCGAGCCAAGGCAACTTTGGTGATGACGGAAACGTGACCTGAGGCAAACGAGTCAGGGTTTCCTAAATTCCCCCATTAAAAAATATTTAGGTGGCGACTCTGTATCTGGCAAAGCAGTCCATGTTTGACACTTCTTTACAAAAATCTATTTTCTCAAAACGATTTGCCAGATTTGGACTCTTTGGTTCAGATTAAGAACCGACAACAAAAGGGAGTCCGAACTGTAGAGTGAGGCCCTCACCAAGCGCGTCTACAGTTTCTGGCAACTCCACTGGGGAAATTAGAGAACTTGCCTCGAACTCGTGATATCTTATTTTGACTACACTTATATGTTTCTTTGCATTGTATGTGCATTGGTGCGCCTAGGACACCGTGTTGGCCATCTGCTATTCCTGAGCGGTTTGCCGGAGGCTTGACTTTGTCAAAGCATGCCATAAAATTTGGCAGTTCAGGAGCTTTGCCAAGATAGAACACAAACCCCGGTTTTGCCGGGGCACCTTTTTAACCATTTGACCTAGTGCATGTTCGGAATCCATAGTAACCATTCCAAGCTAGGACAGGTTGCTTACCCGATGTTAGGTTGTTTGAAATCGCTGCGTGCGTAGTGAAACCCTAGCTCCTGACAAAATAGGACAGGGAAACCCTACCCCAACATAGGGGTGTTTTGGCTCTCTTTTACATGCTATGTGCTTTTAGAGTGTATCTCTATAGGGAATGCATGTATCAGTTTGCAAGTCTGGGTATCAGCCCTATGGGCATCAGCATTTGGGGAATCAGTTTTACCTAAGGGTATCGATTTTAGGAGCTTATTTGGGAACAAAGGATCAAGATTGAGTATGCGTTCGCTATGCTCATATCCGTTCCAATGAAATTGAGCTGAGATGCTGTCTGTTTTCTCTTTTGCTAGGTAGTCCTGGAACTATAGCTTTAGAGGGCTCCACTATCCCCCAGGTACATTGGACTTGTGCTAATAGTCTTGGTCGAGATTCATCAATGACAATCCGTTCCTTTGCCAGGTGGCGAAAACGCCAAGCCAGACCATCAGTTCAACAGTCTTCGGATCATCAGTTCAATATGTCGAGTCTGGAAGAGATGGTGCGCCAACTCCAGGATAGTATGAAAGCCATGCAGCAAGACGCTGTCTGTCAAGCAGAATTCGCCAAGCAACAGGCTGTGGTCATAGCCCAACAAGCAGAGAC
Organism: Camellia lanceoleosa; assembly: GCA_025200525.1. NCBI lineage: Eukaryota > Viridiplantae > Streptophyta > Magnoliopsida > Ericales > Theaceae > Camellia > Camellia lanceoleosa. Next base: position 690,132 of record CM045770.1, read on the forward strand.
AATTGCCAGGCTAGAGCAGCAAATTGGAGTATCTACTTCACACTAGGCTCCTCCCCTACCAAGAGTTTCCATACTCGGGGAGGCAACCCATGTCCAGGATGATACGGACATTCCAGTCGGGCCAGCTCCGCCCCCGGTTCTACCCCAGCTATCTAAAACACCCACCAACCTACTAGACTCCCCCTTTGAGTTCAAAACGGACCCCACAGCATTGAAAGTAAGCAAGCTTGAGAAATTGTTCAAAAAGACTCAGGGGGCCCACTCTATTCCTGATATAGAGGATGGTTATACTGACTCAGTGGTGACATTACCGGATTGGTTGAAAATGCCACATATCGATCGATTCGATGGCTCTAAAGACCCAATGGTGCACCTCTAACTGTTTTCTGATATCTTGAGGCCAATAGGTTTGACCACAGCCCAGAAATTGTCACTATTCGGCTGAACCTTGTCTGGGATAGCCGCAATCTGGTATGCAAAATTGGAGAACTCTGTGAAACAGAATTGGGAAGAGATGGCTGAGGCCTTCAATGATCAACACTCCTACAACACACAGATTGAGGTCACAACTCGTGACTTTGAAGTCACCCGCCAAGAGCCAAAGGAGGGTTTTTCAGAGTTCGTGACAAGATGGAGAGCAAAGGCCTCAATGATGACTACAAGGCCTTCCGACAAAGATCAGATTTGGATGGTTGTGCGCAACCTCCAGCCCAAACTAATGCAGAAAATGATTGTGCTCCCCTTCCCTACCTTTTCAGATTTGCATGAGATGGGAGTACAGATCAAGGATGCGATGAAACAGGGCCTGATTGACCAAGACGGAGAGCAGCCCAAGAGGGCATTCAACCGCAGTTCAAATGCAACCACCAGTGGTGATGTAGCTGCAAGATCTTCTGAAGTTGGAATGGTCACCACCACTCTTAAAACAGCCACCCCCTTTGTTGGTGCATCCAATCCAAACCCCCGAACTTCGGACTATCTACCCCGAGGCAAGAGGGTTTTCACCCCGCTTTATATGCCTTTGTCTAAAGCCCTGGGGGTCCTACTGAGGAAAGGACATCTGAAACCATTAGAACAACGGCCTCTACCCGATCCTCTCCCTCCAAAGCATGACCCGACTAAGTACTATGCTTTTCATGAACAAACCGGTCATGACACTGACAGTTGCGTCCGTCTTCGCCATGAGATACAAAATTTGATTGACAACGGGGTCATCCCCGCATCGGGTCCTACAAAGTCTATCGACACTTGATCAGAGAACTTATGGGGGATAATGTGATGTGATCAGAGGATAAACCACCTGCGGGCAATGTTCAGTTTATTTCAGATGTGGTGTATGGCACGCACTGTTTTGAGCATTTGTGAATGCTGAGTTTTGTACGTTCTGGCTTGGGTATTGAGTCAGTTCTGTTGTTTTGTTTTGAGTCAGTCTTTTCATATTGAGTCAGTTGGGTCTGTCTTGTTGTATCGAGTCAGTCCTATTTTGTTAAGAGTCGGGTGATTTCGGGGATGTTACCTCAAACATCACTTGCTTGTTTTGTGTTTGTCTTTTTGTTTTCTTTTGAGTCTATTTCTGCCTTGGAGCTAGTAATGCCAACAGATTTGAATGAACAGCAGTGGTTTTTCATGCTTTTGTGTTTGCTTCTGCCGTGTGCCAGTTGTGCCAGAAATTCTAAATGAGATGGCAGTATTTGACTAGAAGCTGTGTCTTTTCTGTGCCTTGAATTCATTGCATCGACCTAAGTTTTCCAAAACTTTTTTCGAAACATTGTGATAAAAAACAAAGAGGAAGGAATTCCTCGGGTTTTGCAAAATTTGATCAATTGAGAGAAAGAGAGGCATGTTAAGCCCTTAATGATCGAGATCATGCTTGTTAATGTGAGTATTGAGAAGGATCCTGACTTGATCCAGATTGGTTCTACATTGTCTTCAGCGCGAGCGATTTGTCGCTTTCTTAAAAGATTTCAAAAACTGTTTTGTGCGATCTTGCGAAGACCTGTGTGGAATCACTCTTGAGAGTGTGCAGCCTAGGATTGCTCTCAGCTCCGGGACTCGAGCCCTCTCCACTCTCAAAGCCTTGACCTTGAATTCAGAATGATCAACAGTCAACCGCAACGTGAGGCCTGTGTGGCCAGATTCAAAGCAGCCCTCAAACAAGAGGCAAGAAAGTCAGATCAAGAAGATCAGATGTCATCAAAAGAAGCTTGCAAAGCTAGATCAAAAGCACCCCTGGAACTAGGGGCAAAGAATTTCAAAAGTGCTCGAAGAGCCGAAGATGGATCATTCCACAGATTAAAGAAGGTTGGCAAGAATGCCAAATCCCAGAAGGGAGGAAAGAAGGCAGTTTCTGCTGAAAAACAACTGAGTTCCTATCCACAACACAAGGGGCAAAATCAGCCCCCTGTTGGATGGACTTCTGCATCGTCAGCGAACTGCAATCATTCTCCTGGATTCAGATGCTTTAGGATCCTAAAACCATTTAACATGGACAAAGTTACACTTTTACCCTTGAGAACCCAAAGGGCGACCCAGGCAAAAGTTAGAGCAAGAAAAAGAAAAAAGAAAAAAAATGCAAAGAACAAAAAGAAATGAAGAGCAATAAAAAAAGAAAAAAAAGATGAAAAAAATTGAAAAGAAAAGAAGAAAAACATAGCTCGCAAGGTTGAAAATCCGAAAGGACGGCCTTGGCAAAAGTTAGAGCGCAAAAGGAGAGATAAATACCCGAGTGTACCTTACCCCCGAACTACGTAAGGCTTGATTCCCATGTTTGGGATACGTAGGCAACTTCATTCTGAAGTCCAGCCACAAACACCTCTAAAATCAATTGTGTCCATGTAATGGTTTTGATCATCTTTGCCTTCTCTGTATCCGAGAGTTTGGTTGTGACCTTCACTGTGAAGACTGATTACAACGCGCTGTGGTACTATCCAAACAAGGGGCAACTTTCCGTTGCCATTCAATACGCTGCGATGCCGTTCAAACAAGGGGCAACTTTCCGTTGCCATGCAGTGTCCTTCAAAACAAGGGGCAATTTTCCGTTGCTATGGATTTGAGGTTATGAATCTCAAGAGTAGGTTCTATGCTCACTGAGCAGTGACCGTTTACAAAAATAGTTTTTGAGAGTTTTTACTGAGGTTGACTAATTTTCTCGAAAATTGTTTCATCTTTTCCAAAACTGGACCATTTCTTGGACCCAAAAAAAAAGGGGAAAATCTTCAGTGCTCACAACCTAACTTGCATGATTTTGAAATCAGAAAGTTGAATAAGCATGTTAATCTAACTCTCATTTTGGTCAAAATTGTTTTAGTAGAAAGCCAAAAACGAAAAATGGTCAAAATGATAAACTAGGGGTACAGTTGAGTCAGGTGTTCTGTCTTTCCCCTATTATCAGCATACTTGCCAGAAAGGGTACCATACTTGCCAAGAAGGGCACTCTACCTGCCAAAAAAGGCACCACTGAAGCTAACCGCAAAAGGGGCTGAAAGCTCTCTCATCCTCCAAGCAACAAGGTATCAAGTCAAGTGCGAAGCACAAACTGGAATGGGACAAGATATTCCACTCCCTTATCTGGACAGATCTGAGCACGTCCAAACTCCCCAGCAGAGCATCGTCAACCGATGTCAGCTGCAGTTTTGCTACACACTCAATTATAGCGCAGCCCTCTGTGGAAAAAACTCACTGTTGTGAACAAGAAGAAGAATCTAGTGGAATGCTAGGGGCAAGAGCCCACAACTTTCTATTTATCCATCAACCACCCAGGGGAGGGGTTAAAAAATGAGAGATTGAAGAATAGAGAGATGTGCGCTGAAAGAAAAAACGAGTTAGGGTTTCCTAAATTCCCCCATTAAAAAATATTTAGGTGGCGACTCTGTATCTGGCAAAGCAGTCCATGTTTGGCACTTCTTTACAAAAATCTGTTTTCTCAAAACGATTTGCCAGATTTGGACTCTTTGGTTCAGATTAAGAACCGACAACAAAAGGGAGTCCAAACTGTAGAGTGAGGCCCTCACCGAGCGCGTCTACACACTCATTCAAATTTAAGAACCCCTGTATAGATCCAATACATTGCACATAACACAAAGTAGGAAAGAGAACAAACACCCCTATGGAGGGTAGGGTTATCCTGTCCTATGCTTTTGAAATGATCTAGGGTTCACTATTCAAATAAGCGGTATCATACATTCTAGAAATGGGAGAGCATCCTGTCCTAATTTTGAAAGGTACTAGAACTCACTATATGTACGAGGTTGGCTTTACTTTAGAGGTTAACGTCAATGTGACATTACCAAAGAGTCCTCTGGGTCATAACCAATGAGGATCTGTAGGAAATCAGAAGAGTCAACATAGCCTCTCTTCAAAGTCTGAGAACCTTCAGATCTCAAAAGGTTATAACACAAGGCCTCCAAAGTAATGTAGAGATAGGTACAGTGTCACAAAAAGTGTGTCTGTGCTCCCACCAATATCTGGGCAACACAAGGACTTTACGCACACCAATGCATACAATGCAATAAACATATAATTAAAAACAAAAGTCATATCATGACATTCGAGTCAAGGTTTCATAAAATCTCCCGTGAAGTCGCCAAAAACTGTAACATGCCTAGAGGGGACCGGTACGCGTTAAACAGTTCGAACCCTCAGTCTCTTTGATCTAGTCTCATGAGTACAATGTGAAACATAGATGAGAGTCCAGATTTGGCAACTTTTAAAAAATTCATTTTATTGCAAAAAAATATTTTGCCAGAAATGGACTACGTTATCAGATCTCAGAGTCGGCACCTAATATTTTGGAAAATTAGGAAACCCATGACTCGTGCCAAGGCCACTGTTCGTCATAACCAAAGTTGTCTCAGTTTGGAACCTTAGGTATGGGAGGGAAAGGTCATTAATTGAGCACCCCCATTCACCTGATCAAAAGATCGGCCTTTAATAACCATGATATGAATTTTATTTTCTTTATATGTTCATGTTTTGATAATTTAATAAATCCTAAAATTTACTATGTGAAACATACAAGTATAGACTATGTCACCCACTTTGGAACAACTTGATTTCATATAGTTTTGAAAGAGTTTTGAAGATGAACAACCCAAGTAAATTGAGCTTACAAACATGAAAATCAACATCATTCCAAATTAAGTGACACAACCTCCATCCACTAGCATTCATAGAGTTATATCACATAAGCAAATAGCCTCTGGTAGAATGCTAAACATAGTAAGAAAAAACACACACAAACGGGATGCTAAAGCCTAAAAACTTACATGTTTGACGACCAGTGAACAAGCTACAAAACAAAGTTAGTAAAATATGTATGATCTTATATACAAAATCCTAATGCAATTCACTCATTAGATGCAACTAAAGATTCGGCTTCTAAGATATGACATGTGAATCATCTCAAAAACATAAGGTAGCGCACATAATCACATAGGAACTGATTAAATCCATAAATGCAAAATTAGTTGAATCAAGATGCATAAAACATGGATGCAAAGCATGGATAAAATGAAAGACGAAATATGATGCATATTCATAGATAAAGAAAGCAAGTAAAAGAACAGGATAGAAAGAAGTGGGGCGGGAAATTATTACAACACTTTGAATAAATTATTACAAACAAAATAAGAGAGAGATAAGGGAATATTATAACAAAATAAAAACCTCACAAACTCTCAAAATAAAAAAAAAACAAAATAAAATAAAATAAAATAAAAATAAAGAGATTTCATGTGCTTTGGGGATTGCCGGAAAATATTCTGCTTGACGCGGGAGGACTGCTCTGTTCTGCCTAGGGAAACTTATTTTGCGAGAGCACTATTCATCTCGGGGCACTATTTATTGCCGACTGTACTATTCACCACGATAATTACTATTCACCCTTTTTTATCGTTATTCATCTTATTGGGTATTTTTCGTTTGCAGTTACTATTCGTCGCCGGAAGTACTATTCATCGTAGGGTTTACTATTCACCGCCAGAGGTTACTATTCATACGGTGGGGTAAATTATTTAAAGTAATAAATTACAACAATTTATATACAATATTTAAAGTACAACAAATATGTGGGTGGTGCAGCCTTCCCGTTAAAGCAGTAAAACAGTTATATAAAAAAAATTAAAAAAAAGGAGTAATTTACAACAGATATGTGGGTGGTGTGGCCTTCCTATTAATGGTAAAACAATTATACAAAAAGTAATTTATAACAGATATTTGGGTGGTGCAGCCTTCCCATTAAAGCGATAAAAAAATTATGAAAAGCAGTAAATGAAGTATTTCAACAAATTATATCACATTTTTAAATTAAATGAAAGTTTGTGAAAACTCACCTTTCGGGGAAATGATCTGTGGAATGTGTTCTCAATTCTCAGTTCAAAAATTGAAATTACAGCCTTAGTGGTTGGTTTTTGGTGTATTGATGAAATGGAAATAGAAGTTTGGTTTAGAAAAATAAAATATCTAAAAAAATATTTTATTTTCCCTCTCTCTAAAAAAAAAAACTAATTTTCCTTCTTTCTGATTCTTTTTCCTCTCAAATTCTCTTGCACCGCTTCTTCTTTTTCCTCTTTGATTCTCTTTTTCAATTCTCTCAACCCTCCTTTGATCTCTCAATCACCTGCCTCTTTTATAAGCAATATAAGCTCACAAAGAAATAAAACTTCAAAGGTAGAGGAGTGAATTTTCAAAAGGTGCATAGTAACTTTATAATATTATAATATATAAAATGTATAATTAGCATAAATATATATATACAAATACCCAAAAAAATATGTAAAAACACACAAAAGCATTTAAATTATAAAATAACAAAATAAATGGACTAATAAAATAAATTTTAGCAAGCCAAATATGTAACATAATTTGACCAAAGCGGGTCTAAAACAAAAAAGCACACGATGGGAGTGTAGTGAATTTTTCAAAGGGAGAATAGTATCCTCATATAATATAATACATAATAAAGGAAAAGAAAATGGAGAATGGGTCTAAAATAATTTGGCAAAAACAGGTGTAAGGTTTGGATTAAAGTTTACATTCCATCTTTTCACTGAAAATTTTGTGAGATAGCATATTCTTATTTTCATCATCGGGTAATCAAAAGAAAGTGTCCAAGTCTTAGGGCCGGTCAAAATGGGGTGTTTACACCGCATGCTATCAAAATCAATCCACATGCCATATTAGTAGTCGAGCCTAGTAATTGCATATCGCATGTGTTGCATTAGTCATCTTGCATAGTTAGGAATCAGGCATTTTTCTAACTCATATCTTCTTAGCTCGGAGTACTAGGTGAGTTTCTAATGCTTTAGCATACTTGCATGAGTGTGAATATTACCATGTCTAGCATGCTTACCAGGATGCTAAATGCTTACTTGTTAAATTACTTGAATGCATGTGGATGAAGACTTGTTGCTTGAATTGGAACAATTCAACGAATGTATGCTTTAAGCCCACTATGTCTAGTGGCAAATTCATGGCTTTTAAGCCCACTTTGTTAAGTGGTAAATTCGCAAACTTTAAGCCCACTTGAAGTGGCAAAATCAAACCATTTTCATAAAACAAACATAAAGTTGAATTGTTCCAACTTGAGCAAATTAGTCTATACTTGCTTGTGCGCATCACATGCTAATGCTAGTCTAATAACGGGAACAAGAGCATATAATGTTTATAAAAAAATCATATCATGATTAGTGGAGGTCGATCTTTGATCAGGCGAGCAGGGGTGCTCAATTCATGACCTTCCCCTCTCGTACCTAAGTTCCCAAGCTGAGGCAACTTTTGTGATGACGGACACGTGGCCTTTGGCACGACTCATGAGTTTCCTAAATTTTCCCAAAACAAAAATATTTAGGTAGCGACTCTGTATCTGGCAAAGCAGTCCAATTTTGGCATTTTGATCCCAAAATTGTTTTTTCAAAAGATTTGCCAGATTTAGACTTTTTGGTGTTTATCAATTTCACATTGCATTTGTGAGATTTGATTCAGAACCGCGGGAGTCCAAACTATAGAGCCTTCTTTTCGAACCTTCCGAAAGGGAGGCATAAAAAAGGCAAGCCACAGTTTCTGGCGACTCTGCTGGGGATTTATAGAACTTGACTCCAACTCTTGATATGACATTTTATCTACACTTATGTGTTTCTTTGCATTTGCATTTGCATCGGTGTGTCTAAAGTCACAGTGTTTTCCATTTGCTATTCCTGAACGGTTTGCCGAAGGCTTGCTTGGAAAAGACTGCCAAAAGGCTGACCGGTTGCGAGCTCTACCACAATGGGAACACAACAATTGGATTTGGACTACCGCTATACCGTTTGATCCTCCTTTCACTTCTCGGTGTTAGGTGTCAGAGGTGTATTAGGTAGTCTTGTTGAGGTATCCTTTTTGACCAATTGGCCTAGTTGCATATCGGAAACCATAGAGATTGTTCCAAACTAGGACAGGTTGCTTACCCGAATGCAGGATTGTGTGAAAACACTTGTTGTGCATAGTGAAAGCCCAGCTCCTAACGAAACTAGGACAAGGTAACCCTACCCCATTATGGGGGTGTTTTGGCTCTCACTTATTGGGGGCAGAAATCAGTGTTGAGTGCAGTTCTATAACTTATGATTGCAACTATGTGTTGTTGGTATCTGAGCCGAGGTGCTGTGCGATTTTTGATTCTTGCTTTCTTTTGCTTTATTTCTTTTTGCAAGGTTGTTTTTCACAATTGCTTCAGATGATTCTGTTACCCCCCAAGCACTTTGGACCCGTGTAAGAAGACTTTATAGATATGGGGATCTTGTTAGGGGATAACCAGTGTTTGCTTCATTCCCACCAGTTACAAGACGGATGAGGGTTAGGCATAAATCACCAGTCCAGTAATCACCTTTTACTTCGTCTGCGCCCAGTCAGGCTCAGTATTCTACTTCCACTCCTTTAAGAAATTATTTGCCAGTTCTGATGGCTCAACATCCCCTGATTGGCATGGAAGACATGCTTCGTCATCGTCAGCAAACCATTGAAACCATGCAGCTAGATGTTGCCCGCCAAGCTAAAGTCACAGCCTACCAAGCAGAAGTGATAAATAGGCTCCAACAACAGCAACCACCGCATACAGTGGCTTCCATTTCCTATGCACCTCCAGCAGGTATTCCAGCACCCAGAGTCACTGTCAATGTCCAAAAGAATTTTGGCATTCCGGTAGATCCGATCCCACCGCAAACCTCCAAGGCACCAATGTACCAAACTAAGGCGCAATTTGAATTCGAGGTTAACCCCACTGCACTGAAAGTCAACAAGCTAGAAAATCTTTTCAAGAGGGGCACAGGGTGTGAACTCAATCCGTAATATAGAGGATGGATACACAAATTTCGCAGTAACTCTACCGGACAGATTCAAGATGCCACACACAGACCGGTTCAATGGCTCCAGCAATCCTATGGTCCATCTGTGGTTATTCTCAGATATTTTGCGACCAATAGGCCTCACTAGACTTCAAAAGCTGTCGTTTTTCGACTGGACATTGTCAGGAATAGCGGCTATTTGGTATGCAAAGTTGGAAGACTCTGTGAAACGGAGCTGGGAGGAAATGGCTAAGGCCTTCATCGGGCAATACTTTTACAATACCCAGATCGAGGTCACAATCCGTGATCTTCAAGCGACTCGACAGGAGCCAAAAGAGGGCTTCTCAGACTTTGTGACCCAATGGAGGGCTAAGGCTTCTATGATGACTATCAGACCGTCTAAGAAGGATCAAATCAAAATGGTGGTCCGCAATCTACAAGGGAGATTATTGCACAAAATGATAGTCTTGCCATTGTTAACGTTCGCTGAGCTTCATGAAATAGGGGTTCAGATTGAAGATGCGTTGAAACAGGGGCTGATAACCGATGAGAGGGAATAGCCTAAGAGGCCCTTTACACGCAGTTCCAATGCAACCACGAGTGGTAGCACCTCTGTATGGCCTTCAGATGTGAGTATGGTCACCACCACACCTAAAACTGCCAACCCTTTTGGCAATACATCCAACATAACTCCACAAACCTCAACCAGCCAAGCCTGATCTCAAAGGATCTTTACTCCGCTCTACATGCCTTTATCCAAAGCCCTAAGGGTCCTGATAAAAAAGGGGCATCTTAAGCCGTTAGAACAACGCCGACTACCCGATCCTCTCCTCTCGATACATAACCTGGCCAAATACTGTGTTTTTCACCAGCAGCACGGTCTTGACACTGATCAATGCTATAGACTGCGTCATGAGATTCAAGATCTCATTGACAATAAGGTGATAGCACCTCCCTAAAAACCCAACGTCACTACAAATCCTCTCCCACCACATAATCAAGTCCCTCCACCCCGACATACAAACCTCATCCACACACTAGCCGTCCCTTATGATCCCAGTATATATATCACCCCTTTCTACCTGCCTAAACCGGCGTTGTTCATCCCTGAGAGCATGGACTTATGCATGATGAACACGTTTACACTCCAACCTGAACCGGTGGTGGTGACAATGGTAGACGAAGGAAGGTTGACCTTGGCAAAAAAAGTCATTTCGTTGCCCAAGGTCTCTGAGGACTTATCTGAAGGGATGTACAGCCCAAACTGCTATATTGTGCCAATCAATCAAGCTAAGCCAAAAGTGGTGTTTCTGGCTGAGATGGATGTCAGTGTAGCTCGAGATGATGGCCCAAGTCAGAGATTAGATGATCTGATCGACCTAGAGGAGGACATAGACAATTTGTAATTCTTTGATGAGCAAGATCAAGGGGACGTGCATATTGATTGGTTTGATCTGAACGATTCGACAGACGATTCTGGATGGTTAAGTGACAAACCCGATAGAGATGAGGGAACTAAATTGAAGCTGGAAGAAAAGAAAGCGGGAACCGCTGCAATGGCCAGAATGGCTGATGAGAAGGGTAAACTGCTGGAAAACACCGGTGTAGAACGATTGGATCAAGAACTAGGCATTGTTAGTACTATACATATAGAGCAAGAAGCCACACTGAAGCATTTTGAATAAGAAATGGGTGAAAACAACCGAAAAGTTGGAAAAGCCCAACACCCTGCAGGAGAGATTTATGACGAGAAGATAATTCGAATTTAGCCAGACAAATGCTTGTCAGCTGCCGAAGGAATCTGGTGGGATGACGATGACCTATACCTGGCTCATACTGATGAGGATTGGAGTGAAGACCTTCCTGACAACACTTGGTATGTGAAATAATTTGACCATATGATGAGAAGTGGCTGATATTTCAAACCACTGCATCTAGACCAACCCGAGGCATCTAGGAAGGATAAAGAAGTCGAGAAGCAGAGGGAAAAACAGTTGGAAGAAGAGGCTGTGTTGAAATAGTTAAAGAAGATTCAAGCTGATATATCTATATCGGGTCTGCTTATGGCTTCGCGAGTGCACAGACAGGTTGTACTGTAGGCGATGGATAAAGCTAAGTTCTCCATCAACACTACCCCGGAACAACTGGTAGGATTAGTCTTCCTAGGAGGCGTTGCGCCAACTCTAACCTTCTCGGACAAGGAACTGTCACCAGAAGGCTCTGCACACAACATGCCTCTATACATATCAGTGAAGTGCTGAAAAAAGTGGGTACCAATGGTATTGGTCGACACCGGGACAGCAATCAACGTCTGTCCTTGTCGTACGGCTTATGTTATTGGCCTGAAACTGGCAGATTTCATGCCTACAGCTCAAGTGATCTAGGTGTATGACAATACGAGCGGAGAGGCAATGGGAACAGTACAGATCAGAGTATGGGTCGGCCCAGCTTAACAGGTGTAGACACCCCATTTTTGACCGTCCTCGAGACTTGGACGTCATCGATTAAACACTCGATCATTTTGTTTGCTCCTGTTCGTTTTGAGCACCTGAAGTTCTTGGCGGAGTGCCTTGCCTTTGAGCCTCTCAACTTGTCCGTTTTGTGCTTGGTTGTGGACCAAGAGCTTGTTGTTTTAAATCTGGAGGAGAAGGTGGCTTGTCAGCCATCCCCAAGTCCATCGGCCATGGCTTGTGCCTGCCGGCCATCAGTGGTGGCCGATCAACCACATTGATGGCCGGTCGGCCACTGGTGATAGCCGACGACTATTTTTCTCATTTTTCAGATATTTGTTTGCCAGTTGTGCCAGTTGTTGCTCACTGATGTGCATCTCCATACACGTGTATGAAGGGATGAATTCAAGCTCTAAACTTGTTTTTCTATATATAGGGGTGTCTCTCCCCCATTTTGGAGAGTTAGACCATTTGGAACAAAATTCTCTCTCTCTCTAGAATTCTCTCTCTCTCTCTCTTCTTATTTTGTGCTTTATAGTTAGCTTTCTCTACACTTTCGCACATAGACCCTTGATCAATCTTGACTACCTTGGAGCTTAGGTTCTAGGTGGTCTTCTTGGAGCTTTAGAAAGGGTAATTGTCGTGTGCTTCAAGAGGTATAAGGCTTGCCTTCTAAACTTTTCTTGCATAATTTGAATTACTATCTCTTTGTACTATTTTGACCTGATTTTTCAACTACAAAAAACTCTGTTTTTGAGGTTTGAAAATGGTAGTTTATGTCTTGGTCAGTTAGGGGGTGGTCTTCCTCTTTTGTTCTTTGGCTTATGAAGCCTTTTGTGCCATTTCTTACCATCTTTGCATCAAACTTTTTGGCCCTTTAAGCACCAAAAATCAGAGTTATTTCAGTGGTAAAAATCAAATGTTGCAGTCCAAAATAGGAGGGGTTAGCCTTCCCTCCTTATGTCTTGCTTCCATGCCTAGGTTGCTTTACATGTTAGCTTGATTTTCTAGCTTAACCTAGCTTAATTCAAGCATGTTTTAGGCTCTATTTTTCCATGTTTGAGCTCTACTTTGAGCTGGTTGAAGCAATTGAGGCTTGCTTTATATGCTTATAGTGCAATTGTGCTTGTTAGTTTAGCTTGTGCTATGCTTTGGCCTCTTATTTTTTCTTAACTTAGCTTAATCTCAGCATGATTTCGCCACTATTTTGATGGGTCTTAGCTCTATTTTGAGCTGGTTTGGCCCTTGAAGGCTTGTATTGTGTGGTTATAGTGCAATCTTGTCAACTAGCTTAATGTTTTAGGCTTTTTTAGCATGAATTGCATGAGTTGTTTTCATGTTTTAGTGTCATTCTGCACTGCATTTCAGCACTAAAATCTCTGTAATCTCCCTCTATTCTTCACTCTTTCATTTGTTTTGAAAGTGACTTTGAACCCCTTGTTGGCTTGAGTATGGAATTGAGACCCTCATGCCTAATGGTTTAATTCCTTCGGGAGTTCATTACCAATACCATAAGGCCTCTTTCATGCTCAAGGTACTTGTGGTTTAAGCCTACTTTCAATTAGAAGAGACTCACCCTTGGACTAACCAATTAAAGAATGGATTGGTAAATAAAATGAACAAAGTAAAAAAGACAAGATAAGCAACTTGTGTTGCATTGCATGTGTTCAATCGGACGTTATATTGAACATGAGGAAGATTGGAGCATTTCATACTCAAAAGTGATGAAATGAGCCAATCTCCTTAGTCTCCATTGCCTTTGATCACACATGATAAGGTGATGGTCTTGAGTCTTGTTTTTGGCATACAATGAAGTTGTACTTCTTGGTCTTTTGCCATCATGCATTGAAAATGCATGGTTGGTGGTTTTGGAGCCAAGAATTACACTCCTTTGACTTTGTGTAATGATAAGGAGTGTAATAGTACACATATATTCCTTGAGAATACACTGCTTTGACTCTGTTTGCTCTCTGTTGCAGTAAAAAGGGAAGTCCAGGAAAGTAGTGGCCGACTGGCCACCAATGGTAGCCGATTGCCACCATTGGTAGTCAACCAGCCAGAAATGAAAGTTTGCACCAGTATGTTCCTAAGTTGGAGCAGAGGCATTCTGGGAGTTGGCACAATTTTCATAGATCAAACGAGTGTAAATAGAGGCATCCGATGGCAAGGCGGTGGATTTTTTAGAGGAAGCCAACTGAGCATGCATGCCTTCCTCGCCCTCGAGGCCATTTAATTACCTTAATTAGTTAGCGTATCGAGTTATTCAATTTTGATTATTGTAATAATTAGAATAGTTAATTAGTTTTCGTTTTGTATTGTAATAATTAGTGTAGCTAATTAGCTTATTCATTCAGACCCTCATTCGCGAGGGCGTAATGTTGTAATAAGTGTGCGTGTGTGTGCATGTCTTCCAACCCCACGTCTCTTTCCCTTTTATTTAACCTCTTTTGATGGTTAGTTTAGTAACATATTTCAATTAGCATACCTTATGCTTGCATGTTTACATTCATTCATTTGTCTTGCATGCACCGAGGCTTGGCGCATCATTCAAACTACATCGTCAATTTCAATACATCTTTGAATACGTGTTTCAAAGCATGCTATCAAAGTGTTGCAAATACCATGATTAAGTAGCCGAGCCTATTAATTTCATGTTGCATGTGTTGCATTAGGCATTGTTAACATAGTTAGGATCATGCATTGTTTCTAACTAGCTTTTGTTTTGGCTTGGAGTACTCGGTAAGTTTTATGCTTTAGCATGCTTGTAAGATTGTGATTGCCATATTGCCATGTTTCGCATGCTTGCCATGAGGCTATGTGCTTACTTGCTAAACTGCACGAATGCCTATGGATGAAGGCTTTGTTGCTTGAATTGGAACAATTCATCAAATGTATGTTTTAAGCCCACTTTGCGAAGTGGCAAATCATGTTTTAAGCCCATCATGTTTGGTGGAAAATCTGCGTTTTATCCCACTTGAGGGTGGCAAATTCAAACCATTTTCGAAAGCAAACATGAAGTGAATTTGTTCCAATTCTTACGATTTTAGTCTATACTTGCTTGTGTATGTCACATAGTAAAGTTAGCTAATAACCGGAATAAGAACACATGAGGTTTATAAAACAATATATCATGATTAGTAGAGGCCGATCTTTGATCGGATGAGCAGGGGTGCTCATTTCAAGACTTTCCCCTCTCGTACCCAAGTTCCCGAGCCGAGGCAACTTTGGTGATGACGAACATGTGGCCTTTGGCACGAGTCAAGGTTTCCTAAATTTTCCAAAAATAAAATATTTAGGTGGCGACTCTGTAATCTGGCAAAGTAGTCCAGTTTTGGCATTATTTGATTCCAAATCGATTTTCCAAAATGATTTGCCAGATTGGACTCTTTGGTGTTTATCAGTTTCATATTGTACTTTGTGAGATTAGATTCAGAATCGTGACAGAAGTCCAAACTATAAGACCAATTCAAGAACTCCGAAAGGGGGTGCAAAAAAGTCGAGCTACAATAGGACATCGAGTTCCATGTTCTGGATGTTCCGGCCACTTTCAACTTACTACTTGGGCGACCCTGGCTGCACCAAGTGAAAGTTGTCTCTTTTACCCTCCACCAAATGCTGAAGTACCCCGATGGGAAAGGGGTGGCCATAATTTTCAAGAATTCATCCTCCACCAGAGATCACCACACCTGTGCTAGAGATTGTGCATGGCGAAGAGGATGTTTTCCTTTCGGGGTTTACCTTGGTTAAGGCTCGGGTAGTGCAGATATCTTGGCTGTTGATGAAGGCTTGTATGTTAGCACCCAATATGTATACTTCATGAACAAGCTCCAACACATGCCAAGAATGGGGCTAAAAAGGAGTGGCCAGAAAGGTGTCACTGCATTGGCCGATGTGCCATATAACCCGCATACCTTTGCTCTTGGCTATATGCCCACCAAAGAGGACTAGGTTAGAAAAAGGAAAGAGATGGCCGGAAGAGCCAGAGCTAAGTAGACCGGCAAGCACTATGAACTTGTGCACAGACCATTCCGGGGAACCCTGAATGGTAATTTTGTTTAAGAGGGAGAAGACTTCCCATTCTGTGGTTTCCCGGAACCGTAGTTCAACTCTAAGAAGTAGTGGGTTCCTAGCTTTGAAATTTTCTTCGACTTGCGGTTGTAAGACATTAATACAGAGGAAATGGTTGAACCGACTGTTGAAGCTGTGAAGAGCACAGAAAGTGATTCCGATAATAACGAGCAGCACTAACATGTCTCCTTTCGGATCCTCCAATCAACTCAGAGAGCTTGGGGGATAACCTGACCGTTTCCATGATCTACGACCAATCGGGTGTAACCGCTTCTAGCAGCATCTTCGATGCATCTGACGCACCATCCCTCATTTGGTAGCTGGAGGAGGGCTACCTCTCTAGTAGTTCTGAGTCGGGTAGTCAACCAGAATCTGATTCCATAGAGTTTGTGGAGTCGAAATCAGATTCCGGCGCTTCTGAGTTTGGGTTTGGTATTCTTGGGGTTGATAACCCGAATGCCGAGGTTTTGTGCAGGTCGTCCTTTTCTTTTTCCTTTGAGTCAGTTCTAACTGAGGAACTGGATGAGCTTGACTTTGTGAATGAGAATGCCACTGCAGATTCTGAGTATTTCTCTGTGCTGATTGTTTATTGCATTGATCATGATTTTCAAAATTTTGATGAAAACAATGCGAAAGGAATTCCTCTAGTTTTGAAAATTTTGATTAACCAGGAGGAGGAGAGGTTTGCAAAACCTCTCATTGATGAAATCATTACTTTTAATGTGGGTACTAAGAAGGATTCACGTCTGGTACAGATCGGGTCCATGTTGTCTTCGGAGGAGCGGAAGCACTTAGTCGCTCTATTAAAAGATTTCAAAGATGTTTTCACGTGGTCTTATGAAGACATGCCTTGAATCGATCCTGAGATTGTACAATATCGGATCCCTCTCGACCATGAGGCCTGACCTGTCAAGCAGAAATTGCGGAGAATATGCCCGAATTGGGCTTTGAAGATTAAAGAGGAGGTCACCAAAAAGATAGACACAGGGTTCTTGCTATACCCGACTTGGTTGGCCAACATTCTCCCAGTGTCGAAGAAAGACTATAAAATTCGTGTGTGTGTGGATTTCAGAGATCTAAACAAAGCCAGTCTGAAGGACGACTTTCCCTTGCCGCACATTAACGAGTTAGGGCACTTCACCGCGGGTCACACATTGCTCTCCTTCATGGATGGATTTTTCGGGTATAACCAGATTCTGATGGCACCCGAAGACAGAGAGAAAACCGCCTTCACTATGCCGTGGGGAACCTACTACTACAGGGTGATGCCGTTTGGGCTAAAGAATGTTAGGGCTACCTATCGAAGGGCTGCAACCACAATTCTGCATGATATGATCCATAAAGAGGTCGAGGTGTACGTGGGCGACATGATTGATAAGTCCAAAGAAAGAGAGGGCCACTACACCACCTTGAAGAAATTCTTTCAATGGTTCAAAGAATACAGACTGAGGTTGAATCCGCAGAAATGTACTTTCGACGTAATAGCAGGGAAAATGTTGGGTTTCTTGATCACACAGAGGGGCATCGAGATAGATCCTTCCAAAATCAAGGCCATCCTAGAAATGCCACTACCAAGGACTGAAAATAAGGTGCAAGGCTTTCTAGGTAAAGTGCAATTCATAAGATGGTTTATTTCTAAATTAACCTTGACTTGTGAAATTTGGTCTCCTGAAGAAAGGAAAGAAATTTTGATGGGATGACCAATGTCAATTCACTTTCAAGTAGATCAAGCAGTATCTTCAGAATCCACCTGTGTTATCGCCGCCAGAGCCAGGGAAGCCTTTGATTTTGTATCTGTCAGTAACGAACACAATGATGGGATGGATGCTTGCTTAGGAAACTGAGGATAGGGTGGAGAAAGCCATCTAACATTTGAGCAAGAAAATGGTGGATTACGAGACCAATTACACCCTGCTGGAGAAAGCTTGCTTAGCATTGGTATGGGCTACCAGGAAGTTGAGGCACTACCTGTTAGCTCACTCCATAATTCTGGTTTCAAGATTAGATCCCATCAAATATCTCTTTGAGAAACCAGCTCTTACGGATAGGCTAGCCCATTGGTTGCTTCTCCTTTCCGAATTTGATCTGAAGTATGTTACTCGCAAGTCTGTCAAGGGGAGAGTGGTAGCGGAGTTCCTGGCAGATCACCTAGTGGAAGGGGATGAAACAATAGAATACCTGTTCCCAGATGAAGCTATTCTGCAAGTCGAGGAAGAGATTTGGACAATGTACTTTGACGGAGCATCTAATCAGTACGGTTATGGGATAAGTGTGTTGCTAATAGCACATGACAATTCCCACATGCCCTTTGCCTTCAAACTTTGGTTCAAGGTATCTAATAACGAAGCAGAATACGAGGTGTGTATCGCTAACTTGGAAGCTGCCCTTGAACTAGGGGCAAAATGGTTGGACATAATCGAGAACTCAAACTTAGTTGTTTCTCAAGTAAACGAAGACTGGAAGGTCAAGGAAGAAAAAATGAAGATCTATCACCAGACCCAGGACATTCTGATTCCTAATTTTGAGAAGCTGACTTTCACGCATCTACTAAAAGAGAACAACAGGTTCGCTGACGCCTTATCAACTCTATCATCCATGATAAACATCCCATTTGGAGTACGGATGCGTCCGATCATCATTGAACAGAGATATACGCCAGCCTATGAGTCTATCACCGCAATAGATGAAGTGCAAGATAAAAACCATTGGTTCTATGATATCTGGAACTTCTTGGAAAATGAGGTTTATCCACCAAGGGCAAATGCCAAAGATAAGAGGGCGATACGGAGGATGGCTATTCAATTTATCATCTACGGTGGTAAACTGTACAAGAGGGGTCATCTGGGAATGCACAAGTTGTGTGTCGAGGCAGAGGAATCAAAGCGCCTAATGGAGGCCATCAATACAGGGGAGTGCGGAGCGCATCTAAACGAAGTAATGTTAGCTCAGAAGATTCTCAAGCAAGGTTACTACTAGTCTACTATGGAGGAGGATTGTATCGGTTTTGTTTGGCGACGCCACAAATGCCAAATTCATGCCAATCGCATGAACATCCCGCCGTCGAAGCTGTACAACATAACTTCACCATGGCCTTTCTCAGTCTGGGGAATTGACGTCATTGGCGCAGTTACATCGAAAGGGTAAATGGGCATGAATACATTCTGTGGCAATTGATTATTTCTCAAAGTGGGTGGAAGCTCAGTCTTACATAGTGTTGAAAGCAGCACATGTGGCTAAGTTCATCCGAAACAACATCATTTGCCATTATAGAGTCCCAAACGAGATCATTTCAGAAAATGGCTCCCATTTTAGGAAAGAAGTGATAGACTTGTTGGAGAAATACAACGTGGCCTTTCACAAGTCATTTACATACCGGCCATAAACCAACGGAGCTGTTAAGGCCGCCAACAAGAACATCAAGCATATTTTGCAGAAGATGGTTGAGACCTAAAAGGACTGGCCAGATAAATTGCCATTTGTACTCTGGGGCTACAGAACTTCAATTTGGATGTCTACAAGGGCAACTCCTTATTCTCTTGTCTACGGTATGGAGGCTGTTCTGCAAATTAAAATAGAAATGTCGTCACTACGAGTTATGGCTGAATGTTAGATAGCAGAGGCGAACTGACAGTAGAGCAGGTTTGAAGAACTCACGTTGTTTGATAAGAGAAGGCTGAAGGCATTATACCATGTTCAGAGTTATCAACGCAGGATTGCCAGGGCTTTTAACAAAAAGGTTAACTCCAAGAATCTCAAAGAAGGGGATTTAGTGCTGAAAGACAACCGAGCTCACATCTATGACCCTAGGAGCAAGTTCAGAACCAAATTGGACAGATCCTTACATCATCAAAACAATTTGGTCGGGTGGAGATGTTATTCTCATGGACTTGAATGGCCTAGAATTTTCCCAACCGATCAATATGGACAAGTTGAAGAAATACTATCCCTGAAAGGCTCGCTAGGCCGAAAACCCAGAAGGGTGACCTAGGCGAAAGTTGGAGCACAAAAATTGGAAATAAAAAAAAACTAAGGTCGCAAGGTGGAAAACCCTAAAGGGCGGCCTTAGCAAAAGTTAGAGCTCAAAAGGAGAGCATTAATTGTCACGCCCCAAACCCGCCCCTAAAAGTTTGGGCATGACCCATTCGAAAACAGACACAAAACCTGATATACATATCATATGGGGCCTGAACGGAAGCATTTAATAACATATAATAGCGTAAAAAAAAAATATAATAATGATAATAATAATAATATCCATTGAGCTACCACTACCATGCCAGGATCACAGACAGAACATAATGCAGATAAATATACAGTGACGTATATTTGAAAATAGTTATGTACATATACATCTACTTTACATTCACATGACATTTAGGGTACAAATTAAAAGCTTAACAAAACTCCAAAACTTAAACGGTCAACACCTAACAGCTTAGACACTCAAGGCTTGGCAACCTGTAGCGAAGCCACGAGTTAAGGTTGACCTCCGGTTGAGTGCCTGACAGACATATAAAATAAAGTGAGTCAAGCTCGATTGAATAAAAACGTAAATCATGTAATGTTTCACTTAAACAATAAAGTATATAAGCTGCAGTATATGTTTAATTACACTCTGTAAATATAGCTCAACATGAGTCCGGTTTCCTTAACAAGCGATTTAGTATGTACAGAGGATCCGGAATGTTCATATGCTAAATAACAGAATAGCCATCGGTCCCAAGGTTACAGAATAGCCTTTCGGCCCAGTCATAACAGAACGGCTTATCAGCCCAGAGATAACAGAACGTATAAAGCGTGACAGAACGCATAAAGCGTGAGGGTACAGAACTAGTAGAAAATAATAGGTTTTGAAACCAACAGACATATCATGCTAAATCGTAACGGAGCGGATCAATAGCAATATGTACAAAGCAGAGAAATAAGCGAGCAAAACCATCCCAAAGTCATCCGAATATCGCCAGACCATAGGATACACAAATCATTTTAGTTTCATACGGGTACTTAGTTTAAGGACGAACATGGGTCCATTTACTTATTAAGAAATGGCATAGTTTGCTCATAATAACCGAAATGATACCAATTGCTACAGATGACGAGGATTAATAAACAATATAGGCGAGCAGAATAGTTTCATAGACATACCTGTATGCGGCTTCCTCAACATTCATCTTGATTTCGATTAACTTAATGTTAGTGAAATCACTTACAAAAAAACGACGCGTTAATCTAGTAATCATTATCAAAAGGTAACATGTACATGTAGCGTACTATTACTCACCGTGTTAATTGCTCGACCGCCTTGTAGTTGTCCTACATAATTTGTAATACACAAGGAAATCGGATCACATACACTTATTTCGTTCTTAATTAATTCTCTTCATTCTAATTACACATCACTTTGAACTTCAACATAATTCAACTAAATCTTTGAATCTCATTTCAACACCCACAATTTAGTTCATATCATCCGATCCCTACTAAATTAGTTCCCTAACTTTTCCTTTACTTTATCACAAGAATTCCAACATTTATAACAAGGTTCATTCGCTAAATTTAAACATAATTCAAACATCTCGAAATCCAATTAAACTTGTACACATATAATTCAACCCACCAATTCCATGTTTCTCGTTTAATTTGGACAAACTCAATGTTTATCATCACCAATTAATCTAGGGTTTCAAGAATAATGAGGGTTTTTAGCAAAAATTCAAACTTCTTAAATCACCACTTTTAATCCCAATTTTCCCAATGATTCTACACCTAGGATTCACAATCCATCATTTAAACTCATCAATTTAACTTCCAACATCACAAACCATAGAATCTCAAATCTCAAGTTTGACACAAATGCTCAAAATCATGGACTTTGTATTTAT
Source organism: Camellia lanceoleosa (assembly GCA_025200525.1). Taxonomy (NCBI): domain Eukaryota; kingdom Viridiplantae; phylum Streptophyta; class Magnoliopsida; order Ericales; family Theaceae; genus Camellia; species Camellia lanceoleosa. Next base: position 711,846 of record CM045770.1, read on the forward strand.
ATACTCAAAATACCACAATCCATCCATGAATTCAAGTATTGTAAGAGAATAAGGGTCCCTACCTCAAGAATCAAGCGAGGAGCAAAGCTTTGAGACGAATCCCCCAAATCCCAAAATTCCAATCGGTGAAGTTGTTCATCTTCTTGTCTTCTTCACTTCTAGGTGGAAGATCTAGCTCAAACCTAAGGGAAATGGAAGTATTTGGGGACCAAAACTCTAGGGTTTTCGGACCTAGAGAGAAAAGAGAAGAAGGGAAAAGGAAAATGGAAGAAATGATCCAAAAATCTGGTTTAAAAGCTGCTGTCCGTAATCTCCGCTCAGCGTAGAAATTCCCGCTCGAGCGGACTGCTTTCAACCTGAGAACCGAAACTTTGAACAGGTATAACTCCCTCATCCGGACTCCGTTTTAGGTCATTCTTGTGGTCAAATTGAAGCCCCGGAGATAAGCTTTCCAATGGTTCTAACCTCACATCCAAATTCAAAGTGTGGAAAAGGAAAAGGGCAAAAGAGTGACGGTTGGTCGTAAATGAATTATTCAAATTAAGGTTTTTGGTCCAATCTTACTTTACCCTCATCTCATCATCTCAATCAATAACCCAAAATAAGGCAAGAACATTTCAAATACACTGAGAAGAACATCAAAAATGAGCCCACATGCTTCAGAGTCCAACTTAACCAGGCAACCCGCTCGAGCGCCCAACATTGCGCTCGAGCGCGCAGACCAACAAAGTCGTCCGCTCGGCGGAAACTCCCCGCTCGGCGGAGAATCACAACTCCTGAATCTCGGGCCGTCGAAAAATTGCTGGAAACCCCAAAAGTCCGCTCGAGCGGCCACTCCTCCGCTCGAGCGGAGGAAAGAATTTCTGGGTCGTTACATTAATACTCGAGTGAACCCGAACTAAACTATGTAAGGCCTGATTCCTATCTTTGGGATATGTAGGCAGCTTCATCCTGAAGTTCGACTGTAAACATCTCCAACTTAACTGTCCTGTCCATGTGGCTGATCAGGTTATCTTTATCTGTTCTTTATCTGAAAGTTCGGTTGTGATCCTTACTTTGAGAGAAGAACTGGTTACAGTGCTGAGTAGTGTTATTCAATCAAGGGGCAACTTGTGACCTTTGGATTCAAGGTTGTATATCTCGAGGATAGATTCCGTGTGTGTCAAGTGACGATCCTTTTCGAAAATGGTTTTGAAATTTTTTTATAAAACTTGACTTTCCTCAAATTTTACCTTTTACAACTTAGACCATTTTTGGACCAAAATGAAAACTTTCAGTGCTCACAACTTTAATTTCATTGATTTCAATACAAAGTTCTCCAACTCTCGATACAAACCAAAGTTGCTTTTATTACATTCATAAAACTTAAAAAGTAAAGATTAAAGCAATACACTAGGGGCATAGATGAGTCAGGTGTTCTTGTGTCCCCCGCTCGTACTGGTGGAAGCTTCTGATGCTAAAGTGGGCCCGGTTTGTGCCTCATCTTTGAGCCAAGTCAGGCACTCACCAAAAAGGGCGCAGTTGAAACTAGGGACAGGGGCCAAAAGTTCTCTAGTCCTCCAAGCAGTGAGGTATCTAGCCAAATATGAACCTCGGATGGGAAATGAAACCGGGTACTCTACCCTCTCTTCTGGGCAAGTCTGATCATGTCCAAACTGACGCCTAAATCAGAATGGAAAGTAGAATACACAGTGTGCCAGGCCAATCAGTTGAATGCTAGGTTGCCGAGTCATGTTGTAGCTCATTTCAGTCAGATTAAGCCAGGGGCAATGCCAAGCAATGTCAGCAGCAGACTTGTTACACATCTAGTGGCACCACCATCCTTCATTTGGGAAATCCACTAGCTGTTGGCGGAAAAAAGTACGCTTGAGCTGAGTACTCATGGCAAGAGTCCAGTAGCTTCAACTTATCCATTAGCCATATTTAGGGAGGGATGAAAGAAAAAAGAGATTAAAGAATAGAGAGGTGTATGTTAAGAGAAAAATAAGAAAAGGGCTTTGAGGGAAAAACAGAGCGTGAGTGCCGAGTCATGTGAGAAATACATTTTAGAGAAGGTGGGAAACACTACCTGAAGAAGTAGTGGACTCTTCGCGAATTTGGTGGTCTCTCGCCGATGGAAGGCATCTAAGCCCATCAAGGTCTCGGCCAACCCCAAACCAATGCAACTCTTGCCCTCTTTCAAACCTTGGGCTACTTCGACAAGTCAAATACTAGATCCACCAAAACTAAGGACAAGAAGGAAATGAGCCAGCATGCACAAACGAAGGGCGTGTTACTGAAAACCCCACCAAAGAAGATTACCTCGGTCATCAACTTCAAAAAATTGGTGAATCAGGTTTGGGATATCTAGCTCTCCGTTGTGAATCAAAGATCGAGCCTCGTGTAGAGTGAGCCCACACATCCGTCCCAAAGCTTGGATGTGGCCAAAATGGGGCCCAGGTATGATTTCCTCATCGCATCGGGATTCCATCAGTGCCTCAAATTCTTCGATTGTCGGGCATACCTCTTGTCCCCCAAAGCTAAAGACCTGTGTGATCGGGTTCCAACATCTAGTCACGGCATGAAGGAATGGAAAACAAAGAAGAGGACGACTCAGTAGGAAAAGTGCATTTATGTCAAAACCCTAGAAATTCACCTTTTTTGAGCCATCTAAAGTTGCAATCCAATTCGAGAGTTTTTCGAAAACAAAATGGCTCCATTTGTGAAGAATTTGCAGCTGAAATGAAGAAACTACGAAGCTCAACCTTTTGTACAAGATAAGGCACTGAGTGGAAGCCAAGTGTCCACAATCTGGAGGTCCTCTACATCGATGGCCGGCAACGCTCAAAGGCATTGGTGGCCGACAAGCCACTTCACACAGCCGGCACATGGTCGGCAACCACCACTTATGGCAGGCAGTCTCTCACTTTGACCTGCTATCCTTCTTTGTGCTGAACAGTGCTGAAAGCATGTGTTTTGTTCTGCTCTTTGTGTGTTTTAGAGTCTTGTTTTGAGTCCTTTTTTGCTTTAGCAAGTTTGTTGAGTTCTATTCGTTTTGTTTTGCTTATCGAGTTGTATGTTGTCTGTTTATTGAGTTATTATCGTTTTGATTATCGAGTTGTTGCTGTGTTGTTTATTGAGTTGTGTATTGTTGTTATTTCAGTTGTTGGTCAGTTCATTACCCAATTAAGAACATTGTGCTAATACAAGCGTTTAGTCTTCAGTATCAAGTTCAATCTCATTTTCATGCTAAGTGATGCTCGTGATGCAAAATACAATGGCCTTGTTTGATTTGTGTTTGTAGAGTAGTTTTTGAGATAAAAAGTACAAAACTTGTTTGGCTTGCCTTTTTTCAAAAATGATTTTGGAAAATTGTTTTGGGGAGAAAGTTTTGAAAAAAGTGATTGAGTTAATGCGTAGAGAGAGAGAGAGAGAGAGAGAGAGAGAGAGAGAGAGAGAGTGTGTGTGTGTGTGTGTGTGTGTGTGTGATTTTGGAAAGTAGGTAACCAAACAAAATTTTGAGATTTTTTTTGGAAAAATTTGTTTGGTTTGATTACTCTTGAAAATTTGTTTGTAGAGAATTTTTCCCAAAAATGTTTCTGAGAAACAAACCAAACAAGGCCAACACTTTTTCAAAGAAAAACTGGTTTTCATTCCGATTATGGTTGTTTTTACAAAAGTGCAGTACAAGTTTATAGAGCAAAAAAAAACCTGTCTAAAGCTGTACAATGTGCTAAAACTATAAGCAGAAAAGAAACTAAGCAAAAATACAAAACTCGGCGACAGTCTCCTCAGGCTCGAGAAGCCCTCTTCGTCCTCTTCCTCGAAGGAGAGGACTCTAGGGTACTGTCTCCGTTGGTGCCATTGTCTGAATCAAAACCAGAGTCTGAACCGGAGCCAAGTCCGCTCTCCATCTTAGAGCTCGCCTCGACATCATCTCCACTCTCGGAACCCTAGTCGGCGTCATCATCTCCACTCTCAGATGACTCTGAATGCTGACTCACTGCCTCCTCATAGTCGCTCATCTCAGCATCACCATCACTCAGAATGGGCTCTGAAGGGCCGCTCCGGTCTTGGGTGCCCTAGCTCGCTTGGCCGTGCCGCGATCTCCTCTCTCTCCCCGCCGGAGGAGGTACTCTTGGTGCAGTAATCGCAACGCCACTAGTGCCATCGTATGGGTGGAATCTGAAAAAGACAGTTGTTGCGTATCAGTTATAGCATATGTATCAGATGCAAGCATAGCATGCAAAGTCAGTATATGCAGAAGTCAGATACAATGTGTGAATACAGTATGCAAGCGCAGTGGTCAGATGTGGTCTATCGATGCAATGTATCAGTACAGTTTGGAAAGTTTTTAGTTGAAATCTCAGTCTCAATGTGTCAGTGGATATTTGATGCCTGGAATGTAAAACTGAAGAAATTACCTAAACACCATAGAGGCTGAGCAGTATCTCTCTCCTCTATACCATCCCCATCAGCGAAGCTATCAGCTCGAGGGCGCCTCCTGTGTACTCGATCGATGCCTTTAAATGCAATTTGAATTATCAGCATTTGTAAATGAATATATCTGAAATGACACATGGAGTGCAAGTCCTAAAGGGTGGTTCATACCAGAGTCGGGCCTCATACCCCGACAAGCTTATAACCAACCGATGTAGGCTCGATTGGGATTTGGTAGGCATCCCCGGTGTGTCACCAGCAAGTCAATGTAGTGGGAAGTGGCTAATCAAATTTCTATGCTCGAGAAGCCCTTCCGCCCACGCCCGCTCGTGGGTCACTTTCCGCCTCGCTCTTATGGCAAGAGCCCTCGCCTCCTCATCTCCACGAACACCGATCAAGGGCAGCATCAAGTGTATCAGGATGAAAGCTGCATAGTTGCCCTTCGCTCAGAAGAAGTCGACGTCAAGGCCAACCATGAACTAGATGACCTCCTCAACTGATAGGCTCTCTGTGGACCATATGGACTCTGGTGGAGCCATCAGGACGATCGGGTCCGACAGTCCCATAATTTGGCGCATGAAGCGCTCACCCAAGAACCAATCCCGGTAGACCAAACCCTCAAGCAGAATGCGGTAGCGGGAGACGGCCCAGGCGTCGGCAAATTGGTCCCGGACCTCTCTAGCATCAAGGCCCATAGCTGCCATGTGATCTGCAAACAGGAGTTATACATATTATTAGTTGCTGTCATTTGCTAAATGTATGAGGCAGAACAGTTTCAAAGCAAAAATAAAATGACTGTGTTTTGGATTACCTCATGGGCCATCTTGTGTCAATCTTGCTGAAAAATATAAAAGGCTCATGGGTTCTACAGCAAAGCCGACCGTCATACACCTGCAAATAGGGGACTGTCAACGGAAGCTCCTCTACAGGCTCCAGCGTGAGAGTTGGAAAGTATGCAAATATCCATGGCTGCAGGGAAAATATAGTGGTATGTGATTAGTACAGTATCGAGCAGATGCAGAAAGCGCAAAACAGAAAGCACAGAGTGTTTGAGCAGATACAAAGAGAGAACTGAAATGTGTACCTCCCAGGCTTGCCAGTAGCCTCCAATTGAGTCTCTCTGCAGAGGGGAGGTAGAGCTCATATATCTATACAATGTCATGAGGCCAGATCCACCCCAATCATAGAAACGAACCCGAGGAAGAGTCACCAGGGAACTCTGCAAATACAAGCCAACGGTATTCCACCTATTCGAAAACAAGGTGGTACCGAAGACAAACATCAGGAAGCCCCTAGCATACTGCTCGATCTCCTCTATCGTCTCGGGTTTGGTCCCTCTGAATTGCTTTGCAAACCAAGTGTATCTGACCATCCCCGTCCGATATATGGGTAGGTATGCCCCCAGCAGCTCGAACCAGGCTGCCTCTCACTCCTCCATATTTGTATCAATAGGGATCGAATCACCCCCTACGTATTTGTATTTGTGTTGAATCATACATGGAATGTGCATCAGCTATCGAATCATGCATAGAATATGCTCCTGTTACAAATCACGCATAGAATATGCTTATGCTTTTGTTTTGCATAGAACATGCCATTAACATTGTATCTCGATTGTTTGTCTCACATTGAACATGCATTCTTACTGTATCGCACTTGTTAAGTCTTTTTGCTACACATGCACGATATTGTATGTACGGTTCATTCAAAGCAATTCCAGGTAAAAGCATTCATGTCCTTTGAATCGCATCCTTTTACCCTCTTCTCCTCTCGCGTGAGATGCGTTAGGATTGCTTCGGTTAAAAACATTCAGGTGCATCCCGGTGTTCACACCACCCTCGATTAAAAACATTTGAGTACATCGTAGTGTTCACACCACCCTCGTTAAAAACATTCGGGTGCATCCTGGTGTTCACACCACCCTCATTTAAAAACATTCGGGTGTGTCACGGTGTTCACACCACCCTCGGTTAAAAACATTTAGGTGCGTCCCGGTGTTCACACCATCCTTTTTCTCCTTCCGTATACAATCTGTTAGCTCGAGGGCGCCTCCTGTATACTCGATCGATGCCTTTAAATGCAATTTGAATTATCAGCATTTGTAGATAAATATATCTAAAATAACAAATGGAGTGCAAGTGCTAAAGTGTTGTTCATACCGGAGTCGGGCCTCATACCCCGACAAGCTTATAACCAACCGATGGGGGCTCGATCGAGATTTGGTAGGCATCCCCGGTGTGTCGGCAGAAAGTCAGTGTAGTGGGAACCTGTGGCCAATCAGCCCTATGCCCTGCTCGAGAAGGCCCTCTGCCACGGGCCCTGCTCATGTGGGTCACTTTCCGCCTCGCTCTTGTGGCAGGAACCCTCGCCTCCTCATCTCCATGAACACCGATCAAGGGCAGCATCAAGTGTGTCAGGATGAAAGCTGCATAGTTGCCCTTCGCTCAGAAGAAGTCAACGTCAAGGTCCACCATGAACTAGATGACCTCCTTAACAGATAGGCTCTCTGTGGACCATATGGACTCTGGTGGAGCCATTAGGACGATCGGGTCCGGCAGTCCCATAACTTGGCGCATGAAGCGCTCACCCAAGAACCAGGCCCGGCAGACCAGACCCTCAAGCAGAATGCGGTAGCGGGAGACGGCCCAGGCGTCAGCAAATTGGTCCCGGACCTCCCTAGCATCAAGGCCCATGGCTGCCATGTGATCTGCAAAAAGGAGTTATACATATTATTAGTTGCTGTCATTTGCTAAATGTGTGAGGCAGAACAGTTTCAAAGCAAAAATAAAATGACTGTGTTTTGGATTACCTCATGGGATGCTACCGTGTCAAAGTACTGCCTGAAAAATATAAAAGGCTCATGGGTTCTACAGCAAAGCCGACCGTCATACACCTGCAAATAGGGGATCACAACTAAGCTCTCTGAGGCTCCAGCGTGAGAGTTGGAAAGTATGCAAATATCCATGGCTGCAGGGAAAATACAGTGGTATGTGATTAGTACAGTATCGAGCAGATGCAGAAAGCGCAAAACAGAAAGCACAGAGTGTTTGAGCAGATACATAAATGCGAAGCAGAAAGCATGTGTTGAAATAGATGTAAAGCAGAAACTGTAAGGAAAATATAAAGTACAAAGAAAGAACTGAAATGTGTACCTCCCAGGCTTGCTAGTAGCCTCCAATCGAGTCTCTCTGTAGAAGGGAGGTAGAGCTCATATATCTATACAATGTCATGAGGCCAGATCCACCCCAATCATAGAAACGAACCCGAGGAAGGGTCACCAGGGAACTCTGCAAATACAAGCCAACGGTATTCCACCTATTCGAAAACAAGGTGGTACCGAAGACAAACATCAGGAAGCCCCTGGCATACTGCTCGATCTCCTCTATCGTCTCGAGTTTGGTCCCTCTGAATTGCTTTGCAAACCAATTGTATCTGACCATCCCCGTCCGATATATGGGTTGGTATGCCCCCAGCAGCTCGAACCAGGCTGCCTCTCACTCCTCCATATTTGTATCAATAGGGATCGAATCACCCCCTACGTATTTGTATTTGTGTTGAATCATACATGGAATGTGCATCAGCTATCGAATCATGCATAGAATATGCTCCTGTTGCAAATCACGCATAGAATATGCTTATGCTTTTGTTTTGCATAGAACATGCCATTAACATTGTATCTCGATTGTTTGTCTCACATTGAACATGCATTCTTACTGTATCGCACTTGTTAAGTCTTTTTCCTACACATGCACGATATTGTATGTACGGTTCATTCAAAGCAATTCCAGGTAAAAGCATTCATGTCCTTTGAATCGCATCCTTTTACCCTCTTCTCCTCTCGCGTGAGATGCGTTAGGATTGCTTCGGTTAAAAACATTCAGGTGCATCCCGGTGTTCACACCACCCTCGATTAAAAACATTTGAGTACATCGTAGTGTTCACACCACCCTCGTTAAAAACATTCGGGTGCATCCTGGTGTTCACACCACCCTCATTTAAAAACATTCGGGTGTGTCACGGTGTTCACACCGCCCTCGGTTAAAAACATTCAGGTGCGTCCCGGTGTTCACACCATCTTTTTTCTCCTTCCGTATACAATCTGTTAGCTCGAGGGCGCCTCCTGTATACTCGATCGATGCCTTTAAAAGCAATTGGAATTATCAGCATTTGTAAATGAATATATCTGAAATGACAAATGGAGTGCAAGTGCTAAAGTGTGGTTCATACCGGAGTCGGGCCTCATACCCCAACAAGCTTATAGCCAACCGATGCGGGCTCGATCGGGAGTTGGTAGGCATCCCCGGTGTGTCGGCAGCAAGTCAGTATAGTGGGAAGCTGTGGCCAATCAGCCCTATGCCCTGCTAGGGAAGCCCCTCTACCACGGGCCCTGCTCACGTGGGTCACTTTTCACCTCGCTCTTGTGGCAGGAGCCCTCGCCTCCTCATCTTCACAAACACCGATCAAGGGCAGCATCAAGTGTGTCAGGATGAAAGCTGCATAGTTGCCCTTCACTCAGAAGAAGTCGAAATCAAGGCCCACCATGAACTAGATGACCTCCTCAACAGATAGGCTCTCTGTGGACCATATGGACTCTGGTGGAGCCATCAGGACGATCGGGTCCGGCAGTCCCATAATTTGGCGCATGAAGCGCTCACCCAAGAACCAAGCCCGCAGACTGCACTCAAGCGAGAATCGCGAAGGAGACGCCCAAAGCGCCAAATTGGTCCCGGACCTCCCTAGCATCAAGGTCCATGGCTGCCATGTGATCTGCAAAAAGGAGTTATACATATTATTAGTTGCTGTCATTTGCTAAATGTGTGAGGCAGAACAGTTTCAAAGCAAAAATAAAATGACTGTGTTTTGGATTACCTCATGGGCCGCTACTGTGTCGAAGTACTGCCTGAAAAATATAAAAGGCTCATGGGTTCTACAGCAAAGCCGACCGTCATACACCTACAAAAAGGGGACTGTCAACAGAAGCTCCTCTACAGGCTCTGGCGTGAGAGTTGGAAAGTATGCAAATATCCATGGCTGCAGGGAAAATACAGTGGTATGTGATTAGTCTGATGTCGGCGGAAACAGAAAGCACAGAGTGTTTGAGCAGATGCATAAATGCGAAGCAGAAAGCATGTGTTGAAATAGATGTAAAGCAGAAACTGTAAGGAAAATATAAAGTACAAAGAGAGAACTGAAATGTGTACCTCCCAGGCTTGCCAGTAGCCTCCAATCGAGTCTCTCTGCAGAGGGGAGGTAGAGCTCATATATCTATACAATGTCATGAGGCCAGATCCACCCCAATCATAGAGACGAACCCGAGGAAGGGTCACCAGGGAACTCTGCAAATACAAGCCAACGGTATTCCACCTATTCGAAAACAAGGTGGTACCGAAGACAAACATCAGGAAGCCCCTGGCATACTGCTCGATCTCCTCTATCGTCTCGGGTTTGGTCCCTCTGAATTGCTTTGCAAACCAAGTGTATCTGACCATCCCCATCCGATATATGGGTAGGTATGCCCCCAGCAGCTCGAACCAAGCTGCCTCTCACTCCTCCATATTTGTATCAATAGGGATCGAATCACCCCCTACGTATTTATATTTGTGTTGAATCATACATGGAATGTGCATCAGCTATCGAATCATGCATAGAATATGCTCCTGTTACAAATCACGCATAGAATATGCTTATGCTTTTGTTTTGCATAGAACATGCCATTAACATTGTATCTCGATTGTTTGTCTCACATTGAACATGCATTCTTACTGTATCGCACTTGTTAAGTCTTTTTCCTACACATGCACGATATTGTATGTACGGTTCATTCAAAGCAATTCCAAGTAAAATCATTCATGTCCTTTGAATTGCATCCTTTTACCCTCTTCTCCTCTCGCATGAGATGCGTTAGGATTGCTTCGGTTAAAAACATTCGGGTGCATCCCGGTGTTCACACCACCCTCGATTAAAAACATTTGAGTACATCGTAGTGTTCACACCACCCTCGGTAAAAAACATTCGGGTGCGTCCTGGTGTTCACACCACCTTCATTTAAAAATATTCGGGTGTGTCACGGTGTTCACACCACCCTCGGTTAAATACATTCAGGTGCGTCCCGGTGTTCACACCATCCTTTTTCTCCTTCCGTATACAATATGTTAGAATTTTGGTTGAGACCTCAGGTGTGCCCAATGGTTATGTTGCTCTTCGCCTTTTCTACGCGCCACATAGTTAAGCTCACATAATTTTCTTACATCCTTTCTACATGAAATGTAGTTTAGCTTGTGTTTCTCGCACGTGGCGCATGGTTTTCTTTTCATGTTTCGAATTATTGTGCTTTGTATCAGTTTATTTAACTGTGGCATTTCTTTACATAGCATTTGCATTTAAATGTTTCACTGTAAAACCTCATTGGATGATCATAAGTTATGTTCTTGCATCTTGCATATCATTTGCATTTTGCCCTAGAACTACGTTGGTTTGATTCCTTGCAAAGGGATACGTAGGCAGCCTACAGGCGCAACCATTTTGTTTTCTGTTTTGATTGTTTGTCCAAGTCTTGCAGCCTTGTCGAAATGGGTCGTCTCTGAGCTTTGACATTTACGTCATTTCATGGCTCCGAGTTCTGTCAGAGAGGGGGAACTGTAGACACCCCATTTTTTTAGGCCCTTCAAGACTTGGATGTTCTTGCAAGTACATTCGATGATGAGTTTGTTAGCTCACCAAGCGCTCGAAGTCCTCGGCGGAACGCCACAGCTTTGAGCTTTTCAAACCCTGCATCTATTTTGTCTCATTTTTGGATCATGACTTGGTCTTTCCCTCCTAGAATCTCCAGTGGCCTGCCATCCATCTATGGAGGCTGCCGGCCAGCACTTCTTGTATGTCGGCCATTGATGTGCCTTGCAGGCCATCACTAATGGCCGGCCGGCCACCAGTGTTTTCTGCAGATATTTTATGCCAACTGTTCCAACTGTTTGCACAGATGCTTGCATCTATCCACACGTGGATGGATGGATCTCCTTGTATAGAATTCATGTTTTCTATATATATGGACCCCCTCTCTCATGTTTTGAGGTTAGAAGATTTCAAACTCAAAAAATTTCTCTCTCTCTCTCTCTCTCTCTCTCTCTCTCTCTCTCTCTCTTTCTCTTGCAATTTTGTGCACACTTGCCTAGTTACATCACTCTTCTGCATACACATCCTTAACCAAAATTGATCACCTTTTAGATGAGGTCCCTTAAGGTCTTGTTGGAGCTCTTGAATGTGGTTTTGACTTGTATTTGTGCCTAAAGTTGTGCTTGGCTTCAAGATGTATAACACTTGTCTTGTAACTTGTTTTAGTACGTTTGTTTCTCTATCTTTTCCTAGTATTTTTTAGCCATTTGTGAGCTATAACAAATCTCTATTTTAATGGGTTGAAATTTGTATTTTAAGCCATTTAAGGTTAGGGGGTGTTTCACCCTTCTTTATTCCTTGTTCCTAAGGCTTTTGCACCTTTGTTTCCCACTTTCAAACCAACCTTTTTTGGGCCTTTAACCACTGAATTTTAGAGTATTTTTAGTAGCAAAAAACATGTTTTGAAGTCCAAAATTAAAGGGGTTAGCCTCCCCTCCTTGTGTCTTGTTTGCTAGCCTAGTTGATGCCATGCTTTAGCTTATTTTTCTAGCTTGTTGTAGCTTAGTTCTAGCATGTTTTAGCCTCTGATTTAGGCTATTTTAACTCTGTTTTGGGTTGGTTGTTGCATTTGAGTCTTGTTTTACATGTTTGTAGTGTAATAGTTCTCACAAGCTTGGTGTTTTAGGCCTCTAGACATCACTTGTTTGAGTTGATTGCATGTTTTTAGAGCTTTTCATACTTGATTTCAGCACTAATCATCTCTACAACCTCCCTTCTTTCTTGGCTTTTCATTTTGCTTTCAAAGTGGTTTCAAGTCATTTGTTTGCCTAAGTGTGAAATTGAGGTTTCATACCTAATGGTTTAATCCCTTAGGGGGTTCATTACCAACAGTATGAGACTTCTTTCATACCCAAAGCAACTTGTGTTTTGAGCTTTCTTTCCTTTAGAGGACTTTAATTCACTTTTTGGACTTAATTGGATTAAAGAATGGTTGGTAAGTTAAAATGAGTAACTAACAACTTGGGACTAAAATTGAGTAAGATAATAACTTGTGTGTTGTGTGTTCAATCAGACGTTAGTTGAAAACAAGAAAAATTGGGACATTTCATACTCAAAATGATGAAATGTGTCAAGTTTCCTAGGTCTCCATTGCCTTTGATCATGCATGATAGGGTGATGGTTCTTAAGTATCTTATTTTGCATTTATTGAGCTTGCACATCTTGAATCACAAGCCATCATGCAATGAAATTGCTTGGATTGGTGGTTTGTGACTTAAGTTCACAACTCCTTGGATTTGTTCATGAAAAGGAAGGGTGAATTATGCAGACAATGCTTGGAAATACCCTTTTTTTGCTCTGTTTATCCTCTATTGCAGCATGATGAACCAATGCATCAGTGGCCGGCAGGCCACTATCCATGGCTGGCAGGTGGCCGACAGAGCACCATTGATGGCCGGCAAGCCACTTTCATGGCCGACAGTCTTCACCAATGGCCGGCTGGCCACTGATGCAAACCTCAGCAGAATATTGGTAAGATGGAATAAAATTGTTCTGGAAGTGTTCAATTGTGCAAACAAAGGCTTCCGAGAGCAAAATAGAGGTCTTTTAGGGTTGAAACTAAGCATGCGCATGCATATCTTTCATTTCCCAAGGCGGAGCAGCTAATTAGCTTAGTCTAGTTACTTAATTTAATTATTAGTTGCAATTGTTTTGTAATTATTTAATTAGTTAGTTAGCTAGTTAATTCAAGTGTTGTAATAATAATTAGTTAATTGGTTTAGCTAGTTATTTATTTTGGTTTGTAATAATTAGCTTATTTAGCTTAGCCTAATTAGCTCAATTAGCTTAGCTTAGTTATTCATTCGGACTCTCCTTCGCAAGAGCAAAATGTAATAATGTGTATGTCTTCCAACCCTACGTCTTTCTCCCTTTTATTTATCTGCTTTTGATGGTTAGATTACAAGCATCACGTTTCAATTAGCATACCTTATGCTTGTATCCATTCATCTTGTAATACATGCACCGAGTCTCGATTCATCATTCTAACTGCATTGTTGTTTAAATACTTCTTTGAATACGTATTTAACCGATGTTATCAAAATCGATCCACATGCCATATTAGTAAGCCGAGCCTAGTAATTGCACATCGCATGTGTTGCATTAGTCATCTTTGTATAGTTAGGAATCATGCATTTTTCTAACTCATATCTTCTTAGCTCGGAGTACTAGGTGAGTTTTTAGTGTTTTAGCATACTAGCATGAGTGTGAATGTTGCCATGTCTAGCATGCTTACCATGAGGCTAAATGCTTACTTGATAAACTGCTTGAATGCCTGTGGATGAAGGCTTGTTGCTTGAATTGGAACAATTCAACGAATGTATGCTTTAAGCCCACTATGTCTAGTGGCAAATTCATGGCTTTTAAGCCCACTTTGTTAAGTGGTAAATTCACAAACTTTAAGCCCACTTGAAGTGGCAAATTCAAACCTTTTTTGCAAAACAGACATGAAGTTGAATTGTTCCAACTTGAGCAAATTAGTCTATACTTACTTATGCGTATCACAAAGTAATGCTAGCCTAATAATTGGAACAAAAGAACATAATGTTTATAAAAAATCATATCATGATTAGTGGAGACCGATCTTTGATCAGGCGAGCAGGGGTACTCAATTCATGACCTTCCCCTCTCTCACCTAAGTTCCCGAGCCGACACAACTTTGGTGATGACAAACACGTGGCCTTTGGCACGACTCATGGGTTTCCTAAATTTCCTCAAAACAAAAATATTTAGGTAACGACTCTGTATCTGGCAAAGCAGTCCAATTTTGGCATTTTGATACAAAAATCGATTTTCCAAAAGATTTGCCAAATTTAGACTCTTTGGTGTTTATCAATTTCACATTGCACTTGTGAAATTAGATTCAGAACCGCGAGAGTCCAAACTATAGAGCCTTCTTTTCGAACCTTCCGAAAGGGAGGCATAAAAAAGGCGAGCCAAAGTTTCTGGCGACTCTACTGGGGATTTAGAGAACTTGACTTCAACTCATGATATGACATTTTATCTACACTTATGTGTTTGTTTGCATTTGCATTTGCATCGGTGCGCCTAAAGTCACAGTGTTTTCCATCTGCTATTCCTGAACGGTTTTCCGAAGGCTTGCTTGGAAAAGATTGCCAAAAGGCTGATCGGTTGCGGACTCTGCCACGATGGGAACACAACCCTTGGATCTAGACTACCGCTATAACGATTGATTCTCCTTTCACTTCTCCGTGATAGGTGTTAGAGGTATATTAGGTAGTCTTGCTGAGGTATCCTTTTTGACCAATTGGCTTAGTTGCATATCGAAAACTATAGAGACTGTTCCAAACTAGGATAGGTTGCTTACCCGAATGCAGGATTGTGTGAAAACACTTGTTGTGCATAGTTAAGGCCACTATGTCTAGTGGCAAATTCATGACTTGTAAGCCCACTTTGTTACCTGGCAAATTCGCAAACTTTAAGCCCACTCGAAGTGGCAAATTCAAACCCTTTTTGCAAAACAAACATGAAATTGAATTGTTCTAACTTGAGAAAATTAGTTTATACTTGCTTGTGCGCATCACATAGTAATGCTAGCCTAATAACCGAAACAAGAGCACATAATGTTTATAAAAAAATCATATCATGATTAGTAGAGGCCGATCTTTGATCGGGCGAGCGGAGGTACTCAATTCATGACCTTCCCCTCTCGTACCTAAGTTCTTTAGCCTGAGGCAACTTTGGTGATGACGAACACGTGGCTTTTGCCACAACTCATGGGTTTTCTAAATTTCCCCAAAACAAAAATATTTAGGTAGTGATTTTGTGTCTGGCAAAGCAGTCCAATTTTGGCATTTAGATCCCAGAATTGATTTTTCAAAAGATTCGCTGGATTTGGACTCTTTGGTGTTTATCAATTTCACATTGCACTTGTGAGATTAGATTCAAAATTGTGGGAGTCCGAAGTGTAGGGCCTTCTTTTTGAACCTTTCGAAAAAGGGGCACGAAAAAGGCAAGCCATAGTTGCGCTCGAGTGTGGAACCCTGTTTTCAACATTTTGACCAAGTGTTTTCAAGTGCATTTTGGCATCCTCATTGCATCTTAGGCTTTCCTAGGCCAAACTTTGTGTCTGACGCTCGAGCGGGGCTTTCCACACTCAAGCGGACTGTGTGTATAATAGTCCAAGAAGATGACATTTTGAATCAATTTTTCTTCTCTCTTTCTCTCTCTCAAACTTTCCAAAAAGCTTGTTCTTGAGCCTCTCTCTCTCTAAAATTCACCTTTTCACTTAGATTTCATGTAGAACCATTGACATTTTCACCCTAGTACCTTTGAGAAAAAGATAGAGCATCTCAAGATCTACATTTTGATCAAAATAGAAGTGGGTTTTAGCATTCTTGGAGTTTCTCTCTTGTTTGGCTCATCTGCTTCCTTTGAGGTAGGGATTCTTTCTACACCTTCATATGATATTTAGCTTAGTTATTGTCTCTTGTGTAACAATGGTGTGATTTGGGGATGTTTTAAACAAACCTAGAGTTTGGGCACAAAAATGAAAAATAGGGGTTTTGGGTGAAGGTGAAATAAATGCTTGTGGGGTTTGAAAATGATTGTAACAACCCCGACCTCTGATTTACGTTAATTCGTGGTTAAATAAGCTTAATTAGTAATTCAGAGAAATTCTGAATTAAATTGCATGTGTGTGTTGCAATATTGTGCTTATATCTATTTAGCGTAGAAAGATCTGTTCGTGTTTTCATTTCGGTTTGTGAATTGAAGGCCTTATCGGCATCCGATTCAGAAATTGACTTGATTTATGTGATAATAAGAATTTTTAGAATTTCATGGTAGGTTCAATTGAAATTCGATTTGGAACAATTAAATTAGATTAATTAATGCCACTTCGCTTAGCTTAAGCCAAATTAATTAAATACCACTAAGTAGGCCTATATAAGGCCACTTCTATCTCTCCTACACATTTTTGACACCCTCATTCCCTCATCTTTAAGCTCCACATAAGAGAGAGAGAGAGAGAGAGAGAGAGAGAGCGAGAAGGAAGTTGGATCTCAACTAGTGGATTGATGAATCGAGCAAGAATTTACTAGAATTGAAGGATTTGGACTTAGAAACTCAAAATTAAGTGTCTAGCTCTCATCTTGACAAGCCTAGGTAAGGAATCTAACCCTTAGTTGTGTAATTGAGTTAGTTTGTGTAAGAATTCAAGTTAAGGAGGTGGACTAATATGAGAATGAGCTAGGATTAAAGAATTATAACTCAAACCATGCATGCATGTCCATATCATGAAGTTTTGAAGTTGTTTTCATAAGAACTCTCACATGCATGTTCATATTTTGGTTGTAGTCTAAGAATTCACCATGTTTTTTAGTAGAATATCTCATTTGATCATGTTTTGGGAAGCTATGAACTCAAATGAATACATGCATGACATGTTCACATCATGTTCTTACATTTCAAGTTGAATGTTGCACAATTGACATACTTTTGGGCCTTAATTTCATGAAATGATCTTTACACCTTCATATTTTACAAGTTTACACATGTTATCTTAAGTTTTGGGCCTAAAGGGGTGTGAATTATAGCTTTGGATTTGAATTTGGAGCTGAGAAGAGCAATCTGCAAATTCTATATTTTGCTTTTTCGCTCAAGCGACGGATTATCCACTCGAGTGACCACTCTATGATCTTGCACTTCTACTCAAGTGATCTGAAGCCCGCTCGAGTGTGAAATGCATACTCCTAGAAGTACTATGTTTTTGCAGACTGCTCAAGCGGCAAGAGTTAGGCTCAAATGAGGGCATGAGTCTCACGCTCGAGCGACCATCGAGCATCTATCGAGCATGAAAATCACTTAACCAGTACTTTTCCAAAGTTTGCAGACTGCTCGAGCAACGGAAGTTGCGCTCGAGCGGTCCTTCATGTGTTTTCATGTTCACTCGAGCGTAAGAAGTTGCGCTCGAGCAAGGACCCCTATTTTCAGCATTTTGACCAAGTGTTTTCAAGTGCATTTTGGCATCCTCAATGCATGTTAGGCATTTCTAGGCCAAAATTAAGACACCATAATAAGGATAAGAAGTAGAAACACACCAAGATAAGAAAGAATTAAGAAATGTTTCCGGGTGTGTAATTCAGTATATGTTCATTTTGTGGTTGTGTAGGTCACGCGCCACAAGATGTCTGATTTGCCCATTCTGTCTGTTTTCCTTGAAGCCATCTGTTAATTGTGAGTAATAACTCTATAAAGTTATGTTTAATTATAAGTATTCTCTGATTGATATGATACGATCTGTTTTCTGAAATGCTATTTTACGAATCATGAATGAATGTCCATTTTTTTGAAATGTATTTGTGGCATCCTTATATTCACGTGGCCCTTGCCTGGGGTTAACAGTACCGTGGCCAATATGCACGTGGCCCTTGCCTGGGGGTAACAATACCGTGGTCAATATGCATGTGGCCCTCACCCGGGGGTAAGAATACCGTGGCTTATATTCACATGGCCTTTGCCCGGGGGTAACAATTCCGAGGCCTATATTCACGTGGCCCTTGCCTGGGGGTAACAATACCATGGCTACTTGCGCGCAAGATATGGACCTTTATGGTCGTCGATACTGACTATACATGTGGGTCTTGGGACCAAGTTGATATGATAGCTAATGGGTGTACTGCTTATGATCCTATGCAAAATCTGAATATGAATATGGACATGTATATGTATATGAATCTATTTTTGATTTGAAATTTGAATATGCATAAGACTCTGTTTCTGATAAGAATTTGTTTCAGTTATAAACTTTGTTTTCTAACTCTGAGATGGATATCATTCATTAAACTATTTACCTTATTATTATTCACTAGGCTTCCGCTTACTCTAGTATTTATGTATGTAGGTGACCGGGCGCGTGACCAGGCTCAAAGTTGGTGGCCTGGAATTCCGTTTTGTCAGCCACCCTTGATGCCTCTAGAGGAGGTTCCGGATCAAGTCAAGCCATGTGGTCATGTCTTTTTGAACGTTCAACACCTTGCCTTCTCTTGTCTAATGAACAATTTGTTTTGGTTATCTATACATGGGGTGACATACAATTACTGTATCTGTGTGATGTCATGTGTACACTTATAAAGTTTTAAATTATTTTGTCCCATGTATGTCCGCACAGCTCAATGGATGTCGCATTTTGTATATTTACTTCCGCAGCCCCTTGATTATATGTTATTTTATTCAGAGGCCTTAGGTAATCCAAGGATTACTGGCTAGTTACAATGCTAAACCTGTAGGGGCGGGTTTAGGTCGTGATAGAGTGGTATCAGAGCACGTGTTCTACCACACACACGAGTCCGTACAAGCTTAGGATGTCCTTGTAAGAAATAGGGACATTCCGTTTGCATATGTGAGTGTGTGGTAATCTAATAAGATTATTCCTATGTTTATTGTTACTTGGTGTCTCTATAGCAACGTGGAGAATGCAACGGAAAATTATACAAGTGAATCTTTTGAGGCCTGAATGAACAAAATGGAACAGATGCTTGCGACTTTGACTGAAGCCATGACTTGCCTCCTCTGCCTCCGCCAGTGATAATTGAACCAGACAATAATGACATCATTAGTTTGACTCAGAAATTTATGAAAATGAAACCGCCGACCTTCTTGGGTGGCATTGAACCATTGAAGACAGAAACCTGGTTGCTAGAAATGGAAAAGTTATTTGAAGTATTCCCTTGCTCTGCAACTCAAAAAGTACTTTTGGCTACCTATACCCTAAAGGATGAAGCTCGGAGATAGTGGTTGTTGGTTCGAAATAACAACGGGGACATGATGTGGGCACAATTCAATGAGATATTCTACAACAAGTACTTTCCCTAATGCTTCAGGGACTGAAAAGTTTCTGAATTCCAAGAACTTAAGCAAGGGAAGATGTCCATAGCTAAGTACGAGGCTAAGTTCACCGAGTTGGCCAGATTTGCTCCTCACATGGTGGATACAGATTATAAGAAAGCATGAAAGTTCAAGGGAGGACTAGACTTGGAAATATTTGATTAAGTAAGCATCCTGAAATTGCCTACCTATGTGGAAGTGCTTGACAGGGCATTAATGGCAGAAGCCATAATAGCAACCAAGAAACAAGCTACAACTCCAACGACAAAATGGAGAAGTAAGAGATCTAGATTCCATTTTAAGAAGGGTCAATCATTTTCGAAGAACAAAAACATAAGATCATCCAGTAGCTCAAGTCAAAGTAGCGGATCTATTCCAAACTGCCTTGACTGCAGAATGAAGTATAAAGGTGCATGTTACCGTGCATTAGGTGCATGTTTTCGATGTGGAAAGACTAGCCACATGGTTAGGGATTGCTCGATGAAATCCAATGAGGTTAACTGTCCTGTGGCAAGTTCAGTTGGGTCTGTTTCTGCAGCAACATCAAATGCAAGAACTAATGCCAGGGGTAACATTGACAATGAAACGTTGAGGCAATGAAGAGTGTTCGCACTAGTACCCGAAGATGTACAGAATGCTGAGTCTGTGGTGTCAGGTATAATTTCCATTTGTTCCTAGAATGCATATGTCTTGATAGATTCTGGTTCTACACACTCATTTGTGTCGCATGCCTTTTCTCGAAAACTAACTAGACCCTTAGAATCCATGAATTATTTATTGTCTGTATCTACGCCATCTAGGGGTTCCATGGTATGTGCATATATGTATCCAGCATGTGACATTTTGATTGGTGATATGACATTATATGTTGATTTGCTACCTTTGAGCGACCACTTTGATTGCATCTTGGGTATGGATTGGTTAACGAAGTATTGTGCATCTATTAACTGTGTAAATAAATCTGTTGTATTTCGTCCACTTGGTATGCCTAGGTTTGTTTTCACTGGGAACGGAGTAGTCCCTCCCCCATGCTTGATTTCGGCTATGAAAGCTGTTAAATTGCTTAGAAAGGGATGTAGGGGCTACTTGTATTGTGTATTGACTGCATCTGATAGTACTAATATGGAAACTATTCCTGTTGTTTTTGAATTTCCTGATGTGTTTCCGAATGACTTGACTAGAGACTTAGTTAATAGGGAAATTGAGTTCACTATTGAAGTGACACCAAGAACGCAACCAATTTCTAAGACCCCTTAGAAATTCAACCTCAGAACTGAAAGAATTGAAAACCCAACTTCAAGAAATGCTAGACAAGAAATTCATCTGCTCAAGCACCTCACCTTGGGGAGATCTAGTATTGTTTATCAAAAAGAAAGACGAGTCTTTGAGGTTGTGTATTGACTACCACGAATTGAACAAAGTAACCATGAAGAACAAATACCCTTTATCCCGAATAGATGACCTATACGACCAACTACACGGAGCATAAGTGTTCTCCAAGATAGATCTTAGGTCAGGGTATCACCAATTAAAGGTCAAGGCAGAAGATGTAGAGAAAACAGTATTCAGAACTAAATGTGGGCATTATGAATTCTTAGTCATGCCATTTGGGTTTACTAATGCGCCTGCAACGTTCATGGACTTAATGAATAGAGTATTCAAACAATTTCTTGATGAGTTTATTGTTGTGTTCATCAATGATATATTGATGTATTCTAAAAGCAGGGAAAAACATGAAAGTCATCTGAGAATTGCTTTACAAACTCAGAGAGAAAAGAAGCTATATGCAAAATTTTCCAAATTTGAATTTTGGCTTGACAGTGTGACATTTCTGGGACATGTAATCAACAAGGATGGTATCTCCGTTGACTCACAGAAAATCGAAGCCATTGTAGATTGGCCAAGACCAACCAACGCGTTAGAAGTTAGAAGTTAGAAGTTAGAAGTTAGAAGTTAGAAGTTATCGTTGATTTGTGAAAGACTTTTCAAAACTTGCTATGCCATTGACACAGTTGACACAGAAAAATGTACCATTTGACTAGAATGAGCATCGGGAGTCAGCCTTCCAAGAATTGAAAACTAGACTGGTAACTACACCAATTCTAACCTTACCTAACGGAACTGATGGGTTTTAGATTTACAGTGATGCTTCTTACAAAGGTTTGGGTTGTGTGCTAATGCAGAATGGGAAGGTAATTGCTTATTACTCTCGGCAACTCCATCCTCATGAAAGGAACTACCTGACTCATGATCTTGAACTGGCAGATGTGGTGTTTGCTTTGAAAATTTGGCGTCATTATCTATACAGAGTAACTTGTGAAGTGTATACTGATCATAAAAGCTTAAAATACTTCTTTACCCAAAAAGAACTGAACATGAGACAAAGAAGGTGGCTAAAATTGATCAAAGACTATGATTTACAAATTTTATATCATCCAAGGAAGGTAAATACCGTTGCAGACGCATTGAGCCGAAAATCCATTGGGAATTTGTCATGTTTGCTCACCGGCCGGAAGGAATTGTTATGTGACCTAGAAAAGAATGAGATTGAGATTGAGATTGTGATGTGTGAACATAGTGGAATCTTAGACGCCATTTCTGCTCAGCCTACAATCATTCAAGAGATTAAAGAGAAACAACGCAAAGATGAGTTTTGGAGGAAAATTGTTGATAAGATTGATTCAAAACCAAAATCGGGATTTGTGCTTGACAATGATGTGTTGAAATTCCAAAATTGCCTATGTGTGCCGAACTGTTTTGACTTGAGAAAACGCATCATGACTGAAGCTCACAATTCGAAATTTGCTATGCATCCGGAAAATACGAAGATGTATCATGACTTGAAACATAATTTTTGGTGGCCAGGAATGAAAAAGTGTATCGCAAACTTTGTGGCTAGATGTCTACACTACCAACAAGTTAAAGTCGAACATCAACGATCCGCTAGGTTACTACAACTGCTTTCAATACCAGAATGGAAGTGGGAACATATTACTGTGGACTTCATTGTGGGATTGCCTCGCTCTTCTCGAGTTATGGATTCTATTTGGGTTATAGTTGATCGTCTAACTAAATTTGCTCACTTTTTACCTGTCAAATATTTGTATAATGCAGATAAATTGGCTAATTTGTATGTCAATGAGATTGTGAAATTACATGGAGTTCCAGTATCCATAGTATCTTACAGAGATCCCAAGTTTACTTCAAAACATTAGAGGACATGTTATGAATGTGTGTGTTAGACTTTCAAGGCAATTGGGAGACTCACCTTCCTCTAGCCGAATTTGTGTATAACAATAGCTATCATTCAAGCATTGGGATGGCTCCTTACGAAGCTTTGTATGGTAGAAAATGCCGATCTTCGATATGTTGGGCCGAGGTAGGTGATGGACCTTTGTTGGGACTAGAACTAGTACAAGAAACGACTGAAAATGTGAAATTGATTCAACAAAGATTGAAAACGGCACAAAGTTGCCAAAAGAGTTATGCTAATGTCCGAAGAAGAGACAGAGAATATGAAGTCGGGGATCACGTATTTATAAAAGTAACTCCGATAAAGGGCCAAACGTGATTTGGGGTGAAAGGCAAGTTGGGATTATTTGAGAGATCTACTACACGTGATTAAACCGATTCATGTGCTTCTAAAAGATGATTATACATACGAGGAGAGGCCAATATGAATTGTTAATCGCCGAATCAAAAGATTGAGAAATAAGGAAATTCTGTTAGTGAAGGTTAATTGGCAGAATCACGGCGGAACCTATGCAACTTGGGAGACAGAAGAAGACATGATAAAAAGATACCCTAAACTATTTCCTTTGGACCCGGTATTCTTCCAAAATGAAGGTAATTCGAGTTTCGAGGACCAAAATCTTTAAGGGGGGAAAGGCTATAATAACCCCAACTTCTGATTTACATTAATTCGTGGTTAAATAAGCTTAATCAATAATTAAGAAAAAATTTGAATTAAATTGCATGTGTGTGCTGTAATATTGTGCTTATATCTGTTTAATGTAGAAAGATCTATTCATGTTTTCATTTCAGTTTGTGAATTGAAGGCCTTATCGGCATCCGATTTAGAAATTGACTTGATTTATGTGATAATAAGGATTTTTAGAATTTCATGGTAGGTTCATGTAATGCCCCAAATTTCTAACCCAAATGATAATACAACAACCATGACTCTTTCAAGGAAAATCGAATATAAATCTCCAAACTTACATTACATGATACAATAGTTCTTCATGCAACAATACATTAATCCAACAACAAGTAAATAAACAAATAAATACCCCCAAGGGTTTACAAGTTTCCAAGGCTTGAGCCTGGTTACACAAAACGGTTATTTAAATCCATACAAACACAAACATTGGCTTATACACAAAGTCACAGCAAAATGAGAGCATTGTACTCCCAACACACATACTTCTACGGCCCTAGTTGGGTGAGGTCACCACATCTTTTCCTGCACAAAAATCCTGTAGCGTGAGCATAAAGCCCAGTAGGAAATTCTTAACAAAGTATATACATTTTATACAAGTCTCAAGAGATGAAATGCACATGCCATGCTACGCCCTTTTTGAAGATAAATCACATTTTCATCTTTTGAAAACCATCATGCTCAATGATATCATGCAATTTCAATTGTTCAAAACTTAACAATTTATTTTAAGGGCGGTAAATATGACTTTAGTAATCCCTAGGTCGATGTCTGCAAGTAGACTATACAAGTACTACCAAATTGTCATTTTTACCGGTATTAACCGGAAGGCTCGACACCTATCCACATGGGTTTTCGGTCTTTCACCCCGAACTCTCAGGCCAACTTGTTCAATATCATCTACACCACCTATCAAGACTTACCAACATATTTACCCCAAAACCATTGCATGAAAACTTGTTTCTCAACATTCTTTTCTCATTACAAGTTTTTAAATCAACTTTCAAAGTTCAATGTAATCTAATGAATTGATATGCCAATTTCACAAGATGAATATAAATACTTTTATTCCAATTCATCATCCAAGGAATAACACAATTCCCTCTTCTC
Source organism: Camellia lanceoleosa (assembly GCA_025200525.1). NCBI lineage: Eukaryota > Viridiplantae > Streptophyta > Magnoliopsida > Ericales > Theaceae > Camellia > Camellia lanceoleosa. The sequence goes on from CM045770.1 coordinate 736,330, forward strand.
AAATATCCTCAACAATTAGTTATTTCAAGACTATTTCAACGTTTTGAACAATAATTTCTAAAATGAACAACAATTCTCATATTTCCTGAAATTCATCATTTATATAAATATAAATAAGAAATTTTCCAAACATCCATTTATTTTGACACACAAAATAAATATAACAATATCATTCATGAATTTTCAATCTCCTTAAAAAAAATTTCCAAATTCTAGGTTTTCTCACCAAAACTATACAACTCAAATCTTTTGAAAGAAACTTTCCAAAATCATCTTTTCTTCAATCAACAAAGATCAAAACCCATAAGATCATTTTAAAAGAACAAGAGACAAACCCACTTTCAAAATTGCTCAACTTCTTGAATCAACAATCAATTTTCAAAGCTATCGAAAGATGATTTCGAAAATCATATAGATCTTGCAAAAATATATATATAACTCTAAGAAAATCCCTACCTCAAGTTTTGAAGAAGAAATGAGATGAAACCCTTAAAATCAACGGTGTCGAAAATTGATCTTCACCGCACACAATGGAGCCCTTGAGAAGTTAACCAACTTTGATGAAGAACCTATGGCAGAACTCTAATGGATCTTTAGAAATCAAGGTTTTGATCCAATTTGGCGTAGGGAAATGTAGAGAGAAGGGAGAGAAAAGGGTTTTTTTAGAGAAAGAGAGACAGATAAAAGTGATCTGAAATATCATATTCACAAACTAATATAACATGGTCCGCTCAAGCGTGGAAAGTCCCGCTTGAGCGTCAAATACACTTTCCCAGTACTTTTGCAAACAGGACAAACTTCTGGAACCAAATATTCTCTGCTTGAGCACATAAACGGCCGCTCAAGTGGACAAGCAACTTCTAATGCATTTTGCATTTTTGCTTCGGGGGCGCTGCCCCCTGGACCCTCGCAAGCTGATCGGGCAGCTCGATCCCCGACATACTCAGTGAAGTGGCAAAACTGGGATTGCTACAGTTCAATTGAAATTCAATTCGGAACAATTAAATTAGATTAATTAATGCCACTTTGCTTAGCTTAAGCCAAATTAATTAAATGCCACTAAGTAGGCCTATATAAGGCCACTTCTGTCTCTCCTACACATTTTTGACACCCTCATTCCCTCATCTTTGAGCTCAACGTGAGAGAGAGAGAGAGAGAGGGGGGGAAGTTGGATCTCAACTAGAGGATTGATGAATTGAGCAAGAATTTACTAGAATTGAAGGGTTTGGACTTAGAAACTCAAAATTAAGCTTCTAGCTCTCATCTTGACAATCCTAGGTAAGGAATCTAACCCTTAGTTGTGTAATTCAGTTAGTTTTTGCAAGAATTCAAGTTAAAGAGGTGGACTAACATGAGAATGAGCTAGGATTAAAGAATTGTAACTCAAATCATACATGCATGTCCATATCATGAAATTTTGAAGTTGTTTTCATAAGAATTCTCACATGCATGTTCATATTTTGGTTGTAGTCTAATAATTCACCATGTTTTTTAGTAGAATATCTCATTTGATCATGTTTTGGGAAGCTATGAACTCAAATGAATACATGCATGACATGTTCACATCATGTTCATACATTTCAAGTTGAATGTTGCACAATTGGCATACTTTTGGGCCTTGATTTCATGAAATGATCTTTACACCTTCATATTTTACAATTTTACAATTTTACACATGTTATCTTAAGTTTTGGGCCCAAAAGGGTGTGAATTATAGCTTTGGATTTGAATTTGGAGCTGAGAAGAGCAATATGGAAATTCCAGATTTTGCCTTTCCGCTCAAGCGAGGCTTTCCACGCTCAAGCAGACTGCGTGTATAACAGTCCGAGAAGATGACATTTGGAATCACTTCTCTCTCTCTCTCTCTCTCTCTCTCTCTCTCTCTCTCTCTCTCTCTCTCAAACTTTTCAAAAATCTTGTTCTTGAGCCTCTCTCTCTAAAATTCATATTCTCTCTTAGATTTCATCTAGATCCATTAACCTTTTCACCCTAGTACCTTTGAGAAAAAGATAGAGCATCTCAAGATCTACATTTTGATCCTAATAGAAGTGGGTTTCGGCATTCTTTGAGTTTCTCTCTTGTTTGGCTCATCTTTTTCCTTTAAGGTAGGGATTCTTTCTACATCTTCATATGATATTTAGCTTAGTTATTGTCTCTTGTGATTTTGGGATGTTTTAAACAAACCTAGGGTTTGCGCACAAAAATGGAAAGAGGGGTTTTGGGTGATGGTGAAATAAATACTTGCGGGGTTTGAAAATGATGTTGTGTTATATATAATTTGATGATTTTGGCACCTGGCTAATATTTGGAAAAAAAAAAAAAAAAAGGGAATTGCCCTAATTGGATCAAACTATTATTTTGTGCAAATAATGTAAATTGTTATTGAAAATATGGAATTTGATGATCTTTGATATAAATGAAGGAATGGACCATGTATTATTTCACACCTTTGGAAGTTTTGAATAAACTATCTATTTGAGAATGAATATCAGTTTAGAGATAATTGTATTGGGCTATCGGTGGAGGATAGCTTTGATTGTTGAAGAAATTGCATGTAGATTAGGTAAATTGAAACTAATCTTTTGATGGTTTTCATTGAATATGACCGTGTTTCTATGCATTGTATATATATGTTTGTTTGGCAACGGAAAGAAGATGTGCTCCATGTTTGATTATATGTTTAAATACATTGTATATGTATGGATGATTGTTTGGGAGAAGAAATGGGATGGACTCCATTATAACTAAGTTAGCCGGAGTGTCCTGGGTGAAAGTCCCAAAATTATACATGGGTGCCTAGCCCGCAAATGAAATTTCCATAAAATGGCAATTGTAGTGCTTGTATAGCCTACGTTTACATGAGTCTCGTTTTACGGCTGCCTGTGGATGAAATATCTGTGAAAAGGAAGTTTGGAGTGTTTATGCATATATGTGTGGACTCGCCTTTTTCCGTGCCCCCTTTCGAAAGGTTTGAAAAGAAAGGCCTCACAGTTCGGACTCCCATGGTTCTGAATCTAATCTCATAAATGCAATGTGAAACTGATAAACACCAAAGAGTCCAAATCTAGCAAATCGTTTTGAAAAATTGATTTTAAATCAAATAATGCCAAAATTGGACTGCTTTGCCAGATACAGAGTCGCCACCTAAATATTTTTTGTTTTGGAGAAATTTAGGAAACCTTGACTCATGTCAAAGTCCATGTGTTTGTCATCACCAAAGTTGCCTCGGCTCGAGAACTTAGGTACGAGAGGAGAAGGTCATGAATTGAGCACCCCCGCTCGCCCAATCAAAGATCGGCCTCTACTAATCATGATATGATTTTTTATAAACATTATGTATTGTTGTTCCGATTATTAGGCTAGAGCGCACAAGCAATTATAGTCTAGTTTGCTCAATTTGAAACAATTTAACTCATGTTTGTTTGCGAAAATGATTTGATGTTGCCACCTCAAGTGGGCTTAAAGATTGCGGATTTGCCACCAAACATAGTGGGCTTAAAACATGATTTGTCACTTAACAAAGTGGACTTAAAACGTACATTTGTTGAATCATTCCAATTCAGACAACAAGGCTTCATCCATAGGCATTCATGCAGTTTAGCATTTAAGCATTTAGCCTCATGGCAACATTCACACTTATGCAAGTATGTTAAAGTGTAAAACTCACCTAGTACTCCAAGCTAAGAAAATATGAGTTAGAAAAATATATATGATTCCTAACTATACAAGATGCCTAATGCAACACATGCAATATGCAATTAATAGTCTTGGCTACTAATATGGCATATGGATCGATTTGATAACATGCGGTTTAAACACGTATTCAAAGAAGATATTGAAATGACAATGCAGTTTGAATGATGCGCCGAGCCTCGGTGCATGCAATACAAATGAATGGATGCAAACATAAGATATGCTAATTTAAACATGTCCCTGATCTAACCATCAAAAGTGATTAAATAAAAGGAAGAAACATGTGGGTTTGGAAAACATACACACACGCATGCACACTTATTATAACATTATGCCCTTGTGAAGGAGGGTCCGAATGAATAAGAGCTAAGCTAATTAAGCTAACTAATCTAATTAAGCTAATTAGACTAATTATTACAAATCAAATGAATAACTAGTTAAGCTAATTACTAATTATTACAACACTTTAACTAACTAGCAAACTAATTAATTAATTTAGAACACAAATGCGCACGAACTAAGCATTTAAGATATTAAACTATGCTGCCACTATTCCGCCTCAGGAAGTGGAAGGTGCATATGCTCGGTTTTGGCCCAAAAAGACCTCCGTTTTGCTCTCGAAAGCCTCTGTTTGCATAGTTGAGCATTTCCAAAATCTTTCTGCTCCATTATACCAAAATCAATCTGAGGTTTACATCAGTAACCTGCCGGCCATCTGCCGATCAGGGAGGTATCCTGCCGGCCAGAAATGATGCACTGCTGGCCATGGATGGTGCACTACCGGCCACTGATGCATTGGATCACCATGCTGTAATAGAGCACAAACAGAGCAAAAAGAAGGTTTTTCCAAGGGTTTTCTGCACAATTCACCTCTCTTTTTCATGGACAAATCCAAAGAATTGCGAACTTAAATCACAAACCACCAATCAAAGCAATTTCATTGCAAGATGGCTTGTGTTTCAAGGTGTGCAAGCTTAATAAATACAAAGCCAAATACTCAAGAACCATCACCCTATCATGCATGATCAAGGGCAATAGAGACCTAGGAAAATGGCACATTTCATTACTTTTTAGTATGAAATGTCCCATTTTCCTTGTGCTCAAACTAACGTCCGATTTGAGCATATGCAATGCAACACAAAGAGATGCTTATCTTGCCTCTTTTACTTGTCAACTTTGTTTACACATTTTAATTACCAAATCATTCTTTAATCAATTTGTCTGTGGAGAAGTGGTTTGGAAATACTCTTCAGATCTTGAGAGACGCTAGTGATCCTCAGCTTGTCACCTGAAAAGATACAAACACTCCGGTCGGGGATGCCAGAATTAGCATTGCGACGGATAAGTTAGTTCAGGCCCCCAGGATAGCTTGTTTACTAAGTTAAGTGAAGTGATTCTTACATACCTTTCTATACCCATTGTTCCTGTATTTATACTCGTTCCTTCCAATCCTCGGGGCCAGGGCCTGCTTTTTAATCAATGTCCTTTATTTTATTCGGCCCTAAGGACTTACACTTATTCGGCATATATATCTTATTCGGCTTCCCACTCTCGTAGGATACAGCCGATTAACATCAGTCTTCTAATGGTATGCACCTTCTGATTTTTCAATATATTCGGCCCCCACAATTGCCCCTTGAACTCCCCATTGACGGTAGTTAATCGGCGTGTTTGGTCTCAAATTGGAAAAGTTAAAATAGATCAGGCGGCTTCACGTACCCCAATACAGATGTCAGGATGCGCACACCTTTTCATTCATCATTATGCTTTCCCGCCTCACTCGTGCGTCTCGCATTTATTGTGATTTGAAATTTAAGTCCTTTCGAATGCACAATTCATCGAGTATTCGAGACTCTTGGACCGCCAGTGGATATCCCTTCTCTAACTCACATTTTCTGCAACTCTTCTCTGTCTACCCTTGTCTCCCTTGCTCCTCTTAAGTCTTCTTCTCTTTTCTTTGTGATCCTACTTTCTGTTTATTATTTTCATTTTGGTGCACCCTTTATTTCCCGTGAAAATGGCCAAACACTTGAAAGACCTCCTTTCTAAGGGTCATGTCTCCGGATTTCGGCGACACTTTTCCATCCCCGACGATGTTCATGTATCTCTAGTGACGGACAACACTCTGGATATGGAGAGAGGGGACCAAAATTCAATCGTCTTCCCTCTCCTATCCATTGCAGAGGGCGGGGTACGTTTTCCCCTACATCCATTCCTTAGGGCCGTCCTCCGCTATTGGGGTCTGATCCCTTCTCAGCCCAACGTGATTTTTTTTCGAATCGTAATGGGGATCGTAGAGTTGAACCGGTGCCTCAAGATCGGTCTTGGGATTCCGACCATTCGGCACTGCTATGCTTTAGCCAAATCTTCTGGTCGACTTGGGCGGTACTTTCTTAGGGCCAAGGATACTAACCATCATTTGGTAACCATGCTCGCCAATTCTGGCAAGCGTGTGGATGACGTAATGGTCAATATCCGAGGGAACTGGGAATTTGGCGAAGGCAAGGGTCGCCTAGACCCTATTCCCAGACGGAGGGGTGAACCAAGTCGCCGCATGTCTCCGTGTGTTTACTGAACTTTTCTTTTACTCGGCCTTCCCTTTGTGTCTAACCCTTTGTCATTGCAGGCAATAATTTGAAGAGGATTCTGGTTTCTACTGACGACGCAGTCCTTGCGCAGATTGCGACTGCGCTCGGATACTTCGACCGTCCAAACGTACAGAAGCAAGGGAGAGCGGCCCACATACTTCTTCGGTACGAGCCTACTTACACTACCTTTTCGGCCGCTGAAAACATTCCAATTCCATCCAGCGATCAACAGCTTGCGGCTCTAATCTTCCCTAGCTTCAAGAGCCTTAGGCAAGTTGGTCTCGAGGCTTCTAATTCGGGGCAAGACATCGAGCCGGTGGTAGAGGTAGTCGCCGAACCAGGCAGAGAGTTCGCTGAGGAGACTGAAGAGGTTGATGAGGCCCTAAACTCGGCGTTTGAGGCAGCCAGACGTAGTCAGCCTACCTCGCCATCCACTTCGGGTCAGGCGGAGTTTTCTTCTGGAGATATCTTTGGAGGTTTGGAAGACTTACCTGGCGATTTTTTTGAAGGTATGGCTGGGGAAAGCCTCACGCAGATCGCTCGAAAGAAGAATGCCGAGCGTATGGCCGCGCGAAAAAAGGCCGAGGCCACCCGTTCTGGGCCTGCCTTGGTTGAGTCTTTCGAACCCGTTATTGACAAGCCGGCTAAGACTGTTGCGGCCAAAACGGCGAAAGAGGTTGAACAACCGGTCATTGATGAACGGTTGATTCCGGAGGAGCGGGGCAAGAAACGTAGCGCTGACGGAGTGGCCATTTCAAAAGATAGTCTTGCCGACAAAAGGCCTCGCTTAGAAGAATCGTACGTGGTCGTTCCTTTTATTGTTCAGCCAAAGATCAGAGACATGCCGATTCCTTCTGACGCATCGATCATTACCGACTCGGCGGTAGCCTTGAGCCTGGCGGCATCAGTCTCCCTACCTGCTGATAAGGCATCCTTTCATGCAGTGCCGGATTTGGTGGCCATAGCCCTATTTGCGCAGTCGGCCCTTTTGGTAGGTAAACTTTGACTCGTTTTGATTTTGGTTGCCTATGGCATCTAACGATCCCAACTCGTTTTGCAGACGGTCGACAGGATCGCCAACTTGGGCTGCCGCCTACACGATGCCCTTGAGAGGGTTGACCGTTTGCAGTCGGAAATGGTCGATCAAAAGAGCAGGGCCAAGTTTGAGATAATGAGAGCCGCTATGGAGACTGCGCGAGCCGAAGTTGAAGTGGAAAGGGCTCGGGCTGCCGATCAGCTCCGTTCTGATGTCGAAGATGAAGACTGAGTTAGCAGAGTTAAAGGCGGCCAAGGAAAAGGCAGAATCTAAGGCTTCTGCCGCATTCGAAGCAGGAAAAGGCGCCGCCTTCACAGAATACATAGATGAAGTCCCCAAGTTTGAGAATCGAGGGTTCAAACACGGGTGGCTCAAGGCCCTTGATGCCGCTGGGGTTACATTAGGCCTGCCAATTCCTTATGAGCAGGTGGACGTTGAGCCACTTGAGTCTGACCCCGAGGATTAATCTGGGAGTCATTCAAATTTTATGAAATGTTGTCCCTTTTAATTGTACGTTTTTGTTTTAAGGACTTTTTTGGTTCAGAGTAGTTTTCATGTATAAATTGGCTACTGTCTGCGCTCAATATATTAATGAAAATTATCTTGTTGTCTTAATTTATTAATGAAAATTATCGTGTTGTTTCACAACTATTTAGGCGCAGTTTGTGATGTTATGTTAGTTAAGAATTTTTGCCTTTCACTACCTTAGATAGAATGATTACTCTGTTGAGCTTTCTACGATTGGGTATCTTGGCAATATTGACTTATCATTCATATGCCGAATAGTTCGTTGGTATTACTCTGGGGCACTTAAGCCGAATAGATTGATTAATTTATCACGCCCTTGCCCCAGACGGTGTAGGATGATTCTGAAGTCGATTCATGAGCCGACTGGGGCACTTAAGCCGAATAGATTGATTAATCTATCATGCCCTTGCCCTAGGCAATGCAGGATGATTCTGAAGTCGATTCATGACCCGGCTGGGGCACTTAAGCCGAATATATTGATTAATCTGCCCTTGCCCCAGGCGATACATGATCATTCTGAAGTCGATTCATAAGCCGGCTGGGGCACTTAAGCCGAATGGATTGATTAATCAGCCCTTGCCCTAGGCGGTGCATGATCGTTCTGAAGTCGATTCATGAGGCGGCTGGGGCACTTAAGACGAATGGATTGATTAATCTGCCGTTGCCCCAGGCGGTGCATGATCGTTCTGAAGTCGATTCATGAACCGGCTGGGGTACTTAAGCCGAATCGATTGATTAATCTGCCCTTGCCCCAGGCGGTGCATGATCGTTCTGAAGTCGATTCATGAGCATGCTGGGGCACTTAAGCCGAACAAATTGATTAATCTACCCTTGCCCCAGGCGGTGCATGATCGTTCTGAAGTCGATTCACGAGCCGGTTGGGGCACTTAAGCCGAATGAATTGATTAATCTGCCCTTGCCCCAGGCGGTGCATGATCGTTCTGAAGTCGATTCATGAGCCGGCTGGGGCACTTAAGCCGAATAGATTGATTAATCTGCCCTTGCCCCAGGCGGTGCATGATGATTCTGAAGTCGATTCATGAGCCGGCTGGGGCACTTAAGCCAAATATATTGATTAATCTGCCCTTGCCCCAGGTGGTGCATGATCAGTCTGAAGTCGATTCATGAGCATGCTGGGCACTTAAGCCGAATAGATTGATTAATCTGCCCTTGCCCCAGGCGATGCATGATGATTCTGAAGTCGATTCATGAGCCGGCTGGGGCACTTAAGCCGAATATATTGATTAATCTGCCCTTTCCCTAGGCGGTGCATGATCATTCTGAAGTCGATTCATGAGCATGCTGGGGCACTTAAGCCGAATATATTGATAAATCTATCATTCCCTTGCCCCAAGCGGTGCTTGATCATTCGGGCGCCGGAAAAGACGAACTTAGGAGTTTGGAGGTCGAGCCAATCGGCGCCGAGCGGTTGAGGTTTTCACAATTAATAAGATTGCCTCGAGGGTGCTGCCTTTGTAAAGGATAAATGATTGAGGGTACCACTTTTATGAATATAGTAAACGACTGACTCTAGGTTTTGATGGTATCGTATGAATGTCAAACAGACTCTTCTTTAACAGCAGAGGGGAAGTGAGGACGCTAGCAGAGCTGGGTGGAGACATGAATCGAAGTGGTGACCCTTCACGTACAGGGGGTAGGAGTTCCAGGGATCGAGAAAGGCGTCAATCTCCTCGACGTTGAAGCAGGTCACCCAGGCAGGACAAGCAGTCGCAGGGCAGATCTTCTCAACCTCGAGTCAAGAGGGGAGCTGACTCGAATCCGTGCCCATTAAGCTTTGCGGTATTTGTGGGGAATAAACCCATGACAAAGGCAGACTTGATCGTTGGAGACCCAAATGTAGCGGTCGAGTTTGCTCAACAAATATCTCCACCGGAGGTTCAGCAATCGATAGTAGGTCTTTAGGACTACGAAGTATTTCACGAAGGCATTCATGGGGCGGTGAAGGGGCTGTACACTGCCTATGAAATCGGCATGCGATTGCGCGTTGCCTGCCAAGAAATGGAGAAGAAGGATGAACGTATTCGAAGTTTGGAGGCCCGCACGGAGGCGGCTGAGCACGAGTTAAGGAAGACCAAGGCGGCCCAGGCACAACCCACCGGGCAAGGAAACCCAATCGTGGAAGAAAGGGTTACCAGCCGGCTCATCAGTTCCGCGCTTGCCGTTCGTGAGACGGCGAGTATGTTCGCAATGGAGAACGCGAAGGGGAGGGCCTATGAGAAAGGTTTCCATGAAGGCTGAAGAGTCGGAATCGAAAAGACCAAGGAAAAACTGGCCGAAGAAGTTTGTCGATGTGAAAATCGTGGATTCAGGCACGGTTGGATCAAGGCATCTCAAGCCGCAGAAGCTCTTCGAGCGTCGGGCATTGATTCGACATTGCCACTCTACCACAGTAAACACTTTTCATTTTCTGCTTTTGAAGTCGAGAAGAGTGATGATGAGGGTGACGCCATATAAGTATATTTATTGTAAGGCTGAAGCGCAGATCACGTTCAAAACTATGTGTAACAACTCCGCAGGGGACCTCACTACAGCTCGGACTCGATTTTGTGTCACGGTTCTTAATCTTGAACCAAAGAGTCCAAATCCAGCAAATCCTTTTGAGAAAACAGATTTTTTGAAAGAAGTGCCAAACATGGACTGCTTTGCGGACATCTGTAGTCGCCACCTAAATATTTTATTTTTGGGAAATTTAAGAAACCCTGACTCGTTTGCCTAAGGCCACATGTCCGTCATCACCAAAGTTGCCTCGGCTCGGGGACTTGGGTACGATTAGAAGGTCACTGTGAGCACTTCGTCACGATCAAAGATCGGCCTCTACTAACCATGATATCTAGTTTTGAAAACATTGTGTGCTCTTATTCCGATTATTAGCCTAGATTTACTATGTGATGCGCACAGCATACAAGTATAGATTGGGTCGCCTGAATTGGAACAAAACATTTCATGTTTGTTTGTTTGAAAATGGTTTGATGGTGCTACTCGCAGGTAGGCTAAGACGTGGATTTGCCACCCTCGGGTGGGCTTAGAAAACATGTTTTTGCCACTATCTAGTGGGCTTGAAACAAACATTTGATGAATTGTTCCAATCCAAATAACCCAACCTTCACCAACAGGCATTCAGGCAGTTATATCACATAAGCACATAGCCTCATGGTAAGCATGCTATTCATGGCAGTCACTCACACGCATGCAAGGATGTGTTGCACGTCCGCGGGGGACCTCGGCTACAGTTCGGACTCGATTTTGCGTCGGTTCTAAATCTGAACCAAAGAGTCCAAATCCGGCAAATCGTTTGAGAAAACAGATTTTTGAAAAGTAGTGCCAAACATGGACTGCTTTGCCAGATTACAGAGTCGCCACCTAAATATTTTAAAATGGGAAATTTAGGAACCACGACTCGGTGCCAAGGCCACGTGTCCGCCATCACCAAAGTGGTCTTGGCTCGAGCTTTGGTACGATCGGGAAGGTCACTATGAGCACCCCTTTCGCCTCGATCCGAAGACCGGCCTCTACTAACCGTGATATCCATTTTTGAAAACTTTATGCGTTCTTATTCCGGTTATTAACCTAGAATTACTATGTGATGCGCACAACACAAAAGTATAGACTAGATTACCTAACTTGGAAATAAACATTGCATATCCGTTTTGTCTCGAAAAACGTGTTAGATTTTGCTACTCGCAAGTAGGCTAAAATACAGATTTTTAATGAGTTGTTCCAACTCAGGCAACCCAACCTCCACCCACAGGCATTCAAGCAGTTTATAACACATAAGCATTTAGCCGCATGGTGAGCATACTGTCATGGCAAGACATTCACACGCATGTGGTATGCTAAAGCGTAAAAAAAAACTTACATCGTACTCCGTGCCAAAAATAATAACCCGGTTAGCAAACATGCATGACCTAGTTCATGTTAAGTGGCTAATGCAACACAGGCGTAGATGTAATCTAGAGTAGGCTCGGCTAACCCTAAACATGGCATATGAAATGCGCGAGTAGCACGTATTCAATTTGGAATTGAAAGTACGATGCAATTTGTATGATGTACCGAGCCCGGTGCATGTAAACAAATGCATGGATGCACGCATGCATTGCATAAGGTATGCTAAAATAAGTATGCCCTAATCTACCATCGAAAGCGGGTAAATAAAAGGGAGAAAGAAATGGGGATTGGAAGACATACACCCACTCACACACACTTATTACAAATTTGCCCTCGCTCGGAGGGACCAAATAATAATACAGAACCGAATAAATAACTAACTACTCTAGCTAATTAAATATTACAAATTAACTAAATTAATTAAATAAATTAATTAATCTAATTAAAGCAGTAAACTGCCTCGAGATGCGGGCCGGATGCAGCGCGTGTTCGGGACTGGCTCGGAACCGCACTGCCATGCATGGATTGTCTCTGTTTCCTCTGCTCTCCACCTCAGGAAATTACCAAAATCCCAGGAGTGCCTCTCAGAGCACTGGAGATCACCACCGGCTGGGGTAGAACACCACCGGCTGAAGGAAGAGGCCACCGGCACTGAATTGTTCCATCGGCTGGGAAAATACTGCCGGTCGGCACTAAAAAGTGCCGGTCGGCACAAAATGTTCTGCAGATCCTGCAACTCACAGCAGCAGAGGACAAACTATGCATGGCAAGGCAATTCAAAGCATGTATGCACAAAACACATCCCACATCATGTTTATGACTCAATGGGGTATGTGCCTCGATCCTCGGACCACCAATCGCGCATTTTCATGCATGACGGCCCTAAGAATCAAGAATGCAACTTTACTATAAAATGCATGCAAACCAAATAATCAAACAAGGGTGCCAAACCTCCATCAAACTCACTTCAAGGGGCTTGGCATGCAAGTCAATATGATGAAGCCCTAAGCATGGCAAACTAGTATGCAATATGGACAATGCAAGGTGCTCATGCAAGCATACAAACAAGCATATGAAGCAAGCATGCAAACCAATGGAATAATGGATTTAGACATGAGTTAGGCAACTCAAAAAGACCTACAACCAGTGGCTAAAGTGCCTAGAAATGGAGACTAGACACGCACTCGCATGCACATGTTAAGGTACCCACTCCAATGCACAAACAAAACGACATTCAAGCACACTTGAGATGATTCAAACATGGACTATTAGCATGCAACTTAGGCTCTCGAATCATTTCAAACATGATGCCAAATCATGCAACAAATCGAATCAAACAAAGCATGCAAATAGCCTAGGCTTAAGGCAAGCTAATAGGGCGTTAAACTACACCTATGCAAGGCAATTATGACATGCGCTTAACAACTCAAAACAGATTTTTAGCATGTCAAAATAGGCCCAAAGGACCACTTAGATGGCATCTAAGAAGCTTGAAATCAAAGGCATGCAACATGGCCAAAACATGGAGCGTTTAACACAAGCTTAAGAAGTCACAAAGAAGCATGCAATGTAAACATACAAGCACCTCTAAGGGACTGAAATAGCATGCTAGATGGTTCCAAACCATCAAAAACAATGCAAGCAAAGCATGCTACACTCACATGCTCTCAAGGCCAACAAGCCAAATGCAAAGGAGCTATGTAATGCATGATGAGGTCGACCCAAATGGCTATGGACAGAGCTAGATCATGGCAATATGAGCACAAAATCTTCACAAACACAAGTCTAAAACATGCTAGAAATGAAGGCATACCACCTAAGCATGTTAAGACATAAAGAGGCATTACAAGGTAACTATACTAAGCATGCATAGGAGACCAAAACCATCTTGAAAACATGTTATATCATGGCAATATAAGCATGAAAGACAACCAAGGCATGCTCAACACACACTCAAACATGGTGCTCCTTAAGGAAGCAAAGTTTGCCCTTTTCAAGGACACTAAGGAGAGGGGGTGGCCCTCCCCTTTTTGAGACTTCAAGGCATGCTCTTCACCACTGAAATCCCTCAAGATTTCAGTGGTGAAGAGATCCTATCACCAAAATCTCGGATCTCTCACAAAATAGCACAAAAAGTGGCCTTTTCAAGGCCTAAGGGTGGTCAAACCTACCCAAACCACTAAACACTCTTAATATACAACAAAGAGGGTTAAAAATCAGAACTTTTTTGTGCCAAACACTAAGCTCAAAAATTGTTTTAAAGCAAGTAAAAATAAGGTGCAAGAATGGGGTAAAAAGGGAGTTAAGTTCTTACCCTTGTAGCCTTCTTCAACAAAGATGGTGTGATGGCTTCTTTGAGCTTCAAACCAACTCCAAAGCTTCAAAACAAACCTCTGGACCCTCAAGAACCAAAGGAAGGTGAAACACTAGGTGCTTGTGTGCAAAAGTGTGAACTAAAGCACCTAGTGTACTAAATAAGCAAGAAAAAGAGAGATAGAATAGATATATGATCTAACCTAAAACCAGAGCTTGGTTTCTCTCTAAAATGGCTGAAAACCTCTCAAGAATTCCAACCCTTGAGCCAAGAGAAGAGAGTTCTCTTGTATAGGCAACCAAACTTACAAGTTAAGTCACCAAACAAGCTCATCCCTCCATACACGTGTATGGAGGGGAGCAAAAGGCTGAACAGCTGTGAGAAAATATCTCAAAAGCATCCGAGCAAAGGCTGCCAGCAAAGAGTGTCATTTTGACAAAACTTAGTGCTGTCGGCACAAAAGTGCCGATAGAAGCCTTGAGCCAGCCGGTGGCCTCTAGCCCCACAGGTGTGTGGGGATGCCTCACAGCATTCCCCGCCTTCCAAGGCAAAACACAAGTGTTTGGTGTAGAACCAAACACAAACGGTCGAGTTCGGAGGTCCTGAGGCAAGGCTCGCACAGCCGAGAATTCCGGGAACTCCGAACGAACACAAACATGGATGATCACCGAGTGTTCAAACGGTGACGTCCGAGTCTTGAGGACGGTCAAAAATGGGGTGTCTACAGGATGCTAAAGCATAAAAACTCACCGAGTACTCCAAGCCAAAACAGAAGCTAATTAGAAATCCATGCATGATCCTAACTATACAGAAATGCCTAATGCAACACATGAAAAAATGCAACTATAGCAGGCTCGGCTATTCTAAACATGGCATATGAGGTGTAACATCTATCAAGTATTCAATTTGGAATTGAAATACAAATGCAGTTAGTATGGTGCGCCGAGCCCGGTGCATGCAAGACAGATGAATGAATGCAAACATGCTATCATACTGTATGCTAATTGAAACATGCCCTAATCAAACCATCATAAGCTGGTAAATAAAAGGGAAGAAAGACGTGGGGTTGGAAGAGATACATCACACTCACGCACACTTATTACAACATTGCCCTCGCGCAAAGGGTCCGAATAAATAGTACAGTCCAAATAATACAGTCCAAATATGTACTAAAATCCTAATTAATTAACAAATTAACTAAGAAAACAATAAACTGGCATGCAAGCCAGGGACTGCCTTGACTCCTCTTCAGATGATGAATGATGCATATCCGGGTTGCCTTTGCGCGGAAATCCACTGTGATGCCCCAATTAGCCTCTGTTTTGCAATAGTTTTCGGAAAGCGCGCCAAGCCCCGGAAGACTGCTGATTCTTGATTTGCTGCAACAGAGAGCAGGAAAGGGGCATGGCAATGTATTTTCACAAATGTATGCATGCCTCGATCCTCGTGCCACCAATCACGCATATCGATGCATGATGGCCGAGGAATCGAATTGCACAACTCAATATGGAATGAATGCACATGAATATACAACTAAGTCCTAACTCCATCATGGACAATCCGGAGTGTCGGTGACTGGGGAATTGAGACACGTTCCGTCACTCGGAGTACGAAACGCCCCTCGTTTCCCGTGTTCGGGCTAACTCCTATCCCGAACACAATGCAATATGCATGACATGCATGAAATGCGACTAAGATACAACCTAACATGCAACATGCTATGAAATGGCATACACGATGCACGAGGTAACATGGCATACACAATGCGTTAACATACAACCTAGCATACACAACGCTATGGAATGAAATAGCATACACAATGCGATATGGAATTACACTAACACAAGTGGACCTCAGCCACACTCACATAAGAGGTCATTAGATGAAAATGAGACACTCGAAATGCGTGCACACGTGCACGCAAACCGAGGACCGACCCTAAGGCACCGAATGCCACTCTAACAAGACACATGGCAAGACATGGAATATGACATACTAGCATGCAAATTTCAGTAGCAAAAATTGATGCAAAACAGCCCCGAAACATGGCAATTAATCACCCGATGCATGAAATGAAACCCGAAATCCAAAATTAGGCACATGGAATGACTTATAGCTATACAAATCATGCATTATTTGAACATGAAGCATGAAGACAGAAGCAAGGCAGTCCCAAAAAATGCATATTTACAGTTTTAAGCAAGGTCAAACAGTGAACACAAATGGGGCTAAGCTAGCATACAAAAATGGCCCTAAAATTGAGATAATGAAGCAAGTAGCAGCTTCTGGCCCCAAATGTCCGAGAGCCCTTCAACAAAGTTGAGGAGGGGATCAAAACATGGCATTTTAGAGTTAGTGACCAAACCCAAAACAGTGCACAAGCAAGCCTAAAATACTATGCAAGATAAGGCCAAAAAGAGGGCTTCAACACAAAGTATACAAAGGATGCCTCAAACAGCAAAATACCCTTAATGAAACATGAATAAGGGGTCAAAATAAGGCTATTTACATTTCGGACCAGAGCCCAAAAACAGAAGCAGAAGGGGCTAACAAATCATGCAAAAATAAGGCCGGAAGAGGGATACAAAGGCAAGTGGCAAATGGAAGCCTCAAACAGTGAGGAGCCCTTCAACAATGTTGAAGAAGGGCTCAAAATAAGGCACTTTACAGTTTAAAACATGCCTCAAAACAGTTTATACATAGGCCTAAAATACTATGCAAGGAAATGGCATAAAAGAAAGGTAAAGAAGCAAGTGCCACAAGGAAGCCTCAAACAGTGAGAGGCCCTTAAACAAACATGAAATAGAGCTCAAAAAATGCTATTTTAAGTTAGGATCGGAGCTCAAAAAAGTAAGCACAAGGAGCTAGACTATGAACCAAGAAAAGGGTCAAAAAGGGGAGAAGAGGACTTATCCTTGAAGACTAATATTTGACAGCCTTTTGGACCAAAATGCAAAGATCATGAGGCTCTGAAGAACAACCTCAAGCTGCTGGAATGGAGGATGGAAGGGTGGGGCTATGGGTTGGTGAAGAACCAAGGGGGTTTTTAAGGCTTAGAGTAGAGAGAGAGAGAGATTTAATGTGAGAGCTCCAAACCAAAATTTTCTAACCCCTAAAACCAGAGCTGGGGGGTGTTTATATAGGCAAAAGAGTGGGGGAAAAGGGGGGGAAATTGAAATTGAAATTTCCCTCCAAAAAGGCCAAAAAGTGAGATAAAGAGGCAAGTGGTAGCTGCTGGCCTCAAACCGAAGAGAGCCCTTCAACAAAGTTGAAGAGGAGCTCAAAAAAAGACATTTTCTTATTTATGACCAAGTCCAAAAAAGCTCACAAGTAAGCCTAAAATACCATGCAAAAATAGGCCTAAAAGAGAGTTAAAGAGGCAAGTGATAGTAGGAGACCTCAAACAGCAAAAGGTCCTTAATCAAACATGAAAAAGAGATCAAAATATGACTATTTACAGTTTGGGTCGGAGCCCAACAATGCTTTCAAGCAAGGCTCGGGGGCCAAAACGCGCAGCCTGTGGCCCTAAAAACTGACTGTTAGGCACCAGAAGTGGTGTTCGACCACGAAGTCAATCTCTCGGACCACAATGTCCCTCAAAAGGGAGGAAATAAGGTATGTGCCAAAAACCGGAGCAAACGGAGGTGGTTAAGCAGTCCCGAACCGAGGCACACGGCCGTCAGCTCTGAAAAACCGGAAACCGGGCTCCAAACGGGAAAAATGGCCTACAACCACGAAACGTAGCCTACGGCCACTGAGAGATGATCTACGAGACCTCTCCCTCCCTTCGGGAAGAGAAAATAGAGAAAACGAAGCCTGGTTCACAAACCGAGGCAAAGCACAAAAGAGTCCGAAAGTCCGGAGGCAAGGCTCGCAGCCGAGACTCCGCAACCTCAGAACGAGCACAATATGCAACATCACCAAGCGCTCAATCGGTGGCGTCTGAGTCTTAAGGTCGGTCAAAAATGGGGTGTCTACAGTTGCCCCTCTTTGACAGAACTCGAAAGTCATAAGAATGACGGGAGTGAATGTCAAAGCCCAGAGACGACCCATTTTTGACAAGGCCGAAGACTTAGACAAAGGCATAAGATAGACAAAGATGTGCTCACAGCATGCCCGCAGTAGGCAAAATGCAAATGATAATGCAAGAAGCCGAACATAACTTATGATCATACAAAGAAACATAGGGACATATCCCGGTGTTTCGGAAAGGTATAAGCATTGGAACGTATTCCAAATGCTCTTAACCAAAGACAGAGAAACATGGGGACGTATCCCGGTGTTTAGGGACGTATCCCAAGGTTTAGGGACGTATCCCAAAATTTAGGGACGTATCCTAAGATTAGGGACGTATCCCAGAGGTTAGAGACGTATCCCAAAGATTAGGGACGTATCCCAAAGGTTAGGGACGTATCCCAAAGATTAGGGACGTATCCCAAAGGTTAGGACGATCCTGAGGTTAGGACGATCCCAAAGATTAGGACGATCCTAGTGGTTAGAAAAGAAGGAGAAACATAGGGACGTATCCCGTGTTTCGGAGGAAGGAGAAACATAAGGACGTATCCCTTGTTCGCAAGGAATGTGAAACATAGGACGATCCTTGTTCCGCAAGGACCCGAAACATAGGACGTATCCCTGTTACGCAAGGAATGTGAAACATAGGGACGTATCCTTGTTCCACAAGGAATGTGAAACATAGGACGTATCCTGTTCCGAAGGAATGTGAAACATAGGACGATCCCTGTTTCGGAAAAGGCAAGAGAAACATAGGACGATCCTGTTTTCGAAAGAGGAGAAACGGGACGTATCCCTGTTTCGGAAAAGGGATAAGCATTGAACGTATTCCAAATGCTCTAAACCAGAGGAAGTTCCGACCGTCGACGGCGAGGAGAAAGAAAGACAATTGCAAGTGAAAAGGTGCATAACAATGCAAGATAGATGTGCATAATCAATACAATGAATGAGAATAACAATGCTAGTGAAGTGGGTGCATAACAATGCTAGTGAAGTGGGTGCATAACAATGCAATTGGAATGGGCATCACAATGCAAGCATGAGAAGTGCATAACAATACGGATGGAAGGATGCATAACAATGCAAGTGGAATGTGCGTGACAACGCATATTTGAAACAAAATGTCGAATAAAAGAATACAAGCCTTAACGAGACCAGATTAAAACGCGACCTCCGATTTACCTTTCGGAGGGGTTTACAACACATTCAGCTCAAAAACGGGCACACCCTGTTCATATTAGAGAGAGATAACATCTATTGCTGCTTTAATCGCCATTCTGACTTGAAGCAGGCTTACACTTGGGATAGAGGCACGCTCATTCTTCGGAACATTGACAAGGTCGGAAGAGGTACATCCGGAATACAATCTCAGAATTCGCTGAAGGTGAAACACACTCAGATGCTTCGATTTTCCCTCTTTTCTTTTGCTTTGCAGTTTGGAACCCACATAGCTTCAGATAGGTCCTTGTTTCACTGTTCTCACATGACCTGGGTTCAACCCTGCAGTTTTCGAAAGAACAAATTCCTTTTTTGCACAAATGTGGAGAATGGCACAGCACTCTAAGCCCACAACAAATCATTTTTGAAATTGAGAAAATGAGTTCTCGACCGGGTATGAAGCCTACAATTGAACACAGCAAAGATGACCCAACAATGAAAAATAGAGGTAAACAACCTAAACACACCGAGACACACTCGGAACGACTCAAAGCAAGAATCGAGAAAAACAAAACAAAAGACACGACACACAGACGTGTTACAAAGACAAGAGACCTCTCAGTGCACGAGGAGCCAGTTTCTCTGGGTGTTATTTCCCACCCTTTCTCATTTGTGATTCTCACATCACTCGGCCCTCAAGCTTTGTTTTTCTTAAAAAAAAAAAAAAAAAGCCCTTTTCCTCACTTTTTCTCTCAGCGCACATCTCTCTATTCTTCAATCTCTCATTTTAAATCCCTCTCCTGGGTGGTTGATAGATAAACAGCAAGTTGTGGGCTCGTGCCCCTAGCATTCTGGTAGATTCTTCTTCTTCTGCGCGCAGCTAGTGAGTTTCTCCCACAGAGGGGTTGTGCTACAACTGGGTGTGTAGCAAATCTGCAGCTGACCTCGGTTGAGGATGCTCTGCCGGGGAGTTTGGACGTGATCAGATATGTCCAGATGAGGAAGTGGAATATCTTGCCCCATTCCAGTTCGTGCTTCGTACGTGGCTTGATACCTCGTTGCTTGGAGGGTGAGAGAGCTTTCAGCCCTTTGTTGTTAGCGTCAGTTGTGCCCTTTTCTAGCAAGTAGAGTGCCCTTTCTGGCAAGTGCGTTGATAAAGGGAAAAAGACATAGAACCTAACTCAACTGTGCCCTTAGTTCATCATGTTGACCATGTTTTGTTTTTGCTTTCTACTAAAACAATTTTGACCAAAATGAGAGTTAGATTAACATGCTTGTTCGATTTTTGATTTGAGATCAGGCAAGTTGGGTTATGAGCACTGAAAGTTTTCCTTTTTGGGCCCAAGAAAGTGGTCCAGTTTTAGAAAAATGGAATAATTTTCGAGAGAATTAGTCAACCTCAGTAAAAATTCTCAAAAACTGTTTTTGCAAACAACATCGCCAATGAAAGGTGGAACCTACTCTTGAGATGCACAAACTCAGATCCAAAGGAAAACTGTCCCGTGCTTGAAGAGAGCTACATGGCAACGGAAAGTTGCCCCTTGTTTGAACGGCACTGCGGCCCGTCGAATGGCAACGGAAAGTTGCCCCTTGTTTGAATGGCACCGTAGCGCATTGTAGTCAGTCCTCAGAGTGACGAACACAACCAAATCCTCAGATACAGAGAAGGCAAAGATGATCAAAACCATCGCATGGACACAATCAAATTGAAGTGTTTTACGGCTGGACTTCAGAATGAAGTTGCCTACGTATCCCAAAGATGGGAATCAATCCTTACGTAGTTCGGGGTTAAGGTACACTCAGGTATTTAAGCTCTCCTTTTTAGGCTCTAACTTTTGCCAAGGTGCCCGTTGCAGGTTTTCAATCTTGCGAGCTTTGTTTTTTCTTTTCTTTTCATTCTTTTCTTTTCATTTTCATTTCTTTTCTTCTTTTTCCTTTTTCCTTTTTCTTCATTTCTTTTTTTTCATTCTTCTCTTTTCTTCTTTTTTCTTTTTTGCTTTTTGTATATATTTTTCTTACTCTAACTTTTGCCTGGGTCGCCCTTCTGGGTTTTCGGCCCAGCAAGCCTCTCAAAGGGTAAAAGTGTAGCTTGGTCCATGCCAAATGGTTGTAAGGTTTTGAGGCCATCCGTATCCAGGAGAGTGGCTATTGATTTGCAAGAGGACTCATCTTCGACTCTTCGAGCACATCTGACATCTTTGCCCTTAGTTCGAAGGGTACTTTTGTTCTAGCTTTGCAAGCTTCTTCTGATCTTCTGATCTTTTTGATCCGACTTTCCTGGTGTAACAACGCCCGCGGGGGGGGCCTCGCTACAGTTCGGACTCGATTTTGTTGCGGTTCTCAATCTTGAACCAAAGAGTCCAAATCCGGCAAATCGTTTTGAAGGAAAATAGATTTTTTTGAAAAGAAGTGCCAAACATGGACTGCTTTGCGGATAATGAGTCGCCACTTAAATATTTTAAAATGGGAAATTTAGGAAACCCTGACTCGGTGCCGGAAGGCCACGTGTCCGTCATCACCAAAGTTGGCTCGGGAACTTGGGTACGATTGGGGAAGGTCACATCGTGAGCACCCTTCATCGCCGGCCAAAGACCGCCTCTACTAACCATGATATCTGTTTTTGAAAACTTTGTGAGTTCTTATTCAAGTTATTAGCCTAGATTACTATGTGATGCTCAAGAAACAAGTATAGATCGGCTGGGCCTCGAATTGGAACAAAACATTTCATGTTTATTTTTTTGAAAATGGTGTGATGGTGCTACCCGAAGGTAGGCTAAAATGCGGATTTGCCACCGTCGGGTGGGCTTAAGAAAACATGATTTTGCCACTATCTAGTGGGCTTAAAACAAACATTTGATGAATTGTCCAATTCAAATAACTCAACCTCCACCCACAGGCATTCAAGGCAGTTATATCACATAAGCACATAGCCTCATGGCAAGCATGCTATCATGGCAACACTCACACGCATGCAAGGATGCTAAAGCATAAAACTCACCAAGTACTCCAAGCCAAAACAGAAAACTGATTAGAAATTATGCATGATCCTAAGTACAGAATTGCTTAATGCAACGCATGCAAAATGCAACTATAGTAGGCTCGGCTATTCTAAAGATGGCATGTGAGATGCAATACCATCATATATTCAACTTGGAATTGAAATACGATGCAGGTTTGTATGATGCGCCGAGCTAAGCGTGCTGTCTGATGAATGATGCAAACATGTCATTACATCAGATGCTAATTGAAATATGCCCTATATCTAACCATTGTAAGCGGATAAATAAAAGGGAGAAAGAAATGGGGGTTGGAAGACATACATCGCACTCACACACCCTTATTACAGTTGTGCCCTCGCGCAGAGGGTCCGAATAAATAATACAGTCCGAAAATGAAAGAATAATACAATCAAATAAATATACAAATTTCTAATTAATTAACAAATTAATTAAAACAGAAGTAAAACTGGCATGCCAGCCAGGGACTGTCTCGCTTCTGATAGATGATGTATCTTTGCTGGTCGGGCGAAATCCACCGATGCCCCGATTAGCCTCTGTGATTCTCGAAATGCGCGCGGGACTCCGAAAAGTTGTTGATCCTCGATTTTGCCTTGAAGATCCGATCGTTGCTACCTCTTGGCCTGAATTTGGTGCTTCTTAGCCACTGGAGAACACTTCCTTGCTGCTGGAATGGTAGTGGGGATGGTGGAGCTAAGGGTTGATGAAGGAATTGGCTTTGACACTTGAAGCTTTTTTGAGTTTTTTAGCTATGGAAATGGAGGATTTGGGAGAGGTGTTCTTGAGAGCAAATTTTCTAACCTAGGTAAAGGGGCTATCCAGCCCTTTAAATAAGGGAGAAAAGGTGTAAAAGGGGAGGAGAAGCATCCAAGCTTTTCCTCCCAAAATATCCCGGATGGGGTGATATTTCAAAGAAAATATCCTGACAAATTTGCCGAAATGAGTTGTGAAGTCGGCCTGGCCAGTAACTTCGGGAGGTGGGGCCGGCCACACCCCACTGTCGGCCACCACTCACCATGGCCGGCCACCACCCCAAAATGAACTCAAAAATTGTGGCCGACCACCATGCAAAGGTGTCCTCCCAAGTGTGTAGATCAAGGCCCCAAGGTCAATCTGTAACTCAAGCAGAGCCACAACATAGAGCTTGAAGGAGAGCCTCAAAAATGAAATGCACAATTTCTGGCCGACCATATACCCTTGGTGTCCTCCCAGATGTGTGGAACAAGGTTCCAAGGTTGGAATTTGGCAACACTAAAGCAGGAGCCGCAACATTGGATTTGAAGGAGAGGCCCAAAAATGAACTTCCAATTTTCTGGCCGACCATGCTTGTTTAGGGTCCTCCCATGTCCCCTGATCACAGATATGTGGCTTTGGTTGGAAGAAAATACCCCCCGGGTGTTCAACATTGGCCCAGAAGTGAGAAAAACGGGCTCCGGAGGAGCGAAACTGGCTATCTGGGATAATTGCTGGCCTCCCACCCCCCAGTGATCTTCCTGGTGTTGAAACAGAGGTACCTGCCAAATTTGAACAAAAACTAATGAGAAATGAACGTTCGGGGCCAAAACCGAGCAATTCGGGATCCCGAAAATGGGCTGCGGGTGCCGGAAATGGTGTACGGCAGCGAAGTGGGTATCTGCGACCCCAGTGTCCCTCGGAATGACAAAACAGAGGTTCCTGCCAAAAATCAGAGAAAACTGATGCAAAATGAATGCTCGGGGCCCAAACCGTGCGATTCGGGGTCCCGAAAACCGGCTACAGGCACCGAAAGTGGCATACGGCCACGATGTGGGCATCAGAGGCCCCAGTGTTCCTCGGAACTATAAAACAGAGGTGCAAGCCAAAAACCGGAGAACTCGGAGATGGTTGGGCGGTCCCGAGCCGAGGCACACGACCTAACGGCTCCGAAAACCGGGAACCGGGCTCCGAAAAGGGCAAAATGGCCTACGGCCACAAAAAGTAGCTCACGGCCACCGGGAGATAGTCTACAGGACCATTCCCTTCCCTCGGGAAAGAAAACAGAGAAAACCGAGTCTGGTTCGCAAATCGAGACAAGGCACGAAAGAGAGTTCTGGTTGGGAGGCGGGCGCGCCACGACTCTTAAACTTCTGAACGAGCACAGTATGCAACATCACCAAGCGCTCAATCGGTGACGTCTGAGTCTCAAGGTCGGTCAAAAATGGGGTGTCTAGCTGCCCTCTTGACGTAACTCTAAGTCAAGAAGTGACGTGAGTGAATGTCAAAGCCCAGAGACGACCCATTTTTGATAAGGCCAAAGACTTAGACAATCATACAAAACAAACAGAAATGTGTGCCCGCAGGCAGGGGGGGCAAGAATGCAAATGATAGGCACGGAGCCAGGTGATTGTGCAAGTGCAACGAGCTGTAATGAAGCAAGTATTGACAAATAGATGCAACAGTTTTAAGCAAGAATGCAAAGCAAGAACTACATTTCATGCAGTTAGGAATGCGGAGAACTATCCAATTCTCGTCGCGTCTCACACGGAGAAGATACGATACCTGCGCGATTCGTCTGGTCGCACCAGCCTCAAATGAACCGTACATACAATATCGTGCCTGCAAAAGAGAGAAATGCAACAAGAACAATATGCTAACAACATATATTCAATGCGATTCCCGGGATTCGAAAAGTTTGACACACATGTTGTCGTGAACGAATGCATCACAATGCGAGAAAAGATAACGCGCGACAATGCATGCTCGAGCATAGAAGTATGGTACATCAAGAAAACACGTATGACAATGCAAAACATTCATGAGAATGCAAATTATGAGCCAAATAATGACAAACGAGCATAAATCGGGATGCCGGTTTGTTGCGCAACAAATGTCGAAAACGCGATTCGCGACGCAACTCGATCATGCCTCTCGATTTACCTCCCGGAGAGGTCACAACATGTTTAAAAAGGATACATTCCGATTTCGATGAATAATGAGGAGACACATATCAATAATTGCAATTAAAGTTCAGTGAGCACCCGTTCGGCCAGAAGTGCACTTTTCTTCACCTTTTTCAGGTCCCGGGAACTCCGATTTTCCTCAAAATTTGCAGAGAGGTAGGAGAGGGTGTAGGGGACATGGTCGGCCAGCTCTCCTCCCTAGGAGAGGCCATCGTCCAGGGGCAAAAGTGGGTGGCCGGCCACCAAAGTTAGGTGGTCGGCCACACGCCCAAAAGCAGGGCATTTTGGTCTTTTTCATGTTTCTATATATACACACCTCCATTCCAATTCAAATCACACCCAAAGTTGCAAAATTCTTCCTCTTGCTCCTGCACCACTTTCTCCTTCAGATCTGATTTTATACGCCCCCTCCCACGCAAGTTGTTTTATGAAATCTTCCAGCTTTTAGGCACTTTGAGCCGACTAAATTTCAACTTCGGGGCTTCTCTTCTCATTTTCACCACTTGAGGTAATTTTGTTCCATTATTTAGAAAATTTTCTCGGGAGTTGACTTTTGGTTGACTTTTCATTTCCCGAGAGATGACTTTTGTTGGCTTTTTCCAATTTTGGCTGCTTTGCTCATTTTTGCTCCTCTTTTGCAGATTTCGATATGGCGGGTCATTTCGCTGTAGAGGTTTTCTGTGCCGGAGATGATTTTGATCTCATGACACTGCCCCCGAGGGTCCGTCCTTTCTTTTTTGATCGTTATGCTCCAGCGGTGCATAGGCTTCCGCGAGCCACTTTTCGTCATTTCACCAAATTCAACGATCGAGCACCCGGGATCTTCTTCACGAGAGCCGAGCAAGACCTCTCCTACGATGTAGAGGTATTTTACTTATTCTCTGATTTCTCGTGCATTTTATACTCGCCATGCTTAGACACTCGGTTTAACTTACGACATGATATTTGCATCATGAGCATGTGACTTAAACACTTGAATTTCATGAACACCGCGATTGAATAATTGTGAACGCAAGGCACATTAGTTAGAAATTGAACACACAACTCAAACATTGATTCACTAAAGACACAACCTGAAGTTGAAAATGAGCACACAGCACATACTGACTAAGAGTAGAACACACAGTCCCAAACTCAGATTTTCTGAACACGCAATTACTTTGAAGCGAACACACAATTTAATCGATTGAGAGTAGAACACACAGTCCCAAACTTGAAGCGAACACACAGCCCACTGTTTGAAAGTAGAACACACAGTCCCAAACTTGAAGCGAACACACAGCCCATTGATTAGAAGTAGAACGCACAGTCCCAAACTTGAAGCGAACACACGGTCCACTGATTAGAAGTAGAACGCACAGTCCCAAACTTGAAGCGAACACACAGCCCACTGTTTGAAAGTAGAACACACAGTCCCAAACTTGAAGCGAACACACAGCCCACTGTTTGAAAGTAGAACACACAGTCCCAAACTTGAAGCGAACACACAGTCCACTGATTAGAAGTAGAACGCACAGTCCCCAAACTTGAAGCGAACACACGGTCCACTGATTAGAAGTAGAACGCACAGTCCCAAACTTGAAGCGAACACACAGCCCACTGTTTGAAAGTAGAACACACAGTCCCAAACTTGAAGCGAACACACAGTCCACTGATTAGAAGTAGAACGCACAGTCCCAAACTTGAAGCGAACACACAGTCCACTGATTAGAAGTAGAACGCACAGTCCCAAACTTGAAGCGAACACACAGCCCACTGTTTGAAAGTAGAACACACAGTCCCAAACTTGAAGCGAACACACAGTCCACTGTTTGAAAGTAGAACACACAGTCCCAAACTTGAAGCGAACACACAGTCCACTGATTAGAAGTAGAACGCACAGTCCCCAAACTTGAAGCGAACACACACGGTCCATCGTTTGAAAGTAGAACACAGTCCCAAACTTGAAGCGAACACACAAATCCCTGATTAGAAGTAGAACGCCATCCCCAAACTTGAAGCGAACACACGGTCCATCGATTAGAAGTAGAACGCATACATTCCCAAACTTGAAGCGAACACCACCTAATCGCTTGATAGTAGAACACACAGTCCCAAACTTGAAGCGAACACACAGTCCACTGATTAGAAGTAGAACGCACAGTCCCCAAACTTGAAGCGAACACACGGTCCACTGATTAGAAGTAGAACGCACAGTCCCAAACTTGAAGCGAACACACAGCCCACTGTTTGAAAGTAGAACACACAGTCCCAAACTTGAAGCGAACACACGGTCCACTGATTTTCTGAAACTTTGAACACGCAACACAAATACCAAATTCACTGAACACGCAGCCCATTTTCACTCCATTTGCACGCAGCTCATTTTCACTTCATTTGCACACAGCTCGCTTTCACTTCACTTGCTGACCTATGCATTTATTCTCGCAAAAGCGCACGCTAAGGCGATCTTGGTATGGCTCCACTGCCGCGAGGGAGTGGTATTTTGAGCTTCCGGAAGCTGTCCGGGATTTGGTCGACTTTGCAGGATTTGGACCATTCTGTAGAGGGTTATCACACTGCCTCATCAGTAGGACATTATTTGCTGCTTTGGCGGAGAGATGGTGGGACACCACCAATTCTTTCCATTTTTCTCGCTATCGGGGATATGACCATGACCTCGGACTTCTTGCTATGATCACCGCCTAGACCTAGGTGCTCCCATTCCTACGACGAGGACATGGGTCGGGAGGTCACTGGATGCATCTATTGGGGCACACCATCAGAGACAGAGGTACTGGAAGAGTTCGGTATACTTGGTTCTCTTCCCATTTTCGGAGGCCACAGATGGAGCCCGAGACTCTGAGGAGGCGGAGCAAGATGCCCATGTTTCCTTATGTACCTCGGCACCACCTTATTTGCCGATAGGGGAACATGGTAGGATTACATCTCTGGCGCCTGTAGACCTCTCACAGTCGGCCAAGATGATTGAGGCGTGGCCTTTGGCTACCTCAGACTGTTACATGAGCTAGCCTCGCACACGAGGGGACTTACTCGGCGGCTACTGGAGAGCCTGGGAGGTACATTCTGTCCTCTTGATTTACATTTCTGCTTCTCATTACTTGTTCATTGCATACACGGCGCACTTTGCATTCTGTATTCTGCCTTTTAGCACTTTGTACTCACATTCCGTGATCGCTTTCTCACTATGGGTATATGCATATTTTCCCACATTAGCTCCAGAGATGGAGGTGGCAGGACCTCCCATGACCCCATTTTCATTGATGTTTGAGGGTGAGCACTTATCGAGGCCCCGAGAGACTCTCTTCCATCTACGATACAAGATTTTGACAATCGACTCTGAGGTATTTCGTAACTCTCGGTTCTTTTCATTTTCATCTTTGGTCTACTTTGCACCTTTTGATTTCGCTTGATTTACATATCGCTATCCACAGATCACTGGCGGCCTTGGCGGTTTGGCGATGACCTCGAGAACCAGTATCCAGGAGGATCGACCAGCTCCCAGTATAGGTTCCTCGCCGAGGGACCAATGGCTTGGTTCTCGGGAACGCTTTTCAGTGTGGGGGTGTGATTCCCAGGACCCTCCTGCTGTGCCTCCAGACACCATGCGGACTGCTGATAGATTATCCCCTGAGGAGGTTAGTAGTGCTATGCAGGGCAGTGATGCTTTATTACATCTTCTTGATGGAAACTACGCCACCTATCGCCGCATATACCTGATGCCCCCTCTGACGGGAGTACGGGCTCCACCACGGAGGCCCACTGGCGCACCATCTTCGAGTCGCGCCCGTGCTACAGATATCCCTTCTTCTAGCAGGGCCGGTATATCTAGAGGTAGAGGCAGTTCGATTCCCCCGATCCCTCCGACTCTTGATCACCCTGGATGGCCAGAGATGCCGACTGAGTTGACGGGTTGGCAGTATGGGACCACTTCTCCAATTCCGATCCCTATGGAGCCTCCGATGCCTGGCCACAGATATGTCAGTGATCCTGACTCACCACCGGTATGTTCTACCACTTTCATTTGTCACACAGACATTTTGGCAGTTACTTATTTATTGATAAGTTGAGCTTGCGTCTGCAGCCACCTCGGGATTACATAGACCAGATGCTCGGGGTAGTGGCATCACTTGAGGGGATGGTCCTGCGTAGAGAGGCACAGATGTCCATCATGGGCTTCCAGGTACCCTTCACCTTTCTTGCATTTATCATATTTCTGTTAATGCTCTGGCTTTGAACATTCCATTGCACTGATAGGCTGTGTAGAACACATCTGGCACACACCCCACTCACATACTGTACTTGCACCTGCTTTTCATGTTTGAACTGACGCATTGCACTTTGCATTTTCAGATGCCTCCAGTATATGCTCCACCGCGAGGAGGGCCTCCCGGGCCTTTTCAGAGAGGTCGAGGCGCTAGACCTGCTCAAGGTACAGGGACTCAAGGAGCTGGGCCATCCAGGCCTTACCGAGGAGCTCGAGGAGCAGGGTCGTCTCGCAGACGCAGGGTGCCCATTGTCGAGGATGACGAGGAGGAGGTCGCAGATCATGTGTCAGAGGCATCCCCTGGAGAGGGAGGCCCTGGTCTTGGTTCCGGGAGCGGAGACGAGCCTGAGGAGGATCCGGAGGATGACAGCTCCGATCCAGATGGTGATGAAGATGCAGAGATTATCCCGCAGAAGAGGATGAGAGGGCCTCCCTATTCCCGTTCCCGAGGACACTGATGTTATTTCCTGCTTTATTCTACTTTTTTAGCTAGTAGTTTGTAGCACTTTGCACATTGTTAGGCAGTTTTAATTTCTGTAAAACTTGTACCTTTAATTGTTGTAAAATATGATGGAATGAAACAGCTTTTGAAAAGATGTTGTATTTGAAATTCTTAGCATCGTGATCGCATCATTTTGCACAAAAATGGAATTGAATGGAACGTGCCTCATGTATTTATCGGGTCAGGTAGTGCACCGACGCAAGAAATCAAACCAATCCGACCGCTAAGAAATAATGAATCTTAGCGGGTTTACAACTCGATAAGCAAAGTACAACAAGGTTAACGACTCAATAAACAAGACTTAATAAAATTGTGTAACCAAAGGGTAACAACTCAAAACACAAAATGCGACTACCGACAAACTTACAACTCGATAATCAAAACAACAACTCGATAAGCAAAAACACGACAAAATGTATTTCAGAGACGATCGGATGATGGGACGACTCAAACCGATAGAAATGGAGGCCTTCGACATTCCCGATGCAAAGTGCCTCAAACTTCCTTCCGGCGGGCAAACAGACCAACACGAGGCCGAAAGCATCTTGTACCCGGAAAACAAAGAGTGGCCAGCCTACTAGGATAGGTGGCCGGCCGGCCACCCTTCCCTTGACCACCAAAATGTTGACAAGTGTCCCGTGAATAGTGTTTTGGCCTCCTATAAAAGCCCCAATCTTGGAACTCATTCATTTCATCACATTCTCTCTCAAAATGGAAGCATTTCTCACCGAAAATCTTACATCTTGGATTTCTTCTTTAGATGGCTCGGAGAAGTTGAATTTTCGGGTTTGGCTTGAATGCACTATTCACGCTAAGCGACTCCATCGATCTTCCTTTCCTCCATGCCGCGGCAAGGTTTTGGAACCCGGTGACGCACGTCTTTAGCTTTGGCGGGCAAGAGGTATGTCCTACTTTTGAAGATTTTCAAGCCTTAATGGAGTCTGACCGCTCAGAAGAGATCTTGCCTCAGTCTCGTTTTGGCCATGCCCAAGCTTTAGGGCGAATGTGCGGTCTCGACGCGCATAATGCTCGATCTCTGATTGGTAATGGGATGTTGGACATCCCGAGTCTGATTTATCGATTCTCTGATGCCGGCAACCGCAACGACCACCATTGGCAAGGTTTCCGACAGCATGCCCTTTGCTTGTGCATGCTATCTCATTTTCTGTTCGTCTCTGGCTCGGGAGGAGCCAACATCCGTTTGATCGAAGTCGCTCAAGGCTTGAGGGAGGGAAAGAGCTGTATCGCTATGACTTTGGCCGAGACATTGATGGGTCTAGATGCCTTCTACCGTCAGGAGACAGCCAGGTTTGCGGGGAGTCCACTACTGCTACAGGTAATGTTTCCCACCCAAGCTCACATGTATATTTGCTCACATCACTCGCCCTGCTCAATTTTTCCTCACAAAACCCTATCTTACTTTTCTCTCCTCGTACATCTCTCTATTCTTTAATCTCTCATTTTTCATCCCTCCCCAGATATGGTTGATGGATAAATTGCAAGTTGTGGACTCTTGCCCTGCTTATTCAGCTCGCGGCTACTTCTTTCGGCAACGCCTAGTCAATGCCCTTGATGAGAGCTGGTGGTTTGAATGGATGTGCAACCTATCGGCAGATCGCATTGCGTGGCGCTGTCCTTGGCTCAACCTTCCGGCGATGAGTTATAGCATGTTTCAGGATACTGGGATTCGGTTGGTCGGCTTGACTCACTGCGTATTTTACTTCCCATTCCGCATTTTGCGTCAGTTTGGCCATAATCAGACTTGCCCTCCGGAGGGGATTGAGTATCCGGCTACATTTCCAATTCGAGGCGCGCACCTTGCCCGACATACTACGGCCTGGAGGACCAGAGAGCTCCTATCCCCCGCTTCTACTTTTAGTTGCACTTTATCTGACGAGTGCTGGAATTGGCTCAACGAAGAAGCCAAAGTTGGGCCTAGGTGGCATCGAGGCTTCAACTAGCTCGAAGGGGACGCAGAACACTGATTGGTCTATGCCCTAGATTTATTGCTTTATTAGTACTTTCAAGTTTTCGTTATGAGTGTAATAAAAAGCAACTTCAATTGTATGCGAGAGCAAAAGAACTTTGTTTTGAAATCAATGAAATTGAAGATTGTGGTACTGAAAATTCTCCACTTTTGGTCCAAAAATGGTCTTAGTTGTGAAAAGATTACTTTGAGCAAAGTCAACTTTTATTAAAACTTTTCAAAACTATTTTCGATATGGATCAGAACTGGACACGCCTGAGATCTGTCACTGAGATGTACAACTCCGAATCCTAGCAACTGAAAAGTTGCCCCTAGTCTGAAAAAGGGGCCTCGGCAAAGTGTGGCAACGGAAAGTTGCCCCTAGTCTGAATGATGCCAGAACACTTCAATGCAACGGAAAGTTGCCCCTAGCCTGAATAGCACTGTACCGGAGATCGCAATAAATGCTGATGAATAGAGATGACTGAGATGATCAGAATGGACAAAGTTGATCGGGGAAAAGATTATGACTGAACTTCAGGATGAAGCTGCCTACGTATCCCAAAGATGGGAATCAAGTCTTACGTAGTTCAGGCTCAGGTTCACTCGAGTATTTTTGCTCTCCTTTTGCGCTCTAACTTTTGCCAAGGCCGCCCTTTACGGGTTTTCAACCTTGCGAGCTCGGTTTTTTGTAATTTCAAATTTTCTATGCTCTGAGTTTTGCCTAGGTCGCCCTTTCGGGTTTTCGGCCTAGCGAGCCTCTCAAGGGTAGTATTTCTTCAACTTGTCCATATTGATCGGTTGGGAAAACTCCAAGCCATCTAGATCCAATGTAACCACACTCCACGACTGCATTGACTTAATAATGTAAGGACCAGTCCAATTAGGTCTGAACTTGCCCCTTGGGTCGTGGATGGGAGCTCGGTTGTCCTTGAGTACCAAATCTCCTTCTTTCAAGTTCCTGGACTTAACCTTCTTGTTAAAAGCCCGGGCGATTCTGCGTTGATAACCTTGGACGTGGTACAGTGCTTTCAACCTTCTTTCATCAAAGAGCATGAGTTCTTCAAACCTGCTTTGCTGCCAATCCGCTTCGGCTATCTGGCATTCGGCCAATACTCGCAATGACGGGACCTCAATCTCAATTGGTAGAACGGCCTCCATCCCATAGACTAATGAGTACGGAGTCGCCCCAGTAGAAGTTCTGATCGAAGTCCTCAGAGTCCACAGAGCAAACGGCTTATCCGCCACCTGTAGGTTTCCACCATTTTCTGTAATATGCGCTTGATATTCTTGTTGGCGGCCTCAACTGCTCCGTTGGTTTGCGGCCGGTAAGTAGATGACTTATGAAAAGCCACATTGTATTTCTCCAACAAGTCAATCACCTCCTTCTTGAAGTGGGAACCATTGTCTGAAACTATTTCATTCGGGACTCCGTAGCGACAGATGATGTTGTTTCTGATGAATTTTGCAACGTGTGAAGCTTTCAACACTGCATAAGATTGGGCCTCAACCCACTTTGTGAAATAATCTATCGCTACCAAGATGAACTCATGCCCATTCGACCTTTCGGGCGCGGCCCCGATCACATCAATTCCCCAGACTGAAAATGGCCATGGCGAAGTCATGTTGTACAGCTTCGACGGCGGGATGTTCATGCGGTTTGCATGAATCTGACATTTGTGGCATCGCCGAACAAAACCGATACAATCCTCCTCCATGGTGGACCAATAATAACCCTGTCTAAGGATCTTCCGTGCCAACATCACCCCATTCATGTGCGCACCACATTCACCCCCGTGGATGGCTTCCATCAGACGCTTGGACTCTTCAGCATCAACACACAGTTTATGCATTCCCAGATGACCCCTTCTATACAATTTACCCCCGCAGATGATGAACTGAACGGCCAACCTTCTTATTGCCCTCTTGTCTTTGGCATTCACCCCTGGCGGGTATGTTTCTGTCTCCAAAAAGTTCCAGATGTCGTAATACCAGGGGTGTTCGTCCCGAACTTCATCTATGGCTGCAATCGACTCATAGGCAAAGCGAATTTCGTCAATAATGACCGGACGATTCGACTCCACGGGATGTCTATCATGGATGATAGAGTTGCTAAAGCGTCTGCGAACTTGTTGTTCTCTTAGTAGATGAGTAAAACTTAACTTTTCAAACCGAGGAATCGGAAATCCAAGGTTTGGTGATACATCATCATATTTTCCTCTTTTACTTTCCGGTCTCCTTTAGCTTGAGACACAACAAGATTCGAATCCCCAATGACGCCCAAATTGCCTTGCCCTAATTCCGTGGTCGCTTCCATACCAAAGAATGCACGCCAGATTCTCGCTTCGTTATTTGAGACTTTGAAACGGAGTTTGAAGGCTAGAGGGATACAGGAATTGTCGGGTGCTATCAGCAACACTCCTATCCCATACCCATGTTGATTTGACGCTCCGTCAAAGTACATTGTCCAACTTTCCTCGTCGATATGCAGAATTGCTTCATCTGGGAATAGGTACTCAACTGCTTCATCCCCCTCAACCGGATGGTCGGCAAGGAACTCTGCCACTGCTCTTCCTTTTACTGACTTGCGCGTCACATATGTAAGATCAAATTCGGAGAGCAACAGCAACCAACGAGCTAGCCTACCCGTAAGCGCTGGTTTCTCGAAAAGATATTTGATGGGATCAAGTCGCGAAACCAACATTACAGAGTGAGCTAACAGGTAGTGCCGCAGCTTCCTGGTAGCCCATACCAGAGCTAAGCAAGCCTTTTCTAGCGGCGTATACCGGGTCTCATATTCTAGCATCTTCTTGCTCAAATAGTAGATGGCTCTTTCCACCCTATCTTCTGATTCTTGCGCAAGCATGCAGCCCATCGTGGTCTCCGTCACTGACAGATACAAAATCAACGGTTTCCCTGGTTCCGCTGGTGATAAAACAGGTGGGTTCTGTAGATACATTTTGCATTTCATTGCATCCCGACAGATACATTTTGCATTTCATTGCATCCCGAGGTACGTGTGCCTCGTTTTGCATTCCATTTCCCATTCAATGAGGTATGCGTGCCTCATTTTGCATTTCATTGCATCCCGAGGTACGTGTGCCTCGTTTTGCATTCCATTTTCCATTTCAATGAGGTATGCGTGCCTCATTTTGCATTTCATTGCATCTCAAGGTACGTGTGCCTCGTTTTGCATTTCATTTTCCATTCAATGAGGCATGCGTGTCTCATTTGTATTGGCATACGTGTCCCATGTGCGTTGCCTCATGTCCACCCCGGGTCTGGCGAGACCTTAAACACGCACGGTCTAGGAGACCTTAAATCCTCTGAAGGTGCAATTCCTTCGGTGTTTGTCGTGCCCGAACGACTTCAGGTGGTCTGGTAAAGCCACCTGCCTATGTTTGTGGTGAGTTCCTAGGAGACCAGTGGGGACGGTGAAAACTAGAGTTTGAACGGCTTATGCCTAGAACGCAAAGGTTCGGAATTTCCGAGACTAAAGTCTGGTTTAAATACCCAGGGGGTGTACCCTCGGCTTGAAATCTGTATGGAAGCCCCATAGGTTGAAGCGGCATGTTTACGCCTCAATTCTGGATACTGAACCGACCTAGTATATCGCCCTGTTGGGAGAATAGGGAAAACTGCAATCGCAGCCATTGCATCATATTGCATATGTCATGCATCATTTGTAAATACTGCATATGTCATGCATTTCAAAAAAAACATGCATATGTCATACATCCTTTATAAATATCCATTTCCATTGCATTGTAGTTACATGCATCCACTGCATCATCTTCCATCTATGGCTTGCACCTTTCCTTGTCGAGCTTGGTCTGGTATGTGCCCTTACTTTTCACGTTGAAGCACAGTTTTGCATGTGTACATGCCTATTCCTTGATGAACTTGGTTTGAGGGTGGCGGCACCTTTTCTGTGTTCGACATGGCTTGTACGTGTACATGCCTTTCCTAGGCAAAATACGGTTTTGGTTACAGGCCATATCCATTTCTATTACATTGTAGTGTAATATATTGCATCCGGCATTAGGATCATTATTCTTTCCCCAGCGGGTTGTCACCCCACTTATGTCAATCCACCCAATACTTGTTCTTGTGTCCGTCTACATCACTCATAGTTCAGACATCGTTCTATGGTAGACGGACTCGTTACTTCCATCAATCTATGTGACATATGTGTGGTTTCGAACCGCTCATGATTGGATCATGATTCAATTGCTTTGCATGTAGTTAGCATAGTTTCAATTGCATTGCATTATCATTTGCATTGTTCATACATCATTTTGTATATAATGCATATCATTTTGCATTCATCATTTTGCATTGTCATGCATATTGTATGTACGGTTCATTTGAGGCCGGTGCAACCGGACGAGCCGCACAGGTATTGTATCCTCCGCGTGAGACGTTTTGAGAATTGCATAATTCTCTTACATCCTTTCTGCATTGTAGTGTAGATTGGCATAGGCTAGCTTACAACTGTTGCATGCGTGCTTCATTACAGCTTTCTTTGCATGATCATGAGTTATGCTCGGCTTCTTGCATTGTTTTGCATTTTTTTGCCCCTGCCTTCGGGCGCATACCTTGTTTGTCTTGCATGTTTGTCCAAGTCTTCGGCCTTGTCAAAAATGGGTCGTCTCTGGGCTTTGACATTCACTCCCGTCATTGTTATGACTTCCGAGTTCTGTCAAAGAGGGGCAATTGTAGACACCCCATTTTTGACCATCCTCAAGACTTGGACGTCACCATTTGAACACTTGGTGATTATCCATGTTTGTGTTCGTTTGGAGTTCCCGAAGTTCTCGGCTACGCGCCTTGCCTCAGGACCTCCGAATTTGACCGTTTTGTGTTTGGTTTTGCACCAAACACTTGTGCTTTGCCTTGGAGGGGCAGGGAATGCCTTGTGAGGCATCCCCACACACCACCGGCACTAGCTAGAGGCCACCGGCTGGTTGGTGTTGCCATCGGCACTATATTGTGCCGGTCGGCACTCTTTTGTGCCGGTCGGCAGTGAAGTTTGTCAAAATGACAATTTTGCCTGCCGACTCTTGTCGCTTGCTTTATGAGATATTTTAAGGCAGCTGTCTTGCATTTGTTTCCCCTCCATACACGTGTATGGAGGGATGAGCTCTTTTTTTTGCTTAGCTTGTAAGCTTGGTTGCCTATAAGAGAAGGCTCTCTTCTCTTGGGTTAGAGTTAGCAAAACTTAGACATTTTTAGAGAGAAAAGACAGAGAAGAAGCTCTGGTTCTAGGTTAGAAGCTTTGTATCTATCCTATCTCTCTTCTTCCCTCTTGTTTGTACACTAGGTGTTTGTGTCTTACTATTGCACATCAACACCTAGTGTTTCACCTTTCCTTTGTTTCTGAGGTCCCAAGAGGTTGTTCTTGGTGTTCTTGACTGGTTTGGAGCTCAAGGAAGCAACAACATCAACATTTGTGAAGAGGTCTACAAGGGTAACAAAACTAGCCTTTTATTCCCCATTTTTGCATCTTATTTTTACCTATCTTAAAGCTGTTTTTAAGCTTAGGGTTTAATACAAAAAAGTTCTGTTTTTAGGCCCTCTTGATAGTTTGTTAAGAGTGTTTTGTGCTTTGGGGAGGTTTGACCCCTCTTAGGCCTTGAAAAGGCCTCATTTTGTGCCCTTTTGTGAGAGCTCCGGGATTTTGGTGTTGGGGTCTCTTCACCACTGAAATCTTGAGGGATTTCAGTGGTGAAGGTTATGCCTTAAAGTCCTAAGAAGGAGGGGGTCCCCCCCTCTCCTTGTTGTCCTTAAAAAGGGCAAGTTTTGTCTCTTGAGGGAGCATTGTGCTTGAGTGTGTGTTGAGCATGTATGGACTGTTATTCATGCTTAGGATATCATGATTTAACATTGCTATGTGTTGGTTTTGGTCCCTTATGCATGCTTAGCATAGTTGCCATGTAATGCCTTGTATTGTCTTAACATACCTTAGGTTGTTAGCCCTAATTTGAGCATGCTTTAGGCTTAGACTTATGAATGTTTTGTGCTTATTTTGAATGTTTTAGCTCTGTCCATAGTCATTTGGGTTGATCTTGACATGCATTATATAGCCCCTTTGCATTTTAGGCTTGCTAGCCTTATTTTGATGGTTTGGAACCATTTGGTATGTCATTTCAGTCCCTTTGGTGTGCTTGTATGCTTGCCTTAGTTGCCTCTTTAATGCTTTAAAAGCATGTATTGAATGCTCCATGTTTTGGTCATGGTGCATGCCTTTGGTTTTAAGCTTCTTAGATGCCATCTAAGTAGCCTTTTGGCTTTGTTTTAACATGCTAAAAACCTGTTTTTAGTTGTTTAATGCATGCCACAATTGTCTTGCATAAGTATAGTTCAATGCCTCATTGACTTGCTTTAAGTCTTTGGACCATTTGCATGCTTTGTTTGGCCTATCTTGAGTTGGTTGAGCACCGCATTTTGACATGATTTTAGAGCTCAGGTTGTATGCTTAGTGTCCATGATATCCCTTTTCAAGTGTGCTTGGGGGTTGCTTACTTGGTGCCTAAGTGTTAAGTCTTAACATATGCATGTGTGTGTGTGCGTTGGCTTTCATTTTTGGGGCATTTGGCCACTGATTTTAGGCTTATTTAGAGTTGCCTAACCTATGTGCAAGTCCATCCCCTTGTTGCTTGTATATGCTCCTTGAGTGTTGTAATGTATTGGTAAGTAAATGCATGTTAGGACTAACATGATTGAATGAAGTCACATGTTTGTTTGCATGCTTGGACACCCACATTACACCTTGCATACTTGATGGTTGACATTGGTGTTTCATGCCTTGTATGTTTATTAGCTTGTATACTCCTTTGCATTGGCATGATTGCATACTAGTTGGCATGCTTAGGGTTGCATTGCATTCACATGTACATGCTTGGCCTCTTGAGACAAATCATGATGGAGGTTTGGCACCCTTGTTTATTTATATGTTTTGCATGCATTCGAAATTGAAAGTGCACATTTGGTTCTTTGGGCCATCATGCGTGGGAATGCGTGATTGGTGGCCCGAGAATTGAGGCACATGTCCCTTTGAGGCACAAATATGATAAGGGGCATGATTAGTGCATACATTGTTGGAATTACATTGCCATGCAAGTTTTTGCCCTCTCATGTGAGTTGCGAGTTCTATAGACATTCTGCGTGCGAAGATTTAGTACCGTGATCAACTTATGGCCGATGGATTAATATTGTGCCGGTGACCACATATATCAGCCGGTGGATATTCTGTTTAGTCGGTGGTGATCCCCAACATTCAAGGAAGTAGTTCTGAGACTTTGGCAGTCTTCTGAGGTGCAAAGCAAGGAAAACAGAGGCAATCTAGGCATGGCGGTGCAATTCCGAGCGGAATTCGAGCGCGCGTGCATTGAACCCTCGCCCCGAGGCGGCTTACTGTTTTTCCTTAGATTAATTAATTTGTAAATTCAATTAATTTGTAATATTTAATTAGCTTGTGTAGTTAATTATTTGTATTATTCTTTTGGTCCCTCCGAGCGATGGCGAATCTGTAATAAGTGTGCGTGAGTGGGTGTATGTCTTCCAACCCCCATTTCTTTCTCCCTTTTATTTACCTGCTTATGATGGTAGATTAGGGCACGTTCATTTTAGCATACCTTATGCAATGCATGCGTGCATCCATGCATTTGTCTAAACATGCATCTGGCTCGGTACATCATACAAACCGCATTGTATTTTCAATTCCAAATTGAATACGTACATCAAATAAAGTGCATTTCACATGCCATTTTTAGGGTTAGCCGAGCCTATCCTAATTACATGTTGTATGCGATGCATTAGACACTCTAACATGAACTAGGGCATGCATGTTTGCTAACTAGTTTCTTGTTTTGGCACGGAGTACGATGTAAGTATTTATGCTTTAGCATATCGCATGCGTGTGAATGTTAACATGATAGTAGGCTCACCATGCGGCTAAATGCTTATATGAGATAAACTGCTTGAATGCCTGTGGGTGGAGGTTGGATTGCTTGAGTTGGAATTACTCATTGAAATCCATGTTTTAGCCTACTTGCGAGTAGCAATTTCAAAATTGTTTTCCAAACAAACAGATATGCAATGTTTATTTCCAAATTAGGCAATCTAGTCTATACTTGTTTGCTGCGCGCATAACATAGTAATTCTAGGCTAATAATTGGAACAAGAACATGTAACGTTCTCAAAAACGGATATCACGATTAGTAGAGGCCGGTCTTCGGACCGGGCGAAAGGGGGTGCTCATAGCTGACCTTCCCCGATCGTACCCAAGCTCCCGAGCCAAGACAACTTTGGTGATGACGGACACGTGGCCTTCGGCACCGAGTCAGGGTTTCCTAAATTTCCCATTTTTAAAAATATTTAGGTGGCGACTCTGTAATCTGGCAAAGCAGTCCATGTTTGGCACTACTTTTTCAAAAATATATATTTTTTTTTTTCAAAACGATTTGCCAGAGTTGGACTCTTTGGTTCAGATTGAGAACCGCAACTCACACAAACGGAAGAGTCCGAACTGTAGCGCGAGGTCCCCCCGCGGACGTGTTACAAGGGTCCTGCCAAAAAGGGAGAGCTTCTGTAATCTTGTCAAGCCCATCGGCCGCAGAACATCTGAAAACAAACTCAAGTGGACCATGGGATCTCCTGACCCATCAAAACGGTCGATGTGAGGCATCTTGAACCTATCCAGCAGTGTCACAACTGCGTCGGTGTACCTGTCCTCAATGTCCGGGATGGATTTTACCCCCTGGGATTTCTTGAACAACTTCTCAAGCTTGCTCAATTTCAACGTTGTAGGGTCGACCTCAGTCTCGAAGGGTGAGTCCAGTAGATTGGTAGGTGTTTTGGACAGCTGGGGTAAGATCAGGGGCGGAGCTGCCCCTGTAGGAATGTTTGTACCCTCCTGGGTTTTCTGAACATTAAATCGTTTCCCGTGCGGAGCTCTCTTTGGAGGAGGAACTTGTTGGGAAGCCGATTGCGTACCGCCGCTTTGGAAAATTTCGCTTGGCGGACAGCGTCTTGCTGCATGAGTTTCATACTTTCTTGCATCTGACGCATCATTGCCTCCATCCCTGACGTGTTCTGCTGATCCATCTAACTGACTGGTATCTATCCTGCGAAAGCGAGACCTCGACCGTTGTTCCTTTGGCGGGGTGGATAAGGGCTACTAATCTGGTAACTGGTGATCTGTGCTTGACTGGCCCTTTTACCCTGCCTCTGGCAAAGGAACACTGATGGCCCTTGAACTGAATCTCTGACCTGACAAAGTCTATCAGCCCAAGTTTGATGAACCTTGGGGGATATCGAATATACGAAGCTATGGTTCGGGACTACCTAGCAAAAGAAAACAGAATCTGAGCATAGCAGATGATCAGGCCTCTCTTGAATTTGCCCCAAAATTCGCAGAACTGTTACCCTCGTAAATCAATCCCAAAATCTTGATCTGGCGCCTGCAGTTCGATTCCCAAACTCACAAACCGATACATGCATTCTGTGAGACGACTCTAAAAGCACATAACCGAAGTGAGAGCCAAAACACCCCTATGTTGGGGTAGGGTTTCTGCCCTATTTTGTCGAGCTAGGGTTTCACTACGCACGCGGTTTCAAACAAACTATATCGGGTAAGCAACTGTCCTAGTTTGGAATGGTCACTCTGATTTCGATATGCACTAGGTCGAATGGTCAAGGGTGCCCCGGTAAAACCGGGTTTGTGTTCCATCTTGGCGAGCCACAACCGTCGACCTTATGGTCATGCCTTGACAAGACAAGCCTCCGGCAAACCGTTCAGGAATAGCAGATGGCAAACACGGTGTCCTAGACACACCAATGCAAATGCAATGCAAAGAAACACACAAGTGCAGTCAAAACCAGATATCATGAGTTCGAGTCAAGTTCTCTAAATCCCCAGCAGAGTAGCCAGAAACTGTAACAAGTCCGCGGGGGACCTCGCTACAGCTCGGACTCGATTTTGTGTCACGGTTCTTAATCTTGAACCAAAGAGTCCAAATCCGGAAAATCGTTTTGAGAAAATAGATTTTTTTTAAAAAGTGCGAAAAATGGACTGCTTTGCCAGATACAGAGTCGCCACCTAAATATTTTATTTTTGGGAAATTTAAGAAACCCTGACTCGTTTGCCTAAGGCCACGTATCCGTCATCACCAAAGTTACCTCGGCTCGGGAACTTGGGTACGATTGGGGAAGGTCACTTCGTGAGCACCCCCGCTCGCCCGATCAAAGATCGGCCTCTACTAACCATGATATCTAGTTTTGAAAACATTGTGTGCTCTTATTCCGATTATTAGCCTAGATTTACTATGTGATGCGCACAGCATACAAGTATAGATTGGGTCGCCTGAATTGGAACAAAACATTTCATGTTTGTTTGTTTGAAAATGGTTTGATGGTGCTACCCGCAGGTAGGCTAAGACGTGGATTTGCCACCCTCGGGTGGGCTTAGAAAACATGTTTTTACCACTATCTAGTGGGCTTGAAATAAACATTTGATGAATTGTTCCAATCCAAATAACCCAACCTTCACCCACAGGCATTCAGGCAGTTATATCACATAAGCACATAGCCTCATGGTAAGCATGCTATTCATGGCAGTCACTCACACGCATGCAAGGATGCTAAAGCATAAAAACTCACCGAGTACTCCAAGCCAAAACAGAAACTAATTAGAAATCCATGCATGATCCTAACTATACAGAAATGCCTAATGCAACACATGAAAAAATGCAACTATAGCAGGCTCGGCTATTCTAAACATGGCATATGAGGTGTAACATCTATCAAGTATTCAATTTGGAATTGAAATACAAATGCAGTTAGTATGATGCGCCGAACCCGGTGCATGCAAGACAGATGAATGAATGCAAACATGCTATCATACTGTATGCTAATGGAAACATGCCCTAATCTAACCATCATAAGCTGGTAAATAAAAGGGAAGAAAGACATGGGGTTGGAAGACATACATCACACTCACGCACACTTATTACAACATTGCCCTCGCGCAAAGGGTCCGAATAAATAGTACAGTCCAAATATGTACTAAAATCCTAATTAATTAACAAATTAACTAAGAAAACAATAAACTGGCATGCAAGCCGAGGATCGCTGACTCATCTTGGATGATGAATGATGCATATCCGGGTTGCCTTTTGCGGAAATCCTTTGTGATGCCCCAATTAGCCTCTGTTTTGCAATAGTTTTTGGAAAGCGCCAAGCCCGAAAGATTAATTCTTGATTTGCCGCAATGAGAGGCGGGAAAGGGCATGGCAATGTATTTTCACAAATGTATGCATGCCTCGATCTTCGTGCCATCAATCACGCATATCGATGCATGATGGCCGAGGAATCGAATTGCACAACTCAATATGGAATGAATGCACATGAATATACAACTAAGTCCTAACTCCATCATGGACAATCCGAATTAGCCGGTTCGGGAATTGAGACACGTTCCGTCACTCGGAGTACGAAACGCCCCTCATTTCCCGTGCTCAGGCTAACTCCTATCCTGAACACAATGCAATATGCATGACATGCATGAAATGCGACTAAGATACAACCTAACATGCAACATGCTATGAAATGGCATACACGATGCACGAGGTAACATGGCATACACAATGCGTTAACATACAACCTAGCATACACAACGCTATGGAATGAAATAGCATACATAATGCAATATGGACTTACACTAACACAAGTGGACCTCAGCCACACTCACATAAGAGGCCATTAGATGAAAATGAGACACTCGAAATGCGTGCACATGTGCACGCAAACCGAGGACCGACCCTAAGGCACCGAATGCCACTCTAACAAGACACATGGCAAGACATGGAATATGACATACTAGCATGCAAATTTTAGTAGCAAAAATTGATGCAAAACAGCCCCGAAACATGGCAAAAGTGCACCCGATGCATGAAATGAAACCCGAAATCCAAAATTAGGCACATGGAATGACTTATAGCTATACAAAGCATGCATTATTTGAACATGAAGCATGAAGACAGAAGTAAGGAAGTCCCAAAAAATTCATATTTAAAGTTTTAAGCAAGGCCAAACAGTGAACACAAATGGGGCTAAGCTAGCATACAAAAATGGCCCTAAAATTGAGATAATGAAGCAAGTAGCAGCTTCCGGCCCCAAATGGCTGAGAGCCCTTCAACAAAGTTGAAGAGGGGCTCAAAAAATGGCATTTTAGAGTTAGTGACCAAACCCAAAACAATGCACAAGCAAGCCTAAAATACTATGCAAGATAAGGCCAAAAAGAGGGCTTCAACACAAAGTATACAAAGGATGCCTCAAACAGCAAAAGACCCTTAATGAAACATGAATAGGGGGTCAAAATAAGGCTATTTACATTTCAGACCAGAGCCCAAAAACAGAATCACAAGGGGCTAACAAATCATGCAAAAATAAGGCCAAAAGAGGGATACAAAGGCAAGTGGAAAATGGAAGCCTCAAACAGTGAGGAGTCCTTCAACAATGTTGAAGAAAGGCTCAAAATAAGCCACTTTACAGTTTACAACATGCCTCAAAACAGTTTATACATAGGCCTAAAATACTAGGCAAGGAAATGGCATAAAAGAAAGGTAAAGAAGCAAGTGCCACAAGGAAGCCTCAAACAGTGAGAGGCCCTTAAACAAACATGAAATAGAGCTCAAAAAAATGCTATTTTCAGTTAGGGTCGGAGCTCAAAAAAGTAAGCACAAGGAGCTAGAATATGAACCAAGAAAAGGGTCAAAAAGGGGAGAAGAGGACTTACCCTTGAAGACTAATCTTTGACAGCCTTTTGGACCAAAATGCAGCCCTCCTAGGCTCTGAAGAACAACCTCAAGCTTCTGGAATGGAGGATGGAAGGGTGGGGCTATGGGTTGGTGAAGAACCAAGGGGGTTTTTAAGGCTTAGAGTAGAGAGAGAGAGAGAGAG
The DNA here is from genome assembly GCA_025200525.1 of Camellia lanceoleosa. NCBI lineage: Eukaryota > Viridiplantae > Streptophyta > Magnoliopsida > Ericales > Theaceae > Camellia > Camellia lanceoleosa. Next base: position 781,200 of record CM045770.1, read on the forward strand.
ATTTAATGTGAGAGCTCCAAACCAAAATTTTCTAACCCCTAAAACCAGAGCTGGGGGGTGTTTATATAGGCAAAAGAGTGGGGGAAAAGGGGGGAAATTGAAATTGAAATTTCCCTCCAAAAAGGCCAAAAAGTGAGATAAAGAGGCAAGTGGTATCTGCTGGCCTCAAACCGAAGAGATCCCTTCAACAAAGTTGAAGAGGGGCTCAAAAAAAGACATTTTCTAGTTTATGACCAAGTCCAAAATAGCTCACAAGTAAGCCTAAAATACCATGCAAAAATAGGCCTAAAAGAGAGTTAAAGAGGCAAGTGATAGTAGGAGACCTCAAACAGCAAAAGGTCCTTAATAAAACATGAAAATGAGCTCAAAATATGACTATTTACAGTTTGGGTTGGAGCCCAACAATGCTTTCAATTAAGGCTCGGGGGCCAAAACGCGCAGCTCGGGGCCCCAAAAACTGACTGTTAGGCACCGGAAGTGGTGTTCGACCACGAAGTCGATCTCTCGGACCACAGTGTCCCTCAAAATGGAGGAAATAAGGTATGTGCCAAAAATCGGAGCAAACGGAGGTGGTTAAGCGGTCCCGAACCGAGGCACACCAGCCGGCTCAAAAACCTAAACCGGCTCCAACAGGAAAAATGGCCTCGACCATTTAAACGTAGCCTACGGCCACGAGAGATGATCTACGAGACCTCTCCTCCTTCGGGAAGAGAAAGCAGAGAAAACGGAGCTGGTTCGCAAACCGAGGCAAAGCACAAAAGAGTCCTAAGTCCGGAGGCAAGGCTCGGCGGGACTCATAACCTCGAAACGAGCACAGTATGCAACATCACCAAGCGCTCAATCGGTGACATCTGAGTCTTAAGGTCGGTCAAAAATGGGGTGTCTGCACTATGTAATTTATTGTTTGTTTTATCGAATAAAAAACATCCTATTACAAATATTTTATTACGATGCGTATTCGGCATGTATGTGTTTCATTTTATTTTGTTTGAATGAATGTATAAACGTTGGCCGGCAGGATCAATCCTTACTGGATAGCCATTTATTCCTGAATGAGGCTATTGTAACCTGAGGAAGCCGAAAGCCAGTGGGTAGAGTGGCTGCGGCAAATTCAACTCGGCTCAGGGCCTAGATTTTTGGCCAGTGCACGTGCTTCAAAAAATCGTTTGGATAACTACGCCGGGCGAATGTCAACCGACATTTTTCTCATGGAATTTAGTGTTAGCGAAATCACCTCGGGATTGAGGCCTCGAGATTGCTGCCCGTATTGAAAATAAAAGGAGTGGGTGCTTTGCGCAAATAAACAATCGCTTATGTGAGGTTGGATAAGTGGGGATGTTAGTTAGAGGCTAGAGTTCAGCCGAACTTGGTGTTGCCATGGAGTGCGACAGAGGATCCATCCTTATGGGAAGTAGGGCGTCCAAAAGTTGGCATAAATCTTCAAGTCGTCAAAGCAGATCACCCCGAAAGGAAAGGCAATGACCGTTGGGTTTGTGCCTCCTTGTCCTGGATCTTTGCCTTGACACTGTCAATAGTATCAAGGGAGGACTTGGGCACAGTTGGCTCAAGGCATTGCAAACCGCGGAGGACTTCCAGGTGACGGGAGTTGATTCGGCGCTGCCGCTTTACCAATGCGTCTTCTTCCTTTTTTAGCTTTTGAGATTGGAAATGGGTATTGTAATGCTCAAATGCAAGTTGCGTTTATGTAACAACTGTCTGATTAAATAAAAATTGTAATGCTCAAATGCGGGTTGCGTTTATGTAACAATTGTTTGATCGAATAAAAAGCTTTATTTCAAACATTTGTGTCTTATTCTGAATTTTTGATATGCTTAGTTAAGGACCTTATTTGCGTCTTGCTCTGAATTTTTTATATGCTGAGTCAAGCACCTTATTTCTGATGTTAGCGAGTTTTGTTTTGTTCGTGCCAAAGGGTATTCCGAATCCGGAGGCTTAATCGGCTCTGAGGTGACATGCACCGAAGGGGCTCCGAATCCGGAGACTTTAATCGGTCCTAAGGTGTCATGCACCGAAGGGGGCTCCGAATCCGGAGACTTAATGTGGCCAATCGTGATATCCACGAAGGGCGCTCCGAATCTGGGGGCTTAATCGGCCCTAAGGTGTCATGCACCGAAGGGGGCTCCAAATCCGAAGACTTAATGTGGCCAATCGTGATATCCACGAAGGGCGCTCCGAATCCAGAGGCTTAATTGGCCCTAAGGTGTCATGCACCGAAGGGGACTCCGAATCCGGAGACTTAATCGACCCTAAGGTGTCATGCACCGAAGGGGGCTCTGAATCTAGAGGCTTAATCGACCCTAAGGTGTCATGCACTGAAGGGGCTCCGAATCTGGAGACTTTAATCGGCCCTAAGGCGTCATGCATTGAAGGGGACTCCTAATCCGAAGACTTAATGTGGCCAATCGTGATATCCATGAAGGGCGCTCCGAATCTGGAGGCTTAATCGGCCTAAGGTGTCATGCACCGAAGGGGCTCCGAATCCGGAGACTTTAATCGGCCCTAAGGTGTCATGCATTGAAGGGGGCTCCGAATCCAGAGACTTAATGTAGCCAATCGTGATATCCACGAAGGGCGCTCCGAATCCGGAGGCTTAATCGGCCCTGAGGTGTCATACACCGAAGGGGCTCTGAATCCGGAGACTTTAATCGGCCCTAAGGTGTCATGCACCGAAGGGGGCTCCGAATTCGAAGACTTAATGTGGCCAATCGTGATATCCATGAAGGGCGCTCCAAATCCGAAGGCTTAATCGGCCCTAAGTTGTCATGCACCGAAGGGCACTCCAAAGGGGTTTCATGGGGAATCGCTATTATGACGAAGCGTCACAATGGGGTTTGTGAAATGAATTGAGCGACGTAAAAATGGTTTGCATTGCGAGTGAAATATATACAAGTATCAAAGCCCACGTCGAATTCGGTGATAGGGTTTTCATAAAATCTCTGCTTGTGCGATTGGGGAGCCACGGATCTCTTCAATGCCATGGGTCGGAAACGCAAGCTGATGATAAGTGCTTGGAACGGCCTTCATAATATGTATCCAGGTTCGCCCCATGATGACATTATACGGCGAAGGGAGCTTTACGACTAGGAATTCTACTTCGACCGTTCTGAAGCCCGCTCGAACAGGTAGTATTGTCGGAGCTTCTTTGGGCCATTCAGTCGGAATACGTTGCTTCTGGGGGATTAGATGCGATTGAATTGTGTGCACGATTGGGGGTGCAGGCAAGCTGTAGATCACATGGATCACGCCAAGTAGAGGAGAGTCCTGCCTCAAGGCTAGTGCCTTGGTTGGCTTTCCTTTTCTCACATACTGTTGCAGTCGGCCATCTTGCACCAGTTCTTCCAGGTGATCTTTTAATGCGTAGCAACTCTCTGTTTCATGGCTGTGATCTTTGTGATATTCGCACCACCTATCCCTTTTTCGTGTGTTGGGCGGCCCCACCATCTTTGATGGCCATTTGAAGAATGGAAGGTGTTGGACTTTGGTCATTATTGCAGCGATTGGTTCTGACAACTCCGTGTACTTCTTGTCGGCATGCCTCGAACGCTTGCTGTCAACTTGCAGTTGCTCATTAGTCCGGTGGGAGCATTGATCGCTTGATTGGCGAGTATCCCGCTTTTTGTCTCATTTAGCGCGTTGCCGAGGCTCTGGGCTAGGAGGTGGCACGGAACTTATTGGTTAAACAATTTCAGGAGGGGTCGTTTTGTTGGACATTTGGCCGGCTTTTATTCTCAAGGCATCATCTTCCACTTTGCAATACTCCTCAACTTTCTTCATCAACACCTAGACTGTTTTGGGGGGTCTTCGGGTCAAGGAACTGCGAAGAGGACTGTCAGGATGTAGTCCCATTTTGAAGGCGGTGATGGCCATGGAGTCGTTGCAAGTATCGTCGACAAGGTTGAAGCACTCCCAATAGCGCGCCGAATACGCTCTGAGCATTTCGCCTGACTGAATCTGCATAGCCTAGAGAGAGTTGGCCTGTTTCGGTTGTACCTCGTTGGTGATGAACCTGGCCCTAAAGGATTTCTGTAATTGATGGAAGCTTTTGATGGAGGCCGGCTCCAACTTGTAATACCACCTGACAGTTGATGGCCCCAGGCTGCTGGGGAATATTCGGCACATGAGGGCTTCATTGTCTGCATGCAATGTCATGGCCTGCTTGTAGTGACGGATATGATCAATGGGGTCTAATTTTCCATCGTAAAGAGTGAATGACGGAGCTTTGAACTTCTTGGACAGGGCCGCCCTTGCAATCTGTCAGACAAAAGGATCGTGCTGGTCCTCTTCGTCTGAACTGCTCCTCCTGCGCTTGTTCTTTGTATGTAGACTCTTTTTGGAGGAGCTGAAAGTTTCGGATCATCCCTTGTTGGTGAGCTCCGTGGGTAATGAGTTGGAGTCGCTATCGGTATCCTTTGGTCGGGCTCGAGGTCGTTGTCCACCGGCCCTTGGAGGTCGTTCGGGATCTTGGCGCATGGCTTCTCTCGATTTTGCGACTTCGAGGGCCAAATCTTGACGGAGACATTCATTTTCAGCGATCAAGTTTTCCAGCCATTGTTCATTCTGCTTTGCTTGTTCCATGATCGCCTGCATTGTCTCTTGCGTTGAAGTCATTGGTGAATCGAAGTTCAAGGCGCGTCTTGCAGCGATGGTTTCTTTTCCGAGCATATTTGCTGGAGTAAGGTCATCTCCCTGTGCAATCTCGTCAATGGCTACCGGAGGATCTTCAGTCACGCCTGCCATGGATGTATTTGAGTATTCTCACAGACGGCGCCAATTGTGGAGAAGTGGTTTGGAAATACTCTTCAGATCCTGGGAGACACTAGTGATCCTCAGCTAGTCACCTAAAAAGATACAAACCCTCCAGTCAGGGATGCCAGAATTAGCACTCCAACAGACAAGTTAGTTCAGGCCCTCAGGATAGCTTGTTTACTAAGTTAAGTGAAGTGATTCTTACATACCTTTCTATACCCGTTGTTCCTGTATTTATACTCGTTCCTTCCAATCCTCAAGGCCAGGGCCTGCTTTTTAATCATTGTCCTTTCTTTTATTCGGCCCTAAGGACTTACACTTATTCAACATATATATCATATTTGGCTTCCCACTCTCATAGGATACAGCCGATTAACATCAGTCTTCTAATGGTACGCACCTTCTGATTTTTCAATATATTCGGCCCCCACATTGTCCATTGGTGAGTATCCTCTAAGGTGAAGGAAGTGTCAACCAAGGGATAGTGTAAGGCAAAAGAGAGATCATTCCTTTGATAATGAACCCTCAAAGAGGATTAAATCATTGAGCATGACCTCAATCTCAAGCTCAAAGGATCCTAAGTTTGAAACAAGCCTCAAAAGCAAATGAAAGAGTGAAGCAAAAAAGGCAGGTTGCGGAGATTTAGGTGCTAAAATTGAGTGATAAAAGCACTAAAAACATGCAGCTAAGTCACACCAATGATGTTTAAAGCCTTAAAACAAGAAGCTAGTGAAAGGATTTACACTACAACCACACAAAACAAAGTTCAAATGAACCAAACAGTCCAAAACATAGCTAAAGCAGGCTATTTCAGAGACTAAAACATGCTGGACTTAAGCTAAGTTAAGCTAGAAAAACATGCAAACATATAAGGCTAACTAAGCATGCAAACATATAAGGCTAACTAAGCATGCAAACAAGACACAAAGAGGAGAGGCTAACCCCTCCAATTTTTGAATTCAAAATGAGATTTTTGCCACTGAAAAACTTTTGAAATTCAGTGGTTAAAAGGCCCAAAAAGGTTGGTTTGAAAGTGATGGATAAAGGCACAAAAGATTTATAAACTAAGAAACAAGAAGGGTGAACCACCCCTAAGTAAAAAAGGGCTCAAGCCACCATTTTTAAGCCACAAAATAAAGATTTTTATAGTTCAAAACCAGGCCCAAAAACAATTGAAAAAGATAGAAAAACAAGTATTGAAAATAAGATAACAAGACTAGTATTCTACCTCTTGAAGCAAAGAACACTTCAGGCACAAGTTCAAGCCAAAAACACCTTCAAGAGCTCCAAGAAGGCCCTAAGGAACCTCAGCTCAAAGGTGAGAGGATTTGGTTTAGGAGAAGTAGGCAAAAGTGTAGAGAAACTAGGAAAACACACACAATTTTGCAAGAGAGAGAGAGAAATCTAGAGAGAGAAAAAAATTTTATGTCTCAAATTTTTCTAACCCCCACATATGAGAGAGAGGGGTCCTATATATAGAAAATAGAGATTTCCCTCATAAACATCCAGCCACATACGTATAGGAAGATGCATGAATCTGTACAAACAGCTGGCACAAAATATCACAAAATATCTGCAGCATTCAATGGTGGCCGGCCGGCCATCAGTGGTGGTCGACGAGGCTTCATTAATGGCAGGCAATGCACATCAATGGCCGGCAAAGGAGAAATGATGGCCGGCAGCCTCCAAGGATGGCCGGTAGGCCATCAGGAACTTCAGGCTGAAAAGACCCAGGCATGGTCCAAAGATGAGACAAAATGGTTGCAGGGTTTGAAATGCTCAAAGCTGTGGCATTTCGCTACAGACTTCAAGCGTTCGGCAATCAAACAGACTCATCATCGAATGTACCTGCAAGAACATCCAAGTCTTAAAGGGCCGTCAAAAATAGGGTGTCTACAATGTGTTGTGTGAATTGAAAGTAATTGAGTTGTAGTCTCGGTTCGATTATTGTGAAATAATGAAATTGACTCATTAATTGAGAAAGATAAGTAATGAAAATATGAAGTGAAAGTAAGCGGATTAAGACTTGAAATTGATATCTCATGAGTATATAAAGTTGTGAAAATTTTTATCACATGCATTGTTTATGCACTTGTACTTATACCTTTACTAAGTTTCATATACTATGTAAGATGATTTCTACCAGGCTGTGGCTCACTCTATTTGGGAATAACATTTTTAGGTAATGATGGCATGCCTCCACCAAGGCAATAGCATTGGAAGGACCTTTGGGAAGCAATAGCTTCATGTTTTGTTTATTTTGTATAGCCTAGGGATAATTTTGTATTGAGCGAAGCTCATTTTGTTGTAACCAAGTCAAAACTTGGAAAGGGGTAAGCCAATAAGGCATTTACTTCTGTCAAACTCTTTTGTAATCATTGATTTCATGTAATGAAAGGACTATTTACCCTAATTCATGTGATTATTGATGTATGTCTTGGGATGTATCTATTGTGTATTTTGGGGGCGTTACATTTAGTTGGACAATAGTTGGTTTGTATGGACTTTGACATTTAAAGTTATTTACTTTTTGTATACAAATGCAAATTGTTGAATGATTGATAGTATATGTATCATTTTGTTTATATATGTATTATAGGTTGCATGGAATATAGATAGGTTGTGGAGAAATTATAATTTTGTGATAAAACATAATATCATATTTTTGGCGACTAAACAATTAGTAGTTAAAAAGAAATTGGGAAAATAATTTGGGCAACTAAAAGTTTTGTAGCCAAAATAAATAAATAAATAAAACATTTGGCGACTAAAAGTTTTGTAGCCAAAAGAAAAGCAAACATTTGGTGACTAAAAGTTTTGTAGCCAGAACAAAATCAAACATTTGGCGACTAAAATATTTCGTGGCTAAAAACAAAAGCTGAAGAATAAACACTTTTGCCAACTAAAAATTTAGCAGCCAAAAATGTAGGACTTTAGGCAACTAAATGTTTAGTAGCTATGGGGGCTGAGTATTAGGGGATGCAAAGAGGCCGAATAAGTGAACTTAGAAAATCGAGATATATACATTGTATTCGGCCCTGTTTTATACAAATTCAAAAGTATCCTAATCGGCCACATAACCAGTTGAGCGAGGAGCTGAGTGAAGAGTGGTTTGCAACAAAAGGAGCCGAGTAAATAGTTACACGGTTGATGAAAGGTGGGCCCAATTTTGAGGCTCAAAAAAAGATATAAATATAAGAACATCAACCAAAGAGAGGTATGTGAGAACAAGTCAGTATAACTTAAGACATAAGTAACCAAGAGAGTGGATACTGACTCATCCATTGGAGTGCTAATTCTGGCACTCCCGACCGGAGTGTTCATTCTTTTTCAGGTGATTAGCAGAGAATCACGAGTGCCCTCCAGGATCTGAAGAGTATTTCCGAACCACTTCTCCACAATTGGCGCCATTTGTGGGAATACTCAAGCACATCCATGGCAGACGTGACGGAAGATCCTCTGATAGTCGCTAGCGACCCTACGCCACAAGATAAAACCACTCTAAGCAACATGCTTGGGCCAAAGAATATTACTGCAAGAAGGGTCTTGAACATCGATTCACCCTCGACATCAGCACATGAGACAATGCAAGCGATTATGGAGCAAGCAAAGAAAAACAAACAGAGGTTGGAAAACATGATGGCTGAGAACGAGTGCCTTTGACAAGATTTGGCCTTGGAGGTGGCAAAATCCCAATAAGCCGCGCGCCAAGACCCAGGACAACCTTTGAGAAAGGACAGTCGACGATCTTGAATTCGGAGACATGATAGTGGCAGTGGCTCTGACTCATCATCCCCAGAATCTACAAAAAAGGGACGAGTCGACATCTCCAGTTCTTCAGAGGGAAGTCCGCGTGCACGGAAAAAGTGAAGAAGAAATGATTCAGATGAAGAGGATCAACATGACCCCTTTGTACGATGGATTGCAAGGGCAGTGCTACCCAAAAAGTTCAAAGCACCGTCATTCACCTTGTATGATGGTAAATCAGACCCCACCGATCACATTCGCCACTACAAGCAAGCCATGACGCTTCATGCAGACGACGAGGCCCTCATGTGTCGAATATTTCCCAGTAGTTTGGGACCACTGGCTATCAGGTGGTATTATAAACTGGAGTCGGCATCGATCAAGAGCTTCCACCAACTCCAAAAATCCTTTAGGGCAAGGTTCATCACTAATGAGGTCCAGCCAAAGCAAGCCGATTCTCTGTAGGCAATACAAATTCAACCAGGGGAAACCCTTCGTGCATATTCGGCGCGGTACTGGGAATGTTTTAATCTAGTAGATGATGCCTGCAATGACTCCATGGCCATTACCGCCTTCAAGATGGGGTTACATCCAGACAGTGCCCTCCACAGCTCTTTGACCAGACGTCCCCCCAAAACAGTCTGGTCATTGATGAAAAAAGTTAAGGAATACTGCAAAGTAGAAGACGATGCCCTATGCCACTAAGTCGAAGCCGGGGCACAATGCCACTAAGTCGACCCCACTTGAAATCGTGCAGCCGATAAATGCTGTACCACCATGGAGCCTTGAATCACAGAATCGGTCTAAACGAGATAGAAGATGGGATTCGCGCCGATCAAATAACCAATGTCCACACCAAGCTAATGAGCAGCTTCAAGTGGATAGCAAGCGCGCAAGGCGCGCCAACAAGAAATACACGGAATTATCGGAGCCGATCAGTATGGTTATGGCTAAGGTTCAACACTTGCCATTCTTTAAATGGCCGTCTAAAATGGTGGGACCTCCTAACACGAGGAGACGGGATAAGCGGTACAAATATCACAAGGACCACGGTCATGACACCGACAGTTGTTACACGTTGAAGGATCATCTCGAGGAATTGGTACAAGACGGTCAGCTTAAGCAATACGCCCGAAAGGACGACTCAACCAAAATAGTTGCTTTGCGGCAGGAGTCACCACCTCATGGTGTAATTCACATGATATATAGCTTACCGACGACTTCTGCGGTGCATACAATTCAGTCACATCCTAATCTCCAAAAGCAAATCACACCGGCGAAACGCCCCCATGAAGCTACGAGTATTTCTTTCGATGATTCCGATATGGTCGGCGTAACACTCCCCTACATTGATCCCTTGGTAATCGAACTACGGGTAAACAGATTCACCGTTGAACGGGTTCTCATTGACCAGGGGAGTACTTTGGAAGTTATGTACTACAAGACCTTTATCAAACTCGGCTTCACTGAGTTGGACCTATCTCCAGCCCATTATCCGCTATTCGGCTTCAACCCCAATCCAGAATACCCGTTGGGCAAAATCACACTACCAGTTCGAGCGGGCTCCCGATCAGTGGATGTGGAGTTTTTGGTTGTCAAGCTTCCTTCGCCATATAATCTCATCATGGAACGAACTTGGCTGCATACCATGCAGGCCGTGCCGAGCACCTATCATCAACTGCTCCACTTCCCGACTAAACGCGGCATTGAACAAATTCGAGGTTCCTAGAAATCGGCACAAGCTTGTTATCTCCTTGCCGCAAAGATGCCAAGAGAACTGGAAGTGAATTCTATTGAGGTGTCGGATCGCGAGAGCCTCGACGATGTTGGACAGCTCCCAAGTGAAAAGGCCACGGAAGCCCTGGATCGAGTTGAAAGTGATGGGAGTCCTGACAGGTTCTTCATGGTCGGTGCCTCCGTGAATAAAGTCGACAAAAAACAACTAATTACCTTCTTACTCAGCAACCTTGACGTATTTGCATGGTCGCTGTATGAGATGCTGGGGGTGGATCCATCTGTTTCTCAGCACCGTTTAAATGTTGACCCCAAATGCAAGCCAATTATTTAGAAAAGCTGGCAGTTAGCCGTAGAACACACTGCTGTCGTCATTGAAGAAGTTGACCGATTGCTTGATGCCGGGGCAATCCAGGAAGTCACCTATCCAACATGGCTATCGAATACTGTGGTTGTAAAGAAGAAAAATGGGACTTGGCGTGTTTGTGTGGATTTCACGGATTTAAATAAAGCTTGTCCCAAGGATTGTTTTCCCCTCCCCAGAATAGACCAACTCGTGGAGGCCACAGCACGTCATCAACGTATGAGCTTCCTCAATGCCTACAAAGGCTATCATCAAATTTCCATGCATCCGAAAGACCAAGACAAAACCGCATTCCTCACCCTAAGAGGAACCTATTGCTATAAGGTTATGCCTTTTGGGCTGAAGAATGCAGGGGTAACTTACCAAAGACTAGTCACTGCCATGTTCAAGGAGCAACTCAGCCGAACGATGGAAGTATACATTGATGATATGGTGGTGAAGTCCAAAGAAGAGCAAACTCATCTAGCCAATCTGGAAGAAACATTTGGCATTTTACGCAAGTACAAAATGAAGCTGAACGCTTCCAAGTGTGCATTCAGCATAGAATCCGGCAAATTCCTTGGCTACATTGTTAACCACCACGGAATTGATGCCAACCCGAGGCAAATTATAGCAATTCTAGAACTCGGCTCTCCTCGGTCGACCAAAGAGGTTCAGAGGCTGATGGGAATGGCCACCGTGCTCAACAGATTCATCAGTCGTTCCACAGATCGCTGCCGGTAATTTTTTCACACCCATCGACAGGGTAAAGCTTTTGAATGGACCCCTGACTGCCAAGCCACTTTGGAAGGTTTGAAGACTTACCTCTGGTCAGTTTCGCTCTAGACAACACCTTCAGCGGGTGATCCGCTCATTTTATATCTGGCAGTTTCCGACCGGGCCGTCAGTGTCGTACTATTAAAAGAAGAACTTGGAGAGCAACGACCAGCTTATTACGTGAGCAAAGCAATGGTTGATGCCGAAACACGCTACCTTCCGTTGGAAAAGCTCGTCCTGGCCCTCGTCATGGTAGTAAGAAACTGATGCATTACTTTCAGGGGCATACCATTGGGGTACTAACGAACTACCCCCTCCGATCAGTACTTCATAATGCAGAAGCATCAGGACACGTTTCAAAATGGGCTCTGGAACTCGGCCAGTATGATATCCAGTTCTTACCTAAAACCTCAATCAAGGGGCAAGTGCTCGCCGATTTTGTTGCCAAATTCATCGGGTGTCTTGCCGAATTTAAGTCCGATCAAATTCAACCTAAGCCAAATTAAAGGATATACGTTGGGGACATTTGGCAACTATACTGTGATGGGTCATCCAACCAATGTGGCAGTGGGGCTGGCGTTGTGATCATGGCTCCTAACGGGGCAATAATCGAGCAGGTAGTCAAACTCGGCTTTGAAGCATCGAACAATGAGGCCGAATATAAAGCACTACTAACCGGCTTACAGAATGCACATCTCTTGGGTGCTCGGTGTCTTCTTATATTTTGCAACTCAAAGCTAGTCATCAATCAGTTAAAGGGTGAATACGCGGCCAAAAACGACCAAATGGCAGCTTACATGAAAACGGCGAGTTCCTTGCTAGCAAAATTCGACCATCATGAATTGAACCAAATAACCCGAGATCAGAACAAGCATGCAGACGCCCTGGCTTGCCTAGCCTCTGCCATCAACTCAAAGATTAAATGGACAATTGGTCGAGCATTGGCCCTTAGGCGTCGGTGCAGATCAGTGCCATAGAATCAGGTCTGAGTTGGATGGACCCTATTGCTTCATTCCTATCTTCCGAACAGCTCCCGATGGATAAGAAAGGAGCACACAAGCTGCAAAACAAAGCCCTACGATATTACTTGGATCCGCAAGGAAAGCTCTACAAGAAATCCCTTTCTGGTCCATACCTAGAATGCATTCACTCGAACAAAGTCGAGGAACTCCTGACTGAAATACATGAAGGTAGTTGTGGTACCCATTCTGGCAGATGCACTTTGGCTCATCGAGCTGTGACACAGGGGTGTTATTGGCCGACAATGAGAGCCGATGCCGAGTGTTATGTCAAGAAATGCGAACAGTGCTAGAAGTTCTCTCCTTTGACCCATTTGCCTGCTGAAGAGTTAAGTTCCATAACCAGTCCTTGGCCGTTCGCCAAATAGGGACTTGATATTGTCGAACCATTACCTCGAGCCCCAGACAACAAGCAAGTTTTGATTGTCGCAACAGATTACTTCACGAAATGGGTCGAAGCGGAGGCACTAATGCACATTTGAGATACTGATGTGAAGCGTTTTGTATGGAGGAATATCATAACACGATTCGGCATTCCAAGAGCACTTATTTCGGACAATGGCACCCAGTTTGATTGTGGCGTCTACCGAGAATTGTGCGGCAAGTATGGTATTCGGCCCTATTTCTCCACCCCGGCGTATCCACAGAGCAATAGTCAAGCTGAAGCCTCCAACAAAGTCATTTTGGATGGCATCAAGAAACGGCTGGAGAAAGCTAAAGAAAAGTGGGTTGAAGAGCTCCCTAGTGTATTATAGGCCCATCACACTACACCAAGGCGATCGACTGGAGATACGCCGTTCGCCCTGTGCTTTGGGACTCAAGCAATTATCCCACTGGAGATCGGCCTACCCACTCTGAAAACAAAGGTCTTTGACTTGGGCCATAACAACATGATACTAGCTTTGGACCTAACTTTGATTGAAGAACGACGAGATCGAGTCCTCGCATCTATGGCACAATATCAGTAGCAGCTAGCTAAGTCATACAATCAATGTGTGCATCAGCGACGTTATATACGCGGAGAACTGGTTTTGAAGAAAGTTCTTCCCGCTACTAAGAACCCCGCCGACAGAAAGCTAGGTCCCAACTGGGACGGCCCATATCAGATTGAGCCAATCGTCGGCACAAGGGCATATCGGCTCAACGACATGTATGTGAGGAGTCTTCCACGCCCTTGGAATTCCACACATTTGTATAAATTCTATCATTAACTCGACTTGTGGGGCATGATATTTGTTTTGAATGTTCGCCGTGTACAAATTTTATTTTTGTAATACAAAGTCTCTTATTTCCTCACTAAAACTCAGCTTATTAAAATGCCTTCCTATTAACTCTCTGAATTCGGAGCCCCATCAGTGCAGGACACTTTTGGGCTGATTAAGCCTCCAGATTCAGAGCGCCCTTCGTGGCTATCACGATTGGCCAAGATATAAGTCTCCAAATTCGAAGCCCCATCAGTGCACGACGCTTTTGGGCCGATTAAGCCTCCAGATTCAGAGCACCCTTCGTGGATATCTCGATTGGCCAAGATATAAGTCTCCGAATTCTAAGCCCCATCAGTGCAGGACACTTTTGGGCCGATTAAGCCTCTGGATTCAGAGCACCCTTTGTGAATATCATGATTGGCCAAGATATAAGTCTCCGAATTCGGAGCCCCATCAATGCACGACGCTTTTGGGCCGATTAAGCCTCCAGATTCGGAGCGCCATTCGTAGATATCTCGATTGGCCAAGATATAAGTCTCCGAATTCTAAGCCCCATCAGTGCAAGACATTTTTGGGCCGATTAAGCCTCCGGATTCAGAGCGCCCTTCATGGATATCACAATTGGCCAAGATATAAGTCTCCGAATTTGGAGCCCCATCAGTGCACGACACTTTTGGACCGATTAAGCCTCCGGATTCGGAGCGCCCTTCGTGGATATCACGATTGGCCAATGTATAAGTCTCTGAATTTGGAGCCCCATCAGTGAACACTTTTGGGCCGATTAAGTCTCCGAATTCGGAGCCCCGTCAATGCACGACGCTTTTGGGCCGATTAAGCCTCCGGATTCGGAGCGCCCTTTGTGGATATCACGATTGGCCAAGTTTCTGAATTCGGAGCCCCATCGGTGCATGACACTTTTGGGCCGATTAAGTCTCCGAATTCGAAGCCCCATCGGTGCATGACACTTTTGGGCGAATTAAGTCTCTGAATTCGGAGCCCCATTAGTACATGACACTTTTGGGCTGATTGATCCTCCAGATTCGGAGTGCCCTTCGTGGATATCACAATCGGCCAAAACAAGTGTCTGAATGAGCCTCTGGATGCAGAGACCCTTCGTCGAAATCACGATTGGCCGAGACAAGACGCCTCGGAACTCGGCGTTTCTTCCATTTGTATTACTGTTAACAAGCATAGACGCAATAGATGAAAAATGATAAATAGCAGAAACAACATTCTAGCATTTAAAATGATACGTTTTATTAAGTTGATCGAGATTACATAATTTACATTCAACTTGCGTTAAAAACGCTACAATAGATTCATCTTTATTCGGCGTCACCTTCGTCGTCGCTCTTCTCGACTTCGAAGGCCGCAAAAGAAAATGATGACTCTGGTATAATGGCGACGTCGAATCAACGCCTGCTACCCGGAGAGACTCTACGGCCTGGAGAGCCTTGATCCACCCGTGCTTAAATCCACGATTTTCACATCGATAAACCTCATCGGTGAGCTTTTCCTTGGTCTTATCTATCCCGACTTTTCGGTCATCGTGGAAGCCTTGTTCATAGCCCTTGGACCTTGCAGTCTCTACTGCAAACATGCTTGCCGTATCTCGATCAGCAATCACATGACTTACAGCCATTGGGTCACCCTTTTCTCCACGACCGGGTTAGATTGGCCAGCCGCACGCGGCTCGGCAGTTTTGGCCTTTTTTAGCTCACACTCAGCCTTCTCCACGCGAGCTTCCAAATTCTGAATTCGTTCATTCTTCTGCTCAATCTCCCGCAGCACGGCACGTAGACGCATGCCAATTTCGTAAGCGGTATACAGTCCTTTAACCGCTCCATGGATGCCCTCCCGAAACACTTCGAAATCCTGTCGACCTACCATCAACTGCTGGACTTCTAGTGGAAAAATCTGTCGAGCGAACTCGACTGCCACACATGGGTCGTGAACAATTGAATCCGTTTCTGTCATCGGTTTATTCCCACAAAAATCGCAAAACTCAACGGTCGCGGTGTCGCCTCAGATTCACCTCTCGGTCGCAGTCGAGGGGAGTTGCCCCACTGTTGTTTTTCCCTTCTAGGTGATTTACTTCGACGACGCGGGGACTGACGTTTTTCCTGCTCCCTCGACGTCCTACTTCCCATGCACTTAGGTTCACCACTTCGATTCATTTCTGTATCCAGCTTAGCTAATGTCCTCCCTTCTCCTCTGCTGTTGAAGAATAGTTTATTTGACATTCGCACTTATCTAGAATAGTCTATTTGACATTCGCCTTCCTCAACAGACTGGTTTAAATTGAGCCTGAACACACTAATGGGACTTATGAGCGCGAGGCACTCACCCATTTATTCCTAATGGGTGCAGTGCCCCCGAGGCGATCTCATTAATGCTAAACTTCAAGCCCGGCGCCGATCTACTCATGCCACAACCAATCCATGAACTAATAGTATTTGGCGTTCCAGTTCATACATTGGCTGGGGCAAAGGCAGATTTAGTAATCTAATCGGCCAAATATCTAAGCCTGCACCGATCTACTCGTGCCACAGCCGATCCATGAACTGATAGTATTCGGCATTCCAGTTCACACATTGGCTGGGGCAAGGGCAGATTTAGTAATCTAATCGGCCAAATATCTAAGCATGCGCCGATCTACTCATGCCACAACCGATCCATGAACTGATAGTATTCCGTGTTCTAGTTCATACATTGGCTGGGGCAAGGGTAGATTTATTAATCTAATCGGCCAAATATCTAAGCCTGCACCGATCTACTCGTGCCACAGCCAATCCATGAACTGATAGTATTCAGCATTCCAGATTCATCCAGTGGCTAGGGCAAGGGCAGATTCATGAATCTAATCGGCCAGACGATGAGGCCCTGAGCCGATTCACTTGTTCGGAAAAATCGAAAGACGGATAAGTTACTAAATTGCTAAGATACTGTTATCTAATCGGCATGTCATGCCCCAAACCCGCCTCTAAAAGTTTGGGCATGACCACTTTAGAAACGGACACTTAACTCGATGTACATAAGATATGGGGCCTGAACGGAAGCATTAGTAATATAAAATAACATAAAACAATATCCATTGAGCTACCCCTACCATGCCAGGATCATAAACATTGCATTAGGTAAATAATTTACAGGAAACATACACCTGAGCTTTAGTTACATACATACACCTACATAGATCCAACCCCATAATTGGGTGTATAATAAAAGCATTACTAAGGAAGGGGTTATACATATTTTAATCTAAAGCAGGCAATTAGAACACAAAGCCAAAAGCTTGGCAAAACTCCACAAAATGAATAGCTTCTCTAAGTGACTGAACACACTGCGGTTGACAAAAGAAGTACGAATGCCATGGATTAAGATTGACCTTCCAGGTTGAGTGCCTACAGAAACTGACATAACATAAAGTGAGCCAAGCACAGTGAGTAATAGTACATAAATAATCCAATGGTTAACTTGAATCACAAGATATGTAAAGGCAGAAAACTTATAGTTAAACTCATCCTATAATTGTTTTCAGAACGGCCATAGGCCCAGTCTTTAAACAGAATGGTTTTAAACCCTTGAAGAGAGTGGCATTGAGCCCTTAAACAGAGTGGCATTAAGCCCTTAAACAGAGTGGCATTAAGCCCAGAATGCAAAACGGCCTTAGCCCTATTCGTGCATGTATGAACCCGGATTCTAGAGGTGACTCACACTGTAGCACTTAGTTCCACACAGCACTTTGTTTCATACCAGAAAATACATATTGGCCTCAGGCCTAACAGATCACACTGAATGGCCTCTGGCCTAACAGATCATATAGATTGGCCATAGGCCCAGGTTGGCTTTAAGCCCAGTTCATGTATGTATGGACTCAAGATGTGTCTCGCACGGATTCTAGAAGTGACTCGCATTGCAGCACTTAGTTCCGTACAGCACTTTGTTCCATACCAGAAATCATTAGGTCTTAAAGACCGAACAATCCATATCATGTCATAACATAGCATAACCGGAACGGATATACAGAAACAGAATAATCTCAGTTTCCTAAGAATACCATTATACAGTAGTGCACATAAGTTTCTCATGGTTTAGTTGCAGATTAACACAGTTGTCTCGCTTATAACAAAATAAGAATAGTAACTATTACAGAGAGCACATAATAATGTTAAACCTTTGCATTCATATCGTAGGTTCTGAATGACCTCAGGTCCATATGTAACACAACAGAATTATTTCATATTCGTACGGATACGCATAGCTTTTCCAATTATTCTGATTCTGCGGAGATATCCATACTCGATGACTTATAACTGAATGGCCTTAGGCCCATTAGTGGCAAAACAGTATGCTCTCATATTTACACTGAAACCGTTATTCAAAAATGAACATAAGTTCCCTTTATTCCTTAAGAAATGACGTAATTTACTAACGGAGAATAGAATGTAAATATTAACTATTAATCAGAATCATACAGAGGTATACACATTTCTTTAATCGTTCATATACGTTAACATAGTTAACCTGCAATTAACAGAGTGCTAATGGTAATTGTTAGTTGTAAGTAAAGCGTACTACGGCAGTACTACTACTCATAGTGTTGTAGCGAAGTGCTTGCTCCTCCCAGGTTATGACCTACACACAGGCACAACTTATACATTAATTCTTTTTCCTTATTAATTCATTTTTAGACTCATTTCACTTCGCATGAATTTACAGATATCCTAAGGACATCAAATACAGATTTAAAAAATACCAGAGGACCAAGCACGCAAAACAGAGCGAACAAAGTTTTGCACATAGGCGACGCGTCTTGACTATGAGCCCGTCGTGACGGCGGTTGGTCCGCACATGCGGCGATGAAACTGCCGCGTGCCTTTCTGCAAAAGCCAAAACCCAGAATTTTCCCATTTCCCGCACGTGCGGCCATGACTCCCGCACGTGCAGCGATTCCCCTGTGAGGGCAGTTTGAAATTCAAGCATGATCCCATTTTTGGTGAGTATTTTCAAGGCTCAAAATAAACTCATTAATTACTAAAACATGGTTCAAAAATCATATATAAAAACATTTCAACCATATATCAATTTCATTATGAATTGATTCTTCAATTCCTTGCAAATCATAAACATAAATTAAACACTTTGAATCTCTTCCATATAGTTCCCAAATATATATACAATCATCCAAATCCATAAATAAGTTCAAATATGTAAGGATGAGAAATAGAATGAACTTCTTCTCTATATAACTCAACTTAACCCCAAATCAATTCCATGATAACACATCTTTTTTTAATTTAACCAACACACATTCTAATTACATGATTATCCAAGAAAATCCTACTCATCTTCAAGAGATGACTTGATTCAAGTAGAATACACATACCTTGAACTTCAAACCTTACAATCCCTCTCAATTTTCCCAACATTTCTCTTGATGAAGTTCTCCTCTACCTTTCAACCCTCCTCTTCTCTAATTTTCCTCTCGGGAGATAATTGAGTTAAAGGCTCCTAAGTCAAATATCTAGGGGAGGCAATTATATATATATATATATAAAGGGAATAAAACAAAAATCAAACAGTTTAGTCATCCCAAATCAAATTTCTACAAAAACGCTTATTATTACCTAAAAATTATGCTGATCTCAGGTGCAAAATCAATTTCAGATTATCAAGCCTCTAAGGCTCTCAATTTCTGACCCAAATGTTTTAATTGTGACAGATGCTTTCCTCACCAAATAGATATAGGTTTCAAGTCATAAGACCCATGTGCTTAAACTTAATTTCTCATGACATTTACATTAAACATTTAAATGTACAGAATAAAGGACTGAAAATATACCAGAAAAATACGCGAGGGTCAGGTCATTACACGGCAAGTGTTCACGGATGTTTAATTCACTCGTATCATAATCCTATATCCTATTGGATCGATAGCTAGCAAGCACAGTAGACAACAGTTATTTTATCCACAATAGTAAAAAGCAACACTATTCATCAATAACAAAAATTGAGCACGAATAATAGCAAAGAGCAAAGGAAATTTTCAAGCAAAGGGAATTTTCATTAATAAATTGAGTACAGATGGTAGCCATTTTACACATGAAAACTACCTTAAACTAATAGAAATCTACTAAAGAAAAAGTTACAACCTTGCATCGAAGATGCCTAGCAAAAATTAAAATGTCACCCAAGTCAATCCTCAGGGTCAAACTCTAGCGGCTCAACATCCACTTGCTCGAATGAAATCGGCTAGGCCAATGTCACATTCACGGCAGCAAGGGCTTTGAGCCAGCCGTGTTTGAAGCCCCGGTTCTCGAATTTGGGGACTTCCTCCACATAGCTCTCCAAGTTGGCTTCTTGTCCAGCTTGGAACGCTTTGGAAACCTCGGAGTCGGCTTTCTCCTTCACCGCCTTCGATTCTTCCAAATCGGATTCCAACTTGGCAAACACCTCATTGGGAAAGATAAACGCAAGGAGCTATATGGCCACCTGGTTCGCCTCTCCGTCTAGGAATAGGATCTAGGCGGTCTTTGCCTTTGCTGAATTCCCAGTTACCTCGGACAACGACCATGACATCATCAACTCGCTTGCCAGAGCTGGAAAGCATAGTCACTAATTGATGGTCGATGTCCTTGGCCCTAAGGAAATAGCGCCCATGTCGGCCAGAAGACTTAGCCAAGGCATAACAATGCCAAATAGCAAGTATACCGAGATTAATCCTAAGACGACGGTTTAATTCTATAATCCCCATTATGATTCAAAAAAAGTTGACATTATGTTGGGAAGGGATTAGACCCCAATGGTGAAAGACAGCCCTAAGAAATGGGTGAAGAGTGAAACAGACTCCGCCCTCTGCAATTAATAAGAGAGGGAAGATGATTGTGCTTTCATCGGCCCTCTCCATATCAAGGGTGCTGTCTGTCACAAGTGACAGACGGACGTCATCAAGGATGGAAAAATGGCGTCGAAAGCCAGAGGCTCGATCCGTAGAAAGGAGGTCTTTCAAATGCTTTGCCATTTTCGTTAGTCTATGGAATATGCTAAACTAAAAACAAACCAGGAAAAGGGATTCGAAATAGAGAGAAAAAGACCTTACAAGAGGCGGAGAAGACAATGAGGAATAAAATGAGGTTGCAGAGGTGAGTTGGAAGGCACACCAAGAGCTTCAAGTATTCAAAAAATCTGTATGCATTGAAAAAGACTGACAAAATTTTAAATCATAATAAATGGAAGAAGCGTACGAAGGGACAGGAAGTTGTAATGATGACCGAAAAGCGTGTAAGCTTTGACATTCGCGTTGGGATGAGGTTAGACACCGAATTTCGGCTCTTACTCTTCGAGTTCGAAGCCAAACATGCCAGCTAACTGTTGTTAGTGGAGTGTTTGGGGAGCAATTGTGGGGGCCGAGTATTAGGGGATGCAAAGAGGCCGAATAAGTGAACTTAGAGAATCGAGATATATATATTGTATTTGGCCCCGTCTTATACAAATTCAGAAGTATCCTGATCGGCCACATAACCAGTTGAGCGAGGAGCCGAGTGAAGAGTGGTTTGCAACAAAAGGAGCCGAGTAAATAGTTACACGGTGGATTAAAGGTGGGCCCGATCCTGAGGCTCAAAAAAAGATATAAATAGAAGAACATCAACCAAAGAGAGGTACGTGAGAACAAGTAAGTATAACTTAAGACATAAGTAACCAAGAGAGTGGGTACTGACTCATCCGTCGGAGTGCTAGTTCTGGCACCCCCGACCAGAGTGTTCATTCTTTTTCAGGTGACTAGCAGAGAATCACGAGCGCCCTCCAGGATCTAAAGAGTATTTCCAAACCACTTCTCCACAGTAGCCAAAACAATAACTATTGCCGACTAAAATTTTAGTAGCCACAAATGTGGGACTTTAGGCCACTAAATCTTTAGTAGCTAAAAAAATTTGACTTTAGACCACTAAAATGTTAGTAGCCAAAACACAAGTATTTAGTTTAGGTGACTAATATATTTAGTAGCTAAATTTTTTTTTCGCAACTAATAACTGAAGCTCTTGGCGACAAAAAATTAATCGCCGAAAATGTGCTATTTAATTTTATTTCCAACCTTTTGGCGACTAAAAATTTAGTCGGCAATTTTTAGTCGCCAATTACCTTTCCCGAAAATTCTTCCGCGACTAATGCTGCGACCAAATAATTTAGTCGCTAAAGCCCTTCGGTGACTAAAAATTGACTTTTGGCGACTAAAAATTTAGTCCCCAAAAGTGAAAATTTTTGCAATGCAATACAATGATTATTACTGATCAATTTTTTTCTCAAAATAAAGACAATTAAATCATACAAAATATTCAATTATTCATATATTAATTTATTCGATTCCACAAACCGACGGAGAACATAACTTTCTAAAAATAATAGGTGTAATCATAAAGTGTGCATTGTAGATTCATAAATATTATTCATGGAAGATATATATACACACAATAAAATCATAATCAAACTTGAGCACAATTCCAAAATCGTAATCTATTCAAATCATGTCTCACAACTAATAATAATACACAAACAATCAAATGGCAAACATAAATTAAAAATCATTAATTTTATTTAATGAAAAATCATGATGTTCTCTAACGAGTGCTTTGATACCACATGTAAATAATTTTATAGTGTTATGTGTGAAGCCTCTGAAAAATGTATTCTCTTTAAAAACCCTAACGTTTGAATTATTTTCTTAAAACCCCTCAATTCCTTGAATTGTTTCAAATCTTGTCGGTTAGCATTTTATTTTATTTTATTTTTATCAAAACAAGAATATCCTAGCCGGATTAGGTTCCTTAGCCTAATTTAGTTTAATTCTACATAAGTAAGGTTCTAATTCATGAATTTAACTCCAAGCCCTTACTTCTTTATTTAAATTCAAAATTTACCTCAAAAACTAGTACATGTACCCTTATACTATAAGTACCATCAATCAATTGAAATCTATATATATATACATTGAGGAATGTGCCCCTAGTACCTAAATTGATTAAAAAAAAATAGCCCCATCACCCTTCCCAATGGCCGGCCACCCTAGGGAGAAGTGAGAAGCCAATTTTCAAGATTTATGATCCTAGTGTTCTAGAAAACCCAAAACCTAGTACCCTAGACTTAGGATGTTGTTTCCAATACTAGTTTCATTTCAACTAGGAATCAACTAGATGTTGCCTAATCCTATGATTAAGCTCCCTAATCACTCCTATCCCATTAGACTCCAAGCAAATCCTAACCTTTCCATCCATTTCCAACTAGTGGGCTTTTATGTCCTTTTACACCAAAAATTGCCTATAAATACCACCATCCCCTAGCTTGGCAAGCACAAACAACACACTCACACACACACATTCAGCTAGAAGAGAGGAAGAAGAGAAAGAGAGGAGTCTTGAGAGGAAGGAGAGCAAGAGAGAAGTCTTGAGAGGAAGAAGAGAGCCATCATGTTCAAAGCTTAGCAAGTAAGCCACAACACAACCTTCTCTTTCATTTTCCTTTTTCAAATACATGTTCTTAAGGGTTCTAAATAATGTTTTCAGATGTGTTATTGATGAGTTACTTGTGTTAAAAATGCTAAGAGTTGAGCATTGATTCTACCTCTCTTGTATTTTCCCCCATTTCGGCACAAAACCATCTTTTTTCATACCAATCTCTCAAACTTTCCAAAGGCACGCTTCCAAGAATATTTTCTGAGTTTAATGTATGTTAGTTAGCATGTTTTCATCACAAAAGAAACGAAAATTTTCCCTTAGTGGACCCCTTTTCTCATAAATCTTCTTGTTTTGGGCATTGTACCTTGAATCTGTTTTCGCAGCCCACTTTCAAAAATTCTAGAAATATGTATAAAATTATTATGGACCTCTATTTTATGTCAAAATTTTCCTTAAGGAGTTAGCTTTCAACTAAAATTGGTTTCATTGAAAAACAGTGAGCAGTTTGCAAGAAAATCAAATTTTCGTAACGATCGACAAATCTGGACAACGCTGGAATGTTTTCTAAATAACTTAAAATCTAGAAAAGCTATCCCATTTCTGAAATATGTTCTAGAAACTAGATCAAATTATCTACAAACCATAAGAAGGATGAGTCCGGTGAAAAACCTAAAATAGTCCTTTCATTCTAATCCTTATGTGATATTGAATCTGGAAAATTCTGTTGTGTTTGATGTCTTATGCCCTTGTGTTCATGAAAATGTTCATTAGCTTATAATCATATATTGGCATGATATTGTATGTGTTATGGTTATGTTCTTCATCTTCTTCATCTGATTGATGCATGCTTGTGTGGATATATTATTATCTTGTTAAGTTGTCTAACATTGATGTAAAACATTTAACACAACGGAAAACTTAATTGGGATGGTATTGGGTTTTTGATCGCTTGAGTAATAAAAAGATGGTAATGAGTAATGTATGGATTGTTGGGATGCGTTCTCTATTTGGAAGTTTAAGTCTTGCGCAAGTGGTTTTCGGAACCCTTGAACGGAGCGGTTGTATTCAGACCCTAGGTGGTTTGGTGTGAGGAGGGATTCGGGCAAGGCCCTATTTTACCGTCTCTTTTGAGGCCCTGTGGTGTGCGCTATGTCGTACATAACCGTTGGTAGGCATCCGAGGTTAGTTCTACAACAAAGCAGCAAAAGAGGGGGCATACCGAATAATCTGCATCCGATTTTTGTGGTTGGGAGGACGAAATCTCTTTGGGGGATTTCTAGTTTACTAACATCTAACTTAACCCTTTATTTATTTATTTGAGTATCATGCTTTACTACTTGATGTTATAATTGTGATTGTGTATTAGACTGGGAAAAAGGGGACGGGGTGTGTGTGTATGTTTACTGGGCATTCAAAGCTCACGGCATATCATGCCAGGTGACGAAGAGGAACTTATAGCTGGAGACGACGAGCTTGAAACCTTTGAAGACTTTTGGCTATCTTAGGAAAGTTAGAAGTTTCTTTTTGATATTTTGTAAGACTCATGTAAAGATTTAACCTTTCTTTTGGGATGTAATGTAATGGAACAAGCTTTTAAATTAAGTATATTCATGGTTGTTATGTATTTATATTCTACGTATATGTATCAACCTTATCGTTACTTATGAGACCTTGTGTCAATACCATTTAAGATCTGTCAAAAGGGTAGTGCGCTGCCTAAGAAAGCTGGACTTAGAAAGGAAGCTAATTTGACTCCTGCGGCGATCTGGGATCTTACTTTGTTATTGACCATAGGACTCATTAGTGACTCTCCCTTGACTGCAACCAATAGTGTAGAATCGGGGCATCACATTATGCGTATAATAACCTTCATAATCCAAAATCGTGAAAAATCATGATTTTCATAAATAATAACATAATGCGAAAAATAAATAATATACCTGAATCAATTATGCGAAGCCTTCAAGTGATTCAAAATTGATTGAATATAAACCTAATATCAATATTAGTGGAAAGATGTTTATCTCTTGACCCTATTTAAAATATGTCATATTCAGAATAATTGATGTGATCTAAATATACTTTTATAGGCAGAGAGATGACCAGTTTCCTAATATAACTATAATTTCACTTGCCCATCAAAACAGGAGACTTGGAAACTACTCTATCTATTGACCAATTAGATAATAACTTGTGGTTCAAGATATGAAATTATAATTTTATTAAATTTATAATTCATATTGTCATATCATATGGGTCACCATAATGACTAAATAATTAAATTTAGTCTTACACACAAAGATAAGTAGATGCGTAGAAATAGAATTTCCCGACAAACACACATGGGTGTGCACACAAACTTTATTTAGCTGAGGCTTGTATATACCAAGTGGGTGGGTATGGATTGTATATCGAAGCCGTTAAATTTGGCTCCTGTAGAGGTTGAATAGGCGCCCATGTTGTAGAACACAATCAAATCATTAAGCTGGAGCTCTGGCAGCTTACGTTCTCTCATCACTATGTCCATTCCATCACAGGTTGGTCCAAATATTGTGGATGGCCATAGCATTCCACATCTATCCTCGTCATCTTTCGACTAATCAGAAAGTAGTAGTTGCTTGAATGCCATGGATGACCGATCATAGGTTGAAAGATTAAACGATCCATAAATGCCATCATATATCCAGTACTCCCTTCGCTCCCCTCTCACTCGTTTCCCAATCACATTAGTTACCAGAGTGAAGGCAATTTCAACAAAGAATCGCCCATGCTTAGCAATCACCATCAAAGGCAATGCTACCATGTCCTTGGTGAACTCCTCCACCTGAATGGCTTCATGACCGTTCTTCAAAATCTCACATAGTAAATTTTCCTTAAACCCACCACCAATATTCAAAACATGCATTTGTGGCATTTGAAGTTGAGGAGCTGCCTCAAATACAGCTCTAGCAGCAGTTATTGCATGGCAATATGTTTCAAAATTCGATGCTCCACTTCCTACGTGAAACGAAACTCTGACTATCTTCAACCTACTCATGTGAGCCTCATTAAGTGTCACGCCCCCAAAATAATACAGATAAACCAATCCATAAAATAAGTAAGCATTATATAATTAATTTTCTTTCATTCATCAGAGTTCATAATACAAAAGATATTACATGCATTATACATTCATAAATGTTCATCCTGAATCTATAGCATGTAACATTAGTTAATAACAACAAAATAAATGTCCTACGGACTTACATCTTTCCATGATATCACTTGGTTACAACAAAAGAGATTTAAACTCAATACATGTAAAGCCTTTGGCTTGAATAAACATTTAAACATTTACAAAACAAAATAAAGCCTCCAGCTCCTAGGTCCTGCCAAGCTACGTTCTTGGAGGAAGCATCTCACCAGTACCTGAAAATGATTTCCCAAGTAGGATGAGCCAAAACCCAGTAGAGACAGTCTAATACAATGTATGAAGTTTAACTAAGAAATAAGTATAAGATAAATGTCCAATATTCATGATCAACTTACATTCTTCCCATAACCATTTAATACTAATATTCATGTCTCAATCCAGTCTCACTTATTCATTTCAGGTTAATTCATTTCGTTTCAAGTCATATGACAGACATACATAATTTTCCACGTGATCCAACTGAGACTACAACTCAGTGGTTTCCTATCCGCATAACTTTCATACAAACACTTCAACCTTGCCATTTTACAGAAATTTCGTCTGCGGGATCGACACCCATGTATTCATAAGATTTCAGAACTTTCACCCTGGACACTCTGGCCAACTTAATTCTCAATAGAGTTCATCCCCTATCTCCTCCCAAACAATAGAGTGCGTCCCCTTTCTTCTTCCAAAACAATATACATATACAATGTATTTAAATTCATCATCATATACAATGACTGTCCATAACACATATTCAATGTCTTAATCACACCATCATATTCAATGACACAACTTAAATGATTAGATTCAATTCACCTAATCCTCATGCAATTTCTACAACAATCATAGCTATCTTCCACCGATAGCCTAACACAGATATTTCTAAATAGATATAAAATCCTTAGAATAGATAAATTGTCAAAATTCCATGGATGAGTGATTAAACAAATCCAACTACACCATCCATTTATACATTTCCCAAATTTTACATTTCTCACATTAATTTCATTATTTATACAAATAATATTCAACACACATTTAGAGTAAATCTCTCCCTTATTCAAATATTAACCCAAAGGCTAAAATTTACCATTCTAACACAAGATATTCTCATTTTCAAAACCCGACAATCATTTATGTAACACAATGTAGAAACCCCTCTTTCAATTTGGGACCAAACCCTAAGTTTACCCAAAAACTCCCAAATTTTCACCATTTATACATAACCACAAATAACTAGGTTAAAACTCATACTAAAATATAGAATATCCCTACCTCAAAGAGAGAAGATGAGCCAAGAAAGAGAGAAATCCCAAAAGTGTCGAAATCCAACTTTAATCGGTCCAAAGAGAAGATCTTGAGACGCTCTAACTTTTTATCAAAGGATGTAGAGTGAAGAGATCATTAGATCTAGGCCAAAATGTAGAGAGAGAGAGAGAGAGAGAGAGAGAGAGAGAGAGTATTTTTGCGATCTGATATACACGCAGTCCGCTCGAGCGGAGGGTTTGACGCTCGAGGGTCAAACACAAAGTTTTGTTCCGCTTGAGCACAATATAGACCCGCTCGAGCATAGAACACATACTTCCAGAACTTTTGCAGACAACAAACAAACCGCTCGAGTGCAAGAATGACCGCTCGAGCGCACACCCGCTCGAGCGTAGGAAACGCCGCTCGAGCATGGAATACACTCCTCCAGCACTTTTGCAGACACACAAAATATTAAGAGTGTGCAAACCCTGCTCGAGCGTACGGAGACCCGCTCGAGCGGAAGACCAAAATCTTAGGCAACAACATTCTAGACCAACTAGCACCCAACCTGTTCTAAACATGCCCAAAACATTCCAAAACTCAAATTTAAAGGGGAAAAAGAGGAAAAGACCAAAGTAACGATATCAAACAACAAGACCCGAGTCCGGAACACAACAAAGGTCGGGTCAAAACTAGAATCGCTATATTGAGGAGCGGTACAAACTCCTTTGGGAGGGCACCAAATTTATTTCCTAAGGGACGATACGAAGTATGATCTTTAAAAACTTTAATTCGAAGAAATAAGGCACATTTGGGGTGCCATTGCTTAATTTTTTCCGATTTCACCCTTGGAGTCAAAGGTGGTGAGGTTGACACCAGCACTTGCCGCATACTTTATGTGGGACACTGCTTTGCATGGATTGGCATAAAGAATGTGGTCAGGGCTTGCTCTAAGAGCAAGGACTGTCTCAATCTCGACTTCACTTGCACAATCAAAGTTTGCCCCTAGTGAGGCAAGGGCTTCGAGCAATGCAGAATTAGGATTACATTTAACCACGTAAAATGACTTGACGGTGGGGAAGGAATGGTTCCATCAATGCATAAGTCTCTCAACAATTCCCAAATCTAGTATGTGAAAGGGTTGATGAGTTTCTTGATTTTGAGCAATGGAGCGAATAAGATCCATCAACCCATCTCTTGATATATTGTGAATTTCATTGCCCTTCAACCTAGATGCAGGCAATGTGACTTCAAGAGTGGTGTTGGTGGTGGAACTCATCGACGTTATGTCGATGTGTTGAGAAAATGCCATGAAGTATGTCAATTTGGTGGTGGAACTCATGATCAGCATTCTTTATATAGTGCAAGGATACATTCAAGAAAAATGATTAGGCACAATTAAAAATGGTTGAGATATAAACATGATTGTTACCGAAGATTTCATTACACCATTTAAAAGTGGTGAAATATTTATAAAAAATTATAACTATAAAGAATGATTCATTACAACTATTACCGTTATTATTTCATAACAACCCCTTAAATGATATAATAATCAGTATCTCAACCCATTTCAAGAGATCTATCACACTTGAATTGTAAAGAAATAGATCAATATACGGGCATGGCATTATATATATATATATAGAGATGTACTTGGATTTGAACTACTTTTATCTTTCGAACATGATAGACTTCTAAATAAATTGTTCGCTTCATAAAGAAAATAATAAAAGTCCACACGAAAAATATGATACTGGAAATTCAACCAGTAATGATGCCAACGCATGCGAAATGATTGATGATGGGTAATGGAAATTTCAAATGGTTATCTTATCTCACTTAGAGCATGTTTGGTATAATATAGAATATAATGACATAAAAATATAATGAGTGTAATAATAAAATAAAATGTTGAATAGAATAGAATATTTAAAATCTCATTTAACTCTGGGGATTGTGGTTAAGGTTTGGGGTTTAAGTCCCAAAGTCACAGGTTCAATTCCCTCTCCCTTGGGCCAATCTCCTGCGCGAAGCACAGTTGGTTAGGAGGTTGGATTTCAAGTTGTTTAATCAGCACTTGGTGTGGGTTCAATACTCTCCCGCTGTGCGAGTCTTGACTTAAACGGAACTTGTCTTGGGAAGTCGGGATAAGTTCTCAGGTTATAGTCTCCTCGCTCAGAACGGAGTCTTGACTTAAACGGAACTTGTCTTGGGAAGTCGGGATAAGTTCTCAGGTTATAGTCTCCTCGCTCAGAACGGCTAACAGGACACCTTGGTGATCTCTACAAGGGGCACTGCCTTGGACTTCCGAGAGGGTAAAGAGGATTTCCTGTAACCAAAAAAAAAAAAATCTCATTTAAGAATTGGTTGTTTTAGTTAATTTTTTGATTTTTTTTTTTTTAAGACGAACATAAATAATAAATAGTGGAATTTTTTTTTTACTTATTTTGCCTTTTTAAAATTTTTTTTGATTTTTTTTTTTTTTTTTTTTTTGAACTTTTTATATTCATCTACACAACAGATCGAAAAAGTTTTAAAAAATATTAACATAATTTAAATTTTTTTAAAAAAATGTAACTAAAGACCAAATATATATATATATATATATGGTTGTTTGGGGTATTATAAATAAGTACACTTTTTGACTTTTTGAACTAAAAAATTGAGGGAAAAAATATGGTTGTTCGGGTTAACTTTTTAACTTTTTATGAAAAAATGTGTATTAAAAAATTATATAAATTAGTGTGTAAGAGAATATTAGGAGTGTGAGTTGTCCAAATGCATTATCTCAAGCATAACCTAATTAATGCTAAGAAATGAATGGCTACTTTTCTGCATTTTGCATCGATTAGTCTTCGCCCTCAGGCCATCACGGGTCCTGTTTTGATAATCTGAACCGTTCAATGTGTAGAACTCGTCGAGTACTATATGTTGTAAAAAATCACGTTGATCGGATATCGATAGCTATCTGATCAGATTAGTTTTTTTTTTAACCATTAACTATAACACCATCCATTTTTTTATACAAAACTGATTTGATCATGTAATTAGCGATATCCGATCAATGTGATTTTCTACAAACATATAGTACTCGACGAGTTCCACACATTCAGCGGTTCAGATTATCAAAACGAGACCAGCGATGGCCCCTGTAACAAGCCCGCGAGGGGGCCTCGTTACAGTTCGGACTCGATTTTGTTGCGGTTCTAAATCTGAACCAAATAGTCCAACTCTGGCAAATCGTTTTGAAGAAAAACAGATTTTTTGAAAAGAAGTACCAAACATGGACTGCTTTGCCAGATAACAGAGTCGCCACCTAAATATTTTTTAAATGGGAAATTTAGGAAACCCTAACTCGGTGCCAAAGGCCACGTGTCCGTCATCACCAAAGTTGGCTCGAACTTGGGTACGATTAGGGGAAGGTCACATCGTGAGCATTCTCGCCGCTTGGCCAAAGACCGGCCTCTACTAACCATGATATCTGTTTTTGAAAACTTTGTGAGTTCTTATTCCAGTTATTAGCCTAGGTTACTATGTGATGCTTGCAGCATATAAGTATAGACTGGGCCGTCTGAATTGGAACAAAACATTTCATGTTTGTTTCTTTGAAAATGGTGTGATGGTGCTACCCGCAGGTAGGCTAAAATGCGGATTTGCCACCCTCAGGTGGGCTTAGAAAACATGATTTTGCCACTATCTAGTGGGCTTAAAACAAACAGTCAATGCATTGTCCCAATTCAGATAACTCAACCTCCACCCACAGGCATTCAAGGCAATTATATCACATAAGCACATAGCCTCATGGTAAGCATGCTATCATGGCAACACTCACACACATGCAAGGATGCTAAAGCATAAAACTCACCGAGTACTCCAAGCCAAAACAGAAAACTGATTAGGAATCATGCATGATCCTATATACAGATTTGCCTAATGCAACACATGCAAAAGATGCAACTATAGCAGGCTCGGCTATTTTAAACATGGCATATGATGATGTTACAGTTAACATGTATTCAACTTGGAATTGAAATACAAATGTAGTTTGTATGATGCGCCGAGCCCGGTGCATGCAAAACAGATGAATGATGCAAACATACTGTCATGTTGTATGCTCATTGAAATATGCCCTATATCTAACCATTGTAAGCGGATAAATAAAAGGGAGAAAGAAATGGGGGTTGGAAGACATACATCACACTCACACACCCTTATTACAGCATTGCCCTCGCGCAGAGGGTCTGAATAAATAATAATACAGACCCGAATAAAAGAATATTACAGTCCGAAATATACAATCCGAATAAATATACAAATTTCTAATTAATTGACAAATTAAATGAGAAAAACTGGCATGCAAGCCAGGGACTGCCTTGCTTCTGATGAATAATGCATGCCGGGCTGCCTTGGGCGGAAATCCACTGGGATGCCCCAATTAGCCTCTGTTTGCACTGTGTCTCGAAATGCGTGCCAGACTCTGGAAATTTGCTGATTCTTCGGTTTTGCTGCAACAGAGAGCAGGAAAAGGGCATAGCAATGTATTTCACAAATATATGCATGCCTCGATCCTCGTGCCACCAATCACGCATACCGATGCATGATGGCCGAGGAATCGGATTGCACAACTCAATATAGGATGAATGCAGATGAATGCTACAACAAAACCTAACCCCATCATGGGTAATCCGGAGTGTCGGTGACTTGGGAATTGAGACACACTCCGTCACTCGGAGTACGGAATGTACCTCGTTTCCCGTGCCCGGGCTAACGCCTATCCCGAACACAATGCGATATGCATGATATGCATGAAATGCAATTAACATGTGATCTAGCATGCACAATGCTATGAAAGTGAGATGAAAATGAGGCGCCTCGAAAAGCGTGCACACGGGCACGCAAACCGAGGCGGTGATGAAATACAAATCGGATAAAACCGAAGTGCCTCGAAATGCGTGCCCACAGGCACGTAAACCGAGACGAGGATGAAATGCAAATCGGATAAAACCGAAGTGCCTCGAAATGCGTGCCCACAGGCACGTAAACCGAGGCGATGATAAAATGGAAATCGGATAAAACCGGCGTTCAAATGCGTGCTACGTGCACGTAAACCGAGGCGAGGATGAAATGCAAATCGGATAAAACCGAAGTGCCTCGAAATGCGTGCCCACAGGCACGTAAACTGAGGCGATGATGGAATGAGAAATCGGATAAAACCGAATTGTCTCGAAACGCGTGCCCACGGGCACGTAAATCGAGGCGATGATGAAATGAGAAATCGGATAAAACCGAAGTGCCTCGAAACGCGTGCACGCGGGCACGTAAACCGAGGCGATGATAAAATGCAAATCGGATAAAACCGAAGTGCCTCGAAATGCGCGCCCACGGGCACGTAAACCGAGGCGATGATAAAATGGAAATCGGATAAAACCGAAGTGCCTCGAAATGCGTGCACGCGGGCACGTAAACCGAGACGGTGATGTACAGGTATGAAAAATGTAGATCGGGCTTACACTAACATGAGAGGACCTCGGCCGCACTCACATAAGATGCCGATGAATGAAAACGGAGTGCCTCGAAGTGCGTGCCCACGGGCACGCAAACCGAGGCAATGCACTAAGGCACGAAATGTCATGGAAAATGATATGCAAGCATGCAAACCAAATTTCAGCCACTAAATGAAGGGGAAAACAGCCCCGAAATGACACGAAATGACAATCAATGCATTAAATCATCCCGAAATGTGATTTTAAATGCCCGAAATAGCCTACGGCTATGCTAAACATGCAAAATTGGCACTAGACAGCAAAAACAGTAACAAGGAAGCCATGAAAATAGCATCTTTTCAGTACAAAACATGGTTAAATTATGAGCATAGATATGGCAACAATGGCATGCAAAAATACGGGAAAAGAGAGGAATTACAAAGCAAGTAGTATATGGAAAATTCAAACCACAAAATTTCCTTCTACAACTTTGAAGAGGAGCTCAAAATATGCAGATTTACAGTGAATTACAACTCCAAAATCAATATGTAGATAAGCTCAAAATAGCATGCAATATAATGAGCTAACAAGGGCTATAAAGAGAGGTACCATAAACAATGACCAAACAACTTAAGACCCTTAATAAAACTTGAAGAATAGACCAAAACAAGAAACTTTATAAGCCTGATGAAGGCCGAAAACAAAGGCTAAGCAAGTCTAACAAAGCATGCAATTTTACGGAAAATATGGAGGATTACAAAACAAGTACCAAAACCAATCATCAAATGGCCTAAGACCCTTAACAAAGAATGAATAATGGACCAAAATAAGGCACTCTCTAGGCCTGATGAAGGCTGAAATCCGAAGCATGGTGAGCTTAAAAAAGCATGCAAAATGGGAGTGGAACAAGAATTCAAAGCAAGTGATCTGTAGAGCAAGAAAACCAGGTTGAGCCCTTCTTCAATGTTGAAGAGGGGCTCAAAATAAGCACAATATCAGTATTTTGCATGCTCCAACTCAGATTACAAATAGGCCAAAACAATCATGCAATTTTACGGTAAAATAGAAGAATTTCAAAGGAAGTGTATGCTAGAATCATCAAACATGGTTGAGCCATTCTTCAATGTTGAAGAGGGGCTCAATATAAGCCCACTAACCATTTACATCAGTCTCGAAATCAGATTACTCATAAGGAAAATAAAGCATGCAAATTAATGGCCTAAAGAGTGATATTGAAGGAAGTATATCATGGAGATACCAAACAGGGTTGAGCCCTTCTACAAAGTTGTAGAGGGGCTCAAAATAAGCACAAAATCAGTAGGGGTGAAAACCCAAAACAAAAAGGAAATAGGGTAAAGAATTGATGCAAGAAAATGCTAGAAAAAGGGATTTAGTGACTTACCCTTGAAGAGCTAACTTTTGTTGCTTCTTGGCTTCAATTTGTTGCTTGTTGGCCTCTGAAAATCACTCCCTTGCTGCTGGAATGGAGTTGTTGATGGTGGTACTTAGGGTTGATGAAGGATTAGCCTAGAACCTTGAAGGTTTTTAGGTTTTTTGGCTATGGAAATGAGGGTGTTTGGGAGAGAGGTTTTGAGATGAAATTTTCTAACCCTAGCAAAGGAGGAGGGCAGCCCTTTAAATAGGCAAGAAAGGGTGTAAAAGGGGAGAGAAATGGAGGCAAGATTTCCCTCCCAAAATATCCCCCGGATGCCCAGGATATTTTGAAAAATATCCGGACATAAATTGGAAAGTGAAGCCGGCCAGGTAACTTTCTGGGAGGTGGCCGGCCGGCCACCCCAACTGGTCGGCTAGCCACTCACCCTGGCCGGCCGGCCATGGTCCAAAAATGAAGAGGAAAATTGCTGGCCGACCACCACTCCTTGGTATCCTCCCAGATGTGTAGAATAAGGCCCCAAGGTCGGAAATTGGCAACACTGAAGCAGGAGCTACAACATAGAGCTTGAAGGAGAGGCTCAAAAATGAAATCCACAATTGCTGGCCGACCACCAACTTTTAGGGTCCTCCCAGATGTGTGGAACAAGGTTCCAAGGTCGGAAATTGGCAACACTGAAACAGGAGTCACAACATAGAGCTTGAAGGAGAGGCTCAAAAATGAAATCCACAATTTCTGGCCGACCAGTAGTTTTTAGGGTCCTCCCATGTCCCCTGATCACAGATATGTAGCTTTGGTCGGAAGAAAATATCCCCAGGGTGTTCAACATTGGCCCTAGTGAGCAAACGGCGCCGAAGAGCTTAAACTGGTTATCTGGGATAATTGCTGGCCTCCCACCCCCCAGTGATCTTCCTGGTGTTGAAACAGATGTACCTGCCAAATTTGAACAAAAACTAATGAGAAATGAACGCTCAGAGCCAAAACCGGGCAATGCGGGATCCCAAAAATGGGCTGCAGGTGCCGGAAGTGGCATACGGCAGCGAAGTGGGTATCTGTGACCCCAGTGTCCCTCGGAATGAAAAAACAGAGGTTCCTGCCAAAAATCAGAGAAAACCGATGCAAAATGAATGCTCGGGGCCCAAACCGCGCGATTCGGGGTCCCAAAAACCGGCTGTAGGCACCGAAAGTGGCGTACGGCCACGTAGTGGGTATCAAAGGCCCCAGTGTTCCTCGGAATGATAAAACAGTGGTGCATGCCAAAAACCGGAGAAATCGGAGATGGTTGGGCGGTCCCGAGCCAAGGCACACGACTTGACGGCTCCGAAAACCGGGAACTGGGCTCCGAAATGGGCAAAATGGCCTACGGCCACGAAATGTAGCCCACGGCCACCGGGAGATAGCCTACAGGACTACTCTCTTCCCTCAAGAAAGAAAACAGAGAAAACCGAGCCTGGTTCGCAAACCGAGACAAGGCACAGAAGAGAGTTCGGAAGTCCGGAGGCAGGGCGCGCGGCCGCGACTCTGAGACTTCTGAATGAGCACAGTATGCAACATCACCGAGTGCTCAATCGGTGACGTCTGAGTCTTAAGGTCGGTCAAAAATGGGGTGTCTCTGATTGCCCTCTTGACGTAACTCGGAAGTCAAGAAGTGACGTGAGTGAATGTCAAAGCCCAGAGACGACCCATTTTTGACAAGGCCGAAGACTTAGACAATCATACAGGATAAACAGAGATGTGTGCCTGCAGGCAGGGGGGGCAAAAATGCAAATGATAGGCACGGAGCCAAGTGATTGTGCAAGTGCAACAAGCTGTAATGAAGCAAGTATTGACAAATAAATGCAACAATTTTAAGCAAGAATGCAAAGCAGCGACTACATTTCATGCAGTTAGGAATGCGGAGAATCATTCAATTCTCGTCGCGTCTCACACGGAGAAGATACGATACTGCAGCGATTAAATGCAGTCGCACCGATTTCAAATGAACCGTACATACAATATCGTGCCTGCAAAAGAGAAATTCAACAAGAACAATATGCTAACAACATATATTCAATGCAATTCCTCTGATTCGAAAAGTTTGACACACACAGCGTCGGCGAGTGGATGCATCACAATGCGAGAAAAGATAACGCGCGACAATGCATGTTTAAGCACAGAAGTACTGTATACCAAGAAATCACGCATGACAATGCAAAACATTCATGAGAATGTAAATTATGAGCCAAATAATGCAAAACGAGCACAAATCAAGATGCCCGTTTATTGCACAATAACGAGCTGGAAAACGCGCATTTCGGCGACGGCAACTCGATCGCGGCCTCTGATTTACCTCCCGGAGAGGTCACAACATGTTTAAAAAGGATACACTCCGATTTTGATGAATAATGATGAGATACATGTCAATAATTGCAATTGAAGTTCCGGTGGAGCGATTCGGCGCCAGAAAGTGCACTTTTCTTCAACTTTTTCAGGTCCCGGGAACTCCGATTTTTCTCAAAATTTGCAGAGAGGTAGGGGAGGGGGTGGGGAGCATGGTCGGCCAGCTCTCTTCCCTAGGAGAGGCCATCGGCCAGGGGCAAAAAGTGAAAGGCCGGCCAGCCAGGTTAGGTGGCCGGCCGGCCACCTGCCCAAAGTAGGGGCATTTTGGTCATTTTCGGAATATCTATATATATGCTCCTCCATTGCCTCCGAAATCACACCCCCAAGTGTGAAATTCTCTCCTCTTGCTCTCTAAGCCATTTTCTCTTTCAGATCTGCATTTTATACGCGCCCCTCGGCCTCCCACGCAAGTTGTTTTTGCGAAATCTTTCAGTTTTAGGCACTTTGAGCCGACCAAAGTTTAACTTCGGGACGTCTCTTCTCATTTTCACCACTCGAGGTAATTTTGTCTCAACATTTGGAAAATTTTCCCGGGAGTTGACTTTTGTTGACTTTTCATTTCCCGAGAGTTGACTTTTGTTGACTTTTTCCAATTTTGGCTCGTTTTGCTCATTTTTGCTCCTCTTTGCAGATTTCTCGACATGGCGGGTCATTTCCCTCGCGGTAGAGGTTTTCCAGGTGCCGGAGATGATTACGACATTATGACATTGCCCCCGAGGGTTCGCCCTTTTATTCCCGAGCGATATGCCCCAGCGGTACATAGGCTTCCGCGAGCCACTTTTCGTCATTTCACCGATTTCAACGATCGGGTACCAGGGGATCTCCTTCTGCGAGAACCGGAGCAGCACCTCTCCTACGATGTAGAGGTATTTTACTTTATTTCCTGTATCTTTCGTGCATTTTGTTCTCCCGCCATGCTTAGACACACAGTTTAGCTTACGACACAATACTCGCACCCTGAGCATGTGACTTAGCCACTTGAATTTCACGAACACACAATACATCACCTGATTGTGAATGTATAGTACGCATTAGTTAGAAATTGAACACACGGCTCAAACATTGATTCACCGAACACACAGCCCGAAGTTGGAAATGAGCCCACAGTACATACTGACTAAGAGTAGAACACACAGTCCCAAACTCAGATTTTCTGAACACGCAGCCCAGATTTGAAGCGAACACACAGTTCACTGATTAAGAGTAGAACACACAGTCCCAAACTCTGATGTACTGAACACGCAGCCCAGATTTGAAGCGAACACACAGCCCACTGATTAAGAGTAGAACACACAGTCCCAAACTCGATTCTTCAACACGCATTGATTTGAAGCTAACACACTTAATCGATTAAGAGTAGAACACAGGTCCCAAACTCGATGTCTTGAACACGACCAGATTTGAAGCGAACACACAGCCCACTGATTAAGAGTAGAACACACAGTCCCAAACTCTGATTTACTGAACACGCAGCCCAGATTTGAAGCGAACACACAGCCCACTGATTAAGAGTAGAACACACAGCCCTAAACTCTGATTTACTGAACACGCAGCCCAGATTTGAAGCGAACACACTTTAATCGATTAAGAGTAGAACACATCCCAAACTCAGATTCATCAACACGCAGCCTGATTTGAAGCGAACACACGTTAATCGACGGTTGCACACGTTCTTCATTTCATTTGCACACAGCTTCTTCATTTCATTTGCTGATACACGCATTCATTCTAAATGCAGGCTGGCTCTCGCACAGTGCGAGGATACGGCTCCACTGCCGCGAGGGAGTGGTATGCCGAGCTTCCGGAAGCTGTCCGGGACTTGGTCGACTTCGCAGGATTCGGACCATTTTGCAGGGGGTTATCACACTGCCTTATCAGTAGGACATTACTTGCTGCTCTGGCGGAGAGATGGTGGGACACCACCAATTCTTTCCATTTTTCTGCGACCGGGGATATGACCATGACCCCGCTGGACTTCGCTATGATCACCGGCCTAGACCTAGGCGGTGGTCCCATTCCCTACGACGAGGACATGGGTCAGTGGGAGGCGGCTTGGATGCATCTATTGGGGGCTCGCCCGCCTGTAGACAGAGGTACCGGGAGAGTTCGGTATACTTGGTTCTCTTCCCATTTTCGGCGGCCACAGATGGAGCCTGAGTCTCCCGAGGAGGTTGAGCAGTATACCCGTGGTTTCCTCATGTTCCTCTTTGGCACCACTCTGTTTGCCGATAGAGGGAACATGGTCGGGTTGTATCTCTTGGCCTGTAGACCTATCACAGTTGGTCAAGATGATTGGGGCTACGGCCTGCTACCCTTTATTGCTACATGAGCGCAGCCTCGACGCTGAGACTTACTTGGCGGCCTTGGAGAGCTTGGGAGGTACATTCTGTCCTCTTGATTTACATTTTGCTCCTCATTACTTGTTCATCGCACACACGGCGACTTTGCAATCAGATTCTCGCTTTTAGCACATTGTATTCACATTCCGATCGCTTTCTCGCTATGGGTATATGCATATTTCCCACATTAGCTCAGGAGATGGAGGTGGCGGGACCTCCTATGACTCCATTTTCATTGATGTTTGAGGGCGAGCACTTATCGAGGCCTCGAGACTCTCTTCTCTCTGCGACAAGATTTGACACTATTCGGCGACAGAGGTATTTCGAACTCTCGCCTTTCATTTCATCTTTGATCCGCTCTATATATTCTCGATTGATTGATTTATGCACCGTTATCCGCAGATCACTTGGCGATACTGGCGTGTTTGGCGATGATCTCGAGAATCAAGACGAGGGTCGACTAGTTCCCAAGATGAGTTCCTGCCGAGGGACCGGGCAGGCTTGGTTCCTGGGGGAACGCTTTCAGCGTCAGGTGTGGGGGTATGATTCCCAAGACCCTCCTGCTGTGCCTCCACCCACTATGCGGACTGCCGACAGGCTATCTGCTGAGGAGGTCATTAGGGACATGCAGGGTACCGATGCTTTATTACATCTTATTGAGGGGAACTACGCCACTTATCGCCGCATATATCTGATGCCTCCCTTGACGAGGGTGCGGGTTCCGCCACTGAGGCCTACCGGCGCGCCATCTTCAAGTCATGCCCGTGCTGCAGACATCCCCTCTTCTAGCAGGGCTGGTGCATCTAGAGGCAGTTCGATTCCTCGTATCCCTCCGACTCTCGATCATCCTGGATGGCCAGATATGCCGACTGAGTTGACGAGTTGGCAGTATGGGACCACTTCTCCGATTCCGATCCCTATGGAGACTCCGATGCCTGGCCACAGATATGTCAGTGATCCTGACTCACCACCGGTATGTTCTACCATTTTTCATTTATCACATAGACATTTTGGCAATTGCTTATTTATTGATGAGTTGAGCTTGTGTCTGCAGCCACCTCGGGAGTACATAGATCAGATGCTTGGGGTGGTGGCCTCACTTGAGGGGATGGTCCTACGTAGAGAGGCACAGATGTCCATCATGGGCTTCCAGGTACCCTCCATCTCTCTTGCATTTATCATATTTCTGTCAATGCTGGTTTTAAACATTCTGTTGCACTGATAGGTTGTGTAGAACACATCTGGCACACACCCCACTCACATACCGCATTGCTACCGCTTTTATGTCTGAACTGATGTATTGCACTTTTCATTTTCAGATGCCTCCCGTATATGCTCCGACACGAGGTGGGCCACCCGGGTTTTCTCGGAGAGGTCGAGGTGTTAGACCTACTCGAGGTACAGAGTCTCGAGGAGCTGGGCCATCCAGGCCTTACCGAGG
Organism: Camellia lanceoleosa; assembly: GCA_025200525.1. Classification (NCBI taxonomy): domain Eukaryota; kingdom Viridiplantae; phylum Streptophyta; class Magnoliopsida; order Ericales; family Theaceae; genus Camellia; species Camellia lanceoleosa. The sequence goes on from CM045770.1 coordinate 821,708, forward strand.
AGCTCGAGGAGCAGGGTCGTCTCGCAGACGCAGGGCACCCATTGTCGAGGATGAGGAGGAGGAGGTCGCAGACCGTGTGTCAGAGACATCTCCTGGGGAGGGAGGTTCCGGTCTTGGTTCCGGAAGCGGAGATGAGCCTGAGGGGGATCCGGAGGATGACAGCTCTGATCCGGATGGTAATGATGATGGTGCAGAGGTTATCCCACAGAAGAGGATGAGAGGGCCTCCTCATTCCCGTTCCCGAGGATACTGATGTTATTTCCTACTTTATTTTACTTTTTGGCCAGTAGTTTGTAGCACTTTGCACATTGTTAGGCAGTTTTATTTTCTGTAAAACTTGTACCTTTATCTGTTGTAAAACATGATGGAATGAAACAGCTTTTGAAAAGATGTTTGTATTTGAAATTCTTAGCATCGCATCGCACCATTTTGCACAAAAATGGAATTGAATGGAAATGTGCCTTATGTATTTATCGGGTCAGGTAGTGAACCGACGCAACAAATTAAAACAAATCGACTTACTAAGAAATAACAGAATCTTAGCAAGTTTACAACTCGATAAACAAAGTACAACAATGTTAACGACTCAATAGACAAGACTTAACAAAATTGTATAACCAAAAAGCAACAATTCAGAACATAAAATGCGACAGCTCGACAAAACTTACAACTCGATAAACAAAACAACAACTCGATAAGCAAAAATACAACAAAACATTCTTCAGACGAACAATCTGGATAATGGAATGTATCCGAAACTGATAGAAATGGAGGCCTTCGACATTCCCGATGCCTAGAAATACTTCAAACTTCCTTTCGGCGGGCAAAACAGGACCAACGCACGGCCGAAAGCATTTTGTATCCGGAAAAACAAAGAGTGGCCGGCCTACTAGGATAGGTGGCCGGCCGGCCACTCCTCCCGTGACCGCCGAAATTTTGACAAGTGTCCCGTGAATAGTGTTTTAGCCTCCTATAAAAGCCCCAATCTTGGAACTCATTCATTTCATCACATTTCCTCTCAAAATGGAAGCATTTCTCACCGAAAATCTTACATCTTGGATTTCTTCTTTAGATGGCTCGGAGAAGTTGAACTTCCGGGGTTTTGGCTTGAATGCACTATTCACGCTAAGCCGGACTCTACTGCATCTTCCTTTCCTCTCTGCTGCGGCAAGGTTCTGGAACCCGGTGACGCACGTCTTTAGCTTTGGCGGGCAAGAGGTATGTCCTACTTTTGAAGATTTTCAAATCTTGATGGAGTCCGAGCGAGGCGAGGAAATTCTGCCCCAGCTCAATTTTAGCTATGCTCAAGCCTTAGGGCGGATGTGCGGTCTTAATGCGCATGATGCTAGATCTCTGATTGTTGACGGGATGTTGGATATCCCGAGTCTGATTTACCGATTCTCTGATGCCGGTGACCGCAATAACCACTATTGGCAAGGTTTCCGACAACATGCCCTTTGCTTGTGCATGCTATCTCATTTTCTGTTCGTCTCGGGCTCCGGAGGAGCTAGCATCCGTTTGATTGAAGTCGCCCAAGGTTTGAGAGAAGGAAAGAGTTGTATCGCCATGACTCTGGCCGAGACACTAATGGGTCTAGATGCCTTCTACCGCCAAGAGACAGCCAGGTTTGCGGGGAGTCCACTACTGCTACAGGTAATGTTTCCCACCCTACCTCACATGTGTATTTGCTCACATCACTCGGCCCTCAGGCTCGGTTTTTTTCACAAAACCCTTATCTTCCTTTTCTCTCATCGCACATCTCTCTATTCTTTATTCTCTCATTTTTCATCCCTCCCCAGATATGGTTGATGGATAAATTGCAAGTTGTAGACTCTTGCCCCGCTTATTCAGCTCGTGGCTACTTCTTTCGGCAACGCCTAGTGAATGCTCTTGATGAGAGCTGGTGGTTTGAATGGATGTGCAACCTGTCGGCAGATTGCATTGCTTGGCGCTGCCCTTGGCTCAATCTCCCGGCAATGAGTTATAGCATGTCCCGACAGGTCGGGATTCGACTGATCGGCTTGACTCACTGTGTGTTCTACTTCCCATTCCGTATTCTGCGCCCGGTTTAGCCACGACGACTTGCCCACCGGAGGGGATAGAGTATCCGGCTACATTTCCAGTTCGAGGCGCACAGTTGGCTCGACAGGCCGCAGCATGGAGAGTTAGAGAGCTTCTGGCCCCTGCTCCTATTTTCAGTTGCACTTTATCTGATGAGTGCTGGGATTGGCTCAACGAAGAGGCACAGGTTGGGCCTAGGTTGGCATCTGAAGCTTCAACAGGCTCTGAAAGGAGGCGCAGGGACACCTGACTGGACTATGCCCCAGATTTATTGCTTTATTAGTACTTTCAAGTTTTCTTTATGAATGTAATAGAAAGCAACTTCAATTGTATGCAAGAGCAAAAGAACTCTGTTTTGAAATCAATGAAATTAAAGGTTGTGGTATTGAAAATTCTCCACTTTTGGTCCAAAATGGTCTTAGTTGTGAAAAGATTAATTTGAACAAAGTCAACTTTTATTAAAACTTTTCAAAACTATTTTCGATATGGATCGAATCGACACACCGAGATCTCACCGAGATGCACAACTCAATCCTAGCAACCGGAAAGTTTCTAGTCTAAAAGGTGTTGCTTGACAAAGTGTGGCAACGGAAAGTTGCCCCTAGTCTGAATGATGCCACAACACTTCATTGCAACGGAAAGTTGCCCCTAGTCTGAATAGCACTGTACCGGAGATCACAATAAATGCTGATGAATAGAGATGACTGAGATGATTAGAATGGACAAAGTTGATCGGGGAAAAGATTGTGACTGAACTTCAAGATGAAGCTGCCTACGTATCCCAAAGATGGGAATCAAGTCTTACGTAGTTCAGGCTCAGGTTCACTCGAGTATTTTTGCTCTCCTTTTGCGCTCTAACTTTTGCCAAGGCCGCCTTTATGGTTTTCAACCTTATGAGCTCGCTTTTTATAATTTCAAATTTTCTATGCTATGAGTTTTGCCTAGGTTGCCCTTTCGGGTTTTCGGCCTAGCGAGCCTCTCAGGGATAATATTTCTTCAACTTGTCCATGTTGATCGGTTGGGAAAACTCCAAGCCATCTAGGTCCATCGTACCCACCGACTGTATTGACTTGATAATGTAAGGACCAATTCAATTGGGTCCGAACTTGCCTCTTGGGTCGTGGATGGGAGCTCGGTTGCCCTTGAGTACCAAATCTCCTTCTTTCAAGTTCCTGGACTTAACTTTCTTGTTAAAAGCCCGGGCGATTCTGCATTGATAACCTTGGACGTGGTACAGTGCTTTCAGCCTTCTTTCATCGAAAAGCATGAGTTCCTCAAATGCTTTTGTCGCCAACTGCTTCGCTTATCCGCACTCGCCAATACTGTAATGACGGACCTCAATCTCAATTGGCAGAACGGCCTCCATCCCATAGACCAATGAGTACGGAGTCGCCCAGAGAAGTTCTCGATCAAGTCCTCAGAGCCCCACAGAGCAAACGGCAGCTTGTCTGGCCAGTCCCGATAGGTTTCCACCATCTTCTGTAGTATACGTTTGATGTTCTTGTTGGCGGCCTCAACTGCTCCGTTGGTTTGCGGCCGGTAAGTAGATGACTTATGAAAAGCCACATTGTATTTTTCCAACAAATCAATCACCTCCTTCTTGAAGTGGGAACCATTGTCTGAAACTATTTCATTTGGGACTCCATAGCGACAGATAATGTTGTTTCTGATGAATTTTGCAACGTGTGAAGCTTTCAACACTGCATAAGATTGGGCCTCAACCCACTTTGTGAAATAATCTATCGCTACCAAGATGAACTCATGCCCATTCGATCCCTTCGGCTTGACGGCTCCGATTACATCAATTCCCCAGACTGAAAATGGCCATGGCGAAGTCATGTTGTACAGCTTCGATGGCGGGATGTTCATGCGATTTGCATGAATTTGACACTTGTGGCATCGCCGAACAAAACCGATACAATCCTCCTCCATGGTGGACCAATAATAACCCTGTCTAAGGATCTTCCGAGCCAACATCACCCCATTCATGTGTGCACCACATTCACCCCCGTGGATGGCTTCCATCAGACGCTTCGACTCTTCTGCATCAACGCATAGTTTATGCATTCCCAGATGACCCCGTCTATACAGTTTACCCCCGCAGATGATGAACTGAACGGCCAACCTTCTTATTGCCCTTTTGTCTTTGGCATTCACCCCTGGCGGGTATGTTTCTGTCTCCAAGAAGTTCCAGATGTCGTAATACCAGGGGTGTTCGTCCTGAACTTCATCTATGGCTGCAATCGACTCATAAGCAAGTGCAAATTTCTGGTCAATAATGACTGGACGCATTCGGACTCCACACGGGATGTCTATCATGGATGATAGAGTTGCTAAAGCGTCTGCGAACTTGTTGTTCTCTCTTAGTAGATGAGTAAAACTTAACTTTTCAAACCGAGGAATTAGCAAATCCAAGGTTTGATGATACATCATCATATTTTCCTCTTTTACTTTCCAGTCTCCTTTAGCTTGAGACACAACAAGGTTCGAATCCCCAATGACGTCCAATCGTCTTGCCCCTAATTCCGTGGTCGCTTCCAAACCAAAGAATGCACGCCAGATTCTCGCTTCATTATTTGAGACTTTGAACCGGAGTTTGAAGGCTAGAGGGATATGGGAATTGTCGGGTGCTATCAGCAACACTCCTATCCCATACCCACGTTGATTTGACGCTCCGTCAAAGTACATTGTCCAAGTTTCCTCGTCGATATGCAGAATTGCTTCATCTGGGAATAGATACTCAACTGCTTCATCCCCCTCAACCGATGGTCGAAGGAACTCGCTATCGCTTCTTCCTTTCTTGACTTATGGCCACATATGTGAGATCAAATTCGAGAGCAACAAAGAACCAACGAGCTAGCCTACCCGTAGTTACCGGTTTCTCGAAAAGATATTTGATGGGATCTAGTCGTGAAACCAACATTACAGAGTGAGCTAACAGGTAGTGCCGCAGCTTCCTGGTAGCCCATACCAAAGCTAAGCAAGCCTTTTCCAGCGGCGTATACCGGGTCTCATATTCTAGCATCTTCTTGCTCAAATAGTAGATGGCTCTTTCCACCTTATCTTCTGATTCTTGCGCAAGCATGCAGCCCATCGTGGTCTCAGTTACTGACAGATACAAAATCAACGGTTTCCCTGGTTCTGCTGGTGATAAAACGGGTGGGTTCTGTAGATATTCTTTAATCTGTTCAAATGCAGCTTGACACCGGCCGTCCCATTGGAACTTCTTTCCTTTCTTCAGAAGACCAAAAAGTGGTTCACAAGTCAAGGTTAGTTTTGAAATAAACCGTCTTATGAATTGCACTTTACCCAGAAAGCCTCGCACCTCCTTTTCAGTCCTTGGTGGTGGCATTTCTAGGATGGCCTTGATCTTGGAAGGGTCGACCTCGATGCCCCTTTGTGTAATCAGAAACCCCAGCATTTTCCCCGCTGTAACACCAAACGTACATTTCTGAGGGTTTAGCCGCAACCGGAATTCCCTGATCCTTTGGAAAAACTTGTGCAAGGCGGTGTAGTGGCCCTCTCTTTCTTTGGACTTGACAATCATGTCGTCCACGTACACCTCAACTTCTTTGTGGATCATATCATGTAGTATTGTGGTCGCGGCTCGTTGATAAGTAGCCCCAGTGTTCTTTAACCCAAACGGCATGACCCGGTAGCAGTATGTTCCCCACGGGGTAGTGAATGCAGTCTTTTCTCTATCTTCCGGCACCATCACTATCTGATTGTACCCCGAGAAGCCATCCATGAATGAGAGCAATGCATGCCCTGCAGTGAAGTCCACTAACTCATCAATGTGTGGCAAGGGAAAGTCGTCCTTCGGACTAGCTCTGTTCAAATCCCTGAAGTCTACACACACCCGGATCCTGCCATCTTTCTTCGGCACCGGAACAATGTTGGCCAACCAAGTCGGATATTCAGATACTAGCAGGAAGCCTGCGTCAATTTGCTTGGTGACCTCTTCCTTAATCTTGAGAGCCCAATCCAGGCGGATCCTTCTGAGCTTCGCTTGATGTGTGGGCCTCGGGGTCAAGGGGATCCGATGCTATACAATCTCAGATTGATTCGGGCATGTCTTCGTAGGACCACGAAAACATCTTTGAAATCTTTTAATAAAGCGACTAAGCGCTCGCGTCCCTCCGGAGACAACGTGGACCCGACCTGGACCACCATGGTCCTCCTCAAGACTAATGTTCACAAAAATGATTTCATCCATTAATGGCTTAACAAATCTCTTGCTCTTGCTCAATTAGACGCTAGAAACCGAGGACTTCATCCTCGTCGTTTTGATCAAAATTTTGAAAGTCTAAATTAATGCAATAAATTAGGGGCACAGAAAAGTACTTAGAAACCACATCCACCTCATTCTCATTAAGTTCGTCTAAATCGTCCAATTCATCGGTTACAACAGACTCAAATGAAAAGGAAAAAGACGACGACAGATCGTGGCATCCGGTTGACACCCCAGAGTACCAGACTCAGACTTCGAGCCGAATCGATTCCACTCACAAGACTTCGGTGGAATCGATTCGCTCACTACCCGACTGAATCGCTGGATAAGAATCCTCCTCGCATCGCCAAGTGAGAGAGGGGCGATTGATGCATCCAAGATAGTCATTGGTTGGCTCGCACTGCTTTCATCCCCAATCATGGAGACCATGAAGTTATTCCCCAAGCAATCTTGGTCGATCGGAGGATCGAGAGGAGACATGCGATGCTACCCCATTTCCAATTCCGTGCCCTCGTAATCCTCTCGCCTTTATTCTCGCCAAATTTCGCTTGTTGGGTCTGGCTCGCCTGTGGCAACATCATCCCGGATATTTGCGGTGTCAAGAAGATTTCAAACCTGCACGCGCTTCTTCCGCGTTGAACCATGGCTCTGGGAAGCCACAAAATGGAAAGTCTTCCTCCTGACAAAGCGTCTGCTCAGGTACTGGATGGGCCTGCATTAGATCAAAAGGCTTCCCACCTGCCTCGCTCACGCCGCCATTTCCTTTCCTTCCTTGCCCAATCTTCTTTGGTGGGCGATAACCCAATCCAAAGGTATGTGGATTGTGTGGCACTGCCAACGCGACTCCTTTCTGCCGCTTCTTCCCAATCCCATCCCGGATATGTTGTAGCTTGTTCATGAGGTAGACGGCTTGAGCGCCGACATACACACCTCATTCACGACCATAATGTTTTGCACCACCTGCCTCACCAAAGTAAATCTGATATGAACATGTCTTCCATGCCGTGTTCGATCTCCAGATCGGCGAGATACCTCCGGAGGAGGATGGATTGATGAATTCCCAAAAACAATGGCTACTCCCTTTCCATAGGGGTATTTCACCATTTGATGTAGAGTAGATGAGACCTTCACCGATGCAACCAGATCGCCCAAAAGCATGTTAAAAGATGCGGACCTCCAAGACGTGAAAATCTACCTCGTGTTGTCCAGCCCAATCTTGGTTTGATTTTACCGTCCCCGTGACATCCCTACTTGTATTGTCATAGGCTTTGATCACTTGAGTAGTCTGTGAAGTCTGCAGCTTTAACCCGATTGCAGACACGCTGCTCGCCGGGCAGACATTAATAGCGGACCCAGATCGACAAGTACCACCGAATCCATTTGTCTTTGCATTCTCTGAGAGATGTAGAGAGGTCTGTTATGATCCACGCCCTCAGGCGGCAGCTCCTTATCCGAAAAGGTCAACGCCGGGGAACCTCCTCCCGGAAAGACTAACCCAACTAGTTGTTCTGGCGTAGTTTCGATTGAGAGTTTGGCTTTGTCCATAGCAGAGAGGACAGCCTGTCTGTGCACCCTTGAAGCCATAAGCAGTCCCCAGATGGAGATGTTCCTTGTATTTTCTTTTAGTCAAGCTTCAAGATGACCTCTCTTCAACTTGCTTCTGCCTCTGCTTCTCCGCTTCCTTATCTTTCCCTGATGCCTGGGGTTGATCAAGGTGTGGGGGCTTGAAATACCGCCCACTTCTAGTCATATGGTCCACCTCTTCAAGGTACCAGGTGCTGTCTGGTTGGCCACCTGCCCAATCTTCGCCTCAGGGGCGAGATACAAGTCGCCATCTTCCCACCACATTCCATTGGCATCTAGCAGCACTGTCGTTCCGCTTTTGTTTGCGCCTCAAGATTTTCCTCCCACATGCTCACAAAGATGTTCTTTCTGTGCTCACAGATTCTCAACCTCCTCATGGTTCTTTGCTTTTGGATCCTCTCGAATCCCATTTCTTTCTTGTTCCTCCAAAGGTCAATTGTTCGGTTTTCAAAATGTCTTGGTCCCAAGCGAATTCTTTCGCATCTGCGCTCTCCGCAATTCATCAATTCTACCTTCCGCCACAAATGGTACAATATCTGGTTGATCATCCAACCACCCAACGACTTCCGCTGACTCCTCGTCTTCGAACCAGTTAATTGATGCGTCCCCTGATTCCTGGTCATTGAAAAATTGGAGATTGGCGAAGTCCTTTTCCATCGTTGTCAAATCATCCCCGACTAATTCAAGTTTGTCCCCCCGGATCATACACAACTCGGCCTCTTCCGGCGGCCCCACACTCAAATTTTAGATCGCTCATTGACAAGATATATCCACTCGGATCATAAGCTCTGCCAGCTAAATTCTCAGACTGCTCCACCCCAGACTCAACAGTTTTGCTCTCCTCAAAAGCCTGCCCAATTCCATTTTCGGTGGTCACCACCTTCGACTCAGGTTGGGTTGTAGAGGTGTCCATCATGCACAAATCAGTGCTATCAGGCAGGATCACCTCCGGCTTGGGTAAGTGGGAGGGAGTAATGTAGATACTAGGGTCGTAAGACACGTCCCCAGTTTGGATAAGATTGATTCTTTTGAGTGGATCTTGGTTATGTACTGGGAGTGGGTTGGTTATAACATTGGGTCGCTCGGGAGGTAGAATGATGTTTTTGTCAATGAGATCTTGAACCTCATGACGCAGCCTGAAACATTGGTCGGTATCATGACCATGCTGCTGGTGATATTTGCAATATTTGGCTGGGTTGTGGGAAGGGGGGAGTGGATTTGGAGGGGGCCTCGGTTCTAAGGGTTTCAGATGCCCTTTTCTGACTAGAACCCCGAGGACTTTGGTCAAAGGCATATGTAGTGGAGAGAAGGTTCGTTGACCCCTAGATTGGTATCTTGAAGCTTGGTTACTGCTCCCAGATGCATCAGAAAAAGGTGCGGCCGCTGCGGGCCTTGGTTGGGAAGGGGATTGGTGACCATCCCGACCTCTGAAGTTCTTGCATTGGTAGAGCCACTCGGGTCCACATTGTTGTTTCGGTTGAATGTCCGCCAGAGCTGTTCACGGTCTTGGTCAAACAGTCCCTGCTCCATCGCATCTTCAATCTGTAGCCCCATATCATGCAGATTTGCGAAGGTGGGGAAGGAACTACAATCATCTTCTTCATTAACCTGGTTGAGATTGCGCACAATCATCCGAATCGATCTCGCTCAGGCCTCAAGGTCATCATCGATGCCTTTGCCCTCCACCGGGTTACAAAGTCAGAGAAAGACTCCTTGGGTTCCTGCCTTGTTGTCTCGAGATCACGAGTGGTAATCTCGATCTGTGTGTTATATGAGTATTGTGCAACAAAGGCCCCAGCCATCTCATCCCAATTCCTCTTGACATCATTATCCAACTTTGCATACCAGTTGGCGGCCACTCCTGACAAGGTTCGGCCAAAAAGCGAGAGCTTCTGCAATCTGGTTAGGCCCATTGGCCTCAAGATATCTGAAAACAGCCGTAGATGAACCATGGGGTCCCCAGACCCATCAAAACGGTCGATCTGGGGCATCTTAAATCTGTCCGGCAAAGTCACGGCCACGTCAGTATAGCCGTCCTCAATATCTGGGATGGCCTTCACCCCCTGTGACTTCTTGAAGAGTTTTTCCAACTTGCTCAATTTCAGAGCTGTCTGGTCTACCTCGAACTCGAATGGAGAGTCCGGGTGATTGGGTGTAATATTTTTAGACAGTTGCGGCGGAAGCGGGGGCGGAGCCAGCCCCGTTGGAAGACCCGTGTCCTCTTGGGTGTTTTGGAAGTTTGGCAGAGCGTTACAGGGTTTGGGAGGGTATTTTGGGTGTTCAGGTATTCGGGATTTGGAGGAGCATTCGGCGATGAATATCTGCTTTCGGGTAATAGAGCCGGGTGGAGGAGGAACTGATGTGCCCCTAGTGGAGGGGGACTGGTGTGAAGCAGTCTTGGCGTTCTATTTGTTATATCTGGTGATCAACTCAGACTGTTGGGCCATGACAGCAGCCTGCTGTTTAGAAAATTCCGCCTGGCGGATAGCATCATCTTGCATTTGTTTCATACTTTCATTCATCTGGCGCATCATCGCCTCCATTGCTGTATTCTGTTGTTCCATCTGAGTAACCGGCAAGTGTATCTCTATAGCAGAAACAGGAATCTCAACCCTACTGTCTGATACTAGAGTAAACTGTTGTTCCGGTGATCCGTGCTCTGACAAATTGTGCATTCTCGGCCTTCTTCTGGTGACTGGGGGTAAAGAGTGGAACACTGGATGTCCGTCAACTAGATCCTCGGATCGGTTGAGTCGGCAACCTCGTGTCCAAATTGCTTGGGGAGTATCGACTGGCTCGGAAGCAATCGTGCTACAAACTGCCCTAGCAAAAAGATAATAAAGCAAAAAGGAAATAAATGACCGAAAAAGCAGGCATAACGACTTAATTTAAATACACACAACACACGATCGGGCATACAACACACGCAGTTGGATAATTTGAAATACACATCCTCAACTCTCGATCCTTTGTTCGTATCACCGTTTCCCCTATCTCAATCGATATCCACGAGACAAGCGATTCTCGAGACCTTTGAATGATGCCCGCAGGCCTGATGCCCAAACTCAACTGATACATGCATTCCCTGTAGAGACGCACTCTAACAAGCACATAGCAAATAAGTGAGAGCCAAAACACCCCTATGTTGGGGTAGGGTTTCACTGTCCTATTTCGTCAGGAACTAGGGGTTCACTACGCACGTGACTTCAAACAACCTATAAGCGGGTAAGCAACCTGTCCTAGTTTGGAATGGTCACTATGGATCCGAATATGCACTAGGTCGAATGGTCAAAAGGTGCCGGTAAAACCGGGTTTGTGTTCCCATCTTTGTCGAGCCAGTCGATCGACCTTATGGACATGACTTGACAAGACAAGCCTCCGCAAATCGTTCGAATGGCATATGGCAAACCACGGTGTCCTAAGGCGCACCAATGCAAATGCAATGCAAAGAAACACACAAGTGTAGTCAAAACCAGATATCATGAGTTCGAGTCAAGTTCTCTAAATCCCAGTAGTCGCGAAGCGTAACAAGCCCGCGAGGGCCTCGTTCTGATTCGGACTCGATTTTCTTGATTCATCTGAACCAAAGAGTCCAACTCTGGCAAATCGTTTTGAAGAAAAACAGATTTTTTGAAAAGAAGTACCAAACATGGACTGCTTTGCCAGATAACAGAGTCGCCACCTAAATATTTTTTAAATGGGAAATTTAGGAAACCCTAACTCGGTGCCAAAGGCCACGTGTCCGTCATCACCAAAGTTGGCTCGGGAACTTGGGTACGATTGGGGAAGGTCACATCGTGAGCACCCCCGCTCGCCCGGTCAAAGACCGGCCTCTACTAACCATGATATCTGTTTTTGAAAACTTTGTGAGTTCTTATTCCAGTTATTAGCCTAGGTTACTATGTGATGCTTGCAGCATATAAGTATAGACTGGGCCGTCTGAATTGGAACAAAACATTTCATGTTTGTTTCTTTAAAAATGGTGTGATGGTGCTACCCGCAGGTAGGCTAAAATGCGGATTTGCCACCCTCAGGTGGGCTTAGAAAACATGATTTTGCCACTATCTAGTGGGCTTAAAACAAACAGTCAATGCATTGTCCCAATTCAGATAACTCAACCTCCACCCACAGGCATTCAAGGCAATTATATCACATAAGCACATAGCCTCATGGTAAGCATGCTATCATGGCAACACTCACACACATACAAGGATGCTAAAGCATAAAACTCACCGAGTACTCCAAGCCAAAACAGAAAACTGATTAGGAATCATGCATGATCCTATATACAGATTTGCCTAATACAACACATGCAAAAGATGCAACTATAGCAGGCTCGGCTATTTTAAACATGGCATATGATGATGTTACAGTTAACATGTATTCAACTTGGAATTGAAATACAAATGTAGTTTGTATGATCTTGGAGCAGTGCATGCAAAAAGATGAATGATGCAAACATCTTTGTCATGTTGTATGCTCATTGAAATATGCCCTATATCTAACCATTAGCGGATAAATAAAAGGAGAAAGAAATGGGGGTTGGAAGACATACATCACACTCACACACCCTTATTACAAAGATTGCCCTCAAGCAGAGGTCCGAATAAATAATATCTGAGACGAATAAAAGAATATTACAGTCCGAAATATACAATCCGAATAAATATACAAATTTCTAATTAATTGACAAATTAAATGAGAAAAACTGGCATGCAAGCCAGGGACTGCCTTGCTTCTGATGAATAATGCATGCCGGGCTGCCTTGGGCGAAAATCCACTGGGATGCCCCAATTAGCCTCTGTTTGCACTGTGTCTCGAAATGCGTGCCAGACTCTGGAAATTTGCTGATTCTTCGGTTTTGCTGCAACAGAGAGCAGGAAAAGGGCATAGCAATGTATTTCACAAATATATGTATGCCTCGATCCTCGTGCCACCAATCACGCATACCGATGCATGATGGCCGAGGAATCGGATTGCACAACTCAATATAGGATGAATGCAGATGAATGCTACAACAAAACCTAACCCCATCATGGGTAATCCGGAGTGTCGGTGACTTGGGAATTGAGACACACTCCGTCACTCGGAGTACGGAATGTACCTCGTTTCCCGTGCCCGGGCTAACGCCTATCCCGAACACAATGCGATATGCATAATATGCATGAAATGCAATTAACATGTGATCTAGCATGCACAATGCTATGAAAGTGAGATGAAAATGAGGCGCCTCGAAAAGCGTGCACACGGGCACACAAACCGAGGCGGTGATGAAATACAAATCAGATAAAACCGAAGTGCCTCGAAATGCGTGCCCACAGGCACGTAAACCGAGGCGAGGATGAAATGCAAATCGGATAAAACCGAAGTGCCTCGAAATACGTGCCCACAGGCACGTAAACCGAGGCGATGATAAAATGGAAATCGGATAAAACCGAAGTGCCTCGAAATGCGTACCCACAGGCACGTAAACCGAGGCGAGGATGAAATGCAAATCGAATAAAACCGAAGTGCCTCGAAATGCGTGCCCACAGGCACGTAAACCGAGGCGATGATGGAATGAGAAATCGGATAAAACCGAATTGCCTCGAAACGCGTGCCCACGGGCACGTAAATCGAGGCGATGATGAAATGAGAAATCGGATAAAACCGAAGTGCCTCGAAACGCGTGCACGCGGGCACGTAAACCGAGGCGATGATAAAATGCAAATCGGATAAAATCGAAGTGCTTCGAAATGCGCGCCCACGGGCACGTAAACCGAGGCGATGATAAAATGGAAATCGGATAAAATCGAAGTGCCTCGAAATGCGTGCACGCGGGCACGTAAACCGAGACGGTGATGTACAGGTATGAAAAATGTAGATCGGGCTTACACTAACATGAGAGGACCTCGGCCGCACTCACATAAGATGCCGATGAATGAAAACGGAGTGCCTCGAAGTGCGTGCCCACGGGCACGCAAACCGAGGCAATGCACTAAGGCACGAAATGTCATGGAAAATGATATGCAAGCATGCAAACCAAATTTCAGCCACTAAATGAAGGGGAAAACAGCCCCAAAATGACACGAAATGACAATCAATGCATTAAATCATCCCGAAATGTGATTTTAAATGCCCGAAATAGCCTACGGCTATGCTAAACATGCAAAATTGGCACAAGACAGCAAAAACAGTAGCAAGGCAGCCATGAAAATAGCATCTTTTCAGTGCAAAACATGGTTAAATTATGAGCATAGATATGGCAACAATGGCATGCAAAAATATGGGAAAAGATGGGAATTACAAAGCAAGTAGTATATGAAAAATTCAAACCACAAAATTTCCTTCTACAAATTTGAAGAGGAGCTCAAAATATTCAGATTTACAGTGAATTACAACTCCAAAATCAATATGTAGATAAGCTCAAAATAGCATGCAATATAATGAGCTAACAAGGGCTATAAAGAGAGGTACCATAAACAATGACCAAAAAACTTAAGACCCTTAATAAAACTTGAAGAATAGACCAAAAAAAGAAACTTTCTAAGCCTGATGAAGGCTGAAAACAAAGGCTAAGAAAGTCTAACAAAGCATGCAATTTTACGGAAAATATGGAGGATTACAAAACAAGTACCAAAACCAATCATCAAATGGCCTAAGACCCTTAACAAAGAATGAAGAATGGACCAAAATAAGGCACTCTCTAGGTCTGATGAAGGCTGAAATCCGAAGCATGGTGAGCTTAAAAAAGCATGCAAAATGGGAGTGGAACAAGAATTCAAAGCAAGTGATATGTAGAGCAAGAAAACCAGGTTGAGCCCTTCTTCAATGTTTAAGAGGGTCTCAAAATAAGCACAATATCAGTATTTTGCATGCTCCAACTCAGATTACAAATAGGCCAAAACAATCATGCAATTTTACGGTAAAATAGAAGAATTTCAAAGGAAGTGTATGCTAGAATCATCAAACATGGTTGAGCCCTTCTTCAATGTTGAAGAGGGGCTCAATATAAGCCCACTAACAGTTTACATCAGTCTCGAAATCAGATTACTCATAAGGCAAATAAAGCATGCAAATTAATGGCCTAAAAAGTGATATTGAAGGAAGTATATCATGGAGACACCAAACAGGGTTGAGCCCTTCTACAAAGTTGTAGAGAGGCTCAAAATAAGCACAAAACCAGTAGGGGTCAAAGCCCAAAACAAAAAGGAAATAGGGTAAAGAATTGATGCAAGAAAATGCTAGAAAAAGGGATTTAGTGACTTACCCTTGAAGAGCTAACTTTTGTTGCTTCTTGGCTTCAATTTGTTGCTTGTTGGCCTCTGAAAATCACTCCCTTCCTGCTGAAATGGAGTTGTTGATGGTGGTACTTAGGGTTGATAAAGGATTAGCCTAGAACCTTGAAGGTTTTTAGGTTTTTTGGCTATGGAAATGAGGGTGTTTGGGAGAGAGGTTTTGAGATGAAATTTTCTAACCCTAGCAAAGGAGGAGGGAAGCCCTTTAAATAGGCAAGAAAGGGTGTAAAAGGGGAGGGAAATTGAGGCAAGATTTCCCTCCCAAAATATCCGGATGCGTGATATTTTGAAAAATATCAGACATTTGGAAAGAAATTTGAAGCGAAGTGGCGGCAGTAACTTCTGGGAGGTGGCGGCCACCCCAAGCTGATCGACTAGCCACTCACCTGCAGCCGACGGCCATGGTCCAAAATGAAGAGGAAAATTGTGGCCGACCACCACTCTTGGTATCCTCCCAGGATGTGTAGAATAAGGCCCCAAGGTCGGAATTGGCAACACCGGCAGAGCTACAACATAGAGCTTGAAGGAGAGGCTCAAAATGAAATCCACAATTCTTTGGCCGACCACCAACTTTTAGGGTCCTCCCAGATGTGTGGAACAAGGTTCCAAGGTCGGAAATTGGCAACATGAAGCAGAGTCACAACATAGAGCTTGAAGGAGAGGCTCAAAATGAAATCCACAATTTCTGGCCGACCGATGGTTTTAGGGTCCTCCCATGTCCCCGATCACAGATATGTAGCTTTGGTGGAAGAAAATATCCCGTGGTGTTCAACATTGGCGAAGTGAGCAAAAGCAGCCGGAGAAGAAAGGTTATCTGGGATAATTGCTGGCCTCCCACCCCCCAGTGATCTTCCTGGTGTTGAAACAGAGATACCTGCCAAATTTGAACAAAAACTAATGAGAAATGAACGCTCGGAGCCAAAACCGGGCAATGCGGGATCCCGAAAATGGGCTGCAGGTGCCGGAAGTGGCATACGGCAGTGAAGTGGGTATCTGTGACCCCAGTGTCCCTCGGAATGACAAAACAGAGGCTCCTGCCAAAAATCAGAGAAAACCGATGCAAAATGAATGCTCGGGGCCCAAACCGCGCGATTCGAGGTCCCAAAAACCAGCTGTAGGCACCGAAAGTGGCGTACGGCCACGTAGTGGGCATCAAAGGCCCCAGTGTTCCTCGGAATGATAAAACAGAGGTGCATGCCAAAAACCGGAGAAATCGGAGATGGTTGGGCGGTCCCGAGCCGAGGCACACGACCAGACGCTCGAAACCGGAACCGCCCGGCAAAATGGCCTCTGACCACGAAATGTAACCCACTGACCCGAGAGATAATCTCTGGGACCACTCCTTCCTCGGAAAGAAAATAGAGAAAACCGATTCGGTTAAACCGAGACAAGCCACAGAAGAGGGTTCGGAAGTCCGAGGCGGGCGCCGCGCAACTCGAGACTTCGAGCGAAAGCACAAGATGTAACATCACCGAGCACTCAATCGGTGACGTCTGAGTCTTAAGGCCGGTCAAAAATGGGGTGTCTACAGCCCCCATGGGCCGTACAACAGTGTGTTAAAATTGCACCCCAACTGTGCAATAATTACTAAACGTGGTAATAATTTTAACAAAACATAGAGTTTCGTTTGAAATGTGGGTTGACTTTTTTAGCTTGGAGCTAAAAAGTCTTGTTTATGATAGGCTTTTTGACTTTTTTGACTTTTGTAAAAGAAAAAATGAAATGATTATTGTTTAGATGTGATATTTTGTCTTATTTGACTAAAAAATCTATTTTATCTTTTTGTCACTAAAATAATTAAAAGGCCAAAAAGCCTGGCATGCCAAACGAAGGCTAAGCCTTATAGCAATTGACTCTAAAAAGAATTATAGCAAATCATGGGTCAAAGTCACCGTTTGATATTAGTTTTTTTAGTTGACTTTTTTAAGTTGAAATTTTTTTAGTTTGTGGCTAAAAAGTTCCTTTGGTTTTTCCTTTTACCTTCAATCACATAGGATTGGACTAAAAATGCCAACTTCTTGTATGAATGATAATCCTACCCTTGGGGGGGATTAGTAGTCTCATGGGACTGTTAGTGCCCTGCCATATATGTTTAGCCTCCACCCTTTAAGAAGTACCTACCTGCAAAAGCCTCATTTGTAGTTTGAAATTTAATTTAGGGTAAATTACGCAAACCTTCTTGATAGTTGGTAAAAATACATATGGCCTCATTAGTATTAGATAATTACATTGTTCTCTCTTATGTTTTACAAGTGCATTACATTTAGCCCACAATAGTTGGTCTATCCTTAATAACAAGGATAATTTTTTGATACATCGCAAAAAATCTCAATACACACTATTTATGTCGTTCAAATATATTTTTTTGAACAAAAGTTAAATGTGTAGACATAAATTTATAAACAAAAAACAATGTTTTTCGGGCATAAATAGTTGAATGGAATATATATATATATATATATATATGTGTGTGTGTGTGTGTGAATAATTCATTTTTTTCATAAGTTTGATAGAAAAACAACACTCGCCTCCGTCTGGACTTTTCAACGGATTGGGTAAAATCTTCTCCCCATTCACATCGAGCAGGGTTAGGTCCCATGTGGAGTGGATCAAAATGGCCATCCTTAGATATGACAATGGTGATAGTAACGTGTGGCTGTAGTGGCCGTGGTAGCGAAATCGTGGCCGTGGCGATGGTGATATAGAGTGGTGGTGGCGGCAGCGGTGGAGGTTGCGTGGTGGCACTAGTAGTGGGTGTTGGAGTGGCGGCGTTGACAAAGATGAGTGTGTTGGTCGTAGGAGTGGTGGTGGTGAAGTGGCGGCGGCGGCAGAGACAATGGCAGTAGTGGTGCATCGGTAATGGGCAGTGGAGTGACAACGGTGGTAAGGGTGTTGGTGATCGTAGAGTGGTTGTGGTAGTAAAGGTGGTGATGTGGTTGTGATGGCATGGTAGTGGAGGAGGTGGTGGTGGTGCAATGAATGAGATGGGTTTAAACGTGTCCTATGGCCAAACCATTTATGAATTGGATAGGTTTTAATAGGTATATATGTGTGTGTGTGTGAATAATTCATTTTTTTCATAAGTTTGATAGAAAAACAACACTCGCCTCCGTCTTGACTTTTCAACGGATTGGGTAAAATCTTCTCCCCTTTCACATCGAGCAGGGTTAGGTCCCATGTGGAGTGGATCAAAATGGCCATCCTTAGATATGACAATGGTGATAGTAACGTGTGGCTGTAGTGGCCGTGGTAGCGAAATCGTGGCCGTGGCGATGGTGATATAAAGTGGTGGTGGCGGCAGCGGTGGAGGTTGCGTGGTGGCACTAGTAGTGGGTGTTGGAGTGGCGGCGTTGACAAAGATGAGTGTGTTGGTCGTAGGAGTGGTGGTGGTGAAGTGGCGACGGCGACAGAGACAATGGCAGTGGTGGTGCAGTGGTGCATCGGTAATGGACAGTGGAGTAACAACGGTGGTAAGGGTGTTGGTGATCGTGGAGTGGTTGTGGTAGTAAAGGTGGTGATGTGGTTGTGATGGTATGGTAGTGGAGGAGGTGGTGGTGGTGCAATGAATGAGATGGGTTTAAACGTGTCCTATGGCCAAACCATTTATGAATTTGGATAGGTTTTAATAGGTATAATTGGGCGGGTTCACAGTTTCGGGTTAACTTTGCCACCTCTAATAATTATCTATGGTTATCAAAATCCCCGATCTGAATCTTATGATCCTACGATTTGACGATCCATTTGAACATAATCGATCCGAATCGTGTAAAAAAATCCTATACAGATAGGATCTTTCGATATTAGTAATTGGATCTTATTGTATAATCTTTATTCGAATTCGATCCAATTTGTAAGCCTGGTTTTGTGTTGTATGACCTATTTACTTTAAATTTTATATTTGTTGTTTAAATACCAAATTATGTGGTCCAAATGAATAAAAAAACAAGTAATATTTAATTAAATAAACTAAGAAAAAACAAACTAAGAAAACAAACATTTAAATATTGCAGTCATTTAAGAAAATTAACTAGTCGAAAAAATAAAAAATTGGCCTTAACAAAGTCTTAGGAGGGCAAGATTTATGCAATTTTACCCCAATTTTTGGAGAGTCTATTTCGTGACTTGAACCCGCGCCACCAGGGACACTAACAACAAACTTTTTTTTTTGTTTTATCAACTACAAAATTTTTACCATCGAGTTTTCTATTGTATAACATTATATTTACATTTTATATGGAGTATTATATTTTCAAAATATCTTCACTTCTTTTTAATATAATTAGGCTAATTTTGTGTATGCTTTTTAAGAAATATTTGTTTAAATTAATTTTACTATGTATTTTATTTGTTTTAGTAGGATTTTACAATTCTCGATCCAATTCTACGATCCAATTCTATCAACTTCTTCAATGATCCAATGTAAGATTCCGATTTTAACATCTTATAATTACTAGAAAGGCAAGACAAATCAAATCGCTTGTTCGCCGGATCACGACATCCGTACGTATATTGATGGCACATTGGCGTTATTGTGCAAATGATGATGTTAGCACACCATTGTTACTTTGCGATGGTTTCCGGAGTCCAATAATTGTTAATAGGGCATGATTAAATCGCTATGTGTGGGGACATAATTTTTGAATGACAACACGTGGCCGAGGTGACACCGAAGTGTCAGCCGAGGTGTCACGTGTCCTGGTCATGATACCGAGATAGTCTCGGCTAGACCAAGGTTATCTGCGAGAATACCGGAATCCGAGATAAGCGGATAAGGGACAAGAGTCCTAAAATAGGAGAAGACTTCAGTTTGGGTAAAGATAAGACTCTTAGAGAGTTTATCCTAATTCTACTGGGAGTCCAAGTTAGCAGTAATCCTAAGTCCATTAAAGCTAGGCTTCTATTTGAGACTAGGATTATGTTGGCTATAAAAGGGAGACACCCTCATGGATCTAAAGCATGGCTTTTGATATTCTGTCTAGTGAGTTAAGCACTATTGGTTATCTTTGAGAGATATGGAGTACTGACTTGATCGTCGGAGTACCCCTGGATGGACGAGCCACCGCCGGAGACTCTTCTTTCTGTTGCAGGTCAGACAGGTGCCATCTATTCTGCCGGTGTTCTCCAGTTGAGTACTAAGTTGGCAGTGTGGTCGGAAATTGACACACACACTATGATACCAAGTTGAAGTCCAAAGTGCGAGGAATTAGGGCTAGGGTTAAAATAGAAAAAGAAGAAGAAAGAAGAGAATACAATGAATAGGATTTGGGAACATAACAAAACCCTTCCACCTTAGCACTTATTTATATTAAAACACTAACATGACAATAGAAATCTCAACAAAACAACATAAAAACACTCGACTATTGTCACCAACAACTAGCGCTATTTGATGTTCCAAATAAAGCTAGTGCTATTGGGCTTAGATGGAGTCTTCTTGTCTACATATTTGCTTTTCTGGATGGTTATGCGGTTCGGGCGTTGAAGGCATACTGACACCAATATAACAAAATCAAATACATATATGACATTATGTGGTTTAGTAGTTCGGAATTGTTATAAAACCAAAATTTCAAACACTATAAAAAGAAGCAATAGTTTAACATTTAAAAAAGAAACAAAAAACAATAGAAAAACATAAAAGGTAATGAGGATGCTGCAACCAAATGCATTAGTTGGTGTCTTCACTTAATTTGTTACAATTCTTTGGGTTTTGCGAAACTTGAGACTGGAGTTAGACCATGTTTGAGTGCAGCCCTCCACACCAAATCGATTCGGTCCACATCGATCGCTCCGACTTCGTGATGACTCCAACCTTCTAACAGATGAATCACACCACCTGCATGGCAAGCATGGACTACTCCTCTCTCCATCGTATACTGTTTGTTTGTTCCCCAACAATTTTTTTTTTTTTTTTTTTTAAAAAAAAGAAGTGAAAATATAATATTATTGTGATAAAAACATGAAACAAAGGAAGATTGGGGGAGGGTATATATATACCTCACAATATCCAAGCCCACGTACATCATCAGGAAACTTCATGGCTGCAAGATCACCGTAAGTGCAGTCTCTTCTGAAGGGCAATATTGGTGGGACCACAAATTGGTGAAAATGTGTTCCAGCTGGGGCCCAACTTTGCTCTCTTGGTGTTATCCACTTACCAACTACCCAAGTCTATCATGGTAAACAACAAAATTCAACACATTCCAATGCACATCTTTACAACATAGAAACTACACTTAGAATTGAATCCAATAAATGTAAATATATGAATAGATAGGATTTTAAGAAATTTATTAGCGAAGCTTATTTCACATTCGATTAATTGAGCTCGGCATCAAAACTAATTAATGTTTTGAATAACTTCATGTGTATATTATATTATATCATATATACCTTACAATTCTTGGCTGCTTGATACTTTGTCACTTGGACTAAGTATTTTTGAAATTTAGTTGGGGCTTCCTTCTGTATCTTCTCAAATCTCTCAATTGAAAGGGTTAACATCTACACTATGCTTCAACCCTTTAGAAACCAAAACTTCAAAAAAAAAAAAAAAAATCAATTAGATGGCAAATTGACAATACTTACAAACACTCGTACTCTCCGTCTGCAAAGGTAAAGGGCAATTGCTCTTCCGAGTTTTGAAGTAGCTCCTGTTAAAAACACCTCGTCCACATCCTCAGGGATTTGATTAAGAGTTACGGCTGCAGTTAAAGTGTTTCCATGGACAACTCGAACTTTAAGGTTTGGATGCTTGTTCACAAACAGCATTCCACCCCCATTGAGAGCTTCATTCTACATTTAGACATTTTTTTTTCGTAATTAATATAGTTGATTATAGATAATTTCATACAAACATCTTATCAAATTGATTGCATATTGAACAAGTGCAATGTTTAAATTTATGTATAGTTGGATATGGTAGGTGGGTCATGCAAGTTTAATTTGAAGTACATGAGAAAATTGATCATTGGAATCATGAATTTCACTAGCTGAAATGTGGTATGGTTACTTGGGGGTAAAAATACTTTTCCTTATTATTTGGTACAATGGGAAAAAAATTCCTCGTTTTTTTGTGTTCCCCGGTACCCCCAAAAGGACAAGACAGTAATTTACGGGTGGGTGGGTATGTGGGAGAGAGAGAGAGAGAGCAACCTTATTCAATGCAGCAAGGCTAAGGACTTTAACACCCAACCTATCGGCCCTGAGAATTGCCTCCTCTATGTGCTTATTGATGCCCTCTCTAGCAAATGGCAAGAAATACTGCATATATATATATATTCAAAAAAAAAATTTAAAAGAGAAAAGAAAAAGGAAGTCAAGATAATCATCAAATTGAGAACCTAATTGATTATAAATGCATAAAAAATGGCAAGAGCAGTGTGAGTTGAAGAAACAATAAACATTAAAAAGTATAGAGAAAGACCTGAAAACCAAAGCGAGGTACAGCCCAAGTGTGGTGCAAGCGGCCTCTGAGGTTGTAGAATGAGACCGAGAAGGTCTTAGACTTAGCCCACATCACCAGCATCACTGTAAATGCAAGTGGCCAAATTGGGAGCAAGAAGATCCTGATCCTGAACGGCTTCGACGCGAATGACCGGAATACAAACTGGCTGTGTAGGGAAGCTGTTATATCCACCACATGTGCCAAGAATACAAAATCAGGTACCCTCCAGTTTTTACCTGCATTCAATGTGCCCATACAATGGGGGATGACCATTATTTTATTTATCCAGAAACAAAAATGCTGTGCTAGCTTTTCTTGTCTTATTTTCTTATTTAATTAATCATAACAATTCTCAAACAAAATTTTACAGAAGAGAGAAGGGGTCATCTCATTTCATTCGTGAAATTTCTTGTGTCTCGTTTTTTTTTTTTCAGTAGTATAAAAAAGCATTTCCAGGTTATCGTCATTAATCCCACCTTAGGTACAAGAATGACTACAACCACGTGATACACCAAATTTTTTTGTAATCAGTATATGGTCCCGCTTATTATCAAACTTTTTTTTTTTTTTTTTTTTCATTTTTGTTTTTAAGGTGAATTGGCACACACAAATTCATGTACGGTGAACAATTACATGTTAAATCAGTACGCATTTGGTAAAGACAATAAATATATATGATATGATATGATTAAGCAGGAATGAATTATTAGGATATTCTTTGTTTGGAGAGGGAGATACCTGAATTTAAAAGTAACGTTTTGTGTAGGTCCCATGATTTGCTATTGAGGGTATTGCCCAATGCATCATAGAGAGGCATAAAAAGGCAATAATTAGTGCCCGTCTCTGTATGGTGTAGGCTGTGGTATCTGTCAAATTGACGAATGAATTAGAATTAGTTTTAGTTTTAGTTTTAAAGACAAAATAGTAAGGAATTATAAAATCTCAAGATCAATAGATGTTTTAGTTCCAGAATGAGAATCATAAGTTATAAACGGGCGTCCCGTATTAGATACCCGAACGAATACTATTTACGGATGGATACCCAATCAATCAAAAAAGCCACATAATAGTAATTGTTTTGTGAAATTTTCAAAAATTTTACATCTCTTCACATCTAATCTAATCAGCTAGCTAGCTAGCTCATTCATTCCCATTTTACTCTCTCTCTCTCTCTCTCTCTCTCTCTCTCTCTCTCTCTCTCTCTCCATCTGCTTCCAAGTTCCATCCCATTGGCGGGCGTCTCTAAATCTAATCCATATCAATCCTTTCTCAGCCCAGCAGCAGCAGCAGCTCCTCCATCACCGACCACTGCGACCTCCACCACCTCTCCACTTACCTCCGATTTCATCCCCCCTACTCTACAACAACAACATCACTTGCACAAAATCTCCACCAAACCCAACCCATAATAATGGCATAAAACTCATCAGTGACAGTGATCAATACAGAGGTTTTGTTTTTTCAGCTCCAATTGATCTTTAATTTTTATTGGAAACAAATGGCACAGAGAGTTGGTAGTGAGAGGGTCTGCCATGGGGTTGGGGTTGGGGTTGGGGTTGGGGTTGGGTGGTGGTTTTCTTTTCTTTGGTGTTCTAGAGCGTGAGTGAGGTTTTGCAATGGATAATACTGAATGCTTACGTCACGTTGTGGAGAATAAAACTACGGGACGCCACTGTAATGAATATAAATTTTGTTGCTCTCATTTAAACTGATTTGTGATGTATTGTAAAATATTAAATACTTTAAATTTTAGGTGGCTTTTGGTGGCGACAAGTATACACGCATACATATAAGATGTAACTAATGCATCATAATTTTTTTAATTTTATTTTTATACTATTCATTTACAGGGCAACAACTTGGGTGTGTTTCAAAAGAAAATTCTTTACTTTGTTATATTATTAGATTATGGAATTTAGACAATATCAACAAGTGTTGAGTAAAAGATTATTCTTTAATGTCCATTATTGTTAGGTGTAATGCAGGTGGCTTTTCACAACTATCCTTTGTGCAAAAGTTAAATGAGTAATTAATGGCTCCAGAAAATCTTTGATTGTGTGCATCTCAAACAAAGGAAACAACTTGGCCTGGGAAGGTGGGTTTGAGGATTTTTTTTTGATTAAAATAGTCACAAAAAATAAAATAAATTTTTTAACTTAATAGGATAAAATATCACATCAAACCCATAATCATTACAAAAAAAAGTCAAAAATTCTTTCCAAACCAAGCTTTTTAGCCTCAGGCTAAAATAACTAAAAAAGTCAAAAAGTCAACTCACTTCCCAAACGAAACCTTTATGCAACTCAAAAAGGGGACTCTTTCAGATATTTTTCTGTTTTAGGGAATCATTTTTGTTTATTTAGGGGTAGAAGGGAAATAGGAAAAGTATAGCTTTACATTTAGACTCCAACCACTCACTCTTTTAAACTTTGTAAAGTTAAATTTTGAAATTTGAACAAGCATGAAGATGAAATGGGATTTTACTAGCAAGTTATTTGGTAAATCTCTTTCATATATATGATAAGTATGTTTACTTATATAAACCACCTATAAAAAATGACTAGGAGAGAGATTTATGAAATAGAATTATCATCAATGATTAAGAATTACACATACTAACTAAATCAAATCAAAAGAAATTCCAATTAAGGCTATGTTTGGCAATAGCTCAAAAAAAAGTCTTTTTAGTCATTTAAAAAAAAAAAAAAAAAAAAAAATCTCCAGTTTTTCTAGTTCGTCTAGCTTAGAAGAATTCAAAAAGTATTTTCTTTATTAAAAACAAAACTAAAAATATTTTATTAAAGACAAAGAAAAACCCAAACAATTTAAAATTATGTATAAAAAAAGAAGATATAAGGTTAAAAAAACTAGGGTAAGATATTTCCTTTAATGTATTTTGGCTGTTTGTTGAATTTGATAATTTTTGGATAAGTGTAATAAAAGATGTTAGTTTGTTAGTGTTAGTCGGAATGATATTTTGAAGGACAGATCTAGATATGATATCTATTGATTGGACTTTTTTCAAGTATATGAGCACTAATTTAACACTTCAAAAGTTCTGTATGATCGTTGCCTTGAGAAATCAAGAGTTACATATTTAGTGTGAGCAAAAACAAAACTTTAGAAGCACATAATCTCATTAATAAGACCTTCCCTACAAAAATAAGATGTTGCATAACATAAATTGAAGACTAATGCTAACAACACAAAAATCAAACTAAAAATAGTCACAGCATTGTGTGTTGGGCCTCACAACTCATAAATACTTCTTTTTTATTTTGTGACCAATTTTTGTTTAATAGATGAATTATAAAATAAAACTGTGCAATAGAGAATTTGGTAGTTGATTCATGCATAGATGTACATGTCCTGGTGATGAAGAATACAACTATGTATGTATGTATGTATGTACATTTGAGTGATGGTATGGATGTTGCATGCAGTGATGATTAATATTACTTACGTAGGGGTATAGAGAAGATATTTGAGGAAGGGAAGTCTGTCAAACAACTGATAGGGAACAATTTCCACATTGCAATGACCCAAACATCGCAGAAAATCAAAGATCAATACATAGCCATAGATCATGCCTATTGATCCATATCCAATCACACAACTCCCAAATACTGGTATCCCAATTACACCACTTAATATCAGATGCTCCAAAAATGTGCCACTTCCAGCTGCAACCAACTCATTACAAAATAAACATAAAAATAGTGACAAATAAATAATAGATAAATAGAGAGGAAATATTATTGGGTGCCAACAAGAGTGCAAATTTGTTCACCCGCTATACAAATGTGTGAACCTTACACTTGATACTTATTGATTGATTTTGGTGTTGGAGGTGGAACCACCTCACCAAGCAACCAATAGAAAAGTCTGTATTGTGTATTTAGTGTGAACAATTTTATTCTTCATGTGACAATAAATAATTTCTTCGCGGAGAGTCTCACATCTCCATGATTGGTTCATTGATTTGCAATAACCAATCATGAGGGAGGTGGGTAATATTAACCCATCATTCAAGCGGGTGAAATTAATAAAAAAAATATCTTGTAAAACAGTTTTTTAAAATTAATTAAAAATTATCTTGTATATATATATTTTTGACATTTTTCTTGTGTTTCAACTGTACTTGCTAACAAGACTCAAAAATTAAATGGGAAGGAGAGGTATTGACTCACCAGTAAAAGGTTGGGGTACTGAAGATGAATGGTGGAGTGAATGGTAATGGGTGAAAAGATATTTTGCATGGAAACATTTATGTAGCCAGTAGTATAGGGGCTCTGAAACACCTATGTGGAGTAGCAAAGCAGCAATAAAGCTTCTTGATTCCCACAATGGAAGATTGGAAAGGGCTGGGAAGATGTAACAGGCCATGGATCCCATTAGAGCTTGAAGAATTATGAAATTGTCCCTTTACAAAATTGAAAAGAAATATATAATCAGCTAATTACATTACATTTAATTTAAGAAGAAGAAGAAAAAAAAAAAAAAAGAAAAAGAAAAAAACCATTTTAAAAATCATGAAAAACAAGAAAAACACTTACCAGTCCCATTCCTTGTCAATCTGCTTGAAATCGACACCTTCTTGTAGAATCCGGCGATTATCGGTAAGGAAGAGCATGTTACTGTAAGAAGTCCATAGCTGATACATCAAAGCTCTGAGTACACATATAATTAGAATATGAAAACACCATGTATCCTTCATGATATTATCCTCTTGCATTCTTGAATATATGACTTTTGCAAAGACGGCTCCATATATCAGATACTGCAACAAAAAGAAAAAACAAAAAACAAAATGAGAGCAAAATCTAATCTCATATCATTAAGAACTAATATTAATAAGAAACAGCAAATTGGATTTTTATTTTTATTTTTATTTTTGGTTGGGGGAGGGGATGAAATAATCATGGAAATGAAAATGAACACAGAAGGATTGAAGGCATAGAAAGATAGATAAGTCATATAGCAGCTTCCATTTACCTTGAATGGGCCCAATATCTCCCAGGGCCAAGCAGACAAGGTTGCAACCATGTTATCTACACACTCTCTCTCTCTCTCCCCTCTACTTCTAGTGTTTCTTTCTTTATAGCTTTTTTCCCCAATAATAAAACAATCCAAATTCCAATTATACTAGCATAAAATTGCTAGTTGAAGACAACAACAATATGCTGTTAATACATGTAGATAGAAAAACAAATCCCACAAGAGAGTAGCATAATAGCACCAGAGACAGAGGGGGGGAGAGAGAGAGAGAGAGTTTTCTTGTGTATTCAAGCTTTTCTCTTCCCTTTTCTCTCAATCAATGGGATCTATTCAAGTTTCTGTAAGCTATTATTCTCGCTCCTCCAATCACCTACTTATAGCTGAAAAAAGAACCCTAAAAATAAAATAAAAAAAACTGTCACTTCCAAATACGGTTAGAACACTCGCTCAAAATCTCTAAACTCTCTTGCCACGTTTGTTTGGCAGATTAGGTTGGATGGAATTATTAGTGAGAGGATTGCTAATGAAGAGATTATTAATGTGTGAATTATTAGTGAGGGGATTAAGTAAAAGTGTGTTTGTTTTGATGATAGTGTGGGAGATGATTAGTGATGGGATTGATAAATTATTTTTATATAAAATAAATAAATAAATTATTTCTATTTTAAAAAAAATTAAAACAAATAGGAGCACTTGGTAAAAAAAAATAAAATTAAAATAATAAATTTTTTATATAAAATAGACTCAATCCCCTCACTATTTTCCTAATCCCACCTAAAATTCATCCAAGCTAATCCCCCTATGGAGGGGGATTACTAAGCCCCCTTCACTACTAATCCTATCACATTGTGTTGCATCCAAACAAGGGTTTGGTGGGTCCCACGGATTGCTAATCCAATCCACCCTCCCAAACCCCCAATCAAACATGGCCTCTCTAAACTAAGGACTTGTTTGGGGTATCCTATTTTAGTTCATCTTTTTATTTTTTTATCTTTTTTGAGTCACATCAATTAATATCTCCTCTTTACTTTTTTACATATCTTTTTATAAAAAGTCAAAAAATGCACTTATTTATAACATTCCAAACCACCCCTAACTGTGACTAAGGGTTGTTTGGGGTGTCCTAAATAAGTGTACTTTTTGTCTTTTTGAACTAAAAAATTGAGGTTAAAAATATAGATGTTTGGGTTAACTTTTTGAACTTTTATGAAAAAATGTGTAATAAAAAATTATAAAAATTGATTTGAAGGGAAAAATTTGAATTGGGAAATGTGCAGCCGTAATTGTTGACTTTTGGTGAATAGTGTTAACTTTTTAACTTTTTGAGTAATTTTTTGACTTTTTAATTTTTTTACAAATTTCCAAACTTTGCCTAACTCAGCCACCCCAATGCATTGAACCATCGACAAATATGATTATATGACCGAAGGCTAGCCAGGAATTCAAGGTGTTCTCATTTTATTGCTTGTAAATGGCACAGCTGTATGTAGTCGTAATGGCCTAATTCTCTCCCAAATTTAATGACTATTGTTGTCTGGTGGGGGTGTGGCTTGTCATGCAATCTTCTCTATCCCAAATTTTTGTTCTTTATTCGATTTAATTTATGTTTTTAGAGCACTTCTACATATTTTTCAACATTTAACAATATTCATGGAGCATTTGTTAACATTTTTCTAACTTTTTTTATTATTGCATTCACATTCATGCAAAATCTTTTTAAAATTCTTAATATGCATCCCAATAACACATGTTAACAAAATTCCTAACGTTTTCTAATCACCATTTTACCTCGAAATCCATCTATTTTGAGATCTTTACAACACCATATAGCTGAAAGTACATTGAGTGCATAAAACCAGAATTTTTTGATACAAAAGATTAATGACATCGGATTTCATGATGTACAAAGGCCACTCAAGCTAATTTGAGACTTTCAAAATAAAAATTGCCCTTTCATAATTTTTTATGCTGTAATTTTTATTTTTTAATACTATAATTTTATTTAAAATTCATAATACTCACAATCAAAATAATTTTATTTATTTTATTTTATTTTTTTTTTTGGCTTGAGAGTCACCCAATATCCTTAAACTTCACCATTAAAATATTTTGAGTAATGTTACGGACTTAGACATAAAAATTCAAAATTATCTAAAATTTTAAATCAATGGCTTAGATTTATTTCATATGTGAATCCCACACTACCAAAAAAAAAAAATTGGATTAATATGCCATGGTCCATAGCATTTTTGAAATATTTTTGTTAATAAATAAATCAAATCATGTAAGATTTCATATTTTTGTAGAAAAGAAAACACAATATACTAAAAGAATGAAATAATTGTACTTGTTATAAATTTGATAATAAAGTAAAAAGGGATGATTACTTTTTGCAACGAAGATAAAAATTTCGCTGTAAACGGGAAGAGGGAGAGCAATATAATGAGGTGGGTTGTTTTGTTTTAGATTAATGATTCGTTCATGGAATTTATTTGACTTGAATTCGTCCGAATGAAAAGACTCGGGACTCTTCTCTGGAAGAGATTTATTTGGACAAATTCAAGTTAAACAAATTCAGTATGTTAGCAATGTTGTTTATTTTAATTTGCTACAAATTCATATTTTGATATGGATTAATGACAACAAAAAATATGCGCATCTTTTTGTTGTGAGGTGTGTTAGAGCATTCACACCAAACTCTTTAATTTTTTAGTCAAATTAAAGCTATTTCATTATTTTAGCTACAAATCTTTTAACACTCACTGTATCAAACTCTTTATTGTAACTTATTCTTATTAAATATTATTTTCTTATCATGTTTGTTAGTCTTTCTTTTTTTATTAAATTGATAAGTTACCAATCAAACAATTCTTTAAAAAAAAAAGATAAATTGCCGTTGACCGGTTGACCGGCCGAACTTCCGATAACACACAAATAGCGATGAACAGCGCCTCACTTGTTGTAACGAGTTACTGTAGTGTTTGTAAATTTTAACGAGCTGTAAGTGAGTTTGATACGTTTGATTTTTTGAAATTTTTAGTTAAAAAATAAGTTTGAAGAGCTTGATACAGATGCTCTTATGCTCAACTTCCCAATTAGGGAGGTGACTTTTTGAGAGTATAAAAGTGAGAGGGGTTTGGTTATGGTGTGCAACTTACACCTTACACCTTATACCTTACACTTACACCTTACACTTACACCTTTTGTGAAAAATTAAACCTTACACTTACACATTTTTTGAGGTTGCACACCATATGCAACCCACTTACACCTTACACCTTACACTTACACCTTATACTTATACTTACACCTTACATTTACACTTTTTGTGTAAGTGGCACATGGTGTGCACTTGCACACTTAAGAAAACTCCAAGTGAGAGATATAAAGAAATAATGTATATGTTTGGTTTGCATTTGGCAGATGAGTTTTAGAAAAAAATTTCTAAAAAATTGTTTGGTTTGAGTTTTTTTTTTTAAATTTCCAAAATCACTTTCTCTCTTACACATTAATCAATCACTTTTTCTCTCTCTCCTCTCTCCTTCTCAATCACTTTTTCTCTCACACACATCTACTCAAATTCTCCCAAAATATCAAATCATCCCAAACTTCCAAAAAAACAACTCTCCCAAAATATACAACCAAACAAATCAAAAAAATTTCTAAACTCTCTTCCCAAAATTTCTTTAAAAAACAACTCTCCCAAAAATAAACCAAACAAGCCCATATTTTCCTTTTGTTATGACTAAAAGGATGATAGAAAGTTAAAAAATATTTTAGAGCTCTAGAGCAAAAACTTTAGAGTTGCTCTAATGATAGTTTGGCTTTTTTTTTTTTTTTTTTTTGTTGGAAGTGCCAATTTAGTAGAGCTCTGTTTAGAGCTTTACTTTTAGAGCTCTAGATCATCAATACTGTAAAAAATAATACTGAGGATAGAACCCAATGGTGATAAAAAAAAAAAAAAAGAAAAAAAAAGAAAAAAAAAAAAGAAGCCAAACTATCATATTAAAGTGGTACCCACAATAATGTTATCTCATTAGTGCAACTTTAGAGCTACAATTTAGTGGTCCCAAACATTATTCGGTTAGAACCTGTCATGAGAGAGACATAAAGAGACTTTCTAATCTTGATCGACAGATTGAACGATGTGTAAATTGAAAAAAGTGTAAACATAATATTAAGGCTCCTTTTGTATATTATAGATATTATTTTACTCTTTTTTCTTTTTTTTTTTCTTTTTTCTTGTTCTTTTTTATTTGAATGAGATGCTAACCTAACTGATGAATGATAATAAATTATGAATTTTTTATTTTGTCAATCTAAATTTTAAATTTTGGATTTGTTTTTAATTTAAACTATTTGTTTATTTTCGTTAAGTACTGAAAATGATATTTTAGTCATTAAACTCAATAAAAAAAAAAAAACATTTTATATACCTACATTGAGTTTAATGATTAAAATACAATTTTTTTTCATTGGTTTTACTTGACACAAATAGACGAATGGTTTAGATTGAAAATAAATCAAAAAATTAAGATTTAAATTGATAAAATTAAAAATTAAAAATTTATTTTATTAAATGACTCAAACTTTATTTATTTATTGTAATTGTCCCTACAATTATAGTAAGTGAGATCCTCTCTTCTACATATTCTAGATGAACATCTTGTTTGCCCTTTAAACCACATGGTTTTCATCATATTTGATCTATCATTATGTGTGATTATTGTATTAGCTTTAATGGGTTTCACAATTTATGTTTATTATTAATACAATAATAACACAACATGTAATAAATTGA
This sequence comes from Camellia lanceoleosa, assembly GCA_025200525.1. Classification (NCBI taxonomy): domain Eukaryota; kingdom Viridiplantae; phylum Streptophyta; class Magnoliopsida; order Ericales; family Theaceae; genus Camellia; species Camellia lanceoleosa. The sequence continues at coordinate 854,107 of CM045770.1, forward strand.
ATATTAAAAAAATGATATATCTATATATTAAGGATAAGGGTCTTTTAAAACTCAAGGCTTGTGGAAGCTCCAACATGTCAATCCTAATTTCCTGATTTTTTAATATTTTTTTTTAAAAAAAATTGACTTGGTGATTGATGATTGGTTGAAAGATTGTAATAATTACACTATTGATTACAATAAACACTTAATTTATAATAATTACACTTATTAAATGAATAACGCAATAAATGAAATCCTAATTTCCTTACTTTTTGCATCCCCAAGAGACCCATGTAATTATTGTGTAAATGCCTCTTAAATAAATAAATAAATAAACACTTATTAAATTCTTTCAAACTCCTCGGTCAAACCCCATGTATTTAATTTATATATTAAAAAATCCTAATTTCCTGATTTTTTAATATTTTTTTTTAAAAAAATTGACTTGGTGATTGGTGATTGGTTGAAATATTGTAATAATTACACTATTGATTACAATAAACACTTAATTTATAATAATTACACTTATTAAATGAATAACGCAATAAATAAAATCCTAATTTCCTTACTTTTTGCATCCTCAAGAGACCTATGTAATTATTGTGTAAATGCCTCTTAAATAAATAAATAAACACTTATTAAATTCTTTCAAACTCCTCGGTCAAACCCCATGTATTATTAAATGAATAACGCAATTGCATTCCCAAGAGACCCATGTAATTATTGTGTAAATGCCTCTTAAATAAATAAATAAACACTTATTAAATTCTTTCAAACTCCTCGGTCAAACCCCATGTATTTAATTTATATATTAAAAAAAATAAAAACAAATATAAATATCTATAATTATCCCGTGCATAGCACGGGTGATAGGCTAGTCTATATATTAAGGAAAATGATCTTTTAAAACCCAAGGCTTGTGGAAGCTCCAACATATCAATCCTAATTTCTTGATTTTTTAATATTTTTTTTAAAAAAAATTGACTTGGTGATTGGTGATTGGTTCAAAGATTGTAATAATTACACTATTGATTACAATAAACACTTAATTTATAATAATTACACTTATTAAATGAATAACGCAATAAATAAAATCCTAATTTCCTTACGTTTTTGCATCCCCAAGAGACCCATGTACTTATTGTGTAAATGCCTCTTAAATAAATAAATAAACACTTATTAAATTCTTTCAAACTCCTCGATCAAACCTCATGTATTTAATTTATATATTATGTAATTATTGTGTAAATGCCTCTTAAATAAATAAATAAACACTTATTAAATTCTTTCAAACTCCTCGGTCAAACCCCATGTATTTAATTTATATATTAAAAAATCCTAATTTCCTGATTTTTTAATACATATTTTTTTTAAAATTGACTTAGTGATTGGTGATTGGTTCAAAGATTGTAATAATTACACTATTGATTACAATAAACACTTAATTTATAATAATTACACTTATTAAATGAATAACGCAATAAATGAAATCCTAATTTCCTTACTTTTTGCATCCCCAAGAGACCCATGTAATTATTGTGTAAATGTCTTTTAAATAAATAAATAAACACTAATTAAATTCTTTCAAACTCATCGGTCAAACCCTATGTATTTAATTTATATATTAAAAAAAATAAAAATAAAAATAAATATCTATAATTATCTCGTACATAGCACGGGTGATAAGCTAGTATAACATTAATCGAAAGGAAAAAACAAAGCCTAAATAGTTTATTGTTTTTCTTCTCCAAATCATTGATTATGTTGCCTTGAAAATGTGAATCGAATGGGTTGTTAGTACATGTTAATCTAAGGCTTTGATTGGGAAAAGTTTCTACAATCCCTAATTATCCCTTCCTTTTATTGAATTGAACAATGGATCGATTTGATTACTCAATTATGTCATAGCCAAGTAATGTGTTAATGGATTGAACCCTTCAGTCTCAGTTTGTGCGTATGTCACATTTCTACTTTATTTAATAGATATTATTGTTTTAGAATTAATTTGTGACATAACCAACTAATTCCTACTGAAAAAATGTTTGAAAGTTTTAATTGAGCACTCTTAATCTACTCTTAATGATGTAGGATGGACTCCACTCATCGCTCCTCATTCTTTCTTTCTCTATCTCTCTCTTCTATCTCATTAAAAGTCAAAATATGAGTGATATATTAGGAAATAGTACCACTCTTCCTACGGATACCAACTAATTCTTTTTGACAGCCCCTACAAAGTTGGATACTTTTTTACGAGTAATTATTCTGTAGTTCGGGACGGCCCCGTGTGCTCCATGGAAGTATGATTGATAAAGAAGATGGAATATTAATTATTTGTGCTGGTGATTGAAAAATATGAGGGACATAATAAATAATGATTGACAAATAGAGTATGATCACGTGATACTCCGAGACTATTGTATAATTTTATCTTTTTTACAATGTTCTCTCAAGGCGGGCCATAGTTAATTGAAATTGGGTACCAGTGAACCAAATTCATGTTATTTTAAGGCTAGTTTGGCATGTTTAAAAAAAGTTAAAAGGTCAAAAAGTCACTATCTTGTTTAAATCACGTCATCATATTTAAGTCACATCACCTCTCTAACACATCATTTCAAACCCAACTCAAACACAACTCATATTTCATAAAAAAAATCAAAAAGTGCACTTATTTAGATTATCCCAAACAACTCTTTAGTTGGGACCACACGATACATTAATTAATCCATTCATATCAAATAAAATAATATAAATAGAAGTAAAATTGCAAAGATCTTATTTGTAAATCAATTGCATAGGTTCTGTTTTGTACAATTTATGGATTTATAATTGTTTTTTTTTATTTCAGAAATTTAAGCAAAAGAGTTTGGTGCAGTTTTTCTTGCAATTTATGAAATATATAATGAACATAAAAATAAAAAATAAAAAATAAAAAAATAAAACTAATTATTGAGAAAAAAAATGAAATGATATTATTTTTAACTTATTTATATTATTTTTGCTTTTTAAGTTGTAAGTAAAAATTTCACTAAATTCTCTAATATAAATTTCTAATAGTAATATTATTAATAATGCCTAAACTGCACCAAATATCCTAGAGTATAAGATTAAAATCACCAACATTATTTTGTTTAGATTAACACATTGTAATATCATAGTTGAGAAAATGATGAGGGACGATAGTGATTCCAGTAGTATTTTCAACGTGTTGCAGGAATAAAATTGTACGTGCTTGACAGTCCTCGGGAGAAAGTAATAAAAAGATCATTAATTAAGATCATTTCTAACCGTCTAGCAAAATTTTCATTAAATCTGAGTAAAAAAAAATAATTTTCTTGATCTGATACGCGTAGCTCTAACGATTATGGTTACTATATTGTGCATCAAAAAAGGAAAGGGACATCCAGTGGGTCGACCGGCCGGTCAACCAACCGGTCAACCAGTTCAAATTTTTTTTGAACCGTTTGAACTAATAATTTGAACCATTTGAATCAGTTCGCAAGTCAATTTTTGCATGAGCCGGTCGACCGGTTCGTCAACTGGGTGGTCGACCCCGTAGTGTAAAATTTTTATAAATTTCTACTTTAACGGCTATGTACAGTGATTTAGTGAAAGGAGCAAGCCATCCTTAATTTGATGAAACATTTGATACGATTTTAGTACAACTATTAAAGCACAAAAAATAAAAAAAAATTTATCAAATTTAAATTTAATATTAAATTTGGTGAAATATTGAAGATGAGCCAAGGATACGAATCTGATAGAATGGAAACAAAAGATGGTGGCAGTTGGGTTAATTTGTTTGTCGATGGACAGATGTCGGTGATGATGACCACATGCTTAAGTGCACTTTTTCTTTTTTCTTTTTTTTGGTTGGTATAAGTTAAGTACACTTTTTTTTCTTTTTTTTTTTATTTATTAAGTATATTTATTTAAGTCGTATTAATTAATATATTCTTTTTATTTTTTTATTTATTTTTTTATAAAAAATTAAAAAATATATTTATTTAAAGCACCTCAAACCAACCCTTATTATATTATTCATATTTATTGATACTTATCAAATTATTTTTGCTTCGTTGTTTAGAATCTCAAAAGGATTGGTAGAGAGCGGTAAATATTTTAACAATAAAATTTAAAATGTCAAATTTGAGCTGTCCGGTTCGTGAATTCAGAACTTTTCAAATTATCTCCTCTTTGAAAACGCAAGAAGGTTTGGCTTATTTTCTAAAATTAATTTAGTTATACAGTCAAGTGTGTATTGTTTACACACTCGTAAAAGTAAGCACTTATGTGAGATTAACGTTTAATCCCAAGTTTTTAACCTTTAAAATCTTATTTTTAAATTGTTGCTATTTTTAAAAAAAAAGTACTCTTAGTTAAAGGTTGAAACGTGACTTTCGTAATTTGCCTCGTGCAAATTTAATAACTTTATTTTTGCACATCTAATTTTGATAAAATTAATATTTTGAAATTTATTTGTCAAAATTTAAAAAAATATTAATATCAATTATGGAATTACTTATAATAAAAAAAATTAAAAAAAGTTGTAAAATTTTCACAATTATGAAACTTTACAATTTTTTGAATTTTTTAATTTGTATGGATGTGTTTGTGCCTGCCTGATAGAGAGATATTTTATTTCTCTTGATTTTCAATTGATTATCACATAAATAATTTTCAAAATTGGCACATTAAATCGTACGCTTTTTCATCTTAAAAAAAACATAAAAAATAAAAAAGTGAGAAATTCATGAACATTATGTGGGAGGAGTATGGGCCCAACAACCAACTAGGAACTTTAATTGCTTCCCTTCCCTCCCCCCAAAACTTCAATGCATTAATTGATTATGAGATCATGCACACGTTTTCGTCCCCAAACATGTACAAACGTGTCATATTTATCATATACTTCCGCTAGGTTCGATATTTCTTAAAACAATCCCGGTTGATAGCTTGGAAAACCGTGGATTGAATGGGTCGAAAAAGCAAAACGATACCGTTTTGTCTTTTTTTTTTTTTTTTTTTTAGGTCTTCGTCTTCCTATCAGAAGTAGAAAATTAGAGGAGGATGGAAAGAAAGGAGAAGAAGAAGAAGGGAGGGGGGAGAAGAAGAAGAAGGGTGGAGAAGAAGATCAGGAGGAGGGAGGAGGGGAGGGGACCATAAAAATCGGCTGGAGGAGGAGGCGGGGCTGCGGCGAGGCTGCAGTCCTCACGGCGGAGGCACAGGCGGTGAGGCGACGGCGTCGGCAAAAGCGATAAGCGACGAGGCGATGGCGTCGGCAGAGGCGACAACGTCCTCCTCTCTCCCTCTCTCTCTCCCTTTTCAAATTTCGGGCCATTCGACCTTTAAATTTTCGAGCTACCACCCAATTTTCTTCTTAAAAAAATTAAAAAATTAAATAGTCATTATCTTATTTAAATCATATTATCTTATTTAAGTCATATTACCTTTCTGTCACATCATTTCAAACCCAACTCATATTTCATAAAAAATCAAAAAAGTATACTTATTTAGAACATCCTAAACAACCCTTCAAAATGATGATAGAGAGTTAGAGTTGGAGTTCTAATACTAATTATAATAATGTGATAATACATATATATATATATAATGTAACATTATAACTCAAAATATCAAATTATAAAGTGGGGCCTACCCAGTGGCGGAGCCAGGAATTTAATATAAGGGGGGTACCTGGATCTGCAGAAAAGTCTACTAAATTGATTTGGGCAAATTACAAACACCCCCTCGAGGTTTGGTGAAAATACAAATTCCCCCCTGAGGTTTGAGAAATTACATCCCGCCCCTTGAGGTTTACATTTTCATAACAAATTGCCCCTAGCCCCTAGTTTTTATTTTTTCATCTGATTCCCCCCTAATTTTTCTTAATTTATTATGAAAATTTGACCCTCAGGGGGGAATTTGTAATTTCTCAAACCTCAGGGAGGAATTTGTATTTTTACTAAACCTCGAGGGGGTGTTTGTAATTTACCCAATTGATTTCTATGCGACTTTATTTTGCGAAAGAATAATTATCATCTTCTTCTTGAGGAAAGATGATTCCAACTTTGATTTTTTTTTGAAATATTTCTCCATGATTGTTTGAAAAAAATAAAAATTCATAATCAAAATCACAAACCCCCACAAGTCAAAATCTCCAATTTTAATACAAATCAAAAAATTTAAATTTAGCACAAATCACAACAAATCAAAATTTCTAATTTTAGTACAAATTATAACAAATCAAAATCCCTAGTCTAAATATTAATCACGGAAAATTAATATTTTTAATTTTAGCACAAATCAAATTCCTAATTTTAGCACAAACAACAACAAATCAAAATCTATGATTTTAATATAAATCAAAATCCATAATTTTAATATCAATCCCGCTACATACACCCAGTGACGTGGCGACACCCAGTGACGTGGTGATGAGGTGGCAACTGATGTGTAAACACAGCTGGAAAAAAAAAAAGAAAAAAAAGGAAAATCATCTTTCTCTTAGACGACCCTCTCTGCAACAACTCTCTCTCTCTATAGCTCACCTCTCATGGCAACTCTAGCCCCAACCCTCATCAAGTTTTACTTTAAGTTCCTAATAAAAAGAGATTTAAATGCACATAGCACAATCATCAGATTTAAAAAGAAATTTAATTGAGATGGACAGAAAAAAAAAAATGTTAATCAAAGTAATCTGAGAACAATCATCAGAACAATCATCGGAGCTCTTTTGGTTCACGAATACACCACCATACCAATCAACTATCCATGGTTCTCCACCCACTCGGCCGAGTCAATTCGAGTCGTCTGTTCCGTAACTCACCACCCTCACTCAAGCTTCACCACCATATCCTCTTCCGCCCTCACCACCACCACCAACATCGACGATGAAAACGATTTCACCCCAATCGATCCACAATTCATCTTCACTCTCTCTCTCCGATTCGTAATCATCGATCTCGCTAATCTCTCTTATTCTCTTCCCAAAGCCCTAATTTCGAAATCCACCGAGTCGAGAACTGAGTCAACTCAACAGATCAGCGTCGTTGATGAAAAAGGTTGTAGCTGGAGAGGCGGTGTTGACGGACGAGAGGATCGAGAAGATGAAGAAGTAGATCGATGGAGCGATGAGTGATCAGGAGAGGTGTTTGGATGTGGTGAAGGAGATGATGGAATCGACGACTGGTGATAAGGTGTGTAAGAAGGTGCAGGAGTCGAAAATGAAATGTGAACCTGTGTTTGGGTCTTTACAGTCACGTGACAATCACGTGAGTGCCACCTCAGCTGGGGGTCACTGGGGGTCGGGAAAACTGGGGATGGGAAGCATTTTTCTTTTAATATAAATCACCACCAATTAAGATGCATAATTTTAACATATCAAAATCTCTTATTTTAACATAAATAATAACAAATAAAAAAAATTACAAATTAAAACTTAACAAATAACTATAAATTAATACTCATAATTTTTATTTAAAAATAAAAAAATAATAAAGTTACTTGTAAACAATGAAGAGAAGATACAAAAGTTGTAGTGTGGTCCTAATTTGTTGAATCGCGAGTCAGCAAATTACAAAGCAACAAAGGGAGATAAAGAAGATAAAAAAATACAAAAATACTTAACAAGTACTGTGAATAAATAAAATAATATAGAATTTTATACACTTTTAAGATTTTAGGGTTTTAACCTTGCCGTAATTAAAATTGTGTGCACTCACTAAAAAAAAAAAAAATTGTTCGTCTGTGTTTGATTGGGATTGGAATTCACCAAAAAAAAAACAAAAAAACAAAAAAAATAAAAAAATAAAAAAAAAACAAAACAAAAAACGTGGGCCTCTGGTGAGGTGTTAGTGTGTTTTGGAACGAAGAGAGCTATGTAGCAGGGATGCGCTGTGTAAATAAGACCAAAAAAAAAAAAATTTTGAAAAGTCAGGGGGGGCACGTGACCCCCCTCGACCCAACGTGGCTCCGCCACTGAGCCTACCTCTAAAGCTCCCTCTTGAGCTCCTCGTTTAGAGATCTCAAACATTTTTGTACTTATTATCTTACTTGTTAATATATTATTGATGTTAAGGATTTGAATATATAATGTTATATGTATCAATTGATATATTAATTAGTATACTAACAAATGATGTGATAGAATATTTATAATTTGTATATATATATTAGTGGCTGAAACATGTAACATGTGTTCAGTTCAAATAAGTAAAAATTAAATAGATTACTAATTATATGTTATGTATTACTCAAGCAATAAGAGTATTTTTTATTAACCTGAAGGCTTTTTTATATTCAAATCTCACTCTCTTTTCTATCTAATTAATTTTTTTTGTTTTGAATAGAAAAGTTAACACTTAGCCTATGTTTGGGAAGATGGGTTAAGTTGGGTTTAGGGTTATTTTAGTTACAAAAAAACAAAATAGGTTTTTTAACTTAATAAGACAAAATATCACATCCAACCCATAACCATTACATTTTTTCTCTCACAAAAAGTCAAAAAAGTCAAAAAGTCATTCCCAAACGAATCCTTAATATAAGGAGTGTTTTTTAGAGAAAATTGTTGAAAAGTCCACTCTAGCAATTGTTTAAGGCATTAGATTTAGTAGATATATATATATATATTTTTTTTTTATAAGAAGTCCACCTTTTATAAAATAATTTAATGAGAAATCCTTATTAGTTTTGGAGGACATTTTATTTTTAATTTTACCTCTTAATTTATCTGTTTACTTTTTTAACTATCTATTCAAATTTATATTTATCTATTTAAATTATTTTCAATCTATTCAAATTTTTTTGACTATATGTTCATATTCATATCTATCTGTTAAATTTTTTTTCCTATCTGTTCAAAATGTATGGATTTATCTCTTTAACTGTTCAAAATCTATGAATTTTTTTATTTGCTATCTGTTCATTTTTTTATTTGTAAAAAAATTATTGGTTTAATTTTTTTCCCTATCTGTTAAAAATATCTGTCCAATTTTTTTAAAACCACCATCTGTCCAATTATTAAGGTTTACAAAAAAAAAAAGTAAGAACTTCTTCAAGCTTTCACCGTCGCAGTTCCTCATGCTCCTCCTCCACTTCACTCAGATCGGCGCTAGAGTTCTGATGCTTGACGTCGCCGTTGGGTACGACAGATCGTCTGAGAGGATAGATCTGAGAGGATCTCAGAGAATCAGAGGGGATGGCAGGGGAGACAGAGAGAGATAAAAGACGACGACGGCGGTGAAGAGACATGCAACGAAGGTGGTTGTTCGTTCGTAATGGTAGTCGGTAGATAGGGAGGTTGGTGTCGGACTCCAACGATGTTGCAAAGGCGCCAGATTTGTGAGTGAAAGGAAAAGAGAGAGGGTAAAGGCTCGGTTTGTCTATCTTCACCAGGCAAACCATATATATGCACGTGGGTAATATAGTCATTTTACATATCTTTGTTCGTATAAATAAAATATGTTAAAGTGTGAACTTTTTTAATATAAAAAATCTAAAATTAAATTTATTATTTTTTATTGTGTCTAGGACACATATTACGAAAACATTTAATGCCCTTAACTACTTCTATTTGTATGGAAAATTGTTGAACATAAATAAAAGTAAATTTGGTCGTTAACTAGGGCAGTGGCTTTTTTTTAGTCTCAGATTGGATTAGAAAATATTGTTAGGTCTATAGGGACTTATTACGGGTTTTGTGAGGGTTTATTTCAGGTCTCGTTTCGATAATTTAAATTATTTAATGTGTAAAACTAGTTAAGTATTATATGTTTGTAAAAAATTACGTCGATCGGATATCGATAGTTGTCTAATCGGAGCAATTTTCTATCAATTGTTTATTTTTTCACCGTCTATTTTTTTTATGCAAAACTGATTTGGTTATGTAGTTATCGATATTCAATCAACGTAATATTATACAGACATATAGTACTCAATTAGTTCTACACATTGAACGATTTGCTACAAATAAAAACATGGCATTTTTGCTACAAATTAAAACATGGCTGTGTTTAAGACTACAAGGCATTTTTGCTACAAATAAAAATAATAATTCCTTAATTTGGATGGCCAGATTTCATTATAAAATAAATTAAAAAATTATAATAATATTGATGAATGATACTATAATATTTCAACCAAAAAATAAAATAAAAATCTATTTCTCCTTGTCAAAAAAAAAAAAAAAACTTATTATGTTCTTATTACGTAAAAAGCAATAAAAAATAAAAAACAAAAGTAGGGTAAGAGGTAGAAAAAAAAAAATAAAAAAATTAAAGAATAAAACGAAAGAAAGTACAAAAGGGTATTTTGGTCCATATTTAAAATAAATTTTCTTCAATGACAGCTTTTAAGTTTGTACAATTTCCTATGCAACTACTCTCTCAGTTTGGTTAGGTTAAAAATGGTAAAAAGTAAAAGAAATAAATTAAAAAAAAAAAAATTCTAAATTTATTTAATACGACAGTAGTGAAAGTTATAAAAAAGATAAACCTTTTTTTTACAACTCGTAATACCGTGGTAACTAAGTTTAAAAAATTTAAATTTATTATAAAGTAAGTACTTATAATTAAAATTTTTATTTTCTTACAAACTTTTCATCCTAATCAAATTCATACAAGAAAATTTTTTTTTTTTTTCACTTTATTTTCTTTCATTTTCATTATTCATAATTTATTTCTTTCTAATCAAACAAAATTTTAAGACACGTGTTAATAAAAACCTTTTTAATTAACAGTAAGATCTTATGTTAAAATCTCTCCATCTTTTCTATCTAATTAATTTTCATGCTTTTCCTTTGATTAATTCGGACGGTGGTTGGTTAGTGCAGTGGATCCAACACACGAACACTAAAAAGTCTCATTATTTAATGACGGGATATCCTATCCATATGAGTAAAGTAGCTGGTGAGGGTGATTCACATTTTTCATGCTTAGTTGAGATTCACATTTTTTTTTTCTGCAAAAATTAATTTTTAAAAATATATTTTTAATGTTACGTCGAAATAAACAACACTTAAATGTTAAATAAACTACCATATTATAATCAAATAACCAATGACTAATAATTTATTGACATGTGTATCTTTATATTTTAAATTTCAAAAATTAAGAAAAATGCATTAAGATTTTAAATCGTAATAATATAGATATGAGTACATACATTTGAAATATGGATTTTGATAGAGACCCTCTCCAATCACCACCCCAACCACCCTTACACAAACGTGCCAGGTAGTGATTGGAGGAGAAGGAAAAAGCAAAACAAAAAAAGAAAATCTTACCAATGAGAGAGAGGGGGGGTGTAGACGTCTCCGAACGTCCCAGGAGGGAATCCTGTTTTGTTCATTGGGCTCACTATAGTTTAGAACTCAATATCACGGTCCTATATCTAATCTCGCAGAGTGCAATGCAAGACCAATGAATCATCAAAGAGTCCAAATCCGACAAATCGTTTTTGAAAACAGATTTTTTTGAAAGAAGTGTCAAACATGGACTACTTTGCCAGATATAGAGTCGCCACCTAAGTATTTGTTTTGAGGGAATTTAGGAAACCCTGACTTGTTGCCTAAGGCCACGTGTCCGTTATCACCAAAATTGCCTCAGCTCGGGAACTTGGGTATGATTAGGGAAGGTCACTTCGTGAGAGCCCCCGCTCGCCCGATCGAAGATCGGCCTCTACTAACCATGATATCGAGTTTTGAAAACATTATGTGCTCTTATTCCGGTTGTTAGCCTAGATTTACTATGTGATGCACGCAGCATACAAGTATAGACTAGATCGCCTGAGTTGGAACAAAACATTTCATGTTTGTTTTTTAAAGCGGTTTGCTACTTGCAAGTAGGCTAAAATGTGGATTTGCCACCCTCAGGTGGGCTTAGAAAACATAATTTTACCACTCTCAAGTGGGCTTAAAACTCGCAATCGATGAATTGTTCCAATTCAGATAATCCAACCTTCACCCACAAGCATTCAGGTAGGTATATCACATAAGTAATTAGCCTCATGGTAAGCATGTTATCATGGCAGTCACTCACACACATGCAAGGATGCTAAAGCATAACACTTACCGAGTACTCCAAGCCAAAACAGAAGCTATGTTAGAAATCAATGCATGATCCTAACTATACAGAAATGCCTAATGCAACACATGCAAAAATGCAACTAAGATAGGCTCGGCTATTCTAAACATGACAGGTGAAATACAACAGATAACATGTATTCAACTCGGAATTGAAATATAATGCAGTTAGCATGATACGCCGAGTGCCGCATAAGACAAATGAATGGATGCAAACATGTGAACATATAGATGCTAATTGAAACATGCCCTAAAACTAACCATCATAAGCTGGTAAATAAAAAGGAGAAAGACGTGGGGTTGGAAGACATACATCACATGCACGCACACTTATTATAATTGTGCCCTCACTCGGAGGGTCCAAATAAATAATACAAGCCGCCTAATCAACTAATTCACGAGCTAATTAATTATTACAAAACCGAATTAATAACTAGCTATAACTAATTATTACACAACTACTAACTAACAAGTAAGCAGTAAATGAATGCTGTTCCAGCCCTGTTTGGAGAAGAGGAAGGTATGCATGCTCGCTTCGGTTCTTCGCCTCGAAACACCTTCCGTTTGTTCTTTAGAGGCTCTGTTTGCAGGGTGTCTTCCAGTGTTTGCTGTTGGAACTTACCAAAACACTGCTGGGGAATTCACCAGTGGCCTGCCGGCCATGAAAAGAGAGATGCCGGCCAACAACAGGGCACTGCCGGCCAAGGGTGTGACACTGCCGGCCATCAGTGGTGCACTGCCGGCCACTGGTGTGTTGTGACACTGAGCTGCAACAGAGCACAAAATAGAGAAAACATCAAGGGAGAGGCCTAGTCGGATCCACGACCATCAATCACGCATCTCGATGCATGATGGCCAAAGATCTAACTTGTGCAAATCAATATGAAAACGAATGCACAAATATAGCAAGTAAAGCCTAGAACTCTATCATGAATCATCAAGAGCTTCGGCGACCGAGAATTGAGTCGCGTTCCATCAATCGGAATATGAAACGCCTCTTGTTCCTCACTTAATCCAAACAATGCAATACGTAAGGATGGTAAACATGCAATATGAATAACCTAACAAGGCTAATGACATGCAACAAACACATAGGCATGATGTGAGGTGACAACCTTGGACAACATAACAAAATGCAACATGAACATGCAACAACATGTAATGGGGCTAGCATGCGTCAACGTGTAAAGATGGAGCAAGCATACAACAATATACAAGACAGGCATGCGACAACATGCAAAGGGGTGGACTTAAACTAATGTGGGCAGCTCTCAACTAAGCCCAAATCAGTGCCCAAAAGTGATGAATTGATGGCATGAAAGGCATGAAATGGCAAGGCAAACATGTATGCCAAGTGGCTCAAGTATTAAGGCACAAAGAGGACAACTCTTAAGCACACTTAAGGAGCAACAAACACGGATGTATGACAATGAGGTAAGCTCTGAAATCTCATGTAAAGTGATGCCAAATCAAATCGACAATGCAAGCATAGCATATTATGATGCTCAAAGCTCAAAGTGAGCAAAGGGACTTATGCCATGGCCATACAAGACAAACCCCAAGGGGCCGAGGGGACCTAAAATAGTCCTAGGGTAGGTCTAAACAAGACCAAAATTAAGCTCAAAGCTAGCCAACATAGGCTAGAACACAAAGCCAAAAACATGAAGCATGCAAGGCTTTAAAGAGGCAATGCACTACACCTATTGAAACCAATCGTGACAAGACTTAGACAATATAAAATAGAGTTACATCATGGTATAATAAGACCCAAAATGCACTGAAATGATGAGTCAAAGGCTTAGACTTAATGGCATGTACAAAAGTCAATTCTTGAGGCATAAAGCACAAGCTCTATAAAGCATTCAAGGCATGTCAAATGCAAGTGTATGACAATATTTCATGGACTGAAATAGCATATGGAATGAGGGCAAAGCATGCAAACATCACATGTATGGCATGGTAGGGGCCTCAAAACCCAAAACTAGCCTAAGCATTTACACTATAGCTATACAAAGCACAAGTGATATGGCCATGGAAGCCCAAAAATGCCCTAGGAAAACCCAAAATAAGCATAAAATCATGTTAGAGCAAATCCAAAATATGCTAGTATGATGAGTCAAAACATCATGCACAAAGGGCTAGTAAACAAGATTTGTTCTACACCTATATGGAGCATGCAAAGGGCAATCAAACCAACTATGGATAGGGTCATGACATGCCAAATGATGACCAAATACATGCTGAAATGTAAACCAAGCAAGCTAACATGACATGGCAAAGCATGGAGCACATGAAGCTAGTTTAGGGGATTTACACTACAAGTGTATCATGCAAGCATGGAGTGACAAAACCAACCCAAAACAGATTCATGGCATGGTAAAACATCACAAAAAACCCACTAAAATGGACTCAACACAAGTTAAGCACACATGCTACTTTGATGAGCTATGAATGGAGTTACACAACACATACTAGATGCATGCAAAATATGACCAAACCAGCCATGGACAGGGTCAAGGCAGGTCCTAAAAGTCACAAAAATAGGCCTGAACCAAGACTCAAAAATGTATGTAGAGATGGTCCTTTGGAAGGCCAAAAATGCAAGCAAAGAGAAACCAAAAGAGAGGAGGCCACCCCCTTTGATTAAGGACCTCAAAACCACACCTTTACCACTGAAAATCCATTGGATTTCAGTGGTAAGGAGGCCAAACCAAGGCTAGCTCGGAGGCCTCAAGGAATGGCTTAAAACAAAGCCAAACAAAGCATGCAAGGGAGTTACACACCCCTAGCAGCAAAAAGACCTTAAACAAACTTCAAAAGCACTTAAATACAAGCCTTTTTTCAGTTATAAGCAAAGCCCAAATCAATATGCAAGGAGGACTAAAGTGAGGTACAAGAAGGTGCAAAAATGGAGAAAATACTCACCCTTGAAGACCCTCTTTGAAACCAACAACTTCAGGGGGTGGAAACCAGTTTTCAGACTTCAAGAAGACCTCCCAAGAAGCTTGGTCCAATTGTGGTGGTGTATCTCTATGTGTTGTAGTGTAAAAGTGCAAGGAAATCCAACTTTTAAGCACAAAATACAAACAATATAGAGAGAAAGAGAGTTTTTTCTCTTCAAGATAGCTGAACCCCTTTTAAGGAGATAGGCACTCTCCTTATATAGAGGAATGCAAAGCTAAAAGCTTCTTCAAGAATCTTTAGAAAGGTTTCATCTATGGAGGGGAGCAAACAAAAAACCAACTGGCTCAAAAGATCTGGAGGAAAAGCAGCTGAGACAGGGGGGGTGCCGGCCATCATCAATGGCCGGCCGTGGCTCACTGATGGCCGGCAGGGCATCACCAATGGCCGGCAAGCACAAAGACATGGCCGGCAGTGCACCAAAAGGTCCACTAAGAAAGGACCTAGCCAAGGTCCAAAAAAGGGGACATAAAGGATACAAGGTCCGGGAAGCTCGAACCAGTGACGTTCCGCCGCGACAGTCGAGTACTCAGCGAGCAATCGAACTAGTTGTTGGGTGTACATACAAGCACAACCAAGTCTTGAGGACGATCAAAAATGGAGTGTCAACAGGGGGTCAAGGGGGTGGGGGGAAAAGGGGTCCGGATCTCTTTCTTTGAAATATTGCCTGTTTCACTCTCAAAATACGAAAGCCATTTATTTATTTATCCTTCAAACAGTGAACAATGGCGTAGCCAGAGGCTTGGGTCAACACTGTTACTACGGAAAAAGCCTTTGTTCAATTGGAAGTTTCCAAATGAGAAAACTTACATCCACTGCTCTAACCTAAAGCCAAATTTTGACCAAGTTTTATCATTTGGATTGTCAATTTCTCCTCTCTTTTTTTTCCAAGAGTTTTATTTTAGCAATTATTTTGTGTGGGATCCAAATACGTCCTACATCAATCCGCTAAGAACTCTTAACCTACCTTATAAGTGTGTTATACACAAAATTCTAAGAAGTCTTTTCTAATGAAAGAAGAACAAAATTGTCCGTGTCCCGTAATACAAAGCGGACAATATCTTATTGCGTGCTACAACAATGGGTGGTTCGCATAAATGGCACCATCTGTGAGAAACCTAACTCTACCATGTGGACCCACTCACTTGAGGGGCTAAATGTGGGGGGTCTGAATACGTCCCACATCAGTCCGCACCGTTTGTGAGAAATCTAACTCCACAAAGTGGACCGACACACTTCGGGGGCTAATGTGGGGGGTTCGAATACGTCCCATATCAATTCGCTAGGAACTCTTGACCCACTTTATAAGTGTGTACGTGCTAAGGCAATGGCGTGACCCATAGATTTTGTACGAATTTTTTGCTCTTTCTGTTTCTCATTTTTTGTGTCACTTGTTTTGACCATTTTCTTTTACTTTTGATTATTTTTGTTTTTTTGTCTCCATTATTGATTTAATATTTGAGTATGAATTAACCTATTTTATTGTTGCATAGTCAAACAAGGAAGTGTCCATTGTGAATCAATTTTAAGCCTTAAGCAAAGTGGAGATTTTTAAAGAGAGTTTCTCTTATTTGAACTTTCTATATTTTGGTCACTTTTAAAATAAATAACACTATTTCAGACTGCAATATTTATCAGGGATGCTTATTTTAGAATTTTTCTTAGTTTCATTCTTATCCCACATGATTATTTTAGGATTAATGCTACAAATACAAAATGAGTCACAAGAAGTACAGGTTAAAGTTTATTCTAAGTTTGGATTCATCCATAATTAAGTTCCTAACATTTTTGTTTTTTATACTGCTATTGTATAAAAAATAAAATCAATATTATGAGTATATTATACAAGGATAATGAGAAACATCATTCATATCATCATCATTATCATCAACCAACAATGCAAATCCATTACGAGGAAACCTCCAACACAACTGAATTATCAATGGCAACCTCCAACACCTACTCAAAACCAATCCTCTTGATAAAATATATTTGGATGAATAGCCACACACCTAATATAATTAGTGTATGCCTCGAACACTTTGACCTTATCTAGAGCTGGAGTGTGTATTGGGGGGGTTGTTTTTCTTTTTTGGCTAACGGTGTACATGGTGTTAGCAAGCATCAATCAATAAGAAAGGGAAAAAGCAATTTTGAAAAACAAACAAACACACAGACAAAACAAAAAATTAAATATACACCTAAAACCCGAAGATCAAACTGATACCAATATTCAAACTCCTGTTTCATCTTTCTTTCTTTTTTTTTTCTTTTTTTTTTATCGGCAAAAAAAAGAACTTTATTGATGGAATAAACAAGGAGATATGTATGGCTCTGATACTTCATCAGTGAAACCACAGTAGTTGACAGAGATAAGGTCTAGGATTTCTTGTTCTGCAGTGGCCCTTTATCTGTTACATGTGACAGATAGAATCATATGCCATGTAAATTGTCACACCCCAAACTCAGGTATGACCGGCCGTGGCCCACAGGGCCTTAGCCCAAGGCACACGTAAGCCTAAAACACGAATCCATAATCACATTGAACAACTAAACAATAGTCCAATAATAAATAACCAAAACTCAATCCATACATGCCACAATTGTAAACGGCAAAATCAACCGTAATCAAACCCATCCAAACTTATGGGATATAAACAACCCACATATCAAAAATAATCCTAAATGAATTTCAATAAAAAAAAAAAAAAAACATAAATATGCACAAACTCGACTAGCAACCTAAAACAAATTAAATAAATGCCCTAGAGGTCCATGAAATAGAGTCCCTGCTACGCCATGAGTCCACTCTAAGTCCTTCTAACACTTGGAAATGGTAAACAACTAAGTCAGCTGATAGCTCAGTGAGTAGCAACATGGATAGTAAATACAGTTTTGAAAACAGGGATAAATTCCAAAATAAGATATACATATCACAGAAACTAGATTGGCATACAGTTTGGTAAATACAATCTGTTTCAAAAGAAGGTTCCACAGTTCAACACTTAAAATACTCATGTCTCGCAAGAACATGATAAACAACATTTTCCACTTAAAACAGATTATAACATGAACACCAATAATTTTCTAGGTACCAATAAAAACAATAATATGCCACACATTTCTCAGGCTATAAGCCCCGTTGGATCCAATACCGAACTAAGAGTCATCCTTAGGGTGGCACCTGGGCCTTTTCTCAAAGACGATCCGATTGAAGGTCACCTAGTTGTTTTTAAAGGGCTTTTCCTTACAATCGTTGAGCACTAGAGTCATCACGGCCCAACCTAGATCTATTCTCTAGTGGCCAGAGTCACCACACACAGTGGAATAAGTTCCCTGGACTAAATATACATATGGTCCCAATAATCAATACACATCAGTTTCGCAAAACATGGTAGTTCATCATTATAAACATGAGACCAAAACAAATAGTTTACAGTATGCCAAATTCACACATGTTTCAGAAATAATTTAATTCCATTGATAATATAATAATTTATCAAAACAGTTTAGTCATGAAACAACAATTTAATTTTCCAACAGTTCAGGGTAGGGGAACATTTATAAAAATATGTAGCATGAAACTACTCACCTGAAACGAAATAATATAATCCTTGAATCGAATAGAGTGTAAAAGTGCAATTAGTGCCCTGAACCAAGTATAAAAACTACACGTCACAACTAATTTGAAAACACTAAAAACAATAGGAACTAAGTAACCTCAACTAAAGCCCACTAACCCGGCTCAACTCAACTCACCGTTACTCTTAAATATTATCTAAGTTCATGTTCTTCAAGGTTTAAAATCACCCAAAACATGAGTTCCGGTCAAAACTTAATTAATTGTGACTTTAAGATAAAGGGTTTGGTTATGGTGTGCAACTTACACCTTACACCTTATTCTTTACACTTACACCTTATACTTACACCTTTTATACCTTACACCTTACACCTTTTGTGTAAGTGGCACATGGTGTGCAACTCACTTACACCTTACACCTTACATTTACACCTTACACTTACACTTACACCTTACACTTACATCTTTTGTGTAGGTGGCACATGGTGTGCAACCCACTTACACCTTTTGTGGGTTGCACACCTAAGAAAACTCCTAAGATAAAACAGAATTTCAAACAAGCCTTCCCAACCTATTCGCTAACTTTGAAAATTACAAAACCCACTCCACGCTATTCGAAAAATTCCAATAACCTCCAGATATGATCTAATATATTCTAAAGCTATGTTTGGGAAGTGGCTAAAATAGCCAAAAACTCAAAAAGTCAACTAAAACACATCACATCACCTCTCTACTTTTCTGCACACCTTTTCGTAAAAAGCCAAAAAGTTACTAAAATAGCCTGTTCCCAAACCAAACCTAAGTTTCAAATCCAATTGGTTTCACTTGATTTGCTTATCAAAATAATTATCTACAATTTATTATATCCAAACAGGTTGTTTTCTGCATCACTTTAAAGAAATTGACGGTTCTCTTAATATACACAAGAAATCAATGCAAGGCCAAAAACATACGAAACTAGACTTGTAACCGGTTCTAATGACACTAATTTGATAATTTTTAGATTTAAACCCAAAGAGAACAACATTCCCGAATTTACTGTTAAAAACCAGTTTTCTGGACAGATTTGAACATATCAGTTTATATGGATTTTGGCTCCCAAAAATTATGAAAAAAATTCAGATATGCAATTCAATATGTAATTAATCTACCGTAAAAATATCAGATTAAAATTCATCCGTTTGATATAGTTTCTTGATTTTTAAAGTTTGCGATTCTGTGCAGAATTTTTGAACTAAGAATTACATCCAATCTTTACACATAAATTTAGCTCCTCAAGTTTCTGAATAGGATATCTATATACAAAATACATAAACCTACAACCTCTCCATCAATGAACTAAATAATCATAGAGTAAGGATAAAGAACAAAACCTTAAGGAAGAAGAAAGATAAATACTTACTACACACCCAAAAATCCTTCCTTCTTTGCAATTCTTTTTTCTTCTTCTTCTTCTTCTTCTTCTTCTCTCAATTCCTTCCCCTGGCCGCTATATTGTTTTGTAAACTAATAAGAGAATTAGGGTTTTGTAGGTTTTGTATATATTTTATTTTATATTAGTTGTGGGTCAAATAAATGGATAAATATACAAAATATATATATATATAAGTTAGATGTAACTCAAATGGTAAGAGCCTTATTTATTCATTTTGTGGTCTAGAGTTCAAGTCACACCCTCTTCTTCTTTTTTTTCTTTTTTTTTTTTAATAATAAATTTTGCCTCCAAACTAAAGACTTTCACCATAATTTATTTTCGGATTTAAAATTAATTAAAAGACCTTCTAAATATGTAATTTGCACTTCAAGATTCACCATCAAAATATTTGAGATTTGTAAAATTATTATTATCTAATTATTTATTTAATTTTTATATTCGGGTTCTCACATAAATGGTAGAATCAAACAAAGGCTCCACAAGAAACTCCTCGTCCCAATGTGTTAGGTTTTTATTCTTGGCAATCTCGTTTGACAAAACTCCTTTGAGTTGTAATTTTATTCGTACTTTTATTTCAGTGAGGCTATGAGTTTTTATATGCGAATCCAACCAGAATCGTGCCTTGTAGAGAAGTTTGTGGTGTTTAATTCTTTCAAGATTGCCACTTCGCTGACTATGACGGGGATTGAGCTGCCCAGTCAGCTCGTGGGGGTCCAGGGGGCAGCGTCCCTTGGCGGGTCCAAGGGCAGCGCCACGGCGGGGTTGAGGGCGCCCGCTCATGCAAAAATGCATTCAAAGTTGCCTCCTCGCAGCGTCTTTCCCGCCGGCGGAGAATCTTGAAGTTCGAAGTTTGGTGAGTCTGCATATATGCTGTGATCGGTGTTTTCACGCCCGAGCGTGCATTTGCCTGCTCAAGCGTACATCCTGGTTTGGAACATGTCATATAGAGTCCCCGCTCAAGCGTCAATTACCACGCTCTAGCGGACCTCGCGATTTCAAACTTTATAAATTCGCAAGTTGCTTCAAATCTAGGTTAATGCCTCCAGATCTTCTTATTAGATATTAGGGTTTT
Organism: Camellia lanceoleosa; assembly: GCA_025200525.1. NCBI lineage: Eukaryota > Viridiplantae > Streptophyta > Magnoliopsida > Ericales > Theaceae > Camellia > Camellia lanceoleosa. The sequence goes on from CM045770.1 coordinate 875,216, forward strand.
TAGCTGGGGCTATTTTGCTAGTTTTCTTTGATATTTAATTGAGTATTCAACTCATGGTTTAAGAAGGATACATCAAAGGTTTTGTTTGCTTATTCAACATAAGAGAGAGAGTTGTTCTTCGGTGGATTCTGGGGAATTCGAGCCTGAAGTTTTGGTGGATTCTAGAGTGACTCATCATCGTTGTGATTCGACATTGGCGTTGTGGATTCAACGTTGGGCAACACAATTCCGAGGTGAAGACGGGGTTGGAAGAGGCACATAGAGCTTGGTTCAATTTGAGCGTGGATTCGCTAGGTAATTGAGAGTATACCTATGTAATTCCTTTTTGTCTTTTTAATGGATTATTTTGTGGCTTTTGCTCATGGTTTTTTTTATCACAATTAGAGACGCTCTAATTGTGATTTTTCCACGTAAAATCATTATGTTGATTTGTCTTTTATTGGGATTGATTTTTACTCATTAAAATTGATATATAATCACAAAACAATATCTAGGGGATTTCTAGATTTTTCACAATGAATATGAGTCCCAAGCCCAAAATGGCGAACATGCCCATTGATTTAGCTAGCTCAATGTATGCTCAAAACCAGGCCGAGTCTCTTCACTAAAGAGATTCTTACTAGCCAAGCACTTCTCTGCCTCCTCTTTCCAATTTGATTCACCATAAGTGATGTACCACTGATCAATCAGAGCCACAACGCACTCATCTCTTGATCTTGAAATGACCTTCTTCTTAGGTTCACTGTGCATCACAGCTTCTCCAAGCTCTAGAAGTCTGTTCTTGATCAAATTCTTTGCATCCTGGACTCTCATCCCTGCATAGAGAAATTTTAAAAAAATCTCAGAAAAACTCACCAAGGAATGTCTTCGGAAATAAATCTGAAAAAAGAGAGAAAGAAGAATCGAAGAGGAAGAAGAAAGTGAGATGAGTTCAGATGGATAGTAGATTCGGTCTTTGTACGAAGTTTTAATAAAAAAATCAAAATTTTCCATATTTAGTAATTTCATTATTGGGGCTAAATTTATTAGTTTTTTTTAGATGGTAAAAATTTATTAGTTTTTAAAACCTTCATAAGTTACAAAATTCAATTTTACAATTATATTTCTATTACAATATTTATTAGATTTAATTCGTTACAACTGTATAGTTTGGTTTAATTTTTCACAAACTATTTTTAGATAGATTTTTATTTTTCTTTTTTAATATTTTAATCATTTAATTTTTGTACTTTTTAGATATATTAAAATTAGATCCATCTAAAAAATTAAATGACTAAAAATATGAAAATTTGAAAAGGTTCATTCGAAAAGGTCCCTATGGTTTCTCAAAAACCAAAAAAAAAAGAGGGACATCGGGCCAAAGATTAGGATCTAAATCACTGCCGTAAATATATATGATATGATATGATTAAGTAGGAAGAAATTATTAGGATATTCTTTGTTTGGAGAGGGAGATACCTGAATTTAAAAGTAACGTTTTGTGCAGGTCCCATGATTTGCTATTGAGGGTATTGCCCAATGCATCATAGAGAGGCATAAAAAGGCAATAATTGGTGCCCGTCTCTGTATGGTGTAGGCTGTGGTATCTATCAAATTGATGAATGAATTAGAATTAGTTTTAGTTTTAGTTTTAGTTTTAAAGACAAAATAGTAAGGAATTATAAAATCTCAAGATCAATAAATGTTTTAGTTCCAGAATGAGAATCGTAAGTTATAAACGGGCGTCCCGTATTAGATACCCAAACAAATACTATTTACGGATGGATACCCAATCAATCAAAAAGCCACATAATAGTAATTGTTTTGTGAAATTTTCAAAATTTTACATCTCTTCACATCTAATATAATCTAATCAGCTAGCTAGCTAGCTCATTCATTCCCATTTTACTCTATCTCTTTCTCTCCTCTCTCTCCTCTGCCTGCAAGCTCCTTTCTCTGCCCAGCAGCTCCTCCATCACCGTGCACTGCGACCTCCACCCCCTCTCCACTTACCTCCGATTTCATCCCCTCTACTCTACAACAACAACATCACTTGCACAAAATCTCCACCAAACCCAACCCATAATAATGGCATAAAACTCATCAGTGACAGTGATCAATACAGAGGTTTTGTTTTTTCAGCTTCAATTGATCTTTAATTTTTATTGGAAACAAATGGCACAGAGAGTTGGTAGTAAGAGGGTCTGCCATGGGGTTGGGGTTGGGGTTGGGTGGTGGTTTTCTTTTCTTTGGTGTTCTAGAGCGTGAGTGGGGTTTTGCAATGGATAATACTGAATGCTTACGTCACGTTGTGGAGAATAGAATACTAATAAATACATGCATAATAGTAATATTCATGTATGTAAAGAGAAACTGGACTTGGGTCTGTAAAGTCAATCAGGGCAGCATTGGTTGCCCGTAAAACTAATACTCCTATGTTTACGGGAAGCCACTTTAATGAATATAAATTTTGTTTATGGAATTTAGACAATATCAACAAGTGTTGAGTAAAAGATTATTCTTTAATGTCCATTATTGTTAGGTGTGTTGTAGGTGACTTTTCACAACTATCCTTTGTACAAAGTTAAATGAGTAATTAATGGCTCCAAAAAATCTTTGATTGTGTGCATCTCAAAGAAAGGAAACAACTTGGTGCAACTCAAAAAGGGAACTCCTTGATTGTGTGCATCTCAAAGAAAGGAAACAACTTGGTGCAACTCAAAAAGGGAAATCTTTCAGATATTTTTCTGTTTTAGGGAACCATTTTTATTTATTTATTTAGTTACGGGTAGGAGGGAAATGGGAAATGTATTGCTTTACATTTAGACTCCAACCACTTACTCTTTTAAACTATGTAAAGTTAAATTTTGAAATTTGAACAAGCATGAAGATGAAATGGGATTTACTAGCAAGTTATTTGGTAAATTTCTTTCATATATATTGTGGGGACATAATTTTTGAATGACAACACGTGGCCGAGGTGGTACCGGTTGCCACCGAGATGCCACGATCCTCGATCATGACGCCGAGGTAATCTCGGTTAAGCCGAAGTTATCTGCAAAGATACCGCAGAACAAGCGCGCCACCGCTAACAAGAAATCCTGCACCTCATCTTTGTTAACTGTTGTGGTTTCACTAATGAAGTATCAGAGCCATACATATCTCCTTTCTGTTACATGTAACAGATAGAATCATATGCCAAATCAGACAAAGGCTTCACAAGAAACTCCTCGTCCCAATGAATATGAGTCCCAAGCCCAAAATGGCACGAACATGCCCATTGATTTAGCCAGCTCAATGTATGCTCAAAACCATGCTGAGTCTCTTCACTACAGAGATTCATACTAGCCAAGCACTTCTGTGCCTCCTCCTTTCAATTTGATTCACCATAAGTGATGTACAACTGATCAATCAGAGCCACAACGCACTCATCCCGTAATCTTGAAATGACCTTCTTTTTAGGTTCACTGCACATCATAGCTTCTCCAAGGTCTAGAAGTCTATTCTTGATCAAATTCTTTGCATCCTGGACTCTCATCCCTGCATAAAGAAACTTTAAAAAAATCTCAGAAAAACTCACCAAGGAATATCTTCAGAAATAAATCTAAAAAAAGAGAGAGAGAAGAATCGAAGAGGAAGAAGAAAGAGAGGAACTCACCTATCGAGATGAGTTCAGATGGATAGCAGATTCGGTCTTTGTACGAAGTTTTAATAAAAAAATTAGAATTTTCCATATTTAGTAATTTCATTATTGGGGCTAAATTTATTAGTTTTTTTTTTAGATGGTAAAAATTTATTAGTATTTAAAACCTTCCTAAGTTACAAAATTCAATTTTGCTATTATATTTATATTACAATATTTATTAGATTTAATTCGTTACAGCTGTATAGTTTGGTTTAATTTTTCACAAACTATTTTTAAACAGATTTTTATTTTCCTTTTTCAATATTTTAATCATTTAATTTTTGTACTTTTTAGATATATCAAAATTTGATCCATCTAAAAAATTAAATGACTAAAAATATGAAAATATGAAAAGGTTCATTCGAAAAGGTCTCTACGATTTCTCAAAAACCAAAACTAAACAAAACAAAAAAGAATATCATTAAGTTTGATGAAATAACATTGAGTAACGTTAGAGATTCAAAAAATTCTACTAAAAGTTCTACTAAATGTCTCATGTGAGTGTGGATCCTACATTCATGTGAGACATTTGATAAAATTTTTGATCTCTAGCATTTTTTATAACATTTGGATTCTCAAATTTCACTTTATTCAAAGACCTAATTAAATATTATACGGATAGTTTGAAGATAAAATAAAAATGTAAATGAAGTATGATTGTCATGTTGGCAAATTTTATTTTATTATAGATCGTAATTAATGGTAAGGTAAAATTAAAACAAAATCAAATAATTCAGGTATATAATTGATATTATTAAAAAAATAAAGGTTAATTTGCCTTTTTAGTGATAATTTAGAGCAAAATAATATTTTCTTTTTAAGTTTTTGGTAAGTATTCATAATTGCTATGTTTTTGGTAAGTATTCATAATTGTCAGGAAATACTCATTAATATATTATGATTGTGAAAATAAAAATATATTTTTTAAAGAAATGTTTTAATTTTTGTAAAATCTTTTGAAAAATGTTTTGAAATAAGTGAAAAGTGTTTCATAATTCCTAAACTATTTATATATTTTTTTATAATAACAATTAGGGTAATGCTATATAAATTAATAAATTATATATTTTTTTATTATTTGCATGAGATGTTCCTATCATTTTAAAGTGATTAATGATATAAATTTTGAAAATCATATCAAATTTGTAAATTAATTTGAGTAATGTCACGATGATTAAGTTTTCTTAACATCAAATGTTCATAAAAGAAATAAGCCACACTTTTTTAGCAATGACATAATGCAAAGACACAAAACTAGAACACAAATACATACATAGACACCAGAGATCTGGTTTTACCTTACAATCCCAAAATCCTAAGCCTCATTTCAAATCCCATGTGTTAAAAAGCACACAACACATAACATGCTTGGTTGATTACCTAATCAAAAGGAGAGAGAGAGAGAGACACATCATAATAAGATAGTTTACAAGTTATTACTAATTAAACAATAAAGCCACAAATGGGTACGGATACGATACGGGTTATCTTTTTTATTACTAATTAAAAAGTTATTACTAATTAAAAATAAAGTTTACAAGTTTACAATGTAAAAAACAAAAACAAAAAAATGGATTAGAAAAAATCTGAAACATATTTGGAATACGATAAAAAAACTGAAAAAGGAAGAGGAAGAAGAGGAAGAAAGAGAAAGATGAATCTGAAGAAAAAAAATCTGAAATAAAATGAGAAAGAAGAATTTGAAAAACTCTAAAAAAGAGAGAAACTTTGAAAAAATCTCAAAAAAACTCACCAAGGAATATCTTCGGAAATAAATCCCCCCAAAAAAAGAGAAAGTGTGATATCCCCGTTCCGTAATATGTCAATTAGTCCTTAATACGAATGTGATTATGTATTTTGATATGATCTTGTGTGCCATTATGTGGAAATATGTGGTTTTGAATTTCTATCTGTTCACCGTAGGAATATCTGTTTGATTATCTGCTTTGAGAATTAAATTGAAAGCCTTATCGGCCACCGAAACCAAAATTGATTGTGCCACTATGATAGGCATAATTTTTAGAGCCTACGGTGAAGTTTAATTGAAAAATTGATTCGGACCAGATTAAATTGATTAAACTGATGAATTAGTGTCCAATTATTATTATTACTATTATTAAAATGTTAGTGGCGCTTGTTGTATGAGGACACTACACTCTCCTTTAACTCTTTTGGAACTTAAAAATCTGAGATAGACAATTGTGAGAGAGAGAGGGCCGGCCATAGTGAGAGAAATGGGGAGAAATTGGAGTTTTGGCCTCAAAGCTTGATAATTTGTAGACCAATTCAAGAATTAAGCTTAAGTTTGGAAGATTAAAGCTCCTAGGTGAGTGATTAACCCTTAGCTCATGAGTTTGAGTTGTGTTCTTGTGAATTAAAGACTAGATGTTGAGTTTGATCATGAGTTGTGTTGATTTTGATGAAATATGCACATGCATGCATAGATTTGTTATGAATTGCCATAAATTTGTATAATCTAACATGTAGCATGTCAATTAGGAAAGATTGAGGGTTGGATCATACATGCAAGCATGTTTTTATTGAAATTCATGTGAATGAACACCAATTGCATCAATTGAAATGGAAATGAGATCAAATTTAGGATGCATGTTTGATTATTAAAAATGTGGAGCTTAAATGAGGTTGAAAGCATGAGCCATGAGTGAATTTGAAGTATTGAACCATGATTTCGGAAGATTGGCTTCATATTGTTTACATCCATGTGTTAAATGGTGTATTTATATGTTTTTGGTGCCTTAGTTTGAGCGTATACGCCTTTTGAATGTCGATTTGAGCTCAAGAACACAATCTGGAAAACCCAGAATTTTGATGTCCGCTCGAGCGGGAGAACCGCCGCCGAGCGAGATTTCAACTCCCAAAGATTTTCTTGGGCTTGGTGTCCGCTCGAGCGGGTAAGCTTACGCTCGAGCGGGGATCGATGTGGGATGAACTTCCGCTCGAGCGCCCGAGTTCACGCTCGAGCGTAAAAATGATGTATCCAAGATTTTTGCGCATGGTGCCCACTCGGTAGGGAGGTTCACGCCGGCGGGAGCCATGTAGAGAGGCCTTCCGCCGAGTGCCGTAATGAACGCTGAGTGTAAATTTCACCTATCCAAGACTTTTGTAGGCCTCAAGGGTCCGCTCAGCGGGAAGTCCACGCCGCCGAAGGACCCTATTTCAAATTTTGAAAATGCATTTTGTGTTCTTTTCGCTCCTTTCATTTCTAAGCCCTCTTAGGCATACATTGAGCATTGTAATTGAATTAAAGAGATAAGAATGAAGCCTAAAGAGGAATATGTGAATTAAAGAATGGATTGAATTATTTGTGACCCATATGTGTTATGTGATATGTAGGGTCAAGCTCTAGGGCAACTCCACAAGCTGATCACTGTGAATAATATCTGACATATGTATTGTCCAATTGCTACTTCTATGTATGTTTTGTAAAGTTCATTAATTTGAATGGTGGACACGCTTGATCTCAACATCCGAAAGGCCTATGTACCGCTTGATATGAAAGTTTGAAAGGCCTATGAGCCAGTTTGGTCTAAAAGTTTGAAGGGCCTAAGAGCCAGTCTGATATAAAGGCCTAAGAGCCAGTCTGATATAAGGGCCTAAGAGCTAGTCTGATATAAGGGTCTAAGAGCCAGTCTGATATAAGGGCCTAAGAGCCAGTCTGATATAAAGGCCTAAGAGCCAGTCTGATATGAAAGTTTGAAAAGACCAAAGGCCGCTTGACATGAATGAATTGGGCCCAAGGCCGCTCATATAATGTTTCAATGCATTTCCTTACTTGATATTATTCACTAGGCTTTCGCCATGCTCATTCATGTGTTTGTAGGTGAGCCAAGAGAGGTCTAGACCCAAATTTCAGAAAGCCTAAGTGGATCAACATAAGTTTTGGAAAGTCACTCGTGTCTCACACGAGACCCATCTTCGCCTTTTGTTATGTATTTATATTTTGTCATGTTGGCAAAGTTTTGTATATGTCTCAGATATAGTTCCATGGATTGACTTAGTTTTGGATGATCCTGTTTGAACAGAATTTTATAGCACTGTACTTCAGTTGTGAGTTATTAATATATTTATGTGTGGTTCGTTTTGATGTGCCATATAAGCACAGCTCTATGGACAAAGTTTTGAATTGCTTTCGTTTGGCCCCCATTAACTCTGTTAAAATACATTTGGTTTGGTTTGAGGCCGCAGGTAATCTCATGATTACTAGCCGGTTATGTCCTTAACCTACGGGGGCGGGTTCGGGTCATGACAGAGTGGTATCAGAGCAATAAGTGTCTAGAAAAGATCTAGGATGCATTCATGTGATAAGTCTGAATTTGAAAGCATCAAGTATATGCTTAAATGTTCTGATGTGAACAACTATGTGTTATAAGTTAGGATTTACCTGCATTGCAAATTATCTGAATATGTATGCTCTTTAATATATGCATACTTGTAAATCTCTGTATGAAATATAATGCAAGTCTAATCAGATAGTGAGAACAAGAGGTGATGAGATAGAGGAATCTTCTACTGCCAGACTGGATAGAATGGAAAGACTGATTCAAGAAATGGCAGAGACATTGAGGCAACAACAAGAATGGCAACAACAGTGGCAGTAGCCACACCCTCCACCTTCACCTCCGGCACCTCCTATGCCAGATAATCAGAATGATGACCGAACTATAACTCTCACCAAGGAGTTCAAGAAAATGAAACCACCAGGCCCATGGTGGATTAGACCCGCTAAAATTCAAAGCGTGATTTTCGGCATTGAGAAACTATTCAAGTGTTTCCTTGCTCGGAGACACGTAGGTGCTTGTAGCGACTATTATGCTAGAAGGCGAGGCCTGAAGATGGTGGATATTAATGCGTGAGAATCATATGGATGTTGATTGGGCAAAATTTCTAGAAATCTTCTATGACAAGTACTTCCTGCAGTGTGTTCGGGATAGAAAAGTGGCAGAATTTATGGAATTAAAGCAAGATGGTATAACAGTGGCTGAGTATGAGGCCAAATTCACTGAATTGGCCAGGTTTGCGCCACATGTGATTGATACAGACTATAAGAAGGCGAGGCATTTTGAAAGTGGGCTTCGAAGTGACATCCTTGAAAGAGTGAATGTCTTAAAGCTAGAAACTTACATTGAAGTGCTAGACAGGGCCATAATATCAGAGGCCAACATAGCTAAACAAGCCAAGCCAACAACAGAATGGAAAAGTAACAAAAGACAAGGCTTCTTTTCGAAGAAGAAGTTTCTGAAAAAGCAGAACACGGGCTCCTCAAGTACCTCGAATTCTTCCCAAGACACATCCCCCATGTGTAACATTTGCAGCAAAAGGCACTGTGGGGTTTGTTACCATGTGTCAGGGGCCTGTTTCAAGTGCGGTAAACAAGGGCACATGGCCCGAGATTGCAATCAAAATGGAGGAAAGAAAGCTGCTAGTTCCACTGCATCGACCCCAAAGCCAGGAAACACTTTGAGATCCGCTACCACTGGGGATACCGTGAGACAGGGGAGAGTTTTTGCGCTTGTTCCGGGCGATACACAAAATGCCAACGCAGTTGTCTTAGGTATCATTTCTATATGTAATTGGGATGCCTTTGTGTTAATTGACTCTGGATCAATGCATTCATTTGTAACATATGCATTTGCATCTAGATTGAATAGACCCTTAGAATTACTGCCATATCTACTATGTGTGTCTGCTCCATCTGGGGAATCAGACATGTGAATCTATATACCGGTTTTGTGATATGCGTGTTGAGGATGCTATCCTATATGTAGATTTGTTGCCCTTGAACTTTAGGCATTTCAATGTAATTTTGGGCATGGATTGGCTGACCAAGTATTGTGCCACCATTGATTGTGTGACAAAACGAGTAGTATTTAAACCACCGGAACAGAAAGAGATTGTGTTTGTGGGTAATGGGGTAGTGCCTCCACCATATTTGATATTTGCAATAAAAGCATGTAAATTGATCAGGAAGGGGTGTCAGGGTTATTTGTGCTATGTGTTGATTGAACAATCTGTGAATGTTGAATTGAATGATATCCCTATTATTAGAGAATTTCCGGATATGTTTCCAAATGAATTGCCAGGGGAATTGGTAGATAGGGAGATAGAGTTTACAACTGAGACTATGCCAGGCACCCAACCTATTTCTAAAGCTCCCTATAGAATGGCTACCCTTGAAATGAAAGAATTGAAAGAACAGTTGCAAGACCTTCTTGACAAGGGGTTTATCCGATATAGCACTTCGCCTTGGGGTACACCAGTATTAGTTGTGAAAAAGTGTAGACATCCCATTTTGACCGGCCCTAAGACTTGGGTGCTTACTTTTGATTACCCGATGATGACAATTAAAATGTGTTTCTCACAAAATTCTCAGTAAGAAAGATGAAATTTAAGTTTTAATTCCAACCTTTACCCATTTTTTGGCCAAACTATTTTAGACCTTAAAACCCTCTTTTCAAAATATGTTTTTTTTTTTAAATGTTTCTACAATGTCCCGAGGCTCCCATTTTGATTAAAATATTACACTTTTCAGTAAACCGAGTAAGGACAAAGTGGAAATAAATGGAAGGGAGGTGAAACTTTTTGAAAAATATATAAAAAAACATCTTCTTATAGGTTTGGAGTTGAAGAAAATAGGAGGGGATGAAAGAAAACTGGTTTAGGAAAAGGATGAGTATCAAATCATTAAGAAGGAAATGAGCAGCCTTTACTAAATTAGGAATTTTTCTTTGTACACTTGGAATTTAAATGTGAGGCCACCACCATTGGAAAGTAGACTTCTGGGGCTTCAATTTAGACCCAAGAACCATCTCGCATCAAGTCCAAATAAGGGAGATATGCCCATTTGAAGTTGGGCTTAAGAGCAGATTTTGATGACCCAGCCCGAGACATCCTTTACTAAATTAGGCATATCTCTTTGTACACTTGGAATTTAAATATGAGGCCACCACCATTGGAAAGTAGACTTCTGGGGCTTCAATTTGGACCCAAGAACCGCCTAAAATCAAGTCCATATGGGGGAGATATGCCCATTTGAAGTTTGACTTAAAAGCAGATTTTGTTGACTCGGCCCAAAACAACAATAGCCCATTTTTTTTTTGGTTTTGGTTCGGTTAGGACAACCCATTTACCTATTTTCTAAGCCATTCAAGTGCATCCACTCATCCTCCATTATACCTAATCATCCCCTATTGTCAAAAAGAAGTTTTGTTTGCATTCATAAAGGAGTATCTCATGTAACCACCTTGAAAATTTGCCCTCCTATCATATTCTTGTCTCCCACCTTGTCTCCCACCCTATTTTTGACCTTTACTCTCCCTCATTGCCTATATAGAATGATCATATTGTAAGAGAGAAGAAAAGACCACGAAATTGAAGAGAAATGAGTGAGAAAAGAGTGAAAAAAGAGAAAAAAATTGAGTTTTTGAGCCAAAAATATTCCTATCTTCCATATACACCCCATACCTTCCATAGCTACTGAAATTCCTCATTTCCATACACCAAAACCACTCCAAAAATTCTGATATAGCCGAAGATCAATTGCCTTGATCATAAGGAAGAGTGTTTAGTGATTGAAAGTGAGAAAAACTAGAGAGTTAGCCACTTTCTATATCACAAACTCCATAAACTCCATAATTTTGAATTGAGGATTTGAGAACACACTTCATATACTTGAGGGTGATCAAGAGGAAGTTTGTAAATCAAAAAGTTCAATCTTTCTTTGGAAGGTGAATTATTAGTCTTTCATTTTCTTATATTTTATATCTTATATTTATTTTCATGCTTCTTATTTCATTGTGTTTTGTTATAATCTAAGTGGTTTGTTTATCTCATATTTATTTTCTTACTTTATATTTCATAGTGTATTGTTATAATCCTAGTGGTTTGTTGAGCTCATAATTATTTATTTATTTATTTATTATTATTCGCATGCTTTAATTTCATATTAGTTTTGTTGTAATCTTGCATGTTCTACCTCATATTTTTTTTTTTCGTGTATTAGTCTCATATTAGTTCTGTTGTAATCTTGCATGTTTTATCTTATATTTGTTTTATTGCTTTAGGTTTATGTTGTGAGCTTGCACTTTTTATTTTGTTTTATATTTGTTTTCTTGTTTTTTTTTAATCTAACCGATAGTGATTAGTTGAGCCACCTACATATTTTTTGTTTGTTCATTTTCTTGGTTTCGCAACAAGACAGGTTTTGCTTGGCCTAGTTGGCCGGCCGGTTAGCTTTTTCCGAACAAGATGACGTAATCTCCCAATATTGATCAATTTCCGCCAGCGGTTCTAAAGAACATGAAGCTTTTATTTTATTTATTTTTTATTTTGAATGTATTGTGAGGTTTTTTATTTTGTTGTAATATTCTCCTCATCTCTCTTTAATTTGATTTGTAATTATTCTTTAAAATGTTGTAATAATTCCCCGTCCCACTTCTTTCTATCTCGTTCTTTTACTTGCTTTCTTTATTTGTACATAAACATCATATTTATTTTTCATCATAGTTATGCTTTGCATCCATGTTTCATGCATATTGATTCGGCTAAGTTTGCACTTGTGGATTTAATCAATTCCTATGTGATTATGTGCACTATCTCATGTTCTTGAGATGATTCACATATCATATTTTAGAAGTTAATCTTTAGTTGCATCTCATGAGTGAATTGCATTATGATTTTGTATATAAGATCATGCATATTTTACTAACTTTGTTTTGTAGCTTGCTCGTGGGACGCCAAACATGTAAGTTTTATGCTTTAGCATCCCGCTTTGTGTGTGTTTTTCTTACTATGTCTAGCATTCTACCATGAGGCTATTTGCTTATGTGATATAACTCTATGAATGCCAAGGATGGAGGTTGTGTCGCTTAATTTGGAATGATGTTGATTTTCATGCTTGTAAACTCAATTTATTTGGGTTGTACATCGTCAAAACTCTTTCAAAATGCATGATATCAAATTGCTCCAAAATGAATGGCATAGTCTATACTTGTATGCTTCACGTAGTACATTTTAGAATTTATTAACTAATCAGAACATGAACATATAAAGAAAATAAAAGTCATATCATGGTTTAGTAGAGGCCGATCTTTTGATCGGGTGAGCGGGGGTGCTCATTATTGACCTTCCTCTCATACCTAAGGTTCCGAGCCAAGCATCCTTGGTTACGATGAACAGTGGCCTTGGCATCGAGTCATGGGTTTCTAATTTTCCAAAATATTAGGTGGCGACTCGAGATCCGATGACAGCAATCATTTTTGACAAAATTGCAATAAAATGGATTTTCAATAAAAGTTGCCAACTGACTCTCATCTATGTTTCACATTGCACTCGTGAGACTAGATCAAAGAGATCTCGGGTCCGAATCGCTTAATGCGGCGTACGCTGCGGGTACCCCGCATGTTACAAAAAGAAGGTCGAACTTTATGCTTGTGCATCGATTACACGAACCGAGTAAGGTAACGATAAAGAATAAGTACCCCACGCCCTATTGATGATTTGTTTGACCAGCCAGGATCATGTGTGTTTTCCAAGATTGATTTGAGGTCCGTACCATCAATTGAAAGTAAAGGCGTAAGATGTTGAGAAAACAACGCTAGAACAAGGTATGGTCATTTTGAGTTTCTTGTTATGCCATTTGGAGTGACTAATGCTCCAAAGAAGATTTATAGACTTAATGAACTGTATTTTTAAGACCTACCTTGATGAATTTGTCGTAGTCTTTATTGATGACATTTTGATATATTCTAAAGATAGATTTGAACATGAACAGCATTTGAAAACTGTCCTGCAAATACTTAGGGAAAGGAAATTGTTTGCTAAACTAAAGAAATGTGAGTTTTGGTTCGATGAAGTTGTTTTCCTAGGGCATGTGATCAACAAGAAGGGAATTTCAGTAGACCGCAGAAAATAGAGGCGATTGTGAATTGGCCTACACCGACAAATGTGACAGAAGTCCGTAGTTTTATGGGTTTAGCTGGATACTACAGGAGGTTTGTGAAAGATTTTTCAAAAATAGCTGTGCCTCTTACCCAACTGACACGCAATGGGCAACCTTTTGAGTGGAACGATGAAAGAGAATCAACCTTTCATGAATTGAAAACAAGATTGACCACCGCATCGATTTTGACACTACCTTCAGGTACGGAAAATTTTGTGATCTTCAGTGATGCATCTTATAAAGGTTTGGATTGTGTGTTAATGCAGAACGGAAAGGTTATTGCTTACGCCTCCCGACAGTTGAGACTGCACGAGAAAAACTGCCCAACACATGACTTAGAATTGGCCACAGTTGTTTTTGTTTTGAAAATCTGGCGGCATTATTTGTATGGGGCAAAATGTAAAGTCTACACAGATCACAAGAGCCTGAAATACTTCTTTACATAGAAAGAGCTGAATATGCGACAGAGGAAATGGCTTGAGCTAATAAAAGACTATGATCTTGAGATTCAGTACTACCTCAGGAAAACCAATATAGTTGTTGATGCCTTGAGCAGAAAATCAACAAGGAGTATGGCTTGTTTGCTTACTGAACAGAAGGAGATTCTGCAAGATTTTGAGAAGTCTGAAATTGAAATGGTGTTGTGTGAAAAGGGCGGATCGTTAGCCGCTATCTCAGCTGAACTAGCAATCATTGATGAAATCAAGCAGAAACAGAAAGAGGATGAATTCCTCAAGAAAGTGATTGATGAATTTGAGACAAGTCCGAAGGCAGAGTTCAGTATTGAAAGTGAAGTGTTGAAATTTCGAAACCGAATGTGTGTTCCAAACATTCCGGAAATCAAGAAAAGGGTATTAGATGAAGCCCACAGATCCATGTTTGCTATGCATCCGGGTAACAATAAAATGTATTAGGATTTGAAACAAACTTATTGGTGGCCTAAAATGAAGAAAGAAATTGCAGAATATATGTCCAAGTGTCTTCAGTGTCAGCAAGTTAAGGGTGAACACTAGAAACCAGGTGGCCTACTCCAACCTCTCCCGATTCCTGAATGGAAGTGGGAACATGTGACTATGGATTTCGCTAGGGCCTACCTCGGACTTCTTGAGGTATGGATTCTGTTTGGGTTATAGTTGATAGACTAACTAAATCTATACATTTTCTTCCTGTCAAAACTACATTTACTGCCTACAGATTGGCTACCATCTATGTTGATGAGATTGTCCGTTTACACGAGTTCAGATTCATTGTTTCGGATAGTGATCCGAAATTTGTGTCTAGATTGTGGAAGAGTCTGCAGGAAGCTATGGGAACAGAACTAAGGTTTAGTACTGCATTCCACCCATAGACAGATGGGCAATCAGAACGGACTATACAAACTTTGGAGGATATGTTGAGAATGTGTGCCTTAGATTTTCAGGGGAGCTGGGAAGACTATTTGCCACTTACAGAATTTGCTTATAACAACAAATTTCCACACCAAAGATCTAATGGCACCATACGAGGCTTTGTATGGTAGGAGGTGTAGATCACCTATTTGTTGGACAGAGGTCGGGGATAGAGCCTTACTTGGGCCTAAAATTGTGCAAGACACTTCTGAGAAAATCAAGATTATTCGGCAAAGGTTCAAAACAGCTCAGGACCAGCAGAAAAACTATGTAGATGTTCGGAGAAGACCTCTTGAGTATGAGGTTGGTGACCATGTGTTAACTGCAGGTGTTCCGGCGAAAGGCCAGTCAGTTTGGAAAGAAGGGCAAGTTGTCGCCCCGTTACATTGGGCCGTTTCAGATTTTGGAAAGGCTTGGTCCAGTTGCTTATAGAGTTGCTTTGCCACCGCGATTTGAACAAATCCACAATGTGTTTCATGTGTCGATGTTGAGGGGTTACCTCCGAGACCCGTTTCATGTGATTGATTATCACCGGGTAGCTATTGACGAAAATATGGAATATGCTGAATGCCGGAACGAATTGTTGATCGGCAAGTGAAACAATTGAGAAGCAAATCCATCCCAATGGTGAAAGTAGAATGGAAGGAACACTACGGGACGGACGCCACGTGGGAAAAAGAGGAGGAAATGCGACTATGCTATCCACATTTGTTTCCCGACGAAGGTAAATTAAGTTTGGAGGACCAAACTTCCTAAAGGAGAGAAGACTCTGATATCCCCGTTCTGTAATATGTCAATTAGTCCTTAATACGAATGTGATTATGTGTTTTGATATGATCTTGTGTGCCATTATGTGGAAATATGTGGTTTTGAATTTCTATCTGTTCAGCGCAATGAAATGAATGCAATGCATAAAACAGTGCGATGCGCAAAACAGGGCGAATGAATGCAATGCACAAAACAGTGCGATGCGCAAGACAGCGAGATGAAATGAATGCAATGCACAAAACAGTGCGATGCGCAAAATAGCGCGAATGAAATGAAATGCACAAAACAGTGCGATGGACAAAACAACGTGAATGAAATGAATGCAATGCACAAAACAGTGCGATGCGCAAAACAGCGCGAATGAAATGCGATGCACAAAACAGTGCGAATGAGGTGCGCAAAATAGCACGAACAATGCACTACACAAAATAGTGCGATGCGTAAAACAACGGGATGAAATGAATGCGATGCACAAAATAGTGTGATGTGCAAAACAGCGCGAATGAATGCAATGCACAAAACAGTGTGATGCGCAAGACAGCGCGATGAAATGAATACAATGCACAAAACAGTGCGATGCGCAAAACAACGCGAATGAAATGAAATGTACAAAATAAAGGTGATGCGAAAACAAAGGCGTAATGAAATGCAATTATAGAAGATAGAAAGGCAACGACTCCAACCATGCTAGAATCATGAGAAGAGGAAAATAAACAATCAAAGCGCTGCATCTAACGCAACTCGAGATAAATTCCAAACACGCCAAATCGTAGTGAGGAAAAGGACACTCAAACCACGCCAAATCGTAGGAGGAAAAGGACACTCAAACCATGCTGAAATCGTGAGAGGAGGTCCAAAAACAAACAATTAGGAGCGTGTACGACGCAACCTGAGTCAAATTCCAAACACAATGAAATTGTGTGAGGAAGGAACAAACTCTAACCCGCTGAAATCTTGAGAAGAGGTAAACAAATTCCAAACACGCTGAAAATCATGTAAGGAAGGAACAAACTTTAACCACGCTGAATTTATGAAAAGAGGTAAACAAATTCCAAACACGCTGAAATCGTGTGAGGAAGGAACAAACTCTAACCATGCTGAAATCGTGAGAAGAGGTAAACAAATTCCAAACACGCTGAAATCGTGTGAGGAATGAACAAACTCTAACCATGCTGAAATCGTGAGAAGAGGTAAATAAATTCCAAACACGCTGAAATTGTATGAGGAAGGAACAAACTTTAATCACGCTGAAATCGTGAGAAGAGGAAAAAAAATTCCAAACACGCTGAAATCGTGTGAGGAAGGAACAAAATCTAACCACGCTGAAATCGTGAGAAGAGGTAAACAAATTCCAAATATACTGAAATCGTGTGAGGAACGAGGGAAAAGAGGAAACATAGGGACATATCCCTGTTTTCAAGGAAAGAGAAACATAGGACGTATCCCCGTGTTCCAGAAAAGAAAGAGAAAGGACGATCCCCGTGTTCCCCGAAGGAAAGACTGCATAACAATGCAACAAGAGGAAAGGCACACCTCTCATGGCGATCACACGCGAGAGAAAGGTAAATTTCTCAGATCACACGCAAGAGAAGAAGGTAAACCTCTCAACAGATCACACGCAAGAGAGGAAAGGGAAAATTCTCAACAGATCACCGCAAGAGAAGAAGATAAGCCTCTCAACAGATCACACGCAAGAGAGGAAAGGTACTAGTCAAACCGAACCTAACTTGTCTCAAATGAACAAGACATACAATACCGCATAAATGAGAAAGAAACTTGATAGGTACAATGCAATACCATGCAAATAACGGCGGACAAGAAGTGAAGTGTGCATAACAATGCAAGTGGAGGCGCAGAATAATGCAAGTGAAACGCATAACAATGCAGTGGAACGATGCATAACAACGCAAGTAAACGGCGTGATAACGCAAGTAAAGAGGTGCAAAACACGTAAGTAATGTGCGGATAAAGACAAGATAGATGGGCAAAACAATGCAAGTAAAGTACGTGACAGCGCAAGATAGATGGGCAAAACAATGCAAGTAAAGTACGTGACAGCGCAAGATAGATATGCAAAACAATGCAAGTAAAACGTATGTGACAGCGCAAGATAGATATGCAAAACAATGCAAATAAAATGGTGCATAACAATGCGACTAGAGTATGCATAACAATGCAACTGACAAGTGCATAACAAAGCAACTAGAGTGTGCATAACAATGCAACTGAAAAGTGCATAACAAAGGTAAGTGTAACGCATAATAATGCGGGTGAAACTCGTGACAACGCAAGTGAAGTGTGCATAACAATGCGGGTGAAAAGTGCATAACAATGCGGGTGGAGAGTGCATAACAATGCAACTGGAGCGTGCATAACAATGCGGGTGAAAAGTGCATAATAATGCACGTGAGACATGCATAGCGAGGCAAGTGCAAGAAATGTATGCTCCATGCAACATTTAAGATGTGCATTTCATGCCAGGTGAGAAGTGCACATTCTATGCAAGCAAGGTTAAACGCGTGCTCCATGCAATGTACATACTCTACGCAAAAGATCAACAACGACATCCAATGTAACATGTATATTCTATGCGACAACAAGAATCAATATAGTACAAGATGCATTTATGCAAGATGTGTGATGATATGATACATGTTACAAGCAATGTAGAGCATGATGTCTAGAGAATGCAATAAATAAAACAAAGCGGCGCTTTAGAAAGCACCTCATGGGGCGAGTGGCGTTGAACCGCTCTACTTTGACGGGGATCTCTCCTTGTGTGTTATTCGAACTCTTACCTTGAACCCACAGTACAAAGGTTTTGAAATGTTGACAAGCAACAACATCTGCTGGGGAAACCACGGATGCCGCTTTTCTTCCTAATCATACTCACAACTTTCCCTATTCTCCAACGGGGTGATAGACTAGGTTGGTTCAGTATCCAGAATCGAGGTGCAAACCCGCTACCTCAACCTATGTTGCTTCCATACAAATTTCAAGCCAGGGATACACCCCTGGGTATTCAAACTAGACTTTAGTCTCGGAAATTCCAAACCTTTGTGTTCTAGGAATTAGCCATTCGAACTCTAGTTTCCACCGTCGCAGTTGATCTCCTAGGAACTCATCGCAAACACAGCCAAGGTAACCCTGGTGGGGAACGGTACTCAGGGGGAGCACTTCTGATTACCATCCTGGCATTGAAACAATCAACACAGTATTCGGTTGACTTTGAACACACAACTCATACAGCATACTGCTCATTCTGAACACATAGCTCATAACACAGTGCTTAATTTATTCTTCACACGGCGAATTCTGAACACACGGCGAATTCTGAACACACGGCTCATAACACAGTATTCAGTTTATTCTGCACACGGCGAATTCTAGACACACTGCTCATTCTGAACACACGACTCATAACACAGTACTCAGTTTATTTTGCACACGGCGAATTTTAGACACACTGCTCATTCTGAACACACGGCTCATAACACAGTAGTCAGTTTATTCTGCACACGGCGTATTCTGAACAAATAGTTCAATCTGAATAGGCAGGATGCGAAAACGGAACATGCAAAAGTTGAAACAAACTCGGATGCTCCAAATTTTCCCTCTTTTCTTTTGCTTCGCAGCCCAGAACCTGCATAGCTTCAGATAGGTCCTGATTCTACTGTTCTCAAATGACTTGGGTTGAACCCTGCAATTTTATAAAAGAACAAATTCTGTTTTGCACAAATGTGGAGAATGGCACAGCACTCTGAGCACAAAACGATTTATTTTGAAATTAAGAAATGAGTTCTCAACCGGATATTGAGCCTACGACTGAACACAACGCAAAACGACTCAATAAAGAAAGACAAAAGGTAAACAACCTAAACACATCGAGAAACACTCGAAACGACTCAAAATAAGAATCGAGACAAAACAAAAGACACGACACTCAGACGTGTTACAAAGGCGCGAGACCTTTTAGTTCACGAGGAGCCAGTTTCTCCGGGTATTGTTTCCCACCCTTTCTCACTTGTGATTCTCACATTACTTGGCACTCAAGCTCTGTTTTTCTGAAAAAGCCCTTTTCTCACTTTTTCTCTCAAAGACATCTCTATTCTTCAATCTCTCTTCTTTTTTATCCCTCCCCGGTGGTTGATGGATAAACAGAAGTTGTGGGTTCATGCCCAACATTACCAAACCGTGGCTATTTCTTCCGGTGGCGTCTAGTCGATGCCCTAGATGAGGGAGTGGAGTATCTTGATCCATTCTAGTTAGTGCTTTGCACTTGACTTGATACCTCGTTGCTCGGAGGATGAGAGAGCTTTCAGCCCTTTGTTGTTAGCTTCAGTTGTGCCCTTTTCTGGCAGGTAGAGTGTCTTTCTGGCAGGTATGGTGTCAATGGGGAAAAGACAGAACACCTGACTTAACTGTGCCCCTAATTCCTCATTTTGACCATTTTTTGTTTTGGCTTTCTACTAAAACAATTTTGACCAAAATGAGAGTTAGATTAACATACTTGTTCAACTTTCTGATTTGAAATCATGTAAGTCAGGCTATGAGCACTGAAAATTTTTCTTTTTTGGGTCCAAGAAATGGTCTAGTTTTGGAAAAATAGAATAATTTTCGAGAAAATTAGTCAACCTCAGTAAAAATTCTCAAAACTATTTTTGCAAACGGCCACTGCTCAACGAGCATGGAACCTACTCTTGAAATGCACAACCTCAGATCCCAAGGAAAATTACCCCTTGTTCCAAAGGGCACTGCACAGCAACGGAAAGTTGCCCTCTGTTTGAATGGCACCGCAGCACATTGTATGGCAACGAAAAGTTGCCCCTTGTTTGAATAGCACTGCAGCGCATTGTAATCAGTCCTCAAGGTGGCGATCACAACCGAATACTCGGGTATAGAGAAGATAAAGATGATCAGAACCATTATATGGACACAATCGATTTGGAAGTGTTTATGGTTGGACTTCAGAATGAAGTTGCCTACGTATCCCAAACATGGGAATCAAGCTTTACGTAGTTCCGGTTAAGGTACACTCGGGTATTAACCTCTCCTTTTGCGCTCTAACTTTTGCCAAGGCCGCCCTTCCGGGTTTTCAACCTTGCAAGCTTTGTTTTTCTTTTCTTTTCTTTTCATTTCTTTTCATTTTCTTTGTCTTTTTTTTTTTTTTTTTTTTTGCATTTTTTGCTTTTTTGTTCTTTTTCTTCTTTTTCTTACTCTAACTTTTGCTTGGGTCGCCCTTCCGGATTTTCGGCCCAGCGAGCCTCTCAAGGGTAAAAGTGTAGCTTTGTCCATGTCAAATGGTTTTGAGATCTCGAAGCCATCTGGATCTAAGAGAGTGGCTGTTGTTTGCTGATGATGTAGGAGTCCATCCAATAGGGGTTGAATTTGCCCCTAGTGTTGTGGATAGGAACTTGGTTATCCTTCAGCAATACTTTCTTCTTTCCTCCCTTCTGGGATTTGGCATTCTTGCCGATCTTCATTGATTTACAGAATGATCCATCTTCGGCTCTTCGAGCACATCGGACATTTTTGCCCCTAGTTCGAGGGGTGCTTCTGATCTAGCTTTGCAAGCTTCTTTTGACAACGTCTGACCTTCTTGATCTGACTTTCTTGTCCCTAGTTCGAGGGCTATTTCAAATCTGGCCACACAGGCCTCACATTGCGGTTAACCGTTGAGCATTCTGACTCAAATTTCAAGGTTTGAAAGCAAAAGGGGTCGAGTCTTGAGGCTGAGAGCGATCCTAGGCTGCACAATCTCAAGAGCGATTCCACACAGGTCTTCGCAGGACGGTGCAAAACATTTTTTGAAATCTTTTAAGAAAGAGACTAATCGCTCGCGCCGAAGACAATGTAGAACCAATCTGGACCAAGCTAGGATCCTTCCTAGTACTCACATTAACGAGCATGATCTCATTCATTAAGGGCTTAGCACGCCTCTTTTTCTCTCAATTGATCAAATTTTTGCAAATCCCGAGGAATTCCTTCCTCTTTGTTTTCAATACATTGTTCAAAAAGTTTTGAAAACTTAGGTCAATGCAATGATTTAAAAGGCACAGAAAAGTAAGTGGAAAGCATTGCCGTTTCATTCAAACTTCTGGCACAACTGGCGCAAGGTAGAAGCAAACACGAGAGTGTGAAAACCACCGTTGTTTCATTCAGATCTGTTGGCGTAACTGACTTGAAGACAGAAACAGACTCAAAAGAAAGCAAAAAGAAAAACACAAAACAAAATAGTGATGTCTGAGGTAACACCTCCGAAATCACCTGACTCAAACAGAACTGGTCCGATACAACAAGGCAGACCCGACTGACATAGTACAAAAAGACTGACTATATACAAGACAACAAAACTGACTGAATACCCAAGTCAGAAAGTACAAAAACTAGCATTCGCAAATGCTCAAAATCGTGCGTGCCATATGCCACATCTGAAGTAAACTGAGCGTTGCCCGCAGGTGTTTCGTCCCTTGATCACATCACATTATCCTCCAGGTTCACTGATCTAGTGACGATAGACTTTACTGAGCTTGGTGGGAGGACGACCTCGTTGTCAAACAAATCATGTACTTCGTGGCGAAGACAGAAGCAATTGTCGGTGTTATGACCAATTTGTTGATGGTACGCACAGTACTGGGTAGCGTCATGACTAGGGGAAAGACGACTAGGGAGAGGCCGAGACTTGAGGGGTTTGAGATGTCCCTTTTCAGCAAGGATTTGAAGAGCCTTGGACAGAGGCATATAGAGGGCATGGAAGACCCTGCGACCTCGGGGTAAATACTTCGAGGTTTGTGGATTTTTGCTGGATGCACTGGCAAAGGGGTTAGCAGGTGTTGGCTTGGTTTGCTGATCTTTCCTAGGTGTAGAATTAGGATTGGGAGGAACAGTTTTGGTACGACGGCCCTTCTCCCGATTTTTTCCTTGGCTCGAACTGCCCTTGTTCTGAGTAACGAAAGTGTCATCCACAGCTGGAATCGAATGCGAGCACTTGTTGTTTGTTCAGTCCCCCGACTTTCAAAGCCTCAACAGCCTGCAGAAGTTGTTCATAGGGATCAGTGTCTGCCTCCACCTTGTTCTTACCACTCGCCTTTGTTTGGTTGAAGGTTTGGGTTGCTACATCAGTGCGAAGTCCTATTGTTGTCAACATGTCATTGCCCGAACTTGAGATGGCTTCAGGTTGACTGAGTTCAATTACAATTTGCCCCAATAGTGGAGGCTCTTCCGGCATGAAGTTCCTGGCATGTGATATGATCGATGGTAGAGCCGACATTCCGAAGGCTAGATTAGCCACAGACCTCTGAAGATCGCCGATCATTCTCATTAGCTCAAAAGTGGTGGGCTCACGGGTTTGGAATAATTGGGGTTCCCAGATTGGATGTGCGGCAGGTGACCTGGGCGGGCGTTGTATTTCAACATCAGTCTCACTCTGCATAACAACTCCCTGGTTTAATGTTGCTGCCATGACCACAATTTCTTCTAAATTTTGCGTCATCACGAAGTCTCACGAATCAACAGAGGTGAGGTGATCGTGACAAACGGATAAGATGAACCAAGGAGCCTTGATTGGCCTTTCTTTGCCTTGCCTCAACGAAGGAAAATACCTACCGCTTCTTGAATCAATCTCTAACTTGACAAAGTCTATCAGCACAAATCTAATGAACCTCAGGGGATATTGGAGCCTTCTGAAGCTACGGTTCCAAGATTACCCCCCCTGCAAAAGAGAAAACCGGTAGGATCTTAGTGCAATTTCACTAATACAGACATGAACATAGCTGAATGACTGTACTCATTATTGAATTCTGCCCAAAATTCTGCCTGTAAATTGATACCCTCAGGTAAAACTGATTCCCCAAAAATACTGATACCCGCAGGCCTGATACCCAAACTTACAAACTGATACATGCATTCCTGTAGAGGCACACTCCAAAAGCACATAGCAAACAAGTGAGAGCCAAAAAACACCCTTATGTTGGGGGTAAGGTTTCCCTGTCCTATTTCGTTAGGAGCTAGGGTTTCACTACGCACATAGCGGTTTCAAACAACCTATGATCGGGTAAGCAACCTGTCCTAATTTGGAATAGTCACTATGGATTCCGATATGCACTAGGTCGAATGGTCAAAAAGGGTGGCCCGGTAAAAACTGAGGATTGTGTTCTGCGTGGCAGAGCTCAAGAATCGTCACTTTATGGCATGCTTCTCAAAGTAAGCCTCCAGCAAACCGTTCAGGAATAGCATACGGCAAACACGGTGTCCTAGGTGCACCAATGCAAATGCAATGCAAAGAGACACATAAGTGTAATAAAAACAAGATATCATGAGTTCGAGTCAAGTTCTCTAAATTCCCAGCAGAAGTCACCAGAAACTATAGACGCGCCCAAACGTCTCGGGCTCCGCGCGTGAATTGGCGCGAAAATCCCGTTTTGTTCATTGGGCTTACTACTACAGTTCGGACTCAATGTCACAGTTTTGAATCTAATCTCGCAAAGTGCAATGCAAGACTGATAAATCACCAAAGAGTCCAAATCTAGCAAATCGTTTTAGAAAACTGATTTTTATGAAGTGCCAAACATGGACTGCTTTGCCAGATACAGAGTCGCCACCTAAATATTTTATTGGGGGAATTTAGGAAACCCTAACTCGTGCCTAAGGCCACGTATCCGTCATCACCAAAGTTGCCTCGGCTTGGGAACTTGGGTACGAGAGGAGAAGGTCATGCAATGAGCACCCCCGCTCGCCCGATCAAAGATCGGCCTCTACTAAGCATGATATCTTATTTTTGAAAACACATGTGTTCTTATTCCAATTAATTAGCTAATCTTACTATGTGATGCGCACAACATTCAAGTATAGACTAGATCACCTAAGTTGGAACAAAGTATTGCACATTTGTTTGTTTAAAAATGGTTTAAAGTTCGTTACTCGCAAGTAGGCTAAAATAGAGTTTTGATGAATTGTTCCAATTCAAGTAATCAAACCTTCACCCACAGGCATTCAAGTAGCTACATCATATAAGCACTTAGCCTCATGGCAAGCATGCTAACATGGCAACACTTAACACACATGCAGCATGCTAAAGCGTAAATACTCACAGTGTACTCCGAGCCAAAATAGAGAACTAGTTAGAAATCATGCATGATCCTAGTTCATGTTTAAAATGGCTAATGCAATACATACAAAATGCAACTAGAAATAGGGTCGACTATTCTAAAATGGCATGTGAAATGCAACTTGATAATCATGTATTCAAATCGGAATTGAAATACAATGCATTAAAATACAATGCAGATGAATAGATGCACGCAAGACAGATGAATGGATGCACGTATGTAAAGCATAAGGTATGCTAAACAAAATATGTCCTAGAACTAACCATCGTAAGCGGTTAAGTAAAAGGGAAAAAGAAATGGAGGTTGAAAGACATGCATCACACACACGCATGCTTATTACAACAATTGGCCCTCTCGACGGAGGGTCCGAATGAAAAATACAAACCAACTAATTAACTAACTAACAAGCTAATTAATTATTACATAACCGAATGAATAACTAGCTACAACTAATTATTACAAAACTTTAACTAATTAACAAATAAATTAAGTTACAAAAACCGAATGCTAATTAACAAATAAAGCATTAAAATATGTAGACTAGGCTGCCTCAACTCTTCCTTGAAGAAGGTGAAGATGAATGCTCGATTCCCGTCCTGAAAAGCTCTCCAAATGCTCTTTAGAGGCTCTGTCTGCAGGGTGACCTCAAGAACTAGCTGCTGGATCTTACCAAAAACATGTTGGGGAGTGCACCAGTGGCCTGCCGGCCATGAGGAGATGCTACCGACCACCCTGCCAGCCAAAGAGCAGGTACTGTCAGCCAAGAGTGAAGGACTGTCGGCCAACAACAAGAGGGTGCCGGCCACTGGTGTGCTGTGACACCAACCTGCAGCAGAGCACAAAATAGAGGAAATGGAGGGTCTTCCAAGGATATGTACGCACTATGCCACCCCATATCACCTCGAAACATCAAGGGAGAGGCATAATCAGATCCAAGACCATCAATCACGCATCTCGATGCATGATGGCCAAAGATCCAACTTGTGCAATTCAATGTAAAATGAATGCACAAAAACACATAAGTGCCTAGAACTCTATCATGCATCGTCAAGAGCGTCGGCGACCGAGAATTGGGGCACGTTTCATCACTTCAAATATGAAACATCCCTCGTTTTTCGTGTTTGGCTTAACATCCAAGCCAAACACAATGCAATGCATGCAACACAATGCGACTCAAGCATGCAAGTATACAAAATATCTCAAGCATGCAAACATGCAAGGTACCAAGCATGCAAACATGCAATTCAACATGAATAACCTAACAAGGCTAATGGCATGCACAATGCGCAATGCTAAGAACAACAACTAGCATACACAATGCTATGAACATGGCATACACAAATGCAATGATACAATATGGCATACACAATGTGATGAACTACATGGCATACACAATGCTCAATGGACTTAAACCAAAATGGATAGACCTCAACCATACCCAAAATAGTGGGCAAAACACCAAAGCAAAGGCACCAAAAGGCAAGGCATGCATGCACAATGCATTGGCCAATCAACTAGGCCTAAGAGCCCAACTCTCAAGAGTGCTCAAGGAGTGATAAACATGGAAGTGTAACAACACTAAGTGCACTGAATTTAGACAAGAAATGATGCCAAATCACTTAAACAATGCAAGTAAAGCATGCTAGGGTCCTTAAAGCATTAAAGCTAATAAAGAGGACTACAAAGGAGACATGCAATACATGGCAAATATGCATGAACCAATGATGGACAAAGTTGAAATAGGTCTAAACAAAGACCAAAATATGCTAAGATAGAGGTTCAAGGACCTAGGCATGCGAGCATACGAGCTAGGCCATAAACAAGGCAACAACGCACAACACTCAAATGCACTTAAAGAGTGAATGAAGTGGAAACATGGCAATGCTACATACTCTGAAATGAAGTATTAAGTGATGCCAAATCATCTAAATAGCTCAAAGATAGCATGCATGAGTAATCAAAACACAAAGCTAGCAAGGCCAATTGCACTACAGCTACACAAAGCATGAAGCATATGGCAAAGGCAACCCAAAAAAGTCCTATAACATTTTAAAATGAGTCTAAAACATGCATGGAAGGAAGCCAAAACATGCTAGCATAAAGGGCATAAGGCATGATGAATGCAAGGCAAACAAGGTGGATTACACTACACCTATTAGGACCAAGCATGGGATGACTTAACCTGTCAAGACCTCAAACCCGCCCCTAAAAGTTTGGGCATGACCCGTTCAAATACAAGCATTCAACTCATATATAAAGTATATGCGGCCTTATCGGAAGCATATAGTATGAACATAGCAATACATAAAAACTCCATTGAGCTATATCTACATGCCAGGATCTCACATACAGTACATCACTATAGAAACAAACAAGGTACCACATCATGTTTCGTAGCACCGGTAATATATATACATACATACAGTCCCAGCCCTGTAATTGGGCATAAACAAAATATGAAATTCTACATTCAGCCTTAATTGGGTGAGTAAATTATAGCCAATGTCTTATCAGACTTTACAAAAATAAAAGGCTCTATGCAGTGCCTGAACCCTTGAAGGCTGACAAAAGGAGCAAGTATCATGGCTAGGGTTGATCACCTGGTTGGTTACCTACAGGAACAGACATAACACAGAGTGAGTCAAGCTCAGTGAATAGTAATACCTAAATAAAATAGTACTTGGCTTGAAATATAACATGACAAAGCATAAATGATGCATGAATAGTTAGTCTGAGTCTGTATTAATTTCATGACGGCCTTAGCCCATATCTGGAACATGGTGGCTTTCGACATAATTTCTTGAAACATGGTGGCTATGAGCCCTTATACGTGAGGACACAAGGCCCTTAAACATGGTGGCATTAAACCCTTGTACATAGTGGCACGAGGCCCTTGAATAAATTGGCTTTAAGCCCTTGAATTGTATGACATTAAGCTCTTCAGTGCGTTGGCGTTAAGCCCTTGGCACATGTGGCGTTAAGCCCTTGCATGAGTTGGCATTAAGCCCTTGAACATACTTGTATGAACTCAAGAGGTGTCTCACACAGATTCTAGAGTTGGCTAACGTCGTAGCACTTAGTTCCGTGTAGCACTTTGTTTCATAACATAACAACTTATTTTGAGTGGCCATAGGCCCAGAATCTTATAGAAGGAAGATATTTCGTCTTCCCCATTTCTTTCTTTACATACTTGCAACATTCTTGAAACATTGGTATACACACTTGGAACATTAACATAATTGCATACTTGAAACATTCACCTTAACGTAGTTGCATATCGTGCGTGCGTAAACAAAATGCTAATGAGAATTATTAGCCATATGTAAAGTGGATAATGATACTACTACTCACAAAGATTGAGATGACGTGCTTGTTCCTCCCGGAGTGTGCCCTGCACACATTCACAACTTACACTTTAGTTCACTGTTTTCTCATCAATGAATTTCCTATTTCACTTCACTTCGAAGGTGTGTATCAATATTAAAAAAACATCAAATACATATTCTGACAATATTAGAGGATTCTACATGCAAAACGGAACAGACGGTGTTTTTTGATGAGCCGCACGCGGCGCTCGAGCCCCGTGACGCGGCGGTTATTCTCAAGACGCAGCCCTGAGGTCCCGCACGTGCCTTTTAAGCAGAACCAAACCACAATTTTTCAGCATTTGCCGCACGTGCGGCAGTGACTCCCGCACGTGCGGCGATTGTCCAGTTTGGGTCCGAAAATTGCAACCAAAACTCAACTTTTGGGGAATGTTTTCAAAGCTCAAAGATGGATATTTTTAATGTTAAATCATGGTTCAAAACATGTAATTCAAGGTGTCACATACATAATCTAAGTTACATTAATCCATGAACACAACTCAATTGATCAACCAAGAATTGAAACTCATAAACTTAACATTCTTAACTTCACCTTCATCTATCATAACATAAAGGCACAAAATCATGATCATATCCCTTACATATAACATAAAATAGAGATACAATATCATAATCATTAGGATGAATACCAATTTGACAAGGAAGGAGACACATAGGTGATTGGTAGCATACCAAAACTTCAACATACTCATCTAAGATTCTCATTCCACTCTAGATCATGCCATAATATGCCATAATAAGAACTTTTATTTCAAATTGAGGAAGAGGATTGGATTAGGGAATTCCATCTTACCTAGGCTTCAATTCCTCTCTACTCTCCCTTGCTCTTAGCCTCTCTTCCCTTTACTCTTCCCAGGAAAGTTTTGTACTAAGTCTAAGGCTTAAGATTCAAGAACACACATATATATACATTATAGCTAGTAAGACAAAAATCAATCGTTTAAGCATTCCAAATTGAAATTTCACAAAAATGCTTAATATTACCTAAAAATTATGCTGATCACATTCATAAACTCAATTTCGGATAATTAAGCCCCTAAGGCTTCCAATTCCTGCTTCTAACTTAGAAATATAACAGATACTTTTCCTTGTCAAACAGATAGGTATTCATAAGCATGAATTTTTCCTCCTTAGCCATACTTTCTCATAGGATTCTGCAATAAGGATTCAGTAACACAAAACAGGGTCTGGAAATATATCAGAAAACATGCACGAGGGTCGAGTCATTACATAACCAATAAAAATTAGAGTTATATTATGGCAAAATAACCCCCAAAACACATCAAAATGATAGCTCACAAGCTTAGACATGAAGGCATACGCAATGATCCATGTTAAGGCATAAAAGGGCAAACCCTCCAACACATTCAATGAGTGATAAATGCAAGTGCATGACCATGAAATATGGACTGAAATCACATAACAAGTGATCCCAAATCACTCAAATAAGCTAAGCAAAGCATGCTAGTGGACTTGATACACAAAGCTAACAAGCTAGAATGCATTATAGCTATACAAAGCATGGCATGCATAACCAAAATAACCAAAATAGAGCTAAAACATGTTAAAACATAGACAAAAGTTTCTTGAAGTTAAGTCAAAAGCATGCTAGAATGACATGTTAAAGCATGGCACACATTAGGCTATTTCATGGAATTGCACTACAAGTGCATGGAGTATGCAAGGGGCCATCAAACCCACCCAAAAAAGAGTCATGGAATACTAAAACAACACCAAAAACCTACTGAAATGGAAACAAAACAAGCTAGAATGACATGCTACTTCATGAAGCATACAAGACTAGTTTGTGTGATTTACACTACAAGTGTATTATGCATGCATGGACCAACCAAACCAACCCAAAACAGTGGTATGCCACAACAAAATAACCACAAATACATGCTAAGATATGGCCAACATAAGCTTAGTAAACATGCTCACACATGAGGCATTCAAAGTAAGTAAACACAACACAAGGAGAGGGCATGACCCTCTCCTATTTAAGACCCCAAAACCACCTTTCCACCACTGAAAATCCTCTAGATTTCAGCGGTGGAAAGGTCATGCAAAGGTTATAACAAGAGCCTAAAGGGGATGGCTCAAAATAAGGCCTAACAAGGCCTAAGAGGGGGTAGATCACCCTAAACGAAAAAGTGACCTTAAACAAACTTTTTAAGCATGCAAAAATAGAACTTTTTCCAGTAGAAAGCTAAGCTTAAAAAAACATGTAAGAAGAGCTAAAAGCTTAAGCAAGAATGGGGGTTTTAAGGGATAGAAACTCACCTTTGAAGACCTTCTTTAAAATTGCAGCTCCAACAAGCTTTTCAAGCTCAAATGAACCCAAGAACACCAAAAACAACTTCAAGAAGCCTCAGCAACACAAGCAAGGTGTTTGAGTGTGTGTTTGTGTGTTAAACTAAGACAAAACTACACTTTTGAAGCACAAAACAAGAACAAAGAGAGATATAGATACAAAGCTATATCTATAACTCTCAGCCCATTTTTCTTGAACCTCTGAAATAGAGGAGGAGCCTCTCATCTTTATAAAAGAGAGGCAATGTAAAGCTTGTTAAACAAGCTTGGAAAGGGCCTCATCCCTCCATATGGAGGAGGGATGAGTGAAAACCAGCTGGCTCAAAAGATCTGGCATGAAATCTGCTAAGACAAAGGGTTCTACCGGCCATTACATGTGGCCGGCAGTGCCTCATTGATGACCGGCAGGCTTCATTAATAGCAGGTAAAGGAAAATGCATGGCCGGCAGTGTCAAACAGTGGCCGGCAATGCACTATGAGAATCATGCTGAAATGACCAACACATGGTCCAAAAATGGGGCAGAAAGGAAACAGGGTTTGGAAAGCTCAAACCTATGACGTTCCGTCACAAAAGTCGAGTACTCGATGAGCAATTAAACTTGTGGCTGGATGTACCTGCAAACACAACCAAGTCTTGAGGATGGTCAAAAATAAGGTGTCTACAGATATGGCCGAAGTACTCCACACCGAGAAGATTACACAGTTAAGGTGTATGTTGAAGACATGAAAATTATTCTAAGTATAGAATCGTACAAGACAGCAAAAGGAAGACAAACATTCAATCACACTGAAAGAAGAAACTTAAAACTGTATTCAGATAAGAAAAGAAAGCACTTCGGCCTGACATTGAAGAGTTATTGTTCAAGATTACAAAAGTGGCACGTCGGCCAAATTAAAGCTTACATTATTTCAAAAACTAGAAAAAGTACAAGATACAAGAAATAAAGAAACTAGACTATTCGACGTCATTAGCTGGTTAGGATTGGGGCTCAGAGGACATCTGGAAACTCTTCTTGGCGGCCTTCTCAGCCGCGAGCTCGGCGTCGATCTCTTTAAGAGTCTGGTTGAGGCTCTTCTCGGCGATAGACGCCTCGAATTATGTCTTCTCAACAGAGGCACCCTTTGAGACCTCACCTTCCTCGTCCTGAGACAAGTCCACGACTTGCTCATTTAAAGTAGGGGACTTGGCCCCAGCAGCTTCTTTTTTCTCAACCTCAACTTCCTCCTCAGACTCAGCCTCATCCTCGGATTGGCTTGGAGTAAGGGGGAATGACAGAATGAGGTCGCTAGCATTTTTTAGGAGAGAGTCCTCAGGGACAGCCATCTTCTTCAGGGCAGCCATCCACCCAAAGGTAAAACCCTGGATACATGCCTGCTTCACTTATTTCTTGTAATCCTCCTTGACGTCGGCTGCCCCCTCGGCATACACCTTCTCATCAGCTGCTTTGATCTTGACATCTTTTGTGGCCAGAGTAGCTCGGAGCTCGGCCTAGGCCTCTACAGTTTTCACTTGGGCCTCATTCTTTTCGGCCTCAAGGACCTTGGCAATGGCCTCTGCAGCATCTCTGCTTTTCAAGCGCCTCATCCTGAGCTTTCTTGGCTGCCTCGGCCCGATCTATCAAGGCCATCATTTTGCCCTCGACCTTGTTAAGGGACTTAGACAAATTGGTAACCTCCTTCCTCTTTTGGACCAACTCCTTCTTAATGTTGAAGGCTTGCATTGCGAAGGAGTGGCCATGTTGGATTGCCTAGCAGAAGTGGACAGAGCAAATGTTAGCAAAATTTTCTAAGTAAGGGAAATAGAGAATATAAAGTACCAAGTTTTAGGGGCTTACTTGTATGGAATGCTGCAACATTAGAGCGATATTTTCCTACTCACTTATCTTGGCATTGCGATTAAGATCTTTGGGAAGAAGTAAGGTGGTAAAAAGGGCAATGCCGACTTCAATATCGTCGGTGCTGTCACCAGCTCTGACCAGCTTGTCCTCGATTATGATTACAGGAGCCCAAGAGGCATCAGACTTTAGAGATCCCGAGGTTGTTGTGGGCTCAGACCTCGGCCTCTTCGACTTAGTTGATTGGGATGGTTCAGCTTCGGCGGGCCTCTTCTCGGCAGTAGAGGAGGTCTTCTCACTCTTGGCCAATTTTGAAATTGGCAAGGTGTCCTCATTGTCAATCTGAGTCACCGTTGCCTTAGGCTGGGCCTTCTTCAGTCTTTTGGGCTTTGGCTTTGGTTTAGGCTGGGATGGAGAAGGTTGAGCGTTGATAGTGTCGGGGCTGTCGGCCAGAAGATCGTCTAGAACTGCTTTCTTGCGACCTATCTCGACAGCGATTGTAGTTTAGCGTCGACGCTATGCTGAGATGGAGGGATCGATGTGGTGCAAAGGTTAATGGTCGCTAGCTAGATCAAGTTGATGCTCGACGGCCGAGGTGATAAAGTTGCTGGTAGAGTTGTGGTGGAAGGAGGAGACTTGCTCTTCTTCTTCAGGACGTTGGGCAAAACGGATTTGTAGGTTGGGATATAGTTGAGCAGTAAGGGAGCTCTCCGCTTCTGAACTGGCAGATCCAACAGTTTCTTGAAGTCCTTGCTAGGAAAGAAGGACTTACGGAAGTCTTTTGGCGGCTGTGGAAGAGCTACAAGAAAAATAGACGTTAGAACATATAGAAAGAACAAAGTATTAAAGACCTGGAAAAAAAAAAAAAAAACTAAGTGTAACATTTGGCTCTTACCATTACCCTCTATGAATACTATTCAACTAAAAGGGTAGAGGTGAAGGTCCTCATCTGGAACAAACTCCCAGTTGCCCGAGACAATGAAGTAATCATTCCCGGCTCCCTTCTTAGAGTCTGGGAGGTCGGCAACAAGTTGTATTCTGTGGATCTCGGTTTGAGGTAGTAGATATAGCCTTTTTCTAACTTGAGGCCACACATGGTGTAGCAATATTGGATGTCAGCTAAAGTTACCCTAGCATTTTCTCGGCTAGCTAAGGCTATGATACCATTAATGACTCTATAAGAGTTAATGGCTAATTACATTGGGTTAAGTTTATAAGTGAAGGACTTCTCGAAAAAGGATGTTGAGAGGGAGCCTAAGTCCACACTCTATAAAAGCTAACCGGAAAGGCATGGAGTCAACTATGGGCATGATGGAGTCATCCTCCCACCAACTTTGAGATGGACGCCACGAGATGGAAAACTCCTGCCTGAAATATTCTAACTTAGTTGGGGTGTCTACCCTATACCTCCACATACCCATGACGTTGGCTTAGGGGAACGTGTTGGATTTCAAAAGAAAGTGTTTTGTAAGGGTTTAAGGGACCTCGGCTAGAAACTATAAGTGTGTTGGGGCAAATCTTTTTGAGATCTAAGGGGAATTCGTTTCAGTTTTTCCTAAGATTCGTGAGTTCTACAGCAAATCCCAAACCTAAGCCTATACAAACAAGGATTGAAGGTAAGAATCTGGAGAAAACATAGAAAACAGAAACAGGAATGTGATTCAGAATCAAAAATAGTGATGAACTATCAAGAACACAGTGATAAAGTTTGTGCAGAGTGGGAGACCAAGAACAGTGGCAAAAAACCAAGTGTGCGAAATAGATTGTGTATACATGTGTATTTCCATGAACAAATTGCAAACAAAGGAAAATTTGTAACATAAAAAAGATTCAAGAACATGAATGAAGTCACAATAGCAGTATATGGACGCAACAGTTTAAAGTATAACAAGAAATTGAAACAAAGGGGACAGAAATAACTCATCGAAGAGAATGAAGCCGGTATGAGGTACGCCGGAGTCAAATGATGGTAGCAATCGGAGAAGGGCAGCAAAAGTTTCGCCGAAGGAGGTGAACACAGTGATTGCAAAGCTTGAAAGCTTGAAACAATGGCAGATTTGGGAGAGTAGAGAGAGAGTTAGCACGAAACTGAAGATGCAAAAGTGAAAAGACAGAGAGAGAGAAGTGGTTTTGAACAAAACCACGAAATGGTGGCAAATTGCAATCAATGTGCCTAGGGCGACTTGCTTGTCAGACAGCGCATGCAAAAACGATGCGACTTGACGACGCGTGTCAGGTACGGCTTAGTAGAGGAAAGACGCGTGGTAGAAATGGTTAAAATATTGTGTGTGACAGCTCACACACGTGATAAAACTCTTGGAGTTCTTGATTTAATGAAGCAAAGACCTCAGCTACGGGGGCGATCCCAGCTCAATGAACTTGAATAGACTTGGTTATTGGTTCTAAAGCATTGATGCAAACACACTGAAGTGTTTATCATATGGAAGCCGATGCGTGGCAACCTCGATAAAGAAAGATAAAGCGAACTTAGCCGATGTGCTAAATGGAAGAAATGATATAGGTTCCATCACCTCAGGATGCTGAGGTAATAAAACCTAAGGGGTAGTTGTGGGGACATAATTTTTTAATGACAACACGTGGCCAAGGTGGCACCGAAGTGTCAGCCGAGGTGCCACGTGTCCTGGTCATGACACCGAGGTAATCTCGGCTAGGCCGAGGTTATCTACGAAGACACTGGAATCCGAGATAAGCGGATAAGGGACAAGAGTCCTAGATTGGGAGAGGACTTCAATTTGGATATAGATAAGACTCTTAGAGAGTTTATCCCAATCCTACTGGGAGTCCAAGATTAGCAGTAATCTAGAGTCCATTGAAGTTAGGGTTCTATTGGAACCAGGTTTGTGTTGGCTATAAAAGATAGGCACCCTTGTGGGTCTAAGATATGTTTTTTGTGTTCTGAATAGTGAGTTAAGTACTTTTACTACCTTTGAGAGATAACTGACTTGATCGTCGGAGTGCCCCTGGGTGGACGAACCATCGTCGGAATCTCTTTTTTCTGTAACAGGTCGTTCAGGCTTAATCTATTCTGTCGGTGCTCTCCAGCTGAATACCAGTTTAGCAGTGTGGTTAGAAATCAACTCACACATATATGATAAGTATGTTTACTTATATAAACCACCTATAAAAAATGACTAAGCCTATGTTTGGAAAGTGAGTTTTGGGACTTTTTTTGGCTAAAATAGCCACAAAAAATAAAATAGGCTTTTTAGCTCAATAAGACAAAATATTACATCCAACCCATAATTATTACATTATTTCTCTCATAAAAAAATCAAAAAAGCAAAAACTCTTCTCAAACCAGGCTTTTAACTCCAGGCTAAAATAGCCAAAAAAATTAAAAAGTCAAAAAGCCAACTCACTTCCCAAACGAAGCCTAAGAGAGAGATTTATGAAATAGAATTATCATCAATGATTAAGAATTACATATACTAACTAAATCAAACCAAATGAAATTCCAATTAAGGCTACGTTTGGCAATAGCTCAAAAAAAAAGTCTTCAGTCATTTAAAAAAATTTTCCCTCCAGTTTTTCAAGTACGTCTAGCTTAGAAGAATTCAAAAAGTACTTTCTTTATTAAAAACAAAACTAAAAATATTTTATTAAAGACAAAGAAAAACCCAAACAACTTAAAATTATGTATAAAAAAGGAAGAAGATATAAGGTTAAAAAAACTAGGGAAAGATATTTCGTTTAATGTATTTTGGCTGTTTGTTGAATTTGATAATTTTTGGATAAGTGTAATAAAAGATGTTAGTTTGTTAGTGTTAGTCGGAATGATACTTTGAAGGCCAGATCTAGATATGATATCTATTGATTGGACTTTTTTTTAAGTATGAGCACTAATTTAACACTTCAAAACTTCTACATGACCGTTGCCTTGAGAAATCAAGAGTTCCATATATATTTAGTGTGAGCAAAAACAAAACTTTAGAAGCATATAATGTCATTAATTAGACCTTCCCTACAAAAATAAGATGTTGTATAACATAAATTCAAAACTAATGCTAACAACACAAAAATCAAATTAAAAATAGTCACAGCATTGTGTTGTGGGCCTCACAACCCATAAATACTCCTTTTTGATTTTGTGACCAATTTTTGTTCAATAGTTGAATTATAAAATAAAACTGTGCAATAGAGAATTTGGTAGTTGATCCATGCATAGATGTACATGTCCTGGTGATGAAGAATACAACTAGGTATGTATGTATGTATGTACATTTGAGTGCTGGTATGGATGTTGCATGCTGTGATGAGTAATATTACTTACGTAGGGGTATAGAGAAGATATTTGAGGAAGGGAAGTCTGTCAAACAGCTGATAGGGAACAATTTCCACATTGCAATGACCCAAACATCGCAGAAAATCAAAGATCAATACATAGCCATAGATCATGCATATTGATCCATATCCAATCGCACAACTCCCAAATACTGGTATCCCAATTCTCCAAAATTGTGCCACTTCCAGCTGCAACCAACTCATTACAAAATAAACATAAAAATAGTGACAAATAAATAATAGATAAATGGAGAGGAAATATTATTGGGTGCCAACAAGAGTGCAAATTTGTTCACCCGCTATACAAATGTGTGAACCTTACACTTGATGTTGGAGGTGGAACTACCTCATCAAGCAACCAATAGAAAAGTCTAGATTGTGTATATAGTGTGAACAAAGTTATTCTCCATGTGACAATAAATAATTTCTTCACATCTCCATGATTGGTTCATTGATTTGCAATAACCAATCATGAGGGAGGTAGGTAATATTGACCCATCATTCAAGCAGAGCAGGTGAAATTAATAAAAAAAAATATCTTGAATATATATCTTGTAAAAAAGTTTTTTCAAATTAATTAAAAAATATCTTGTATATATATTTTTTTGACATTTTTCTTGTGTTTCAACTGTACTTGCTAACAAGACTCAAAAATTAAATGGGCAAGAGAGGTATTGACTCACCAGTAAAAGGTTGGGGTACTGGAGATGAATGGTGGAGTGAATGGTAATGGGTGAAAAGATATCAGCAGTGCTACAGAGCTCTAATGAGCTAGCGCACATATAAACAAAAAAAATAAAAAATAGTGAGGTAAAAGATAAAATATGAGGAAGAAAAAGACAAATTAATGTTCTATTAGAGCTCTCTTTTTAGAGGTTTAACTCATTTTTCAAAAGATATTTTGCATGGAAACATTCAGTTATGCTAGACCTTTAATTTGGTAGCTCTAAACACACCACTAATGAAGTGAAAAAAAAAGAAAAAAAAAAAAAGAAAAAGACAAAGCACTGACAGTGACAGTAGGTGAGACCTACTGTCATATCACTAGTGACACCTCTAATTAAAGGTCTTAAGCTTTATTGTGGAAACATTTATGTAGCCAGTAGTATAGGGACTCTGAAACAACTATGTGGAGTAGCATAGCAGCAATAAAGCTTCTTGATTCCCACAATGGAAGATTGGAAAGGGCTGGGAATATGTAACAGGCCATGGATCCCATTAGAGCTTGAGGAATTATGAAATTGTCCCTTTACAAAATTGAAAAAAATATATAATCAGCTAATTACATTACATTTAATTTAAGAAGAAAAAAAAAACATTATAAAAATCATGAAAAACAAGAAAAACACTTGCCAGTAAGGAAGAGCATGTTACTATAAGAAGTCCATAGCTGATACATCAAAGCTCTGAGTACACATATAATTAGAATATGAAATGAAGACACCATGTATCCTTCATGATATTATCTTCTTGCATTCTTGAATATATGACTTTTGCAAAGATGGCTCCATATATCAGATACTGCAACAAAAAGAAAAAACAAAAAACAAAACGAGAGCAAAATCTGATCTCATATCATTAAGAACTAATATCAATAAGAAACAACAAATTGGATTTTTATTTTTATTTTTATTTTTGGTTGGGGGCGGGGATGAAATAATCCTGGGAATGAAAATGAACACAGAAGGAATGAAGGCATAGAAAGATAGATAGGTCATATAGCAGCTTCCATTTACCTTGAATGGGCCCAATATCTCCCAGGGCCAAGCAGACAAGGTTGCAACCATGTTATCTACACTTCCCCCCCCCCCCCCCCCTCCCCCCTCTCTCTCTCTCTCTCTCTCTCTCTCTCTCTACTTCTAGTGTTTTTTTCTCTATAGCTTTTTTTTCCCAATTACAAAACAATCCAAATTCCAATTATACTAGCCTAAAATTGCTAGTTGAAGACAACAACAATATGTTGTTAATACATGTAGATTGAAAAACAAATCCCACAAGAGAGTAGCATAATAGCACCAGAGAGAGTGTGTTTTCTTGTGTATTCAAGTTTTTCTCTTCCCTTTTCTCTCAATCAATGGGAGCTATTCAAGTTTCTGTAGAGCTATTATTCTCACTCCTCCAATCACCAACTTATAGCTGAAAAAAGAACCCTAAAAAATAAAAAATAAAAAAACTATCACTTTCAAATACGGTTAGAACTCTCGCTCAAAATCTCTGGACTTTCTCTGAACTAATTATGACTAACTCAGCCACCCCAATGCATTGAACCGTCGACAAATATGACCGAAGGCTAACCAGGAATTCAAGGTGTTCTCATTTTATTGTTTGCAAATGGCACACCTGTATGTAGTTGTAATGGCCTAATTCTCTCCCAAATTTAATGACTATTGTTGTCTGGTGGGGGTGTGGCTTGTCACGCAATCTTCTCTATCCCAAATTTTTGTTCTTTATTCGATTTAATTTATGTTTTTAGAGCACTTCTACATATTTTTGAACATTTAACAATATTCATGGAGCATTTGTTAACATTTTCCTAACTTCTTTTATTATTCCATTCACATTCATGCAAAATATATAATCTTTTTAAAATTCTTAATATGCATCCCAATAACACATGTTAACAAAATTCCTAATGTTTTCTAATCACCATTTTACCTCGAAATCCATCTATTTTGAGATCTTTACAACACCATATAGCTGAAAGTACATTGAGTGGATAAAACTAGAAATTTTTTATACAAAAGATTCATGACTAGCTCATCGGATTTCATGATGTGCAAAGGCCACTCAAGCTTATTTGAGACTTTCAAAAGAAAAATTGCCCTTTCATAATTTTTTATACTGTAATTTTTATTTTTTAATACTATAATTTTATTTAAAATTCATAATATTCACAATCAAAATAATTTTACTTATTATAATTTTAATTTGTTTGCTTGAGATAATTATACTTATTACGAGGTGATTTGTTTGCTAAAAGAATGAAATAATTGTACTTTTTTTTTTTTTTTTTTTTTTATCAGCAAATAAAGGAAGTATATAAATATTAAAACACAAAAAGTGGCATAAAAAAGCTAGCCCAACATCCGCTAACAATACAACAGTTTGTGAGAAACCAACTAGAGGAACCACAGAAAACCAACCAAAATCAGTAAAACAAAGTAGACCTCATACCACCACCCAAAACCAGAGAAAAACAACCAAAACAGAGGAGAAGAAAACACCAGCAAGTAGCACCAATAAAGTACCAGCAGCAGGCACCAAAAAATAGCAGCAGATCAGAAAAACACCAGCAGCAGATTAGTAGCAGGAATGCACACCTTCAAACTAGTACCTCATACCACCACCCAAAACCAGAGAAAAACAACTAGCAGTAGGCACCAGAAAATTAAGTAGCAGGGATGCACCATTTCAAAATAGATCAGAAAGCACCAATCATCCGAATAGAAAAGAAATAAGAAATAAGGCTAATAACACTCCAGTAGTTGCACACAGCTTCAACCTATCCCTCTTCTACAAAACTTAATTTGTTGTAAGTTAAACAAGAAATCATTAACAAAGAAAGGCAGCTTCAGGTTAGTAGCTCTAACCCACATAGCAGTCCTGGATTTAATTAGATCACATAGACCATACAGATTTGGTTGCAGATCAGAAAACAACACCTCATTCCTGTGTTTCCAAATAGACCACAAGGAAGCAATATGTAACACATTCCAGACTTTTCTCTCAAAACTATTACCCGAAAACCCGGCCCAAAACTGTAAAACTCCATCCACTGTTGCCAGCATAACCCACTAAGACCCCCACCAGAGAAAGATATCAGCCCACACCCTCCAGACAAAAGGACACCACAGCAGAACATGATTGACCGACTCTGCTTCAGCTTTGCAAAACACACATTGGGTATTAGCAGTTGCAAGAATGACACCAATTCGTTGAAGGAAAGAGGACGTTTTTAGCCTTTGCCTCCAAGCTAGCCACACAAAAGCTTTTGCTCTAGGAGTAGAGACACTTTGCCAAATCATCTTGGAGATAGTAACATAGTCAGTAGAATTAGACTGTTCTCACACCACCTATAGGCAGATGATATGCTGAAACAGCCAGAATTTTCAACCCCCCAACAAAAAGCATCAACATTATCAGCTCTCAACTCACGAGTGTTATTTACCAAATTAACCAAACGAACCACCTCTTCCTTTTCCCTATCTTGGAGCATTGTATTAAAGCATTCCTCTCATTCATATAGGCTTCTTCTTAATTCAATCACTTGCTTAACTGTTTTTAGCTTGTCAGGAGAGATATGATAGAGTCGAGGAAAATCATCTTTTAGAGACCTACCACCAGCCCACGTATCCTCCCAAAAAAAAGTTTTATCCCCATTACCAACCGATATGAAAGTATTGCTAATAAAGAAACTGTGCAGGGCAGGGGTGGAAGTTACCACAGAGAGTATATCCTTCCATAACCGAGAATGCATCTGGGAGGCTTCCGTATTTGGGTACCACTTGCTGTCTTGGATGTTATATTTCCCACATAAAACTTTCTTCCACAACAAATTCTCATCACCGCCAAA
Organism: Camellia lanceoleosa; assembly: GCA_025200525.1. Taxonomy (NCBI): domain Eukaryota; kingdom Viridiplantae; phylum Streptophyta; class Magnoliopsida; order Ericales; family Theaceae; genus Camellia; species Camellia lanceoleosa. Next base: position 916,510 of record CM045770.1, read on the forward strand.
CCTCCACCACCACTTAAGTAGCAAGCAAGCATTAACATCCCTAAGACTCTTGATTCCTAACCCTCCTTTAATAACACTTCTAGTGACTTCGGACCATTTAACCATGTGTATCTTGCTCTTAATCACAGATCCACCCCATAGAAAAGCGGCTTGAATCTTGTCTAACTCTTTAGCAACTCCTTCAGGCATCTTAAATAGTGAGAGATAATATACTGGGAGGCTAGACAAAACTGCTTTGATAAGAGTTAGTCTTCTTGCAAGGGATAAGAACCTTCTTTTCCAACTAGCCAACTTAACTTTAACTCTATCCACAACAGGCTTCCAAGTCTTCAATCTCTCTGGATTAGCCCCAAGAGGCATCCCAAGGTACTTAAATGGAAGCTTTTGACACTTACAATTCAGCCTACTAGCAATTTCAGCCAACAAGTCATCTTGTACTCCAATGCCAGAAATCACACTCTTGTGATAATTGATCCGAAGCCCGGAAATTAGTTCAAAACATTGAAGAATCCTCTTAATATTCACCACTTCCCCCCATTCTGCCTCACAAAAAATAACAGAATCATCAGCAAATTGAAGGTGGGACACTGAAATTTCGTTAGCCCCAAGAATAGCACCATTGAATAAATTTAACTCCCTAGCCCTGGTCAACAAGATGTTAAGGCCCTCAGCTACCATATTGAAAAGGAAAGGGGAGAGAGGATCCCCTTGCCTAAGGCCTCGAGATAGACTAAACTCCGATGTAAGAGAACCATTCACAAGAACTGAGACTCAAATATTCGATATACACACATGCACCCAAGCCAGCCACTTTGCTCCAAAACCAAAATTCTTCATCATAGATAGCAAAAAGGACCAATTAACAGAGTCATAGGCCTTATTATGAAATAATTGTACTTATTATAAATTTGATAATAAATTAAAAGGGGATGCTTACTTTTTGCAGCAAAGATACAAATTTCGCTGTAAATAGAGAAGAGGGAGAGCGATATAACGAGGTGGATTGTTTTGTTTTCGATTAATGATTCATTTACAAAATTTATTTAGCTTGAATTTATCCGAATGAAAAGACTCACGACTCTTCTCAGGAAGAGACTTATTCGAACAAATTCAAGTTAAACAAATTCATATGTTAGTAGTGTTGTTTATTTTAATTTGCTACAAATTCATATTTTGATATGGATTAATGACAACAAAATAAAATATGTGTACCTTTTTGTTGTGAGGTGTGTTATGCTCAACTTTTTCCCAATTAAGGAGGTCACTTTTTAAGAGTATAAAAGTGAGAGATATAAAGAAATAATATATTTGCCTTTTGTTAAGACTGAAAGGATGATAGAAAATAAAAAAAAGTTCCAGCGTTCTAGAGTAACAATGATGTGGCATTTGCATAGGTCCTACTTGGATGTGATGTTTTGGTTTGATTTTTTTTTTTTCGAAAGTGCCAATACGGTGAAGCTTTGTTTAGAGCTTTACTTTTAGAGCTCTAGATCATCAGTACTATAAAAAATAATACTGAGGATAGAACCTGTCATGAGAGAGATATAAAGAAACTTTCTAATCTTGATCGACAGATTGAACGATGTGTAAATTGAAAAAAGGATAAATTTAATATTAAGGCTCCTTTTGTATATGAGAGATATTATTTTACTCTTTTTTTTTTTAATTATTTGAATGAGATGCTAACATAACTGATGAATGATAATAAATTATGATTTTTTTATTTTGTCAATTTAAATTTAAAATTTTTGATTTGTTTTCAATTTAAACTAGTTGTTTATTTTCGTTAAGTACCGAAAATGATATTTTAGTCATTAAACTCAATGAAAAAAAAAACATTTTATATACTTACATTGAGTTTGTTGGCTTTTTTGGCTTTCGAAGGTTATTTTTGTAATTGTGAGCGTGCCAGCAAGGATCAATCAGTCTTTACAGAATGTTAATTGCAAACCAATTATCAGACGATTGTGTTTTAGTTCTTTCAGCCTCAATAAAGAGGACTTTTACTGGTGGCTTTGTTTAGGAGAATTAAGCAGACAATGGATAAATAAAGAACAGTTGTAGTATTTCATTAAGCAAAAATGAAAGACTTACAAAGATCTGAATCAGCCTCGTAGAGGTTTATAGCAACAAGCTACTTGAAAACTACTCCTATGAACGAAATGCAGTGCAGGAATTTGAAGTACAGAAATGTAAAGAACAAGAAATGTAAAACTGGAAAAGAAATAATGTAGAATAAAACTGGTTTTCTGGATCTGAGTCTGGGGCTTTTTCTGGGGTCTTCTCTGCTATTTATACTTCTTAAGGAGAACCATCGAACTGCACTTCTAATCGTCGAACTACTCCTCCATGAACGCTGATCATGTTGCCTTAGAACTAGCTCCACTATGCCAATACCTGTAGTTAGTCTTCCCTCATGATTTTGAATTTAAATGTGAGTAACTGTTGAAACCACATCAATTTGCATCTCTTTGTTGATTTAGTACTACGCAGATCTTATGAAAACCAATATTAACTGCCACGTGTATGATCACGATCGAAGATTTGAGTTGTCTTCCCGTATTACCCTCAATCTGCCACGTGTTGAATTATAATTGGCTTATACAAAATATGTAGCCAACATTACCCCTCACACTAATATACCCAATACTTGGTGATATTAGTGGATCAAGGTCTTTTAACCACGTCCTAAAACGTGCATGGGCTTGGCATTCTACCAAAAATGCAACTGTCATTCATCATTTGCATTAAATTCCCTCTTAATCCTTTGAACATCCCCACCATTTTAGTATTCGAACAGTCTGATACATCTTTTATGGCCAAATTAATTCTCTCTTCTATTGATCAATTACACGAAGAGTCATCAAATGATGTTGTTCTTCCTCGAAAGAACCTTTATGCATTGATTAGCCACCTTTATCCACCTTTCCATATTCAAGTCATGGAAGCTTTTGCGAACTATTAACCTTTGGATTACGCACTCGTTACTCATAATTCTCTAACCCAAAATTTTGTAAAAATGGACATTGGAAGCTCTTCTTCTAATATACAATCTTCTGCATAGGATGAGGCAGTGGCTTCTTCTTCCTCCGGGGCTTCTGGTTGGAGAAGCTGGTCGGACTCTGAGACATGTGAGTTAAAGGAGTGGGTTAACTATCACTTTGTCAAGTTCACTGATCCTCTAGAGTTCCCTTTCTATGCACGAAGCTCGGTGGTCTATCCTTATGTGCCCATCGACCGCGCGATGTAGTTTAGAGGACAATCTACTTGTAGCATGGTACACATCATCCATGCCTACAAAGATAGTACGAGTTACCCTTTGCCCAAAAGAGGCACAGGGGTATAACCCATCATTTTTAGCCAAGAAGGCAAAGCTTTGTCCTTCTGACTGGCTTGATTGTGTTAATGTCCCTCGGTTTCCTCTTTCTTTCGAAATGGAAGCCTTTATACCTCCTCCTCCGCAAAAACCTTCCTGGATAGAGAGATTGAAGCTTACTCTCTCTGCGGATAAGGTTTTTCCTCCTTACAGGCCTCTACCTCCTCCTACTCTAGCTCAACGAAAGCAAGCCCAACTTCTACTTGCGGCCTTTTCTCACTTGCCTTTCAATGTTCTTGAGGACAATGTTCCTCTCAAGAACCTTCGATGGGCTTGTGAAATTATGACTCGGGGTCATGTTCTCAACCCCATCGCCCAAGCAAAACTCCACATGTTTTTGGACCAACTCCCATTGCTTCTCCATTGGCACTAGACTTCTTTGGCCACCACCCAATCTTTGGACCAACTTTCATCCCTCCAAGTTCATACCCAGTACGAAGTAGAGAACCTCGTCGAGGAATACAATGACTTCACGAATAAAGACTCTGCGTACTGGGATGACTTAGATATGGACAAGCTAGAACAAGGGCTAAAAGAAATAGCGTTCGAAATAAAGGCTGAAGAGCTCTTTTATCAAATGAGAGCACATCAACTTCAATATCCAAACTTGGAATAAATAGAGGATTGAATAAAGAAGGAACATAAATTTATTGACTATAGCTGGACTAAATTCCATGATCTCGTTATTTATTCTATTTCTTACTTTTATGAACTGGAATTTGTACCCAAAGAGGAACTTTTAATGTAATTGCTTTTGTTTTAATACATCTAAGTCTTTTCTCTTTGTTTAGCATGGTTCGAATTTATCTCTGTTTGTCTTCATAAGCAAATTTAGGGCCTCGAACTAACCAATCTCATCCTTCGAATTTGGATTCAATCATCTCAAATAAAATACTAAAAAACCAACATGAATTTTCCAATTTATGGAATACAGTTGACAACTTTTGCTGATTTATGTTTAGAATCAGTACTTCGAATTTTAACAACCTCGCCCTTTAAAGCTTGTTTTAATCATGTCCACTATATGGTCATATGGTTAGCACAATCAATCAATTTTAAATTGACCACTTTTTGCTTCAAACAACAGTTCATACTTTCAAAAATATGGAACCCCCCCCTCAAAGGTTGCACTGCTTTAATCCAACAAGCAATCTTCAAACCAACTACTGGTTTTGATACTTCGCACAACAATTTCCATCCTTAAGGGATCTCAAGTCTTGCTTCAAAGGATTTATTCTACTAAGAAACCTTAAAACAGGCTTTCAACCTTGTTGGGGTAAACAAACACTTGAGCTTTCTTGCATCCTTAGGTGTGGGATGTGCTTCGAGGTCGGCTCCTTGCCTTCGAAGCTATTTGTTATTAGATCTCGGCACCAAAATTTGGCTTCGAAGCCAAATATTGTATTTCGAAGCTGATATCAATATTTGAGATATGTTTCCATCCAAAACTATCAACATTGAGGGAAACCTTTCGCATCCGCCTTTTTAGTACTTTTTGTGAATTCCATCTGTGTCACATGACTAGGTATATCTTCAGACACAAAAGTTTTAAAACCCTTTTATTTCGTGTTCAGAATTCACCTATTTGCCTATCGCACAAACCTTTTATCTCTACCGATATCTTTTCCAACTTCGTCCTCTAAGAAAGCTTTCTATCAATGGCTTCTTCTTCATTGAAAGTACCAGTTGTAGAGCGTGCGAGCCCTTCTGTAACCCTGAAAAGGATCATTGAGGCAGAATGTGTGAAGTACAAGACTGGTGAGAAAAGCGCCATCAATGGACGCATTTTCATCCCTCGTCGTCATGAGCAGCAGGACTATGCGCTTGGGCCCATCTTCAAGGAGATTCTTATTGAGTTTCCAGCTTTATATCCACGTCTAGAAGACCATTGTTTCCTTTACGAAGGTGGTCTTGACTGGGGAAACTGGAGGATGAACCGCCCCACCAATGCTGGCCCACGGTGAGACCAGAGTGGCAAGAATGGTATGATCGGGTTGTCCTTGATAGGACTCTGGACCTTCAAGAGCTCTGCCTTCTTGACGCCCTCTAACTATTCAGGTTCACTATCTCAGAAGACCCTTTCTTAATACTTGCTGCCCTTTGCTTTTGGAATTCTGCTTTTAATTTCTTTCAATTCATATGTGGGATGATGACCCCTACTGTTTCTGATATCTGTCATCTATTAGGATTGTCCCCCATTGGAACCCCCATTGGACTAGATTATCCTGACCTACCAACCCCCTTTTCCTTCCCCTCCCTTAACTCATCCTATAGTGACTTTGTCAAGGCTGAGAATAGAAGGGAGAGCCTTGTGACTGATAGGGAATTCTTTTCTTTCATACTATATTGGCTTTGCAAATTCCTTTTCTACACCTCTTCCCAAAGAATCATGCTTGAATTTGCCCCTCTTGCCAAAGCCCTTGTCTTACAGAAAAAGGTGGCCTTAGCTCCATATGTTCTAGGTCACGTATATAGAGCTTGTTCTCTTTTTTGTGAGAAACCCTTGGATGTCAATCAAGGGGGTCCATTTTGGATACTTCAGCTTTGGCTTTTTGCTTATTTTACTGAGCTACAATCTAAATGCCTTAAATTTTTTGAGCCAAACCCTACTACTCATGGCATGAGGCTAGCCAACGCTTCACTCTATCCTTCTACCTTTGCTTTTTACTTCTCTTTCTTCCACCAACTTCCAGCTTCCAGCTTCCCTTCCTTCTTACAGCTTTCGTCCCTTCGAACCTACTACCATTGGTCCATCTTGGTTGAAAAATTTTCTAAGTGATAGGTTCTGTGCTTCGCCTCATCACAAGGACATATGGGCCTCTATTCTGATCCCCAGAGAGTTATTCATTGGGACTATGAACCCCAGAGCTTACAAATGCATTGTTGAGCCCTATTATCCTGCTCAATTTGCTAGACAATTTGGCTTCTCACAAGGGGTCCCAATACCTCTCTGCAGTAACACCAATTTAAGTCTTACTAGCAGGGATTTAAAGGTTCCAAGGTCCAGACTAGAAGAAGCAACTTCTAAGTTTATACAGGACTTGATTGAGTTTGAGTATATCCCTTTCATTCCTCAAGGTAACCTACTAAAAAGGTACCAAAACTGGTGGGTGACCAATATGGAGGTATACTTGGCCATTCCTCCTCAAAACCTATTAATGGTGTTGGATGTGCCCCAAGCCAATCCCAAAGGAGCTGGAGTTGTCACTTTTTCCACTGCTCCTACCACTTCAGTTCCTGTGCCTACCACCACACAGTCTACTCCTACCGCCTCAACTCCTCCTAGAGTTACTCGGGCTGCCTCGAAGAAAGGTATATATCCTTGTTTCTTCTCTTTTTCCCTTCTTTATAATGCTTTTAGCGTTATCTTTAATTCTTCTTTTTGTGAAGGTAGTGCGGGTGCCTCATAGGGAGATTCTCCTCAGAAGACCCAAGCTTTAAATCTTCTCAGGAACAAATAGCAAAAGAAGAAAATGAAACTTTTACTTGATCTTGAAAAGGAAGCACCTGAAGTTCAGGCAGCAGAAGAAGAAGAAGAAGAAGAAGATCAAGAGCAAGAGACACCCTTACAAAGAAGAAAGAAGATGACTGTCTCTTCTTTTGATTTGGTTGAAGGTCCCACTCATGATGCAACTGCCAGAGTAGTAGAAGAGGAACTCACTTCTGAGGAATCTGAATCCCAGATTGAAGAGAGAGATTGAGAAAAGCGAAATCCAATCTGTTGAAAAAGAGAAGGAAGATATTGTCTCTCCTTCTGATTTGGTCGAAGACCCCATTCATGAGGCAGTTGCCAAAGCAGTAGAGCAGGAACATTCTAAAGCCATAATTGTTTTCCAGAGAGCTGAAAAAGGGTGGCGAACAAGCTTAAGAGATGAAGCTACTACTGCTGCTGCAATCCAAAGAGAAACTGCAAGAAGACAACATATTGCTGAGCACTATTCCCTCCGTAGCTCTCCCATTATTGCTATCACTTCTGAAACAAGTAACTTCTTTTATGTCTCTATTCTTTTTTTCTTGTCAAATTCTTGGTATTGAGAATTGACATTACTTTGTACTTCTTCTTTTGCAGCAACAACTACTGAACCTATTCTTCCAATAAGGACTTCTTCAGTTTCAGTTGAAGTTGAACAACCTCAAGATGTGGAGCCCATTCAAATAATTCTTCCACTTCCAGGCCCTATATTTTCTATACCCTTCTTGAGGCCAAGTATTCTTGCTCCTTTTCCTTCTAGCTTAACTCCATGTCTTCCTCATTTGTCTTTTGATTTTTCTCAATTTAATTCTCTTTCGAGCCTTACTTTTCCTTCCCCTCCTAAGGAAACTCCAGCTACTACTTCCTCTTTGATGGTAGTTGATTCTTCTATAGAGGGTACTAGTAGCTCTCCAACTCATGGTTTATTACCTCTACCTAGTTCCAGCCCCTCTTCCCTCAACTTATTGGTAGCTAGAACTATAGAGATTGCTGAAGATGCTCCACCCATTTCTCCTATTCCTATGCAGTCCTTTGTGCCTTCCACCAAAGCTCTTTCTGCACCTTTTATGTCCATGAATGAGGTGGACATCTTCGAAGCTAGACTAGCTAGTCTCTTCGACATACTTTCCACCTCTCCGATGGCTAGTGATGAGACTGAGCCATTAGTCTGGTGATTCTTTGCTAGAAATTTTTGAGAGTTCTTCCACGGAGTAAGACTTCCTTGCCTCCAATGGACTTAGACAAGCATGCAGGCTGGCGACATCCTTTTGAGGACCCCTTCGAAGCCTTCTGAGGCTTATAATAAGAAATGGCTTCCTCTAATCTTTGCAAGATTGTTGAGCAATTCGGCATGGTCTCTCAGTCACTTGTCTCGAACGGACTACCATTGATTTTTACATCAACATTTGCCATGTTGCCAAAGCATGAGAGGAGAAATTGGTGAAAGACCGAGCTTTGTTTCTAAAGTACATCTTGAAATGTCGAGCTAAAGAAACAACATTCATTTGTCTCTCAATTTCAAACTTAACTACTGGAGAAGAAAGCTTAACTTGAAGAGGAGTTATCCACAATTAACCAGGCCTTAGACCAAACTGACACCAAGTTGCAGATTACCGATCAAGGATTGGCCGACCGAAAGCAAGAAATGACCACAGCCATTCAGTTGTTTTCATCATTTATAAATAGAACATCCATTGTAAAAGAACAACTGAAGCATTGTACTGACTTTTGGGTCAATTTATGGCAAAATGTATTCAACTCTTTATGAAAAGCAAATTCTTATTTATTATTTGAATATTCTTATGTTCTTTTACTTAGCATTTATTCTATTCCTTGTGTTTCCCAAATGGTTGGAAAATAAGGCTTCAAATATCTGTCATTAATCTTTTTAGGATTTACATATCCATTTAAATTTCTCAAATGGTATGCTCCAAAGGACAGGACTCTATGAACTTGATATGGTCCTTCCCAGTTAGGTGACCATTTGCCAAACTTATGGCTTTTAATCCCTATTGGGAGTAATGCCTCCCATACCAAATCACCTTCATCAAAGCCAATATGTTTGACTTTCTTATTATAGTTTTTGGCTGATTTCTTCTTTTGGAAAAGAATGCTATGTAATGCCAGAATTCTAGCTTCATCTATACTTTCTAACTCCAAGCACATACTCTGATGGTATTGCTCAGGATTTAATTGATCCTGGCATCTTACCCTCAAGAACTTAACATTAATTTCTACGGGTAACACTGCATCATGCTGTAGACACCCCATTTTTGACCGTCCTCAAGACTTGGTTATGCTTGTAGGTACATCCAACTACTAGTTCAATTGCCCGTCCAGTACTCGACTTTTACGGCGGAACGTCACAGGTTTGAGCTTTCCAAACCCTGTATCCTTTCTACCCCATTTTTGGATCATGTGTTGGCCCTTCCAACAAGTTTCTCTTAGTGCACTGCCGGCCACTGCCTGCCACTACCGGCCATGCCTTTGTTACTGCCGGCCATTGATGAAGCCTGTTGGCCATCAATGAGCCACTGCCGGCCACCACTGATGGCTGGCAGAACCCTTGTCTCAGCAGGTTTCACGCCAGATCTTTTGAGCCAGCTGGTTTTCACTCATCCCTCATCCATACACGTGTATGGAGGGATGAAGCTTTTGCCAAGCTTCTTGAACAAGCTTTGCATTGTTTTTCTTCTATATAAGGAGAGGCCCTTGTATCTCTCTCTCTCTCTCTCTCTCTCTCTCTCTCTCTCTATCTTTCTCATTCTCTCTCTCTATATTGCATAGAATAGTGCTCTAAAGTCCTTTTTTCTTACACTTTTGCACTACAACACATAGAGGTACACCACCATCTTTGGGATGAGGTTCTTGGGAGTGTTACTTGAGCTCTAAAAGTTGGTTTTTTAGCCTCAGAGTTTGTTGGTTTCAAAGTTGAACTTCAAGGGTAAGTATATTTCCCTTTTTAGCATTTATTTGTACCTCATTTTGGCCATTCTTGCATATTGTTTTAGGCCTTGCTTTCAACTAAAAAAAGTTCTATTTTTGCATGCTTTAGACCTTTGCTTAAGGTCACTTTTTCATTGGGGGTGGTTTACCCCCCTCTTAGGCCTTGTTAGGCCTTGTTTTGAGCCATCCCTTTAGGCTCTTGTTGAAGCCTTTGCATGACCTTTCTACCACTGAAATCTAGAGGATTTTTAGTGGTGGAAAGGTGGTTTTGGTGTCCTAAATAGGAGAGGGTCATCCCCTCTCCTTTGTGTCTTATTTACTTGCTTTGAATGCCTCATGTGTGAGCACCTTTGGTAAGTTTATGTTGGCCATATCTTAGCTTGTATTTGGGCTTATTTTAGCATGGCATGCCACTATTTTTACTTGGTTTGGTCACTCCATGCATGCCTAATACACTTGTAGTGCAAATCTCACAAACTAGTCTTATATGCCTCATGTTTGAGCATGTCTTTCTAGCTTGTTTTGAGTCCATTTCAGCATGTTTCTGGTGATATTTTACCATGTCATGACTCTGTTTTGGTTTGGTTTAGTTGACCCTTGCATGCCCCATGCACTTGTAGAGCATTTCTATGAATTAGCCTTAAAATGCATCATGCTTTGACATGTCATTCTAGCATGCTTTTGGCTTAGCTCTGAGGAGACTTTGTTCATGTTTTAGCATGTTTAAGGTCTGATTTGTGTTGTTTTGGTCATACATGACTTGCTTTGTATAGCCTTAGTTCAATCTAGCTTGTTGGCTTTGTGTATTGATTCCACCAGCATGTGTTACTTGGCCTATTTCAACAATTTGGCATCACTTGTTATGTTATTTTAGTCCATCTAATGTGGTCATACACTTGCATTTGACATGCTTTCAATGCCTTGGAGAGTTTGTGTTTTATGCCTCATGAATGGATCATTTTGCATACCTCTATGCTTAGGTCTTTGGGATGCCATCTCAGTGGGTTTTTGGACTTATTTTGATGTGCCTTAACTCTAATTTTTGTTGGTTGAGTCATCCCATGCTTGGTCTTAATAGGTGTAATGTAATCCACCTTATTTGCCTTGTATGCATCATGTCTTATGCCCTTCACGTTAGCTTGTTTTGGCTTACTTCCATATATGTTTTAGTCGTATTTTAACATGTTCTAGGACTATTTTGGGTTGCCTTAACCGCATGCTTCATGTTTTGTATACTTGTAGTATAAATGCTCTTGGTTGCCTCAAGCTTTGAGCATCATTGCATGCTTCATTTTTGTTGTGTAGGTGATTTAGCATCACTTAACATGACATTTAAGAGCCTATAGCATTGCCATATTCCTACTTCAATCATGCTTTAAGTGCCTTTGAGTGTTGTGCATTATTGCCTAGTTTATGGCTTAGCTTGTATGCTTGCATGCCTAGGTCTTTAGGCCCTCATCTCAGCATGTTTAGGTCCTTATCTTGACCTATTTGAGCTTTGTCCATGTTTAGTTCATGCATTTGTGCCATGTATTGCATGCCTCCTTTGTAGTCCTCTTTGATAGCTCCATGCTTTAAGGACCTTCGCATGCTTTACTTGTGTTGTTTAAATGATTTGACATCATTTCTCACCTCATTTCAGTGCACTTAGTATTGTTACACTTCCATACTTTTCACTCTTTAGGTGTTCGTGAGAGTCGCACCTTTATACCTTAATTGGTGAGCCAATTGGCATGCATGCTTGTATGTGTTTTCAGTGCCTTCATCTTAGCATTTTGGCCATTGATTTGGGCATATCTGAGATCTATCCGTTTCAGTTTAAGTCCATTGGGCATGGTTGATTACATGTTGTTTGCATGCTTGCATTACATCGCATTGTCTATGCCTTATACTTTGCATTGTGTATGCTTAGGTAACATTGCATTGAGTATGCCATCACTTGCATTGTGCACGCTAATTGACATTTGCATTGTGTATGCTTAGTTGTTGCATGTCATTAGCCTTGCTAGATTGTTCATATTGCATTACATGTTTGCATGCTTAAGTCATATTGCATGCTTGCATGCTTGAGTTACATGTTTGCATGCTTGAGTCGCATTGTGTATGTCATGCTTTTGTTGCATTGTTGTTTGGATTAAGTCTTAATCTGAGCATGAGAAATGAGGGACGTTTCATACTTCAAATGATGAAACGTGTCTCAATTCTCGGTTCTTAATCACACGTGATAGAGCTCTAGGCTTTATGTGTTTATTTGTGCATTCATTTCACATCGATTTGCATATGTTGAATCTTTGGCCATCATGCATCGGGATGCGTGGTTGATGGTCTTGGATCCGACTATGCCTCTCCCTTGATGTTTTGAGGTGATATGGGATGACATAGTGTGTACATACCCTTGGGAGACCCTCCATTTTCTCTATTTTGTGCTTTGCTGCAACTTGGTGTCACAGCACATCAGTGGCCGGCGGTGCCTTGCAGATGGCTGGCAGACCTTCATTTTTGGCCGGCAATACCTGCTCTTGGCCGGCAGGGGAGTCGGCAGAAGCTCCTCATGGCCGGCAGGCCACTGGTGCACTCCTCAGCATGATTCTGGTAAGATCCAGCAGCTAGTTCTCAAGGACACCCTGCAGACAGAGCCTCTTGAGAGCAACCGGAGAGCTTTTCAGGACAGCAACCGAGCATGCATCCTTTTCTCCTTCAACCAGAGCTAGAACAGCATGGTTTACTGCTTTTTTTCTAACTTGTTAGTTAGCATTTGGTTTTGTAATTTAATTAGTTAATTTGTTAATTAATTAAGTTTTGTAATAATTACTTGTAACTAGTTATTTATTCGGTTATGTAATAATTAATTAGTTTGTTAGTTAGTTAATTAGTTGGTCTGTATTATTCATTCGGACCCTCCGTCGAGAGGGCCAACTGTTGTAATAAGCGTGCGTGTGTGTGATGCATGTCTTCCAACCCCACTTCTTTCTCTCTTTTACTTAACCGCTTACAATGGTTAGTTCTAGGTCATGTCTTGATTAGCATACTTATGATAGCATGTTTGCATACATTCATTCGTATTGTATGCACCAAGCTCAGCGCATCATATAAACCGCTTTGTATTTCAATACATTTATTTGAATACATGTATCAAGTTGCATTTCACATGACATGATTAGAATAGCCAAGCCTATTTTAGTTGCATCTTCGCATGTGTTACATTAGTCATCTTAACATGAACTAGGATCATGCATGATTTCTAACTAGTTCTTTGTTTTGGCTTGGAGTACACCGTGAGTGTTTAAGCTTAGCATACTGCATGTGTGTTAATGATTTCCATGAGGCTAACTGCTTATGTGATATAACTGCCTGAATGCCTGTGGGTGAATATTGGATTGCTTGAATTGGAACAATTCAATGAAAATCCCCGATTTAGCCTACTTGCGAGTAGCAAACTTCAAATCATTTTCACAAACGGATACACGATGCTTTGTTCCAAATTAGGCGATCTAGTCTATACTTTTTCGCTGTGTGCATCACATAATAAGACTAGCTAATTAATCGGAATAAGAACACATGTGTTTTCAAAAACAAGATATCATGTTTAGTAGTGGCTGATCTTTGATCGGGCGAACGGGGGTGCTCATTGCATGACCTTCCCCAATCATACCCAAGTTCCCGAGCCGAGGCAACTTTGGTGATGACGGACACGTGGCCTTAGGCAACAAGTCAGGGTTTCCTAAATTCTCCCAAAATAAATATTTAGGTGGCGACTCTATATCTGGCAAAGCAATCCATATTTGGCACTTCTTTATAAAAATCAATTTTCCAAAACGATTTGCCGGATTTGGATTCTTTGGTGATTTATCAGTCTTGCATTGCACTTTGCGAGATTAGATTCAGAACCGTGATATTAAGTCTGAACTGTAGCAGTAAGCTCGGAATGAAATGAGATTTGCGCGCACTTCGCGAGCGCGGATGTCGGAGAGTTCCCGGGAGCGCGTCTACACATGCCCATACACTAAGGCATATGGAGTAGTTTTCCCTGCAATATTAGAAATGAATCTTCGAAGAAAATTAACCTGTCCAAAGAACTTTTGTAATTCTTTCTTACTTGATGGAGGTCTGGCTTCAATGATGACTTTGGCTTTATTCTGATCAATCTGTATTCTTTTCTTATGTACTACATAGCCCAAGAAGTTTCAAGATGATACACTAAAAGCACATGTAAGAGGATTGAGTTTCAACTTAAGCTTTCTCATTCTTTCGAAAACTGCTTCTAGGTGAAACAAATGTTCCTCCATGGATTGGGATTTCACTACAATGTCATCAATATAACACTCTAAATACCCTCCAATGAGGTCATGAAAGATAGTGTTCATAGCCCTCTGATCTGTAGCCCCAGCATTCTTCAGGCCAAATGGCATCTTAACCCATTCGAAGGTGTCAATATTCCCAGGACATCTGAATGCTGTCTTATAAACATCCTCCTCTACAATGCAAATTTGGTTATAACCAGAGTGTCCATCCATCATTGATAAAATTTGATGCCCTACTAAACTATCTACCAACAAATTTACTATAGGCATAGGATACTCATCTTTTGGAGTTGCTAGATTCAAGTTTCTGAAATCGATGCATATCCTCATTTTACCATTCTTCTTAACTACAGGCACAATGTTAGATAGTCATTCAACATACCTGGCTAATAAAGCCTGCCTTCAGGAGTCTAAGAATTTCCTCATTAACTTTCTGAATCACTTCTGGACTCATTCTCCTTGGCTTTTGCTTGTATGGCTTGAAATTAGGTCTCATAGGGAGCCTATGTTCCACTAATGACATATCCAATCCTGGCAGTTCATTATAAGACCATGCAAAACAATCTTTATACTTCTTCAAAATAACAAACAACTGGTCCCTGTCAAAAGCATTCAACCAAGCACTTATATAGGTGGGTTGTTGTATAGAACCTTCCCCTAAATTTACTTCTTCCAAGGGGTCTTATATCTGAGAATTTACTGATGCCCTCTCTTTGATTCCTTCGGACTTCGAAGCAATCTCCTTGCTTTGTTCTGTTCCCAGCTTCTTTGATTCAACATCCTTACCCTCCTCCTCATAGACAAAGTCTGTCCACAAGGCTTCTTCCTCCTGTATCTCATGGACTTTTGTTTCAATGTCCAAAGCATAATATTTATCTAAGGCCAAAACTCTGACCTGTTGTTGTTCCTTCTTACAACCAATCATCTTGGCTTCTTTCTCTTGCTATTGCACCTTCTAGATTATTGATTTTATATCCAATACTGAAAACTTAATTAGAGCCAAAGACCTGGCTTCTTGAGCTTCATCTCTTTGCCTACAGCCAAGCATTATTGTCATCATATGACAAACTCTTCATCAGCACTCTCTTGGACCAAGTGCTTTAGGTGTACAAATTCTTCATCAGCCGACACATCGGTTGAACCATCAGGTTTCCTTAGTATACTGAGTGGTGTTACTCCTTCAGTATACAATTTGGCCTCTGCGAAATCTGCACAAGCTATGAAGGGTTGCGGATCTAAATTAATCTCCTCCGTCTCCCCATTGCACAAAGCCATCATGATTTTTTGATGCAAGAAAGAAGGCACACATTTGTTGGTGTGAATCCAATCTCTTCCAAGTAAAGCATTATACTTAGCATTGCTGTCGATGACGAAGAATGTTGTCATGCAGTCCCTGGTTCCCACACTCAGGTTGATGGGTAGAATACCTTGGGCCATCTGTTTATCTCTAGCAAAACCAGCAATGGCTGTACTGGTTGGGATTAGCCTGGGGTTCTTTTTTCCTAGTTTCTTTAATGAAGACTTTGGAAGCAGGTTTACTGCTGCCCCATTATGCACCAGCACCCAATTCATTTGTATTCCATCGAAGAAGGCCTTGATATATAAGGGTTTGACATGCTGTGTCATGGATGTCGTGGGATACTCAAAAGGGTATGAGAGGTTAATACTTACCTCTTCCTCACTCTCGTTTTCAGTTTCCATAGGTGTGGTTGCTTCGGATTCGTCTTGTACCATACTTACTTGTGAGTCTTCACTGGAGACTGGAATTGGGTCAATATCCTGACCTTGGTTTTCATCTTCAACTTGAAATTCCTGTGGTAATATAAGCACCATATTCACTGACAGAAGAAGCGAGCTAAATTAGACGTGTACTGCTCTCCCTCTTGGTCAACTTGTTCAATTACTTCAGAAGCATCTCCCATGCTGCATTCTGGCACTTCTGTATTAATAACTTCCTTCGAATGGTCTGTTTCTATTGGTTTTCTAACCAAAAATGTTTGTTTAGCCATGAAAGCTTCAAACATTTCTTCCTCAACCATCCCTTCCCTTGGCACCGACTTCATCTTCTATCTCACTATCACTTTCCATCAAAGCTTTTTCCAACCCTACCAAGCTTGATCTTTCCTTGGCCTTTAGTTCGAATGAACTTTGTGTGTTCCTACTACAACTCTTTTTGTTTGGAAGAGTCGATTTTAGATTATGATCTAATTTTGAATCTTCTTTTCTTATTGCCTGGCTCTTTAGCTGAACCAATGAAGAACTTTCTCCTCCTTCTTTCAGATCTTTCTGGTACTGAGTGTACCTTCGTTGTATCTTCCTTCTTTGGGACTTAGAAATCACTGGAACCATATTTGGTTCTTTTGTTTTCGGGTGTTTAAGCAGCACCCAATTGTTTGGAGCCACCAAAGGTGGTTTAACCATCCTACCTTGGTTTTCAACAGTATTTCTTTGGGTAGATATCTCCCGAGGTTTGTTCTGCATAATGAACCAATCTGGAACTCCAGGTACCCACGAACCTACTGATCCAACTATTGAACTGTTTCTTTCTTCCTTCGAAGCCATCTTCGAAGCTGGCTGTGAAGGCCACTGCTTGGCCCTGACCTCCTTTTTTGGGCCTAACTTAGGCCTTTGATAAAGGTGGCCACATCCATCCTGCGTGAGGTTGGTCTAGAAAGCCAATCTCTAGTTTTGATCCCATAAACTGAGCCCTTCTCCGACCTCCTTTGAGGATGACTGCTCTCCATTCTGTAATAATTAGGTGGTCTGGACTCATATAAAGGCCTCTTGCCTTTAGAATGCATTCTAGCTGCTATTGGCTCAGCCATTAGTGGCTGCTGCCTAACACTAATTGGATATGGCCTTTTGTTATACACACTGGTTGGTTTAGGATGCCTCTGCACATCCTTGTAATATTGTTTCCCATCAATTTGAAGCCCCTTCAACCACTTGTAGCTCAGTCTGCATCTGGGACACATTCTTTGCATGACGGCTGTTTCTAAAGAATCGTCATCCAGTGCTTCTTCATCAGAGTATTCCCTCTGGTGTGAGAAACCTTGTCCAATAGCTGGTAGATTTACAGTGTCTCTCTTGACAATTGCCTGGCTAGCAACATGCATCTGCACATTGACTTCTTCCAATTCTTTCAAGGACAAGTTCTGGAAGTCTGGCGTGATAACATTGGTTGCCACCTCTCCAATTTCTGGGAACGGATTGGTATCAATCCCCATGGCCTTTTCTGCTTTAGTTGGGAATTTCAAACTCCCCTTTCGAATTTGCTCTTGGATCCTGTCTCAAAAAACAATACAGTTTTTAGTTGAGTGAGACCAAGAATTATGCCATTTATAATACACCTTTCCTTTCAGTTCTTCTGGAGATGAAATTTTGACTCATTTTGGTAACTTCAGGAAATTTGCAGCAATCAAACGATCAAAAATATCATCTGCCTTTGTTAAATCGAAAGAGTATTTCCTATGAAGGTCTTTCTTTTTAAACGACTGGTCAATCGTTGTGTCTTTATGAATTAATACTTCACAGATCATAGGTTCTTCCCCTACAATCTCTGCTGCATCAATCTCATAATTAGGATCACTTTAATATGTCTTGTATGATGCATTACTTCGATCTTGTTCTTCTTCCAGTAATGTTCCATACCTAGACACCTTATAGGTTAATTCCACTAAGTCTCTAAACTCAGTTGAGTCAAACTTCTTTCGAGCCAATCTCGCAAATTCAGGCTCTGGTAAAATGATCCTGCATTTATTTCGTGCTCTTTTAAATCTGGCAATAAACTGAGTAGCCTTTTCATCAGGCCTTTGACTCAATCTTGCCAAGTCTGCCATGGAAACCTCTGGTTTTGTTTGGAAGAATTGGGCATGAAATGCCTCTTCCATTTGTTGCCAAGTTTGGATTGAGCCGGGTTTAAGATTAATATACCATACAAATGCTCCTCCAATTAGAGAATTTGGAAATAATCTTAATTTCGTATAGTCATTATTGGTAAATTCACCACACTAAGCGGCGAATCTAACAATATGTTCAACCGTTGACTGGTTTCCATTCCCATAAAAAAGGGTAAAATCTGGTATCCTGAAACCTCTTGGGTATTCATGTACCCTATCTACCCATTCTGGTATGATTTCCTGTAGACAGGAGTCTGAACCCACCGAGTCATTGGTCCACACATTTCCCTAACAATGTCAGTAATTTGGTCCCTAGGGACCATATTTTGTGCCTGTTGAACCATTACTAGAGGAACAAACACAGGATTTGGTGGACAACCTTGTGCTTGGAGTCCTCTTGGTCCATAGGGTGGTATGTTTGGGACTGGTTGTCCATGTGGTCTTTGGTTCTTTGTTGAGGGTATGGATGACCTCTTTGAGCCTGTCCTGCGAAAGGACCTGCAAAAGGTGCTGGAACATGTGTTGTGTCTCTTCCAGTTGTAGGAAAACCTTCCAACAACCCGGGGAATAGATTCGAATAAAGAGTTAGTGAACCCCCTCGTTCAAGGTATGGCTTCAAACATGGGATTTGGAGCCATCCTTATGCCATTTTCTTGTACTGGGCCAGATCTACAAATTTGCATGGCTTCACTGTTAAGTAATGAGGCATTTTGACTTGCATTAAGCCTCGAAATAGGTTCATACCAAGACTGAGGTGATGGTCTTTCATAGTTTTGATTACTAGTTTGACCATTAGAATGTCCATTAATCTGCATAGGCTGTTTATCTCTAGCCAATCTTTGCTGAGGGACATTTGAAATTTCCTCCATGTGTCTTGTGTTTGTTGGTTGGTAGGTATTCATTCGATCCAAAAAGGATGTTGCCCACCTTTCCATTGTATTCATTAACTGCTGTCCCATGGTATCTACTAGGCCACCCCATGGATTCATTGGCTGAGTAGATGGAACAGTGGTGTGATATCCCTGTTCCGTAATATGTTAATTAGTCCTTAATACGAATGTGATTATGTGTTTTGATATGATTTTGTGGGCCATTATGTGAAAATATGTGGTTTTGAATTTCTATCTGTTCACCGTAGGAATATTTGTTTGATTATCTGCTTTGGAATTTAAATTAAAGGCCTTATCGGCCATAGAACCCAAAATTGATTGCGCCATTGTGATTGGCATAATTTTTAGACCCTACGGTGAAGTTTAATTGAAAAATTGATTCGGACCAGATTAAGTTGATTAAATTAGTGAATTAGTGCCCAATTATTCTTATTATTAAATAACGACTTAGTGGGGAATTATGTAGAAAGGCACTACACCTCAATTCTTCTCCTTAGTTGCATTTTGGCTGATCTTGGACTCAAAATTAGAGAGAGGGCCGGCTATAGAAAGAGAGAGAGAGAGAGAAGGATTGTGCAATTTTGGTCTTGAGGCTTGGAAATTTGAAGTCTAACTCAATATTTGATCATAAATTGGGAAGATTGAGCCTCTAGGTAAGCATTGATCTTGAAATTGTAAGTTTGAAATTGTGTAATCTTGTGTGTTCAAGGGTTGTTTGTAACCAAGAGTATGAGTTGAGTTGGTTTTGTTGAAATTGAAGTTTTAGAACACATGCATGTAAGAATTTGCCATAAATGTCCATGTTTGAGTACAATGTGTATAATTCATGTTGAATCTTGTTTGAAATTCATGTATTTGATCATCTATTCATCAATTAAGTTGATATGAATGAATATTTCTCACATGCAAGTAAAGATCATGGAAGAGTAAGCTTTCCATGTTTGAATTTAGTGTATTGGTAATGAGTTTGGGTTAATTTGAGGCATGCATGTAAGTAATTCAAGAAACTGAGCTCCATGTTGATGTGTTTTAGTGTTGGTACCATGTTAGTACAAGTATATGTGAAATTGAAGCCATAATATGCAAGAAATGTGGTTGGAATGTTGAAATTGAAATCAAGAACACATTCTGGAAAACCCAGAAATTTGATGTCCACTCGAGCGGGGAAACCGCCGCTCGAGCGTGAATTTTGTGCTCCCAATATTTTCTGCAGACATGATGTCCGCTCGAGCGAGGAAGTTCACGCTCAAGACGCACGAGCGGGAAGCTATGTAAGATGAACTTCCGTTCAAGCGTCTGAGTTCACGCTTGAGCGTAAAAATGATACATCCAGTACTTTTTGCAGACATGGTGTCCGTTCGAGCGGGGAAGTTTACGCTCGAGCGGGGAGCCATGTAGAGAGGCCTTCCGCTCGAGTGCCAGAGTGCACGATCGAGCGTAAATTCGACCTAACCAGTACTTTTGCTGTTCTCTTTCACTTCCAAGCACTCTTAGGTATGCATAGAGCATTGTAATTGAGTTAAAGAGATAAGAATGAAACCTAGAGAGGAATATGTGAATTAAAGAACGGATTGAATTATTTGTAACCCATATATGTTATGTGATATGTAGGGTCAAGCTCCAGGGCAAATCCTCAAGCCGATTGTTGCGAGTAATATCTGAAATATGTTATTGTCCAATTGCTTACTTCTATGTAAGTCTTGTAAAGTTCAATAATTTGAATGTGGACAAAGTTTGAAAGGCCTAAAGGCCAATTTGATATGAAAGTTTGAAAGGCCTAAAGGCCAATTTAATATGAAAGTTTGAAAGGCCTAAGGGCCAGTTTGAGTTTGAAAAGGGCCAAAGGCTAGTTTGACATGAATGAATTGGATCCGAGGCCACCTGATGTATCATGTTCCAATGTATTTACTTTATTTGATATTATTCACTAGGCCTTCACTTACGCTTATTCATGTGTTTGTAGGTGAACCAAGAAAGGTCCAGACCCAGCCCCAGTGAATTCTGTATGAAACAACCGAGTTTTGGAGAGTCAGCCCACGTGTCTCATGTATGAGACTCGCCTGTGCCTTTTTGTCATTTTGTTTTATGTTGTCATGTTGGCAAAGTCTTTGTACATGTCTGTATATAGTTTTCATGGGTTGACTTAGTTTTTGGATGATCCTGTTTGTACGGAACTTATGCTACTATATTTCTATTGTGAGTTATTAATGCATATATGTTTGGTTGTTGGATGTGCCATGTAAGCATAGCTCTATGGACAAAGTTTTGAACTGCTTCCATTTGGCCCCCATTAACTCTGTTAAATTACATTTGTTTTGGTTTGAGGCCGTAGGTAATCTTATGATTACTAGCCGGTTACGTCGTTAACCCACGGGAGTGGGTTCGGGTCATGACAGAGTGGTATCAGAGCACAAGTTAATAACTCACACACTTGTCCAAAAGAGCAATGAGCGTTTAGAAAAGATCTAGGATGCATTCGTGTGATAAGTCTGAATTTGAAAGCATCAAGTATATGCTTAAATGTTTTGATGTGAACAACTATGTGTTATAAGTTAGGATTTGCCTGCATCGCAAATTATCTGAATATGTATGCTCTTTAATATATGCATACTTGTAAATCTTTTGTATAAAATATAATGCAAGTTTAATCAGATGGTGAGAACAAGAGGTGATGAGATAAAGGAATCTTTTACTGCCAAACTGGATAAAATGGAAAGACTGATTTAGGAAATGGCAGAGTGGCAACAGCCACATCCTCCGCCTCCACCTCCACCTCCGGCACCTCTTGTGCCAGATAATCAGAATGATGACCGAAACCATAGCTCTTACCAAAGAGTTCAAGAAAATGAAACCACCACAGTTCCATGGTGGATTAGACCCATTAAAAGCTGAAGCATGGGTTCTCGGCATTGAGAAACTATTCAAAGTGTTCCCTTGCTCGGAGACACAAAAGGTGCTTCTAGCCACTTTTATACTAGAAGACGAGGCCAGAAGATAGTGCATGTTAATGCGTGAGAATCATAGGGATGTTGATTGGGCAAAATTTCTAGAAATTTTCTATGACAAGTACTTCCCCCAGTGTGTCCAGGATAGGAAGGTAGCAGAATTCATGGAATTGAAAGAAGACAGTATGAGTGTAGCCGAGTATGAGGCCAAATTCACTAAATTGGCCAGGTTTGCGCCACACGTGATTGATACAGACTATAAGATGGCGAGACATTTTGAAGGTGGGCTTCGAAGTGACATCCTAGAAAGAGTGAATGTCTTGAAACTGGAAACCTACATTGGGGTGCTGGACAAGGCCATCATATCAGAAGCCAACATAGCTAGACAGACTAAGCCAACAATAGAATGGAAAGGCAACAAAAGGCGAGGCTTCTTTTCAAAGAAGAAATTTATGAAAAAGCAGAATACGTGCTCCTCAAATACTTCGAATTCTTCCCAAGACACATCTCCCATGTGCAATGTTTGTAGCAAAAAGCACCGTGGGGTTTGTTACCGTGTGTCAGGGGCCTGTTTTAAGTGTGGTAAACAAGGGCATATGGCCCGAGATTGTAATCAGAATGGTGGAAAGATGGCTACTAGTTCCACTGCATCAATCCCAAAGCCGAGAAATACTATAAGACCCGCTATCACCGAGGATACCGTGAGATAGGGAAGAGTTTTTGCACTTGTTCTGGGCGATACACGAAATGCCAATGCAGTTGCCTCAGGTACTATTTCTATATGTAATCAGGATGCTTTTGTGTTAATTGACTCCAGATCCGCACACTCTTTTGTGACATGCATTTGCATCTAAATGAATAGACCCTTAAATTCTTGCCATATCTCTATGTGTCTTCTCTATCAGGGAATCATATTGTGTGAATCTATATACGGTTTTGTGATATGCGTGTTGTGATGCTATCCTATATGTAGATTTGTACGCCTTGAACTTTAGGCATTTTGATGTAATTCTGGGCATGGATTGGTTGACCAAATATTGTGCCACCATCGATTGTGTGACAAAACGAGTAGTATTTAAACCACCAGAACAGAAAGAGATTGTGTTTGTGGGTAATGGGGTAGTGCCTCCACCTTATTTGATATCTGTAATGAAAGCATGTAAACTGATCAGGAATGGGTGTCAAGGTTATTTGTGCTATGTGTTGTCTGAACAGTCTGTGAATGTTGAATTGAATGATATCCCTATTGTTAAAGAATTTTCAGATGTGTTTCCAAATGAATTGCCAGGGGAATTGGTAGACAGGGAGATAGAATTTACAATTGAGACTATGCCAGGCACCCAACCTATTTCTAAAGCTCCCTACAGAATGGCTACTACCGAAATGAAAGAATTGAAGGAACAATTGCAAGACTTGCTTTACAAGGGGTTTATTCGACCTAGCACTTCGCCTTGGGGTGCACCAGTATTGTTTGTGAAAAAGAAGAATGGAACTTTGCGTTTGTGCATCGATTATCGGGAATTGAACAAGATAACAATAAAGAACAAATATCCCCTACCCCGTATTGATGACTTATTTGACCAGTTGCAGGGATCACAGGTGTTCTCTAAGATTGATTTGAGATCTGGGTATCACCAATTGAAAGTTAAGGCAGAAGATGTTGAGAAAACCGCATTTAGAACGAGGTATGGACATTTTGAGTTTCTTGTTATGCCATTTGGAGTAACTAATGCTCCGGCAGCATTTATAGACCTAATGAACCGAATTTTTAAAACCTACCTTGACGAATTTGTTGTGGTTTTTATTGATGACATTTTAATATACTCTAAAGATAGACTTGAACATGAACAACATTTGAGAACTGTCCTGCAAATACTTAAAGAAAGGAAATTGTTTGCTAAACTAAAGAAATGTGAGTTTTGGTTGGATGAAGTTGTTTTCTTAGGGCATGTGATCAACAGGGAAGGGATTTCAGTGGACCCACAGAAAATAGAGCCAATTGTGAATTGGCCTAGACCAACCAATGTAACAGAAGTCTACATCTAGCTGGATACTACAGGAGGTTTGTGAAAGATTTTTCAAAAATAGCTATGCCTCTTACCCAACTGACACGCAAGGGGCAACCTTTTGAGTGGAACGATGAAAGAAAATCAACCTTTCATGAATTGAAGACAAGATTGACCACTGCACCAATTTTGACACTACCTTCAGGTACGGAGAATTTTGTAATTTTCAGTGATGCATCTTATAAAGGTTTGGGTTGTGTGTTAATGCAGAACGGAAAGGTTATTGCTTACACCTCCCGACAGTTGAGGCCACATGAGAAGAATTATCCAACACATGACCTAGAATTGGCCGCAGTCGTCTTTGTTTTGAAAATCTGGCGGCATTATCTGTATGGAGCAAAGTGTGAAGTCTACACGGATCACAAAAGTTTGAAATACTTCTTCACGCAGAAGAAGTTGAATATGTGTCAGAGGAGATGGCTGGAATTGATAAAGGATTATGATTTAGAGATTCAATATCACCCCGGGAAAGCTAACACAATTGCTGATGCCTTGAGCAGAAAATCAACGGGGAGTATGGCTTGTTTGCTTACCGAACAGACAAAAATCTTGCAAGATTTTGAAAATTCCGAAATTGAAGTGGTAATGTGTGAACATGGCGGGTTGATAGCCGCTATTACAGCCGAGCCGGCAATCATCAACAAAATCAAGCAAAAGCAGAAAGATGATGAATTCCTCAAGAAAGTGATTGATGAATTCGAGACAAGTCCGAAAGCAGAGTTTGGCATTGCGAATGAAGTGTTGAGATTTCGGAACAAAATATGTGTCCTAGATATTCCGGAACTAAAGAAGAGGGTTTTAGATGAAGCCCACAGATCCGTATTTGCTATGCATCCGGGTAATAATAAAATGTACCGGGATTTGAAACAAACCTATTGGCGGTCTAAAATGAAGAAGTAGATTGCAGAATATGTGTCCAAGTGTCTTCAATGTCAGCAAGTCAAAGCTGAACATCAGAAACCAGGCGGTCTACTTCAACCTCTCCCTATTCCTGAATGGAAGTGGGAACACGTGACTATGGATTTCATTGTTGGCCTACCTCGGACTTCTCGAGGTATGGATTCTATTTGGGTTGTAGTTGATAGACTGACTAAATCTGCACATTTTCTACCTGTCAAAACTACATTTAATGCTTATAGATTGGCTATTATTTATGTTGATAAGATTGTTCGTTTACATAGAGTTTCGGTATCTATTGTGTCGGATAGAGATCCGAAATTTGTGTCTAGATTGTGGAAAAGTTTGCAGGAAGCCATGGGAACGGAACTAAGGTTCAGTACTGCCTTCCACCCACAGACAGATGGGCAATCAGAACGAACAATACAGACTTTGGAAGATATGCTTCGAATGTGTGCATTGGATCTTCAGGGGAGTTGGGAAGATTATTTGCCACTTGCAGAATTTGCATACAATAACAGCTTCCACTCCAGCATCGATATGGCACCATACGAGGCTTTGTATGGTAGAAGGTGTAGATCACCAAGTTATTGGATAGAGATCAAAGATAGAGCTTTACTTGGGCCTGAAATTATGTAAGATACTTCTGAGAAAATCAAAACCATTTGGCAAAGGCTCAAAACAGCTCAAGACCGACAGAAGAACTATGCAAACGTTCGAAGAAGGCCTCTTGAGTATGAGGTCGGTGACCACGTGTTCATCCGTATGTCCCCAATGAAAGGCCAAGTCAGGTTTGGGAAGAAGGGCAAATAGTCACCCCGTTACATTGGGCCGTTTTAGATTTTGGAAAGGCTCAGTCCAGTTGCTTATAGAGTTGCTTTGCCATCAGGATTTGAACAAATCCATAATGTGTTTCATGTGTCGATGTTGAGGGGTTACCTCCGAGACCCGTTTCATGTGATTGATTATCACCGGGTAGCTATAAATGAAAATATAGAATACGCTGAATGGCCAGAACGAATTGTTGACCGGTAAGTGAAGCAATTAAGAAGCAAGTACATCCCAATGGTGAAAGTGGAATGGAAGGAACATTATGGGACAGATGCTATATGGGAAAAAGAGGAGAAAATGCGACTACGCTATCCACATTTGTTTCCCGACGAAGGTAAATTAAGTTTGGAGGACCAAACTTCCTAAAGGGGGGAAAACTATGATATCCCTGTTCCGTAATATGTTAATTAGTCCTTAATACAAATGTGATTATGTGTTTTGATATGATTTTGTGGGCCATTATGTGAAAATACGTGGTTTTGAATTTCTATCTGTTCACCGTAGGAATATCTGTTTGATTATCTGCTTTGGAATTTAAATTGAAGGCCTTATCGGCCACAGAACCCGAAATTGATTGCGCCATTGTGATTGGCATAATTTTTAGACCCTACGATGAAGTTTAATTGAAAATTTGATTCGGACCAGATTAAGTTGATTAAATTAGTAAATTAGTGCCCAATTATTCTTATTATTAAATAACGACTTAGTAGGGACTTATGTAGAAAGGCACTACACCTCAATTCTTCTCCTTAGTTGCATTTTGGCTGATCTTGGACTCAAAATTAGAGAGAGGGCCGGCTATAGAGACAGACAGAGAGAGAAGGATTATGCAATTTTGGTCTTGAGGCTTGGAAATTTGAAGTCTAACTCAAGATTTGATCATAAATTAGGAAGATTGAGCCTCTAGATAAGCATTGATCTTGAAATTGTAAGTTTGAAATTGTGTAATCTTGTGTGTTCAAGGGTTGTTTGTAACCAAGAGCATGAGTTGAGTTGGTTTTGTTGAAATTGAAGTTTTAGAACACATGCATGTAAGAATTTGCCATAAATGTCCATGTTTGAGTACAATGTGTATGATTCATGTTGAATCCTGTTTGAAATTCATGTATTTGATCATCTATTCATCAATTAAGTTGATATGAATGAATATTTCTCACATGCAAGTGAAGATCATGGAAGGGTAAGCTTTGTATGTTTGAATTTACTGTATTGGTGATGAGTTTGGGTTAATTTGAGGCATGCATGTAAGTAATTCAAGAAATTGAGCTCCATGTTGATGTGTTTTAGTGTTGGTACCATGTTAGTACAAGTGTATGTGAAATTGGAGCCATAATATGCAAGAAATGTGGTTGGAATGTTGAAATTGAAATCAAGAACACATTCTGGAAAATCCAGAAATTTGATGTCCACTCGAGCGGAAAGCCTTGCTCGGCGTAATTCGTGCTCCCAATATTTTCTGCAGACATGATGTCCGCTCGAGCGGGGAAGTTCACGCTCGAGATGCTCGAGTGGGGAGCTATGTAAGATGAACTTCCGCTCGAGCGTCTGAGTTCACGCTCGAGCGTAAAAATGATACATCCAGTACTTTTTGCAGACATGGTGTCCGTTCGAGCGGGGAAGTTTACGCTCGAGCGGGGAGCCATGTAGAGAGGCCTTCCGCTTGAGCACCAGAGTGCACGATCGAGCGTAAATTTGACCTAACCAGTACTTTTGCAAGCCTCAAGGGTCCACTCGAACGGGAAGTCCACACTCGAGCGAGGACCCTATTTTCTGAAATTTTGTTTATGCATTCTAAGTTTCATTTTCTGTTCTCTTTCACTTCCAAGCACTCTTAGGCATGCATAGAGCATTGTAATTGAGTTAAAGAGATAAGAATGAAGCTTAGAGAGGAATATGTGAATTAAAGAACGGATTGAATTATTTGTAACCCATATGTGTTATGTGATATGTAGGGTCAAGCTCCAGGGCAAATCCTCAAGCCGATCGTTGTGAGTAATATCTGAAATATGTTATTGTCCAATTTGCTTACTTCTATGTAAGTCTTGTAAAGTTCAATAATTTGAATGTGGACAAAGTTTGAAAGGCCTAAAGGCCAGTTTGATATGAAAGTTTGAAAGGCCTAAAGGCCAGTTTGACATGAAAGTTTGAAAGGCCTAAAGGCCAATTTGATATGAAATTTTGAAAGGCCTAAGGGCCAGCTTGAGTTTGAAAAGGGCCAAAGGCCAGTTTGACATGAATGAATTGGGCCCGAGGCCACCTGATGTATGATGTTCCAATGTATTTACTTTATTTGATATTATTCACTGGGTCTTCGCTCACGCTCATTCATGTGTTTGTAGGTGAACCAAGAGAGGTCCAGACCCAGCCCCAGTGAAGTCTGTATGAAACAACCGGGTTTTGGAGAGTCAGCCCATGTGTCTCACGCACGAGACTCGCCTTCGCCTTTTTGTCATTTTGTTTTTTGTTGTCATGTTGGCGAAGTCTGTGTATATGCCTGTATATAGTTTTCATGGGTTGACTTAGTTTTGGATGATCTGTTTGTCGGAACTTATGCTACTATATTTACATTGTGAGTTATTAATGCATATATGTTTGGTTGTTGGATGTGCCATGTAAGCCTGACTCTATGAACAAAGTTTTGAGCGCTTAGTTTGGCCCCCATTAACTCCATTAAATTACATTTGTTTTGGTTTGAGGCCGTAGGTAATCTTATGATTACTGGCCGGTTACGTTCTTAACCCATGGGGGCAGGTTCGGGTCATGACAAGTGGATGGTCCAATTCCTTGGCCTCGTCTAATATTATGAACATGTGGTACTTGTTCCGAAGTGCTGGTCTGTTCGACCATCGATTCTGATAAAATAGATGTTTCCATAGGATGTGTTATCACATTATCCTCTGGATTAGGTATTTCTACCTCTCATTCCACGCCTTCTTCCAAGCGTTCATTTTCTCCTTGTCTCCTACGTCTAGCTATTTCAATTAGTCCCACCGGGCGTGCCAAAAATATATGTTGGCTTTTTTGGCTTTCGAAGGTTATTTTGTAATTATGAGCGTGCCAGCAAGGATCAATCAGTCCTTACAGAATGTTAATTGCCAACCAATTGTTAGACGATTGTGTTTTAGTTCTTTCAGTCTCAATAAAGAGGACTTTTACTGGTGGCTTTGTTTAGGAGAATTAAGTAAACAATGGGTAAATAAAGAATAGTTGTAGAATTTCATTAAGCAAAAATGAAAGATTTACAAAGATCTGAATCAGCCTCGTAGAGGTTTATAGCAACAAGCTACTTGAAAACTATTCCTATGAACGAAATACAGTGTAGGAATTTGAAGTACAGAAATGTAAAGAACAAGAAATATAAAACTGGAAAAGAAATAATGTAGAATAAAACTGGTTTTCTAGATCTGAATCTGGGGCTTTTTCTGGGATTTTCTCTGCTATTTATACTTCTCAAAGAGAACCATCGAACTGCACTTTTAACCATCGAACTGCTCTTTCATGATCGCTGATCATGTTGCCTTAGAGCTAGCTCCACTATGCCAATACCTGCAGTTAGTCTTCCCTCCTGATTATGAATTTAAATGTGAGTAACCGTTGAACCTACATCACTTTGCATCTCTTTGTTGATTCAGTACTACGCAGATCTTATGAAAACCAATATTAACTGCCACGTGTATGATCACGATCGAAGATTTGAGTTGTCTTCCCGTATTACCCTCAATCTGCCACGTGTTGAATTATAATTGGTTTATACATATATAGCCAATAGAGTTTAATGATTAAAATACAATTTTTTTCATTGGTTTTACTTAACAAAAATAGACGAATGGTTTAGATTGAAAATAAATCAAAAGATTAGGATTTAAATTGATAAAATTAAAAATTAAAAATTTATTTTGTTAAATAACTCAAACTTTATTTATTTATTGTAATTGTCCCTACAATTATAGTAAGTGAGATCTTGTTTGCCCTTTAAACCACATGGTGAACATCTTGTTTGCCCTTTAAACCACATCTTCTACAAATTCTAGATGAACATCTTGTTTGCCCTTTAAACCACATGGTTTTTATCATATTTGATCTATCATTATGTGTGATTGTTGTATTAGTTTTAATGGGTTCCACAATTTATGTTTATTATTAATAGAATAATAACACAACATGTAATAAATTGAATATTAAAAAAATAATATATATATAACATTAATCGAATGGAAAAAACATGGCCTAAATTGTTTTCGAATTATATCTTCTCTTTGAAAACGCAAGAAGGTCTGATTTATCTTCTAAAATTAATTTAGTTATACAATCAAGTGTGTAATGTTTACACACTCGTAAAAGTAAGCACTTATGTGAGATTAATGTTTAATCCCAAGTTTTTAACCTTTAAAATCTTATTTTTAAATTGTTATCATTTTTTAAAAAAATTTACTCTTAGTTAAAGGTTGAGAACATGACGTTAGTAGTTTGCCTCGTGCAAATTTAATGTCTTTATTATTGCACATCTAATTTTGATAAAATTAATATTTTGAAATTTATTTGTCAAAATGTAAAAAATATTAATATCAATTATGGAATTACTTATAATAAAAAAAAATTAAAAAATTTGTGAAATTTTCACAATTATGAAAACTTTACAATTTTTTGAATTTTTTAATTTGTATGCATGTGTTTGTGTCTGATAGAGAGATATTTTATTTCTCTTGGATTTCAATTGATTATCACATAAATAATTTTCAAAATTGGCGCATTATCGTACGCTTAAAAAAAATAAAAAATAAAAAAGTGAGAAATTCATGAACATTGTGTGGGAGGAGTATGGGCTCAACAATCAACTAGGAACTTTAGCTGCTCCCCTCCCCTCCCCTCCCCCAAACTTCAATGCATTAATTGATTATGAGACCATCCACACGTTTTCGTCCTCAAACATGTACAATCATGTTATATTTATCATATACTTAGGAAGTGTTTGAGGTGTCTTAAATAAGTATATTTTTTAATTTTTTAGATAAAAAGTAGACGGAAAAGAAATATGATTATTTAAGATATTTTTTGTCTTTTTATGTAAAAATGTATATTAAAATATTATATAAAATAGTAAAATTACATTTTTACCCCTACATTCTAGACTTATCAATGATAGTCCTGTAGAAGGACAGTACGGAATGGTTGAAATGATGAGAAGAATCTAAACCATATGCATATATAACATGAGGTTTCACAGGTACTGTTGGGCCCATGGAGGTAAACCACGGGTCCCGTTTTGATAATTCAAATCGTTCAATGTGTAGAACTCATTGATTATTATATACTTGTAAAAAATCACTTTGATCGGATATCGATAGTTATGTGATCAAAATAGTTTTGTATGAGAAAAATGGACGGTGAAAAATAAACGACTGGAAAAAATTTGATCTGATCACATAGTTATCCATATCCGATCAATGTATTTTTTTCAGGCATATAATACTTGACAAGTTCTATATATTAAATGGTTCGGATTATCGAAACGGGATCCGTAATGGACCCCCATGGGCCCAACAGTACCCTCCAACTTAATGAATATATATATTTAAATTTTTTTTTTGTACCATCACTGTGTAAATTTCTCATCACTTCAGTACCATCACTGTGTCAAACATTTTTGTACTTATTATCTCACTTGTTAATATAATATTAATGTTAAGGATTTGAATAATATTATATGTATTAATTGATATATTAATTTGTGTACTAACAAATGATGTGATATAATTTTAGAAATTTTGAATATTTGTAATTTGCATATGGCTGAAACATGTAACACGTGTTCAATTCAAATAAATAAAAATTTAATAGATTACTAATTATATGTTATGTATTACTCAAGCAATAAGAGTATTTTTTTTTATTAACCTTAAGTCCTTATATTCAAATCTCACTTTCTTTTCTATCCAGTTAACTTTTTTTTTTTTTTGAATAGAAAAGTTAACGCTTAGGCCCCGTTTGGGGACTAACATTTTTAGTCAATTAGCCAAAAAATTACTAAATTAGCCAAAAAGCCAACCACTCATACCAAAAAGTCAAAGATTCTCTTTTCTCTCTACTTTTTGCACATCTTTTTGTAATTAGCCAAAAAGTCATTCCAAACATACAAGTTTTTTTTACCTACCTTTTTAGCCAAATAACTAAAAAGTTACTAAATTAGCCTGTTCCCAAACGAGGCCTTAACTTATGTTTGGGAAGATAGGTTAAGTTGGGTTTAGGGCTATTTTAGTTTCAAAAAGACAAAATACGCTTTTTAACCTAATAAAATAAAATACCACATCCAACTCATAATCATTACATTCTTTCTGTCACAAAAAGAAAAAAAATTTTAAAAAAATTAAAAAGTCCTTCCCAAACGTGGCTTTTTAGCCCCTGGCTAAAATAGCTAAAAAGTCAAAAAGTCAACCCACTTTCCAAACGAATCCTTAACATAAGGAGTATTTTTTAGAAAAAATTGTTGAAAAGTCCACTCTAACAACTGTTCAAGGCATTAGATTTAGTAGATATTTTTTTCGTTGATAAAAGGTCCACCTTTTATAAAATAGTTTGATGAGAAATTCTTATTAGTTTTGGAGGACATTTTGTTTTCAATTTTACCGTTTAATTTATCTGTTGACTTTTTTGACTATCTATTCAAATTTATATCTATCTATTTAAATTATTTTCAATCTGTTCAATTTTTTTTGACTATATGTTCAAATTTATATGTATCTGTTAAATTTTTTTTCCCCAATCTGTTCAAAATGTATGGATTTAGCTCTCTATCTGTTCAAAATCTGTGAATTTCTCTTACTATTTGTCTAAAATCTATAAAAAAAAAATTATCTGTGAATTTTTTTATCTGCTATTTGTTCATTTTTTTATTTGTTAAAAAAAATTATTTGTTTAATTTTTTTTCCTGTCTGTAAAAAATATATGTCCAATTATTAAGGTTTACAAAAAAAAAAAAGTAAGAACTTCTTCAAGCTTTTACCGTCATAGTTCCTCATGCTCCTCCTCCACTTCGCTCAGATCGACGCTAGAGTTTTGATGCTTGACGTCGTCGTTAGGTACAATAGATTGTCTGAGAGGATAAATCTGAGAGGATCTTAGAGAATTAGAGGGGATGGCGGCGGCGACGGAGAGAGATAGAAGATGACAACGACGGTAGCGAAGAGACATACAACGGAGGTGGTTCTTCGTTCGTAATGGCAGTCGGTAAATAGAGAGGTTGGTGTCAGACTTCAACAGCGTTGCAAAGGCGCCGGATTTGTGAGTGAAAAGGGAGAGAGAGAGAGAGAGAGAGAGAGAGAGAGAGAGAGAGAGAGAGAGGGGGGGCTTGGTTTGTCCAATTTCACCACATAAACCATATATATACACGTAGGTAATATAGTCATTTTGCAAGTGCTTGTTCGTATAAATAAAACATTTTAAAGTGTGAACTTTTTGAATAGAAAAATTCTAGAATTAAATTTATTATTTTTTATTGTGTCTAGGACACATATTACGAAAACATTTAATGCCCTTAACTGCTTCTATTTGTATGGAAAATGGTTGAACATAAATAAAAGTAAATTTGGTAGTTTAACTAGGGCGGTGGCTTCCTTCTAGTCTTAGATCGGATTGAAGGATATTGTTGGATTTATAGGGACTCATTATGGGTCTCGTGAGGGTCCACTACGGGTCTCGTTTCGATAATTTGAATCGTTCAATGTGCAGAACTTTTTAAGTATTATATACCTGTAAAAAATTATATTGATCGGATATCGATAGCTATCTCATCGGATCAGTTTTTTGTCAATCGTTTATTTTTTCATCGTCTATTTTTTTTTTTTATAAAAAACTGATTTGATCACGTAGCTATCGATATCCGATCAACGTGATGTTTTACAAGCATATAGTACTCGATGAGTTCTATCCATTGACAGTTTGGATTATCGAAATGGGACTCGTGGTGAGCCCCCACGAGCCCAACAGTACCATCCAGTCAGTCCGATTTGGGAGTGGAGGGAAGTCAGGCCTTTAACTAGAATTTTTGTTGGACATGACAAAACTACCCTTACTTTTTATTTTATTTTTTAAAACAGATTATATTATATTAAAATAAAACATGGCTGTGTTTAAGACTACAAGGCATTTTTGCTACAAATAAAAATAATAATTCCTTAATTTGAAAGGCCATATTTCATTATAAAATAAATTAAAAGATTATAATAATATTGATGAATGATACTATAATATTTCAACCAAAAAATAAAAATAAAAATCTATTTCTCCTTGTCACCAAAAAAAAAAAAAAAAAAACTTATTATGTTCTTATTACGTAAAAAGAAATAAAAAAATATTTAAAAAAAAAAAAACAAAAGTAGGGTAAAAGGTAAAAAAAAAAACAATAAAATTAAAGAATAAAACGAAAGAAAACACAAAAGGGTATTTTGGTCCATATATAAAATAAATTTTCTTCAATTTTGACAGCTTTTAAGTTTGTACAATTCCCTCTGCAACTACTCTTAGGTTCAGTTTAGGTTTAAAATGGTAGAAAGTAAAAGAAATTGAAAAATAAATAAATAAATAGAAATTGTATTTTAAATTTGTGAGTTATAGAATCATGATTTTAGAAGAGAAAATTTGTTTAGTTATAAGTTTTGAAAAGAATTTTGAATAGAGTATTGAA
The DNA here is from genome assembly GCA_025200525.1 of Camellia lanceoleosa. NCBI lineage: Eukaryota > Viridiplantae > Streptophyta > Magnoliopsida > Ericales > Theaceae > Camellia > Camellia lanceoleosa. The sequence continues at coordinate 950,813 of CM045770.1, forward strand.
TTTTTGAAATGAGTTTTGAAATAAGAAAAGTTGTTTAGTTATGTGTTTTGAAAAGAGTTTTCAAAATTTAATTCAAAAACTTATAACTTATAAATAAACACACACATCAAAATTCTATTGAAAATTTTATTCAAAACTCATAACCAAACTCTTTTTATAATTCAATTAAAAATAATAATTATTGAAAAATATAAATTTTTTATTTTAAAATTTCAAAAACTTCTGAAAATATTTTTTTATTTAAAAAATAAAATTTAAAAATATTCCGAGAACGTCCATGAGGATGTCTAAGCGGACAACTGGGTAGACCCAATTTCAAAATTCAAAATTCAAAATTCAAAATTCAAAAACTCACTCTACCAAACATATTCTGAAAAGAAATTTCCAAACGTGGATGTGAAATTAATTTTTGAAAACTATATCCAAACATAATACTGAAATATAGGTGTGGAATTATGATTCCACACTTAAACTCAAAAACTCACTCTACCAAACATATTTTGAAAAGAAATTTCCAAACGTAGATGTAGAATTAATTTTTGAAAACTATATCCAGACACAACACTGAAATATAGGTGTGGAATTATGATTCCACACCTAAACCAAACACAGCCTTTATTTTTTTGTTAAAATTTCAAACAAGACCAAATTTGCTATTCATCTAAACTCATCTCGATAGGTGAGTTCCTCTCTTTCTTCTTCCTCTTCGATTCTTCTCTTTTTTTAGATTTATTTCCGAAGATATTCCTTTGTGAGTTTTTTTGAAATTTTTTTAAAGTTTCTGTCTTTTTCAGAGTTTTTCAAATTCTTCTTTCTCCTTTTATTTCAATTTTTTTTTCTTCAAATTCGTCTTCCTCTTTCTTCTTCTTCATTCTTTCTCTGTTTTTTTTTTATCGTATTCCCAATATGTTTCAGATTTTTTTTTATCCATTTTTTTGTTTTTGTTTTTGTTTTTTACATTGTAAACTTGTAAAATTTATTTTTAATTAGTAATAAAAAATACCTGTTTGTGGCTTTATTTTTTAATTAGTAATAACTTGTAAGCTATCTTATTATGATGTGTCTCTCTCTCTCTCTCTCTCCTTTTGATTAGGTAATCAACCAAGCATGTTATGTGTTGTGTGCTTTTTAACACACGGGATTTGAAATGAGGCTTAGGATTTTGGGATTGTAAGGCAAAACCAAATCTCTTGTGTCTATGTATGTATTTGTGTTCTAGTTTTGTGTCTTTGCATTATGTAATTGCTAAAAAAGAGTGGCTTATTTCTTTTATGAACATTTGATGTTAAGAAAATTTAATCATCATGACATTACTCAAATTAATTTACAAATTTGATATGATTTTTAGAATTTGTATCATTAATCACTTTAAAATGATAGGAACATCTCATGCAAATAATAAAAATATATATAATTTATTAATTTATATAGTATTACCCTAATCGTTATTATACAAAAAATATATAAATAATTTAGGAATTATGAAACACTTTTCACTTATTTCAAAACATTTTTTAAAAGATTTTACAAAAATTAAAACCTTTTTTTAAAAAATATATTTTTATTTTCACAATCATAATATATTAATGAGTATTTCCTGACAATTATGAACTTACCAAAAACATGGCAATTATGAATACTTACCAAAAACTTAAAAAGAAAATGTTATTTTGCTCTAAATTATCACTAAAAAAGCAAATTAACCTTTATTCTTTTAATAATATCAATTATATACCTGAATTATTTGATTTTCTTTTAATTTTACCTTACCATTAATTACGATCTATAATAAAATAAAAGTTGCCAACGTGACAATCATACTTCATTTACATTTTTATTTTATCTTCAAACTATCCGTATAATATTAATTAGGTCCTTGAATAAAGTGACATTTGAGAGTCCAAATGTTATCAAAAATGCTAGAGACCAAAAATTTTACCGAATGTCTCACATAAATGTGGGATCCACACTCACATGAGACATTTAGTATAATTTTTAATAAAATTTTTTGAATCTCTAACGTTACTCAATGTTATTTCATCAAACTTAATGATATTCTTTTTTGTTTTTTTGTTTTTTTGTTTTTTTTTTTGGTTTTTGAGAAACCATAGGGACCTTTTCTAATGAACATTTTCATATTTTCATATTTTTAGTCATTTAATTTTTTAGATGGATCTAATTTTGATATATCTAAAAAGTACAAAAATTAAATGATTAAAATATTAAAAAAAGAAAATAAAAATCTGTCTAAAAATAGTTTGTGAAAAATTAAACCAAACTATACAGTTGTAACGAATTAAATCTAATAAATATTGTAATATAAATATAATAGTAAAATTGAATTTTGTAACTTAGGAAGGTTTTTAAACCTAATAAATTTTTACCATCTAAAAAAAAACTAATAAATTTAGCCCAATAATGAAATTACTAAATATGAAAAATTTTGATTTTTGTATTAAAACTTCGTACAAAGACCGAATCTGCTATCCATCTGAACTCATCTCGATAGGTGAGTTCCTCTCTTTCTTCTTCCTCTTTCTTCTTCTTTTTCTCTCTTTTTTCATATTTATTTCTGTAAATGATCAAGCACTATAACGCAGCGGAATAAAAATTAATAAGGTCATACCTTTCTGATATAATCTGAACTCTGAAGGATCTCGTGGGTAAATCACGTGCTTCCTGAATCTCGTCAAACAACCCAGCAGTGGGGTGATATTACAATGGTGAATATCACCCACACAAATCACAGTGCAAATGGCTTATTGATCGTTGTTTATGGGAGAGAGTTAGTATATGGGAAAAAACTCAGATCATACGTTGTATATCTCTTAATCACCCATAACCCATATATCAGATATATAACATGTTATTGTTATCTATCCATATCAGTCAAGGAGATAATATCTGTATCCTGAGTGGTTATCCTAAATAGGTTTAAATTCAAATTCAAAACCCATTTGGATAAGGTTCAAATTCAAACGTTAAATGGTCATGCCACATGGGCGCCCATTTCTAACATCTCCCACTCGTACATGAGTTGGCATGACACTGCCATATCTCTATCTCAATCTCCCCAAAAAAGAACAATCTCATACTAGCCAATGCACCGTGCGACCGCTGAGAACACCTGCATGTGGGAGCTCTATACTAGAAACTCAAAATGAGCCAACATAAAGACATCAACCCAAAAAGAACAGAAATAGTGTCTCATATACCCTAGACCCATCTAATTACACCGGTCCAAAAAACATCTCTAATCTCTCAAAAAAAGCATGTTTGACCCTCTTAATTCTTGCAATATATTCACACTCAATCCGCTTCTCATACAGAGCGATGTGAGTTGCCGGCAGTGAATATACAATAGTGGTGTAATACTAGATGATCTTCCCTTTGCCCTCATGCCATTTAGTTTAGGATTGACCGCTTTCCCAGTGATGTTCCTTGAGGCCGAATCATACATGACCGCAGGCAACATACCAAAGTAGCAGAACATCAACCCCTTACCTTATGACATAGTCAAAAGTCACAAAAGGGTACATAAATGAAAGTCATATCAATAATGACATGTAAGACTCACACGGTGAGGAAACAGGGATCCATTCTCTCACCTCATTACTCGGTCGCCAAGCACATATAGTATAAATACATGCTACGGTGGAGTAACTCTTCCATAAAGAGTGACGTCATACTCGATACACCGTACAGATATTAGTCTAGTCGCTTTCTAGCGCCTAACCCGAATTCTCTATTTGCTCGCCTTCTAGGCGCCAAATGAGATCTCGCATCTGGCTAATCATAACAGGCACAACATGGAAAGTGGGTACTAACATCCATGTTTGGTCCTTAACACGACCTCATCTTGGTTGTAACCAAGGCGACATGCATAGTGGATTATTTAAGCCTCTCTTGGCTCCAAATAAAAATAAACCACTAGTCTCAACCTTGCTCGCTCCCAAGCGCCAAGGGCGATTGCTCGTGTGAGTGAGCCAATCTTGCCTGCTGACATCATCATCTGCTAATCATTATGACACAAACCATAATAGTGTCAACATCCCATCATCTCAAAATAAGTGATCGATTTTTAAAAAAAATTGACCCTGACTTATAATTCTAGATTCCAAACATAAGCCTTATCAGCACCTCTTGCGATAAGTATATACAACGGAATCCACCATTTGCGCCTCACATGAAGTGATTCAAAATCACAATCCTAGATTCCAAACATAAGCCTTATCAGCACCTCTTGCGATAAGCATATACAATGGAATCCTCCATGTGCGCCTCACATGAAGTGATTTAAGATCACTATCTCTTCATAATATCCTCTCCAAAGATATTTTGGTGACCAATTTGCGTTCATTCTTGATCGCCTAACTAGCGCAGATGCTAACAGCACATTGAATCTTACAATGAGCAAATTAATATACTACTAGTAAAGTATTCTATCCACGATCTAATGAGCAAGGTCAATGTCTAAACAACTCGATTGACCATTTACCAAAGATAACACTTATCATGCGAATACGCCCACATAGCGTGCTTTAGGCTTCCACAACAAAGAAAAGATCAAGGAATATAGGTCACTGTTTTCCCAAAGACAATCCGAGGATTCACTCAATAGCTAAGGCTCTGGCTTTTACCGATAGGTAAGTCAATGGGTTTGCAATTTTGCATCTAGAATCGTTCTAGGATATTCCTAATGTAAGTCATCGAAGACAAAATAGGAATTCTCCCAAAACAATCCCTAAGGATCACACATCCGAGCATATAAATTACATCACCCATGTCCATCATATCTAAAATAGAGGACTGCCCACCCTAGGTGGCGATAACCTTATAAATTCACGCTCATAATGACTAAGTAAGGAAGCTTGACTCTTTTGGACCATTGATCATACCTCGATGGTCTTTATCGATCATCGTCGGCCTATCATGGCTTCACGAAATCTAAGAACCACTATTTGGATAAGCTGTTTTAGAAAGTAAGAAAGATTTATTGGAACTAGCAACCTTTTGCGCTCCTAACTTTTCACCATAAAACAGAAGATAAATCCTACGGATCTACTTATCCAATTTTCCAACGAGAAGTTGGGTCACAATGTCCACAAATCAATGTTCAACTTATGTCAATCATAGCCTAAGTCAAAATAACCTCACTCCCCGGAGGAAGTCAAAATAACTTCACTCCCGGAAGTCTTCTTATGGTCTACACCTTCCTCAATGGTGCGACTTTTTGGTGTCTAGCGAGCCTTATGCCTCAACAATGACTATCCAAATTACGCATAACTTTAGAAACGGTTTACGTCATAATGGAAAGTCAACCAAATTATAGAAATGGTTAATCCTCAAAGACTTTGTCTTAAAGCTGCATAACATTAATCCACTTTCTAAAAGCAGAGACTAGAGCCTTTGGCATTATCCTAGGCTCTTTATCATCTTCTTGAGCAATTATGAATGTTTCCTTCTCAATCACCCAGTGATGACGTGAAAAATCTTCACATTCGCTACCACGCAACTAAGAATGTAGAGTATTTTTCTCTAATGGAGTAATCCATTAGTAGGCATATCGCTCCCATTGTCCCTAGGATATTGGAAATTTCTTTCCATTCTCAACTAGGCTACATAAAAGCGCTATGCCTAGAATTCTCTATCTTATAGAGTTCCAAAAAACTCTATTTACGTCACCTTTACTAAGAAAAACTTTATGTGACTTAGTTACACTCCCACAAAGCTGCTTACCTATATGCATATGACCCGGAGGGTTTACATGACCGCATACAATAATGCGCCACACGACCCTATGTGTTCACAAGACAGCATACAATAATGCGCTATAGAACCCTAGGTCTTAACTTCACAATCTTATGAGAAGTAAAATAAAGATAAGCTGCTTAACGGTTACAGATCGCCCATAGATGGCTCTCCGCTAATCCATTACTCAAATGGAGTGTAAAATCTGATATGGAGGGCACTTAGTTAGGGATATAGGCAACAAACTAGTGCAATTCCTAATTGGGAAATATTTTGCGCCATTATCCACCTAACATTAACAATATTTAATTCCTTATCTCTACTACACCATTGTGTTGTTGAGTATTAGGAATAATCAATTTTCTAAGCATCCATTTCTCTTCACAGAGTTTTCTAAAATAACTCAAATAGATACTCGCCACCTTGGTCAAAACTAAAAGCACAAAAAACTGTTATCTAATTGATCTCAACCTCATATGTACAATGTCAAAAAAACATTTCAAAACTTTTGACTTATGGGAGATCAAATAGTCTTGACTCAGATGCGTATCGTAATCTATAAATGTGTCGAGATTGAGGCTTAGCTATCATACCCTTACACATATCTAGTCACAAAAAATCATAGTGGACTAAATGCGCCAAAACAAATGACCTTCTATGGCTTTCCTACTTACTTGTGCGCAACCATTGCGAACAAAGTTACACATTCACATGAGAACAAGATGTCATAAGCGAGTGGGCCCAAGAAGGCCTACTCAAACCATCGTGTCATTATCTCATAGATGTGATTAAGTATAATAAGCCACCGGTTCATGACCAATGTCATAAACTAATTCTAATCATCTTAATGTGTGAGTTCTCGAAGATAAGTTTAAAAAGTTTAGGCCTAACTAGGTAATGACTCAGGACTAAATCATATTCACTAGATCATAAAAGGATGTCATGGAGATATCAAGTGCGCCTAAGTCGCAAATTTAACTAGTAAGTGCTAATCCCCTGCACCTTCAAGTCAATTTTATTCTCCATACACTTTAACGCATCTAGTTGAAAAATGACGATACTCCTCCTGCCATATCTATTTCTCGCTTCATAGTTACTTGCAATTAATTCTACTATCCATAAGAAGGAGAGAATAAGCTATCAATCTTTGTGACTCTTGAAGTAACTTAGCGGAATTAGGCTAAAGAGTCTAATTCAACACAATGCTCTCTGGCGATGTGTCAAATTCTTAGAGTCATAACAACCTTGTCGGCCTTGACCTTTTCATTACTATGTCAACGCTTTTAGCGCTTAGTAGTAAACGTTATTCAAAAACGTTAGCCTAGCTAAGGAATCATACAAAGAAGCCCCTCATGTCTCACACCTAAGTGTGGAAACAGTAAGTGTCCAAACTTAGACAAGTTGGCAATGCTAACAGATTTTGCAGCCACTAAGCGCTAATCTTTTCACTTAGTGTTAATAGATTTTGCAGCTTCTAAGCGCTAATCTTTTCACTTAGTGTTAATAGATTTTTTGCATCTAAGCGCTAATCTTTTCACTTAGTGTTAATAGATTTTGCACTTTTAAGCGCTAATCTTTTCACTTAGTGTTAATTTCAACGCACTATAATAGTGCATGAAATTTTGCTCCATCCACTCCCAATAATTGGGTAGAAAGCAAAACACTGCTCATATTAGCTACTCGTCTTACACTTAATGACTAATTTATTTAAGCTCGCATTTCTTGGATGACGTGACTCTTGAATGTTACTTCATCCAATGATGTAACATCATTTACAAGTCAAAATACAAAGTCAATCCGCTGACTCAATAGTCAAGATCATATCTGATCTATTGAGGGCTTACTAATTTCATAACTCCAAAACTCGCCAATCAAAAAACTACGTAGTGTGCTACTAACCATAGCGCACACATCAAATTTTGTTGTGCCAAACAAGGCAATGGCGACTTTGAGTCATGTTTCCTTACTTTGGCTTAATTAAGATTTGACCTAAAGTCTCCAAGACTTTTGCTCATCTAAAGAATGGGATTACATTGTTCACATTTGAACATCTCTACTAAGTCTAGGTCAACCAAATTAACTTCCATAAGCGAAGTCAATTTAGAGAGAAATTCACATTGGGATTAATTTGATTAGCATAATATAATTTTGCCACAAAAATCTAAATTAAATAGTGACAATATTACACAAGTCGCAAGATCGAAAATCCGCTATGCTCGTAATCATCTCTTGCGCCACATGTGACAATTATCCAAAATTAAATTAATTTATGTGCAAAATATTGGTTTTCGGGAGTTAATTTACAAAGATTTCTCTCAACCGAATAACCTCCCACTGACTATGGCATATACAAAGCATGTTAAATTCCATACAATAGCATCTTAATGTAACTTTACAAATAACTCATGCTGTATTCATTTAATAATGGAATTCTAATAAATAAATAAATAAATAATCATGCTCCTCTAATTACAACATATTATTAATCCAAAAAAAATATGCTGTATTCAATATTCAGATTATGCCATAATTAAAGTGTACATCATTCTGAAATTTTCTGGAATTTTTCTGAAATATTCTGGAATTTTAAATAACTAATAAACACACATAAATTTAGAAATAAAAATCCAGAAACTGATAAACTGAGAAAATATTACCAGTTTTTAGTAAAACATTTCAGAAGTCCACAATAAAAATTTCAACCCCAGAAAATTATTTATGTAATACCAGAATCATTTTAAAGCATGAATTATTAACACAGAAAAAATATTTTTTATTTTCGTAAAATTTCTAAAATTTCACAGAATATATAAAATTTAATTCTGAGTCTAACGGTTCTAACCACGCTTAAAACAAAGCTATAACGAATAAATTATGGCCAATTAACTCAATTCAGAATTTAAAAACAAACAAACAGAGCCTTCTGACCAAAGCGGTGGGAAGCTTTCGGCTCGCTGACAAACGCGGCTCGGCGCCCTTGACGCGGCAGCGGCTCGGCGTGGGGCTCGCGCTGTGGCAGCGTGTGTGGCGCAGACGGCGCGGCGTGGATGGCGTGGAAGCGTGTAGCTCACGCGCCGCCTTCCACGGTGTTTTCTGCTCCGATTTTTGTACTGTCGGACCCCATTTTTCACAATAAAAACATTTATGGCATTAAAAATGACATTAATAATCATAAAAAAATGAAATATTTTGGATCTCTTTCTCTTTTATAAATATTCATGAGTATCGATGTGTACATATATATATATACACATGATAAAAGAAAGCACGAAAAAACCCATACATAGCTCTGATACCAATGTAAATGATCAAGCACTATAACGCAGCGGAATAAAAATTAATAAGGTCATACCTTTCTGATATAATCTGAACTCTGAAGGATCTCGTGGGTAAATCACGTGCTTCCTGAATCTCGTCAAACAACCCAGCAGTGGGGTGATATTACAATGGTGAATATCACCCACACAAATCACAGTGCAAATGGCTTATTGATCGTTGTTTATGGGAGAGAGTTAGTATATGGGAAAAAAATCAGATCATATGTTGTATATCTCTTAATCACCCATAACCCATATATCAGATATATAACATGTTATTGTTATCTATCCATATCAGTCAAGGAGATAATATCTGTATCCTGAGTGGTTATCCTAAATAGGTTTAAATTCAAATTCAAAACCCATTTGGATAAGGTTCAAATTCAAACGTTAAATGGTCATGCCACATGGGCGCCCATTTCTAACATTTTCCGAAGATATTCCTTGGTGAGTTTTTCTGAGATTTTTTTAAAGTTTCTCTATGCAAGGATAAGAGTCCATAATGCACAGAATTTGATCAAGAACAGACTTCTAGAGCTTGGAGAAGCTGTGATGTACAGTGAACCTAAGAAGAAGGTCATTTCAAGAGCAGAGGATGAGTGCATTGTGGCTCTGATTGATCACTGGTACATCACTTATGGTGAATCAAATTTGAAGGAGGAGGCAGATAAATACTTGGCTAGTATGAATCTCTTTAGTGAAGAGACTCAACATGGTTTTGAGCATACATTGAGCTGGCTAAATCAATGGGCATGTTCGCGCCATTTTGGGCTTGGGACTCATTCATTGGGACGAGGAGTTTCTTGTGGAGCCTTTGTCTGATTCGACCATTTACATGGCATATGATTCTATCTGTCACATGTAACAAAAAGGAGATATGTGCAGAACAAGAAATCCCAGACCTCATCTCTGTCAACTACTCTGGTTTCACTGGTGAAGTATCAGAGCCATACATATCTCCTTGTTTATTCCATCAATAAAGTTCTTTTTTTGCCGATCAAAAAAAAAAAAAAAAAAAACAAAGAAAGAAAGAAAGATGAAACAAGAGTTTGAATATTGGTATCCATTTGATCTTCGGGTTTCAGGTGTATATTTAATTTTTTATTTTGTCTGCGTGTTTGTTTGTTTTTTAAAATTGCTTTTTTCCCTTTCTTATTGATTGATGCTTGCTAACACCATTTACACCGTCAACCAAAAAAGAAAAACAACCCCCCAAATACACACTCCAGCTCTAGATAAGGTCAAAGTGTTTAAGGCACACACTGGTTATATTAGGTGTGTGGCTATTCATCCAAATATATTTTATCCAGAGGATTGGTTTTGAATAAGTGTTGGAGGTTGCCATTGATAATTCAGTTGTGTTGGAGGTTTCCTCGTAATGGATTTGCATTGTTGGTTGATGATGATGATGATGATGATGATGATGATGATATGAATGATGTTTCTTGTTATCCTTGTATTTTATACTCATAATAATGATTTTATTTTTTATACAATAGCAGTAGAAAAAAAAAATGTTAGGAACTTAATTATGGATGAATCCAAACTTAGAATAAATTTTAAGCTGTACTTCTTGTGACTCATTTTATATTTGTAGCATTAATCCTAAAATAATCATGTGGGATAAGAACGAAATTAAGAAAAATTCTAAAATAAGCATCCCTGATAGATATTGCAATATGAAATAGTGTTATTTATTTTTAAAGTAACCAAAATATAGAAAGTTCAAATAAGAGAAACTCTCCTTAAAAATCTCCACTTTGCTTAAGGCTTAAAATTGATTTACAATGGACACTTCCGCGTTTGACTATGCAACAATAAATAGGTTAATTCATACTCAAATATTAAATCAATAGTGGAGACAAAAAAACAAAAATAATCAAAAGTAATGAGACTTTACTCATATGGATAGGATATCCTGTCATTAATTAATGAGACTTTTTAGTGTTCGTGTGTTGGATCCACTGCACTAACCAACCACTGTCCGAATTAATCAAAGGAAAAGCATGAAAATTAATTAGATAGAAAAGATAGAGAGATTTTAACATAAGATCTTAAGGTTAATTAAAAAGGTTTTTATTAACATGTGTCTTAAAATTCTGTTTGATTAGAAAGAAATAAATTATGAAAAATGAAAATGAAAGAAAAGAAAATATATTTTCTTGTATGAATTTGATTAGGATGAAAAGTTTGTAAGAAAATAAGAATTCTAATTATAAGTAATTACTTTATAACAAATTTAAATTTTCTAATATTTTCTTTTTCTTTCTTTTCTTCTTCTTCTTCTTTTTTTTTTTTTTTTTTTTTTTTTTTTTTTTTTTGCAAGAAACTGAAACTTAGTCATCACGCTATAACTTCCACTACTTTCATAAAATAAAAAAAATTAAAAAAAAAAGAAAGAAATTACTTAGAAAATTTAAATTTGTTATAAAGTAATTACTTATAATTAGAATTCTTATTTTCTTACAAACTTTTCATCTTAATCAAATTTTTCTAAGTTCGTTTAGTATGAAAATAGTGGAAGTTATAAAAAAAATAATTTTTTTTTCACAACTCATAATAGCGTGGTAACTAATTAAGTTTCAATTTCTTGCAAAAAAAGTAAAAAAAAAAAAGAAAAAAAAAAAGAAAAAAATATTAGAAAATTTAAATTTGTTATAAAATAATTACTTATAATTAGAATTCTTATTTTCTTACAAACTTTTCATCTTAATCAAATTCATACAAGAAAATATATTTTCTTTTCATTTTCTTTTCTTTTTTTCACTTTATTTTCTTTCATTTTCATTATTCATAATTCATTTTTTTCTAATCAAACAAAGTTTTAAGACACATGTTAATAAAAACCTTTTTAATTGACAGTAAGATCTTATGTTAAAATCTCTCCATCTTTTCTATCTAATTAATTTTCATGCTTTTCCTTTGATTAATTCGGACGGTGGTTGGTTAGTGCAGTGGATCCAACACACGAACACTAAAAAGTCTCATTATTTAATGACGGGATATCCTATCCATATGAGTAAAGTAGCTGGTGGGGGTGATTCACATTTTTCATGCTTAGTTGAGATTCACATTTTTTTTTTCTGCAAAAATTAATTTTTAAAAATATATTTTTAATGTTACGTCGAAATAAACAACACTTAAATGTTAAATAAACTACCATATTACAATTAAATAACCAATGACTAATAATTTATTGACATGTGTATCTTTATATTTTAAATTTCAAAAATTAAGAAAAATGCATTAAGATTTTAAATCGTAATAATATAAATGTGAGTACACGCATTTGAAATATGGATTTTGATAGAGACCCTCTCCAATCACCACCCCTACCACCCTTATACACACGTGCCGGGTAGTGATTGGAGGAGAAGGAAAAAACAAAACAAAAAAAGAAAATCTGACCAATGAGAGAGAGGGGGAGAAAAGGGAATCCAGATCTTTTTCCTTGAAATATTGCCTGTTTCACTCTCAAAATTCGAAAGCCATTTATTTATTTATCCTTCAAACAGTGAACAATGATGCAGCCAGAGGCTTGGGTCAACACTGTTACTACGGAAAAAGCCTTTGTTCAATTGGAAGTTGCCAAATGAGAAAACTTACATCCACTGCTCCAACCTAAAGCCAAATTCTGACCAAGTTTCATCATTTGGATTGTCAATTTCTCCTCTCTTTTTTTCAAGAGTTTTATTTTAGCAATTATTTTGTGTGGAGTCCGAATACGTCCTACAACAATCCGCTAGGAACTCTTGACCCACTTTATAAGTGGTCTCATAATACACAAAATTCTAAGAGGTCTTTTCTAATGAAAGAAGAACAAAATTGTGCGAGTCTCATAATACAAAGCAGACAATATCTTATTGCGTGCTACAACAATGGGTGGTCCGCATAAACGGCACCGTCTGTGAGAAACCTAACTCTACCATGTGGCCCACTACTACAAGATAACCTGACAAATAACACGGAGGTTTTTGCGACGGGGTAACTGTTGTCGCAAAAGATGGTTTTTTTGCGACGCAGCATAGTTGTCGTCGCCAAAAAAGTCTTTTGCGATGGCGTGTATCTGTCGTCGAGAAAAATGGCCTTTTGCGACAGGGCTGACCTCCGTCGCTAATGATTGTAAAAGAAAAATGCAGGAACATTTGTGACGCACGATATACCATCGCAAATGGTATTATTTAGCGACGGTAAGAAGTTACTGTCGCAAATGGTGGACCATCTGTGACGGCAGAAGCCCATCGTAAAAAACTATGGGTAAAACGACGTCGTTTTCCTTTGTTATTATGTATCATTTGCGACGGTTGAAATATGCCGTCGCAAAAAAATAAATATTTGATATCCCGCTCATTTTCTACCCTGTTTGCGGGTCATGTGTCCCAAAGTCCCTAAGATCCCCAAAATCCTCAAATCAAAATCCATCTGAAACCAAAATCCCTAAAATCACCAAAGCAAAATCCCCAAAATCCCAACCTAATGTACTATTGCCCAATCCATTGATCCAACTATTAGAAACAAAATCCCGAAATCCCCAAAATCCTCAAATCAAAATCATTCAGCATTGCCAGAGTGAAGGAGGGTGAACGACGGCCTTCGCCGGAGTGACGAGCAGCATCGACTGTGAACGACGAGTGACGAGGCAAGACAGAGCATCAACATTTCAGAATTATTATCCGATTTGTCCTCTTCAACAACTCCGTTTATTACGCAATGCTCACTATAGTCTGTTGATCTCATACATTTCCATGTTTAGGACCAATTTGTTCCTCAAATTACACATCTCTTGACTACACATTTGAGAATTGGTTTCAATTCACATTGGGTTTTTGCTTACTAGCTCCGATATTGGCAAAAACCCTAGTGTTTTTAGGCGATTCATTGATGGGTTTTGCTGTGTTGACTCCACAACCTTGATTCCAGAGAGCTTTGGTTCAGTTCAAGGGGTGGTCTTATGGTCATGTTCTGAAAGTTTGGATGCTTCAATCTGACTCTGATACCATTTTTAAGGTTATTAATTCTCACCCTCTTTTTGATTTGTCTTGTTCTTAACTGGGTTCCTCCAGATTTTGATGTTTGACTAGTAAACTGTTATCATAATTTTGATTTTTATCTGAAAGTTTGGATTATTCAATTTCACTCTGAAGACCATTTTTGAGGTTATTAATGCTTAGCCTGTTTCTAATTAATCTTGTTCACAACTGGGTTCCTGCAGATTTTGATGTTTGGTTGGTAAACTGTTACCAAGTTTTTGATTTTTTCTGATTTGGAGGAATAGTGGCTTCTCTTTTGGACTCAAAAGCAGTAAATGTTGTAATTATAACTGCCATGAAACCTTTTTGATGTTTTATATGCTGTTGATTTATGGCTTCCAACAAGAAATCCCGAATCAAAGATGCGGCTTTTCGCCGTATGTTGTCTGTGGTTCTGATTACTTTGTTAGGGGTTGTTCTAATTCTTTTTCTCCTTCAGACGAATACGGTTTCACATATAGTGACCCGATATTCGAATGAAATTGATCAGAATATTGAACCGACTAACACCCACTCCCAATTTAGAAGAAAACTCATCCCCAAACAGAATGAATTGTCAATTTTGTTAGAAAAGAAAAATCAGTGGCCCTCAAGAAACTTGGATTTATTTCCCAAGCTAGCCAAGGATCATATAACAATTGTTCTATATGTTCACAATCGCCCCAATATCTCTGAGTAGTTGTTGATAGCCTTTCTCAAGTAGTTGGGATTGGTGAAACTCTATTGATAGTTAGTCATGAAGGGTATTTTGAAGAGATAAACAAGATTGTGGAAGGTATTTACAACTAAAAAATGAATAAAAGTAAAGGTATTTACAACTAAAGGTGTTTACAACTAAAAGATGACGGGTCTTTTATTTTGAAGAGATGAATAAAAGTAAACTCGCTGCCAAACCACAACCACAACAAAAGAAAAGAACTTATTAAAGCCATATCTATATAACAGCACATAAGTGGTACCAGTTCACAAATTTACAACTAGCTGGTTTAGCTGCCAAACATAGGTATTTTCTCTTGTTCTCTTGTTCTCTTCCCAAATTCCTAATTAAACAAAAAGATGTTTAATTACTGATAAAAACATATTTGCATTAGTTGAATCTCCAACCTGTGATCACATTTGCTTACATTTGTTAAGTTATTTATGACATATGATTTAGCTTGATAAAATCTTATTTACATACCATTTGTTGTTTCTAATGGATGTCTCAATTACTTCTTAGTTGAAAGATCAATGATAAAAAACAGTGGACTTATATTTAGAGATAATTTATGCTGAAAGTTGAGACAGAGAAAAAAAAACTCCAACATATCGATTATTTTTAGAATAATCATCTTCCCATATTGTGGCAGGTGCGACCTGTGGTAGAAACTGGATATGAAAACCTATTGCTTGTAAGGTTGCTGTTGGAGATAAGAGTTCCTTCTATTCACAAATCATCGGTGTGTACTCAGTCACTTGTAGCTTGTATTTTGTTAGTTGAATTGATTAGCACAGATTAAAACAAAAAAAAATGTAAATAAAAAATAAAGATCAATTTGGGATATTTATATTCACTTCTTTCAAATTGTTCTGGACCTGACTGTTGTGGTTTGATATGTAAGACTGCAGAGGGACTCACAGTTGAGGGAATATTGGAGAACTGGTCAAAGATAAAACCTGTTATTCTGGAAGCATGGGCTAAGAATAGGGATGCTTTAATAGAACTTTTTGGAAAGGTGAGGGATGAATGGATGGACAACGACTTAGTTACTTGGATTGGTGCAAATAGGTAACTTTCCTTAATTATTTGCATTGACATTGAGATGCTATCAAAATTTACACTAGTTCTAATAAATCCGTTTGAAACTTTTTTTTCTTGAATGTTAATTTCCGAAACTCTTGCAAACGAATGATTTTTGTAGATAAAATGAAAGCGATAATAGAACTAGCAAGTCTTGAAATATGTGTGTGTCACATGGTAATGAAGAAAGAAATGATGTGCACATTGCTTGCTTGTTGCTATGAAGTAACAAACAGTTGAATTAGCATACTTCAAAATTCATCTTTGAGTCAAGCAAGAGTGTTGAATGGAGAAGTATATTATAATGTGCTATATATATAAGAGCATATTAGCTCAAAATAAGTGAGGACTTACTTCAAAGATTCTGACAGACTAATGCACCCTTAACTTATTACTGTAACCTGTCCAACATTGGTTAGTTTCAAATTGATGAACATATTATAAACCAACTACGAACTATCTGAAGATAGCATTTGGCCCAATAGCGCAGGCCCTTGGTTGTTTCCTCACTAATCGGGATTCGAAGCCCACCAATCCCCTCTTCCCTTAGGATAATTAATATGTGATATTATGTCTTGTAATTATATTTTCACCCTTACATCTCATTATGACTCTTACATTTGTTGTAATTATATTTTTTTCTAGGGCATATTTGTTTTACATGTGAGATGTGTATCTCCCAGTAAGTTTGCCTAAAGCAAATTAATAGTGGAAAACACATATGCATGTGGAAAATGATTGGTATTTAAATATATTTATATATGTTGTTGAGAAGATTACAAAAGAAGTGAAGTGTGCATTTGAGGGAAGTACAGATAATGGATAAGAGTTGGATTGATTTGCCAAATAGGATGTCGAGGGAATACATTAATGGAATTGATCAATTCCTTGTGTTTGCCTACACCAATAGGGTTGAAAGTTCGATGATTAGTTGTCCGTGTGGAAAATGTGAGAATCGATACCATCTTGTACGAGAGAGTGTACGGGAGCATTTGATTTTGAATGATTTTTTAAAAAAGTACAAACATTGGATTAATCATAGGGAATCTTACGTATCTCTGCATGGTAATCGAGAGAATGAAACATTGGCTAATTTAGACATTGGGGATGATGTGGTTGGAATGATACAAGGGGCTATGGGAAATCCACATGCCGATACAAGTGTTGAGGGTAATGAACCACAAGGGCCTGATCCCCATGCATCTGAACCCTAGCTCGGTCCAAATGCAAAGACTGCAAAGTATTTCAAACTTCTTCAAGATGCACAAAGTGAATTGTATCCGGGTTGTCAGAAGTTCACATCTTTGTCATTCATCGTTCGACTTCTACATTTGAAGGTGCTTAATCAGTGAACAGACAAGTCTGTTGACATGTTGCTTGAGTTATTGAATGAGGCGTTCCCGTTGGGTGTGAAACTCCCGGACTCATATTATAAAGCTCAAAAGGTCACAACAGATTTGGGCTTCACGTATGAGACGTGGGATGCATGTCCCAACAGTTGCATGTTGTTTCGAAACGAGGACGCCAATCTTGATAAATGTGTCATATGCAACAATTCAAGATGGAAATCAAATAGTGATGGTGGTTCAAATGGTCCTCACAACGGTGGCAAACGAATAGCTGCAAAACAAATAAGGTATTTTCCTTTAAAGCCAAGGTTGCAGAGGTTGTTTATGTCATCCAAGACGGCTAAGTTAATGAGATGGCGTGCAGAGGAATGAACTAATGACGGTGTCTTTAGGCATTCTGCAGACTCCCTTGCATGGAAAGATTTTGATCGTCGGAATATTGACTTTAGTAATTATTGCCGAAGTGTAAGGTTTGGCTTAGCATCTAATGGTTTTAACCCATTCAGGATGATGAACATAGTTCATAGCACTTGGCCTGTTGTACTCATTCCACACAACTTGCCACCATGGATGTGCATGAAACAACCATTTCTAATTTTATCTGTGCTTATTGACAGCTCGAAAGGACCTGGTGACAAGATTGATGTGTATATGCAACCGTTGATTGAGGAGTTGAAAGAACTATGGAATGACGGTGTCTCCACATTTGATGCATCAACAAATAAAATGTTTCAAATCCATGCAGCTTTACTGTGGACAATTAGTGATTTTCCTGCATATGCAAACTTGTCAGGATGGAGCACTAAAGGCGAATATGAATGTCCTTGTTGCAATAGGGAAACTACATCATGTTGGTTGAAGCACAGTAAGAAACAATCATACTTGGGTCATCGCAGATTTTTACCTAGTGGCCATAAATTCCGAAAGGATAAAGTATCATTTGATGGTAGTCGGGAAGTCAAATTCAAACCAAAATTGTTGTCTGGAACTGAGATGCTGCTATAATTAGAATCTGAGGGTATTTTAACCCAATACAAGAGGGATGACCTTAAGGAGAGGCATAGGAGACAAGTAAAGAAGGAGAAAGCTGGACATCGCACCCATAGCTGGAAGAAAAAGAGTATCTTCTATGAACTGCCATATTGGGAGCACAATCTAATAAGACACAACCTCGATGTGATGCATATAGAGAAGAATGTTTGTGACCATGTGTTGTGGACAATATTAGGGGTTACAGGAAAATCAAATGATGGTGTTAATGCTCGGCGTGATTTATAAGAAATGAATATTAGAAAACCCCTACATTTGCAGTTAAGAGGGTCAAATAAAGCTTATTTACCACCGGCACAATTCACAATGACCAAGGATGAGAAAGATTTGTTCTTGAAAGTATTGAAGGAAGTTAGAGTTCCCGACGGGTATTCATCCAATATATCGCGTCGCGTGCACTTACATAATAGAAGTATTGGGGGTCTTAAGAGTCATGATAGTCATATTCTGATGCAACAACTAATTCCATTGGCCATTCGAAGATCGTTACCGAAGAATGTAATTGAACCTTTGATTGAATTGAGCAATTTCTTTAGACAATTGTGCTCCAAAGTGAATCGTGTGACGGATTTGCAATATATTCAAGATCGTATCGCCGTAACACTTTGTTATCTAGAGAAAATATTTCCTCATTCTTTTTTTGATATAATGGAGCACTTGCCTATACATCTAGCTGACGAAGCATTATTGGGTGGAGCGATTCAGTTTCGATGGATGTATCCAATTGAGAGGTATTTTCTTACTTTGAAGCAATATGTTCGTAATAGAGCTTATCCAGAAGGTTCAATTGCTAAAGGATGTCTTATGGAAGAATGCATGAATTTTTGTGCACAATATCTCAATGGTGTGGAAACCAAATCTAATCGACCCGTAAAGAACTACAATGGTGATGATAATCTGGGTCATGCTGTTGGTGAAATCACAAGCTTTTATCTTGATAATACTTCTTGGGTACAAACTCATCGGTATGTCTTATTCAATACATCCGCGGTTCAACCATTCATAAAGTAAGTTATGTCACTCACTCAATATTTTATTATGTTTCATTGAATTTTGAACCAAATTTTGTTTTTTGATAAAATTTCAATCTACACAGCAAACACCTTGAAGAACTTAAGGCCAAAGTGCCTCGTGTTGATGATCATCAGCTTTGGCGTGAACATTTTGAAACTTTTCACATTTGGTTGAAGGAACATGTATGTATTTAAATCTACAGATTCTATTTACCTAAGTCGAACTACATTTTAAATTTTACAAATTTTATTTATTAAAATAGGTTCAAACTTTGCGAAGGACTAGTGAGGTCACATTTTCTGAAAAGATTATTGTATTGGCAAATGGTCCTCATAACCTGGTAAGGAGGTTCAACGGGTATATGATGAATGGGTTTTGGTATCAAGTAAAGGCCATGGATGACCATCGAGCCACACAAAATTGTGGTATAGCTTTGAAGACAGATACCATAAGTTATGCTAGTCAGAAAGACAAGAATCCTCGTGTGGGGTCTGTGTACTATTATGGACAATTGACAAATATTGTTGAGATTTGATATTCCAATGAGAAGAAGCATGTGTTGTTTAAGTGTGATTGGATTGACAACATTCACGGGAAGATACAAGATGTCTTCAATTTCACGTTGGTCAACTTCAATCATTTGTTGTACTGAGATGATCAAATTACCAATGAACCTTTCATCTTGGCATCCCAAGCAAAGCAAGTTTGGTATGTTACAGACCCGTTAGAACCAGACTGGCAAGTAGTGGTGAAGATGTCTCAAAGAGGTTTATTTGATATGAATTCGACTAATCTAGAAATCGAGCCATATATGAGCCAACAATTAGAAGAAAACATAATGCTCCGTGATGAAGAAGTTGGTTGGGTGAGGGAAGCCGCAGAAGGAGAAACACTTAATGTGGAAATAGACTGATACTTAATAAACATCAGTAATTGAATTCAGGCCAAGGTTGTAGTTAATGTTCAGTTTCTTAATTTACTTTGTCTTTGTAATTGTATTAGTTCAATTAATGTCATATTATAGTTGATTCAAAACCATTCTGTACGTTTCTAATGTCAATTAATGTCACGGCACTTGCAGATTATTATGGCAAGGAAGAGGAAGCCTAATCATCCCCTACGCATGATGTCTGATATGGTACGTAAGAAGACATCAACGGCACCACCATCAGATGAGGCATCACATCGACCACCATCAGAAGGGCCATTATTATTTAAACTTTGAAGGTAAAAGTATATTTTTGTCCAAAAATTTAAATTCCAAAATTGTGTTATTATTATTTAAACTTTGAAATTCTGTTTTATAAGACAATTTGAATATATGTCCAGAGGAGTACAAACCAATCTGCATGAAAAACTATAACAGCATTTGGAAGGATCACAAGAATAAGATTAAGTCTAAGTATTTCAAGCCTAGAAGTTCTGATCCTAGTTTGAAGGATGATGTTCTTTTGCACATTGTGCCAAGCCAGTGGAAAGAACTTGTGGAGTATTGGTGTACTTCCAATGCTGAGGTATACAAATAAGTTATATGTATGATATGTAAACATACAAATCATATTTATATACTTACATTTGTTGAACCTGTTATAGAAAATTGCAACTAGGGCACACTACTTTCGCTCAAATACGGCATGAGATTTATATTTTATTGTTTTATTTTTGTATATAAATAAACATTGTATATTTGCAAATTATTTGGATTCTAATTTTCATATTTCTAAAAAAATGAAGATGACCAATAAGGGGGAGTCTACTAATAAGATAAAAGTTTGGCTTATGACACGTAGAGCAGATGACTCAGAGGTTATCCAGACCTTGGTAGTTTTCAAACACATTTGATTGTATTTGAAGTTTATTTTTTATTTTTTGTGTGTCAACCATCTTAATTTGGCATATACTTGTATGTCTTATTCAATACAAGATGAATTTAATGGCCAACTCTCTATGCTACCTGAGGATTGTCGGACTTTAGAGGCTAGGAATGCCATTTTCCATGAGTTGATAGGTCATGACGGACATGGATATTGTCGCACATACGGGAGAACTGTGCCTCGGAGAGCAGTGTAGAAAGATCGTGCTGGGCCATCACAGTCAACACTCCAGCCATCGACTATTGTTCAGATCACCCAGCAGGTTTGTGCACAGCTAAAGGATGAGTTAAGGGAGGAGCTGAGGGAGGAGATGTGAGCAGAGTTCTCTACACATTTACAGCAGCTGAGAGCTGAGATGATGGCCTTTGTGTCACAGGGGGCAAGTGTGGATCCCAACAGACAAGTTCGATATAAATTAAATTGTTTGATAGTTAAATTTTTACACAACATTATGTATAAAATTCGAATATGATTAATATATTATGCATTGACTATCATAGGCTCCTGATGCATCGAGTGGCCACCGAGCATTTAGGGAATCTGCAGAAGACGAGAATCCATATACACCAGCACCAGAAGATCAGGTATAAAATATATCTTTACATTCTAAGCTAAAATGTATCTTTGCATTCTTTGCATTCTAAGCTAAAAGACTTGTGGGAGAAGACGGGACTCAAATCGGGTTCCTGGATTAGGAGTTAGAGACGGATTTCACTCTAGGCAAACTAGTTCTTTAAAAAACTTCAATTCGAGGTGTTAATGCCCCAAAATCACCAAAAGGGATCAGTTTAGCATGAAACTTGACACACACGACAGCCTAGGCACGAGAGACTTGTGGGAGAAGACGGGACTCGAATCGGGTTCCCGGTTTGGGAGTTAGAGCCGTATTTCGGTCTAGGCAAACTAGTTCCTTAAGAAATTTGAATTCGAGGTGTTGACGCCCAAAATCACCAAACGGGGTTGGATTGGCACGAAACTTGGCACACACGACCGCCTAGGCATGAGAGACTTGTGGGAGAACACGGGAGTCGAATTGGGTTCCCGATTTAGAAGTTAGAGTCGTATTTCGGTCTAGGCAAACAAGTTCCTTAAGAAATTTGAATTCGAGATGTTGACGCTCCAAAATCACCAAACGGGGTCGGATTGGCACGAAACATAGCACACACGACCGCCTAGGCATGAGAGACTTATGGGAGAAGACGGGACTCCATTTAGGTTCCCGGTTTGGGAGTTAGAGCCGTATTTCGGTCTACTCAAACTAGTTCCTTAAGAAACTTGAATTCGAGGTGTTGACGCCCCAAAATCACCAAACGGGGTCGGACTGGCACGAAACTTGGCACACACTACCGCCTAGGCACGAGAGACTTGTGGGAGAAGACAGGACTCCAATCGAGTTCCCGGTTTGGGAGTTGGAGTCGGATATCACTCTAGGCAAACTAATTCTTTAAGAAACTTGAATTCGAGGTGTTGAGGCCCCAAAATCACCAAAAGGGATTGGTTTAGCACAAAACTTGGCACACATGACCGCCTAGGCACGAGAGACTTGTGGGAGAAGACGAGACTTCAATCGGGTTCTCGGTTTGGGAGTTAGAGTTGGATATCACTCTAGGAAAATAAGTTCCTTAAGAAACTTGAATTCAAGGTGTTGACGCCCCAAAATCACCAAACGGGGTCGGATTGGCACAAAACTTGGCACACACGACCGCCTAGGCACGAGAGACTTGTGGAAGAAGACGGGACTCCAATCGGGTTCTCGATTTGGGAGTTAGAGCCGTATTTTGGTCTAGGCAAACTAGTTCCTTAAGAAACTTGAATTCGAGGTATTGACGCCCCAAAATCCTCAAACGGGTTCGAATTGGCACGAAAGTTGGCACACACAACTACCTAGGCATGAGAGACTAGTGGGAGAAGACGGAGCTCGAATCGGGTTCTCGGTTTGGGAGTTAGAGTCAGATATCACTCTAGGCAAACAAGTTCCTTAAGAAACTTGAATTTGAGGTGTTGACGCCCCAAAATCACCAAACGGGGTCGGATTGGCACGTAACTTGGCACACACGACCACCTAGGCACGAGAGACTTGTGGGAGAAGACGGGACTCCAATCGGGTTCCCGATTTGGGAGTTAAAGTTGGATATCACTCTATGCAAACAAGTTCCTTAAGAAACTTGAATTCGAGGTGTTGACGCCCCAAAATCACCAAAAGGGGTCGGTTTAACACGAAACTTGGCACACATGACCGCCTAGGCACGAGAGACTTGTGGGAGAAGACGGGACTCCAATCGGGTTCCCGGTTTGGGAGTTAGAGTCGGATATCACTCTAGGCAAACAAGTTCCTTAAGAAACTTGAATTCGAGGTGTTGACGCCCCAAAATTACCAAACGGAGTTGGATTGGCACGAAACTTGGCACATACGACCGCCTAGGCACGAGAGACTTGTGGCAGAAGATGGAACTCGAATCGGGTTCCTGATTTAGGAGTTAGAGCCGTATTTCGGTCTAGGCAAACAAGGTCCTTAAGAAACTTGAATTCGAGGTGTTGACGCCCCAAAATTACCAAAAGGGGTCGGTTTTGCACGAAACTTGGCACACATGACCGCCTAGGTACGAGAGACTTGTGGGAGAAGACGGCGCTCGAATCGGGTTCCCGGTTTGGGAGTTAGAGCTGTATTTCGGTCTAGGCAAACTAGTTCCTTAAGAAACTTGAATTCGAGGTGTTGACGCCCCAAAATCACCAAAAGGGGTTGGTTTAGCACGAAACTTGGCACACACGACCGCCTAGGCACGAGAGACTTGTGGGAGAAGACGGGACTCCAATCAGGTTCCCGGTTTGGGAGTTAGAGTCGGATATCACTCTAGGCAAATAAGTTCCTTAAGAAACTTCAATTCAAGGTGTTGACGCCCCAAAATCACCAAACGGGGTCGGATTGGCACAAAACTTGGCACACACGACCACCTAGGCACGAGAGATTTGTGGAAGAAGATGGGACTCCAATCGGGTTCCCGATTTGGGAGTTAGAGCCGTATTTCGGTCTAGGCAAACTAGTTTCTTAAGAAACTTGAATTCAAGGTGTTGACGCCCCAAAATCACCAAACGGGTTCGGATTGGCACGAAAGTTAGCACACACGACTGCCTAGGCACGAGAGACTAGCGGGAGAAGACAGGGCTCGAATCGGGTTCTCGGTTTGGGAGTTAGAGTCAGATATCACTCTAGGCAAACAAGTTCCTTAAGAAACTTAAATTTGAGATGTTGACGCCCCAAAATCACCAAACGGGGTCGGATTGGCACGAAACTTGGCACACACGACCACCTTGGCACGAGAGACTTGTGGGAGAAGACGGAACTCCAATCGGGTTCCCGGTTTGGGAGTTAGAGTTGGATATCACTCTAGGCAAACAAGTTCCTTAAGAAACTTGAATTTGAGGTGTTAACGCCCCAAAATCACCAAAATGGTGTCGGTTTAACACGAAACTTGGCACACACGACCGCCTAGGCACGAGAGACTTGTAGGAGAAGACGGGACTCCAATCGGGTTCCCGGTTTGGGAGTTAGAGTCAGATATCACTCTAGGCAAACAAGTTCCTTAAGAAACTTGAATTCGAGGTGTTGACGTCCCAAAATTACCAAACGGAGTTGGATTGGCACGAAACTTGGCACACGCGACCGTCTAGGCACGAGAGACTTATGGGAGAAGATGGGACTCGAATTGGGTTCCTGATTTAGGAGTTAGAGCCGTATTTCGGTCTAGGCAAACAAGGTCCTTAAGAAACTTGAATTCGAGGTGTTAATGCCCCAAAATTACCAAAAGGGGTCGGTTTTGCACGAAACTTGGCACATACGACCACCTAGGCACGAGAGAGTTGTGGGAGAAGACGGCGCTCGAATCGGGTTCCCGATTTGGGAGTTAGAGCTGTATTTCGGTCTAGGCAAACTAGTTCCTTAAGAAACTTGAATTCGAGGTGTTGACACTCCAAAATCACCAAACGACGTCGGTTTAGCACGAAACTTGGCACACACAACCGCCTAAGCACGAGAGACTTATGGAAGAAGACGGGGCTCGAATCAGATTCCCAGTTTGGGAGTTAGGGTCGGATTTCTGTCTATCCAAAATTATTTACTTAACTATCTTTGTAATTATATAGTAGTTAATTTTTTATGTTTTTTTGTAATTAAAATATTAACACATAATTATATTGTCATTAATTATTTTTATTTTTTATTTTCAGATATTTTCTGAGTAGCAGTTTGCTTCTTGTGGAATACAGGCGTGTGAAGATTGCGACAAACTTTTGTTTTTGTAACCCACAGAAGAATCATGACAAAAACTTTTATTTTTAATTTACGTTATTTAGATTTGTGAATAACATTATGTATGTATTATGCAACATTATGTGGTTAGATAATTTTGCTGATGTGTTGTTATGAATGGAAGAATACTTTAATTATGGATGAATTTTTATTTATATACAGGAATTTTTATATTATTTTGTAATTATCGGTTTTTTTTAGTTATTTTCATTTAATACAGGTAATTTTCATATTGTTAATAATTTTATTGCAGTTTTATTTTATTTTAATTTTTTTTTTTAGACGGCACCACACTGTCTCAGAAAAAATTAGAACCAGGTTTTTTGTGGCGGTAGTATAGCCGTCGCAAAAGATATTGGCATTATTAATTAGTTGAAACAAAAGGCCTTTAGTGACGGTATTCGGCACCGTCGCAAATAATATTTTTAGAGGCGGCATGTTTGCTATCTCAAATAACAATTTAGCAACGGTATTTTTGCCGTCGCAAATTACCATTTTAGCGACGGCATGTTTGCGGTCTCAAATAAACATTTTAGCGACGGTATTTTTGACGTCGCAAATAACCATTTTTATGCATTTACACCACGCTGCCGTCTCAAAAACTTCAGATTTCTATGCATTAATGCCGACAGTATTTTGCCGTCGCAAAAAGGCATTTTTGCTGTCGCCTATATTTTGCGACGACATTACACCGTCGCTAAATGCCTTTAGCAACCCCCTTTGTTGTGAACCCCTCTTGTCGTTGCTAAAAGCCAGTTGCCGTCGCAAAAAAGCTTTTGAGACGGCGTTTTGGGTATTTGCGACGGCATTTTGCCATCCCAAAAAAGCAAATTTTTTGTAGTATACTCACTTGAGGGGCTATTGTGGGGGGTTTGAATACGTCCCACATCAGTCCACGCCGTCTGTGAGAAACCTAACTCCACAATGTGGACCGATACGCTTGGGGGGCTAATGTGAAGGGTCCGAATACGTCTCATACCAGTTCGCTAGGAACTCTTGTCCCACTTTATAAGTGTGTGCATGCTAAGGCAATGGGGTGACCCATACATTTTGTATGAATTTTTTGCTCATTCTTTTTCTCATTTTTTGTGTCTCTTGTTTTGGCCATTTTCTTTTACTTTTGATTATTTTTGTTTTTTTGTTTCCACTATTGATTTAATAGTTGAGTATGAATTAACCTATTTTATTGTTGCATAGTCAAACGAGGAAGTGTCCATTGTAAATCAGTTTTAAAGCCTTAAGCAAAATGGAGATTTTTAAAGAGAGTTTCTCTTATTTGAACTTTCTATATTTTGGTTACTTTTAAAATAAATAACACTATTTCAGACTGCAATATCTATCGGGGATGCTTATTTTACAATTTTTCTTAATTGCATTCTTATCCCACATGATTATTTTATGATTAATGCTACAAATACAAAATGAGTCACAAGAAGTACAGGGTAAAATTTATTCTAAGTTTGGATTCATCCATAATTAAGTTCCTAACATTTTTATTTTTTTCTACTGCTATTGTATAAAAAATAAAATCAATATTATGAGTATAAAATACAAGGATAATGAGAAACATCATTTATATCATCATCATCATCATCATCATCAACCAACAATGCAAATCCGTTAAGAGGAAACCTCCAACACAACTGAATTATCAATGGCAACCTCCAACACCTACTCAAAACCAATCCTCTTGATAAAATATATTTGGATGACAAAGCTGTGCTCAAAGACGATAAAACAGCCCCTGCTATTAATAACAACAATAATATTAGGGATTTTTATTGATAAATTCCATTTAGAAGTGTTTTAACCTAAGAAGTCCATGAAGGAATTTTTTAACCTATTTAGTCCTATGTATGTATAGTTTTATTCCATGAAGTTTTTTTTTCTTGATTTACACTATTTTCTTAGACACTTATGCCCTTATATTTAATTTTGATACCCTTATAAATATTTTTTGAACGGTTAGCAATTTTATGATGTGAACATTCATATTTTAAAATTCATACAGGTAAGAATGTAAAATTAGCCGTGGTAAACCCGCCTGGAGTGAGGCGGCCCTACCAACTCATGACAATATGAATATTCGCATTGACATGTTAACATTCACATTAATAGGAGTATAAAATTGACCCGCATCCCGTGGCGATGCGAAACCCGTCCGCGGCCCATGGGCGGCCCGGGCCCGTTGATAATGTGAATATTCACATTGACATATTAACATTTACATTGATAATAGTATAAAATTGGCCCGCGGCCCATGGTGGGCCCGGTCCGGCCCGTTGACAATGTGAATATTCACATTGATATGTTAACATTCACATTGATAGGAGTATAAAATTAACTCGCTACGTGGTCGCCGAAACCGCCACGCCCGGCGAACCTGCCCATTGTTGACAATATGAATATTCACATTGACATGTTAACATTCACATTGATAAGAGTATAAAATTGGCCCGACCTGGCCCATTGACAATGTGAATATTCACATTGACATGTTAAAATGCACATTGATAGTAATGTAGAATTTGGCCCGACGGTGAATTGCGCCGCTCCCACGGCTCGGGGCAGGCTCGTTTGGGTCCGGACCCGAGCATGTCCGAGACCCTAGGTTAGGGCCTAGGTCATCACTTTGAAGCCCGGCCCGGCCCATCGGCCCGCTTAAGGCCCATTCAAGGCTCGGTCCGAGGCCCAGCCCGCCTGAGGCGTAATGTATTTTTTTTGTGGAAAATAATAAAATTTTGGTAGAAAAAATTAAAAATAATAAAAAAAAAATGGCCAGGCCCGCCCAAGCCCGACCTAACCTTGAGGCTAGGCCCAAGCCCGCCGGCCTGACCCAAGGCTCGATCCATCGGCCCGTCCAAAGCCCAAATACCCTTGTGCCAGGGCTAGGGCCTAGGCCTAATTTTTTGGCCAGTGGGCCGGCCCGACCCGGCCCGGGAAAGGCTCGTTTGAGCCCAGGCTCGAGCCTAGTCCGAGACCCTAGGCTAGGGCCTGGGCCATCACTTTGAAGCCCGGCCGGGCCCATCGGCCCGGTTAAGGCCCATTCAAGACTCAGTCCGAGGCCCGGCCCGCGCCGAGGCCTAGTGTCTTTTTTTGTTGAAAATAATAAAATTTTGGTAGAAAAAATTAAAAAGAATTAAAAAAAATGGCCAGGCCCGTCCACGGGCCCTGAGCGGATTTCGGGCAGCCACGAGGCACGGGCTAATTTTACACTTCTATCAATGTGAATGTTAACATGTTAATGTGAATATTCACATTGTTAACGAGCCGGGCCGGGCCCGTCCTGGGCCGCTGGCCAATTTTATACTCTTATCAATGTGAATGTTAACATGTCAATGTGAATATTCACATTGTCAACAGGCCAGGCCGGGCTCGCCGTGGCCAGGTTTCAGGCAGTCACAAGGCGCGAGCTAATTTTACACTCCTATCAATGTGAATGTTAACATGTCAATGTGAATATTCACATTGTCAACGGGCCGGGCCAGGCCGCGGGCGGGCTTTTGGCAGCCCATGAGGCGTGGGCCAATTTTATACTCTTATCAATGTGAATGTTAACATGTCAATGTGAATATTCACATTGTCAACGGGCCGAACCAGGCCCGCCCCAGGCCGCCCATGGGCCGCGAGTGGGTTTCGCGCCGCCACGCGACGCATGCAAATTTTACACTCCTATTAATGTGAATGTTAATATGTCAATGTGAATATTTACATTGTCAATAGGTCGGGCCCGCCCCACTCGAATTTTTCTGGGCACCCACGAGGATTCACATGAGCCAGGCCCCCACACATTGACGATATGAACATTTACATTGACGGTGTAAACATTCACATTAAGGGTATTTTGGTAATTATATCACCCATAGGACTTATTGAAATATAAGAAAATAATGTGAACTAAATGGAACATAAGTAGATGAAAAGGGTATTTTGGTCTTTTTATCTCAAATAGGACCTATTGAAATAGTCAAAAAGAATATGGGTTGAATAGAATAAAGCTCTTAAAAAGTAGATTTGTCAAAAAAAAAGCTCCCATAATATTATGATAATCACATTTATGTAATGAAAATTATTTATTATCTTATAATGTTACTATTGGATGACAAAGATGTGCTCATTTTTTGCATGAATCTCAATTGATTTCATTTTTCAACCAACAAAATTGCAAGATTCAATTCAGTACTAAATTTTTTCTGACCGAACTAAAAAAAAATTACACTCCATGACACATCACATAATAATTAAATATAATAAAAAGTGTAGTCAATCATGCCTTTGCCTTTCACGATTGGTTTCTTTTCCTTAATTCTACATATATAATAATATCATAAATTAACCTCAAACTACACCTACCTGTTATTTTTTCTAGAAAGATGCTCTCTCGCTCTCTCTCTTCTTCACAGTCTCTCTTTCTCACTCTGGATATATTATCGAATCTTTTATCAAAACAAGATTTTAATTGTTTCTATTACTTTTTTTAATAATTATTTCCAAATAAAGAAACAATCATAAAAGTTCACATGAGCGGTAATAGAAAATGGAAGCAAAAAAAGATGATGAGTAACATTTTTCATATTATATAGCATACAAGCAGCATAGGATATAAAAAAAAAAAAAAGTATGGAGTGAGCAATTTGGAAGCTAGCTTCCATGTAGACTATTATATATAGTGGCTGGCTAGATAAGTAGTTCTTACATATTGTCATTGTTATCAATCTTTTGGCAACACAATACAAATTAGAATGGGAAAAGTTATGGATTATGAAATTTTTTTCATGAATATAATCATGAAAAATTTATGATCCTTAGATTACCTTGATTAGTGTGTGGTACTGTATTCTAAGTGCAATCCAAGGGTCACAAAGCTTTCATGATTATTTTCATGAAAGGTTTTTCATGACACCTAGCATTACTGAATTAGAATATAGTGTTTGGGTATAATGGGTGGATTAGAGTTAGGTGATTACAAGCCTATAATGGGTGTGCTTGCAATGCAGTTAACTTATGCAGGAGTTGCTATATCAACTAGAGCTGCTCTGCTGCAAGGAATGAGCCCTACAGTCTTTGTGTTCTAGGCAAGCCTTGGCTACTTTGGTCATTGCTCCTATAGCTTATTTCACCAAGTGGGTTTTCATTACATTTCTTTTTTCTTTTTCCTTTCCTTTTTTATCAGCAAAATGAAATTTATTGATGCCAAATAATTGAGTATAAAGAAAATACATTGATATTACATTAATAAAAAGTCCAAGGAAAAGTATTATATTGCACGGGAGTATATCTCAATTAAGTTGGAACATAACTCAATGCAAATCATGAACATCCCAAGGCCCCCAAACAAGTATATACATTAACCCCAAATGGCAGAGGATTCTGTCCAGTTTAGATTGGAGCGTGCTGCTAGTCCTCTGTGGGCCCACCACGGAGATCACATCGATGATCCGAACCCTTCAATATGTAGGGTTCATCGAGCACTTCATCTTTGCAAAAAATCGCGTTGATCAGATATCAATTGCCACTTGATCAATTGAGAGAGGAGCCTTTCCCTAAACAAATATACATAATCACCTCCCTCTCTCTCTCTCTCTTTCTCATTTTCGTTTTTGTTGCAGGCGAGATAGGGCATGTTTGGGATTGAGAAGCTTTGGTTTGATATTTTTAGCATCTTTAGTCGGGTAAATTCTTTTACGAAGCCATGCATGTGCTGTTAATAATATTAATAATCTTTACAAATAAGATTGACTAACCATTTCATATTTTTTTTTCTTTTTATCTTATTTTCACAGAGTAACAATCAACCAAAACATCTATTTCGAGGGCATATACCTAGCCTCATCATCGATGGTAAGCGCAATGTTTAATCTAGTCCCTGCAATAACTTTTATCGTTGCATCCATCATTGGGTAATTGCAAATAAACAATCCAATATCTTTAATTAAGAGATTAAAACACATGTTTATTTAGTTTCCATACAGGTTGAGTTCATAGCCAAAATCCTTATGGAGGCCAACATTTTTCATCATTATGTAAAAATAACATAGGAAAAAACTACTCTTACAAAATTTCTAAACAAAATTCTCCATGAAAAATAACTTCTTTGTAATTAAATATCATTTAACGTTTTTAAGAAAATATATATATATATAGGCAGAGCAACATGACTAGCAAAATCTCTTCAAAAGCGGCCCATATCATTTGAAATTGTGGAGTTCTTAATTCTTACTGTAATCATTCAATAGATTTGTTTTGATTTCGTGTGATGCAGCCTCGAATGTCTAAAATTTCCATTTGGTGTCACAAAATTGTTGTTTAAATCCATGGAACCTTTGTGTAGTCTTCTTCTCCTGAATTTAACTAGAATTTGTTAGAATTTACATCGAATATCTACAAAACTATCAGCACTTCAAATAGATCGCACAATCTGTGATTTATTTCTATGCAACTATCCTTTTCGGCTAATTATACCCGAACATAAAAGACATTTCTGAATTGTATGAGGTGAGATCAGTTTGGAGAAATTAAAATATCCGAAGCATGAGAAGTGTTGCCAAGATCATAAGGACTGTGTTTTGTGTCGTGGGAGCTATTTCCATGGCATTGCTCAGAGGCCCAAAGCTACTGAACTCAGAATTCCTGCTTCCAGCAAAGTCGCTCTTCAGCTCAGGAGGTGAGAATTGGTTGCTGGGCTCCCTCTTGCTCTTCGGAAGTAGTTGTTGTTGGTCATTTTGGATCATTTTTCAGGTATTCGCCTCTCAAAATTCACTTATGTTATATCGCCAATTGTCTTAAAATTTTGACGTGTTAGAAAATAAACCAAACAATGTATATAAAGCTAATAATACCTTTTATTGTGAAACTCAAATCTCTCACTCATGGAGAGTGGAGAGAGAAACATACCAACACGAACACATTTTCAAAAGGGCACAGTAACAGAGTGATAATGGGCGAGACAAGAGTTAACCTGCAACATTACCAATTGTCACAAACGCTTATGGATTAAGGAAACGGGCCTAAACTATCAAGCTAAAAATTTCGATTCCATTGTATATATTCTTCTTTTAC
The DNA here is from genome assembly GCA_025200525.1 of Camellia lanceoleosa. NCBI lineage: Eukaryota > Viridiplantae > Streptophyta > Magnoliopsida > Ericales > Theaceae > Camellia > Camellia lanceoleosa. The sequence continues at coordinate 983,343 of CM045770.1, forward strand.
AATAAAATCACACTCCCTAAATTTAAAAAATAAAAATAAAAATAAAAAATGATTCAATTCCATGAAGTTAGTTTAAATGCTATTGTTAGTTATTGGACGTGATTTTTAACAGGTCCCGGTGTCATCAAGCCATCCTGACCACCTATCATTATCCGCTTGGATGTGTTTTATGGCATCTTTACAATCAGCGACAATTGCACTCTTCTTTGCGCAAGACCTCAAAGCTTGGACTCTACATTCATATCTGGAACTTGCTTGCTGTTTTTATGCAGTATGTGTGTTTGGTTTTGTATGAAATTAAAGCTTCAGACATGAAATATCAAATATATATAACTTCAAAACAAACAAATAAATAAAATCAAACATGAATTTTTTTTTTTTTTTTTTTTTTTTTTATTAAATATGAAGATCACTGAGTTTGATTCTTTAAATGGAATTATTAACCAATAGGGAATAATAGGATCAGCAATAAACTTCTTTGTTCAAGCATGGTGCATTTCACGTAGAGGTCCGCTCTTCTGTGCTATGTTCAGCCCTCTAGCCACCGTTATAGTAACCATCTTTGCTTCAATATTTCTACATGAAGAGATCTATACTAGCAGGTATGATTATTACTTTTAGTATTGAATTAGATTTGTCTTTGAGCATTTTCTCGGAACAAATTCAGATCTAAAATTGGTTTTGGTTTCACTTCAGCCTCATAGGTGCTGTTTGTGCGATTGTTGGATTATATGTTGTGCTATGGGGAAAAGCCAAAGACCTTGAAGAACCACCAAAGCCGCAAAATGATCAGGCAACAAATGTACAGATCTTGGTGGAAGATGAATCTTCCAAGAAGATGACTTACAATAATGATTTGGAGGAACCCTTTCTGTCATGAGAAATCAGCAAAAGTTGATCATGTGAATCTGAATGAGTTAGTAAAAACTGTTGTCTAAATTGTGAAATTAAATAAATAGATTTATGAAGAAATCAAATTATATACTAAAAACATATGTTAATAATTACAATTAAATTTCAACAGAAATACACAAAACAAAAAGGGTAAAGAGATTTAAACCGAAGCTCGCACGAAGCAGCTTCTTAAATGATTTACCACGGGTCGAGTGCTTGAGGAATCCCGGCGTCTGTCTCCCAGGATACGACGGTCAAAACCAGCTACGGCAGAAGCACTTTCTGTCTAGCTTAGCGAACAAAAACAGTGGCAGCACTCTCTTAATGTAGGAACTTTCTGGCAAACTGACTTGTAAAATGGAAGCAAAAAATTTCTATATTGAAACTTGATAAGAGGATCTCAATTTATACATGTAAAAGGGAGAGAAGAAGAGTCTCCAGCCTTTAAGGCTGGTCATTAAAACACCAAGCATCCATAGCCTCTTTCCAAAAATATGAAAGTTTGGATGTCCAAAGGATTCACACCCTTTAGCCAAGAAAAAGGATTTAAATACTCTTTAAAATCATATTCATGAATCTAATATCATGAAGCAATTTCTTGACAATTTCTTATTCAAAACCCAATGATTTTTGGCTCACTTGGACCCAACACAATAAAAGGTTGGGACCCACTTTAATATTAAATTAAAGTTACCACACTTTAATATTAAATTAAAGTCACCAAAAATCATTTTTTCCAACAATCCCCCACATGAATAAAAATTGACCGAAAGACTCAACAAACGGACATCGTTCAACACTAATGACTCGAAGAGAGAGTACAACGAACTAACCCCGACATCAGAGAAGGTAGCTTTTGGCTTTGAACCTCTCCCAGTGAAAACCTATCGAGTTTACTGGCTGATCAGTGAATAAGACATCTTGAACTGCTCTGCCATTTATGTAAACTGAAACAATAGATCTCACACGGGAATTACTCCTACCACCATTCTGTTCTCACTGGTGTGCCCTGTGTGGCCCTGGACACTAGCCTGGTTCAGCGAGTGGTTTCAAAGAATCTTGGCCTATCCAATTCTTCTAGAAGCGGCCCCACTTCAAACTCACATAGGTGACTCTACTTTAGTATCCTGCTATACTTAGCTCAACAGCTTAACACACAAAAGTCATTAAAAACTCAACTTATCCTCTACACTTGCAGGTATCACTGATAAAAGGAATGGCTGGAGGTTTAACCTCAGTGACATACCACCATTACACGCAATTAGGTTGTCCCATTGAACCTAGATCTTGGGATCTCCAGTCAACTAGGTTGGGTTTCCATTCCGGTAACTTCCAAAGGCCTCAACCCTATTCCTTTTGACGACATTTCGACTAACACTCGACTTAACCCTTTGGTTAGCGGATCTACAATGTTGTCCTTAGACTTTACATAGTCTAAAAAGACAACTCCATTCGAGAGTAGTTGTCGTATGAAATTATGTCTACGACGGATATGTCTAGACTTTCCATTATACATATTACTCTGTACCCTACCAATTGCAGATTGACAATCACAATGAATACAAATAGCTGGCACAGGTTTAGACCAACGTGGAATATCTTCAATGAAATAGCGCAGCCATTCTGCTTCTTCCGTTGCTTTATCCAAAGCAATAAACTCTGATTCCATCGTTGATCTAGATATACACGTTTGCTTGGAAGATTTCCAAGACGCGGCTGCCCCACCAAGAGTGAACACATATCCACTAGTGGACTTTGAGTTCTTTATATCTGATATCCAATTCGCGTCACTATATCCTTCAAGCACCGCTAGATATCGAGTATAATGCAGCCCATAATCCCGAGTGTAGTGTAAATACCTTAACACCCGCACAATGCCCTTCCAATGAGAAGCATCGGGATTACTTGTGTATCTACTAAGCCTGCTAACCGAGTAAGCTATATCCGGCCTAGTACAACTCATCAGATACATTAAACTTCCAATTACCCGAGAATATTCTAACTGTGAGACACTTTCATTATTATTCTGGGTAAAATGTAGACTTAAGTCTACAGGTGTCGATGAGACACTCGTATTTGATCCACTAAACTTCTCAAGTATCTTATCAACATAATGAGACTGAGAAAGTACAATTCCGCTAGATGTTCTGGTAATCTTAATTCCCAGAATAACATTTGCAATGCCCATATGCTTCATGTCAAACTTAGAGTTTAACAACTTCTTGGTAGTTTTAATCATTTCATCATTACTACCTATAATGAGCATATCATCAACATATAGACACAAAATGACATAACCACACTTGTCACATTCGTTGATTCTAAACCCATTTGACAACATTACATTGTCAAACTTCTCATGCCATTGTTTAGGCGCTTGCTTCAAACCATACAAAGATTTGACAAGTTTACAGACTTTCATGCTTTGTCCTGGAGCTGAAAACCCCTCAGGTTGCTCCATGTAGATTTTTTCATTCAAATCCTCATTTAAGAAAGCTGTCTTTACATCCATCTGGTGTATCTCCAAATTGCGCAAAGCTGCTAACGCAATCACCATGCGAATGGATATTATCCTAGTAATAGGTGAGTACGTATCAAAGTAATCCAGGCCTTCTCGTTGCCTATACCCTATGATAACGAGCCTCACCTTATACTTGTCAATAGATCCATCGACCTTTATCTTTCTTTTTAAAAATCCATTTGCAGCCTAAAGGCTTACAACCTGGAGGTAAATCTACCAACTCCTGTGCAGTTCTCAGAAGATGGAGTCAATCTCACTTTTGATCGCTTCTTTCCATAAAGGACTCTCAGGAGAAGTCACAGCTTCGTGAAAAGTTTGAGGTTCGTTCTCAACCATAAAAGTCAAGAAGTCTGGATCAAAAGACTTGGACATCCTAGCCCTTTTACTCCTTCTAGGCTGATTATCACTTTGATTCTCAACTTGATCATCAAAATGATCATCATCACTAGCAAGCTCATCAAATTGCTCCAAAACCTCAGAACCCCTTCTTAGGTTCGGCAAGGAAAAATGTCTTTAAAGATACATGCATTCCTTAACTCCATGATGATATTCCAGTGAATGTCTGAAGTTTCAGACTTATGTACAAGAAACCGATGTGCACTACTATTATGTGCATAACCAATGAATATACAATCCACGGATTTCAGGCCTGTCCTAACCCGTTAGGGTGTAGGAATCGCCACAATAACAAGACACCCCCACATTCGTAAGAATTTATAAGAAGACTTAACGCCTTTCCATAACTCATACGGGATCTTGTCCACTTTCCTTCAACACAAGTTTCACACTTGTGTTTCGTCAGAACGACCTTGTCGGACTTGAAAACCATGCGAAAACATGTTTACTGAGAAGAGACCTTGAGACAAGATTCTAACAAAAGTCCAAAACAAACAGGACTTCGTTCAAAGTTAGCTCTTTTCCTGAGGTTAACTTCAGGACCACCTTTCCCTCAACAAATGAGGTAGTAGAGTTTCCCATAAACAACTTCTTACCATTTGTAACCGGTTCGAAAGTTGTAAACAGCTCATTCTCGGAGCAGATGTGGCGTGTAGCCCTAGTAAAGATAAAACCCCTCGCTACCACAGATATAGCACTTCCCAAAGAACCGATAACTAGGTTCCCGCGGCTTGTATGCCAACTTCTTTGCAACACCACCCCTTGGCCCCAGCATAGAGCCCTTGTTCACGGGAGGCTTCTTCCTCATCCCAGAAAATTTGCCATGCTCAATGACATTGGCCTTCACTAAGGAGGTACTCCCTCCTTTCTTTCTATTATCCTCCTCAATTTTGGAGTCAGATAATTAAGTCTTCTTTGTAGAATTTATACAAAGTTTTTTTTTTTTTTTGAACAAATCCTTGTGTCACAATGATTATGAAACTTTCAAAATCATATCACAGTAAATACATTCCCAAAATGTCATCAACCGAATTAGGCACACAAATATATTAGGTCCGACCTATCAGTCTAAAGCCAATAGTCTTACTATTAGAAAACACAAATCCAGTGTTCAATAGTCTACTATTCGGAACTTCATAACATGGCCAGTAGTCTTATTACTAGGAATCACTAATTTCTCAGCATATGGTCAATAGACTTTCTACTACTAGGAATCACAATGTCTTAACCTATGATCAGTAGTCACTTTACTACTAGGAATCACAACGTCCTGACATAGGATCAATAGACTCTTTCATTACTAGGAATCATCATGTCTTGACATATGACCAGTAGCCTCTCCACTACTAGGAACCATGATGTCTTGACATGTGATCAGTAATCTGTTCACTACTAGGAACCACAATCTCATAACTGTGTAGCCAGTGGTCTAACACCACCTAGGAACCACCAGTTTTCTATCTCTGTGATCAGTGATCTTTGTACTCACTAGGAGCCACCAATTTAAGAATATATTTAGAATTTAAAAATCCAAAAAATATTCACCCACTATAACAGGTTATCTCAACTTTGCTTTTAAGCAAAGTCACATAGCAATCATAAATGCTATAAATAACACAAGGATACCATACTAATTGCCTCTGATCAATTCAGAGATATTTTAATGCAATCTTATAATTTCCTTAAATCATACTTCATCTCCCAAGAACTTCCTTTAAGAATCTCGTGAGGCTAAAGTTATCAGGTGGAACAACATTTCTGTTTGTCACATTTTGAAGCCATTTCTGAAACATCACAACAGAATTTCACTTCTGTGATTCCAGAAATTAAACTTAACCCTTAGAAAATCCCTCAGATGGAAATTTAATTCAAAACTAGTCTCACCATTTAACCTGGAATCGAACATGGTGAGGAATGTTCCCAAGAAGACTGGAGGGGTCACATCGGTCCCACTTAAAACCCAGTTAACCTTTTGACAAAACATTCAAGAGCATGTTGACTCCTAGTCCATAGGAAACAATTTTAAAATTAAGATTTCCAGGGGATAAACCAGGTTATAACAAACCGATTTCCAAGCAAATAAAATTTGCTACCAGAATTACATCACTCATAAAAATTAACCGGTACTCCTGGAACTACGCCCATTATTTCTGAATAAAATCAGAAATATTTTAGCTAATGCTAAAATTTGGTTTCCTTTCTCAAAAACCAAAACACTTTGGACATAATCAAATTATAACCAAAGACTTTCTCCAAACACGGCTTTCCAACACTTTGGAAATAAAATGATTAAACCCAAAGACTTCCTCAAACTCCAAAGGTTTGAAACCAAATCCGTCTTAGTTGTCATTTCTGAACAAATAAGAACTACTCTTTAACCAAAGCTAAAAACTTTGGTTTCTATCATAGAAAACCAAACCAAGTTCCAAACTTACAAACAATTTAAAAAATTGCTATAACAATTACACGCATATAAAATGCTTCTAACAAAACAAACAAATAAAACTTGGTACTACAAATTGGTAAACAAACCAACTAAATCTCAAGCAAAACATGCTTCAAATATTTAAATAAAATAGCCAATCCATAAGGATTCTATTTAGTTCAAAAGTCTTTCCACGCTTAGATATTCCTATTCAACACAAAGGTTAGTAGTCCAAACAATTTTTTGTTTTTACATCCCAAATACTATTCATTTGGTTTTATATTTGTTTTTCCCATTGGTATCCCTACAAAGAAAGTTAGTAGCAAACCACAACAAAATACAAACAAATAATCTAAAAAATTTAATAAATTAAATAAAACCATCTAGCCAACTTTTAATTATATAAGTAACCAATGCATTAAAATGCCAATTAAATTAAAACTTTAAAATAAAGTTCTATACTCATGGGTTATGAATGAAATTAATTCATAATAAACATTTAAACTATTAACTCCAAATAAATAAGTTAAATTCAAAGTTAATGCACCCAATTAAATAATTCAGATTAATGCTCCCAATTAGATAATTTAGATTAATACACCTAATTAAATAATTCACATTAATGCACCCAATTAGATAATTTAGATTAATGCACCCAATTAAATAATTTAGATTAATGCACCTAAATAAATAATTCATAAAAAACTCTATAACTCCAAAATACATTAAATTAGGTAATCTAGTCTAGAAAATAATGAGCATGTAACAAATTAAAACTAGAATAGAATTAGCATGTCAAAATTGCAACATCCATAAATTATATTTTATAACTTTAAAATTCATGCAAATTATGATAGAGAATTCTAACTAAACTAAGCAATTAGAGAATACCATAGCATAATTTACAATCATTAAAATAGTGAGTAATTCCGCAACAATTCTTAGTAATATTATACAAAACTAACCTAATAATCTATATAAATCTATTCGATTAATTTCATAGAAAATATATATAAAATCTGTTTTATGCTTGTTATTCAAATTGTGAAATTAAATAAATAGATTTATGAAGAAATCAAATTATATACCAAGAACATATGCTAATAATTACAATTAAATTTCAACAGAAATACACAAAACAATAAAAGGGTAAAGAGATTTAAACGGTAGCAGCTTTCTAAAAGCAGATTTCATTTCACGGGTCGAGTGCTTGAGAAATCCCGGCGTCTATCTCCCAGGATACGACGGTCAAAACCAGCTACGGCAGAAGCACTTTCTGTCTAGCTTAGCGAACAAAAATAATGACAACACTCTTTCAACGTAGGAACTTTCTGGCAAACTGACTTGTAAAATAGAAGCAAAAAATTTATATATTGAAACTTGATAGGAGGGTCTCAATTTATACATGTAAAGGAAAGAGAAGAAGAGCCTCCAGCTTTTAAGGCTGGTCATTAAAACGCCAAGCATTCATAGTCCCTTTCCAAAAATATGAAAGTTTGGATACCCAAAGGATTCACACCCTTTAGTCAAGAAAAATGATTTAAATACTCTTTAAACAGCAATGGTACATATCATGAAAAATCTTTTATGAAAATAATCATGAAATCTTTGTGACCTTTGGATTACACTTAGAATAAAGCATCACACACTAATCAAGATAATCCAAGGATCATAAATCTTTCATGATCATTTTCATGAAAAAATTATCATGATCCCTAACTTTTCTCCTCTTTAAAATCCTATTCATGAATCTAACATCATGAAGCAATTTCTTGACAATTTCTTATTCAAAACCTAATAGTTTTTTGCTCACTTAGACCCAACACAATAAAAGATTGGAACCCACTTTAATATTAAATTAAAATTACCACACTTTAATATTAAATTAAAATCACCAAAAATTATTTTTCCAACAAAAACACTAATGTGTGTTTACACGATTTCACTTGGCTTTCAATAACATTGTAAAAGAGCACTCGGCATAATGTTTAAATGTGTGCTCCCATTGGAAATAGATCATAGTTTTGTAACAATGAGATGAAACCCATTTAAAACAGTAAAACGTCTCTGTTTTAATAGTAGATAAGAGCGAAGAATTTTGTTCGCCCAATTTGACTAATGTGAGACCAAGTCCAATAATGCTTACTTTTGGCTTGGCTTGCCTTGGCTTGTGTGTTTACTTCAGTTTACATACATAAACGTAAACCCCACCCAAAAAGAAGTTTAGCTAGATATCTACAAAGTCTCGTATGAGTCATGACAACAACAGACCTACATTGTCCTATGAAATTAGGTAATCTCTATATTTCTTCCACACCACTCAAACGAGTCCTTGAAATTTTCAACCCCACTTTAGTTTTATATTTAAGAGCCCCAACACAACACTGAATGATGACACTCCCATCACACAACAAAAAGTCATTTGTTTTTTAATAAAGAATGTAGGACCCGCTAAATCAAGTGAAGTAAACAAGCTAACCACCATACATTATTATCATCTACTATCATTTGTTTGGGAAGGACTAAAGTGATTATTTTAATCACAAAAGATAAAATATATTATTTTAATCATAAAAAATAAAATATCACATTCAATTCATAATCATTACGTTCTTTTTTTATAAAAACAGTCAAAAAATTAAAAAATTCTTTCCAAATTAAACTTTTTAACCTAAGCTAAAACAATTGAAAAAATCAAAAAATTAAAAAATCAACTCACTTCCCAAACAGAGGCTAAGCCTAGTTTCTATCCATCCCATACTAATTAAACAGAGGGTCACCACTACCACATTAGGTGGTATGATGATGTATGTTACAAACCAATTAATGTGTCTGAATGATTTAATCCATCATTAGAACAGAGCTGTAAAAGCAGATGAAAACTAGGGAGGTAATAAAAATGATATAATTATTTCAAATTAAGAACATGAGATTCATCTAGCCAATCTTCAAATAATTGGGATAAAAGATTCTTTGAGCTGAGTTATATATAAACAAAAGAATGCACCTACCAGCAGTTGGGTCTAGTGTTTTTAACCTAGCACTAGCACAATAATGTCGAGCCAACAAAGGAAATGAGATTCTAATAATTTTTATGTGATTTAATTATATGCATATAGACACAGGGAATGCAACCAAAGCCTCCATAGAATATATATCAAATAACAGATAAAACTGATAATAAGAAAAGTAATGGACAGAAATATACAAGAAAGAAAGCAACTGAGTACAGATTCTTCAGAGACTAGTATAGAATACAACAGACCAGATCAGTAGAAGCCCTAAGCCCTAATAAAACCTGACAACTATGCTAATAACATAGTAACAACTAGTGGAAATCCACACATTCAGAGCGAGTTTCAGGGACGTCTTTTCCACATAAAATTGTGTTCCCTGTTGTTCCTGAAGGCACAGCAACCAATTGAGTAGACAATGACAAGGATGACGAGGAATATAATGTTGATCACTGCCACCTTCTTCCAATCATGCTTGATACTATCCAGAAGCCCAGCCTTGCACGATTGACAGTCGAAGCACAGAATACTTGGGTCATTGTTCCACAGCTTGCAATCTGAATTTGTATAAGAAGATATGGCTGAGGTTGTCCAGTTGGTTGGGCTAATATACGTGAAATTGCAGTCATTTGAAGGCTTGCAGCAACCCGACTGCAAAGGAACACAACAAATACCAAACAAAACAAAACAACCATATAGAAATACATCAGAAGATGCTTACTACTTTATTTATAATAAATAAAAAATGAAACAAAATAGAACAAAACAATATACATTTGTAAGTAAAATTATATATCTATTTGATTTCTTGGAAAGTTAAATGTTGGCATTGAAGAAAAGTCCTCAAGAAGCAAAAGAAAGCTTAAATTAAATTCTGATAGCGTCACACAATTATTCCAACTCAACTGCTGCACAAAACCCATATGAAACCAATTAGTCGAGTTAGAATATGCTGCAGAAATTGAACCAAGTACTAAACTTTAAGCACCCCACCCCCGCCCCCTTCCATAAGAAGAGAAAATTAAAAATAACCCCAAAAGATAAAGATTAACCAACAAGAAAGGTCAAATGCAACAGCTAAATCAGAGCCACGGGCCCTAATTTGTATGAAGAAAACTTAAATGCAAAAAGTGGTGTTACAGAATCACACTGCAGGTGAACTTAAGAAGGCAGAGGAGAAGTAAAGAAATCAAGAAATTGCTGAGCCAAGAACCAAGAGACGCATTAAAGAGAAAATGCTAGAAGTCATCAATTGAATGGCAGTATGAAAGTTACCCCAGCATGCACAGATTAAAGGAAGAATAGTAACGGTAACTGAAATTCATCAAGAACTCAACACCCACAAATCCTATACCATTAACAAATCACTATGTAAAGCAAATTCGAACACAATAAAAAAGAATCAATTAAACAATCTCCCATGACAACCAAAATTTTGGGTAGCATGGACATGGAGGTAAAAAAAAAACACACACACACACACACACACACACACACCATGTTCAAAAGCCAGTTTTTTCAAAGAAATCCCTCATCTAATGATAGAAGGCAGCAAAGAATATAACATGAGAATTCCAAAAGTAACAAAAGTTGCAGTTAAATATGACATATTAAAGTGAAACCTAAAAAAAAAATCAAAATTAAAAATAAAAATAAATCAGAGAAAAAGAAAGAGAAATCACATGAAAGGAGCATATGATATTATATATATATATACCTGAACAGAGGACAAGTTCTCGAGATAGAACTGGGTAACCGTTGTGTTAGAGGCAGCATCAATCAAGCTTTGGCAAACCTTACCGTCCTGCAAGCAACTCTTGATCTTGGTCCAATTCTTGGTACTATTAACCCTCTTCTGCAACCAATTGGAGTAGTCCCCGAGTCTATACTCCTTGTAGCCCTTCCCTGACAAAGCCTCTCCGGCTCCCTTGTTGGTGACGACAAAGGCAAAGATGGTGAAGCAGAAAAGGAGGAGGATTAGGAGGAACATGACGAGGAGGTAGAACCAGAGAAGCCATGAGACCCGACAGCAAGCGCCGATGAGACCGGCGAGAGAGACCACCATCAGGACTATCCCAATAGCGATGATGGGCTTCTCCAGGAACTTCTCGCAGTCTGTTGAGCCCTGTCGGCTCAGCCATATCCCCGCCCACAGGATTGGTATGGAGAAGAGGAATGTCAGGAAATTCAGAATCCCAATCAGGTTGTTGCTCAGTTTAAACATCTCTTCTTCTTCTTCTTCTTCTTTTTCTTCTTCTTCTTCTTCACTTCCAAACTTCTCCAACAACAACAACTACTACAATTACAATTTTGCTTCTTTCTTTCTCTCACTCAAAACAACCAGCCAAGCCAACCAACTTCGGCAGACACACAGAAATCAAAGGACAGACAGAAATTGGAAAAGATCAATGAATGGAATAATGGGGTGTTTGCCAACTTAGGGATTGTTTGGAAGGTGCTACCGTTTGAATATTTTTATTTTTTTTTAATTATATTATTTTTTTATTTTTTTTATAACTTTTTAAAAAAAAATTAAAAAATATACTTATTTAATCCTTTTCAACTAACTCTTTTCCCGGGGCTCTTTTTTAGATAGGTAGATTGAGGTGAAAATAACTAATAAAATAAAATAGGTTAAAATAATCTATATGATAAAATATCTTATCTAAATTATAATCATGTTATTTTTTTTTACATAATCATCAAATCAATTATAAAAAATAAAAAATCAAACTATACATCATCTCAACATAATTTTTTAGCCATATTAAAATAGTCAACAAATTAAAAAATCAATTATAATAGCTAACTTTTCAAACCAGCTCAATATAAAAAAAGGGAATACATATACGGGGAATATATATATGAGTAAATTACACTAACATGTCCTCAGGTTTATGCTTATTACAGTTTCTCCTCACATTTGAGAAATTACACTGACCCTCCTTGTCAATGTAATTATTTGACGGTATTAACTTTCAAGTTAAAACGACATATTTACCTTTAACCTTTACATATACTTTAAAGGGTAAATTATATTGACACCCCCTGAGGTTTCAATTTAATACAGATCCCCCTTGACATTTAAAAAAAAAAAACTAATTTAACAAAAATAAATATGAAGAAATATATTTAATTTGTAAAAAATTATTTCTAACCACTCGAAAGAAAAAATTATATAAAAATGATAATTATTTTTTATTTTTTTTCTTAACCAAATTAATTTTTTTTAAAAAATCTAAAAATCTAACCATACATAACCTAAGAATTTTTTGATAAATCATTTCTTACGTTAGTAACTTATTTAATTATTTGTTAATTTTACGATATTTTTATAAATGGTTGTCTCAGTTTGTAAATTTGAGAAAAAAAAGTAAATTCAAAAAATGAGTTTACTTTAATTTTTAAATAGAAATTTAAAAATTTGACTAACAAATTTTTTTTTAACTAATTTTTTTCAATTAAATTTTTTTTCCAATTAAATTTTTTTTTCAATGAATTTTTTTCAACTAATACTAACCGAGGAGCAATTGGTAATGTTACTTTAAACCTTGGGAAGAGGATTGTAATTTTTAAAATGTGAGGGATGTCAATGTAATTTACCCAATGAGGAAAAAATTGGTATTTAAAAAAATTAAATTGCTGACATCAGCAATATCTGTTAGTTGACTTAACAGTCAACTAACTGAGGGAGCAATCTGTAATGAAACTTTAAACCTCAGAAAGGGTGATGTAATTTTCAAAAGGTGAGGAGGGAATTGTAATAAACATAAACTTCAGGGGCGTCAATATAATTTACCCTATATATATACCTATCTATCTAGGCAAATTTTAATATACACCATTTTAAAAAGATGTACCATATGCACTTTAGTTATGATTTTTTTTTTTTTAGTTATGATATTATTTTAATTATGACTCATAAATTCTTTATACCTTGTGTTATATTTAGTTATGATATTTTTTTTTATGACTTACAAAATTAAAATTATGCATTAAAAAAAAAAAAAAGTAGATGAAGGTTGGAAGGTTTTGGACTGATACACACAAGGATACAACTTCAGATCATCTGTTATGTTTTCCTACGGCGTTTCCTGCCATGGTTCAAAACAACGTCATTTTCAGTTTGTTTATTTGTTTTTTTCTTTTTGGTTGTCATTTTCATTGAGAGTTGAGAACCTAACCCATACACCACAGACGGCGATGAAGTGAGGCCATAGAGACGCCGGCGAGGCGAAACTAGGGGACAGTCGCAGCAAGGCCAAACGACGGCGACAGAAAATGATCCAAACTAACCCTCTTATCTTCCCCTGTTTTTCCTCCTCATGTTCTCTCTCTACAAGCCTCTCTGCTTCTCTCTTTATAAATACCATTCCTTTCAGAATTGTTTCGGCTTTCTCTCTCTTGAACCCTCATGGAGACAATTTGGGTTTTTGGTTTTCTTTTCTTTTTTTTCAATGATATTCATCATAAATGTACCTATCTATTTGATTATTTGTTGTTTATCATGTTTATGTTGGAAATGGTTATAAAATTACAAAAAAAACATTTTTTTTTTAAGTTTGTCTTTTTTTTTTTGGGGGCCCGTGCATCGATTTAGAATGGGAAATTGAAGCCAAAGTAAGCTCCATGGAAATGGAGTTTTTTGTGAAATTCCTTTAAGTTTGAATAAAGCTGTCCATTGATTTGGTGGGAGGTTTTGAAAGGGTTTATAAGGCATGGGTTTGATGTTTTAGAGGGAGAGTATGGCATACTAATCTTTTGGGCCAAAAACTTTTGAATTTAATTCAAATAAAAATTAGTTTGGATTTAATGCTCATCCAATACATCTATATATAGACCGACCTCATTTTTTTTTTTTTTCCAAATTTTTTTACTCTCTCCCTCCTCTATAATTCTCTTTTATTCTCATTCAAAAAAATTAACCAAGTAAGTTGTTTAATTTTATTTTTATTTGTTTATTTAATTTTAATTTTGTTTTTGTAACAAAATAAAATGCATTATTTATTATTTATTTTTATTTTTTGATTTTTGTAGTCAAACATATTCTCTCCTTTTCTTTATTTCTTTAATTCTAATTGTTGTTTTGTACACAATAAATTAATATCTTTAAATGAAGATTGATTAACAATCTTTTGGTATCTTCATTGTATTTAATTTTTCAAAGTAATATTCTCGTTGGAAAATAAATAGTGATTTATGCTATTTGACGGATGTCATTAACAATTTCAGAATATTATTTGGTATTACGTAAAATTATTTTGGTATTTTATTTTTTTTTAGTAACAGGAAAATAAAATTATTTTGTGTTATATTTTATTTTAAATTAATTTGTGTTTTAATTTTTTTTGTAATCGGAGATTATGGCTACTACAACGCTCTGGCGTCTGGTTCTGTTATTCTTTTATTACCAACACACGTCACCCATTGAAACCATGTTCATGTACCAATCAATCATGGGAAAAAATCGGAAAAAATTTAGCAGTGATTGAGTTTATGGAGGCAAGAAAGAAGATATCTCTATCTACTTACTCTTAATTTGGCCAAATTTTTCCAGAAAGGAAGGCTCAAAAGAAAGAAGAGTGATGCAGTGTTGTGTTGTTGTTTGTGTAAATGCTTGAAACATTGATTTCGATTCTTTGGAGAAGAAATACAAGACAAGAGGGATTTAGGCAAAAAAAAATTTGTCGCTCGATTAATTTTGATTTTTTTAATGAAATTAAACTCCCTCGGAATATCTCAAGTTCAAAATTTGCATGATATTCATTCGGAAAGATTTCAAAAATTATTTAAAACATAAACGCAAAGAGATGACCATGGATGAGTTAATTGTAAGATTAGCATGGGAAAAATCCCATTGAGTCAGGCTAATGTGGTTGAACAAGTTCAAAAACCACATAACAAAAGAGATGGTCCTAAACAAGGCAACAACAATGGCAACAAGAAGTTCAAAGGAAAATGCTATAAACGTGGCAAGATCGAGACATCTTCGACACGCCCGCCCCCTAGAAGGATCATGGAAGTACAAGTAAGAAGACCACCAATCAAGCCAATGTGACAAAATTGGATTACATCTGAATGACATCAACCTTTGGAAATCCCAAAGAATGGTGGGTTGACCTTTGGAGCACTCGTCATATATAATGCGGACAAGAAGATGTTCACTACCTAATGGTGAGCAACTTTTATGGGAAATTCTTCTACTTCAAAGTGATCTTGAAGATGACATCGATGTACGACATCCGGAAGAATTTGGTTTCGGTTTCTTTGTTAAGTAAAAATGGTTTTAGGCTTGTTTTTAGTCGATAAGTTTGTATTAACAAAGAGTGGTATGTATGTCTTTAAACTTAATGTAATGACAGTTGTACCAAAAGTTGCTATGAATGAGAATAACACATCTTTTGCTTATATTTTTGAGTCAAATTTATGGCATGGTAGCTTAGGTCATGTGCCTTTTGATGCTTTGTATAGATTAATTGGTCTAGATTATATACCAATGTTTGAAATTAATCCTAAACATAAATGTGAAATTTGTGTAGAAGGGAAGCTAACTATGGCTCCATCTAAATCCGTTGAAAGAAAAAACAACCTCTAGAATTAATTCATCTTGATGTATGTGATCTAAAATTTATTCAAACTAGAGGAGGCAAAAAGTATTTCATAACATTTATCGATGATTGCACAAAATATTGTTATGTTTATTTACTTAGAAGTAAAGATGAAACCTTAGAAATGTTTAAACTCTACAAAAGCGAGTTGAAAATCAACTTGGTAAAACCATTAAAATGGTTAGAAGTGATAGGGTGGTGAATATGATGCACCATTAAATGAATTTTGTGCACAACATGGTATTATTCACCAAACTATGACCCTTATTCTCCAAATGGAATTGAAATGAAGAATAGAACTCTAAAAGAAATGATGAATGCCATGTTACTAAGTTCGCTTATAATTATGTTCTTAATAGAATAAAACCAAAAGCATTCCTTATGAATTATGGAAAGGTCGATCACCTTCCTACAAATACTTGAAAGTGTGGGGTGTTTGGCAAAAGTTGAAGTTCTGTTCCTAAAAGACTAAGATTGGACCAAATACCTTATATAAATGTGAACACTATTATAGAGAAAGGACGAATTAAGTTCACGAGAAAGAACTTATGATTGTACACAAAGTCAAGAGACTAATGACAATCAAGCACAAGAGACTAGTAATGGTCTCAACCATGATGAACCAAGAAGAAGTAAGAGAGAGAACATCAAGATCCTTTGGTCACATACTTGTTAGAAAATGAACCTCAAAGCTTTAAGGTAGCAATGACAGTCCCCAGCATAATGAAATTGAATCCATTATGCAAAATCATACTTGGGAATTGGTGGATCTTCCACAACCTCTTGGATATAAATGGATATTCAAGAGAAAAATGAAAAGATGGTTCAATTGACAAGTATAAAGCAAGACTTGACAAGAATAACATCCATTTTTAATTTAGAAATACATCAAATGGATGTTAAGATCTAAATGAAGAGATCTATATGGAACAACCCGAAGGGTTTTAGTATCGAGGGCAGAAAAAAAAAAAGTTGTCGACTTGTAAAAAAATATGGATTGGAAAAAAAAACACAAGCAGCATGGGAAAAATTTGATCATGCAATGCTTACTAATGGGTTTAAGATAAACGAATGTGACAAATAAACATGATCAAATCAACTAAGCAAATGCTTAACAAAAGATTTGATATGAAAGATATTATTAGGAATGAAAATTACTAAAACATCTATCTCAATCTCATTATATTGAGAAAATTCTTGATAAATTTATCAAGGATGATTTGAATTATATAGCTTATGCTATCGAGAAATTGAGTAGATACACTAGTAACCCCGAGAAGACCATTGGATCATGGTTTGAACTTTACAAGGTTATTGTGATGCCAATTAGATATCGGATACTAAAGATTCAAAATCTACTAGTGGATATGTCTTTAATAATCTCAATAGATTATATAAAATCTAAAGAGAATATTGCGGATCCGTTAAACAAAGGTTTGACAAAAGAGCTAGTGTATAGTTCATCGAAGGAATGGGATTAAAGCCTATTACATAAGAGTCGTCATAATGGTAACCCTACTTATATGATGGAGATCCCAAGAACTAAGTTCGGATTAAAATTCCCTACCCATTCCTGGTGTGAGAGTGATATGCAACATATGTATAAGGATAAGCTTTGCTTTTAATGATTACTTATATCTTGATTAAGGCATAAAATCAAGACGAGTATAAGAGAGATCTTGACAATAAGAATCACCTATATGAGTGTTGAATCGGGCGTTTATGAGAATGAAAGAGGCTACATTCTCTAGAAACACTCATGAAAAACCAGAGGCGTTCAAGGCCAAAAATACACACAACATGAGAACCACATGTGTTAGAAGATATTTTGTGTGAAATCTATTGTCTTAACTACCTATCCGGATGCAAGATATTTTGTCATCAAATTCCATTCATGTGGGGATTGTTGAATGGTTATAAAATTACAGGTAAACGAATTTTCCCGGTATATTTGGTTGTTCAAAACCATTTGAATGGGAAATTGAAGCAAGTAAGCTCCATGGAAATGGAGTTTTGATGGAAATTCCTTTAAGGTTGAATGTTTATAAGGCATGGGTTTGATACTTGGGGTGTGCCAAGGGGTACCAAGTGTTTTAGAGGAGAGGTTATGGGCAAAAAACTTTTGAATTTAATTCAAATAAATTTTGTTCATCCATTAAATTAGTTTGGATTTAATGCTCATCAATAAACTTGTTTATACATATATATATATAGACCTCCCATTTGGATTTTCTCTATAATTCTCTTTTATTCTCAATGAAAGAGTGTAAACACTTAGATCATTTCATATTCAAAGAAATTAACCAAGTAAGTTGTTTAATTTTATTTTTTATTTGTTTATTTAATCGATTTTAATTTTGTTTTTGTAACAAAATAAAAATCGTTATACATTATTTATTTTTATTTCGAGTTTGATTTTTGTAGTCAAACATATTCTCTCATTTTCTTTATTTCTTTAATTCTAATTGTTGTTTTGTACACAATAGAATTAATATCTTTTAAATACAGTGAAGATTGACTAACAGTTTATCCCAAGCACTCTTTCGATTATTTGTTATTGTTTATCATGTTTCGGTCATATTTTTTCAATCTCAGTTTTGGGTTTATTTTCCTTTCTTGATCGATATTCAACCGGCGACAACCGATGATGGACAAATGATGACTGGAATAAGTTCTGCTTCTTTCTATTTTATGTATATATATTTGATTTCTTTGGTTTTATAATCTTTAAGATTTCTTTGATTTTATATAATTTTGGATGATTTGTGAGATGAATTTATGAAATTTTGGTTGTTTGAAATGTTGAAATTGAAATTATGAGCATGAAGAAAAGCAAAGTTTCCAAATCTCTTGACCATTAAAGCTTGAGTGAGAGGTCTATTAAAAATAAAAATAAAAAAATAAAAAATAAACAGTCATTTTATTGTTTGATAAATCAATGTGATTCCATGAGTGAAGAATCAAAGTGGGTTTTGAATTTCCTTCGATTTTGCCTCTTGAGATGTTAAAATATTGAAGATTGGGATGCCCTCTTTCTTCTTCCTTGTTTCTTTTTCTCTCGTTCTATTCTTTCTTCTTCTGTTTCTCTTTCTCTGGTTCTTTTTTTTTTTTTTTTTTTTGAAATTTTGTTCCAAAATAATGTCGTTTTGGAACACCGCAGGTACCATCGCAAGAAAACACCGCAAATGATCCGGACTGGATACGAAAGTAGATGTACATCAATACTCGATCTCTAATTGGGTCTCGCCATTACTTTGAATAATAATACTAATAACAGTAATAATAATGCTTCAATAACAACCAAGTGTGACGGTTTATGTTAATAGGGCTATCATCTTCCCAATATATCATTATTATTATTATTATTATTATTATTATTATCATTATCATTTTAAATATAAATACAAATTAATGAAAAAATTATTGATATCCAATTAATTTTTTTTTATAAATATGTTATAATCAATATATTTTAGAGAGTAAACGATTTAAATTATTAAAATAAATATCAAAATGAGTCTGATAACAGTGGCTATTAGGCAACGTTCACTTTAAATTTCAATACTTCATTTATTAAATAAATAGTATAATATGTATGAAGAATTCCTAATTTTATGAGATTGTCAGTTTCGTGGATTGAAACTTATATATTTATTGCCCAACTAAAATTTGACTTTCTTTTTAAAAAAAATTTATAGACTTGCATCTGTCCACCCAGTATATGGAACGGGTGTTTGCCCGGTCTTAATTGCCACTTAAAGCTTGTTTGACATCTTTTAAATAAGTATATTGATTTTTTTTTTTTAATTTTTTCTTTCTTATATGTATATATCTCAAAATTTTATAGAAAATGAGTGAGAGCACTAATTAGTGCTATCATTAATGATGTGGTAGTGGGTCCCACCGTGAATAATTTGATGTTTTGGCCTTAGTGTTGTATTTTTTTTCTTTTTTTATTGAGTGCCATGTCATTAGTGATCTTTTTAGAGCTCCAAAATTAGTGATCTCTATCATTGTTGAAATTTTATCTAAAACTCTTATTTTGGTGAAGTGTGCCCTTCTGACAGTTCATCATGCCACTGAAATCTCCAATCCCAATGCACATACTGGCCGAAATTCTGTCAAAGACGCCAAAACACGCGAGCGGATCCTCTAGAGTAATCCTCTAGAGTGATCTCCTAAAGTGGATAATCGGACGGCTCTGCTTAGTCCTCACCAAAACGACGTCGTTTTGGTAAGGATTTTCAAAAACAAAAAAAAAAAACAACAGATTCGGGGATTTCAAAAGGGATTTCAAAATTCCTTTTGATATGTATATAGACGGCGAGAGGGCGAGAGGGCGAAGGAGTTCAAAGGAGTGTTTGGGGTTCAAAGGACGAACGGCGGCAGAGGCAGACGAAGCACGACGGAGGACGAAGGACGACGACAGAGGACAGAGGACGAACGGGAATCTGAGGTAAACCTGAAATCGCAAAGTTAGGGTTGGATTTTGTTTGCTATTTGGTGTTAGGGTTTGGGATTTCAGCAAAATAAGGGTCTGTTGTTTGCTATTTGGTGTTAGGGTTTGGATTTTGTTTGCTATTTTTGTTTCCTATGGTGGAGGTGCATTTTATATGACAGTAAGCTAAGTTTTCCTTGATTTTTGTAGTTAATTTTAATTTAAAATGATACTCCATTTTTTTTGGAAAAACTAAGACTAAGCGAGTTTGTTTTGTTGGAACACTTTATGGAAAAGCATACTTCTTTTTCCTCTGCTACATGACCTTAGAACAGTGCGTGTATAAATGCATCAATGTTGAGTTAATTGTGTATTGAGATAACATTTAAACCTGCACATGGACTTATTTACATATTGATTAACATGAAAGCCTATCTAGTAGAAGATAAGTATGTAGGTGGTTGTTCCTATCTCTGTTGTCTATTTAATCCAATGATTAACATTCTATAATTGTTTGCTATATATATTTAACCAGAGAACGCCCATGAAATTCCTAATGATGCAAAAAAAAATTCTAGAAGGGTACAATGAGTCAGAAGTTCTCCAATACTAACAGCAAAAGATTCTAAAGAGGTTGAACAAGGATGCAATCCCTAAAAAAGTATTTTTTGTCAAACAATATATGGTTGAATGGCTATTTGTTTGCTATTTTTGTTTGCTATTTGGTGTTTGAATGGCTACTTTCTACTGTTGTGGTATGATCTTGTTCCTTCATTAGTTGATTTGTAACATATCGTTAACATATTGATAGTTAAAATTGGCTTTTTACTGAAACTTTCTTAAGAAGTGGAGTTTGGTTTCTCCATGGATAAGGTCTGAAGATGATATATGATTAGCATAGCTGGTTGTGCGTATTACGACAAATCTACATGCGTAATTGTTATTGCCATTATATATAGCATGGCATCTGAACTTAGTAGGAACCTTGAAAGCATCCCCATTCATATTTTGAGAAAGCAAGACTTACAGAATGGTATCTCTTTAATTTTCCAGCTATTGATCTACTTTTAGAAATGGAGGTTTCAACTATTCTCAAGGAGTAATAATTTCAACTAGAGCAAAAATCAGCTTCAGTAAGTTGAGATTCCTTCTCTTATATGTATATTTCATCCTCTGAGACTAAGGGCTAGTATGCTCTCTAGACAAGATCTCCGTAGCATTGGATTCTTTAATGTGATTATATTATGCTTCAAATTGTATGATCCTGTTCCTTCTTTAATGTTGTTTGATGTGATTATATTATGCTTCAAATTGTATATGTAGATATGTAATGTGTTGATTAACTGAGTCCTTGAGTAGCAACTCAATGAGATTACTATACATTAAACAGTGTGCAATAAAGGGACCAAAACTAAGTAACCAGTGTGAAAAAAGTATACCAAAACAAGTAATCACAAGAAGAGGAATAGGCGCTAGAAAATTCAAGTAGAATGTCTAAGTTTTGACATTTCTGAATTCTTGAGAAATAAATTAGCAACCTTTAATTCTTGAGAAAAAAATCTGCTTTGATTTTTTATGCAGACAAATCAGCAGCCTTTAATTCTTGACATTTCAGAAATATGTTGGTATTTTTTATGCAGAAAAAAAAAATGGCTTCATCTTCTATTGATAATACGAACTTAAGATTCAAGCCAAGGTTTTGTAATTGTGGAAGAATAACTTCCGTGCGAACTGTACAAACCAATGCGAATGAAAATCAAGGACGTATCTATTTTGTTTGCCTAAGAAAATATGTAAGTACCTGTTATATAAATAAATCTGTTACTTTTTACAAATTTCATTTGTCCTTTATTGATTAACTGATTCTTGTCCATTGTAGACTATGAACGACCACTGCAATTACTTTAAGTGGTTCGCAAATGATGACGACGATGACGACGACATTACCTCATCAATCCGTGCCAATGTTGGACCTTCGACAGATTCAAGAACAAAAGAAATGAATGATCTAAGGAAAAGGTTGGTGAACATGATAGAAGGCTTCAAAAGATTGAAAAGATTTTCAAGGCAATGACTTATGTCATTGTATTTTGTGTATTTTTGTACTTTATCATGTAAATGATTCAGTTCTTAGGTTTTGGAATTTTTTTTTGGTGCTTAAAAATCTGATGGTTTGCAAAAACAAGTGTGTAACATGTTTGATTAAGATGAAATGTTGACTGAACAGTTTGTAAAATATATTACTTCAGGTTGAATGTTGTATAACAGGTTTCTGAAATGTTGTATAATGTTGAATGTTGAAATGTTGAATAATGTTGAAATGTTGAATGTTGTATAACATGTTTCTGAAATGTTGAATAATGTTGAATGTTGAAATGTTGAAATGTTGAATAATGTTGAAATGTTGAAAATGTTGTATAACAGATTTCTGAAATCTATTAAAAATGTTGAAATGTTGAATGTTGTATAACAGGTTGCTGTATTATATGAAATGTTCAATGTTGTATAACAGGTTTCTTAAATTCAAGTTGTTCATTGAAGTACCTTTCTCACAAAAGTGGTCAACACCTTTGTTGAAATGTTGAATGTTGTATAATATCAAGAATTGGCAAACATATATCATGATGAAACATGGCAAAAAAATCAGGATTTCAAATCTACTTCAGCAAATTTGCAACAGTTTAACTGTATTTCAAGGATTGGCAAACAATGACACAGAGCTACACCAAATTAATATCCACTACATTAATGGAATATAATCTTAGAGCCTAAGATTAGTTTAAACATGAGTGTAAATGGAAGAAATGTTAAACAATATAGGGTTTCCAAAACAGTAAATGAAAACAAGCATGAAGTAAATAAAAGAACAAGAAAAAAGAACCACCTACCATAGTAGATAAACAAACAACTTTATATATAATTCTGGAACATATATGTATAAACAACATACAAATATCTAACACAATGGATGTTTTCCCATCCATCTCATATAATTAAAGCAGACGCTAAAGGAGCTGCTACTTACATGGCATGAATGTTATAAATAAATAGAGATACAACTCCCACAATAGAAACAAGTTGAACAGAAATTTCAGCATTATTCCAGCAACATTTCAGCATTATTCAACTACAAATTCAGCAACATAACTTCAGCAACATTAGTCAGCATAAATTCAGCATTATTCAACATAAATTCAGCATTTCAACATTGTTGCAACGTTATTCACCATAAATTCAACATTATTCAAAATTTCAGCATAAATTCAGCATTATTCAGCAACATTTCATCAACTATTCAGCAACATTTCAACATTATTGAATGAAATCCTTCAAGAAAGCATTAAAGGATTCACTAAGTTGGGTGCTACTCATACTCGCACCCCGTGCATTTCTAACATATGGCCAACCCCATTTTTCCTTGACCCCAAATGTTAAACCAATGATTATCTCTTATTTCATACTTGTCAAGCATTTCCTCCCATTTTAACATAAACTCTTCCTCATCCTCAATGTCGTACATAAATGTGTATAAAACACTCTTCATCCCCTTATCCTTCATCGCCTTATCCTTGAAGATAGAATTTGCATGCCTTAATGCATTTTGCATCAAATGCCAAGTGCAAAGGCGGTGGGTTGTGTTAAGCATGACAATAGGTATGGCCTTAGCCATTGCAGCATCCTGATCCGTAAAAATTATTTTTGGAGCCTTACTTGACATTGCCTCCAAGAATCTTCTAAAAATCCATACAAAAGAATCGACGGTCTCATCATACATCAAAGCTGCACCAAATATCACAGTTTCCCTATGATGGTTAAATCCAACAAAAGACACAAATGGTCTATGTGCACTATTTAACTTGTAAGCAGTGTCGAAAGTCACAACATCACCAAATTGCCCATAATCCATGATCATCTGAGCATCGGCCCAAAATATGTTTGTAATCTGCTCCTCATTATCTAATTGGACCGAGTAAAAAAAAGATGGATTCTCCAATGATTTGTCACGAAAATATTACAAAATGCTACCTGCCTCCCCATATGCTAAACTGTTTTGCCTCTTCGTTCTCAAATAATTTTTTTGGTCCAGTTTTGTGAACCCAAGCGACTCCCTTCCACCAACTTCATTACCCATGAGCTCAAATGCAGCATTAAGACGGATTCCAGATTTTTCAGCTAAATCTATTTCGGTTGCCTGTGATGCAGATATCTTCCTTTGGGATGGTAACATATGCGTACATTCTGTTGGTACAAAGATATGATTATGTTGTTCAACAAAATCACTAACAAAAAATTTCTGCATATTCCTATCCCACTTAATGACAAGTCAGGCTTGACAACCAGTCCTCACTTCCTGCCTAGGATTTTTTGTTAATGAATCTCACTTGTCGACAACCCAAAATCCCTCCTTATTACAAACAAATTGCCTTGAAGTGATTTGCCCCTCTTTGCTCTTATTTACATAACCCTTTCTAATACTAAAGTCCAACCTTTCTCCATAAGTATTATAGAAATCATATGCTTCTTATTCTGTATCAAATGTCATGCGAACTCTAGGCTTCCAATCACACTCACTCCCGTCATTCTCATAATTGTTAGGTTCCATATCAATGTGCCAAGTCACTTAAAAAATAAAAAAGTGCTCAATATTAGCATAAAAACTGTATACAAACTGAATAAGATAATCAACGAATAACAAATGTACCACCTGAATATATATAAAGAAACAAGGAACATTATTGATCAAGAAATGGTTTAGAAAATGCAATTAAAAGTGCATGGAAACAAAAATGAGAGAGGGCATGTCTCCTATTATTCATTTTTATTGTTGATTGGATTACAAAGTTCAAAGAGAACTGTCTCTGCAACATACTGAACACACTGAAATGTAGAACTCCACAATAATAATAGACATCAAAACATAACTATGATAGTGGCAATTAAGATAAGTAAGTTATGTAACTTTTAGATAAGTTATCTAATTGTGCCACCAGAATAAAGCCTCCCTCTCATTGCTTCTTAGTTATCAAACAAGGAACTGTAAAAGAAAAATTAGGGTATGAAATAATTATTTTTTAAGCAAGTATTTTTCAAAATAATTTGAAGCATCCAATTCCAACCATATTGTTCTGTACTGGAAAATGATAACTCCATCCATACATGTACGCACACACATTAGAATCAACCAGATACCTACTTCCAGTAAACATACTAATGTGACACCGTAAATGATAAGCACAAAATGATACTTCAATTAATTCAACAATAATGAAGCAGAAAGATAATCGAATTCAAATCTATATATATATATATAAACTATTGTTCTAAATATATAATTAAAAATATGTTACCTAAATTTAATTAAAAATATCTAAATATGTTTCAATTAAAAATATGTTACCATCTTATTGCTCCAGTGATTTCTAAACTCAAACATGGAATTGATTGTTAAATTTATAGACATGAATTCTAGCCTAAGAGAAACTTCGATTCAGACACAAACCCACATTGATTTCTGAACTCAAACATGGAATTGATTGTTAAATTTACAGACATGAATTCTAGCCTAAGAGAAACTTCGATTCAGATTCAGAAACTTCGATTTAGAAGAGACCAAAAAAAACAAAACCGAACTTAAAGCATATATTTAAACATTATATGTAAGAACTATACCTATATACGTTTCAATCAGTTGGAGCAAGCATTTGCAGGACAATGGCGATTGACGACGGCAGGCGGCAATGGCGGCGACGGGGATGCAGGTATCGGCCTCTCTAACTCTTCTTCGCTCTCTCGTTTCGCTTCTTCCCACCGCCTGTATAGTTCTTCATATAGGGGGAAGTTTGAAATCCCTGAATCTGTTGTTGTTGTTTTTTTTTTTTTTTTTTTGAAAATTCTCACCAAAACGACGTCATTTTGGTGAGGACTAAGCAGAGCCGTCCAATTATCCACTTTAGGAGATCACTCTAGAGGGTTACTCTAGAGAATCCTCTCACCCAAAACACTACTCCTTTCTGTTATCAAACCCAAGTATTGTCGTTGACATACCCTGATTATTATTAGGGTTCATGTGAATTGATTTTTTAATTTTTTGACTTTTTAATTATTTTAGTTTAGATTAAAAAAATCTCATTTGGGATGGGTCTTTTGACTTTTATAAGAAAAAAATTGAAATGATTATGATTTAAATGTGATATTTTATCTTATTAATTTTTTAATCTATTTTATCTTTTTATGGCTATTTTAACTCAAATGTGATAGGTCAAAAGAACACTTATTATTATTATTATTTCGCAATGGATTTTTTTTTTTTTTTTGGGAGGGGGGTTGGTTTAATTGCATCCTAGTAAGCTTCTGGAGAAAAAAAATTATAAATTCATAAAAATATATATATATATATATAACTACACTTATTAATATTTATAAAAAAAAATCACTAATTTATAATTATTTTTACAAAATTACACTAACTTGATATTTTCCTTTTTTAATTTATTATTATTTGTTTGTTTTTTTTTACTTTTGTTAAAAGTTGAAAGACTAGTAAAGTAAAGAATATACGGTAATTTATGCTTTGCCCCTTTATATTTGGTCATTTTTTCACTTTGGGTTATTTTGGGAAGATAGTTATAATCAGCTTTTTAGTTAAAAACTGATTATAAACTGCTTATAATCAATTTTTTGCGAGAGAGAGAAGTAGGTTATAATCTGGAAAGTGAATTATAACCCACTCTCCAAAATGGGCCTTTAATTCTTGAAGTTTTTTTTTTTTCCAATTTGATCTTTCATGTTTCAATTTTTTTTTTCAGTTTACTCCTAAAGCTAACTTTTGTTCAAAATTAGATAAAAAATATTACGTTAACTATCACATAACATAAAAAAATATAAATTCATTAAAATTTTGATTTGTGTAACAGGTGTGAATTTTTTATAATAAAATATTTTTATGCAATGTAAGTGTTAATGTGCCAATTTTTTGTCTAATTTTGAGCACTAGAATAAATAGAGAAAAACTTGAAATGTGAATAGTTAAAGTGGAGAAAAGAATAAAATTTAAAGGGGCAAAATAAGGAAAATGGCCAAACATAAAGGCAAAGGGCAACTTATCCAAAGTAAATATATAAAAAACCTAACGGTTGTATAAAAATCCAACTAACTAATTTTATCTAAGAAGGAATTCTATGAGGAACAGGACAAGGTGTTTGTAATGTATTGGGTTGCTTGATTGACAAGTTTCTTAACAGAATCAATTAGTATTTTCTTAAAAACCCTAATTAAAGAACCCTAATTCAAAGAAACGTCATACAGATATTCATGTAAATTGATTTGGAACGAAGAAAAACGATGATGGCAGTGACAAGGAAGATGAAAGGGATTGAGGAAGAGGAGGAGGAGGAGGAGCAGATGGAGAAGAAGAACAAGACAGTGAAAGAGAATGTTGAAGATGGAGTGACGTGGAGGAGAGGGAAGATGATTGGCAAAGGAAGCTTTGGGTCGGTGTATTTGGCTACTTTGAAGAAACCACCCCCCAACAAGTCGCAGCTGCTGATGGCTGTGAAATCTGCGGAGTTGTCTGTTTCGAAATCACTTCAAGAAGAGAGAAAGGTTTTCAACGATCTTCAAGGCTGCCCTTACATCATTCAGTGCTTTGGAGAAGAGACTACTACCAGCCAAACAGGCGAGACTGTTTATAATTTGTTGCTGGAATATGCTTCTGGAGGTTCCCTACATGATCTGATCGAGAAATCAAATGGGTTTGGATTGCAGGATTCGGATGTCAGGCGTTATGCCAGGTCCATTCTTCGTGCCATTAAACATGTTCATGACTCTGGCTATGTCCACCTTGATCTCAAGCCTGACAACATCTTACTTGTGCCTACAAAAAGTCAAGGTAAAACTACTACTTCTACCCCTGCTACTACTAAAGTTAAAGCTGGTAATAATAAGAACAAGAAGTTTATGGCAAAAGTCTGTGATTTTGGGTTGGCAAAAATGGTGAAACAACAAATCAATAAGAAGAAGAAGAAGAAGAGTGAGTCGAGCTATTATTACCTGAGAGGGACAGCTTTGTACATGTCCCCTGAAGCTGTGGCTGATGGCATACAAGAGGCTCCCTCTGATATTTGGGCTATTGGCTGCGTGGTTCTTGAGATGCTAACCGGGAAGAGGGTTTGGGACAGGAAAGTTCATGGGAACACAGAGAAACTCCTCTACAACATTGGCTATGGGTCCGATTTACCTGAAATTCCAAGTTCCATATCAGAAGAGGGGAAAGATTTCTTGAAGGGTTGCTTTGTGAGGAAGCCTGCTGATAGATTGACTGCTGATATGTTATTGAAACTTCCATTTGTCTCACAAGCAGAAGAAGATGACTATGAAGAAGATGCACAAAAAGTCCAAGTACTGAATCTGAATTTGAAGGAGAGTTTGGATGCACAAGGGGTCAGCACAATGCTGTCACTTTCCGAGACTGATGATAAGGATGACTCTTGGTTAGTTGAGCCAACTATGATGTCTGGAGACAATAATGACTCTTCTTCATTAGTTGATGAGCCGAGGGTTGTATCTGAAGAAGAAGAAAAAGAAGAGGCCTCCATTTGTTGCGAGT
Organism: Camellia lanceoleosa; assembly: GCA_025200525.1. NCBI lineage: Eukaryota > Viridiplantae > Streptophyta > Magnoliopsida > Ericales > Theaceae > Camellia > Camellia lanceoleosa. The sequence goes on from CM045770.1 coordinate 1,012,244, forward strand.
ACGACAATGACTGTTTGATGGATGAGCCAGGTATTATATCTGAAGACGAAGAAGAGCCCTCCATTTGTCCTTCATCAGAAGCAGAAGCACTTGAGGGTGTAGATGCTGATGATGAACATGAAGAAGTTGAAGCATCATTAAAAAAGAGTCCGGATACTCAGGGGGGCAGCTCAATGTCGGATACTGATAATGATAGCGATGAAGATGAGACCATAGAGGAAGAAGAGGATGAGGATCGCTCAATTAGTCCTTCATCTGAAGCAGTAGAGGATGTAGATGAGGATGCAAAAGCTGAAGTATTAAAATGGGGGAGTTTTGATCCAAAGGAGGTCAACTCAGGATTGTGCTTGTCAGATGAGTCCTGGTCAGATGAGTCAAGTTCTGTGCCTGAAGCTGAAGATCATAAAAAGAGACCTGTGAGTCTGGCTATGGATGATGAGACAACGACACAAGATCACAAAAGGAGGAAACGGATGATGCCTAGTTCAGTTGCAGGCTTGAAGCAAATGATGATCGAATATTTTATTGCAAATCATCAACCCAAACCTGTCAAGGCAATACCACAGAAGCCGCCATCCACCTTACCCACTACTGCTGCACATTAGCGAAGAAGATTATGTACAAATCAGCCACCAAAATTCTAAAAGATCTCAATGTGCCAGCTCGCTTTTGCACATGTTCCAACCCTCTCCTCTGCCTTCAGTTGAAGATCATTTTTGAGATATAATTTAGCAGCTAATTTCAGGAACTTATCCTATTGTTTGGTAGCTGATTCGTATCATTTTGGTGCCTATCTCAACAGGCTTTCGAGTCATTGTTTGCTGTTATTTGGTAAGGTCTTTCCTCTTCTTGTTGTTGTTTGTTTGAAATTCACCTAAGGGTATTTGTGAGAAAGACCTCTCTGTCTCTTTAAACTCATTTGTTGATAATGAAATCAGAATTCGGTCCCATGCACGTACCTCTTGCTTGAGAGAAGCATGTAAAAACTTCCTGTTACATCAGAAGATGTTTTATTTTTTGAATGTCATATTGCTTGCAAAAAGAAAATACAGAAGTCTGTTCATATTTTTGGATATGCATGAAGCAGGAGAGCTCATGATAGTGATATCGATTTTTGTTTTTCTTCCCTTATCACTCAAAATTGTCAAACTGACAAACTTTATGCATAATGATTTTGTCTGTACATTGAAATTGAATAAATACAAATCTTTGAAATACAATTGATTTCTGTTTTTGCCATAGTTGCTGGACTTTTAATTGTTAAATTATGTCACACTAGGCTGCTGCTGCACATTTTTGGGCAACCATTCTTCAAATTCTTTCCTTCAATAGCTCCTAGGACTCTTAATTCTTCTTCAGATTGGTCAACTGGAAGTTATGAAGATACCAATTGTTCTCATTATTACAATTTTTCTATACTCTGTTTCTTTATTTATTCTTCATTTAGATTTAGATTTAGATTTTCAAGTAGTACATCAGTCACAGAGTATGACAGACTAGGGGAACATTTGACGTGCTTCTCTGTTCGTTTGAAAAAAAACAAGAGCACTGAAATCATCATTGGCATTTTTGTGATGAAAATTTCCAAGTGGTGATTTTTAAACGGATAACTACAGCTTTCAATTAAAAAGCTTGGTTTGTATCCTTATTTGATTTTAGCAGTAGTGTCCGCTTAATTGGCTTTGTGACATGTACTCTAAGTTGTACATTTTCATGTTCACAGAGATGAAAGTCCTTTTGCAGTTCTACAATGAATTTTTAAAATCTGTTACACTTTCTTTGAAAGGCTTCTACTAATAAATATATATAATTAGCATTTGGTTTTATCAGAAAAATCTTGAGTTTTAGCCCTTTCTTCCACAGAGACATTCTTCTTTTTTGGTCATCAACATCATAATCTGGTTTTCAATTCTTGAGGTTTATACATTTTCTTCCTCTCCTTAAATGCCACTGGAATTGTTGTTGTCTCTGTAATGCATTTTAGGTAAAAAGATAATGCCTCATATGAGGATAAAAGTATTTCCATAGCCTCCTGTCTGACAGACTAACGTAAAAGACTCATGGATGAATTTCATGTCCTATTCATTGTACCATTCACATTATCCAAATTCTTGACGTTGTGTGTGGTTAGAGAATTTGAAAAGGAATTAAAAAAAAAAAAAAAAGTATATAAAATTAAGTGAAATATAAGTATATTTTATTCACATTTCACTTATCTTTTTCCTCTATCTTTCCAAATCTCTTCCCAAATCCCCTAACAAAACACAACTTAAGAGAGCTTAGTATGGTGTATGCAATTCCAATTCATGTTGGGTGATATATTTCTTCTTCAATTCCTTTTCATCTTATATATTTCTTACAACCTGAAAACAGATGTCCCAGAGACAAATTTTTGTCATGTTACTTCATTGTGTTAGCATAAGTTGGACTTAGATTTAGGAGTGTCAACACTGCACTGTGTCAAGGAAAAGTGGGGGAGGTGATTGAACTTTTCATGTAAATTTTTAAAAAATTTTAAATTTGATATGATTCATGAGCCAATATACTAATTTTTATAAATAAAAAATAAATAAATTTAAATTAGTACTTTGAATTGTGTTAATATATATATTAAATAGTTTTTAATTAATATGAATAAAATTTTATGTTAGACTTACCATTTAACAGATTTTAAATTTCAAATTTAATATGATTTAGATATAATAATTACAATTATATTTGGACTTTCCATATAAACATTTTTAAAATTTTAAATTAGATGAGGTAAGATAAAATTTCACTATGTGATAACAATAAATATAATTTTTTTTTTTTTCCTTTCAAAACTTCATATTTATTATAATTCTCATTTGATAGTTTTTATTTAATGAGAGGATTCCAAAATACAAACTTTATTTTTATAAAAAAAAATAGAAATTTAAATCAAAATTATTGAATTTTTAAATTTTCAAATTATTCGAAAATAACATAAGAGTGCTAACAATTGGGGGTATTCTGGATCCAAACTAGTCTGCGAAACTTTATTGATGTAAAATCTTATCATGAGGAGAGATTGCTATGTATTTTTTCCTATCCAATTTTCGTTTATTTACTCATGCAAAATGAATAAATATCAGTAGTTCCATTTTCATTTCATTTTTCTTTCTTTTCAAATCGAAAATTCAAATGGGTCTAGACGATGTTATCTGGCCTGTGAAGCATATTACAAGTATCATTTTAATGGTTCGAATCATTCATTTTTTAATATCATTCGCATATATTATTTACAAATAAATAAATAAATCAATCAATCTAACAATCGTAACATATTTAATTTATTATATTTTTCTTTAAAAAAATAGATGACAAAGACTACTCTTTTTTTTTTTGTGACAAACGTAATAAATTCTTGAAAAAGTTCTCATCTTATGGTACACGTTTTATATCTTTTCTTTATGGAAAATGTTTTGTAATTTTCCAAACCACATAGGCCAATTTATAATTTAAGCAAACCTCAAGAAATGTATTTGTAAGGGTGCCTCTATTTACACACCATATTTCATCTCAAGACACACCACTACTCAAGGCACACCTTTAGTAATTTGATAAACAAGAAATTTGCTCAATACACACCGCAATCTTTCATTTTTACTCTTACTCACACACCCCACCCACAATCTTACATCCTTACCCTTACTCACTCACACACCGCACCCATGATCTTAAATCTTCCATTTCCTTAAAAAAAATTATTACATCTTTATCCTTCTAATCAATTACATTTTTAACCTTCATACAAATTTCTTAATCCACACAACACAATTTTATTATGAATTGCAATGTCTACAGTGAAGGAAAATGCAACGCGAGTTGCTGCCATGGCAAGAACGCAAATGGATTGGGGATGGAAACAAAAAGAGGATGGTGTCGATTGGAAAGTAACGACGGCAGAAAAGAGGTAAGATGGCTGACGGCAATGGTTGATGGCGGCGACGCCTGTGGCTATGAGATAGAGTTAGGGTTAGGGTTAGGGTTATGGTTATAGTTAGAGAAGATGAGGATATTTTAGAAATATTTAAAAATTGATAGTATGTATTAAGTGAAAAATAAAAAATCAAAATTGGGTGTAGTGTGGAATGAGGAATTGGTGTGTATTACGTAAGGTGTGTATCATAACCCTTTATCCTTTGTGGTCATTTTATATTAGGTTAATATTGTAATAAAAAAATTAATTAATTAGTGATATGTCTTGAGATAAAATGTGATGTGTAAATAGAGACACCCTATTTGTAATTTACCCTGTATTATAATATTTTACTAAATTTGGAACTCCTATTTTGTGCCAAATTTTTAGAGCCTAAAGTACAGACCTTAGTAGCCTTAGCCCAGGACTTGTACTAGTAAGGGTTCTTATATCCTATAGGATATGATAATAAATGATTGACCACTAATTACATAAATAAAAATCTATTCAATTTCCAAATATCCTTAAAGGAAATATATTTTTAAGAATCTAATTTCAAAAAAGTTTATTACTGTAAAACAAAATATTTTTAAATTCTAAGGGATCTCTATGAAATTAATACTTAGGTCACTAAACTAATTTTTTAATACTGTGAACATTTTTACTGTGAATATTTTTAATACTGTGAATATTCTTTACAATTTTTTATTTTATTTTACTCGTGCTTGTTTACTTTTAAGTCATCTTCATTATATCTCATTAGGCATCTTCAATTATTGATTCAAACTCAGATTATGAAATAAATGTTTTGGATGATCTAAATAAATGTTTGGGATCTAATTTCAACTCAATTATTGATTCAAACTCATATTTTTAAGAATCTAATTTCAATTAGGAGATGTTTGGGATGATCTAAATAAGTATACTTTTTGACTTTTTATGAAATATGGGTTGGATTTGAGTTGGGTTTGAAGTGATGTGTTAGAGAAGTGATGTGACTTAAATAAGATGATGTGAGTTAAATAGGACATGACTTTTTGACTTTTTAGTTTTCTTGAAACTTGCCAAACCAATCCTCCTAAATTTAAATTTAGGTCCCATTAAAAAAGTTAAGTAAAAGTATTCAAAATATGTTTCACTCCTTGACTCAAATTTATATTAAATTAAATTTTATTCAGATATTTATCCGAATTAAGTGAGACTCAAATTCTTACTCAATATTTTTTAAATTATTTGATGACTCTCAAATTTACTCCTTTCATAATAAAGTTTTTATTTAAATTTATGCTTAAATTTGAGTTTGTATATTGGAGTGGTTTATATCAAATAAAAAAAAATTCCCGAATTTCAATAAAAAAAAAATTATAGTCATTTTTAAAAGGATAAATTACCAACAGTCCCCTCGAGATTTGAGTAAAATACGAATTTTCCTAAAGTTTGAAAAATTACAAATTGCTCTTTGAGGTTTATATTTACTTAACAAATGAGGGAATAATTTGTTATGTAAATATGAATCTCAGGGGACGGGAGATAATTTCTCAAATCTCAGAAAGAATCCATATTTTAATCAAATGTCGAGAGGTATTAGTAATTTGCCCCTTTTTAAACTAAAAACATAAAGTATAAAAATATTAAAATAATAGAATTCTTTTATTCAATCTTTTTTTTAGAGATCCAAGTATAATAGATTCTTTAAAAAAGTTAGAGAATATATTTTCAAATAAAAATTTAATTAAAAAATACATATTCACTTAAAAAAATTTAAATTCTTAAATACATGTTTTTTAATGTTCGAGAAGACCTTAATGCTGTGTTTGATTTGAAAATTTAAAAAGAGATTTGAAAAAGAAAAGGAAAAATATGTGTGAAAATAGGTAAAATATAGGCATATTTTATTTACATTTTACCTTCCTTTTCTATATTTCTTTTTAAATTCTTTTTCAAATTCTCTAACAAAACACAACGTAGGTGTTGGAGAATTGAACAAAAATTAAAGAACTTTCAAATTGTATAACTTATATAACCCTAAGGGTTGATTTAGTGGTGCAGGCTTGGGACTTAGGAGTTTGCTCCTCTCTAGATTTCAAGTTCAAAATAGCTCTTAAGTGTTATCAATCTTTATATTGAGTCAGTCCATACAGAATTTTACTAAACTCTCCGGATGGTGGGATTGGTTGACCTTAGACACCCTGAGTTGTCAAAAAAAAAAATAAAAAAATTGTATAACCTATATAATAACTTAATAATAAGTAGTAAATCATAAATGATCACATGTGCTTAAGAAGTAGGAGCTTCTAAAAAGAAATCTTGTTTTATTTTATTTTATTTTCTGTCGAGCGGGGGGCCTCGTACGTAAAGCCCGAGAAAGCCATTGGGCCCATTTGAACATTCCTTGGAGCAACAAACGGATTCAAAACACAAAACTCCTCGACAGACAGTAGGCGTCCGACTAATGTTACAGATATCAAAAGTTTTATTATATTTTTTATCAAACATTTTATATAAATATGAAATTTACGCTATATAATTTTATGTGAATTCTATATCATATTTAATAAAAATTTTGATAGAATTTTTAAGTATTTTTGATAGTCATCCTCCTCTCCTCTACACATATCGAGGCACATCACCAGCTTCGCAGCGCAGAGTTTTTTTGAGTGAGGAGAAATATCTCGAAGAAGAAGAAGAAGAGTTTTATCCAACAACATGAATGATCATGGCGAACCCCTTACCATTCTCACGCAGAGAGACATTTGTTAACGAACAATATCTAATCTAATCTAATCTAATCATTCATGTTGTAATGATCAACTGATTCTAGCATCTTTCTTTTTTTTATGATCAAGAATGCTATAAAGAGTTTAAAATTTGTAAACTAGAAAACTTCCTAAACAGTATATCCATAATACCATAATACAATACAAAGAGAAAAGATGGAGGTGGAGGCAGGCAGCTATATAAGATAATTATAATATATTGCTTTCTCAAACCCAGAAGAAAGAAAGAATGAATGAATGAAAGAGATACTGAATTAGGAAAGGAGGGATTGATTTCTGTTTTGTTTGGTTCGTTGATTTTAAACGGCATCTTTACGAAACTATTTCTCTTGTGCGGACGTGGCTGCTTGTCCGCCGCTGGATTGCCTCTATTTTAGAGTGGACGGACGGTTGAGATTTAAAGTTTCCCATAGGATCTGAAGAGGGCAAAAAATTGGATAGAGACTATGGAGCAGGGATTTTTAGAGTTTTTTTTTTTTTTTTTTTTAAATTTCTTAGGGTGTTGTATTATGTGATTAAAATTTAATAATAAGTTATATCAATATTTTTTAACATTAAATTTTAACTACATAATATACTACTTTAAAAAAAAAAAATTAAAAAAAGGATTGGCCTGGGCTGGGCCACCATATATCTATAAGTTCTCTTGTCTTGTGGATGATAGGAACATGTGTTGTGTTGTGTTGTGATGTCACGTCTGAAAGCTAGTAGTGATGATGATCATCATCAAGAATCAAATCCCACGCCACCTCTCAACCACTCCCACTCGCTTTCCCATCATCTTTTGTTGCTCCACTCTCCCTTCACAAAAATTATATACAAATTTGTTCACACAAGTCATAACAAAAATTATCACCCGTCCATCCACTCACTAGCGCAGTTAGAAAATTAAGTTAAGGAAACATTTATTAATTATAATTTTTTATTTAAAAAAAATCATAAGCACTATTAAAATAATAATTATTTTATGAGATAAATTTAAACATAAAATATTACATATTCATTATTTATAAGAATAAATCAAAATTCTATAATAATGTGGAATAGCTCGGTATGAGATGATGATGTAAGTTTGTAATTTTAGCACAAAAAATTATGAATCAAAATTCCTAATTTAAAAAAATAAAAATACATCATTTATAGCACAAATTATTATAGAATCTATTCAATTTTAATTTGACAGAAAAATATTAAAGGGATGACATTGTTTATAAATGATATGTTTTGAATGAAAATTATTAAACAGTCTTAGAGTACCATATGACGTTACCTACATGATGCTCAAAGCACAAAAAATCACAAATCATACTAAGTAGTATGTCAACTATTTGAAAATAATGAATTCATTATACCCAATCTATAACATTTTTTAATACACTATTGATTTAAACTACTACATAAATAATATTGTGGGGACATATTTTCTGAGTACCAACACGTGGCAAGGTGACGCCGATGTGTTAGCCGAGGTGCCACGTGTCCCGTTCTTGACGCCGAGATTATCTCGGTGAGGCCGAGATTACCTCCGAAGATATCGGAATCCGAGATGAGCAGATAAAGGACAAGAGTCCTAGAATGAAGAAAGACTTCAAGATGGATAAGAATAGTATTCTTAGGGAGTCTATCTTTATCTCTTGTAGAGTCCAAAGTACTAAATGGGAGTCCATAGAAGTCAGGCTTCTAATAGGACTAGGATTGAGTAGGTACGCAATTTTATGCTTTGAGCAGTGAATTTAGCACTTGATTATCTTTGAGAGATATACTGACTTGATCGTCGGAGTGCCCCCGGGTGGATGAACCACCGCCGGAATCTTCTCTTTCTATTGCAGGTTAGCCAGGTGTCATCTATTTTGCCAATTCTCTCCAGCTGATCACTGAGTTGGCAGTGTGATCGGAAAATTACTCACAAAATTTGGCGCCGTCTGTGAAAAAGATAGGAGAATAAATGGCTAGCAACGAACAGAAGGAAAAGATTAGGGACGATACTCCTGCTGGGAGTGGGAGACCTATTGACTTGGATGTCACAGGAGACGAATACAACGCAGAAACTCGTGACCAGAATCACAGAGTGAAGGACGTCGGCCAAACTAGTGACGCACCAAAGAAACCAGATCGAAGTGGCTATTACAACGAAGACGACCTCCAAGTATGGAAGGATAGATGCCTGCGGATGGACGAAAAGATGAAGGAGATGGCAAACAAATTGGCAGACTTGCAGTCGGTTGTCAATTTCATGATACAAAATAACGTCATGCAGCCGCCGTTCCCGCTGTAGGACACGCCGATTCCAGTAGCCAATGCCTAGAAGGGAGGGCAAAGAACAATCCCTATAACCCCTCAGCACAACGGGAGCGAAAGACACTCTCACCGACCTTCCAGGGAGGTCGGACGAAGGGAGCCAAGAAGAGAAGAATCACGGAGGACGCATTATACAAAAGAAGCAAACCCCAAGGGACATCAGCATGTTCAGGGGCAGGCATTGTGCTTCGACACAACTCATGGAGAGAGGTCGAAGAGGACTCACCACGAAGCTAAAAGTAGTGCACCAAAAAGACTGAAAGTAGGAGATAGCCGAGCTCCTGGGAGGACAAAAGATGACTTAAAAGATTACCTCAAGAGGAAACAACAGAATGCCAAAGCCGAGGTAAATTCGCCATATAAACCGAGGACACCATTCTCGGTGGAATTGGACAGGTTTGAGGCACCGAAGAGATTCAGTATGCCGATGTTTCAAATATACGATGGCAAGTCAGACCCCAACTTCCACGTCGGATTATATCTGAACTCAATGGCACTGTATAGTGGAAACGAGCCGTTGCTTTGCAAAACATCAACAACAGGATGAGTCTAGACCTCGGAAGACTGTTTGGAAGCCACCTCGGCCGCCTTTTCCGCAACGAGCTCGACATCGATTTAGGCAAGGGTTTCATCAATACTTTTGTCGGCTAGAGGAACGTCGGATGATACCTGCTCAAGGGCAGCTTCCTTGGGAACCTCCTCAACCTCCTCATCTTGAGTCAAGTCAAGGACTTGCTCGTTTTGAGGAGGGGACTTGGCCCCAGTAGCCTTCTTGGATTTCCTCACCAAAGCCTCATCCTCATCTTGATCCTCAGAATCAGAATCATCATCAGATTGAGCTGGAGATGGCGGCAGAGGGAATGGAAGAGGAATGGCATCGGCATTCCGAAGAGGCAAGTCCTCGGGGACATTGAGCTTTTTCAGAAGGGACATCCAACCAAGAGAGAAACCCCTGTTGCATGCCTGCTTCACTTGTTGCTCATAGGCCTCCGTGACATCGGCCATGCCCTGAGCATACGCCTTCTCATCAGTATCCTTGATTTCGACCACTTTGGTGGCCAAAGCATCTTGGAGTTCCCTCTGGGCCTGGGCCACTTTGTCCTCAGCCTCTTTCAACTGGACTTGAAGAACTTTGTTTATTGCCTCAGTGGCACCGACCTTCTCCTCGGCCTCATCTTTCTCTTTGATGGCGACCTCGGCCTGATCCTCTAGCATCTTCATCTTTGATTGCAGGCTTTTATTAGTTTTCTGAAGTATGGCGACCTCCCTCTTCTTCTCAGCTAGCTTCTCACGGTTCTCAAAAGATTGCATTGAAAAAGAATGGGCATGCTGGATGGCCTGAAAAGAAATAGAAATATTAAAAAATATTCTAAGTATGGAAAAAAAGAGAAAGAAAGAAAAAACAACAACACTTGCCTGAACAGAGCGTTGAAGCATGAGGGCGTAGTTCTCGTACTCACTAAACTCGGCGTTTCGCTCAAGGTTGCCTGGCAGAAGTAGTGCAGTACTGAGGGCAACGCCGACATTGATGTCGTCGGCACTATCACTAGCCATAACAGGCTTATTTTCCAAAGTGATTTCAGGGGTCCAAGGGGCATCCGGCTTCTTAGACCCCGAGGTTGTTGCAGATGACCTTGGCCTTTTTGACTTGGTGGATTCGGAGGGAAGGGTTTCAGCGAACCTCTTCGCAGGGACAGAGGCAGTCTTCTCACTTGGAGCCAATTTGGAAATTGGCAGAGTGTCCTCAGTCTCAACCTGAGTAACCTTCGCCTTTGGCTGAGCCTTTTTTACTCGTTTTGGCTTTGGTGGAAGCTAGGTTTGTGTTGGTTGAGCTTCAACATTAGAAGGAAAGCTGGCTAAGAGGTTTTTTGCAACTGGTTTTGGGCGGCCCATCTCGGCAGTAAGGACAAGTCGCCGCTAATGTTTTCTCTGGGATATCGGAATCAGGTATTGAGCCGAGGTTGATGGTTGATTAGCTGGATCAGATGTTGATCCTTGATCCGTCCGAGATGTGGACGCAGTTTGTGGAGTTGTGGCAGAGGGAGGAGATAAGCTCTTCTTCTTTTTTCTTCTGGGAATGTCGGGAAGAGCTGATTTGTATTTCGGAATGAAATTAAGAAACAGGCACCTTTCGTTTTTGGACTGGCAAGTCCAAGAATTTCTTCAAATCCTTGCTGAGAATGAAGGATTGGCGAAAGTTCTTTGGTGGCTGACGAAGAGCTGTAGGGGAAAACAGACATTAGAAAATAGGTAAAGTATTAAAGACTTGAAAAGAAACAACCAAGTATTAACACTGGGCTCTTACCCTTGCCCTCTAAAATTGATCGAGGAAGAGAGTAGAGATGGAGGTCCTCATCTAGAGCAAACTCCCAATTTCCTGAGGCAATGAAGTAATTGTCTCCAGGCCCCTTGTTGGAGTCTGGGAGGTCGGCTACGATTTTGAACTCTGTGAACCTCGACTTAAGGTAATAAATGTAGCCTTTTTCTTTCAAGTTAAGGCCGCACATGGTATAGTAGTATTGAATATTGGCTAGGGTGATCCTAGCGTTTTCCTGTTTAGCTAAGGCTATGATACCGTTGATCACTCGGTAAGAATTGATGGCAAGTTGCATGGGGTTCAACTTATAATAATGGAGAATCTCGCGAAAAAGGATGTTGAGTGGGAGCCGAAGTCCACACTCAATAAAGGCAACTACAGGAAAGGACATGGAATCGTCAGTGGGCATGATGAAGTCATCATCCCCAGCCATTCTTAGATGGACGTCGGTTGGGATTTCAACCTCCTGTATAAAGTATTCCAGTTTGGATGGGCTGTTCACCCTATGTTTCCACATACCCATGATATCGGCTTAATCAAAGAGGTTGGGTTTCAGAAGATGTTTTGAAAAGGTTATTGGGACCTTGGCAAACACTTCGGTAAGTGCAAGTTTCAATTTTTTCCTAATTTGTGGGTTCTACAAACAAATCCAAAACCTAAGTCTATGGAAACAAAGATTAAAAGCACAAATCTGGAAAAGACACAAAAAACAAAAAAACAAGAATGAGTTTCAGAATCAAGAGCAACGGTGGACTATCAAGAGCATAGAAAGTACAAAGGGTACAAGGTCAAGAACAGTGGGAAAAATGCAAGAAAAATGTGAACAGTACACATTCAAAACATGGGCAAGAGCAAAGCCATTGAATAAATGCATTCAGATATATGATTCGCAAAATCAAAAGTTGAACAGAACAGTAATGGCAACGAATGATAAAGAGCATCAAGGAATTAAAAACAAGAGGAACAAAGGCTTACCAAAAAACGTGAAGCCGGTGAGAGGATCACCGAAGTCAGGCGACGGTTACAGAAGTAACAGAGCAGCGAGAGCTTCACTAGAATGAAGGGAGGCAGGCCGTTGTAGAACTCGAAACTGGAACAATGGCGGATTTAGGAAGAAAGGCAAGAGAGAGAAAGAACTCGATAGTGCAAAGTGAAGAGACGAAAAAGAGGGAAAGTTTTGATTAAACTTGAAACGGCGGCAAAAAAAATCATTAATGAAAACCTAGAAGAACGTATACGTCAGACGGCGCACGTGAGAAATAAGACGGCTTACAGACGCGTGTCTGGTACGATCCAGTAAGAAAAAGATGCGTGGTTGGAAACGGTTGAATTGTTACGAGTAAAACAACTCATACGCATGAGGGAGCTCTTGGAGTTCTTGATCTTTTAGAAGACATGTCGGCCTATGATGATGATCTCGGCTGAGATACTTTAAGCCGACGTACTGGAAAGAAGTACCGATGTAGGTTCCATCACCTCAAAATGCCGAGGTAATAGAACCTACGGGGCAGTTGTGGGGATATATTTTCTGATACCAATACGTGGCAAGGTGACGCCGACGTGTTAGCCGAGGTGCCACGTGTCCCGTTCTTGACGCCGAGGTTATCTCGGTGAGGCTGAGGTTACCTCTGAAGATATCGGAATCCGAGATGAGCAGATAAAGGACAAGAGTCCTAGAATGAAGAAAGACTTCAAGATGGATAAGGATAGTATTCTTAGGGAGTCTATCTTTATCTCTTGTGGAGTCCAAAGTAAGTACTGAATGGGAGTCCATAGAAGTCAGGCTTCTAGTGGGACTAGGATTGAGTAAGCTATAAAAGAGAGGCACCCCCGTGGGTCTAAGGTACGCAATTTTATGCTTTGAGCAGTGAATTTAGCACTTGATTATCTTTGAGAGATATACTGGCTTAATCGTCGGAGTGCCCCCGGGTGGACGAACCACCGCCAGAATCTTCTCTTTCTGTTGCAGGTTAGCTAGGTGTCATCTATTCTGCCAGTTCTCTCCAACTAATCACTGAGTTGACAGTGTGATCGAAAAATTACTCACACAAATACCACATAGTGTTTTCAACGTATCAAATAACTATTTGTTCTGAACAATATAATAAATCATTAGGCAAATGACATGTTAAGAAAAAAAAATACATTTTATACATGACAATAACAAAAAAACAAAAAAAAATACAAAACTGAAGGGAGGGCGTGACCCCCTAGGCCTATGCTGCCTTAGCCCGTGTCCACTCATATTCTGAGTCATATATGTTATTACAATTTTATTAGTTATATATCCATTACTTTTTTTTTCTGTATATTACAAAAAGTAATCACTATTATCATGTGAATACATAATTTAATTGGAATTCTTGAAATACATAATCATTTAGCTTGTTTGGTTCCAATTTTCAGAAAATTTTACTTTTTTATTTTTCGTATTTTAATGTTTTCAATGAATTTTTTTAATATTTTAAGCATTTTGTTTTAATTGTTAGACACACCTAATATAAATACACTTAAAAAGTATAATATTTATGAAAAAAATCTTTAAAAAATACACTAAATACCAAAAAATACAAAAAAAAAATATGAAAATTCAATGAATTTTCATATTTTTGTGTATTTATTAATTTTTTAAAATATTTTTTCACAAATATTTTACTATTTTAGATACATCTAAGTAAGGTGCATCTAAAAAAGTAAAAAAAATTACTTAAAATTCTAAAAATATTCACGAAAAACAAAAAACTCAGTTTTTAGAAAACTGAATTTAGAAAACTGAAACCAAATACACTGATTCCTCCTTCAATAGTTTCAAAAAACAAATTACAATCTTCACTATTTGTATTAATTCATTTAAAAATTTTCAAATTATTGATATGACATTTAATTTTTAGATAATGGTAATTTTTTCAGTTATGTGGTAAGAATTGCTTCAACACAATTCCCAGTTAAGTTTCTTCATATACATTGGAATGACTAAACAAGGAGGATGGAGGCCATATGGCGCCCAACAAGAAGGATAGAGGTCACAAGGCACCCAACAAGGAGAATGGATACCTATGGTGAGGGAAAGTGGAAAACAATGAACATAAAAATAGAAAGGCAGCACAGATATCTTCACTGTGTTTGTGGTCAACTTACCAAATTCAGTGAATTCAAAGGGTCTCTCCAATCTTTTTACAAAGTTTTGAGTGGTAAAGAATGTTTTTATTCCACATAAGCGAAGAAGGGTTATGAATACAAGATTCAGATTTGTGAGGTTTGATTGCATTGTGGCTACCACAATGGCAATTCAAAAAGCAAACGGTCTTTTGGTGGATGATAAAGCTTTAGAGGTAAAGTTTGCAGATTTTGGCAAGGAAAAAGTAAATGATAAAGTTGTAACAGGTCCAGTATGTACCCAAACTAAGAATCAAAAGGTCCAAGGTGGGATAGAAAGAAGTGAAGTAATACCCTGGAGCCAATAAGAATCAAGGTGGGATTGAATCAGTTGGTATTGAGGATATTCTGGTAAGAAAAAGTGGAGGACGAGATGTAGTTATAACATTCAAATCAAAGGAAGATATGGAACTAAAACTGAAGCCAATAAAGGAGTTGATATTGGACTGGTGTGATCATATTTATGAAGGGAAACCAGGATTAGTGCTGGAGCAGGAGAGAAATGTCTAGATTAGTTCCTATGGCATTCCCCTAAATCTATGGAACAGTACTAACCTACAAAGGATTGGTGGATTGTGGGGACAAGTTATAGACTTCGATAGTGATATAAACTAGCCAAAGGCATTTGTGTGTGCTAAGAAGAAGATCTCAACCAGCTTTATGGAGCCAATTAATAAGGTTGTTTATCTGAAAAGCAGAAGTGCACTGCATCCAGTGAGAGTATGTGAGGAGCAACTAGTAATGGTGAAAACAGTGAAAAGGAAGTGTGGGTGTAATAAGCCTCAAGTTATGGAAGAGAACAATCAAGAGGAAGATGATGTTGTCATGGATGGAGGTAGCAGTGAAGAGGAAGATGATGATGATGATATGAAGGATGAGTCAGCCCATGAACTGGAACATATGTCTAATGTGGCACAAGATCATGAGCCAGGTGGGCAGAGTATGAGTGAGAAGATAGAGAAGGAGATGAGATTGAGGAGTGAGACTGAAATTGCCGAGTCAAGAAGTGGCGTGGGAAAAGTGGCAAATACAAAGGGTTGTAACACAATGATGGAGGCGAGAAACCAAATAAACGGCTCTATAGATAAAGTTGGTGGGTATCAGAGAATTGCTGGCCAACTACTTACGCCTAGTTATATTAGAAGTTTGAGTAGGTCAAGTCTGTTTAGACCTAGAGTGAATATTGAAGTGGTATTGGGCCACAATCAATTATCAGGTCAAGTACATGGGCTACAACATGTTCAAAATGGGCCTACAGTACAAGTTACTAACACAACTGTAAGAAATGGGGCAGTAAGGCTTGGTATTAGAAATTCAAGCATGTCTAAAGCCCATGATAAAGAACCCAGTACTAGATCAGTAAGCAATACAAAAGGAAAGTTGAAGATTAGTAGCAGAAGGAAACACAACCATCAATGGGCAAAGAAGGGATATTGCGATTTAGTTAGGGGGTATGGTCAAAAAGGGATTTCAACAAGTAGACCAACTCCTAAGACTGCAATTTGGAGAGCAGCAGCAGCTACAATCTCTTTATCAGCATCGATTGAAAATGGAAGGGATAAAGGGAGGTATGTATTGAATGAAGCTCAAGCAACTCTCAAGATGGGGGAAATTCTGGGAATGGAGTTCAATGGGAAAGCAGATGAAGTGTTATCTAAGATTGTGGAGCTCGAAATGAAGCATGTAGAAAGAGTTGAAGGGGGAAATAAAACTGGGGCCTAGGGTACTCTAAATAGGGTGTTACAAAGGAGTATTATTATGTTGCTATGAAGATTTTATCATTGAATATTAGAGGAATGGGAAGGAAGGAAAAGCAAGGTAAGATTTGAAAGATGTTGAAAGAAAGAAATGGGGATGTTGCAGTGTTTCAAGAAACAAAAAAAGTCTCAAATCTCAAATATGGAAGTCAGAACAGTGTGAACTAGGGAGAAAATGAAGTTTATGGCTGTGGGTGCTGAAGGTTCAGCTGGAGGATTGCTATGCATTTGGTATCCAAATATTTTACAGATGTCAGAATGTTGCAGTAATAAAAGGTTTATCATTATCTCAGGTACCTTTTTCAATTCATTTGAGTGTACTTTGTTGAATATTTATGCACCCAATGAATTGGGTGCAAGGGGAGAATTGTGGGATAGACTGGTAAATTTGAAAGAGAAATTTCCTAAGCTTTGGTGCTTAGCCGGGGATTTTAATGAGATAAGAAGTATGGGTGAAAGGAAGGGGTGCTCTAGAAAAGATAAGGGTATGCAGGAGTTAAATGAGTTCATAGACAAATGTGAGATGTCTGATCTACCACTATTGGGCAGAAAGTTTACATGGTGTAATTCAGGAGATGGGGAAAGGTAAAGTAGATTAGATAGAGTCTTAGTTGATCCAAAATGGCTTGAGGTGTTTAATTTGAAACTGTGGGGTTTACCTAGAGTGATCTCAGATCATTGCCCTTTATTATTAATGAAGGATGAGAGGGATTGGGGCCCTAGACCATTTCGGGTGCTAAATGCATGGTTTTTACACAAAGATTTTCAAGCTTTTGTGGAAAATATATGGAAACAGGCTAATGTAGTGGGTTAGGATGGGTATATGTTACTCAATAAGTTAAAGACTTTGAAATTAGGTCTCAAAAAATGGAATGAGGAGATATTTGGGAATGTGACCAACAAATTGAAGACAACAAAGACAGATTTGCATAAATTTGATTTCCTGGTTGAGGATAGAGACCTTGCTGACTCAGAAAAAGCAACAAGGAGAGAAGTTTGAGAAAAGGTGTGGAGATTGAGTATAATGGTAGAATGGATGTCGTTTCAAAAATCAAGACTTAATTGGTCAATGAAAGGTGATAGAAATACAAGATTTTTTTATGTAATGACACAATGCAGGCAAGCAAGAAAGGAAATTAGCTCTATTAGAGTAGGGGAGGTAGTGGTTGAAGATCCTAGTCATGTGAAGGCTACGGTACTTGAACATTTTATTAACCGATATTCAGAACATTGGGCATCAAGACCTTAATTAGGAGGGTCTTTCAAATCAGTGGAAGGAACCATGTAGTATGATTTTCTAGAAAAAGAGTTCACAGAAGATGAAATAAAAATAATAGTAAACGAATGTGATGGAAATAAAGCACTTGGGCCAGATGGCTTCAATATGTTATGCTTTCAAAAGTTCTGGAAAATTATGAAGGGGGAGGTGATAAACTTTGTCAATGAATTTCATAGGAATGGGAGGCTGGTGAAGGGGATCAATAGCCCCTTTATAACTCTTATTCCTAAAAAGGATAACCCAATAGGGCTATATAATTATAGGCCTATAAGTTTGGTGGGGTCAATTTATAAGATCATAGCCAAATTATTGGCAAACAGATTAAAAGCAGTATTGCCTCACATTATCAGTGAAACACAGTCAGCATTTTTTAATGGTAGGAGCATACTTGATGGAGTGTTAATTGCTAATGAGGTTGTTAATGGGTGGAAGCTAACTAAGAAGAAAATGGTGGTTTTAAAATTAGATTTTGAGAAGGTTTATGATTCCATTAATTGGGGCTACTTAGTCTCTATGTTATCAAAGTTTGGGTTTGGCTCTAAATGGTCCAGCTAGATTAAGGAGTGTGTTTCAACTGCAAGGATATCAATGCTTGTGAATGGATCACCAACCGAAGAATTCAATCCACAAAGAGGTTTAAGGCAAGGGGACCGTTGTCCCCTTTCTTATTCAATATAGCAGCTGAAGGACTCCATATTCTTTTAACCAGAGCTCAGGATCTTGGACTGATTAATAGAGTGAAGGTAGGCTCAAATGGTGGAGTGCTTTCACATCTCCAATTCGCAGATGACTCATTGTTATTTTGTGAAGCAAAAGAAGCAGAGGTGAGAAATCTAAAAAGAGTGCTAAGATGCTTTGAGATCACGTTAGGTTTGAAAATAAATTACCATAAAAGTGTTGTATGTGAGGTGGGTGTATCAGATGATGTTTTGAGTGATTTTGTCTCATTACTTAATTGCAAAATAAAATCCTTGCCCTTCACTTATCTTGGGCAGCCATTAGGGGCTAACCCAAGGAGGAAAGCTACATGGAAACCTATTTTGGATAAAGTTAGAAGTCGGTTGGCTGGTTAGAAAAGGAAGTTGTCTTTTGCAGAAAGGTTAACACTTGTAAAAGCAGTGACATCTACACTACCAGTGTACTACTTGTCTCTATTCAAGATGCCTGGAGGGTAGCTAAAGAATTTGATAAACTTCAAGCAACATTTTTGTGGGGTGGGTCAGAACTTAAGAAAAAGATTCATATGATCAAATGGGAGGAACTATCTAAAATGGTGGATCAAGGAGGGTTAGGCATTAGGAAACTTAAGGAAGTGAATAATTGCTTATTAATTAAATGGTGGTGGAGGTTCGGTTGTGAAGATGAAGCTTTGTAGAAGAGAGTAATTTGTAGCAAATACAAGTTAGAGGTTAGAAGATGGCTCCCATCTTTTACCCTTTCTGGTATACACTCTGCTATATGGAAATGAATACTATCTATTGCTGAGCAGAGCAACACCTTAAAAGAGTTCTATATGATGAATTGTCATTTGAAGGTTGGGGATGGTAGAATGACCAATTTCTGGACTGATATTTGGTGTCAAGCAGCAAGTTTAAAGGATATGTACCCAAGTCTTTATAGGCTATCAATGGAAAAGAGTGTATCATTAAGAACAATCTATGATACAAAAGCTTTGTCAGAAGAATGGAATCTTGCATTCTGAAGAAGTTGTATGATTGGAAGGAGGTGGATCTTGCAAAACTGTTAAATCATCTTATGTTAGGCCCTGAAGTGAGATGAGGGCATATTGATAAGATTGTTTGGTTATCATCTCCCTCTGGTGTGTTTTCTGTATTATCAGTATATAAATCTGTTGTGAATAGCCTTGGTCCATCTCTGAGAATCAGTAAACTGGTTTGGCTAAATTACATCCCTCCCAAGGTGCAAGTATTTTGGTGGTTAGCTTGGAAAAAAAAAAGTCAAGACAAATGAGTTCCTTCAGAAAGTAAGGGTACTCAATGGGCATATCTCCACTGTATGTGTGTTCTGTAACAGAGACAGTGAATCTGTGGATTATGTACTACTTTACTGCCCTTTTGTTTGGCAGATTTTGGCTAATATGATGAATTGGTGGGATGTTCAGGGTGCTATACCAGGTTCGGTGGATCATTTATTGGTTTGGTGGACTGGAGGGATGATAACGAAGAGGAAGAGGAAGAGGAAGATCTGGAATGCTATTCCATTAGTTGTACAATGGCCTATTGTCAGGACCCAAACCCGCCCCTATAGGTTTAGCACCGTAACCGGCCAGTAATCTATGATTACCGAAGGCCTGCTTAACAATAATAACAGTAATACAAAGTACAGGGGCTGGCGGAAGCCAAAACAGTAATAAAAGATGTCCAATGAGCTGTGACAGTCTGTATGCAAAAAAAAAGACTTTTCATACATATTCACATTCAGAACCAAAACAGTATAAACATGCATATACAATCATCCAGGACAGGGACCTAATCCCTATTAGAACAGTACAGTACAGGTACAGTCAGTCTATACAAAAACAGAGACAAAAATGATGAATCTAAAACACCCCAAAAAGCCCTAGCTAGAAGGACTTGGAACCTCTCAGTGAGACACAGTGGTTGACTTGACAAAAAGGGAGTTAGACCCAACGCTCCTAGCTCCGATCCGATGCTTGGACATCTACATATATATATAAACAGTGAGCTAAAGTCCAGTGAATAACTGTAATAACCCCGATCCGTAATTAGCTACTAATCTGTAATTAATGATGCTAATGAGAGAATTAAAATAAATTATGGTTTATTATGTAAATTGCATGATATTTGGCCTTCTATCTGTTACTTATAGAAATATCTGTTTAGAATTCCACGTTAATATGTAAATTGAAAGCCTTATCGGCATCCGAAACCGAAATTGACTACACCGATATGTTATTTGGAATTTTTAGAACCTTTTGGCAAGTTTTATTAAAAATTAATTCAGTCTAATTCGTTAAATTGCGTTTGGCGAGCCTAATATTCTAATTAATGTGTTTTAGCACCATAAGCCATATATATGAGACATAAGCTCACTTTGAGCTCATTTTCTTTTATCCCTTGAGTGGAAAAATCTGGTGAAACATTTTAGAGAGAGAAGGAGCACAATTCTAGTGAGAGAAAGGAAGAGATTGAAGAAGAATTGAAGGTTTTGTGTTGAATTCACCAAGATTGTGCTAGAACAAGAGTAATTCAAGACTCTAGGTAAGCTTTTGACTATTAATTCAAAGAATTATGTGTTGTTGAGATGAATTCATGGAGTTGTTAGGATCATTGCATGTAATTTACATATGTTGGCCAAGAAGATGGAAGATTTGAGTTGCAATTCATGCATGCATGTACATTTTCTTACAAATTGAGCATGATTTCCATGAATCCTCTCTTGCATGTTTGAAATTTATCTTCATTTAGGGAAATCATCAAGTTTCAAGTTGTTTTGTAGTGTTTAATCATGTTTTGAGAGGTTTGATACAAGAAAAATTCATGCATGTTGTGTTTATAAACATTCATCATGTTTTAAGTTGAAATTTTAAGTTTTTAACAAACTCTTGGGCCATGATTTTATGAAATAGTTCTTAATTCATCATGTTTTACAAGTTTACTATGTTATCTCAAGTTTTGGGGCCCAAGAGATGTGTTTTGAAGGTTGGAATTCGAGTTTTGAGCTTGAAAGTGCAATCTGGAAATTCCAGAATTTGCATCTACGCTCGAGCGTGGGAGTTTACGCTCGAGCAACCACTCTAGGTGCGTGCACTCCGCTCAAGCGACCAAAAGTTCGCTCGAGCATGAATTGCAAGCTTCCAAAAGTTTCATGTCTTTTACAGATCTCTCGAGCAAAGGAATGTGCGCTCTAGCGACCATTCACATTTTGCATGTCCGCTCAAGCAAGGAAAGTTACGCTCGAGCATGGACCTTATTTTCAGAAATTTTTCCTAAGTGTTCCAAGGCATGTTTTGGCATCCTCATTGCATCTTAGGCATTCCTAAGCCATAATTAAGCCGTGGTAATGAGGTTATGGATTAGAAACACACTAAGAAAAGAATGTACTAAGTCAAGGATTTGCAAGTGTGTGTATATTTAAGCATTGTGATAAGAAAAAACAAGAACCAACGTAATGAAAGCTAAGCCGTGTTGGCCGCATGAATGTGTAATGATAAGACGTGCTTGTGTTATGTATTTTGTAATTGTAGGTCAAGATTCGAGGATTGATTGATCGCTTACTAGAACCACTGTGAGTAACGTTATCGTAAAGATACGTTTATATGAAATTATGTTCCAAATGAAATATGATAAGCTATGATTTCTGAAAAAATATCTGTTTTCGTAAACGAACATCCCAAATTTGAAATCTATTATGGCATCCATAGATAGTCCCAAGTCTCTAGTCGGAAGACGTTCTGTGATGTGTTTTATGGGATGTACCATTATTATGTTCGGATATGAGGATGATTATGCTATGATCTGTTTTCCGCTTATGATATGTTTGGATTTCGTTCACTAACCCCTTTACCTTAATGTTATTAACTGGGTTTTAGCTTACTGTTTGTATATATATGTATATAGGTGAACATTCTAGAGTTCAAGCCCGAAGGCTTTTACCTGGTGCTGTGTTTCTGTTGTCAGCCAACCACTGCGCCTCACGTGGAGGTTCCCGAAGTGTCCTATGTTCAGTCCTTTGGGTTCTGTATATGTATAAGACTTGATTTGCTGTTGTTGGCTGTACTTAAAATACTGTAATGTGTGTGGGTATAACGTATGGTTGACTATCGGATATGAATATGAAGTTTTAATTATTCTGTTTCATATAAGTCGGCACAGCTCATTGGACAATTATATTTATGTATTTGCTTCCGCTAGCCCCTTAATTTTGTTAATCTGTTCAGAGGCCTTTGGTAATCTAAGGATTACTGGCCGATTATGATGCTAAACCTATAGGGACGGGTTTAGGTCGTAACAATAACATATGCGTAAAGAGGTTAAGAATAAATGTCCT
Organism: Camellia lanceoleosa; assembly: GCA_025200525.1. NCBI lineage: Eukaryota > Viridiplantae > Streptophyta > Magnoliopsida > Ericales > Theaceae > Camellia > Camellia lanceoleosa. The sequence goes on from CM045770.1 coordinate 1,034,802, forward strand.
TTCAGTATTTAACACAGTCAGTTATAACAGTATATCAATCATTCAGTCATAGCAGTCATATGTGGTACATCCCATAGCAAAAGCGATAAAGAGGGTCTTAACAGACGAGCGATCGATTGATGGCCATCATATCAGTAAACAGTAGTGGTTCCAACATGGAAACCAACAGAGATCTCTATAACAATAGCAGTAACAGTACAGTAATAGTAAATTGCTATGGATGCCACGAATACAGCTCGCAAATAGGACAAACATTCATTCAGTAAGAAATATCATTTCAGAAAGCAGTACAGTTGGTCATTCAGAAAATATTCATGATTGAATATATCTTTACAACATTGTTACTCATAGAGTTCGGGGCTACAAATAGGCTAGTGAGCGTCCTCAGATGCCAACCCTACACAGCTACAGGATGAACACACACTAAGTTGCACAATTGGGAAACAATAACTTAGTCCCTATCTTGACTCGGTGTGGTTCTACATCAATATCCTCATTAAGATGTCTTAAACTAGGCCTAGGAATGCCTAGGATGGAATGAGAATGCAAAGATGCACTTTAAAACACTTTTCAAATTTTTACTGAAACAGGGGTCCTGCTCGAGCATGGCTTTCTCCGTTGGAGCGGACATGCAGACAAAAGAGCTACGCTCGAGCGTGACTTTTCTCGCTCGAGCGGACTACAAGAGTACTAGATGCATAAAATTCACGCTCGACGGGCGCTCGACCCCCGCTCAAGCGTGAGACACAAGTCCTTACTCGACCGTGAATTTCCTCGCTTGTGCGGACTGTAAACACATGCAAAGTACTTGATACACGCATTTCACGCTCGAGCGTTACTTTCCCCACTCGAGCGGACTGCATGAACTCAGAGTGTACGCTCGAGCGTGGAGTTCCCCGCTCGAGCGTGGATCCAAAATCTGGAATTTCCAGATTTGTCTCCAAGCATGAAACTCAACATTTAAAGCATCAAATTCGATTCCTTTGGGCCAATTTTCTGGAAAACACTTTAAAACTCATAACATGACATGTTTTGAAGATCAATTTGCAAAATCAAAGCCCAAAAGTGAGTCAATTAAACACAATTTCAAATAAACTTCAAGAACATAAAGTGTATGTAACATACATGTGTTCAATTGAAATCAAAGCTTCCAATACGTAATCAAATGAGTCAAAACTTCCAAAAACACGATGAATTCATGGACCATAGCTAGAATATAAACATGCATGTGTGGATTTCCATGAAATCAACCTCAAAACTCAACAATGTAAACATGCATGCATGGATTACCACTCAATTCAACACTTTAAACCAAATCTTGACTCTAAACTCTAATTCACCAAGAACCATGCAAGAAGTAACTCAAATTCACAATGGAAAAGATGAATTCTCTACCTTAGGTCCTCAATTCAAAGGTAGAAGCTCAAATATGCAATGAATTCTTCAAATCTTCTAAGTCTCAAGCAAATTTTGATGAACTCAAGCTTACTTCCAACTCTCTAGCTCCCTCTCACGTTTTTGGTCTCTAGAGGAAATGAATGGCATATCAAACATGAGGGAAGTAGAAAAAGAATGGTCTAGAATTGTCCACTAAGTGGCAATTTGGTAATAAAGCCAACTAATGTAATTTACCATTATTAAATCCAATTTAATCATACCAAATCAAATTTCAATTAAACATACCATAAAATCACATAAATTCTAATTAGCATAAAACATTAATCAATTTCAGATTCGGCCGTCGATAAGGCCTTCAATTTACACTTCAAAACATAAAACATGAACAGATCAATTAACAGTCAAACAGATAGAAATGCGTTTAAACTAATACACTAAATCAATCAGTTCAGAATTTCAGTCAGATCAATTACTTAACATGCTTAACCACAGTTTAGCAGTAATCAGAGGTATATTAGTAAACAGTGGCGAAGGTTGTCACCGTCTCCCCTCCTTATAAAAAGTTTGGTCCTCCAAACTCGAATTATTTTCATTTTGGAAGAACACTGGATCCAGAGGGAACAGTTCAGGATATCTCTTAATCATCTCGTCTTCCCTTTCCCAAGTGGCATATACGCCACCATGGTTTTGCCAATCAACTTTCACTAACGGAATTCTCTTTGTTCCTCAACTTCTTGATCCTTCTGTTTACAATCTGAATAGGCCGTTCTTCATAAGTGTAGTCATCACTTAGCACTACACGGGTAGGCTCAATAACATGAAAGAGATCTCGAAGATAATTACTCAACATTGAAATATAGAAGACATTATGCATATGCTCTATTTCAGGAGGAAGCGCTACTTGATACGCCACCAGATTGATTTTCTCAATAATCTCGTGCAATCCGACATATCTCGGCGCTAGCTTGCCCTTGACTCCAAAACGAGTCTGGCCTTTCATCGGTGTCACTTTAACAAAAACATGATCACCTATTTCATACTCTATGAGCCGTCAGACATCCGCATAACTTTTCTGTCGGCTTTGTGCGGTTTTTAGTCTTTATTGAATCAGTTTCATTTTTTAATGGTTTCATGTACAATTTCGGGCCCAAACAAAAGCCCATCTCCAACTTCTGCCCAGCAAATTGGAGATCGACATTTCCTGCCATACAAAGCCTCGAAAGGCACCATACCAATGCTTAAATGAAAGTTGTTGTTGTAGGCAAATTCAGCTAAAGGTAGATGACTTTCCCAATTTCCTTGGAAATCAAGAACACACATCCGTAGTAAATCTTCCAGAGTCTAGATGGTTCTTTCTGACTGGCCATCTGTCTGAGAATGGTATGCACTACTCAGTCTCAATTCAGTACCCAGTCCAGTTTGCAGACTTTGCCAAAATCCCGAGGTAAACTTCGAGTCCCTATCAGAAACAATGGACACAGGCACTCCATGCAATCTAACAATCTCATCAATATAAATTATAGCCAACTTGTCCGCGTTATAAATTGTTTTGACAGGTAAGAAGTAAGCAGATTTAGTCAATCTATCAACAATAACCCAAATTGAATCCATACCTTTACTGGAGCGAGGTAAACCAACAATGAAATCCATAATGATATGTTTCCATTTCCACTCCGGTATCAGTAAGGGTTGCAGTAAGCCTGCAGGTCGTTGATTTCGGCTTTAACTTGTTGGCAATGAAGACATTTCGACACAAAGTAAGCAATCTCTTTCTTCATTCCCGACCACCATAAATTCAGTTTCAAGTCTTGGTATATTTTCGTATTTCCTAGATGGATAGACAATTTTGAATTGTGGCCCTCTTGCAGAATTTCTCTTTTCAGTTCAGAATCACTCGGTACACACAACCTTCCTTGGAATTTTAACACATTGTTCTCAAATTTGAAATCCGGCCTCGGTTTACATTCTCGTTCATCAATGATCTTTTTCAAAAAGTCATCATGTTGCTATTTCTCTTTAATCTCCTCAATCAGTGCCGGTTGAGCAGAAATAGCGGCTAAGGTTCCACCTTGTTTACGCAAAACAATTTCAACCTCAAATTTTTCAAGGTCACATAGCAATTCTTTCTGCTCGGTGAGTAAATAGGCTAAATTTCCAACTGATTTCTGACTCAGTGCATCGGCAACGGTGTTAGCTTTCCCCGAATGGTAGAAAATTTGTAAATCATAATCCTTTATCAGTTCTAACCATCTCCGCTGCCTCATGTTCAGTTCTTTCTGTGTGAAGAAGTACTTCAAACTCTTGTGGTTTGTATACACCTCACATGTTGCCCCATAAAGGTAGTGATGCCAGATTTTCAATGCAAATACTACTACAGCAAGTTCCAAATCATAGGTCGGGTAGTTCTTTTCATGCGGTCTCAGTTGTCGGGAAGCATACGCAATAACTTTACTATTTTGCATTAAAACACATCCCAAACCCTTATACGAAGCATCACTAAATATAGTATAACCATCCGTACCTGAGGGTATGGTAAGAATAGGTGCAGTCACAAGTCGAGTCTTCAACTCTTGAAAGGGTTATTCTCTCTGATCGGTCCAGTCAAATGATATCCCCTTTTGAGTTAATTAGGTCAGTGGTAGGGCAATTTTGGAGAAGTCTTTGACAAAACTTCTGTAATACCCGGCTAAGCCTAGAAAACTTCGGACTTCGGTAACATTTGTCGGTCTAGGCCAATTCACTACTACTTCGATTTTCTGCAGATCAACTGAAATTCCATCCTTACTGATTACACGTCCCAAAAACATAACACTATCAAGCCAAAATTCACATTTTGTCAGTTTAGCATACAGTTTTTGTTCTCTTAGGGTCTGTAGGGCAGTTCTCAAATGATGTTCATGTTCTTCCGTGCTTTTGGAATAAATTAAAATGTCATCTATGAAAACAACTACAAATTCATCAAGGTATGGTTTGAAAATTTTGTTTATAAGGTCCATAAATGCAGCAGGTGCATTAGTAACTCCGAAAGGCATAACAAGGAATTCGTAATGTCCATACCTCGTTCGAAAGGCAGTCTTTTCAATGTCCTCTGGTTTGACTTTCAACTGGTGGTATCCGGATCTAAGGTCAATGTTAGAAAAAACCTGGGCACCCTATAACTGGTCAAACAAATCATTAATTCGAGGCAATGGATATTTGTTTTTCACTGTTACCTTGTTCAGTTCACGGTAGTCAATGCAGAGTCTCAATGAGCCATCTTTCTTTTCACAAACAAAATTAGAGCGCCCCACGGTGAAGTACTGGACCTGATGAACTTCTTATCTAACAATTCCTACAGCTGAATTTGCAATTCTTTCAGTTCAGTAGGTACCATTCTTTAAGGAGTTTTAGATACTGGCTGTGTACCTAGAATCACATCAATAGTGAACTCAATCTCTCTATCAATCAAATCCCCTGGCAAATTATCTGGAAAAACATCTGGGAATTCTCTGACTATAGGAATGCTGTTCACATCAGTTTTAGCATCAGTAGGTACAGTCAATACACAACACAGATACCCTCTACACTCCTTTTTAATCAGCTTAAAAGCTTTCATGGATGAAATCAGATACGGGGGAGGTACTACTCCAACTCCGTTAAACACAAATTTAGGTAGTCCAGGTGGACGGAAAACAACTTGTTTTGTTACATAGTCTATGGTAGCATGATATTTTGTTAACCAGTCCATTCTCAATATCACATCAAAGTGATCAATATTCAGAAGCAGTAAATCAATATACCAATGAACATCCCCGACAATAATTTCACATGCAGGGTACATATAAGCACAAGTCATAGATCCTCTAACAGGTGAAGACACAGCTAACAGATAGTTCATAGGTTCCAGTGGTATATTTAATTTTCACGAAAAAGCATGCGATACAAATGAATGTGTAGACCCTGAATCAATTAGAACATAAGCATTTTGAGTACAGATTAAGAGTATACCTGACACAACGGTCTCGGTATTCTGTACATCTCCCGGTACGAGTGCAAACACTCGGTCTTGCCTCATAGGCTCTTTTTCAGTAGCTTTGGGATTAGGTTTTGGTGCAACAGTTGATGCTGCGACACTGGCTGCAGCTTTACTATTGCCCTGAGGAGCAAAAGGGCAATCTTTGACCATGTGGCCCACCTTGCCACACTTGTAACAAGCACCAGATATTTTATAGCAAACCCCTTTATGTTTCTTACCACATTCAGAACAGGGCGGTATGGAATCACTTCCCTGACTGGGACTTGTTGTTGACCCTGTATTTTGCTTTTTATTGAATGAACTGTTCCGGCCTTTCTTAAACTTGAAGCCTCGTTTCTTACCACGCTACTTGGTCGCTGGTGTTTCAGTCTGTTTCAGTGCCTCGATGTTCGACTCAACCATTATTGCTCGGTCAAGAACATCTACATATTTCAGTAGTTTCAGAACATTGATTCTGTCAAGGATTTCAACATTAAGGCCGCCTTCAAACTTCCTGGCCTTTTTGTAATCGGTATCCACCATGTGTGGTGCATATCTGGCGAGTTCAGTGAATTTCGATTCGTACTCAGCTACGAACATAGTGTCTTGTTTCAATTGTTCAAACTCAGTCACTTTGCTATCCCTGACACACTGAGGGAAGTTTTTTTCAAAGAAGGCTTCTTTACACTGAGCCCAAGTCATAGTAGTATTGGTGTCACAGACAAGTATCCACCACCTTCTGGCCTCTTCTTGTAAGGTGAAGGTAGCCAATAGCACTTTGTGTGCTTCAGAACACGGAAAGACTTTAAACAATGTCTCGGTCTCTAGGACCCATGCTTCGGCCTTTAGCGGTTCGAGGCCTCCTTGGAATGACGGTGGTTTCATTTTACTAAACTTCTGCGTTAGAGCAATTATATTATCATTCATATTTGGTTCCAGCTGTACCGGAGGAGGTGAGAGCTATTGGTTCTGTTGTTGACTTATGGCCTCAGTTAGCAGTTCAATTGTTCTTTCTAGCCTTGCCATTCTGGCCTCAGATGATTCAGATTCATCAGCATTTCTTGCGTTATCCATTTCACTATAGACAATTATGGCAATTATAAACATAGACAGTTGCATACTTAACATATTAACACATTAGCACATATATTCATGTCATGGCCACACATACTTTTTCAATGTTCATGCAATGCCCTATTCACTTTTCTAGGACACCCTATAGCTCATTCGGCCACGTGTGTACGGTATAACTCGTGGTTTGATATCGCTCTGATACCACTCTGTTACGACCCAAACTCGCCTCTATGGATTTAGCACTGTAACCGGCCAGTAATCCGTGATTACCGAAGGCCTGCTTAACAGTAATAACAGTAATACAGACTACAAGGGCTGGCGGAAGCCAAAATAGTAATAAAAGATGTCCAATGAGCTGTGACAGTCTGTATGCAAAAAAAAAAGACTTTTCATACATATTCACATTCAAAACCAAAACAGAATATACATACATATACAATCATCCAGGACAGGGACCTAATCCCTATTAGAACAGTACAGTACAGGTACAGTCAGTCTATACAAAAATAGAGACAGAAATGATGAATCTAAAACACCCCAAAAAGCCCTAGCTAGAAGGACTTGGAACCTCTCAGTGAGGCATAGTGGTTGGCTTGACAAAAGGGGAGTTAGACCCAACGCTCCTAGCTCCGATCCGGTGCCTAGACATCTACATATATATATATATATATATAAACAGTGAGCTAAAACCTAGTGAATAACATATGCGTAAAGAGGTTAAGAATGAATGTCCTTTCAGTATTTAAAACAAATATTATAACAAGATATCACTATCATCGGTCATAGTCATATGTGGTACATCCCATAGCAAACAAAGACACGTGTCTTAACAGAGCAAATCGATTGATGGCCATCATATCAAGAAATGTGAGTGGTTCCAACATGGAAACCGATAGAGATCTCTGTAACAATAAAGATGCGATAGTACAAAGAAATTACTATGGATGCCACGAATACAGTTCGCAAATAGGACAAACATTCATTCAGTAAGAAATATCATTTCAGAAAGCAGTACAGTTGGTCATTCAGAAAATATTCATGATTGAATATATTTTTACAACATTGTTACTCACAGAGTTCTAGGCTACAAATAGGCTAGTGAGCGTCATCGGATGCCAACCTTACACAGTTACAAGATGAACACATACTAAGTTGCACATTTAGGAAACAATAACTTAGTCCCTATCTTGACTCGGTGTGGTTCTACATCAATATCCTTATTAAGATGCCTTAAACTAGGCCTAGGAATGTCTAAGATGGAATGAGGATGCAAAGATGCACTTTAAAACACTTTTCAAATTTTTACTGAAACAGGGGTCCTGCTCGAGCGTGGCTTTCTCCGCTCTAGCGGACATGCAGACAAAAGAGCTACGCTCGAGCGTGACTTTCCTCGCTTGAGCGGACTGCAAAAGTACTGGATGCATGAAATTCATGCTCGACGGGCGCTCGACTCCCGCTCGAGCGTGAGACACAAGTCCTCGCTCGAACGAACTGTAAACACATGCAAAGTACTGGATACACGCATTTCATGCTCGAGCGTTACTTTCCCCGTTCGAGCAGACTGCATGAACTCAGAGTGTACGCTCGAGCGTGGAGTTCTCCGCTCGAGCGTAGATCCAAAATCTGAAATTTCCAGATTTGTCTCCAAGCATTAAAGTATCAAATTCGATTCCTTTGGGCCAATTTTCTGGAAAACACTTTAAAACTCATAACATGACATGTTTTGAAGATCAATTTGCAAAATCAAAGCCCAAAAGTGAGTCAATTAAACACAATTTCAAATAAACTTCAAGAACATAAAGTGTATGTAACATGCATGTGTTCAATTGAAATCAAAGCTTCCAATACGTAATCAAATGAGTCAAAACTTCCAAAAACACGATGAATTCATGGACCATAGCTAGAATATAGACATGCATGTGAGGATTTCCATGAAATCAACCTCAAAACTCAACAATGTAAACATGCATGCATGGATTACCACTCAATTCAACACTTTAAACCAAATCTTGACTCTAAACTCTAATTCACCAAGAACCATGCAAGAAGTAACTCAAATTCACAATGGAAAAGATGAATTCTCTACCTTAGGTCCTCAATTCAAAGGTAGAAGCTCAAATATGCAATGAATTCTTCAAATCTTCTAAGTCTCAAGCAAATTTTGATGAACTCAAGCTTACTTCCAACTCTCTAGCTCTCTCTCACGTTTTTGGTCTCTAGAGGAAATGAATGGCATATCAACATAAGGGAAGTAGAAAAAGAATGGTCTAGGATTGTCCACTAAGTGGCAATTTGGTAATAAAGCGAACTAATGTAATTTACCATTATTAAATCTAATTTAATCATAGTAAATCAAATTTCAATTAAACATACCATAAAATCACATAAATTCTAATTAGCATAAAACATTAATCGATTTCAGATTCGACCGCCGATAAAGCCTTCAATTTGCACTTCAAAACATAAAACATGAACAAATCAATTAACAGTCAAACAGATAGAAATGCTTTTAAACTAATACACTCAATCAATTAGTTCAGAATTTCAGTCAGATCAGTTACTTAACATACTTAACCACAGTTTAACAATAATCAGAGATATATCAGTAAACAGTGGCGAGGGTTGTCACATCTGTCTGGAAACATCGAAATGAATGTGTGTTTAGAGCTACTAATCCAAATCTGAGTGAGCTATGTGAGTTGATTAAAATTAGAATTGCTTTGTGGTTGAAACCTTTATAGAAGGACTTCAACTTTTCAGTCCACAACTTTATTTTCAATCTAAGACAAATCCGGATATGCTTTGGGAATTGGCAACTTGATTGAGTGCTCTGCTGTCCAACAACAGATGTGCTATTTAGTTCTGTGTGAAATTGAGAAGGTGAAGTATTGTATCAGTAATGGTGGTTGAATGCTATGGCTTTGACTCTATGTATGAATGTCTGGTTGTTTGTTAATGGCAACAGGGTCTATGGTGTGTTTCTTGGGTGTTTGTTGCAAATGTGCTATATTGCTGCAGGTGTGCTCTAGTGTCCAGCAACAAATGTGCTATTTAGTTCTGTGTGAAATTGAGAAGGAGAAGTATTGTATCAGTAATGGAATCCTATCAGTAATGGAAGTTGAATGCTATGGAGGTTGCTGCAGATGTGCTATATTGTTGCAGATGTGCTCTGGTGTCCAGCAACAGATGTGCTATTTAGTTCTGTGTGAAATTGAGAAGGTAAAGTATTGGATCAGTAACGGAGATTAAATGCTAAGAAGTTGAAGTTTTGCTGCAGAAGTGATGCTGCTGCAGAAGTGATGATGCTGTTACTTTAGCTGTTGTGTTTTTTGGCTTTTTTTCTTAGTGTGCTTTTGATTGGTTTCTCTCCAATCTTGGGGCAAAATGCTGGCATATGATTGTATTTTATTTGCGGTGCCAACCTAGTTAAGATTGTTGAGGCTAACTATGATGCCTTTTGCATTTCCCTACTTTGTTGATGTAATTTTGCATGTATTGTGCTTTTTTATCAATAAAACTTTCGTTTTTTTGTTGATAAAAAAAAACATTAAATTTTAAAAAAAATTATGAATACATTTATTGAGATTTACTTAAAATATAAATTTCCTTTATGGTTCAAAAAATTATAAATATTTTTTCATCAAAGTTTATCATTTAGCAAAATTGAGAGAAAAATGAAAATTATAACTATCTTGTGATACAATAATGGAATTACTAAATTGTTTATTAAAAACAAGTATTTGTTATGCGAAATGGGCAAGACGTAGTTTTAAAGTTACAGCATACAATTAATATTTAAATAAAATTTTAAGATTATATTTATAATTTATTCGTAATTTTTAAATGATGAGAAATAATTTCATAGTTTTTTTTTGACATTTTAAGTGAATGGTTATTTTTTTTACGAGAAATTATAAATACACTTAATTAAAATAAAAATTTATTAAAAAATCTTATTTTGAGAACTTCTGTATCATTTGGTCTTACATTTTAAATAGTTGATTGAGAAGTCATTATTAGGTGTAGTGTGTGACCAGTAAGTCTTTTTTCAAACATGAATGGTATTAGTTAGACAGATATATCCTCACTAGTTAATTGAGGAAGTTTTTTTTTTTTTGGAATGTGTGATAGGTATGGTGTGATACTCCAATGTGACAGGTATTAATGTAATACTCCAATGTGACAGGTATTAATGTAATACTCCAACGATGGGACAACGTGGTAGGTATGACGTGACACTCTAAAATTTTTACTCATTCTGAGTGTATTTTTTCCAAATGTGACAATATGGTATGTATAATGTGGCCCGCAAAAAAAAAATTCTTGATATACTTTTTTCAAATGTGACAACGTGGCGGATATACTATGACACTCTAAAAAAATTAAAAATTTCTTAGTATACTTTTCCTAAACGGGACATGTGACACTCCAACATGATAGATTCAATTTGATTGAATTATTGTGTGTCTTTATGTCACGCCCCAAAAAATAATTAGTAAGGAATTCAAATCCTACACTACACATGTTAAAAATAACTAAACTTTAAAAAGCTACTAGTGCGTTTTTCGAACAACATGGCATACAAACACTCCATCAACTTCCCTATACATAAAAACTCCTTAGTGTACTTTTTCTAAATGTGACATGTGACACTCCAACGTGGTAAACCTAATTTGATTGAATTACTGTGTGTTTTCACATCACGCGCCAAAAAACAATTGGTAAGGAATTCACGAGCTCACACTGTATGTGTTAAAACAACCAAACTTTAAAAAGCTATTAGTGCACTTTTCGAACAACATGATACACAAACACTCCACCACCTTCCTCACATATAACCATGCCATCTGTTCCTCAACTGTTCTAACAATGGCAAAACAGTCAACAAATAATTTAAGGGACCATTCAGTCATCAAAACAATATTTAAAACCTTATAGATTACAATTTACAAAACAGGATTTACTGATCAATTCCCCTAATTAAAATACAAATCACGCCATGTGATTCTAAAAATCCTCTTTTGTCATAACTTTTTATTTAACAAAACAAAGAAAATAAAATTTCTATCTATTCTACTATAAAACAATAAATTATCTAAATTATTAATTGAAATATATTTATGATATTATTAAAGACTGTTAATTGATTTGATAAATTTTAATAAAAGCAATATTTGTTATGTAATTTTTAGAATCATAGAGAAAAATTTATATTTTAAACAAATATTAAGGAATATATTTATATTTTATTTATTATTAATGTTTTTTATCAACACCACAAACACCCACTAAAACCTCTTTGGGTATGGCTAAATAAGCCAAGTCATACCTAAAGCAATTTTAAATGAGACATAAACATGACGAATCAAACTATTTAAATTCATAAATTAATATATTATGGTCTCGTTTGAGAACATGCTATTTTAATAATTATTTTTTTTTATAAAAATAAATGTTGAAAAGTATAGAAAGTGATGTGATAACTTATAGTAATTTTTTTATTTTTTGACTAAAATATATAATTGACAAACGAGGCCCAGATGTCATTGTTCCAAAACGAATATATAATTTTGGAAAAATAACTTGTTAGTGGTGGTCAAACAAAAAATTATCAAAGAAAAATGCTAAAGACTTCAAATATTTTATTAAATATTTTATCAAATGGGTGTGGGACCCATACCATGTGAGGTTTCATGTAGGTCTAACACTCATGTGAAACATTTGATAAAATTTTTAAAATTCCTAATATTACTCATTATCAAAAAGTGATAGACAGTATAAATATCAATAATTATAATTATATTTTTTTTATTAATATATAATAATTTTTAAAGATTACCATTAATATAACAAAAATGATATGAACCCCTCTTTACAAATTCCAAATGTATCCCCAGTGAGAATTATATAGTTAAGATTGGATTTATATAATGTGAAATTTATGTTTAAAATAAATTTAAATTACAAAATGACTATTCTAGATAATTTGTGAGTTATTAATTATGAATTTGTTGTGTTATTTATAATATAATTTTCCCAATAATTTTTTCATTCAACAAATTTTGATAGACGTGTAATGTAATGAGGCACTGCTACTATATCCTAAAAGAAAAATTATTGGGACCTCTAATTTAGAAGTACTACTAGTGATGTGGCAGTGGGTCCTCCACTGCCACAGCTAATCAGGTGTCTTGAATTTTTTTTTTTTTTTTTTTTCTTTTTCACCTCATTAGAGGTGGTTTAGAGTTGCTTTTTTAGAGGTATGTAGCATAGTTGATCCTAAAAACGAAACAGTGGTCTGTCACAGTAGAATAATTGCCCCATCACTGAGCAACCTCCTTCAGAGTAGAAGCTGAAGCTACGAGTAGGGCTATGTAAAATATCTGTTAAAATCGTACCGATTTATATTTATTCGTATCGCTTTAACGGTTAATCGTGATTTAAATTTTAAAATTTATAATTTGTCAACTGAACCGTTCTGTTCCGCTATAATTAATATATATGTATATTTTTAATCTTTAATGAAATATTAATGTAAAAATGAACGTGAGAGAGATTTAAGATATAAAATTTATTACAAATTAGCAGTTATATATATGAAACATATTATTTAAAATTATATTGTGTTATATATCTAAAAAAATATTATACAAATTAATATTATATATTATGTAAATATATGATAATTAATTAAAATATTTTTTAATCTGTCAATCTATCAAAAATCGCCCAAATCACAAATTATTAATTCGTTAATCTGTTAACTTATCATTTATAATTTTATTTTTAAATCATCTGTATTGCACTGCGCACATCCCTAAGTATGAGTCACAAGATGACCAACTAACGCAACACAACCCTATTAGGCACCGTCTAGTTAAAAAATTGTTATATTATTATTTTTTATAAAAAATTAAAAAATGAATTAATGTCAATTCCCAAGCGGCTCTTATATATATATTTTTGATCCTACGCTAAATTAAAAAATGGGAATGATATAGGGTTGAAGTAAAAAAAAAAAAAATACGAACATCACATCATAGGTTAGAATCTCAGTCTATATTTGAAGTTTTACAATTTCTTTTCTTAGAAAATTTAAGAGGGCATGACAACTTAATAAAAGGAAAGTGAGTGAGAGTATTAATTAATACTATTAATAATGATGTGATAATAAGTCTCATCATTAATGATTTGATATTTTGATTTTTGTGTTGTATTTTTTTTTTTTTTTATTAAGTATTATGTCATTAGTAATCTTTTTAGAGTTCCAAAATTAATAGTCTCTATCATTGTTGTTAATAAAATCTTGAACAAATTACATTAATAGTTTTTATAATTTGGGACTCGTATCATTTTAATCCTTAACTTTTTAATTATGATATATTTGATCCGAAATTTTAAATCTTATTCAAAATAAAGACAATTGAAGATACCATTGTTTAATTTCAAGAACAAAATTGTCAATTTAATAAAATATAAATTATTTTGACAAAAATAACTGTCAAAAAAATATTTTAAATTTTTTAAAAATTATTTTTATCTACTAATAATAAAATTATGTAAAATTGAAAAAAATTACATGATTAATTTTTAAAATTTAATTTTACATTATCATTATCTAAACACATAATAAAAATTAATTTGGTAAAAAAAAATGTCTAAAAGATTTATCAATTTTACATAATTTTATTTTTAGTGAGTAGAAATAATTTTTAAAAATTTAAAAATATTTGTTTGACATTTATTTTTGTCAAATTAGTTTATATTTTATCAAATTGACAACTTTACCCTTAAAAAATCTAATGATATCTTCAATTGTTCTTATTTAAAACAAAATTTAAAATTTATGATCAAATATATCATAATTAAAAAATCAAAAATTAAAATGACATAAATCCCAAATTATAACAACTATTAATATAATCCACCTTGAAATCTTATAGTGTAATTTTGAAATCTCATGTTCCACTCCCTTCAAAGTCAGTCACTCAGACAACAACGATTACGATTAATAGGATTTGAGTGGATCATTCGTTTGGCAAGAGCTAAACGGGGTTTTTTTTTAGTTATTTTAGTTATAAAAAACAAAATAAGTTATTTTAATCACAACAAATAAAACATCACATCTAACTCATAATCATTACACTTTTCTTTCACAAAAAAAATCAAAAAAATCAAAAAAGTCAAAAAATTCTTCCCAAACCAAACTTTTTAACCCAAGTTAAAAAAGTCAAAAAAGTCAAAAAGTCAAACCACTTTCCAAACGGTGGCCTAATGTTAATGGTTGTGTGACTTTTTTTATAACTTTTAATATTTTAATTCTTATGCTCTGTGTATTTAGAAATAGAATGAATGAGATTCGTAATGAGAGGATTAATAATAAAAGAATTATTAGTGAAGGTATTAGTAAAATTGTGTTTATTTTGATGATAATTATTAGTATAAGGATTGTTAAATTATTTTTATATAAAATAATAAAACAAATAAAAAAATATAAAAAATTAAACATTAATGTTCAAAAAAAATATCCAACATGTAAAAAATAAAAATAAAATTCAAAAAATAAAATAAAATGATGATTTTTACTTAACAGAAAATAAAAAAATTAAATATTAATGTTCAAAAAAAAAATACTCAACATGTAAAAAATAAAAAATAAAATACAAAAAATAGTCTGACAGACTACAATTCTAATATCACCTCTACCTCTATCTCCTCTATTTTAATCTTCCTTGTAAGACCTATCCTAATATCAAAGGATTAGGAGTCCTTCCGATCTTTGAAAACAAACATAACATAATAGATCTCATTTCACTATTAATTCAAATTCCTTTTCTATAATTTCAAATAAACGAAGCCTTAGGATTTGGATCCAGCGCTCACCTAGTCTGAGCTAGATTGTACGGTTTTTTTTTTTGAGAGGGAAGACAGTTACAGAATACAAAATGAAACTGGGTTTTAGCACTCTGATTATGCTTTCTTTTTTTGTTTTGTTTTTTTTGATAGTTCGGCTTTTACTTGCAAAGCTGTTTTGTGTTTTCTTCTCAGTTCTACTAACCCCACTAAAATTGTCAAAAGATCTTGTTTCGTCAATGTATATCTATTTCCCAAACATCGGGCGTTGTGCTTGATTAACTCGTCTCTTGGACTTGAGCGTTCTCTGATAACGTCTTTCACTTCTTAACATGAGCGGATACAAAAATAAGCAACCCGAGTTCAATTTTTTTTAATTTTTTATTTTTATGGATGAATTATAAATATACTTCCACACGTTCGATTAAAATACGAATCGTTTTTCTTATAGTTTTGAAAATTATATTTTATTTTTGAAATTTTTAATTTTGTAACAAATCATTCTTTTTATTAATAAATTATCAAGTCAATTAATAATTTTTAATGATATTATAAATATGTTTTAATTAATAATTTAGGTAATTTTATTATTGCATAGGAGAGCAATTATGAATTTCATTTTTTCAGTTAATTATGTTAAATAAAAAACTATGATAAGGGGGTATTCGTAATTTTACAAATCATAGGGACAATCTGTATTTTAAGAAATCTTAAGAGATGTACTTGTAATTTATCCTTATTTATTTATTTATTTAAGATTTAGACAAAATATTTTTGAATTTGATAAAGTTTAGACAAAAATTTGAAAGACTTTTGGGTTGATTTGGGCAAAAGAATAAATAGAAATCTGAGTTATATATAAAAATATAAAATATGTATAAATTATTAGTAATTAGTAATTGATTGATATTAAAATAATTTAAATTGTTAGAAATTCACTGTAATTAAAGTTTCATTTAAAAAATAAATTTTATTTGATATTTTTCCAATTTTAAAAGTGAATTGCGTTTAAGTAGATATGGTACACACTCATCAAAAGTGTGTATTATATATATTTTTGTTACGTGTTTTTGTAATATATATCGAAATAATTTTGTTACAGTTTAATTATGCTGTGTTTGGTTAAGGAATTTAAAAAAATAATAAAAAAGATAAGTGAAATGTGAATAAAATATGCCTACATTTCATATAATTTTCCACACTTCTTTCTCTTTTATTTTTCAAATCCCTTTTCAAATTTCTTAACTAAACACAACGTTAGAGTTATGTTAGAGATCCTAAATAATCTATCAAATTTTTTTACTAAACCTCTCATATAGTTGTGAAATTCACATATATATGGGTTTGTGTAAGACCAAACATACGTGAGAGGTTTGATTAAAAATTTAATAAATTATTTAGAATTTTTCATTTAAGGGGTTATTTAGAATGTCCTAAATAAGAGTATTTTTTGACTTTTGGACTAAAAAGTAGAGAGAAAAAAGATAATTGTTTAGGATAACTTTTTGTCTTTTTGTGAAAAAATGTGTATTAAAATCTTGTATAAAATAATAAAATTATGTTTTTACCTTTACGTTCTAGACTCATCAGTGACAGTGCTGCAGCAGGATCGTACAGAATGGTTGAAATGGTGAGAAGAATCTGAAGTATATGCATATATAGCACGAGACTTCATGGGTACTGTTGGGCTTGTGGAGGCCTATCATGGGTCCCGTTTCAATAATCCAAACCGTTAAATGTGTAAAACTCGTTGAGTACTATATGTTTGAAAAAAAGTATTTTGATCGGATATCAATAGCTATGTGATTAAAACAGTTTTGTATGAGAAAAGTGGACGGTAAAAAATAAACGGCTGGAAAAAATTTGATTTGATCACATAACTATTCATATCTGATCAACGTAATTTTTATCAAGCATATAATACTCAATAAGTTCTACACATTAAATGGTTCGGATTATCAAAACGGGATCCGTAATGAGCACCCACGGGCCCAACAGTACCTTCTAACTTAATGAATATATATATATCTAATTCTTTTTGTATCATCACTGCGTAAATTTTCTATCACTTTAGTTTGTAACTTTTTAGATTATACTAATATTATAGAAATTAATTTTTTATATATTTTTAATTTATAAATAGTAATAATTTTTTAACTTTTTAATTTTTTCTCAACCTGTCAAACCAACCATTAATTAGGGTGAGAAGGTGAATTTTGATTATTGATGTGTCAATGTTTGTTTGGAAGTTAGATGGAAAAACGAAGAGGACATAAGATGCATGGAAAACAAAATAAAGATACCATATTAGAGAAAGTGAATGGACATGGAAACTGCGATTGGAGGAAAATAGAAGGCCTTTGATGTTTACGAGTGCGTGTGTTTGTATCTATCCATAAGGGAGACTGCATGTTAGCTTTGTAATAGTGATACGAGGGGGGTAGTGATGAATCTTCAAATTTTTTTCTCCAAATTTGGAAATCCGAGTCCCTATGCTTTTTCATATTTTCGTGTTTAACGTGACTGAGAAGGTAAAAGATGTGAGAGAGAGAGTGTGATGCTTTATTTCTTTTTATTGTTCAGTCACATTGCTTACTGACCGCCACTGCCGTCTCTGTACTTCCCCACACAACATAACCATCTCCCATATTAATCCCCTTTCCTCTCCCGCGACTCCAATTCATACGATATATAGGCTTATTTTAAAAAGATAGTAAAAAATATTTTTTTAATTTTTAATCAAATTTTTAATTTTTTTAGATAAATGATTTGAGAAGTTAATAAAAAATTACTTTTGATTTTTTTTTTATTAATATTTATTTATGATATCAAATCACAATAAAATGACTAAATTATTCTAATTTATTTAAAATATTTACAACTTCACCTATGTAACACATTTTGATAAATGAGGAATAGAATTGTAATTTTACCGGCTAAAAATCAACTTTTCAAATGAAAAAATAAATAAAAAAGCTAACTTTTAACTTTTGCTACAAACTTAAAAAAGTAGCTAAAAGTCATTTTGCCAAAACACTCCATACACAAGAAACGTTACACAAGAAAGATGATTAAAAATTAATTTTTTAACTTTTTTTTTTTATGTAAAATGTTATATAACTCAAAATGAGTTAAAAATTGATTTTAATTTTTTATGCATGTTTCCATAAGCTGTGTAATGTAATGTAACGAGGCACTGCTACTAAATCCTAAAGACGAAACAGTGTAGTCTGTCACAGTAGAATAATTGCCCCATCACTGAGCAACCTCCTTCAGAGTAGAAGCTGAAGCTACGGGTAGGGTTATGCAAAATATCGCATAATTTGTTAAAATTGTATTGATTTATATCTATTTATATCGTTCTAATTGTTAATCGCGACTTAAATTTTAAAATTTATAATTCGCTAATTGAACCGTTCTGCTCCGTTATAGTCAATACATATATATTTTTTAACCTTCAATGAAACATCAATGTAAAAATAGGCATAAAAGATATTTAAGATATAAAATTTATTAGAAATTAATGGTTATATATATATGAAACATATTATTTAAAATTACATTGTGTTATATATCTAAAAAATATTATATAAATTAGTGTTATATATTATATAAATATATGATAATTAATTAAAATATTATTCAATCTATCAATCTGTCAAAAATTACCCAAATCACAAATTATCAATCCACTGATCTATTAACCAACCATTCAATTTTTAATTTTACTCTTAAATCGTCTGAATCACGCCACGCACGCCCCTAACTACGAGTCACAAGTTGACCAACTAACGCAACACGTTGTTAGGGAAAATCGATGTGATTCCCCATAAGTAAATCAATCAATGGGAATAAAAATTAATGCGGAAAAATTAAATCAAAGGCAACACAAGAATTTTTACGTGGTTCCCTCAATGTGAGATACGTCCACGGGATCGAAATCCGATTCCACTATCAACCAAATAAGTTCCAAACGATTACAAACGATACACTAATGGTCTCACAAAACCACCCTTAGGTGAATTCCAAATAATCACAAATAAACAAGAGGAAAGACCTCACCAAATAGATGAACCAAAATCTTCAAAACCAAAGTTGAAGAAAACCGAAAAATAACGAACCAAATCAGCTCCCACACAAAGAAACAAAAACTTGAACAAATCTTCACCAATGGCACTGTTACCGAAGCTAGAGCAGCCGCCATCCACTTTTTTCTTGTGTGTGTATAGAACCAACAACAATGCCTCCAATATAAATATAATATAATGAATCTAGGGTTTTATAATCAAACCCTAATTGTATCCCAATTGGATTGGGCCTCCACAAATATAATATATAAAAATATTATACCTAAACCAAGTCAAATTAAAACTCTTTTTCCAAAACCAATTAGGTCCCACACTCCAATAAGGAGGTATACCCAACAATTCTCCCCCTACCGACTTAGGTGGAGACATCAACCATACACGCCAAAGTTTGACACTTTAAATGTTTGTCCCTCAACAAAGTCTTAGTCAGCATATCTGAAATATTATCATCTGTGTGAACCTTTTCGAGTTGCAACAATTTCAAATCTAACACATCACGAATCCAATGGTATCTCACATCAATGTGTTTCGATCTCGAATGAAAAGTAGAATTTTTACTCAAGTGAATAGCATTTTGACTATCACAATAAAGCACATACTTTTCTTGCTTCAAACCCAACTCTTGCAAAAATTTCTTCAACCATAACTCTTCTTTGCAAGCTTCTGTAATAGCAATAAATTCAGCTTCGGCAGTTGAGAAAGCAACACATTTTTTTAATTTAGATTGTCATGCCACAGCTCCCCCTGCAAAAGTCATCAAATACCCCGAAGTAGATTTTCTAAAATCAACATCATCGGCCATGTCAGAATCCGTGAATCCATCAAGCATCGGCTTACCATCTCCAAAACACAAACACACCTTCGAAGTCCCTTGAAGATACCTTAGAATCTATTTTACCGTTGCCCAATGTTCTTTACCCGGATTAGAGAGAAACCGACTCACCACACCAACAGCGTGAGCAATATCCGGCCTTGTACAAACCATGACGTACATCAAAGAACCAACTGCTGAAGCATAAGGAACTTTCAACATCTCTTCTTTGTCTTTCTCACTTGTAGGACATTGATTCGAACTAAGTTTGAAGTGACCCGCAAGTGGACAACCAACCGGCTTTGCTTTATTCATGTTGAACCTCTCAAGAACTTTCTTAATGTAGCTTTCTTAAGACAACTAAATCAGTCCCTCTTTGCGATCACGAAACCCTAATTGTATCCCAATTGGATTGGGCCTCCACAAATATAATATATAAAAAGATTATACCTAAACCAAGCCAAATTAAAACTCTTTTTCCAAAATCAATTGGGTCCCACACTCCAATAAGGAGGTATACCCAACACACACAACCCTATTAGGCACCGTCTAGAACAATGATTTTTAGTTAAAAAATTATTATATTATTATCTTTTATAAAAAATTAAAAAATGAATAATGTCAATTCCCAAGCGGCTTTTATATATATTTTTGATCCTACGCTATATTAGAAAATGGGAATGATATAGAGTTGAAGTAAAAAAAAATATAAACATCACATCATAGGTTAGAATCTCAGTCTATATTTAAAGTTTTACAATTTTTTTTCTTAGAAAATTTAAGAGGGTGTGACAACTTAATAAAATCTTGAACAAATTACATTAATATTTTCTATAATTTGAAATTTGTATCATTTCTGTCACGTCTCAAACTCGCCCCTAAAAGTTTAGGCATGACCTATTCATAACGGGACTCTTAACCTGACATACATAACATATGAGGCCTGAACGGAAGCATTTAACAATATAAACGAACATAAATAAAAGAATTATATCCATTGAGCGACCTCTATTATGCTAGGATCACAAACTGAACATAAGGCAAACAAACATGTAGTAGTATGCATCTGAGAATTTAGCTATGGACATATACATATAAAGACTCAGCCGCCATAATTGGCGCAACAAAAACAGTAAGAAGTAAAAGAATTATAAACACTTCAACCTTAGATAGGTAATTAGGGTATAAAACCAAAAGCTTAATAAAACTCCAAAAAATGGCTGCCTTTACTTAAGTGCCTGGACTCTCCGGGGTTGACACCAAAAGGAGTGGATGCCACGGGTTAAGACTGACCTCCAGGTAGGATGCCTACAGAACAAACATAACATAAAGTGAGCCAAGCTCACTGAATAGTAATACTTAAATAAAACAATACTTAACTTGAAACATAAAACATATCAATGCTTATATAAATAAAGAGAGCATTTAATTTAATTCTGTCTTAAGTTCAGATTGATCTTGTCGGTTACAAAGTCACAGATTGGCCCTCGGCCTAAAGAGTTCACACATTCACACATTGGCCCCCGGCCTAACAGATCCATAACTTCATAGCTTCACAAATTGGCTCTCGGCCTCTTAGATTCACAAGTTCACAAATTGGCCCTCGACCTCATAGATTCACATTTCACATAGTTCCCAAGTTGGCCCTTGACCTCATAGGTCATATTTCACATAGTTCACAAGTTGGCCCTCGGCCTCATAGGTCATATTTCACATAGTTCACAAGTTGGCCCTCGGCCTCATAGGTCATAATTCACATAATGGAGGTTCTTACTTCACAAATGGCCCTTGGCCACATAGGTTTGTAGCTTCACAATTTCTTTTGATGCTTTCACAATTTCACAATGTTTCTCACATAGCATTCATAACTTCATATACTCTTTGGATGTTTCCATAAGTTCATAAATTCACAAGGTGGCCCTTAGCCTCATAAGTTCACAAATTCACAAGGTTATGCCTTTCATATCTTCACAAATTATATCTTTCATAATTTGACATATTGTATCTTTCACATAACGGCCATAGGCCTCATAACTTTCATATCGGCTTTAAGCCTAGTTCACATATGTATGGACTCAAGAGGTGGCTCCTACAAATTCTAGAGGTGACTCGCATTGCAGCACTTAGTTCCGTACAGCACTTTGCTTCATACCGGTAATTCATAGGTTTTACAGACCAAACCACACATATCATGTCATATATAAATGGAAACAAAGTCATGCATAGTCATTAAGCTTGAATCATAAACAAAATCAGTAATCATACTTAATTCTACATGGTACATCAATAAGGAGTATTTCTTGTTATATCTTGTCATTATCGTTCACTTAACAAAGGGAGAATAATTCTCATTCTCATGTGGGTCACATAATGATGTTAAATCTTTGTGTTGGTGTCATAGATTCTGAATATCGGTTCATATGTAACACAACAAAATAACTTCAAGTTCATATGGGTATACATAGCTCTTTCCACTTGTTCTGATTTTTCGAAGGTGACCACACTTACTTGATAACTTGCAATTGAATGGCCTGTGGTTCATTAGTAACAAACAGTATACCCTCATATTTACATAGAAGCCGATCTTTTAAGAATAAACATAAATCCTCTGACGTAGTTCACTTAAGCTAATAATCGATAGCATACAAAAGTATACACAATCGTCTAATCGTTCATATACATTAATATAGTTAGCTTGCAATTAAGAGAGTGCTAATGGTAACCGTTGCATCATTCATAGAAGTTAACGTAGTTAACTTACGTTTAACTGAACGTTCTGATAATTATTAATGAAAGGTAAGTATACAAATTGTATGAGTCCAGAGATACGTGGATACCATACTTCCATAATGCTCATACATTCCACTTGTTTATCATGAACCACTATAGCTATCTTGCAAATAACAGAATGTTAGTATTCTTGTCAACAGTATACAGAATGTACTGCTCAATAATACCTTTAGATTTCCAATCAATATATTATTAACATACTTACTTGTAAGGAACAGAACGTTAACCATAATAATCATTAACAGTAATTAAACGGACTACCACAGTACTACTACTCACAATGTTTTAGTGGAGCATTTATTCCTCCCGAAGCGTGTCCTACATACATACAAAGTCACACATTAATTCTCTAAATAGTATCTCCTAATTTTCTTTCTCATTTAACATGATTTACACTGCTCAAAACATCGTTCATTCGCAAATTTTAACGTAATTTTCAAACATTTCCAAATTCAAATTAAACTTGAACACACACAATTCAATACCTCAATTTTATTATTCTACTTCCAATTTGGGCCAAATCTTTGGTTATCATTCTTAATTAACCTAGGGTTTCAAGAAAAAAAAAATATTGAAATTGTACGGGGGCGAAATATCCTTTGCTCTCCGTACGCCTTGAACGTCAAGCTTCCGTCA
The DNA here is from genome assembly GCA_025200525.1 of Camellia lanceoleosa. Lineage (NCBI taxonomy): Eukaryota > Viridiplantae > Streptophyta > Magnoliopsida > Ericales > Theaceae > Camellia > Camellia lanceoleosa. Next base: position 1,058,446 of record CM045770.1, read on the forward strand.
CCGGCGTCTGTCTCTGCAACACAAAAGGGTGAGCTACCCGGCGGTGGTGTGCCGGAAAGACCCTCCGACGATCAAGTCAGATCTCAGGAAGAAGATAATGAGGAGAGAGTGTTTGTGAGAGTGAGTTCGCATACCTCCAACGTTCGTCCCTTCCTCTATTTCTAGGCTGGCCATGCAGCCTCAAGGTCGTGCGCGCACTACCTCTGCTGTCCTTCCCTGGACAGGTGGCAGTGCACGCCTCTCACCACCTTACGCGTGTAAAGGTTTTGTCCTTTCACCAACGCACACTGAACTGCCTAACGGTATTGAGGCGTTTGTGGAGCAGTTGTCCTTTCCTCCACACCATTGGCCCAGGTGGCACCCTTGGCCGAGGTACCACGACCGGTCTATCACTTGACGGAAGACGTCCATTGCGCGAACTCAACCGGGCTACATTGCACCGAACTGTCCCTTGGGTTCATGTGGTTTGACCACCTCGGCCGAGCCACTCTTGACCGATTCATGTCGATCAATCAGTCTCGAGGCGTGCCTGCCTCCAACTGTTCAATCATTCACCTCGGTCGCACGGACACTGCCTTCCTCTCGTGGCCGGTTAGGCGCATACCGGCACTAACCGCGTCTTAAGTGTAGCCCGGGCACCATCTAGCTCGGCACCATATAGCTCGGCACCATCATCTACAGCCTTGAGTTCCGTCCACCTCGTGCGAGCGCGGACCCGATGCGCCGATTCTTTGCTGACGTCGATTTCCTCGACCGCGCGAGTCAGTTTGCTGGCCGCGCCGTCGTGAGGGTTAGCTCGGCGCCGTACACTCCGCAAGTATGCCGTCACTATTGCTCGGCCGTACAATCCAATGCAAATCTCCCCTCACAATTGCCCCTTAAACCCATCCAAGCTATCGTGATCGGGTTTACCAATGTGTCCGAGCCATGATTGTATCGCACCCCCGCCAGGCCGAGCTTGAACAAGGCTATGTCTGCCGCCTAGCCATGGTTGAATTGGGGGCACTTCTGCTGCCGAGCAATCTCGATTAGGGACACTCCAGTCGCCGCGCTATCCTAGTGAGGGACACTTCAGTCGCTGAGCTACCTCAATTAGGGACACTCCATTCACCGGGCTGTCACTGTCGCCCGGCCATCGCCTCCGCAGTCCCATCAAAGGTCGTATAGCCGTACTGACAACCGCGTTTTCAGTGCCACGCGTCATCACGCCATTGGGTCGTGCAGCCAGCTGTCTCCCACGCGTCGAATTTCAAACGGCTGCGCCGTTTGGGTTATTCCCTCCATCATTAAACCCTATACGAAGGGTTTAAACCCTTCACTTTTCACTTCCTTCTTCAACTCCAAACCCTAGCCTCCAACGTTCTTGCACCTTTTCTGTCTTTGCTGTCTTCGAGCCCCAGTCACCGTTCCCGCCGTTGCAGTCGAGTTCTCCAAGGCCCACCCTCGTCTTCTAGTAAGCTTTTCCCCCCCCATTGCATTTTCAGTTTCTATTTTCAAGTTCTTCAAGCGTGTTTTTCACTTTTGTCCCACTGTTCTTCATGTTTTTTTTTTTTTTTTTTTTTGAAGTCATTGGGGTTGTCTTTCTTTGCTTAAGTCTTGCGCACCCTAGGAAAATGGAAATGGAGAGAAGAGGGGGCCCTCGTGCCCCCATTCTTCCTTAGGTAGAACGAATGGGCCAAGAACTTAGGAAGAACTGGATGAACACAATGAATACTGGGCCAAACCGAGCAAAACATTCATTTAGATCCGCAATTAGGGCTCTAGCCGAGCAAAAACCAGTTTGTGGCTTCTCGTAGAGGCTGCGACCGGGCTGAATATCCCATTAGGTTGGTGAGTAGCGTGAACCGAGCTAGAACATGAAACCTTTGCATGAAATCTTAACCAAGAAGAAGGATTAACAAGATCAACCATTAAATCCCAACCGGGCTAGCACCGAACTAGGAGCCCTAGCAGCAGATATAAGTGAACTGAGTTGGGACTTGTAAAACGACAAAGTTCTTCACTAAGCTATTCCCAATAGAAGCCGAGCAATATTTGTCGTGCTAACCCTTGGACTTATTTTTCAATATGCAGAACAAGTAGGACCGACCAATCCAGTCAGCACTGTTTCTGGTGGGGCTCAAAATCCGAGCGAACACACCAACATTTTTGACCGAGATAAACCTTAGACCAAATAAGACCGAGATAATGGAAAAGTAACGGTTTAAGGTCAGTTCGCCCAGTGCAATGGCGGAATTCCGTAGAGATTATAATATCCCGGACGACGTAGTTCTAGAGCTTGCCAAGAAGGGGGATACACCGTGGGGAGACTTAGACCGGTGCCCCTTCACGATTGTTTCCATAGTAGAGGGCGGCGTCCGCTTCCCGGTCCAGCCCTTGCTCTGCGAATTTTTGAGGCAAACAAGGCTTTGCCCGAGCCAAGTTTCCACCAACACATACAAGATAATAAATGGCGTCGCCGAGCTGAACCGAAGGCTCGGTCTCAATCTCGGCCTCGCAGAAATTTTTCACCAATACAGCCTTAGCAAAAACAAATGTGGGTTTTGCTGGTACCTCAAAGTCAAGAAGGGCCGAGCAAAACTCATCAAAGGCAACCCAGACAAAAAAGCCAACGACGACGACTTCCTCTGGGTGTCCGGTAATTATGAGGACACCGAGGCACCCATACCGGGGTGGTACATTAGGAAAGACTTTGGCCGCGCTGGTAAGTAGCCCGGACGACTGCGCAATCTTCTTTCTGCATTTCAATATGATTTTGTTTAGCCGGACTAACACTTGGTCTCTTCTTGCAGATAAACATTTGGCGGCGGACTATCACCAAGCCAACCCCGAAGCAATCCGAGCTCTACTTCGTGTCCCCGAGGAAGAGAGAGAAGCCTCAAAACTGCTCGGCTTCGAGCAAACATATCACTACCGCGCAAAAAGTCGCGTGGTCGACTTCTGTCGCGCTCCATCTCGAGCGAGCGGATCCAACTCTTCCACCGATCAGATTGGTTCCACTCACCGCCGAGCAAGAGATGGCGAAAATTCGAGCGATCAAGTCTATGATCACCGGAGACGAAGGCGAGTCCCAGCCTCTAGAAGCGGCCGGGGGAACTTCCTCCACCCCCGCCGAACAAACTGACAGGGCGGTGCTGCCTGGCGGCGAACAAAATTTGGCGGCCAAAGAAAAGGGCAAGGAAAGAGAAAACCGGTCAGAGTCTGGCCGATGAAGACTCCACCGAGCTACCATCGAATGAGCTGGGCGACCAGGCCGAGCAACACAAGACCGGCAAATCCAAGGGCAAGGGCCCAGCCACCCCGGATGCTGGCGCCCGATTAAAGATATCAAGGCCGAGCAGTTTCCGCTGGAGACTCGGTCCAGGAGGACAAGGATCACTCACTTGGTTTCAACTTGACCAAGGGGTTGGCCTTGCCCGAGGACATGAAAAGACATGACGAGCTATCTGACCTCAAGGTCCTTCGCTCGGCAGCAGAGTCAATAGTGCTGGTAAGTAGAACACTTAGCTTTAAGTTTTTGTTCGGTTTTTTTGGTTTTTGGCACGGTTTCTGAACGCTAACAATCTTTCATTTGTTCGTAGGCCGCGCAGAAGAATTATCTGGCCCACGATCGCATAATCAAACTGCGGCAAAATCTGCACGATGCCATCACGAAGAACAAGATCCAGAAGGCCGAGATAGAGAGACTCAGGGCCGAGCAAGATGTGATCGCGGCCGAGCGGGATGCATTGCAGCTGAAAGTCGACCGAGCTGATGCAGACAAGAAAGAGGCTGCGAAGAAGGCCAAAGCTCGGTATCTTGCCGAGCTCAGAAAGTTGCGTGATGCTAACAAGGCGGTGGACGAGGCAGAAGACCGTGGATATAAGCAGGGGGAGAAAACTTACGAACGTCAAGTCCGAGCTACCAAGGACATCTTTTTCCAGTGCGGCTGGAAAGCCGCCGTGGAGAAAGTTGGCCTTGGTCAGGATTCTGATATGTTCATTAACCCGCCCCCTGCGTATATCCCAGTCTATTTGCAAGCATATGCCAACGCCGCATAGAACCGATTAATTGCCGAGGCGAGGAAGGAGGCTGAGGAAGAAGCTGCCGCTCAGAAGCAATCCGAGCAAACTCCGGCCGAGAGACCGGCCGATCAAACTCCATCCGATGCATCCCCAAATGCGGAAGACGAAGAAATTGGTCGGGAGGTTGTCGCGGTGGAGGGCACTGACACCGAAGCCGATGAGAACCTGCCCGAGCAAACGGTTTTAAGCGCCGAGGTGACGGTTGAAGAGACCGAGCAGAACCTTGATCTTGATTGAACATCTGCTTTTTCATTTTCTTGCTGTGTTTTTTATTTTGCAATGTAACCGGGCTATGCCCCCTTTTGTACTGAACTTTTTCTATATATGAGATGTAACTTTTTGCTCGTACATCTGTTGTTTCTCTTCGGCTTGCATGTGCGCGATTTTCTTGCTTCAAACTTTATGAAACCGGCAGGTCGGCTGAACCGCGCAAACAGTTGTATTTCCAAATAAAACGTTATTTTGTACTTGGCCGAGCAAAATCCGCTCGGCCTTGGGTTATTGGAAACACTTAGCCGACCGAGCGAAAACTCGAAAACTAGCCCACCTTTTGAAGTCGTTCAATATGCCAATATTTCCTTTCGGCCGAGCAAACTCAACTCGGCCGTATAACTGCTGGACAACCCACCAACATTGTCTATTTCGCCGAGCAAAATCAGCTCGTTTCCTATATTGGACAATCCACCAATATGCTGCTCGGGCCGGACAAAATCAGCTCGGCTCCTACATTGGACAAAACACCAATGTTTTAGCTAGGTTGCTCATACCGCCAACATTCCCACCGGGCGAGCAAAACCAGCTCGGCCCTAATGCGCCTTGTTCCATACTCGACTGTTTGTGCGATCTGCTCCCATTCCGAGGAAAACAGCCCGGTCAACTTCAGGTCGGCTCTTGCCCCTGGCATCCATAGTTGCCTTTTGTGTTTTATGATATCATTAGACAAACGTAATACAAAACAAGAAGAGACTATTTTTCATTACAAAAACATTGCCATCTCTTACATCTCATGCCGAAGGGCTAGAGGTCTAAAAAAGCTAAGGAACATAAACAAATTACATTTCAAAAGTAAAAGACCTTAAGGTTTGCTGCATTCCATGGTCTGGGGACAGCCTTGCCATCTAAGTCTTCCAGATGGTATGCCCCCTTGCCAGCAAGACCAACCACCTTGTATGGTCCTTCCCAATTTGCACCGAGCTTGCCTTCGCCAGGGATCACTGTGTTGCCAAGCACCTTCCTTAGGACCCAATCCCCAATCTTGAATAGCCTGGGGTGCACCGCCTTGTTGTATTTTTTAGAGAGTTCCTGCTGATAGGCCGCTATATGGATCAATGCGCGCTCTCGTCTTTCCTCAGCGAGGCCCAGCTCTAATGCCGCGGCTTCATTGTTCAAGTCTGGCTGGAAACTTTCTGAGCGGATGGTCGGCATGCCAATCTCTAATGGGATGACGACCTCCATACCATAAGCCAAAGCGAACGGTGTTTCTCTGGTCGACCGCCTTGGCGTAGTGCGGTATGCCCATAGCACATTAGGAAGCTCTTCAACCCACTTTCCCTTCGCCTTCTCAAGCCGCTTCTTCAGCCCATCCAGGATCTTGTTTGAGGCCTCTGCTTGACCATTCGACTGAGGATAAGCCGGGGTTGAATTGTAGAACTCAATCTTCAACTCTTCGCAAAATCCACGAAAAAGTTTCCCATCGAATTGAGTGCCATTATCTGAGATGAGCGCCCTGGGTATACCGAAGCGAGTGATTACATTTTGCCAAACAAATTTCTTAACGTCCTTCTCCTTAATGGTTGCCAGTGGCTCGGCCTCCACCCACTTGGTGAAGTAATCAGTGGCGGCGATGAAGAACTTGCGATTGCCCGGTGCGACTAGGAGTGGTCCAACAATATCTAATCCCCAAAGTGCGAACGACCAAGGACTTGTGAGTGAGAGCAACTCCCTTGCTGGCTGGTGGATCTGGTGAGCAAATTTCTGACATTTTTCACATCGGCGAACGTATTTTCTTGGCGTCACGCATGCATGGCCACCAATAACCTGCGAGATTGCTCGGTAGGCTAGAGATCTACCCCGATATGGTCCGCAGATGCCTTCATGGATCTCATAGAGGAAGGCTTCCACCTTAGAGGGGTGGACACACTTCAAGTACGGCCCCGTGAAAGATTTCTTGTATAAGGCTCCGGAAGGTGAGAGCCAAAACCGCTCTGACTTTGCTCGGATCTTATGAGCCGCCTTCTTTTCTTCTGGTAGAATTCGATCTTTCAAAAAGGCGACGATGGGGTCCATCCAGGAGGGTCCCAAGTCGGTGCAGAGTACCTCGGTTGCTTTTGGTTCCTCAATGCTTGGCCGGGGTAAAAATTCAATCATCAAGGGATTGGGAAAGGTCGTCTGAGTTGAAGCGAGGCCGGCCAATTCATCGGCTGTACTATTTCCTTCGCGGTTGATCTGTTCAACTCTGATGGCATCGAACTTCTTGACTTCTGCTCGCACCAGCGCCTGATACTTGGCCATTCTTTCATCTTTGGCCTCATACTCCCCTGAGACTTGATTGACCACCAGCTTGGAGTCACTGAACACCATAAGGGCTGTGACCTTCATTTTCAGCGCGCTTCTTAGACCGGCGAGGAGGGCTTCATACTCTGCCTCATTGTTGGATGCTGGGAAGCCGAGCGTAACTGCTTGCTCAATAATCAGCCCATCTGGCGAAGTCAACACAATTCCCAGCCCAGCCCCATGCCTATTGTACGCCCCATCGACGAACAACTTCCACATCTCACCGACGAAAAGCTTCTAGCAATCGGACGGATTTTGGGAGCTTCTCAATTCCAAGTCTCTGGTAGGTTCAATCTGGTCTCCTTGCACGCCTTTGCTGGGTTCTTCTTTCAACGAGTCGTCGGCCCTTGCTATTTCAGTCAAGCTTTGCTCCTCTCCCGCTCACGAGCCACCACATACTTCTGTTGCCAGAACCCTGGGTTGTGGTAAATCCACGTCAACCAGATCAACCGGACAGACTGGATGTGTTCTTGGGGCAAATTCCGCCACAAAGTCTGCAAGGGCTTGGGCTTTGATTGCGGTGCGTGGTCGGAACTTAATGTCGTATTGACCCAATTCCACGGCCCATTTTAGAATCCTCCCAGTGAAGTCCGCTTTTTCGAAGAGCACCTTGAGCGGGAACTTGGTTAACACCACTATTGTATGGGCATGAAAGTAGTGTGCCAGCTTTCGGGACGCCATCATGAGAGCCAACGCCAATTTTTCCAAGGGAAGATATCTCGTTTCGGCCGAGAGCAGAGTCTTGCTCACATAGAAAATGGGCAAGTGTTGAATCCCCTCAACGCGGACTAGAACTGCGCTCACCGCATGTTGAGAGACCGCCAAGTAGAGACATAACTCCTCGCCAGGCTGAGGTGTAACCAAAATAGGTGCTGAAGTGAGATACGCTTTCAAGTCCGCTAGAGCACGGTCGCACTCCTCATCCCAAAAGAACTTGGATTTCAAAGTTTTAAAGAAGGGCCTGCAACGATCCGAAGACCGGCTGATAAATCTGTTCAGCGCGGCTGCCATCCCGGCAAGATGTTGCACGTCCTTTGTGGAGTTAGGGCGCTCCAACTCTTGTATTGCCTTGATTTGCGATGGGTCGGCCTCGATTCCCCGGTTTGTGACCAGAAAACCTAGGAATTTCCCAGTGCCAACCCCAAAGGCGCACTTAGAGGCATTTAATCGAAGCTTGTGGCGCTTGAGTATGGCAAACATTTCTGCTAGGTCGGCGAGGTGCTGAGACTTCTCCTTACTTTTCACTACCATATCGTCGATATAGGCTTTCATAGTTCGGCTCAAGAGAGGAGCGAACATCTTTGTCACCATCCGCTGAAAGGTTGCCCTGGCGTTCTTTAGTCCGAACAACATGACCTTGTAGCAGTATAAGCCTCTGGGGGTAGTGAAGGACGTGATCTCCCTGTCCGGCTTGTACATGGCTATTTGGTGATAACTGAGATACGCATCTAAGAAGCTAAACCTCTAATGGCCAGCGGTTAAGTCCACCAGCTGGTCAATCCGAGGGAGGGGAAAGCTATCATTTGGGCAAGCGCGGTTGACAGTCTTGTAGTCAACGCAAACTCGCCATTTGCCATTTTTCTTAGGAACCACCACCGTGTTAGATATCCACCGAGGGTATTGCACCTCCTCTATGGCCCCGGCTTCCAACAAATTCTTCACTTCCTCCGCCACCACTTCAGCATGGTGCAAAGCTGAGCGGCGCGTCCTCTGTATGACAGACCGTGCGTTAGGGAAGACATTCAACTGGTGGCAGATGAAGCTTGGGTCGACGCCAGGCATATCATAAGGCGTCCATGCAAAAGCCTCCAAGTTGGAAACCAGGAAATTGACATAATCCGACCGTTCGGCGCTAGACAAAGACGATCCCAAGAGGAAGAACTTAGTCGGGTCGTTCTTGTCGAAGACCACTTCCACCAAATCTTCGACTGACTTTTCCTCGGCCTTTCTGCCCACGTCTTCAAGGACCTCCTTTCCCTCGGGCCCCTCTATCATCTGAACAAACCCTTTGGCCACTCGGCTGCCATTCACCGCAACGAAGCACTGTTTGGCCATCACCTGGTCTCCCCAGACTTCCTCTATTTGCCCGTTGGAGGCCGGAAAGCGCATGACTTGATGGAAGGTCGAAGCGACCGCTTGCATGGCGTGCAGCCAACCTCGGCCCAGAATCAAATTGTAAGTCGATGGCACTTTGAGCACCCAGAATTCTACCTGTTTCACAACCGATCCCGCCTTAACCGGCAAGATAATCTTTTCGATTGGCCATTCTGGTTGCGAGTTGAAGCCGACCAAAGGAGATGTCGCAGGAGCCAGATCCTTGTCTTCTAACTTCATTTGTTTGAACGCGTCATAATACATTATTTCGACCGAACTCCCCTGGTCGATCAATATTCTCTTGATATCGAAACCTTTGACGCGAAGTGTCACTACCAATGTGTCGTTGTGCGGCATCTGCACCCTTTCCAAGTCTTTGGTAGAGAACGAAAGGACGTCTTTCTCCTCGGTTTTTTCCTTCTTTACCGCAGGCTGGACGGAGAGCACTTCCCTCATGTGCTCGGCTTTCTTAATCGTCCCTCTCAACTCGCAGACCCTTGCTGGTTCAATGATGCCGTGGATAACGTTGATCACACCCTGTGGGGGCGCCTTTAGGGCGGCCATTCCATTTGGCTTGGTTTGTCCAGTCGGCGCGGCCTAGACTCCCCCATCTATATATTGGTCAAGATGCCCTACCGCCACCAACTCCTCCAAATGCTGTTTGAGCGGCAAGCAATCTTCCGTCCGGTGCCCCCGTTCTTCATGGAAGGTGCAACGATACTTTGGATTGAAGCCCCGCTGCACGCTCCCCAGCTTGGCCGGCCAGCGGACAAAAGGCTCCCATCGGATCTCGCTCAAAATGCGGTAGATGGGAATTTTAAAGACCGTGGTAATCCCCGTCCGCGCCTTCAGTTTTCTTTTGGCATCCTCTGCTGCGTCACGAGGTGCATCAGCCCGGTCATTTCTGCGACCTCTGTTTTTGTCATTTTGGCCGGTCCCTTTATGCTGATCTTTTGGTCGGTCACTAGGGCGGTTTTCCTCCTGCCCGACCGAATGAACTTTCCCCGCCACCCTTCTGTCCACCGCGACCGGATTATCCTTCTCGGGCTCAGAGGAAGCATCATTTTCCAGACGAATGTGTTCGTTGATCCGTTGCATCAAAGATTCCATGGTGGTGGGCTGATGCATCGTGAGTGAGTCTCGTAGCCTATGTCCGACTGGGAGACCCCTCTTGTATTGAGTGATCACCAGATTGGTAGGACAGTCGAGGATCTCATTGTAAGTCTCCCAATACTTCGCATTGTATGCCTTCAGTGAACTCCCAGACTCCATCTTGACGCCCAGGAGGTGGTCGACCTCCTTCGGCGTTCGAGTATTGGTCTTGAATCTGGTGACGAAGGCTTCCGCTAATTGTTGCCACCCCTCGATACTCCCCTCCGGGAGCCTCTCGAACCACTTCAAGCCCAGCTCTCCCAAGCTTGCTGGGAATATGAGGCACATCAAGGCGTCGTTCCGACGGTGGCCAGCCATTACTTGCCGGTAATGACTCACATGCATGTACGGATCCGTCTTTCCGTCGTACAAAGTAAATTTTGGCTGGTGGAATCCGGCAGGGAGTGGGGTGCTCTCAATCTCTGGGGACAACGGCGTGGCTGTAAGCCTCGCCAGCTCTTTGTCCACCAGTGCTGGGGCTACGTTTCTGGGTGCCGGCATCATCACTTCTTCACTGCAACGAACTGGGGCACTCAGTCTCTGGAGCGCCGGCACCCTCTGAACCTCCCGAAGGCGCGCCCTCTCCTCCAGCACGTCCCTGAGATCCCTGGAACGGGCGGAAGTTGAGTATCACGACGTCGACGATGGGCGAAGGCGATAAGTCTTTGTCGCCGCGTCTGAGACCTCCCCTCTCGCTGGTCCGAGTCCCCCGCCCCATAGTTCCTGGTGATGGAGATTGAATGGGTCCTCCTCTGGCGGCGACTGCTAGAACGAGGGGAGGGGGTGCGCTCACTGAGGTTGCCCTCTCCAGCAACACCCTTCCCCCTCACTTGGCGCTTCAGAAGCTCTATCTCCGCCGCCATCCTACGAATGAGGGCTTCTTGGTCCTTGAGTTTGTGCTCCAGGCGCTCCTCACGGGACTCGCCCCGGCGCCGGCGGCCCTCTGGACTCTGTGAACGATCCGAACTCCTCCCACACTTGTCGCGCGCTCCTCGCGAAGTGGTTTCCAGGCCCGCCATGGTTGGAACATTAGGGGGGCCTTCTCTCCTTCGCACATACTCTGGAGTGATACCATCGACGACGGACAGCGGAACTTCGTCGTTGTTGGCCATGGAAATGGTCGAAGAAGCTTACAGAACAAGGGCTGAATATCAACTTTTCCCACAGACGGCGCCAATTGTACAGGGGCGAAATATCCTTTGCTCTCTGTACGCCTTGAACGTCAAGCTTCTGTCATCGGCGTCTGTCTCTGCAACACAAAAGGGTGAGCTGCCCGGCGGTGGTGTGCCGGAAAGACCCTCAGACGATCAAGTCAGATCTCAGGAAGAAGACAATGAGGAGAGAGTGTTTGTGAGAGTGAGTTCGCATACCTCCAACGTTCGTCCCTTCCTCTATTTCTAGGCTGGCCATGCAGCCTCAAGGTCGTGCGCGCACTACCTCTGCTGTCCTTCCCTGGACAGGTGGCAGTGCGCGCCTCTCACCACCTTATGAGTGTAAAGGTTTTGTCCTTTCACCAACGCACACTGAACTGCCTAACGGTATTGAGGCGTTCGTGGAGCAGTTGTCCTTTCCTCCACACCATTGGCCCAGGTGGCACCCTTGGCTGAGGTACCACGACCGGTCTATCACTTGACGGAAGACGTCCATTGCGCGAACTCAACCGGGCTACATTGCACCGAACTGTCCCTTGGGTTCATGTGGTCTGACAACCTCGGCCGAGCCACTCCTGACCGATTCATGTCGATCAATCGGTCGCGAGGCGTGCCTGCCTCCAACTGTTCAATCATTCACCTCGGTCGCACGGACACTGCCTTCCTCTCGTGGCTGGTTAGGCGCATACCGGCACTAACCGCGTCTCAAGTGTAGCCCGAGCACCATCTAGCTTGGCACCATATAGCTTGGCACCATCATCTACAGCCTTGAGTTCCGTCCACCTCGTGCGGCATGAACGGCCGCGCCGATTCTTTACTGACCGATCGATTTCCTCGACAGCGAGTCGGTGTCTTTGGCAGCGCCCGTCGTGAGGTTAACTTCGGCCAGTACACTCCGCAAGTATGCCGTCACCATTGCTCGGCCGTACAATCCAATGCAAATCTCCCCTCACAGAAATGTAAAGAAAAGTCAAACTTATGAACCCATCATTTTCTATTCCAATTTTCCCATTGAGTATACACTTAGGATTCATAATCTATCATTTTAACCCATCAATTATATCACCAACATGATAAATTCGAAACCCCCAAATCTCAAGTTGGACATATTATGCTCAAATTATAGATTATATTTTTATATACACAAAATATCACAAATTCATTCATGAATGCAAATATTGAAAGGGAATAGGGGCTCCTACCTCAAGAATCAAACAAAGGAGCAAGGATTGAGAAGAATCCTCCAAAATCCCGAAATTCCAATCGGTAGAACATATTAATCTTCATGCTTCTTCACTTTTTGATGGATGATCTTGATCAAAACTAAGAGAAATAGAAGGTTTTGGAGATTAAGAACCTAGGGTTTTCAGACCTAGGGGAGGGGGATGAAGAGGGGAAAAGGAAAATGTGAGAAATGGTCCAAAAAATCTCGTTTTAAGCTACTGTCCCGTAATTCCTGCTCGAGCGGAGGAATTCCCGCTCGAGCGTACCTGTTTTCAGCACAGATTTCGAAACTTTGAACAGGTATAACTCTCCCATCCGGACTCCGTTTTAGGTCGTTCTTGTATCCAAATTGAAGCCCCAGAAATAAGCTTTTCAATGGTTCTAACCTCACATCCAAATTCAAATTGTGAAAAAAGAAAAGGGCAAAAGAGTGGCGGCTGATCGTAGATGAATCATTCAAATTAAAGCTTTTGGTTCCATCATACTTTACCTTCATTGTACCACCTCAACCCATACTCCAAAATAACATAAGAAGGTTCTAAGTACACTAATAAAATGCCAAGGACAATCTTACTTTCCACGCTCGAACGTCACCTCACCCGCTCGAGCGCTCACAGACCAATAAAGCAGTCCGCTCGAGCGTCAACTTCTCCACTCGAGCGGAGATTCACAACTTGCAGAATCTCAGGCCGTTTGCGAAATTGCTAGGAACCCCAAAAGTCCGCTCGAGCGTTAACTCTTCTGCTCGAGCGGAGGGAAAAATTCTGGGTCGTCACAATTTCGGTCATTAATTTTTTAATTGTGATACATTTGATTCAAAATTTTAAATCTTGTTTAAAATAAAGACAATTGAAGATATCATTGTTTAATTTCAAGGGTAAAATTGTCAATTTAATAAAATATAAACTATTTTGATAAAAATAAATGTGAAAAAAAAATTTTAATTTTTAAAAAATTATTTTATCTACCAATAATAAAATTATGTAAAATTGATAAAAATTACATAATTAATTTTTAAAAATTAATTTTACATGATCATTATCTAAACACATAATAAAAATTAATTTGGTAAAAAAAATAAATATCTAAAAGATTTATCAATTTTACATAATTTTATTTTTAGTGAATAGAAATAATTTTTAAAAATTTAAAAATATTTGTTTGACATTTATTTTTGTCAAATTAATTTATATTTTATCAAATTGACGATTTTACTCTTAAAAAATTTAATGATATCTTCAATTGTCCTTATTTAGAATAAGATTCAAAATTCATCGTTAAATATGTCACAATTAAAAAATTAACAATTAAAATAACATAAATCCCAAACTATAAGAACTATTAATATAATTCACTTTAAAATCTTATAGTGTAATTTTAAGGTCTCATGTTCCACTCTCTTCAAAGTCAGTCACTCAGACAGCAACGATTATGATTAATAGGATTTGAGTGGATCATATCTAATGTTAATGGTTGTGTGACTTTTTTTTATAACTTTTAAGATTTTAATTCTTATGCTCTCTGTATTTAGAAGTAGAATGAATGAGATTCCTACTGAGAGGATTAATAATAAAGGAATGGGTTAATTATACTAATAGTCTTTATAGTTTGGAACTTATATCACTTTGGTTCTTGACTTTTCAATTGTGACACATTTGACCCTGAATTTTGAATGTTGTTCCAAATAAGTACAATTGAAAATATCATTAGATTTTTCAAGGTCAAAATCGTCAATTTGATAAAATATAAACTAATTTGACAAAAATAAATGTTAAAAAAATATTTTTATCCACCAATGATAAAATTATGTAAAATTAATAAAAATTACATGATTAATTTTTTAAAATTAATTTTACATGATTATCATCCAAACACATAATAAAAATTAATTTGGTAAAAAAAATAAATAAATGTCTAAAAGATTTATCAATTTTACATAATTTTATTTTTAGTAGGTAGAAATAATTTTTAAAAATTCAAAAATATTTATTTGACATTTATTTTTGTCAAATTAGTTTATATTTTATCAAATTGACAATTTTCCCTTGAAAAATCTAATTATATATTCAATTGTCCTTATTTGGAATAAGATTCAAACTTCAGGGTTAAATGTGTCACAATTGAAAAGTCAGGGACCAAAGTGGCACAAGTCCCAAACTATAGGGACTATTTGTATAATTTGCCCTAAATGAATCGTTAGTAAGGGTATTAGTAAAATTATGTTTGTTTTGATGATAGTTATTGATATAAAGATTGTTAAATTATTTTTATATAAAATAAATATAAAATAATAAAACAAATAAAAAAATATAAAAAATTAAACATTAATGTTAAAAAAAAAATGCCCAACATGTAAAAAAATAAAAATAAATTTCAAAAAAAAAAAAATAAAACAATGATTTTTACTTAACAAAAAATAAAAAAATTAAATATTAATGTTCAAAAAAAATGCTCAACATGTAAAAAATAAAAAATAAAATACAAAAAATAGTTTGATAGACTAAAATTCTAATATCACCTCTACCTCTATCTCCTCTATTTTAATCTTCCTTCCAAGACCTATCCTAATATTAAAGGATTAGGAGTCCCTTCCGATCTTTTAAAACAAACATAACATAATAGATCTCATTTCACTATTAATTCAAATTCCTTTTCTATAATTTCAAACAAACGAAGCCTTAGGATTTGGATCCAGCGATCACCTGTAGTTAGGCTTTTTTAGTCTGAGCTAGATTGTACGTTTTTTTTTTTTAGAGAGAAGACAGTTACAGAATACAAATGAAACTGGGTTTTAGTACTCTGATTATGCTTTCTTTTTTTTGTTTTGTTTTTTTTGATAGTTCGGCCTTTACTTGCAAAGCTGTTTTGTGTTTTATTCTCAGTTCTATTAACCCCACTGAAATCGTCAAAAGATCTTGTTTCGTCAGTGTATATCTGTTTCCCAAACATTGGGCGTTGTCCTTGATTAACTCGTCTCCTGGACTTGAGCGTTCTCTGATAACGTCTTGCACTTCCTAACATGAGCGGATACAAAAATAAGGAACCCGAGTTCAATTTTTTTAATTTTTTATTTTTATGGGTGAATTATAAATATACTTCCAGACGTTGGATTAAAATATGAATCATTTTTCTTATAGTTTTAAAAATTATATTTTACTTTTGAAATTTTTAATTTTGTAACAAATCATTCTTTTTATTAATAAATTATCAAGTCAATTAACAATTTTTAATGATGTTAGAAATATATTTTAATTAATAATTTAGGTAATTTTGTTATTGTATAGGAGAGTAATTATGAATTTTATTTTTTCAGCTAATTATGTTAAATAAAAAATTATGATAAGGGGGTATTCGTAATTTTACAAATCATAGGGACAATTTGTATTTTAAAAAATCTTAAGAGATGTCTTCGTAATTTATCCTTATTTATTTATTTATTTATTTAAGATTTAGACAAAATATTTTTGAATTTGATAAAGTTTAGACAAAAATTTGAAAGACTTTTGGGTTGATTTGGGCAAAAGAATAAATAGAAATCTGAGTTATATATAAAAATATAAAATATGTATAAATTATTAGTAATTAGTAATTGACTGATATTAAAATAACTTAAATTGTTAGAAATTCACTGTAATTAAAGTTTCATTTAAAAAATAAATTTTATTTGATATTTTTCCAATTTTAAAAGTAAATTGCGTTTAAGTAGACATGGTGCACACTTATCTAAAGTGTGTATTATATATATTTTTGTTACGTATTTTTATAGTATATATCAAAATGATTTTGTTGCAGTTTAATTATACTGTGTTTGGTTAAGGAATTTGAAAAAAAAATAAAAAAAGATAAGTGAAATGTGAATAAAATATGTCTACATTTCACATAGTTTTCCACACTTCTTTCTCTTTTATTTTTCAAATCCCTTTTCAAATTTCTTAACTAAACACAACGTTAGAGTTATGTTAGAGATCCTAAATAATCTATCAAATTTTTTTACTAAACCTCTCATATAGTTGTGAAATTCACATACATATGGGTTTGTGTAAAACCAAACATACGTGAGAGGTTTGATTAAAAATTTAATAAATTATTTAAAATTTTTCATTTAAGGGGTTAGTTAGGATGTTCTAAATAAGAGCATTTTTAAAATTTTTGGACTAAAAAGTAGAGGGAAAAAGGATAACTGTTTGGAATAACTTTTTGTCTTTTTGTGAAAAAATATGTATTAAAATCTTGTATAAAATAATAAAATTATGTTTTTACCCTTACGTTCTAGACTCATCAGTGACAGTGCTGTAGCAGGATTGTACAGAATGGTTGAAATGGTGAGATGAATCTGAACTATATGCATATATAGCATGAGACTTCACAAGTACTTTGGGCCTGTGGGGGCCCACCATGGGTCTCGTTTCGATAATCCAAACCGTTTAATGTGTAGAACTTGTTGAGTACTATATGTTTGAAAAAAATTATTTTGATCGGATATCAATAGCTATATGATTAAAACAGTTTTTTATGAGAAAAGTGGACGGTAAAAAATAAACAGTTGGAAAAAATCTAATTTGATCATATAACTATCCATATCCGATCAATGTGATTTTTATCAGGCATATAATACTCAATAAGTTCTACACATTGAATGGTTTGGATTATCGAAACGGGATTCGTGGTGGGCACCCATTGGCCCAACAGTACCCTCTAACTTAATGAATATATATATCTAATTCTTTTTGTATTATCCCTGCGTAAATTTTCCATGACATTAGTTTGTAACTTTTTAGATTATACTAATATTATAAAAATTAATTTTTTATATATTTTTTATTTATTAATAGTAATAACTTATTTACTATTTAATTTTTTCTCAACCTGTCAAACCAACCATTAATTAGGGCGAGAAGGTGAACTTTGATTATTGATGTGTCAATGTTTGTTTGGAAGTTAGTTGGAAAAATGAAGAGTACATAAGATGCATGGAAAACAAAATAAAGAAGGCTTTTCAAGGGAGCTAGAAGAAGAAGAAACAATGGTTGGTGAAACTGCAGGAGGCACAGACGGACGACCAACAGCACAAGATCTTTCCACGGCAGCCGGCAAAACCATCGCACAACCAGAAGATGAAGCCAACGGACAAACAGAGGAAGAAACTGATCTTCTCGAGAGGCATCTCCGAAAAAATGGACACCCATCAGGTAACAACCCTCGTTTTAGCTCTTTCAAAGAGGCCCTTGCCTCACCCTTCCCTTCAGACGTTATCCCTACTCCCTTTCCTCCTGGGACTGTTACTACTAACCCCCTCAGTGAGGAGGTAGACGATCCTTCTGCACCCTTGGATGACTGTGAGCTTCCATGCATCACCTTTTCTCAGGAAGAACTAACTCGCATTCGCGATCCTCGAACCACTTATTGTTAAACTTATGGGCCGCAATGTGAGCTATAGTCTTCTCATGAATAGAATCAACTCACTTTGGAAACCTTCTGGTCCTATCCATGGGATTGACTTAGGTAACCACTACTATCTCATTAAATTCCACCTGGAGTCTGATCTTCACAAAGTTCTCAACGATGGTCCTTGGTTTATTGGTGCAAATTTTCTGGCGTTACAAAAATGGGAGCCTGAATTTCACTCAAACAGAGCTTCTATGTCCACCACAGTCATCTGGGCTCGACTCCAAGGCTTACCTATAGAGTATTATGACAGAAGTACTCTGCAAAGATTGGGTAATCTGCTTGGTACACTCCTAAAAATCGATGTTCATACGGAAAACGGCAACAGGGGAAGGTTTGCTAGACTCTGTATTCAAGTGGACTTATCCAAGCCTCTTATCTCCAAGATTAAAGTGGGTTCTTTTATCCAAAAAGTGTCTTACGAAGGTATTACTTCCGTATGTTTTGATTGTGGTCGCATGGGCCATAAAAGGGGTGATTGCAAAATTCCCAACTCCACATCCACATCAGCCCCAATTACTGTTCAGACTCCCCATGAACAAGATGATGATCAACCCTTCGGCTCTTGGATGCTTGTCGAGAGGAAGAAACCTCGGAAAAAAAACCTCACCGTCAGGAGAGTTGTTGGTACAAAGGGTGTCCAGAACCAAGGACAAAATCGCGACTCCTTGCATGGAAATGAAGGTCAAAAAGTTTGGCAACAGAAAGTGCCCCAGAAAATGTCCCAACCTTTGGCATCCTTGGGCCCCACATCCACCACGCCTATCTCAAATCCTTTTCAAACCCTTTCTGACTGTACTACCGTTGACCAACCCTCCTCTTCAGTCGACCCCAGCTGTCCCCCTACCCCCCCCTCTACTACCTCTCCCAATCTCTCCAAACACGCCTTACCTTTTACATCTTTCCCCCCCTCTCTGTCTCTGTCTACGCCCCTCATCTCAGCTTCCTCTCTGTCCCTGAACTCTGCACAAGTTATCCCCTTTGATTTGTTGAATTCTGCAAACCCAGCGACCCCTGCGATGGATCTCCCCTCTTCCTTACACCCTCTTGCCCCTGTCTTCACCCCCACTCCCACCCCTAACAGCCCAAACCAAACCCATGCCTCGCCATCGCAACCTCACACTGACCCGAAGGAGACCATCCCAGCCACACTCCTTTCTCCTAAACTCAACCCCAGATCTGGCTATCCCCTTTCGCTTTACCAGCACAGACTCACAAAGCCAACAGGGCTGGTACATGATGGCAGGAGGTCACTACCAAAGGGTGGACGATCGTCTGATCCAAGAGATTCAAAGGGATCCTACCCACATCTTGGGGTGGTTCGATCTGGAAGTAATGAACATTTGGATGACCCTCTCCCCTCTCTTCCCTGTTCCAGCACAATATCTTCATCGCCAGACTGTGGTGGTAACCTACCTGTCAACACCCTTCACCCATCTCTCCGATTTCCCTCCACAGGTGATCCAATTGAACCAGATTGTGACCCAACCTACCCAATTTCTTCCAAATCTCCAAAGTTTCAAAAACAACCTAGTTGCGGAGACTCTTCTCCCAATCCCAGAACCCCCACCGCTGGACTTTCACCGTCTCTTCACCATCCCAAGGGAGTTCATTCTCCCAGGCCAATTTCCCAAAGTGGAGAAAATCTTAGCAGAACCAGATCTCCTCCGCCTTCACGTTATCGCCAAATCTTACACGACGCCCGTAAACTGGGCTCTAGAACACTCAGTCTACCTAACCCCATACTGGAACAGGAAGAAGAAAACCAGCTTGGACCCAGAATGGGTGTCTTCGCAGGCGGACCTGAACTTGGGGGAAACCCCCAACCCCCCCTTGTTTAAGTCTCCAATGAAAGTCCTATTGTGGAATTGTCGTGGGGCAGCTAACCCCCATTTCAGAAGACATTTTCACAACCTGATGAATGAACATCAACCTTAATTGGTTGTTATTACTGAAACCAGAATTGGTGGGGATAGAGGTAGAGAAATCTGTGAAAGCCTTGGCTTCTCCAAATTTGAAATCTCAGAACCTGTTGGCTTTGCTGGTGGCATTTGGCTGCTCTGGAATGATCTTGAAGTCTGTTGCGACATCCTCTCTGTGACTCAGCAGGAAATCCACGCCTTTGTTCAGGTACATTCAAATTCTACTAGTTGGTTTTTCTCCGCTATTTATGCAAGTCCTCACTATAACCTAAGAAGAGATCTGTGGGATAACCTTAAACTTTTTGCTGATAACCACAACTCTCCTTGGCTTATAGTGGGTGATTTCAATGAAATTCTTTCAAATGCGGATAAATTTGGCGGGCGAGCCATTAATCCTTATCGTTCCCAGAGATTCAAAAGTTGCATAGATCACTGTGGCCTCATGGACTTGGGTTTTTCTGGACCCCGTTTCACTTGGACCAACCTTAGACAAGCTGGTGGAATCATCAGAGAGCGCCTTGACCGTGCTCTTTGTAACAATGATTGGCACCTTTTATACCCTGACACAAAAATTTTTCACCTCCCCAGAATCCACTCTGACCACTGCCCCATCCTCCTCAATCTAAATCCTCACCTCCGCAGAACTGTCCGGCCTTTTCGCTTTGAGTCTCTTTGGTTCTCTGACCCATCTTTGTTTGGTGTTGTCAAAGAAAGTTGGAGCAATCCCACTAACTCTTACACCAACTGTGTTGCTGATTTTAAAGATAGAGTCTCTCTTTGGAATAAGACCACTTTTGGTAATATCTTCCTTAGAAAAAAAAGACTTGCTGCTAGGATTCTTGGGGTTCAAAAATCTCTTGACTCTGTTTCAAATCCCTTCCTCCTTGATCTTGAAAAATCTCTCATCAATGACTATAATGGCATTCTCAAATTGGAGGAAGATTTTTGGGCCCTCAAAGCCAGAATTAACTATACTCTTGATGGCGACCGAAACACACAATTTTTTCATGCTTCTGTTCTGTCCCACCGCAGAAGAAATAAAATCTTTGCCCTAAAAAATTCAAACAACAGCTGGTTGTATGAAGAGGGTCAGATTAAAGAGGTTATTGTAACTCACTTCAAGGACCTCTTCACATCTTCTAGCATCTCTGAAAATCTTTTCCCTCAAACCACCCTTACTTTTCCCACCATTGATACCACTCTTCATTGTTCTCTCTCTAATCCTCCATTCCTGCAGGAAATTAGGTCTGTTCTTCATACTTTCAAGCCCTGGAAAGCTCCTGGCCCTGATGGCCTTCACCCCGCTTTCTTCCAACGCTGTTGGAATCTCATTAACACCTCTGTTTTCCATTGTGTGAGAGATGCTTTTGTCACTGGCAAGATCCAACCCGAAATTAATCAAACCCTTTTGTGTCTTATCCCCAAGTCTGACCACCCTGAAACCATCACTCAATTTCGTCCCATTGGGCTTTGTAACACTATTTATAAGGTGATTACCAAAACCCTTGTGGCTCGTCTTCGTCCCTTTTTGAATGACCTCATTAGTCCTCTCCAATCAAGTTTCATTCCGGGCAGAAAAGGAACTGACAATGTCATCATTGTTCAAGAATGTGTCCATCAATTCAAATCCAAAAAAGGGAAATCTGGAAATATGCTCATCAAATTAGATCTCGAAAAGGCTTTCGACCGTCTTGAATGGGGTTTTATTAGACAAGTCTTAACCTTCTTCAACTTTCCACCCCTCTGGATCAGCCTCATCATGTCTTGTGTTTCCACATCATCCATTGCTGTCTTGTTTAATGGTGGTTTGACTGATTCTTTTACACCCACTAGAGGTATCCGTCAAGGCGATCCCCTATCACCTTATATTTTCATTCTCTGCCTTGAATACCTCTCCATTACCATCAACAAGGCTTGTGATGAAAATCTCTGGGCTCCAATCAAACTTAGTAGGGGTGGTCCGCAACTATCCCATCTTTTCTTCGCGGATGATCTCATTCTCTTCGGTAAAGCTACTGAAAGAAATTGTGAGTGCATCAAAAACATTTTGCAAGACTTTTGTACCCAATCAGGCCAGAAAGTTAGTTTCCTTAAATCAAAAGTCTTCTTTTCAGCCAACCTCAATACCGAAACCCAAGATCACCTTGCCCTCACTCTCCAAATCCCAAAAACCACTAATCTTGGCAAATATCTGGGCTGCCCTATCTTTCATAACAGACCCAACAGAGCCACCTACCAGTTCCTTGTTGAAAAAATTCAGTGCAAACTTGGTGGTTGGAAGAGTAAATTATTATCAAGAGCTGGTCGCACCACCCTCATTAAAGCTGTTAATGCCGCCATTCCCTCTTACATTATGCAATGTAATTACCTCCCCATTTCCACTTGTAAAGCTCTTGACAAAATCAATCGGGACTTTCTTTGGGGTTCAAATTCTGTGATTCGCAAAATCCATGCCATTAGTTGGGACACTGTGACCAAACCAAAACACTTCGGGGGTTTGGGTATTAGGCAATCCAACCTTGTTAACCGTGTTGCGATGGCTAAACTTGGTTGGCGCTTGCAACATGATAAAGATGCCTTGTGGGTTAAGGTCCTTAATGCCAAATATAAAAATCCCAACCTTAGACCCACTAGAGTTTCACCAATCTGGAGAGGTATCCAAAAAGGCCACAATATTATTGAAAAAGGAACCAAAACCCTCCTTAGGAATGGCTTAACCATATCCTTTTGGTTGCATAACTGGGTGGACATTGGTTTACTTAGGAATGTCATTTCGGGTCCTCTCACTAGGGATGAAGTGTCCTTGAAAATTAGTGACTGTTGGTGTGATAATTCGTGGGATCTCTCTAAAATCTCCTTTGTCCTCCCTCCATTCATTGGTAACAAAATCAAAAGTATCACTCTTCCTTGGTTTTCTTCGGGTGACGATCAAGCTATTTGGAATTTCTCTGTGAATGGTGATTTTCAATCTAAATCGGCCTACCTCCTTACAAAAGATTTCACCATATCCCTCCCTTTATCCAATTGGAATTGGGTTTGGCGCATCCATGCTAGCCCCAGAATAACCCACTTTCTTTGGTTATGCCTTCATCAACGCATCATCACCAAATCCCTACTCTTCTGTCGAAACATCACCTCGGATGATACTTGCCCCCTTTGTTCGCTTGCACCCGAAACCACTTGCCATATCCTTAGAGATTGTCCAAGCTCACTAGATCATTGGAACTCCATTGGGATTCCTCCACTTCTCAAGGACTCTTTCAACCTTGCCTTCACTGATTGGGTCCGCACAAATTGTCAATCCGCAGAACTTCATTCCACCAATGTTGCTTGGTCCATTATTTTCCCAATCACTTGTTGGTCCCTTTGGAAAGCTAGAAATTCTCACTGTTTCTCCCCAAACAACCCTACCCCTTTCAACCCTTCACTTATCACTGCCTTGGCCCTTGAATGGCAGCATACCTCCATCCTATCCCAATCTATGGCACCCTCCCTCTCTTTTCAATTACAAACTGAACACTGATGGTTCAGCCAAGGGCTGTCCGGGGCCTGCTTTTGGTGGAGGAATTATCCGAGATAAATGGGGCCAATGGGTTACTGGATTTTGCAGAAACATTGGAACTGCTTCAAGTCTAGAAGCCGAATTTTGGGCACTCCGAGATGGCCTAAATTTGGCGTTCGATAAAGGTTACAGAAACATCGAAGTGGAAACCGACTCTTTGCTTGTCAAACAACTCATCATGGGTAATAAAAATGCTAACCATCACTTGAGTAATTTAATCCATGATTGCAGGTTCCTGTTACATCAGCTGGGAGTCCAAGCGATTAATCATATCTACTGCATGAAGAAGCAAATTGCGGATATTCTAGCAAATCAAGCCTCTCCTACAACTGATAGCTTACATATTTTTGATTTTGCTCCATCTTGTATTGCTAATCAATTGTATGATGATGCTCGCGGGATTAGTTATCCCAGAACTTTGTACTGTCCTTCTTAATTTATTTTAGTTCCTGTTTACCCAAAAAAAAAAAAAAAACAAAAACAAAAACAAAATAAAGATATCATCTATCTATACTATACATTAAGTAAAAGGATATTTTAACTTTCAAGGCTTGTGAAAGCTTTAATATGTCAATCTTAATTTCTTGATTTTTTTTTAAAAAAAAAAAAAAATTGACTTGGTGATTGGTTCAAAAATTATAATAATTACATTGACACCACCATTACATGGGTCTCTTGGGAAAACAAAAGTGGTGGCGTGTAAATTAAGAGCCACAATCACCGAGCAATCCCAATATTATATTGAAAGAATTTAATAAATGGCTCTTAATTTTTTTCCTTCTTAATTTTTTTGTTTTGTTTTTTGGAAAAAAAAAAAAAAAACACTTATTAAATTCTTTCAAACTCCTTAGTCTAATCCCAGGTATTTACACGTCATTACTTTTTGCATCCCCAAGAGGTCCATGTAATTATTGTGTAAATGGCTCTTAATTTTTTTCCCTCTTAATTTTTTTGTTTTGTTTTTTGAAAAAAAAAAAAACACTTATTAAATTCCTTCAAATTTTAATATTTATTGATTTGGTCAAAATCTCCGATCACATTTATTAACTTTTTTCAATCCACATGCTTACATTTATTGATTTGGTCAAAATCCTTAATTAACATTTAAAATCCCTTTATACAAATAATTATAGATACAGTCCGTGTATAGTTACTGCAGTAATCTTTTTAATTTCTCCTGTATACTATGGTTAGTGATAAGATTGTTAAATTATTTTTATAAAAAAATTTTAAAAACATAATTTATATATTAAAAAAATTAATATAAATATAAATATTTAAAATTATTTCGTACATAGCACGGGTAATAAATTAGTATTAAAAAAAGTGAATGGACATGGAAACTGCGATCGGAGGAAAATAGAAGGACTTTGATGTTTACGAGTGCGTGTGTTTGTATCTATCCATAGGGGAGACTGCATGTTAGCTTTGTAATAGTGATACGAGGGGGTAGTGATGAATCTTCAAAATTTTTTCTCCAAATTTGGAAATCCGAGTCCCTAGGCTTTTTCATATTTTCGTGTTTAACGTGACTGAGAAGGTAAAAGATGAGAGAGAGAGAGAGAGAGAGAGAGAGAGAGAGAGTGTGATGCTTTATTTATTTTTATTGTTCAGTCACATTGCTTACTGACCGCCACTGCCATCTCTGTACTTTCCCACACAACATAACCATCTCCCATGTTAATCCCCTTTCCTCCCCCCGCGACTCCAATTCATAGGGTGTATAAGCTTATTTTGGAAAGATGGTAAAAATTAACTTTTTAATTTTTAAATTTTTTAGATAAATAATTTGAAAAGTTAATAAAAAATTATTTTTGATTTTTTTATTAATATTTATTTATGATATCAAATAATAATAAAATGATTAAATTATCTCTATTTATTTAAAATATTTATAATTTTACTTATGTAATACATTTTGACTTATGAAGAATATAATTGTAATTTCATCCTTGGCTAAAAACTAACTTTCTAAATGAAAAAAAAAGATAAAAAAGTCAACTTTTAACTTTTGCTACAAACTTAAAAAAGTGGCTAAAAGTTATGTTGCCAAAACACCCCATACACAAGAAACGTTAGACATTTATCAGAATATTTATACTGTGTTTGGTTTTGAGATTTAAAAAGAAATTTAAAAAGGGATATATTTTATTCATATTTTATTTAATTTTTTAATTTCTTTTTTCAAATTCATTTTCAAATCCTCCAACTAAATTCAGGCCAAGTTTGACATCCTAATATAAGTGCACTATTTCATCTTTTTATCTTTTTTAGGTCACATCAATCAACATCTCCTCTCTACTTTTTCTACACATAATACAAGAAAAGTCAAAAAGTACACTTATTCTAAACTTCCCAAACTTGGCATTTAAGATGTCTAATATTTTTATGAGTAAATTACAAATACACATTTTGAGATTTGATTAAAATATTAATCGTTTCCTGTGATTTTGAAAATTACATTTCATTTCTAAAATTTCTAATTTCATAACAAATCGCTCATTTTATTAATAAATTATCAAGTCAATTAACAGTTTTAAATAATGTTAAAAATATGTTTCAATTAATAATTTATGTAATTTTATTATTGTATAGGAGTGTAATTATGAATTTTATTTTTTTAGTTAATTTTGTTAAATAAAATATAGTAACAAGGAGATATTTGTAATTTTTCAAACCATAGGAGACAATCTGTACTTTAAACAAATCTGAAGAGGTGTGTTTGTAATTTACCCTATTTATATATATATATATATATTACTTCCATATATATATATGTATATTTTAAAAAAAGTATATGTATAAACATAATTATTTTATTAAACATAATTTATGTAAAATAAACTATTTACTAGCAAAATAAAAAAAGATTACTTTTGGTTACTAATTATTTTTTAGTTGTTAAAAAACTTAACTTTTACCGACCAAAATCGGATTTGGTTGCCGAAGATGCACTTTCAGCTATCAAAATTTTGGTCACTAAAAAATTTAATTCCCGCCTTAGGATTTTAGTTCTCCCGCGCTAAAAATGACCACTTTTGGCAACTAAACTTATTTTTTACTCGCCAATTGTAGACTTTTGCCTACTAAAAATTTTTTAATCACCAAAAAGTTTTACTTTTGGCTACTAAAATTTTTTTAGTCACCAAAAAGTTTTACTTTGGACTACGGAAATTTTTTTAGTCCGTAAAATCCATATAATCAGCCACCAAACTTATTTTTAGTTGCCAATTGTAGACTTTTGGCTACTAAATTTTTTTAGTCGCCAAAAAACTTTACTTTAGGCTACTAAAAATTTTTTAGTCACTAAAACCCATATAATTAGTGACCAAATTTAGTTTTAGTCGTCAATTGTAGACTTTTGGCTACTAAAATTGTTTAGTCGCCAAAAACTTTTTGCTACTAATACTTTTTTTGGTCAGAAAATTTAGTCGCCGAATGTGCTTTTTCCTGTAGTGTATATTGAGTTTAATTTATTTATTTTTAATCATTTACTGCATTTTAAAATTTTAGAAAATATATTGGCATTTTTTATTTTTTCAAAAATGTCATTTTAAGGTTGGAAAGTTTTTGGCTTAGTGACATTTCTCAAAATACTATAAAATATTTGTTTATGACATTTTTCACCTAAGTGCCATAAAAAGTAATTTACACCTACCTAGTGTCTTGACATTTTTTAAAAAATACCATTGCTACTAAAGTTTAGTGACATCTGTTGGTAAATGTCACGAACATAATTTTTTGTGTCATTATTTTATAAAATGCCATAAAATTGATGTGACATTTTTTTATTGAAATGTCACTAGAGTCTTATATGTTTGTGATTCTGTGACATTTTTCTAAAATATTTAATGCAAATTTTTATTTTTGTGACATTTTTTAAAAACATGCTACTAGTGTAGTGTCATTAAAGTGTAAATTTGTTGTAGTGACATTTTTGTTATAGTGAAGTGACTTTTTTTAATTGAAATGCCATTAGAGCCTTGTATGTTTGTGGCCTTATGACATTTTTCTAAAAAATACCACCAAATATTCCTTTTATGACATTTTTTAAGAACATGCCACTAGTATGGTGTCACTAAAATGTGTTTTTGTTGTAGTGCAAATTCAAACTTTTAGTCACGTGGAGGTTTTTGGGAAGCAAAAAAAAAAAAAAAAAAGTCAACTTCTAACTTTTTACTTTTTTTAAGTCACATAATCTCTCATATTTTTTTATTTATAAAAAGACAAAATAGATTAAAATAATTTAAAAATTAACTTTTTACTAACTTTCTAAAATACCACATAATTCAGTACATTTACTTTTTTTTAAAAAAGAAAGTATTATTTAAAAATAAATCATCATTTTATTAAAAAAATATGAAAAATTATATATCTATATCATTCTAATTTTTTGTTAATAAATTATATAATACAACAAAATAAACTATTTAAATAGTTAGAGAGTTATGTGGTGAGCCCACATTAGCCTCTCATTCCCCTATTGCAGGCTGAAAGTAATTCTGTCCCATATGGTGATTATTATTTAAGTTCAAAAATTAAATTAAAATTTTAAATTTAGTAATATGGTAATGTTTATTTTTATATATTTTTAATTATTAACCAATTATATTACTTACACATCATAAAATTTAAAAAATAAACTTATATATCATTTTCTCTCCGACATACATTTATGATATAATATTCACTACAGGAAAAAAGGGCTATGGTGGCGTTTTTTTAACGACGTTTTTTTAAACGTCACTGTTATTAACATTTAACGGCGATTTATAAACGCCGCATATTCTTTTAACCAAAACGGCACCGTTTTATAATAGGAGGCGTTGGAAAACGCCTCTGAATGCGGTATACCACACGCGCCTTTTCAATCCTTATTTTGTATCTGGTCCTCTCTCAACCCATATGCATACATCATTTTGAATCTGAGCCCTCTCTCTCTCTCTCTCTCTCTCTCTCTCTCTCACAACCCTCTCTAAGTTCCATCGAAGTAATTTCGAAGCTCCATCGAAGCTCTAGATCGAACTGATTTCGAAGCTCCGTTGAAGATTCATTGATTTCCAGCGAAGATTCAGATATTCGAAGCAATTTTGAATCTCCATCGAAGCTCCAGATCCAACCAATTTCGAAGCTCCGTTGAAGATTCAGTGATTTCCATCGAAGATTCAAATATTCGAAGCTCCATCGAAGCTCCAAATCTGAACTCTGACCCCTCGATTACTCGCATTTCAAGCTTAAATCGGTACTCTCTCTCTCTCTCTCTCTCTACATGAAGCTACATAAATAGAAAGTTTCATTTTCAAGATTTCATAGAAATCATTTACATGAAGCTAATATAAACATGATGGAAAATTTAGAGTTATATTTTATGCCTCTGTTTCTGTGTGCTACTCTGTTCTGTTGTATATGTGCCTCTGTATCTATGTGCATAGTGAAAATAATGAAAAGGAACCATTATCTGGAACTTTTACTGCGAGACGGTTGTTTGATAGATCCCTGCATAACAATGCAATACAAGAACATCACATGTGTGAGAGAGAGAGAGAGAGAGGGGGGGGGAAGTTCCACATCAAGAAATAATGAGACAACTTGGTACTCACAATACTTGCAGTGATGAGATATTAGTCAATGACATATGAACTTTGATCTTCGATTCATGAATTTTGGGAATTAAATTTTGGAGGGTAGCATGGTTTCTTTATTAAATATTCATGTCCCTTGAGAAGGGAACATTTGTCTAGTTCCCTTCATAGTTCATTTCTTTCAACCGAAGGGATCTCTCCAATTGCTGGAATTAGTCTAGAGGTACCAAATAAATGTATTTCAAGCTGAATCATGAAATAATATTTCATACATGAACTAATTTTTGAGAATGGAAATTGTATCATGTATGGATATCCACCAATATAAGCATGTTCTCCCCTAGTAAATATAGTCATATTCCCTCACAAAACTTGACTTTGACAGCGGCAGAGGCTAGTGATATCATCTGTACGAGGGATTTTGATTTGTGATGCAGATTTTCTTTTGTATGATTGTGCAGCTTGTTTTCTAAATCTTATATTTGAAGCATGCCAAAGTTACATTTGAAGTAATAGTGGGCTAATAAAAGCTTCAATTTCTACGGCATAGGTTTTAAAGTACACAGAAGGCTTGTGTTGGGTTATGCACTATTACTATGAAGGAGTTTGTTCCTGGTGTAGACACCCCATTTTTGATTGCCCTCAAGACTTAGGCACTACTGATGGTTTACTTGGTGTTGGAAGGTGTGCAGGGCACAGGTCCAGTTTCTTCGGCAAGGAGAGAGGCGAATCTCAACTTCACACCCCATTTTGAACCAAAGCTATTTTGAATGGTTTTTAGACCTCAAAACCCTCTCTTTCAAAACATTTTTGAAATAAAATTTCCACGATGTTCCGACGCTCGCATTTCGGTAAATGGTGCGCTTTTCGGTAAATCGAGCAAGGACAAAGTGGAGATGAATGAAAGAGAGATGAAATCTTTGAAAAATCTTTCAAAACACCTTACTTCGGGGTTTGAAGTTGAAGAGAAGAGGAGAAGAGGGGAGAAAACAAGTTGGAGAAAAGGTTCGGCATGAATCCGGGTAGAAGAGAGTCGAGC
Source organism: Camellia lanceoleosa (assembly GCA_025200525.1). Classification (NCBI taxonomy): domain Eukaryota; kingdom Viridiplantae; phylum Streptophyta; class Magnoliopsida; order Ericales; family Theaceae; genus Camellia; species Camellia lanceoleosa. The sequence continues at coordinate 1,088,234 of CM045770.1, forward strand.
AGTCCTCGCTAAATCAAGCTCATCTATCTATACACTTGGAGTTAAGCTATGAGGTCATAACCATTGGAAAGAAGACTTTCGGGGCTTTATTTTTCACTCAAGAATCTCTCAAAACCAAGTCCGGGTGGGGGAGGTATGATTGGTTGAAGTTGGGCATCATCCCGGTTGGATCGAGTCTGCGCGGCTTCACCAAAAAGGGCATAACTTTTTCCACAGAAGGAATTTTAATGCAGTTGTCATTTTTTTGAGCTCTATTTCATCTTTAATTAAGGGTCTTATCCTGTTTGGGACCCCCATCTTACACTTCCTTCATTATCCCTTTGTATGCCATTTTCTTGAGTAGTATTTTTGGCCTATGGGTAATCTGTTTTGGAGCATGATATAAACTGAGAATAGGATTATTTTGAGCCCTTCTTCAACATTGAAGAAGGGCTCACCATTGTTTGGGACCTCCATGTATCACTTGCCATTGTACCCCTCTTTGGTCCCTATTTTTGCATGTTTTGTTAGCTTATCTTGCTTCTGTTTTTCGGCCATGATCAGAGCTTAAAGTGGTTATATTTTGAACCCATTGTCATGTTTTATTAAGGGTCTTTGGCTATTTGATGAATATTTTGTATACTTTGTGTTATAGCCTTCTTGTGGCCTTAATCTTGCATTGCATTTTGAGCATGTTTGTATACTGATTTGGGCTTGATCATCTACTGTAAAGTGCTATATTTTGGGACCCTCTTCAACATTGTTGAAGGTTTCTCACTTTTTTGAGCCCCCGATATATCAGTTACTTCTTTGCCCCTTTATTGGCCTTAATCTTGCATTGCATTTTGAGCATGTTTATATACTGATTTGGGGCTTGTCATCTACTGAAAAACATCATATTTTTTGTCCCTCTTCAGTTTTTTAGAAGGGTCATTTTTTGTTTGGGCTTTGAATCTACCACTTGCCTCATTGCCTCCCTTGCGGAGCCATTTTTGTATGCCATTTTAGTCCCATTTGTGATCACTGTTTGGCCATGCTTTGAACTGTAAACATGCTTGTTTTGGGGTTGCCTAGCTTCTGTATTCATACTTCATGTACAAATTATGCATGTATTGCATAGCTATAGGCCATTTCATGCACCAAAATTCATGTTTCGGGACTCGTTCCATACATCGGGTATCATTTTGCCATGATTCAGGGCTATTTTGCATCTCATTTTGCCTCTGAAAATTGCATGATCATATGCCATATTCCATGTTTTGCCATGTCTTGTTAGAGTGGCATTCCGTGCAGAGGTCTTCGTCTCGCTTATGCGTGCACGCACTTCGAGTTGTCTCATTTTCATCTTATGGCCTCCTATGTGAGTGTGACTGAGGTCCACTTGTGTTGGTGTAAGTCCATATTGCATTGTGTATGCCATGTTTCAATGCGTTGTGCATGTTATGTTGTTAGCATTGTATGTGCCATGTAGTTGCATTGCATGTTTGTATGCTTGCTTGCATGCTTAGGTCGCATGTGCATTGTTGTGCATTGCCTCGCCTCTTGATCAACCATGATTGAGGTTGGGTCCCTTGTATGTTTTGTGTGCATTGCATTTGACATTGAAATGCATACTTGACTCTTTGGCCATCATGCATCGAAATGCGTGATTGGTGGCTGGTCGAGCACCACACTCCTTGAGTCTTAAACATGATATGGAGTGGTGGTGCAAACATTGCTTTGAAAATACATTGTCATGCCTTGTTTGCTTGCCCTCTCTGCTGGCTGTCAAACAAAGTTTCTGCAGGAAGTTTTGGCCGGTCGGCTACATACAGTGCCGATCGGCAATTCATCAATGGCCGATAACTTCATCAGCGGCCGGTGACCATTTCCCATAGCCGATGGACATTCCTCCTAGCCGGTGGCACTCCACAGTGTGCAGAGAGCATACCTTGGGACTTGTGAAGTCTTCAGAGGTGCCAAACAGTGAAAACAGAGGCAACATGTGTCATGGCAATGAATTTCTGGGCGAAGCAAATCCGAGCATGCGTGCATCCCTCTTCCCGAGGCCTTTTAATGCTTTCCATAGCTTAGTGAATTTGTTAATTAATTAAATAGAGTTTTGTAATATTTAATTAGCTAGAGTAGTTAATTATTTATTCGGCCTGTATTATTCTTTTGGTTCCTCCGAGCGAATTTGTAATTTGTAATAAGTGCGTGTGTGCATGTCTTCCAACCCCACTTCTTTCTCCTTTTTACTTACCTGCTTTCGATGGTTAGTATTAGGGCATATTTAATTTAGCATACCTTATGCTATGCATGCATGCATCCGTACATTTGTCTTGTATGCACCGGGCTCGGCATCACGCTTAATCGCATTGTACTTCAATTCCAAATTGAATACGTGCATCAATTGATTGCATTTCACATGCCATGTTTAGGTTAGCCGAGCCTGCTCTAATTGCATCCTGTATGTGTTGCATTAGTCAAATTGACATGAACTAGGACCATGCATGTTTGCTAACTAGTTTCTGTTTTGGCTTGGAGTACTCGGTAAGCATTTATGCTTTAGCATACCGCATGCGTGTGAGTGTTGTCATAACGGCATGATTACCATGAGGCTAGCTGCTTATGTGATATAACTGCTTGATTGCCTGTGGGTGAAGGTTGGATTGTTTGAGTTGAAAAAAACTCGTTGAAATCCGTGTTTTACCCTACTTGCGAGTAGCAAATTTCAAAACTGTTTTCAAAACAAACGGATATGCAATGCTTATTTCCAAATTAGGCAATCTAGTCTATACTTGTTTGCTGTGCGCATAACATAGTAATTCTAGGCTAATAATTGGAACAAGAACACATAACGTTTTCAAAATCGGATATCACGGTTAGTAGAGGCCGGTCAACGGACCGGGCGAAAGGGAGTGCTCATAGCTGACCTTCCTCGATCGTACCCAAGCTCCCGAGCCTAGACAACTTTGGTGATGACGGACACATGGCCTTCGGCACCGAGTCAGGGTTTCCTAAATTTCCCATTTTAAAAATATTTAGGTGGCGACTCTGTATCTGGCAAAGCAGTCCATGTTTGGCACTTCTTTTCAAAATCTGTTTTTTTTTTTCTCAAAACGATTTGCCAGAGTTAGACTATTTGATTCAGATTTAGAACCGCAACAAACAAAAAAGGGAAGTCCGAACTGTAGCATCGAGGTCCCTCGCGGGCTTGTTACACCTGGCAGTGGTAATTTTTTCTTCTTTACTTTGGGCAATATTCATATTCTTGAATGCATTTCTGTGTGTGAGTTTATGTCTATCAATGTATCTGTCTATCCCTGTGGATTCATGAAGAGAATACTAGTATATTTAGCCTTGTCGTTGCACTGAGCTCAAATTATTGCACATGGCTCTCAATTGTTAATTTAAATGGTAATCTTCACACAATGGGGTGTCTTCAAATTTATTGCCAATATTATATATCAATGGTAAAAGCTAGTTTTTGTCTTGAATCATCTAAGACTAGACACTCTATCTTCCTTCTCCTTCTTCCTATGTGATCCAGAAAAAAAAGCCTTAGTGGTATAAAACTTTCTAAGTTAATAATATTTTTGGGAGATTTGAGCATGCAATACTGCTTTTGTTGTTGTTCCTTCATCAGGATTTTTATCTAGTTCATCAGACATGGTCACTTAGGTCCACCCATCCTCTTTCAATCCTAATTAACTTTGCACCATTTTGTCTAGCTTAAATTATATGATTTTTTACCTGATCAAGATTTTTATCTATGTGGCAACCATATGGCAGAATATATTGGATAGAGACGGCCATTAGGGGGTTTAATAGTCTTCTAATCCCTTTGCACTCTTTTGATTATTCTTTATTGTTGTTTAGTTCTCACATTTAGAGTTTACTAGTTTCTGTGTGTGTGTGTGTGTGTGTGTGTGTGTGTGTTGTTATTTTCGGGGGCAACAGTAATTAGTAAGAAACAATCCACCCATCCATTTCAGATCCCATGCATATGTCAATGTGCTGCAATAGGGTTTAGGATACCCTATACCAATGCCTATACAGTGTCTTTATTGCTGGTATTTATTATGCCTCATGATTTTGAGTTTGTCATTCTTTACGTTTTACTGTTTCACAGTTCCTTTCTTTCCTTTTCCCCCTCTTGTGAATGAGTAACTGAGGTATATTAAACCACTATTTCCTTATTTAACTAAAAACTTTTCATGTCATTGTCTGTTTTGATCATGTAAATAATCATTTGCATAGAATTGCGGTTGTTTCTAGTGCTTTTCTTATTTTATATTTCTGCCAATTGTCATTCAACTAACATATCAAAACCTCGAGTTGGTATGTCCTGCCAGTCTCAGAAGGGGGTGGTGCAGTCTTCAAGTTCCAGGAAGGACAATTTGTGTGTGTGTGTGTGTGTTAAAGAGAAAATAATAAACGCAGCAAAAATAATTATAATTGTTGCCACTGACTTGAATATATACTAGTCGTTCTTGAAATTGAATTCATTTCATTGGATTTCTGGTATGTGTTTTATATGTCATTTTATTTCAAAACCATATCTGCAGAAAATTTTACAGAACTCGTCAAATGTAAACTGCAGTGTTTGTTACAGGCTCCCAAATGGACTCAGGATACATATATATTATATTGCTCTGTAGGATTCTTAGAAACCATTTAATGGCCAGGACATTTGACTTGCTGTCATGTCCTATAATTTATTAGCCTACTCATTAATCAAGGTGTTTCACATCCCCAAATTTCTTTTCACTTTCTATATTTCAATGTGATTTTATCATGGAAACTATCTTTTGCCAAAACTAAAATATGTTTTTGGTGAGGGTTTATATAAAAGAGACACCTCCTTTTGGTGCTACCCCTATTTAAAATATGTTTTTGGTGGTTATTTTTTGCCAAAACTAATTTTCACGTTTTCAAAAAGAATTCTGAAAGCAAATTCTAAAAATCAAACCAAACAAAAGTGTTCTTGATCAGTATTGCCAAGATTAATGTATTTGTAACCTTGTTGCAGTGTGTCTGTTGAGAAATTTCCTAAAAACCGAATGCTCGGTGAGCGCGAGATTATTAATGGGAAGGTGCATTGTCCTATAATCCTCTGCTATTGTTTCACTCATGTTTCTCTTCTTTTTGTGTTGTATGTATACATATGCTTATGTGAATGTAATTTTAGTTTTCCAATTCTCTACAGGCTGGTAAATATGTGTGGTTAACTTATGAAGTAGTTATATGAAATAGTATTGAAGGTTGGAGCTTCCATTTGTAGTTGTGGTATCAAGCAAGTAAGTTTATTTTGCTTTGTCGCAATTCAGAAGTTACATTAGCTAGTGCAAGCAATTATAGATGTTAGCTCTTGTAATTGAGACTAAATTTGAGCTTCGCCATACCATGGCGCAATTTCATACCAACTAATTCTTCATCGGTTTAAATTGATACTTTGCTTCAAAGTTTCATGCTAACTCTACCGTGTAATTACTTATAAAGAGTGCAAGATGTGGAATCTACGGTGCCAACTGCATGAAATGGATCATAAGTATGCAGGTAAAGTACCAATATACCTACCAAAGAGTTGGTTTTTGTTTCAAATACAGTGTTGTGACCTATTACATTTTTCTTCTTCTGTCTCCCTCTTTATCTGTGTGGAAGTGCTAGGTTATGTATTTACATGTAAAGAGAGTTCGATGAGTGAAACTAGAAAATGATTCTTTTGAGTTTTGAGCTCTAAATTCAAGTAGCCCATTCATCATGATATGTATATAAAAGCATATTTTGTGATATCTTTCATAGTGTAGGGAAAATTAGTAGTGGCTGCTTCCATGGAGTAGCTTTCCATCAAGTAGAATCTCATGTTTGGCGTTAGACCATAGCTTGCCACTTTCTTAAATGATTCATTCACTGAAAATCAAAAGAGAAAAATGTAATTCAAATGATGTAATGCACATGTATATGTCTATCTATTCTATTATATAAAACGTACGACTCACAGAAATGATTGCTAACAGTTTTTAAATTCAAACCGTTTTCTTCGTTCATCAAATTGTTAAAAAATTTAGATGTAAAATTACAAATGCTTTTGTAATCGTATTAGTTTGTGTGTGTGTTGTGTATGTGAATGAATGGTGGTTACCTAGGATGAAGGGTATGGTTCTGAGACCTCCCTTTCTTGGCCTTGGTGGATAATTAAGGAACTTTTCTTGATCATCTGAGTATGAACTTATTTTCCCTTCTTCCATTTCCTTTTTCATATTCTCTCTGTATCTCTCTCTGAATTTAGAAGGAAACTAAAGGATGAGACACACGCACACACACACATATATATATATGGGGACATCTCAGTTGATTTTGGTTTACTACCTGCTATCTCTCTCTGTTCTTTCAAGGGAAGACATGGGTAAGTCTATTTTACCCCAATGATACTGTTTTATTTTCTATATTTTATTATGTATATTGTAAGTTATCAATAAAATGTTGATAAATAATGTCCCATCGCACTTATATGAATCTTTGTTCCACTATACTGTGTTCCCTTATATGACAGTCTAGGCACTTATGTGTATAAAAGCATATTAATTTGGTATTTTAGCAGTCTAATAGTTTTTTACATTTCTGCAGGCCTTCAATGCCCATGGACTATACTGTGTTCCCTTATATGACAGTCTAGGTATGCTGTTTCCATGCTTCTTGTGTGAATTTGAATTTTAATAATAAGGGATTAACTGGTCATTATAGAATGAATGTGTTTTACACGTCATGTGGCCTTAATATGGGTGTACATGTCATGTGGGCTTATAAATGGTGTTAGTGATCTTATTTTTATCTAATCATGGTTATTTTGATACTTGTCCAACATGGAAAAAATTAAACAAAGGCCAAAAGGATTGTGTTTTGCTGCATAGACATGGTGTATAATTTTTATTCTAAAAACATAATTATCTCTGCTGAAACTGTAATTTGTCCATTGATAAAGATCAGAGATGGCATTGAAATGGGTTCAGTACATGTTGGGTCATTCTGTTATTTTGCTATGTTTCTAGGTGCTGGTGCAGTGGAATATATCATTTGTCATGCTGAGATTTCACTTACCTTTGCAGAATTTTAAGATTCTCATATATATTCACTTTGTTTACACACCTGGTGGCAACTTGTAACAATCTCGGCGACATCGATAAACCGAATCGATTGTGGTGATAAGTGAACTGAATAAATTACTGAACTGACTGACTGAAATTGAAACTGAATTGATTGAGTTTATCTATTGTATTGCATATTCTATCTGTTTGATCAATTGATTATCTATTTGAGTTTTTATGTTTAAACTGCAAGTTGAAGGCCCTATCGGCGGCCGAACTAAAAATTGTTTAGTATTTCATGATCAGTAGAATTTTTGTGATTTAATGGTATACTTAACTAAAATGAGATTAGGTATGATTAAATTAGATTAAAATAAGCCAAACACATAAGTTGTCTTATTTACAATCATGCCATCTAGTGGGCCCTTTGTTTATTATTATCCTTAAGCTTATGACACTTGAACAAAACAATTCATCAGCCTTCCACCTTGTGATTGCCGACCTTAGAGAGAGAGAAACTAGAGGAGTGGATTTCATCTCAATTTTGCTTGTAAGTTGCTTGGTAATTGAAGGAATTGGATCATAGGTTGCAAATTAAGCTTCCTCACCTTGTAATTGAAGTTCTAGGTAAGGAATTGAGCCTCTCATTGTTGTCATTGTTGTAGTGAGATTGTTCTTGCATGATTCATGCTCTATTGTAGGACTAAGTCATGATTTAGTACAAAACATGGTGAATTATAGCTTGATTCATGCATGCATGTGTGTATTGATGAATTTTGAGTTGATTTCATGGTAATTTGTCACATGCATGTTCATAATTAAGCTTAAGTTCATGTTTTCCACTTGTTTTGAAAAGAATGACCTCAATAGAGCATGCTTTGGAAGCTTTGGTTTGAGTTAATCTCATGCATGTCATGTTTGTAGCATGTTCATGAAAACTAGTTTGAAATTGAGTTTAATTGAAACACCCTTGGGCCTTGATTTTTTAAATTGATCTTTGAAACATGATGTTCTATGAGTTTACAAATGTTTTCCAGAAAAATGGGCCCAAGAGGACCGAATTTGGAGCATCAAAACTTGATTTTGAGCTTGGGACTCAAATCTGGAATTTCCAGATTTTGGTCGTCGGCGAAGGAAGTGCCGCCGGGGAAATCAAGCCAAAGAATTTTGACTGTTTACAATTCCTGATCGGCGAGTGATGCGCGCTCGAGCAGAGAAATCGCACATCCAGTACTTTGCACTGTTCATCGGTCCGCTTGAGCGGGGAAAAGATACGCTCGAGCGGAGTGTTGGGTGACACGCTGAAGCGGGGATATTGCCGCTCGAGCTGGGACCTTTGTTGGCTTGTCCGCTCAAGCGGGGAAACCTGCGCTCGAGCGGGACCCTGTTTTATTGAAAATTTCTTAAACTGTTTTCTGTGCACATCTTTGCATCCTCATCCCATCCTAGGCATTCTTAGGCCTAGTTTAAGACATCTTTATGAGTATATAGATGTAGAACACACCGAGGCAAATTTAGGGATTAAGTCATTATCTTTCCCAACTGTGAAACTTAGAGTGTGTTCAATCTGTTTACTGTTTAGGGTTGGCATTCCAAGGAGACGCTCTAGCTACTGATAGCCCAAAACTCTGTGAGTAACGATTGTGTAAAGATACGTTCAAAATGTTTATCTTTCGAATCAACTTTTCTTGAATCGATATTGTTCTTGAATGAATGTATGTCCTATATTCAGGATCTTGTGGCATCCTTAGCACCTATCGCCATTCTTATTCGCATAGAGATCTCTGTCGGTTCCCTCGTGGAACCACTACTGTTACTGTTATGTTAATGGATGTACCACATATGACTGGTTACTGTACTGAACTACTGATATACTGATTGAATTGAACTGTTTTCCATTACTGTAAGGACATTCATTCTAAACCCCTTTACGCTTTATGTTATTCACTGGGCATTAGCTCACTGCTCATATATATATGTAGGTGTACAGGCACCAGACCGCGGCTAGGAGTGTCAGGGTTACTCCAGTTTTGTCAAGCCAGCCTATGTGCCTTACTGCGAGATTCCGAGCCTATTGTGTTAAGGCTTAGGGGTGTCTTAGCATTCCCCCTTCTGTACTGTCTTACCGTCTTGTAATAACTGAGTGGATTATATAGACTGAATGTTTACTGTACTATTGAGTAGGGATTAAGTCCCTACTTTTAATGACTGTAAATGTTGTATAGACTGTACTGTTCTAAATATGTGAATGCATGAAAAATCTTTTTGCATACAGACTGTCATAGCTCATTGAACTTTATTTATTTACTGTGTTGGCTTCATCAGGCCACATCTGTTTCTTGTTCAAGAGGCCTTCGGTAATCTCGGATTACTAGCCGGTTACGGTGCTAAACCCATAGGGCCGGGTTTGGGTCGTGACACAACTAAGTCCCAAACTCTTTTTTGTTTTATAAAGTGTCTATTTACTTCAATGCCCTTCTTGACACATGATTTTCAAGGAAAAGAAAAATTCATTTATGCCCTTCTTGTTTGTTTCTGAATGCTATATTTATTTCATGCATTTCACTAGAAAATCTCTAAAGCATTTGGGAGGTTTACTAATGCTGCGCAAGAAGCTCTCTATCGACTATTTATTCAGGTATGTATTTTGTTTCCTGACTTTTATTGCGTTTTTGATATTTTTTGAGTCTTTTTAGATGTTTAATTCAATATTTTATGTTATCATCTTGTCAATGTTATAGGTTTTGTTGGTGAGCTGCATCCTGACAAGAATAGTGATAACAAGAAGCATGTGCTTTACACACATAAAAACATTATTGTAAAATACAAGGATCAAGTCCTTTGCTTATGAATCATCTGATTTTTTGGTTGAGAATTGTAAATTCAATTTTTGAATATGTTATTTTGTGAGTAATGTTAAAACATCATTCGTGGATATATTATTTTATGGATAATGATGATTGGATATTAAATTGAATGGAAAAGTGAATTAATGTTACATTTACTATTTGAATGGAAGTTATTATTTCATATTAGTGCTATTCAATTTTATTAAAGGTATTTTTTTAGTTCAATCACACAAAATTAGTACAATTTTTATAATTAAAAAAAAAAGAGAGGATATCATGGCGTTTTGAGAAATGCCACCTAAACTCTAAAGCTAACGGTCAGTTTTTAAAAAAAGATAAGACAGTTTTTAAAAAACCATAAGACGGCATTTTGAAAACGTCGCTAAATCATAGTGATGTCATAATGCTGAAAGTGTAGGACATTTTGTGGCGTTTTTAAAAACGCTGCCTATACTAAATATATCGACGCTTTTAAAGCATCATAAAGCTATGGCGACGGCCGCATCTTCGACGTTTGGTACTAAACGCCACAAAAACAATTAGCGGCATTTTTGATAACTATAGTGGCGTTTTTAAAACGCCACTAAAAGCCTAATTTCTAGCAGTGATTCTGATACAGAAATTTTATTATTTATATATTATCAATATCAACACGACCTTCATTTGTGACTAAACTCCTTTTCTATATAAGGAATATTATTTTATGGGTAATGATGATTGGATATTAAATTGAATGGGAAAGTGAATTAATGTTACATTTACTATTTGAATGAAAGTTATTATTTCATATTAGTGCTATTCAATTTTATTAAAGGTATTTTTTTAATTCAATCACACAAAATTAGTACAATTTTTATAATTAAAAAAAAAAAGAGGATATCACGGCGTTTTGAGAAATGCCACCTAAACTCTAAAGCTAACGGTCAGTTTTTAAAAAAAGATAAGACAGTTTTTAAAAAACGATAAGACGGCGTTTTGAAAACGTCGCTAAATCATAGTGATGTCATAATGCTGAAAGTGTAGGACATTTTGCGGCGTTTTTAAAAACGCTGCCTATATTAAATATAGCGACGCTTTTAAAGCGTCATAAAGCTACAACGACGGCCGCATCTTCGACGTTTGGTACTAAACGCCACAAAAACAATTAGCGGCGTTTTTGATAACTATAGCGGCGTTTTTAGAACGCCACTAAAAGCCTAATTTCTAGCAGTGATTCTGATACAGAAATTTTATTATTTATATATTATCAATATCAACACGACCTTCATTTGTGACTAAACTCCTTTTCTATATAAGGAATGTCAAACTCGTTTAAATATTTTTATACTATAAGGTAGGCATTAAAATTTGAAACATAATTTATTATAAACTTTAATAGAATGTTAAATTATTGATTATGGATTAATTTTAAATTTTAAGCTATTAAACGAGAGAAATTTATTATGAAACTTGCTAACCATCGCCCATTGAGCATTGGCTAAACTTCACATAATGTCAAAAAAAAAAAAAAAAAAAAAATTTATAATTATGTATTTCATACTATAAAGATATTTATACATTATGTATATGAAAAATGTTTCGGACCCCAGTGCAGGTGTTGGGGGTCAGCTGTGATTGGCCCAAAAAATTATTATTATTTTTTTTGTTTTCAACCAATGAGACGCTGACACGTCACTGGGGGTGCCACTAGGGGTCACCCCCACTGGAGGTCGGAAGCATTGTTGATATATATATATATATTAATACACTTTTAACATATTTTTCCAACTTTAACCAACACCACAGCAACTAACTTTAGCATTTCTCATTTACTATTTGATTGAATACATAACAGTCTATAATGCATATTTTAAGAAACAAAAACGCAATGGGCTATATAAATTCATTATGAATCTTATTCTAAAAGTGAATGTGTAGTGTAAATTTTAAATTAATAAAGTATGAATCACACTCACAATAAATATAGATCATTAAATTTTTTTCTCAATAACTTTATAAATTTGTAACATTGTTGTTTAAAAAATGCACATTTCTTGTGATTCTTATATGATATGACACAATTTGATATGAGTTATGATGTAATATATTAAATTACTATTGGAGAGGAGTTTTAAAAAATTATTACACAATAATAAAAGAGTTTATAATTTTAATTATTAATATTTATAAAATTTATCTCTTTTTTTTTGTAAATATTTTTCTAACACACCAATGGTGTGTAATTTCTTCTAATACATTCGAAGATAGAAAACCAATTATGTCCAATCGTAATTCCAAATAATGGCATATTAAAGTCATTAAAATTATTATTTAATATATTTAGGTCATAATTTCAAATAATTCATATTATACATAGGATTGTTTTGAAAAATTAATAAAAGGCTGATTTTTTAATTTTTAAAAAATTTTGACAAAAAATTGACTTTTTGACTTCAAAAAATTAAAAAACTGACTTCTTCTTCTTCTTTTTTTCTTTTTTTCTTTTTTTTTTTTTTTTTGTCTCCTTCCCAAAAACCCTATACACCTATTTGGCATGTCAGTACTTTGTGGTTCTCATTTACTTGACTCTCCTTTTTTACTCTATATATATGCTCCACCCATCCCTTCAATAAGCATCGCTTCTTCTTGCCCATTTACATCACTTCACACAACTTCCCCAATGATATACTAATGTCCTTCTCACTTCAGTTCCTCTATCTCCATTACTAGTGTTGTCTTTTCTTTCTCTTCCTGCTCTTTGATGTTTGATGATATGCTGCTCTTTACCATGGAAGAACCAAACACTCCTCCATGCATGTTTGGTACACAGCTGCATCATGAGAGGGAAGATAACCATCACTTTTGTTATCACTACAAATGGAGAATAAAGCTAACATATGAGATTTTATGGTGTTATCCTCACTGAGCTTATACTTTTTTCTTTTTTAGTTTAGTGTTCTTTTTCTTGACCTTGCAAGGCTTTTTTTCTTTTTCACCATTTTTTTGTTTGTTTTTAATTTAGATTTTTTCTTTATTTTATATTTTTACCTTGTTCAAACCTCCCATCTTAATTTTGGTTAGTTATCCCTCCTGAGCTTGAGCCAAAGCCAATACCTTCATAGTGCACCTTTTGTGCACGATTTGAACAATTTTAATCATTGTAATCTTTATTATTATTATTATTTTTCATTTGATCTCTTTTTGCATGTGCAGAACCATGAATAGGAGAGCTGCTTATTAATTTATGTGCATGTATTTTTCATCTCTTTCAGGATAGCTTCTACGCCATGCCACTTTGATTTGCTTATGAGTAATCGGAAAGCTAATATGCACATTGCAAGATATTTGATTTATGTTAAGAGAATGTTATTTGTTAGTATTTTAAAGGATAAATATTTATTAAAAATATCTTTTATGTTTGAGAAATTATGTTTCATTTCTGATCACATTTACAAGTATTTTGTATGTCGCGGATAAGGGTTGATAAATATTTTAGTTAGTGGTGTAGAAAGTGATTTGATAGTGGGCGAAAATGAGAGCAGTATAATAATTTCATTTTGATATTACTGAGTAGTTGGGTAATTGTACTTTTTTATTAGGTTATTTGCATGAGAAAAATTTATAATGTAGTTTTTATAATCTTTAAAATGGGAGATGGAAATCTATTCATCCATAATAATATAATATGTTTGATAAGTGTTAAATTTTAATTTGTTAAATATTTTATTATATAAAATTTAATTTTAATGTCAAATCATTAAAGGTGATCTAGGGTTGAAAAATTAAAAGATCTAGTATTGGTAGCCTACACACATGCCTGCAGCACCAAGCAAAGCAGATTCCTAATGGTTGGAAATTTGAGGAGGAATTTAGAAAGAGAAATGAAAAAGATAGGTAAAATATGAATAAAACATACTTATATTTTATCTAATTTCATATATTTTTTATCTTTCTTTTTTTAAATTTCTCTTCAAATCTCTTAACCAAACACACAGGGCAAAGCATTTCTCACAAATGAGTTGTGAGAGAAATCAGCAAAAATAAAGTGCACGGTGGCTTAAAAATTTGTTAATCCAGCAAGGGCAAATGGATTGAATTTATTTTTTTCAAATTAATCCTATCATACTCTTCCTGTTTAGTAATTGATGAATGATATAAGGATGAATTGATTGATTGAGTTGAGTAAAAATATAGATGAGATAAAGACATGCAAATAGGAATGTCAAAATAAAAAAAATTATTGTCTGAGACGTTACATGACATGTTTATTCATGGATCTCATTCCATCTATTAATTACAACACTGAGGCACTCCGCAACCAATAACTTGTCGTGAAAGTAGGCAAAGCAGTCTGGCATGAAATTGAAACGTTCTTGTTTGATTTGGTTGGAGGATACTCCGAAACTGTTTGGGTACTCTTAAATACGATAGATACCAAGGCCATCCAATAATAATAATATGTGTGTCACATTGTCTGATTGGGTGAATGACCAGACTCTGAACAAACCTTCCATCCATACATACATTAAGCAAAACTTAAAAAATGAGTGAGACCACTTAAAAAAAGGAGCACTAATAGCTCTAAAGTAGTATGGGTCTCACATGATGGAATGTTTTGCTCTTATGTTTTATTTATTTTATTTTTTTTTTGAATTTCTACTTCATTAGTGGTCCATTAGTGCTCTCAAATCAGTGGGATGAATCATTGTTGGCAAAACTTTTAAGTTAGAGGGAAATGATTTGGAGCCCTAAAATCTCCACCCCTAATCCCCTTAATTTCTTTTTTAGGAAACTGTTTTTTTGTTTTTTTTTTTTTTTTTTTTTTTTTTTTTTTTTTACTTGATATGAAAATTAGGGGGATTAGGGAGAATATTTTTAGGGGGATATAGCAAGACCCTAAGTTAAATTATGATTAGAAATAGAAACTAAAACGTGGGTTGGCTTTTTAATTTTTTGACTTTTTGACTATTTTAGCCTGGACTATTTTAGCTTGGTTTGGGAAAGGCTTTTTGACTTTTTGACTTTTTTGTGTGAGAGGATTGTAATGATTATGAGTTAGATTAGATGTTTTGTTTTTTGTGGCTAAAATAATCTATTTTATTTTTTGTGACTATTTTAGCCCCTAACCCATCCAAACCTTCTTGCCAAACACCACATTTTTTCTCTTGCTTTTCAATCAATTTTTTTTGGAGTTTTCTTAAGTGTGCAAGTGCACACCATGTGCCACTTACACAAAAAGTGTAAGTGTAAGGTGTAAGTATAAGTATAAGGTGTAAGTGTAAGGTGTAAGTGGGTTGCATATGGTGTGCAACCTCAAAAAATGTGTAAGTGTAAGGTTTAATTTTTCACAAAAGGTGTAAGTTTAAGATGTAAGTGTAAGGTATAAGATGTAAGGTGTAAGTTGCACACCATAACCAAACTCATTTTTTTTTACCTTATAAGTTATAATTAAAAATTACACTAAATATTTTAATATAAATTTCCCAAGTTTAGAAAAAAATGTAAATAGTCTTTATAAATTACACATATCCATCGTCCAGTGTTAACTGAATTTATTTGGATAAATAGTATTAGCTAGTGTTATGTTGTCCCACTGAAGGGGAGATAAGCTAAACAGCGATGACCCAAGAGGGAAAAAACAGGCCCAACGTGGTTTGGAAACCTTCTGGGCCAACCTTATTAGGTCAGTTTCCATTAGATATGTTTGAATTTTAGGGTGCTGTTTGGTAACATTTACATTTTCAGTTTTCTATTTATATTTATAAAAATTTAAAAAATTCAAATAAAAATTTGTTTGGTAAATTTTTTATTTATAAATCAGCGGTCTCAGTTTATAAATTTGGCCAAAAAACATAAACTCAAAGAATGTGTTTCCATTTTAAGTTTTGAGTTTTTTTTTTTTTTATCACCCAACACTAGTCACCACCACCATTTTACCTTGTCTGAGACGTTACATGACATATTTATTCATGGATCTCATTCCATCTATTAATTACAACACTGAGGCACTCCGCAACCAATAACTTGTCGTGAAAGTAGGCAAAGCAGTCTGGCATGAAATTGAAACGTTCTTGTTTGATTTGGTTGGAGGATACTCCGAAACTGTTTGGGTACTCTTAAATACGATAGATAGCAAGGCCATCCAATAATAATATGTGTGTCACATTGTCTGATTGGGTGAATGACCAGACTCTGAACAAACCTTCCATCCATACATACATTAAGCAAAACTTTTAAGTTAAATTATGATTAGAAATAGAAACTAAAACCACTTTTTTCTCTTGCTTTTCAATCAATTTTTTTTAAGGTAAACAACCAATAGGTTCTACTTTTGAGACTTATTATTTATTAAGTCTTATTGATAAATTTATTAAGCAATAAAGATAAATTTATCAATCTTTTATATTTATAAATTTTTTTAAACATTTTATCAATTACCAAACGCGTTTGTAGTTTATGTTTTTCTAAAAATAAACAAAAGATAAAAAAAAAACAATTTATAAAATTTTATAAATATAAACTGAAAACGTAAACGTTACCAAACAGACCCTAGACTTTTGAGAAGAATAGAAATGATATTTTCTGTATCCTTAAAAATATTTTTTAATGACGTAAGACATGTGGATTTCCCGATTTATTATATTTAATTTATTTATCACAATTAAAATTGAAAGCAAAAAAATAAATCAAATTACACACACAAAGCGACTATTTATTTATCAATAATGTTTTAGAGCTCTAAATTGGGAGCATTGGAGCATCACTAATGATATAGTACGAGGGCCCTACCAAAAATAATGTGATGTTTTGACTTGAATTTATTTATTTATAGTTCATTAATACTATTAGTGATCAAAAAATTAATGGGATGAATTACCACCCTTTATTTATTGTAATAAAGAAACACAAAGGACAAGTGAAATCTCAAATAGCTCGCCTCTGCAAAAGATCTCTCAATCTGACAATCCTGTATTTTATTTATAAATAGGACAATCCCTGGACAATCAAACAACAAAAAATTTTGGTCGAATGAACAACCAAACTTTATTCCAACCCAAACTAAACTAGGTTGTTAAAAACAAGCAGAATGCCGTCAAAGCCCAGGAGCCTATATTTTAAGTATTCTAATTAT
Source organism: Camellia lanceoleosa (assembly GCA_025200525.1). Lineage (NCBI taxonomy): Eukaryota > Viridiplantae > Streptophyta > Magnoliopsida > Ericales > Theaceae > Camellia > Camellia lanceoleosa. The sequence goes on from CM045770.1 coordinate 1,105,243, forward strand.
AAAAATAAAAAACATATTATTGGCCAGCCTTGTACACCTTTTTAATGCGCCAATAAGCATTAAAATATTTATATTACTTCAACACTTTTTAAGTGTTTGGAAAAATCTATGATTCTTTACAAGTAAATCAATCAATGGGAATAAAAATTAATGTGAAAAAATTAAATAAAAAATAACATAATAATTTTTACGTGATTCCCTCAATATGAGGTATGTCCACAGGATCGAAATTCGATTCCACTATCAACCAAAGAGTTTTCAAACGATTACAAACAAGACACGAATGGTCTCACAAACCACCCTTAGGTGAATTTCAAATAATCACAAATAAATAAAGAGAAAAGACCTCACCAAAGAGATGAACAAAAATTTTCATAACCAGAATTGTAGAAGATCCAAAATAACGAACCAAATCAACAGCGAAAACGAAGCAAAGAACCACCCAAATTAATTCCACTGTTCACACACCCAAATAATTGATTTCACCAAAGTGGAGTATGTGTAGTAGCCGTTCTCTTCACCTCGGGATGAGCAAAAACAAACCCTAAAATATTGTGAATTTAGGGTTTATTATCAAACATTAGTTGTTTCCAAATTGGATTGGGTCTCCACAAATTAAATATAATATATAAAAATATATTACAATTAATACTAAACCAAATTAAACTCTTTTTCCAAAACCAATTGGGTCCCACACTCCAATAAGGAGGTATACCTAACAATTCTCCCCCTATCGACTTAGGTGGAGATATGAACCATACCCGCCAAAGTTCGACACCTCAAATGTTTATTCCTCGACAAAGTCTTAGTCAACATATCCGAAATATTATTATCCGTGTAAACCTTTTCGAGTTGCAACAATTTTGAATCTAACACATCACGAATCCAATGGAATCTCACATCAATGTGTTTCGATCTCGAATGAAAAGTAGAATTTTTACTCAGGTGAATAGCACTTTGACTATCACAATAAAGTGCATATTTTTCTTATTTTAAACCCAACTCTTGCAAAAATTTCTTCAACCATAACTCTTCTTTGCAAGCTTCCGTAATGGCAATAAATTCAGCTTCGGTAGTTGAGAGAGCAACACATTTTTGTAATTTAGATTGCCATACCATAGCTCCCCCTGCAAAAGTCATCAAATATCTCGAAGTAAATTTCCTAGAATCAACATTACCGGCCATGTCAGAATCCGTGAACCCATCAAGCATCGACTTACCATCCCCAAAACACAAACACACCTTCGAAGTCCCTCGAAAATACCTTAGAATCCATTTTATCACTGCCCAATGTTTTTTACCCGGATTAGAGAGAAAACGGCTCACTACACTAACGGTGTGAGCAATATCCGGTCTTGTACAAACCATGACATACATTAAAGAACCAACTACTGAAGCATAAGGAATTTTCAGCATCTCTTCCTTGTCTTTCTCATTTGTAGGACATTGATTCGAACTAACCTTGAAGTGACCCGTAAGTGGACAACTAGCTGACTTTGCTTTATTCATGTTGAATCTCTCAAGAACTTTCTCAATATAGCTTTCTTGAGACAACCAAATCAGTCCCTCTTTGCGATTACGAACAATTTTCATACCAACTATTTGCTTTGTCGGTCCCAAATCTTTCATAGCAAAAGACTTGTTCAACTCCAATTTCAACTTGTTTATCATGGTAGAATTTTGACCCACAATTAACATGTCATCAACATAAAACAAAAGAATAATAAATTTGCCATCCGTGAAATTTTTCACAAACACACAATGGTCTGAAGTGGTTTTAGAAAAACCATTATTCATCATGAAAGAGTCAAATTTTTTATACCATTGCTGCGGGGCTTGCTTGAGACCATACAAACTTTTCTTCAATTTACAAACAAATTTCTCTTTCCCTTTTTGCACAAAACGTTCCGATTGCTTTATGTAAATTTCTTCTTCAAGATCACCATGAAGAGAAGTGGTCTTCACATTAAGTTGCTCAACTTCAAGGTTCATACTTGTAGTCATGCCAAGTACAACCCGAATAGAAGATATCTTTACAACCGGTGAGAAAATCTCGTCAAAGTCAATACCTTTCTTTTGCCCAAAGCCTTTCACAACAAGACGTGCCTTGTACCTTAGATTTTTGCCATCATTTTTCAATTTGAAAACCCACTTATTTTTCAAAATTTTCCTCCCTTTAGGCAACTTCACAAAATCATAAGTCTGGTTTTCAAGCAAGGAATTCATTTTCTCGTCTATAGTCTTTTTCCAATCACCTTTCTTTGCATGCTCAATTGCTTCTTGATAGCTCTCAGGCTCTCCTTAATCAGAAATCAACAAAAATTCATTGGGAGGATACTTTCTTGAAGGTTGTTGGTCCCTTGTAGATTTCCTTAACTCAAGTTGTGGTGGCGGTTCTTGAGTTGGATGTTCTTTCTCAATTGCTGGCTCAACTTCATTAGGATTAGCATCATCCTCCACATCTTCAATAGGTGGCTGCACATCTCCCCCATTTGCATCATCAACTGAAGATGAAGGAGATGGATTGTGAGAACCCGAATATAAAAATTAAATAAATAATTAAATAATAATATTACAATCTCAAATATTTTGGAGGTGAATTCTAAGGTGCAAATTAAATATTATTGGAGGATCTTTTAATTAATTTTAAATCCGAAAATAAATTATGGTGAAAGTCTTTAGTTTGGAGGCAAAATTTATTATAAAAAAAAAAAAAGAAAAAAAAAAAAAGAGAAGATGGTGTGACTTGAATTCTAGACCACAAAATGAATAAATAAGGTTCTTACCATTTGAGTTACATCTAACTTATATATATATATTTTGTATATTTATCCATTTATTTGACCCACAACTAATATAAAATAAAATATATACAAAACCTACAAAACCCTAATTCTCTTATTAGTTTACAAAACAATATAGCGGCAGCCAGGGGAAGGAATTGAGAGAAGAAGAAGAAGAAGAAGAAGAAGAAGAAGAAAAAGAATTGCAAAGAAGAAAGGATTTTTGGGTGTGTAGTAAGTATTTATCTTTCTTCTTCCTTAAGGTTTTGTTCTTTATCCTTACTCTATGATTATTTAGTTCATTGATGGAGAGGTTGTAGGTTTATGTATTTTGTATATAGATATCCTATTGAGAAACTTGAGGAGTTAAATTTATGTGTAAAGATTGGGTGTAATTCTTAGTTCAAAAATTCTGCACAGAATCGCAAACTTTAAAAATCAAGAAACTATATCAAACGAATGAATTTTAATCTAAAATTTTTACAGTAGATCAATTACATATTGAATTGCATATCTGAATTTTTTCATAATTTTTGGGAGTCAAAATCCATATAAATTGAGGTATTCAAATCTGTCCAGGAAACCAGTCCGAAACAGTAAATTCGGGAATGTTGTTCTCTTTGGGTATAAATCCAAAGATTATCAAATCAGCATCATTAGAACCGGTTACGAGTCTAGTTTCTTGCATTTTTGGCCTTGCATTGATTGCTTGTGTATATTAAGAGAACCGTCAATTTCTTTAAAGTGCTGCAGAAAATAACCTGTTTGGATATAATAAATTGTAGATAATTATTTTGATAAGCAAATCAAGTGAAACCAATTGGATTTGAAACTTAGGATATATTAGATCATATCTGGAGGTTATTGGAATTTTTCGAATAGCGTGGAGTGGGTTTTGTAATTTTCAAAGTTAGCGAATAGGTTGGGAAGGCTTGTTAGAAATTCTGTTTTATCTTAAAGTCATAATTAATTAAGTTTTGATCGGAACCCATGTTTTGGGTGATTTTAAACCTTGAAGAACATGAACTTAGGTAATATTTAAGAGTAACGGTGAGTTGAGTTGAGCCGGGTTAGTGCGCTTTAGTTGAGGTTACTTAGTTTCTATTGTTTTTAGTGTTTTTAAATTAGTTGTGACGTGTAGTTTTTGTACTTGGTTCAGGGCAGTAATTGAACTTTTACACTCTATTCGATTCAAGGATTATATTATTTCGTTTCCAGGTGAGTAGTTTCATGCTACATATTTTTATAAATGTTCCCCTACCCTGAACTGTTGGAAAATTTAATTGTTGTTTCATGATTAAACTGTTTTGATAATTATTATATTATCAAATGAATCAAATTATTTCTGAAACATATGTGAACTTGGCATATTGTAAACTATTTGTTTTGGTCTCATGTTTATAATGATGAACTACCATGTTTTGGGATGTGTATTGAATATTGGGACCATGTGTGTATTTAGTCGAGAAATTATTCCACTTGTGTGCGGTGACTCGCCACTAGGGAGCAGATCCGGTTTAGGCGTGATGACTCTAGTGCTCAACGATTGTAAGGAAGACCTTTAAAAATAACTAGGTGACCTTCAATCGGATCGACTTTGAGAAAAGGCCCAGTGCCACCACGAGGATGACTCCTAGTTCATTGGATCCAAGGCTTATAGAAATGTGTGATTATTTGTTTTTATTGGTACCCAAAAATTATTGGTGTTCATGTTATAATCATGGAAAATGTCTTTTAACATGTTCTTGAGACATGAGTATTTTAATGTCATTTAACATGTTCTTCTTGAGACATGAGTATTTAAAGTATTGAACTGTGGAACCTTCTTTTTGAAACAAATAGTATTTGTCATTTAACATGTTCTTGCGAGACATGAGTATTTTAAGTGTTGAACTGTGGAACTTTCTTTTTGATACAGATTGTATTTACCAAACTGTATGCCAAACTAGTTTCTGTGATATATATTTTATTTTGGAATTGAACCCTGTTTTCAGAACTGTATTTACTATCCATGTTACTACTCACTGAGCTATCAGCTGACTTAATTTTTATCACTTCCAGGTGTTAGAAGGACTTAGAGTGGACTCATGGCATAGCGGGGACTCGATTGCATGGACCTCTAGGGCATACATTTATTTGTTTTAGGTTGCTTATCGAGTTTTGTGCATACATTGTGGTATGTCACTGGATTGAGTATTGATTTATTTATTCCTGGGTTATCATCACAATTATTCTTCATGGTTTTGGGTTCATGTTTAGGCTTACGTGTGCCTTGGGCTAAGTCCCTGTGGGCCACGGCCGGTCATGCCCGGATTTGGGGTGTGACATGGATCCATGTCAATGAGATCACTAGTTTTTGGCTTCGGTTGATCACCTTTGCCAAAGTCTTCAATTGTTTGGTCTTCAAGAAACACAACATCACGGTTTTGAATGATTTTCCTGTCGACTGGTTCCCACAATCTATACCCGAATTCATCACGTCCATAGCTAAGAAAAATGCATTGTCTTGACTTACTATCAATGTTGGACCTCTCATATTTTAGAATGTGAACAAAAGTTCGGCAACCAAACACTCTCAAGTGCTCATAAGACACATCTTTGCCAGTCCAAACTCTTTTAGGAACATCACCATTCAAAGGATAGGAAGAAGACAAATTGATCACGTCAATCGTTGTCTTCATTGCCTCACCCCAAAAGGATCTTTGCAATTTAGCTTGTGAAAGCAAACACATTATTCTTTCTACAATGGTGTGGTTCATCCTCTCGGCAACGCCATTTTGTTGAGGAGTCTTCTTAACTATCTTTTGGTGCCGAATATCTTGGTTATGACAATACTCATTAAATGGCCCAATGTATTCACCACCATTATCTGATCGGATGCATTTCAATTTTTGTCTTATTTCTCTTTTAACCATGGCCTGAAAATGCTTAAATACTTCTAAAATTTGATCTTTAGTTTTTAGTAAAAAAGCCCAAACTTTCCTTGAATAATCATCAATAAAAGTAACAAAATAAAGTGCACCACCATGTGTTCTAACTTTTAAAGGACCACAAACATCCGAATGAATCAACTCCAAAACATTTTCCTTTTTAGAAGCAACATTTTTATGAAAAGAAACTCTATATTGTTTACTCGCCAAATAATGAACACAAGTTTTAAGATGTGTACTTTTCAAACTGGGTAAAAGCTCTTTCTTGAACAAAACTTGTAGCCCCTTTTCACTCATATGGCCAAGCCGCTTGTGCCACAATTCGGTAGAAGTATCATCTTCAAGTGCATTGACAACACCTTTACAAATTTTTCGTTGCATTGAGTAAAGTGTATGAGTCTTTTTGTACTTAGCCACCACCAAAGAACTCTTTGTGAGCTTCTATATTCCATCACCAAATTTATTGTTGAAGCCTTCATCATCTAGCTTTTCAGTAGAGATCAAATTGAGGCGAATGTTGGGAACATGTCTCATATCTTTAAGCAACAACTTGCAGCCCAAATTTGTTTCCAAGCAAACATCACCCATGCCAATAATCTTGGACAAACCTTCATTACCTATTCGAACAGAACCATAATCTTCTTTGGTGTAGGTAGTGGAGAAATCAACTTGAGAAGTTATATGAAAAGAAGCACTGGAATCAATCACCCAATTGCTCTCTTGGCCCACAAAATTGATACAATCATCTTCACAAATGACTATGAGATCATCGGTTGTGACTGCTGTTGTGTCTTTTTGCTTCTTATCCACACTTTTGTCACGCCTTTTCTCTTTGTTCTTGAGCTTTCGGCATTCCCGCTTCATGTGCCCTTTCTCATGGCAATAATAGCACTCAATGTCTTTCTTTGAAAAAGAACCATCTTTTGATTTGTCACGACTTTGATCATGACCATGAAGAGTCTTACTTCTCTCCCTTGTTTTATTTCGGCCTCTCACAACAAATGCTTCTGAATGAGAGGAACCCGCTGATTTTCTTCTAGTTTCTTCATTCAACAGGCTACTAGTGACTTGGCCCATTGTGACAACTCCATCGGGCGCTGAATTACTAACGGTCACAACCAAAGTCTCCCAACTTTCGGGCAAAGAACTAAGTAGCATCAAAGCTTGCAACTCATCATCAAAAACAATTTTCATAGAAGCAAGTTGGTTAACAATACTCTTTATTTCATTCAGATGTTCCGAAATAGGGCTGCCTTATTTATATTTTAAATTAACCAACTTACGAAATAGAAAAGCTTTATTTGTGGCTGATTTCCTATCATAAAGGCCTTCTAACTTTTTCCATAAATCATGTGCTGAAGTTTCAGTAGCAATATGATGAAACACACTGTCATCAATCCATTGACGGATAACACCAACGGCTTTTCGATTAAGCCTCTTCCATTCATTGTCTTTCATATCATCAGGTTTGCCACTATCACCCTCAATTGGCCCATACAAATCTTTACAAAATAATAGGTCCTTCATTTTAGTTTTCCAAGTTACCCAATTGCTTCCATTGAAGCTAGACATGCGACCCACATTCCCCTCCATTGATTTACACAAATAAATAAACCTAAATAAACTGTAAGCTCTGATACCAGTTGTTAGGGAAAATCTATGATTCCCCACAAGTAAATCAATCAATGGGAATAAAAACTAATACGGAAAAATTAAATCAAAAGCAACACAAGAATTTTTACGTGGTTCTCTCAATGTGAGGTACGTCCACGGGATCGAAATCCGATTCCACTATAAACCAAAGAGTTTTCAAATGATTACAAACGAAACACGAATGGTCTCACAAACTACCCTTAGGTGAATTCCAAATAATCACAAATAAACAAAGAGGAAAGACCTCACCAAATAGATGAACAAAAATTTTCAGAATCAGAGTTGTAGAAGATCCAAAATAACGAACCAAATCAACACCGAAAACGAAGCAAAGAACCACCCAAATTAATTCCACTGTTCACACACCCAAATAATTGATTTCACCAAAGTGGAGTATGTGTAGCAGCCGTTCTCTTCACCTCGGAATGAGCAAAAACAAACCCTAAAATATTGTGAATCTAGTGTTTATTATGAAACCTTAGTTGTTTCAAAATTGGATTGGGTCTGCACAAATTAAATATAATATATAAAAATATATTATAATTAATACTAAATCAAATTAAACTCTTTTTTTAAAACCAATTGGGTCTCACACTTCAATAAAGAGGTATACCCAACATTAAGAATATTAATAAGTGAAAAATTAAGCAAGATTTATAAATAAATAAATAAATTTGGTTAATAGAGCTGACCTATAATTCTATCTTATATTTATTCATTTATCAATGTAATCTTTCAATTAGCCCATTGGCTGCCGGGCCTGGACTGGATTACAGTTTGAGAGGGAGAGAGGTTTCATCGCACTGAGCCTCCTGGGCTTCGACTTTTTAGATTTGTGAATGTAATGAGTGGATATATATATATATATTAAGCCATAAATAAATATTTTCATCACTTTTTTTTTCTCCTTCTTATAGGTGTCATGAATAATGTGCAAGGCTAATTATTTTTTTTCCATTTTGTTTGTTTGTTTGTTTGTTTTGTTTTTCTAATACTGTAAGAAAGGATTCATTTTGGGCAGGGCCGAAGGCATGGGACAAATTTTGTCCATGCGAACGCTGGATTCGGCCAAGTTTAAAAGGATTAAATAATTTCAAATTTAAATTAATATAAGATAATTAGTTTAATAAAAAAAAAATATAGGAGATGATTGTTTGGAGCAGGGTGTGAAAAGTTGTAGAAAAGTAGTCATGGAGATTTTTGCCCAAAAAAATTGGCGGAGAATCGTTGAAAAATTATCATTGTTAGAAGCTAAGCTACTACTCAGTAAATAGTGTGAATTTATGGGAGAGGAGACTAGTAAAATTTTAATTCAGACTATTTGACTTGTCATTTATACAATAAAACTTGAGATTGAAGTATTTTTCACAGAAAAAAAATCCTTTTTAAATATGATTTCACATATTGTCATAAACTTGTGGAAAATCAACATGAGACATTTCGATGGAGGTGAGATTTCTAAGATTTTTGAGGATGCCTAATTAATTCTGGGTGCCCTTATATTGGATATGATTTTTTTTCTTCTTCTTAAAGTTTACATACATACATATAAAAATGGAAGTAACCAAAATGTATGGAGGAGTCCGATTGATTTTGTATATTATAGCACAAAAGATAGAAAAATAACAGTTTGAGTATTAAAATCTTTCATACCATAGATTTGTGATTAATATATTAGTTTTAACAGCCCCAAAACTTACATCTAAAATTTTGTATTTAAATATAATCACTGTAGCATTATTAAAAACTTAAATTTTAATTTTTCTTGATTATCAACTATCATAATTGTACTAAATTTTTATAACAAATTCTTTTATTTCTCCCATCTCAAAATATTCATAATCATTGAATCATCCATCTATATTTTTACATGATTTAAAAAGAGAATCAATCCAGGACATAACCAGCACTAGATTTGGACAGCTTAGCTTAACTACCTGAATGGCCAATCCAACTTTTAGTCCTGCTTTCTAATGTCAACATCTCTCTACTACACCATTAATTATATATATATATATATATTAAAAACATTATAATTTGTAATGCGCAACACAAGGGATGATTTTTCTGTCATACAAATACAATTAAATGTTTATTTTATTTTTCTTAAGAGTCACCGACTTCTTTCTCACTAATAATCAACCATCATCTCTCTGCTTTTTAGATATTTGGTACAATACTGAGGGGAGGTATTGGGTCATAATCACCTGCACTCACCAAAACACACATGAAGTCAAGTGGGATAAAGTGAGTCTCTTTTATGCTAGTCCCTAACTCGATGAAAAATGGATGGTTGGAACTGTTAAGATCCAATCCGATCCGATGCGATCCCAACAATGTGAAAATATATTTATTGAAAAGGTCACATAATATATATATATATATATAAATATAAATTGGAGGGTTATAGAGATTGGGAAAGAAAGGTTGATAATATGATGATACAAATCCTGAAATTCAAATAAAAGGATCAGTGTGGGGGGACATAAACAATCATCTGCAGTGCAGGTATATTGCAAATGGGAATGGGAGGGCTTCTTTCTAAAGTCCACATCTACTACTTTATATATGATTCAACGTATATATATATATTTGATTTTCTTCAGCTTTTCATCCGTAGTTGGTATTTTGTTTTTCAAAACCTTTTGACATTATAACCACATCGGACAAATAGTAGTTAAATGGCAGGTGATTTGGATTAGTTGGGTTTTGTAAACCAAATTAATCTCTCTCTCTCTCTCTCTCTCTCTCTGAGGTGGAGTTGACAAAGATAAAGAGAGCAGTACACACAGACCACCAAAAAAAAAAAAAGAAAGCAAAAGCGTAATTCATATTGTGTGTGGGGCATCCACCACAGAAAACTTAATTTGGATCACAAAATAAATAAATAGAACAAGCTGGAGTATTGTTATTCAAAATTCAAAAATTCGATTCATTTTTTAAATTTAATGATATGTTAGGAATATAATTGATTGATAATTAAATATTTTTTAATTATCAATCAATCATTTTCTTAACACATTATTGAGTCTAAAAAATAGATCTAAAAGTAAACCTGTATATTATTTTTCAATAAGCTACATTCTCTCGAGACTATAACAAAAATAATGTAAAAAAAGAAGTTAGATATGTTGTTTCACACACACACAATAGAAATAAGACATGTGACCCACATTACCTTTTTCTTTTAATTATTACCTAATCCTTCAATATTGGATGCGTGTGAGTGATATTCCGATCACACTGCTCTCCTTAGTAATCCAGCTGTAGAACACAGGCAGAGTAGACGACTCCCTGTAACCTGCACAGAAAGAAAAGGCTCCGGCGGTGGTTCTTCCACCCGGGGGCACTCCGACGATCAAGTCAGTATCTCTCAAAGATAACAAGTGCTAAAATTACTGCTCAAGACCACAAATTGCGTACCTTAGACCCGCCGGGGGTGCCCTTCTTTTATAGTGTCTCTCTATCCTAGTCCCACTAGAAGTCTTACTTCTATGGACTCCAACTCTGGATCTACTTTGGACTCTTCAAGAGATAAGGATTGACTCCCTAAGAACACTATCCTTATCCATCTTGTTGTCTTTCTTCTTTCTAGGACTCATGTCCCTTATCCACTTATCTCGGATTCCGGCTTCTTCGGAGATAACCTCGGCAACTCCGAGATCACCTCGGCGTAATTGTCAAGTCACGTGGCACCTCGGCTGACATTTCGGTGTCACCTCGGCCACGTGTTGGTACTTAGAAAATACATCCCCACAACTGCCCCCTAGGTTCTATTACCTCGGCATTCTGAGGTGATGGAACCTATATTCGACTTTTTCTCGTATGTCGGCTTAAGAACTTTCTAGCCGAGATCATTCATTTCAGGCCGATATGTCTTCTTCTTAAAACAAGAATTCAGATCAATTTGACTTCGCGTATGAGCTGTCATACACCATTTTTCAACCGTTTCACTGACGCTGCTTTCCTTATTGGCATCTGGCGGCGACGCTACCGCAGCGCCTTTTCTCTGCTTGTGCCGTTTGACGCACGCGTTAACCTAGGCGCATTTAATGCTCTGCTTTTGCCGCCGTTTCACTTTTTGGACAAAACATTTGCCTCTCTCTTCTTCGATTCACTTTTGCATTTTGAATACTCTACATTTTCTCTCTCTAAAGCATTCTCTTCTTTGTATCCGCCATTGCTCGAAGCTCTCGACTTTGCTACTGTCTTGCATCTGCCATTGAAGCTTTCGCCACTGTAGCGTCCGCCATCTGACCTCGGCGTAGCTCATTCCGGCCTCCACCTTTTCTGGTAAGCCAGTTTCCCCTCTTTTCTCAGTTCTTGATTATTCCTGGATTTTCTTGTTCGCTTTATTCTGCTCCATCATTCAGTCTGTGAATCATTCACTTGAATTTATCCTATTTTATGGTTTCGTACATGTCATGAACATTTGCACTGTTGCATCTCTGTTCTTGGTCTTCCAACCTTTGTGTTCTTGAATCTGAAGCTTCGCTCTTGCTTTTCTGTTTTCCAGATTTTCTGCCCTTCATACTCGTTTTTCTTAGATCTAGGTTTGGGATTTGCTTATAGATCCATCAATCCTTAGGAAAAACTGAAACCAACTTCACCAATATACACTTAGGTTTAAGCTGAGGTCCCAATAACCCTTCGAAAGTAAACTGTTTCTGTAGCCTAGTACTTGTATACCAAAACCATGGGTATGTGGAGAAATAGGGTTAACACCCCAACCAAACTAGAATACTTTAGGCAAGAATTCTCTGTTCCCGCCGATGTTCACCTTAGGCTAGCCGGTGATGATGACTCCATCATGCCTACAGAAAATACCATGCCTTTTCCTATTATAGCTTTTGTTGAGTGTGGACTTCGACTCCCACTTAATCCCCTTTTTTCGCGAAGTACTCCACTTCTACAAACTGAACCCCATGCAGCTTACCATCAACTCCTATAGGGTGATTAATGGTATCATAGCCTTAGCCCGGTAAGAGAAAGTTAGGATCACTCTAGCCGACCTTCAATACTGTTATACAATATGCCCCCTTAACCTGAAGGAGAAGGGCTTCGTATACTACCTTAAGCCGAGGTCCACTCAATACAAAATTATAGCCGATCTCCCAGACTCCAACAAGGGGGCATGAGATGATTATCTCATTGCTTCTGGAAACTAGGAATTCGGCCCCGATGAAGATGTCCATATTTTTCCTCTGCCTCGAACAGTTAAAGAGGGCAAGGGTAAGAGCCCTGTGTTACTGCTTACTTGTTTTCTCTTTAAGTCTTCCATACTTATCTCGTTTCTAATGTCAATTTGTTTGTCTTGCAGACCTCCATCAACCACCCAAAGGCTTCCGTGAAACCTACTTCCCAGGCTCAGACCTGAAGAAGCTTCTAGATCTTCCCATCCACAAACGCAAAGCCCCACTGCTGTTAAATTTCATCCCCACCTATAAGTCAACTTTGCCCGACGTTCCAAGGAAAAAGAAGAAGAATCTCTCTCCATCTACCACCACAACCCAGACTGCATCAACATCTCGGGCTGATCAAGGGTCAACCTCCGATCCAAATAGATCTACCATCGACTTCCCCAATTCTCGATCCCGATGTGAAAGAAAACGTCAGCGACGACTTGTCAAAACAGCCGATATGGTCCGCCCGAAGCCCGTTGTTCTAGATCTCCTCGCCGACCTTCCAACCGACGTGGATGCTGTATCGTCTCAAACGGTGCCTCTATCAAAACCAAAAAGAGTCAAAAAGGCCCAGCCAAAGGCCAAAGCTACTGAGGCCGAGGTTGAAGATGCTCTGCCCATCTCCCAACTAACCTCAACTGTGAAGACCACTTCTGCCCCCGCCAAAAGATCTGCCGAGGCTCAGCCATCGGGGTCAACTCAATCAAAAAGGCCCAGGTCGTCGTCTGCGACGACTTCGGGGTCCAGGGTTCCCAAAGTTCCCTGGGAGCCCAAAATCACTCTTGAAAACAGGCCCGTCTACGCCAACGAAAGCGCCACCGATGTCAACATCGGCGTGGCACTCAACACTGCAGTTCTTCTTGAGGGTGATCTTGAGCGTAATACCAAGATGAACGAGTACGAGAACTACGCCCTCATGCTGCAGTGCTCTGTCCAAGTAAGTCTTTGAATTTGATAACTTTTCTTATTGCCACTTTTCTTCATACTTGTAAGGTTTTGTAATATTTTGTGATAACCTCTGCCTTGTGAACTTTCAGGCCATTCAACACGCCCACACCTTCTCCATGCAAGCATTTGAAGCGAAGGAGAGATTGTCCGAGATGGAGAAGGAGTTTGCTGCTCTCCAGAAACAAAACAAGAGTCTTAAAAATAAAATGAAGACCTTGCAAGATCAAGCGAAATTGCGACTCGAGCTCAAGAAGAGGTCGATGAAAGGGCCGATCTTTGAAGCCATTAAAAATGTTGCTGAAGCGCAAAAGAAAGAGGCCGAGGATAAAATGGCCGAGAAGGAACTGCAAAAAGCCTTGGCCACCAAGGTAGCCGAAATCAAGGAGGCCGACGAAAAGGCCTACAGCCAAGGGATGGCCGACGTCGCTGAGGACTACAAGCTTCAAGTCAGGGAGGCATGCAACAGGGGATTTTCCCTTGGTTGGATGTCCCTGGCCAAAAAGCTGAACATCCCAGATGACTCGCCATGGCAAAGGTGATCTTTGTCCCTTGCCTTTTCCCCCTCCTCATCCAAGTCAGACTGAAGAAGCTGAGTCTGAGTCTCAGACCGAAGATGAAGATGAAGATGAAGACAATGATGAAGCCTTGGTGAGGAAATCCAAGGGCGCCACTGAGACCAAGTCCCTTCCTCCAACTGAGCAGGTTATCAACTTGACCCAAGACGAAGAGGGTGATGAGGTTGAGGAGGTACCCAAGGAAACTCAACCAGTCCAGTCATCATCCAACCTTCTTCTGGCTGAAGGAAGTGTTGAGAAGACTCTAGCTGAGATAGACGCCGAGATTGCGGCAGATAGGGAGGCCGGGGTTGAAGTACAAAAAGACACCGAGATTGTTCTTCCAGAGACTTCCGAGGTCCAGATTCAAACCGCTCCCGAGGCTGAAGAAACTTAGTTTTCATTTTTTCTTTAACTTTTGTACTTTCTTTTGTTTTCTGAACGGTGTAAGCTTTGTTTTGTGGCCGATGTGCCTTTTTGTTGCTTAAGAACAATTCACTTCAGCTAGGCCATTGTGCCCTCTTCATATACAACTGTTTTTATCTTTATGCTTCAGTCTTTGATTCTTCATTGCTTCTGTATACTTAGAATATTTCACATGATTCATATAATTCTTCCCTTGCACAATCTCCTCGGGGTTACATACCTCGGGCATGTTTACCTGAAGATTTACCTCGGCTAGGACTTCACCTGTAAACTTGCCATAAGCTTCAACAAGTATAAAGCATATAAACTCAATTAATCTTCATCTTGTAAATTGCTACAAATTTCAACAAGTAAAGATAAGGAATTTATCTCGGCTTAACTTTAACTTGTAAATTGTTACAAATTTCAACAAGTAAAGATAAGGAATTTATGTCAGCTTAACTTTAACTTGTAAATTGCTACAAATTTCAACAAGTAAAGATAAGGAATTTATCTCAGCTTAACCGTGTTTAAACATAATCTCGGCTTAACTTCGGCTAAGCATTACTAATGTCTTCTTCTTCGCCTCAATGTGAACCTAAGTTCCTCTTGGGTTCTCATTATTCAAAAAACAACATCATGCAAAGTTGTATAAGTTCGGAAAAATTCTGCTAAGATTTTATTGATCATATCGGCAAAAAATCAAAGAATATCTAATGATAGAAAAACTTTAAATTACAAGTGTTCCATGGTCTAGGCAATGCTTTGCCCTCATTATCTTCGAGCCGGTATGCCCCATTTCCTAACACCGAAGTGATTCTGTAGGGACCTTCCCAGTTTGGGCCAAGCTTGCCCTCTCTGGGTCCTTCTTATTGCCGACGACTTTTCTCAAGACTAGGTCGTTGACTTGAAAATCCCTTGGATTGACCTTCTTGTTGTAAGCTTTGGCAAGCTGTTGCTGGTATGCTGCAAGCTGGATTGCAGCTTTCTCTCTTCTTTCTTCCAGTAGGTCCAGATCTCGGGCTAGGAGCACATCATTAGACCCGTTCTCAACTCCCTGTGTTCTGATCCCTTGGATGCCGATCTCCAATGGAATGACTGCTTCTGTGCCATAAGCCATGGCAAAGGGGGATTCCCCTGTTGATCTTCTCGGCGTAGGGCGATATGCCCAGAGCACGTTGGGCAATTCGTCTACCCACTTTCCTTTTCTTTGCTGCGGCCTCTTCTTTATTCCATCCGAATGACTTTGTTTGATGCTTGACTTGCCCATTACTTTGGGGAAAGCTTGGTGTTGAAAAATAATTCTTTATCTTGAACTTTGCGCAAAAATTCTTGATGAGTTTGCTGTCAAACTGTGTTCCGTTGTCGGCAACGATTGCTCTTGGAATCCCAAATCTGGTGATGATGTTTTTCCAAATGAAGTTCTTCACATCCACATCTCGGATTTTGGCAAGGGGCTTTGCTTCTATCCATTTTGTGAAGTAGTCTGTTGCTACCAGTAGGTACTTCCGCTGCCCAGTTGCTTGGGGCAATTGTCCAACAAGATCCATGCCCCACTGGGCAAATGGCCAAGGGCTGGAAACAGGATTCAGGTCACCAGCTGGCTGATGTATCAACGGTGCAAACCTCTGGCATTGTTCGCACTTCTTCACATAGGCTTCTGCATCTTTTTGCATATAGGGCCACCAATACCCCTGGGTAATGGCCTTATGAGCTAACGATCTGCCCCCTGCGTGGCTTCCACAAACTCCTTCATGAATTTCATACAAAAAGTCTTCGACCTGAAGAGGGTGTACACACCTTAAAAGAGGTCCAGTGAAGGATCTTCTGTAGAGATGTCCTTCACGTCAGTGAATCTTGCCGACTTCACCGACCTTGTGTGCTTCCTTTCGATCTTGGCGGTTTTCCTCTTCAGAATGCAACAATTGCATCCATCCAAATTGGTCCCATGTCCACACATAATGCTTCTTGCATTGTGTGTGGTGACTATCTTTCGGGCACGATAGGTAATCGATCATTATTGTCCTCGTCTTTCCGGTTTGCATTGAGCTTGCTAAATTGGCCAACGCGTCGGCGTGGTTGTTATCTTCTCGGCTAACTCAAGAAGTCGGCGGTTTGAAACATGTCCGCCACCGATGACTTCTTTTTGCGTATGCCGACATCCTTTCATCTCGGGCAAGAAACTCTCCTGTAGTTTGATTCACTATAAGTTGTGAGTCACAAAAACTATTACCTCATCTTCACATTGCCAGTCCAAAGAATCAATGCTTCATACTCCGCCTCATTGTTCGAGGCTTTGTACCCCAGACGAATAGACTGCTCCAATATCTCCCCATCGGGGGAAATTAACACTACTCGCCTCGCCGCCGGTTTGAGCTCCCATCAACAAAAAGTTGAAAGGAGTCGCCGATGTAAATGCTGCAGGGTCTGAGTTTTTCCTTCCTCGGTTCCTTACCCTTTGGCTGGGCTTCTCCTTCCTTGTTTGGACATCGTTCATCTCGGCTCAGCGGAGCCCGATGTTCGATGTACTCTGGCGAGAACTCGGCCACGAAGTCGGCCAAAACTTGGCCCTTAATTGCTGTTCTCGGCCTGAACTCCAGGTCATATTGGCCCAAAACTACAGCCCATCTTGCGATTCGTCCAGTCAAGTCTCCTTGTTGCAACAAGGATTTTAGTGGGTGCTCTGTCAGAACCACTATCTTGTGAGCCTGAAAATAATGGTTTAGCTTCTTTGAGGCCATTACCAAGGCCAGCATTAATTTCTCCAGTGGTAAATACCTTGTTTCTGCATCGGCCAAGGTTTTACTTACATAGTACACTGCCTTCTGCTCTCCCTTTTCTTCTCGGATTATCACAGCACTTACTGCGTGCTCTTAAACTGCTAAGTATAAAAACAGTTCCTCCCCAGGTTGTGGTGTTGAGAGGACTGGAGCCGAGGTAAGGTATTTCTTCAGGTCGGCCAAAGCGGCCTCACATTCCTCTGTCCATAGAAAATCCGTGGCCTTTTTCACCAAATTGAAAAAAAGTTTACATTTGTCCGAACTTCGACTTATGAACCTGTTTAGGGCTGCGGCCCTTCCAGTAAGCATCCGAACCTGTCTAGCCGATGTCGGACTCTGTAATTCGAGAATGGCTTCAATGCCCTTCTAGTCACCAGTATCCCAAGAACTTGGGATCCGACTCCAAACGCGCATTTCGATGCGTTTAGTCTGAGCCGATATGTTTTGAGTATGTCAAAGACCTCTAGGTCGACAAGATGATCCTTTGGTTCCTTGGTCTTCACGACCATATCATCAATGTAGACTTCTGATTCAGACCAATCAAGTGTTTGAACATCTTGGTCACCACCTTTGGTAAGTTGCTCCTGCGTTTTCAACCCAAAAGGCATGACTCAGAATAAGACAAACATTTCGGAGTGATGAACGCTGTCTTCTCTTCATCTGGGGGGTACATGGCTATCTGGTGATACCCCCTATATGCATCCAAGAAGCTCATCCTTCCATGTCCAGATGTGGCGTCCACCAACTGGTCGATCTTTGGCAGAGGGAAGCTGTCTTTGGGACAAGCTTTGTTCAAATTTGTGAAGTCTACGCAGACCCTCCACTTGTCATTCTTCTTCTTTACTACCACGGTATTTGATAACCATATCGGATAATTGGCTTCTCGGATGGCCTTGGCCTCTAGAAGTCTAGCTACTTCCTCTTCCACTGCTTCAACGTGCATCAACGTCGGTCTTCTGGCTCGTTGTATCACAGGTTTGGCCGACCTGTCAACGTTGAGTCTGTGACATGTGACCTCGGGGTCAATGCCAGGCATTTCATATGGTGTCCAGGCGAACACCTCAATATTTTTCCTTAGAAAGGCTTCCAACTCCCTTTCTTCTTCTTCGACTAATCCTGTGTCGAGAAGAAAGAAACGTTCCTCATCGCCCTCTTGGACGAAGATTTTCTTCAATGCTTCTTCACTTTTCTCGGTCGGCTCTTTACCGACGTCATCTAGGACCTTCATGTCCTCTTCTTCAACTTCTCTCGGTTCTGAATGTGCGGTTAACTTCATTCTTTGCCATCGAGCAATTTTTTCAAGAATCGATCACCTCTAACTTCCTCAATCCCATGTTCTGTTGGGAATCGTAGCAGTTGATGCAATGTCGAGGGGACTGCCCCCATTGCATGCAACCACGGCCTCCCCAGGATGATGTTGTAGGGTGAGGGCGTATCAATCACAATGAATTCTGTCTTGATCTTCTTCGTGCTAGCTTGTACCTCCAAGCTTGTTGCGCCTAAAGGCCATGTCGCGTTCCGTTGAAGCCGACCATCGGGCCGTTGGACTGCTCCTTGTCATCAGGGTGAAGGCCTAACTCCTTGTAACATCTGACATACATGATGTCGCAGAGTCGCCTTGATCAATCAAGATCGTTTCACCGCACTCCCAACCCGGAGGGATACTACCGGTATCATTGTCGCGGTCTTGAACCATGTCGAGGTCGGCCTCTGTGAAGGTTATCATCGGTCCTTGGCAATCTTCAGGCCGAGATCTTTTGATCAAACTGGTTGACGTCTTTGCAGTGTTTTACCCTCTGTGTCTCCCCCCGTATGTCGTTTTCATTCACCTTTGAGTGGATCACGTTAACCACCCGAGGTCCACTACTGTGGTTCTTCTTGTTGGGTCTGCTGGTGCTTGAGGCAATCGTGCCTGCTCTTCCCTGGTTCTGGCTTCATCCACAAGGTCTCTTAAATGGCCCTATTTCACCAGATCTTCTAAGTGTGCTTTAAGGGCTCTGCAACCCTGAGTTGGGTGACCCTGCTCATTGTGGTAGGCACAACGCCTACCAAGGTTTCTCCTCATAAATTCTCCTGGTGCTCTTGCCAGCGCCCTGAAGTAGGGCTGATTTCGAATTTGGTCAAGGACTTTTTGGACCGGAATTCGGAACACCGTCGTCACTGCTTGTTTAGCCCTCAACTCATCTCTGTTTGTTCTCCATTGTTACCTCGGCCTCGCTTCGGGTAGCCGTCTTTTATTTCGCTTCGTCTCCTTATTCCCCGACGTATCTTCCTCGGCTCTGGCATACTTCTCGATTCTCGCCATGAGCTCTTCCATACTCCTTGGCAGGGTTTTTGCCAAGGACTTCCGCAGTGGACAGTCATCCTTCAGGCCGTTCTTGAAAGAGATGACTGCTACCTCCTGGTTACATTTAGGTAATCGATTGAACACCTCATAGTACCGCTTTGCATAGGCTCTGAGGCTCTCATCTTTGCCGATCTTCAGGGCCATCAATGCATCCACCCTTAATGGCTGCAGTTTGTTTGTTATGAACCTGGCCACAAACATCTCGGCCAGGCCTTCCCAGCTTTTCACGCTCTCCTTCGATAGTTTGTGGAACCAGTCTGATGCAATCTCCCCGAAGGATGAAGGGAACACTTTGCAAAGCAACGGCTCGTTCCCACTGTACAATGCCATTGAATTCAAAAATAATCCAACATGGAAGTTAGGGTCCGACTTACCATCATATATTTGGAGCCTCGGCATACTGAATCTTTTTGGCGCGACGAATCTATCCAATTCTGCCGAGAATGGAGTCCTCGGCTTAACCAGAAGTTACTTGCCCAGGCATTCATTGCTTCCTCTTGAGGTAATCTCTCAAGTCTTCTTTACTTCTCCTGCACCATTTGTCATTGGACTTCAACTTTTTCAAGACTACTCTCGGCCTCATGGTGGCCCTTTTCGATTCTTCTCCACAGACGATCGAACACAATATCCGCCGGAACATGCCGATGTTCTTTGGGGTCACTTCCTTCTCGCGATATGTCCTTCGGACTCTTCTCTTCTCGCTCTTCTCGGCCGACTGGAGAGGGTCGGCGAGAGTGCCTTCCACTCAGGTCTTTGAGGGCTTGAGGACTTCTCTCCGCCTTCTTCTTACGGGCGTTTGCGGCATTGGTGTGTCTGCGGCGGGTATGGCGGCATGACATTATTCGCATCATGAAGTTGACGACCGATTGAAGGTCCGCCAACTTGTTTGCCATCTCTTTTACTTCCTCATCCTCCTCGCATATCCTTTTCCAGTCCGGAGGTCATCCTCATTATAGTATTTGCCTCTGTCGCTTTCTTTGATGTATCACCATCTTGTCCGTGGCTTTCTGCGTGATTCGATCACGAGTTTCTTCGTTAATGGTCTCCTCCTTCAAGAAGTCGACGTCTTCCACTCAAATGAGCGTCGTCCCCAATCTTTTCCTTCGCGTGTTCTTGGCCATCTACTCTTCTTTCGTTCCCACAGACGGTGCCAAATTGTGTGAGTGATATTCCGATCACACCGCCTCCTAGTAATCCAATTTGTAAAACACAGCAGAGTAGACGGCTCCTCAGAACTCCGCAGAAAGAAAAAGGCTCGTGGTGGTTCTTCCACCCGGGGGCACTCCGACGATCAAGTCAGTATCTCTCAAAGATAACAAGTGCTAAAATTACTGCTCAAGACCACAAATTGCGTACCTTAGACCAGCCGGAGGGTGCCCTTCTTTTATAGTGTCTCTCTATCCTAGTCCCACTAGAAGTCTTACTTCTATGGACTCCAACTCTGGATCTACTTTGGACTCTTCAAGAGATAAGGATTGACTCCCTAAGAACACTATCCTTATCCATCTTGTAGTCTTTCTTCTTTCTAGGACTCCTGTCCCTTATCCACTTATCTCGGACTCCGGCTTCTTCGGAGATAACCTCGGCAACTCTGAGATCACCTCGGCGTAATTGTCAAGTCACGTGGCACCTCGGCTGACACTTCGGTGTCACCTCGGCCACGTGTTGGTACTCAGAAAATACATCCCCACAGGATGAATTACAAATCAATGGGTGAAAGAAAAATTCATTGACAAAAATTATGAACATGGAAGTGGAGTTGGGCTCATTATTTTCATTTGTGGTGAGTATTAATCCATTTACACTTTCATATTTTTATAATTATTTTCATGTCATCAAACTATGTACATTCTCCTTCAAACTTTTATTCCCAAAAAAAATAAAAATAAAAGTCAGAACTCCAATCAAATCAGAAAAACTATAGTAGGACTTATTTGTCTGGCTATGTGTAGGTCTGCTTGTCCTTCTTCACAATACACCTCAAAAAAATAAGGGAAAATTACACTGACATTCTTGATGTTTGGATTTAATACATATCACTCATTGATATTTGATAAATTATATTTTCATCTTTATGATTAATAGTCTCATTTCACAAACTCTGCTGTTTATATAAAAGGTAATAACTCCTAGTAGAAAAATAAAAGAAATTACATTGAAAAAAAGAAGAGTAAAGCAAAAGAAAGAAAAAACAAAGAAAAAAAAAGAAGAAGTAAAGCAAAACAAGAAGAAAGAGTGTATGAATTCAATATTTTTTTGATACCAACGTTAATTCCATCCAAATAATTACAATGATAGGGGGGTCGGTGTAATTTTTCAAATATCAGGAGGTCATATGTATTAAATCCAAATCTTAGGAGTGTAAATGTAATTTGTTCAAAATAAAATAAAAAGTCAAAATCTTGCTTTATTTGACAATATTGTGCAACACTCCTGCTGATGTCACTTGTCATCACATGAACATTTGCTAAGTTGAAGCCAAAAGAGTCTCTTACCCTTTTATCACATGAAATTATTTCCACCAGGCAGAAGGGCTCCATTTGGAAAATGGCTTGCCTCTAGTTATGTGGGCGGGTTGGAAATCCTATCATCTTATTTTTCTTTGTGTCATATCATTTTGAGTTTCTATCAAAATCACAGTAATTCAATCTATTTCTTTTTTTATTTTATTTTATGTTACAATGTTATGTTATGTTATTAATTTGACATAAACAAGTTTATTAATTTAACGAGAATTTGTGTACACTTGCAATTAGTTTGGATGATTATAACTTTTGTCAATGATTAGGAATTCACTTGGAGCCGTCCTTCACTCTTAAATTAAATTCAACTGAGTAGGCCTATAATACGAAGGACTATAAAAGACTTTAAAAAAAATAAATAAAAAAAAAAAAGAAGAAGAAGAAGAAAAAGAAGACAGTGCATTAATTGCTAATCATCAAGATCAATATAAACAAACTCCAATATTTATTTCGTATCAAATTAACATGGGTTGAGTGCTTTGGTCTGGGCCATTTCCCTAAATAGGCCAAAATAGGTTAGGAATTCCCAAACTAAGCCTAGTTTTGAAATTAAAATAAAAATAAACAACCGTGTTATGTGGGCAAAGTTAAACTTATTCGAGTTTCATTAATGTTAAAAATAAATAAATTTTAAAATTAAATCCTAAAACTAAAAATACAAAAAAAAAAAAATTTATCTCTAAACACTAAAATAAGTTTTGATAGATTTTACGTTGTTTACAAAAATTTTATAAATTGATTTTTGTTTATTTTTACAAAAACATAAATTCAAAAATTTTGGTTTGAGCAAAATATTTTAAAAATTTAAAAACATAAACTAAAAAATATATTTGTTCAAGCTTAAAATATTTATATTTATATTTATTATTTATGACAATGGGATCACACATATTATAATTGAAAAAAAAATTAATTAAAAAAATAATTGAAAAATTGGAAAAAAATTATAATTGGAAAAATAATATAATTGAAAAAAATTAATTAAAAAAACAATTGAAAAAAATTTAATTGGAAAAATATATTATTTTTCAATTATATTATTTTTCCAATTATAATTTTTTTCCAAATTTAATATATTATTTTTTTTCAAATTAAAGTTTTTTAATATATTTTTCCAATTATAGTATATTTAATATATTTTTCCAATTAATATATTTAATATATTTTCCCAATTATAATATATTTTTCCAATTAATATATTTAATATATTTTTCCAATTTTAATATATTTAAATTTTTTTCCAATTAAATTTAATATATTTTTCCAATTAATATATTTAATATATTTTTCCAATTATTTGGAAAAAAAATTTAACTGGAAAAATCTATTATATGTAATTTTTTTTCCAATTAAATTTAATATATTTTTCCAATTAATATATTTAATATATTTTTCCAATTATTTCGAAAAAAATTTAATATATTTTTCAAATTAAATTTAATATATTTTTCAAATTAAATTTAATATATTTTTTCAATTATAATATGTGTGATCCCATTGTCATAAATAATAAATATAAATATAAATATTTTAAGGTTGAACAAATATATTTTTAGTTTATGTTTTTTATTTTTTAAATATTTTGTTCAAACCAAACGATTTGTAATTTATGTTTTTGTAAAAATAAACAAAAATCAATTTATAAAATTTTTGTAAACATAAATCAAAACGTAAACGTTATCAAACGCTACTTTAGTGTTTAGAGATAATTTTTTTTTATATATTTTAGAGTTTAGGTTTAATTCTTAAAATTTATTTATTTTAAACATTATTTATTTATTTATATTTATTTAATTTTAAAATTTATTTATTTTTACTTTGATGTAAAAAGTGTAATGTGTGTGAGTGATGTGTCAGTGAGAGAGAGAGAGAGAGTGTGTGGGTGGTGTGGTGTGTTGTGTGTGTTAAGAACTTTAAACTCGTGGTTTGGTTGAAATATTTAAAATTTTTTTTTTTATAAAATCGTTTAGAACAAAAGAAAATTTTTTGATAAAATCGCTTTTTTGTAAATTCAAAAAATTAATCAAACTTCTTAACAAACAGTTCTTAACGAAACTTAACTAACCAGTTTTTAGCTTATTTTAGGAATTCTTTCAAAACTAGGCTTAGTTTGGAAATTCCTAACCTATTTTGGCCTATTTAGGGAAATGGCCCCTTTGGTCTTGCCTTGACTATAAAAAAAGCTTAGGCATCGTTTGGAAAGAAGTTGGTTGGGTTTTTTTGGTTATTTTAGTCACAAAAAATAAAATAAATTATTTTTGTAATAACAAACAAAACATCACATCCAACTCATAATCATTACACTATTTTTTCACAAAAAAAGTCAAAAAAACCAAAAAAATCCTTTCCAAACCAAGTTTTTTAGTCCAGACTAAAATAGTCAAAAAAAATTAAAAAGTCAAAAAACCAACCCACTTCCCAAACGGAAGCAAAGTTACAACATTGTCGAATTCACATCAGCCAGGCAATCCCTCTCTGGCATTCAATTTGTATTGATTATTGACAGAGCCATTATAGACAATTCTTTGAAGGAAACCTCCTTGAGAATAATTTATTTTAATAATTATTTAATTTTTTATAGAAAAATTTAAAAAAATTTTAAAAAATAATGTGATAATATATAATATTTTTTTAACTTTTTAATTAAAATAATTATTTTCCAAACGAGGCGAATAGATGTAGACAATTATGGTGATATGTACTAACCAGTCACCATGTTGTAGTTGGTTGGTGGTGTCTGCGTGCGTAACACTACTTAGAGATGTGGGATAGTGCTAAATTATGGTGGGTTTACGTATACTAATTGATATATTAAATAATGTATTATTATATTTTATAATATTATTATTAACTTTATTCATTATGTAAATTATAAATTTTTAAAATTTTTAAAATTATATCAAATCATCTATTAGTACTAATTAATATAACAATTCGTACATATAACATTATTCTTTAAACAAACAATCCACTTTTCCCAACCCAAAAAAAAAAACAAAAAACAAACATTCTACCAATTATCTATCCAGTTTTCGTTATGTGTAGATCCTGAATTTGTTACGAAAATCAAAATTTGAGGGAAATAAAATTATTTATATATACTTATTTTTTCATGAGTAAATAAGTTAGCATTTGATAACGTTTATATTTTTGGTTTATATTTACAAAAATTTTACAAATTGATTTTTGTTTTTTATAAAAAAACATAAATTACAAACGTGTTTGGTTTGAACAAAAAGTTTAAAAAAATTTAAAAACATAAACTAAAAAATATGTTTGTTCAGGCCTAAAATATTTATATTTATTTTTATTATTTACGACAATAAGATCACACACATTATAATTGAAAAAAATTAATTAAAAAAATAATTGCAAAAAATTTAATTGGAAAAAAATTAATTGAAAAAAATTTAATTAAAAAAATTTAATTGGGAAAAAAATTAATTGAAAAAAAAGATTAACTGAAAAAAAATTATTTGAAAAAAAAATTAATTAAAAAAATAATTATTTGAAAAAAAATTATTTTAAAAAAAATTGAAAACTGAAAACGTAAACTCATTTTTTGAGTTTACGTTTTTCCCTCAAATTTATAAACTGAGACAACCATTTATAAACTAAAAAAATTATCAAATAAGTTTTTATGACAGTTTTTGAAATTTTTGTAAATATAAACAGAAAACTGAAAATGAAATGATTACCAAGCAGACCCTAAATAACTGAATTTTTTCAATTAATATCATCATTTTTTTTCTTTCTTTTTTTTTAGGATAAATTATTAATAAGTTTTAATAGTTAGATTTAATTTCTATCAAATCCTATTGAAAATAAGTACTAGTAAAATCGTCGTTAAAGATAATTTTTTATAACGATTTTTTACACGTCACTAAAAATTGATAATTCGTGACTTTTTGTTACAATTTTTTTTATAAATTATCGTTAAAACTTATAATTAGTGACATTTTTCTGTGACGAATTTTTTTTAACCGTCGCTGAATGTTAAAAATTAATAACTTTTTTTGTAACGATTTTTTTAAACTGTCATTAAAATTTATAATTAGTGATATTTTTTGTGACAAAAGTTTTAAATTACCGTTGAAAATTAATAATTAGTGAAATTTTTTAATAGTATTTGATAAAAACGTCATTAATTAACATAAGACTTATTAAATGATAAATTCATCTATTAAGATTTATACGAAAATCTCATTTTTATTGGTAAATTCAGCGGCTAATGGCAATCCAAATGAACACCTAGCTCATCAGGTCTAAGCGAAGCAATACAGTGGACCATTTGGCAAGTAGGAATATATTTTCCATTTTGAGAACTATTTTCCTGCATGGATGAATTTTGTCATCCAATATGAGCAGTAACTGAAAACATGTCCAATGCTTTTAAATGGTTTCAGACAATAGCTCTGTTTAGTAGAGCTGTGAGAAAGTGATTATAAGTTATAGCCTAACAACTTATACCTTATAGTTGTAAATATAAGTTGATTTTTGACTTATAAATTAAGTTTCTCCTCCCTCACTCAAAGAATAAGTTGATTTTTAACTTACAAAAAGTTATTAGCTATATTGTTAAGTTGAACCAAATACATCAAAACAACTTAAATTAAGCTAAAAGCTAAAATAAGCTGAAAATAAGTCTTACCAAACGAGGCTAATGATTCCGAGGGAAAATGTTGTATGATGCCATAGCTTTGGTCAATTACATGACCTAAAATATCCAAGACTTGTTCCTTTGATGTGCTCGATGGCCTATTTCACAGTCCAACCAAGCTAAACCAAACAAAACCAAATCATATTTACTTGCTTCACAACCGTAATTAGGATAATTCTGACTTGGGATTGTAAAGTGACACCATAGAATTGGAGATTAAAGTTAAAAATTTTAATATTTAGCTCTTTTTTTTCTTTCTTTTGATAATCGGGTGTCCATGTCAATTTATACGCATTTCGATTAATTCTGAGAACTACGCGAAGTATTCTTTCCATTTGAATTAGACAAATCTCGAATAGAACTTGCAAGTGTGATTTCAGGGAATAGATTGCTCATAATGAAAGTTGAACCTGGGATCTAAAAAAAATATACTCACAGGCCCAAATTCCCTTTAATTGCTAGTTTTATCTTGGATTAATGTGACATTTTCCCCAAAATTGGGATGATCAACTAGCTAATTGTGTTAATCCACAAAATAAATAAATAAATGTTTATTGTATATATAGGGTGCGTTTGATTGGAGGGATTAGGAGAGAATTATTTACTGTTCGGATTGTAATTCAATAAAAGCTTTTTATCCGTTGTTTGTGTTTTTTTTTAGTCCGTTGGATATGAAATCCGGCCGAACTCCTTATCCCCCATATGTGGGATTACACTGTCCTCGAGGGCGGGGGGTGTGGGACAATTTTCATGTGATAATTTACTGTTGGGATCAGGTGGTGAAATAACTATTTTGACCATCTACTATTTAATTATGTATTATATTTAGTAAAATTTAATAAAATTTAAATGTCTCAAGTTAAAAATAAAATAATTTTATTTAACTTTTTATTGATGTTTTATTTATTTAACTTTTTATTGACGTTTTATTTTAATTTTTTTTATATTTTATTTAATTTCTTAATTTAAATTTTAATAGATGTTTTATTTAATTTCATTATTTAATTATTATTAATTTTTAAAATAAATTTATTTAAAATTTTAATTAAAAAAATAACATATATTTTTATTGATATTTTATTTATTTAATTTTTAAAAAATAAATTTATTTAATTATGTAAAAAATAAAATAAAATAAATTTTTATTTAATCTAATTAAAAATAATTAAAATATTAAAGATTCTATTACTTAATAGATAATTAAAAAAAGATAAAATAGTATTTTGCTTATTTATTTTTATTTAATCCGTCTAATCAAATATTAAATTCACTAAAAATAATTATTTCTATATATTTAATCCTATAAAAAAATAAACACAAAATATACATCTAATTTAATCCGAAAAATTTACCATTCCAAAATTTAAATCTGATAAATTTTAATTCTGTTATGTAATCCGTCTAATCAAACACTATGGGCAATATTCAACTTTGATGGCTTGAATGGTGAGCCCCACGCCTCTCATTGGTGTTAAGCGCCATGACATGACATTGTAATTAACTTCTCTTAGAAAAAGAAAAACAAATAGGCTGTGTTTTGAAACTCCGAAATCATGATTTCAGTCCTCCATTTGAGTGTTATGTTAAGATATTAAATTTTCAAAATTAATTTCACGTGACTTTGAAAAACTTATTTCAGGTGAAATTTGAATTTTAAAATTTGACTTATTCGGATATTTGATTGATCGTCCGTTTAGTTGATTAAAACAATATAATTTATTTTTATTATTATTATTATTATTTTTTATAATTGACACTTGTTATTTTTTATATATTAAATAAAAAAATTATGATTTTTTTTGAATTTTTAATAAGTTTTGAATATAATTTTAGATTGTATATTTAGTTATGAGTTGTAAATTTTTAAATCAAATATCATATGTCACATTAAAAATCTCAAACTCAATTCAAAACTCTTTTTAAAATTCATAATCAAATAATTTTTTCATACTCAAATCATCATTCCAAAATTCATAAACTTAAAATCCAACTCTATTCTTAAATCATAATTTTAAAACTCTACAAAAAGCAACAATTATTTTTTTATTATGCGAATCGATAAAAGTGTAATTACATATATGTAAAATATTTATATAATCAAATAAATTATTATATAAATAAATAATTTTAACAAACTTATTTTACAAATTTGTAAAAAGTCTCAATGCACTATTGAGGGCCTTGTTTGGAGAGTTTAAATTGTATTTTAAAAGTCAAAAGGTCATTAAAAAAATTAACAAATTATACAAAAAGTTTAACAATTTTATTTTTTCTATATTTTTTTCTTATTTTTTTTTATATAAAAATTTAAAAAATTATTCTATATATATTTATTTTATATTTTAATTAAAAAATATTAAAATAATCTGTTCTTGCATGAATGTGTGTTTTATAGTGCGCTATAACCAACGAATTAGTCCATCACTTAAAAGGGAACAGAAAGTGGAAGACCCTTCTATTCTATGTGCTTTTTGTGTTTTTTTGGGTTCCATAGCTTTACTACTCTTTAGGCAGCACAAAAAGCGAGGTGACAAAACCGGAAACTGAACAAATTTGTGACTTCCTAATCTAACTATGAGTCCAGCATGACTAACTTTGCTCACTAAAGTTGTATTTAAATTAAAGTTTTAAAAATAATCCATGAAGAGAAAATAAAAAAATATGAAAATTTTTAATTTTTACTTCATTTACCAGTTTTCCCCTTCGCAATTTTTAATCTAACAATTTAAATCTAATTTGATTTTTTTGGGTAAACATCTTAAATTTAATTGCAATCAGGTAAACACATGCATCAATTTATTTTATTTTATTTTTTATGTTTATATATATTTTTAAATAAAGTAAAAGATTTATAGGACTTATCTTAAATGTGCAACTTACACCTTACACTTATACCTTTCTGTTTGCCGTCCTGCTTTATGTTTATACCTTACACTTACACTTTTTGTATTGGTTGCATAATGTGCAACCTTAAAAGGTTACACACCATAACAAGACTCAAAATTATATTACAAGCAACTCTTTCCTCCAACTGTTTTTGTCTTTTCTTTCACTGTCCTCCAATTTTTTGACTTTCACCTTCTTTCTTTTGTTTTGCCCACATTATACAAATCTGTGGATAGATTTGGAATCAGATTATAAATAGAATAGAAGGATCGATTAAAAATGTGATCAGATAAAATAATATAATAGTGAAACAGAAGTGAACCCATTCGGGTTCATATCTCCAACTAAAAAATAAAATAAGCCAGCTTGTTTAGTTTGAATTTTTTAAATTTCAACTCCGGTTGGTAGCTCGAAAAATATGGGGGTCGAATGGCTCGAAATCTCAAAACGACGTCGTTTTAAGCTTTTTTTGTATTCTCTTACCGGTAAGAGAATATTTTCGATCCATTCGATCCTTCACTTTCGAGCTACCAGCCATTTTCCTTTAAATTTACTTTTCAGAAAGTTGAATCGTTTTATTTTTTGTATTTTTGGTTTTCATTGATTTTTTTAAATATTTTAAGTTTTTTTTTTTTAATTTTTAAATACATCTAACATAAATATACTTAAAAAGTATAATATTTATATATAAAAAAAATCTATAAAAAATTCACTAAATATCAAAAAAATTTTAAAAAATTAAAAATTAAGTATATTTTTCGTAATCTTGTATATTTATTAATTTTTTAAAATATTTTACTTTGCAGATACATCTAAATAAGTTACATTTAAAAAAATAAAAAAAAATACTCAAAATTTTAAAAATATTCACTAAAAATAAAAATTATAAAAAATAAAAAATTCAATTTAAAAAAAATTAAAACCAAAGACAATGATTTATATTTATGATCTTCTACCTATACTTTTTTTTTAATTCTTTTTTAAAATCAGGTGAACTAAATGCGGCATTGGGGTTAATGCATGGGATTACTTTGAAGTCAACGAGAACGGCCTTGCATTTGACAAAATCATAATAGTCACCTTTTTCTAATCTTTCAAAAAAATTTATAACCATGAATGAGAATGACTGTATCATTTATAATCTAATTAATTCATGCCATTAATACTTTCTTTATTTTATTGCTCTAATTTTGAATTGCCTTCTGGGCATCACATTTATTTCTTCCACTCTCTCTCTCTCTCTCTCTCTCTCTATGTACACACATATATATATATATATATTTGACTTGCTTGCAGGTCCACTTTGCAGTAAAATTACCTGCCTTAACCCTATAGTCTCTCCATCACAACACAACACAACACACAAGGCCTGCTTATATCTCACAAACCCACATGCGGGTAAGCTTAAAAAATGTCCTGAGGTTCTTCTTTGGGCTTGGGTTTGTTTATGGTGACTGTGATACCATATGATTTAAGCCTAAAGCTCCAATTTTGGTGAGTCGTCTCTTACTTTCCCTAGAAAATTATGGGCTGGGTTTTCTTTGAAATCAAACAGGACAACGTTCTTTCTCCATCACAACCACCAGATTTGATCTCTCAGCCACCTCCACCTCTGCCAGTGGATGTTCAATCCGGTGGTTTGAATTTTAACAACAAGGTAAGCCCAAGTATATTGCTTATCATCATAATTATTGCAATCATTTTCTTTATCTCTGGTTTGCTTCACCTCCTTGTTAGATACCTATTAAGACCTCAAAACAGAGACCCAGATGATTTGGACAACGTGACTGCCCTTCAAGGTCAGTTACAGCAACTCTTCCACCTCCATGATTCTGGTGTGGACCAGTCCTTCATAGACACCCTTCCTGTCTTCAACTACAAAGCAATTATTGGTGTGAAAAACCCCTTTGATTGTGCTGTTTGTTTGTGTGAATTTGAGCCTGAAGATAAGCTCAGGTTGTTGCCCAAATGCAGCCATGCCTTTCACATGGAGTGTATAGACACATGGCTCTTGTCTCACTCCACTTGCCCTCTCTGTAGAGCTACTCTGCTTCCTGATTTCTCACCAAACCATTACTGCTCTTCACCAATAGTCCTTGTTCTTGAATCTGGCAGTGACAGTTCAAGAGAGATTGTCTCAGACAGAGATGGTCCTTTGGGCACCACCAATTCAATAGCAAGAGCAAATTCCCATCTGGGTTTTCACTGTAGGAATGAATTTGGCTCATCCGGCCGCAAATCTTGCGAAATTCCTGGAAAAACTCAACAAACAATGGTGGGTTCAGAAGAGAAAGTAGTGGCTGTTAAGCTGGGAAAATTTAGAAATGTGGATGGTGGAGGTGGAGGTGGAGGTGGAGGTGAAGGTAGTAGTAGTAACAATAATGTTGATGCAAGAAGGTGCTTCTCTATGGGGTCTTTTGCATATGTAATGGATGACAATTCGTCATTGCAAGTACCCATTCGAACCCCAGTGAAGAAACAATCAAGCAAGAAATCTTCTCTGCCATTGACACCCTGTCATAAGCCTGCAATGTCAGAGTGTGATTGTGATTCTAGAAGAGACTTTAATGGTTCTGATCCGTTTAGAAGTGTTCAAGTTCATGGAATTGGTACTGGTGGTAGTAGTACTAGTAATGGGAATGGTAATGGCAATGACAATGCTATTGGGAGGAGCAAGAGAGAGAGCTTTTCAGTATCCAAGATTTGGATGAGGGCAAAGAAGGAGAAGCCTCATCCAATGGGTATGGAGGTGTCGAGACGGGCTTTTTCATTCCGGTTTCCAGTGCACCGGAGTGTTGTTTCCGGTGATGACATGAACCCTAAGAGTGGTGGGAGTGGTACCAGGAGGACCATCTCTGAGATTGACATTGGGAGGTGGGAAAATGGAGGAGGGAGTGAATTGGGTTGTGACGAGGAAAATCAGAGCTGCAACAGTTTGGCTTCTCAACCAAAAACACCGTCTTTTGCAAAGAGGACTATGCTTTGGCTTGTGGGAAGACAAAACAAGGTGGTTCACTCATCCATCTCACCCAATGTCTAATTCTTTTTTTCTTTTCTTTTTCTTAAGGTTTTAGATACGATTTCTCTTATGTAATTTCTTTATTCTGGAAGGCAAAATTAGAAGATGGTTGATATAAAGAAAAAGAAGGGGGAAAAAAAAAATGGAACTATCAATAGATCTCAACACAACAATGTATGCATTTTCACTTTGAAATTTGAGAATATTTGGCCTCCTTACCCATAATGAAATTTGAGAATTGTTCTACAAAGCTAAACAGAGTAGCATTTTCCTTTTAATACTGAATTTTAGGCAAACATGAGAAAGATTTACTGATTCGATGAGTAGAATCCATTTCGATTCACTTTCTTACTGTAAGTTAATACTTGACAATGCATGGTTGGGCCATGAATTTCTGTCCTCAGTTTCTTCTATTCATTAGTTTCCAATGCATTGTCAATCGTTTAATTGTGAGAATCTTGAGATATGATCTTATTACAAACTAAATATGCATTATGATAGAGGAATAATGAGATTTGAGGACAAATGATTTCATACCGGGCTGATCTTACGTAGTTGTCATCACTAGTGGGTAAAAGATTGAATTCAGTTTAAGGAGGTAGGTAGGGCTTCCCGTATTAAATTCAACTATGGGAAAGAGAGGAAGATTTGCTAATTCTTTTATCTATTTATTTTGGCTTGTTATGTCAAAAGTTAGTAGGTAAAAAGGGTGCATAAGCTCAAACCCTTACCTAAATCCAAGACTATGAATATATACTGTGTCAATTTTCCAATAACAAATGGTATGAGGACTATGAATATATACTGTGTCAATTTTCCAATAACAAATGGTATGAATTTCAAAGTTCACTGTTTCTTCTCTCCTATGTATTCTTAATTGGTTTTCATGACTTTAATTTTTCAAAATAAAGCAAGCTTCGAACAATTTTTCTTCTTAAAATTGATTATTTCAACAAAAATGTTAACATGTGGCGTGAATTTTATACTCGTGTAAAAATTGTATAGAATATTTTATAATTCATTTAGACCCTTAGCATTGCTCTTGAGCTAAAGCATGGAAAAAATGGTTGAGTGATCCTTCACTTTTAAGGTAATTACCGATAATAGTAATAATTGCGAAAACAATGGGACTAAAAATATCAAAATCTCAATAAATGTTCATTCATTTTCTTTCAATTTCTTGAAGACGAGAGCTTGCAGAAATATAGACGAAAAATTAATTGTGGCCACCACAACCATATATACAGGGTGTTGTTGCATTGTATTTGAATGCAATTTGATGTGATGAGTGCCGCGCTGCGGGACTAAACATTAATGACTGATGTTATTATCATCACGGGATAGTTGAGAGGCTGTTGTCATGTGTTTATTTATTGACAAATACTAAAAAATGTTTTTAGATATTATTTAGGGCAAATTACATATACCTCTCTCGAGGTTTAGTTAAATTACAGATACCTCTTGAGGTTTCGGAAATTATAGATACTCCCCTGAGGTTTATATTTTCATAACAAATTATAATTTGTTATGCAAATAGTACCTTCAAGGGGATTTCTGTAATTTCTCAAACTTTAAGGGTATCTGTAATTTTGTTAAACCTCGAGGGAGATATATGTAATTTGCCCTATTATTTACTATTAAAAAGTATATAAAAAAATATAATAAAAATATTTAGAAATGTATTAATTTGAATAAAAGTGTATTTAATTTAATAAAAAATGTATTATATTTTATAAATATTTTATCTTATATATATATATATATTCTAAGAACACTTGTCAAGGAGGGCCCTTATTTATTTATGTGACCTAAATTGTCCCACACACTTTTGTTGGCACTTTAAACACGGGTGTTTATTCAATCCTCCTGAAATATGAATATGTGGTGCTTTATAAGATTTTAATTGGTGAAAAGACACATGGACCAACAAATTATGTTGGTGATGGGAGAATAATATGAGACTAAGTAATTGATAATTGCTTTGGAATATAGACACGTAGTACTATTGGAGTATTAAATAATTTTCCCTTCAAACACCCATTGCAATTAAGAGTGCCCACGTGTCAATCATAATTAAAAAATATTATATCTAAATATTATATTTTAGATTAAAAAATATTATATCTAAATCATAATTATTTTATTTTTTTTTACAAAAATAAAAAAAAATTATTTTAAACGAGACTTTTTAATCCCAAAGTGTACTTTTTGACTTTTAGTTAAAAATGTAGAGAAAAAAAGATGCATATTTAGAATAATTTTTTAACTTTTTACAAAAAAATATGTAATAAAATATTGTAGTAAAATCAAAATGACTATTTTATCCTTTTAACTTTTTGACTTTTAATTTTTTGATTTTTTAAATAGTTGAATTTAAATGGCAAAATACTAATTTTATCATAATGACTTCCTCTACGAGCTACTCTTGAATAGTACATACTTTTTAACTTTTTAAATAATTTTTTAATTTTTTTAATTTATTCCAAACAAAACCTAAAATAACAAAAAATTAAAAAATCAACCAACATCACAAACAAAACTTTATGTTTTCCCTCCCCCCCACCCCAAAATCAAATTGTCAATCTTTAAAACTGACAAGTTAACTGAAGAATATGGTGAAGTCAAATTAGCGGATTACGTTGTGCTAAATGGCCCATTACACTCTTCAAATTACCTTCAACATCCGCCATCAACATTTTCCAAAATTGTGTTGTCGGTGATTTTTTTACAACTCATAAAGACTTTTTTTGGCGACAATTTATTATAAATTATCGTCAAAATGCGAAAATAAGGTCAAGTTTGGCATCCTTAAAAAAATTCAAAAAGTCAAAAAGGGCTTTGGTTGGTAGCTCAAAAATTAGTGGCCTTAATTTCCATATCAGGTAAAAAAAAAAAAGAAAAAAAAAACAAACTTACCCAAACAGAAAATTAGGGCCATTAGGGCCACAGTTTTTAGGGTCACAAAACATTTTTCAAGTCAAAAAGGTCACTATTTTATTTAAGTCACATCATCTTATTTAAGTCACATTACCTCTTTAACACATCACTTCCAACCCAACCCAAATCCAATCCATATTTCATAAAAAGTCAAAAAATGCACTTAAACTTGGCCTAAAAAGAGGGAGTAGATGTAGAAAAATATAAAAGTAATAAAAAGATTTATTTAAAATAATGATTTCTATTTCTTATTATTATATTTCATTAACTATGTTCTCAGGACCAAAAAAATCAATTATTTGACTTAAACTATAAAAATAAGAGTTAATTGTTAAAAAATTCACTCTAACAATTGTCTAAGGTATTAGATTCAGTGAATATTTTTTTGTTAGTGAAAGGTCCACAATTTATAAAATAGTTTGATGATATGTCTTTTTATTAGTTTTAAAGGACATTTTATTTTTAATTCTACTCCTTAATTTATCTATTGACTTTTTTTACTATCTGTTTAAATTTGTATCTATCTGTTCAAATTATTTTCTATTTGTTCAAATTTATATTTATCTGTTGAATTTTTTCCCTATTTGTTAAAAATATGTGGGTTTCTCTCTTTATCTATTTAAAATCTATGAATTTCTCTCTTTATCTGTTTAAAATCTGTTCTAATTTTTCTTATCTATTGAAATTTATATGTTCAATTTTATTTTTTTTTTGCTGAATTCTCTATCAAAATTCTATCTGTTCATTTAAATTTTTTTTTTTCTATCTATTGAAATACCAAGTCAAACCAAAATTTATCTGTTGAAATAGAAAGCCAAAACAACACCTATCTGTTGCAAATACCAAACCAAACCCAATCTTATATGTTCAAATCTTTTATTCTTCTTCTATCTCCCTATTTGTTGCAGTATGTTTCTTCATTATCATCAACATCATCAACAACAACAACAACAACAACAACAACAAATGAATTCAAAAAGTCTCTTCTAAATAGCTAATTGCTCAATCTGATCACTAATAGAAACCCTAACGAAAGCAAAACTCAACAATCAACAACAAACAATAAAATATTGACTTATAAATCTGGAGAGAGAGAGAGAGAGAGAGAATGAGTGATGATGTAGAAGTAGAATCTGGGCTTGAATCTTCGAAAGCCATGACGAAGGCGGCTGATCGAAGTTGGATCTTGGCTAGGGCTTTAACAAGGTACTGAGATTCTGTGTGAAGATTATAGTTTCTGTATAAAATAATCAATTCGTAGAAATAGATAGATCGAGAAAGAGAGAAAAAGAGAATAAAAGAGAGAAAGAGAAGGCTAACCTTGACAAAAGTTAGAGAATGAAAGTGCAAATAGATAGATCGAGAAAGAGAGAAAGAGAAGTCTGAAGGCTAACCTTGACAAAAGCTAGAGAATGAAAGTGCAAATAGATAGATCTCTACAGAGAGAGAGAGAGAGAGAGAGAGAGAGAGAGAGTACTTGAAGCTTTTTGATGATGGTGGGAAGATTGAAGAAGAGATCGTTCAGGGACTTCTCAAAGTTCGTCTTCCTCCTCCACCTCATCTGGATTTCGGCGGGAGAAATCACCACTATAAGGGTTCACCATCGTTGGTATGGCCCTCTGGGGTTGTAGCTCCGCCATTAATGGTGGTGTAAGTGAGAATATTGTTCTCTGGCTAGGGTTCTAGGAAATGATTTGTGTGCGAGAGAGAGAGAGAGAGAGAGAGAGAGAGAGAGAAGTAAAGGAAAGTGAGAAGTGAAAAGGAAAGAGAAGAGAGGGAAGAGGAAGATCGGCGAAGGAGGGTGAGGGATGCTGGTGGTGATCATGTCAACAATGGAGACGTAGTTAATTGGTCTCTTCATTACCGGTGGATTAATGAAAAAACGTAGAGAAAGACGGTTATCTGTTCAAAAATGAAGAGAGAAATGAGAAGAGATAGATGTTTAAGATAAAGCACCATGTATACTCCATATATATATGGTCATTTTGTTTAAACTTGTCTTTTTGGACAAAGTATTTCAGCGCTTGAAGTTTTGGTCAAATGAAATTAATATTTGAATTTATGGACTGAATGTCTTAAAAATAAACTTTTTACTAAAAAAAGGGATTTTTTTTTTAAGATCCCTCATATTAAGATTTTATAGAATAAAGGGCATGAAATATTTTCATAGTAGTTGGGATCCCTCAAATTTTTACAGAGAAATTTCGAGAAATTTCAATCCAGAGAAATTTCGAAACACAGAGAAATTTGTCTGAAATTTCTCTGATTTGAAATTTCTCTAGTTGGCTCACAAATTTCTTTGTGTTTTGACCAATTTTGTCTGATTTGCTCACAATTTTCTCTGTGTTTTGAACAAACCAAAGAAAATTGAACTACTTAGGGCATCTCCAATGATACATCAAATATTTCATCAAATCTAAGTAAAAATTTGAGAAATTCATCTATCTGATATCCAGCTCTCCAACGATGTATTTTTTGCTATCAGCAAAATGCCAGTCGACCGACAAGGTAATTCGGAAAATCTATTTTCTTTGTTTGCTAAGAATGGAACTGCAGAGAGATCGAAAGGAAAGTGATAAGAACAGAACTACAAATAGATTGAAATAGTTCAGAGACAAAACCATAGCACATAGAAGGAGCTCTTTTTCGTGTCATTGTTGCTGGTAAATTCTCCTTCACTTTTTCCATAAAGATTTTGGTGTTTCTTTAGAAGTTTGCTTACTTTTTGTTGTTGTTGTTGTTGTTGAGAGTTTGAAGACGAAAAGTTAAGGCAAGGGAGATAGAGAGAGAAAGAGAGAGATAGGGAGGATTGAATGGCGATGAAATATAAATGTTGCGGGTCGGAGTTATTTATTCACATATTGATAATCGTGTTTCTGATTTTGTTTGATGGGCTGATGTCTGGGCTCACTTTTGGGGCTCATGTCGATAAGTCTTGTTGATCTGAAGTTCTCACCAAATCTGGAACTCACAAACACGTTGGTAATTTATATATTGATATATTTGGTTAAATTTATGTCTCTCACTTTTTATTTATTGTTATTTGATGCTAATTTAATGCTTATATACTTTTGGGGCCTTGTTTGAATTGAATGATAATTTGTGTTTTTTTATTTATCACTTTTCTTTGTTTAGAGAGAGAAGTGAGGATTCTTTGCTTCAGCTCAACCATGAAGTGGAAAGTGATCTTGAAGGTTGGTTTTGGGTTTTTGAAGATCTTGAAGATTTGGGTGCTTGTGAACTCATTGTTGTTTGATTTTTTTGTTGATAAAGAATCAGAAATGGAGGTGGAGGCGGGGTTGTGAAGATTAAATTTGGAAATGTGAGTTCATTGTTGATGAAGATTGATCTTGAAGATTTGCGTGCTTGTGAACTCATTGTTGATAAAGAAACCAGAGACGAATTCAATTTGAATTCGTTCAACTACCTTGTTGCCGAAGCCTTTTCAAAGTTAATTTCGCATTCACTTAGAAAATGGTTTGAACAACCAAATATACAAAGTGAATCACCACCCGGCAAAGAATGTGTTTCCACTCAGACACACCTTAATCGGTGTCTGGCGCCCATTTCAATTTAGGCTCAAAGTTAGCCAAAAGTCATGGTTGCACAAACCATTTTTCCAATACTCTGTGTTACCTGTTTTTGTAGGAATTGTTCAAGGAAGAGGATGACCGGGGGGACATCCAGTTGGTCGTCTAGTGGGTTCCACCTCAACGGTCATGTATAGTAAAATGGTGAAAGGTGGCCCAGATCCCCAGTTTGGTAAAATATTTTTTAGATTCTCAATTTGGTATAGGTTTGATGAAACCATTAAAGTACAAAAAAATGGATTTTTTCACCAAATTTGAATTTGGTGATGGATTTGGTGTAGCGTTGGAGATGGCCTTACAAACCAATTTTTTCTATAATTTTTACAAGAAAAACACCAAACTAATCTAATTACAGTTTAAAAAAAACAAACACTACACATCCTAAAGAATCACAAATAAAATTCAAAGTTAGAAATCCATTGAGAATCAAACAAGCAACATAAATTAGTGGGAGCTTAATGTGGGCAGAGAAAATTTAAATGTCAAAAAAAATTCGAGAGAAAATCAAAGAGATAACAAGCAAGAGAAAATCAAGCAAGGCACATAGAGAAAGAGAATCCAATGTGTTTAGAGAAAATTAATTTAAATGGGATATCTTGGTGCTAGAGAAAATTTGCCTCAAAGGAAAAATTACACACAAGGAGACAACTAATCAGTGAAATCAAACAAGTAACCTAAATAAGTGAGAGTTTAATATTTTCAGGAAAAATTCAAATGCTAGAGAAAATTGAGTTCAAGGAACAACTAACCAGTGAAAATCAAACAAATAACACAAATTAGTAGGAGTTTCATGTGGTCAGGGAAAATTAAAATGCCAGGGAAAATTGGAGAGAAAATCAAAGAGACAACTAGTCAGAGAAAATCAAGCAACGCATAGACAAAAAGAGAGTCCAATGTATTCAGAAAAAATTAATCTAAAAGGGATATCTTAGTGCCAGAGAAAATTTATCTCAAAGGAAAAATTACACACAAGGAGACAACTAATCAGTGAAATCAAACAAGTAACCTAAATTAGTGAGAGTTTAATGTTTTCAGGGAAAATTCAAATGCCAGAGAAAATTTAGCTCAAGGAACAACTAACCAATGAAAATCAAACAAACAACACAAATTCGTGAGAGTTTAATGTGGTTAGGAAAAATTAAAATGCTAGAGAAAATTGGAGAGAAAACCAAAGAGACAATTAGCCATAAAAAATCAAGCAAGGCATATAGAGTAAGTGAATCCAATGTGTTTAGAGAAAATTGTGATACCAAAGAAAATTCATCTCAAGAGAAAAATTACACACAAGGACACAACTAACCAGTGAAATCAAACAAGCAACATAATTTGATGGGTCAGGAAAAATTCAGATGCTAGAGAAAATCAATCAAAATTTTGACTCAAACTCAGAGAAATTTAGACCTGACTTACAGAAATTTCGCCCAACTCAGAGAAATTCAAAGAAATTTCAGCTAACTCAGAGAAATTCAGAAAAATTTCTTTGATTTGAAGAAATTTCTCTATGTATCATAGAAAGAAGAGAGAAGTAAAAAAATAGAATAGTTTCTTGTCAACCTTTTAATTCTTCCTATTAGGTTGATGGACCCTGATAAGTACTGTTCACTTAACTGTACTGTTCACTCAAGCACTAGGTCCAATGTAGGGTTTGGGGGTCCAGAGGGGGTTTACCCCCCAGGCTAAAATTTTTGGATACTTTCGTAATTCCTATCTTGCTTTCGTGTAACCCTAATTCTATACTTATAAATAAATGAAGGGGCACGTCTTTTATGTTAAAAGAGAGTTGTATTTTTTCTGATCATAGTGAAGACCACAGCAGCCGTGAACGTAGCCCTATTCTGGGGTGAACCACGTAAATCCTTGTGTTCTTGTGTATGTAATTTGTTTGATTCGTTTTTTCTTCATTGTTTGTTATTTTGTGTCTCACCGATCTTGGTTAGAAAGGGTCAATTCCTAACAATTGGTATCAGAGCATTGGTTCGAGTGGGAGCGATGGCTACAGACGAAAATGTTAGAATCGATAAATTCAATGGCACAGATTTTGAATTTTGGAATATGTAGATTGAAGACTATCTGTATTAGAAAAAACTGTATGAGCCCCTTTCAGGGACAAAACCAGAAAAGATGAAGGATGATGAGTGGACTCTTTTTGATCACCAAGCGCTAGGTGTTATTTGGTAATGTTGTCTCGTAACATTGCATTTAACATAACGAAGGAGAAGACTATAGCGGGTCTCATAGCGGCACTCTCAAACATGTATGAAAAACCCTTTGCCTCAAATAAAGTTTATTTGATGCGTAGATTGTTTAATTTGAGGATGATAGAAGGTGCTTTGGTGGCTGAGCATCTGAATGAATTCAATATTGTGGTAACACAATTGAGTTCTATATCTATTGAATTTGATGATGAGGTTAGGACTTTGATTCTTCTATCTAGTTTTCCAGAAAGTTGGAATGGTATTGTAACGACAGTGAGTAATTCTTCGGGAAAGAAAAGTTGAATTACAATAATATTCGAGATTTAATTATGAGTGAAGAAATTAGCAGGAGGGAACTAGGGAAAACATCAGGTTCTGCCCTGAATACAGAAGCCAGAGGAAGATCAGTAGGGAAAAACCTGAATCGCAACAGATCAAAATCCAAACACAAAAACAAGTCAAGAACTGGATAGGGACGAAGATGCTGGAACTGTGGAAAGAAGGGACATCTGAAAGGAGATTGCCCAACATTGAATGAGAACAAAGGTAATCAAAATAAGAAGTCTGCTAATGCTGCAGCAGAGGAGATTTATGATGCTTTGATCTTGAGTATTGACAGCCCTCTTGAATATTGGATTTTAGATTTTGGAGCATCATTCCATTTTACTTCACAGAGGGAAATCATGGACAATTACGTTGGTGGTGATTTCAGGAAGGTTTATCTGGCTGATGATGAACCTTTAAAAATTGTGGGTAAAGGAGATGTGACAATCAGGTTGCCAAACGGATCTGTTTGGAAGATATAGAATGTCAGACATGTGTCTGGTTTGAAAAGAAACTTGATTTCTGTTGGACAACTTGATGATGAAGGTCATGTTGTAACATTCATGGGTAGTTTGTGGAAAATCACCAAAAGAGCCATGGTTGTTGCTTATGGTAAAAAAGAAGGCACCATTTGCAGTAGCAGTTGTTGGGAAGAAGGAAGACTCAAATCTGTGGCACCAAAGACTTGGGCATATGAGTCGAAAAGGGATGAAGGTACTTGCATCTAAGGGGAAACTGTCAGACAAACCCATTGTTGCTATTATTGAAGCTGGGAAGGAGATGACTTGGTTACAGAATTTCCTAGCAAAGTTGGGTAAGATGCAAGAGATGAGTATTTTACATAGTGACAGTCAGAGTGCTATTTATCTTACAAAGAATCCGACTTTTCATTCTAGGACGAAACATATTCAGCTGCGATACCATTTCATTCGTTCACTTATAGATGATGGAGTCTTGTCTCTTGAGAAGATCCAAGGCAGTAAGAATTCA
The DNA here is from genome assembly GCA_025200525.1 of Camellia lanceoleosa. NCBI lineage: Eukaryota > Viridiplantae > Streptophyta > Magnoliopsida > Ericales > Theaceae > Camellia > Camellia lanceoleosa. Next base: position 1,147,949 of record CM045770.1, read on the forward strand.
GCAGATGTGTTAACCAAGACAGTCACTATTGACAAACTGAAGTTGTGTGCAACTTCAGTTGGCCTTCAAGATTGATGAAGGAAGATCGAGTTATTGTGGCGTTCCTCTATGTAATGAAGATGATGAAAAGCTTGTGTTATCAGGTTCCAAGTGGGAGATTGCTGGGTCGGTGGACCCTGATAAGTACTGTTTACTCAACCCTACTGTTCACTTAAACACTAGGTCCAATGAGAGGTTTGGGGGGTTTACTCCCCTTCTGCCATAATTTTTTTAAGTACTTTTGTAATTCCCATGTTGCTTCTGTGTATCCTAATTCTATACTTATAAATAGATGAGGGGGCCCATCTTTTAGGTTAAGAGAGAATTGTATTTTTTCTGATCATAGTGAAAACAACAGCAGCCGTGGATGTAGCCCTATTCTGAAGTGAACCACGTAAATCCTTGTATTATTGTGTGTGTGATTTGTTTAGAGAGGGTCAATTTCTAACACTTCCCTCTATAATGGAAGTAATTCAACAAGTGATGCAAATATGTATCTTACAAATATATATCGTCTGTACAGAAAACAGGGACATAGTCACCAATATATTTGTCATTCAATTCTATATTCATTTTTAAGCACACTAGAGTCAAGAAAGAATATACACATGCAGACAACTATGGAAGCTTGAGGATGGATTGTAGAAGAAGAGACATATAGTAGAGATATCATCCACTGCCATACCTAGTTTCTTATGTTTCCAAGCACAAACCGCGTGTTGAACTAATTTTTTAGCCGATTCTTTTCGAAATGCTACCACAAACATCAATCCTTCTTATATATATATTTGGAGAGAGAGAGAGAGTGAGTGAGTGAAAGCCTTAATCAAAGATTTGCATTGTGGACCAAAATTTACAGATTTATAGATATGTACATTATATATATATATATAGAGAGAGAGAGAATACAAAGATGGAAGAAAGAGAGGAATAGAGATTTGGTATATATATATGCACAGCAGCATCTGCTGTGCAGTGATTTGGGTCCATTTTGGGGCCCATTTTGATAATCCGAACCGTTTACATTTTAGAATACATCAAGTAGAATATGCCTGCAAAAAATCAAGTTAATCGGATATCGTTTACTTATTCATCCACTCACATTTGCATTCATTTTAATCAAGTTAAAATACATTTATATTTATTTTTGTAGATACAAATGTAAGTTGATGAATAGGTAAACGATATCCGATTAATTTGATTTTTTACAGATATGTTCTACTTGATGTATTTTAAAATGTGAACGGTTCGAATTATTAAAATTGGCCCCGAAATAGGCCCAAATCGTTGCACAGCAGACGCTGCTGCTCGGGTTGTGCAGCAACGTCCCCACTTCCATGTATATATATATATATAGAGAGAGAGAGAGAGAGAAAGAGATGGTATGATACATAGGTATGAGTGAAGGACCTTAGGTTATCAAAAAAAAAATATATTTTAAACCTCTCATATTACTAAAAATTAGAAATAGATGTTAGACTAATTTTATCAAAAAAAAAAAAAGAAAAAAGAGCAACTAGCGCCCAAAAATTGTTACAACCATAAAAATGTAGAGATTGGTAGAGGATAAGGAAGGGAAAGAAAAAGAAAAGAAGAGAAAAGAAGGGGATACGGAAATCAAATTAAAAAACAGTTACCATCATGCAATATGTGAATTCATAACCCATCAATCAACAAACAAGTGTGAAAACTACGCCACACCTCGCACGAAACCATTAAACCTACGAAATTCATAAGTATGATATTTCAAAAAAAAAAAAAAAATCAACTTATTTGGTTTAAATTTTTAAGATTCATTTTTTTAAAAATTAAAAATTAAATTTTTTTTTTTGGCATTTTTTTTATTTTTACCAAAATTTTTTAATATTCTAAATAATTTTTTTAATTTTTAAATATACCTAACATAAATATATTTAAAAAGTATAATATTTGTGAAAAAAATCTTTAGAAAATTCACTAAATACTAAAAATATAAAAGAATATAAAAATTTAGTACATTTTTCATATTCTTATATATTTATTAATGTTTAATTTTTTTTTATACAAATATTGTACTTTTTATATACATCTAAGTAAGGTGTATTTAAAAAAATTAAAAAAAAAAAAAACTTAAAATTTTAAAAATATTCACTAAAAAAAAAAACACAAAGAATAAAAAACTCAATTTCTAAAAAATTGAATCCAGCAAACATACTGAATATTATTATAATGATCGGTCTTCTCTCATGTAGGAATTTTAACGTGAGAGAATTTGAGAGATCTGTGGAGTCCATCATATGTTCCGTTTCAATAATTCGAATTGTTCACTTTTTAGGACTCATGCAATAAAATATTTAAATAAAAGGACAAATTACCAATACTTCCCTCGAGGTTTAACTAAAATATAGATTTTTCCCTGAGGTTTGGGAAATTATAAATTACACTCTAAGGTTTATATTTGCATAACAAATAAAGGGACAATTTGTTATACAAATATAAACCTTAGAGTATAATTTGCAATTTTTCAAACCTCAAGAGAAATTCGTATTTTAGTCAAATTTCGAGAGATTGTTAGTAATATTTGCCCTAAATAAAATTAATTTTAGTTAATAAAAAACATGGTTATTAAAGGGTGTTTTGGAAATATGGTAAAAATTTGATTTTGACTTTTTACTAAGTTTTTTGACTTTCTTAAAAAATGATTGAAAATGTTGGTAAAAAATTACTTTTGATTTTTTTGATTAATATTTATTTATGATGTCATATCACAATAAAATAACTAAACTATCCACTCAATTTAAAAAATTTATATTTTCACCTATATATAATCTTTAATAATATAAAAGATATAATTATAATTTTATATGTAGATTTTTTTCATTTTACCAAATAACTTTTTGTTAAAAAAGTCCATATAACTTTTTTAGAACCAAACTGTAAATGCTGCTTTTTTACCATTTTGCCAAACGATCATGCTATGTAGCTCGAATGTCGCGGCTCGCAACGCGGCTTGACACCAAAATGACGTCGTTTTGGTGTCGATTTTGTTTTGTTTTGTTTTTTTTCTTTCTTCTCTGGTTTTGCAGAACGAAGAAGAAGAAGAAGAAGAAGAAGAAGAGAAGGGAGGAGGAGGAGGAGGAGGAGAAGGAGGGAGGGGAGGGGGCCATAAAAACCCGTTTGAGGAGGAGGGGAGGCTGGGCAGCAGCGGTGGTCTTCTGCGACATTGGCGGAGGCTGACGGAGGAGGAAGCAGACGGCGGCAGGAGCTCTGACGACGCGGTGGGAGCTGCGACGCCGACCTTCTTCCTCTCCCTCCCTTCTCTTTCTCCTCTCCCTCTCTTTCTCTCCCTCTCCCTTTCCCTCTCTTCTTCTCGAGCCATTTTCGAGCCTGGTAACTTCGAGCTACCAGGCATTTTCCTTTGCCAAATGGGCAATAAAGCTTACTTCAAACAACGCTAACTGGGTATGGAGACCCAAAAAACGAAGATAACAGGACCTGAAATGGTACTGAACAACAAGACGCTTAAAAAAATAAAATAAAAACAAAACAATCACGTTGCCATGTCAATTTTGAAAACAATAGAATATACAAGTTAGAGCTCGTTTGGATGTCTCATTGGCGCTAACGTAATCACATAAGACAAAATATATTATTTTAATTAAATAAAATAAAATATATATTTAATTTATAATTATTTTATTTTTTCTCTCGTAATAATTTAAAAAATTATTTCAAATAAAACTTTTTAATTTTAAACTAAAATAATTAACAAATTAAAAAATCAATTCACATCCCAAACCAACTCTTACAAATGGAATAAAATGTGACTTTGTTATGTAGTACCACAGCATCTGGATCTTCTAGAGTAGTGTACTCCCTGAAGTAGATTACAACGATGCCATCGTTTTGCCGTTTTGATTAAGGTTAAAATAAAATAAAAAAAGGAACATCGTGTTTGATTTTAATTTTTAAAAATTAAATTTTTTATTTTAGAAAAATTAATCTAAGGTCCCTTTCCTAATTTTAGTAATGGAAGACATCTACAATATTATTTTTTGACGTCTAAGGTCCCTCCCATCTATCACAGAGAAATTCAACCCCATTGATTGTTGTTTCTCTTCTTAAGTTTATTTGTCTTTGTTATTCCAATCCCACCACTATCTCCCTCTATCCTCTCTTTCTCTTCTTCTCAATTCTCGCAGATTACAACCTCCCAATCTCTCTCTGGACCTCAAAACCATTCAAACTCAACCCCAAATTCACAAACTCAATCGACGAAGAAATCATCTCTAATCTCTTCGTCAATTTCATCGAAGACGTCCTCAATTACTGCCCTAATAGAACCACATCGTTCCTCAGAATCCCCCAAATCGATTCATCGAACAACTTCAAAGACATCTTCAACGTCTCGTTTCTGACTCTAACTTTCCTGATTTGCATCTACGAAGCTTCCACAGATCTCTGATCCGAAAGTCTTAACATTCTGAAGAATCAGCTCGCGTGTCCGCGATCAAGAGAGACGACGACGTTATATGCTCGTTTAACAATAGCTATGGATGAGCACCTTGTAGCAGGGCTACCTGCTCTTGAGCCATATGCTCGTTTATTTCATCAGTACATTTCTGGGCCTTTCACTACAGTCCACTGAAACTACTTGAAAAGTGTTTATGAACTTGTTTTTGTTCTGGCTTAGCTATTATGCAACTTACAACTATCAGATTGTTTTTATTTTGGATGGGTGTAACTTACAACTACATCAGGTATTGCACTATTCATTTCAATCTTGGGATTTTTTCGGGAATATTTATTTTTTATTTTTTACAAGCCGAGATCAGTCATGGTTTCTCTGGAGACTCCATGTAGTCACAAATATCCATTATCTTGGGATATTTCTCTGGAGAGTGGGAAGTATATGGAAAGTATATGTAAGGCAGATAAATTTGAAATTTTTTTAGAAAGTCCATGAAAGGCTAAGGAGGCCAGAGAAATTTAAAATTTCTCTAGAGAGGTAATTTTGTGGGAAGGCTTGTGAAGTCAGAGAATTTTTCAAATTTCTCTGAAGTGTTGAGCCTAGAAGAGGCATGGAGGGCAGAGAATTTCTCTAGAGATGTAATTTTGTGGAAAGACAGAGAAATTTCTCTGAGAGAGTAGGAAGTATATGGAAGACAGAGAAATTTGGAGAAGAGGAGGGCAGAGAAATTTACAGTGTTAACAGAAGTGTTGATTCAAGGCATTGGTGAGCTATCAATATGAAGATGCACACTCTTTAGTTCCATGTATTGCATTATGTCTCGTATTGGTTATATTCTTGAACCCTTCTATCAAACTGCAGACAACAAGTGAATTTCTCTAGTTGGAGGGAATTTTCTCTGGGAATGAGTAAATTTCTCTGGAGTGGAGAGGGAAATTTCTCTGAGTTGAATCCAGAGAAATTCTCTGATGAGATTTTCTCTGTGATGTGTCTAGAGAAATTTGAATTTTCTCTGTGATTTGTCCAGAGAAATTCTCTGAATCAAATTTTTTCTGGATTGATGTTGACGGACCTTAGACATCATGAAAATATTTAGTGTCCTTTATGCTATAAAATCATAATACCAGAGACCTTAAAAAAAAAAAAACCCCTTTTATTTTTCATATTTTTTTATTTTTAGTGAATATTTTTAGAATTTTAAATATTTTTTTTTAAATTTTTTTAAATGTACCTTACTTAGATATTTAAAAAGTAAAATATTTATAGAAAAATATTTTAAAAAATTAATAAATACACAAAAATAAGAAAAATATATTAAATTCGTAATTTTTTTTTATTTTTGTATTTTGGCATTTATTGAATTTTTTAAATTTTTTTTTCATAAATATTATACTTTTTAAATGTATTTATGTTAGATATTTTAAAAATTAAAAAAATTGTTAAAAATATTTTAAAAAATTTAGTAAAAACAAAAAAAAAAATGAAAAACAAAAAAAATTCAGTGTGTTTGATTTGAGTTTTCTGAATTAAGTTTTTTGAAAACGGAGTTTTTTGGTTTTCATATTTTTTTATTTTTAGTGAATATTTTTAAAATTTTAAACATTTTTTTTTACTTTTTTAGATGCAACTTACTTAGATGTGTCTAAAAAGTAAAAAATTTGTGAAAAAATATTTTAAAAAATTAATAAATATATAGAAATACAAAAAAGAGAAAATTGGTCTAAGGTCCCTACCTAACTTTTAGTATGGGGAGAGATCCACGATAATATTTTCTGGTGTCTAAGGTCCCTCAATGTTAGTTTAGTTTATAAACTACCTATTTTACCCTTTTGTGTATTATACGTGGTTTTCAATTTTGGAATATGAAGATTACGTTATTATTTTTGTAGAAGATTACTTTGGGATGAACTTGGCGATCAATAGAGATTTCGATGATGCAGATTTCGTGGAAATTTTATAGGAATTTTGTAGTCGTATAGTAGTTGAGTTTCGTTGATCGTGTAGAAGTTGAAGTCGTGTTGAAGCTCAAATTTCTAGTAGAGTTGAATCAGGAAAGTTTAATAATCAGTTTAAGTTTTTTATTTTTCATTTGATTTGTATATATGGACTCCGATTTCAAATAAGTTTTTGTAGTTTATTTTGAATTAGGTTTTTATTTTCAGTTTTGATCAATGTGATAGAAAAGCCAACTTAGTGAATTTTTTTTTGATTTTTGAAATTGATTTTTCATTCTTTGTTATTGACAATGGAGTTGATTTTTCATTCTGTGTTACATGTTTATCAATGATAAGTTTTGTTTTTTTGTGTTTGGAGACCGGTTCTGTTTTTCTTCACTGTCTTAAGTTTTGTGCTCTGTTTTTTTCATTTATTCTGCACTTTTCATTTTTCTACACTTTGCTTTGTATTTCAGAGAAAATTATATGTTCATATTCCAGAGAAAATTGTATGTTTATATTCCAGAGAAATTTCTCTGCATTCTGATTTGAGTCCAATAATGCACAATCACAAAGAGAAAATTATAAGCTTGTAGTCCAGTGAAAATCACAAAGAAGCTTATAATTTGATAACTGATCTTCTGTGTGATTTTTGTCTATAATTGTGTTTAATAGTTAGCATTGAATATCTCTGTGATTTTCTCTAGATTCATTAATTCTTCTGTAATTTTGTTTTTGTTATCTTGAAGGTGAATTTAAGTTTGTAAATTTCTCTAGACTTTTATTTGAGTCTAGAGAAAATTATAAGGTAGGTATTATAATCCAGAGAAAATTATAATTATTAGAAATTTCTCTAGACTTTTATATTGTTCTTATAAAGTATTTTTATATTGAATAAGTTATTTTTGGTTTTTTTTTTGTTTTAGTTTAGATGGACAGTGCAGTTTTGTTGTTGTGCAAATATAGGAATGATACTATTATCATTAATGTTTCATACGAATTGAATTGATGATGCTATGATTTTACTTGCATTGAGTAAAAGACCAGCTGGGAGGCCAAACAAGAACAGAATTGCTTCTACTGAAGAGTTTAAAAAGGTGATGAAGTGTAGTCGATGTGATAGGATTGATCGCCATAATAAGAGGATATGCAAGGAACCTTTGTTAAATAGTTGAGGATATTACATTTATTGATTGAATAATACATTTGAGAATTACTTTGTGTATTTTGTTTTGTGAAATGTACTTTTTGGACAGTGCCTATATAATACCAATCAAATTCATCCAGAGAAATTTTTTAATAGCAGTGAAAATTACTTTTTGTGTTGCGTTTTTAGAAACATACTTTGGGAGTGCCTTTATAATACCAGTCAAATTGATCCAGAGAAATTTTCCTATAGCAGAGAAATTTGCTATGTGCATTGTGTTTGTTGAAATGTGCATTGTGTTTTGTGAGGTCAAATTCATCTAGTGAAATTTGTCAATAGTAGAGAAATTTGTGAGGTCAAATTCATCCAAAGAAATTTACTATGTGCATTGTGGAAAATTTATCCAGAGAAATTTGCCAGTAGCAGAGAAAATTACTTTGTGCACTATGTTTTGTAAGGTCAAATTTATCTAGAGAAATTTGTGAGGTGAAATTCATCCAAAGAAATTTACTATGTGCATTGTGGCAAATTCATCTAGAGAAATTTGCCACTAGCAGAGAAAATTACTTTCTGCACTATGTTTTGTGAGGTCAAATTCATCCAGAGAAATTTGCTAATAGTGCACTGTGTTTTGTGTGCTCAAATTCATCTAGAGAAATTTGTCAATAGCAGAGAAAACTACAATGTGCATTGTGTTTTTTGAATTTGATGATTGTTTCGTACCAACACAGTGCATTACAAATTACATGATCATATAGGCACCATTTTGGCACGATACGAGTTAAATTTTTCTGTGAAATTCTGGTAACTTCATACAAGAAAAATTTCTTTAGACAATTTTCTTTGTGCGGATTGTGTTGATAATCACCACTAAATATGCATTATAAAAAAAAATATTTAACCATTGATAGTTATGAAATTTACATTAGTTAAAAAAATATATATACATATATGTCAAACAACATCATTTCTTCAATGTACGAAAAAAAAAATTGAAGGGTCATTCCTAATTACATTGTGTACATTGTCTTCATTTCACTAGTATACTTTCACTATTATACTTTCAGTTCTTCTTTTGGTGATATTTCAATTGGTTTTGTCCATGACCAGCCAATTTCGGTCGCAAATCTCTCTATGATTTTCTGTTCTCGTGAACATTACGTCTTGTTTTGACAATGTTGAGCTGATAGGTTCATGGTTGCTATATTGTCTCATTATATAGCAAATGAAGAGGCCACAATCCACACTGCATACAAATTATAGGTATAATTAGTTTTAAGAAATATTCAAATTAGATTATCTTATTTATAGAGTTTCTGTTTCTTACTTGGTGTTTTTGGTGTTTTGCTACTTTTACGTTTCGTCATTTTTAGACAATGAAAACATAAAGATGTCAACATTAAATCCCAGAGAAATTTACAAACAACAAGAGAAAATGGAACATAACAAACACACACAAAGAAGAAAAGTGATGTGGCGGGAAAAAATTCAAGAATAGAACAAACTAAACATATACCAGAGAAAATTACACATGGCAAGCCAGGAGAAATTGCATATATGCCAGAGAAAATTAACAAAGCAAGCCAGAGAAAATATGCATTGCATAATATAAAAATCCCAGAGAAATTTACAGACAACCAAAGAAAATAGAACATGACAGACACACACAAAGGAGAAAAATGATGTGGCCATAGAAAATTCAAGTGTAGAACAAAATAAATGTATCAGAGAAAATTACACATGGTAAGCTAGAAAATATTACATATATGCCAAAGAAAATTAAACAAGGCAAACTAGAGAAAATGTTCATTCCATAATATGAAAATGCCAGAGAAATTTATAGACAACCAGAGAAAATTGAACATAACAGACACACACAAATGAGAAAAGTGATGTGGCCAGAAAAAATTCAAGAATGGAACAAAATAAACATACCAGAGAAAATTACACATAGTAAGCTAGAGAAAATTAAACACGTGTGTATTCCATAATATGAAAATGCCAGAGAAATTTAAAAACAACTAGAGAAAATAGAACATGACAGAACTACACAAAAGAGAAAAGTGATGTGGCCATAGAAAATTTAAGAATGGAACAAAATAAATATACCAGAGAAAATTTCACATGGCAAGCCAGAGAAAATTAAACATGGCAAGCTAGAAAAAATATGAATTCCATAAAATGAAAATACCAAAGAAATTTACAGAAAACCAGAGAAAAATAGGGAATAACCAGAAACAAATGGGGGAATAAACATGCCAGAGAAAATTCAAAGAAAACACATAGATCAAGCAAATACCAGAGAAATTCAAATGACAGAGAAATTTACAGATAAAATCACACAAACATCTTCAAGAATAAGTTTGAAATTTAGAGAAATATTTTTCAAATTCATGTAGGTTTTTATTACGAAATTGAAATCCTAATTAATGGAAGGCTAGTCAATTGTGTTTCGGAGAAAAACTAGTTGGATTGGAGAAAACTTACTAGAGTGATGATGAAAACCCTAATTTCGAACTGAAACGGCCTGAGATGAAGATGCAATGAGATGAAGATGAACTGAGATGACGATGAAAACGGGTCAGAGAAATTTGGGAGGAACGAATTGAAAAGAGTTTGGCAAAAGATAATGAAATCATAATGGCGACAGTGAAGATGATAGTGAAACCCTAATTCTCATGTTCTCTTGCTCATGAAAATGGTTGGATGTTTGGAATGAATTAAGTCGTCGGAATGCAATCGAGTTGAGCATTCTATGTTGATCTGTGAAGGGTATTTTGGTCCCAAAAAAAATTAAAAACGCCCCTGTCGTTAGTGAGGGACCTGAGACATCATTCCTATTTTTGGTGTCCTTTATGTTGTAAATTACTCTTATTAAGGACCTTAAAAAAAATTACCCTACAAAAAATGTACTGAATTATTGTATTTTTTTTATATTTTTGGTATTTAGTGAATTTTTAAAAGATTTTTTTTACAATTTTTTTATTTTTTAAGTGTGTTTATATTAGGTGTGTCTAAAAAGTAAAAAAAATTGTTTAAAATATTAAAAAATTCAATAAAAATAGAAAAAAATACGAAAAATAAAAAAGTAAAATTTTTTGAAAAATATTTTTAGAAAAATGGAACCAAACCCTAGACAAGACCCACCACCCCGTTCGCGATGGCGATTTGATTTTGCAAAGAGAGAGAGAGAGAGTTGGGAGATAAATCAAATTTATGATCCGAGTATTACTCGTGTTTGTTTAATTATTGTCTCAATTTCCTCAACATAGTTCTTGGGTATTTTCAAATTTTAGTATAACCATTCAGACCTATTCAGATTTTGTTGATTTTACTCAATTGTTGTTGTATTAACTATATATATATATGAATATGATTTCTCTATGAGATTGATTGAGGGTCTCATTTGTAAGATTTTTACAGTTCTCTTGCCATGTTGTCGATTTTCTCTGAATTGAATTGTTTTCATATTTTGGTTTTTTAATTTCTGAAATAACAGTAGATCCTAACCCATTTTTGGCCTTGAATAGGTATTATTACATATAAAAGGATTTTATTTTAGTAGTTGGACCCTTTTCTGCCTTTTTTTTTTTGGTGCTGAATTTGCTACCGGAGGCATTCTCGATGAAAATTGTGGGTAACCAACTTCCACTCTGGGCACATCCAAGTTCAGATAACAATGGGGTTGGGGGATGACGGCAGGAGAAGGATGAGGAGGAAGAGAGGGTTGCCGGCCGGGATGCTCCCGCAGCAGTAGGAGGAAGAACCACGCCGGAAACACCTTCTTTTTTTTTTTTTTTTAACGCGATCTACTCTAGGGGATCTCCAGACGCCTATCTATAAGCCGTGACTCAATGATTTAATTCAATCTGTCATCGCCAAGACATTATGACAAGTTGGCATGTAACTAGTGCAGTGAGGAAATGTTAGGAATTCGAGCCAGTGACGGCTCCTTTTAAGTGGTACATTTTTGTATTTTTGCTTTACTAGCAAATCTAACCAGAATTTTAGAAAAAAAAAAAAAAAAATTATAAATCTGTCATCATGTTCCGACAAACGGGGGAAATGGCTACGCTAGTTTGGAGGGAAAAAGGTCTGGGTAGAGATTGTCATATGTGGAGAAGCTCCATTAGGATATCGATTGAAGAGCAAAAAATGTGAAGCGTGAATGCATTTCTGTGACAACAAGAACAGTCTTTGTCGGTGCTGTAAATAGACTAAGTTGATGATCGTGGTTGAAATTAGTCAAGATGTTGGGCACTAATTTTTTTTGATTGTTTTGTTTATTGAATGTTTGTTCAATTTAAGCTAATAATTGATGTATATAGTTCCAGATAATTTAAGAGGGGTGAATTAAGTTTTTATAATTAAAATTTATAATACCCTAATAAAAATTTTGACTAGCACAATAAATAAGGTGGTGTTTGGGAAGAACTTATTGGGGCTTTTTTTTTTTTTTTTAGCAAAAAAAAAAAAATAAATTTTTACACAAAACAAAAAACATCATATCTAATCAATCATCATCACACACCTCTCAAAAAAAAAAAAAAAAAAAAAAAAAAAAAAAAAACCAAACCCAAAACAAAAAACTTTAAAAAAAACAAAAAAAAAAAAAAAAAAAAAAAAAAAAAAGGATAAATATTATTAATGAAATAAAAATAATTAAAATAAGTGTTTTACAACTATGTCAATTAATGATTTTAGCACAGTAAAAATGTGAAATATAGTTATGATAATTTAAAATAAAATAAAGAGATAAGGGAGAGAGATGCAAACAAATTTATAGTAGTTCAGGTTCAACTCGGCCTACGTCCATTCCTCAAGCTTCACTTGAGATTTTCTACTACACTCTAGTTTCACAGGGTGCTAGCAACTTTTTCACAGATGGAGCAATCCTCCACAAATTTTACACTGACTTTCAAAGTCTTGAACACTGAGTGTACTATATTCTTACAAGGTTGAAAAGAAGGTGTTTTTGCTTTCACAGAAAGCTATAAGAATTATCTCTCAAAGATAGATATATAAAATGAAGTTTTGAATTTTTTGTAAACCTCACACAGGAAAGATGAGTTTAAAGCTATACGACTTAATGTATAATTTCTGAGAGAGGATGTAAACAAAAATTGAAAAACATTTCTCAGAAATTTTTTTAAAGAATAGATGTGAGTGATTATAGATCAAAGAATATTTTCTAATTTTTGTAACTTGTTTACATTAGAGGCTTTGATATATATAATGAAAATTATAACCGTTCATAACAATTGTACTCCATCATTACTAATTTGAATATTTTTCACTTGAACCTTTTGAACTATTCATTTGAATTTACAGCCGTTGTACTCCATCATTACTAATTTGAATATCTTCCATTCCATCAGTACTAATTTGAATATCTTCCACTTGAACCTTTGAACCTTTTGAACTATTCATTTGAATTTATAGCCGTTGTACTCCATCATTACTAATTTGAATATCTTCCACTCCATCATTACTAATTTGAATATCTTCCACTTGAATCTTTTGAACTATTACTGTTTTGGGCTATTTGAACCTCTTTTTTTGGGTTGTTTGAACTCCTGATTTAATAAAATATTAAATATATTCTAACAATATTTAGGATAAAGTTTTAGGTGAGAAATAATGAGACAAAATAAATTTTGATTCTATTTTTTTTTTCAAATAAATTAAAACAAAATTAAGTAAATCATCAAAATAAAATTTGAATTCTATTTTTCTTTTTCAAAATAAATTAAAATATAATTAAATAAATCATCAAAATAAATTTTGGATTCTATTTTTCTCTTTCAAATAAATTAAAACATAATTAAATAAATTATCAAAATAAATAAGTCTAACAGTCTTCAAAAGTGATGATTTGTGTAGGGGCATATTTTAGTGAATGACAACACGTGGCCAATATGGCACCAAAGTGCCAGCCGAGGTGCCACGTGTCATGGTCATGATGCCGAGATGATTTCGACTAGGCCGTGGTTATCTGCAGATATGTTGGAATCCGAGATAAACGGATAAGTTATAAGAGTCCTAGAATAGAGGAGGACTTCAGCCTGAATAAGGATAAAACTCTTAGGGAGTTTATCTTTTTTTATTGGAGAGTCTAGAATGAGCAATGGGCCAGAGTCCAAGAGAAGCTAGGCTTCTACAGGGATCAGGACAGTGCTGGCTATAAAAATAAGGCACCTTCGTGGGTCTAAGGTACACTTTTTGTATTCTAGCTTGTGAGTGAAGCACAATTTGATATCTGTGAGAGATAAGATTATTGACTTGATCGTCGGAGTGCCCCCGGGTGGGCAAACCACTGCCAGAGTCTCATTTTTTTGTGACAGGTTGTTCGGGCGTAATCTATTCTGTAGGTGTTCTTCAGTTGAGTACCTATTTGGCAGTGTGGTTAAAAAACAACACACACAATTTGGCACCGTTTGTAGGAAAGAAAGGAGAATAGATGGCCAACAACGGACAGAAAGAGAAGATTGGGGACGACATCCCTACTGAAAGTGGTAAACACTTTGATCCTAACATAGAAGAGGATAATTGTAAGAAAGAAACTCAGGATCAGAATCCCAGAGAGAAAGACGTCGGCCAGGAGGGCGATGTACGAAAGAAGTCAAACTGAAACGGGTTTTATAACGAGGACGACCTCCAGGTATGGAAAGCTAGATGCCTGCGGAGGGACGGCGAGATGAAGAGAATGGCGAAGAAATTGGCAGACCTGCAATCGGTCGTCAATTTCATAATGCAGAACAATGTCATGCAGCCACCATTTCCATTACAAGATACGCCGATTCCAGCGGCCAAAAAAGATGTCCAGAAAGGAGGGCAGAAAACAGTTCCTCCAGTCCCCCAGCACACCAGGACCAATGAACACTCTTATCGGCCTTCAAGGAAAGGTTGGGCGAGGAGAGTCAATGAAGGGAGATTCTAGGAGGACACATCGTACCAAAGAAGCTGATCCCAAGGAACATCGGCATGTTCAAGGGAAGGAACTTTGTTTCGACACGACCAATAGAGGGAGGTCCAAGAGGACCCATAACGACACCAGGAGTATTGCGCCAAAGAGGCTAAAATCCATAGATAGTCGAGCTCCTAGACGGACCAAAGAGGATCTGAGAGATTACCTCCAGAGGAAGCGATAAGATGCCGAGGTAACCTCTCCGGTCAAGCTGAGAATGCCGTTCTTGGTAGAATTGGACAAATTTGAGGCCCCAAAGAGGTTCTACATGCCGAGATTCTAGATATACAATGGTAAGTCTAACCATAACTTTCACGTCGGCTTGTACCTGAATTCAATGGCACTATACACCGGGAACAAGCCGCCGCTCTGTAAGGTGTTCCCCTCATCCTTTGGGAAAATCACATCAGACTGGTTTCACAAGTTGGCGAAAGGAATTGTGAAAAACTAGGAAGGCCTGGCCGAGATGTTTGTTGCCAGGTTTGTGACAAACAAACTACAGCCGTTGAGGGTGGACTCCCTGATAGCTTTGAGAATAGGCGAGGATAAAAGCCTCAGGGCTTATTCCAAGAGATATTATGAGGTATTCAATTGAATACCAGGATGCAACCAAAAGGTGGCGGTCGTGTCTTTTAAGAACAGCTTGAATGATGATTGTTTGCTTCGAAAATCACTGACAAAAACATTGCCAAAAAGTATGGAGGAACTAATGGCCAGGATAGAGAAGTATGCGAGGGCCGAGGAAGACACACCAGGGACAAAGGCGTCAAAACAAGAGAAAAGAAATGGCTTGCCGAAGCAAGGCCGAGGTAATAGTAGATACAATAAGCAGGAGACAGGACTAAGGGCTGCACAGACAGTCACAACCGTATTCCGAATTTCGATTTACAAAGTCTTGGAAAGAATCTGGAATCAGCCCTATTATTGAGTACCAGAGAAGATTACTGGAAAATTTATGGGAAGAAGTCTGGAGAAACGCTGTGCCTACCACAATGAGGATGGGCATCTAACTCAAGGATGCAAAGCCTGAAAAACACATCTGGAAGACCTGGTAAGACAGAGTCATCTAAGGGACCTGATAGATGAGGCCAGGACAAGGGAAAAACAAGTGAGACTACCTTAGGTACCGGCAGCACCACCTCTTCCAGCACCACAACCGCAAGCAGGCGGACCTTGAGTGATCAATGTGATTCACTCGAAGGTCAATGAGAATGAGATACGTGGGGAAACTCAGAAGGTAAAACACTTACAACATGTGTAGCAGGTCCGGCAGAAGAGACCTAGGGCAGATGAGTGTTAGGGACCAATGGTGTCTTTTACTGAAGACGACCTAGAGATGGTACAGCATCCACATAACAATACCTTGGTAATATCCCTCCAGATTGGAGAGTGCCAGGTAAATCAAATTCTGATTGACCAAGACAGCTCTTGTAACATCATGTATATCAGGTGTTACAAGGAGGTTGGCCTTCACCAAGATGATCTGGAACAATCCAATGGTCTAATGGTTGGGTTCAATGGAATGTCGACGTGGCCCTTGAGAGTAGTAAGTTTAGAGGTGCAGACTGGTACCAAGAAGGTAAACATAGAGTTCACAATAATTGACACCTCCTCCCCTTACAATGTTATCCTTGGAAGGCCACGGCTATATTCAATGGGAGCAGTCCCCTCAACATTGTACCAGTTGTTGTGGTTCCCAATAGAGTATGGAATTGAGGAGGTCAGAGGGGATCGGGTGCAGGCAAAAAACTGCTCCATGGTAGCAATGAAATCCACCTGCAATATACGAGAAGTAGAAGCAACAGAGATTGAAGATTAAGACATGGAGGTCCTTGAACACGTCGGCAAAAAGCCAGCCGAGAAAAGTGAGGAAGCCCTAAAGACGATCTTAGTCTAGCAAGGAGATGAGGAGTGTTTCTTCCTTCTCGGCTCAGGCTTGGCCGAGGAAGAGGAAAAGGAGTTAGAGGCATTCTTGAGAGAAAACCTTGAAGTGTTTGCCTGGACACCATACGAGATGCTTGGCATTAACCCCAAGGTCACTTGCCATAAACTGAATGTCGACAGGTCGGCCAAACCTGTCATCCCGCAAACAAGGAGGCCTACATTGATGCATGTTGAGGTAGTAGAATAGGAAGTGGATAAACTTCTAGAGGCCAGAGCCATTCGAGAGGTAAACTACCTAACATGGCTATCAAACACGGTTGTTGTGAAGAAAAAGAATGGGAAGTGGAAGGTTTGTGTGGACTTCACCAGCCTGAACAAGGCTTGTCCCAAAGACAGTTTCCCACTACCTAAGATTGACCAATTGGTGGATGCCACTTTAGGGAATGGAAGGATGAGCTTCCTGGACACTTATAGGGGGTACCATCAGATAACCATGTACCCCCCCGATAAGGAGAATACTGCATTTATCACCCCAAAAGGGCTATATTGCTACAGAGTGATGCCTTTTGGGTTGAAAAATGCAGGAGCAACTTACTAGAGATTGATGACTAAGATGTTTAGACATCTAATAGACAAAATAGTGGAGGTATACATTGATGACATGGTCGTGAAGACCAAGGAACCTGGGGATCATCTGGCCGACCTGAAGACAGTTTTTGATATCTTAAGGACATTTCGGCTTTGACTCAATGCATCAAAGTGCGCATTTGGAGTTAGGTCAAGGAAGTTCTTGGGTCACTTGGTCACCAGAAAGGGCATTGAGGCAAGCCTGGATCAAATCAAGGCCATCTTGGAGTTAAAGAGCCCAATGTCGGCAAAACAAGTGCAGATGTTGACTGGAAGGGCTGCAGCCCTAAACAGATTCATAACCAGAAGTTCTGACAAATGCAAAACTTTCTTCCGTTTAGTGAAGAAAGCCACAGACTTCTTATGGACAGAAGAGTGCGAAGTCGCCTTGGCTGACTTAAAGAAGTACTTGACCACCGCTTTAGTTCTCTCAAATCTAGTACCTGGAGAGGAGTTGCTCTTATACTTGGCGGTTTCAGAGCATGCAGTGAGTGCAGTGGTAATCAGAGAAGAAAAGGGAGAACAAAGGGCAGTTTACTACGTAAGTGAAACCCTAGCAAATGCAGAGACCAAATACCTACCCTTGGAGAAGCTGACACTGGATTTAGTAATGGCCTCCAAGAAGCTGAATCATTACCTTTAAGCCCACAAGATTGTGGTGTTAACTGAGCATCCTTTGAAGTCCTTGTTGCAGCAAGGAGATCTGACAAGCAGAATAGCCAGATGGGCAGTGGTATTGGGCCACTATGACCTAGAATTCAAACCCAGAACAGGAATCAAAGGCCAAGTTTTGGCAGACTTCGTGGCCGAGTTCACACCAGGCGCCATTATACATCGGGCTCCATTGAGTCGGGGTATACGATGTCCAGGTGAACAAGGAGAAATCCAGTTGGGGATAGCAGAACAAAGGAAAGAAGAGAAACTCAGGCCCTGCAGTATTTACGTCGGCGACTCCTTCTGCCTATTTGTTGATAGAAGTTCAAACTGACAAGTAGCGAGGGCAGGGGTAGTGCTAGTATCACCAGATAGGCAGATGCTGGAACAATCCATTCGTTTGGGGTTTAAAGTCTCAAACAACGAAGCAGAGTATGAAGCACTGATCGCAGGGTTGAAATTGGCAGCAGCAATGGAAGCCGACGAGGTAATGGTCTTTTGTGACTCCCAGCTTATCGTTAACCAGGCCACAGGCAACTACGCGACTCGAGATAAAAGAATGATGGCCTATGCAAAAGAGGTGGGCAGACAGATAGCATTATTTCAAAATTGCCGACTACAGCAAGTTAGCTGAGATGACGACAGCCATGCTGATGCCTTGGCCAACCTAGCTAGTGTAGTGAAACCAGGAGAGGCAAGGACAATTATGGTTAACTACTTGTCAGGTCCAAGTGTAGAACCATTGAACACAGAGCATGAGGCAATGTGTGTAGAGATGGGACCAAGCTGGATGGATGCGATAATAGTATTCCTTAGAGATGGAAAACTACTAGATGATCATAAAGAAGCACACAAGATCAGACTGAAGTCGGCAAGATTTAGTCTGACAGTAGAAGGACATCTCTACAGAAGATCTTTTACTGGACCCCTTTTGAGGTGTGTGCATCCTTCACAAATTGAAGACTTCCTACATAAAATATATGAAGGAGTATGTGGAAGCCATACTGGGGGCAGGTCACTTGCTCATAGGGCCATTACTCAGGAGTACTGGTGGCCATATATGTAGAAAGATACTGAAACTTATGTCAGAAAGTGTGAGAAGTGTCAGAGGTTTACACCTTTGATACACCAACCATCATCAGATTTGAGCCTAGTGTCCAACCCTTGGCCATTTTCCCAATGGGGCATGGATCTTGTTAGACAACTGCCTCAATCAACTGGACAAAACAAGTTCCTGTTAGTGGCAACAGATTACTTCACCAAATGGGTGAAAGCTGAACCCCTGGCAAAGATTCGGGACATTGATGTAAAGAACTTTATATGGAAGAACATCATCACTAGGTTTGGGATCCCAAGGGCGATAGTAGACAATGGTACACAGTTTGACAGTAAGCTAATCAAGAGTTTTTATGCAAAGTACAAAATTAAGAACTACTATTCCACTCCAAGCTTTCCTCAAAGCAATGGACAAATAGAAACATCCAACAAAACTATCTTGGATGGGATTAAGAAGAGGCTGGAAGCAGCAAAGGGTAAGTGAGTGGATGAGTTGCCTAGTGTACTCTGGGCACAACGGACTACGCTAAGAAGATCAACTGGGGAGTCCCCATTCGCCATAGCTTATGGCACAGAAGCAGTTATTTCATTGGAGGTTGGCATCCCAGGGATTAGAATCTAGGGAGTAGAAAATGGGACCAATGAGGCATTCTTGGCCCTAGATCTGGATCTGTTGGAAGAAAGAAGGGAGAAAGCAACAATTCAGCTGGGGGCATACCAATAGTAGCTTGCCAGGGCTTACAATAAAAAAGTCAACCTACGAGAGTTTCAAGTTGGTGACCTCGCCCTGAGAAAGGTCGTCGGCAACAAGAAAGATCCCAGAGAGGGCAAGCTTGGTCCAAATTAGGAGGGATCTTATAGAGTCATCTCTGTCCTAGGCAATGGGGCATATCGGCTTGAAGACAGTGAAGGCAAAGAGTTGCCAAGACCCTAGAATACTTGCAACCTGAAGTTTTCTATCATTAAGATTTCATTTTGTTTTTTTCTTTAAGTCTTTTGTTATTAGCCGAAGTAAATAAATAAAATTTTAGCTCGATTTTATTTTATTTTATTTTATTTTATTTTTAAAATTCCAAACTTGTGTGAAACGATTAACCAGTCCCTTGGCGATGTTTCTGATTGAAACATGATGAATAACTTAGACTTATTATATGGCAGAGTTAAATTATACTTGCATATAAGAGAATTGAACTAAGTTGGCGATGTTTCTGATTGAAACATGACGAATAACTTAGACTTATTATATGACAGAGTTGAATTGTATTTGCATATAATAGAGTTGAACTAAGTTGGTGATATTTTTAATTGAAACATGACGAATAACTTAGACTCATTATATGGCAGAGTTGAAATTATACTTGTATATAATGGAGTTGAACTAAGTTGGATTAACCTAGATTTGTTGTATCGACAGAATTAAAACTTTGAATGATACTAAGTACATGTCAGTTAGATTAACAGATAGATCGAGGTTGATAACCTCAGCCAGTCTCTATTCGAATATGACCTCGGCGACAAGATCATAGGTACATGCTTAATGTGAAAGTTCACATTAAGGGGCAGAGAGCTGGAGAAAGTTCAAAAGCTTGGGAAGGCTTGTCAAACAATTTGCAAGCTAGAGTTAGCTTAAACACTTGTTGAAATTTCAAGAAAATTTACAAGTTAAAGATACGCCGAGGTAATATTACAAAGAAGTACATTCTTGGTTGCCGAGATGACTAGATTACCCAGTTTTGAGATAAGTGAAGACAGAAGTCTTGATAAGTAAAAGTAAAGTGGCAAGTTTTACATAACACTTGTGAAAATATTTTTTACAATGTTTTCAAGTGTTATGCCAAGGCCGAGATGAACAAGATTGGAAGTTATGTCCGAGGTATGTTAATCCGAGGAGACTGTACAGCTAAAGGCATAAACTGAAGGCATGCAAAATATTCTAAGTATAGAAGTAGTAGAGCTTACGAGCACACAAAACACTTGAAAGAAGAAATTATAGAATGCATTCAGATAAGGAAGTTCAAGTATAAAAAGACACTTCGGCCTGACATTGAAGATTACTTGTTCAGAGTACAAAAAGGCACATCGGCCAAATAAAAGCTAAACGTTGTTCAAAAGAAAAAAGCACAAAGTACAAGAAATAAGGAAAAGTTTCAAAACTAGACTATTCAGTGTCATCGGCTGGATGGGTTTGGGGCTCAGAAGACATCTGGGAACTTTTCTCGGCAGCCTTCTTAGCCGCGAGCTTGGCATCGATCTCTTCAAGAGTCTGGTCGAGGCTC
Source organism: Camellia lanceoleosa (assembly GCA_025200525.1). NCBI lineage: Eukaryota > Viridiplantae > Streptophyta > Magnoliopsida > Ericales > Theaceae > Camellia > Camellia lanceoleosa. Next base: position 1,168,983 of record CM045770.1, read on the forward strand.
TTCTCGGCAATAGGTGCCTCGGATGTTGTCTTCCCGAGGGTGGAATCTTTTGAGACCTCGTTCCCCTCATCCTGAGTCAAGTCTAAGACTTGCTCATTCAGAGTTGGGGACTTGGCCCCAACAGCTTCAGCCTTCTCAGACTTGTTATCCTTGACATCTTCCCCGGACTCAGCCTTGTCCTTGGATTGGCTTGGAGTGAGGGGGGAATGGCAGGACGAGGAGGTTGTTATCTCGGAGAGTTGAGTCCTCGGAGACAGCCAACTCCCTTGAGGCAGCCATCCAGCCAAGGCTGTAACCCTTGTTGCATGCCTTTTTTACTTGCTTCTTGTAGTCCTCGGGGACGTCGGCAGCCCCCTCGGCATATGCCTTCTCGTCTGCCGTTTTGATCTCGGCGTCCTTTGTGGCCAAGACAGTGAGGAGCTCGGCTTGGGCTTCGGCAGTTTTTGCTTCGGCCTCTTTCTTTTCGGCCTTGAGGACCTCAGCAACAGCCTCTGCACCCCGGCCTTTTCTTCGGCCTCGTCTTGAGCTTGCTTGGCTGCCTTAGCTTGGTTTATCAGCCCTCTTATCTTGGCCTCGGCGTTGTTCAGCGATTTGAGCAAGCCAGCAGCTTCCTTGGTCTTACGGGCCAACTCCTTCTTAATGTCGAAGGCCTGTATCGCGAAGGAGTGGGTGTGCTGGATCGCCTAGAAGAAATGAAAAAAAAAGAAAAGTTAATAAAACTCTCTAAGTATAGAAAAACAGAGAATGAAGAGTACCAAGTGTTAGGGGCTTACCTGTATAGAGTGCTGCAACATCAGAGCGAAATTCTCGTATTCACTGACCTCAGCATTGCGTTCGAAGTCTTGGGAAAAGAGCAAGGCAGTAGAGAGGGCAACGTCGACTTCAATGTCAGTTGTTCTGTCGCCGACTTTGATTGGCTTGTCCTCGATTGTGATGGAAGAGACCCAAGGGGCATCAGATTTTAGGGACCCTGAGGTTGTAGCAGACTCCAACCTCGGCTTCTTTGACTGGATGGATTCGGAAGGAGCAGCCGTTGCGGGCCTCTTCTCGGCGGTGGAGGAACTTTTTTCCGCCTCGGTCATTTTTAAAATTGGCAAGGTATCCTCAGAATCGATTTGAGTCACCGTTGCCTTTGCTTTTGCTTTCTTCAATCTCTTCGGCTTTGGCTTTGGCTGGGATTGCGATTGGGAAGATTGGACCATAACGACACTAGGGATGTCGGCCAAGAGGTCTTCGGCAACAGCTTTCTTGCGTCCCATCTCATTGGAGGTCACGGCAACTGTGACTCTTGTGCTGAAGTTGATTGCTGACAGAGCTGTGGGTGGATTTGCTAGGTCATAAGCCGACGCCTCAGAACTTCGGCGTTTCCAGCTACGAGTTTTTCCTACGGGGGCAAGCAGTGGAGCTCAACGTCGACGTTGGCGTTGAGAGGGTGGAATAAGTTGTGGAGCATAAGTTGATGGCTACTCTGCTGGGTCAAATGTGGAGGCTTGATCTGGCCGAGGTGACAAAGTTGTGGGAGGAGTTGTTGCTGAAGGAGGAGACTTGCCCTTTTCTGGGACGTCGAGCAAAATGGATTTATAAGTTGGGATGTAGTTGAGCAGCAGAGGGGCTTTCTGCTGGTCAACTGGCAAACCCAATAATTTCTTGAAATCCTTGCTGGGATAAAATGTTTTGCGAAAGTCCTTTGGTGGTTGAGGAAGAACTGCAAAGTAAAATAAACAAACGTTAGAACATACAAAAGTATCAGAAATAATAAAAGACTTGAAAGCGAGTAAAGTGACACTTGGTTCTTACCATTTCCCTCTTTGAACATTGTTCGACTTAAAGGGTAGAGGTGAAGGTCATCATCTGGTGGGAACTCCCAGTTGCCCGAGACGATGAAATAATCATCTCCAGCACCCTTATTGGAGTCTGGGAGGTCGGCAACAAGTTTGTATTCTGTGGATCTCGGCTTAAGGTAATAGATATAGCCCTTTTCTGACTTCAAGCCACACATTGTGTAACAGTACTGGATGTTGGCTAGAGAAATCCTAGCGGTTTCTTTTTTGGCTAAGGCAATTATATCGTTTATGACTCGATAAGAGTTAATGGCTAGTTGCATCGGGTTAAGTTTATAGTAGTGTAGGACTTCTCGGAAGAAGATGTCAAGAGGGAACCTAAGTCCACACTCTATGAAGGCTACTATTGGGAAGGGCATGGAGTCGTCTTTGGGCATGATGGAGTCCTCCTCCCCAGCCAACTTGAGATGAACGTCGGCAGGGATGGAGAGCTCTTGCCTAAAGTATTCCAGCTTAGCAGGGGTGTCTACCCTCTACCTAAACATACCCATGATGTCGGCTAAGAGGGACAAGGTGTTGGATTTCAGAAGGAAGTGTTTTATCTAGGTTTGAGTGGACCTCGGCTTAACTTAAAAAAAAAACAGAAACTGGGGAAGGGTTTTCAAGATCTAGGAGGAATTCGTTTCACTTTTTCCTAAGGATAGGAGTTTTAAAACAAATCCCAAAACCTAAGACTATGAAAACAAAAATTGAAGGCAGAAATCTGGAAAACACAACAAGAAAACAAAGAAGAACAGAAATTCAAACTCAAGAAAACTAGAAGGGGTTCAAGAACATTGCATAAAATGCAAACATGCACAAATTGAAGACAGTGGCAGTTTACAAAGAACATCAAGTTTATGAACAGTGTGTGGGTGCGTGTGTATACCCAGAAACAAATTACAAGCAAGGAAAATTTACAACATAGATGAAGATTCGAGAACATGAATAGAATTACAGTAGTAGTGTATAAAGCATAACAAATTTTGAAGTAAGTCAAAAACTGAAAAAAGGGGGGAACAGTGACTTACTGAGGAAAAAGAGACTGATATGAAGTACGCCGGAGTCAGACGGTGGCAGTGAGTGGAGAAGAGTAGCAAAAGTTTCACCGGAGGAGGTGAACAGAGTGGTTGCAGAAGCTCAAAGAAAAAAACAATGGAGGATTTGGGAAAGAAGGTTAGAGAGAGAGACTTTGGGAGAAGACGAAGATGTGAAAGTGAAAAGACAAAGAAAGAGAAATGTTTTTGATCAAAACATGAAAAGGCGGCAAAATGGTATTGAATGTGCCTAAGACGACGTGCTTGTCAGGCGACGCTCAAAAAACGATGTGACTTGATGGTACATGTCAGGTATGGTTCAATAGGGAAGAGACGCGTGGCAAAAACGGTTGAGTTACTGTGCGTGACAGCTCATACGTGTGTAGAAACTCTTGGAGTTCTTGATTTTATGAAGCAAAGACCTCGGCTAGGGGAACGATCTCGGTTAAAGAACTTGGAAACACTTGGCTCTTGGTTCTAGGGCATTAACAAAACAGACTACAGGTCTTGGTTATATAAAGCCGATGTATGATGACCTCGGTACTGAAGGATAGAGCAGGTCTTAGCCGACGTGCTATGTGATCGAATGACATAGGTTCCACCACCTCAGGATGCCGAGGTAATAGAACCTAGGGGGCAATTGTGGGGGCATATTTTTGTGAATGACAACACGTGGCCAAGGTGGCATCGAAGTGCCAGCCAAGGTGCCACGTGTCCTGGTCATGATGCCGAGATGATCTTGGCTAGGTCGAGGTTATCTCTGGAGATGTTGGAATCCAGGATAAACGGATAAGCTATAAGAGTCATAGAATGAGGGAGGACTTCAGCTTGGATAAGGATAAAACTCTTAGGGAGTTTATCTTTATGTATTGGAGAGTCCAGGATGAGCATTGGGCCAGAGTCCAAGAGAAGCTAGGCTTCTACAGGGATCAGGACAATGGTGGCTATAAAAATAAGGCACCCTCGTGGGTCTAAGGTACGCTTTTTGTATTCTGGCTTGTGAGTTAAGCACAATTTGATATCTGTGAGAGATAAGATTATTGACTTGATCGTCGGAGTGCCCCTAGGTGGACGAACCACTGCCGGAGTCTCATCTTTCTGTAACAGGTCGTTCAGGCACAATCTATTCTATCGGTGTTCTCTAGCTGAGTACCTATTTGGCAGTGTGGTCAGAAAAAAGCACACACAATTTGAACATGAACATGTGCCCCAAAATGCTTGCAAGTAGAGGTAGAGTTGATATGTTTGTTGTTGCAAAATGAAAAAGGGGGCAAAAAAGAGAGGGGATGAGGCAAATAGAGGAAATAAGAATGGTAATGGGAGAGAGAAATTTGGAAGTGAGTCCACGTATGTAGCTTATGCATATCATCATTTTCTAAGTGTTTACCTATTGTTGTATTGGTAAGTCGGAGTGAATTAATTCTTCTTATGCTTTTGCATTCTAGTCATCGTTGCAAGTTGTAACTGTGAAAATGTGTTTTGCTGCATCGTTTTGGTTGGTAACACTATGAACGCAGAGCTTTGTGTGTGTCGCCTCCATCTCCCAATCCAATCCAGGATCATATTCGACCCCATTTGTGATCGTCATTCACTGTAGGCTGCAGATGAGAATTTTGGACATAACAATGACAAATTTGGTCTCAACAGTTTCCTTAATTTTGAAAAAAAGTGAAATCAAAGCTTGGGTTCGATCTGAGGATAAGATTTAAGATCTTGAGTTCGAGTCACTCCAAAGGAATATTGAAGATTTGTTCGATCGTTAATTCAAAACCTTGAGATTAATTGAAGTGCACGTTAGTTTGGACACCCAGTTATGAAAAGCTTGGGTTGGATTGTCTTTTTGTTTGCACTGTAAATTTGTCCGACCAAGCTTCCACTTGAGCTTAGGTCATACTTCATATTCATGTTTAATTGTTGAATTTTTTTTTACGTCATTGGTTGGAATTATTGATAAGATTATAAGCATAAGTTATATCATAGAGTAGATAAGATAAAAAAATTAATTGGATCATTGGATTATTGATGAGATGAATGATTAGATAAAGAGATGAATTATGATACTGCATTTGGATAGAATAAGATAGAAGGATTGGGTTTATGTCAAGTTTTGAAGTTGACTATTATGTTAGGCTCTTGGGGCTTTTGTAGAGTTTTTCGTGTATATTATTCATAGAAAAATTTAGGTAGACCTAATAATTTTACCTTTTTCATTTTATCGCATTTGTTTTTGAAAAAATGAACAACAAGTATATTTTTGAAAATAGAATAACAAGGTTATGACTATCAGATAGATATAATTTTTTATAGGGATGATATACACGAAATGCTTTACAAAATGAACTGTTTGAATCATTGAAATAAGACCGTAGTGGGTCTCACGGGCCTTAACATGGCAACTGGTGGTTGCCAGTGGCAGCTGCTAGTGGTGGTGATATGGATAATTAGATAGATTAGATGAACAAATATGTGACACGTGAATAAATAAGGATATGACAAGTGAAAAAATAAATGGCATGTGGATATATAGACATATAGGTTGGAGTAGACCTATCAATGGACCAAACGTTGTCCAAATTCGATCCAAATAAATTTGAGGTTAAAATTAATAATTTCAGGATACTTGTCAATTTTCTACATAGACAAAATTAGCAAAAAATTAGATAAAATGACCAAATTGAAACTAAACTTAAATTATAAGAACGAAATTATTAAAATTGAAATTATAAGAACTAAAAGGATATTTGAGTCATATTACAAAGATAAAAAGTGTAATTAACCATTAATTAAGTAAAAAAAATCAATTTGTAACTTTCACCAAAAAAATCTCGTACAAGTGTATGCAACTTACATATATTGAAGATATTCTGATTGTCGTGTGTTTATTTTTGTACTTGTTGAGTTAAATAACCCCTTCAGCATTGCATACCATACGCAACTTCATTATTGGTGGATTACACAAATACATCCTGACCGTTGAATTCTTTAATTTTGAAAACTTGGACACCGGAGTAACCGATTGATCATCTCCAATATTAATGTATTCTCTCTCTCTCTCTCTCTCTCTCTCTACTTTCACTCTTTCGTCTCTCTTGCTGTTGAAAAAGTCCCTCATTCGAGTGATCTATTCCTCTGCCCCTCTCGCTACTTTCTCTCTTTACTGCGCTCATTTTTCTCTTTTCCTTTAGCTCGATTGATTGCTGGTTCTAAGTGGTTGTTCAATTTAAAACCCTAATCTAACCCAGTGAGCCTCCATTTGGTTTCTAAGAAAACAAAGGATTTTTTTTTTTTGAAGAGCAATCAACAAGTTATGCCTCCCTCTGATTATTTCTAAAACCCTAAACCCTTTTCTAAAACTATACTCTCTGATTTTTACCCTATTTTCTGTCTCTAGTGTTCTGTCTGAATTTCTATTCCAGTCTCTCTTGGCTCACACTAATTCGAAATTTGTACTGAAGCAAGGCTTGGTAAGGATTTTGTTCTATTTTGCTATTTATATAACTTGGTTGACATGCTTAATGAAATAATCTATTTTTACATTAGTTAATATGGTATTTTGTAACCATATTGTTGCTTCCATGAATTGTTCTTGAGTTGTTGCAAAATATTTCATGATAAATTTTGGCATTAAAATTATAGCACCAATTATGTTATTTGAATTTTGATTGCATTTAAGATGTTTATAAAAATGTTTAGTTCGTTAGCAATTTAAACAAATGTATTTTGGAACTATATTTTCATTGCATTTAGATGTTGAAAACTTGTAATCATATCACTAATTATGTTATTTGAATTTTGATTGCATTTAAGATATTTGTAAAAATGCCTAGTTCATTAGCAATTTAAACAAATGTATTTTGGAACTATATTTTCATTGCATTTAGATGTTGAAAACTTGTGATTGACTTAACATGTTCTTCGAAGATTTACCCTAAATATATTTAGTGATATAACTTGGGACCTCCAAATTTGTAAGTTAGGGCAAATAGTTATTCCAAGTATTTTTGGTAATGTTTAGTACTTGTTGTTCTAGTTGAATTAAATGGCCATCTCAAGTAAATCATTTGTTTGATTGGTTTTTAAAAACACACACACAAACACACACACACACACACACATATATATATATATATAAGCAAACGTAGTTCACATATAATAGAAATATTTTCAAAAATGCTAATCAAATGGTGCTTGAACTTCACTTGTATCATTGTTTAAGCATGAGTGTAGCTTGCTTTTTGTGCTCCTTTCGGATACGATAGCCCTATAGTTTGGATTTCCATGGTTTTGAATCTGATTTCACAAGTGCAATGTGAAATAGATAAACACAAATGAGTCCAAATCTGGCAAATCTTTTAGAAAATTGATTTTGAATCAAAATATCAAAAACGGACTGCATTGCCAGATTTTAGAGTCGCCACCTAAATGTTTTTGGAAAATTTAGGAAACATGGGACTCGTGCCAAAGGCCATTAGTCCGTCATCACCAAAGTGTTTCAGCTCAGGAACTTAGGTATTGTAGACACCCCATTTTTGACCGTCCTCAAGACCTGGACGTCACCGCTTGAACACCCGGTGATTATCCATGTTTGTGTTCGTTTGGAGTTCCCGGAGTTCTCGGCTACGCGCCTTGCCTCAGGACCTCCGAACTTGACCGTTTTGTGTCTGGTTTTGCACCAAACACTTGTGCTTTGCCTAGGAGGGGCAGGGAATGCTTTGTGAGGCATCCCCACACACCACCGGCAGTGGCTAGAGGCCACCGGCTGGTTAGTGTTGCCATCGGCACTATATTGTGCCGGTCGGCAGTCAATTTTGTCAAAATGACAATTTTGCCCTGCCGACTACTGTTCAGTTGCTTTATGAGATATTTTAAGGCAGCTGTCTTGCATTAGTTTCCCCTCCATACACGTGTATGGAGGGATGCCCTCCTTGTAAGCTTGTTTGACAAGCTTTACAAGATGGTTGCCTATAAGAGAAGGCCTTCTCTCTTGGCATTAGGGTTAGAAAAGTTTTGGTTAGAGAGGTGAGAGGGAGCTCTGGTTTTAGGGTTAGGGTTCAACACATATCCTATATCTATATTTCTCTCTTGTTTGTGTGACTAGGTGTTTGTGTCTTACTATTGCACATCAACACCTAGTGTTTCACCTTTCCTTGGTTTCTGAGGTTCCAAAAGGTTGTTCTTGGTGTTTTTGGCTGGATTTGAGCCCAAGGAAGCAACAACATCAACTCTTGTGAAGGTGGTCAACAAGGGTGAGAAACTCCCCCTTTTTACCCCATTTTTGCATAGCTTAGAACTGTTTTTGTGCTTAGTGATTAACACATAAAAGTTCTATTTTTTAGTCCTCTTTATTTTCTATTAAGAGTGTTTTGTGCTTTGGGGAGGTTTGACCACCCTTAGGCCTTGTAAAGGGCCTCATTTTGTGCTATTTTGTTGAGATATGGGATTTTGGTGTTGGGTTCTCTTCACCACTGAAATCTTGAGGGATTTCAGTGGTGAAGATGATGCCTTAAAGTCCTAAGAAGGAGGGGGGGCACCCCCTCTCCTTGATGTCCTTGAAAAGGGCAAGTTTTGCCTCTTGAGGGAGCATTGTGTTCAAGTGTGTGTTGAGCATGTATGGACTGTTATTCATGCTTAGGATATCATGATTTAACATTGCTATGTGTTGGTTTTGGTCCCTTATGCATGCTTAGCATAGTCGCCATGTAATGCCTTGTATTGCCTTAACATACCTTAGGTTGTTAGCCCTAATTTGAGCATGCTTTAGGCTTAGACTTATGAATGTTTTGTGCTTATTTTGACATGTTTTAGCTCTGTCCATAGTCATTTGGGTTGATCTTAGCATGCATTATATAGCCCCTTTGCATTTTAGGCTTGCTAGCCTTTGAGCATGCATATGTAGCATGTGTTGTTTACCTCATTTTGATGGTTTGGAACCATCCGGCATGTCATTTCAGTCCCTTTGGTGTGCTTGTATGCTTGCCTTAGTTGCCTCTTTAATGCTTTAAAAGCATGTATTGAATGCTCCATGTTTTGGTCATTGTGCATGCCTTTGGTTTCAAGCCTCTTAGATGCCATCTAAGTAGCCTTTTGGCTTTGTTTTTAACATGCTAAAAACCTGTTTTAGTTGTTTAATGCATGCCATAATTGTCTTGCATAAGTATAATTCAATGCCTCATTGACTTGCTTTAAGTCTTGGACCATTTGCATGTTTTGTTTGGTCTATCTTGAGTTGGTTTAGCACCACACTTTGACATGATTTTAGAGCTCATGTTGCATGCTAATCATCCATGTTATCTCCTTTCAAGTGTGCTTGAGAGTGGTTTATTTAATGCCTAAGTTGTGTGCCTTAACATGTGTACATGTGCATGTGTGTTTAGCTCTCATACTTAGCATTTTGGCTACTGATTTTAGGCCTAGTTAGAGTTGCCTAGATCATGTTTAAGTCCACCTTTTATTTGGTTTGCATGCTTGCCTTACATGTTTGCTTGTATGCTTACATAAGCGCCTTGCATTGTCCATATTGCATGCTAGCCAACATGCTTAGGATTTCATTGCATTCACGTGCATGCTAGGCCTCTTGAGATAAACATGATAGAGGTTCGGCGCCCTTGTTTGTTTATATGGTTTGCATGCTTTTGAAATTGAAAGTGCACATTTGGTTCCTTGGGCCATCATGCATGGGGATGCGTGATTGGTGGCCCGAGAATCGAGGCACATGTCCCTTTGAGTCACAAATATGATAAGGGGTGTGTTTGGTGCATACATTGCTTGAATTGAGCTGCCATGCAAGTTTTGCCCTCTGCTGCTGTGAGTTGCAGGTTCTGCAGACATTCAGTGCCAGTCGGCAGTGTTCAGTGCTGACCGGCAGTCAATCAATGGCCGATGGATTAATTTTGTGCCGGTGACCACATACTTCAGCCGGTGGTGTTTCTCCTCAGCCGATGGTAATCCCCAGTACCCAAGGAAGCAGTCTTGAGACTTTGGCAGTCTTCTGAGATGCAAAGCAGGGAAAACAGAGGCAGGCCAGGCATGGCAGTGCAATTCCGAGCGGAACCCGAGCGCGCGTGCATTGAGCCCTCGCCCCGAGGCGGCTTACTGTTTTTTTTTTCCTTAGATTAATTAATTTGTAATATTTAATTAGCTTGCGTAGTTAATTAATCTATATTATTCTTTTGGTCCCTCCGAACGAGGGCAAATCTGTAATAAGTGTGCGTGAGTGGTGTGTATGTCTTCCAACTCCCACTTCTTTCTCCTTTTTACTTACCTGCTTATGATGGTTAGTATTAGGGCACGTTTATTTTAGCATACCTTATGCTATGCATGCGTGCATCCATGCATTTGTTGGCATGCATCGGGCTCGGTACATCATACAAACTGCATTGTATTTCCAATTCCAAATTGAATACGTGCGTCGAATAAAGTGCATTTCACATGCCATCTTTAGGGTTAGCCGAGCCTACTCTAAATTGCATCCTTGTCTGTGTTGCATTAGCCACTTAACATGACCTAGGGACATGCATGTCTGCTAACTAGTTTCTTGTTTTGGTACGGAGTACGATGTAAGTATTTTACGCTTTAGCATACCACATGCGTGTGAATGTTTCCATGACAGTATGCTTACCATGCGGCTAACTGCTTATATGAGATAAATTGTTTGAATGCTTGTGGGTGGAGGTTGGATTGCTTGAGTTGGGAAAACTCATTGAAATCCATGTTTTAGCCTACTCACGAGTAGCAATTCCAAAGCATTTTCAAAACGAACGGATATGCAATGTTTGTTTCCAAATTAGGCGATCTAGTCTATACTTGTTTGCTGTGCGCATAACATAGTAATTCTAGGCTAATAATTGGAATAAGAGCATGTAATGTTTTCAAAATCGAATATCACGGTTAGTAGAGGCCGGTCTTCGGACCAGGCGAAAGGGGGTGCTCATAGCTGACCTTCCCCGATCGTACCCAAGCTCCCGAGCCAAGACCACTTTGGTAATGACGGACACGTGGCCGTCGGCACCGAGTCAGGGTTTCCTAAATTTCTCATTTTAAAATATTTAGGTGGCGACTCTGTAATCTGGCAAAGCAGTCCATGTTTGGCACTACTTTTTCAAAATCTGTTTTCCTTCAAAACGATTTGCCAGAGTTGGACTCTTTGGTTCAAGATTTAGAACCGCAACACAAACAAGGGAGTCCGAACTGTAGCATAGAGGCCCACGGGGCGCTGTTACAGGTATGAGAGGGGAAGGTCATGAAATTTAGCATCCCTCTCACTCGATCATAGATCGGCCTCTACTAATCATGATATAATTCTTATTTTATATTATATGCTCTTGATCTAATTATTTAGGCTAATTTACTAGGTGATGCACACAAGTATAGATTAATTTACAAAAGTTGGAACATTTCGATTTCATGTTTGTTTTTAAAAAAAATGTTTTGAATATGTACTACTTGAAAAAAGTGATTTCATATGCACATTAATCAAAATTATCTCAATTTAAGCAATTAGCCTTCATCTATGGGCATTCAAGAGATAGATCAAATAAGCACTTAGTCTCATAGTAATCATACTTGATATGGCAATATTAACACTTATGCAATATGCTAAAGTAAGAAATGCTCACCTAGTACTCCAAGGCAAACCAAACAAAGCAAAATAATTAGAAAGAATGCATGCTCCTAAATAATGCAATATGACTAATGTGACACACATACAAAAATGCAGCTAATAGGTTCGGTTTGTCTAATATGTCACATGAATCACTTTGATAGCATGTGGTAGCGCACGTATTCAAGGAAGCAATAAATGACAATGTCGTTAGAATGATGAACCGAACCTTATGCATGCGAAACAAATGAATGCAAATCATGGAAAATGCTACAAGAAACATGATGCTCTATGTTATCCATCATAAGTAAGTAAATAAAAGGGAGAAAGAAATGGGGATTGGAAGACATACATATTATTACAATTTTGCCCTCATGCAAGAGGGCCTGAATGTCTAAGTGTTCAAATTAAATTAACTATTACAAACCCAAATGAATGATTTAACTAAACTAACTAGTTATTACAAATTTGAACGAATAATAAACTAGCTATCTACTAATTTATTACAATACTATAACAATAATAATTACAACACTACAACACTAATTACAACAATAATAATGAAACAAGAGAAGATGCACAAGGATCATATGCGCGTCAATGAAGGCCATTTGCAGAAGCTGGTCTGTCTGCCCTCTGTGCACTAGCTCTATTTCATCCTTAGCCACTGCCTCCTGTTTCTACCAAAAATGCTCTGTTTACCAAACATTGGAGCCCAGCTGACCCCTAATGAGGCCTGGCCGGGTCCAAACAAGGCCGACCGTGCCTTATTTTCATGTAGAAAAATATTTTTGTGCTCTGAGGTGAAAATAGTGCAAACAAAGCCTTTCTAAGCCCTGTTTGTCCCTTCTGCTCTTCTCTGTCATTGGGAAGCTCAAGAGAAGAATGGATTCAATTCCGAAACCATCAATGGTAGCAAGTTGATTGCTTAATGATTTCGAGCACGTTTGGACAAGAATAATAAATGCAATGAAATACAACCACCCCTCCCTCCTATCATGAAGTTAGTTCAAAGAGGGAGGTAAACACGCCCCAAAATTCATCAAAATATCATGAATTAACATATGATGACTCTTGACGCGATGGACTCGGCATGATGTCCGGCCGAATCCAATCAATTTTATTCATCTTCTTTATGTCAGTTTCAAGCCATTTTTGTTAGTCCTTTTTGACTTACCTTTCCATTCTTTAATCATGTTGTCCCAAAGTGATATTTAAGTCCACTAAATGAAGAGAAATGTCAAATGAGAAGTGATTCTTAGCATAAAAGAGAGACTATGCCTTGACGATGAACCTTTGAAAAGACTAAGCCATTGAGCATAGGAGGTATCTTTCTCATGCCTCAAATAACAATCAATCGCTTGAAACGACTCTCAAACAAAGAAAACCAAGAAATGAGGGAGGGCACAGAAATGATTATGCGAAGTTGATTATTACTAAGCTAAGTAAAGTAAGCTATCAACTCGAATGACTCGGTGTCTAAAGCCTAAACAACTGAAGCTATGAGGATGTATAACACAGCAAGCAAAGTATTCAAAGCATAAACTAATTAGATGAATTAAAACAACCCTAAACAGCCCCTAAAACATTAAAAAAAAGAAAAGAAAAGAAAGTAGCAGAAAGTAGCTAAAGTATGTTTAAAAAGTACAAAACATAGCCAAAAACAAAGAGATACAAAGCTAGTAAACAAAATCCACCCCTCCACTTTTTGGACTTCTAAACCATTTTTTTAGCCCTTTTAAACTCTGAAAATTAGTTTGTAAGCCAAGAAAAATAGTGGTAAGACAAAGGGAATGAACTATGAAATAAGATGCAAGAAAGGGTGTTAAGCCTCTTTACCTTTGGTAGCTATTCAACCCCAAGTTCCAACACTTGAAATGGATCTAAAATAGCACAGAAACACAAGAAATAGATAGAGAGAGATTGTAATGAAAGAAGGAAAAAGGTTACAAGCTTATATCTCTTGAAGAGAGCAAGCTTTGGTTGTAACCCAAACTTGATCCTAGCACACTCTCAAGGTTGAATTATGATTCTCAAGGCTCAAATAAGGTTCCAAGGTTCAACTCTAAAGGTGTATATGATGTATAGATATGGTTCAAAAATGATATAATATCTCAAAGATAGCTTGCAAAAGAAGAAGGAGCTCTTAAAGGTGTTTTGGCTTCTTTGAAATTTTTCTAACCCCTAACACTGAGGCATTAGCTCGAATTTATAGAATTTGAGCCAAACAGGTTCCAAATATCTTCAAAAATAGACAGCTGGCGGATTCCTACCTAGAACAGTGTTTATCGCTCAAAAGGCACGGCCGGCCCCAAATGGCCATGGCTGGCCCCTAATGAGGCATGGCCGGGCCCCAATATGGCTCCCTTATTCCTCTAATTCAGGCTCAGTGTATGTTAGCATGATGCTCAAAAATAGATTTGTGTGGTAGAGAGGTATAATAACAGCTTGGGTATGGAAGGTTGAGATTTTTTGGAGCTAAACACTAGATTCCTTCGTTGAAAATTCGAACCATTGACAATGTAACTTTCATCATAGAGTGCTCAGGATAAAGCACCCAAGTATTGCGGGCAGTTAAAAATGGGGTGTGTACAATGAACAGTTGACAAAATAATGGAGAAAAGACTCTAACCAACAAAAAAGTGTGAAAAGCTAAAAAGAATTGAAGCATATGATTTTAATTTTAACTAAAAAGCTGTCGACATAAAGTTTATGTTTAATAAAATGAATTTTCTCTATTATACGATTTTAATTTTAATTTTCAATCCATATGAAGCTTATGTTCAATAAAATGAATTTCCTCTGCATACTTTTTTCAAAGTGTATTGATAATAAAATAATCCATGAATTACTGTCTTCCCTCTAAGCGTGGAGGCTTTCCTAGCAACCATGAAAGGTTAGTATGAAACTTTAGGATTGAAGTAATGGAAAGTGTGAGAAAGGGAAAATTTGAATTTTTTTTTTCCTTCTTTGTTTAGCTTGATAAATGTAAGATTGTTAAATTTTGTGTACAACCCATAGCAACATGTAACTTGCTTTTCAATTTCTTGCAAAATATACATAAATATTTCTTTTAAGAAATAAAGATTTTTTTTGCCCACTATTTTGTCACTTTTGATTTTCGGGTTCTGTCACCATGTGCACCTTATATCTTAACCATTGAATCTTCACAAACGAATTTGAGCCATTGAATAATTTAATGGAAAAAACTTGAAACCTTCTGAACTAGTTGTTGTCCTAACTAAAAAGCTCCTCTCTCTCACTCTCTCTCTGTTTGTCTTTCTCTCTCCTGCTTTCTCCCCTCTAAGAAAGCCCTAACATTTTTCTCCCAACGCGACTTCAACAATTTTATCTCCCTCCTACGACGCTACTCAAAGACCTTCTTGCAAAGTGGAAACTCTTCCATCTCCATTTTCTACAACTTAATCTAGTATATATGTTGGTCCATTTTGTGAGCCTTATTCCGGTTCTGTGTTAATATATAGAAGCAATTGAAGTCTGTGCATCTTCTTGTGTTCTTCTACTGATATATTCTCCCTTTCTCTCATTGTGTTATGGTCCATTTTGTGAACTCTTTTTTGCTTGATTTTTTGCTTCTTTTAAGTTCATTGTTTGTAGGGTGAAACCCATATGACCTATTTATTATAATTTTTACTAACAATTCATTTTTGCTTCTTGGAAAACTCTATTGACTTTGATTTTTATCCAATTTTGTCTCTCATTCTTCGGATGATCTCAAATTATCTCAGAATTTTGAATATTGGGCTAGTGAAACTACAACTTAAGGGTTTTTTTCCAAACTTGGTAGCGATTTTAAATTATTTTTCTTTCTTGTGTTTAAGATGTTTGAATTTGATTCAATTTAAGCTATTCCAAATTGTTGTAAACGATTTTTTGATCATAGTTACTATAATCCGGAGAATGAGAGACTGTTCGAAACTATTCCAAATTGGATTTTAAACGATTTTTTTCAAAATTATTCTTTGAATTTTGATTACATTTAAGATGTTTGAAAAATGCATTAGTTTTTTTCTTTTTTTTTTAATCAACAAAAATAAACTTTAGTGAAGAGTATTTGGTAAATTAGTTTTTGGTAAATTATTGTTAAGCATGAGATCTTTCAAATTATTTTGGGTACCAAAAATGGTTAAAATCTAGCTCACAGAAATAGATCAAATATATCTTGGGTATCCTATGATCAAATATATCTAACTGGAATTTTTTGAATTTTAGCTCATTCAAAACCTAGCACATTGGTTGGGGAAAGCATTATGCTTCACATTAATTTTTTATTTGCTACATTCATTTCTACAAATCAATGTTTATGTGAAATGTAATAACCTTAAAAATATTTTTCCTTCTTCTTTCGTAACCAATCATTGGATATATGCAAGTAATGCATGCATGTATTAGGTTCCTTTTGAGTTTTCTTTTTAAATGTAATGGTTTTAAATTATTTTTATTAAAAAAAAAAATCTAAAAATGGTATTACTTGAGGTATTTGTTCAATAATTTCATTGTCAAGGCTTTGGATTATTTGATTTGCTTGAATTTTATGATTTTACTATAAACATTGTTGTGTTAAATATATTTTTGTGAGTGAGTGCTTTGTGTCGCGTGTTCTTTTGTGCGAACATAATTATGTACTCATTAGGCACACAGCCATATTGAGTGTTTTTTTCCCTTGGTTAACAAAGCTTACCTGGTGACACAAACTATGATCACCCATTAGGCATATAACCCTAACAGAACATGCACATTTTGTTCACTTCATGAAATCAAGCATAAGTGGGAAATTTTTTTAGTAGTTTAGTTTGTTTAAAGACTTTACAGGTGTAATAATATTTGCCATAATCTAGGTTTTGCAAGGTTTACAAGTTCAATTTTACATGGGGGAGACTTTGGATCTTCCATTTTCAATTATCAAATGCGCACATTTAAACATAATTGTTACATAGAATTTGTCACAGAAACAATGCGAAATGAACATGCTTGAGCAATCATATCATTCAGAATAAATTTTATGTATGAATTTTATATTTACATAGCATTACTCCTTTTATTTTCCAATAGTACCCTTTTGAAAACCTTATCAACGAAAACAGCTTCGCAATTCGTAGTGCTGATAGTGTTTTGTTTATTTCTTGGTCTAGAACCAAAAATGATGCAAAGTTTTTTTTTTTTTTTTTTTAAAATTTTTTTTTTAACGAAAATACAAAGACAATTGGGTTCATATAATATGGTCATCCCCAACACAAAGTCTACTTTCTATTCTAGGAATTGGAAGAGGTTATAGTCTATTTTTTTAGCCCTAGTTAAAACTTAAAACATATTTTTCAAACATGGGGACTTTAATGTAATTGCGGATCTAGTGGCAATGATTGTGGAATATATATTTAAAAAATAATAAACTATCTATTTATATTCAATCTATAGAAAATTTGCAGCTCAAAGTAATCTTAGATTGGATTTATATGCAGTTTTACAATATATGATGAAAGTAAATGTATTACTTCAAGAGCTAAATGATTATATTTGTGTTTTTATGTAGATGGTTTGTTAAAGTGAAAAGATATGTGCAAAATGATATTCGTCGTACATACATTATACCCTTTGTCCCCATAATCTTAAATTTCCTTAAGCATTGTCTTATTTTCTAACTCTCATTTTCATGTTCTGTTTTTTTTTTTTCCGCAAGTCCTCAATTTCACATCTTTAAGTAGAAGTAAAGGTTTACCTCTTTCCCTCCCAGCAGTAGCACTAACGAGTGTGCTAATTTATGTGCATTCCTTTGCTTTCTAATTGATAGCAGGGCACTGGCGGGTGTGCCACTTTATTTCTTTGCTTTCTTTTAATTTATAGCAGCACACTGGCAAGTGTGCCAATTTATTTATTTGCTTTCTTTTAATTGATAGCAAGGCATTGGTGAATGTGTCAATTTATTTGTTTGCTACTATTTGCTCTCTTTTAATTGAAAGTAAGGCACTGGTGGGTGTGCCATTTTATTTCTTTGCTTGTATTCGTTGTATTTTGGAATCATATTTTTGCTTCAATCTTTTTGAAAAACAAGAAGTATATAAACCAAAACTTAATTTTTCTTCTAATTTTTTTCTTCTATTGAGAAGATAGTGAACTTTAATACACACACGTGTGCACACACAAAAATGGAAAAAAAAAAATTGAAGCCACAAGGATATGAACTAAGGTAAAGAAGAAAAATAAAATTGAATACTGTTGAAGGAGTAATGTTGACTTTAATCATAGATTTGTGTCAGATGTAGCCCCCCAAGCACCCCTTCCCAAAAAAAAAAAAAAAAATGACAAGAAAAGAAAATAAATCATCACCTGTCTTTGGTAATAGGAACTTGTCATGGAGTTAGAAAAAAATACAACAATTCTTTGAAGATGGGGTGCGGAATTTCCTAAGTCAAATACTTCTACTAATATTGACAAGAAATATGTCACTATTCTAGTTCATTTGTATTAATTTATTAAAATGTAGAAAGTTCAAGGGAAAAATCAAAATCTCACTAATTTTACAATTTCAGAATATAGATATTTGGAATTTTACCTTCAAGTTCCTACGGAGTGTTAATGCAACAAAATTTGGAAATTGGGTTGGTTGTAGACGATTGGATCTTTCCATTTAACATTGTGTGACATAGAATTGATATGAGAATAGTATTTAAGGTAATTATTGATGACTTTAGAATATAATTACAATTTTATTCGTTTTTCCAATTTCTTTTATTTTTCATCAAAAGAGGAGATAATCAAAGCCAAGAGGAGGTGTGGTGTAATTAGTGGCTGAGTAAGGAAATCGAAGTCAGTAGCATTATATACATGCTAAAGTTACACATTATGGCATTTTTTTTTTTGGACCTAAGTTTTCTACCCCTTTTTCCTTCTTTGTTGAGTTTCCTAGTTAGCGAAATTTGTTACCTTTTCCCCTTTGTTGTGCAATTAATGGAAACTTTTGTAAATGTTGAAATGCATCTATGAATTTTGTAAATGTTTAAATTAGTGTTCATCTTCATTTGGGGGTTCATGTGCATCATGAGTCTCTTGTCTCAATTCAATGTAGTTGCTTGAGTCCCCTATTCTCTCCAACATAAAGGTTAGGTATTTTTTCTTTGCTTTATCTACTTTGAATCTCTGACAAGCACTATTAATTTCAGTATCTCCTGAGGAATCGAATCTGGTGTGCAGATTCCTTTTCTGCTTTTTTGGTTGCTTAGAAAATAGGGAAAATGATGAAAAGAGAAACAAAATTTTGATTTACTTGTGTAATATGAACCAAAGGTTATCAAAGTCAATTGCAAAAAATTCACTATACGAATAAGATTTGTGAAAAAGTTACATTCTACTGTGGTGGTTGAATCGATTACCCACTTGATTGTGATAGAATCACAAAAGTTTAAGTATCATTATACGAATAAGTTGACTTTGGGTCTTTGCCAATTGTGATTTGATTTTTGTTTTTTGATATTACTTTGGCTCCTTTGCCAATTGAATTATGAAATTCTGTTACTGTTTTGATTTTATTTTTTTTGGTGTTCTATTTTGTTTGTGGTGGTAAAGACTTCTTTGTAGCATTGATTTGGATTAGGTGAAGTTGTATTTTATTTTGAAGGTGTATCATTGTGTTATTAATTATTTATGTTCAAATTTCTTTCTTTTCTTTATTAATCAAAGTACAAATAACATTAGGTGATAGTGGTGGAGTTACGGCAGTCATGGTAGAGTGGTGGTGGTATTCAATTGTTGGCCCTTAGTTTTCTTCTAGGAGCTTTTTATCTTGGTCGTTAAATAACTTACAAGGAGAAAGAAGAGAGCAAGCATAAAAACTATGACAATCACATATGGCAAGATATATTAGGTTTGCAAATTTTTTGTTCGGAGAGAGGGAAAAGAATCCAATCCAACGACACGATAATTGTTAACTTCTTCAACTGTATTTTTTCCTTCAACATTTCTCTTTTGATGCTTGGATGGAATATTTGGATGCACTTCTTTATATATTTTTTTATTCAAATTTTAACTCTTCAATGATCAAATTTTGATTTCATCCATAATTTTGATGACTAGAAATAACATTAATTCATTAAAGCACTAATAAGTGTCTCTTACATTTCAGATAGCCTTATTCCATTAACACACTAATTATGAAGCACGGGTGCGAGTGCCGGTGTGGGTACGTTGATGCGGTAAATTCTTAAAAAAGTAGGATACAGGTAAGATTGTGGTACGTCAATTTTTTAAAAAAATTTATAGCTAAACATCCAACATACAAATCAAAGTTTCAATATCAAAACTAAAAAGAGAACAACTTCTCTAAAAAATTATATAATTCTTTTTTTTTTCTTTTTTGATTGTCAAAAACAGGATGTAAAAGAGAGTAAAACCATGACTCATGGGTAAAGGGTATTGGAAATAAACTCGCCGTACTCGTGCCGTACCCGCGACGTACTCATGCCGTACCCATGACATATCCAAACGTACTTGTCGTACCTGGCATGTATTCGGTGTACTAGGCATGTATTCACCGTACCTGATATGCGTACCATCGGTACATGTACCTACACCCGATACTCGTACGACACTATTTTTAGAGTACCCGTGCTTCATAGAGCACTAAGAAGTGCCTTTTACATTTTCACCCAAATAAACAAAACGTTAGTGTAAAAAACTATAGACCACATTATTGTTTTGATCAAAATTAGAAGCTTAACAAATGGTAATCGCAAGTTAATACCATCCTACTTAAATGTAAATGAAATAATGAACAACTCATTTATTTAATTTTGTAGTCTAATTACTACCTACCGTATGATTTTTGAACTCTTAATTTGATGTCATCTACAGCCTTGTGAAATACAAATCATTACTAGAAAATATCATATTGCCTCTTAAATTATCACTAAAAAATCAATTCAATTTATATTCTTTTAATATTATTAATTTTATATTTAAACTTTTTGATATCGTTAGCTTCCGTTTGTAATCAAACAGAAATTGATAACGTGACACCCAAATTTCATTTAAAACTTTATTTTATCTCCCAAACTATCTCTAAAATATCTTAGAAATGAAATTTCAAATAGTGTCACGTCAACAACTTCTGTTTAATTATAGTAGTGGTAAAATTAATGTAAAATCGAATAGTTTAAATATAAAATTAATAATATTAAAAGAAGAGATATTGAATTGATTTTTGAATGATAATTTATGGAGGAAAATAATATTTTTTCAATCATTAAAAAAAAATCATAAAAAATAGGTGAACAAAGTCATGGAATACAAGTGGAGCAACATGCCAAAATAACAATCTAAATCAGTCTTGTTAGGTTTTTGTAATTGGCAATCCCGTTTGACAAAACTCCTTTCAGTTGTAATTTTATTTGCTCTTTTATTTCAGTGAGACTATGAGTATTTAGATACGAATCTAACCTGAATTGTGCCTATACAGAGGAGTTTGTAATTTTAATCTTATCATGTTTGCCACTTCGTTGACTATGTCAGGGATCGAGCTGCCCAGTCAGCTCATGGGGGTCTAGGGAGTAGCGCCCCATAGCGAGTCTGGGGTAGCGCCCTGGTGGGGTTAAAGGGCAGTGCCCCTAAAGCAAAAAGCATAATTGCAGTCAAAGTTGTTTGACTGCTCAAGCGGTCGATTGTGCGCTCAAGCGGAGATGCAATCCTTTCAGAAGTTTCACTCGCTTGCAAAAGTACTGGGAGTTGTATTTTTATGCTCGAGTGGCCTTTCCTACACTCGAGCGTAGATTTTTGTTCTGAAACAAGCATTCTAGTTAGTCCGCTTGAGCAGCCATTCTGTGCTTGAGCGGAGATCGCGATTTCTATAAATCTGCGATTAATGTTTGTAGGATACGGCTTCCAGATCTTCTTCTTGGGTATTAGGGTTTTTCATATGGAGCTTCTTTGCTTGTTTTCTTTGATATTTGTGAGAGTTTATATCATGAATTGAGTGAATTATATCAAAGGGTTTGTTTATTTTGTTTTATTCAAAAAAGAGAGAGTTGTTCTTCGGTGGATTTCGTGAAATTTGAGCCTGAAGTTTTGGTGGATTCCGGAGTGGCTCATCATCATGGATTCGACATCAGCGTTGAACAAGAAAATTCTAAGGTAAAGACGGTGGTAGAAGAGGCACATTGGGGTTGGTTCAATTTGAGCGTGGATTCGTTAGGTAATTAAGAGTACACTTGTGTAATTGCTTTTTATCTTCTTAGGTCATGTTTGATTCACAAGACTAATAGTGAAGTATTAATAATCCTATTAAATTAGTGTGGTATTCATTATCCAATTGGATTAATATCTATTGGATTAATAATCCCACCCCTACCCCATTACTAATAATCTTACAAATTTGTTGGATTAATTATCCATTGGATTAATAATCCTAAACCAAAATGTTAAAACAAACATAGGATAATTGGGCCCACGGATTAATAATCTCAATCTCATGCTCTAATCCACCTAATCAAACATGCCATTAGTGGATTGTTTTGTAGCTTTGGCCGTGGTTTTGTTTATCACAATTAGAGGTGCTCCAATTGTGGTTTTTCCACATTAAAATCATTGTGCTGATTTGTCTTTGATTGTTTGATTGGGATTTCTATTTACTGATTAAAATTGATAAATAATCACAAATTAATATCTCAGGATTTTTAGATTTTGTAAGTCTCAAAAGAAGAGTTGGATTTCTGAATAGATACAAAACATTACATGAAGGAAAAAAACTCATAGAAAATGGGTGAACAAAAAGTCTTGGAATATAAGTGGAGGAACTTGCCAAAATAAATCCAAATCAGTCCCAAAAGTAGGGCAGAGTTAGACTTGTGGATATATTGGACCAGATTTTGACTCTTCCGCTTGAGCGGGCATTCTTGCGCTCGAGTGGGCTTCATAAATTTTGCTCCTCTGCTCAAGCGGCCACTCTTGCGCTTGAGCGGGATTTACCACTTCTCAGCATTTCTTTTGCAGTTCTAAAAATATTGGAAAAGTACTTTGGACGCTTGAGCGTCTAGTCCCACGCTCGAACGGGGATCCTCGTTTGCAAAACTTCTAGAAATGTGTATTCTACGCTCGAGCGCCAACTTTCATGCTCGAGCAGAATTTTGTGTCTGACGCTCAAGCAGGGCTTTCCACGCTCGAGCGGACTGAGCGTATAACTGTCCGAGAAGATGATATTTTGAATCACTTTTTCATATCTCTCTCTCTCTCTAAAACTCTCCAAAAAGCTTGTTCTTGAGCCTCTCTCTAGAATTCACATTCTCTCTTAGATTTCATCTAGGCCCATTGATCTTTCCACCCTAGTGCCTTTGAGAAAAAGGTAGAGCTCGTTAAGATCTACATTTTGATCCGAATAGAAGTGGGTTTCGGTGTTCTTGGAGTTTCTCTCTTGTTTGACTCATCTTCTTCTTTTGAGGTAGGGATCTTTTCTACACCTTCATATGATATTTAGCTTAGTTATTTGTATCTTGTGTAATAATGATGTGATTTAAGGGTGTTGTAAACAAACCTAGGGTTTGGGTATAATGTGGAAAGAGGGACTGATGATGAACTTGAAATAAACGAATGTGGGTTTCGAAAATGAAATTATGTTGGTCAAAATGGTTGAAAATGATATTTGGGTTGATAATTAGAAAATGGGGATTTTTGCCCTAAAATGACTATCATTATTATTTTATATAAATAATTAAAATTGACATTGAAAATGTGAAATTGAGAGGGTATTGATATGAATGGTGGGATTGGTTATGTATTAACTCATTCTTTGGAAATTTGAATAAATTATCTGTCATGAGATTGAATATCTGTTTAGAAATAATTGTATTGGGCTATCGGTGGAGGATAGCTATGATTGTTATAGAAATTTCATGAGGATTAGGTGAATTGAAACTAATCTCTTGTTATTTGTCATCGAATATGACTATGTTTATGTACATTGTACATGTATGACTATGTAGAAGTGGAAAAGGAATGTGCTCTATTGTTTGATTTTGTGTTTAAATACATTGCATATGTATGAATGATTGTTTGGGAGAAGAAAGGGGATGAACTCTATTTTAATTAAGTTGGCCGGAGTGTCCTGGGTGAAAATCCCGAAATCATACATGAGTGCCTAGCTCGCGGATGAAATATCCATAAAATGGCAATGGTTGTGCTTGTATAGCCTACGTTTACATGGGTCCCGTTTGACGGCTGCCCATGGGCGAAATTTCTGTAAAAGAAAAGTTTGAAATGTTCATGCGTTGTTGATGTGATTGTAGAATTAATGAGTTGAAGTCTCATTTAGATTGTCAAAAAGATAATAAAATTGGTCTATGTAATAAAATGAATGGAAATTGGTACTTTATGATTGTATTATTATGGATGTCTCTATCATTGATGTTGTGCATGCATAATGTACTTATACCTTTGCTAAGTTTTATATATTGTGGTAGATGATTTCTACTGGGTTGTGGCTCACCCTATTTGGGAATAACATTTTCAAGTGTTGGTGACTTACCTCCACCAAGGCAATAGCTTGGAGGGACATTTTGGGAGCAAGAGCTACTTTATTTGAATTGTGTATTTTTGTAAAGCCTAGGGCTAAATGTATATGCGCTAGTCTCCTTTTTGTGTAACCAAGTCAAGGCTTGGAAAGATGTAAGCCAATAGGGCATTTAATTCTGTTAAACTCTTTTGTATTACGAACGTTATGTAATGAAAGGACTATTTACTATGATTCAAGTTGTTATTAATATGTGTCTGGGTTGTATTTATTGTATTATTTCAGGGGCGTTACAAGGGTGAAGAAATCACTAAAACTAGGTGAAAATGTAGAGAGAGAGAGAGAGAGTGTGTGTTGTAGAGAGAGAGAGGGTCCCAACTTTAGGTTTTAGGGAGAAAAGATCTGAAAAAGTGATGTAAAAAGTCATTTTCGTGATTTGATATATGCACAGTCCGCTCAAGCGGAAGAGTTGATGCTTGAGCGTTAGACACAATAAGTTATTCCGCTTGAGCGCCAAGACACAATTGACAAGACGCCCACCACTCGAGCGCAAGAAGTGACGCTCGAGTGTGGAAAACACACATCTAGTAGTTTTGCAGATAACAGACCAACACTTGAGCGCCCATTCGCTCGAGCGTAGGAAACGCCGCTCGAGCATAGAAATCACTTTCCTAGTAATTTTGTAGACTTGCAAAAGTATTGAGTGTTTACAAATCCCGCTCAAGCGCAAGAAGTGCCGCTTTAGCGGAGGACCAAAATTTTGGGCAATACAAGGTTTGAAAACCAAGCGACTAACCTACCCAAACACAACCACAACAACCCAAAATCCAATTTCAAAGAGATACCAGGGAAGAAAGAGATAAATAACAATATAAAAAAATTAAACCCGAGTCTGGGATACCACAAGAGTCGAGTCAACACTGGGATCACTATAACCTCCCTCCCTTAAAGAATTTCGTCCTCGAAATTACAAGGCACATTTTAAAACCATGTTTTTTAACAAATTCTGACAATGATTACAAATCAATTTTCAACACCATGACCCATCCACCGGTGACTCAATCTCTTCACATGATGAACAAGTCTCAATATACGTCTTAACTTATATTTCCCGTAGTTTTAACCGATTTCAATATATATTTCATATTTCCAAAACATATTCAATGTTTATGATAATTTCGCATTTCCAAAACTTAAACAATATATACAATGTTCATATTAAGCCTGCGTTTCCAAAACATATTCAACATATACCATGTTCTCATATTTCAAAACATATACAACGCTTTTACATTTCATTAACATAATCAAAACCTCAATATATGTTCAAACACCAACAAATAAGTGTGGATATTTCTCTCGGACTTCCGATTCACGCTCCGAAGTTGCTTCCCCAATCCCGTGATGTTTCCACAATACCTTAACCAAGGGAATCATTTTGCCTCGTAAAACTTGGTCCTGTGTATCCAAGACTCTTACCGGCCTCTCCTTATACGAGGCATCCTCTTCTACCTCTAAGTAGGTCCAATCCAACACGTGTGATGGATCTAACTCATACTTCCGAAGCATGCTAATATGAAATACATCATGAACCCCAGAAAGCTGTGGCAGCAACGCCAAATGGTAAGCAACCTCTCCGATCCACTCAAAGATCTCAAAAGGCCCAATAAATCGATGGGACGACTTCCCACTATTCAGTGATATCTTCAAAAAGACATGGTCTCCCAGCTTAAAAGACAAGGGTCTCCTCCTACAATCAGCATAACTTTTCTAACGACTCTGAGTCGTTATTAACCTCTTACGGATAAGTGCCACTGTCTCCGTTGTTTCCTAAACCAACTCTGGACCCAACAAAGGTGCATCACCAACCTCAGCCCAACACACAGGGGATCTACATGGTCAGTCATACAAGACCTCAAATAGTGCCATACCAATACTCGATTGGAAGCTATTGTTATAGACAAAGTCCACTAAGGGCAAGTGCTTCTCTGTAGCTCGACTTTTTATGCTCCTTTCGGATATGACTAGCCTACAGTTTGGACTCCTGTGGTTCTGAATCTGTTTCCACAAGTGCAATGTAAAATAGAAAACACAAAAGAGTCCAAATCTGTTAAATCTTTTGGAAAATTGATTTTGAATCAAAATACCAAAAATGGATTGCTTTACCAGATATAGAGTCACCACCTAAATATTTTTAGAAAATTTAGAAAACCCATGACTCATGCCAAAGGCCACGTGTCCGTCATCACCAAGACTGTCTCAGCTCAGGAACTTACATACGAGAGGAGAAGGTCATGAATTGAGCACCACCGCTTACCTGATTAAAGATCGGCCTCTATTAATCATGATGTGATTCTTATTTACATTATATGCTTTTATTCCGATTATTAGGCTAATTTACTATGTGTTGCACACAAGTATAGACTATTTTACCAAAATTGAAACATTTGATTTCATGTTTATTTTTTAAAAGAGTTTGCGAATGTGCCACTTGAAAAAGTGGGCTCAAATGTACATTAATCAAACTATCCCAATTCAAGCAACTAGCCTTCATCCACAGGCATTCAAACAATTTATCCCTTAAGTACTTAGCCTCATGGTGAACATGCTTTGACATGGTAACAACCACACTTATGCGATATGCTTAAAACAAATAAAAGCTCATCTAGTACTCCCAGCCCAAAAATGATGACAGAGGTAGAATAATGCATGATCCTAACTATGCAACGTAACTAATGCAACACATGCGATATGCAATTACTAGGCTCGGCTACTAATATGGCATATGAATCAATTTGATAGCATGCGATCTAAGCACGTTTTCAAAGAATGTTTAACTACAATGCAAGTTAGAATGATGCGTCGAGCCTCAATGCATGCAAGACAAGTGGATGCAAACATGGAGTATGCTAAAAGAAACATGATGTTCTAAACTAACCATCATAAGTAAGTAAATAAAAGGGAGAATGACATAGGGTTAGAAGACATACACATTATTACAATTGTGCCCTCGCGCAAGAGGGTCTGAATAAACTAACTAGCTAAGCTAATTAACTATCTATTACAAAACGAATTAACTAATTATTACAAACCGAATAAACTAACTATACTAGCTAGTTATTACAAAAAATAATTAATTAATTAACTATTCTATGGAACTAACTAATTAATTACAACATTAAAGAAGTAATTAAGCTAATTAATTAGCACTGGGAAGCGAGAAATGCTCATGCATGTGCGGATTTGCACCCGAAAAGCCCATTATTCTGTTGCCAGAATGATTCTGTTGCACAGTAGAACATCTTTTCACCTCAGCCTCTGCTTTGTTCTGTTCCAAAAGGTTGTTGCTCAATTTGACAAAAGTGGCCGGCAGGCTAGAAGTGGTGGTCGACTGGCCGGCCACAACTAGTAGCCGCTGTCCAGAAAAAGTGGCCTGCTGGCTACAAAATCCTGGTTTCTCTTGATGTAACAGAAAGCATACAGAGCACAAAACAGGGTGTTTTCAAGGTATGTTTGTACACTTTACCCCTCTTTATCATCAAACAACTCAAAGGAGTGGCAAGCTCAATTCACAAGCCATTAATCGATGCAATTTCATTGCATGATGGCCTATGAACCAAGGTGTACAATTTCAATAAATGCAACATAAAAGACTCTCAAATCTCCTCCCTATCATAGATTGATCAAGGGAAGTCCTTGACCTTGGAAGACTTGAACCATTTCATCACTAGTAAGTATGAAATGCCTCAAGTTTCCATGTGTTCAATTAACGTCCGATTGAACACCAAATTGTTTATTATCTTACATCACTTTTAGTCACCAATTTTATTACTCCATTCTAATTACCAACCATTCCTTAGTTAATTAAGTCCAAAAGTGAGCTTTAAGTCCTCTATTAGAAAGGAGTACCAAACCAATAGTCGTTTTACGCATGAGAGAAGTGTCATGCCATTGGTAATGAACCCCTAAAGGGATTAAGCCATTAAGCACAAGACCTCAATCTCAAGCTTAAACAAGCAACTAGTTTGAAACTACTTTCAAAGCAAAGAAAAAGTCAAAAAAGGAGGGAGGTTGCAAAGGTGATTAAAGGTGATCACAAGTATGGAAAGCAAGAAATAAACCTTATCAACTCAAATAGGTTGGTGACTAAGGCCTAAACTACCAAACCTGTAAGGACCATTACACTACAAGTATGCTATACAAAGCTCAAACGTAATGAAAAACCAAAAACCGTCCTAAAATATGCTGGAATTAAGCTAACAATAGCTAGAACAATAAGTTAAAACATGGAGCAAGTTAAGCTAGTAAGCAAGCACAAGGAGAGGAGGCTAACCCCTCCACTTTTGGGACTTCAAAACATGATTTTTGCCTTTGAAAAACCTCTAAAAATTAGAGGTAAAAAACTCAAAAAAAATTGATGAGAATGTGAGAAACACAAGGGCAAAGGCCATAGAAGGAAGGTGTAAGGCACTTCGACACAAACACGGCCACGTCCTTTTTCATACCTCTCCACCAGAACTGATGACTTAGGTCATGATACATCTTTATGCCTCCCGGATGCACCACAAGCCGTGAATGGTGAAACTCTCGGAGTACTTCCTCTCGGCAAGACTCCGGTACGAACAAACGGTCTCAGTATCTCACACTCTGGTCGGGATACACATTCAAGCCCTTCTCTACTTTCCCATTGGAGATCTTCTTCCGGAGGGTTTCTACCTAAAGATCACACCTCTATGCTTTCATCACTCGGTTCATAAGTGTAGGTTGGACAACTACCACAAACAAAGCCACAGATTCAACAGACTCATCAAGATATGAGTCAAATTCCCCAAAAGTACCCAACATCTCCCACTCTAGAATGACAATACTAGCCACACTACTAACAGATATTCTACTCAAAGCGTCGGCTACAACATTGGCCTTCCCTGAGTGATAATGCAACTCAAAATCATAATCCTCTGTGAACTCCATCTACCTCATCTGCCTTAAATTCAGATCTTTCTGTGTGAACAGATATTTCAAACTCTTTTGATTGGAGAACACCTCAAATTTCTCACCATACAGGTAGTGTCTCCAAATCTTCAAGGTAAAGATCACCACTGTTAACTCTACGTCATGAGTAGGGTAGTTCCTTTCATGTGTTTTCAACTGCTACGAGCCATAGGCTACTACCTTTCCCTCTTGCATCAAAACACAACCCAAACCTTCCCGTGAGGCATCACAATATACCGAATAGCCCAAATCCCTCTCTGGAATAATCAAGACAAGAGTAGTGGTAAATCTAACTTTAAGGTCTTAAAATGACTTCTCACAAGTCTCACTCCACACAAATTTGATTCGTTTCCTCGTCAACCTAGTCAAAGGTGAGGCTAACCTCGAGAAATCCTTCACAAATCTCCGATAATACCTGGCCAACCCCAGGAAACTATGGATCTCAAAAGCATTCTTAGGTTATGCCCAATCTTGCACTGTCTCTATCTTGGATGAATCTACAGTCACCCCTTACTGGACACTACATGGCCTAAGAACTTAACCTCTTTCAGCTAGAACTTACACTTCCCAAACTTAGCATACAGCTCTTGGGCTCTAAGTAATTCGAGTACTACTCGCTAATGTTCCTCATGCTCCTCTTCAGAGGGTGACTAAATCAAAATATCAACCACGAAACGGTCTAGAAACTCCCAGAAGATCCGGTTCATCAAATCCATAAATACGGCTGGTGCATTGATCAGCCCAAAAGGCATCACTAGAAGCTCATAATGGCCATACCGCATATGGAATAACGTCTTCGGGATATCCTTCCCTCTTATTCTCAACTGGTGATAATTCGTTCTCAAGTCTATCTTAGAGAAGCAACAAGTCCCCTTCAACTGGTCAAATAAGTCATCTATATGAGGCATTGGGTACTTGTTCTTATCAGTTACCCAGTTCAACTTCTGGTAATTAATACAAAGTCGTAACGCTCCATCTTTCTTTTTAGCAAAGAAAGCCGATGCTCTCCTAGGTGAAGTACTAGGGTGAATAAAACCCTTATCTAATAATTCCTGGAGTTGAATCTTCAACTCACTCAACTCAATAGGTGCAAACTGATACGGTGCCATAGAAATCGGTGTCGTGCCAGACACTAAATCAATAGAGAACTCGATCTCTTGGTGAGGTGGTAAACTAGTAAGATCGTCAAAAAGACATCCGGGTATTCATAAACCACCCTTGGTAACTCAACCCGAACTTCATCACCCTTACCACTAAAGTAGCTAGCAAAAAGGCAACTAAGTTCACTCTGCCCACATGGATCGTATACCGGTGATAAGACTCTATCCATCTGGTCCCCCAAGAAGTAAAAACGATTACCACTCAAGGTATATACAGTAACCTTTTGACGGTAGCAATCTATAACTGCTCGGTATGACGATAACCAGTTCATACCCAAGATGACATCAAAACTAGACATATCAAGTAATACAAATGCAAAAGGTAATCGGCAACCGACAACCTTGATGTCACAATCCTGACACCCTTGTTTCAAGATAACCTCACCACCAATAGGTGACTCTACACAAATAGGAGATACTAACTGTGCCAACTCCAACCCCAACATTGATGCAAATGCAGACGAAATAAAAGAATGGGATGTACCCGTATCAATTAACACATTAACAACTGAATTGCAAAACAAGAAGGTACCTCTCACTATTGAAGGAGCAGGTACAAGATCTGGTGCTGCAACAGCATACACACGCCCCGTAGGTCTCTGCTCAACCTGCTCACCCCTAAGAGCATAAGCCTGATGTACTGACTGAGCCGAAGAGGCTCCCTAATTAGCCCTCGAGGCCTATGCTGGCTGTGCTAGCTGGTGACTCTGTGTCTGCCTTAAACCAGACACACCAGATGTGCCACCCAACTGTGGGCAAAACCTCTTCATGTGCCCCACCTTCCCACATTGATAATAAGTGAGCGGTTGGCCTCTTCCTTGACTCTGACCCTAAGAACGAGCCGAAGATAATGCTGCTCGCTGCCCTCCTCCTCTCTACAGGCAAGCTGGAGACTTGTGGCCAAACTGACCACATGTGAAACAAGTGATGTCTCCCTGACCATCCCTCCCAAAACCCGAATTTGGCACTAGAAAAGTGGACCTTGACTGAACTCCTTAGGACGACTGGGGATTAGAACCCCTCTGCCTCTTACTGTCTCCTTGATTATCCTGACTCCTTCTAGAGCCCCTCATCCTCTCTTCCTCTGCCTACATAATGGTCTCAAGATGGGCTGCCACCTCCACAAGGCGCCCATAATCTCTAATCATGGATTCGGCCACTCAAAACGTGAGCTCGGTCCTCAATCGCTTCTCGAACTCCAAACAACGGCGCTTTTCAGTATCCACGAGTTCTGGTATAAACTTCAACAAATTGGTAAATGTGGCCTCAAACTCGGCCACTAGTGTGTTTAACTGTATCAACTTAGAGAACTAGTCTCTCAACTTCTCCCTAACAGTGGGAGGCAAAAACTTATCCTGGAAGGCGTCAACAAAAGCCTCCCAAGTCCCTCCAATGCATTCTCGCGCATACTTCCACCATTGACCCACGTCTCCCTTTAGCTGGAAGGACGCAAAGGTCACTCTCAAACCTCCCTTCTTCAATGCCAAGCATCTCATACGTCTTCACCATTTGCTCTAGCCACTCATCTGCCTTTAGTGGCTCCTTGGGATCACCCAAAAACTCATCCAGATTCAACCGGAAAAACTCCCTCTTCAGAAAAGATGGCATTGCCTCAACGACTTGGGCCTGGACTTGATTCTCAGCCCTAAGAATGTCCATAGATTTCCGTAAAGCTCTGGCCATTTCGTGGGCTAAGGTGCCCATGGCCTGTTGACCACTCGGTTCAGCTATATTGGCCTGACCAACCCTTTTTTCCTGTGCCGGAATATCATCCGGTAGAGGCATCTCATGCCTTCTAGGCCTACCACTACTACGTCTACGTCTTTATATCCTAATAAAGGTAACAAAAGGGATTAGCACATTTACAAATGTGCCGAAGCTAACTCACTCGCGTCCTAATGCGATGGACAATAGTAAATCACTCCATATAAGCATCTAATCACATAAACACATACAAATTTCTTTCGTAGATAATGACGATCCCACAGCGTTGCTAGAGTTCCAATTTGAAACAGCAATGATCAAGTGTTCTTCTAATAAGACTTCCAGAAACTCGTAGACCCAATTAGTATCTTAGGAACTGTCATGACCCGAACTTGCCTCTGGAAGTTCTAATATGACCGGCCCGACCTTAGGCCTCAAATTCAAAAACATCTTAAAGTTTTTCTCAATATCGGGGCCTAAACGAAAGCAAAACAAATAAAAGAATAAACATTCATCGAGCTGTGTCTAAATGCCAGGATCGTTGCTTTACTGTACATACATAACATGCCATATTTAGCACTGAATACAGAAGACATCATTTATATACATATCTAGTCTTTCCCAAAAAAAAATTTAAGTCAAAACATGCCATCATGGGATGTTCCAAAACATAACAAAAGAGTCACTTCAGGTGACTCTGCAAAATGGGTACAGTTGCAAGCTTCTGGCTGACCTAGGGTTGACCTGTAAGCTGGTTACCTACAAAACATTCAGGAAAACAGGGTGAGCAAGGCTCAGTGAATAATAATAGTACAAACAAATTAAAAGAACGAACTTGGGTGAATAGTGCATATTCTCAAATTAGAATTCCACTCATTTTTCCCTTTCCTAAACAGCCTCGGGCCCACATAAGACAGAACGACCTTAGGCCCATTGTTGTATAGAACGGCCATAGGCCCAGCAAATTACAGAATGGCCTTAGGCCCAACAAATTACAGAACGGCCTTAGGCTCATCATAGTAACAAGACAGTCTTGGGCCCACATTTGCATGCCAAAGTTCAACATATCAATATATCTTACACGACATAGAACATTCATTAAAGAGTTAATAGAGTTGTAGCAACAACACATATACAAACATAATGTATAAACGGAGCATTAATTACGCTACTACCACTCACAGTGATACGGGTGATTGTTGGTCCCCTCCTGTAGATGCCCTACACATAATACATAACCCGTAAGTACATCAAATATGTTGCTATTCCTTAGTTTTCTTTTATTTCTCAAATGTCTGATTCGTTAAGTTACAGGTAATTAAACGGATTAACAAAATATCAAACGGACATTTAGGCACATCTGGAGGCTTAAACATACCAAAAGAAGATCACAGAATTTCCCGGCTTGGACCGCACGTGTGAAAGTCCTCGCTGCATGTCTTGACTAGGTCGTCGCGTCTTGAGCGCCACGTGTCTTTTAGCAGATATGCTTCAGAATAACGCCAGCGAGACCTCGCTCTGCTCGGACTCGATTTTTGTGTTGCGGTCCTCAATCTTGAACCAAAGGGTCCATCCGACCGTCGTTTTGAAGGAAAAGCAGTTTTGAAAAAGTGCAAACATGGATCGCTTTGCGGATAAAGTCGCCACCTAAATATTTTAAAATGGGAAATTTAGGAAACCCCGACTCGGTCTTGAAGGCCACGTGTCCGTCATCACCAAAGTTGGCTCGGGAACTTGGGTACGATTAGGGAAGGTCACATCGTGAGCACCCCTCGCCGATCAAAGACCGCCTCTACTAACCATGATATCTCGATTTTGAAAACATTGTATGCTCTTATTCCGATTATTAGCCTAGGATTACTATGTGATGCTCGCAGAAACAAGTATAAATGACTGGCAATTGGAACAAAACATTTCATGTTTGTTTGTTTGAAAATGGTTTGCTACCCGCAGTAGGCTTAAAATGTAGATTTTGCCACAGTCTAGTGGGCTTAACAAACAATTGATGAATTGCTCCAATTCATAACTCAACCTCCACCCACAGCATTCAAGGCGGTTATATCACATAAGCATTTAGCCTCATGGTAAGCATGCTTTCATGGCGATCACTCACACATGCAAGGATGCTAAAGCATAACCACTTACCGAGTACTCCAAGCCAAAAAGCTTATTAGAAATCATGCATGATCCTAAAATATAATGCCTAATGCAACACATGCAAAAATACAACTATAGCAGGCTCGGCTATTCTAAAGATGGCATATGAAATGCAACGGCTAACATGTATTCAACTTAGAATTGAAATACAAATGCAGTTTGTATGATCCGTGCAAAAGCAGATGAATGATGCAAACATGCTGTCATACTGTTATGCTAATTGAAATATGCCCTATATCTAACCATCAAAGCGGATAAATAAAAGGGAGAAAGAAATGGGGGTTGGAAGACATACATCACACTCACGCACCCTTATTACATTTATGCCTCGCAGGGTCCGAATGAATAATAATACGAACCGAATAAAAGAATATACAAATAATACAAATTCTAATTA
The DNA here is from genome assembly GCA_025200525.1 of Camellia lanceoleosa. Classification (NCBI taxonomy): domain Eukaryota; kingdom Viridiplantae; phylum Streptophyta; class Magnoliopsida; order Ericales; family Theaceae; genus Camellia; species Camellia lanceoleosa. Next base: position 1,203,360 of record CM045770.1, read on the forward strand.
ATTAACAAATTAATTACAAAAGAATTAAATCGTGCAAGCCGATAGATGATGTATCTTTGAAATCCTTTCGATGCCCCAATTAGCCTCTTGGCAATATTTCTAAATGCGTCGGACTCAAAAGTTATTGGCTCTGGATTTTCTTTGCAACAGCGAGGAAAAGGGCACGTATTTCACAAATATATGCATGCCTCGATCCTCGTACACCAATCACGCATATCAATGCATGATGGCCGAGAATCGGATTGCACAACTCAATATAGGGATGAATGCGTATGAATCGACAACAAAACATAACTCCATCATGGGTAATCCGGAGTGGTGGTGACTTGGGAATTGAGACTCATTCCGTTACTCGGAGTACAAAACGTGCCTCGTTTCCCGTGCGATATGCATGATATGCATGAAATGTAGCTGAGATGTGATATAGCATGCACAATGCCATGAAAATGAGATGCCTCGAAATGCGTGTCCACGCACGCAAACCGAGGCGATCTTGAATGACACGCGAAATGTAATGATGGACTTATACCAACATGAAGGGCCTCAACCACACTCACATAGGATGCTTAATGAAAAGAATGAGGTGCCTCGAAATCTTGCGCACGCATAACCGAGGCAATGATGAAATATGAACCGGATAAAAATGCCTCGAAATGATGCGGCACACGCACGCAACCAGACGGAGGCATACGCAATGCCAAGCGGATAAAACAGAGTGCCTCGAAATGCGTGCACACAGGCACGCAAACCGAGGCGAAGGCATACGCAATGCCAAGCGGATAAAATAAAGTGCCTCGAAATGCGTGCACACGGGCACGCAAACCGAGGCGAAGGCATACGCAATGCCAAGCGGATAAAACAGAGTGCCTCGAAATGCGTGCACACGGGCACGCAAACCGAGGCGATGATGAAATGAAATGAAAAAAAATGGATAAAACCGAAGTGCCTTGAAATGCGTGCACACGGGCACGCAAACCGAGGCGAGGATGCAATGAGAAAATCGGATAAAATCGGCAGCCAAATGCACACTGCACGCAAAACCGAGGCGAGGATGCAAGAATGAAAATCGGATAAAAGCGAAGTGCCTCAAACGCTGCCGCGCGCAAATCGAGGCGGCTAAATGGAGATCGAGATAAAAGGTGCCACGAAATCGTGCACACGCAAACCGAGGCGATGATGTGCGATGCAAAATCGGATAAAACCGAAGTGTCTCGAAATGCGTGCACACGGACACGCAAACCGAGGCGATGATGAAATGAGATGAAATGGCATACGGAATGCAACGATGGGCTTACACCAACATGGGAGAGCCTCAGCTCACTCGCATAGGAGGCCGTCGGATAAAAATGAAGTGCCTCGGAATGCGCGCACACGGGCACGCAAACCGAGGCAATGGCATACAAGCATGAAAATGCAAATTGGGCTTACGCCAACATGAGAGGGCCTCAACCACACTCACATAGGCTGCCGGAAGTGGTATTCAGCAGCGAAGTGGGTATCTGCGACCCCAGTGTCCTCTGGAATGACAAAACAGAGGTACCTGCCAAAAACCGGAGAAGATGGATGCGAAATGAATGCTTGGGACCAAAACCGCTCAATTTGGGGTCCCGAAAACCGGCTATGAGCACCGAAAGTGGCATCCACGGTGGGCATCAGGGCCCCAGGGTTCTCGAAACATTAAACAGAGGTCTCCGCCAAAAACGGAGAAGGCCGATGCAAAACGAATGCTCGGGGCCCAAATCACGCAGCCGGTCCAAAATGGGTCGCCGTGTTGGGCATCGGGGGCCCCAGGGTTCCTCGGAGCACTAAAACAGAGGTCTCCGCCAAAAACCGGAGAAGTCGGAGATGGTTGGGCGGTCCCGAGCCGAGGCACACAGCCTAACGGCCCCGAAAACCGGGAACCGGGCTCCGAAATGGGCAAAATGGCCTACGGCCACGAAATGTGGTTCACGGCCACCGGGAGATAGCCTACAGGACCACTCCCTTCCCTCAGGAAAGAAAACAGAGAAAACCGAGTCTGGTTCGCAAACCGAGACAAGGCACGAAAGAGGGTTCGGTAGCCCGGAGGCAGGGCGCGCGGCCGCAACTCTGAGACTTCTGAACGAGCACAGTATGCAACATCACCGAGCGCTCAATCGGTGACGTCTGAGTCTTAAGGTCGGTCAAAAATGGGGTGTCTGATTGCCCTCTTTAACTCTAAGTCATAACAATGACGGAGTGAATGTCAAAGCCAGAGACGACCCATTTTTGACAAGGCCAAGACTTAGACAATCATACGAGATAAACAGAGATATGTGGGGGCAAAATGCAAATGATATACAGAGCCGGTGATCATGCAAATGCAAAGAAGTGTAATGAAGCAAGTATTGGCAAATAAATGCAATTTAAGCAAGAATGCAAAGCAACAACTACATTTCATGCGATTAGGAATGCGGAGAATCATTCAATTCGTCGCGTCTCACACGGAGAAGATACGATACTGCGATTAAATGCAGTCGCACCTCAAATGAACCGTACATACAATATCGTGGCAAAATAGAGCAATTCAACAAGAACAATATGCTAACAACATATATTCAATGCGATTCTGTGATTCCGAAGTTCGACACACGCAAGTGAATGCATCGCAATGTGACACAAGTAAGGTGCGCAAGATAGCGCGATGCAATAAAGAGTACAATAGATGCAAAATGGTGACATACTCCAACCATCTTTGGACCCGTGAGTGGAGGAAGAACAAAGAAAACCAATCAGCGTTCCACGCAACCGAGATAAATTCGCCAAAACCGTGTGAGGAAGGGACACTCAAAACATCTTTGAAATCATGAGAGGAGGTCCAAAACAACCGCCAGTGTGTACGCAACACAACCCGAGATAAATTCCAAACACGAAATCGCGTAAGGCAGGACACTCAAACCACGCCGAAATCGTGAGAGGAGGTCCAAAACAACCGCCAGTCGTGCACCTAAGATAAATTCCAAACACGCCGAAATCGCGAAGGAATGGGACACTCAAACCGGAAATCGTGAGAGGAGGTCCAAAACAACCGCCAGTCGACGCAACCTAAGATAAATTCCAAACACGCTGAAATCGCAGAAGGAATGGGACACTCAAACCACGCCAAATCGTGAGAGGAGGTCCAAAACAACCGCCAGTCCGCAACCTAAGATAAATTCAAACACGCCGAAATCGCAGAAGGAATGGGACACTCAAACCACGCCAAATCGTGAGAGGAGGTCCAAAACAATCGCCCGACACAACCCGAGATAAATTCCAAACACGCCGAAATCGCGTAAGGAACGGACACTCAAACCACGCCAAATCGTGAGAGGAGGTCCAAAACAACCGCCAGTCACGACGCAACCCGAGATAAATTCCAAACACGCCGAAATCGCGTAAGGAATGGGACACTCAAACCACGAAATCGTGAGAGGAGGTCCAAAACAACCGCCAGTCGCGTGCACGCAACCTAAGATAAATTCAAACACACCGAAATCGCGTAAGGAATGGGACACTCAAACCACGCCAAATCGTGAGAGGAGGTCCAAAAACAACGCCAGCCAGCATACGACACAACCCGAGATAAATTCCAAACACGCCGAAATCGAAGGAAGGACACTCAAACCACGCCGAAATCGTGAGAGGAGGTCCAAAACAACCGCCAGTCGTGCACGCAACCCGAGATAAATTCCAAACACGCCGAATCGCGTAAGGAATGGGACACTCAAACCACGCCAAATCGTGAGAGGAGGTCCAAAACAACGCCAGTACGACGCAACCTAAGATAAATTCCAAACACGCCAAATCGCGTAGGAATGGGACACTCAAACCACGCTGAAATCGTGAGAAGAGATCCGAACAACCGCCCAGGTGCGTACACAACGCAACCTGAGATAGTCCCGGAGGACAACGATCCCAAACGCTGCTCAGCGTAAAAAGGATAAATGGTAGAAGATAACACAAGATGCGAATAAGTGCAAGTATGGTGTGTATGACAATACCAATGGAAGAATGCATAACAATGCAGGTGGAAGGGTGCGTAACTTTGAAGCAGGCTTGATCTTGCGCTTGAGGTAGAGGCACACTCATACTTCGGAGCATTGACAGGGCTTGAAAAGGTACATCCCGAATACAATCACGGAATTTGCTGAAGGTGAAACACACTCAGATGCTTCGATTTTCCTTCTTTTCTTTTGCTTTGCAGTCCGGAACCTAAATAGCTTCAGATAGGTCCTTGTTTCACTGTTCTCATATGACCTGGGTTGAACCCTGCGGTTTTATGAAAGAACAAGTTCTGTTTTGCACAAATGTGGAGAGCGGCCCGGCTCTGGTAGCACAAACCGATTTTTTGAAATTGAGAGTGAGCATAAGTTCTCAATCGGGTATTGAGCCTACGATGAATCTACGGACGCTACGACTCAACAAGAAAACAAAAGGCACATAACCTAGACACATCGAGTAACACTCGAGACGACTCAAAACAAGGATCGAGATAAAACAAAAAGACACGACACTCGACGTGCAGAGCCTGTTTCACGGGTATGTTTCCCATCCTTTCTTATTTGTGATTCTCACATCACTGCCCTCAAGCTCGCTTTTTGAAAAAGCCCTTTTCTCACTTTTTTCTCTCATCGCACATCTCTATTCTTCAATCTCTCATTTTTCAATCCTCCCCGGTGGTTGATGGATAAACAAACAAGTTGTGGGCTCGTGCCTCTAGCATTCACTAGATCCTTCTTCTTCGCATGCGACTAATGAATTCCTCCCACGAGGGGTTATGCTACAAATGAGTCTGCGGTGACACCGGTCGATGATGCCTATTGGGAGTTTGGACGTGATCGATCTAAGATGATGAAGTGGAATATCTTGATCCATTCCCGTTCGTGCTTCGCATTTGGCTTGATACCTCGCTGCTTGGAGGGTGGGAGAGCCTTCAGCACTTTGTTGTTAGCTTCTGTTGTGCCCTCTTCCGTAGAGCGCCTTCTTGGCATGTATGGTGCCCTTTCGGCAAATGCATTGGCTACGGGAAACGAAACACCTAACTCAATTGTGCCCCTAGTTCATCATTTTGACCATTTTTTATTTTTGAGCTTTCTCCTAAAAACTTTTGTCCAAAATGAGGGTTAGGTTAACATGTTTGTTTGATTTTTGATTTGAAATCATGCGCTATGAGCATCGAAAATTTTCCTTTTGAGTCCAAGAAATGGTTCAGTTTTTTGGAAAAGATGGAACAATTTTCGAGAGAACTAGTCAGCCTTAGTAAAAATGCTCAAAATCTATTTTTGCAGACGGCCACTGCTCAACGAGCATAGAACCTACTCCTGAGATGCACAACCTCGGATCCATAGCAAAAGAAAATTGCCCTTGTCTGAGGACGCAACGGAAAGTTGCCCCTTGTTTGAACGGCATCATGGCGCATTGAATGGCAACGGAAAGTTGCCCTTGTTTGGATGGCGCCAATAACGAAAGTTGCCCTTGTTTGGATAACATCGCGGCGTACTTTGTAGTCGATCCTCGAGCGATGAACACAACCGATCTCTGATCTGAGGAGGCAAAGATGATCAAAACTATCACATGGACACAATTGAATTTGAATTGTTTTACTACCGACTTCGTGATGAAGTTGCCTCGTATCCCAAACATGGGAATCAAGCCTTCGTAGTTCGGTTAAGGTACACTCGGTATTAACCTCTCCTTTTTATGCTCTAACTTTTGCCAAGGCGCTTGCGAGTTTTCGACCTTAGCTTTGTTCTTCTTTCTTTTTTCATTCTTTTCTTTTCTTTTTTCTTTTCTTTTTTTTTCTTTTTTTTTTTTTTTTCCCTATTTGAATTTTTTGTATCTTTGCATTTTTTTTCTTTTTTTCATTCTTTCTTTCGCTCTAACTTTTGCACAGGTCGCCCTTCGGTTTTCGCCCAATGAGCCTCTCAAAGGGTAAAAGTGTAACAAGTCCATGCCAAATGGTTTTGAGATTGAAGCCCTCTGTATCCGTAAGAGTGGTTGTATTGACTTCTTGGAAAGATCCACCTTTGGCTCTTCGAGCACATGGATATTTTTTTGCCCTTAGTTCAAGGAGTGCTTCTGATTTAGCCTTGTAAGCTTCTCCTGATGAGGTCTGACCTTCTTCATCTGACTTTGGTGCCTCATGTTCGAGGGCTGCTTCAAATCTGGCCACACAGGCCTTACATCGTGGTCGACCGTTGAACCTTCTAAATTCAAGTTCAAGGTCTGGAAGCAAAAGGGGTTGAGTCTTGAGGCTGAGAGCGATCCTAAGCTGCACAATCTCAAGAGCGATTCCACACATGTCTTCGCAGGACCGCGCAAAATATTTTTTGAAAGTTTTTAACAAAGCGACAAATCGCTCGCGCTGAAGACAGTGTAGGACCCATCTGGATCAAAGCTAGGGTCCTTCTCAGTACTCATATTAACAAGTATGATCTCAATCATTAAGGGCTTAGCATGCCTCTTTCTCTCATTTGATCAAAGTTTTGCAAATCCCGAGGAATTCTTCCTCTTCGTTTGATGTTCAAAAAGTTTTTGAAAAACTTAGGTCGTTACAATGACTTCAGCACAGAGAGCGGTGGAATGCCTTGCCATTTCATTCAAATCTCGACACAACTAGCACACGAAGCAAAATGCGAGAGCGTGAAATCATCTGTTTGATTCAAATCATGGCATTATCGCTCCTGGCGTAAAGGACTCAAAACAAAACGCAAAGACAAAGACAAAACAAAAAGGTGATGTCCCCGGTAACACCCCGTAATCACCCGACTCCTACGTAACAGATCGACTCGATACAACAAGACAGACTTAACCAAAAAGATCGACTCAAAACAAAGAGAGACTCTAAACAAAACAATGGAACTGCTCAATACCCAAGCTAGAAAGTACAAAACTAGTATTTGCATATCGCTCAAAACAAAGGCGTGTCATTCCCACGCCCGAGTAAATCGAGTCGCCTGCAGGTGGTTCATCCCCCGATCATATCACATTATCCCTTAGGTTCACCGATCCTGTGCCGATAGACTTTGCAGAGCTTGGCAGGAGGACAACCCCGTTGTCAAATAGATCCTGTACTTCATGGCGAAGACGGAAGCAGTCGTCGGTAGTATGGCCAGTTTGCTGATGGTACGCGCAATACTGGGTAGCATCATGTGTAGCCGGAAGAGGGTTCAGGAGAGGCCGAGGCTCAAGGGGTTTGAGATGGCCTTGTCCTACAAGGATTTGGAAAGCTTTGGACAAAGGCATGTGGAGGGCATGAAAGACCCTCCGACCTCGGGGTTGGTACCTCTGGGTTTGTGGATTTTACCGGCATTAAAAAAGGGTTGGCAGTCTTTGGTTTCGATCTCTTCCGAGTTGAGGATTAGAGCTAACAGATCGATTCGGTATGACGGCCCTTCTCTCCGCTTGCCCTTGATTCAAAGCCCCAACTTGAGTGGCGAAAATGCCGTCCACGCTTTTGCAACAACTGCGAGCACTTGCTCTTTGTTCACCTCGGCTTTCAAAGCCTCAACAAAAGATGCTCATGGGGATCAATGCCCCGCCTTTGTTCTTTCCACTTGCTTCCTCTTTGCCACGGATTGGCCTTCCTCGATGTAGCCGCCCCAAGGGGAGCCTTTGACATGAAATTCCCAGATGTGGTGTGGTCAATGATGGAGCCAACGTCCGGAGGCCGATCGGTCACGCTTTGAAGATCTTTTATCATTCCCATCAACTCGAAGTAGTAGGTTCTCGGTTTGAGATGATTGGGGCTCAGTGCACCCATCATGCATAAGTCCATGCTCGAATGAACACCTCGCTTGGGTAGATGGGCCGGGTGATGTATATCTTTGGTCAAGGTGGATGGCGAGATATGGATGAGGTTGAGATGTAGGGGTGACGGTACTAACCCGAGGTCCTTTGGTGGAGCTAGGGCCTCTTCATCAATAAGATCCCGAATCTTATGACGGAGGCGGATGCAACGGTTCAGATCATGACCGTCTTTGTTGATGGTAGATTTAAATGGGTCGTATCTTGGTGGAAGAGGGTTTGGAAGGGGTTGGGGTTCTAGGAGTTCTAGGTGCCCTTCTTCTTGCAACTTTTCAAAGCTTGGGAAAGACTCATGTAAAGAGGATGGAATTTTCGCTTGAGGCCGAAATAAGTGGTTGGTTTTGGTCATTGAGGAGGTGGTGATAGTGTCTACTGAGCATTTCGCATGTGCTACCATCGATAGTAGCATTGAACTGCGAGCAACATTCCTCCTCAAAGGCTCATTATCTTCGCGAAGATCCCTTGTCCGATGGCATCCTCGATCTGAACCCCCATCTCATGTAGATCTGCGAAGGGGAAGGAACTACAATCATCTTCTGATAATCTTGGTGGAGATTGCGCACAATCATCCGAATCGATCTTTGTCAAGGCCTAGTGGTCATCATTGAGGCTTTTGCTCTCCATCTCGCCACGAACTCGAGAAACCCTCCTTTGGTTCTTGGCGGTGACTTCGAGATCACGAGTTGTGACCTCGATCCGTGTTATAGGAGTATTGAGCAACAAAGGCCTCCTCTTCCCGATTCACGTAGCTCTCCAATTTTGCATACCAGGTTACGGCTATCCCGGAAAGAGTTCGGCCGAATAGTAATAGTTTCTGGGCTATGGTCTAACCCATTGGTCTCGGGATATCGAAAACAATTGAGGTGCACCATTAGGTCTTGAGCCATCGAATCGATCGATATGTTGCATCTTGAACCGATCCGGTAATGTCACCACTGAGTTGGTAAAACCGTCCTCTATGTCAGGAATAGAATGGGCCCCTTGAGACTTTTTGAACAATTCCTCAAGCTTGCTCACTTTCAATGCTGTGGGGTTCGTCTTGAATTTAGAGGGTCCGTAGGTTGGTGGTGTTTTAGATAGTCAGTAGAACCAGGCGGCTGCAGAATGTCCGTATCATCCTCGACGGGTTGCCTCCCCGAGTATGGGAACTCTTGGTGGAGGAGCCAGTGTGAAGTAGATACTCAGCTTTGCTCTAACACGCAATTGTTTCGTCATTGGGCTATGACCACGGCTGTTGTTTGACAAATTCAGACAAAGATCTTCCGCATGAGTTTCATACTTTCCCCCCGATTTGAAGCATCATTGCCTCTAACCCTGACGTGTTCTGCTGATCCATCCAACTGACTGGTATGTCTATCCTCGCAGAAAATCGAGACCTCGACCTTCTTGGTGGGTGGATAAGGGCCATCGATCTCGTAACCGAATGGTGATCAGGCTCGACCGTCTTTTTCACCCCGCCCGTAAAGGAACACCGATTGCCCTTGAATCAATCTCGACCGACAAAGTCTATCAACACAAGTTCGGTGTACCCGGGGGATATTGAAGCCTTCTGAAGCTATGGTTCCAAAACTACCTAGCAAAAGAGAAAACAGACAGCATCTTAGCCTGATTTCACCTGAACAGATGTGAGCATAGTTGAATGAGTGTGCCCTCTCTAATTACGCCCCAAAATTCTGTTACCCATCGTAAAACCGATTCCACCAAATCTCGATGCCCGCAGTTCGATACCCAAAATATCAATTGGTGCCCGCAGTTCGATGCTCAAACTCATAAACCGATACATGCATTCCTCAGAGGCACACTCTAACAAGCACATAACAGATAAGTGAGAGCCAAAACACCCCTATGTTGGGGTAGGGTTTCCGCCCTATTTCGTCAGAACTAGGGGTTCACTACGCACGCAATGCTTCAAACAACCTATAAGCGGTAAGCAACCCGTCCTAGTTTGGAATGGTCACTATGGATCTGAATATGCACTAGGTCGAATGGTCAAAAGGGTGCCCCGGTAAACCGGGTTTGTGTTCCCATCTTGGCAGCCAAGCCTTATGGACATGCCTTGACAAGACAAGCCTCCGGCAAACCGCTCAGGAATAGCAGATGGCAAACACGGTGTCCTAGGCGCACCAATGCAAATGCAATGCAAAGAAACACACAAATGTAGTCAAAGCCAGATATCATGAGTTCGAGTTAAGCTCTCTAAATCCCCAGCGGAGTCGCCAGAAACTGTAACCACGCCCGCGGGGGACCTCGCTACAGCTCGGACTCGATTTTTGTGTTGCGGTCCTCAATCTTGAACCAAAGGGTCCAAATCCGGCAAATCGTTTTGAAGGAAAACAGATTTTTTGAAAAGAAGTGCCAAACATGGACTGCTTTGCCAGATAACAGAGTCGCCACCTAAATATTTTAAAAAATGGGAAATTTAGGAAACCCTGACTCGGTGCCGAAAGGCCACGTGTCCGTCATCACCAAAGTTGGCTCGGGAACTTGGGTACGATTAGGGAAGGTCACATCGTGAGCACCCCCTCGCCGGCCAAAGACCGCCTCTACTAACCATGATATCGATTTTGAAAACATTGTATGCTCTTATTAGATTATTAGCCTAGGATTACTATGTGATGCTCGCAACAAGTATAGACTGGCCGTCAATTGGAACAAAACATTTCATGTTTGTTTGTTTGAAAATGGTTTGCTACCCGCAGGTAGGCTTAAAATGTAGATTTTGCCACAGTCTAGTGGGCTTAACAAACAATTGATGAATTGCTCCAATTCAGATAACTCAACCTCCACCCACAGGCATTCAAGGCAGTTATATCACATAAGCATTTAGCCTCATGGTAAGCATGCTTTCATGGCAGTCACTCACACACATGCAAGGATGCTAAAGCATAACCACTTACCGAGTACTCCAAGCCAAAACAGAAAGCTTATTAGAAATCATGCATGATCCTAAAATATACAGAATGCCTAATGCAACACATGCAAAAATACAACTATAGCAGGCTCGGCTATTCTAAAGATGGCATATGAAATGCAACGGCTAACATGTATTCAACTTAGAATTGAAATACAAATGCGATGCGCCGGCAAAACAGATGAATGATGCAAACATGCTGTCATACTGTTATGCTAATTGAAATATGCCCTATATCTAACCATCAAAGCGGATAAATAAAAGGGAGAAAGAAATGGGGGTTGGAAGACATACATCACACTCACGCACCCTTATTACATTTATGCCCTCAGAGGGTCCGAATGAATAATATCAATAAAAGAATATACAGTCCGAAATAATACAAATTCTAATTAATTAACAAATTAATTACAAAAGAATTAAAACTGGCGTGCAAGCCAGGGACTGCCTCGCTTCTGATAGATGATGTCGCTATGCTGAAATCCACCGATGCCCCAATTAGCCTCTGTTGGCAATATTTCTCGAAATGCGCTTGACCAAAAGTTATTGGCTCGATTTTGCCGCAACAGAGAGCGTGAAAAGGGCAGTGTATTTCACAAATATATGCATGCCTCGATCCTCGTGCCACCAATCACGCATATCAATGCATGATGGCCGAGGAATCGGATTGCACAACTCAATATAGGGATGAATGCGTATGAATGCGACAACAAAACCTAACTCCATCATGGGTAATCCGGAGTGGTGGTGACTTGGGAATTGAGACTCATTCCGTTACTCGGAGTACAAAACGTGCCTCGTTTCCCGTGCGATATGCATGATATGCATGAAATGTAGCTGAGATGTGATATAGCATGCACAATGCCATGAAAATGAGATGCCTCGAAATGCGTGTCCACGGGCACGCAAACCGAGGCGATGCGGAATGACACGCGAAATGTAATGATGGACTTATACCAACATGAAGGGGCCTCAACCACATAGGATGCCGGAATGAAAGAATGAGGTGCCTCGAAATGCGCCACCGCACGCAAAACCGAGGCAATGATGAAATATGAACCGGATAAAACAGAATGCCTCGAAATGCGTGCACACGGCACGCATAAACCGAGGGAGGCATACGCAATGCCAAGCGGATAAATAGAGTGCCTCGAAATGCGTGCACAGCACGCAAACCGAGGCGGCATACGCAATGCCAAGCGGATAAAGCGAGTGCCTCGAAATGCGTGCACACGCACGCAAACCGAGGCGGCGATGAAATGAAATGAAAAAAGCGGATAAAAGCGAAGTGTCGAAATGCGTGCACACGCACGCAAACCGAGGCGAGGATGCAATGAGAAAATCGGATAAAACCGGTGCCAAAATGCGTGCACACGCACGCAAACCGAGGCGAGGATGCAAGAATGAAAATCGGATAACCGAAGTGCCTCAAACGCAGCGTGCCTGGCGCAAATCGAGGCGGCTAAAATGGAGATCGATAAAGCGAAGTGCCTCGAAATGCGCACCCGCACGCAAACCGAGGCGATGATATGCGATGCAAAATCGGATAAAACCGAAGTGTCTCGAAATGCGTGCACGGACACGCAAACCGAGGCGATGATGAAATGAGATGAAATGGCATACGGAATGCAACGATGGGCTTACACCAACATGGGAGAGCCTCACCACTCGCAGAGGCCGCGGATAAAATGAAGTGCCTCGGAATCACGCACGCAAACCGAGGCAATGGCATACAAGCATGAAAATGCAAATTGGGCTTACGCCAACATGAGAGGGCCTCAACCACACTCACATAGGCTGCCGGAAGTGGTATTCAGCAGCGAAGTGGGTATCTGCGACCCCAGTGTCCTCTGGAATGACAAAACAGAGGTACCTGCCAAAAACCGGAGAAGATGGATGCGAAATGAATGCTTGGGACCAAAACCGCTCAATTTGGGGTCCCGAAAACCGGCTATGAGCACCGAAAGTGGCATACGGCCACGAAGTGGGCATCGGGGGCCCCAGGGTTCCTCGAAACATTAAAACAGAGGTCTCCGCCAAAAACCGGAGAAGGCTGATGCAAAATGAATGCTCGGGGCCCAAATCACGCAGTTCGGGGTCCCGAAAATGGGTCGCCGGGCGCCGGAAGTGGTGTTCGGCTGCGAAGTGGGCATCAGGGGCCCCAATGTTCCTCGGAACATTAAAACAGAGGTCTCCGCCAAAAATCGGAGAAGTCGGAGATGGTTGGGCGGTCCCGAGCCGAGGCACACAGCCTAACGGCTCCGAAAACCGGGAACCGGGCTCCGAAATGGGCAAAATGGCCTACGGCCACAAAATGTGGTTCACGGCCACCGGGAGATAGCCTACAAGACCACTCCCTTCCCTTAGGAAAGAAAACAGAGAAAACCGAGTCTGGTTCGCAAACCGAGACAAGGCACGAAAGAGGGTTCGGAGTTGGCGCACGGCCGCAACTCGAGACTTCGAACGAGCACGATGCAACATCACCGAAGCGCCAATCGGTGACGCTCGAAGTCTTAAGGTCGGTCAAAATGGGTGTCTGACTTCCATATTCTCCCTATTTTTTCGCGACGCAGGGTTGTGAGCTCGCCGCGTCGGCGAAAGCTTCCCGACGCAGTACCATGGGCCCCGCACATGCAGTCGGCTGCTCTATTTCCTGTCAGAAACTCCAACAATTCTAAGGCACAAGGGTGTAATCACATAGCTAAATTCAAGACAAATTTACCTCAATAATAGAACATATAAACATGCGAATATGTAAATTTACCCTATTAAAATCAAGACTTGTTCATTGGGCTTGTACATCCCCAATCTTCCATGAATTCCTCATTCTCACCATGTCATATATATACATATACATGCATATGTATCATGTAAGCACAAACATACCAAAGAATGAGTTTTAACTTATCAAAGAGGTCAATTTCCATCACACACACACGTACAAGAGAGCGATGGTCATTTGTATAATTGATTAGTCACAATTAAACCCTAGTTTTTATGAAGAATGCTTCATTTCAAGCTTAATTCAAGCCAATTAAAGGGAAAAAAAAATAATGATTAGAAGTAACCTCCACTTACTTTAAGTGGTATTCTTCAATTATTCCTAGCAAGATCCCCAACCTCTAAGTTCTTCTCTTTGCTCTCTTTCTCTCCACTTTTTTTTCTCTCTCTTAGAAGCCCTCCAGAATCTCCACCAAATAAAAGATAGTTGTGAGTTAAACAAAGGGACTTATATAACATGCACTTAAGGTCTTGGTTTCTAACTTTGCCAAACGGGCCTTAGCGAATTAGATAACATAGATTTTTAATTAAACTACCTGAGTAGCTATAAAAATTTCCACTAGCATGTTCACATAATCAATTTTAGTTTATCGCACCTTTATGGTTTTAAATATCCAATTTAACTTTTTAATTTTAACAGATGTGTGCCAATAATCAACAGATAGGAAATCATGATCAAACAATTCACATATGTAAACATAACTTTGCATGGAATTTCACATTAAATATGTAATTTCTAAAAATCTAGGGATATAAAGCATATAAGAGGGTCGGGTTATTACAGGAACTAAATCTCATACCCATATAATCATATAAGCATGTTATCACATAAGCACACAATACATACCAACGTCTCAACCAAACGAGACAGACCCATTGTGGTACTAACCACTTCTTACGTATCCAAAGTATTCAAACCCGGTACGCTCTAATACCAAGTTGTAACGCCCTCAAAATAACACAACAAATCCAACTCATAAGCAGAAGAATAATATAAATAAAAATACTTTCATTCATCAAAGTTCATTTACAAAAGTTAACACATGCATTATACATTCACAAATGTTCATCCTAAATCTACAACATGTGTTGCAATGTAAAGAGAATTAAAACTAAACATATAGTCATATGCTTTATAGGCTTAAATCTTTCCAAGTCACTACTTGGTTATACAAAAGTGAGCATAGCTCAATACAATTTAAGCCATTGGCTATGCAAAAGAATATAACAAAATCAAGAAGCTCTTGCTCCCAAAAGTCCTTTCAAGCTATTGCCCTGGCAGAGACATGTCACCAACACCTGAAAATGTTTTTCCCAAATAGGGTGAGCCAAAACCCAGTAGGAACAATCTAACAGAATATATGAGATTTAACAGAGATATAAGTACAATGTGCATATACAATGCTAGTAACAAAATATCCACATTTTTATATAACCGCAAAACATCAAAGTTTGTATCTCAATTTATTTTCCTTCAATTCATTTCAAGCTCATTTATTATTCTCAATTCATGAGTCAATTTCATTATCGTTCAACAACCCAACTGAGACTATAACTCAGTGGTTTTTCAATTCAATACACTACCACACAAACACTTCAAGTCTGCCATTTTAAGAAAATTTCGTTCGCGGGATCGACACCCATGTAGACACAAGATTTCAAGACTTTCACCCTGGACACTCCGGCCAACTTAATTTTCAATGAAGTCTATCCCCTATCTCCTCCCAAACAATAGAGTACATCTCATTTCTCTTCCCAAATATCATACATACACAATGTATTTAAAGTATAGTCATATTCAATGACAATCAACAATAGATTAGTTTTAATTTAGCTAATCCTCAAGCAATTCTACAACAATCATGGCTATCCTCCACCAACAGCCTAATATAGTTATTTCTAAACAGATATTCAATCTCAAGATAGATAATTTATTCAAAATTTCCGAAGTTGAGAGGTATTACATACTCAACTTCACCATTTATTTCAATATTCGTCCAATTTCATGTTTACAATATCAATTTCATTTATTTATACAAAATAAATAGTCAAATCATTTTAGGGCAAACTCCCATTTTTCCCATATATCACCCAAGTACCAAAATCAATAATTTTGACACAATACAACCTCATTTTCAAACTCCATAACCATTTGTTTCACTTTCACCAAAAACCCTTCTTTTTATTTTACACCCTAAACCCTAGGTTTGTTCAAAATACTCCCAAATCCCACCATTGTTACACAACGACAAATAACTAAGCTAAAGACCATATGAAAGTGTAGAAAATCCCTACCTCAAAGAAAGAAGGTGAGCCAAGCAAGAGTGAAACTTTAAGGATGCTCAAATCCAACTCTATTCGGATCAAAATATCTTGAGATGGCCTACCTTTTTATCAAAGGGATTAGGGTGAAGAAATCACTAAAACTAGGTGAAAATGTAGAGAGAGAGTGTGTGTGTGTTATAGATAGAGGGGGTCCTAACTTTAGGTTTTAGGGAGAAAAGATCTGAAAAAGTGATGTAAAAAGTCATTTTCACAATCTGATATATGCATAGTCCACTCGAGCGGAAGAGTTGACGCTCAAGCTTCAGATACAACAAGTTGTTCCGCTCGAGCGACAAGACACAATCAACAAGACACCCACCGCTCGAGCACAAGAAGTGACGCTTGAGCGTAGAAAACACACATCCAGTAGTTTTGCAGACAACAGACCAACGCTCAAGCGCAAGAAGGGTCACTCGAGCGCCCATTTGCTCGAGCTTAGGAGACGCCGCTCAAGCGTAGAAATCACTCTCTCAATAAGTTTGCAGACTTGCAAAAGTACTGAGTGTTTGCAAATCCTGCTCAAGTGCAAGAAGTGCCGCTCGAGCGAAGGACCAAAATTCTAGGCAACACAAGATTTGAAAAACAAGCGAAAGCGACCAACCTACCCAAACACAACCATAACAACCCAAAAACCAATTTCAAACAGATACAAGGGAAGAAATAGGTAAACAATAATATGAAAACATTAAACCCGAGTTCGGGATATCACAAGAGTCAGGTCAATACTGGGAACGCTATACAACTAATTCTCAAAATCTTATCTAATTAAGTAATGCTTGGTTCACTGAACTAAAATAAAATGAAATAATTATTCTATTGAAATGTCAATTCTTATATTTGAATTCACTAATAAATAAAATACAATGCAAGTAACATTATCGTTTATTCTATTAAAATGTCAATTCTTATATTTGAATTCACCAAAAGATAAATAAATAAAATACAATGCAAATAACATTATCATTTATTACATAATTTTGAACACCCCTGGAAGGGGTGTATTTGTATAGTTTTCATAATTAAAATGGTCAGTATGTCTGAGTTGACAGATAAGGAAGGATAAAGTGATATTCGCCAATAATTGAGTAAGTTTTGTGTAATTAATCCCAATTTTTATACATAATTTCTATATAAAATGAAGTGACTATTTGTTGTCCTTTCGTTTTGTCTAATGAAAACACCACTATTGTCGTCGTTATTTCGCAAATACCAATTGACACAATATTTTGAATATATTTTTTTTGTATGAATTTTATATTTACAAATCACTTTCCATTAAGGATTGAGGATTACATTTCAGCTTTAATTCTAAACATACGTGACCTAAAATTCTTTTAGGTCATGTTTGATTCACAACCGTAATAGTAAAGTATTAATAATCCTATTAAATTAGTGTGGTATTCACTATCTAATTGGATTAATATTCATTGGATTAATAATCTCACCCCTATCCCATTACTAATAATCTTACAAATTTGTTAGATTAATTGTCTATTAGATTAATAATCCTAAACCAAAATGTTAAAACAAATATAGGATAATTAAACTCACAAATTAATAATTCCAATCCCATACTCTAATCCACCCACTCAACCATGTCCCTAGTGTTTTGACTGTTTGCTTCCCAAAGTGCATGCAATGCAACAACCCACCAAACTAAAATGCAATTGGTCTCCAAAGTGTGAGGAGGACCATCGTCATCACATGTTAAAAAAATAAAATAATAATAATAATAATAATAATAATGATTTTCAAGAAATGTGAGTTTCAACATAATTTACTTGACATAATATGATTATTTATAGTTGGTTGTATTAAATTTTAAAATAATATTTTGTTTGTCGTCTTGTGTTGTTAAAAAAATATTCAAAACTTATTTATTCTAATAATTTATTATTGATTGATTCCTTAATTTCTGGTATAGTGGTACCATAGTTTAAACTCAAACTACATTAAATTGGTTTGATTTGATTTGATTCTAAGATTTCAGTACATGATTGATTTGATTCTGAATTCAAAAACTAAAAACTAATGTTCCGAATCAAACCGATCTATGCATAACCTTAACCTTAACCTTAATATTTAACCCCTTACTATTGATTAATGTAAAATTCCAAGAACGTAGGACTCCTGCTGGCGACCTTTGTTTTCAAGGTGGAAGAAAAGTCTTGTTGCATTGGTCAAGTCTTATTTTGAAATTTGATTACAAAAAGAGTTGATTTTCCTAAAAGGTGAATGTTATATGCTCTAATCATTAACGTAATATGCTTATTTAGTTGGCTGTATTAAATTTTAAAATAATATTTTGTTTGTTTGTGTAGTTAAAAAAAAATTCAAAATTTATCTATTCTAATCATTTACTATTGATTGACTCTTTAATTTCTAGTATAGTGGTACCATGGTTTAAACTCAAGCTACATTAAATTGGTTTGATTTGATTCTAGAATTTTAGTACATGATTAATTTGATTCTGAATTCAAAAACTTGAAACCAATATTCCGAATCAAACCGGTCTATGCACAACCTTAAACTTAGTATTTAACTCCTTCCTATTGATTAACGTAAAATTCCAAGAACATAGGACTCCCGCTGGCGACCTTTGTTTTCAAGGTGGAAGAAAAGTCTTATTCAGTGGTCAAGTCCTATTTTGGAATTTGATTACAAAAAAAGTTGATTTTCCTAAAATGTGAATATTATATGCTCTAATCATTAACATAATATGATTATTTAGTTGGTCGTATTAAATTTTAAAATAATATTTTGTTTGTTTGTGTTGTTAAAAAAATATTCAAAATTTATCTATTCTAATAATTTATTATTGATTGATTCTTTAATTTCTAGTATAGTGGTACCATGGTTTAAACTCAACCTACATTAAATTGGTTTGATTTAACTTGATTGTAGGATTTTAGTACATGATTGATTTGATTTTGAATTCAAAAACTTAAAATCAATATTCCGAATCTAACCGATCTATGCACAACCTTAACCTTAGTATTTAACTCCTTACTATTGATTACCGTAAAATTTCAAGAACGTAGGACTCCCGGTGGCGACCTTCGTTTTCAAGGTGGAAGAAAAGTCTTGTTGCAGTGGTCAAGTCTTATTTTGGAATTTGATTACAAAAAGAGTTGATTTTCCTAAAGAGTGAATGTTACATGCTCTAATCATTAACCTAATATGATTATTTAGTTGGTTGTATTAAATTTTAAAATAATATTTTGCTTGTTTGTGCTGTTAAAAAAAATTCAAAATTTATCTATTCTAATCGTTTATTATTGATTAATTTTTTAATTTCTAGTATAGTGGTACGATGGTTTAAACTCAAGCTACATTAAATTAGTTTGATTTGATTCTAGAATTTCAGTACATAATTGATTTGATTCTGAATTCAAAAACTTGAAACCAATATTCCGAATCAAACCGATCTATGCACAACCTAAAACTTAGTATTTAACTCCTTACTTTTGATTAACATAAAATTCCAAGAACATAGGACTCCCGCTGGCGACCTTTGTTTTCAAGGTGGAAGAAAAGTCTTGTTACAGTGGTCAATTCCTATTTTGGAATTTGATTACAAAAAAAATTGATTTTCCTAAAAAGTGAATATTATATGCTCTAATCATTAACATAATATGATTATTTAGCTGGTTGTATTAAATTTTAAAATAATACTTTATTTGTTTGTGTTGTTAAAAAAATATTCAAAATTTATCTATTCTAATCATTTATTATTGATTGATTCTTTAATTTCTAGTATAGTGGTACATAGTTTAAACTCAAGCTACATTAAATTAGTTTGATTTGATTTGATTTGATTGTAGAATTTTAGTACGGAATTGATTTGATTCTGAATTCAAAAATTTGAAATCCATATTCCAAGTCTAGCCGATCTATGCACAACATTAACCTTAGTATTTAACTCCGTCTATTGATTGACGTAAAATTTCAAGAACGTAAGACTCTCGTTGGCGACCTTCGTTTTGAAAGTGGAAGAAAAGTCTTTGTTGCAGTGGTCAAGTCTTATTTTGGAATTTGATTACAAAAAGAGCTGATTTTCCTAAATAGTGAATGTTATATGCTCTAATCATTTGAAAACTATTCGTCATCATTATAACTATGAAGGTGTACTACTGGTTACATTCCGGTGGTTTCGGCAAAAATATTTTTCAATAAAAAAAATTATAAAATGATTTAAATTATTTTTCATAATAAATATTTTTTTTATGTTTAATTGCATTCTTAAAATTAATATATTGATAGTTGCATTAATGATGGTGGTAATGGAGGCAGTGATGGTGGCAACCGTGTGAATAGTGGATTGACAATTGCAGCAGAGGTGATGGTGGTCATGGTCGTGACTATGGTGGTGTTGTGGTGGAGGCAATGGTAATAGTGGTACTATAGTGATATTAGTAAATTTAGTGGTGGCAGCAACTGTGGGGATAATGGACTTGTAGTGACGGCGGAGGTGATGGCGGTCATGGCCATGACTATGGTGGTGTTGTGGTGGAGGCAATGGTAGCGGTGATAATAAAGTGACATTAGTAAATTTTAGTTCATAGAATATTTTTCGTCTTCTAAAAATTAGAAATATATTCTATCTAAATAGATTTATTTTTCGTTGATTTTTATTTTTTATTGTATTTAATATCAAAAAATATATAAAATATTTTTTACCCAAACAAACTAATTCTTAGTGTCACAAACAGTAGGCCACACTATTATTTTGATCAATATTAGGAGCTTTACAAATAGTAATCGCAACGGTAATATTATCTTAAATGAAATAAGTGAACAACTCATTTATCCAGTTTTGTAGCCTAATTACTACGACATAATATTTGAACTCTTATTAATTTATGATATCTACCAAATTGGGAAATACAAAACATTACCAGAAGAAACAACCTTGTCAAAAATTATTGAAGAAAAGTCTTGGAATATAAGTGGAGGAACATGTCAAAATGACAATCCATATCAGTCCCAAAAAGCACCAAAAAAATAGTTGGATTTCTGGATGGAAAATTGTCAGTATGCATCTTTACCATAAAATTATGTAAATTTTTATAAATTTACATAAATAATCTCATAAAAATACGTAAGTTGAATATAAATTTGTATAAGTTTATTTATAAAAGTGAGCTTACATAATTTTGTAGTAGGATTACATATTGTGTACATTGCATACTAGAGATGATAGCCACAAAAAATTAAAAAAAAAATAGAGACCAAAGGAAAACACAGCTAATTCTCAAACACAAAGGCTAATTCTTAGATTTTGTGTACTGTTAGGTAGTATTTAGTTTAAATGGAATGAAATGAACTAAATGAAATGAAATGGAAGCACGAAGGTTAAAGGTCCACAAGCAGATCCTTCATGTCCCCCGTCATCTGTGTTACCTATGTTTGCTAAGGATGTTCAGGGGTAGAATCCCTAATTTTTTCTAGAGACGATATATGCAGAATGCTTTACAAAATAAACAGTTTAAATCATTAAAATAATTAACATGGCAACTGGTGGTTGCGTATATCAACTGTTAGTGGTGGTGATATGAATAATTAGACAGATTAAATTAATAAATATATGACACGTGAATAAATATGGGTATGACATGTGAAGATATAGACATATAGGTTGGGATAAACTTGCCAATGGACTGGATTTTGTTCGAATTCAACCAGAATCCAATCCGAATAATTCAATCCGTATATTAAAATCCAAATCTGAATCGGAATCCTTGAGTAGCTCGAATCCACATAATCTAATTTTAAAAGGAACAAATACGGATAAATCCGATCCGGTCCGATTAGATCTCCAAATCCAATAACATTTTTATTCGTTTGGGATGTGGGTTAACTTTTTGACTATTTTAGTCTGTAGCTAAAAAGTGTAGTCTGGGATGTGCTTTTTGGCTTTTTTGATTTTTGTGAGAAAAAAATGTAATGATTATGAGTTAGATATGATATTTTATCTTATTGAACTAAAAAGCTTATTTTATTTTATTTTTGGCTAAAATAGCCAAAAAGCCCCGGGCTTTGAGGGTGTTTGTTTGGATTTTTTTAAGCCAACTTATGACTTTTAGCTTTAGAAAAGTTATTTTGGATTGCTTGGTTAGACTTATTTCAAACCGTTTCTGATTTTAATAAATTTTAACTCAAAAAAACTAATTCTGAGAAACTGCTCACACCCTTTGCTTTCTAATTATCAACTTCTGCTGTGAACATGTTAATTTACGGTTATACTCTTAGATTTTTTTATTTTTATTTTTTTAAAAAAAATTAAAAAAAAAACCCAAATGGATTATAGATTATTATAATTATTATTTATGAGAAATGTAGACAAGTAGTGAATAACAAAAAATAAAAATTAATTGAAAAAGTTACTTCACGGCTTATTTAACAAACACTACTCAGCATCTTAAATCTATAATACAATAGCTACATCAAACAGATTAACAGCTTCGAATTAAAGTCATAATCTATAATATGTTAAGTTATAGGCCTCGTTTGGTAGCGTTATGGGAAAGTGATTATAAATTATAACTTAACAGATTATAACTTACAGTTGTGAATATAAGCTGGTAACCAATTTGGTGCAACTGTGGGATTATGGATTTAAGCAGCAGAATAATATTTGGTAAATAAGCTGTAAAATAGCTTTTTGTTGTGTAATTGTCATTTTTGCCCTTATGAACATAAAAATTGTAATTTTGTCATTTTCTTTACTTTAAATTTTAAAAAAGTTATTTCATTAATGGTAGTTGATATAATTAGTACCTAATTTGGTACATTTTTCCAATACCTCATTTTTATTTTTATTTTATTTTTAACTATTAAGTGCACAAGGGAACAAGAAAATGTCATTGCAATAAAAATACAATAAATTACTATTAAGGCAATAAAAATAAAACTTCCTAGATATTTAAAGAACTTTAATTTCGTCTACAAATTGACATACAAGTATTATGTCTCCTCACTTCCATCTCGTTGTCATCACCTGCAACATCATTTACATGGCGTGCTTGTTGAGACGAAGATCATTCCTCTTCATTAGGCACATAATATGTGAATCTATCATAAGAGTCAAGTGCAATATCACGGAACTGACTTCGTCGGATGAAATTATGAATTGCCATTGTTGCACAAACAAGTTTGACTTGGGTCAGCCATTTATAGTTTGGTGGGATATCCTTTATCATCGGCCATCTTGTTTTTCAAACCCCAAACGTTCTTTCTATTACATTTCTAAGTGATGAATGTGCTTGATTGAATTTTTCTTGTGCATTTTGGAAGGGTTGACAATGTTCAAATTGAGCTAGATGGTATCTCTCTCCTTTGTAAGGTGCAAGATATCCTTTCATGTTTGGATACCCATCATCCACCAAGTAAACTCATCTATTTTAAAATTCCAAAATGAAATTAAAGTAAGCACTCAAAAATATAAAAATAAATATAAAGATGTGAGTGTGGTGCATATACTGTAACAATCAAATATAAAATAGTTACCTCATTCTGGTTTTAGAAAATTATAACTAGAATTCCTAATTGTATCTAAAAAGATCCGAGTATTGTGTGCACTTCTTTCCCATCCTCGCAAAATGTGAAACATATATCGAAGTCATATGAGGCCATTATGTTTTGAGTAGTATACCCCTTTCTACTTATTAAACGTGGTTACTTATCTGGAGATATATATGCTTTGATGTGCGTTCCGTCAATTACACCAATACAATCCTATTACAAAATTGAGAATAAAAATATATTTATTCATTATGAGAAATATCCTAGCAACATTAATTATATGTAACACCCAAGTTCCACTTGTAATTAATTATTACCTTGAAATGAGGATAATATCTGTGATTACTTGTAATATATGAATGCACACCATTTATCGGTTGAGGCCTTACCCAATCAATAGACATCATTGTAATAGCTTTTAACACCAGCTTAAAGTATTTTGAAATTGTCTCTCCGGAATGTTGAAATCTTTTTTGGACATTTTTGTTTCGAATGTCACCGCCAACAATATACAAAAAAAAAATTGCAATTTGCTCCTGAACCGAGACTTTTCGTCCAGTTTGAAGGCCATAGTTATTATGTAACAAATCACACAATTGATAAAATACCTCTCTTTCCATTCAAAAATTTTCAAATATTCTTGTTCGGTTCCTTTCTTGTAATTCGACCATCCACTTCCACCCTGTCAGAGAAGATGTTCTACATGGTTCTTTTATCAAATAATTTGTCACATATGTGACTACAACTGTTGCCGCCTTTGCTAAAAGCATGTTATTATTTTGTTGGGTTTGCAATGTGTTGCCTTCATCTTCATCTTCAGCATCTTCATGATCATGATCATGATCATCATTCCATTCATTGTCACCACTGTTACTCATTTAAAGGCTTCTTATTTACTATTGCAATAATGAAATGAAAACACAATAGTACAACAATGAGAAAAAAATAAAAGCTTAGGAAAGCCACCCAGAGTTAGAGGAATTGGTGGCAAAGGTAGATGTGGTTTGGGAGAGCCTAGATTTTTATGGTGGGGTGCCAAAATGTTTTTAAAAAAAATTCTCATCTTGTGATGTAATTTGTTAGCAAGTGTCTTAAAAAGCACTTGTTAATAACATTGAAATGATTGTATATTCTTTGTAAAAATACATGCTATAAATATATAATCATTTTAAACTTTGTCAACCAAAATTTTAAAGGCAACCAATATAGCGATCTCGGTTTTGACCGGATTCTGGTTGCATCCCAGATTTGAGTTTAATGATTTCATATTGTTGTTTACCTCTTGATTTCCTTCTATCTCCTTGAATTGGGCTTTTAGGTTGTTGTGGTTGTGTTTGGGTAGGTTAGTCGCTTGTTTTCCAAATCTTTTGTTGTCCAAATTTTTGGTCCTCCGCTTGATCAGCACTTTCTGCGCTCAAGCAGGCTTTGCAAACTCTCATTACTTTTGCAGGTCTGCAAAACTACTGGAAGAGTGTATTCTATGTTCAAGCGGTGTTTCTTATGCTCGAGCAGATGTGCGCTCGAGCGGTGTAGACGTGCCCGAACGTCACGGCTCCGCGCGCGAATCGCGCGAAATTCATTTTGTTCATTAGCTACTACAGTTCGAACTCAATGTCACAGTTCTGAATCTAATCTTGCAAAGTGAAATGCAAGACCGATAAATCACCAAAGAGTCCAAATCCGGCAAATCATTTTAGAAAACTGATTTTAATAAAGAAGTGTCAAACATGGACTGCTTTGTCAGATATAGAGTCGCCACTTAAATATTTTATTTTGGAAAATTTAAGAAATCCTGACTCGTGCCTAAGGCCACTTGTCCGTCATCACCAAAGTTGCCTCGGCTCAGGAACTTGGGTACGAGAGGGAAAGGTCCTGAAATGAGCACCCCCGCTCGCCCGATCAACGGATCGGCCTCTACTAACATAATATGTTGTTTTTGAAAACACATATATTCTTATTCCGGTTTATTAGCTAGCTTACTACGTGATACGCACAACATACAAGTATAGACTAGATCGCCTAAGTTGGAACAAAACATCTCATGTTTGTTTGAAAATGGTTTGAAGGTGCTACTCGCAAGTAGGCTAAGATGTGGATTTGCCACCCTCAAATGGGCTTAGAAAAACATGATTTGCCACCCTCAAGTGGGCTTAAAACTCGCATTTCGATGAGTTGTTTCAATTTAAGTAATCCAACCTTCATCTACAGACATTCAGGCAGTTATATCATTTAAGCAAACAGCCTCATGGCAAGCATGCTGTCATGGCAATCAATAACACACATGTAGGGATGCTAAAGCATAAACACTTACAGTGTACTCCAAGCCAAAACAACAACTAGTTAGTAATCAATGCATGATCCTAGCTATGTTAAGATGCCTAATGCAATACATGCAAAAATGCAACTAAAATAGGCTCGGCTATTCTAAGATGTCATGTGAATGCAACTTGATAACATGCTGTTGAACATGTATTCAAATAAATGTATTGAAATACAATGCAGTTTGTATGATGCGCCGAGCCCGGTGCATGCAAAACAGATGAATGAATACAAAACATGCAAGCATAAGGATGCTAAACAAAACATGACCTAGAACTAACAATTGTAAGCTATTAAGTAAAAAGGAGAAAGACGTGGGGTTGGAAGAAATTCACACACTCACGCACACTTATTACAAAATTCGCCCTCGCGACGGAGGGTCCGAATGAATAATACAAGCTAGCTACGCTAAGCTATTCTAACTAATCTAATAATCTAATTAGACTAATTATTACATAATCAAATTGAATACTAGCTAAGCTAAGCTAATTAAGAATTTACAACGATAAATTAAATTAGCTAACACATTAACTAATTAATTACAAATTAACTAACTATACAAATCAGTTAAAATGGCCTCGAGAAGAGGGGCATATGCATGCTCGATCGACTTCGCTCGGAAATCTGTTACCATGCCTCATGTTGCCTCTGTTTGCACTGTTCTGCACCTCTGACAATTATGCCAACTTCTGTGATGCTTCTAACCTACCTCATGGACACTCTGAGAGGTCATCGGCCAAAAGGAGTGGCCATCGGCCAGTGGATAATGGTCATTGGCCAATTTCAATGCTATCGGCCAATTACTGATAGCCGATCAGCACACTATATAGCCGATTGGCCATCTCTTCCTGCAAACTGCTCCTTTTGCTGCAATAGAGCACAAACAAAGGCATGGCAATATATTTACAAGAAAATGTTATGCAGCTACACCCTTTATCATGTCTAAGACTCAAAGGTGTGTAGTGCTTGACTCTCGAGCCATCAATCACGCATTACGATGCATGATGGCCAAAGAGGCCAAGTTGCACAAATCAATATGGATGAAATGCACAAAAACACATAAATGCCTTAACCTCTATCATGCATGATCAAGAGGGTTAGCGACCGAGAATTGAAGCACGTTTCATCACTTCAAGTATGAAACGTCCCTCGTTCCTCGTGTTTGGCTTAAGACCCAAACCAAACACAATGTAATGCACACAATATGGAAATGCAATGCAATGCAATGCAACATGAGTATGCCAAATGCAATGCAATGCAAGCATAACTTAACAAAGCTAATGACATGCAAACAATGTAATGCAACATGAGCATGCAAGCACCATGTAATGCAACCTAAACATGTAAACAACATGCAATGCGACAAGCATGCGACAACATACAATGCGACAAGCATGCAACAATATGCAAGATGGACTTAAACTAAAATGGATAGACCTCAATCATGCCCAAATCAGTGGCCAAAATGCTATGGAAATGAAGTACGAAAGCACATACAAACATGCATACACTTTGGTTCACAAACAAGGCATAGAGATAACAACTCTCAAGCAAGAGCAATGAATGAAAAGCATGGATGTGTGACAACACTGTAGGCCTTGAAATCATGTATGGAATGGTGCCAAACCACTCAAACAAGTCAAGCATAGCATGCAAGAAAGCTCAAAGCTTGAAACTAGCAAAGGGACTTACACCATGGCCATGCAAAGCAAGCCCCAAAGGGCCGAGGCCAACCAAAATAGTCCTAAGGCAGGTCAAGATAAGACCAAAAACATACTTGGACCTAGCCAACACAAGCTAGAACAAAAGACCAAAAGCATTAAGCATGCAAGGCTAATAAGGGGTATTACACTACACCTATCAAAACCAAACATGGCATGACTTCGAAAACAAAAATCAGAGTTACATCATGGTAAAATAAGGCTAAAAGTTTCTTGGAGTTAAGCCAAAATATGCAAGAATGATGGTCCAAACACAAGATGCATGTTAAGGCAATAAAGAGGATTGCACTACAAGTGCATGGTGCATGCAAGAGGCTATCAAACCAACCTTACACAGAGGTAAAACATGCTAAAATAAGGCCTAATGCATGCTAAGATGGAGCCAAAACAAGCTTAACAAACATGTTACTTTTATATGCCACCAATACAAGCATATGAGACATAAGGAGAAAGGATGACCCTCTCCTATTTGGGACCTCAAAACACCATTTCCACCACTAAAAATCCTCTGGATTTCAGTGGTGAGAAGGCCAAAACAAGGCGGTCCCAATAGCTTAAAAGGAAGGCACAAGAACAAGACCAAACAAGGCCTAAGAGGGGGTAGACAACCCCAACACAAAAGTGACCTTAAACAAACATTACAACCACGAAAAATCAAAACTTTTTACAGTAGAAGGTTAAGCTTAAATCAGCATGCAAATAGGTCCAAAAGCTTAAGCCAAAACAAAGGTTTAAAAGCTAATTGACTCACCCTTGAAGAACACCTTCAAGAACACAACTCCAGCACTCTTTTTTGACCAAAACCAGTCCAAAAACACTAAAACCAACTTCAAGAAGCCTCAGCAACAAAATGATGGTGTTTTAGTAGGTGCTTTAGTGTAAAAGTGTGAAGAATTTACACTTTTGAGCACAAACAGGAACAAATGTGGAGAGAGAGGTAAAATATAGAGAGAGAGTGATATATATTTTTGTTTATCAACTTTTTTTAGAACCTCTGGAAAGGGAGAGGGGTCTCCCTTCTTATAGAAAATCAATTCTCAAGCTTGTTGAACAAGCTTGAGTTTTGATTCAATCCCTCCATACATGTGTATGGAGGATGAGAATTGTGCTCACCAACTGTCACAATTGGCACAAAAATATTTGCAAAAGTAAGTGGAAAGGTCTCGACCAAGAAATATGGCCGATTGACCAAAAAGAGTGCCGATCGACCAAAAAGAGTGTCGATCGGCCAACACTTATGGCCGATAGCAAGAAAACAAGGCCGATGGCACAAGGCCTTAGCCGATGGGTTGTAGGGATGGCCAACAAGCCACTCTCTTCCCTTAGGAGCAAAACCACAAGTCCTTGGTCCACAACCAAGCACAAAACAAACAAGTTGAGAGATCCTAAGGCAAAGCGCGCAACCGAGACCTTCGAGAACTCAAAACGAACACGAGTATGGATGATCATCGAGCGTTCAAACGATGACGTCCAAGTCTTGAGGACGGTCAAAAATGGGGTGTCTACAAGCGGCCATTTTTGCGCTCGAGCGAGGTTCTTCTGTCTGCAAAACTACTAGATGTCTGTTTTCTACGCTCGAGCGTCACTTCTTACGCTGGAGCGTCGAGCGTCTTTTTCATTGTGTCTTGGCGCTCGAGCGGCACTTCTTTTTCATTGTGTTTGACGCTCGAGCATCAACTATTGCGCTCGAGCAGACTGTGCGTATATCAGATCGCAGCAGCACCTTTTTACATCACTTTTTTATATCTTTTTCTCTCAAAACCCTAGATCTAGAGCCTCTCTCTCTCTCTCTCTCTCTCTCTCTCTAAAACTTACCTTCTCTCTACATTTTCACCTAGATCTAGTGATTTCTCTACCCGTGTGCCTTTGTTAAAAATGTGGAGCATCTCAAGGGCTACGTTTTGATCCGAATAGAACTTGGTTTTTGCGTCTTTGGAGTTCCTCCATTGCTTCCCTTGGTCTTCTAAACTTGAGGTAGGGATTTTCTATGCTTCTATATGACTTTTAACTTAGTTATTTGTTTTGCATAAACATCATTGTGATTTTGGGAGGATTGAAACAAACCTAGGGTTTTGGTTTAAATTCAAAAGAGGGGTTTTCAAATGGGAGCATTGAAAATGGTTATGGAAGTGGTTATGAGGTTATATGGTAGCTAAATGGTTGATTTTGATACTTGGATTGAATAGTTTAAAAAAATGGAAATTTTGTCCCAAAATGTTTTAAATATTTATTTTGTATAAATAAATGAAATTGGTATTGTAAATGTGAAATTGGATGAATGTTGATATAAATGGTGGAATTATGTATGTATTACCTCACACCCATGGAAATGTAGATAATTTATTTGTTTTGAGATTGTATATCTGTTTAGAAATATCTATTTTCGGCTATCGGTGGAGAGTAGATATGATTAGTGTAGAAATTGCATGAGGACTAGGAAAATTGAAACTCATTTCTCATCTGTTGTCATTGAATATGACTATGTTTTTAAATATATTGTATATGTATGATATTTAGGATGAGATTGGGAATGTACTCCATGTATAATTATGTCTTTAATTACATTGTATATGTATGATGTTTAGGAGGAGATAGGCGATGTACTCCATGTTTGGGGAAGAGATAGAGGATGGACTCCATTAAATTAAGTTGGCCGGAGCATTCATGGTGAAAGTTCCGAAAATCACGATTATTATTTTGGTTAAAATGGCAAATAGAAGTGATTGTATGATGATTATTCTGGTTAAAGACTTATTAAGTTGTAGTCTCAGTTTGGTTGTCTGAATAAAATGGACTGTTGTTATGAAGTGTAATAATACTGTTGGTGCTATATGTTTTGCAAAGAAATTATGAAACGGTTTATCAATGGCATTGTAATTGCATCTTTACTCTCATATCTTCGTTAACTTTCATATGTTGTACTGGATTATTTCTACTAAGCTTTGTCTCACCCTATATGGGAAAAACCATTTTCAGGTGTTGGTGATATGCCTCTGCCAAGGCAGTAGCTTAGAGGAATTTGAAGCAAGAGCTTCTATTTTTGTTGTATCTATTTTGTATAGTCAAGGGCTTAAAATTGTGTTGAGCTAAGTTCATTTTTGTTGTAACCAAGCAGCGACTTGGAAAGATGTAAGCCATTAGGGCAAATGAATATCTGTGTAACTTTTATTCTTTCTTGTATCTGTCTCTCATGTATATTAAACTCTGATGAATGAAAGCATGTTAATTTAATTATATTTCCATTTATGAGATGGGTTTGTGTATTTACTTTGGGGCGTAACAACCGGTGACAAGACTTCCTATATTATTTTCTTTGCATGTATTTTAAGTTCAAAAAGAGAAATATATAAGCGTAAGTGAATTGTTTGGGTATTATTTTAGCATACCAACGAAACAAGACTTCCTATATTCAAAACCAAAAGAAAAGGTCAACCTTGACAAATAGCATCATTACCAATCAGGTATGGGCATATGAACAGGTGAGTTACCAAAGTCTCCTAAAATTCATGGTGAAATTGCTTTTACCAAGTCTCCTAGAGTTGTAGGCTCAAATGAAAGGGCAACATTGTTAAAAAAAAATGTCATAGCATCACTTCATTATGTTCGTATTATAATGCCCAGCTCTTTTACAGTCTTAGAAAACAATTTATAAAACATAATCAATAATTGAAATTAATTGTATATGCGAACCCCATTTTATATCTCATCCACATATAACTTTTTAAATTTAATTTTTGCTTCATATTTACAGACTCTCTCTTATAATGCCTCCACAAGTTTAATGAACTTTTAAATTTAAAAATAGAAGTCGCATAGCATAGTTAGCAAAAAAAACTTAAGCATGCTAGTGACCTAAATTCATCATGAGTATACTATCTGGGAATGCAGAGAAGCTGATAAAATGTAAAGGAAAAAAATTTAGTACATTCAACTTCAAAATTTGAACTATAAAATTTGAACTAACTTGTGAAGCCAATGCTCTACAGCAAGCAAATGCAGTACAGTAGCAGCAAACAAGATCAAGCTATATGAGAGGGAAGCCAAACAAATCAGGGAACATGGGACCTTAATAAAAATTTCAGTCTTCACTTGTTTCCAGACAACAACCTAAATCTCACAAGAGATTCAACCTTTCTCACAATAACAGCAGCTAGAGAACATCTACATATATATAAAAGTCTTAACCATTCACCTACCACTCATATTCAATATTGAAATCAATGCCACCTACCATTCAAATGACATCCACCTAATAAAAATTGCATCTGAGAATAAATGTCATCTGCCCACCAACCATTCAACCATTGAACTAACAAAGTCTGACATAATAAAAGTCCAACAAAATATTAATATAAGTCCAAATAATGAGTTTAACATAAAAGTCCAACATACTCAATATTGATAAAAGAAAAAAATAATGAGTCTAACACAACAGTCCACAATTAATAATAAAAGTCTTAATAAAGGTCTTAAACATGAAATAATTAGGAAATTTAGCAACATCCAACTTCAGAAACAATTAGCCGCGATAACCTGTGGTGGTCTTCTCCATTTCAATCTCCAACTTCAGAAACCTCAGTCGAACTTCATCCGTAGGAAGACTCATAAAGCACTTACGATGCTTGTCTCTCAAGAATAATCTAGCAGTGCATACATATAGCTCATCATCTGGGGACACACTAGGGATGCTTTCCAACTTCGCCAAACATTCTGCAATTAAAGGATATCTTGATGAGGTTTGTGTTGAAATTGTTGAAGATGACTCAACCACGTTGACTATACGATCAAGTGTCTTGTTAAGTAGAGCTGCACCAGTAAATTTCTTCTTTGTCTTACTCTTGGTTGATGAACTATTAGTGTTTAATGGACGTTTTTTGTTTAAATTTGAAGGATGAACCACCTCCAAATCAACATCATGTGTAGTATGAAATTCCTCCAAAGTCTCATCAGTGTAAGGCATAACCCCTGAGCGAGGGTGTATGCCCATTCTCCTGTAGCAGCTGTATCTAAGAATAGTATGTCTAAGTCTTCAGTGAATTGCAACGGCGTACGCCGAAATTTAGTAACATTAGGATACCTCTGCAACAATTACAAAGGAAAATTTAACAATTTCAAATAACAAAATTTAGTCTGTTGAAACAATAAACAAACAAAATATGTACATTAAGCAATTCACTTACCTCTAATTTCTTGGTCCACCATTCATCTAATGTAGATATAGCTCCAATCAATGTATCATGGCCTAAGCCTGTCTCGCCCCTTAACAGATTATTCCATAAAAGCCAATCTTTTTTCAACACATCCCAATGATTTTTCATTTGTATTCGTTGGTATGCTTTTCCAATCATACTTTTAAACTTAGTTATCACATTTTCTCACCTGACCCTATCTAAGTGTGTACCAGGTCTGTGTCCAACATTCACTTGCTCAACACAAAGCTTAATAAAAATTTCATTTGATTTTGCATCCCAGTGAGCTTTAACGGATGATACTTGACTTGATTTTCCCTTATTCTTCCTATTTTCAGATTGTGTTTCCTCTTGGGAACTCATTCTATGAAAGAAAAAAATTCTTTAAAACAAACTCATTCATCATTGCTTGCATTACAACAGCTAGATTAGTACAAAATAACCATACATGGCAACTATGTCAAACATATCAACATTCATTGGGTACAAAGCTTAGTACAATAGTTTATGGTAAACTACATTAGCACAAAAACACCAGGTGTCTCTAAACGGCACCTATCATCATTTGAAGAGTAATGCAACTGACATAGCAATACAAATTGTGAGCAGACCCACAACAAGCTGCTTCATGAAAACATTGGATTGGTGAAGTATTTGGTTCTTCACTTTTAGTCCTATAGTCTCCATGTTTTGATTTTAATTTTGATCAAGCATTCTCTCGTTCCTCAACCTCTCTACTATCGTCACAGATTTTGGGGTACACCACCTCCAAATTGACAATTTCTTTTCTCATAAATGAAATACAATTTCCCTTTAAATGGCTTGTCAGACTCAGTAACCCTTATGGCAGCTCTTAGCCATAATCACATTTCGAAGCCTTATACCTCAAGTCGAAGGTCTCAGCACTAGAATAATAGTTACTAGAGAATGACATGCCTCTGCATTAATTAGGAAGAATTGAATCCAAATCCTCTAAAATTAATTGGGAAGTTAATTGTAAATACATTGCACCCAAGAAGTATTGATTGGGAAGAACTGTTATTGCATTGGCACTTCCAATGAAGTGCGCATCAATACTTTTGGGTTATCTAAAGTCAATTGTCATTTTTTGGTTTTTTTTTTCTTTATTTTAGATTGATTAGCAAGTAATTGTCTATTACTATTGTTTTGTAGTATAGGTGGAGTATCTCTACAATTACAAATTTCGTGGTAAGCTCCTGACTATGATGCTTTCGATTATTGATTATTAAAATTTTAGAGAAAAATTCTATCTATTCTTTATTCGTAATTTTCTTATTGCACAATTCTTTCTTCAACACGTTGCTATGCATTAGTTTTACTCCAAAGCGATTTAAAGACCCAAAGTCATCTCGAAGTAGATTGAAGATTGGGTGGATTTGGAATCATATTTTTTTATTTTTAAATGTGATTGATTTATTTAGCAAGAGGTATCTTACTTTTATTTTATACTGATGCCTTGAAAAATATTATTAATTGATGATGGATGTGGAGCAATGTTTAAAGGGCATTCAATAATTTTTCTTCCAACACGAGGAGTGTCAGTGGTTAATAGTAATTTTTCTCAATAAAATTTTGTTGTTGCTGCTCAAAAAGTAGTATTTCCAAAAATCTTGTGGAAATGAAACAATTCATCAGTTGCAATTTACATATCACTGGGAACAGGTAACTAGCATAAGTAGGGCATTTTTTCAGGACAAAATTCATTTTGTCATTTAGTTCTCAGGAGATATCCTGAATTTAAATAATAATAAAAAATAAAATAAGATAAAAACTGTTTCTGTCCAGGAGATATATGCCACATTGTCAATGAATTTACCTATCTTTGCTTTAGGATGGCTCAAGGAGCTCTACTATTTTGGGCATCATCGATTTATTATGACACTGGATAAGAAACTGGTAGCTTCCAAAAATTCTTGCTATTGCTGATATGTGGAATGGTCCAACAAGTAGAAAAATGTAGGGGTTCCACATAAGACACGGTACGATACCTTGGAATATTTAGTCATACATTGATTGATTTGATGATAAAGTACTAAAATGGATTATCCAATGATCCCAAGAACATTGTTTTCATTGTCAGTGGCAGAGGAAAGGATTCTCTAAGCAAGTGGTTTTCGCCATGCGCAGAACATGACTACTTCACTAGGTAACATTTGGTTCTACAATTCAATCAATTGTAATTTTTGTCTGTCTTGGTTTTAATCTCATTTTCGTATCTCATGAAGGTGGAGTAAGGATTCTCTATGGAAGCCCAGAGTTTTGCCAACAGATTTTGACTGTAAAAAAACTGCACGTCCTGTAATGGAGCATTATACAGAGGCTACAGATGGCTCGTTCCTAGAGAAGGAAAGTGGAGAGCCAGGAAATTAAGTTAGAAGGGCACTTATTATTTATAATTTTTTATTTAAAAAAAATCATGATCAACATTAAGATAATAATAATTTTATGAGCTAAATTTAAGTATAAGAAATTAAAAATCATTATTAATAGGAACAAATCAAAATTCAATAATAGTGTGCAATAACTCGGTACGGAATGGTGATGTAAGTTTGTAATTTTAGCACAAAAAATTATTGATCAAAATTTCTAATTTTAGAAAATAAAAACAAATCATTTATAGCACAAATTATTATAAAATCTATTTAATTTTTATTTAATAGAAGATATTAAAGAGATGATATTACTTATAAATGATGTGTTTCGAATGGAAATTATTAAATAGTCATAGAGTACCACATTGCGTTGCCTTGTGAGTCTTAAAGCATGTGAAATCACAAATCACAATAAGTAGTTTGTTAACTACTTGAAAATAATTACACTATTGATTTAGACTACTACATAAACAATACCATATGGTGCTCCAAAAATATCAAATAACTACTTATTATAAACAATACAATAAATCCTTAGCCAAAAAACATGTTAAGAAAAACAGAATACATTTTGTATATGACCATAAAATAAAAACAAAAAAAAGTTCAAAGTTAAGGGGCACGTGACCCTCCTAAGCCTTCTTTGGCTCCGCCCCTCACTTCGGCTCATGGAAGGGAAAAGAGCTTGATCACCTTGAAAGTGTTCTTGCTAATGAGCCTGTGGTTGATAAAAGAGGTCAACACATTGTTGAAGTGAAACAACACGTAAGAAGCATGATTAATTTTCTGCTTAGTAGTTTACTTTCCTAACCAATAAACATGTCTCATAAATAATGTCAACTTATCAGAAAAACAATAAAATTTTAACTTTATGAAAGTTCATATTATTTTTTTCCTCTTTTCCATGGCGGATATGAGAATTTGATTTTCAACGGAATGATGAAATGAAAGATTTCCAAATAGAGTAGTGTAGATAATGAAATAATTTGATTTTTCATGATTGGGTATAATAGTTTGAGTAAATGATGTGGGGTGCATTTCTTGATCGTTTGGTAGATGATTTATTTTTCATTGCAATTTGTGAATTGCTGTGCGTAAGCGAAGGAGTAGCTGTGGAAAGGCTCGTTGCAACCATGCGGAAAAGTGGGAAGCAGCCAGATTTTGTGTTGTGCCGTTCAGGTGAAGATATGTTCAAGACCATTGCAAGGTCTGTTGCCAACCAGTTGTTGCCTGCCATAATAACAGAAGGTTTCGCCTGCACAGTTGGTCAGACACCAAGTATGGCAAAATACTATCTTGACAATACTTGTGAAGTCATCAAAATGCTTCAAGGCCTTGCAGTAGCATCTAGACAGCTCCCTAAGGTCGCATTTAAAGGGTTTCTTTCTATGAAATAGTTGATTTGTGGCAGGTACGGTATAGATATATGGGTCAGCATTGACTTGATCTGAGTCTAGTTTTTATTCAGTTGGGCAGGAGTACAGGAGTAGTACAGTGCTAGTGAGAAAGATAGCATTGTACAGAAAATAAGTATACATTCACAGGTCACTTGAAACAAATATTTGGAAATTTTAACATCAGGGATTGATTTATTTCTAGTGCTTTGTCCATAAATTTTATGACATCCCCTTCAACTACAGTGAGCAGCTTTAGATTTTGAAAGGGGAAAAATACATACTATTCAAGGGAAGAGCAGATTATAAAGGAAGTAATCCACGATTCTGTTCTGGCAGCACATTAGATTGCTGCTGCACTGAAACCATTGGCTTAGCCACGTCTGGAGACATAGACATCGCGTGGTATTCAAAAAAAAAAGTAGTTACCCTTTTAACTCTCCCAATACCACTATAATTGGCAATTATCCGCATCTTTTAAATTCTAAAATCTAAATCCCCAATTCCATCCTTTCATTTTTCATTGACCCAAATAACATTTCGCCCATTGCTTTCTATTCTATTTAAGGTGTTTTCAACCATCCAGTCCCATTTTGATCACTCTTGAAAACTACAAATCAGAGTTACAAGAAGAAAAATATGATTTTCCATTAGCCAAACACCATGGAAAATTGCAGCCATGTAACCTTTTGTACAATTTGTAAGCCAGAATCAAACTGTAAACCAAAAACGTAAAATACATATGGTAGTCAACACTACACGATTCATGAGAAAACTAAACCATAATGTTTCATTCTATAAGATTTTATCCACTCCAGCCTCTAATCTGTTTTTCCTCAATACTGGTTATACTTGTCGATGTCATAAAACTCTATGTTCTTGTACTTCTGGGATATTATTTCTGCTTGAACTTTTCTTGCCGTGTCAGTAGCACAACCAACAAGAATGAGAACCGAAGCGCCTGCAAATCCCCGGAATGCAAATCCCCGGAATGCAGTCAGGTGTGCAGTTTGTTCAATCACAGCAGGACCAGCAGCCAGAATTGCCAAAAATGCAGATCCCAGGACTGATATCCGACTAAGAACCTGAATTCAACCAAAAAAAGGTCATAAATCTGTCGAAATTATTTTGAAGCTAAATTTGTGCCAAAAGTTCAGATATCAATCAAGTATAAGATACTCATTAGCTGTATGAATACAGAAGAAAAGAGCAAACAAGGAACCAAAATATCTCCACAAAATCTATTCCAAAGTCCTCAATGAGTAAATCACAAACGAGAGTGGGCACTAAGTTACGAATTAGGGATTTGTATCCTGAAGAAGCAGAATGTATTAGGTTGTTTATGTATCGCTTGGAATTTACAGTAGTCTGTTTTGTTACATAGCATTGACCCACAATATCAGCCAGGCAAAGCAAAGGGTCTAAAATTAAAAGGTAATCTGAACAAAATGCGAAGTACCCAATTTCATACAAGTTTGGAAAAAAGAAACACCCGGTTTAATGCAATAAAAACAAAACTGGACTCAAATGAAGACCTCCAAAGGAGACAAAATTCATTCAATTTCCATATGACATCCAAACACCACATCAAAATATATGGGTAAGGGAGTAATAAAAAATAAAAAAGGGAGAAAATTTTCTATTGAATTCATACTCTCTTTTTTTTTGGTTGAAAAAGTAAATTATTTTGACAAAAATTGATATTTTTTGAATTTTCAAAAGTTAAGCATATGAAAACAATGAGGCATGAATGTTCTTTCTACAAGAGAAATTTAGACTCTCACGGGAAAGTAGCTGCGAGTGAACACTAGAGAAGCTGATGCCTATGGCTTACTGAAATGTCTTAGACCGATTTGCGATAAAGCTAGAACCAAATAATGTATGGCTAAAGCAGGGTGAAGCTGACTAAATGTACAAGCTGGAACAAAAATAAATGATAGGCCATATATTCAAGTAGACAGGAAATTACCGTTTTAATAAATGCAGCCGTACTTTTACCGGGTCGAACAAGTGGGATTGATGCACCTTGGCGCTTCAACTGTTCACTCACATCATCAGGATCCAGCTGTAGAGAAGTGTAGTAGTAGTTGAAGAAGGCTATCAATAGAATGTGAGGGGAGATAGAGAGAACCTACAAAGAATTTATTTGGTCAGATTTAGAATATTTCAAATGTTTCATCTAAATCGAAAGGGAAAGCCACTGCAGCCTACTGAGACTCAGTTTTAGAGGTGAGTTTTAAATGCACAAGGAATATATTGGTAGAATAGTTGGAATTTGACTTTTTCAGTGGAATATCTCAACTTCCATCGATGACAAGCCTTCTCGTAAGACTGAGATTCTGCAAAAGAGTGAATAATAGACAAAAATGTACGATAGGAAGCAGAAAAACAAGTATTAGACCAACCCAACCTGTTTGGAGGACGACGCACCCGAGGAGGATATTGTCATGCAGCAGGATCAGAGTCGTCAGGAGCAGCAGGATCAGCAGCAAAGGCAGAGATAGCTGGTGGAGGAGGAGCCTTACGACGAGAATAAACTAACAACAGAGGAGAAGAAGGCAAAGGAGGAGAAGCCGTCAGAGGTGAAACAAGAGGAGAAGATAGAACAAGCTCAGGAGAAACTGTGGACATGTACTCATCAGACGGGACCTCAGAAGGAAATGGATCAAAATGAACCAAATATTCTTTGGAAACTGGGGCGGTGAGAGAAGGAAGCTAAAAGTAAGATAGACGTTCGAGAAAGGCAACATAGCGGAAGACATAAAGGCGACGAGAAATATGGTCATAACAGCGATAACCTTTCTAAGTGAGACTATAACCCAAAAAAACACATAGGACAAACCGGACATTAAGTTTGGTCCTATCTTTACGGGGTAAAAGGATAAAACAAGCAAACCCAAACACACGAAAGAGAGAATAATTAGGAAGTTAAGAAAACAGAGTCTTATAAGGAGACTGACCAAAAACAAGGGGGGTAGGTATACGATTGAGAAGAAAAGCAGCAGTAAGAACTGCCTCACCCAAAAACGGAGCCGAAATGGAGGTAGAGAAGAGGAGAGACCTAGCTATCTCAAGGAGATGACAATGTTTGCGCTCAGCTCGACCATTTTGGGTAGGTGTATTAGTACAAGAAGTTTGGTAAATGGTACCTAAGCTAGCTAAATATTCACAAAATTCAGTTTTAAAGTATTCTCCACCCAAGTTAGACTGCAACAATTTAATAGTAGACCCAAACTGTGTAGTGACCATAGACTGGAAAGTACGGTATATCTGGTAGAAGTCAGACTTATGAGTCATAAAATAAACCCAAGTGTAACGGGTGTAATCATCAACAAAAAACACATAGTATACTAAACCCCCTTTAGTAAGAACAGGAGAGGGTCCCCAGACATCAATTTGCACAAGAGAAAAGGAGGAAACAGAAATAGAGGTACTTTTATTAAATGGTAAAGCTGACATTTTGGCAAGTTTACACCCCCGGCATTCATCAATTTGACTTGGAAAAACTTTACCCAATAAC
The DNA here is from genome assembly GCA_025200525.1 of Camellia lanceoleosa. NCBI lineage: Eukaryota > Viridiplantae > Streptophyta > Magnoliopsida > Ericales > Theaceae > Camellia > Camellia lanceoleosa. Next base: position 1,243,243 of record CM045770.1, read on the forward strand.
CCTGACTGAGCTAAAAACCGGAAGCGGTCAACAGACAAATGACCGAAGCGAGAATGCCATAAGTAAAACTAACTCGACTGAGAATCTAACTGAAACGAGGAAAGTGCAGCTGGGGAGATGGATAAAGGGAGATGCAAGCTTTCAACCACATAGAGATCTCCAACTCTACGGCTGGTCCCAATCTGCTTCTTGGACACCCGATCCTGCACACAAAAAACAGAAGAGGAAAAGATAACATCAAAACCATATGCATCAAGTTGACTAATAGATAATAAACTGACAGATAACTAAGGGACATAGAGAACAGAAGGAATGGTAACAACAGACATGGTAGAGGGTAAGACAGACCCATTAGCAGTATTAATAGTAATAGGAACGGGTGAGGGACTACAGTTTTGAAGTAAATAAATGTGAAGAGTCATATGATGAGAGGAACTAGAATCAAAAAGCCAGACAGAATAAGGGATACCTGAAGAAGACCTAAGCAAACCTGAATGAAGAGATGTAAGAGTGGAGGCAAATGGGAATGGCTGAGAGGTGAAGAAGATATACTGAAGTTGTGCAACCTGAGCACTCAAAGAAGCCAAGTTAGGATCAGGAGCCAGAGTAGATGCGGTGTAAGTGGCAAGAGGGCGGAAAGTACCTGAAATAGGATCGCAGAATTGTGTCTAGGAAGATAGAGCAAGCTGACGTCCCTTCTTGGGATAGTTGTTCTTCTAATGACCCCTCTGATGGCAGAAAGCACACTCATCTGGCCCTAATGGTCCTTTCTTGGGTTTCGTAGTGGCTTGAAGCTGATAGGAGGTGGGATCGATAACAAGGGAGGCTTGGTAGAAGCCAAGAAGACAGAAGGAGGCAGAGTCTGAGTGGCCGTCTTAAGACGAGTTTCCTCGGAGAGGAGCTCACGAACAATAACATCCACAGAAGGAAGATGAGATCGATGAAGGATGCCACCTTGGATGACCCTGCTCCCGAAACTTAATATAAGCGTCCAGTATCTTGAGACTAGGTGGTTCCATAAAAGCCAACTAATCCCAAAGACCGGTCATCTCAATATAAAAGTCTTGAATAGTTTGATCCTATTGACGAGCACTTTGAATAGTTGTTTCCAACTCATATCGCTTGGTAAAGTTGGACTGCTAATAAACACCTAGTAAATAATCTCACACTTCTTTGGCAGTACTGTACTTGGAAAACATCATTCCAATACATTCATCCACAGAATTATGAAACCAGGTCAGAACTTGGACATTATCACAATCCCAAGTGTCATAAGAAGGCAGATACCCTTCCGCCTTCGGGTTCGATGGACAAGGAGCATAACCAGAAACACAGACCCATTTTTTTTGACCAAGAAGAAAATTCTTGAGTTCGTGAAACGCATGGTTTAATCATTTAGGTATTTATTAATTTATGGGCTGGTGTAAAGGAAAGTCTAGTATATCAAACCTGGGTTCTGGGAAATAATGATGGAAGAACAAGTGTTGTGTGGTTGCATGAGTCTCATTGTGGAAGGGATGTGGCTTTATCTTTTGTGTGTTGTGTTGTCAGGGCACTGGTGCTCCTACTTGGTATTGTTACTAAAGGTCTAGATATAATGTTTAAGGTTCAAACATTCATGTATAAAGAATAGGTATTATTCTTAGTACGGAAAAATTCTGTGCAGAATCATAGATTTTAAAAATCAAGAAACCATATCAAACGGATGAATTTTGAATTGAAATTTTTACAGTAGATTAATTACATATTGAATTGCATATCTGAATTTTCTCATAATTTTTGAGAGTCAAAATCCATATAAAATGATGCGTTCAAATCTGTCCAGAAAACTGGTTTAAAACATTAAGTTCGGAAGCACCGTTCTATTTGGGTATAGATCCGAAAATTATCAAATTAGTGTCATTAGAACCGGTTACGAGTTTAGTTTCGTACATTTTTATCCTTGCGTTGATTGCTCATGTATACTAAGAGAACCGTTAATTTCTTTAAAGTGCTGCAGAAAACAACCTGTTTAGATATAATTAATTGTAGGTAATTATTTTGATAAGAAAATCAAGTAAAACTATTTGGGTTTGAAACTTAGGATATATTAGTTGATATCTGGAGGGTTTTGGAATTTTTCGAATAGCATGGAGTGGGTTTTGTAATTTTCAAAGTTAGCGAATAGGTTGAGAAAGCTGGTTTAAAATTTTGTTTTATCTTAAAGTTACTTTTAATTAAGTTTCGATTTGAACCCATGTCTTGGATGATTTTAGATCTTGAAGAACATGAACTTAGGTAATATTTAAGAGTAACGGTAAGTTGGGTTGAGCCGTGTTAGTACGCTTTAGTTTAAGGTTACTTAGTTCCTATTCTTTAGTATTTTTAAATTAGTAGTGACGTGTAGTTTTCATATTTGGTTCAGGGCACTAGTTGGAATTTCATACTTTATTCGAGGATTATATTATATCGTTTTCAGGTGAGTGGTTTCATGCTACATATTTTTATAAATATTCCCCTACCCTAAACTGTCGGAAAAATTAAATTGTTGTTTCAGGACTAAACTGTTTTGATAAATTATTATATTATCAATGGAATCAACTTATTTCTGAAACATGTGTGAACTTGGCATACTGTAAACTATTTGTTTTGGTCTCCTGTTTATAATGGTGAACTACCATGTTTTGTGAAACTGATGTGTATTGAATATTGGGACCATCTATGTATTTAGTCCAGGGAAATTATTCCACTGTGTGTGGTGATTCTGGCCACTAGGGAACAGATCCGAGTTGGGTCGTGATGACTCTAGTGCTCAACGATTGTAAGGAAAAGACCCACATTAAACTAGGTGACCTTCAATCGGATCGTCTTTGAGAAAAGGCCCAGGTTGCCACCCTGATGATGACTCTTAGTTCGGTATTGGATCCAACGGGGCTTATAGCCTTGAGAACTGTGTGGCATATTATTTGTTTTTTCTTGGTACTCAGAAAATTATTGGTGTTCACGTTGTAATCTGTTTTAAGTGGAAAACGTCATTTGTCATGTTCTCGAGAGACATGAGTATTTTAATCGTTGAACTGTGGAACTTTTTTTTTGAAACAGATTGTCTTTACCAAACTATATGCCAATCGAGTTTCTGTGATATATATCTTATTTTGGAATTGAACCCTGTTTTCAAAACTGTATTTACTATCCATGTTGCTACTCACTGAGCTATCAGCTAACTTAGTTGTTTATCATTTCCAGGTGTTAGAAGGACTTAGAGTGGACTCATGGCATAGTGGGGACTCGATTGCATGGATGTCACGACCCGAACCTGCCCCTATGGGTTAAGGCCATAACCGGCCAGTAATCACGAGATTACCTACGGCCTCAAACCAAATAAGACAAAACTCATCAAAGTAAAGGGGCCAAACGGAAGCAAATTTAAAACTTTGTTCATAGAGCCGTGCTTATATGCAAATCATAACATTCCATACATACATATGTTAATAACTAACAGCAAAAAGTATAGTAACATAAAGTCCTGTACAGACAGGATCATTCAAATCTAACTCAGCCAAACAAAACTATACACAGACGTAAACCAAAGTCCTCGCTAACATGACAAAATAGTATAGAATGGCAAAAGGGCGAAGACGTGTCTCGTGCGTGAGACGCAAGGGCTGACTCTTCAAAACCTTAGTTGTTCCACACAGACTTCACTGAGGCTGGGTCTAGACCTCTCTTGGCTCACCTACAAACACATGAATGAGCGTGAGCGAAAGCCCAGTGAATAATATCAAGTAAAGAATATACATTGGAACGATATACATCAAACGGCCTTGGGCCCAATTTATATTTCTAACTAATACATACATACATAGATGTATGTGAGTTAAGTAACTACGGTTCCAAACACATCATACGGCCTCGGGCCCAATTCATTCGTATCATTCAGGTCAAACTGGCCTTTGGCCCATTCATACCTTCATGTCAAACTGTTATTCGTGTCAAACTATCATTCGTGTCAAACTGTTATTCGTGTCAAACTATCATTTGTGTCAAACTATTATTCGTGTAAAACTGGCCTTCGGCCCATTTAAACTTTCATTTGTGTCAAAACGGCCCTTGGCCCATTCAGATGACAAACTGGCCTTTGGCCCATTCATTTGTTCATGTTGAAACGGCCTCTGGCTCATTCATTTGTTCATGTCGAAACGGCTTCCGGCCCATTCATTCATGTCGAAACAGCCTCTGGCCCATTCGTTCATGTCGAAACGGCCTCTGGCCCATTCGTTCTATTATTCAGATCAGACTGGCCTCTAGCCCACTCATTTGATATGGCAAATGTTGTCCACCAATCGAATCAATGAACTTATAAAACTTACATAAAAGTAAGCAATTGGACAATAACATATTTCAAATATCTCTGTTAAGATATTACTCACAGTGATCAGCTGATTGACTTGCCCTGGAGCTTGACCCTACACATCACATAACACATATGGGTCACAACCGATTCAATCCGTTCTTAATTCACATATTTCTCTTTAGGCTTAATTCTTATTCTTCTAACTCATTTACAATGTTCAATGTATGCCTAAGAGTACTTAGAAGTGAAAGGGAATGGAAAACGGAACACATAATGCATTTTCAAAATTTCAGAAAACAGGGTCCCTGCTCAAGCGTGGACTTCCGCGCTCGAGCGAACTCTTGAGGCCTGCAAAAGTACTGGATGCATCAAAATTACGCTCGAGTGCGAAGTCTGGCGCTCGAGCTGAAGGCATGTCTACATAGCTCCCCGCTTGAGCGTGAACTCCCCCGCTCGAGCGGATACCATGTCTGTAGAAAATACTGGGAGCACGAAATTCACGCTCGAGCGGCTGTTTTCCCGCTCGAGCGGACATCAAATTTTTTGGGTTTTCCAGAACATGTTCTTGAGCTTCAATTCAATGTTCAAAGGTTCCAAATGCATGATTTTGGCCCAAACTTCACATATACATATTCTAACATGGTATAAACACCAAATTACAACACAATGAAGCTTAATTTCACAATTTAATCACATGCATGTCTTAAATTAACTCAAGCTCATCACCAACACACTAGATTCAAACATGCAAGACTCAAACTTCCATGATTTGTACTTGCATGTGAAATATACACAATATTCTCAACTTAATTGGTGAAGAGGTGATCAAATACATGGTCATTAATCAAAATTCAACATCGATCATACACATTGTGCTCAAATATGGAAATTCATAGTAATTTCCTACATGCATGCATCTATTGACTTTAAATTCAACAAATACAACTCAATTTTCTCATAATCAAACTAATTCATGTTCTTGACCATTAATCAAACTTGAATTCACAATTTACAACATTAAACTCATGAATTCCCTTACCTAGGAGCTCAATCTTCCAAACTATAGCAAATTCTTGAATTTAATCTTCAAATTCCCCAACCTTGAGCTAAGATTACACAATTCTCTCCCTCTCTTTCTCTATAGCCGGCCCTCTCTCTTCCTTGGGTTCAAAATCAGCCAAAATGAAGCTAAAGAGGGCATTTGAGGGTGTAGTGCCTTATTACAACAAATCCCACTAATGCCAATATAATAATAATAAAGTAATTGGGCACTAATTCATCAATTTAATCGATTTAATCTGATATGAATCAATTTCTAATTAAATTTCACTGTAGGCTCTAAAAGTTACGCTAATCATAATGGCACAATCAATTTCGAGTTTTGTGGCCGATAAGGCCTTCAATTTAATTTCCAAAGCAGACAATCAAACAGATATTCCTACGGTGAACATATAGAAATTCAAAACCACATATTTTCATATAAATGGCACTCAAAATCATATCAAACACATAATTATATGCATAAGGAGGATCAATGAGCATAATACGGAACATGGGTATCACAGTCTTCCCCCCTTTAGGAAGTTTGGTCCTCCAAACTTATTTTACCTTCAGTCGAAAACAATTTGGAATAGTTCTTATTCAACAGTTCCAGTGCTATCCTTTAGATAGTTATTTGCTCGGTCTTAAAATCAAGCAACATTTCGTTCTTAATCAATCAGAGGCTTACCTTTTCCGCCATACAAGGTTTCACACGGTGCCACACTGATACCAGAGTGCAAGCTGTTGTTGTAAGCAGAGTCTGCCAACAACGAATAGACTTTCCAAATTCCCTGAAAGATCTACTGAATATATTTGGAGCATTTCTCTTGAAAGTTCTTTCTAATTATACATTGATTTTCGAACGGCAAGCAACGTCGAATCACAATTCAGTCCCAATTGCCTCTTGAAGGCTTATCAGAATTCAGGCACATTTTAGGATCCCTGCCCAAAACAATAGATACTAGGATCCCATGCAAACGAGCAATCTTGTCGATGTAAACAGTTGCTAGTCTATAAGCATCATATGAAAATTTCACAGGGAGGAAATGAGCAAACTTAGTAATCCTATATACAATAACCCAGACGGGACTTATACCCTGGGTGTCCAAGGCAGCCCCACAATGAAATTCGTAGTCACATATTTCTATTTCCATTCCGAAATGGAGAGAAGTCGAAGTAGTCCTGTCTATATTTGATGTTCAACTTCGATTTGTTGACACCGAAAACATTTGGACACAAATTCAACGATTTCCTCGTCACAGAAGTTCAATTCATTCTCTAATAATCCCATAATTCACAATATAATTTGGTATTTAGTTCAACGACTCATCACAGTTTTCCAAGGTCAATCAAAAGTCTTCAAAAATATAAAGTGGATCCAAATACTGATTCCCGAATCAACAAAGGTAGCATCGAAGCAATTACCCATACAATGCACACAGTCCGCCTATCCCCATAATATTGATTGTAAAGTACAATAACATCGAAGCAGTCAATTTCTAACACAATACACGTGTTCTCAATTCATTCAATGGTTTACGGTTTACAATTTAGTTCAATATTCAATCCCATGTTCCATCGAGTCTTTCCACATTATTAGATAGTCGTCAAAAGCATAAGGCAATTTATATATAAACCCCCATGATGTCAAAGACAATATCAAAGGAGTCAATCACATGTTAAACACAATTTACACATCCTTAGAGCCCCAATTGCAGAATATAATGGCACTGGGCAGTTATTTACACAAGGCGTATTGAATTCACATACTTTCGGACAATCAGGGTTTTTAAAAGCTTCTTGGATGTTAATAACATCTACATAATACCAAAGGATGACATTCTGGACAAAACAAATAAATAATCGTCTCGAAATCAAAGCACACCCGTTCACGACCGTCGGTGGCCGACCCGAGATCGATTAGACAAACCCACCCGTACAAAATCGTCGGTGGCAAAAGAGATATCTCAACAAAGGTGCTACATAGGCTTAACGTCCCCTAGCACAAAATGACGTCTCAAGAATGTCATCAAAACAAGCACAATACCACTCACATAACCTGATTTCCCAAAATCCGATGACACTGAAGCAGACATACGAAACATATTCTGATTAGTCGAGGATAAATATTCATTATTGTTTACAGTCAAATCAATCTGTTGTCATCGGCTTCCATGGCGTCAAATAAGCAAGAGTATGACAATACACAAGCATTGTTCCTTAAGACACCCGATCACTGGATTTGCACAATTCAGTTCATTTCTAGATCAATCTGTTGATAGCCCACAAAAGGTCTTTCAAGTAAGTCAAGTACTCCAAACGGATTCAAGTTTTTGGTCTATCAATTTTCCTGCCAAGAATAATCTGGCTATTTATTCATAGGTAATCCGTACTTCCCCTTAACAAGGTCAAATCAGACAGAGGGTCTCATCAAATTAATCCCGTCAAAGGTCATGCCAAATCAAATCAAGCAAAGGTCCCATCAAATTATATCAAATGAGGGTTCTAACAGGCCGAATCAAACAAAAGTTCTATCAGATTGAATCAGATAAAAGTTTTCTTAGGCCTCGTTTGGCAAGAGGCTAAAAAAATAATTATTAAAAAAAAAGTTTTTAGCCAAAAAAAACCAAACCACCATAAAAAAAAGTCAAAGATTCTTTTCTCTCTCTTTTTTTTGCTTAGCGTTTTTAAAGCAAAAAAAAAAGTTGGCCCCACCATTTTTTTTTTTTTTTTTTTTTTAGCCTAGCCAATTAGCCTACTAAATTAATTCAAAAACGAGGCCTTAATGGGGTATTTTTGGTTCTGTAAGGCACACTTCGTTGCATAGGTACATAGTCGATAGTTTCACAACTGTTTTAAGTTCATCAGTTCTCAAAGTCATATCGGAGTCATTTATCACAATTGTTCATGTCAAAGTATTTCAAATCATGTACAATATGGCATTGTTCAAATAAGTTCAGGTGTAGTTGCGTATGCAGACGTTCATATCAAGAGGTATATATCATAATCAGTAAAGAAATTCTCAAATAGGTCTTATATGCAAGCACATGGTACATAGTAGCACATTAAACAAAGTTCTTCGGTTACACATAATATAGGATTTGTCACGCAGAGGTTCCAAATTAGTCACCAAAAATATAGGTTTACGAGTCAAGCTTAATATAGTCACATAGTTCAGTCAATTTTCTACCAATCCAAGTACATGATCTCGCAATTTATAGAGTTCGTTATTTGGGGTGCTCAACCCAGTCACACAATCACAGAGTCATAATTCCAGTGGTTTAGTCATTGAAGGCAGTAATATAACAAATCACCCTGAGCATAGGTTTAAATGTACATGTACATGTGCAGAGTTAATCGATATCCCAATACGTATTTCACAAATTTCCCAAATGGAACACATGCATTCAATGAATACGTTCTCAATCTCATTGGTCTAACTAATCTAGATACACAAGCAGTAGATATGAAAGAATATGCCGATCTGAATCAAATAATATCCCAAGCAAAGATGTACATATGTACTAATTCAGAATCAATCAACACATAAGCATTCGTTTATAAATAGTATAGATACCTGGGATAACGTTCGCAGTATTTTGAGCGCTTTCTGGGATGAGTGTGATTACTCTATCCTGATTAGCAATTCCTACCATTGGTACGAATCTAGCTGAGGCAGAAGATGTATTCACGTTCCGTTCAATTCGGGGACAATTCCTTACCATATAGTCCATTTTACCACACCTATAACAAGCCCCAGAAATTCGATAGCAAACTCCTCGGTGTTTCTTACACTAGTGGTGGCAAAGGTTCTTGCCGTAGTGGCAACTAACGTTGTTGTCTTAAAATCTTTGCCATTTCTTGTACTATTCTTTGCAGTCTATCAAGTCGAGCTGTGGAAGAGTCTGCCAACTTGTATGCCCTTACTTTATCCATGTTCTACACAAATTCTCATTAAGCCTTGCCAAATACCGGGATGCCCAATACAAAAATAAACACAGATACACATGCGTACATTCGCACATAGGCACATTGTTATATTCCCATTTTATGTATCGTCAAGGCACAATTAATCACATACATAACAGATGATTGCATACTTATCAGATATCGCATGCTGAACATTTACTATGTAGTCATATACTCAAATCATGTTCATATTTCACATAGACACCCATTTGTAGAATCGAATGCACATAAGCAACCTTTCATGACTCATATGTTCATGTATGTGCATTATAACAAAACAAACTTGTTGTACACATTAGTATAACAATTCATATCTCATATAATCACATGTTCTCACCATCTGATTAAACTTGCATTATACTTTATACAAAAGATTCACAGGTATGCATATACTAAAGAGCGTACGTATTCAAATAATTTGCAATGCAAGCGAATTACAAACTTATAATACATAATCATTCATATTGAACATTTAAGCGTATTCTTGATGCTTTCAAATTCATACTTATCACATGAATGCATCCTAGATCTTATCTAGACGCTTATTGCTCTTTTGGACAAGTGTGTGAGTTATTAACTCGTGCTCTAATACCACTCTATCACGACCCAAACCCGCCCTTATGGGTTAAGGCCATAACTGGCCAGTAATCACGACATTCCATACATACATATGTTAATAACTCACAGCAGAAAGTATAGTAACATAAAGTTCTGTATAGACAGGATCATTCAAATCTAAGTCAGCCAAACAAAACTATACACAGACCTAAACCAAAGTCCTCACCAACATGACAAAATAGTATAGAATGGCAAAAGGGCGAAGATGTGTCTCGTGCGTGAGACACAAGGGCTGACTCTTCAAAACCTTAATTGTTCCACACAGACTTCACTGAGGCTGGGTCTGGACCTCTCTTGCTCACCTACAAACACATGAATGAGCGTGAGCGAAAGCCCAGTGAATAATATCAAGTAAAGAATATACATTGGAACGATATACATCAAACGACCTTGGGCCCAATTTATATTTCTAACTAATACATACATACATAGACGTATGTGAGCTAAGTAACTGCGGTTCCAAACACATCATACGGCCTCGGGCCTAATTCATTCGTATCATTCAGGTCAAACTGGCCTTTGGCCCATTCATACCTTCATGTCAAACTGTTATTCGTGTCAAACTATCATTTGTATCAAACTGTTATTCGTGTCAAACTGGCCTTCGGCCCATTTAAACTTTCATTTGTGTCAAAACAGCCTTTGGCCCATTCAGATGACAAACTGGCCTTTGGCCCATTCATTCGTTCATGTCAAAACAGCCTCTGGCCCATTCATTTGTTCATGTCGAAACGGCCTCCGGCCCATTTATTCATGTCAAAATGGCCTCTGGCCCATTCATTCATGTCGAAACAACCTTTGGCCCATTCGTTCTATTATTCAGATCAGACTGGCCTCTGGCCTACTAATTTGGTATGGCAAATGTTGTCCACCAATCGAATCAATGAACTTATAAAACTTATATAGAAGTAAGCAATTGGACAATAACATATTTCAAATATCTCTATTAAGATATTACTCACAGTGATCGGCTGATTGACTTGCCTTGGAGCTTGACCCTACACATCACATAACACATATGGGTCACAACCGATTCAATCCGTTCTTAATTCACATATTCCTTTTTAGGCTTAATTCTTATTCTTCTAACTCATTTACAATGCTCAATGTATGCCTAAGAGTACTTAGAAGTGAAAGGGAACGGAAAACGGAACACATAATGCATTTTCAAAATTTCAGAAAACAGGGTCCCCGCTCGAGCATGGACTTCCCCGCTCGAGCGGACCCTTGAGGCCTGCAAAAGTACTGGATGCATCAAAATTATGCTCGAGCACGAAGTCTGGCGCTCGAGCTGAAGGCCTCTCTACAAAGCTCCCCACTTGAGCGTGAACTCCCCCGCTCGAGCGGATACCATGTCTGTAGAAAATACTGGGAGCACGAAATTCACGCTCGAGCGGCGGTTTTCCCGCTCGAGCGGACATCAATTTTTTTGGGTTTTCCAGAACATGTTCTTGTGCTTCAATTCGATGTTCAAAGGTTCCAAATGCATGATTTTGGCTCAAACTTCACATATACATATTCTAACATGGTATAAATACCAAATCACAACACAATGAAGCTCAATTTCACAATTTAATCACATGCATGTCTCAAATTAACTCAAACTCATCACCAACACACTAGATTCAAACATGCAAGACTCAAACTTCCATGATTTGCACTTGCATGTGAAATATACACAATATTCTCAACTTAATTGGTGAAGAGGTGATCAAATACATGGTCATTAATCAAAACTCAACATGGATCATACACATTGTGCTCAAATATGGAAATTCATAGTAATTTCCTACATGCATGCATCTATTGACTTTAAATTCAACAAATACAACTCAATTTCCTCATAATCAAACTAATTCATGTTCTTGACCATTAATCAAACTTGAATTCACAATTTACAACATTAAACTCATGAATTCCCTTACCTAAGAGCTCAATCTTCCAAACTATAGCAAATTCTTGAGTTTAATCTTCAAATTTCCCAACCTTGAGCCAAGATTACACAATTCTCTCCCCCTCTCTCTCTATAGCCGGCCCTCTCTCTTCCTTAGGTTCAAAATCAGCCAAAATGAAGCTAAAGAGGGCATTTGAGGGTGTAGTGTCTCATTACAACAAATCCCACTAATACCAATATAATAATAAAGTAATTGGGCACTAATTCATCAATTTAATCGATTTAATCTGATCTGAATCAATTTCTAATTAAATTTCACCGTAGGCTGTAAAAATTACACTAATCATAATGGCGCAATCAATTTCGAGTTCTGTGGCCGATAAGGCATTGAATTTAATTTCCAAAGCAGACAATCAAACAGATATTCCTATAGTGAACAGATAGAAATTCAAAACCACATGTTTTCATATAAATGGCACTCAAAATCATATCAAACACATAATCATATGCATAAGGAGGATCAATTAGCATAATACGGAACAGGGGTATCACAATGGACCTCTAGGTCATTCATTTATTTTGTTTTAGATTGTTATGTCAAGATTGTGCATATTTATTTTTATTTTTATTTTTATTGAGGTTCATTTAGGATTATTTTGATATGTGGACTGCTTATATCCCATATGTTTGGATGGTATTGATTACGGTTGGTTTTTCCGTTTATACTTGTGGTGTGTCACTGGATTGAGTTTGGTTATTTATTATTGGACTATTGTTTAGTTGTTCAATGTGATTATGGATTCGTATTTAGGCTTACGTGTGCCTTGGGCTAAGGCCCTGTGGGGCACGGCCGGTCATACTTGGGTTTAGGGTATGACAATTAGAATCAAATTAATCATAACTTAGTTATGAGCTCTTATCACATATCTCATAACCACATCTCATAACCAGCACCATTTTGTTGATAATCAATATCACATATTTCATAACTATAATCACATATCTCATAACTACATCTCATAACCAATATCCTTTAACTCATAATCACACCACTTTGATCATAACCAATATCACATATCTCATAACCATTAATCACATATCTCATAACCACATCTTATAACCAATCTCCCTTTGACTCCTAACCAACATTACATATCTCATAACCAACACCCTTTTGCTCATAACCACATCACTTTGATCATAACCAATATCACATATCTTATAACCAATAATCACATATCTCATAACCAAACACCCTTTTGACTCATAACTACACCACTTTGCTCATAACCAAAATCACATATCTCATAATCAACAATCATATATCTCATAACCATTATCCACATATCTCATAACCAACACTCTTTGGCTCATAACTAACATCACATATATCATAACCACTAATAACATATCTCATAACACCCTTTGGCTCATAGTCACACCACTTTGATCATAACTAACATCACATATCTCATAATCATTAGTCATATATATCTCATAATCAATACTCTTTGGCTCATAACCATACCACTTTACTTATAACCACTAATTACATATCTCATAACCAACATTCTTTGGCTCATAACCACACCACTTTACTCATAACCACTAATCACATATCTCATAACCAACATTCTTTGGCTCATAACCATACCATTTTACTCATAACCACTAATCACATATCTCATAACCACATCTCATAACCAATACCTTTTGGCTCGTAACCGTACCACTTTGATCATAACCACCATTACATATCTCATAACCACATCATATAACTAACATCATTTTCACCCATAACCCCTAACTTTGATCATAACCAACTCAAAACCACTAACCACATATCTCATAACCAACTTTGATCACATATCTCTATTTTAGATTTATTTTAGTCATAGTATCTACTAAATACAATAAAAAGGGTAATATACAAACAATATACATTTTAAAATATCTATATACACATAGACACACATATAAATAATTTGACTAAATTTTAATAAAAAATGTGTTGAAAAATTTTATCTATGATGTGATTTGATTTATTTATACTAAATCATTGTACTCTTAATTTTTTTTTCACGCTTTTCCTCTTTTATTTCCCCGTTCTATTTTCTTTCTCTCGATTTGTCCTAGTTGTGCCTTAGTTCTCTCTATTTCTTACTCAAACTCCTCTATTTCGCTCAAATTATCAATGACCAACATTGATAGTTCTTTCTCACTGGATTTTTACTCTTTCAACCTCAATCGTCTCTCTCTACTCCTATGTCTCTGTACAAGATCCTTGAGCTCGTCATTGCTCTCTCTGTCCACTTCAACTATATTGATGGTGATATTTCTATATTTACTAAATGCATCTATCTCAAAACTCTAGTTCCTTCACATTAATGTCATACATACACAAACCTTTGCCCCAAGTATTGATTCAAAAGGTTTTGTTGTTTTCAATTTGTACATACATATGTGTTCTATAACTGTTGGAAAATGATTTTGGATATATATAACTAGTGGTGTGTGGTCGCTCGATGGGTGTGTAATAAAAATAAAATTTTTGATTGGAACATAATTTTAATTACTTGTAGGACACATGTTAGTTACAAGTGATAATTATGCGAGGTTATTTTGGATAAATAAAAAAAAATTGTGACATTACACTAGGGGTGGCCATCGGCTCAATGGCCCGCTCAACCCAGGCCAATATTTTTAGAATTTGAAAAAAATTATTATGCCTATAGTACTGGGCTTTGCTGAAATTTTGCACCCATTTAATATTCGAGTAAAGCTGCAGATAGAGTTACAACCAAGTTCATTTATTTATATAAAATAGTAATTATAATTTTATAACATTTTAATTATAAGGCAAAGTAAAAATATATATAAGACAAAAAAAAAAAAAACATATCTATATACTTCTTTGTATGAGTTAAACTAAAACACTTGTTAAAAATCTTTTTCATTTTACCATTTAATTTTATTAACATTCTGAATTCAATGATATATAAAAAGATTTAAATGATTTGATATACATTCAAGAAAATAATAAAAAATAATAGTTTATATTTATTGGATTAAGTGACCGGACTTGGAATTTGAACTTTTTTAGGATCGGGTTTGAGATGGTTAGATTAGTCTCGATGTTAGATTGAGTTCGGGATGACACATATTCTAACTATTCCTCTTTTTCTTTTCTTGTTCTATTTTATTTCCCTCAATTTGTCTTAGTTGTGTTTCAGCTCTCTCTATTTCTCACTCAGACTCCTTTATTTTGCTCAGATTATCGAATGATCAACACTGGTAGTTTTTTCTCACTGGATTCTTACTCTCTCAACCTCGATCACCTCTCTCTACTCCTGTGTCTCTACACTAGGATCCTTGAGCTTGTCATTACTCTCTCTGTCTATTTCAATCTTATTGTGGTTGATGTTACAAAACTTTGTGACTTAATTACAATATTTGTGATTTTTAATAATTTTGAACAATCTTGTTACGCCAATTAGTGATATCATTATGTATTTTGTGTTTTATGTTACGAAATTTTGTGACTTGATTACAATATTTCTGATTTCTAAAAATTTTAAATATTTTTGTTATACTAATTAGTAATGTGGTTATACATTTTGTGGTTGATGACTATAATACACAAAAATAGACAATGATTTATATTAAAAACAAATAAAAAATTTAAGATTTAAATTGATAAATAAAAAATTAATAATTTATTTTATTATAATACTCAAATCATGATTTATTTTTTATTTTTTATTTTTTGTAATTGTTACTAGTAAAAAAATTTATCAATTTTATCATAATTTTCACTCCAAATAATTTTTGTCAAAAAAATTGGAACAAACACTCGAAATTTTGTCCAAACCAAAATTTCCTCCTATTTTTTTTTAACAAACCCTAGACCTTTTCTTCAGCCCTAACATTTGGAGAAATTACGCTCTCTCTCTCTCTCTCTCTCTCTCTCTCTCTCTCTCTCTCTCTCTCCAATCATCGCTGCTGCCCATTGCCACAGCTAGCAATCATCACCGCATGCAGGTAAGTCCCACACCTTTCTCTCCTATTCTGTTTTATTTCGGACAACTGATTTTAACCCTCTAGGTGTCACTCTCTCTCAAGGGATCCTACACTTCCTGCCATCGTCTCCACCACCTTCGTCTCCATCGTTATCTCCAAATTAAACAACCTATTGGATAACACCCAACCCCCTGCCGCGACGACGAAACCCTAGATGTATTCGAGCTCGATTACAAATTGGTTTGTATGTAGTTCATAATTGCCCAAAGCTCTTACTTTTACTGTATTATCTTCGATTTGCTTGTGCTAAGAGGAAATTTTCAAATTTAGGGTTTTTAAGCAGAGGATATGGAATTTTTTGTATGATTAAGTAAAAAAATCAAAAACCCATCTTCATTCAATCCCATTTCCTTTGAAGAAAGACTTGATTTTGTTTTTCCAGGTGTAATTTATGAAATGAGGTTGATTGTTTGTGTTATTTAATGTTTTTGTGGTTGAATCTATGTTGCTTTAGACTTGGTAGGTCCACTACTTGGATGTGTTAGATGATATGTTATAACTGCTATTTAAGTTTTGTTATTGTTGTCATTATCATTATGGTTCTACAAAGGAATTTTTTTATTTTTTATGTGCTGTGGCAACTTCATTGCCTTTTGTGAATATTCGTGTAGATAACTATGGAAGAGTTCAAATTTAGCTCAAGTGACTGAATGAACTACTTGAACAATTAGTGAAGATTAACACGACTATATTATTTGAAAATAATTAATGGATGTTTTAGGCGTTCATTATTAGGTACAAATTCCTTCGTCATTAATCATGTTTGCTAGGAAAATATTATGTTTGAAGAATCATTCAAATTGATTATTAGCAAAAATATTGAATTTTGTGGACATTGATCTATTGAAATATATAGTTTGGAAATTGTTCTTCTGTATTATTGAGAATGTGATTGATCTATTGATGAATATTGAAAATAGGGGCTTATTTTTGAAATCTTATATCTAAATATTCGAAATGTATATGAATCTCATACATGAACTTTTGTCAAGTATTTGGGATATTTATCTAGTCGAAGCCATTGTAGCACAGTAATTAATTTATTTGAGATGTTTGCAGGTAATGTGGTTTGTATTGAACCACAATTGAGTTGTTGCATTTAGTTGTTAGATCCTTTCTTGATCTCTAGTCACTTTACTCTCAATCTCTCTCTTTCATTTTGAATTGCTTTTTTTTTTTTTTCGAAGGATAGAACAACAAAAAAAAGTTTGGTCTGTGGAGTTGTGAATTTGTTTTGGTCTTTTTGTTTTGTTTAAATATGGGACAATAGTGTTTCAACCATTAATGCTCCTGGTGGTCTCCTGAGCTATGTTTAATTTGATTGTGTTCTTTGATGTCATCATAAAGTTGAACTCTGCCTATTAAGGTCTCTATTACAAAGAGAAGAGTTGCTTGCTATAAATAACTGTATTAATGAAGATGAAATTTGTCTGCCTTTAATAGGTTTGAATGTGTTCAATTTATGTGGAATGTAGGACTTTGAATTGAGGGTCATAACTTTGTTTTGTCCTTTATTTTCATTTTTTTGGTTTTGTTTTTTTGTTTTTGTCTTTTTTATATCTAATGCATATCTTTGAATTACATTTTCAGAAGCAAACAAGAAAAAAGGGAGGTAGCCATCATGTATATCACTACTGGAAGTCTATATTAGTTATTGAAGTTACTTGGAATGTTCATTGAAAGTCTTCATAATAATAATAATAAAGAAAAGAGTGGGGAGTTGGTGGTTCTCTTCCGGTCTCTATTAAATCGAAGATCAAATTTGTTTTTGTTTAATTGGTTTGAATGGATTCAAATTTTGTGGAATTCAAAAGTGAATCAAATTGACTTGGAAAGTTATTTGACCAGTCTATTTTTGATTAAGTGCTTTAATCACTCTCATTCTTCTACAACATATTCAATGTTCAGGTTGGGCATGACAAGCAAGGATTGTTGATAGGTTTGCAACTATTAGGCTGTCCATGGGGGTGAAACTTTAATTTTGCTCTTGGTTGTTGTAGTAGAGGTTTATATTACTATTTCACCCACAAAAGGCAAATGTGGCGGGTATGATTTCTATATTACTGATACCATCATGCTACTAGCAGTGCATATGTCCTCTATTTGTAATATGCAAATAAAGTACTAATTGACAATGGTCTTTGGCATTTTCAAGATCTACACACCGAGACTAAAAAGAAGTCTATCTCATTTTATGGCATTTTAAAAGGTGTCTTTGTATCTTCGTGAGTATTCTATGGATTTTTTAGTTGTGTGCTATTTTATTCACAATGTCCACAAATATATTACTAGTGAATGAATTGCATTTTTACATTCTTATTTTTTGTTAGTTATTCTTGAATTTTATTGCTTTAACCTAGGTATAATTTTGGGTTTTTTAAATTCTTTTGTAAATGCATACGGTTGTTATGAAAAATGATGAAAGAGAGATACTAGATCCACTGTCCGTGGTGGAACCAAGAAATAGACACTCGAAAAACAAAATTTGTGTTGCTTTGTTATATAGATTTTGTCACAAGAATGTAGACAACATTTAGGATTAATTTTAATTGTTTGAGTTCTTGCTGTTTGTAAATTATAGCTCTTGAGGATTAAATTTAATTGTTTTTCAATAGAGCGCATGGATGTAGGCTCTCACCAAAGAATTGCCTACTAATGTGCCAGCATGGATCTGATCCTGCAAGAAAATAGTTAGGAACACTCTTATAAAATTTCACATCACTTAACCCACAAGCTCACTAATGCCCACCACCTGACTATATGCTTACAACACACTCAACCCACCGTTCCTAAGAAAGGCCAGCATGACAACCTGCATAGCAAACTATTAGGAAAAATCATATAGTAGCTCATATACTCTCAACCCTGATTATAGGTAACACACCACACTTAACTCACTGCTCCAATCATTTGCTCCATTCACCATAACCAGGTATACTAGCAACCAGAATGAGGGCAGGACCTTCTGCAAAACTATTAGATATACGTACTAAAACATCAACTAGGATCCTCCATGAGGATAGATGATGGTTGCCTTCAAGTAGATAAAAACCATGCATCATTTGGATTCCTCTTCAAATTTTTGAGTGACAACATTGTAAATATCACCATATTAAAGATTTTCAAAGCAAGACCTTCTGCAGGAATTTTCTCTTTGGTGAAGACTCTATTATAGCCAAATGAGGAATTATAGAGTACAAGTTAAAGCAAGCCTAGAGATAATATTACTAAGTACTCTAATAAAAAAAATTGTGAGGAAAAAAGATGAAAATGGGCCGTTTGGGGGAAAAAATTGGAAACAGCCCCGAGATGATCACGGTCACCTAGGACTAGATTGAATAAACTTGTGACAACAAGCGGCTTGTTGATAGGATGCATGGTTAGATATTTAGACAACAAAATGTTATGAAAAAAGGCAAAAACATACTATTTGGGGGCAAAAACTGGAAATAGCCGTGAGACACCCCTGAGATCATAATGGTCACCTCGGCCTAAATTAAAGAAACTTGTAAGAGAAAGTAGCGCGTCGATAGGATGCATGGTTATGTAATACTTGGATATATATTACCATAGATATTACCGTTATTTGCTTTCTTTTTAGTGAAGGTGTACATGGTTGTTAGTGAATCTCTGTTAGCCAAGTACATTCCATTTTCAATCCCAAAGCTGAAGATCTACAAACACGTGGAGATCCCTTATGCAATATTTGAACATTTGGTGCATGATTTAACATGTTGGAAAGAAAAGGTATGTTTTTCTCTTCGAGCCAATATGTTGTTTTACTGCATTCATATCCTGTCCTGATTTCATTTGCTTGATGAATGGAGGTAGAGTTAAGTGAATTTGAAGAAAAGGAAAAATTAAGCAGGACTAAGAACCAAGGCACGATGAAGATTGCTTGTTTACTACTTATGGTTGGTCATGTAGTATTTGAATTCTCTCTCCTCACTCTTTGTTTTCCTTCCTTTCTTTTTTTTTTTTTTTTTTTTTTTGGTACACAATAATATTTTGTTAGGAAAGTTGGAAGGAATGAACCCATTGCTATGAATGACATACTGGTATTAAAATGGCTGTTTGAGCTATATGACTTGGCTATTTCTAGGATAAAAGTTAGGAAGAACATCCACTTGACAAATTAGAATGCATATTTTTTTTAGC
The DNA here is from genome assembly GCA_025200525.1 of Camellia lanceoleosa. Classification (NCBI taxonomy): domain Eukaryota; kingdom Viridiplantae; phylum Streptophyta; class Magnoliopsida; order Ericales; family Theaceae; genus Camellia; species Camellia lanceoleosa. The sequence goes on from CM045770.1 coordinate 1,263,336, forward strand.
ATAACTATCTATTCTAACGTTGCCAGAAAAGAATAAACAAGAATCTAAAATGTTTGATTGGTTCTCTCTTCTATTGATTCTCTTTAGGTGTTGTCCAGATCTTCTGTTTTCAGATATCATTAAATTTGGCTATGATTTACTTTTTTTTTCCTTGGTGACATTAGGAACATATTGGATGGTTAAATAAAAAAATTAAAAGTGAGACACATGATGATATATTGCTTGCCTTGGTTTATATTTATGTACATACTATGTTTCCTTTGCTTTCACAATTGTTTGTTCCTCAGTTATTTTGATTCCCTGTTTTCTAAGTCTTAAGACTTGTAATTTCATTTATGATTTCTCTAAAATTGGAGCAGGGTGGTGCTTTTTTCCCATTTCCATGATATTCTTTAGTCCTTTTTAGTGTAGTACCTTACCTTTCTATGTATAAATCTATGAAGGTGCCTTCAACTCTTAACTTTTGTTTAATTGGTAGTTGAGTTTTTGAATATGGGTTAAATTTATCTAGCGAATATTGCTCCAATAGTGTACTAATATGCCACCTCAACTTAATGTTTCTAGGATGATTTCTTACCGAGAATGTCAACCCCTTGGAACATATATTTAAATTGCTTTTCGGGTGAGTTGTGTTCCTTTTATACGATGACTTTGAGAAGCCTTTGAATCTTTGTTTTACTTTTACTATTGTCTCTTTAACTTGGCCTTAATTCTTTGGACACACGGTTAGAGATTTAGACAAAAACATGTGAGAAAAAAAGCGAAAACTGGCCGTTCGGGGGGCAAAAATTGGAAACAGCCTTGAGATCACTACGGTCACCTCAGCCTAGATTAAACAAACTTGTGAGAGCAAGTGGCGTGTCACTAGGAAGCACGGTTAGAGAATTAGAGAAAAAAATGTGAGGAAAAAATATGAAAAGTATCATTTTAATTTTAACCTTTACTTTCTTGTTCATGTTACCTAGCTACTTTCCATAGATCTTTTTCTTTTTTTGTCCAATTTTACAATCATTTGATGTACAAATATTTTCATAAAAACATTTTCTTGACATTTTTTTTTATCTTTTTTATTTTTATTTTTTTTGGATGAACTTGTGCAACAAGCTAAAATTGTACATGACTAGTTGGCATTTGTTTCATTTTTTGAAAGATTATATATTTTTGGATGTGTATGAAAAATATTTGGGTAGACCATTAGTTATATTAATCAGGGCCAGCCCTGACTTATTAGGGGCCTAAGGCAATTTTTTTAAATTGGGTTCTTCATATATCATTATTCAAAAAAAATAAAAAAATAAAAAAATATTTGTTTGGATAAAACAAAAAAGATAAAAATTTATTTCTATTGCATTACAATTTAACAAAATTTAAAATAACAAATATATATATATATATAATAGTTGAATTTCAATTAGTTGAATCGAATCTTTAGTTTTTAGCTTACCAATGCTATAAGAACAAAAATTAATTGGGGGTAAGGATGAAAATTTTCGACACAACTCAAGTAATATATAAAATTAGCAAGTTAAGGTTAACTATTTTTAACATGAATCCAAGTATAACACAACTCAATAACATGAATTATTAGTTATATATTTGAATGTTCACTAAGAGATACCATGACATTTTTTTAATCTTTAGTAACTCGATTTAACTAAATAAAAAAGTATGTAAAATAATAATTAAGGCTAATATCTTTTTTTCATTTAAGATATATATTTTTTTGTTACCTATTTTAGAGTCAATCTAATAAAAAATATATAGTAATAAGGTATAATTTTTTTAATTAGAAAAATGCAATTGAATTAAAATCAAACATTCTATGAATAATTTCATTTAGTTGAAATAAATTTTATAAAATTCAACTTATGGGAAAAATTTTAATCTTTCAATACACTTGCTAAGTTATTTTTAACTAAAAGTGAAAGTTTTTACATTAAACATCAATCGAACACGACTCAAAATAACACAACACGACAACATAAAAATAAATAAATTCAGCTAATATTAAAATAATTATGAAATAACTTGACATGATACACTCCTCTAATTTGGGGCCCTAAATTTTGTTCAAAATTGGGGGCCCGAGGCGACCGCCTCAGTTGCCTCACCCCAGGCCGGCCTTGTTTTGAATAAATGCGTATGGATAAAAGTTTAAAACATAATAACAAGTACTTGTTATGATTTAAATTTTTAAGCCAGATGGATCTGAATTGGATGATTATATAGATTACATGACATTTTGGATTGGACGATTATGTAATTTTGAATTACTTTTAGATGAAAACTTAAAATAGTTGATGATTTTAATTAAAAAGGTTTAAGAATTGGATGATTTATGTATTTTGTTGGATGTTCATGATTCAATTGATTTTGTTAGTTTGAATTATTCTTGCAAATTAGAGGTTATATTGAATGGATTGAATGAATTATTATATTTTGATAAACGAAAAGAATTGAATTGGCGACCAAAAATTGGTTTTTTTTTTTCTTCTCTTTTGGTGACTGTACGAGCACGAAATTATGTTCTCGTATAATCCTGTTGATCAAGTCTGCACTCCTCAAAACGTCGTCGCTTTGCTTCCTAAAAACACAAACGTGAGCTAGCCGGCGGGTGTGTGCTGGATACCTCTCCGATGCCTAAGTCAGCAAAATAGACAAATAGACAAAAAAACTCTGTGTATTCGAGAATCAAAGTTGTGTTACCTCTCCATAGGTGATGTTATGAGCTTTTATAGGTTCCGCGTGGCACAATCCTAGTAGGACTCTTATTCCTCCATGTAGAGTCCTCCTAGGAATCACACTCCTGAAAGATAATGCTTATTCTTCAACACCCCTCTCACTGCTTAAACCAAGTGAGATGGTTCTACCTCGGTAGTATGACAAAAATGATCGAGCTAACATGGCCATGATAAACTGGCAGAAACGACCGAGCTCTGGCTAGCGCAGTTCTTCTCTTCATAGCTTGTACCTCGGTTTCACCTATTGACGCCAAGCTAACCATAGCAAGCTTGGGCCGAGCTAATCTTAGAGCAAGGTCCTGAGGAAAGCTCAAAACATCTCGGCTCAGAATGGTATGACCGAGCTAATTGTTACCACTCTGACCGTGGTGACCGTGGTAACTTCAAGGCTCTTTTTAGACCGAGCTAACTACAAGGCCCTTTTACTCAGCCCTTTCTTACTGCGGCCCACAAAACGGCCCATTACCCAGCCTGGCCCAATTGACATATAAATTACCCTCTCAATTGCCCCTTAATTCCATCTGCGCAGCATGATTGGGATTACTCGTTACTAGCCGAGCTAAAAACTCTTGCCTTTCAACCGAGCTAAAATGCTGCTGGGCTACCGATTGGTACGGTTACAAAACGTCTTTTCAGTCACACTGTAACTGAATCGTTTCCCATTCCATGGACACGTGGCAAACTATCATTCGCCTAGCGTAGCTATCACACCGTCTTCGTACTCCGAAAAATTTGAACAGTCCCGCATTTTCTCTCTCTCTTTACACCAAAACCATAGACTTCGAACCATACAATTCTACTATTCATCTTCTCTCTCTCTCTTGCTTGAGCCTCTATTTTTGTAACCTCAGTTCCTGCGAAGCTTGCATTTTCATCACCAACTGCATCCTTTCGTCTTCAATCTGTAAGTAACTCAATCCTCTTTTGCTTTTCGTTTGTATAGACTAGCAACACATCATTTGTATACGTGTTTTTTCACAACACTTTCAAATGGTTTTCTCTGTAATGAATAAGAACTTTTTGAATAGTAATCACACCTACTGGATATGCGAACAAACTGAAAGGGGATATTTTAGATGCAAAATCATACGCCAACTGAATTAAGATCTTGTTTGTATTAGGTGCGAACCTAGCCAAACTGAACGATTGAACTAAAACTTCATGCCACACTTGTAGTTTCAATAGGTCTAGGTACCTTCTGTTTCATTTAGCCGAGCTAGCGAACTGCACTAGGTTTGCGCAATACCGCGCTAGAAATCCTCAACCACCGACCGAGCTATAACTTGGGGCCAAACCAGCTCCCTAACTTAGTCAAAAACCGAGCTAAGAATGTTGCATCATAAGCTTCAACCGTGCTACAAACTCCTTATATACTTAACCGGGCTAAAGTTTCTTCGCCTAAACCGAGCTAAGAATGGATAGTGTCCCATGTAGCCGGGCTAAGACAACATTTATTTTACCTTTGTTACTTTTAGCACGGTCCATCGATCTGTGCTTAACACTTTGCCTTTGCCCTTTGCAGACTCTGACTAGGTTGCCCAGGCACTCATTTGAACGCTTCAACCGAGATACTTCATATCATCTCAGTACCGAGCTAACACTTGAGGATAATTTATATCTAATTTAAGACCACATAGGGAAATATAGGTTTCTAGTAAACTCACTAGGGGCTATGGCCGAGTTCCGAAGGGACTACCATATCCCTGATGATGTCCATTTTAGCTTAGCCGAACTAGACACTACCTCTTGGGGAAAAACTGGCTCCATTCCCTTCACCCTCCTTTCCATTGTAGAAACTGGACTCCGTTTTCCCGTTCAGCCTTTTCTCTGTGAATTCCTTAGACAAACAAATCTCTGCCCTACCCAGCTTTCCATAAATTTGTATAGGATAATAAATGGCATCGCTGAGCTAAACCGCCGGCTTGGCCTCAACCTCAGTCTGGCCGAATTATTCCATCAATATTCATTAGGCCAAAACGAAGACGACTGGGTATATTATCTAAGAATAAGACGCCACCGAGAGAAAATAATAAAAGATACCCCAGATAAAGATGTAAACGATGATGATTTTTTCTGGGTCTCTGGTAACTTCGAAGACCAAGAAGCCCAGATCCCGGGCGACCGAATAAACTGGAACAAGGGCGTAGCCGGTATGAATACCTCGGCTCACTTTTTGCGTTCCTTACCCTGTTTGTAACTTTTGAATCGCACTAACCATTGTAATTTTCCTTCATGTAGATTTAAACTTTTTAAAGTCACAGTACAGTTACACAAACCTTGACGCCCTCTGCGCCGCACTCAGATACCTCAATCGAAGTTGGGCCGAGCTACTTAACTTCGAGTCGACCTCTGAATCTGACGGGAGGAAAACCAGGGTGACAGACTTCCTCTTGGAGTCCTCTCCAGAACCTGATCCAACCCTCCCACAAATCAATCTTATCTCATTGACTGTAGAGCAAGAGATGGCCAAAAAGAGAGCAGTAAGAGCTCTTATCACCAAAACAAACCAGGTTGAGGTATCACAAGTCGGCCAGATAAACGAGGCCGTGGTAGCGCTCCCCACCTCTCAGCCGTCATCATCTCAGCCAAGCAAGCGTGCTTAGACTTCCCCAACCAAGCCACACCTTGTCGACGAAGATGAAACCATCCTTTCCAGCCCACACCACCGAGCCCACAACCGAAGCGCTCAGACCGGGCTAGCCCTTCAGAATGGGTGCCTAAAGTCACATACAAGAACTGTGCTATCACTCACTCCGACTCAGTGGTTGCGGAGAAAGATCATTCACTGGCCTTCAATCTTGCCAAGAGCGTCTGTCTGCCAGCGGATATGGAACATCACGACCACCTTACCGAGCTAAAAGCCATCCGCTCGGCCACCAAATCGATGGTGTTGGTGAGTTCTCCCTTCTCTTGTCCTAATTTGTACATTTGTTTGTTTGGTTTTTGCTCAAAATTTGTTTCTCTCCTATTGCAGGCCTTACAGAAGAATCACGTCACTCATGAGCGCGTGTTGGAGCTTCGAAAAACCACAAGGCAGGTCGTGGCAGAGGCAGATACTAAATCGGCAGAGCTAGAAGAGGCCAAGAAAAAAATGGCTGAGCTACAAACCGAGGTGCCCCGCCTGACCGGTCTTGTCAGCTCGGCTGAAGCAGATAAGCAAAAGGTTGTGGCTGTGCTGAAAGACAAATATCTGCGCGAGCTGGCCAAGCTCGAGGGAAAGAAGAATGTTAAGATCACTAGGTTAGAGAAGAGCATGGAAGATGCCGAAAACCGGGGTTACAAGGAGGGGGAGGCCACTTACATCCAACAATGCGAAGCAGCGAAAGATATATTCTTCAAATGTGGATGGAAGGCGGCTGTGGCGCAGCTCAGTCATAGCTAAGAGACCGAGATCTTCCTTAACCCTCCTCCTCATTTCATACTGAGCTACATGGTGGAGTATGCTATTGCCATTCAGCAACAATTTCTTGAAGAAGAGAATGAAGAGGAGGCAACAGAGCCCAACAATGCCTCGGTTGTCGCCAATGATCCTGCTCTTCAGTCAGCTCAGGTGTAGCCACCGGTGGAAGACTTGGTTGATTCTGTGATCGAGTTACCTGCTGAAATCAAGCTTCGAGTTGAACTGGATGCGGATCTTGATGACCTTTTTGCTTGATCTTGTACTTTCTTCTTCTTACTTTTAGAAAGAACGTGTAACTGGGCTGAAGTCCTGCTCCTTTGTAACTCTTGCATTTTGAATGAAATCTTTTTTCTTTTTCCTCAACTGTTAGTTCGGTCTACTTCATGCTTGCATTTATTTTCCAACTGTAATCTGAATGAAGTATAACATTTTCTGGCCAAGATACCTACCTCGGTCTTAACCTTGTAATCTACCTGGTCATACTTGTCAACCTCTTTAGCCTAGGTTTTTACCTCGGCTGAAGATCACTAAAAATTGTTATTCCAGCCAACCACTCTTCATCTTGGATCCTTATCTCGGCTGAAGAGTACTAAGTATTTGGTTTTCCAGCCAACCACTCTTCAGCCTTGATCCTTATCTCGGCTAAAGAGTACTAAGTGTTTGGTTTTTCCAGCCAATCACTCTTCAGCCTTGATCCTTATCTCAGCTAAAGAGTAATAAAAGTTGGTTATTCCAGCCAACCACTCTTGAGCCTTGATTCTTATCACGGCTAAAGAGCAATAAATGTTGGTTTTACCAGCCAACTTCTTGCAGCCTAGATCCTTATCCTCGACTTAGGAGAAGTGTTGGTTTTTCCAGCCAACCTCTTCAGCCCAAATTCTGATCTTAGCTGAAGAGAGCTAAAAGTTGGTTATTCCTGCCAACCTAGAGCGAAGTGCTTGGTTATTCCTGCCAAACATCCTGCAGCCTAGATCCTTATCCTCGGCTTAGGAGAAGTGTTGGTTTTTCCAGCCAACCTCTTCAGCCCAGATCCTGATCTTAGCTGAAGAGAGCTGAAAGTTGGTTATTCCTGCCAACCTAGAGCGAAGTGTTTGGTTATTCCTGCCAAACATCTTGCAGCCTAGATCCTTATCCTCAGCTTAGGAGGAGTGTTGGTTTTTCCAGCCAACCTCTTGACCAGATCTGATCTTAGTGAAGAGCTCAAAGTTGGTGATTCTGCCAACCTAGGCGAAGTGTTTGGTTATTCTGCCAAAGCGTTACGCAACCTAGATCCTTATCCTCGGCTTAGGAGAAGTGTTGGTTTTTCGGCCGACCTTTTGACCCGAGATCGATCTTAGTGAAGAGCTCAAAGTTGGTTATTAAGCCAACTCGATTTCATTGCCCTAATGCGCTAAAACTATTTTTATAGAAGAAAACAATTTATCTTTGAAAAGAAACTACTTGTTTTATTGAAAAAAGAAAAACTACAAGTATGTTTAAAGAAAAGCTAAAAATAAAATAGTTTGAGATTGGCAATGTTCCATGGCCTGGGAATGGCCTTGCTGTCTTCATCTTCCAAGTGGTATGCCCTATTTCCCGCTAATCTAACCACTTTGTAAAGTCCTTCCCAATTGGGCCCTAACTTGACATCTTCGGGTACCAGGGTGTTTCCCATTACTTTGCGCAGCACCCAATCTCCAATCTTGAATTGCCTTAGATGTACTGTCTTGTTATATTTTCTAGATAACTCCTGCTGGTATGAGGCGATGTGAACTAGTGCTCTTTCTCTTCTTTCTTCTGCAAGGTCAAGCTCCAATGCTATGGCTTCTCCATTTAAGTCTGGATCAAAATTTTCGCTTTTAATTATGGGGAGGCCGACTTCTAGTGGGATTACTGCTTCCATGCCATAGGCCAAGGAAAGAGGTGTTTCTCCAGTAGACCGTCGAGGTGTGGTACAATAAGCCCATAAAACATGAGGGAGCTCCTACGCCCACTTGCCTTTTGCTTTCTCCAGCCTTTTCTTCAATTCATCTAAGACGACTTTGTTTGATGCCTTCACCTGGCCGTTTGCTTGGGGGTATGCCGGTGTAGAGTTGTAGAATTCTATCTTGTATTCTTCACAAAAGCCTCTAAAATTTTACTATCGAACTGAGTGCCGTTGTCAGATATTAGAGCTTTTGGTATGCCGAATCAAGTGATGATATTCTACCAGACAAACTTCTTCACATCTTTCTCCTTTATTGATGCTAATGCTTCTGCCTCCACCCACTTTGTGAAGTAGTCTGTTGCCGCAAGAAAAAACTTTCTGTTGCCGGGTGCCGTTGGAAATGGTCCTACTATGTCCAAGCCCCACATTGCGAAGGGCCATAGGCTAGTTAATGGTAGAAGCTCTCTGGCTGGTTGATGTATTTGGTGTGCGAACTTCTGACATTTCTTGCATTTTTTAACATACTTCTTTGAGTCTGCTTGACTGTAAAGCCACCAATATTCCTGTGAAATTGCTTTGTAGGCTAATGATCTTCCCCCTTGGTGGCTTCCGCATACGCCTTCGTGTATCTCGAACAAGAATGTTTCGACTTTGCTGGGATGAACACACTTTAGGTAAGGTCCTGTGAAGGATTTCTTGTACAAGGCCATTGATGGGGAGAGCCAAAATCGTTACGACTTTGCTCAAATTTTGTTGGCTTCTTTCTTCTCTTCAGGTAAGACGCCGTCTTTTAAGAACACTATAATTGGATCCATCCATGAAGGGCCTAATTCGGCGCAACATACCTCTTCTACTTCGGGTTCTTCAATGCTTGGTCTTGGTAAGTAGTCAATCAATAATGGATGTAGGATGGATGTATCTGCCATTGAGGCAAAGCCTGCTAGTTCGTCTGCTCTACTGTTTTCTTCCCTGCCAATCTGCTCTATCCGCACTACTTCGAACTTCATAATCTCCTTTCTGACTAACTCTTGGTACTTAGCCATCCTTTTATCCGTTGCCTCGTAGTCGCCTGAAATTTGGTTTACCACCAGCTATGAGTCACTATAAACCATTAGCTCGGTGGCCTTCATGTAGAGTGCTGATTTTAGGCCTGCCAGAAGTGCTTCATACTCCGCTTTGTTGTTTGATGTTGGGAAGCCAAGGTTGACTGCTTGTTCTATTATTAGGCCATCTGGTGAGATGAGGACTATGCCAAGTCCTGTGCCGTGCCTGTTGGACGCTCCATCCACGAAGAGCTTCCACATTTCTCCAACGAACAACTTCCAGCAAGTGGAGGGATCAGATGATGCCTTGGGGTTTTGAGTGTTGCTGGTGTTTTCTTCAAAATCCACACTTACTGTTTGCCCCTCACTATCTGATCGTACCACAAGTTTTTATTTGTTGATGAGTCTTTGCTTGGTGTAGCATGGTTTGCTTTCTCCTCTCTTTCTTCACTCCGGTCTATTTTGGATGTGGTTGGGCATCCTGTATCAGGGGTTGCGTATTTCCTGCGGCGCTCTCCATCCCCATTTCGGTTGTACCAGTCAAGTCAACTGGGCAGATGTGATGACTTCCTAGTGTGAACTCTGCCACAAAGTCTGCCAAAGCTTGGGCTTTTATTACGGTTCTGGATTGAAACTTGATGTTAAACTGTCCCAACTCCACTACCCACTTCAAAATTCGCCCAGAAAAGTTTGCCCTCTCAAACAAAGCTTTTAATGGAAAAGCTGTGAGGACGATTATGGTGTGGGCGTAGAAGTAATGCGATAGTTTCCTAGAGGCCATCATCAGGGCTAAGGCCAGTTTTTCCAATGGTAAGTACACGGTTTACTGCTTGACAAGGTTTCCTGACATAAAAGATGGGCAGGTGCTGGATTCTTTCCGCTTTAACCAATACCGCGCTGACTGCGTGCTGTGAAACTACCAGGTACAAAAAGAACTCTTTACCAGGTATTGGGATTACTAGCAACGGTGGGGAAGACATGTATTCTTTCAGGCTTTCTAGGGCGTGATCGCATTCTTCATCCCACTCAAACTTGGCCTTTAATGTTTGAAAAAATGGTCGACATCTGTCTGACAACCGACTTATGAACTGGTTGGCCTTGTTGCCATACCGATGAGATCTTTACTTCTTTTACTGAGTTGGGCCTCTCTAGATCCTGAATTGCTTTGATCTAAGAGAGGTCTGCCTTTATACCTCGGTTGGTCACCAGGAAGCCTAGGAATTTACCAGATCCTACGCCGAACGCACACTTGGATGCATTAAGGCGTAACTTGTTCTTCTTCAGGATCTGAAACATCTCACCTAGATCCCTGAGATGGTCATTCTCATCCTTGCTTTTGACCACCATATCATCTATGTATGCCTCTATTGTTCTGCCTAACAATGGTTCAAACATCTTGGTGACTATCCGCTGAAATGTTGCCCCTACGTTTTTTAAGCCAAAGGGCATGACCTTGTATCTGATCATCTTGGCGTTGTAAAAGATGTGACCTCCTGGTTAGGCTCATACATAGCAATCTGATGGTAACCTCTATACGCATCAAGGAAACTAAGTCGATTATGGCATGCCTTTAAGTCTACCAGTTGGTCTATCCTGGGTAAAGGAAAGCTATCTTTTGGGCATGCCTTGTTGACGGTTTTGTAGTCCACGTAAACGCGCCATTTTCCATTCTTCTTTGGCACTACCACTGTATTGGATATCCACTTGGGATAGTGCACTTCTCTGATAGTTCCCGCCTCTAGAAGGTTTCCCACTTCTTCTGCCACTATTTCGGCGTGGTGGAGTGCTGATCTACGAGTGCGCTGTATAATTGGTCTGGCATTTGGGTGGATGTTTAATTGGTGACAGATGAAGTTTGGGTCAATGCCAGGTATGTCATACGGCGTCCAGGCGAACACTTCAATGTTAGAGGTTAAGAATTCCATGACCTCTATTCTCTCAGTGCTGGACATAGATGAGCCGAGCAAAAAGAACTTTTCTAGGTTCTTTTCATCTATCCTTACCTGTACCAAGTCTTCCATTACCTTTTGTTCAACGGTTTTGCCAACATTCGCAAACAATTCATTGCTCTCAAGTTCTTCCACCATCTATACATATCCCTTGGCAGCGCGGCTGCCATTTACTGTAACGAAGCGTTGTTTGGACATAATTTGGTCCCCAAAGACCTCTTCAATTACTCTGGCTTCGTTGGGGAACCGTAATACTTGATGGTAGGTTGACGCTACCGATCGCATGGCATGCAGCCATGTCCTTCACAAGATTATGTTGTAAGTGAAAGGGACTTTCAATACGCAGAATTCCACTTGTTTTGTCATGCTTCCTGCTCTGACTGGGAGGATTATCTTGCCCACTGGCCACTCTGGCATTGAGTTGAATTCGATTAGGAGAGATGTTGCAGGCGCCAAGTCTTTGTCCTCCAGTTTCAATTGTTTGAAGGTTTCGTAATACATTATCTCACATGAGCTTCCTTGGTTGATCAAAATCCGTTTGATGTCGTAATCCTTGACGCGGAGTGTGACGACCAGTGCATCATTGTGAGGGCAATATATCCTTGCCAAGTCTCTGTCTGAAAAAGATATGACATTCGTGGCTTCTATTCTCCCTTTTTTAATGGCAAGTTGTGCACTTAATACCTCCCTTAAGTGCTCAGCCTTCTTGGTCATTCCCCTGAGCTCGATGTATTACGTTAATCGTGCCTTGAGGTGGGGCGTCGATCGACATTCCGTGTGGGCTGTCGTGGTTCTGGGGGTCTGGCTGTGTCCCTCATTCTATGTACTGGTCCAGGTGCCCAGCTGCCACTAACTTCTCAAAGTGTTGTCTCAACAGCGTGCAATTCTTTGTGCGGTGCCCCTTTTCATTATGGAAGGTACATCAGGATCCTTCGTCATAATCTTTTTGTGCTTCTCCCAACTTAGCTGGCCATCGGACGAAAGGTTCATTGCGTATCTCATTGAGAATTCGGTAGATTGGTTTTTTAAACACCGTGGTAATGGCAGTGCGAACTCTTAGCCACCTTTTGTCTGGATCCTCTTTGTTGGCCCGTCTGCTTCGCCCATTCCTGCTTGGTCGCTCTATTGTGTTGACTTTTGCCGAAGTCTTTTTATCTAGTATTGCTGTTGTGCCAGATTTCGTTTTAGCATGGGCGCCTTCCTTTTCCACGCGAATATGTTGGTACACTCTCTCCATTAAGGCCTCTATTGTGAGGGAAGGCGCCATAGTGATTGAATCCCTCAATTTGTTGCTAGCTAGCAGGCCCCGTTTGTATTGTGCAATGGCGAGATTTGTAGGGCAATCCCCAATATGGTTGAAGGTTTCCCAATAACGACTATTATAGGATCTCAACGTCTCCTTGTCACCCATGTCAATGGAGAGTAGTTGATCGATCTCCACTGGCGTTTTGGTGTTCGTTCTAAAGCTTGTCACGAACGCCTCTGCCAATTGTGCCCAGGAGGTGATGCTGCCTTCTGGTAGCCTTTCGAACCAAGTTAGACCCAGGTCGCCTAGGCTGGATAGGAAAAGGATGCACATTAAAGCCTCATTTCGCCAGTATACTGCCATAACCTGGCAAAAGTGGCTTAGGTGCATGTAAGGGTCCATCTTCTCCTCATAAGTGGTAAATTTGGGTGGTGAAAGCTTAGAAGGTAATGGTGTGTTCTCAATTACGGAGCGAGCGGCGAGGTCTCTGACCTTGCTAATGCTTTGTCTGGCTTTGTAAACAAAGCGCGGCATTCCTACATCGATGCTCCCATCGTCACGAGGCCAACTTGTTGAAGAAATTTGAAACTCTGCGTGGGTCGCGCACCCTGGTATCCTCCTTCTATCGTGTCCATTCTTCAAGCCACGATTCGCCGTCGGATGATCTAGGCAATTTAAATGCACTGGATGATGTACGAATGCGTCTTGCCAAGGCGATAGGTGCTTCCCTCAGTATATGACCTCTCAGTTCTCATTCTCTCAAACCTAGAGTAATGAGTCCTAGGAGTTCTTGACTGAGTGTCGCCTGTTCTCAGGCTCCTACTCTCTACTTGCGATGGTGTAGCATGCCTACCACGATTTTCTGAGTGGTGAGGGGGCGTGTTGCTTTTGCGCCCCTCTCCTATCGCCACCCCTTTTTCCTTTGATCTGGCACTTCATATACTCCATGTCTGCCGCCATCTTCCTTATTAACTCGTCATGTTCCTTTACGTGATCCTCCAGAACTTGAGGATCGATCCTCCGCCTTTGCCTTTCAGGACTTTGAGAGCGACGGGGGTTGTTAGTCCGCCTCCCTCTTGCATCCCTCTAGGGGTTCTATTGCTGGGGCTCTAAATCCACCATGGGAGGGATAGAAGGCAAACCTTCGCGCCTCTCGCCCCCCTCTAGGGTTTGTCCGTCGATAGCGGACTGTGGCAAATCTTCGTTGTGCACCATTACTTCCAATTAGAGAGGAAAAACTTGCTCAAGAGGTTTTGTTCTTTCTGAGCTTCCCACAGACGGCGCCAATTATACGAGGATGAAATTATGTTCTCGTATAATCCTGTTGATCAAGTATGCACTCCTCCAAACATCGTCGCTTTACTTCCTGAAAACACAAACGTGAGCTAGCCGGCGGGTGTGTGCCGGATACCTCTCCAATGCCTAAGTCAGCAAAATAGACAAATAGACAAAAAGCTCTGTGTATTCGAGAATCAAAGTTGTGTTACCTCTCCATAGGTGATGTTATGAGCTTTTATAGGTTCCGCGTGGCACAATCCAAGTAGGACTCGTATTCCTCCATGTAGAGTCCTCTTAGGAATCACACTCCTGAAAGATAATGCTTATCCTTCAACACCCCCCTCACTGCTTAAACCAAGTGAGATGGTTCTACCTCGGTAGTATGACAAAAACGACTGAGCTAACATGGCCATGCTAAACTGGCAGAAACGACCGAGCTCTGGCTAACGCAGTTCTTCTCTTCATAGCTTGTACCTCGGTTTCACCTATTGAGGCTGAGCTAACCATAGCAAGCTTGGGCTGAGCTAATCTTAGAGCAAGGTCCTGAGGAAAGCTCAAAACATCTCAGCTCAGAATGGTATGACCGAGCTAATTGTTACCATTCTAATCGTGGTGACCGTGGTAACTTCAAGGCTCTTTTTAGACTGAGCTAACTACAAGGCCCTTTTACTCATCCCTTTCTTACTGCGGCCCACAAAACAACCCATTACCCAGCTTGGCCCAATTTACTTATAAATTACCCTCTCAGTGACCAAGTGATTAGTCAGGAAAGATAAGTAATATTTTTGCTGACTAAAGTTAGTCAATGTTACACTACTCACATTTAGCGATCAAAATGTTGGTAGGCAAAAGGTACATTTGGCTATTAAATAAATAGTCGGTAAAATTATTAATTTTGGCAACCAAAGTGTTTGGTCGTGAATAGGTTTATTGCCGACTAAAGTTTTAGTCACACAAATATTACTTTTGGTGACTAACATGTTTTGTGGTATGTGACTTTTGGTGACTAATATGTTTGATTGTGGAATGTAACAATTGGTGATTAACATGTTTCATTGTGGAATGTGATAGTTGGCGACTAACATATTTAGTTGGGAAAATATCACTTTTGGCGACTAAACTGTTTTAGTTATAAAATGGTTTCGTCACGGTAAATATATATTTAGCGATCAAAAATTTAGTCAGCAAATAGAACTTTTTTCCCGACTATTTTGTGGGGACGATGTAAGTATTGTTATTGGAGTTTGTGTTTAATGAATTGAATTTTTATATTTTTTTACTTGAGTGTTTTTATATATTTGGATGAAAATAGAATTCTGACTAATTTTGCTGTTAAAGATATTTCATTGTATTTACTAAGTGTTATGATAAAAATCTTTTAGTAATTGCCAGCTCTTTAATAGCATTTCTTGAATACTATGATATCCTTTTTTCACAGCATTTGTCCATACTAGTTGATCAAATACTAGTTTGTAACAAATTTCTTCTATGATGCATTTTACAAACCTCTTGAATGCAAAAAAATATAACTTGCAACAAGAACAATTTCAACATAAAAAAAGTGGATACTTGGATTTTATGAACAATTGTTGGCTTTCAATTGAGTTGGAATGACAAATGATAACATAATCAATTAAACAATCAATTATAAAACACTTTGTTTTTATAAATTGTCTTGTACAATTGATTGTAAAATTGATTGACTTGCAAATGTGTTGTGGCTTGTATTTAGAAACATGAATTGGGCCTAAGGCCATCTGATGTAACTGTTTCAAAGATTGTTCTTGTATCTTCCTTATCTGATATTATTCACTGGGCTCTCGCTCATGCTCATTCATGTCTATATAGGTGAGCCAGGGAACGTCCAAACCCAACCTTGGTGAAATATGTGAGACACAGTCAAGGATTTGAAGAGTCAGCCCAACATCTCACGCACGAGACTTGTCTTCGCCTCTTTTGTTCTTTTGTTATAGTTTTGTTATGTTGGCGAAAACGTTGGATTACTTTTGTATATAAACTTTGGGTTTGACTGACTTAGACTTAAATGATCCTGTATGTACAATTTATATGTTAACTTCCCTCTGATGTGAGTTATTGACGAATACTTATGTGAAATGTTATGATGTGCATATAAGCACAGCTCTATGGACAAAGTTTTAAATTTGCTTCCGTTTGGCCCCTTTACTCTAATAAGTTATGTCTTATATGGATTGAGGCCGTAGGTAATCTCTTGATTACTGGTCGGTTATGCCCTTAATCCATAGGGATAGGTTCGGGTCATGACACAAATGATATTGTATATACGGTTCATTCAGAGGAGTTCTAAAGGAGTTCCAAGTAAAATCATTTGTGCCACAGTAAAATCATCATCCATTTCACAACTACATTGAAGCGCGGTGTGTTGCGTTCATTGTTTTAACACATGGGTAAATTGGCTTCCACTTTACTACACCATTTTGATTATTTTGATTTTACGCCTCTCTGTGTAGAATCCATGTTTATTTCTAATTCCTACTTATGCGATTTGTTTATCCTTCTTCCTCCTTTTGTGTGTGACGCGTTAGGATTGTACCTTCGGTTAAAAACATTGGGCGTGTCCCAATGTTCACACCACATTTCCTCTTCACGCATGTGATGCGTTAGGATTGTACCTTCAGTTAAAAACATAAGGTGCACCTATTTGTTCACACCACCTTTCCTCTTCTCGCGTGCAACGCGTTGGGATTGTATCCCCGGTTAAGTGCGCCTATTTGTTCACACCACCTTGCCTCCTCTTGCGTATGATGCGTTAGGATTGTACCTTCGGTTAAAAACATCAGGTGCACCTGTTTGTACACACCACCTTTCCTCCTCTCGCATGTGACATGTTAGGATTGTACCCCCAGTTAAAAACATCAGGTGCGCCTGTTTTGTTCACACCACCTTTCCTTCTCTCACATGTGACGCGTTAGGATTGTACCTTCAGTTAAAAACATCGGGTGCGCCTAGTGTTCACACCACTTTTTCTCCTCTCGCGTGTAACGCGTGAGAATTGTTTACCTTGGTTAAAAACATCAGGTGCGCCTATTTTTTGACATCGCCCTTCCTTTGATTGCATGAGACACATTAGGATCTCAATTGAGACCTCAAGTACGCTCAATGGTTACATCGCCCTTCCCCCTTTCTATGCGAGGCGTAGCTAGGTCTACATTTTCTTATATCCTTTCTACATGGGACGTAGGTTGGTTTGTGCTTTCTTTGTGTTTTTCACGCAAGGCATGCTTGTTTATTCACTTCATTCCGTGTGAAACGTGGCGAGGTCAATTTTGCTTTGATTTGCATTTTCATTCCAACATTGCATTCTTGTCTAGATTGTAGCATTGTTTCGTTGCTTTATTTACATATTGTTTCATTACATTGCTTCATTGCATGATCATAAGTTATTTGTTGCATTTCGTTTTTGCATTTTGCCCTGAGTTCAATTTTTGCATTTATGTCTTGATTTCTTGCCCGAGCCTTGCGGCCTTGTCAAATGAGCCGTCTCTGGGCTTTGACATTTACCCACGTCACTTTATGACTTCAAGCTCTATTAAAGAGGGGTAACTGTGGACACCCCATTTTGGACTGCCTGCAAGGCTCGAGCGCTTTGCTTGGTATACTCGGTGATGAAAGTGGTATTGTGCGTGGTTCGAGGTCTCAACAAAGGAGCCTTATTTAAGCTTCGAAACAATCCCAAACCTCCCATATTCCCATTGATTATACCCAAGAAATCCATTTTTACACCTTGTGCCACCCTATGTTGAGGCTAAAACAGAAAAACAGGGAACTCATTGAGGCCCGGCCATGCCTTATTAAGGGTCGACCATGGCTATTGTGAGCCGACCGGGCCTTGGTAGCGAGAAATATTGTTTTGGGTGGGAGGCCGCCAGTTGTCTATTTTTGAAGATTTTTATGATATTTCTGGCTCAAATTCTATATAAACGACTATATACCTCAATTTTGAGGGTTAAACAATTGAGAGAAAGCCTATACACATAGAGAGAGCTCATTCTTCCTCCTCCTTCCATTGCAAGCTATCTTTGAGCTAACCTACCTTCCTTGTATCATCTATATACACCATACAAAACCTTGACTCATCATCTTAGAGCCTTGGTTGACCCTTGAGCAGCATAATTCAATTTTGAGAGTGTGTCAAGAGTGAGTTTGATCATCAACCAAAGCTTACTCTATTTTGAGAGGTATAAACTTGCAATTCTTGTTCTTGTTTTTGCTTACTTCATTTCTATCTATTTCTTGTATTCTTAGGCTGTTTTGCATCCATTTTAAGTGTTAGAACTTGGGTTTGGACAAGCTACCAAAGGTGGTAAGGTTACCACCCTTACTTGCACCTATCTTCATAGCTCAACCCTTGGTTCCTTTACACTATTTTCCTTTGATTTTTGAACTGATTTTTAGATTTGAACTAAAGCCAAAAAAACATGGTTTGAAGTTTTGAAATTGGAAGGGTTGGCCACCCCTCTTTGTTTTTGCTTACATAGCTTTATTGTCTTTACTTTTTTTTTAGCCTTTTGAGTTTTTTTCTTGCATTTTCAACCACTGTTTTGGCTTATTAGAGACTTTTTTAGGGCTATTCTAATCTATTTAATTGATTCAAGCTTTGATTAGTTCCTTTGTTGTAGCATTAGTCTTTGTACATAGCTTGTATTATGTTGTTCTTAGCCTTTCTTTGTCTAACTTTCATGTTAATGACCTCATTTTAAAAATCAACTTGTCATTCCTTTCTTTCATTTGAGAGTTGTTTTAATTGATTGACGGTCATTCAACACATGAACTAGAGATTCACGCCTAATGGCTTAATCTCTACATAGATTCATTATCAACGACATAATCTCTCTTTCATGTTGAGAATTACTTCCCGTTTGACATTTCTCTCCTTTTAGAGGACTTAATCACCACTTCGGGCAAATGGACTAAAGAATGGAAATGACTAAGAGAATTGGTTTAAAAGCAACCAACACATATAAAGAAAATGAGTCATATTGTTTGGGCTTGGCCAGACGTTATGCCAAGTTTATCGAGTCAAGAGTGGTCATACGCTAATTCATGGCGTTTTGATGATCCTTAAACCATCTCTACTTCCTTTTTTTGAGTTCATTCCATGATAAAGAGGGAGGAGTGGTCACATTCATTTCATTTATTGATTTTTGTCCAAAATTGTGCATCGAAATCATCAAGCAATTAATTCGTTCATTGGTGGTTTTGGAAACATTTCTAACCTTCTCTCGAGGTTTTTCCATGACAGAGACGTGTGAGAAGGACAAACAGAGTCCAGATCACTCTGTCTGCATTGTTTTCATTTAAATACACAAAGCAAAGTTTTGTACAAAATTGAGGCATGACGAGCCTTCTTTAGGCCTGGTCGGGCTTCATTGAGGGTCAGTCCTTAATGTTTGGTCAGCAGTGTATTTTTGCATAAAACAGAGGATAGTGGCTGAGATAAAACAGAACAAGCTTGGGACAGACAGAGCTGTTCTTGAACATTGTGCATATGCATGCATGCAACCCTTGTGCAATCTCACTTACATCATGATCGTCATTGTAATTAATTTATTCAAGATTAGTCTCATTAATTATTAATGTTGTGATTATTATTATTGTCCCTTTGTAATTGTTGTAGTTAATTAGCTTAAATAGCTAGTTTTATCATTATTACCCTTGTTGTAATAACATAGTTAGCTAGTTAATTAGCCTCGCTTATTTAATTCATTCGGTTTTGTAATAATTAGTTTAATTTGCACTTTTGGACTTTGATTCGCACCCTCTTGCACGAGGGTAATGTTGTAATAAGTTGTATGTCTTCCAACCCCACGTCTTTCTCGCTTTTACTTACTTGTTTATGATGGTTAGCTTAGAAAGATCACGGTTTTTAGCATACTCCATGTTTCGCATCCATTTGTCTTGCATACATCCAAGGCTCGACTCATCATACTAACCCAATATCAATGTTCAAAACTCATTTCTTGAATACGTGCTCTCTTGCATGTCTTGAATGTAATCATATGACATGCTCATAGTCGAGCCTATAAAATACATAATGTGTGCTTTGCATTAGTCATATTGCATAAGTTAGGAACATACATATTTTTCTAACTCTTTCACTTGTTTTGGCTAGGAGTACTAAGTGAGCTTTTATGTCTTAGCATGTTACATCAAATGTTTGTGTTTCCATGTCAAAGCATGAATACCATGAGGCTAATTTCTTAAATGATATAATTGTTTAAATGCCTGTGGATGAAGACTAGTTGCTTGAATTGGGATGGCTTGATTAGTGTCCATTTTAGCCCACTTTTTCAAGTGCAAATCCACAAAACAATTTCGAAACAAAACATGAAATCAAGTGTTCCTATAGTAAAAATTGCTAATAAATTAGAACAAGAGCATATAACATAAATAAAAAAACACATCATGATTAGTAGAGGCCGATCTTTGATTGGGTGAGTGGGGTGCTCAATTCATGACCTTCCCCTCTCATATCTAAGTTCCCTAGCCGAGACACTTTGGTGATGACAGACTAATGGCCTTTGGCACAAGTCTCGGGTTTTCTAAATTTCTCAAAAATATTTAGGTGGCGACTCTGTAATCTAGCAAAGCAGTTCATTTTTTGGCATTTGATTCAAACATTGATTTTCCAAAAAGAATTGCTGAATTTGGACTTTTTTTTGTGTTTTCACTATTTTACATTACACTTGTGAAATTAGATTCAGAACCACAAGTAGAGTCCAAACTATAGGCTATTGCCTTAGAAAGGAGCACGGAAAGTTAGGCTACGGAGAAACTAATAAAAATGTAAAGGAAAAAAAAATTGGTACCTTCAACTTCAAAATTTGAACTAACTTGTGAAGCCAATGCTCCACAACAAGCAGATGCAGTATAGCAGCAACAAATAAGATCAGGCTATATGAGAGGGAATGCAAACAAATCAGGGAACATGAGACCTTAATAAAAATTTCAGCCTTTACTTGTTTACAGACAACAACCTAAATCTCACAAGAGATTCAACCTTTCTCATAATACAGCAGCTGGAGAACATCTACATATATATAAAAGTCTTAACCATTCACCTACCATTCATATTGAAATCAATGCCACCTACCATTCAAATGGCATCCACCTAATAAAAATTGCATCTGAGAATAAATGCCTTCTACCCACCAACCATTCAACCATTGAACTAACAAAGTCCAACATAATAAAAGTCTAATAGAATATTAATAAAAGTCCAAATAATAAGTCCAACATAAAAGTCTAACATACTCAATATTAATAAAAGAAAAAAAAATAATGAGTCCAACACAACAGTCTACAATTAATAATAAAAGTCTTAAACATCAAATAATTAGGAAATTCAACAATATCCAACTTGAGAAACAATTAGCCGCGATAACCTGTGGTGGTCTTCTCCATCTCAATCTCCAACTTCAGAAACCTTAGCTCAACTTCATTCGTAGGAAGACTCATGAATCACTCACGACGCTTGTTTCTTAAGAACAATTCGGCAACCCATGCATCTGACTTATCATTGAGGACACACGAGGATGCTTTCCAACACCAAACGATACGCAATTGAAGGATATCTTGATGAGATTTGTGTTGAAGTTGTTGAAGATGACTCCACCACATTGACTATACGATCAAGTGTCTTGTTAAGTAGAGTTGCACCAGTAAATTTCTTCTTTGCCTTACTCTTGGTTGATGAACCATCAGTGTTTGATGGACGTTTTTTGTTTAAATCTGAAGGACGAACCACCTCCAAATCAGCATCATGTGGGGTATGAAATTCCTCCAAAGTCTCATCAGTGTGAGGCATAACCCCTGAGCGAGAGGTGTATGCCCATTCTCCTATAGTAGCTGCATCTGAGAATAGTATGTCTAAGTCTTCAGTGAATTGCAACGGCATATGCCGAAATTTAACAACATCAGGATACCTTTGCAACAATTACTAAGGAAAATTTAACAATTTCGAGTAACAAAATTTAGTCTGTTAAAACAAAAAACAAACAGAATATGTACATCAAGCAATTCACTTACCTCCAATTTCTTCGTCCACCACTCATCAGATGTAGATATAGCTCCAATCAATGTATCACGGCCTAAGCTTGTCTCATCCCTTAATAGATTATTCCATGAAAGCCAATCTTTTTTTCAACACATCCCAATGATTTTTCATTTGTATTCATTGGTATGTTTTTCCAGTCATACTTTTAAAATTAGTTATCACATTTTCCTACCCTGGCCCTATCTAAGTGTGTACCAGGTCTATGTCCAACCTTTACTTACTCAACACAAATCTTAATAAAAATTTCATTTGATTTTGCATCCCATTGAGCTTTAACGGATGGTACTTGACTTGATTTTCCCTTGTTCTTGTTATTTTCAAAAATGTGTTTCCTCTTGGGTACTCATTCTATGAAAGAAAAAAAATTCTTTAAAACGAACTCATTCATCATTGCTTGCATTACAGCAGCTAGATTAGTACAAAATAACCATACATGGAAACTACGTCAAACATATCAACATTCATTAGGTACAAAGCTTAGTACAATAGTTCATGGTAAACTACATTAGCACAAAAGCTTCATGAAAGCACTGGATTGCTCAAGCATTTGGTTCTTCACTTTTAGTCCTACAGTCTCCATATTTTGATTTTGATCAAGCATTTTCTCGTTCCTCAGCCTCTCTACCATTGTCACAGATTTTGGAGTACACCACCTCCAAAATTGACAATTTCTTTTCTCACAAATGAAATATAGTCTCCCTTTAGATGGCTTGTCAGACTCAGTAACCCTTATGGCAGCTCTTAGCTCACAATCACATTTTAAAGCCTCATACCTCAAGTCGAAGGTCTCAGCACTAGAATAATTGTTACTAGAGAATGACATTCCTCTGCATTAGTTAAGAAGAATTGAATCCAAATCCTCTAAAATTGATTGGGAAGTTAATTGTAAATACATTGCACCCAAGAAGTATTGATTGAATAAAATGTTTGTAACATATTGACAATTCCTTTGCCACAATTTCTTTTGACACCATTTTATATATCTGTAATCAAGTCTGTGCCCAAATGATGTATTGCAACTAAAGGTGTAAACTTCAAAATTTATATTAATATGACAAAAACAAAACAATTGTAAATTGTTACACATAGATTAACTAGCAACATGACTTGTCCAAAGTTGGCACAAGAAATACAGGTCTTTGTGGATAGATTCACACATGTTAATGCCCTTGCACACACAACCAAAGCAGCTTCTACAACAGTGGCAATATTGAGTAATCACAGCATGGTATCATTTTTCATTCATTTCTGTTTAAACAACCATTGATATTCTCTTTAATCAAAACAATAAAATCTAATTTAGAATAACACAGTCAAATTTTCGTTTAAAACAATCAAAACTAAAACACATATCATTTTAAGTAGAAACTTTAAAGCATTAAGGATATCAAAATTATATTCTAAATAAGACCAAATATCACTAATAACATGAACACAACATAACATATTTTTAACCTAAAACACCAATAAGGTAATATTTAAGCATGCTAATCAGATTAACATCTCAAAACCAAGGTTACAATTCTTGTCTAAATTATCTTCAAGTAAATGTAGCCTTATGTTAATTAATTGTTATTGCTCAACCACAAAAGCAAACAGTAATCTTTTGATAATAAAAAAAAAAAAAAGAAATTTCTCAAGCAAATACATTCTCATTCTCTACTCTTCTCTCTTCTCTACTCCTATCTGGTCCAACTTGTCTCCCTCTTTCCTCTTCTTTTTTTCAAATTCTTTCCCACCCTGCAAAACTACCCAAATTACTTTGAAGCAGAGGCTTTTCAGGATAATCATACGGGTTTTGCAATGCAGGTTTGTTTCAATCGATTCATTTCTCTGATTTCTTAAAAAAAAAATTATTTTGAGATCTGTCTTGTTACTGTGGGAGCCGAATAAGTGGAAGAGCCGGGAGACACATACCCCAAAAATTAAATGCTACTCGGCCTCGTATTGCGTAACGAGGGCGCCGAATGCGTTAGTGGTGTCGAATAGAAGGGGGTCAGTAGGTCCGAATGAATATAAGGTGAATGGGATAAAAATAGGCTCAGGCCTCGAGGCCCAAAAAAGTAAGTATAAATACAAGAACCACAAATCTAGAAAAGTATGTAAGAATCACTCCACTTAACTTAGAGAAGAAGCTATCTTGAGTATCTGAACTAACTTGTCCGTCGGAGTGCTAATTCCGGCATATCCGACCGGAGTGTTTCCATCTTTTTAGGTGACTAGCTGAGGATCTCCAGCGTCTCCCAAGATCTGAAGAGTATTTCCAAACCACTTCTCCACAACTGGCGCCGTCTGTGGGAATACTCAAATACATCCATGGCAGGCGTGACCGAAGATCCTCTGATAGCCACTAACAAGACCGCACAGAGAGGTGACCTCATTGCAGCCAACCCGCTTGGTCAACAAACCATTGCAGCAAGACCAGCCTCAGACCTCCGCTCACCGTCAAACCCAACGCAAAAGACAATACAGGTGACTATGGCATAAGCTAGCCAAACCAAACAGAGGTTAGACAACATCATCTCTGAGAACGAGCGCGCCGCGATCGGCCTCGAAATAGCAAAATCAAGCGAGCAGTCGCCAAGCTTCGGCGACCCCGAGCGGAATGATCGGCGATCCGGGCCGCGCAAGCCCAGCGGCCACTATCGACCAGATCCTTTTGCGGAGTTGGTAAAGGACGAACGTCTTCACCAATGCGTCCGGAAGAATGTGGTCGAAACACCTGCCCTTCCGCAGGACGTATCTCCGCTTGACACCGTCCACATGATATCTGACTGCCGATGCGGATCGTACATGCGATCAATCACATCGAGTCCATAACGGCGACTCACGCCCGACCAGCGGCCACGAAGCGCCAAGTATCACCTTTGACGATTCCGATCTGATCGGTGTAGCACTCCCTCGCATCGATTCGTTGGTTGTTGAGCTGCGTGTAAACCGGTTCACCGTCGAACGCGTTCTTATTGACCAGGGCAGTACCTCGGAGGTTATGTATTTTAAAACCTTCACCAAACTCGGATTCAACGAGTCAGACCTGACTCCGGCCTCTTATCCACTATTCAGCTTCAATGCCACTCCAGAGTACCCCTTGGGAAAGATCCGCTTACTCGTTCGAGCTGGCTCCAGAACGGTGAATGTGGAATTCTTGGTCGTCAGGCTGCCCTCACCGTACAATCTTATCATGGGGCAAACGTGGTTGCATACATTGCAGACCATCCCGAGCACCTATCATCAACTGCTGCGTTTTCCAACGGAACACGGCATTGATCAAATCCGCGGATCCCAGAAGTCGGCACAAGCATGTTATCTCCTTGCGCGAGCAGCGCCAAAGGCGCAAGTAAACTCCATTGAGGTGCCAAATCGAGAGATCCTGGATGACGTTGGGCGGTATCCAAATGAGAAGGCGACGGAAGATTTAGACTGAGTGGACATTGATGGAAGCCTAGAAAAGTTCTTCATGATCGGCGCCTCTCTAAATCAAGCCGACAGGTAGCAGCTGATCGCTTTCTTGCTCAACAACCTTGACGTCTTTGCGTGGACTCCGTACGAAATGCTGGGAATAGACCCGTCAGTTTCACAGCACCATCTGAATGTTGATTCGAAATGTAAGCTGATCATTCAGAAAGGCCGACGGTCAGCCGCGGAGCACACCGCCGCTGTAGTTGAGGAGGTAGACAGACTGCTTGACGCCGGAGCAATTAGAGAAGTCATTTACCCTACGTGGCTCTCCAATACAGTGGTAGTGAAGAATAAAAATGGGACTTGGCGAGTGTGCGTCGACTTCACGGATCTAAACAAAGCTTGCCCCAAAGACTGTTTTCCTTTACCGAGAATGGACCCATTTCGTCGATCTTGACGGCTGCGTCATCAACGCATGAGCTTCCTCGATGCTTCTGAGGCTACCATCAAATCGCTATGCATCCGGATGACGGGACAAGGCGCCTTCCTCCCCCCAAGAGGGACCTATTGCTACAAAGTTATGCCCTTTGAAATTTGAAGAATCTGAGAGGCAACCTACGGAGATTGGTCCTTTGCCATGTTCAAAAACAACTTCGGCCACACTATGGAAGTATACATCGATGATATGGTGGTCAAGTCCAAAGAACGAACCATATAGCCGATCTAGAAAAGACCTTCGGTATCTTACGCCATCTGAGAATGGCGAGCAGCTTCCAAGTGTGCGTTTGGGATCGGCTCTGGCAAATTCCTGGGTTACATCGTCAATCACCGAGGAATCGAAGCCAACCCGAGGCAAGTCACAGCAATTTTGTAACTTGGCTCCCCCCGTTCAGTAAAAGAAGTCCAAAAGTTTATGGGGATGGCCGCTGCGCTTAATAGATTCATCAGTCGGTCTACAGATCGCTGCCGACAATTCTTTCAGACACTACGGCAGGGTAAGGCTTTTGAATGGTTCGCCGAATGCGAATCAACCTTCAACGGACTCAAAATGTACCTTCGCTCAGTACCTCTCTTGACAACACCCGCCGCTGATGACCCGCTCATCCAATATCTGGCAGTTTTCGATAGGGCCGTTAGCGCCGTACTGTTAAAAGATGAGGAGGGGAAGCAACGGCCAGTGTATTATATGAGCAAGGCAATGGTTGACACCGAAACACGCTACCTTCCGCTGGAAAAACTCATCTTAGCCCTAGTCATGGCGGCAAGAAAACTGATGCATTACTTCCAGGGACATAGCATTGGGGTGCTAACAGATTATCCCCTCCAATCGATTACTCTGGTCTTGAAGCATCGGGACGAGTACCAAAATGGGCTCTTGAACTCGGCCAATACGACATTCGATTTCTACCTAAAACTGCAATCAAGGGGCAGGTGTTGGCCGAATTTGTTGCCAAATTCACCGGTGAGCTTGCCAATCTCAAACCTGATGAAGTTTGACCAAAGGCCGAAGTTCTACCAAAGCCGAACTGGAGAATTTATGTCAGGGATATTTGGCAATTATACTGTGATGGATCATCTAACCAAAGGGCAATGGTCTTTGGAGTTGTAATCATGTCTCGAGTGACGGTATAATTGAAGCGAGCCGTCAAGCAGCAGTATCAAATAATGAAGCGAATCTGAAGCCCTTCTAGCGATTCGGTCTGCGGCGTTTGCTTGTGTTTGTGATTCAAAGTTGGTAATCAATCGGCTAAAGGAGAGTATCGGCAAGAAAAGACCGTATGGCGGCCTACGTAAGCGGCCAATTCGCTTTGGCAAAATTTGACCATCATGGTGAACCAAATAACAGCGACGAGAACACACACGGGGATGCCTTGGCATGCCTAGCCTCGCCATCAATTACGAGATGAAGCGGACCATCAAAGTAGGTTTCATCGGATCCGAGTATTAGCCCTTGAATCCATGTCAATGTTATAGAATCCGCACCAAGCTGGATAGACCCCATTGCTGCATTCCTCTCTTCTGAACAACTCCCGGAGGACAAAAAAGAAGCACACAAGCTGCGAAATAAAGCCCTGCGATACTATCTGGATCCGCAATGAGGACTTTACAAAAAGTCCCTCTCCGATCCATATTTGGAATGCGTGCACCCTGACAAAGTGGAAGAACTTTTGACAGAAATACATGAGGGCGATTCACGGTGCCCATTACTCGGGCGCTCACACCTTAGAGCTATAGCAGGGGTACTATTGGCCGACAATGAGGGCTGACGCTGAGAGTTATGTAAAAAGGTGCGAATAGTGCCAAAAGTTCTCCCTATTAACCCATCTGCCTGCCGAAGAGTTGAACTCTCTCACCAGCCCCTGGCCGTTTGCTCAATAGGGACTTGATATCGTAGGGCCATTGCCTAGGGCCCCAAGGAACAAACAATTCTTAATCATCGCGACAGACTACTTCACAAAATGGGTCGAAGCGGAGGCTCTAACATATATATGAAATGCCAACATTAAACGCTTTGTATGGAGAAACATCATAACACGATTCGGCATTCCGAGAGCTCTAATCTCAGACAATGGCACCCAGTTTGATTGTGGCGTATACCGAGAGTTATCACGACAAATATGGCATTGACCTTACTTCTAATCACCGGCCTACCCCCAAAGCAATGGTCAGGCCGAAGCCTTTAACAAATCCATCTTCGACAGCATCAAAAGGAGGCCGGAAAAAGCTAAAGGCAAATGGGTCGAAGAATTGTCGAGTGTATTGTGGGCTTATCGTACTACGCCGTGGAGATCCACCGGAGAAACGTCGTTTGCTCTATGCTTTGGAACCCAGGCAATCTTACCCCTGGAAATCGGCCTCCCAACTCTAAAATCACAAGTTTTTGACATAGGCCGAAATGACATGATGCTTGCCCTAGATCTGATTCTAATTGAAGAACGAAGAGACCGCGCCCTGGCATCCATGGCACGCTATCAGCAGCATCTCGCCAAGTCATACAATCAGCGAGTTCAGTTGCGCTGATACACGCTAGGAGAGCTTGTCCTAAAGAAGGTACTCCCAACCGACCAAAGACCGGCCAATGGAAAATTGGGTCCAAACTGGGACGGCCCCTATCAAATTGAATCCATCGCAAGAACAGGGGCATATCGGCTCTCAGACATGACAGGAAGAAGCCTGCCACGGCCTTGGAATTCTACACATTTGCGTAAATTCTATCATTAACCCGACTTGTGGGCTTGATACTTGTACGCGTTCCATCTTTGTAATACAAAGTTTCTCGTTTTCGCAAGCTCGCCCCCAAGCCTTGATTAATAAGGGCCGATTAAGCCTTCCAAGGCCAAAACAAAGACTCCAGATTCGGAGCGCCCTTCGTGGATATCACGATTGGCCAAAATAAAGTCTCCGGATTCGGAGCCCCTTTTGGTGCATGACACCTTAAGGGCCGATTGAGACTTCGAATTCGGAGCGCCCTTCGTGGATATCACGATTGGCCAAAATAAAGTCTCCGGATTCGGAGCCTCTTTTGGTGCATGACACCTTAAGGGCCGATTGAGACTCCGGATTCGGAGCGCCCTTCGTGGATATCGCGATTGGCCAAAATAAAGTCTCCGGATTCAGAGCCTCCTTTCTATGCATGACACCTTAAGGGCCGATTAAGCCTTCCAAGGCCAAAACAAAGACTCCGGATTCGGAGCGTCCTTCGTGGATATCACGATTGGCCAAAATAAAGCCTCCAGATTCGAAGCCCCCTTTCGGTGCATGACACCTTAAGGGCCGATTAAGCCTTCCAAGGCCAAAACAAAGACTCCGGATTCAGAGCGCCCTTCGTGAATATCATGATTGGCCAAAATAAAGCCTCCGGATTCGGAGCCCCTTTTGGTGCATGACACCTTAAGGGCCGATTGAGACTTTGGAATCGAAGCGCCCTTCGTGGATATCACGATTGGCCAAAATAAAGTCTCCAGATTCGGAGCCCCTTTTGGCGCATGACACCTTAAGGGCCGATTAAGACTGCGGATTCGGAGTGCCCTTCGTGGATATCGCGATTGGCCTTTCTGAGGTTTGTATTCGGACCACTTGATTGGCCGAATAAATATTCAATAAGAATCATTCTTAATTCAGACCTGTCAATGCATGTCTAAACATTTACGCCATACAAACACAAAACTTGCCAGAAAGATGAAATAATACGATTACTTAAACACAAAACATTTCAAGACCAAATACAAACGTTGAAAAGAAAAGAAATTCTATTTATTCCGTGCAATGTCTATTCATTCGGCACCCTCATAAGCTCTTCTTAATTTGAAATCGGGATAAGGAAAGTGATAGCGATGATAATCTGAGGGCAAGGCAAATCAATTTCCACGGCCGAAGATCCCTCGGTTTGAAGGGCCTTGAACCGTGTGCTTGAATCCACGATTTTCACATCGTGAGACCTCCTCGGCAAGATCTGTTTGGTCTTCTCTATCCCAACCTTGAGCCATCCTAAAACCCCTTTTCATAACTTGAGGTCCATTGGGTTCCTCTCTCGCACCAACCAATTTAGATTGATGGTAATTTTGCGGCCAGCGCTCGCTCGAACACTCTTGATTCAAAGCTCACGCTTCGATCTTTTCGCGTGAATCTCCAAGCTGCGATTCCTTTCGTTCTTTTCTCGCTCTCCGTCGCGCTTCCCGCAACGCATGCCAACCGTGGCGATATATAGTCCTTTCACGGCCCTGTGGATGTCGTCTCGAAATACTTCGAAATCTCGACGTCCGACCATCGATTGTTGGACTTTCGGCGGGAATATCTGTCGAGCGAACTCGACTGCCACATCTTGGTCTTTAATGATAGAGTCTGCCTCCGTCATTGGTCTATTCCTCACAGAAACCGCAAAACTCAACAGCCGTGGCATCGCATTAGGCTCGATTCTCAGTTGACTATCCTTTCGAGGCGATCTGCTTCGATGACTGAGGGGCTGCTGTGTTACCCGACCCTTGGACGTTCTTCTTCCCGAACGCGTAAGCTCGCTACTGTGACTCATTGCGACATCTGATTTAGTCAATCTTCGTCCTTCCCCAGTTGCCTGAATGGAAATAAGTAGGGCCTCTGGCGTGCACCCGCTCCATTTATCCTTCAATGTTTACAACTTTCCCAAGGCAACGTCAGTAATCCCAAACGTCAACAATCGAATGACAATTGTCCAGCCCGCGAGTTCGGCCCATTCGGCTTCCCAAGCTCATACTGGTGAGGTAAGAAGCGGTTATTAATCTTAAAGTAGGTTTTTAAGTGCAAGCGGCCGATCAATCTCGTGCCTTAGCTTGACGCGAGTTGGGCAGTTTAACCAAGCTCGGCATACTGGTGACAGGGCGGTTATTAATCTTAACGGCAGAGTTTTCAAGTGCAAACGGCCGATCAATCTGTGCCTTAGCCAACCCGCGAGTTGGGCCCATTCGGCTTCCCAAGCTCGCGCCCTGGTTAAGGCAATGGCAGATTTATTAATCTTAGCGGCCGAGTTTTCAAGTGCAAATGGTCGATCAATCTGTGCCTTAGCCAGCCTGCGAGTTGAGCCCATTCGGCTTCCCAAGCTCACGCCCTAGCTGAGGCAAGGGTAGATTTATTAATCTTAACGGCCGAGTTTTTAAGTGCAAACGGCCGATCAATCTGTGCCTTAGCCAGCCCGCGAGTTGGGCCCATTCGGCTTCCCAAGATCATGCTGGTGAGGCAAGGCGGTTATTAATCTTAACGGTAGAGTTTTCAATTGCAGACGGCCGACCAATCTGTGCCTTAGACCCATGAGTTGGGCCCATTCGACTTCCAAGCTCGCGCCATGGCCGAGCAAGGCGGTTATTAATCTTAGCGGTAGAGTTTTCAAGTGCAAGCGGCCGATCAATCGTGCCTTAGCCGACCATGAGTTGGGCCGTTAAACTGACTTCGCGCATACTGGTGAGCAAGCGGTATTAATCTTAGCGGCCGCGTTTTCAAGTGCAAACGGCCGATCAATCTATGCCTTAGCCATTTCATGAGTTGGGCCCATTAAACTTTCAAGCTCGCATACTGGCCAAGGCAAGCGGTATTGATAGCGACCAATCTAACCTGGCAAAACAATAGCATTCAACATTTTCCTTAACCAGTTGAGCATAACTCATGAAATTTTTTATATATACTCAAGTTATTAAACAAAACAATTTACTCATGACTGTAGCAACAGATGAAAAATACTAAAGTAAAAACTGTAAAAGCACATTCGACATCCTAAAAGCGTCGATCAATTTGGATCGACCATCGAATCGAACTCAATGGCTCAACATCCACTTGCTCATATGGTATTGGCATAATCAACGAAGCGTTAGCAGCAGCAACGGCCTTGCGCCAGCCATGTTTGAATCCCCGATTTTCAAACTTGGGGACTTGGTCAACGTACTCGGCAAGCCCAGCATTTTTCCCGGCCTCAAACACTTTGGAAGACTCCGAGTCAATTGCTTCCTTCCCCGCCTTCATTTCGAACTTCGGCCTCGGTCGGAGATGCCTATACAGGCCAATCTGGCGCATCTTCGCTCGCGTCTGCCTTCTTCTCGGCATCCGATCTCAACTGATCCGCGCTACGAGCTCTCTCCATCTCGGCATCGACCCTTGAGGCCTCCTTATTCGCCCTCAAAGCCTCGACCTCGGCCCTTCTCTTCTGGCCTTCAAGATCCTCGCATAGACGGCCAATTTCTTTGCCGGCGTCACGATGGCGACGGCCCAAATCGGCTATCCATCTGACGGTCTGCAAAACAAGCATTTAAAACTTTAACTTCAACAGTGTTTGGATTAAGTGAAGCTAAGTTGAATCGTACCGCGCCGATTAGGCGACTAGTCTTTGTCGTATTGAATCTGTTTCCACCGAAGCCTCCTTGTCGAGGCAGCAACGACAGGCGTGGCCAAAAGGTGAATCGACCACGGATCTTTAAGCGCAAAACATCAGAAGAAACCGGCATGTTTCTTATCGTCGGCTGAATGACAAAAGGAACGATCACGTCCGATCCCTCTAATCGGGGACGTTTGCCGCCGTGTTCCTCTGAGCCGGCCTCAAACTCGGTAGGGCGTTTCTCTGCCTCAACTTCTTGGCTAGCCGACACGATCACAGCAGATTCGGCATTCCGATTCTCTGTCGTTTCCACCTCTCAGCGCCGCGGACTCGATCTACTATGACGGGGAGAATTAAGATTCGGCGGCAGGCGGTATTTCAGACGGAAGGGCCTCCGCTCTTTGTCGTGCGGCCAACCTCTCCGCATTCGCCTTCCTGGCAAGTTTTGTCAGGCTTAACTCTGCCATGTCTTCGGGGTCTGCGGCGGGAATACTTTCCAAACCGTGAACAACGCCGTCAAGTAAAAGATCCCCTTGGCCCGAGGTGGATGGGGGATCGGCCGAATTTAATACCTCATCAGATTCGGTTTCAGACTGATCTGATTCGCTAACATTAGCTACTTCCCGCTCTAAATCGGACCCTTCAAATCCAACCTGCCTGAAGTTTTTGAAGTCGGACAAAATAAGAGCGATAAGAGAATCTTCGCCCTCCGGAACGGGGATATTTTCTGCCGCCGAGAAGGTCGTATATGTCAGCTCGTAACGAAGTAGAATATGGGCCGACCTCCCTTGTTTCTGAAGACTTCGACGGTCGAAATATTTGAGTGCGACTTCTATATCCGAAAGAACGGCGCTGTCAGTTGAAGGCAGAACTTTCTTCAAAATGCTCCCTGCACAAGACAAGCCGTCACATTTCAAAGAAGAGACTTCACAATAAAAATGAACAAATAATAAAAGCGAGAAGGCAATCAGCCACCTGGCTCACCCCTCCGCCTGGGAATAGGGTCGACGTGATCCTCCCCTTTACCAAATTCCCAGTTACCCTGGACAACGACCATAACGTCATCAACTCGTTTTCCAGAACTGGAAAGCATAGTAATCAGCTGATGATCGATATCCTTGGCCCTAAGGAAGAAACACCCGTGCCGACCAAAAGACTTAGCCAAGGCATAGCAATGCCGGATGGCTGGAATGCCAAGGTTAATTCTTAGGCGACGGTTGAGCGCTACAATCCCCATTATGATTCTAAAGAAATTTACATTAGGATGGGAGGATTAAACCCGATGTGAAACCTGACCCTAAGAAACGGGTGAAGAGGGAAACGGACTCCACCCTCTGCAATTGACAAAAGAGGAAAGACAATCGTGGTTTCGTCCTCCCTCTCCATATCAAAAGTGCCATCTGCCACAAGCGACAGAGGGACATCATCAGGAATAGAGAAATGGCGTTTAAAGCCAGCGATTCGATCTGACGAGAGGAGGTTTTTTAGATGTTTCGCCATGTCCTACAGTTTGAGAGAATATGCCAAGGAAGGAACAAACTAGAAAAAGTCTTCAAAGCAAAGGAGGAGAGAACTTACAAAGAACGAAGGGGATATCGGAAAATAGAGTTGCAGGGACTGTCCAAAAGGCAACCCAGCGATGAGTGTCACGAGATACATGAAAGGACGTCAAAATTTTAAATCGCAGTAAATAAACACATGCGCGAAGGGGAAAAGTCAACACGACAACCGAGAGGAGTGCGCTTAGATATCCGTATGACGATGAGGCCAGCCGTCGAATTTTAGCTCTGACCTTTCGAAATTCAAAACCAAGCACTCCAGCCAACTATCGTCAGTGAAGTGCTTGGGGGGCAATTGTGGGAGCCAAATAAGTGGAAAAGCCGAGAGACGCATACCCTAGAAACTAAATGCTACTCGGCCTCGCATTGCGTAACGAAGGCGCCGAATGCGTTAGTGGAGCCGAATAGAAAGGGGTCAGTAGGTCCGAATGAATATAAGGTGAATGGGATAAAAGTAGGCTCAGGCCCCGAGGCCCAAAAAAGTAAGTATAAATACAAGAAACACAAATCTAGAAAGGTATGTAAGAATCACTCCACTTAACTTAGACAAGAAGTTATCTTGAGTGTCTGAACTAACTTGTCCGTCAGAGTGCTAATTCCGGCACCCCCGATCGGAGTGTTTCCATCTTTTCAGGTGACTAGTGCAGATGTCTCCCGAGCATGGGGGCCGAATGTCAGGAGAGGAATGAGTCCGATTCTGTTCGTTTCTTGGGTCTACTACTGATTCGAACTCAAGTTGTCACAGTTCTTAATCAGAACCAAAGAGTCTAAATCCGGCAAATCGGTTTGAGAAAAGCAGTTTTTAGAAAGAAGTGCCAAACATGGAATGCTTTGCGGAATCTGAGTCACCACCTAAATATTTTATTTTGGGAAATTTAGGAAACCACGACTCGGTGCCAAAGGCCGCGTGTTCGTCATCACCAAAGTTGCCTCGGCTTGGGAACTTAGATGCGATTGGGAAAGGTCGACTATGAGCACCCCTCTCGCCCGATCCGAAGTTAAGCCTCTACTAGCAAGTGATATCAATTTTGAAAATGTTTATGTGTTCTTATTAGGTTATTTAGCCTAGATTTACTATGTTCTGACAAACAAGTATAGACCGAATCGCCCAAATTGGAATAAAACATTTCGGTTTGCTTTGAAAGTGGTTTGCTACTCATGATTAAATTTGAAAATCTGATTTTTGCCACCCTCAAGTGGGCTTAAAACTCGCAGTTTTAATGCATTATTCTAATTTAGGTAATTCAACCTCCATCCACAGGCATTCAAGTAGTTATATCACATAAACAGCTAGCCTCATGGTAATCACGCAATTATGTCAACACTTACACGCATGCAGTATGCTAAAGCATAAAAGCTCACCTAGTACTCTGTGCCAAAACAGAAACTAGTTAATAATCATGCATGATCCTAGTTCATGTTAAAAATGGCTAATGCATCACATACAGAATGTCACTAGAATAGGCTCGACTAATCTATAATGAAATGTGAAATGCTACAAATAACACGTATTCAACTTGGAATTAAAGTACAATGCAGTTAGTATGATGCGCCGAGCCCAGTGCATGCAGTACAGATGAATGATGCACACATGTATAGCATAAGGATGCTAAAATAAATATGCCCTAGTACTAACCATTGAAAGCAGGTAAGTAAAAGGGAGAAAGAAGTGGGGGTTGGAAGACATGCACACACTCACCCACACTTATTACAAATTTACCCTCGCTCGAAGGGACCAAAAGAATATACAAATTAATTAACCTACAAGCTAATTAGTGATTACAGACCACTTAATTAATTAACAAATTATCTAAGCTAAGGAAAGCATTAAAAGGCCTCGGGAAGAAGGATGCACGTATGCTCGAATTGGCCTCGCTCGGAAATCCATTGCCATGGCACTATTGCCTCTGTTTACCTTTGCCTTGCCCACTTTGCAAAAGTCCCGAGAATGCTTCTCACGGACAGGGAGCATCACCGCCAAGTAGAAACACCACCGGCCAAAGAGAATGATCTGACCACCTTTTTGTATATCGGTAAAAATTGATGGCGGTAGGCACTATATTTAGCCGATCGGCCAAAACTTCCTCTGAGAACACGCAATTGGCAATGAGAGGGCAAGCGGTGTATAGCATGGAATTTTCGAGCAAATGTATGCATGGACACACTCCTTATCATGTAATGGACTCAAGGAGTGTGGCCTCGATCTCGGGCCATCAATTGTGCATTTTGATGCATGATGGCCTAAGAGCCAAGGTTGCAATTCAATGAAAATGCATGCAACACACAAATGAATACCAAGACCCTATCATGTCAAAGTCAAGGTCCTCGGTGACCGAGAGTTGAGTCGTGTTACATCACTTAGAGTATGAACACTTCTCAATCCTTACACTTGGCTTGACACCCCAAACCAAGCAATGCAATGCATGTCATGCAAACATGGCTCAAAGATGCAACATGAGATTAACATACAAGGCATGCCAAATGCAATACAACATGTCATGGCAAGTATGCAAAAGAACTAGCATGTGACAACACATCATGAATCAAACATGCAACAAACATGTGACAAGTAAGCAATGGTGGACTTAAACCATGAAGGGGCAGACCTCAGCCCACCCCAAAATAGTGGCTAAAAGCATCCCAAATGATGGACAAAATGCACAACAAACATGCAAGTCAAAGAGGCCCAAAGCTAAGGTATAACAAAGGGGCATTCTACTACCACTACCCCAAGCAAACATGGCATGAACCATACAACCCAAAACAGAATTTTAACATGCAAAATAAGCCCCAAATACCCCTGATATGGCAGCCCCAAGCCTCAAATATAGGGCTATGCACAAAGACCTATTCCTAGCCATGAAAGGCCAACTCTTCAAGGCATGAATAAGATGATAAATGGAGACATGTAAGCATGATATAGGGACTAAAATAGCATGTTAAATGATTCCAAATCATTGAAATAGCCTAACCAATGCATGTTTATGATTCACACATTCAAAGCTCACAAGCCAAAATGTGAAGCAACTATACCAAACATGCTAAACAAGACCAAATCGTTATGGACCTTAAGCATGATAAAATATGGCCAAAAACTCCACAAAGTAAAGCCAAGATATGAGAGCATGGTAGCCAAAAGTCATGGTGCACTTCTAGGCACAAACAAGGGAATACAAAGAAAGTATATTAAGCATGCAAAGGGCCACAAATCCAAAAAGCAGAGACAACATGTGACCTAAATAGCACCAAAAACATCGATATGGAGCCAAAAACAAACCAAGCATGCATGTTGCTCTTTAAGCCAAAACAAGGATAAAAAGAGGGACAAAGGGAGAGGGTGTCCTCCCCTATACAAGACCTCAAACCCTTTTCTTTACCACTAAAAATCCACTGGATTTCAGTGGTGAAAAGAACAAAACACTCAAGCAAATGAAGCTTAACAATAGAAGCACCAAAAGGGCCAAATAAGGCCTAAGAGGGTGAGTTCGACCCCAAACCACAAAATGACCTTAATGAAGTATTTAAAGCATGAAAATATAAGACTTTTTCTAGTTATACACAAAGCTCAAATCATCATGCAAGATAGGTAAAAAGCTGTTGCAAAATTAGGGGAACTAAAGCAAAGTAGTTACCCTTGAAGAACACCTCAAGAACAGCAGGTCCAGCCACTCTCTTCTGATCAAAACAAGTCCAAAAACTCAAGAAAAGACCCTCTAAGTCCCTCAAGGTCGAAGTAAGGTGTGGTAGTGTGCGTGTTAGTGCAAAACTAAGGCAAAATTGCAATTTTAGGCCACAAAACACACACAAAGGATGAGAGAGAGGGGAATATAGAGAGAGAGAGAGTATATATCAGATGTGTATACATATATTCTCTAGTTTTTTGTTCAAAACTTCTAACCCTTATGAATGGAGAAGAAGAGGGGCTTATATAGACAAAAAAGGAGCTTGAAGCTTTTGAAAGAAGCTAAATGAAAATGGGCAAAGGGTGCAAAGGAGTCAAGGCTTCTAGAAGAAGCTAAGACAGCTGGCCAAGCTTCCCCAAGAAGCTTGGCCAAAGGGGTCACCCTTCTAGAAGGAAAAATGGGTCAAAGGCTCAAAGCAGCCATCCCCGTGCATGGGGAGTGGTGTTGGTGTATTCCAGCTGGCATAGCTGGCATGCACCAAGCTTTGAAAGTCTTGAAGGGTCACCGGCGGCAAAATAGGTCACCGGCCAAATAAAGTCTTTGGGCGACCACAAGAGTGCCGACCGCCATTGATAACAAACACAATGGCGGTGGCAACAAGGAAAGGCAGTGATGTAAAGGGAGGGCCAATGGAGTGTGGGGATGACCAACAAGCCATTCCACGCCTTCCAAAAAGCACAAGTGTTTGGTGCAAAACCAAACACTAAACGAACGAGTTAAGAGATCCTGAGGCAAGGCGCGCAGCCGAGGCCTCCGGGAACTCAAAATGAACACTAACAAGGGTGATCACTGAGTGTTCAATCAGTGACGTCCAAGTCTTGAGGACGGTCAAAAATGAGGTGTCTACAACTAGTTGGGGATCTCCAGCGTCTCCCAGGATTTGAAGAGTATTTCCAAACCACTTATCCACAGTTACAATGCTTGTTTGTTCAAGAACTTTCAATCATTTGAATTTTTTTCTTGATAAAAGTAACAATCAAATAACAAGCATAATTAAGAAGTTAAATATGAAGACTGATTTTTAGTTTCACAAACACAATTAAGCACTCATATTCAAAATCCACTATAATCTTAAATTGGAAAAGCAATTATTAATATTTAATTTGGTATTGCTCAACAGCACAATTCCATGAGATCTATATTTCAGAGGCTTACTTAACACCTAGACACTAGTCACTTTGCAACCCAACCTAATACCAAGGTAACATTGCTTTACACATGGAAGAAATTGCCCAAAATCAGAGAAAGAGAGAGAGAGAGAGACAAAAAAAATTTATGAATGCAGAAACCCTACAATTTATTTTTCTTATAATCAGATGCACATTAACGAAGCTCATGAAATGAATATAACTTTGAACTCAAATTTCATCTACTCCAGTACCAAATTTATGCATTTAAAATTGAAAAACATGTAAGGATTAAATAAATAAATAACAAATCATAGTAAAAAGCGGGTTTTCAACCCTAATCGAGAGTAAAGAAGAGAGGCATTTTCAACCCTAATCATAGAGTGAAGAAGAGGACATTTCACCGTAATCACAGAGAGAGAGAGAGAGAGAGAAAGCGAAGAGAAACCTCACACACAAGCACACCATTTCACATAACCAAAAACAAAACCCTAATCGATATATATATGTATGTATTTGTATATAACTTCATAGTCATAAAATCTTACCTTTTGCTGAGATAAACGGAAAATAGGAGGACGACTGTTCTTGAAGAAATAAACGACTGTTCTACAAGCACGATTTGCTGCGATCAGAGAAGTCGACGATTGTTCTTTTCGTTCGCCAGAAAAGAGAGAAGAATAGTAGAGAAGAGTATACTAGGCGAGAGTGTTTAGGGCAAGAGAGAGCAAAGAGTATATATAGTAACAGTTTCGTAAATAAGAAAGTTTAAGAGGGGCATTTAAGTCATTTGACTCCCTCACACCAGCTGCGCACTTAAGTTGAAATGTTTAAGTATCCCCTGACCAGCTTTTCAAAAGAGCTAAAATTAATTTCATTTAAGCTCTACGTTGGTTAACTAACAAACACAAGCTTTTAGTTTAAATTAAGTTAAAAGTTGAAATAAACGACTTATAAGCCCCACCACATAATTTATAGGCCCCCGTTTGGTACAGCTATGGGAAAAATATTATAACTTATAACTTATAACTGTGAACATAAGCTGATTTTTTACTTATAAATTAAGGTTCTCCTCCCCTACTCAAAGAATAAATTGATTTTTAACTTACAAAAAATTATAAACTATATTGTTAAGCTGAACCAAACACATCAAAATAACTTAAATTAAATTAAAAATTAAAATAAGTTAGAAATAAACTCTCCCAATCAGGCATAATCTGTTTTAACAGATAAACCAAACGCTTCTTTTTCTTCCCAAACGAGATGTAAACGCTATCTCTCTCAATCTCTCAGATTTCTGCACCATTCTCAATCTGCGATTTCTCTTTCGCCGGTCGGCCCTGAAACTGCATTACGTAATCTCGTCCTCACTCACTGTTGCGCAACAATCTTAGATGTGGAGTGCGTCATAGTGTTTCAAACAGTGAAGTTTGATTATCGAGCCTCCATCAACATTGAAGATTGATTATCAAGCCTCTAGATTGTAGGGATCAAAGCGAGATTTGGGATTGAAATTCGAATTGACATCAACAGAGTGGCTTCTGTTTCCTGTTGTTATTTTTTTGGCTATGTCGGATCTTTTATATGAGATTTTCGAAGAGAGTTCTTGAGCTGTGAATAAGCTGAATATAGTTTCAACTTTGTTGATTTTGAGGTTGGAATTCTCATCCTTTCTTGATTTTCATTGGAATTTGCTGACAACCCACCACTAATTTAGATCAGAAACCCATTTGGATATTGTTTATGGCTATTAATTTGAGAGGAATAAAAAAAAAATTCGTTGTTGCATCAAACTCAGTTCTTCTTCCAGAAAAAACGGATCGGATTTGTGGTACAGATATCCGTATAAACTGGTCGGATTCGGATGGGTCATTAACGGATGTGGACAATCGGATACGGATTGGATTTGGGCAAACATTTAATCGGATCCGATCGGGTCTTGTCAGTCCGATCCGAAGCTTTTTGGGTGATATAGTTTTCAAATTGTTATTTCGCGGTTTTGACCCAAAGAATAGAGTTTGGAACTATCAGAAACTCCTTGCCAGAACAAAATTGTCAGTTTGAATGACTTGGTCAAATATGGTTTGCTTACTTGTAAAAATAACCATCGTTTTTTATTTTTTCCATTTTCTCCAAGAACCAGGAAAATCGTTCCTACTCTAGAAAAGAATTTAACTGTGATTCACTTATTGGCAAAACAGCCTTCATCATTGAAAAAGTATACATGGAACTATTTGAGGAAATTCACACATTTTGTAATGTGTATAAACAAAACATATTTTGTTATTGGTTAAAATAAGGTGTCGACTCAATTTTAAAGTTTGATAATTCTCATTTAAAATGAAGATTCTCACGGTTTTAACTAATTACAATATGAATTTTGTTCACACCCATTATCAGTTCAACTTAGTAAATAAAATCATAATCTCATTTGAGAGGTATCAATCTGTATAATTTTTTTACTATTGGGAAAGCACAACAACATTGTCATTACACATTGAATTTCAAGCAAAAGTTTAGATAATTTGAGCTCACTTTTTTTCCAGCATAGTTAGAACCCCACTGTAGTACACAAAATGCTGTGTTTGGTTATCACTGAAATTCTTGGTGAAAGTGAACAATCTATGTGTACTTAATAGTGTTTATAGTGCTTGGAATTTGTAGCAAGCATGTTCTAGTTGTCTTTTACTTTGAAAAGAAAAACTGACAACCTACATTCTTTTTATTCACTAGTACTTTTAAAATTCATTTTGGGTTACTGACGTATCTATAGATGATGATGGTTTTATTAATTTTTCACATAACAGTTCTACTAACACAATAAATCACAGAACCGAACAGGCATTCAAGTGTTTGTGAGTCCCAAAGTGTGTGGGCTTCAGAGACGTGTGTGTCCCATTTTGTAATTTATTTCTGTGTTATTATCATTTTTGTCAACCACATAATGAATAGTCTACAATTAAAACCTGAGGTCATTATAATAAACTAACCAGCTTGCACCATAGAAAGGACCGATTCAAACCAAAATGACAACCAATATTTAAACATGATTGACCCTTCTCTTAGAGCAAACAAACACAACTCTAAGAGCTTAGTCTACAATTAAAACCTGAGGACAATACAATAAATTAACCAGCTTTCACCATAGAAAGGACCAATTCAAACCAAAATGACACAACCAATATTTAAACACCACTGACCCTTCCCTTGGGACATAGAGCTTGTGTAGATCACTGATCTTGGACACTGCTATGGGTTTGTGTGAGTTTTCTAGTTTTGTGGTAATTCTGAGGGAATCCATCAAAGTCCTATCCAAAAATGGGCAGTTCATGGCCACCATAACCACAGTCTCCATCCTCCTCAACTCTCTTCTCTTATTTACCTACATCTTCTCCACCAAACCAGTGATCCACGATTTGCTTTCCAAGGAAACCCTTTTACTTCTTGCAGGCCCCGGGAGCCCCGGTTTTGCTGATTTGCTTCTTGGTGTCAAAATAGATGTACGAACCATCATAGGAATTGAATCGGCTATCTTGCTCGCTTCCTTGATCATCTCTCTTTTCTCTATGGTATCAACAATTTTAGTATCAGCCATAGCATACCAGGATAAGGCCTTGTCTTTCAATGATTTTCTGTCAAGGTTGACGAGGTCGTGTATAAGACCATTCATCACTTCGTTTCACATCACTATTTATCTCCTTGGTTACATTTTCTTTGTATTGGTTTTACTAATTCCTCTTGTGGTTTTTTGTGATCATCCTTTCACCTTAAAAGCCATCTCCATCTCATTTGGTATTGTTGCCTTGATTTTCTGGACATACTTATCGGTTGTTTGGGTTTTGGCGTTGGTGATTTCGGTGCTTGAAGAGAATTGTTATGGAATTGGAGCACTAGGAAAAGCTGGAGGACTTATCAAGGGGAAGAGGCTACACGGATTTGCTCTAAACATTTTTGTGTTGCTAGCATCGATTGTTGTAGTTCAGTGTTCTAGGATGATCAGAGATCCAAAATCATTATCGACCCAGATGATAATCGGGTTTTTTCTGACAGTTTTTCTGGCCTGGTGACAATGTTTCACTACTTGACCTACACGGTCTTATATTTTCAGTGCAAGAAAACACATGGTGAAGAGATTGAATTGCAAGCAAGCATGGAATATAGTAAAGTACTTGTCACTGAAGATATCCCCTAAGAATGGTCACTTTTAATATGTGTGATTTA
Source organism: Camellia lanceoleosa (assembly GCA_025200525.1). NCBI lineage: Eukaryota > Viridiplantae > Streptophyta > Magnoliopsida > Ericales > Theaceae > Camellia > Camellia lanceoleosa. The sequence continues at coordinate 1,305,818 of CM045770.1, forward strand.
TTTGGGCTTTGAATATTGCTCTGTACAATTTTGTTGTTTTCTCTCTTTAATTTAAATGTCTAGGTTCTCTCTCAAGTGTATGAACTATATATATAGCCTTCTCAGATCAGAAGGCCTTAAATGATCAATGTAATCTTTGTTGAATAGTGATATTTCAAATTTACCATTGTTTACAAGAGTGCAGATAATTTGAGCTCATTTATTTTCCATCACGCTCAGAACCACCCTAAGTTAATGTTTAAATACTGATATGGGGAGATGAATCAATATTTGTATCCAGAGAACCGAGCAATAGGTATCAAGAATTGGTTGAGGCAAACATTGAATTATTAATAAGTCATTATCAGCAAGGAAAAAAAAAACTATAGGAACCGAATCAGCTGCATATGCTGTGAATTGGGTTTGAATAATACGTATTGAAATTCCACCGATACACATCTGAAATTTGAAGTAGGCAATTGGGGCTTGATGCAGGAAACTGAACCCCACCCAGGAGAAGTTTTATACAGAGTTAGCATCTTCTCACTGTCCTGACTCGAGAATAACAAACAATGAGAATCCACATCTCTTGTCTACATAGAGAGGTTGGGAAGAACTGTTATTGCATTGGAACTTCCAATGAAGTGCGCATCAATACTTTTGGGTTATCGAAAGTCAATTGTCATTTTTTGGTATTTTTTTTCTTTATTTTAGATTGATTAGCAAGTAATTGTCTATTACTATTGTTTTCTAGTATAGGTGGGGTTTCTCTACAATTACAAATTTCGTGGTAAGCTCCTGACTATGAAGCTTTCGATTATTGATTATTAAAATTTTAGAGAAAAATTCTCTCTGTTGTTTATTCATAATTTTCTTATTGCACAATTCTTTCTTCAACACGTTGGTATGCATTAGTTTTACTCAAAAGCAATTTAAAGACCCAAAGTCATCTTGAAGTAGATTGAAGATTGGGTGGATTTGGAATGATATTTTTTTATTTTTAAATGTGATTGATTATTTAGTGAGAGCTATATTACTTTTATGCTGTGTTTGGTTGGGGGATTTGAGGAGAGATTTGGAAAGAGAAATGGAAATGGCAGGTGAAATGAGAATAAAATATGTCTAAATTTTACATAGCAAACACAGCATTAGGGCATGTTTGATTAGATGAATTAGAGAATGGGATTGAGATTATTAATCCGTGAGCCCAATTATCCTATGTTTGTTTTAACATTTTGGTTTAGGATTATTAATCCAATAGATAATTAATCCAACAAATTTGTAGGATTATTTGTAATGGGGTAAGGGTGGGATTATTAATCCTATCGATAATTTATCCTATTAATCCAATTGGATAGTGAATACCACACTAATTTGATAGGATTATTAATACTTCACTATTAGTCTTGTTTTATACTGATGCCTTAAAAAATATAATTAATTGATGATGGATGTGGAGCAATGTTTAAAGGGCATTCAATAATTTTTCTTCTAACACGAAGAGAGTCAGTGGTTAATAGTAATTTTTCTCAATAAAAATTTTGTTGTTGCTGCTCAAAAAATAGTATTTCCAAAAATCTTGTGGAAATGAAACAATTCGTCAGTTGCAATTTACATATCACTGGGAACAGGTAACTAATATAGGTAGAGCATTTTTTCAGGACAAAATTCGTTTTGTCATTTGGTTCCCAGCAGATATCCTGAATTTAAATAATAATAAAAAATAAAATAAGAAAAACTGTTTCTGTCCAGGAGATATATGCCACATTGTCAATGAATTTGCCTATCTTTGCTTTAGGATGGCTCAAGGAGCTGTACTATTTTGGGCATCATCGATTTATTATGGCACTGGATAAGAAACTGGTAGCTTCCAAAAATTCTTGCTATTCCTGTTATGTGGAATGGTCCAACAAGTAGAAAAATGTAGGGGTTCCACATAAGATACGATACCTTAGAATAGTTAGCCATACATTGATTGATTTGATGATAAAGTACTAAAATGGATTATCCAGTGATCCCAAGAACATTGTTTTCATTGTCAGCGGCAGAGGAAAGGATTCTCTAAGCAAGTGGTTTTCACCATGTGAAAAATTCAGTCTATCTGCAGAACATGACTACTTCACTAGGTAACATTTGGTTCTACAATTCAATCAATTGTAATGTTTGTCTGTCTTGGTTTTAATCTCATTTTCGTATCTCATGAAGGTGGTGTAGGGATTCTCTATGGAAGCCCAGCGTGTTGCCAACGGATTTTGACCGTAAAAAAACTGCACATCCTGTAATGGAGCATTATACAGAGGCTACAGATGGCTCATTTGAGAAGGAAAGTGCTCTTGTATGGCACCATCAAGATGCTGACCCTGACTTCGTCTCATGGAAGGGAAAAGAGCTTGATCACCTTGAGAGTGTTCTTGCTAATGAGCCTGTGGTTGTTAAAAGAGGTCAACACATTGTTGAAGTGAAACAACACGTAACAAGCATGATTAATTTTCTGCTAGTAGTTTCCTTTACTAACCAATAAACATGTCTCATAAATAATGTCAACTTATCAGAAAAACAATAAAATTTTAACTTTATGAAAGTGCATATTACTTTTTTCCTCTTTTCCATGGCGGATATGAGAATTTGATTTTCAATGGAATGATGAAATGAAAGATTTCCAAATAGAGTAGTGTAGATAATGAAATAATTTGATTTTTCATAATTGGGTATAATAGTTTGAGTAAATGATGTGGGGTGTATTTCTTGATCGTTTGGTGGATGATTTATTTTTCATTGCAATTTGTGAATTGCTGTGCGTAAGCGAAGGAGTAGCTGTGGAAAGGCTCGTTGCAACCATGCGGAAAAGTGGGAAGCAGCCAGATTTTGTGTCATGCGTAGGAGATGACCGTTCAGGTGAAGATATATTCAAGACCATTGCAAGGTCTGTTGCCAACCAGTTGTTGCCTGCCATAATAACAGAAGTTTTCGCCTGCACAGTTGGTCAGGCACCAAGTATGGCAAAATACTATGAAATGCTTCAAGGCCTTGCAGTAGCATCTAGACAGCTCCCTAAGGTCGCATTTGAAGGGTTTCTTTCTATGAAATAGTTTATTTGTGGCAGGTACAGTATAGGTATATGGGTCAGCATTCACTTGATCTGTAGTCTAGTTTTTATTCAGTTGGGCAGGAGTATAGGAGTAGTACAGTGCTAGTGAGAAAGATAGCATTGTACAGAAAATAGGTATACATTCACAGGTCACTTGAAACAAATATTTGAAAATTTTAACATCAGGGATTGATTTATTTCTAGTGCTTTGTCCATAAATTTTATGACATCCCCTTCAACTACAGTGAGCAGCTTTAGATTTTGAAAGGAGAAAAATACATACTATTCAAGGGAAGAGCAGATAATAGAGGAAGTAATCCACGATTCTGTTCTGGCAGCACATTAGATTGCTGCTGCACTGAAACCATTGGCTTAGCCATGTCTGGAGGCATAGACATCACGTGGTATTCAAAAAAAATGTAGTTCCCTTTTAACTCTTCCAATACCACTATAATTGGCAATTCTCTGCATCTTTTAAACTCTAAAATCTAAATCCCCAATTCCATCCTTTCATTTTTCATCGACCCAAATAACATTTCGCCCTTTGCTTTCTATTTTGTTTAAGGTGTTTTCAACCATCCAGTCCCATTTTGATCACTCTTGACAACTACAAATCAGAGTTACAACAAGAAGAATATGGTTTTCCATTAGCCAAACACCATGGAAAATTGCAGCCATGTAACCTTTTGTACAATTTGTAAGTCAGAATCAAACTGTAAACCAAAAATGTAAAATACATATGGTAGTCAACACTACACGATTCATGAGAAAACTAAACCATAAAGTTTCATTCTATAAGATTTTATCCACTCCAGCCTCTAATCTGTTTTTCCTCAATACTGGTTATACTTGTCAATGTCATAAAACTCTATGTTCTTGTACTTCTGGGATATTATTTCTGCTTGAACTTTTCTTGCTGTGTCAGTAGCACAACCAACAAGAATGAGAACCGAAGTGCCTGCAAATCCCCGGAATGCAGTCAGGTGTGTAGTTTGTTCAATCACAGCAGGACCAGCAGCCAGAATTGCCAAAAATGCGGATCCCAGGACTGATATCCGACTAAGAATCTGAATTCAACCATAAATAGGTCATAAATCTGTCCAAATTATTTTGAAGCTAAATTTGTGTCAAAAGTTGAGATATCAATCAAGCATAAAATACTCATCAGCTGTATGAATACAGAAGAAAAGAGCAAACAAGGAACCAAAATATTTCCACAAAATCTATTCCATACTCCTCAATGAGTAAATCACAAAAGAAAGTGGGCACTAAGTTACGAATTACGGATTTGTAACCTGAAGAAGCAGAATATATTAGGTTGTTTATGTATCGCTTGGAATTTACAGTAGTCTGTTTTGTTACATAGCATTGACCCACAATATCAGCCAGGCAAAGCAAAGGGTCTAAAATTAAAAGGTAATCTGAAAAAATGCAAAGTACCCAATTTCATGCAAGTTGGGAAAAAAGAAACACCCGGTTTAATGCAATAAAAACAAAACTGGACTCAAATGAAGTCCTCCAAAAGAGACAAAATTCATTCAATTTCCATATGACATCCAAACACCACATCAAAATAGATGGGTAAGGGAGTAATAAAAAATAAAAAAGGGAGAAATTTTTCAATTGAATTCAAACTTTTTTTTTTTTTTTGGTTGAAAAAGTAAATTATTTTGACAAAAATTGATATTTTTTGAATTTTCAAAAGTTAAGCATATGAAAATAATGAGGCATGAATGTTTTTTCTACAAGAGAAATTTAGACTCTCATGGGGAAAGTGGCTGTGAGTGAACACTAGAGAAGCTGATGCCCATGGCTTACTGAAATGTCTTAGACCGATTTGTGATAAAGCTAGAACCAAATAATGTATGGCTAAAGCAGGATGAAGCTGACTAAATGTACAAGCTGGAACAAAAATAAATGATAGGCCATATATTCGAGTAGACAGGAAATTACCGTTTTAATAAATGCAGCCGTACTTTTACCGGGTCGAACGAGTGGGATTGACGCACCTTGGCGCTTCAACTGTTCACTCACATCATCGGGATCCAGCTGTAGAAAAGTGTAGTAGTAGTTGAAGAAGGCTATCAATAGAATGTTTGTGGGGAGATAGAGAGAACCTACAAAGAATTTATCTGGTCAGATTTAGAATATTTCAAATGTTTCATCTAAATCGAAAGGGAAAGCCACTGCAGCCTACTGAGACTCAGTTTTAGAGGTGAGTTTTAAATGCACAAGGAATATATTGCTAGAATAGTTCAAATTTAACTTTGTCACTGGAATATCTCAACTTCCATCGATGAAGGCACTACAGCAATTGTTCTTACCCCCCGGGTTTAAAGCCACTGCAGCCTTTTTCAGAGCAGCTAAACCAGTGAAGCGTGCTAAAGTGCCTGGAAGTGCTAACGATGATGTAGAAAAGATAATTGGCATCACTCCTGAACTATTGACCTGCTCAATTAAAACGAAATGAGATCATAAGTATGACATAAGACTAAAGTTCAAAAACATCACAAATAACCCCAGTCCAAGAAGACAATACCATAAATGCAAAACATTAACAAAAGATTTCCATGCATGACAATTCACATAAGCAAAACAATATGAAGTGAATAGCAGGTGAATCAGAAAAACATTGCCAAAGAGATGAAATCAGTATGTTGCAAGAGTAGTCATTTTACAAAAAATTAAATAAAAAAATTTGTTAAGTAACACATGTAGATTGCTTCTAAGAAGAAAATTATAATCATTTCCAATCAGTAACACTTACTGAAACATAGTATGGAACTTGATTACAAACCTTAAAGGGTAGGTAAGCAGATTTCTGGAGCCCTCCAGTTCTGCTAGTGTATCGTGAGGCATAATTAATTGGGATTTTCCTCTCTGCTTCCTGAAACCCTTTGTTAAGAACATTGTCAACAGTTCTATGCTTCAACTAATCCAATTCTAATTCACAAAAATAACCGGCATTTACCTGAACGTACACAATACTAAGCACCAACAAGAAAAAGGAGAAAATGATAGCGACAAGTCCAATGTAGTTGCCATCCTGAAATGCCTCTGCAACAGTCCTACCAAAAGATGCCGGCAAGTAGGATATAATGCTTGTGAAGATCAAAAGAGATGTACCATTTCCAAGTTTTAGGTCAGAAATCCGTTCACCAATGTAAGTTGTAAGCACGGATCCAAGGGTTAATAAAGTAACAGAAGCCAGAACCCACTGTGTACTGAAATCATCGACATAAGGGCGAAGGTAGAGTACTTGGCCAATTGCCTGCCATAAAAATTAAGAATATACAAAAGAAGATTAAAAGCATTGTTAAAGTCATGACATATAAAAAATTAAAAGCATATTGTGGAAAATTTATTAACAAGAAACATCAAAATAGACACCAAAATACTTAGGACTCATGGCCTATCATCCATCCAAACACATTTGTGTGACCTCAGTGGTTGGTCATATATCTAAACTCCTGTATAGCCAACAAAATTCAATAACTAATTTACACAGAAATTAAAGCCTAAATCGGGACAAATTCAAAACACCCAAAGTTCACTTCCATCCAGAATTAAGAACTTTTGGCCAAGAAAGCCCTAATCATTATTCTTTTATACAAGTGACTAATAAGATTAAAGAATAATGACAATTTTTACTCATTAAGGAAAACTTTTACATAAGAACATTGGACAAGGGTTGGTAAATTTTTGTTGCTGGACCAAGTCAGTCATATGACTCGCAGGCAAAATAACTATTTCCTTTTTTTAATACAAGTAGGGTTATAGGCCTTTAATCAATGAATTTGTTTCTCAAAGTTTGAAATGCAGAAAAGAAGTTGAAGGCAATAGGATGCTTTTAGCAATTTATCATTATTTGGTTGCAACCTTATTATTTTATTTTATTGTTAAGTAAATTTATATTACCAATACTTAATTTTGCTCAATTAACTATCGGGGGAATAAGTTTATTATTTTATTTTTCTTTCGTGGTACTAGGGGTATTTTGACTTTGTAGAAATTGAAAAGAAAAACTCCCACCTTCCTTCCAAATTACTTGCACATAATTTGTCCTTTACTTGAATGTTGAAGTAATTTCTAATACTCAGAATGATAAACAAAACATTTTTTGGTTCTTCAAAGCAACTTTAATCACTTTTCCTCATTTTGGTACCACAAGTTTAACAACAGAAAAAAAAAAAAAACAAAACAAAACAAAAAAGAAGAAGAAGCCTACATAGTAATAAAAAAATAATATCTATTCACAAGTTGGCATAACAGTTCACAAAAATATGAAGTTCCTTACCTGTACTATAGCAAATCCAACTGAAGCATATCGAGTATACTGAAGAATTTTCTTTCTTCCTGCTTCACCTTCTCTTTTCTGAAGTTCTTGCAACTTGGGGTAGATCTGGGTGAGAAGCTGAAACACAATTTGTGCATTGATAAAGGGAACAATACCAAGGGAGCATATTCCAAGTCGACCAATGCCTCCTCCAGAGAATGAATCTAAAGTGCTCAGTAAACTGTTCTGGTCTAGATTGCCAACAAAAGCCTCACGATTTACTCCACCAAGAGGTACATATATTCCCAGTCGGGAAAGGGCCAAATACCCCAAGAGCTTGAGAAATTTTCCTGGCAATGGTCCTTTGAAGAAGTCCCCAAAATCGATGGAAGTATCTTCAATTGCAGCTGGCAAAGTAGAAGTATCCTAGTCAAAGGCTAAAATCCGCAATTATTATTTACAATATGAAGATGCTCACTTGAAGAACTAGATCTCTCCAGTGCGTAATTCTGAGCGTTTAGAATTATATAATATATACTTACACAGTTACAATTAGCTTTTTTGTTAATGCATGTACCAATTTAAAACATATGCATGTATATCAATTTATCTCTCTTGGTTGATGTCAAAAAAAACACACACACACATTTTGTATCTGTTTTACATATTTTAAATTTCTTTCAATAGTAATTCTATTCAATATACATGCTTATCTTATCGCACATGCAACTTAGTGTTCATGATTATGTTGCACCTTGTGCTTAGGCAATAAGAGACCTAGCCCCTTTACGCACCTTGAGCCTTTAACTACTTAACAACTATGATTTGAATTAAAGCTGCATTTTATTTTATTTTTTTTGGCAAAAAACATTTTCGAGAAAATGTTTCCTTATTAAAAATATTTTCTTATGTTTGGTTACGACTCTAATGTGCTTGTGGTTGTGATGGTGGTGGGGCAGCGGTGGTTGCATAATGGTGGCAATGTTAGTGGTAGTGGTGATAAGGTGGTGGTGGCAAATAGTGGTAGTGGGGGTGGGGGTGGGGGTGGAAGGGTGGCTGGCTAAGAAGCACGGACAGTTCTATGGAAGAGGAATGTTGTGTCGAACATGACACTCTACTGACACTCCTAAAAGTGTGTCCAACACTTACTTCAATGTGTCTTAACTAAAATTTAAAATTCATAATATCGGCCACTTCAACAACATGTTTTGAGCTCTACGAACACGACCTATGTGACGAGTCTCTTCATATTAACAATATTTTTCATCCTTCAAAATCTAACTTGTGCACTCTAGATATGTTTTGAAACATTTATAAGATGAATATATCACATGCATTTCAATGTCATACAATTGTTTTGTATTCATTAAAATGCAATTGGTACATGAATAATATCTTGGTATTTAAATTATAGAATTTATGGCTTTTAAGGTTTAATTAGTTTTATGTTGCTTTTCCATTACTTTTGAATAAACTATGCATATATTTGATATACAATAAATTTATAAAAATGTAAATTTTTAACGTGTCCAAAATGTATCATGTCTTGCATTTTTTTAAAATCACAGTGACGGCGTGTCTCTATCGTATCGCATATCCCACTTAGGTGGCTAATGGTGGTTGCAGTAGCAATAGCAGTGGCGGTGGCTGCGGTTGTTATTATGTGGTGGTACTAGTGGTGGTTTTGTATTGTTGGTGGTGGTGGAAATGGTCAGGTGGTGGTATTGGTGATGGCCTGTGTTACATGGACTTTCTATTTCTCCTAAAGTACCCGTGTTTACTAGATATGACAAGAGTAAGGGTGCAGGATACGTGTTCGATACCTGTACCCAATTTAGACACTTAAATTTTTACAATGTTTGCAGAAGAAGTTAACTCACATTTAAAAGAAAAGAAACATTTCTAGTCTCTCACATGAATGAGAGATAGCAATTTCATTTTTTTCCTAAATCCTATTTATTTCAAGTACATTTCTACATAATTTATGACATCTCCAAATGTCCACGATACGTCCCCATGTTCATATCCAACTTTTGGAAGCATGTTCCAATATCCTAAGATTAAGGTTTATGAAGGTATGAAGCTTGGACACTCACACAAACTTGATATTCGTACCTAAGTCCATATAACATAGGTGATGGTGGTGGTGGTGGTCGTGGTAAGGCTTTAGTCTAGAAAACATTTTCCACCTTTGAAAATTGGAAAACATTTTTTGCTCATACAAGCTAGTTTTTGTCGTCCATAGAAATTGTATTCCATTTAACCTTCGTCTTTTGTTGTACCAAATACAAAAAAATACACATTTCCCATCTAAACAAACAAAACGTAAAATAAACAAGGTAAAGAACAAACCTGCCACTCCTCTAGCTGAAGAAGGTTTCTCCTTTCTTGTACTTGAAGTACTTTCAAATTTTTGTGAAAGAAAGCTTAGGACACTTTCCCAAGGAGAATCACTTAGACCCAATGAGTTATCTGAATCTATACCCAGTGGATCAAAAACCGAACCCTCACAACTGAGAAGGAACTAGAATCAGCATGATGGAAAAATATAAATATATTCACAAAAGAACAAAGCAATTCAATATCTGGAATTTTACCTATAACATTGCAACGTTGAAGAAACTTAATCTCTTGACAATCATCAAGTCTATAAAAGTAAAATTCACTTCAGACTTTCTATTTTTATTTTTTACTTAATGCAAGTTACATCATCATGACTTCATTTCAACATATGTAAGGAATGATGTCCTTGATTCCTCAATAATTTTCTCTCAATGAAAACTTGAAAAATATTATTATTCATTTCAATAGGGAAAGAATTATGGTTTTATATGATGTAGTAGTAACTCAACCCTTGCAAAGGTGAATCCCATTACATTCCTCTTCTTCATTTTCCTCCATGTCTACCAAAAAAAAACCCTATATAATGTTCACAAACCCCAATTTCATCATCAGAATCCTTCCTGTCGTGCTATCATAAACCCTAAACCATTACCTACATTTGGCCTTTGAATTAAAACTTATAACTAAATAGCTAGTTACTTAGTTTTTTAACACATATTGTGGGTGTTTGGAAAGTTGCTATTTTAGTTTTTGACTACTTTAGTAGGTTAAAATTTTTGTATTTGGGAAGATGATTGGATTTTTTTTGTAATTAGATGTGATGTTTGTGAGCTAAGTTGCACGAAGCGGGAGCGGGAGCGGGAGCGGGAGCGGGAGCGGGAGCGGGAGCGAGAGCGAGGAAGCGTGAGCCGATAGAAGTTTCTTAAGTTGGGAGCACCTCAGGGAGTAATAATATATATATATTAATAGTTATTTTTTAAATATATTTATTATTTTTATCTTATGTATTATTTTTATTGATAATATTTTTAATTTATTTATATAATTTATTTTTTATTTTTAATTGATATATATTATAAATAAAAAAATATAAAAAATAAAGAATAATAAAATATGTTCAAATAAAAAATAAAAATTGAATGATTTATTTTATAGATTTTATTAGATTTTTTTATTATATATAATTTAATTAGATTTATTATTATATAACAAATTATATTATTTATTAAATTTAGAATATGTTAAAAACGAGAGTGGACTCTCCAGAACACAAATCGAAGAGAGAGAGAGAGAGAGAGAGAGGAAGACGACGATGACGATGACGACAACGAGAGAAGAGGAGATCGAGAGAGATGAAGACAGAAAGAGAGAAAAGGAGATTGAGAGCGAAGGTTGACGTCGATGTCGAAAGCGAAGGCAAAGGCGAAGGCGAAGGTGAAGGCCTAGGGCTAGAGCAAAGGTTGGCGTCGAAGGCTAGGGCTAGGGCTACAGCTACAGCGAAGGTCGAAGTCGGTGAGACCAGGTTTCTCTCTCTCTCTCTCTCTCTCTCTTCCCTTTACGATCCCATCTTAGACTGAATCACTTTTCTCTATCCACAGAAACGCGATTCTTACACGTTTCTCTCTAGGGAAACGCGGAATCGCGATTCTTACTCAGAATTGCCACCTAGTTGCACGATTCCTGCAACTAAGTTTGTAAGAGAAAAAGTAAAACGATTATGGGTTTAATGTGACAGTTTATCTTATTAGTTATTTGAGCCTATTTTGTCTTTTTGTAGATTTTAGCCTCAAAAATGCTAAAATTTTTCTTGCCAAACACCCTGTAGAAAATTTAATGTATTGATATTATTGATTGATATCTAATGTTCTTACAAGAGCTCTCTTTTATAAAGAGAAATGGGATACAATGGAGCCATAATGGAACACTATACCATAATGGATCACTAACTATATCACTAACTATATGGGGCACTAACTATAGCACTAACTAATGGAGCACTAACTAATGTGGAGTAGGTGGAGTATTTGTAGGTGGAGTAGGTAGAAATTGTTACATGGAAATTGTTATATTCAACAGCCCCCCTCAAACTCAAGGGGGTTAGGAACTAACCAACTTGAGTTTGGAGAGAGTAACAAAACAGGAAAAAATAATCTGACAAATAAAATAAAAGTGGATAGGAGACCTTTGTATGGTCGTGTCGAGACCGTTGTAGAAAAGCATTTCTGAGGTCATGTCGGACCATTGTAGAAAAGCAGTTCTGAGGTCATGTCGGATTGTTGTAGAAGACACTATCTGGTATGTCGAACCGTTGTAGCCGAGAACCGAAATCAATGTCGGAGCAGTTCGAAGTTTTGTCGGACCCATATAGGAGCTAACCGAATCAATGTCGGAGACGATTCCGAGTCTTGTCGGACCCATATAAGAGCTAACCTAATCAATGTCGGACAGTTCTGAGTCTTGGGACCCATATAGAAGCTAACCGGAATCAAAGTCGGGACAGTTTACAGAGTCTTGTCGGACCCTCAAAAGGCGTGTCCAATCTTATCAAAAGGCGTGCCATCAAAAGGCGAGCCATCAAAAGGCGCGCTGATTTGTCGTCTGGCGTTGAGAGGCGCGTAAGGCGCGTGTCTGCCTTGCCTATTTAAACCAAGGCGAGGCTGCCGCTGATACAAAACAAACCAGCTGAAAAACTTCTGAAAAAAAACTCTTCGTTCTCGAGTCATTATCTCGAAACACTCTCAACCAACTCTGAATATGGCCTCTTCTTCTGTTTACTACCGAACATAGCCTCTTCGTCCGTGGTCTCACTCTCTTTCCTGACCTCAACGAGTCCACAAGAGATGGTAAGGCGGTGACCTGAACCGCAAGCACCTGGACCAAGCGCCCACGGTTTTGCGCCTTTGAACTTTCCGATCTTTGTCTGTGGAGCAAAAATGGCCACTGTCGATATTGGCGAATTATTACACACCGAAGTCATGTGTTGAGACCATGGCTGCGGTCTCAAACTGTCGCCGCCAGAGTAGGACAAATGAGGTCTTAGAGTTCGCGCCAGCTCTGCTCCAAGACATGTATCTGGATGCGGCGAGAGATATGTCTTGAAGGCGTAAAACAAGGCTGAAGCGGAAGGCCACCGTGATGCTCAGTTGGAGGCCACCATATGTGTGATTGAGAACAGCAGGAAGACAACGTGCTCGGTGGCGTGGGAAACACGGAGGCAGCACCGGCAAGGGCCGCCCAAGACAAAGGCAAGAAGAAGAGAACAGCTGAAGAGGCGAAAAAATAAAGCCGGTTGTTGTTGTGTGGGTTGTGGTTGATTTGTTGTTGTTGGGTTTTTTTTTTTTTTTTTTTTTGTGTAAAATGGTGATCGGGTTTGATCCCCGGCATGAATAAAATAAGGTTGGTGACATTACTGCAATTGCTTTCTCTTTTTTGGATGACCCAGATTTCTTTTTTTTTTTTCTGAGTATTCCAATTCTTGGAGAAGATGACACAGATTTCTTTTTCCCCTCCATGTGCTGTGTCTCCCCCTTTCATCATATTTCCACCACCTCTGCTATGCTCAGAATATTGACAAATAATGCAACCATTGCTAAGGGTCCATCTGCTGCAAAAGTGGTTGAGCCCCTTTTCCTGTTGCTAACAAGACCAGAGTTTGGACCTGATGGACAACATAGTGTTCTACAGGTTCTGGTCAATATTTTGGAGCACCCTCAGTGTCGTGCAGACCATAACTTGACATCTCACCAATCTATTGAACCACTTATTCCTCTACTAGATTCTGCAGCTCCTGCAGTGCGACTGTTGGCAGCTGAGCTTCTATCTCATCTACTTTTGGAAGAACATCTTCAGAAGGATTCTAATGCTGATGAATACTTTGAATAGGAAATTAGCCAATTTACAGCAGGGAAGTGTTTTCTTTGGGCCAGTTTCTTGTCCAGACCCCAGAAGACCTGAACAATGCTGAGGGTTGCAGATGTAACGGGAGCTAAGAAGCATGGACACGGACACGTGACATGACACGAGTACGACACGGACACGCCGACATGTTAATTTTCAAAAAATGCAGGACACGACACGTGGAGGACACGCATGAAATGTATAATTTTTTATATTTATTATATGTTATATATATAAATATATCATTCAAAGATAATGAAAAATGCAATATGACACTAATTCTTATAAATTTATATGGTTTTTATTTTATTATTGTATCTTAAGTTATTTTGTTCAAACTTATAATTAGTTTTACATATGTCTAATCGTTAGACACGTGTGTTTAAATGACTGACACATGTGTCCTCCAAGTGTCCAAAGAGTGTCCAAGTCTTTAAAAAATAGGACACGTTTTGACGAGTGTCGGACACGTGTCCTGAGAGTGTCCAAAGAGTGTCGGTGTCCGACACGTACACGACACGGATACGTCACCTTCCTAGAAGTGTCCGTGCTTCTTAGAACGGGAGCAGAAAAATCTCCAGGAGAAACAGCACCAACAATGGTGACACTACCAGTACGTTCTGGCCCACCGAGACATTTCACTTTCCCAGCACGTTCATAGAATGAAGCCAAACGTGCTGCCAGATAAGCAGGATATCCACTATCTGCGGGCATCTCTGCCAGTCGACCAGATATTTCACGCAATGCTTCTGCCCAACGTGATGTTGAATCTGCCATCATGCTAACGTTTCATAACAGATTCCTCACGGCCATCAGGCAGTGTCATTGTCAGTTGAGGAAAATCCATAAGAACCTCTGCCATTTCATTTCCTCTTTCTCCACAACCAACATAAACGACAGTGTCAGAATTAGAATACTTGGAAAGAGCTTGACTAATGACTGTTTTTCCACAGCCAAATGCACCAGGTATGGCACATGTCCCACCAAGAACCGAGGGGAAAAGGGCATCAAGAACACGCTGCCCAGTAAGAAGAGGAGTATCGGCAGCAAGCTTTGACGCAACAGGCCTAGGAGTTCGCACAGGCCAAGTCTGAAGCATAGTAATTTGCTTTTTGACACCTTGAAACTCAAGCTCTACTACGGTGTCTTTCAATGAATATTGACCAGCTGGTGCAATGTAGGTTATCTTTCCCATAGAAGCAGGAGGAAGTGCAACATGGTGCTGCACTAAACTGTTCTCAAAGACAGTAGCATATAAGTGGAAGTGCAACATGGTGCTGCACTAAACTGTTCTCAAAGACAGTAGCATATAAGTCTCCCCCTGTTACAAGATCTCCCTCACCTATTGTCAGAAGAGCATTCAGTGCACCAGTCACTGTGCTTTCTGAGCCAGAACAAAGCAACCTCACCAACACAGCAACATGTACTTCCAAATAAAATTCAGAACAAAATTGCAGAATACTGGATAAAACAAAACCAGAAGGATTCAGTGACGCTGGTTTTGGAAATTGATGATCCTGCAAGTGCTGTGGCAATGACAGAAAGTGGTGCGATTGAGGCTCTCCTAGAACTTCTCGGATGTCATCAGTGTGAGGAAACTGCTGCAAGACTGCTGGAGGTGTTGCTTAACAATGTAAAGGTCAGGGATTCAAAAGCTACCAAGTCAGCAATCTTGCCATTATCCTAGTACCTTTTGGTTGGATCCACAAACTCAAGGTCAGCAGGTAAGGGAGTTGATGGATGTTTCCATTGGTTGAGGTCCGGCGGGCGGTCAAGGCAAAGTTGCCGCCCGCCGGAAGACGAAGATCACCAAGAGCTTAACCTATAGCTCTGATACCATGTAGAAAATTTAATGTATTGATATTATTGATTGATATCTAATGTTCTTACAAGAGCTCTCTTTTATAGAGAGAAATGAGATACAATGGAGCCATAATGGAGCACTATACCATAATGGATCACTAACTATATCACTAACTATATGGGGCACTAACTATAACACTAACTATAGCACTAACTAATGGAGCACTAACTAATGTGGAGTAGGTGGAGTATTTGTAGGTGGAGTAGGTAGAAATTGTTACATGGAAATTGTTACATTCAACACACCCACATTTTTTTCTCTGAAAACCCAACAACCTGTTTGTTTGGAAACAAAGATTTTTTTTTTTTTTGGGATAAATTGTTTGGAAACAAAGATTATTCCCACTCTTTTCAATCTCTAAAGCCTATAACCCTTCTTCTACATATTAAAACATACATATTAAAACCCTAAATACACAGGCTTTCCATAACCCTAGTCTACCAAAAAACCAATTGTAAGCAGCCCTTTGCTAAGAGTCTTAGTGACGTACTACCACATCACATGTCTCTATTGTCATCAAAGTGTATCAGTGGAATTTCTCAAGTTTCTCACAATCTCAAATTTACACTTACATATGAAATTTCTACCTCTAGTAACACCCTCAGGTGTATTACTATAACAATTCATCACCATTATTGTGTAATCTTTGGAAATTATCTTATTTATAGGACAAGCAATGAATTGGACATGATTTCTCACTTCTAGTCAATGGTTTCCACCCCATGAATTGAACAAATTTAGCATTTCCTGTCATCATTAGGTGTCTCTCTATTGAAACCACCACACAGCTCTCTGTGTTGGTGTTAGAATTGCTATGTTTGGTGAGAAAGATGAACAACTGGAAAGAATGGAAATAGGACCCTAGGGAAGCGGCTATGGGTTTCCTTCTACTTGTTTGATTGAAAAGAAACGAAAATAGAAGGAAGGAAAGGTGTGACGCTGTTACATCTAATTACTTGAGGTGGTATTTTACATTGTGCTTCAACTCCAAACAACTTCGAATTGGCAGATTTGGGTACTGAATTTCACCAAGGATTGTTTATGTTTTCTCTCCTAACCAAGTTGTGCTCTCAAGAAGTTTACATACCATTTTGACCTATGTACATAAGTATCACCAATTTACAAAAATCAATTTTATCATAACAACCATTTCCAGATTGTAAGCAAAAGAAGAAATAAGTAACTTCAAAAGGTGCATAGATTTCAAAAGATTGAGAGTATAGTAACTCAGCATAAAGAACATACATAAAAATCAAACAAAGCGAAATCAAGAAGGCAGAAATTCCAAGAAAACGGAGGGCAAGAAGAGAGGGATTTGCAAGAAGATATCAGAAATCCAATGGGGTTGAAACAATCCATGGAATTTGAAAGAGAGAAGTGAAATACATACATACATACATGCATACATACCTGTTGGCGTTGGAGCGAAGGCCAAGGTTCCATGTTGGGCCACTGGCGGTGGGTTTTTTCGGAACTGGAACAGCAAGACTGCCTCTGCAGATTGAGTTTGGTAGCCTTGAAGAAGACTGTCTGAAGCCAAGGGACCCAAAAGAGGTAGAAGAACAACAACAACAAACCTCTCCCACCGTTATCAACATTATTATTATCTTCCTTACTGCCACTGACTACTACTCATTCTCTCTCTCTCTCTCTCTCTCTCTCTCTCTCTCTCTCTTCCCATATATAATCATTTAGGATTTTGCTAAACGGGCTGGCTGATAAATAAAAGACCATGTTGTAAAAAAAAAAAAAAAATACTAGTCCCATGTAGGAAATTGAAATGTCAAGATGGCCCAAGCCCAAATCTTGATTAGACAGCCATACAAGAAAGAAGTGATTTTGTTTTATTTATTTATTTTTATTTTTATTTTTTAACTAGGAGAAATATCTTCAAGGCAGGATCATGTTAGACTTATCCATTTGGATTGTGCTTTGATCTTCAACTAATGAATAATTTGTTTAGAAAAAACAAGCAACAAAATTTATCATTTTTTTTCTCTATATACTGTATAAAAATCCTATTTATGTTCACATATTTTCATGTAATTAGTCTATTACAAATATTATTAAAGTAAATTTGATTCTACCTAATCATTTCATGTATATGATAAAAGTTAGGATTAATTAAAATTTATTTCATACCTTCATCTACACAATTCATACACAAAAACTAGATAATCTTCTTACATTTTTCACATTGGCTCATTAACAGCGAGCTAACATAACATGAATATTTATTTTTTCATGTTGGCTTGTTCATATACAGAGAGAGAGGGGCGGCTGTCAACTCTTTTTGATTTTATATCAACTTAGGCCTCGTTTGGGAACAGGCTAATTTAGTAACTTTTTGGCTATTTGGCTAAAAAGGTAAGTAAAAAAAACTTGTATGTTTGGGATGACTTTTTGGCTAATTACGAAAAGATGTGCAAAAAGTAGAGAGAAAAGAGAATCTTTGACTTTTTGGTATGTGTTGTTGGCTTTTTGGCTAATTTAGTAACTTTTTAACTTTTTGGCTAAAATAGCCTCTTGCCAAACGAGGCCTTAACACTCATTTTAATTAAATTATTGGAATACCCAGTCACTCTCTAAATTAATAAATATTTAATACAAAATTATATCTTATCTTTACTTTTTTGTTAATTAACACACAAATAAGAGCATTTTTTGTCTTTTTAGACTAAAAAATTGAGGAAGAAATTATGGAGGTTTGGGTTAACTTTTTGACTTTTTATGAAAAAATGTGTAATAAAAAATTGTAAAAATTGATTTGTAGGGAAAAATTAGGATTGGGAGTTGTGCAGCCGTAATTGTTAACTTTTGGTAAATAGTGTTAACTTTTTAACTTTTTAAGTAATTTTTTAACTTTTTGACTTTTTTACAATATGTCAAACTTGACCTTAATTATCTTATTAGAGATGTTCTTATTTGCTCTTGGAATGAAGCATTTGTGTCATAAAATATTAACACAAAAATAATAAATCTTATTATTTAGACCAATAAATTATTAATTTGAAGCACCACCTAAACTTATTCTATGAATAACACATAATTGTGCACAAGGGCACATACAAACACACACTTGCAAAATAAAAACTAAAATACACAAATAAACAACGGTAATATTAGAAACACCAACAAACATATCAACTCAGACACAAGCTTATATATGCGGGTATATCACTTGATATGCCCCACTAAATATTTGATGTGCCCCACTAAATATTATGTCTAGTTAATATACTCGGTTGGTACTTCCTAACATTATTAAGCAGACAAACACGGGAAATTCTATTTTTAGACACATATTTATCTTTGTGTACATCATTTCTCAGTACACACATTAATTTGGTTTTGATTATTTTTCTCATTTCACACACTTGATATTCTAATTATACCCTAACTCATGTACTTTGTACACACGTCATCTAAATCCTTCTTCTACACACCTTTACCCCTTTTACCCATCCTTAATCTTCTTCTCAATGACCTCAATTTCTTTGCTACCAGAGGATTCCCAAACTAATTAATGCCTTCAATGGGTATGCCAAACAGATCCTGAACTTCTCTATCATCAAGAATCTTTGTTTGACCATGAGCTCCTTCGTCGCCAAGACCGATATTTGTACCTACAATTTCGTTAGAGGGTCTGTAATAACCCTCACACTGTCCTAACCATACTCATATGCATTTATATGATTCTATCCTGTTAAGCTTGCATTTCAGATCTTGTTTTTGTTTTGCTTAAGTGTTATTTGCATGCTTTGTTCCTTGTTTGGTGTGTGGTTAGCCTAGACTAATCCAAGCCGAGGTCACCTTAAGCCTAGAACTACCTTGGAACCCTTTTTCCGGTTGGCCTCCACTCCTGCCCTAACATGTTGGCCGAGATGTCACTATCTAGGCCGAGGTGTTCACCACCAAGGCCGAGATGTGTATTATCTAGGCCGAGATGTTACCCTTGAACCCAAGTGATCTTGCTCCTGGACTGGTACGACCTAGACCGAGGTGTGGCACATCTAGGCCGAGGTGTGGCACAACTAGGCCAAGTGTTGTCCTTTCTAGCCAAGTGTTGTCCTTTCTAGCCGATGTCATTGTCCTTTGCTTGCCGAAGCCTTCTTATTAGCCAATGTCACTACTTGCCGGAGTGCCCTTGCCACCTAGCTTGTTGAACACACTTTGTCATAGTCTTGTCTTTTCACTCAGTCACCTTTTTTAGTAGAACCAACCAAAGTTGCCACGTGCCCTGAGAGGGTTAAGTCACCAATGCACCGGAAAATATACATTTTTGTATCATATCTTTGCCTTGTAGAGAGAGAGAAGCTCTAGGAAGAAGAAGAAGTTTTAGAGTGAGAGAGTAGGCCTTCGAGCTTGATCCCTAGAGATCAAACCGTTAGATTCGTGCATTGAGGTTAGATTCTTAATTTACTCTTGTTGTTCTTTATGTTTATCTAGTTGCATTGCATGATCAAGCATGATTCATGAGCCATGCACTGATTTAAAGTTTGGTTCTAGAAAGAGAAAATGGTGTTCTTGGGTTCTTAAAAGAAAAGCCTTATTTGATCCGAAAGTTTGTAACAAGTTCCATGTTTTTGTGTTTGTTTTCATAAGATCTTCAAGTATGGGTACCCAGGTCCATGTTTTCGAACTCATAGCATGAAAATTCCAGATTTCGAAATAACAAGTTGTGATTGAGCATTCATGTTTTTCATGTTCTTCATGTTCATGTTCTTCATGTTCTTCAGCAGAGGGAAACCCAGATTTTCCCGACTTCATATCCTTGAATGTGGCCCTCGGGAACACACCTCGGTGAGGAGGTGTGGAACCTCGTCCTAGACCTGGTTGGTGCCCAGCATGTTTTCAAGAGATGAGAACGGTGTTTCATTTTGATTTGACTTAGTTTTTGAAGAATGCCGAGATCATCTGTATGCATGTGAAACTTGTTTGAAAGTGCATTCAACAGACTTTGCCATGTGTTTGTAGGACTTGGATTTTCCTTGACCCCGACGTTTAAAGAACTATGTGAGTGGTATTTTTAATAAAGCTATGTTACAATGTTTTGATAAAAGCCTTGTTTTACTTTGTTTTGGAAAGTATTTGTAAGCATGAATGATTATTCCTATTTTGTATATCAAGTATTGTATCTTGTTTTGATGACATTCTTGGAAAGTCCTTACGTGCTGGAGGACTCTAAGCATTTGCAGCGCAATCTTGAAAGTCCGTACATGCTAGGGGACTATAAGCATTTGTAGCACAAAATTTGGACGTTCGTACGTGCTAGGGGACTATAATCATTTGTAGCACAAAATTTGGAAGTCCGTACGTGCTAGGGGACTATAAGCATTTGTAGCAAAAAATTTGGAAGTCCTTAGGTGCTGGAGGACTCTAAGCATTTGCAGCACAAATTTGGAAGTTCGTACGTGCTAGGGGACTCTAAGCATTTGTAGCACAAGTCCTTAGTGCCAGGAGACTATAATGCAACTGCACCATTGATTTGAGATATCTCCCTTCTCTTGCCTTCTCTTGCCACTGACGGTTTACCGTGTGGGTTTGTTTGTTGGAAATGTCATCACTTGTACTATATTGATACTAGTAAACATCCCTTGAAGCTTGAAAGATTTGCTAGATGGACTTGGTTCATCCCTTGATTTGCACTAATTATGTTATGTATCGTTTGATAAGATCTTGAATATCAGTCATGCAAACCCCTTTATTATTCATACCATTCACTGAATATCCAAGCTCACCCCTCTCTATATATATGTAGGTGTGACGGCGGACGCCTAGATGTACTTGCCACTTGTTTTGGATTTTGCATTTTTGCAGCATCTTGAAGATCATGCTTCTTAGTTGTATTTCACTGTATTTTGTATTTGATGGCTGAGAAGCCTTTTGGTCAAGATGTATTTTTGTACTTCGTTTTGTTGTATTAAAGCTATGTAAAGATGTATGCCATTCCATTTGACTTATGCACTGCTCTTATGGACTACTTAGCTATTAATTTATTTCTTCCGCATTTGTAAGCCCCATATGTGTACTCTGTTTGTGTGTGAATTTTGAAAATTGGCCTTCGGTAATCTCGGATTGCTGGCCATCACGGCACCATTCTACTAAGGGCAGAATGGGGTCGTGACAGATTGGTATCAGAGCACGAGTTTCTCACAGTACGTTATTCACACACCTTGAGTCCTAAAGAGCATAGGATTTCCCTTAGAAAGATGTTAGAATTGCATCATATTGCTTGCTATTTGACAAGGTGTGCATCATCTCGGCATGACTATTTGTTATTTGCGCATACCGATTCTGGTCCGATTTGTTTTAAAGTTGCATTTTGCATACTCATAGCATCATGAGAGGTAGACCACCGGTTGGCGAAATCAATCGGAGGATAGGCGACAGACTAGAAAGATGGTTGAAGGTTTAACCCGTGAGTTGAGACAAATGAGGCAACAGAATGCTAGTGCTACATCTACCCGAGCAGCACGAATGACCGACATGCGACTCCGCCTTTACATCCTCCGATGCCGAAGTTCCTCATGCCCGGCCTTGTATGGGGACGGCACGATCGCCTTGATTAGGAAGTTTAAGAAGATGAAACCGCCGAGATTCTCTGGGGGTACAGAGCCGATGAAGGCCGAGGCGTGGGTTTTGGAAATGGAGAAGTTATTCGAGATCTTTCCCAGCACCGACGTTCAGAAGGTGACATTGGCTGCATTCACTTTAGACGACGACGCTCGAAGATGGTGGATGATGATCAGAGAAGCTAATCCTGGTTTAACTTGGGCAAGATTTTTGGAGCTGTTTTACAACAAGCATTTTTCCCTTAGCGTCCGAGACCGCAAGACCACGGAGTTTCAAGCTCTAACGCAAGGCAACAAGACAGTGGCAGAATGACCGTGCTTTTATCGAATTGGTGAGATACGCGCCTCATATGGTCAGTGACGAATATAGGAAAGCTAGGAATTTTGAAAGTGGACTGCGTGGGCCGATACAGGATCGAGTCAATATGCTCAATATGCCGACTTACGCCGAAGTATTAGACAAGGCCATTCTGGCAGAAGCTAACTTAAACCGATATTAGAATTCAGGAGAGAGCCAGAGGAAGAGACAGAACTATGAGAATCGCCGAATGCCGTTTAATGCCAAGAAGAAGGCGAACATGGACAGTTCCAGCAACTCAAATCGGGATGGTAATGCTAAGCCGACGTGTGCGAGTTGTGGGAAGCCGCATCTCGGGGTTTTTCGTTGGGCGACAGGAGCTTGCTTTGAATGTGGCGAGATAGGTCACCGTGTGAAGGACTGTCCGAAGACAAAGATTGATGATGGTAAGAAAAATGGGAGCACCTCGGGCTCTGCATACGGAAGCAACGTCGGAAGGATATAGATGAAATAGGGCAGAGTTTTCTAGTGCCAGGAGACACCCAGAATGCTGAAACAGTAGTGTCAGGTATACTCTCAATTTGCTCTCAAGTTATATACATCTTGATTGATTCAGGCTCTACACATTCATTTGTATCTATTAAATTTGCCGAGAAGTTGAATAGACCGTTAGAACCCCTTGATTATGTGCTATCTGTATCTACTCTATCTGGGAGAACTATGATTGTTACATCCATATATAGGGTGTGTGTTGTGGTGATTAAGGGTGTAGAATTATTAGTTGATTTGATGCCATTAAGCATGACTCACTTCGATGTTATATTGGAAATGGACTGGTTAGTAACGAATCATGCATCTATTAATTGTGTTTCGAAGAATGTCACACTGAAACCCCCAAACCAAGCCGAGGTTATTTTCCAGGGTAAAGGGGTAGTGTCCCCACCTTACTTGATTTCGTCCATTAAGGCCTATAAGTTAATTCAGAAAGGGTGTCAAGGCTACTTGTGTAGTATACTGAGTGATCAGAATGGAAATGTTAATTTAGCCGACATCCCAGTTGTTAATGAACTCCCCGACGTCTTTCCAAACGAATTGTCTAGCTACTTAGTCGATAGAGAAATAGAGTTTACTGTTGATATCATGTCAGGAACACAGCCGATCTCCAAAACACCCTATAGAATGGCCCCGGCTGAACTTAGGGAATTGAAACTACAATTACAAGAATTGTTGGATAAGGGATTCATTAGGCCGAGCACTTCACCATGGGGAGCACCCGTTTTATTTGTTAAGAAAAAGGATGGCACACTCCGTCTTTGCATTGATTACAGAGAACTTAATAAGGTAACCATTAAGAACAAGTACCCATTGCCTAGGATTGATGATTTGCTTGATCAACTACAAGGAGCACAAGTCTTTTCTAAGATTGACCTTAGATCGGGCTACCATCAGCTGAAAGTTAAAGCCGAGGATGTTGAGAAGACTGCTTTTCGGACAAGGTATGGCCACTACGAATTTTTGGTAATGCCTTTTGGAGTGACCAATGCGCTGCGAGATTCATGGATTTGATGAACAGAGTCTTTAAGCCGTATCTAGATGAGTTCGTAGTTGTTTTCATTGACGACATATTGATCTACTCCAAGAGTACAATTGAGCACGAGAATCATTTGAGACTTGCCCTGCAAATCTTGAGAGACCGAAAGTTGTACGCTAAGTTGAGCAAGTGTGAGTTTTGGCTTTTCAGCATTTCATTTCTAGGGCATGTGATTAATGAAGAGGGTATCTCAGTTGACCCCAGTAAGATTGAAGCCATTGTGAATTGGCTGACGCCGACCAACGTATCCGAGGTTCGTAGTTTTTTGGGCTTGGTAGGTTATTATAGAAAGTTCGTGAAGGACTTCTCAATGGTTGCAGTACCATTA
This sequence comes from Camellia lanceoleosa, assembly GCA_025200525.1. NCBI lineage: Eukaryota > Viridiplantae > Streptophyta > Magnoliopsida > Ericales > Theaceae > Camellia > Camellia lanceoleosa. The sequence goes on from CM045770.1 coordinate 1,330,057, forward strand.
ACACAGCTAACTAAGAAGGGAATGGCATATGAATGGACCGATGATAGAGAGTCAGCCTTCCAAGAGTTGAAGACGAGGTTAGTTACAGCACCAGTTCTTGTACTTCCATCAGGTAATGAGGAATTTCAGATTTACAGCGATGCTTCACATAAGGGTTTGGGTTGTGTATTAATGCAAGGGGGTAAAGTCATAGCATATGCATCTCGTCAGTTGAAACCTCATGAAAAGAGCTATCCTACCCATGACCTAGAACTTGCAGCCGTGGTGTTCGCTTTGAAGATTTGGCATCATTACTTGTATGGAGCCTCTTGCCAAGTTTTTACAGATCACAAGAGCTTGAAGTACTTGTTCACTCAAAAGGAACTAAATTTGAGGCAGAGAAGATGGTTTGAATTGTTGAAGGACTACGACATGCAGATCCAGTATCACCAAGATAAAGCAAACTCATTGGCCAAGCGCATTGAATAGGAAGTCGATGGAAGTCTGGCATGCTTGACCATGATTTGATGGAGCCGACTATCATTGGGGAAGTAAAAGCAAGGAAAATGGAGGATGAATTCACGAAGAAGGTGGCGAGATTATCACCGGCGAGGTCGTTACACCTTTGAAAATGGAGTGCTTAAGTTTGAAGGAAGATTGTGCATGGCCGACGTCCCGAGTTGAAAGGGAAGATTTTGCAAGACTCTCATGGATCAGATTCTTGTTCACCGAGGAACACCAAGATGTATCAAGACGTGAAACAGACCTTTTGGTGGCCGAACATGAAGAGAGAAATAGCCGAGTTCGTGTCCAAGTGCTTGTATTGTCAACAAGTGAAAGCAGAACATTAGAGACCAGGAGGACTTCTTCAACCTTTGCCGATTCCTGAGTGGAAATGGGAACACATCACCATGGACTTGGTGATTGGTTTGCCGAAGACATAGAAATGGATGGATTTGATTTGGGTTATAATCGATAGATTAACTAAGTCAGCACACTTTTTGCCTACTAAGACTTCGTTTAATGCTGATCGACTTGCTGTATTGTATATGAACGAGATTGTTAGACTTCATGGTGTGCCGATGTCCATTGTGTCAGACCGAGATCCAAAGTTTGTTTCTAGATTTTGACAGAGTTTACAAAGGGCTCTGGGGACCCGAGTTGAGGTTTATAGCAGTTTTCATCCCCAGACCGATGGCCAAACAGAAAGGACAATTCAGACACTTGAAGATATGCTTAGACTATGTGTATTGGACTTCAAGGGAAGTTGGGAAGTGCATTTGCCATTAGTAGAATTAAACAATAACGGTTATCAAGCTAGCATTGGCATGGCGCGTATGAGGCTTTGTCACGGAAGGAAGTGCAGATCACCGATATGTTGGACCGAGGTAGGAGATAAAGCTTTGATCGGCCCGATCTAGTTCAAAGGACAAGAAAAGATCAAGCTTATCCAAATAGAGAATCAAGACTACTCGAGTTGACAAAGAGTTACACCAACCGAGAGAAGAAAAAAGTTAGAGTTTGAAGTTGGGGATCATGTATTCTGAAAGTTTAGCCAATGAAAGAAGTTTCGATTTGGGAAGAAAGGTAAGTTAGCACCTCATTACATTGGGCTTTGAAATCCTTGAGAAGGTTAACACAGTTGCCCTCTGAGACTTGCTTTGCCAGGGATTAAGTCAAGTCCACAATGTGTTTCATATTTCGATGTTGAGGAAGTATATTCGGAATTCATTGCACGTGATTGATCATTTTGGGATTGTGGTTGATGAAGATTTAGGCTATGAAGAGAAACCGATGTGTATTATCGATAGACAAGTGAGACAATTGAGAAATAAGGCAATACCGATGGTGAAAATTGAATGGAAAGAGCATTACGGCAAGGATGCTACATGGGAAATGGAAGAAGAAATGAAAGTCCGATATCCGGAGTTATTCTCGAATCAAGGTAACTCTAGTTTGGGGACCAAACTTCTTTAAGGGGGGTAGGATGTAATAACCCTTACACTGTCCTAACCATACTCGTATGCATTTATATGATTTTGTCCTGTTAAGCTTGCATTTTAGATCTTGTATTTGTTTTGCTTAAGTGTTATTTGCATGCTTTGTTCCTTGTTTGGTGTGTGGTTAGCCTAGACTAATCCAAGCTGAGGTCACCTTAAGCCTAGAACTACCTTGGAACCCTTTTTCCGGTTGGCCTCCACTCCTGCCCTAACATGTTGGCCGAGATGTCACTATCTAGGCCGAGGTGTTCACCACCAAGGCCGAGATGTGTATTATCTAGGCCGAGATGTTACCCTTGAACCCAAGTGATCTTGCTCTTGGGTAGTGCGACCTAGACAGGGTGTGGCACATCTAGGCGAGGTGTGTGGCACAGCTAGGCCAAGTGTTGTCCTTTCTAGCCGAGGTCATTGTCCTTTGCTTGCCGAAGCCTTGTTATTAGCCGATGTCACTACTTGCCAGAGTGCCCTTACTGCCTAGCTTATTGAACACACTTTGTCATAGTCTTGTCTTTTCATTCGATCACCTTTTTGAGTAGAACCAACCCGGTAGTTGCCACGTGCCTGCAAAGGGTTAAGTCGGTAGGACCTAGAAAATATACATTTTTGTATCATATCTTTGCCATATAGAGAGAGAGAATCTCTGGGAAGAAGAAGAAGTTTTAGAGTGAGAGAGTAGGCCTTCGAGCTTGATCCCTAGAGATCAAACCGTTAGATTCGTGCATTGAGGTTAGATTCTTGATTTACTCTTGTTGTTCTTTATGTTTATCTAGCAGCATTGCATGATCTAGCATGATTTATGAGCCATGCATTGATTTAAAGTTTGGTTCTAGAAAAAGAAAATGGTGTTCTTGGGTTCTTAAAAGAAAAGCCTTGTTTGATCCGAAAGTTTGTAACAAGTTCCATGTTTTTGTGTTTGTTTTCATAAGATCTTCAAGTATGGGTACTCAGGTCCATGTTTTCGAACTCATAGCATGAAAATCCCAGATTTCGAAATAACAAGTTGTGATTGAGCATTCATGTTTTTCATGTTCTTCATGTTCATGTTCTTCATGTTCTTCAGCAGAGGGAAACCCAGATTTTCCCGACTTCATATCCTTGAATGTGGCCCTCGGGACCACACCTCGGTGAGGAGGTGTGGAATCTCGGCCTAGACCTGGTTGGTGCCCAGCATGTTTTCCCGAGATGAGAACGGTGTTTCATTTTGATTTGACTTAGTTTTTTAAGAATGCCGAGATCATCTGTATGCATGTGAAACTTGTTTGAAAGTGCATTCAACAGACTTTGCCATGTGTTTGTAGGACTTGGATTTGCCTTGACCCCGACGTTTGAAGAACTATGTGAGTGGTATTTTTAATAAAGCTATGTTACAATGTTTTGATAAAAGCCTTGTTTTACTTTGTTTTGGAAAGTATTTGTAAGCATGAATGATTATTCCTATTTTGTATATCAAGTATTATATCTTGTTTTGATGACATTCTTGGAAAGTCCTTACGTGCTGGAGGACTCTAAGCATTTGCAGCACAATCTTGAAAGTCCGTACGTGCTAGGGGACTATAATCATTTGTAGCACAAAATTTGGAAGTCCGTACGTGCTAGGGGACTATAAGCATTTGTAGCACAAAATTTGGAAGTCCTTACGTGCTGGAGGACTCTAAGCATTTGCAGCACAAATTTGGAAGTTCGTACGTGTTAGGGGACTCTAAGCATTTGTAGCACAAGTCCTTAGTGCCAAGGGAGTATAATGCAACTGCACCATTGATTTGAGATATCTCCTTTGTCTTGCCTTGTCTTGCCATTGACGGTTTACCGTGTGGGTTTGTTTGTTGGAAATGTCATCACTTGTACTATATTGATACTAGTAAGCATCCCTTGAAGCTTGAAAGATTTGCTAGATGGACTTGGTTCATCCCTTGATTTGCACTAATTATGTTATGTATCGTTTGATAAAGATCTTGAATATCAGTCATGCAAACCCCTTTATTATTCATACCATTTACTGAGTATCCAAGCTCACCCCTCTCTATATATATGTAGGTGACGGGGCGGTGACGCCTAGATGTACTTGCCACTTGTTTTGGATTTTGCATTTTTGCAGCATCTTGAAGATCATGCTTCTTAGTTGTATTTCACTGTATTTTGTATTTGATGGCTGAGAAGCCTTTTGGTCAAGATGTATTTTTGTACTTCGTTTTATTGAATTAAAGCTATGTAAAGATGTATGCCATTCCATTTGACTTATGCACTGCTCTTATGGACTACTTAGCTATTAATTTATTGTTTCCGCATTTGTAAGCCCCATATGTGTACTCTGTTTGTGTGTGAATTTTGAAAATTAGCCTTCGGTAATCTCGGATTACTGGCCATCACGGCACCATTCTACTAGGGGTGGAATGGGGTCGTGACAAGGTCCCTGAATATTGTTCTTTTGGAAAAAAGTTTCAGCTTATAAGGAGTAAAGTTAATAATTTTTCTTTGGAAAGTTGTCTTTGCAGTGTTCAGATAATACAGAAGCCACCACTACATACAAGATGATTGAGAAACTACAAGTGAAGCTATGCCATCCATTTTCGATTGATTTTATTCAAACTCGAAAAACTTTTCTGAAGGACTATCACGAGTTTCTTCTTTACTTTATTTCTTCCTTGCCCTATAGTTTCCGGCACATCCACTATTGTAGCACCATCGCTTGACACCATCTTCATGAGCTGCCGAAGACATTTTCAAATGAAATCACAATACATTGAGATTTTTTTGTTTTAAAAAGATGTATACAAAGAAAATTCTGATATAATATTGTAAGTGTGTTTTGATGTTTATTATAGTAATTTTATTTTAGAGTACAATTGTCATTAAAATAAAATTTCATTAAGTGTAACCACAATGTAAATAATTTTATGGTGTTATACATATAACAACTTTCATAATCCAAAATCGTGAACTATCATGATTTTCACAAATAATAACATAATGCGGAAAATAAATGACATACCCGGATCAATTATGTGAAACCTTCGAGTGATTCAAAATTGATTAAACATAAACCTAATATCAATATTAGTGGAAAAAGGTTTCCCTCTCTTGACCCTCTTTAGAATACGTTTATATTCGAAATTATTGATGGGAATCTGAATATACTTTTATAGGTAGAGAGAAGACTAGTTTCCTAATATAACTATAATTCCACTTGCCCATCAAAGTAGGAGACTTGGAAACTACTCCATCTATTGACCAATCAGATAATAACTTGTGGTTTAAGATAGTGAACTATAATCTTATTAAATCTATAATTCATATTGTCATATCATGTGGGTCACTATAATGACTCCCACTTGGCCCACATGATAACATACATGAAGATTTAATAAGATAAACATTAGACGCACAATAAATCATATCCAATCTTACTTTAATTTGGTCATCATTATAATACTATAATTAAATAGTTCACTAATGTGAGTCATGGCTGTTCTACACCAATAGTGTGACATAGTCCATTCCATGTACCACAACACTAGCAACTAGTTTAATATAGTCCTGAAGTGAGGAATATATTTAAAAGGTCCAATAATTTATTTTCATCAAAAACTATTCCTATTATTATTCATTCATTATATATACGTACACCATTAACAACAAGAAATATATCAGAAACGCAGTTAATGAGATCTCAATGTGTCAAATAACACAATTAATCATAAACAACTATTATGGATTACATTAAAGACTCATTCAATTGGCAAGTTTCTTAATTGTCTTTAAAAATAATCCCTTCATTAATAGATTTGCACTTAAAAGTTACGTACTTACTGTTTTATTGACACTTTCTGTTTTTGAAATTCTTTTTTAATGACAAAGTATTTCAATTCTATGTGTTTAGCATCATTAGAATACTTGTCATTCTAAGAAAATAAAATAATTGCGAAATTATCATAATAAATTCTCAACGACTTGGCAACAAAAGTCGACAATCCCAAGCCTTGAGATAAAGTTCCGCAATAACAATTCATATGAATTGTGGTCTCAAAGCACACCATAAATTCAACTTTCATGAGAAATATTTATTATAGTTCATTTCATACTTTTCATGATATTTCTTCTTCACATAATAAGAACAAATAATCAAACGTGAACTTTCTACTATCAATATATCATCTAAAGTCTGAATCTAAGTAACCAATCAATTCAAGATTATCAGACCTCATAAATGTGAGCAAGTAATCTTTTATTCCTTATGATTACCTTAACACTTCCTCATTTGAGCATTAAGTTTCTTACAATAAATGTATAAAGAATCGTTTCCATTCCAATTGATTTTATAGAAATTTTTGCATAAGACTGGATTTATTTCCTTTCGGAATATGGATAACTTTATGTGAATATTCTTTAATAAAAAATCTCTATAGAACTTTTAATATATACCTTCTAAGACAATCTCAACAATTCATGTGATTCATTCAGAAATATTTCAATTTCTATCATATAGGTTGTCTCATTAATATATTTCATTTCAAAGTTCTTCAAGAAAAAATTTCTTAATTCGTGCAATAAATCACGTACATTATTAACAAGTAAAATATCATCAACATACAAAATCATAAATATAAACTTGATTCCACTGATCTTTGGATATGTATACTAATCAAAAATATTTTCTTTAAATCCAAAGAAAAAATAGTATCATAAAACTTAAGATACAATTTTTAAAAAGTTTGTTTAAATCCATAAATTGATTTCTTAAGTTTGAAAGTTACATTTCATTTTCCTCAATAGAGAAACTTTTGAGTTGATCTACACAAAATTCTTCATCTCAACTCTCTTTTAGAAAATTAATTTTCATATAATGAGTTACTAATGCCATAATGATTCTAAATCAGCCCTTTTAAGATACAAGTGAAAAAGGAATATCTCATTGTAATCAATGTCTACTTTCTAAGTAAAATATGTGGCCACATATCTAGTATCATATCATTTTATGTTGCCCTTAAAACAATAAATATTTTTGTATCCTTAGGTAATTCAATGAAATCCCAAATTTCATTCTAGTCCATTGATTTCAACTCATCATTCAAGACATCAATTCATTTAGTAGAATCAATACTTTCCATAGCTTGTGACAACAAAATTGAGCCTTTATTTATCCCAATATTATAATAAGATTATTATAGATATACCACATAATCATTCGAAATGACAAATCCCTTAACTTTATGAGATCTTCTTAATATTATTTCTTGTGGTTCTTCTACAACTTTTCATTGGTGATAATTACATTATGGAGTAATTGATTATTCATTTGTTGTTCCATAGCATTAAGTTGTTCAACAACTATAGGACGACAATTTCCTTCAAAATTATAGGTAATGATACTTGTACCCAAACTTATTGAATAATCACATTTCATGATTCATCACTCTCCGATTTCACCATTCTTATTAAATTTGATATTATCGATTTCTGTAATTCTTGTACTATGGCCAAGATAGTAAAACTAATACCCTTTGAATTTTCAAGATAATCAACAAAATAACCACTGATTATTCTAAAATCCAATTTCTTTTCATGTGGATCAATGATTCTAATTTTGTAGACAACCTCAAATATACAGGTGTCTTAAGTTTGGTTTTGTTCCTGTTCACAGTTCAAAATGAGTGTTTGGAACTGCATTCTTAGGAACTCGATTCTATATAAAACAATAGATCATAATAACATACATCTACAATGTTATGGGTATTTAGAAATTATTTAACATACTCTTAGTCATATTCATTAGAGTACAATAATGTTTCTCCGCTACATTATTTTGCTGAGGCATTATGCCTTTCATAGAGTTTAGCAGATAAACTTGTGCTTTGCACTATCTTTATGCTTTTCACATTTTTGTTTAATTACCTTTCTTCCTTAATAATGTACACATCAATGGTGTCCATTTACTTAGAGATCTATTATGCAATAAGTAAACAAAATCATAAAGTGAAAATTCATTTATAAAAGTGATAAAATAACTTTATTTACCAAACATGAAGTGTCAAAAGGACACATTAATGCCTATTTGGGTAATATGAATAAACCATGTATATCTTGTAGCACTTTACTTAATGTAATTTGTTACCCAAAAAGCAACCTAAGAACGGGGTGAATTAAGTTTCTACAAATTAAAATTAATAATACCCCAATAAAATTAACTACTAGTACAACAAATTATTAACAAGCACAATGATGAACTTAGCAGTAAATGATCAAGCAAAATAACAATGAAGTATAACTAACATACATGGTAAATCAAATGATTAACACATGAATATTAGATAGCTATAACAGTAGTAGGAAAGTGAAGAGATTAGGGAAGAGGAGACAAACAGATTTATAGTGGTTCGGCTTCAACCAAGCCTACATCCACTCCTCAAGCTTCACTTGCGATTTTTCACTATCTTCTAGCTTCACAGGGGTGCTAGCAACCTCATAAACATGGAGCAATCCTCCATAGATTTTACACAGACTTCACAAGACCAAACCCTTGCAAATCTTAGGTGATTCACAATCACTCTCAAGATTTCAAGAACAAAGTGTTTGCAACACTTTTACGAGATGAAATGGTATTTTTGCTTTCAAAGAAAGCTTACAATAAATATCTCTCCCAGATGGATATATAAAATGAAGCTCTGATTTTTCTGTAAACCTCACACAGGAAAGATAGGCTTAAAGCTATACGTCTCAATGTATAATTTCTGAAAGAGGATGTGAACAAAAATTGACGAACACTCCTCAGAGAATTTTTCAGAGAATAGATGTGAGTGATTATAGATCAAAGAATATTTGCTGGTTTTTTTGTAACTTATTTACATTAGAGACTTTGGTATATATAATGAATATAGCGACCCCGGTCTCTTTCCATTTGGTGGTTGTATCCGGATTTACGTTCCGTAGATTCTGTTGTTACACATTTGTTGTTGTCATCCTTTAATTCCTTATTTTTGAGTTATAGGATGTATTGGGCAAGTTTGTTACAGGTTGGGAGTGTTTGGGAGCAAAGGGTTTGCCTGCATTTTGGTCCGTCGCCGGCGGCGTTAAATCGCTTCGGCGAGATATTTTTTGGCCCTTCGCTCGATCCACGGGTTTTTAGCTCGGCGGCGATTGCGTCTAGTATAGACACGAGATGTATTTCTTGGCTCAAGCGAGATTTCTTTCGCTTGAGCGAGTTTCGTGTTCTTCGATCGAGCGAGAATTCTGTCGCTCGAGCGTGCTTCTGGGTTGCAGACCTGAAGCATTGTATTATTGGCTCGAGCGAGCTTTTATTCGCTCGAGCGAGTATTTCTTGTGTCTGGTCGCTCGAGTGACCAAGTCTTCGCTCGAGCGAGCCTATTTTATTTAAATAGGCAGCAGCAGGGAAAATTCAGTTTTTTTATATATTCTTTTGATTCAAAACTCTAGGTACGACTTTTCTCTCCCTCCACTCACCTTCTCTCTTAGGTTTCATCCCCTTTTAGGGTGCTTCTACCTTAGGTTCTTTATTAAAAAGATAGAGTGAGTCGAGAGCTTCGTTTTAATCTGAGGGTTTGTGGATTTGGAGCACTTTGGACTTTGGGTCGTCATCTCCGTCTTCTCCATTCGGGTTATTTACATCGAGGTAGGGATTTCCTACTCCATATTATAAGTTTTGTTCTAAGCCTTGATAGTTTGATATGTTGGGGGTTATTTGGTAATTTTGGGAAAAAACCCTAGTTGTTTAATAAATTAATTTGTGTAATTAATTTAAGAAAAAATCGGGGAATTTAGTTAAATTCATGGAATTGGGGAATTATAAGCTTAAATGGTGTAGGTGGATAATTTAATCACTCACCTATTGAGATGTTGAGATTATAATTGTTGATACATTTATTTCCTGTTTAGAAATAACTGTTTTGGACTATCGGTGGAGGATAGTCATGATTGTTGTAGACATTGCATGTGGATTAGGAAAAAACTAAAATTAATCACATTGACTAAGTCATTAATTTTGACCGTTGAATGAATACAGAAAATACATGTATTGATTGAGTATTATATATGACAAGTGTTTAATACATTGTATATGCATATTGTTTGGGAGGAGAAAGGGGATGTACTCCACGGTTTGGGAGGAGATAGGAGATGTACTCCTAAACCGGATATTGTTTGGGAGGAGAAAGGGGATGTACTCCACGGTTTGGGAGGAGATAGGGGATGTACTCCTAAACCGGATATTGTTTGGGAGGAGATAGGGGATGGACTCCATTAGCATCACTATTATGTGTGCTTATTGATTTATGGAAGTGTTTTTACATATTGTTGATACAGCACTAAAATGTGTATCAAATGAGAAGTATGGAAGTGTTTTGATATGAGCCTTAGTCTCATTTGTTTTGTTAATAAATGGAAGAAATGTTAATGTGATATGTAGTTCACTGTTATAGTCTGGCCACGTTCTGAGCCATGTTGAATAAATAATGGAAAGTGAAACTGATGTTTGTGTTAACCATCTATTGAATGCTATCAGTTTATTCAATGCTTATATTTGGTTTAGTATATTTCTACTGGGCTGTGGCTCACCCTATATGGGAACATCATTTTCAGGTTCAGGTGACGTGCTACCTCCAAGGACTTAGCTTGGATGGATTTGGAGTTGAAGACTCTGTTTAGATTAGTTATTTATTTTGTTTTAATTTGATGTTGCATGTAAACTCAAGCCTAGGGCTTAATGTGTAAATAAGTTAGTACTCATATTTTTGTGTCCAAGTGTTGGCTTGGAAAGATGTAAGCCCGTAGGGCATTTACTTTCGTTATTACATGTAATGTCTTTTAATAAGATTACTCTGATGGATGAGATGATAATTGGTTTTCTTTTATCAATGCATGTTAATGTTATATATTATGGGTTTATTTTTGAGGGCGTGACAACTTGGTATCAGAGCGTACCGGGTTCGAATACCTTGGGTACGTGGGAAGTGATTAGTATCACATTGGGTTCGTCTCGCTTGATAGAGACTTAGATGTACTGTTATATGCTTATATGATAACATGTTTATGTGATTATGTGGGTATGGAACGTAGTTTCTAGGATGTTGATTGGACTCTTGAGTTTCTGAAAGTCTTGTTGGAAAGACACTTGATCAATGTTGTTTCCAACTGGAACTTTAGTGACGCCTCAGGACTATCATTATCCGAGAATGAAATTCGTAGGTGCTTATGTGATTATGTGCTTACGTGGAGTGAATTATTGTTGTCCAATGCATTAGGACGCAAATGTTATAGTTTTGGCACACTTATTAATGTGCTAACGTCTTTGTTACCTTTATTAGGATGTCAGGACGAAGACGAGGACGTGGTAGGCGTCGTAGGCGTGGTGGGCAGGAGATGCCCATACCGGATGAGATTCCGACGGTACAGGAGGGAGTTGGCCAGGCCAATGTGGCCGAGCCGGTAGGACAGCAGGCTATGGACGCTTTGGCCCGAGAGATAGCAAGGGCATTCAGGGAGTCAGTAGGCATTCTCAGAGCTGAGAATCAGGCCCAAGTTCATGTTGCGGATGCAGGGCCTTCTTTTCTGAAGAGGGAGTTCTTCTGGTCTAACCCGGACGAATTTTTAGGTGATCCTAAAGAGCCACTTAAGGCAGATGAATGGCTCGAACAAACAACGAAGACGTTTGAGATGCTAGGCATCGAAGACGAGGTACTGAAGGTGACCTTGGCATCTTTCCAGCTTAAGGGGGATGCGGGTCAGTGGTGGAAGTTCACTAAGAGTTGTATAGAAGGGACTTGGAAGGCTTTTGTCGACGCTTTCCAGGAGAAGTTCCTGTCCTCAGCTGTTAAGGAGAGGTTGAGAGAGCAGTTCTGCCAGCTTAAGCAGAACAGTTCTTCTGTGGCCGAGTTTGAGGCCGCATTTACTAGCTTGTCCAGGTTTGCACCTGAGTTGGTGGCGTCTGAGAAACGCCGTTGTATTGAGTTCGAGAAGAAGTTGAGGCGCGACCTCAAGTTGAGAGTTGTAGGGACTATGATTCGAGATTATGGGCGTTTGGTTGATCTTTGCGTATCTTGAGATCATGATCACGAGGAGGAGGAAGAAGGCGAAAGGCTCTAAGAGAAGTCGAGAATGGTCGAGTGATGGTAGGAGACGGAAGGGTTTTAACCCTCGGCGATCTCGAGTAGCTTTTCTAGATCGACTTTTCTGTCTTAAGTGCTAGTTCTGGAAAAGCGACAAGGGAGACATTACTGTTTCAAGTGTGGTCAATTTGGGCACAAGTCTCCAAATTTGCCCACAAAGGAGGAAGACAGAAGCGGCGTCATCTTGGCTCGATCTCGAGCGAGTCAGGGTAGAGGCCAGCTGCTCTTGTGTTATCAGTGTGGTCAGGCAGGGCACATGAAGAGGTTTTGCCCGCAGTTGAGTGGCACATCTGGTGCATCTGGTTTGAGGCAGACTCAGAATCATCAGCCAGCTCAGTCAGTTCAGGCGTCGAGGGCCAACCAGGGGGCTTCATCGTCCCAGTATGTGCAGCAGTCTTATGCTCCTAGGGTGGCGGAGTTGATCGAGAAGATCGTCTGGGCGCATGTATCTTTATTACAAGCAGGATCTTGTACCAGCTCCATCAGTTGTGAGAGGTACCTTCTTGTTTTGCAATTCGATTGCTAGTGTTTTGATTGATACGGGTGCATCTCATTCCTTTGTGTTTGCTGCATTTGCATCTGTTTTGGAGTTGGAGTTAACACAGTTAGCATCTCCTATTTGTGTAGTGTCACCCCTTGGGGGTGAATTGATCTTGAAACATGGTGTTTGGGGTTGTGATATAGAGGTCGCCGATCATAGGCTCCCGTTTCCTTTTGTAGTTATGCCTATGAAGGGCTTTAATGTTATTTTGGGTATGGACTGGTTATCGTCATACCAGACAGTTATTGATTGCTACCGCCAGAGGGTCACTTGTTGTACCGTGAGCGGGGAATGTTTCCATTTCTTGGGGGATCGGGTTGGTAGTGTTTTGCCACCGGGGTAAGATCCGCAAGGGCGGAGTGAGTTGAGTGGTCTCCTTGCTAGTCTTTTGAGTAGTGAGTGTGATGAGACCCAGATTGTATTGCCGAGGGTGGTTTGTGAGTACTCGGACGTCTTTCTCGAGGACCTTGTTGGTTTGCCACCTCACGGAGAGATTGAGTTCTCTATTGACTTAGTGCCCGGCACGGCGCCGATTTCTATGGCACCTTATCGTTTTGCCCCAGCTGAGTTAGTTGAGTTGAAGATTCAACTCCAGGAGTTGCTAGATAAGGGCTATATACGTCCTAATGTTTCGTCGTGGGGAGCACCAGCCCTCTTTGCTAAGAAGAAAGGTGGTGCTTTGAAACTGTGTATCGATTACCAGAAATTGAATCGGGCTACGGTCAAGAATAAGTACCCTATGCCTCGTATAGATGATCTGTTCGATCAGTTGAAGGGTTCCCGTTGTTTCTCTAAGATAGATTTGAGATCGGGTTACCACCAGTTGAGAGTCAGGGAGGAGGATATTCCGAAGAAGGCATTCCGTACGCGGTATGGCCACTATGAGTTTCTGGTGATGCCATTTGGGCTCACCAATGCACCTACAGTCTTTATGGACTTGATGAACCGGATATTCCGGGAATTCTTGAATCGTTTTGTAGTAGTCTTTGTAGACGATATTCTTATCTATTCACCTTCAGAGGAAGAGCACGAGGAGCACTTGAGAGTGGTGCTTGAGTTACTTAGAGCCCATAAGCTTTATGCTAAGTTTGGAAAATGTGAGTTCTGGCTAGAAGAGGTGAAGTTCTTAGGCCATGTGGTTTCCAGGGAAGGAGTGTCTGTTGACACATCCAAAATTGAAGCAGTGCAAGATTGGGCACAGCCTAAGAGTGTGTTTGAGATCCGCAATTTTCTGGGATTAGCTGGGTACTATCGCCGGTTTGTGAAGGATTTCTCCAGGTTAGCTTCACCGTTGACTAGATTGACTTGGAAGGGAGTCAAATTTATATGGAGTGAGACTTGTGAAAAGTCGTTTCAGGAGTTGAAAGTTAGATTGACCACCGCTCCAATCTTGATTATTCCGGAGAGAAGGTTGGGTTATGCTGTTTATTGTGACGCTTCACGAGAGGGTTTGGGTTGTGTGTTGATGCAAGAGGGAAAAGTGGTAGCCTATGGCTCACGTCAGTTGAAAATACACGAGAAGAATTACTCTACCCATGACCTAGAGTTAGCAGCTGTGATCTTTGCCTTGAAGATTTGGAGACATTACCTTTATGGTGAGAAGTTCGAGGTATTCTCGAATCATAAGAGTCTGAAATATCTGTTTACACAGAAAGATCTGAACTTGAGGCAAATGAGGTAGATGGAGTTTATTGAGGATTATGACTTCGAGTTGCATTACCATCCGGGAAAGGCCAATGTGATGGCCGATGCCCTAAGTAGGAAATCTGTTGGCGACGTAGCTAGTATAGCCATCCGGGAATGGGAGATGTTGGGTGCACTTGGGGAGTTTGATTTGCTTCTGGGCGAATCCGTTGAGACTGCGACCTTGTTTTCTGTTGTTGCACAGCCTACACTTGTGACTCGAGTGTTAGAGGCACAGAGAGGTGACCTTGAGGTGGAATCTCTTCGAGAGAAGATCTCCAATGGGAAGGTTGAGAAGGGTTTGACGGTGTATCCTGACCTGAGTGTGAGATACCGAGACCGTCTGTTTGTCTTGAGTCTTCGAGAGGAGGTACTCGAGTTCCATCATTCACGCCTTTGGTGCATCCGGGAGGCACTAAGATGTATCGAGATTTGGGTCGCCAGTTTTGGTGGCGGGGTATGAAGAGAGATGTGGCAGCTTTCGTGTCTAAGTGCCTTACTTGTCAGCAAGTGAAGGCCGAGCATCAGAGGTCAGCGGGTTTGTTACAACCCTTGCCTATTGTCGAGTGGAAGTGGGAGCATGTCACTATGGAGTTCATTGTAGGTCTTCCGAGGACTCAGCGGGGTAGTGATGCTATTTGGGTGGTTGTAGACCGGTTGACTAAATCGGCACACTTCATTTCTATGCGTGTGAGAGATTCGGTAGATCATCTTGCCGACTTGTACATTCGGGACATAATGAGATTGCACGGGGTCGTAGTGACGATCGTCTCAGATAGAGATCCTCGTTTTACTGCTAGGTTGTGGCAGAGTTTGCAGAGTGCCTTAGGCACTAAGTTGACCTTTAGCACGGCTTATCATCCTCGGTGACGAAAGCGGTCCGGCGTACTATTCAGATCCTTGAGGATATGCTTCGGGGTTGTGTTCTTGACTTTAATGGGTCGTGGGAGAGGCACTTACCTTTGGTGGAGTTTGCCTACAACAACAGTTTCCAGTCTAGTATCGGTATGGCACCATTTGAGGCCTTATATGGCCGACCATGTAGGTCTCCAGTTTGTTAGGCCGAGGTGGGTGATGCGCCTTTGTTGGGTCCAGAGTTGGTGAGGGAAACGACGGAGAAAGTTGAGCTTATCCGTAGGAGGCTTGTTACAGCCCAAAGTCGTCAAAAATCGTATGCCGACCGTAGGAGGAGACCTTTGGTGTTTAAGGTAGGTGATCATGTCTTTATGAAAATATCACCTAGGCGGGGATTGATGAGGTTTGGGAAGAGCGGGAAGTTGTCCCCTCGGTTTATTGGTCCTTTTGAGATCCTTGAGAGGATTGGCGAGGCTGCCTATCGTTTAGCTTTGCCGCCACAGTTATCTGGGGTTCATGACGTGTTTCATGTGAGTATGCTTCGGAAGTATGAACCGGATCCATCACATTTGTTGGATTGGACTGACTAAGTTGTTGACGAGGATGTCTCGTACGAGGAGAGACCGGTTCGGGTTTTGGATAGGCGGGATCACGTTTTGCGAGGCAAGACCATCCCTTTGGTAAAGGTTTTGTGGAAACATCACGGAGTGAAAGAAGCCACTTGGGAGCGTGAGTTGGAAGTCCGCGAGAAATATCCGGACTTGTTTGTCAATGTGTGATCATGTATTGAGATTTTGTAATTTTAATGAACTTTAAGAACATTATATATATGTCTTAAGTTGAAAAACATTATGAATGTTTTCGTTTAATGGAAGTATTTTGAAACTTGCCTCATAATGGAAGTTTAGTGTAACATTGCAAATGTTGAATATATTGTATAATTGGAAATGTATCATGAACATCGAATATGATACGAAATGGTGAATCTTATGGATTGATAATTGTTGAATTGGAAAGAAATGCATATTGACAATGCAAGTTGAAATATATGTTGTTTTACATATTGTGAGATGCCTCTTGGTAAAAGATGGAATAACTGGTATTGGGTCAAGTTGTTTATTATTGTAATGTAATACCATTGGAAATTGAGAAAAAACTTATTTTCAAAAAACTTATGCTTAATTTCGGGGACGAAATTCTTTAAGGGGGGGAGGTTATAGCGACCCCGGTCTCTTTCCATTTGGTGGTTGTATCCGGATTTACGTTCCGTAGATTCTGTTGTTACATATTTGTTGTTGTCATCCTTTAATTCCTTATTTTTGAGTTATAGGATGTATTGGGCAAGTTTGTTACAGGTTGGGAGTGTTTGGAAGCAAAGGGTTGCTGCCCAGAATTTTGGTCCGTCGCTCGAGCGAGATATTTGTTTTTGGTCCTTCGCTCGATCCAGGGTTTCTTAGCTCGAGCGAGCGATTGCGTCAAGTATAGACCTGAGAGATGTATTTCTTGGTTCAAGCGAGATTTCCTTCGCTCGAGCGAGTTTCGTGTTCTTCGATCGAGCGAGAATTCTGTCGCTCGAGTGTGTTTCTGGGTTGCAGACCTGAAGTATCGTATTGTTGGCTCGAGCGAGCTTTCATTCGCTCGAGCGAGTATTTCTTGTGTCTGGTCGCTGGAGCGAGCCTGTTTTATTTAAATAGGCAACAGCGGGGAAAATTCAGTTTTTTTATATATTCTTTTGATTCAAAACCCTAGGTACGACTTTTCCCTCCCTCCACTCACCTTCTCTCTTAGGTTTCATCCCCTTTTAGGATGCTTCTACCCTAGGTTCTTTATTACAAAGATAGAGTGAGTCGAGAGCTTCGTTTTAATCTGAGGGTTTGTAGATTTGGAGCACTTTGGACTTTGGGTCGTCATCTCCGTCTTCTCCATTCGGGTTATTTACATCGAGGTAGGGATTTCCTACTCCATATTATAAGTTTTGTTCTAAGCCTTGATAGTTTGATATGTTGGGGGTTATTTGGTAATTTTGGGAAAAAACCCTAGTTGTTTAATAAATTAATTTGTGTAATTAATTTAAGAAAAAATCGGGGAATTTAGTTAAATTCATGGAATTGGGGAATTATAAGCTTAAATGGTGTAGGTGGATAATTTAATCACTCACCTATTGAGATGTTGAGATTATAATTGTTGATACATTTATTTCCTGTTTAGAAATAACTGTTTTGGACTATCGGTGGAGGATAGTCATGATTGTTGTAGACATTGCATGTGGATTAGAGAAAAACTGAAATTAATCATATTGACTAAGTCATTAATTTTGACCGTTGAATTAATACAGAAAATACATGTATTGATTGAGTATTATATATGACAAGTGTTTAACACATTGTATATGCATATTGTTTGGGAGGAGAAAGGGGATGTACTCCACAGTTTGGGAGGAGATAGGGGATGTACTCCTAAACCGGATATTGTTTGGGAGGAGATAGGGGATGGACTCCATTAGCATCACTATTATGTATGCTTATTGATTTATGGAAGTGTTTTTACATATTGTTAATACAACACTAAAATGTGAATCAAATGAGAAGTATGGAAGTGTTTTGATATGAGCCTTAGTCTCATTTGTTTTGTTGATAAATGGAAGAAATGTTAATGTGATATGTAGTTCACTGTTATAGTCTGGCCACGTTCTGAGCCATGTTGAATAAATAATGGAAAGTGAAACTGATGTTTGTGTTAACCATCTATTGAATGCTATCACTTTATTCAATGCTTATATTTGGTTTAGTATATTTCTACTGGGCTGTGGCTCACCCTATATAGGAACATCATTTTCAGGTTCAGGTGACGTGCTACCTCCAAGGACTTAGCTTGGATGGATTTGAAGTTGAAGACTCTGTTTAGATTAGTTATTTATTTTGTTTTAATTTGATGTTACATGTAAACTCAAGCCTAGGGCTTAATGTGTAAATGAGTTAGTACTCATATTTTTGTGTCCAAGTGTTGGCTTGGAAAGATGTAAGCCCGTAGGGCATTTACTTTCGTTATTACATGTAATGTCTTTTAATAAGATTACTCTGATGAATGAGATGATAATTGGTTTTCTTTTATCAATGCATGTTAATGTTATATATTATGGGTTTATTTTTGAGGGCGTGACAATGAAACTTATAGCCATTTATAGCCGCTGTATTCATTTGAATTTATAGCCGTTTATAGCCGTTGTACTCCATCATTACTAATTTGAATATCTTCCACTCCATCAATACTAATTTGAATATCTTCCAGTTGAACGTTTTTAAACCTTTTGGCCTGCTGCTGTGCTGGGCTGTTTGAACCTTTGTTTTGGGCTGTTTGAACTCCTGATTTAATAAAATATTAAATACATTCTAACAACATTTAGGATAAAGGTTTAGGTGAGAAATAATAGGAAAAAATAAATTTTGATTCTCTTTTTCTCTTTCAAATAAATTAAAACATAATTAAATAAATTATCAAAATAAATGTTGATTCTATTTTTCTCTTTCAAATAAATCATCAAAATAAATTTTGATTCTATTTTTCTCTTCCAAATAAATTAAAACATAATTAAATAAATCATCAAAATAAATAAGTCTAACAATCTCTCCCTTTTTGATGATGGCACACAATGATGTTTTGATTTGATTTGGGAGTAAGAAAAGCTCCCCCTAAAGTCATGCTCCATGAATTCATTTCTAAATACATAGGTTAGCACATGTGTAATAAATAAGCTTCAATTAGAGACAGGATATGAAACTAAGATATCAAACTATAAATACATAACATCAGATTAGTTTGAAAATAATACCAAAATTTGAAAATAATGCCATAATACATAACATCATAAGTTTTCTCCTCCTGTAACATTATCAAAAGGAAATCATCGGTTAGAATCTGGAGGAGAAGGAGGAAAATGATAGGGATAAATGACATCAAAAAATAAATAATCAAAACATATATATACATATATGCATACACATACAACTCTCCCGCGTCTCTCTTTTTTTTCGCAAAACACAGTTGCCACGCGGCCTGGCTTTTGCTTCATTGGCCAACAAAAGCAGTTCTCCTCGATTGCCACTCGCCCCGACTATCTCTCCCTCCTTATCTTCTTCTCTTTTGCCTTCTTCTTAATCACACACTCTTCCATTTTCTTCTTCACCATTCTCTTCTTCACCACTCTCGTCTGTTTCTTCTTCCTCATCGAGAGACAAAAAAAAAAAAAAGAAAAACTGAACAGAGGAGGCCAAACCTCAGTCTGTTCTCTTCTATTTCTCTGCAACTCATTTCTTTTACACCTCTCACCTCTAAACCATGGCTTTCTCATCCCGTCCCTCACTCGATTTTCGGACCTGAACAATCCTATAAGCTTTGCTGGACCGAGTGCCCCTACTCCTACTCTTCCTGTCATTCCTCTTCCTAACCTTCCTATGGTGTCGATTTACCAAATCATGGCAGCTCAATCTGACATAGAAGCCAATCATTTCACACTGACGTCCCGTATGGAGACGGTGATGGCAGTCACAAAATTGGCTCACCGATTGCAGAACAGGACGAGTGAGCTCTATTAGGTCAACGCCCAACTCTCTCTGCTCCAGCGCATGTACAAGGATGTGCGAGCAGAAATAGGCACACTAAAGGCCAAAAATAAAGAGCTTAAACAGAAGACCACCTCCATAGCCCGATTTGGAGCAACGTCGTTCTTGGCCTTTGATAGTCAGCGGGGAGTCGTCGCTCTCGGCAAGCGAGGCGTCAAGGGTCGCCTAAGGTGATAAAAAGAAGAAGAAAAAGATGGAAGAGGTGAGTCGTCGTTCTTGAAAAAAATGGGAGTCGTCGTTCTTGGCTTTTGCTTCATTGGCCAACAAAAGCAGCTCTCCTTGATTGCCACTCGCCCCGGCTATCTCTCCCTCCTTATCTTTTTCTCTTTTGCCTTCTTCTTAATCACACACTCTTCCATTTCTTCTTCATCATTCTCTTCTTCACCACTCTCGTCTGTTTCTTCTTCCTCATCGAGAGACAAAAAAAAAAAAAAAACTGAACAGAGGAGGCCAAACCTCAGTCTGTTCTCTTCTATTTCTCTGCAACTCATTTCTTTTACACCTCTCACCTCTAAACCATGGCTTTCTCATCCCGTCCTTCACTTTATTTCCGGACCTGAACGATCCTATAAGCTTTGCTGGACCGAGTGCCCCTACTCCTACTCTTCCTGTCATTCCTCTTCCTAACCTTCCTATGGTGTCGATTGAACAAATCATGGTAGCTCAATCTGACATAGAAGCTAATCATTTCACACTGACGTCCTGTATGGAGACGGTGATGGCAGTCACAAAATTGGCTCACCGATTGCAGAACAGGACGAGTGAGCTCTATCAGGTCAACGCCCAACTCTCTCTGCTCTAGCGCATGTACAAGGATGCGCGAGTAGAAATAGGCTCACTAAAGGCCAAAAATAAAGAGCTTAAACGGAAGACCACCTACATGGCCCGATTTAGAGCAACGTCGTTCTTGGCCTTTGATAGTCAACGGGGAGTCGTCACTCTCGACGAAAGCACGGGGGCAGGGGCGTCAAGGGTTGCCTAAGGTGATAAAAAGAAGAAGAAAAAGATGGAAGAGGTGAGTAAGTAAGATCGGCGTATGGGCGGGAAAAAAAATGAAAGGTTTTTTTTTTTGTTTTTTTTATGTTTATTTTGATCGGCGTGTGGCCGTACAAAAAAATAAATGGTGTTTTTTTTATGTAAATATTTGTATTTTGATTTGTTGTTGTGTTTATGTTTAAGTACTAAAAAATAAAATTAAAAAGTAGAGAAAAAAATAAAAAAATTAAGCCTAAACAAAAAATAACAATGAGAGACCAAATTGTTAATGAGTATATGAGAAGCATTTGAGCATGATCTAATTCTCAATTTCTTAGCAAGAGTATACCAATCTCAAGACTATAATAGACATAACAGTGCATAGATCAAAGGAGGTTGCCAAGCAAGAGCATAAATATGGAGCTAAAGTTTAAGTCACTCTTCCTGGAGGAAAACGATCTTCCTCTTACATTATCAACAATTAATCAGCTCAAAGGTCATGTTGTAAGAATTAAGATACCAAAAGCATAGAGATACCAAAATAATCAGAGATACAAGATCCTTTTATAAACATTATACCAAAATAATCAGAGATACAAGATCCTTTTCTTTCTTATGAGATTGAAAATCTTGAGCAAACTCATTTTCTTTATGTGGCTATTTCTTTATATCCTTTTATAAACATTCTCCCTTTTTTTGGGTTTCTTGAATTGCAAGATCAATAAATGATATCTCAATTACTTAATTTTTGTCTCTTCTTAAATAAAGATACTAGTCAGTTTATTAATTTTCTACTTACTATCCATTGAATTATAGTTAATATAAATGACTCATACTGAAAAGATATATAATTCAAAATAAATTGCACAAAAACAAACTCATTCATAAATATTCTTAAATTATTTAACTAAGCAGTCAAGTTAAACAATTCAATGACATACTCATGCATACCATCAAATTTTATGTTGGCAAGCTTAACCATAAGTGTCCCAGCAAAAAACTTATTAATAGTTTGGAAACGTTCTTTCAGATTATTTAGCATTATCAATTTAAGGAAGTTAAAACTTAATATTTACTATGATGCATAAAAAAAACATAAACTTTATTTGTTCAATCCTTTTATACTTTATGAAAGTATTTTATTTCTTTTATACTGCTTGAATCATAATAGCAGTAAATTTCTCAAATAGTAACACTAAGTCAAAATTCATAACATCGAGATGAAATTGAACTTATTTTATTCATTTTGATAAATCTTTTTCATTTACAATTGAAACAAACAAAATATACAAATATAGCGAAATAAAACTTTAATCAATAATTCATGTTTACTACATTAATGCTAAGAGTAATAATTGACAATTAGTCAAGATAAACACATATTTAAACGATCACAAATAATATCACTGTGATCTACCTTTGGGATAATCTAGTGACATACTATTTAACAATTATGGTGATTCACTTTCACCAATAGGACTAGTTGATAAAATATTCATAATTAAGTAGGTTTGTTACCCTTGGGTATTCATTCCAATATTAATTATGAATACCTATCAACTATCCTATTCCAATTCAACAATTACTTAGAAGTGATGCACCTTTGGACCAACCTAATATCTTTGTAATTAAAGAATTGTGATTTGCAAAGTCAATTATTTTTTTAATACTTGGGAAGGGTATTAAATTTCAATTATTTGATTCAAAATCTATGTGTCATTCCGATTGAGTCACTTTGTCAACTCCCAATCATATCATAATTTACATTTCAAATCAAAATAAAAACTTTGCATGGACATTATTCAATAAATAATAGTTTATTCATAATTTTTTATCATTATAATCATAATGCATATTACTAAATTATAAGAATAATATTAAGACAACAAATATTAACACAATTCATATTTTGTGTCACATAAGAATATATACTTTTGTACATCATCAAACCACCTATAAAAATCAAGCTTGTACATAATGATGGTAATAACATCATACTAAAATAATTTTTAAGAGGTTATAGTTAAATCCATAAATAGCAATATGCTTAGTACTATAAAGATCACAATAATACTTTAATGTATCGCACAGTAAAATTTGATAATATAAAATTCAACAAAACATGAATAATTATGATTCATTATGTAATAAGAATATCTTTAGGCATTATTAAATCAAACAATATAGCGATTATTACTAATCAAATTTTTTCTCAAAATAAAGACAATTAAATCATGCAAAATATTCAATTATTCAGATATTAATTTATTCGATTTATCTGAAATTAATAATTTAACATAATATTCACCACCAATATAGATGATCATGGATGGGTCATCACTCAAAAGTGTTCCACAAACCGATGGAGAACATAACTTTATCAAAATAATAGGTGTAATCATAAAGTGTGCATTGTAGATTCATAAATATTATTCATGAAAGATATATACACATACAATAAAATCGTAATCAAACTTGAGAACAATTCTGAAATCATAATCCGTTCAAATCATGTCTCACAACTAATAATAATACACAAACAATCAATGACGGACATAAATTAAAAATCATTAATTTTATTTAATGAAAAATCATGATTTTCTCTAACTAGTGCTCTGATACCACATGTAAATAATTTTATGGAATTATGCATATAATAAACTTCATAATCCTTAAATAATAACATAATGCAGAAAATAAATAACATACCTGGATCAATTATGCGAAATCTTCGAGTGATTCAAAATTGATTGAATATAAACCTAATATTAATATGGGTAAATTACACTAACACCCCATGAGGTTTATGTTTATTACAGTTCCCCCCCTCACCTTTTGAAAATTGCATCTCCCTCCCTGAGGTTTAAAGTTTCATTACAGATTCCCCCTTCAGCAATTTAATTTTTTTAAATACCAATTTTGCCCTCATTGGGTAAATTACATTGACACCCCTCACATTTTAGGAATTACAATCCCCTCCCTAAGGTTTAAAGAAGCATTACCAATTGCCCTCTCTGTTAGTATTAGTTGGAAAAAAAATTCATTGAAAAAAAAAATTAATTGGAAAAAAATTATTTGAAAAAAAAATTAATTGAATTTTTTTTTATAAAGTTTTTAAATTTCTATTTAAAAATCGACGTAAACTCATTTTTTGAATTTACATTTTTTCCTCAAATTTACAAACTGAGACAACCTTTTATAAACCAAAAAAATTATCAAACAAGTTTTTATGACAGTTTTTAAATTTTTGTAAATATAAATTGAAAACTGAAAACGAAATAATTACCAAATAGGCTTGATGGTAAAAATGTTGTAAAATTAACAAATAATTAAATAAGTTACCAACGTAAAAAATGATTTATCAAAAGATTTTTAGGCTATGTATGGTTTGATTTTTAGAAAAAAAAAATCAAAATTCAAAATTAATTTGGTTAAAAAATAAGAAATAAGAAATAAAAAATAATTATCAAACCATACATAGCCTAAGAATACTAAATTCTTAGGCTATGTACACCAAACACATAATATTTTTTACTTTTTAATTTTTTATTTCTTAACCAAATTAATTTTTAATTTTTTTAAAAAAATTCTAAAAATCAAATCATACATAGCCTAAGAATTTTTTGATAAGTTATTTCTTACATTGGTAACTTATTTAATTATTTGTTAATTTTACGATATTTTTACCATCAGGCTTGTTTGATAACCATTTTGTTTTCAGTTTTCAATTTAGATTTACAAAAATTTTAAAAACTGTCATAAAAATTTGTTTGATAATTTTTTTGGTTTATAAATGGTTGTCTCAGTTTGTAAATTTGAAGAAAAAAACGTAAATTCAAAAAATGAGCTTACGTTGGTTTTTAAACAGAAATTTAAAAACTTTACTAACAAAAAAAAATTTCAATTAATTTTTTTTTTCAAATAATTTTTTTTTCAATTAATTTTTTTTCCAACTATTACTAACCGAGGGGGCAATTGGTAATGTTACTTTAAACCTTAGGGAGAGGATTGTAATTTCTAAAATGTGAAGAGTGTCAATATAATTTACCCAATGAGGGCAAAATTGGTATTTAAAAAAATTAAATTGCTGAATGGGGGAATCTGTAATGAAACTTTAAATCTCAAGGGAGAGATGTAATTTCCAAAAGGTGAGGGAGGGAACTGTAATAAACACAAACATCAGGGGGTGTTAGTGTAATTTACCCTATTAATATTAGTGGAAAAATGCTTCTCTCTCTTGACCCTCTTTAAAATATGTTATATTCAGAATAATTGATGGGATCTAAATATATTTTTCTAGCAAGAGAGAGAACCAGTTTCCTAATACAACTATAATTCCACTTGCCGATCAAAATAGGAGACTTGGAAACTACTTCATTTATTGACCAATCAAATAATAACTTGTGATTCAATATATGAAATTATAATTTTATTAAATCTATAATTCATATTGCCATTTCATGTGGGTCACCATAATGACTAAATAATTAAGTTTAGTCTTACACACAGATAAGTAAATATGTAGAAATAGAATTTCCCGACGAATACAAAGATAAGTAGATATGTAGAAATAGAATTTCCCGACAAACACGCATGAGTGTGCACACAAATTTCTTTCAGCTGAGGCTTGTATATACCAAATGGATGGGGTATGGATAGTGTTAGCAGATATTTTAATATTATAGTGTGTTATAGATTATATTATGTGATTGGGCTCCAAATAAATTAACTTGTTAATCCTTTCTTTTCTTCCAAGAAAACTTGCCCACCAAGTTTCCAAGACAAGTCTTCCTAGGTAAGTCTTCCAAGACGAGTCTTCCAAGTCTTTCAAGTCTTCTTCTCAAGTCTTCCAAGGAAATTGCTCACCAATTTCCTTTCCTATTCTTATCCACTAAGTGTCTTCTCCTCCAAGCCACTTGCCTATCAAGCTTCATCTTCTATAAATTGATCTAACTTCTTATCATAGAATAGAGAAGAAGTTTTGGTTGCTTTATTATGTTTTGTGTGAGATTATCAGGCAAATAAAAAATGGTATATGTAATAAAACTTTGGGTTCAACCAATTGTGCAGTATTGGTGAACCATACGACATAGTCTGGCTGTTGTATCCTGGGGGGACAAGTCAAGGCTTTTTTCTGCTACACCGGTGTGAGGCTTTGCCTAACCGCAGAGGGCTTGAATCTCCTTAAAGAGAGCAAATTTTCCGTCCCTCAGCCCTTACAATAGTTATTGTAATTTTTATTATTTTTATTTTCTGGTGTTTTATTTGTAATTATCACCAACAATTTTAAGGAGATTCAAATAGCAAAAATTCATGGAGCCAGTATTGGAGAAGCCTAACGAGAATACCGGCGATCTCAATAAGCCCTTCCGATTCAAGGGAGCCCATTTCAAGAGATGGAAAGGCAAGGTGCTTTTCTACCTTAGTCTCCTTAAGGTGGCCTATATCCTGCCCGAGAAAAATTCGAACAATGTCTCCACTGAAGAGATGACCGATGAGGAGTACGCCGCTCATCTTGAAAAAATCGAGAAATACAACATAGATGAGTATATATGTCGATATTATCTTTAGAATTGTCTTGCAGATCAATTTTATGATTATTATGATACTACTTACACCACTGCCAAGAAAAATTGAAAGCCCTTGCGGAATAAATATGACACTGAAGAGGTAGATGCTAAAAAATATGCTGCAAGCCGTTTTTTCCGCTATCAAATAATAGATGGAAAATCAGTGGTGAAGCAAGTTCAAGATTTTCAGATGCTAGTGGCTAAAGTTAGATTCGAAGGCATCAAAATTGGAAACAATCTTGTTGTAACAGGTATTGTTGACAAACTATCATCATCTTTGAGGGAGTTCTAGAAGTCAACGCTTCACAAGCAAAAAGAGACGTCTTTGGAGACTCTAATCACACGGATTCGGGTGGAGGAGGAAGCACGAGAACAAGATGCGCTTATGACACAAGAGCATTCCACTGTAAAAGTAAATTTAACTTCTGGAAATACTTTACCTAAAGGTCGATTTCATAAAAATAGTCACTTGAAGCCAGTTAAGAAAATCTGAAAAAATACTGGAATGCCACGAAATAAAAAGGGGTACTTACCAATTAGTCCTATTAACTAGACTTTTTTACCTACAGGTCCTAACTAATAAATTTAACACTATAAAAATAAGAGAGTGATAAATTTATCACTAAAAATTTATTCATAAAAACAAAGAGACTGATAAATTTATCACTATAAATTTATTCATAAAAATAAAAGACTGATAAATTTATCTTTATCACTTAATAAATTTATCAATAGGACTTAATGGGTAATAAGTCTCCAAAGTAGGACCTATTAAGTAATAAGTCTCCAAAGTAGGACCTATTGGTAGTTTACCCAAATAAAAATTACCCGAGCCAAAAGAAATGGAACCAAAAACCCCCTTCACAAGATCTGACAAATGTGACATGTTTTATGTGTGGCAAAAGTGGGCATATTGCTCGAACTTGCAAATTTCGAAAACAACAGTCTCAACCACAGGCTAATGTCACCGAGGAACCATTTGTGGCTATGATTACAGATATTTTTATGGTTCAATTTGTGGAAGGGTGGTGGGCAGACTCTGGTGCCAATAGGCATGTCTATTATGATAAAGATTGGTTCAAAGATTTCACTCCTTTTAATGAGGAGAGGACTGTTATGCTTGGTGACTCCAATTTAACCAAGGTACTCGGGTGTGAGGATGTTGAGCTGAATTTTACCTCTGGACGTGTGCTTGTTTTAAAAGATGAGTTGTATACACCGTCCATAAGGAAAAATTTAATGTCAAGTTATTTGCTCAACAAAGCTGGTTTCAAGCAGACTATTGAGTCTGACCAATATGTAATCACCAAAAAAGGCATATTTGTGGGGAAATGGTATGCTTGTGATGGAATGTTTAAATAAAATGTTGAGAATAAGAAAGCACACATTTCTGTTTACATGCTGTCTTCTATGAACTTTTGGCATGCTTGTTTATGTCATATTAATAGTCGATATGTGGGAGTCATGAGTAGTTTAGGATTAATTCCCATACTAACAAACAAGTTTGAGAAATGTGAAGTTTGCAGTCAAGCAAAGATAATTAAAAGGCCTCGTAAAAGTGTGGTAAGAAATACTGAATTGTTATAATTAATTCACACTAATTTATGTGAATTTGAAGGAATTTTAACACGTGGTGGAAATAGATATTTTATCACTTTTATTGATGATTTTTCAAAATACACTTATGTATACTTGTTGAAAAATAAAAGTGATGCTTTTGAAAAATTTAAAGAATTCCTTCTTGAAGTTGAAAATCAATTCAGTAAAAAGATTAAAAGAAATAGAAGTGATAGAGGCCGAGAGTATGAATCTTTTGGATTCAACTCGTTTGCTCAGTCTTTGGGAATAATCCATGAAACTACTCCACCATATTCACCTGCCTCTAATGATGTAACAGAAAGGAAAAATATAACTTTAACTGATTTAACAAATGCTATGCTAATTGAAGCAGGTGCTCCTTCAAATTTGTGGGGAGAAGCAATTTTAACTGCATGTTATGTTATGAATAAAGTGCCACATAAAAAAATAAAAGTTACACCTTTTGAGTTGTGGAAAGGGCATAAGCCAAATTTGAGATATTTGAGGGTTTGGGGTTGTCTAGCTTTTGTTAGACTTATGGACCCTAAAAGACCTAAATTAGGTGTAAAAGCTGCCACTTGTGCTTTTCTTGGATATGTAACAAATAGTACAGCCTATATATTTTTTCATATGAAAGATCTTGGTGAGGCTAATTATATTTTGGGAATGAAAATTACCAAAACTTGTGATGGTATATTTCTTGATCAGTCGCATTATGTTGAGAAAATTTTGAGAAAATATAATTTTTATAAGTACAAGCATGTTCTTACTCCTTTCGATCCTCATGTGCGTTTATTTCCTATTGAAAATGATGAGGATGCAATTAATCAAAAGGAATATGCTAGTATGATTGGTAGCTTGCGTTACGCGACTGACTGTACTAGACCTGTCATTGCCTATGTAGTTGGAGTACTTAGCAGGTTTACTAGCAAGCTTGGCAGTGATCACTGGCTAGCCATTGAGCAAATTATGAAATATTTATCTGGTACTATAAAATATGGCTTGTTTTATAATAAGTATCCTACAGTACTTGAAGGTTACAGTGATGCCGATTGGAATACCTTGTCAGGTGATTCATTATCAACCATTGGTTATTTATTTACATTGGAAAGTGGTGCTATAAGTTGGAAATTGAAAAAACAAATTATTATTGCTAATTCAACAATGGAGACTGAGCTTATTGCTTTAGCTACAGCTAGTGAAAAAGCAAATTGGTTGAGAGATTTGTTAAATGAAATCTCTTGTTGGAAAAAACCGATTCCATCTATATTGATTCATTGTGATAGCACCGCAGCAATTGGTCAAGTTAATAACTGTTATTATAACGATAAATCCAGACGTATCAGAAGAAAACACAGTACTGTGAGATCTTATATGAATAATGGCATCATAAATGTGGATTATATTAAATCTGGTGATAATCTTGCAGATCCATTAACTAAGGCCTTAGCAAGAGATAGAGTCTGGAATACATCGAGGGAGATGAGGTTGAAACCCATTGAATATAGCAGGAGCCATGTATGAGAATACTCAACCCAGGGACCAGAGATCCTATAAATGGGTTCAATGAGAAAAACGATCATATGATGGCCATGAGAAATGCACTAAATTACTTTTTACCCATTCCTATGATGTAAGTGCATTTATCCTGTAACATTGTAGAGGTTGAGTTATTAAAAAACTCTTAATGAATTTATGTAGCTCTTATTGAGTGGGGTGTCATAGTTACAGGAGTACCCTTGACAGAATTCACCTATGTGAGTATGGTAGTGGAGCCGTTACCTATGAGATTTGGGCTAATTCTCAAACACACTCATGAATCCTGAGATTGCACAAGGCCATAATGTGCTGGCTTTTAAAGCTTATGTGAACACTCGGAATATTATATGTGTGCAATAATTTTTTATTTCCCTTAAGCAGTCATAGTTAAATGTTGAGCATACTATTGGCTCTGAAGTAGATATTATTGTTTCACTAATTGAGGTTCAATGCAGAGCACATCTACTGTGATATCCCTGTTCTGTAATATGTTAATTGGTCCTTATTTTGAATATGATTATGTGTTTAATATGATTTTGTGTGCTATTATGTAAAAATATGTGGTTTTAAATTTTCATCTGTTCACCGTAGGAATATTAGTTTGATTGTTTGCTTTGGAAATTGAATTGAAGGCCCTATCGACCACAGAAACTGAAATTGACGGCGCCATGGTGATTGGCATAATTTTTAGAGCCTACGGTGAAATTTAACTGAAAATTAATTCGGATCAAATTAATTAGATTAAAATGTTGGCATATTGCTCAAATTATTTAAATATTGGTTATATTGGTTAGTGGACTTATACATAAAAGGCCATATACACTCAAGCTCTCTCTTTAATCAACTTGGCTGATTTAACTCTAATAAAAGGGGGGAGGGTCGGCTTAGAGAGAGAGGGAGAGCTCACAATTGAAGTTTGATCTTGAAGGCTTGGAAATTTGAAGTCTAACTCAAGAATTAACCATAGATTGGGAAGATTGAGCCTCTAAGTAAGTGAATTCATGAGTTTAATGTTGTAAATTGTGAATTCAAGTTTGATTAATGGTCAAGAACATGAATTGGTTTAATTATAAGGAAATTGTGTTGTATTTGTTGAATTTAAAGCCAATAGATGCATGCATGTAGGAAATTACTATGAATTTCCATATTTGAGCTCAATGTGTATGATCCATGTTGAATTTTTGGCTTCAGTCCATATATTTGATCACCTCTTCACCAATTAAGTTGAGGATATTGTGTATATTCCACATGCAAGTGCAAATCATGGAAGTATGAACCTTGAATGTTTGAATTTAGTGTGTTGGTGATGAGTTTGAATCAATTTGGGACATGCATGTGTTTGATTCATGAAATTGAGCTTCATTGGGTTGTAATTTGGGGTTTATACCATGTTAGTACAAGTGTATTTGAAGTTTGAGCTATTACATACAAGAAATGTTGGATGGAATGTCAAGTTGAAGCTCAAGAACATAGCTGGAAAACCCAGAAATCTTGGTGTCCGCTCGAGCGGGGAAACCGCCGCTCAAGCGTAAAATACGGGCTCCCAGCATTTTTTTGTAGACATGACTCCCACTCGAGTGGAGAATTTCACGCTCAAGCGGGGAGCCATGTAGAGAGGCCTTCCGCTTGAGCGCCAGAATGCACGCTCGAGCGTAATTTTGACATAGCCAATACTTTTGCAGGCCTCTTGGGTCCACTCGAGCGGGGAAGTCCACGCTCGAGCAGGGACCCTGTTTTCTGAAATTTTATTTATGCGTTCTGTGTTTCGTTTTCTGTCCTCTTTCACTTGTAAGTACTCTTAGGCATGCATTGAGCATTGTAATTGAGCTAAAGAGATAAGAATGAAGCCTAAAGAGGAAAATGTGAATTTAGAATGGATTGAATTGTTTGTGAACCTTTTTGTGTTCATGGAATGTGTAGGGTTGAGCTCCAGGGCGAACCAACCAACCGATCACTATGAGTAATATCGATATTTGAAACTTGTCATTGTCCAATCGCTTATTTCCTTATAAGCCTTATGAGTTTTCCAGTTTGAATTATGGACAAATGTTTGATATGAATAAATGAATGGGCCAGAGGCCGTTTTGACATGAATAAATGGTCCAGAGGCCGTTTTGACAAGAATGAATGGGCCAGAAGCCAGTTTGTCATTTGAATGGGCCGAAGGCCGTTTTAATACAAATGAAAGTTCAAATGGGCCAAAGGCCAGTTTGTTTGGTACCACAATTACTTAACCTAAATTGTGTATATATATGTTAAATAGCAATAAATGAATTGGGCCTAAGGCCGTTTAGAGCATGTTGTTCTACGTACCGTCTGTATAGCTTCTTTAATTGATATTATTCACTGTGCTATCGCTCAGGCTCATTCATGTGTTTGTAGGTAAGCCAAGAGAAGTCCAAACCCAGCCCTAGTGAAGTCTGTGAGGAACAACAATAGTTTTGAAGAGTCAGCCCTCGCGTCTCACGCACAAGACCCGTCTTCGCCTTTTTGTCATTTTGTTTTATTTTGTCATATGGGCGAAGTCTTTGAACATGTTGTATATAGTTTTATTCAGCTGACTTAGACTTATATGATCCTGTATGTACCGAGCTTTGTGTAGTACATATTTTGATGTGAGTTATTAATGTGCATATGTATGGTTTGTTATGATGTGCCATGTAAGCACAGCTCTATGGACAAAGTTTTAAATTGCTTCCGTTTGGCCCCCATTAATTCTGTTAAAATACGTTTGGTTCGGTTTGAGGCCGTAGGTAATCTCATGATTACTGGCCGGTTATGTCCTTAACCCTTGGAGGTAGGTTCGGGTCATGACAGAGTGGTATCAGAGCACGAGTTAATAACTCACACACTTGTCCGAGAGAGTAATAAGCGTCTAGAAAAGATCTAAGATGCATTCATATGATAAGTGTGAAATTGAATGCATCAAGTATATGCTTAAATGTTTTGATATGAACAACTATGTGTTATAAGTTTGTGATTTGCTTACATTGCAAATTATTTGAATATGTATGCTCTTTAATATATGCATACCTGTGAACTTTTTGTATAAAGTATAATGCAAGTTTATTCAGATGGTAAGAACAAGAGGTGATGAGATAGAGGAATCTTCTACTGCCAGACTAGATAGAATGGAAAGACTGATTTAGGAAATGGCAGATACATTGAGGCAACAACAGGAATGGCAACAACAATGGCAGCAGCTGCATCCTCCACCTCCACCTCCACCTCCACCTCCGGCACCTCCTGTGCCAGATAATCAGAATGATGACCGAATCATAGCTCTCATCAAAGAGTTCAAGAAAATGAAACCACCACAGTTCCATGGTGGATTAGATCCTTTGAAAGCTGAAGCTTGGGTCCACGGCATCGAAAAACTGTTTGAAGTGTTCCCGTGTTCGGAGACACAGAAAGTGCTTCTAGCCACCTTTATGCTAGAAGACGAAGCATGAAGATGGTGGATGTTAATGCGTGAGAATCACAAAGATGCTAATTAGGCAAAATTTTTGAAAATTTTCTACGACAAGTACTTCCCGTAGTGTGTTCGGGACAGGAAAGTAGCAAAGTTCATGGAACTTAAGCAAGACAGTATGACTGTAGCTGAGTATGAGGCCAAATTCACTAAATTGGCTAGGTTTGCACCACACATGATTGATACGGACTATAAGAAGGCGAGGCATTTTGAAGGTGGGCTTCGAAGTGACATTTTAGAAAGAGTGAATGTCTTGAAGCTAGAGACCTACATCAGGGTGCTAGACAGGGCCATTATATCAGAGGCTAACATAGCTAGACAGACTAAGTCAACAACTGACTGGAAAAGTAACAAAAGGCAAGGCTTCTTCTCCAAGAAGAAATTTTGGAAAAAGCAAAATACGGGCTCCTCAAATACTTCAAATTCTTCCCGAGACACAGCTTCCATATGCAATATTTGTAGCAGAAAGCACCATGGAGTTTGTTACCATGTGTCAGGGGCCTGTTTCAAATGTGAGAAACAAGGGCATATGGCCTAAGACTGTAATCAGAATGATGGAATGATGGCTGCTAGTTCCACAACATCGATCCCAAAGCCAGGAAATACTTTGAGGTCTGCTACCACCGGGGATATCGTGAGACAGTGGAGAGTTTTTGCGCTTGTTCCGGGTGATACACGGAATGCCAACGCAGTTGTCTCAGGTACCATTTCGATATGTAATCAGGATGCCTTTGTGTTAAATGACTCTGGATCAACACACTCATTTGTAACATGTGCATTTGCATCTAGACTGAATAGACCTCTAGAATTACTGCCATATCTGCTATGTGTGTCTGCTCCATCTGGGGAATCTGTATTATGTGAATCCATATACCGGTTTTGTGACATGCACATTGAGGATGCTATCCTATATGTAGATTTGTTGCCCTTGAACTTTAGGCATTTTGATGTAATTTTGAGCATGGATTGGTTAACCAAATATTGTGCCACCATTGATTGTGTGACAAAACGGGTTGTGTTTAAACCACCAGAACATAAAAAGATTATGTTTGTGGCTAATGGAGTAGTGCCTCCACCTTACTTGATATCTGCAATGAAAGCATGTAAATTGATCAGGAAAGGGTGCCAGGGTTATTTGTGCTATGTGTTGTCTGAACAATCTGTGAATGTTGAATTAAATGATATCGCTATTGTTAGAGAATTTCCAGATGTGTTTCCAAATGAATTACCAGGGAAATTGGTAGATAGGGAGATAAAGTTTACTATTGAAACCGTGCCAGGCACCCAGCCCATTTCTAAAACTCTCTACAAAATGGCTACTGCTAAAATGAAAGAACAGTTGCAAGACCTGCTTGACAAGGGGTTTATTCGACCTAGCACTTCGCCTTGGGGTGCACCAGTATTGTTTGTGAAAAACAAGGATGTAACTTTGCGTTTGTGCATCGATTATCGGGAATTGAACAAGGTAACAGTAAAGAACAAATATCTCATACCCCGTATTGATGACTTATTTGACCAGTTGTAGGGATCACAGGTGTTTTCTAAGATTGATTTGAGATCCGGGTATCATCAGCTAAAAGTTAAGGCAGAGGATGTTGAGAAAACCGCATTCAAAACGAGGTATGGACATTTTGAGTTTCTTGTTATGCCATTTGGAGTGACTAATGCTCCGACAGCATTTATGGACTTAATGAACCGAATTTTTAAAACCTACCTTGACGAATTTGTTGTGGTTTTTATTGACGATATTTTGATATGATCCAAGAATGAACTTGAACATAAACATCATTTGAGAACTGTCCTACAAATACTTCGAGAAAGAAAACTATTTGCTAAACTAAAGAAATGTGAGTTTTGGTTGGACGAAGTTGTCTTTTTAGGGTATGTTATCAACAGGGATGGAATTTCGGTGGACCCAGAGAAAATAGAAGCAATTATAAATTGGCCTACACCGACTAATGTGACAGAAGTCCGCAGCTTCATGGGCTTAGCAGGGTATTACAGGAGGTTTGTGAAAGATTTTTCAAAAATAGCTGTACCTCTTACCCAGTTGACACGCAAGGGGCAACTGTTTGAATGGAATGACGATAGGGAGTCCGCTTTTCATGAACTAAAAACAAGATTGACCACTACACCAGTATTGACATTGCCCATAGATACGGAGAATTTTGTAATTTTCAGTGATGCGTCTTATAAAGGTTTGGGTTGTGTGTTAATGCAAAATAGAAAGGTTATTGCTTATGCCTCTCGACAGTTGAGACCACACGAGCAAAACTACCAACCACACGATTTAGAATTGGCCGCAGTTGTTTTTGCTTTGAAAATCTGGCGGCATTATCTGTATGGAGCAAAGTGTGAAGTCTACACGGATCACAAAAGTCTAAAGTACTTCTTCACGCAGAAGGAGTTGAATATGCGACAGAGGAGATGGCTGGAACTGATAAAGGATTATGATTTAGAGATTCAGTATCACTCCGGGAAAGCTAACATAGTTGCTGATGCCTTGAGCAGAAAATCAACAGGGAGTATGGCTTGTTTGCTTACTGAATAGAAAGAGATCTTGCAAGATTTTGAAAAGTCTGAAGTTGAAATGGTAATGTGTGAACAGGGCGGATTGATAGCCGCTATTACAGCCAAGCCGGCAATCATTGATGAAATCAGACAGAAACAGAAAGAAGATGAATTCCTCAAGAAAGTGATAGATGAATTTGAGACAAGTCCAAAAGTGGAGTTTAGTATTGTGAATGAAGTGTTAAGATTTCGGAATAGAATGTGTGTCCCAGATATTCCAGAACTAAAGAAGAGGGTTTTGGATGAAACCCACAGGTCCGTATTTGCTATGCATCTGGGTAATGATAAAATGTAGCGGGATTTGAAACAAACCTATTGGTGGCCTAAAATGAAGAAAGAGATTGCAGAATATGTGTCCAAATGTCTTCAGTGTCAGCAAGTAAAAGCTAAACATCAGAAATCGGGCGGTCTACTGTAACCTCTCCCTATTCCTAAATGGAAGTGGGAGCATGTGACTATGGATTTTGTTGTTGGCCTACCTCGGACTTCTCGAGGTATGGATTCTATTTGGGTTGTAGTTGATAGACTGACTAAATCTGCACATTTTCTACCTGTCAAAACTACATTTAATGCTTATAGATTGGCTACTATTTATGTTGATGAGATTGTCCGTCTACACAGATTTCCGGTATCTATTGTGTCGAATAAAGATCCGAAATTTGTGTCTAGATTGTGGAAAAGTTTGCAGGAAGCTATGGGGACAGAACTACGGTTCAGTACTGCATTCCACCCACAGACAGATGAGCAATCAGAACGAACAATACAGACCTTGGAAGATATGCTTCGAATGTGTGCTTTAGATTTTCAGGGGAGTTGGGAAGATTATTTGCCACTTGCGGAATTTGCTTATAATAACAGCTTCCACTCCAACATTGGTATGGCACCATACGAGGCTTTGTATGGTAGAAGGTGTAGATCACCAAATTGTTGGACAGAGGTCGGGGATAGAGCTATACTTGGGCTTGAAATTGTGCAAGATACTTCTGAGAAAATCAAAACTATTTGGCAAAGGCTCAAAACAACTCAGGACTGACAAAAGAACTATGCAAACGTTCGAAGAAGACCTCTTGAGTATGAAGTCAGCGACCACGTGT
Organism: Camellia lanceoleosa; assembly: GCA_025200525.1. NCBI lineage: Eukaryota > Viridiplantae > Streptophyta > Magnoliopsida > Ericales > Theaceae > Camellia > Camellia lanceoleosa. The sequence goes on from CM045770.1 coordinate 1,366,648, forward strand.
TTATCCGTGTGTCCCCAATGAAAGGCCAAGTCAGGTTTGGAAAGAAGGGCAAGTTGTCACCCCGTTACATTGGGCCGTTTCAGATTCTTGAAAGGCTTGGTCCAGTTGCCTATAGAGTTGCTTTACTACCAGGATTCGAGCAAATCCATAATGTGTTTCATGTGTCATTGTTGAGGGGTTATCTCCGAGACCCGTTCCATGCGATTGATTATCACTGGGTAGCTTTGGATGAAAATATGGAGTATGCTGAATGGCCGGAACGAATTATTGACCGGCAAATAAAGAAACTGAGAAACAAGTCCTTCCCAATGGTGAAAGTTGAATGGAAAGAACACTATGGGACAGATGCCATGTGGAAAAAAGAGGATGAAATGCGACTACGCTATCCACATTTGTTTCCTGACGAAGGTAAATTAAGTTTGGGGGACCAAACTTCCTAAAGGGGGGAAGACTGTGATATCCCTATTCCGTAATATGTTAATTGGTCCTTATTTTGAATATGATTATGTGTTTAATATGATTTTGTGTGCTATTATGTAAAAATATGTGGTTTTGAATTTCCATCTGTTCACCATAGGAATATCTATTTGATTGTCTGCTTTGGAAATTGAATTGAAGGCCATATCGGCCACAGAAACTGAAATTGACGGCGCCATGGTGATTGGCATAATTTTTAGAGCCTACGGTGAAATTTAATTGAAAATTGATTCGGATCAAATTAATTAGATTAAAATGTTGGCATAGTGCTCAAATTATTTAAATATTGGTTATATTGGTTAGTGGACTTATACATAAAAGGCCATATACACTCAAGCTCTCTCTTTAATCAACTTGGCTGATTTAACTCTAAGAAAAGGGGAGAATTAGAGAGAGAGGGAGAGCTCACAATTGAAGTTTGATCTTGAAGGCTTGGAAATTTGAAGTCTAACTCAAGAATTAACCATAAATTGGAAAGATTGAGCCTCTAGGTAAGTGAATTCATGAGTTTAATGTTGTAAATTGTGAATTCAAGTTTGATTAATGGTCAAGAACATGAATTGGTTTAATTATAAGGAAATTGTGTTGTATTTGTTGAATTTAAAGCCAATAGATGCATGCATGTAGGAAATTACTATGAATTTCCATATTTGAGCTCAATGTGTATGATACATGTTGAATTTTTGGCTTAAGTCCATATATTTGATCACCTCTTCACCAATTAAGTTGAGGATATTGTGTATATTCCACATGCAAGTGCAAATCATGGAAGTATGAACCTTGAATGTTTGAATTTAGTGTGTTGGTGATGAGTTTGAATCAATTTGGGACATGTATGTGTTTGATTCATGAAATTGAGCTTCATTGGATTGTAATTTGGGGTTTATACCATGTTAGTACAAGTGTATTTGAAGTTTGAGCTATTGCATGCAAGAAATGTTGGATGGAATGTCAAGTTGAAGCTCAAGAACATAGCTGGAAAACCCAGAAATCTTGGTGTCCGCTCGAGCATAAAATATGGGCTCCCAGTATTTTTTTGCAGACATGACTCCCGCTCGAGTGGGGAATTTCACGCTCAAGCGGGGAGCCATGTAGAGAGGCCTTCCGCTCAAGCGCCAGAATGCACGCTCGAGCGTAATTTTGACATAGCCAGTACTTTTGAAGGCCTCTTGGGTCCGCTCGAGCGGGGACCCTGTTTTCTGAAATTTTATTTATGCGTTTTGTGTTTCGTTTTCCGTCCTCTCACTTGTAAGTACTCTTAGGCATGCATTGAGTATTGTAATTGAGCTAAAGAGATAAGAATGAAGCCTAAAGAGGAAAATGTGAATTTAGAACGGATTGAATTGTTTGTAACCCTTTTTGTGTTCATGGAATGTGCAGGGTCGAGCTCCAGGGCGAACCAACCAACCGATCACTGTGAGTAATATCGATATTTGAAACTTGTCATTGTCCAATCACTTATTTCCTTATAAGCCTTATGAGTTTGCCAGTTTGAATTATGGACAAATGTTTGATATGAATAAATGAATGGGCCAGAGGCCGTTTTGACAAGAATGAATGGGCCAAAGGCCGTTTTGACAAGAATGAATGGGCCAGAGGCCAGTTTGTCATCTGAATGGGCCGAAGGCTGTTTTGATACAAATGAAAGTTCGAATGGGCCAAAGGCCAGTTTGTTTTGTACCGCAGTTACTTAACCTAAATTGTGTATATATATGTTAAATAGCAATAAATGAATTGAGCCTAAGGCCGTTTGGAGCATGTTATTCTACATACCGTCCGTATAGCTTCTTTAATTGATATTATTCACTGGGCTATTGCTCACGCTCATTCATATGTTTGTAGGTGAGCCAAGAGAAGTCCAAACCCAGCCCCAGTGAAGTCTGTGAGGAACAACAACGGTTTTGAAAAGTCAGCCCTCGCGTCTCAAGCACGAGACCCGTCTTCGCCTTTTTGTCATTTTGTTTTATTTTGTCATATGGGCGAAGTCTTTGAACATGTTGTATATAGTTTTATTCGACTGACTTAGACTTATATGATCCTGTATGTACAGAGCTTTGTGTAGTACATATTTTGATGTGAGTTATTAATGTGCATATGTATGGTTTGTTATGATGTGCCATGTAAGCACAGCTCTATGAACAAAGTTTTAAATTGCTTCCGTTTGGCCCCCATTAACTCTGTTAAAATACGTTTGGTTCGGTTCGAGGCCGTAGGTAATCTCATGATTATTGGCCGGTTATGTCCTTAACCCTTGGGGGCGGGTTCGGGTCATGACACCTACCATGATGCATAATATCCTTATTTGCCTAATAATCTCAGTTTTTGTTACCTATAATATTAAAATAGGTAGGAAAATGTTAGCAGATATTTTAATATTATAATATGTTATAGATTATACTATGTGATTGGGCTCCAAATAAATTAACTTGTTAATCCTTTCTTTTCCTCCAAGAAAACTTGCCCACCAAGTTTGCAAGACAAGTCTTCCTAGATAAGTCTTCCAAGTCTTCCAAGACATGTTTTCCAAGTCTTTCAAGTCTTCTTCTAAAGTCTTCCAAGGAAATTACTCACCAATTTCCTTTCCTATTCTTATCCACTAAGTGTCTTCTCTTCCAAGCCACTTACCTAACAAGCTTCATGTCTATAAATTGATCTAACTTCTTATCATAGAGTAGAGAAGAAGTTTTGGTTACTTTATTATGTTTTGTGTGAGATTATCAGGCAAATAAAAAAGGGTGTATGTGATAAATCTTTAGGTTCAACCAATTGTGCAGTATTGGTGAACTATACGACTTAGTCAGGCTGTTGTATCCTGGGGGGGACAAGTCAAGGTTTTTTTCTGCTGCACTGGTGTGAGGCTTTGTCTAACCGCAGTGGGCTTGAATCTCCTTAAAGAGAGCGAATTTCCCGTGCCTCAGCCCTTACAATAGTTATTGTAATTTTTATTATTTGTATTTTCTGGTGTTTTATATGTAATTATCACCAACAGATTGTATATCGAAGCCATTGAATTTGGCTCCTGTAGAGGCTGAATAGGCACCCATGTTATAGAACACAATCAAATCATTAAGTTAGAGCTCTGGCAGCTTACATTCTATCATCACTACGTCCATTCCATCATAGGTTGGTCCAAATATCGTGGATGGCCATAGCATTCCACATCCATCCTCGTCATCTTTCGATTGATCAGAAAGTAGTAGTGGCTTGAATGCCATGGATGACCGATCATAGGTTGATAGATTAAACGATCCATAAATGTCATTGTCTATCCAATACTCCCTTCGCTACCCTCTCACTCGTTTCCCAATCACATTAGTTACCAGAGTGAAGGCAATTTCAACAAAGAATCGCCCAGGCTCCGCAATCACCATCAGAGGCGACATTACCATGTCCTTGGTGAACTTCTCTACGTGAATGGCTTCATGAACGGTCTTCGAAATCTCACATAGTGAATTTTCCTTAAACCCATCACCAGTATTCAAAACATTCATTGGTGGCATTTGAAGTTGAGAAGCTGGCTCAAACACAGCTCTAGCAACAGCTATTGCATGGCGATATATTTCAAAATCCGATGCTCCACTTCCCACGTGAAACGAAACTCCGACTATCTTCAGCCCACTCATGTGAGCCTCATTGAGGAGCGGTACAAACTCCTTTGGGAGGGCACCAAATTTAGTTCCTAAGGGACGATACAAAGCATGATCTTTAAAAACTTTAATTCGAAGAAATAAGGCACATTTGGGGTGCCAATGCTTAATTTTTTCGATTTCACTCTTGGAGTCAAAAGTGGTGAGGTTGACACCATCACTTGCAACATACTTTATGTGGGACACTGCTTTGCATGGATTGGCATAAAGAATGCGGTCAGGGGTTACTCCAAGAGCAAGGACTGTCTCAATCTCGACTTGTCTTGCACAGTCAAAGTTTGCCCCTAGTGAGGCAAGGGCTTCGAGCAATGCAGAATTAGGATAACATTTAACCGTGTAAAATGGCTTGACGGTGGGGAAGGAATGGTTCCATGAATGCATAAGTCTCTCAATAACTCCCAAATCTAGTATTTGAAAGGGTTGATGAGTTTCTTGATTTTGAGCAATGGGGCGAATAAGATCCATCAACCTATCCCTTGATATATTGTGAATTTCATTGCCCTTCAACCTAGATGCAGGCAATGTGACTTTAAGAGTGGTGTTGGTGGTGGAACTCATCAACGATATGTCAATGTGTTGAGAAAATGCCATGAAGTATGTCAATTTGGTGGTGGAACTTGTGATTAGCCTTCTTTATACAGTGCACGGATACATTAAAAAAAAATGATTAGGCACAATTAAAAATTGTTGACATATAAACATGATTGTTACGAAAGATTTCATTCATATCATTTAAAAGTTGTGAAATATTTATAAAAAATTATAACTATAAAGAATGATTTTTTTTTTTTTTTTTTTTTCATAAGAAAGTTAACAACAGACAAACAGAGAAACAAGGCAAAGCTACCTTAAACAGTGGAAGAGGAAGAAGAAGCCCCAATGATGTTTGCAACAAGCAAATTTGCAATCTCAGTGGGGGGATCATTAAGAAACACAAAAGGGTCCTGGTGATTCACACCCAAATTTGCCAAACCATCCGCACTTTTGTTGCCCTCTCTGCGTATATGATCGATTGTGCAGTTGCATCGTTGCATCAGAAATTTGGCATCTTCAAGTAGAGCCCTGTGCTGAAAGTGCTGAGATGATGAATCCTTGATGAGTTTAACAACTTGTTCTGAGTCTGTTTCAATGCAGATGTCCTTCATTCCCTTCTCCAGCATTATGGTGAGTCCTTGGTATACTGCCCAGAGCTCAGCCTCCATGCTAGTTGCTTCCTCCAGCTTTCCATGATATCCATGAAGCCAAGCTCCTCGTTCATCCCTGAAAAGGCCGCCATACCCAACTAGCCCCGGATTGCCTTTGGAGCATCCGTCAGTGTTGAGTTTAATTTTCCCAGCAAAAGGCAACACCCAATTAGTTATATGAATGAGAGGTTGGCCTGTAAATTGATCAGTCTAAAATGCCTCAAATGCCTCTATGGCTTGGTGTTGAATGGATCTAATAATTTCATGGACATTTCCATGTTCATGGCTGAAGACCACCTTGTTCCTATCTTTCCATATTGCCCACATGGTGTATAAGAACACAGTACCCCAAGGTATGTGGTAGATCTTTCTTTCTTGATTTTTTAGATTCATTTATAGCCATTGATCCAACGATTGTCCCGGACAGTTCTCTAACCATCTGCATCCTCTTAGAAGATTCCAAATAGCCTTCATTTTGGGACACTCATGGAGGAGGTGGTGAAGGTCTTCGACATAAAAATTGCATCTGGGGCAGCGATCATCAGTAGTTAGACCTCTGATGTATCATTGCTGATTTGTTAACAAGCGCCCGTTAAAAAGGAGCCAGCAAAAGCCTTTTAATTTCTGGGGTATTTTCAATTTCCAGATCCAGTGCCACTCCACCATGCTTATGTTCTCAGCAGAGTTTGATAATAGGTTATAGGCTGCACTAACAGAGAAGTTACCAGATGTTGCTCCTTTCCAATGTGGGGTGTCAGTCATTGTGACAAACTTCACAAGGTGGATTTGGAGGATACTGTGAAGGACTAATTATGGAATAAAGTCTGCGATTTCATCAACCTTCCAAGAGCCATCCTCTTGTATGATATCAACCACCTTCATGTTGGGCAAAGGGAGATCTCTAGTGCATTGTTCTGCAATAGGGCCTTGTCCACACCAGTAGTCATACCAGAGTGATATGTTCTTACCATCACCTACTGTCCACCGAACTCCCTTCCTGAGTAGCTCTCTAGTCTTGATGATACTTCTCCAAGTATGTGAAGCAGCTCGAGTAATGGGCGGTCGAGATAGAGCTTTTCTTCTGAGATATTTACCTTTTCATCGGCCTTTGTCGGATGGCATCGGTGTCATTGAGCATTTTCCATCCCAGTTTGGCCAAAAGTGCAATGTTTTGATCCTCAGCTTTTTTTAGGCCGAGACCTCCTTCTTGTTTAGCTTTGCAAACCTGCTTCCAACTGATTAGATGAACTTTTTTCCTATTGTCCTGATCACCCCACAAAAAATTCCTATTGATTTTGTCTATTTGCTTGCATATCCTTTAGGGAAGTTTGGCTGTCTGCATGATGTAGGAGGGGATTGAGGAGGAGACAGCCTGAATAATGGTCATTTTGCCAGCAAGGGAAAGGTTATTAGCTTTCCAGTTAGACAATTTCTGTTGAATCTTCTCCAATATGTTATTAAAGATTTGACTGTTAACTCTACTATGAAGAAGAGGGACACCTAAATATTTTCCCAAATTTGGCGTGAGAGTTATGCCACAATAGTTGCTCAGTTCTCGGGCTTTCCTGCTCTCCACATTGGGAGAGATAAACATTTTCGATTTTTGAAGGTTAACAACCTGGCCAGATAATTTACAGAACTCATTGATGGTAAGCATGACAGTTTCACAGTTTGCTTGGTCCGCTTGCGCAAAAAGGAGGAGGTCATCCACAAAGAAAATGTGAGTTATTGATGGACCTCTTCTAGCTGCTTTAATACCTTTCCAAAGTTTATTCTCCACTTTATGACGGATCATATTAGAAAGACGTTCCATGCATAAGACAAACAAGTAGGGAGATAGCAGGTCACCTTGTCTCAACCCTCTACCAGGAGTAAACTCTTCCATGGTTTCACCATTCCACAGTAACGAGAAGTTGACAGACGAGACACAGGACATGATTAGATCAATCCAATGGGTATTCATATTGAACTCAAACAGGGTTTCTCTCAAGAAGTCCCATGATATTTTATCATAGGCTTTTGCAAGGTCCAGCTTAATAATGAGGCCACCCACCTTACCTTTCCTATTGTGTAAAGTGTGGATAATCTCTTGAGAAATGATGATATTATCATGGGTTGAACGCCCAGGAATGAAACTACTTTAATTGGGGCTGATGAGGTCAAGAAAGAGGGGTCTGAGTCTATTAACAAGGAGTTTAGTGAGGATTTTATAGGAGACATTACAAAGGCTAATAGGACGAAATTGTTGGATGGTTTATGGGTTATCAATTTTAGGAATGAGGGCAATGAGGGTCCTATTTATCTCATGGGGAATATGCTTCTCCCTATAACAGTTTTGGATAAAAACACACACATTGTCGCCAATAATGTCCCAGAACTTGTGGTAGAATAACGCTTGAAATCCATCCCTCCCAGGAACTTTAAATGCATTCATATTCTTGACTGCTTCCCATATCTCAGTATTTGTAAGCCTCCTGGAGAGCCTGCAATTCTCCTCAGGAGATAATCTGTGATAAGCTATGTTGCACTAGTGGTTATACTTGACAACATGTTCTGATTGAAACATCTCTTGAAAATAACCTTGAATATGAGTTTTAACCTCTTGTGGGTCAACCAGCCACTCCCCATTATCATTACGCAAAGACTCAATCTTAGATTTATTCCTTCTAGTGATTGTAGAAATATGAAAGTACCTAGTGTTTCTTTCACCCTGAGTAATCCAATTAACTCTAGATTTCTGAAACCACAGAATCTCCTCTTGGAAGAGGGTTTTGTTGTACTGGCTAATTAAGTCCTTTTCAAGAAGAAATAGGTTATGGGAAAAATGTTGTGCTAGAGCTTTTTGGATTCCCTTAATACGTGAAAGTAACCACCTTTTCCTTTTGAAAATGTTACCAAAAGTTTTTAAATTCCAAGACTTGGAATCAACAGCCACTTGATGAAGATTATTATGCAAAGATACATCCCGAGACCAAGAAGAACAAACAACGTCTCTATAATGGGGGTGAGAGAGCCAGACAACCTCAAAGCGGAAAGGGCGATTAAGGGGGGAGAGTTTAGTCATACCTTCTGTGTAGATGATGAGAGGAGAGTGGTCAAAGTACGTACGAGGAAGATTCCGGACAGTTCCTTGTGGATACATAGTTTGCCAGTCCTCATTGCAAAGCGCACGGTCAAGCCTTTCCATGGTGTTAGCCATCCCCCTACGATTATTTGTCCAAGTGAACTTGGGGCCAATGCATCCGAGATCCATAAGGCCACATCTGTTGATACTCTCAGTGAATTTACGGCTTCTACTCTGTTGATTATTCTGGGAAAAGCTTCTACGTTCATTCTGCCCACCTATTTCATTAAAATCACCAGCAAGGAGCCAAGGTTTTGTCATCGATCCCGCCGTGCCTTCCAAATCTTCCCATAAAGCCTGTCGAAGCCTGATATTGGGGCTTGCATACACTACAGCCAAGACTCAGTCTTCGTAATCCTTCATTTGTACAGTGGCTTGGATTACCTGCTGGTTGGCGACAAACGCATTGACAGAGACTTGTGTGGGGTTCCAAATAAGCCATATGCCACCAACTCTTCCCATAGGATCCACAATAGTTGATGTTGTGTAGCCTAAATTATTAAAAAATAAACCCATTGAACTAAACATCACCTTGGTTTCAAATAGAGCAACCACATCAGGTCTGTGGGTTCTGACAATCTCCTTGAAATTTTTGCAAAATATTTTGTTACCAGCCCCCCGGCAATTCCATAGCATTATATTCATTGATGAACGATTGGAAAATTCTGGTAAAGGCTCTGAGGGACTCAAGCCTAATATTCCATGCACTATACTTTTACTCAATGTAGATGGCCGCAGGGCTGCCATCTGAGTTGCCTGAAGAAGTCTTCCTTCCACGCTCTGCCATCGGGGTTCTATGTTCAGGCGGGTTTCGTCGATCCACCAAGCGGTGTTTATTTGGTGAATTGCTTCGCTCCCTGGTTCGAGATATGACCCCACCGCACTGTGCATCATCTTGGATATTTGCACTTTCGGCATCACCATTTCTGTATTGTTAGAGTTGTCGCTCATGTTGTTGGAGTTCTCGCTCATGTTCAAAGTCAGGAGGGTGCTGTTTAGGTGAAATTTGAATGGCTAGTGAGTGATTTTTTGGAGGGGGAAGTGGTTGGGTAATAACAGTATTTGATGGTTGATGGTAATAACAGTATTTCATTACAACTATTGCCATTATTATTTCATAATAACCCCTTAAATGATATAATAATCAGTATCTCAACCCATTTCAAGAGATCTATCACACTTGAATTGTATAGAAATAGATCAATTTACATACGGATACGGCATTATATATATAGATGTACTTGGATTTGAACTACTTTTATCTCTCGAACATGATAGTCTTCTAAATAAATTGATACTGGAAATTCAACCAGTAATGATGCCAACACATGCGAAATAATTGATGATGGGTAATGGAAATTTCAAATGGTCATCTTATCTCGCTTGGAGCATGTTTGGTATAATAGAATAGAATGAAATAAAAATAAAATGAGAGCAACATTAGAATAAAATGTTGAATAAAATAGAATATTTAAATTTCCTTTAAGAATTGATTATTTTAGTTAATTTGTTTTTTTTTTTTTTTAAAAGATGAAAATAAGTAACAAATAGTGGAATTGTTTTTACTTATTTTGCCTTTTTGAATTTTTTGAATTTTTTAGATTCATCTACACAAAACAGACTCAAAATTTTTTTTAAAAAAATTAACATAATTTAATTATTTTTTTTTAAAAAAAAAGTAACTAAAGAAAGAAAAAAATTTAAATGTGAGTTACTTCTGTCTTCCCAAACAGCTCTTAAAGATAGATAGTAGTGTGGATTTGGATGATCACCCAGATGAAGCACCTTCTGATCTGACAATGGATGTGTGAAGGAGTTTCTCTCCATCTCTGATTTTTTTTTTTTTTTTAGCAAGAAAAAATGATACTCAGGGATATCATCACGGCATGTGTGGGCGCAGCCCCCGAATAGCCAGTTGTCGACTTGATTTAAGTCAATCCATAAGAAAGAACTTACTACCGAGACATCAATGAAACTAATCAACCACTCACAATAGGATCAAGTTTCAATCGAAGTACAATGCGAGATTTCTACATAGAACCATTAAAATTAATTCAACATTTCGCACCCTCCAAAAGTTAGACCTAACTCACAATTGGGAAACGCCAGTGCCTTCACCAGTGGACCACACCCCGAAGGTTCTCTCCATCTCTAATGATCACATTATCTATCACCTAATTTTGGAAGGCCTGGACACAGGGCCACCAACAAAGGTACGCTTTGGTCCTCAAAAACGGTGTAAAAATTTGGACCCTTCTAACATTTATATTGAGGTCTCATTTGACATGTGAGTGTTCTAATTGAAAAATTAAAATGTTATTAAAAAAATTAAAAAATTTGTAATTTATGCCAATAAGTTAAAGATTTTATTTTCTCTCTATTTTTTACATATATTTTTGTAAAAAACTAAAAAGTCATTTCAAACATACTAATTTTTTTATCTCATATTTTAATCAAAAAGTCAAAAAGTTATTCCTAAATAAGGCCTAAGCCCAAAATTTAAAAAATTTTAGTATCCTTACTTAAGGATGTAACTTAGGCGGGCTCAACTCAAGCAACCCGAATCCAACCCGAATTTCTTTAAGGCTTGGATAAGATATTTTCAAATTCGGTACGAGTTTAGGCAAAAATTTAGAAGCCCGAATTAAATTTGGACGGGCTTGGGCAAAGATGTCGAACAATCCAAGCAACCCAAAGTCTGAATTATACATATATAGATGTATAAAAATATTAAATATACATATAAATTATTAGTCATTACATAATATTAAAGTAATCTAAATTATTAAATCATATTGAATATATAATATATATACAAATAGCACAAAATCATACTATAGCGGCATCTCTCTTATATTATATAAATTATTTGTTTTGATGGTATTAATAATTTTCTATATAAAAAAATATAAATAGAGTCAAATTTTAATAATTTAATAAAGTAGTTGCATAAAAAAAAATATTGAAATTCATTTACAATTCGGGCAAATCGGGCAATTCAGATTTAACTCGGGTCGGGGCTTGGACAGGCAACCTCAGGTTACAATTCGGGACTGGGCGGGCCTGGCCAAGTCTCAGCACAACTTGAGCTGGATTTGGACAACCTCTCAACCCGACCAAACCTGTCCAAGTTGCACCCTACCCTTACTCAAATAAAAGGCCCAAATCAAGACTAAAGGCCCATAAAAATGAATTCAACCAAAAAAACCAAGCCCTTAAAATGGAAAGAATTGGTTATAGCTTTTAATAGCGAAGACCAAGTGCAAAGACTAACAGTAAGAAGGATTAACTAAATTCAGAATTGAATTTTAATTTTGAAAAAATATGATTATTTTTGCAATTAAAAATATAAGAAGACTAATTTAAGTTTTTTTATTTTTATTATTTAAACTGAATTTTGCTAAACTATGAAGTAACAAAATCATATTTTCTTTTTGACTAATGATATATGCACCAACTAGTGCATTAACTAGTATACCAATTGATAATATGACATAATTTAAGATGTTTTTGTATTTGTCATTTGTATAATTAGTGAGGTCAATAATAATATCATAACTAATATTAGTACACTAGTTAGTACACTAATTGGTACATGTAACACCACTCTTTATTGTTTTGAGTTGTTGTAATGATCTTGAATCTTAATCTATGTTAGTAAATTTTAATGATTATATTCAAGCAATCTTTGTGGGAGTACTAGAAAACAAACGTGATACTTCCTATTTCATCTATAAACAATTTATTTATTTATTTATTTATTTTTGTGTGTATGTAAATATGTATAAGCTATAAAGAGCCCCAATTTGAGACACAAAAATGACATAGATCACATATTTTGAGATTAAAATTATAATATTTTAAAGTAAGTTTCCACATTAATAATAGATCACAAATTTTAATAACTGAAAGTGTAATTTCTTTAAGTGTGTTTCTATATTTATTCGTAACTTTAAAAGTGTCCATTGACAAAATTGTATTAAACAATTAAATTAAAACAAATTTTATACCTAAGATATTAAATCAATAAACAATTTTAAATTTTAAAATTAAAATTAAAATGACATGATTAAAGTGTAAGTAATACTATATTATTTCATGTCGTAATAACTCTCTTATCATTTAAAAATAGGTACATTATTCTTTGTGGTTTAGAAACCAAAATATACCGTTGACCACTTGTAAAATTAAATTTCATCTGATTTTTCAACATATATTGCTGAAGTGACCTATTGAAGCATCACTTGATATGAAAACATAATTTTACCTAAGCATTAGTTTAAGCATTAGATATTTATCTATAAGTATATAAAAAAAAAAATTAAAAAAATGAATGGGGTAAGATCTCAAATCACACAATTTCCAAGCTCTTTGATTATTTTAGTCCCTTCAAATTTGGCAAAGTTGATTTCAATTTTATATGATTATTCAGAATATGTTGTTGATGTGTCCAATTAAGCATTAGATTATGATAATGAAACTGGATTTGCCATTGTATGGCACAAAAATGAAAATAAGTTTGGTAGATCAAATCAAACTTTTAACTTATTAGATAATTTTATTTAAAATTTGTTCCTACTTGTTATTTATTTTTTAAGCAGCAATGGTAGGTATTATGAAAAATCTTTTATGAAAATAATCATGAAAGTTTTGTGACCCTTAGATTACACTTAGAATTAAGCACCACACACTAATCAAGATAATCCAAAGATCATAATAATTTCATGATCATTTTTATAAAAAAAAATTTCATGATGCTTATTTTTTTTCTTTTTCAAGTTGACCACACTTGAGAATTGACGCAAAGTCTCCATTGGAAACTCTATACATTAAAAGTAGTAGACACGCAAACAAGAATGATCAAGTTAAAATGATTTTATAAAGCCTGTTTTTGTCATTGACCTCTTTTTATATTGATGAATTAAATAATTTTTTGTTTAAACAATGTGTTGCCTAAAATATAATACTTGAGAATTTATTTATGTTGATGTAGCAGGGGTTAAATTTTATTTAATTCTTAAATAAGTTACATTTAACCGTTTAAATCATTTGGGATTTTTTTTAATCATTTAAATAATTGTGTTGATTAAAATAGGAAATTTTGGAAATTTTTGTTTTAACTCTACTTTTATACAAATTTTTAACTCAGTCTATTTTTTGAATCATCATAATTCTCAAATTATAAAATAGTTAAAATTATTTTGGTCTTTATTTTTTTATTAATTTAATATTTTATGTGTAGATTATTTATTAAAAAAACAGAATAATTCCATAATCAAAATTACATGCTTTTCAAAAAAATAAATAAATGTTCTATTTTTAAAATCATATTACTATAATTTTTGAATAATCTTATTATTTTATTAATGATCTACATACAAAAATCTATTAAATGAACAAATCAAGTTATCAAATTAGAATAATGGTGAGTTCAACTCACAATAATAATCAAATAAAAATTTTGCTATGTGATGTGAAATTAAATTTATGAATAATAAACAGATTAGGATCCATCCAAAACAATGAACTTCATATCTTAAAAAAAATATATTGATGTCATAAAAAATGAAGGTGAAGTATCAATAAATTTCAAAATATGATCTTATGAACTATTTAGTTTTTTATTATTTTTATTTTTTTATGAATCTAAAGGTCTCATTAAAGTGAAAATTATACAAAAAGGTAGTCACTTACATATTTAGGTTTAATTTTTTAGGAACAAAAGTCGATTTCTCTAAATGTAAAATTATACATTTGGGAAAAGAAGTTTTGAATTTTTCCTCATTTTAGAACAAATCTCACATTACGAACAAAAACGTAACTCTAACGTAGCACTCGAAATAACATACCAAAAAACTCTTTGATATACTTTTTTTCAAACGTAACAACATAACATTTAAAAAAAAAAAAAAAAACTCATTAGTATATATTTCCTAAACATAACATTCTAATCAATGTAATCTCAAACGTAAAACTCCAATGTAAAATATACAAAAACGCTAAAAACTCCTTAGTATAATTTTTCTAAACGAAACACTCACAATTTGAAATAATAATTTGCTCAAAACTTACTAAAAAATTTTTGCATTCCTTTTGAAATGGTTTGAAGAATCCCTCATCATTTTGAAATGGTTTGAAAAATTTCATATTCTTTTTTTGGAGTGTTACATTGAAGTGTTACGTTTGATAAAAATATATTAAAAAGTTTTTTTAGAGTGTTATATTGGAGTATTGCGTTTGAGAAAAGTACACGCAGTTTTTTTTTTTTTTTTTTAATGTTATATTGGAGTGTTACATTTGAAAAAAGTATATTAAAGATTTTTTGTGTGTTAGATTAAAGTGTTACACCAAGAAATTTTTTTTAGTATTATATTGAAGTGTTACATTTGAAAAAGTATACTAAATAGTTTTTTTTGTGTGTTAGAGTGTTACACTAAAGTTTTTTTTTTTTTTTTAGTATTACATTGGAGTGTTATGTTTAGAAAAAATACACTAAGGATTTTTTTGAGAAGTGTTACATTGGAATGTTACGTTTGAATGTTACATTAGAGTGTTTGAAATTATACATTTGTCTAATTAAGAAATTTTTGTACTTATTTTGAAATGTTTGAAGAATCATATTCTTTTGGAATGTTTGAAAAATCTCATATTTCAAGTCATTTTTGTACCCCTATTGAAATGTTTTCCAAATAAAAAATATTATTATACAAAAATTTATCCCAAATTTAATTATCATAGATTGTATACCTTACTTTTTTAACACAAAAGAAAAAAAGCAAAAGAAACATAATACAAATAAGGATATAATTAGAAATTTAATTTTTAAATAATATATTAAATCTATATTTTAAAAAGGGTTTGGCTTTGGTCCAGTCCAAAGATCGGATTGGACTATGTTATTGGGCCCGTGGGGGTCTACCACGGGTCCTTTTTTGATAATTTGAACTGTTCAATATGTAGAATTTGTCAAATACTATATGCTTGTAAAAAATCACATAACTATTGATATCCGATCAATGTAATTTTTTACGGGTATATAGTACTCGATGAGTTCTACATATTAAACGTTTCGGATTATTAAAACGGGATCCGTGGTGAGCTCCTACGGACCCAACAACATAGTTCAGTCCGATCTTGGACTGGGCCAAAGCCAAACTCTTTTCAAAATCAATAGAACTAATTATTTATAATAAAATCTTTGAAACTAAATAAATTTTCATTTCTCAAAATAAAATTTATAAGTAAATTTCTCAAAAAAATTATGGATTCCACAATGAAGAGTATGTGAACAAGTGGCCAAAGAAAAACAATAATAGAAGTAATGACACGCTATCTAGATGGTAACGTTTGGCCAATCTTCACGTTGTTGATTGGAATTGAGAATCTAAGATAAGGTGCTTCAAAGTTGAAGCTTGTTTGGCAAACTAATTAATATTAGAGGTACTTATCAATTAGTCCTATTAACTAGATTTATTTACTTACAAGTTCTAACTAATAAATTTAACACTATAAAAATAAGAAATTGATAAATTTATCACTATAAATTTATTCATAAAAACAAAGAGACTGATAAATTTATCACTATAAATTTACTCATAAAAATAAAAGACTGATAAATTTATCTTTATCACTTAAATAAATTTATCAATAGGACTTAATGGGTAATAAGTCTCAAAAGTAGAACCTATTGGTAGTTTACCCTTAATATTAGGACTTTTCTATACCTTGCATATGGTATGCAAGGCATTTACTCCTTTTCTATTTTGCATTTATACCTTTTATGTATTGGGTTAGACGACATTTTTTGAAAGTTTACACATTGGTGACCTGCTAAACAGGTCCTTTGCAGGTAAATTAATTAAATAATATAATATATTAATAATTTCACAAAATGGTGTAAACTTTCACAAAAATGGTGCAAGTGTTTTGACGAAAAGGTATAAACTTTAAGAAATTGGTGTAAACTTTCACTAAATGGTGTAAGATATAAACTTTCACGAAAAGGTGTAAACCTTCAGAAAATGGTGCAAGGGTTTTGACAAAAAGGTATAAACTTTCAAAAATGGGTGTAAACTTTCACAAAATGGTGTAAGATATAAACTTTCAGGTAAAGGTGTAAACCTTCAGAAAAATGGTGCAAGGGTTTTGACGAAAAGGTTTAACTTTCAGAAATGGGTGTAAACTTTCAGAAAATGGTGTAAATATTTTGACGAGAAGGTATAAG
The DNA here is from genome assembly GCA_025200525.1 of Camellia lanceoleosa. Classification (NCBI taxonomy): domain Eukaryota; kingdom Viridiplantae; phylum Streptophyta; class Magnoliopsida; order Ericales; family Theaceae; genus Camellia; species Camellia lanceoleosa. Next base: position 1,383,304 of record CM045770.1, read on the forward strand.
TTTAGAAAAATTTTTAGAAAATGTATAATGTTTCAGAAAAAGTGTAAAATTTAAGTTTGGCATCTACTAAATAATATAAAAAGTGAAAAAGTCACTATCCTATTTAAGTCATATCATCTTATTTAAATCACATCACATCTCTAACACATCACATCAAACCCAACCCAAACACAACCCATATAAGCCAATAAGTCAAAAAGTGCACTTTTTTAGAACATCCCAAACCAACCTTTAGTTTAGTGTAAATTTCATCGACAAATAACAGTTTAGTCGCTAAAGGTTTGAAATTTATTACCATCAACACTTTCTCTGCTTCCCACCGACACTTTCTCTGTTCTCTCTCACACGTACACAGAATAGTCACCACCAATCCTGACCCCCGCTGACCACCCAAGCGTCGGTGGCCTCCAGTGCTCACTGTCGCTTGATATTGCCACCTCCACGGCAACCGCTACGGCCACCGCCATCGCCGCTGCCACAAATCAAAGGTTTTTTTCTCTCTCGCTATCGATCTTGGTCTCTCTCTGTCGATGTCGGCCCATTCTCCGTCGATGTCGGTCTCTTTCTGTCGATCCCTGTCTATCTCGGTCAGTCTCCAGCGATCTTGGTCTGTTTGTGTCCATGTCGGTCTCTTCTCTATCGATCTCTGTCGATTTCAAATTCTCTGTCGATCTCGGTCTAGCTATTTCTGTCGATCACTGTCCATCTAGGTCTCTATGTCTATCGATCTCAACTATCTCCCTCTCTGTCCCTTGCTCTATAGTAAAAACGGTTTTCTTTTACATTGACATACTTGGTTGGATTTGGACTTGGAGTCGCTATTCCATGCCCTCCCAAACTCATCTTCTCTGAAACGGACTTGTACTGAGAGAAAGACCAAGCCCTACGAAACGCCCTTCTCTCTCACATTGCCATTATTTGAACAAGACAAATACAATTTGATTGGATTTTAAGAACTTACACGTTTTGTGAAAAAACGGAACTTACACGTTTTGCGAAGTTACTTACATCTTTTATGAAAACATTTACACTATTTGTGGAAGGTTACACATTTGTGAAATAATTTATTTTGTAAAATTTACACTTTTTCGTTGAAATACTTACAACCTTTGTGAAAAGTTACTACTTTTGTAAAGAATGTTATTAAAAAAATTTACACCTTTCATGGAAAAAATATTTGCATAAAATTTATATCTTTTGTTAAAAACATAAACTTTTTCTGAATGGTTACACCTTTTTGTGAAAACACTTACACTATTTGTGGAAGGTTACACATTTGTTGGATAATTTATTTTGTAAAATTTACACATTTTTGTTGAAATACTTACACCCTTTGTGAGAAGTTACTACTTTTATAAAAAAATGTTATTAAAAAAATTTACACCTTTCATGGAAAAAAATATTTGCATAAAATTTATACCTTTTGTTAAAAACATAAACCTTTTCTGAATGGTTACACCTTTTTGTGAAAATACTTATACTATTTGTGGAAGGTTACACATTTGTTGGATAATTTATTTTGTAAAATTTATACATTTTCGTTGAAATACTTACACCCTTTGTGAGAAGTTACTACTTTTGTCAAGAATGTTATTAAAAAAATTTACACCATTCATGGAAAAATTATTTGCATAAAATTTATACCTTTTGTTAAAAACATAAACCTTTTCTGAATGCTTATACCTTTTTGTGGGAATACTTACACATTTTCTGAATGGTTACTACTTTTGTGAATAACTTTTTCCATAAAATTTACACTTTTTATGGGATATTACACATTTTCTGCCAGCAAAACTTACACCTTTTTAAAAAATTTACACATTCTATGGAAAATATGTTTTCATCAAGTTTATACCTCATTTTAAAAACTTACACCTCTTTTGAAAAGGTACTCACTCCTTTTGTGAAACAAAATTTTTTAAACCATTTACCCTTTTTAATAGGAGTTACATCTTTGGTGAAGACAATTACACCTTTTTTGAAAATTTACACGTTTGATGGAAAATATGCTTTGATAAAGTTTGTTAAAAGAAATTATTTGACAAAAGGTATAACCTTTTCAAATATGGTGTATGTTTTTCCGAAGAAGGTGTAAATGACCTTAGAAAAGATGTAAGTTTTGTTTTCACTAAAGGTGTAACTTCAAATAATAAGTTTAAATTTTATGAAAAAGGTTTTTCCACAAAATGTGTAATTTTTCAAAGAAGTTGTAAATATTTCCATGAAAAGGTGTAAATTTTTAGAAAATGTGTAAAATTTAGGAATAGGTGTAAACTTTGTGAGACAATCAAGCTGAATGTTTCATTTTTAGAAAATATATAAGTTCCCAAAGAAGCTCTAACTTTTATCGATGATTTATACGTTGAGAATTTTATCACCACCGACCACGCAACTGTTGCAGGCCACCGTTGCCCATCGGCGACTGACATTACCACCGCCACCGCCACCGCCGCTGGTGCAAATCAAAGGATTTTTCTGTCTCTATCGATCTTGTCTCTCTTTGTCCATCTCGGGCTCTTCTCTGTCGATGTCGGTCTCTCTCTCTCTGTCTGCCGATCTCTGTTTGTATCAATCTTGGTTTGTCTGTGTCGATTTGGGTCCTTCTCTCTGTCAACCATGTCCATCTCGGTCTCTGCCGTCGATATCCGGTCTGTCTCTCTCCCTTCGCTCTCGCTTGTCCATATCGGTATCGAACCATGCACAACACAAATACAGTTTGATTGGGTTCTAACAACTTACTTTTCTCTGAAAAACTAACTTACACGTTATGTGAAGTTAATTTCATCTTTTGTGAAAACATTTACAGTATTTCTGGAACGTTACAGTTTTTTGTAAAATAATTTATTTTGGAAATTTACACATTTTTGTTCAAATACTTACACCTTTTCAGAAAAGTTACCTCTTTTATAAAAAAATTTCAGTACAAAAATTTACACCTTTTAGGGAAAACTACATTTTATAAAATATACACCTTTTGTTAAAAAAAACTTACACCTTTTCTTAAATTTTACACCTTTTGTGGGAAATACTTACATATTATCTGAAAAGTTACTCCATTTGTGAAATAATTTTTTCCATAAAATTTACTCCTCTTATTAGAACTTACACCTTTTTTGAAAACAAAAGTTACACCTTCTGTGACATAAATCCTTTGTGAAAACAGTTACATCTTTTTTGAAAATTTCTACCTTTTGTTAAAAACTTACACCCATTCTAAGAAGTTACTCCTGTTGTGAAATACTTTTATTATGACTTACACCTTTTCTTAAAACAAAAGTTACACATTTTGTGACATACCTTAAATCTTTTGTGAAAATGTTTACACGGTTTTTGAAAATTTACGTTTTTTTTATGAAAATATGTTTTCATAAAGTTTACACCTTTTGTGGAAAACTTACATTTTTTTTGAAAATGTACACCTTTCGGGGAAAATATTTACACCTTTTTAGAAATGGTGTAAGTACTTCCCCTCAAAGGTTTAAACTTTCAGACAAGGTGTAAAGATTCACAAAAGGTATAAATTTTATGAAACGAAATTTTTCATAAAATGTGTAAATTTTCAAATGACGTGAAAATGTTTTCACAAAATATGCAAGTAATGTCACAGAAGGTGTAAATTTTGTTTTCAAAAAATGTGTGACTTCCAATAGAAGGTGTAAATTTTATGGAAAATATTAACTCACAAATGAAGTAACTTTTCAGATTAAGGTATAAGTATTTGCACGAAAAGTTGTAAACTTTTAGAAAAGGTGTATGTTTTTAGCAAAAGGTGTAAATTTTATGAAAAAATTTATTTCACAAAAGGTGAAACTTTTCAAAAAAGTTTTACGCTTTTCACAGAAGGTGTAAATGATTCCAAAAACTAGTCTAAGTCTTCGATTCACAAAATGTGTAAATTTTATGCAAAGTTTATTTCACAAAAGAAGTAACTTTTTAGAAAATGTGTAACTATTTTCAACAAAAGGTGTAAGATTGAAGAAAAGGTGTAAGTTTGAACAAAATATGTATATTTTTGAAAAGAAAGTATTTCACAGAAGGTGTAATTTTTGAGAAATTGTGTAAGTTCTTCCACAAAAGATGTAAGTAGATTGGCAAAAGGTGTAAAGTTCGTTTTCAGAAAATGTGTAAGTTCGAACAAACGGTGTAAATTTTTGGAATAAAAATATTTTACAGAAGGTATAACTTTTGCGGAATGGTGTAAGTAATTTCACTACAACATATAAGTTTTCAGAAAAGGTGAATGTTTTAAAAATGTGTAAATTGTATGAAAAAATTTCTTTCACAAAAGGTGTAAATTTTCTGAAAAGGTGTATGTTTTTTCACAAAAGGTGTAAGTCACTTTGCAAAACTTGTAATTCAAGTTTTCACGAAAGGCGATGTTTTTCCACAAAAGCTTTAAGGACATCGAAAATGTGTAAGTTTTGTTTTTACAAAAGTGTAAGCTCCAAGGTGTAACTTTTATGAACAAAATTAATTTATAAATGACGTAACTTTTCATAAAAAGGTGTAAGTTGTCAGAAGAAGTATAAAATTTTCAAAAATGCCGTAGTGTTCTGAAAATGTGTAAGTTCCCTCGGCCCGTCCGCATCTTTTCCATCTCGCACCTTCTCTCTGCTTGTCTTTCTCTCCCCGTCTCTCCGTTGTTCCATTTCCCCGTAGCTGTAGGGTTTTACAGAGAAAAATATTTGAGGGCAAAAATCATATTAAAACAACAAAGCTTATTTACTTGAGTTCGGCGAACATCAATCATTTAAGTTCTTGGGAAGACTAGCCATGGAAGTGGATGCATAAATTCTTTTTTTAAGTTGATTTTTGTCGCTGGAGCACAACCGCAAGGGTTAATCGAGCACCATCGTCGGTTTGTCTGCTTCGGTTGGTATTTCCTTTATTTTGTGCTCTCTCTTTCTCTGTCTCCTTGTATGTCTTCTTTCATTCGCATATGCCTTCACACCCAACCCGAAATCGACCCAATAGGAACTGTTCTGTACTCTATTTTGGTATTTTGTGCTATTCGAATAGGAACTCTTCCCTCTACTGCCCGAAATCGACCTAATAGGAATTGTTCTGTACTCGATTTTTGTATTTTCTCCCTTTCGAATAGGAAGTCTCCCTCTGCTATCAGTGTTGCAAATTGAACATAGGTATCATAGTAGTTAGCAACAAGCATAAAAGGTGTTCTGCATTTACATGGACAACTTGTTAGGTTAGGTTATATATAACCAAAGAAAAAAAAAAATTGTGTAATGTTGGCACCGGAAAAACAAATTTTTTTTTAGAGTACCCAAAAAAGAAAAAATAAGAAACTCGATAAACAAACAATGACTAATCTTGATTCCGCAACGGCTAGCACACTCGGTTGAATTCTGCTTTCAATTTTGTAGTACTCGGTGATTTTATATTGCCAGAACTTATGTTTAGAAACAATCTGTGTTACACGGACTCTTCAAAAAGTATCAAATACCCGTGTCGGACACCTGAGAGTTGGACAAGGGTATGGGATATGTGTTAGATACTTTTCAACGAACACTTCTTATATAATTGTATATAACACAATTATTATATGTGCAAATTATTGTCAAATTACTATAAATGTCGTTTTGACATTGTAAGTTACATATAGTACCATTTTACACCACATATTAGATTAAAAATATGATATTTTTTTCCCTGCATCAAGCGTACTATTGAATGTAAGATTTAATAAGTCAGACCTATACATACATACTTGCACCCGGCACCCGTGCCCAAGTCCGTGTAACACAGGAAACAACTGTTTGTTTCAGTGATGAAGTTCATGCATAGTTGACGATATTGAACTTAAAACATAGGAAAGTCAATTGAAAGAGTTGAAATGAGGATGACAATTTTCAAATTTTGTAGAGAGCTATTTATTCCCCACACCCAATTCTTTTCCCAGAGTCGAACCCGTCACTTTCATGACTAGCCTTACCAACAACTTAAGCAGCTGGAGACAATGGCTGAAAACCATTACCTTCTCCCCACCTGATTCGGACAAGCCTAACAAATTAAGGAAGAAGTTTGCCTTCAGTCCTTCTCTAATATCCAACTTTGCTAAGATGTGGTCCATCCGGGCATCGTCAATGCCCTCTGTTTCTGTGGTTGACGTGTCTGTACGTGAACTCTTTAGGACAGATCTCAACTGTGCGTGCACATAGAGTGTGCTCACATCCCAGGTGATGTTGAACTTCTTAACTAAGTTGTTCAGTTCTTCAACTTCACAAATTGTTGTAGGGCTGAGGTGAAGAAATGCAGAAAAGTCAACAAGCCCAGGCAATTCATGAAGGAAATCTCATTCGTAGAAATGGACAGCCTTGCCTGTCATTGTACGCAACTCCTGAATGACGGTTACCTTTCTCTTGAAATTATCATCTTTCTGTTGAATAGCAGTTACATTTGAAGAGAAAGGTAGCTGTCATTCAGGAGTTGCGGGCTGTCTGGACTTTATTGAGCGAGTTCATGAAATGTGTACTTTCATTTGTGGGAGTATGACCTTCGTCCAGAATGAGAATGGATGGGTACGTTAGTAATATTTGTTGGCAGGCAGCGATAGTCTTGCTTGTTTCATTGTCACATACAATTGAAGAAACTTGCTGGTACACCCGGAAAAGTATTCTTCTCTAATCTGCCCACTGTCTGAGCACCTGAAGGTAATAGAGTGTGGGCCAGGATGCAGCCACCTCGATTCTCTGCAACCAAGTTTCTCAGTAGGAAATTGAAGCCCTCAACTTGATAGGGTTTCATTTGGTTTTTGTGCCTGGAATGAGCACCAATTTCAGTGACAGCAGAATCCTGTCCAGATTGTTTAACCTCGTCATGAAATAGTTCAGTTGCTTCTTTGTCCTTTGTAGTCGGGCCTTCATAAAAGTATGTGCGTGTAGTCCTTCAGCCCTAAATGAAAAACAAAATGTAGTCCTTCCTCTTTAATTTGTGGGAAATTATGCATTTATCGCTTGTACACATAATTATTTCAATTGTAAGTAGTGTGAACTAAATGCAAAATTTTGATGTGTGTCCTTTCTTTTGTTCATTTCAAAATCTGTATATGTGTTGGGAAAATCTGTGTTTTGTTGTCTGTGTTTACACAAAATTTTCAGGTTAACAGCCACATGTTGCAGCCGTTTGTTTGTGTTCTTGTAAATATTGATTGGAATACTTTGCAGGAATTGTCATCATTGCATCTGATGGATATTGGTCACCTCGCACCAACAATGCTAGTTTTCTCCTTCAAGACTTGTTACCAGTTGGTTTCGTACATATGTTTGTAAACAAACGAAATTCATCACCAAAGAATATGCTGTATTTTTTTTGGGATCAATTCTTACAGCAGCCCATGTACTTTTTTGTTTGTGTTATTTGTTTTGCACAAATTTTGAATGGCCTCACTTTGCATCATCAATTGTAAACTTTTGTTTCAATTACGTCCATTTGATTACAACTCTTCACTGTTTTGTATCAGAAAATATGCATATACGTGGCAACTGTACTTTTTATTGTAGTCAAATTATAACTTTACTGAACTTACATAATCTCAATCAATTGACATTACAATATTTGTTATAAAAATCACAAACGGCATTACCAATTTGACCAAAATTGTCTAGGAAATTTAAAATGGAGTGTCAGAATTGAGGGAGTTTAAAGTGCATTGATTCAAATTAGACAACGGACAAAATGTGTACACCACCTCTGTAATTTTCCCTTCAATCTAATTTGTATGATTTGCTCTTTCATAAAGGGGAACGAAAAAATTGAAGACAATTGCCGAACAACATATCCAAATGTCTGACACTATCGCTGGCTCTTGTCGAAAGCGGCCAGTTGCACCATTCATTTGTTACAGGTACTAGTTGTTCATTTTGACAATCTGGAATTACATTTTTTGTAGTGAACCTACGTGCCTTGTCAAAGTTCAGTTTGTGATGTTTGAAATTGGTTTCGTTCCGCATGTCTGAAAATGTTTAAATTGGTGTCAATTCAGTCCCTGATGTATGAAAGGTGTCTTATGCAGATTTCGGGGCCAGCTTGACATAAATACTTGCATATATATATATATATATATGTATTCATATTCATATTTAAGGTGTCTTATGCGAATTTCGGGGCTAGCTTGATAAGCTTCACGATGCTTGCATGCAGCCGGCAACAATTTAAGGAAATGCAAGGGCCAGACAACACTCGACGAAAAATGGTGAGTGTCGAAATCTATATTCTCTACAATACACTATGATGGAAACACATGACTGGGTTGCTATCCACACGTTGTATTGAATGGTCGTAGTGGGCTTGTGATTGTTTCACGTTTGTAGGATTGTAGCATGTAATAATGTCACCTTCCTATTATTTTCGTAAATTTCAATTTGTTGTAAAAGTCCAGCTACGTTTTGTCGCTGACTTTTTCCTGCAACTATTATTTGTATTTGCAATCTTATTTAATTACCAACAATGCACACGGATTGCGTTTGGCATAAAGTTGTAGTTACAGTTATTTTGGACTCATAGTTGTTACTTGTCTTGTATGCCTGTCACTTTCGTGGTTAAAGAGTAGAAAGAAGATTGGGGAAAGGTGGAAGGCACTCCTCTCTAATGAGAAAAAGAGGTTTGCGGAAATGGCTAAGGCGAGCGCTGAGGAACACGCCAAAGTAGTACCATGTGCGCTAAAGTCTGAAAAGATCATTACGTACTTCATGTTTTCGTAAATGCATTTGGCTAGGTCCTGCTTTGCTGACATTGTTGGTTGTATTTTCGTATTAATTTAAAGGTAAAAAATGTGCAGCGTAAAAGGCAACTCCGCATATCATTGAAGTCAATTGTTGAGCTAGTTAACCGGTTCAACGAAGCACAAAAGTAGGTAGTCATTGACATTGGGTTTGCTGGCCTCTTGGGGATGAAGTGTACACGTATAGATCACAACTTGTGCGCATGGTTGGTATAGAACTTCGATCCTGACAGTAGTTCATTGAATGTTCATGGTCGTCAACTCAGGCTCACTTGTAAGGCAGTTAATGTTTTATTGAGAATACGGTATGAAGGCAATGACGTGCAGTTGGCTGGGTCATTAGAAGCATATCCCAATATCTACGATGAGGTTGGAGTTGTTAACGGAGTCATTCCTTTGAACAAGTTGGGACTTTATCTAACTAAAACTAATGGTGCGGAGGACGAGTTTCGGAGGAAATTTGCGCTGTATGTCTTGGGGGCCATGTTGTGTCCTACCACAATGACCGCCTTGAAGCCATCGTTCATTCATGCCATGAAGGATGTGAATGGTATGCGAGCTTGTAATTGGGCAAAGTTGACATTGCAATTCCTTCACAATGGTGTTCGCAAGTATAAAGGTCATCGCGGTGCAACTGGATGTGTTTTCCTACTAATGGTACGCCAATAACTCGATTGTTTTTTCCATTCCCCCGTTCATATGTTTCATGCATTGTTCTGTCACGGTTCAACAAATTGGCCTTGATTGGGACATACAATGTTACCTGCTTTGTGAGTACGACAAATAACACTCTTCCTGACCAAGTATGGTACTCGCAGAAATATATTTTCTGCGACTACCGTTATGAATTTAAGAACAAAGAGTACAGGGCAAAAAGTATGACGGACCTCAATGGAGGAACCAATTTGCCTACATTGCGAAGAGGGGAACATAATTGATTGATCTTCACCGGTTTGGAATAATCAATCAGACACAGAATGACACAGGAAATGTTATACACATTTGTAGGCAGAGTTAAAGAAGAATATACAGAAGAAACCTTGATAGGACCATTACCACACCAAACGTATTGATTCTGGGAAAGGTCTTTTGGGTTGCAGCCATTCATATATACAAACATGTACATAACTTTTTTTTCTTGGTTTCATCAATAAAGTCCTTGGTTTGCTGTACATTTTTTTTCCCAAAAAACATTGCATCATATGTGCCTATAAAGTTGACGGCATTGTAAACAAAATCGGTATTCTATGTATGTTCCGCTGCAAAATTTAGAAGAATGAATGTCATTGTTACTAAATATAGTTGATTTTTGTGGGAAGAATAAATTAATTATGGTGTGCCCCTTAAGGTCCATAGCTATTGTACCTTGATTGTGTTTCTCTGAGCTCGACAAGTACGTCAGCTACAATGCGGTCCACACCTTGGCTTCATGATTGGGGTGATACCCAAATACGGGAGACGCTGCGACATATCAGAAGGAAGCAAAATTTCCCAACAATTGCGGTAAGCACTCCAACCACTGTGCACATTTCACACCATCGACCCACTTGTCTTCAACATACAATGTCAGACTTCATTTTTGCGTTTCTATGATTAGGTGGAGTTTGATTACAGTAAAGACGAAAGCGACACCGATGATGCTGACATAGATGCATGCCATGTCGAGAACCAACAAAAAGGACAGTACGATGACGTCCGTATGAGCAATTTAGAGTCTGACATTCGTGAACTGAAGGAAATGATGAAGCAAGTTCTCCACAACCAAACATATTTAATGGAGATGTTGTGACATTTCTAAGGCAAGCAAGTTGTTGACAATGACAAGGTAATCTATCCAATCATTATGCAATTTTGACACAGTTGAGCCACATCATTTCAAGATGATTTATAAGACTAAGTTCACGAATGTGTATGTATGATTAGGTGGAAGGCAATAATGTGTATCATTAACCTCTCCTCCAATGTTGCTGAACTGAAAGAAATGCTGAAGCAACTGCTTCAATGTTTCAGTTTGGGCTGCAACGAACCGTTCACTGAACAAACCAATTTAGGTGAAGTGAAGCAAATGCTACACCACCTCATCGAAGGTATATTCTCTAGACCACAACCAGCAGGCGTGGACAAACAGGGTGTGGACCCTGCTGTTGGAGTCGAGGTGCATGACAATGGCGTGGTCAAACCATCTGACGAAGTTAACCCAATGGAGTGTAATATTTTAGATATACAAGGAGTGGATCACCAACAACAGAATTTGAAGGGAACCTTGGCAAGGGACAAAAGTCATTTCCATGATGGGCACAAGCTGAACATTGAAGAAGGTGGGGACACCCAAAAGAAGGGAGGCCTTCAGTCGGGGGAAACATACGAAACTGAAGATAAATACAATCTTGACCTTCAGTTAGTCAGCGTCAAGAACGTGGAGTGTGATGTGCATACTTCTCCTACTAAGCTTAGCCAACCATTGGAGGCAACTGGAATCGTTAGAGGAAGTGCAAAGGGAAGAGGAAGAGGAAAAAGAAAAGGAAAAGGAAAAAGGCACGGAAGTGGAGTTCAAGCCACTGAGGTCGGGGATATGCAATTGTGCATCGATAGCAAAACAAATAGTGGAGTTGATGACATCAGTTCACCTGTGGATGTTGATGGTGTGAATAAGATGAACAAGGTACAAATACTGCCTTTAATTCCCCACAAGTTCTGAATACCCAATTCATGCACACATCAATAATGTGAATCACTAATTTTACAATCATCTGTGTTGTATTGTACTAGTTGTCAAACAATTGCATGTTTGCAGTTATGACTGCTGGCATATGTTTGTACACATTTGTAACAAACTCCGCACCGAACATCACAAGTTGGGAAAACTTTGAGGTTTACAGTTTATACATCATTTCACGTTCTTTTTTATGACTACCGACCTTGTAATGTAAGCTTCAATTTTTTTTATGAAATGTGTAGTATTAGTTGGCTGTTTATTTTTGTAGGACTCGTTGAGGATGTTGGACAACGAAGGGTTGTTATCGGCGGAGGAGCAAAAACTTCTCGACTATGTATTTGACGATAGCAAAAATAAAATGTATTGTTTCAATTAGTACTTGCAAATTTTAAATGACAAATTCCGTGAAATAACTATCATTCTAAGGATCATTATTGCTTGTAGGGACATTGTTGTTTCCATGAATCTTCATGGACGGGCATGTGAACTTGGTACCCGGCGTGACATGCGCACGCTCAAACGAGGGTCGTGGCTATTCGACACTGTAAGTGTTGGCTGCGCACATATGAATTTGCGTTTTTCAGTACCCCTGAACTCAGAAACCTTTCTAATCAACTTGCCTTGTGTCTTACATACAATGTTCCAGCCAATCAACTTGGTGGTGGTGCAATTGACTAATCGACAGAGGGATTTACACAATGACGAGAGGCATACTGATTGGTTCTTTCTCGTATATTTGTCGGTAAGTAAGTGTTTAAAGCTACGTTGTGTTTTGTGTATGACATATTTTGACAAATGTTTCCATCAATGACCTTTATGCATTACACATGCAGACTTTGATTCTAAATAAAGATACGCAACCTCTGCGCCATGAAAATATCGTCACATCATTTTTCGGACATGACAGATACACTGGTGCGATTGATGTATGCTAGAGGGTAATATCAATGTTCATCCTGTTATATTAAAACGAAAATATGAAAGCCGTTACATGTTTACATGGCCTCCAAACAAGGTCTGACCTTGTATTTGCGTGTAGATTTACATGCCTTTCAATTACAGAGGAGTACATTGGTTGTGTGTTAAAATTGATATGGTGGACCGTGTGGCCTACTTATTTGGCTCATTCCCATCTAACCGACCGAACAAAAGGAAGCTAAATGCGGCAAAAATTTTGGTATGTCCTGGTGCATTTCTCAACACTACAACAAACTTGAACATCTTTTACATAAACCAACTTCAACCTTGTGGAACAGGTTCAAACTATGCACGACTTGCTACAACTACACTTTGGAAATGATTATGTTACAGACGTGCGTAACTTCCACCTCCGCATGTTAGATGAGAGGCCAGTACAACAACTGGACGAGTAATCCACAATCCCTGCGTCACATTAATGTATATGCTGCATGACTGACTTAACGAACCTACTGACATTGATGACAAATTTAATGTGAAATTATTTTTGTAGCACGTTTGACTGTGGGATGTTCGTCATCAAATTCATGCAACAACCTGATTTAAGCCCCGGTCCACACAAGGTACATTCTACTGCTTCATTTCCATTTGTCAATCAAATCCTTCCTTGTATGTCCTGCAATTTTAACTGATTTGTCTTATGATCTTTATGTACAAAGTTCCATCCCTCTGTGCGTCATAAGTTGTTGGTTGACATTGTTATGGATGTCAATAATGCAAAGATCGCAGAGTACCGGGAGTGCCTTCATATGAGCAATGCCACAAGTTAGGCCAGTGATGGGAATGGGCTGCCAGTAATTTGGGTGGCAACAGGACTTCACTAATTTTTTATTCTTTGATTTCAATATGGATGTTAATTATGGCTCCCCAGTATTGTTTTTGCTGGACGATGTAAAGATGAACTAACTGCAAAGTGCAAGTCAAATGTAAACATGGATCAAACATGTCGATGTGGCTGCTGTCTTAGTACTATTTTGTTTACGCATGTTTCTTGTTCAGATGAATGCGACTGAAACAAATATAATTTATGGCTGTTTTTTTTACTCATATTTGGAGTAATGTATTTGCTGCCCAATTTATTAGCATAACTTTGATGTCGCAACTGTAATAAAAAAACAATTTGAAATTTTTAAAAATAAATAAAAACTAATATAATTACAAAATAAATTTATAATGAAATTTTTTTACTAGCTGCTGTCTTAGTTTTATTTTTTATTTGTTACCGAAATGAATTTATAATTTAATTACAAAAAATGAAAAATTAATTTTCAGAAATGAAACCAACCACATATGAATGAAAACTCAACTCTTTGTAGGTAAGTTATATATCAGCCCATTAGCACATATGACTCCAGCCAAAACAAAAAATGCAACGTCTTACATGAAAGGTTAAAAAACAAAAAACAAATCTACATATCTGCCGATCATCAATGGCGCCTTCAAGAGTTGTCCGTCGCTCGATTGATCGCCCTCATCCATTGTCTTATCAGACTTTGCTTCGTCTGCCGCCAATTTCTCATCGGTCAGCCAATCAACGTTATGCTTCATAGCGCCGACTTGTCGTTCCAAACTGGACAACCCTATGTCCACTTCATTCAGCCTTTCGTAGATATCTTGCAACTGTTGCAATACAGGAGCAACATGAGCTTCAACAATAGCTTTAATCTTGTTCGAATCAGACATTTTGTAGGAATATGTGTATGGTTTATTTTACTTACTAATTTTTTAAAGAAATGTACAGATTCATAATATTACACAACACTATGCTGTCAGTATTTGTAAGATATGGTACATGACTTGTATATTTTCAGAAGACCTCATGCATTGTGACATACATTGTATTAATTTCTCAAACTGGCCGAATTCATCTTGCCCAAATTCATTCCTTCTTGCATACACCAAGTCATCCGCTCAGCACTTTTGATCGCCCATTATTTGGCATTTCCAACACACATGCATTGTACCTTCCATCAGTACTATCCCACTGCCATTGATTTCCACACCCACAGTTTATCATACATTCACATTTGTCATTTGTATTTGTGCCCCAACCCAACTTTTCGTCTACCCCAACCCAATTACATATCTAGTCATCCATAAATCTTAGCAAAATTCCTCTTATCGATACATATGCCTTCCAACTACAATCAACCTATTGTATGAAATATTGAAAATAATTAATTTGCTTTTACTCAGTTTGGGTAGGTGCTGCCACCAAACAACAATAACTATGTTTACATCTTTAAACCTACCACCAACGTATTAATGACTACAGGTTTAAGGTAATTTAACATTTACAACCAACGACAAAAAAGTTTGCAACCAGTGTTGTTTCCTTTGCATTTGGGTTTGTTTTTGCGTCCATATATTCTTCGTCAACCTGCAAAAACGAAGTTGGACTCAATCAAGAACCGTAACACCTATGGATGCATAGCACGGTAAACGTGGTCGTGGACAATCACTTGCAAGGGCTGATAGCTTCCAATCAAGTCACCGTAATTGGATTATGCAGGTGGGTATATCGATTCCTTCGGTGATCGACGTTTCTTTGAAACAGGGCTCACACTGTGGAGTTTTGAACCTCTACGGGATTACAATTGCACCCCAATACAAGATGCTAGCCTGGGGAAGTATTTTGGAATTCCAATTTCACTGTTTGCCAAACGAGTTCAGTGTGAACACCACTGTCGATGTGTTTTTGTCAAGGTTACTAAAGCCCGATCGGTTGAAATGCAGCGGCAATTCCCTCATGTCAGCGAGTCCCAAGTTAGGCATCGTTTGCAAAGTGAGATTGATCAAATGACTCGTCGACTCATTAGGCACTCACGCATAGAGGACGCAAAGGCAAAGTCGAAGATACATGGATCGAATCCGGCATTTGCGATCAAGGCTATAATGGAGATCATGCACTGGTGTCGAACCCTGACCTTTCAGATTACTCAAACTCCGAAGTTGTTGATTTGAGCAAGGATTAGGAGACCTCGACATGTGTATGACATAGTAAGAGTAGTGTTGTAAGATGCCATCGTGGTGCTAAAAAATACGACTTAGAAACTAACAAACCGTTAAACTCTACTAACAATTTCAACGGTGCGTGCGTTAATGTCTTCATCATTTCCGCTTTGTTGAAGGTATTTTTTTGGGTCACCGTCATCGACTGAAAGTTGTCTTATGATTTTTGTTGGTACGATGACAAAGTAATTTTTTTGTAATGTCATTGACCGATACCAGAAGTTATCATTAACCTATGTTTTATTGATTACTTCATGTTTTGTGAATCGTTGAATATAGACAATAAGGTTTAAGTGTCAGAATCATTGAATGGAATCACAACTTGTAATTGCAAAAAAAAATTGTGCACGACCGGCCAATGGTCTCATACACTCTAACATCAATATGGGCACAAATGTTTTGTTTTTTCAAACACAACGGTTGTATGAAAGCATACCCCATGGGGTCAACCTATGCATTAGTAATTTTTCTCCGATTGTGCAATGTTATGAACTAATCAACTCCCCTTCAAACAAAAAAATATACAATAGACCATTCAGAAATAGAGTATTGATATTCATTAATGAAGAAGTTAGCACAATGGTGAAGAAATGTACCACGCATTCTGTGCAATACAAAAAAAAAAATTGCAAAATACACTAGTTTAAGATACGGGGAAGAGAATGGCTAGAAGCTAGAGGACCCCATTCTGATTAAGCAGCTACAGAACCAAAGCATCAAAAACCAGATCTGCCAAATCTGCTTTAAACTTGCTAACAGATAATAGGTGAGGCCATAGATAAGTGACAAACAGATACTAGTTAATGATAATGATCTCACAACTGCTCATTACAAACAAACTCAAGAATCGATAATGTGGTTGTTCATTACAACCAAAATTCATGCACCCAGATAACAGAACCTACAACAGATAGCAGGCCACAGATAAGTGACAAAGCACCCACAAAATTCAGTCATCCACAAAGCATCCACAAAATTTATCCACATAGCATCCACAAAAATGAATCCACATAGCATCCACAAAATTCATCCACAGATCTGCCAAATAGCATCCACAAAGCTGTAACAATGAGACTAATGTTTCCCAAAATTCATTCCATAATAAAATTATAAGTTACATCATAATAACTTATAAAATTCATTCCGTACATTCATTCCATAATAAAATTCATTCCACAAAGCTATTAAGTAAGTTACATAAGTTACATCATAATAAAATTCATTCCATAAACATTAGTTACATCATGAAGTACAATACAACCAAAACTGGTACAAATTTCCATTCAATTTTCCAAAATACAATAAAGTACAAAAGTTACATGATCAAGTACAAAATGATAGAAAATATAATGAAATACACCATCGCTTTGATATTATTTTCTATCCTTTCAAGCCTTCGACCATGGTCATTTTCCAAGTCATCAAGCCTCGTTCTTACATCGTTAATATCTTCTACCGTTATAGCATCACAAGCTCTAGTGTTGAAACGGATTCTAGACGTAATGTCTTCATCATCTTCATCCATGAACTTGAAGTAATTGCAATGGGGAGTGGGAGTGGTACTCTACAATGCATGACAATCAATTAGTTGAATACGACAAATATTCATGTGACTACTAAAGGATTAAAATTTCCAATACATACTTACATATTTTGATGGGCAAACAAAGAACAAATGCCCTTCATTTCCATTCTCATTGGTTCTTACAATATGTATGGCAACAGTTCTTCCACAATTGCACAGCATCGGTAGTAATCTTATGTTGCTATTGTTAGAAGAAGAAGCCATTTTTAAATCTACATACACGAGAAATTTGTAATGCTCTGCTATGCTTGTGTTTGATGGGGTTAATAGTAGTTCTATTTGAATTTGAGGGATAGAGTGTGTCTTTACTGAAAACATCTATTTGTTCAAACTGCCATGTTTAATAGCATTTGAACAGAGGTTACATAGACTAAACTGTTAATAGCATTTGAACAAACATGGCAGTTCAATGTCAATCATTTTCTTCAGTTTCAAACATAGCATTTGTGATTAATTACACACATGTTACACACATAGCATTTTCAAACTGAACAAACATGGCAGTTTTACAAACATATTAGTTCAATGTCAATTCAATTATCAATCACATGTTACACAACTATTATCAACAAATCATACTGAACTGAAATGATTATGGGCAGATTGTTGGAGAGTGATTCAACTAATAGTTATCAAACTGAAATAGTTATCAACAAATCACGCATGTGATTTTCAACAAAGCACACTGAAATACTTATCAACAAATCAATAATAGTTATGAACATTTCAGTTCAGTTTGATAATAGTTATCAATGTTGATAATAGTTAATTCAATTCACGCAGCTAACATATTAGTTGATAGCAGTTCATTACAACAAATCATGCGTGATTGACAACAAATACACCAAAATTCAATTATCAATCACACATTGAAAATTACAGAACTATATGCATTTGTTTAACAATCTGCATAATCATACTATGTTCTTCAAAGATGTGATCCTTTCATTTTATGTTCGATCACTTTCTGCATAATCATACTACGTTGTGCAAAATTTATACTTTAACTCTAAAAGGTAAATGCATATATGTTCCTCACAATATGTTCCACATTTATCAATCATATCATTTATCTGTCTGCATAATCGTAATTTTCAAAGCCCTAATTTCCAAATTTCAAATCTATTTTGTCAATCACAACCCTAACTTTTTGATTTCAGTGTTTGGAGGATGAACCTGGTTCATCTATGGCTAGAAAGCCCACGTTCTCCTCAACAAATTCCTTCGCTACAGCCGATGGTGGTCCCGGTGGAGCTATGGTTCGCGAAGCGGAGAAAATGAGGGCTACAGCGGTGGGTTGGGCTTACGAGTGGGTCGCCGTCGGGAGTGGTCGCCGGTCAGGCTGGGTTCGGTGGAGGAGGAGTGAGTGTGAGAGTGAGATTGAGGTGTATACTCTGTATAACCTATATAGCAGAGCAGGAAATGAAAATTTGTATTTTTTTATTTTAATTTTTAGTCAAAAAGCCAAAAATTCACTAAAAAAATTAAAAAGCCAACAACTCATACAAAAAAGTCAAAGATTTTCTTTTCTCTCTACTTTTTGCACATCTTTTCGTAAAAAACCAAAAAGTCATCTCAAACATACTAGTTTTTTCTAGGTCATATTTTAGCCAAATAGCCAAAAAATTTCTAAATTAGCTTGTTTCCAAACGAGGCCAGTCTCCACTTTAGTCATGGTGCAGGCAGCGAAAGAACATTGAACCAACAACAAATGTTGTAGCGAGAGGGCAATATTAGTACAGGTAACTATAAGGGGTGGGATTGTTACTAAGGGAATTATTAGTCAGGGAACTGACAGTGATGGGACTACAAGTAAAAGTAAAAAAAGTATTGTCATGGTTTAGGGCTAGTTTGGCATGTTTTTAAGAAGACAAAAAGTAAAAAAAAGTTACTGAACAAGCAAAAAAGTTACCACTAGACACAAATTAAAAATTTTAAAAACATAAATTGCTTGATGCAAATTACAAGTAATAATGTATGACACAGTGATTGGTCTATCTCGGTACAAATTACACATGGGTGCACAACAAAATTACACAGGACAGTGTTGTTCGGTCCGTGGGAGCTTATCACAGGTCCCGTTTTAATAATCTTAACCGTTTAATGTGTAGAACTCATCGAGTACTATATGTCTATTAAAAATCATGTTCATCGAATATCACTAACTATATGATCAAATCAGTTTTGTACAAAAAATAAGGGATAGTGTTATAATTAACGGTTGAAAGAAAACTACTCCGATCAGATAGCTATCGATATCCGATCAACGTGATTTTTCATAGGCATGTAGTACTCAACGAGCTGTACACATTGATTCAAACTATCAAAACGGGTCCCGTGATGGCCCTCACGGGTCGAATAGCGCTGTCTAATGCAATGCCCAATATTTGTGTATTCGGAATACGTTGGGATTGTGATACCCTCCATAGATGGGATTAGTAGTCCCCCATGGGAGATGGTATTAGAAAATCAATCCCTTTGATATACAAGTAGATTTGCTGGTTTGGCCCCTGTTATCCTATGTAATGTACTTACTGTACTTCCTTAGTAATTAATTTGCTGTCTTAGTTTGTTCGTACTTATGCGATCGATATGTCCAGTCCTAAACGAAAATAATTTACGCCTCGTTTCGCATGTATGCTTTTACCTTAACAAGCTAACAAGCACTACAAAACACCAACAAGCCTAATAATATGTGTAATAACCAAAGTTAATAGTATAATAATAGGTATACGAAAGTAATTGTTTTTGTACATTATGATGTGGTGCCTCTAACTCCTATCTGTGAAAACAAAATTAACTATTACTAATCTACTACTTATTACTGTGAAGAATTATTTTGTTATAATTCTATCACTAATATTCTAGTTACATCCACAATGGATGTGTCACGCCCCAATCCCGCCCCTAAAAGATTTGGGCATGACCTATTCGAAGGCAGACACTTAACCTGTTATGTATATCATATGGGGCCTGAACGGAAGCATTAAATATTAAAATTTGACAATAGAAACAAACTCCATTGAGCTACTACTATCATGCCAGGATCATAAACTCTTAAGAGACAAATAAAATTTAAAACATACACCTGAACATTAGTTATATACAAACATATATACAGACCCAGCCCGGTAATTGGGCATATATCAAAAACATTAGAGAATGAAGTGTTGCACACATGTCAACTTTAAGCCAACAACTAGGGCGTAAAACCAAAGTTCGTCAAAACTTCATGAAAATAAGAGCAGCTTCTCTTAGGCTTGGACATGGAAAGGTTGACCCAAGAGGACAATCGTCATGGCTTAGGGGACCACTTGGTTGGTTACCTCTGAAATGCACATAATAGAGAGTGAGTCGGGCTCAGTGAATAGTAATACATAAATAAAATGATGCTTAACGTGAAACATGATACATGTCAATGCAATAGTCTGATTCTGTGCTAAGTACATAACGGCCTTAGGCCCAATCTTGTAACACAAACTTGATGGCTATAAGCCCTTGAAACTTGTTTGACCTTGTAGCATATTCAAACTTGTAACATGCACTTGAAACATACCTGAGCATACTTGAACTTGTAACATACTAGAAACGTGCCTGAAACATACTTGAACATCATTCATTAATTCAAACGGAACATATTATAGCTAGAGCGTTTCTTGATGTATCATGTCATTATCGTACACTTAACAATGAGAGACTAATTCACATTCTCATGAGGGTCACATAATAATGTTAAACTTTGCACAGCAACATAGCAAAATAACTTCAAATTCATATGGATACATATAGCTACTCTTATATTTACGCAGAATCTATTCTTTAAGAATGAACAGAAATTCTTTTGGGTAAACGACTTAATTCACGTACTCTGTTAATCAATAGTATACACCATTGTTTACTCGTTCTTATATGTTAACATAGTTGCCTTGCCTTGTAAGGAACAGAGTCCTATTGGTAACCGTTACAGCATTCCCATGAGTTGACAAAATAAGCACATTTTCATTAGATTACAGATGACTTTATCGGTTTCACATAGCCTTTAGGTTTCATAGATTCACAACTTATTACATCGGCCTTCGGCCCTTTGGATTCACAAGTTCACAATTTTGGCCCTTGGCCTCATAGCTTCATAATTTCACAAATGGCCCTTGGCCATATAGATTCATAGCTCATAAATGGCTCCTGGCCACATAAGTTCATAGTTCACAAATGGCTCCTAGCTACATAAATTCATAGTTCACAAATGGCTCCTAGCCACATAAGTTCATAGTTCACAAATGGCTCCTAGCCACATAAATTCATAGTTCACAAATGGCTCCTAGCCACATAAGTTCATATTTCACAAGTTGGTGATCCATACTTCACAAATTCGAGATGCAGATTTCACAAATCCTTTTTGATGTTTCCATAATTTCACAATGTTCTTCATATAGCTTATACCATAATTTCACAATGTTCTTCATATAGCCTACACCTTTGATGTTTCCATAATTTCACAATATTTCTTACATAGCATACATAACATATATGTCAACATAATTCTTACGACGAAGATCATAACGTCATTAACAATAATCATTAACAGTTAAAGATATATCGAAGTACTACTACTCATAGTGTTCAGGTGCTTGGTCCGCCCCTGTAGCTGACCCTACACAATTCACGTAATTCAAACATAATTCATCATAGTCTATTAAATTCAATAGTAGTCAACACAACATAGTCCAACAAAGTCAACACCATTTAGTTCATTAACACCATTTACAATACAACATAATGCAAAATAAACCCTTGAATCTCATTTCAACATTCCAAAACCGAATTCATATCATCCATATCAGTCATAGATTATTTTCCCAATTTCCTCTTCACATTACAGCATGAATTACAATGTTTATACCATAGTTCATTCAAATTTTAAACATAATTTTCAAGTATCACCAAATTCCAATTAAACTTGCACATATGTAATTCAACCTACTAATTTCATGATTCTACTTCCAATTTGGGCCAAATCATCAATTAACATCGTTACCCAACCTAGGGTTTCAAGAAAATATTGAAATTCAAGAAAAATTCAAACTTATTAACCCATCCCTTTTCATTCCAATTTTTCCATTGATTATACACCTAGGACACATGGTCCATCATTTTAACCCATCAATTTAACTCTCAAGATTCCTTACCTCAAGAATTAAGCAAGCCTTGGTGAGATTCCCCCTTAATTTCGGAATTCCAATCGGTTGCAAATATTGATCTTCATGCCTTCTTCATTCCTTGGTGGAAAATCTTGATCAAAACTTAGAGAAATGGTGAGGATTTGGCATCAAAACCCTAGGGTTTTCGGACCTAGGGAGAGAGGAGAGAAGAGGGGAAAAGGAAAATGTGAGAAATGATCCAAAAAATCTCATTTTAAGTCTGTCCTGTAATTCCGCTCGAGGAGGAATTCCCCTCGAGCGGAGGAATTCCCGCTCGAGCATACCTGCCAAAGATCTCAAACTTTGAACAGGTATAACTCTCCCATCCGGACTCCGTTTTAGGTCGTTCTTGTGTCCAAATTGAAGCCCCGGAAATAAGCTTTCCAATGGTTCTAACCTCACATCCAAATTCAAAGTGTGAAAAAAGAAAAGGGCAAAAGAGTGGCGGCTGATTGTAGATGAATCATTCAAATTAAAGCTTTTGGTTCCTTCCTACTTTACCTTCATTGTACCACCTCAACCCATACTCCAAAATAACATAAGAAGGTTCTAAGTACACTAATAAAATGTCAAGGACAATCTTACTTTCCACGCTCGAGCGCCACCTCACCCGCTCGAGCGCTCACAGACCAATAAAGCAGTCCGCTCGAGCGTTAACTCTTCCGCTCGAGCGGAGGAAAAAGTTCTGGGTCGTCACAGGATGTGTTACTGTATTTGTTACTGTCAACTGTTAATTTTTGGCCAACGAAATTTATTGTTTGGTGATGCAGCACAGCGGTTAAGGGCAACTTTACTAACCATAATTACTGTGCAATGTTAGATTGCCTATTAACAGTAGCTACCGTTTTAACCATGGGGGGGGAAGGCAGGGAAATGCTGGGCGAGAGCCCTCCCGGACATCCGGCCGAGAGTCCCACCGAACGTCCACTACGACAATTTCTGTACCGGTCGTTGAACTACAATTTCTTTTTTTTGGGGTTTTTTGTACTTGTTTGCAAATTTTTGCCGCCTGCAATTTTTTTAACTGAAATTAATTATACACATTTGTTTATTACATATATATATATTTACAATTTATGTCAGACACGGATCTTAATACACCCTTTAATCCATCCATTGTATCATCATTCACACAGTTTGCCCTCTTTGTTTGGATTGTATAAACGGGGATTGTAATCCACTAGACTGTTAGTCGTGCGATACATTGTCCGTCGACCAGTCGGTTCGGGTGTATTTGTATCGTATGTTTGTTTACTCATCGGATTAGATGCGAAAATTAGAGTATTTGTAGTGAATCAAATGTTTGGTTCGACGGACTTGATAAGGATAAATTACCAATTTATATTTAATTTACAATACTAAATTTGTAATTTATAATTCATAACTGTAATTTATAACTGTAATTTAATTTACAACACATCAATTCAACCCCAACCCAAACGGAACCCATATTTCACAAAAAGTCAAAAAGTATACTTATTTAAGGGTTATTTGGCATACACTATTTTAGTCCATCTTTTTATCTTTTTTGGGTCACATCAATCAATATTTCCTTTCTACTTTTCTACACATCTTTTTTTGAAAAGTCAAAAAGTACACTTATTTAGAACATCCCAAACCACTCCTTAGATTATCCCAAATAAGTGTACTTTTTGACTTTTTATGAATTATGGGTTGGGTATGGGTTAGGTTTGAAATGATGTGGTAGAGAGATGATGTGACTTAAATAGGAAGATGTGACTTAAATAGGATAGTGACTTTTTGACTTTTTTTTATTATGCCAAACCAAGCCTTAATATGTAGTGTCACGTACGTTTCTGTTTCTCTCTCAAATTTGAAACAAAAACCAAAGTTAGCAGACAAAGCCTATCAAATCCCACAGAGGCAGTACTTTTCATGATGACCCACATGCCGTAGCCTTTCTAATCTCACCAACTCATTTCCATTTCCCACATACAATTTTGGCAACTTTGATGTCCCTCATTCTCTCTCCATTTCGGTTTTGCTGTCCATCTCCAGTAACACACTCTCTCTCTGTCTGTCTCTTTGTCTCTCCATTTTGACTGCGCTAGCTTGCCGACGGTAACACTCACCATTTTCTCGGGCATGTGTGAGTTTGTCTATTTTTTCTTTCGAACCACATTATTATTATGACCTTCTGTGTTCCACTTGCACGACATTACCATTTCTCGACTATTAAACTGTTCCTCGTTAGGTCATTGAAACCATACGTACGATTAGGTATACAACCTACACGGGTGAGAAACTGATATTGCCATTGAGGAGTTCCATAGTGACAAACGGTCTTGGTTGAGCAGTGTAACTGGTTTTTATTTATCTGCATGAATGTAAGTTACGTATGGGTGCTCTTGGGTTGAATGTCCGATGTGGCCCTGTTTGAAGTGTGCGTATTGGTTGTTGTTTCTGGCTTGAAGTCATCAATACGATAAAACGAGTACAACATATGGCCAATTAATTTTCGTAAAATAGTGGCATGCCACAGGTGCATAAATTAACGACAACATATCATACTTCAACAATAAACGAAAAGTACCACTCGTACAATGTACGTATGACTGAATGGTTTGTTCATTGTAAGTTGTTAACAATGAATTTCGTTTTGTTACAATTTGGGAGTAACGTTCTTTCTGCATCCTTATCAATATTGCATGAAATTCTTTGCAGGAATTATCGTAATTGGATATGGGCGATATGTCAGACAATGCGAAGCAACTGTGAGTTTATGTCGTTCACTATTTCATACAATTAGGTTTGCAAGGATATGTTTCCTGTACGTAGTAAATTCCACAGTCTGTTCGTGTACGACATATTGTGGCGGTATGTACTGTCATTAGGAGGTTGTGCGATTTGAGTTTCACACATTTGCGATAGCCTCAAATTGCACCATGAATTTCGTGTAATGGATTAAAACTCTGTCCATTTCTTAGCAAAATATGTGCACATACGGCACATGTCGCGTATTTTGCGGAGAGAAATTGTGAAATCTATAATTGACTGAGTTATACTAAACCACTTTAGTTAATAATTTTCGGTGACAACGGAAAACGACATTACCAATTTCACGAAAATGGCACAACTTTTGAAATGACAAGGCAAGATTGACTACCTTTAAAGTTAACCAACGAAGATGATAGAATGCACAAAACGTACATACCACCGATGTAATTTGGCCTTCAATAAAATTTCATTTACGCCGATATTTGTTACAGGTAAAGAAAAACATAGAAGCCAAGTGGCGAAGGTTCACGAATCAAAACGGTTGACATTACCAAGCCCCCTCGTCAAAAGCGGCCAGTTGGAGCATTTATTTTTTACAGATTCGATCCGTGTCCTTCAAAGCGGCTCACAGTATGAATCCCTCTTATCAAAAACGGCTGACAGTATTTTTGCACAATTGTGCATTACATATTTTGTACTCATAGTTTGCGCCTGTGAAAAAAATAAGGGCCAAAATAATTTCTTACAAACCTAATTGTTGTTGCAAAAATCATGTGGTTATTATATTTTTAGTAACGAAAATTGGACATTACTGATGCATTATTATGTAGTTGGGACCAAATTTGTTTGTGTCACAAATTGGTCCGTAAATGTCAATGGTTGCGATTTGTGTACATAATTGTATATATATCCATCCATATCTAACATATACTTACGCCGAAATTCACAATGGTTGCAGCCAGCAACAATTCAAGGAAAGACAAGAAACAGACAACCTGGACCGAAAATGGTTAGTGTGCGGAGACATGTACTAAGTAGATTACGATGATGGAAACACGTGAGTGCTATGATAGCAAAGTATGGACTTCTATTCCATGCACACGTCATGTGCTTCTATTGTTTCGCATTCAGCAATTTCTAGCAGTCATAGACGCCATATTACATGTTCATATAAACTCCGATTATTTGTAAAAGTCCATGTCCGTTTTTATTTCAAATGTGTACGAAATAGTAATTTTTATGTGCAATCATATGTAAATACCACAAAATGTGCACACATTGTGAGTGATACAACTTGTGGTAACAATTATTTTGGACTTACAGTTCTTATTTGCCCTGTATGTACGTCACGTTGGTGTAACACTTACGGAGCCAAAAAGATATTGAGAAAAGGTGGAAGGAACTCCCCTGTGATGAGAAGAAGAGGTTTCAGGACATGGCTCAGGCAAGTGCCAAGGAACTGGGTGAAGAAGTTGCAAAGAAATCTGCAAAGGTACTTACGTACTTAATGTTTTCGTAACTGCATTTGGGGAGGACTTGCTATCGACACAATGTTAGTTAAATTTTTGTATTAATTAATGTTCACGTTAATAACATTGTAGAGTAAAATGCAAGTCCGCATATCATTGAAGGCAATTGTTGATATCGTGAACCGGTGTAACGAAGCACAGAAGTAGGCAGTCATTGATATTGGGTTCAGTGGCCTCCTCAGGTTAAAGTGTACCTGTATAGATCACAACTTGTGCCAATGGTTGGTACAGAACTTCGATCCCGACACGTGTTCGTTGACTGTTCATGGCCGTCACCTGAGGCTCACCTGTGAGGAAGTGCATGTCTTATTGGGTATACGGTCAGAAGGCAATGACGTGCAGTTCACTGGTTCAATAGATGCATATCCCAATATCTACGAAGAGGTTGGAGCTGTTAAGGGAATCATTCCTTTGAACCAGTTGAGAGTTTATCTGACTGAGAGTGATGGTGCAGACGACAAGTTTCGGCGGAAGTTTGTGCTGTACGTGTTAGGGGCCATGTTGTGTCCTACCAGAATGACCGCCTTGAGCCTATCGTTCGTTCATGCCGTGAAGGACGTGACCGGTATGTGGGCATGTAATTGGGCAAAGTTGACACTGCAATTCCTTGTCAAATGTGTTCGGAAGTATAAGATCCAAGGTCAGCGCGAGGCAACTAGATTTATTTTCCTTCTAATGGTAACGTAATCGACCGTTATTTGTTTGTACGATGCCGATTACATATTTCATCCATTGCTGTGCATATGGTTCAATAAAATTGCAGTCGTTGCGAAATACAAACTTACCTGTTATTGAACAGCATGACAAATATACTTGTACGGGCCACATTTTTGTAACCAGAAAGAGCTTATCTTTTTAACCGGAAAGTTGCATAGGGATTCTGCCATCGAGACACATAAACACATAGATATGATTATGTTGTAAGTTGTATGCATTGTTAAGGAATACGGATTATTTTGCTCAAAACTGTATACTAAATATCTTTTCCCCACTTATAATGCAGCTATTTTACTTGGATCGTTTGCCCCTCCATGTAAGAGTACGTTGGCTACTACACGCTCCATCCCTCGGCTAAATGATTGGGGTGATGCCGAAATACTGAAGACGCGGCGACGTATGGAAAGAAAGCAAATGTTGGAGCAACATGAGGTAATCAACCCATTTGTTGTGCACATTTGACAGCATTGCCCCACCTGTGTTATGGAAATAGTGACAGACTGAATTTGTGTTCCTATGACTAGGTGATAAGCAGTGACAAACAATGACCCATTCCTTAGCATATGCCATATTTTCACTTTGTCCCTTCCTATTTACTCTCAAATACTCAAACTTTTGCGGGAAAAACATGAAGTTTCCATCTGGACAATATTGTAGCCTTACAAATTCAATTTTATGTACTACTTCCATTATCAAATGAATTTTGGTTAAGCCCTGAAGTCAGATTTTTGGAAAATCTTGAAGATTTTGGTTTTTTAACCTTGTAAAAAGGTCAAAACATTGTCGTTGAGTTATTGTTAGTTAGTTTGTAATTGAAAGTTTGTCTTTGTTTATCTAAATGGGAAAAGGTCAAGTGGTAAATATGGGATCGACTGTGAAGTTTTTATCCACACCAGATGAGCATCATTTACAACAAATTCTTTGTTCATTTCAGACAAATGGAGTAATTAATTTTTATTAAATATATTTAATATGTAAGTGTGTACACATACGTTGTATGCAACTTAAGAAAGTAGATCGAAACTTTATAATTCACAGTTGAGATCGATTAACGATTCAGTACATTACCATTTTCATTCACGATTTGAATTCCGATTTGACAACTATGTTAGGTGGAGTTTCATCCAACAATAGAGAAAAGCAACGACATTGATGACGCAATCAATGCACACCATGTCAATAACAAACAGAAACCACAGATTGATGAAGTTCGTTTGAACAAGGTTGAGTCTGACATTGGTGAACTGAAGGAAACCATGAAGCAAGTGCTTCACAGCAATGCGAAAATAAGGGACATGTTGCTCAATTTCCGAAGGAAGGAAGTTGTTGACAATGCAAAGGTAATCAAAAGCAATCAGTACACATGCTTCACACAGTTCACAGAGGTTACTTGAAAATGAAATATCGTAGTAAGTTAATGTATGTGTTTGTGTGATTAGGGGGAGTCGACTAAAAGAAATTGTAACATTAACATATCCTTTAGCATTGGTGAACTCAAAGGAATGTTGAACAAACTGGTTGCAGTTATATTGTTTGGGAAACAACCGTTTAATGAACAGACACATATTGTTGAAATGAAGCAAATGATGCAGTAAGTGCTAGAAGGTTTATCGGAAACAGCATAATTGACTGAAAGAAATTGTAACATTAACAAATCCTCCAGCATTGGTGAACTCAAAGGAATGTTGAACGAACTGGTTGCAGCTATATTGTTTGGGAAACAACCGTTTAATGGACAGACACATATTGTTGAAATGAAGCAAATGATGCAGCAAGTGCTAGAAGGTTTATCGGAAACAGCATAATTGCCTTGTGCAGAGGAAAATGGTGTTGACCCTAGCATGGGAGTCGAGTTGCATGACGGCGGCGTGGTCTTCCCAAATTATTATGGTACCCCAAATGAGGGTAATCTTCAAGATTTACAGGGGGTGGATTGGGAGGACAATAATGTGAATGGAATGTTGTCCAATGAGATAATTGATATGCACGTTGGACAGTTGCGTACCGTCCAAGAAGTTGGGGACACGCACAACAACCGTGGCCTTGCCTTGGAGGAAACATACGCAAGCGAAGAAAGCAAATCTCTTTTGGTTCAGTTTTTGGCCATCAAGAATGTTGCAGAAGAGAGTTTATCTTCCTTTGATGATTTGCAAACCTTGCCACCAATGCGAGGAGAAGCAGACAATGTGCATCCTTCTACTGGTAAAACATTAGAAATGGGACAAATTATAACAGGCAGACAAAAGGGAAGAGGAAGAGGAAGAGGAAGAGGAAGAGGTGTTGAAGCCACAGACGTAGGGGATATGCATTCGTGCAACGATAGCAAAATAAGTACTCGACTTACTGCAGAAAAATTCCCAAGTTGCCACATCACTTCACCTTTCATATGCTTCATTACCAATTGATGCCGATAGCATTACTGATCATAATTGAACCATTATTTGTGTTATATTTTAATAGTTGTCATTCTAGTTAGTGCAAGTTTGCACTAACGAATGTTGTACAATTGTCTTACAGATTTCGGACAAAGTCCTATCCAAACTACACAGGTTGGAGAAGCGGTTCCGTTCAGAGGTTAGACATCGCTTCACCAATTTTAGATGCATAAGGATGTGTTATGTATTTTTTAAATTTATTTTCTGAACAGTGTTCAGTTAGTTAATTGTTTATATTAATAGGAGTAGTTGATGTTACTTGATTGTTTATATTGGTAGAAGGACTTGATGACACTGAAGAGCAGAGAGGTTTTATCAGCGGCCGAACACAAAGTTGTTGACTCTGTACTTGACGACAGAAAAAAATGAAAGGTACGGATGAGTTTAGTACTCGCAATTAACCTGTTCTATAGTATTTGAGAAATAAGTTTGAATTCCACAATTTTCATTTGTCGTGTTATGTTTATTTGATTTTTGTAGCTATCAGTTCTTTAATTTTTCGTTCTGTATGATTTTGATGGGTTTATCCATGTCGTATGTAGGATTTTCTTTGAATTTAATGTAGTGGCCTAGGGAAAGATCACTGGCTAAATTTCTTGTCTGAAGTTTTCTTCTCTTGGTCTTATCTTGCACACATGTAACTATTGGGAAAATTGCAAATCATTGATATTTTCACAAAATATTTACAAATTCATGGAAAACTTTATAATTTCAATTATGAAACTTAATAAAGTTTACCAATGATTTGCAAATTTTTTTGAAAACTTATACCGAAGTGCAATTTTCCCTAGCTATTTTCTTCTAGTCGGCTTACATTTGCCATTTTGATCATTTTGGGATATTGTTGGCTCCAGTTTGTAAAATAAATGTGGTTTTTTTTTTTCAACTTGCTCACCTGTAAATGAGCATTTAAATTTTCACATATTATTTTAGAAATACTATTGGACATGTCATAAGTTGTAATATTTAAAACTTTTTCTTTTAATTTTTTTTTAAAAAAACTTAAAACTAATCTTAATTGGATTGGAGAGTAGTAGAATCAGGAATATCTGCCATAGTTCTACAACAGAAAAAACTAATCTTATGTTGTAGAGTTAAGCCAGATACATTTAAGTTTTACTAGGCTGTAGGTTGCTTCTTATTGGTTCATGTATACGTTTAATGTAGGGACATTGTCGTGTCAATGAATCTTCATGAAATGCCTTGCGAATGTGCTATGTGATGTGACATGCGCACGCTTAAACCAGGGGCATGGCTATCCGACACTGTAAGTCGTGCCATCTGACAATGTTATTTCCACTATATTTGCATGATGGACATTTCCATGTAGGGACATTGTTATTTCGTATTACATTTAAACAAATTGCAAACCTTATTTCGCAAGTTGCCTCGTATGTTACAATGTTCCAGCCAATCAACTTGGTCGCGGTTCAATTGACTAACAGACAGCGGCAAGTACACAAAGACGGAAGGCATACTGCGTGGTTCTTTCCAGTATATCTGTCAGTAAGTAAGTGTTTTAGGTCGGTTGTGTATTGTAGAAGACATATTTTCAGAAAATTTTGGCTAACTGAACTTTACACACCAAACATGCAGACTTTGATACTAAATCAAAAAAACTCAACCTCTGAACCATGAAAATATCATGAAATCATATTTTGGACATGACAGATATACTGGGGTGCTTGATGTATGTCAGAAGGTAATATGAATGTCCATCCTATTGAAGCGAGTAGATTTAATATGAACGTCGGTAATATGAATGTAGATCCCATTTACATGAATGTCAATGTAAATATAAAAGTGCGTACATGTTCGCATGCCCTCTAAACAAGGTCTTCACTTGTGTTTATGTGTAGATTTACATGCCTTTCAATTATAGAGGAGTACATTGGTTGTGCCTAAAAATAGATATGGTAGACCGCGTGGCATACCTATTTGACTCATTGGCATCCGCCACACTGGACACTAACAAGCTGAATGCGGCAAAAATATTGGTATGTCATGCTGAATTTCACAAATCTACTTCCATACTGTCACATCCTTCACATAAACTAACCGTCTCATTCTGCAATAGGTTCAAACAATGCATGCCTTACTGCAACTACAGTTTGGAAATGAATATGCTGTAGACGTGCGTACCTTTGACGTCCGCATGTTAGAAAAAAGGCCATTACAACAGCTGGACGAGTAATGCTCAAACCCTGCGTCACATTGACTTGACTCTTGAATGACTCATTTAACGAACCTGCTTATATTTACGAGAAACTGAATGTTACATTTCATTTGTAGCACTTTCGACTGTGGGATGTTTGTAATCAAGTACATGCAGCGGCCTGATATACCCAGCGGTCCACACAAGGTACATTCTACCGCTTCATTTCCAATTACAAAATAAATCCGTTTATTTCCTACTGCTGTAACTATATCTGATTTGTGTTATTCACTTTCTCTACATAGTTTCATCTTTTTGTGCGTCGAAAGTTGGTGCTTGACTTCGTTATGGATGTGAATAATTCAAAGATTGGCGAGTATCCTTCGTGCATGTGATTGATTACAATTACAACAAATAGGGCAACGATTTTATCATGGCTTGCCAGTACGAGAGTAATTTCGATGCCCAACCACAAATTAGATTACTACATCATCTTGTCGTGACAACTTTTTAGGTCGCAGCTATGATAATACTAATTTCCCACGCGTATTGATTGTACACATAATTCCAATGTTTGGGACTGGAACAAACGACGGAAAGTAATAATGTTTGTTTGCTTTTATCGTGGCCTATACGTAATGTGATACACATAATTCCAATGTTATGGGTATAGAACAAACAATGCAATGTGATATTTGTCCAAATGAATATAGTAATGTTTGTCCAATGCAATGTGATATTTGTCCAACAAACAATGCAAGTTGAAAGTAGTAATGTTTGTTCGCTTTTACCACATGAATTATGTTTGTTCGCTTTTTTTGAATGCCATAATTTTGTCCAAAACAAAGCAAAAAAATTCCCACAGAACAAACAAATTGCAGTGACTATAATGCACCAACAGGGGTCCACCTGTCCACAGGAATTCATGTGGTAAACAAACTATTGTAATTCTCCTGTCAAACCACCTTACTATTATGTTTCCAACTGTCCCTGCACATTGTGGACTTCACATCTTCAGGTCAAGCTCTGTATTCTTCCAATGATCGTTTCTGCAATCCACCCAGTTAGTCCACGCAATATCCTCGTAACTCCTGCACCATGTGGGCCCTCACGTGTAGTTAAACTAAACCCATTTCATATGTATAACTGATGGACTCTAACGTTAACTTTCGCACATGTCATGTTGTGGTTGATCCACGTATGAACAGGCACAAAGAAGTACAAATTTTAAACTACAAACGTGCCACAAATTTTAAACTGCAAACAATGTCATGTTGCATAATGCCTAGTTGTTTCCAGTATATCGGTCGGTAAGTAAGTGTTTTACATCAATTGTGTATTGTAGATGACACATTTTCAGAAATATTTGGTTGACTGACTTTACACACTAAACATGCAGACTTTGATACTAAATAAAAACTACTAAACATCTATACATGACAGATATACTGGTGTGAAGAAGTATGACATCCTTTACATAAACGAATCCTTGGAAGGGCAACCACATAGGAGATATACAAAAGAAAGATATGTGAAGAAGTATTATCCAACCATGTGGGCAACTTTGAAGGGGGGTTGATTACTTCATAACAATGCACAAACGGAGAAAAAAAAAAAAAAAAACAAAACAAAAAAAAAAAAAAAAAAAAAAACATACAACAGACCATTAAAAAGCAGAGTATTGATATTCATTTTTTTTTTTTTTTATCAGCAAAAGAAAAAAATTTATTGATGAAAAAGCACATACAAGGTGTGAATGATACATCAATAAAGAGGAGCTTAGAACTAAAAAAGCTCCAACCTCCTAGTTGGTGAGAGATCAACGAAGAGAAACAAAACCAGAAGGAAAACAATAAGAATGTAACTTGAAGCCCATCATCACAAAAACGCATAATAGGGCAACCAGATGAAACTCCAAAGTAGCATGAACAAACTTCAGACCATACAGCCAGGCTTCAGACCAAGAGCACAATGCAGCCATAAAAACCATGCCCAACTTCAGACCATGAACAAGATACCACCAGCTATACAACCAAAACAAGCACACAGAGGTGAAACAGCAAACCAAATATGCTACTTAGCAGCAACCACCAAAAGACATACAGTAGCAGTTTGGATTTTAATTTGTAGTTAACATCACAAATCTCCAGTTTACAGCAGCAGTTTGACCCATTGACAGCAGCTCCAAATCAGTGAACTGTTGTTTGACCTCCAGACACTAGCCCAGCAACACCAGAGTTGCAACAGAGAAGAACCATGACATGCTGCTGACCCTACAACTCAAGCTACATGACCTAGATCTTGCACTTCTACATTGAATGGATATAACCAAACTAGGAAATCATTATAAACATACTATTGCATCACACTACCAAGTATCACCCCATTTGAGTCTGAATTTACACAGATTATAGCAGACACCAGCTAGGAGCCTGATCCATTAGACCTGATCCAAACCTCACAGCAGCAGCCACCATTCAGACTTGAGCCTGATCCTTCAACCTTCAAAACTAATAAAAACTACAATGACGGACCAACAATTGCAACAAGGCCAGCAACAGACCTCCAATAACTTTCCCCAATCCAGTAGCAGACCTCCAATACAACACACCAACACATCATTCCAACAATTGCAAAAGGCCAATATGCGACGAGACTTAAGCCTATTCCTTGATCCCATATAGCGACAACAAAGTACATATATAGCAAAGCGAGTTGAAGCCGCAATGAGCAAAGAACGAAATGAGCATGCTTGACAGCATAAACTAAGACAAAGCAACAACCCAAAAATAAGGCAAAGCATGGCAAAATTGAAGCACAACATAGCAAAATTAGCCACCAAGAAGATCTGCTAATACCAGGTATGCACCCACTTCCCCTTGCTTCCATCAGCATACCACAAATTGACCAAAATCCTGCACCCTTGCAGCAAAAAACACCAAACAACACCCCCTCAATCAGACTTTGACCCTATCCAGATTATTGACAATGTCCTCTACTGAATACTGTAGGCCTCTATAACTTTGCTTACACCAAAGTGCAACCCTCAGTTTCACCATCTAAGCCAATTCAGGCCCATCAACAATCTTATCATTAAAAAGGCAATCATTCCTAGCTTTCCAAATTGACCACATAACAGCTAAGGGGACAACTTTCCACATTGGTTGGATCACCCTTCTGAAGTTAAGACCAGACCACCAATGCAACAATGCCGCAACTGACCCAGGTAATACCTTAACCATATCCCACTATTTCACCATATCTTACCACAAATTCCATACCACCGGACATGACAGTAGCAGATGGTTAATTGTCTCATCCTCTGTTCTACACAGCAGACACACTGAGCTAGCTTCCATATTCAACACTCGAATCCTTTTCAAAAAAGATGAAGTTTTATGTTTGCCTTTCCAAGCTAACCATTTCTGAGAACTTCACCTTGGGTGGGGCAATATTCTTCCACAACATAACAGCAACATCTACAACAGGACCTTTCAACAACACCCACGACTTCCATATGCTGTCACAACCTAAACCCACCCCTAAGGGTTTAAGCGTCGTAACAACCCGATGTCTGTGATTACCAACGGCACCTTATGATAATAACAATTGTACAATAGGAGGGGCCGGAAGCTTTGTAAATATTAAAATATGATATCCAAAGAGCATGAGGACTTAAATGCACAAGCAACTTATATATATATACACCAATACAGACATAAGTCCAAGTCCATATTCACTATATATGCAAGAACTGAAGTCCAAAACACGTCTAAGTACAAAATGAAAGACATGTTGGGGAATTAAATTCCAAAGCCAAAATAGCTTATGAAATATTCACTTGACTCCATACGGCATTCATTCAAAAGAGGTGGATTTAGACCACCCAAAACAAAGCCTTGACAATAACGGTCTGGAACCTCGTGGTGAGGCACAGTAGGTTGGCTTGACAAAAAGAAATTAGGCTAACGCTGCTAACTTTGCTCCGGTGCCTGGCCGCCTACATATATACAATAAACTGTGAGCTAAAGTCCAGAGAATAACAACTGTGTAAAAAGGCTATGAATGAATGTTCTTTTAGTAGTTAAAACAGTTAATTGCATCTGTAGGTCAGTTATTCAATCAGTGTCTCATATTTCATGTCATATCAGTCATTTAGAGATCATAGCAGTCATACATGGTACATTTAATAGCAGAACAGTACAGTAGGCCTTAATAGACCGAACAGTTAGTTGATGGCCATCAATACAGTAACAGTAGTTCCAAGGATGGGAATTGACAGAGATCCTTTGTAAGTAATAGTAGCGATAGCGATACTTGATAGCGATAACAATAACAATACTAATGATGGCGATAGCGATATGATGCGATGGCGATAGCGATAATAGTCAGTTGTTATGGATGCCACAAGTACAGTTCATAAAATAGGACAAACATTCATTCAGTAAACAATATCATTTCATAAGCGATGCAGTTAATCATTGAGAAAATAATTATAATTTAACATAGCTTACTGACATTGTTACTCACGATTGGGTTAAGTCGATAAAAGGCCTCGAGATGCCCACCTATATAAATCACATAACCAAAAACACAATAGAAGCAGTTCAATATTCATTTCATTTTAATTCAACTCTCTTTACGTGTTTCTAGTTTATTCCATGATTATGTGAGTCCAATTGATGCCTAAGAATACTTAAAATGTCATAAGGATTCAATTATGCATTTAAAAGAGTTAGTCAAAAATTGCTGAAAATAGGGTCCTCACTTGAGCGCCACTTTTGTCGCTCGGCGGAATTCTAAAATTGAAACATACGGGAGCTCGATTTTCACGCTCGATCTAGGCTTTCCTCGCTCGATCAGATAGCATAAATTCTAAAATTTCCAGAATTGTAATTAAAGTTCAAATTTGATATTCAAGGCCTCAAAACTTGCATTTTTGGTACACAAATATGGAGAACCATTGTATAATTTAGTAAACACTCTCAATTAGAAGTCATTAGTTCAAAATCATGCTCCAATTGTCAAATTTTAGTTTTAGCTCATTTTCTCCATATCAAGCCAAATTCCAAACCCCAAAGTGATTAATCTCCAAATTAATCTCCATAAATTGAACATGGCTCCAATTTCTCATTTTCTTTTTAGTTACATAAAATTGACTTCAAGTCCCTTCTATTTTCCTTCAAAACATGAAATTTAAGTCAAACTCCTTATAAAATTATTCACATGTATGAAATTGACATCAAAATTACTAATTTTACATTCTTATAAATTTTCCAACTAATTTCCATAGTCTTAAACTTAACTTAATTGTAACCTCCACTTAATTCATACTCATAGATGTTCCAAAATATGATTAATTTAAATAATAAAATCTTAAATTACATTACATGCATGGATTAAAACAAATCTAATTATAAAATCAAAACTTTATCTAACATTAGGATTAATTCTAAATTTCCATAAACTTGATGTTCATAAAACATTTCCTTTTTCTCTTCAAAATGTGAACTTAAATGGTTCAATTTCTACAAAATTCATGATGCATGTAAATATAGATTCAAATACTCATAGAATTCCCTCATGCATGTAACAATGGAACAGAATCTCATGCAAGATTACAAAAATTAAACTCAAAATAATTAATTTCTAATTTATTTCCCATAATCATCCACATGCATGTAACCCATTTCATATTTAGAATTCAATTCCAAATTAGCTCCCATAATCTTACACTTAAGTCAATTTTTCTTCATCCTCTTGCTATTGATTCCAATTTTTGTCTAAATTAATTAAACAATACTAAGAAGAGGATGAAATTTCTTACTTGAAGATGAACTTTCCACAATTTTAAGCTTGAATCTTGGTATTGTAGACGTCCCCGAAGGTCCCGGGAGGGAATCCCCCGTTTTGTTCATTGGGCTCACTCTGATTCGGGACTCAATGTCACGGTCACGTATCTAATCTCGCATGAGTGCAATGCAAGACCGATGAATCATCAAAGAATCTAGATCCGCAAATCGTTTTGAAAGCAGATTTTTAGAAAGAAGTGCCAAACATGGACGCTTTGCGGATCTGAGTCGCCACCTAAATATTTATTTTGGGGGATTTAGGAAACCCTGACTCGTGCCTAAGGCCACGTGTCCATCATCACCAAAGTTGCCTCGGCTCGAGAACTTGGGTACGATTGGGAAAGGTTAGCTATGAGCACCCCCGCTCGGCCGATCAAAGGTCGGCCTCTACTAAGCATGATATCTTGTTTTTGAAAACACATGTGCTCTTATGCCGTTATTTAACCTAGAATTACTATGTGATGCGCACAACATACAAGTATAGACTGGATTGCCTAAGTTGGAACAAAGCATCGCATATCCGTTTGTTTTGGAAAATGGATTGAGGTTTGCTACTCGCAAGTAGGCTAAAACACAGGTTTTGACGAATTATTCCAATTCAAGAAACCCAATCTTCACCCACAGGCATTTAGGCAGGTATATCATATAAGCAGTTAGCCTCATGGCAAGCATGCTTTCATGTTAACACTCACATACATGCAAGATGCCAAAGCATAAACACTCACAGTGTACTCCGACCCAAAACAAAAACTAGTTAGTAATCAATGCATGATCCCAGTTCATGTTAAGATGGCTAATGCAACACATGCAAAATGCAACTAAGATAGGCTCGGCTATTCTAAGATGGCATGTGAGATACTACAACTAACACGTATTCAACTTAGAATTGAAATACAATGCAGTTAGTATGATGCGCCGAGCCTGGTGCATGCAAGACATATGAATGATGTAAACATGCATAGCATAAGGATGCTAATTGAAATATGTCCTAATACTAACCATCATAAGCGGTTAAATAAAAGGAGAAAAGGCGTGGGGTTGGAAGACATGCATCACACACACGCACACTACAAAAATTGCCCTCTCTCAGAGGGTCCGAATAAATAATACAAACCAAATAAATAACAGCTACAGCTAATTATTACACAATTCTTAACTAATTAAACAAATTAATTAAGCTATGAAAAATAGTAAAACAGCCTTGGGAAGAGGGATGAATGCATGCTTGGTCGGCTTCACCCGGAAATCTATTGCCATGCCTCATGTTGCCTCTGTTTGCCCTGTTTTGTTCCTCTGAAAATTGCACAAGTCTCCAGAACACTTCTGATCCACCTCATGGATGCTGTGAGAGGCCATCGGCCACTGGAAAATGGTCATCGACCAGTTGTGAGGATATCGGCTAAGTATGGTTGGTTGGTGCCTTTGAAAGAAGTCGGCCAAGCTATTTATTCTGCAAAACCTGTTTCTTTGCGAAAGAGAAAGCGAGCATGACAATGCATTTACCAGACAATGTTTGCACAACCACACTCCCTATCATGTTTAAGACTCCAGGGAGTGTAGTTCTTCAACCCTTGGACCATCAATCACGCATTTCAATGCATGATGACCAAAGTGTGAAACTCAATATGGAATGAAATGCACAAAACACATAAAGGGCCCCAACCTCTATCATGATTGATCAAGAGGCAAGGGATTCATGCTCAATGCTATGCAACCTAAGCATGCAAACAAACTAATGCAAAATGAGTATGCTAGCAAGCAATATGCAATAGGCATACAACCTAAATATGCAAACATGCAACCTAGCATACACAATGCTATGGACTATATGGCACACATAATGCTATATGAACTATGGCATGCTCAATGCAACTAACCACCTAACATACACAATGCAAGGAGTGACATGGCATACACAATGCTAACAACATAACATGCACAACACATTGTAACATGGCATACACAATGCAAGATGGACTTAAACTAAAATAAATGGGCCTCAGCTACACTCAAATCAGTGGCCAAACATGACGAAAACAAAGCAATGACACACATGCAAACATGCAAGAATGCAAGGGACCAAACCTAGGGCATAGCATGCAACTCTACGAAGGCATAGTAGGGATGAAATATAGCGTACAATGGGACATTTTCTAGCTCTGAAATGACATGCAAGATGGTCCCGAAATATGCAAACACCTCACTCAATGCATGCAGGGTGGCCCAAATACCGAAACTAGTGAAGTGCATTACACCATAGCCATGCAAAGCAATGCACAAATGGCTAAACCAGCCCCAAATAGTCCCTATGCAGGTCCAAGACAGTGGGAAAATGGTCTAAAATGGTGGCTCAAAATGCATAGAAATGAAGCTCATGCAATGGTCCGAAAACGAGGCATTTATGCACAACTCTCAAACGCATTTAAAGAGTGGAAAACATGGGAATATGGCATGCATATAAGCTCTGAAATATGATATATAATGGCCCCAAAACATGGAAACACCTCAACACAAGCATGCAATGGGCCCCAAAACTCAAAGCTAGGCAAGGGTATTGAACTACAACCATGCATAGCAAGCATTATTCGACCACGAGGCATAAAAATAGAGCTAAGGCAGTCCAAAACATGCACAAAATCAGTTTAAGGCATGGCCAAAAAGTGCTAGAATCAAGGACCGAAATAGCATGCAACACAAGCTAGTAAAGGGGATTTGCACTACAAGTATGTGAGGCAATAAAGAGGCTACCAAACCAGAAAAAGTCAGAGGTATGACATGCCAAATAAACCCCAAAAATCCATTGAAACATGGTCTATGCATGCAAGAATGATAGGCTCCTTTGATAGGCTATAAAGAGGGTAGTTCTACACATGTAAGAGGGACACCTAATATGGAAAAACCACCTCCGAATAGAGGTTATGAAGGCCCTAAAACTCACTGAAAAGGGCCTGAAATGAGGCTTGGAAGCATGCACACATGGGCTCCCTTGTTAGGCCAAATATGCTAGAAAACAAGACAATGGGTGAGAGGGTCACCCCTCTCTGATTTTGGGGTTCAAAAACACATAATAACCACTAAAAATCTGCTGGTTTTCAGTGGTCAAAAGGGCCAACAAAGCTCAACACAAAGGCCCTAATGTGTGGCTCAAAACAAAAGGAAATGAAACATGCAAGGGGGTAGATGGCCTCCAACAGAAAAATGGTCTTAAAAAAACATGTTAATAAGCTCAAAATAAGACTTTTTTCAGTTTATGACAAAGCTCAAATATGCTTGCAAACTAGGTTAAAAGATGGAACAAAAAGATGCCAAAAAGAGAGAAAGAAGTGTTACCCTTGAAGCTCAGCAACTCCAGCAGCTTTGAGGCAAAAAACTCAGACCTTAGGACCTCTCAAGACCTTCCAAGAAGCTTAGGTTGGTGTTGGAGGTGTTAGGCTAAGAGGTGTAGTGTAAATGTGCAAGAACAATGGACTTTTGAGCTTGAAATAGAGAGATAGAGATGTCTATTGTATGCCTTAGAACCAATTTGAACCCTTGCAATGGAGAGGAGGGCTTCCTTTATAGACCAATGAGACCAAAGCTTCTCCAAGCCAAGAAGCAGGCAAAGATCCTCCATACGTGTATGGAGGATCGATCTGTGCCCTCCAAGTACGGTGGCATCCATTCGATCTGTAGAATACGCAGAAGGCCAGCAGCTAGCAAAATTGGCCAGCCACTACTATAAATGGTCGGCGGCACATTGTTTGGTCATTTGGCGGGGAAAAATCTGCTCTGCGGTCCAACTAAGCGGGCATAACTCCTTCATATGAATTCCTTTTCAGGTGATTATTGTGTCCAAATTGAAGCCCCGGAAGTCATCTTTCCAATGGCACCAACCTTGCATCAAAATTCCAACTATGCAAAACGTTATGCTTGTTTTGGTGAAGGTTGCTCAGTTTCGGTCCAATCAGGATGATGCCCAACTTCAACCAATCATATCTCCCCTATTCGGACTCAACCTTAGGAGATTCTTGAGTGAAAAACGAAGCCCTGAAAGTCTTCTTTCCAACGGTGGTGGCCTCATAGCTTAACTTCGAGTGCATAAATAGATAAGCCTGATTTAGCGAGGACCGCCCGACTCTCTTTTAGCGATTCATGCCCAACTTCTTTCTCAACTAAGTTTCTTCTCTCCACTCCTCTTTTCTTCAACTCCGAACCTCCG
Source organism: Camellia lanceoleosa (assembly GCA_025200525.1). Taxonomy (NCBI): domain Eukaryota; kingdom Viridiplantae; phylum Streptophyta; class Magnoliopsida; order Ericales; family Theaceae; genus Camellia; species Camellia lanceoleosa. Next base: position 1,425,155 of record CM045770.1, read on the forward strand.
AACAACATGTTTTGAAAGATTTTTCAAAGACTTCATTTCTCTTTCATTCATTTCTACTTTGTCCTTGCTCGGTTTACCGAAAAGCACATCATTTGACAAAATGCGAGCCTCGAAACATCGTAGGAACTTTATTTCAAAAATATTTTGAAAGAGAGGATTTTAAGATCCAAAATCTTTTGGTCCAACAATGGGGTGTGAGGTTTGGATTTGACGCTCTCCTTGCCAAAGAAACCGACCTTTTGCATAGCATAGCCTGTACATCTTTCACCACCAAAGAAAACCATCAGTAGTGCCCAAGTCTTAAGGGCGGTCAAAAATAGGGTGTCTACAGGTATCCCACAAGGTTTTCTTCTTTTCGCCTTTTTTTTCTCCTTTCTCTCGGTTTCTCTCTCTCAGTCGTGCTCTCTCTTCTTCTTTTTCTAACTCTGTTTCCAGCAGATTGAAGGGCACCATTTTGATTTCATTTGTCATCTTTTTTTTTATTCATTAGTGGGACACTTGTCCATATAATATGAACCCATGTTTCATTAGTTTAGCACACTAATCACACTTTAGTTTAATTAAACATCACTTAGTCTTGATTAATCATAATTAGCACATAAGTTAAATAATCATAACTAATTATAATTTCTACATGATTTAATTAGTCTAATTTGACTTCCATAAGACCCAATTAATTATATTTAAATTTATCATTAGAATCGATTTTTAATCAACTCCCAATAGGCTCCAAATATTAAATTAAACTTATTCCCATCCTCAATTTTGTTTTCTTAAATCATTTAAGCTTTCAATTTCTGATTAGACTCAAAATTTTGTCATTAAATTACATATTCAAATTAGGCACCACATAAATGAATTTAATTCGTAATAATCACAATTCTCAATCTTCATAATTTAATTAACTTGATTAACTCCAATTAGGATCTAATTAATTGAATCTCAATTTTACTAAACTGAATCGAATATTTAATTAAACTCCCAAATGGGTCCACAATTAAGATTAAATCGATTCAACTTCTTAACTTCACTTCCTTAAGCCATTTGGACCCTTAATTTCTAATTTCAAAATAAATCTTCAATGGAATCATACACGAATCAAACTAAATAATTCTTATGACCCCAAATTAAATTACAACAATGGGCGATTAAAATTCAAATTTCCTTGATTAATTAAGTGCTAATTATTATATGCGGTGGGATCGTCACAATGTCGAAGCCACATAGTATGAACCTGATGGATTGGCCAGCCATAAACAAGAATCCTCTACTTTAGCTGAAAGTACAGGTGCGTCCCTAAGTACCCCTTGCAGCCTTACAACATCTTCTTCCTCCCAAGCTAACAGAGATCTTCTAAACAAAAACTTCCACTCATGTGTTGAACCTCTTCTGTGGGCCATCTGTAAAATTGTACTACCCTTTTCCTCAGATAACCTGAATAACCTAGGAAATTCCTCCTTTAGACATAGATTATTTAACCACTTATCCTTCTAAAATAGTAGTCTTTGCCTGTTTCCTGCAACTAGCTTGAGATTAGATAAATAATAATTAACTATCTCTGGACTAGATACACCAAGCTGGACAGCATCTGCCCATAATCTTGATGCTAGACTGGACATTTGTATAATTGGAACCCAACTTCCTCCAACCACACCATATTTGCACCTCAACAGTTGTTTCCATAGAGCACTGTCCTCCACTCCAAACCTCCACCACCATTTAATCAAAAGGCATGCGTTGATCTCTCTCAAATTTCTAACCCCCAAACCGCCTTGTGATTTATCAACTGTTAAGTCTGTCCATTTCACCATATGGACTTTCCTTTTTAGTTCAGATTTACCCCACAAGAATGCAGCCTGAATATTCTCAATTTGCTTAGCCACTCCCACAGGTATTTTGAAAATTGATAGAAAATAGAAAGTATTGATATTCATTCATGAACAAGTCTGCACAATAGTGCGAAGATAGCGCGATGCATGCAATACAAAAGAATACATATATAAACTAGTCTAGGATTTGGAGAAGAGAATGGCTAGAACACCCCATTTTGATTGAGCATCTGCTAGCATGGCTTGGGCTTGGTCCAACTCAGCTTTAGTTTTCTTAATTGATGCAGAATGATGTCTAATTTGGGAGAGCATCATCCTTGCTTCTTGATTAAGCTGGTCATGTTGCTGTTGCAGATGAGCCTTTCTTTGTCGGACAGAGGCAAGTTCTTCCATGAGTTTGGTTTCCTCAAGTTCAAGTGCTGAGTGTTGCTCAAGAATGGCTGCAGAGGTTTGCTAGCTGAGTTTGAGTGATGTAGATATGGTATGGGCTTCGTTTAGGAAATCTTTTTTGGTTTGAATATCCTTCGAGCAGTCTGAACCATCTCTGAAAGGGTTGGCCATTCCGTGATGATCTTGGCCAATTACTTTAGTTGAATGGGGTTGAAAGGATTAGGGGAGAGGTTTAGAACAGCAGAAAGACATGCCAAGGTTCATCAGGTTTGTGGAGAATGATTTCTTCAACTGGGGTGTTAATGAGGTTGATGACGGTGGTTAAGGTTTGTTGAGTTTCAGCATGAAAGAGATGTAGCCTTTGAGGTAATGGGGATATTTCATCTAGATGTTGTTGAAGAATAGAAAGTTCGGCCCAAATATCCTGACATGGAACGATGGCCTGTGAACATTAATAGTTTGGTGAGAATATATGCTTTCAAGTAATAAAGAGTAAATAGGATGAGATTGGAAATGGTAGTACTTATCCTAATAACGTCTTGTGACGTCTTGTATGAGTTGGCCTTGTTCGGTTGTGGTTGTGGCAGCATGAGGAGTTGTTTTGGGTACTGATGAAATGGCAGCATCAGCGCCTTCAGGCTCTTTTTCTGGTTCTGCTAACAGGGAAAAGTCATAAGGACCTTCAAGTTCTTTCTCAGACATTGGTCGTGGAGATGAGTCGTGTATTATGTCAATCCCTGTAAATTGGAGAACAATACCAGTTACTTAAAGAGAAGTTTTTTTTTTCAAACGAACAGTCACATTTGTATTTCTATTTACCTTGGTTGTTGTGAACTTCTGGTTGAGGGGATTTTGTATTGTCATTTGTTGGAGAGGATTGGCTGTTGATTGAAATGTCAAAATCAATCCTCTCTGATTCTTTGTTTGAAGTTTGGGAATTGGAGGGGTTGGATGGTGATGGTTGAGGGCTAAAGACAGAAGGGACAATAATAGGCTCAATGCCCCCTGGGTAATCAACCTCCATCGGGACAGCCCCAACTGTGACATCCTTGAGGCGAGGAGGAGGTTCTAGGCTGTGAAGGATTGTGTGATCTGATTGTGTAGAATTCTTTGTGGCGAAGGCTGTGTGAAAGAGGTTGTAAGGAAGTTTGTTGAGATGCTTGAGGTGGTGGTGCAGTTGGTTCTCTGATGGGTTCTCTGGGTACATTGGTGATGGGACTAGGAATTGGATCAATGTGTTAAGGAGAAGTGGAAGGATGTTGTGATCGCAGTTGTGTAAATTCTTTGTGGTGAAGCGTGAAGCGAGGTTATAAGGAAGTTTGTTGAGATGCTTGGTGGTGGTGGAGTTGGTTGTACAATGGGTTCTCTAGGTACATTCTTGATAGGGTAGGAATTGGATGAATGTGTTGAGGAGAAATGGAAGGATCCTCATCATCGGCGATGAGGAGTAATCTCCTTCTTTTCTTTGCACAAAATTAAGTGATCGGTCGGCGTGAATGGAAATTGAGATGATGTAAATATGTAAAGTGAAGGCATACTTGGTAGAGGCGCCTGAAGGATTTGATGTTGTTTGGCCAACCATTTGGTGAGAGGATATCAATCACTTAGGTGCGTACTTAGGCGGGGAAGCGATGGAAGGCTCTTCTCTCTTCTTTGCCGTGACCTCTGTCTCGGTAGGGGTACGGGTGGTAGTTCCTCTGTGCTTGTGTCTACGAGGTTGCGAAAGAGTTTGCCATTAATTTCGGAACTGAGGGGGTGTTTGTCTGAGTAGTTGGATCCATTGGAGCCTTGCCTTTATGTTGGTCCCTAACCAATGGTTCGTGGCGAGTCCAATTTTGGTAATCAAGGTCAAACAAGTTAGTGTTGTAGTGCAAAAAAAATGCATGACACGAGGGGATATGAAGTATATGAAGGAAGGATACCTGTAGCCTTAAGCTTGGAAGGCGAGGATATGGGGCCCTAATTATGAATACAAGTATTGTGAAGGCAGGTTTCAAGTGGCTTGCAGAAAATAATGGTAGTCATAAGTCCCAATCAATAGTCCATGAAGCGAAAGCGATCAGCGAGGTTTGAAGAAGAAGGGGCCAAAATCTTGGAAAAGTTTGGTGTTCTCTGTCAGAATGGATTCAGCTTGCTTAGGATCTTTGAAGTAGATTCTGGACCCAATCTCCTCATGGATGGTTGGGTGGAAATAAGGATAAGGGATACCCTAGGAAAGACCTAATTGCTTGGACCATTGATTGGGACAGTATGTCTCAAAACTGCAGTTGGACATCTTGGCAGATGATATGGAACAGCCAACCAAGATATGTCTAGAGGTGGGAATGTGTCCCCAAGTCTCATTTTGTTCTTAGACTTGCTCATTGTGTAAATCAGAAGGGTCTATGAAAAGGAAGCGAAGTCTATTGGAGGAGAATTGGAAGTTTTGAAATGGCATGTACAAGTTGGAAGGTCTCTTCGAAGGAAGGTTGTAAAACATGGTAAGATGATTTCTGAAAGTGAGGATGTGTTGGTTGTTATAAGTGAGCAATTGCTCAGCATAGGAGTGGAAAACTGGTTTCAAGGTGTTAGCTGGTGGGGGTCGTGCCTCAGGGAAATAGGCACACAACCAGGCCTGGAAAAGCTAGAAGGGGCCACCACAGTTGCTAGAAATTTTCTTATCGACAAAGGAAAATAGGGCCTTGTAAAATGTGGCAAGAAGATAAGGGGCTAAAGCCATAATTTGGCCATCTCGCATACACAAGGCAAGAGGGAGGTATTCCTTCATGATCTTATACCTAGGGACACAAAAAAGAAACTCACAAAGCCAAAGTAAGTAAAAAGCAGTTCTTTCTTTGTCCTGGACAGGGGAACCAGGCTCGCCTTTGTATTTTTTGGCAAAATTTGTATAGCACATGTCAGTGTTTAAAGTAAAGGTCACTTTTGGAGGCTCAAGGAGAGCATGAATTGGATTGCCCAAGATTGGGAGACTAGTCAAGTGAGCTACATCTAAGATGGTAGGGGAAATCATACCAAAATTGAGGAGTAGGGAGTTACAAGATTGCGACCAAAAGCATACAGCAGCAGCAATCAGCCCTTTGTCCATGTCATAATTTTTAGTCGACAGTCTAATTGCTTTACTAATGCCCTGGTGCTTCCATACTTCAGCGTCGTGACCTTCAATTCTCCTGGCCCAGCTTCGCCAAACAGAGTCTGGTGACCTCCACGATCTGAGTGGGTTTTTGTTGACATTCCAGTTAGTCCACTTAAGTCCAGGTTAGTTGAGAAGAAGGTTCTCACCATTACCAAGGGGATAGTATGGAGCAAGCTCGTCTAGGAAATATGATGCGAAGGTAGGGCCTAGAGTAGCCTTAGCGACAGAGCTTGTGCTGGGCAATAGGGTTGCACCAAATTTTAGAGGAGCGATATGTGCTCTGATAGGGTCTGGGAAGCGGAGTAGGTCTTCATTGTTCTCCTCAGATGGAGATGGTTGAGATTTTTTCAGCGCCATGGCTTAGGGTTTTCTGGTTCTGTGGTTTGACCGGCGATGCTTGAGAAGAAGGAGTACAGTCTGAGGAGTTCGAATCAGAGGGAAATGAAGTGGTTTGAAGTTGAAAAGGTGGGTATTTTATAGCTTAGATGGGGCCAGTATATTTAAATGCTCTTATATTGGGCTGTAGTATTTGTTTGTTTTGGGTCCGTATTAACAAATTTGCTATTGGGCCCAAACAATGGCCCCCTTGTTGAAGTTAAATATCATATGACTTGGACCCCCACAAGGAGGGCACCCCCATGACCCCCTTTCTCTCTGATTGGCCAGTTTTTTTTTTTTTCCCCTTCACCTCCAAACACTAGCCCCCACGTGTGTGTGTGGGGGGGGTATGGGGTGGTGGTGCAGGAGGTGATTGGAGAGGGTCTTAATCACTTCCGCAAGGTTAATTCATATGATAGTTAACTTGAACAAGAGGGCCATGATTTGCACCAAGTTTTGCCAGTCTCTGTCGACAGATGGTCCACTTAATCGAGGACACGTGGCGAAGTCTAAAGAAATATCCACCAGTTGAAAGTGGGATCTCTGTATGTGGGTCACCTAGAAGTGATGGGGGAAGTTTTTAGCACCAGTCATGGAGTTAGTGGGCACACTTTCAAGAGGAAGCATGAGACAAAGCAGGAGCCTTGCTCTGTCGACAGAAGTTTCAAATAGTTGGTGGCCATGAAATAAACAATAGAAAAGGGGGATTGACAGATAAAAGTGGAGGTTTAGTATACTTAGAAAGCCTAGAAGGGAGATCGTTGGTTTCGATATCTGCATACTGTTTTTGTGGCCCATCATTGCATGATCCCTGCGTCTACACCATAACTGCCACTGTAATTGCCCCTGACTTCGAATCTTCAAGTCCCTTCTGCCAAATATTGACTCTTCCCTGTCGATCTTCCTTTTCACCATTGTGGGGCATGTCCCTCATCATTATGAGAGAAAAATTGACAAAATATTGTGCACTAAACACAACCACAATCCTTGCAAACTGGGCCACTGAACCACAACACTTGCCCACTCACTATTACTGCCCCTGACTTTGAATCATCAAACCCTGCCACATATTGAATTTTTTTGGGAAGGGGAGTGGTGTGGGGATGGGATAGTGAATGCAATTGGTGATTGGAGGGGTCTCGATTATTTCCATAAGGTTAATTCATATGTTATTTAATTTGAACAAGGGGCCATAGTTTGCACCAAGTTTTGCGATCTCTGTTGAGATGGTCTACTTGTCGAGGACACGTGGCCAAGTCTGAAGGAATGTCCACCGGTTGAAAATGGGCTCTCTGCATATGGGTCACCTAGAAGTGATGGGGAAGTTTTAGCACCGTCATGGAGTTAGTGGGCACACTTCGGGAGAAAGCATGAGACAAAGCGAGGCCTTGCTCTGTCAGAAGTTTCAAGCAGGTTGGTGGCCATGAAATAAACACAAGTAAAGGGAGATCGACAGAGTGAAATGGAGGTGTAATATACTTGGAAAGCCAAGAAGGGAGATCATTGGATTCGAAATCCGTATACAGTTTTTGTGACCCATCATCACTTGATCCCACACGTCTACACCATAAGCGCCTTTATTATGGCACTTACGATTTGAATCTTCAAGTCCCCTCTGCCAAATATTGACTCTTCCTTGTCGATCTTCCTTTTCACCATTATGGGGCATGTCCCTCATCATTATGAGACAAAAATCGACAGAATATTGTCCACTAAACACAACCACAATCCTTGCAAACTGGGCCACTAAACCATAACACTTGGCCACTCACTGTTACTGCCCCTGACTTTGAATCATCAAACTCTGCCAAATATTGAATTTTCCCTGTAATTTAATCAAAATATATTCAATGTCGGTAAACTTGTTAATATTTGAAATAACCTTTTTCTAGATTGTAATGACTTAAACACAATTGTTGTCCTACATTTTACGTAACAAAAATACACAACTTATTTATATTGAAAACAAAATATACATCTCAGGTTTATAATCATAACAATGGAAACTACTTTTTTTTTTTAAAAAAAGTTCACTTATATTTTCAACTAAATTATGATTGGTTATTTTTAAAAAATTCCTCTTTGCACCTATTTTTCCCACATCCTGCCAACAGCTGATCCATTCAATTGAGGACACATGGCAAGTCTACCTGATGACAAGGATTATCAACTAACATTGAATCTTGCATGCCACCTGACTTACATGGTGGAGCAGTTACTGGCAGTGCTCATGGATTTAGTAGCCAACCTCCAAGAGGAAACATGAATGAATTGGGAGTCTGTGTATTTGTCGAGGAAAGGCTAAAAGGACTTGGGCACAAGTGGCAACTTCCATTATGTGCGCCGGCGGTACAAGTGAAGGTTTTATGTGGTTTCAAGACACGGAAATGACCGTGCAGTTATAAAAGTTGCACAGAAGTAGTTGCTGAATCGGCAGATCATGGGGTCGTGGGAAATAATAGCTATAAAGGGCAGAATGTTTGCAGAGAGAGAGGACATGAACAACAACACAACAACCTACTTTCTACATTGTAACTTCTGAGTAGTTTCTTCCCTTCTACTTTCTACTTTGTTACAAACAACACAACAACACAACAACTTACTTTCTACTTTCTACTTTGTTACTTTTTACTTTGTTACCATCAGTTCATCGAAAGAAGTCTTCATCCTTTTCAGGCATTCGAACCAATACCACAATTACTTGATTTTCTTCTTTAACTTGTCAACTTTAAATTCTTTGCCGTTCTTTGTCGATATAGGCCCACCATAATTTTACTAACAATAAACCCATCACTTTTATAGTTAACATGAAATAATTTCACAACTCTATTAAGTAACTCATAATTCATATACCAATCGGCATGGAATCTGATGGCGAGTTCGTTGGGTTACTTTTTCCAAGTAACACCCAAAATTAACTGCCACTTGGATTATATACAAAATGCATATGCTGGGATGTAATTTTGCAAACCCACATGGGCAAAATTCGTATTTTACTCGAAATATAATACTAATTTACCGAAACAAGTCATAACAAATCAATCTGAAGCCAAACACATCGTTAGTTGATAAACCACACCATAAAAAACCCTTGATTAGATCCAACCAAGTATGGAGCGAAACAAGCAACCCATAATAGGAATCTTGGAATATAGACATAAGCCAATTTCAACCCAAAATAATACAAAGACAACCCATATATATCTTACCTTCAATTAGTTTTCAAAATGACAAGTCACTGCAAACATAAATGACAACATCACTCTAAACAATATGGGAAATTTACAACTCGTGGCCTTGTACATAAGTAACGTTGTGCCATTTCTGGCATTATGCGTAACCAATTATTTACACATTACGTACAGGAATCCGTGCAAAATGAAAACTACATACATTATTTACATGTGTTTTAAGGAATAAGTAATACTGTCTACCTAATAAATTAAGGGAATAAGTAAATCATACAATTTATAAAATTACCTGATTCACCTCATCAATTATGGTGAAGACTCTTGCATTGTACTCACGGTGATTATGTGGGTTGTATGCATTTGAGTTACTACCCTTTGTTATTTAACCGAACATTAGGACACGTTAAGCTTTGTGTGCCCAATGTATTTGCAATTCCCACATTTTCTTGGTCTTGACGGTTGGACAATGCGAGTCCGGGTTCCCTTTTGTCTTCACAACATTAGGATCTTCTACTCCAAATTGTTGAGGAAATGAATGTTTCCCTTTGTCTCCATTCCCATCATTCAGATTCCTCTCATATAACTCCTTCATCCGGCTCGTCATCGGAAGACATGCATCCCTAGCCTCTTTGAAACCTTCCGTTGATTGCGAGGCATAGAAACACATTTCATTGTAGGAAGAACTCAATATCCCATACCGGGCCATCTGTGTTGTAGTGCTATCAATTGAGGGTTGAGGCCATTGCTGGCCATCCTTGCTTGCAGCCCTTATCCATCTATGCAGCACACAAGTTGGGGGAATTTGCGTTAAATTTTTGGCTTTCATAACACATATCATGTGACAGCAAGGTAGCCCCAACGACTCAAACTTCATGCAAGAACATCTCATTGCAGCATCCACTGGACTGTGTGTTACTATCCATGATCTATCCTTCACTTTGTACTTATGAATATAGTAGCATTTCTGACCATCCGGCAAAGGGAACACGTCCTTGACATTCAACTTCCCCTCTTCTAAGATTTCATCACGAAACAATTTAAATATATTTTGGGTGAATAGCTTAGCTCCATGTCTCTCTATATCTCGCAATGGAGTAATCAATACCGGAAAAGTGTCATCTCCAGCCTCGTTATACCTTATCCTTGCAAGAGCCCGATCATAGTGCCTAACAAATTCATATAGCTGCAATTTGTGTTGGAGGAAGGCATTGAAATAAGCATTCATACTCTCCGAGCGCTGAGTGCTCTTCATCCTAGCAAAGAAATGTCCACGCATATATGCCTCAGCCCACATATGACGCTTCTCATATGTCTCCAACACCCAATTGTTGGTTTGAAGTCCAAATTTTTTGACCATTGTCGTCCAGCCATGCTCAAACTTTGTGTCATCCGTTTCCATGTCCATGCACTGCTTGAAAGCATGTGCAAAGCCACTTTTGTGAACATTTGAAACAGCATTTTTCCCAAGATGCCAATTACATAATCGTTGTCTTGCATCTGGAAATACTCTTCTGATTGCTTCTCGCATCGCCTTATCCCTATCTGTCAGTATGGACACAAGTGCTTTATTGCCCATCGCCTCCATAAATGTTTCCAAAACCCATGTGTATGTATCAATTGTCTCATTAGCTAGCAAAACACATGCAAATATCGTAGTCCTAAAGTGGCTAGTCACACCAGCCAACATGACAAAAGGTTTCTTGTATACATTGGTTCTGTAAATTGAGTCAAATATCAACACATAACCAAACTTTACGTAGTCGGCCCGCGATTTCGAATCTGCCCAGAATAGACTTTGTAACTTGTTATCGTTACACACATCATACTTGTAAAAATATCGTGCATTAACATCAAGTTTTGCACATAAGTAAACCAACGCACCCTGCGTATCACCATCCTCAACTTCGCTCTCGTTAGAAGCTTGAATATGGTTGTGCAGATCAAATGCAGATGAAACCAACATTCTCATAAGACCGGATAGATTTACCATATAGTCCATGATTTGGCAAGTCTTTACAAGCGTTAGGCATAGCCATTGCTTGAGCTTTGTTAGAGCTGTTTAAACTGCGATGTGACCTCAAATTGTAATAATTATATTAGCTTAACGGGATAAGAACGAAGCAGCTACACATCAATTTTATAACTTTGGGAATGATAATACATTATAAGTAATGATTGATAATAAATAATAAGAGTTCAAATATATAAAATAAGTGAAAATATACTTTTAAAAAATATATATGAAAATGAGTATTAAATATAATATTTTAGTGTCTTAATATTATTATATTTTAAAAAATTAATTATATATATTATATAAATAAAAAGAAATTTAATAAATATAATCAACAAGATAAGAAAATTTGGTTCCCACCCTTCCTTCTTAGAGCATCTTCAACGGTTCACCATTTTTTTCATTAAATCAGAGCAACAAAAAAAAAGGCGAGTTCCTTACTCTGATATCAGCCGCTACAACGGTGCATTGTAGCTTTCATTAAAAGGCGATTGGATGTTACGCCTCAAAATTTAGATAATTAAATATTAAATTAGGACTAAACCCTAATAAATATTCCATCATCCAAATCTTAGGAATAAAACAAAATCTAAATGTTTCTGTCTCCATAAGCTTTAAGTAAAGTTTCATGCTCAAAAGATTTAAAAAAAAAAAAATAACAAAACGTCAACCAAACCATTCACCATAACTTCATAAATATCCAATATCTCCAACATTAAAGTAACAATAAATAGTCAAAACAACTTAAAGAATGTAAAGTTAAAAAATAACCCACCATGCCAAATTATCAAAATACTAAGGTAATAAAAAAATAATAAATACATAAATTAATATCAACCCTAAGCTCAAGAAAACAAAATAGATCCAAAAGACATGTCCAACAACTATAGTTATTTCTCGTTATCACCGTATTCCCAACTAATCTTGCAAAGGAAGCTCGGTTGCGTTTAAACAGAATGCACCCGAGATGCCAAGAAACAAAACGAGTCAGTATACAAGTATACTAGTATAAGTATAAGATTTGACACCTACGTGTCCACCAGACACAAACAAAATTACATTTAATTCTTGTTATAGGACAGGACAAGTAGTTTCACCTACACCAAGACGAATTGATAGTTTCCCGAGATACGGTGGCATTTAGTTTCTTACTCGTACACAACTAAATATAAATTAAGTATAAAATAAACAAAATAAAAATAAAAATATGGTAGGTCAGCCCTGCATAAAAAGTTAGTAAGACCCAGCATTCTGTAAAAAATAAAGTTAATATAATTTAATCATAAGTAACTTGCTGAAGAAGTATAAAAATGCACTGTTTCATGCTTAAATAATTTGAATTGACTAAAACTCAAAAAACAAAAGTTGTACATAATCAAATTTCCTAAAAGGCAATGCAAACGAATTTAGTGTGATATTTAATTATATATAATTAATTTGAATATTTATATATATTTATATTATATATATATATATATAAGGTGTTATAAATATACTGATCTTATATGGGATATTTATATTTATATATGTTATATTTATGATTTATTTGTATAATATAATATAATATGTCAATTAGGTTTAGAGGCTCACTAAGATAATAAGAAAACAAAGAAAAGAAAAGAGGGTTGTGTGCAGCCGAGAGAGAGAGAGAGAGAGAGAGAGAGAGAGAGAAAGACTTTGTGATTTGGGTTTTGAAGTAGCAGCAGCCACGGGAAGAGAAGAAAAAAAAAAGAGACGGCGGGGAGAGAAAGAAGAGAGGAAAAAAAAAGTTAGGGTTTTATTTTAGGGGTTTTATTAATTCTTCAAGTAACTCTTTGATCTTCGAAAAATAATTGTGAGTGCAAAACTCACTTCCATTGATTTATGTTTAATTCATTATTTTTATTTATTTGATGTTGATTTGATTTTGTATTTGCACTTTTCATGTTTTTAACTTTCCCGAAAAAGTCATATTATGGCAGTTTCTTTTCATTTTCAGCTTCAGATTTTTCGGTTGAATTTCATCTAAGTTCTTCTATCAAGTTTTTCTCTCAACCTGTTCAATTTCTACTAAATTCATTTGTGTTGCCTTTAGGAAATTTGATTCTGTACAATTTTTTTTCTTTAAATTTTGGTCAATTCGAATTATTTAAGCATGAAACAATGCATTTTTATACTTATTCAGCAAGTTACTTATGATTAAATTATACTAACTTTATTTTTTGCAGAATGGTGGGCCTTACTAACTTTTTATGCAGGGTTGACCCACCATATTTTTATTTTTATTTTGTTTATTTTATACTCAATTTATATTTAGTTGTGTACCGGTAAGAAACTAAATGCCACCATATCTCAGGAAACTATCCTTTCATCTCAGTGTAGGTAGAACTACTTGTTTTGTCCCGTAATGAGAATTAAATGTAATTTTGTTTGTGTTTGGTGGAAATGTAGGTGTCAAATCTTGTACTCATACTAGTATACTTGTATACTGACTTGTTTTGTCTCTTGGCATCTCAGGTACGTTCTGTTTAAGCGCAGCCGAATTTCCTTTGAATGATTAGTTAGGACTATGGTGGTGACGAGAAATAACTATAGTTGTTGGACATATCTCTTGGACTTATTTTGTTTTCTTCAGCTTAGGGTTGATATTAGTTTATGTATTTACTATTTTTTTATAACCTTAGTATTTTGATAATTTGGCATGGTGGGTTATTTTGTAACTTTACATTCTTTAAATTGTTTTGACTATTTATTGTTACTTTAATATTTGAGGTATTGAATATTTATGAAATTACGGTGAATGGTTTGGTTGACATTTTGTTAGTTATTTTTTTTATCTCTTGTAATCTTTTGAGCATGGAAATTTACTTAAATCTTATGGAGATAGGAACATTTAAATTTTGTTTCACCTCTAGGATTTGGATGATAGAATATTTATTGGGTTTAGTCTTAATTTAATATTTAATTGTCCAAATTTAAAGGTGTGATAGTTTGGTATCAAAGCTCTAGGTTACTCTCGACTTGTGAGAATTTAGGTGATCCTCAGATTGTGGAAACATGAGTTAGCTAGTTTAGTTTGGTGGTTGAATTTATTCAAAGTATTTATGAATGAATTTTTGTGTGTTTAACTTAAAGGTGATGGCTGTAAGGTACCTTTAATATCTTTTCAAGAACCCATTAGAGTACTTTTTATACTGGTGTCTCTTATTCTTTCATATCTAGACAGTTTATAGAAAGAAAACACATTGTAACTACCTCCTTATCTAGACCAATTCATGTTAAGACCCCTTTAGGAGGGGCAGTTACTCTTTATGAGATGTGTGAAGATTTTGAGATTGACTTTGTAGGCAGAGTCTTGTATGCAAACCTAATTGTGTTATGGTTTGAGGGGTTTGTAATTATTTTGGGTATAGATTGGCTACGAAAACACTTTGTGACTCTAGATTGTGCTGGGAGGACTGTAAATATAGATATTCCCAGTATGCCACGACTTACCCACACTTCTAGAGAAGGAGAAGAGTCCATAATAACGAGTTTTCTATGCTCGATAAAAATCCCTAAGCAGGATATTAGTGAGGTAGATGTGGTACGTGAGTTTAAGGATGTATTTTAGGAGATACCTAGACCTCCACCTCGACGGGTAGTGGAATTTCGCATTGGCCGAGTGCCGGGAACTTCACCGATTTCTAAAGCAGCATACAGAATGGCGCCTAAAGAGCTTGTGGAGATGAAAAAGCAGCTAGAAGAAATGCTTCCGACTCCCCGTAGGAGGCACCTGCGATCTTTGTCTCCAAGAAAGATGGCACTCTCCGCATATGCATAGATTACAGAGAGCTGAACAAGGTGACTATCAAGAATAAGTATCCGCTACCTAGAATTGATGACTTGTTTGATCAGATGAAAGGGGCCACTGTGTTCTCTCAGTTTGATTTCAGAACAGGTACATGGGTATGTTAGAGGAAAGTATACCGCTTACTACTTTTCGGACTCGGTATGGATTATACAAATTTCCTATTTGGTTTGACCAATGTTCCTGCCTATTTCATGGACTTTATGAACAAAAATTTTCAACTGTATCTAGATAAGTTTGTGATTATCTTCATAAATGATATCTTGGTGTATTTTAAGAATGAGAAAGAGCACAGAGAATACTTGAAAGTCATGTTGCAGACTTTGAGGGAGCAGTAGTTATATGCTAAGTTTAGTAAGTGTCACTTTTAGAAGAACGAAATTCAGTTTTTGGGACATGTTGTGTCCAATCAGGGGATATCGGTAGATCCTGAGAAAGTTGTTACAGTCAAAGAATGGAAGCAGCCCACAAACCCTTTAGAGGTGAGGAGTTTTTTTTAGACTAGTCAGTTATTACAGGAGATGTATAGAGAAGTTTTCCACTATTGCAGCACCCATGACCAAGTTGACCCACAAATGTGAATTTCTTATGGACAGATGATTATGAGAGAGCTTTCCAAGAGTTAAAGCAACGTTTATAACAGTGCAAGAGGAAAAGTTAGTAGTGTTTACTGATGCGAGTGGAACTGGGATGGGATATGTGTTGATGCAGCATCAAAAGGTTATATCTTATGCTTCTCAATAGTTAAAACCTTATGAGAGACGACACTCTACTCCTGACTTAGAGCTGGTAGTAGTTTTTTTTTGCGTTGAAAATGTGGTGACACTACTTGTTTGGGGAGCACTTTGAGTTATATACAGGTCACAAGAGTCTCAAACATTTTTTTTTCTCAAAAAGAGTTGAACATGAGTGTAGACACCCCATTTTTGATCGCCTTAAGACTTGAGCGCTTTATTCCAAACACTTTCGATGATGAAAGTTACACTGTCCAATCTTTTGAATTCTCATCGAAGAAATTTGGATTCAAGCTCTAATCCCAAACCTTGCACCCCATTTCGGCCAAATTATTTTAGACTTTAAAACCTTCCTTTCAAAATATTTTTCCAAATGCTTCTACGATATTCTAAGGCTTGCATTTCGTTTAAAACATTGCACTTTTAGGTAAACCAAGTAGAGACAAAGTGGAAATGAATGGAAGAGAGGTGAACTCTTTAAAAAATCTTTTAAAACTTCTTATTTATAGGTTTAGAGTTGAAGAAAATAGGAGGGGTTGGAAGAAAACCAGTTTAGGAAATGTGAGCATCAAACCATTGAGAAAGAACCGGCGACCTTCACAAACCAGGCCTATCTCTTTGCACACTTAGAATTTAGATGTGAGGTTGCACCATTGGAAAGTAGACTTCTGGGACTTCAATTTAGACTCAAGAATCACCTAAAAATGAATCCGGGTGAGGGAGATATGCCCATTTGAAGTCAGGCCTAAAGTGCAGTCATTGAGACCCGGGCAAGTCCATTGAGAACCGGCCAGGCCTCAATGAAAATTTTTCCAAAGTGTTTTTTTTTTTTATACCTTTTCTTGTTTATTGAGGCCCGGTTGTGCATTATTAAGGCCCGGTTGTGTGTTTTGAGGCCCGATCGGGCCTCGATGGCGCCAGACAGACAGTTGGAGGGAATTAACAAATATCTTTGTTTGAAGATATTTTTTGGACTAAATTAGCTCAAATTCTATAAATAGGACCTCCCATTTCAGATTTTAAGGTTAGAAAAACTTTCCAAGAGACTTAGACATTGATGAGCTATCCTTGAACCTTCAAGCCTCTTTTTTTCTCCAAATCAACTTTCACCCTCCGTACACCATTAAAGCTTAGATTTGAAGCTTTCTTGTAGAGAATTTATAACATATTTTTAGAATCTAGAGGGTTAGGAAATATTTCCAAAAACTTTGAAGGTTTTTCAGATCTAAGAACATCCATCTCCCTTCCAAACATCATATCACCTTTTAGCTATACATATATAATAAATACACCATTGGAGCTTGTTCTTGAAGTTTTTTGTTGAACTTTCAAAGCCAATTTCAGAAACTTGAGGTTGTTGGAATCAAGTTTATTAATTAAGAGCTTACATCTCTTTTCAAAAGGTATAATTTTGCACGTTCTTCTTTAATCTTCTTCTACTCTTTTCCTCTATTTTTCTTGTCTTTATATACTGATTTTCAGAGGTTCAAAGGGCTGAAAAACATGGTTTATATGTCTCAAAAGTTGAGAGGTTAGCTACCTCTCCGTGATTTTGCTTACTAGCTTTATATCTTTTGCTTTTGTTTATCTTTTTATGCTCTTTAAACACACTTTTGCCCACTATTTTTGGGCTGTTTTGGGACTGTTCTTGGACTGTTTTCTAGGTTGAAATTTGTGATTTAAAAGCTATCAAGGGTGGAGGGGTTAACCACTCTTCCTTGAACCTTATTCCAAGCTTATATCCTTGTGTTTCCCACTTATTTCTCTTCTTTTAGCCACTATTTTGGGGCTGTTTTTGGACTATTTTCAGAGGCTTAAATATGGTTTAGAAGTCCTAAAAGTGGAGGGGTTAGCCACCCCTCCTTAGCTTTACTTACTAGCTTTGTGCCTTCTTGCTTTTGGTTTTGTTTTGTGCCCTTTTAACATCATCTTAGCTACTATTTTTTTGTGCTTTAGGGGCTCCTTTAGGGCTGTCCTAATTTATGTAATTACTTCAAGCTTTGATTAGTTCATTTGCTGTCTCCTAAGTTTACTTGTATAGCTAGTTACATGTTGTTCTAGCGTTTATTCAACTCATTTCCATGTTTAATAACCTCATTATAATAATCAACTTCTTATTTATTTCTTTCATTTGAAGCTGTTTCAAATGGTTGATGGTTATTCAACATATGAACTAGAGTTTTGTGCTTCATGGCTAAATATCTACGGAGATTCATTGTCAACAGTGTAATCTCTCTTTCATGTTGAGAATTACTTTCCAGTTGATGCTTATCTCCTTTAGAGGACTTAATCACCACGGACAAATGAACTAAAGAATGGAAATGACTAAACAAATTGGTTTAAAACTTGGAACAACCCATATAAAGAAAATGGCTTAAATTGCTTAGACTTGGCCGGACGTTATGCCAAGTTTCTTGTGTCAAGAATCGTCACATGCTAATCCATAGCATTTTGATGATTCTTGAAGCGTTGCAACCACCCTCTTTGAGTTCATACTATGATAAGAGGGAGGGGTGGTCTTATTCATTGCATTTCATTGATTTTTGTCCAAAATTGTATCCAAGGCCATCAAGCAATCATTTGCTCATTGATGGCTTTGGAATCAATTTCAACATTCTCTCGACGCTTTCCCATGACAGAGAAGGAAAAAGGGGACAAACAGAGCTTGAGGACACTCTGTCTACACTGGTTCACCTCAGAACACAAAAATAGAGTTTTGCACCAAATTAAGGCACAACCAGGTCTTCATGGGCCCGACCATCATCGATGCAGCCAGACCCTCGGTGTGTGGCTAGCGCTTTTTGCAAAATGAGGCAGTGGCTGAAGGTGAAATAGAGTTGGCTTGGGCAGACAGAGTAGCTCTCAAGCGTTGTCCATTCAACCTTCATCCATCTTCACTTACGCATTTTGTCGAATGTAATTAATTATTTCGTTAGTGTTATAATTATTATAATTGTAAATTAATATTTGTCGTAATTAATTAGTTATGGCAAGTTAATTTTGTAAAGTGTTGTAACTACTTAGTTAGTCAACTATTATTCAATTTCGTTTTGTAATTAGTTAGTTAACTAGAATAGTTGGTTGATTCATTTGTTGTAATAATTAGTTAAGTAGTTTAGCTATTTATTCATTTGTTTTGTAATAATTAACTTAGTTTTAATTAGTTAGTTAATTAGCTTAGTTTATTCGGACTGTCCTTCGTGAGAGCGCAATGTAATAATGTATATGTTTTTCAACCCTACGTCTTTCTCCCTTTTATTTACTAGCTTATGATGGTTAGTTTAGGGACATCATGTTTTAATTAGTATTTCTCATGTTTGCATCCATTTGTATTGCATGCACCGAGACTCGGTTTATCATTCTAATTGCATTGTTAGTTTAAATACTTCTTTGAATATGTTCTTAGACCGCATGTTATTTCACTGATTCATATGTCATATTAGTAGCCGGGTCTATTAATTGCATATTGCAGGCGTTGCATTAGTCATATTGCCTAAATAGGAATCATGCATTTTTCTAACTCTTTTGTTTGTTCTGGCTTGGAGTACTAGGTGAGTTTTTATTTGCTTTAGCATAATTGCATGAATGTGAGTGTTGTCATGTCTAGCATGCTTACCATGAGGCTAAATGCTTAAATGATAAATTGCTTGTATGTCTGTGGATGAAGGCTAGTTGCTTGAATTGGAATAATTTGAGTAATGTACATATGTGATCACTTTTTCAAGTGGTACATATTCGAAACAATTTTTAAAAACAAACATGAATCAAGTGTTCCAATTCTTGTGATTTAGTCTACACTTGTGTGTGTACGTATCACATAGTAATGCTAGCCTAATAAACCGGAACAAGAGCATATAATGTTGATAAAAATCATATCATGCTTAGTAGAGGCCGATCTTTGATCGGGCGAGTAGGGGTGTCCAAATGTATTCATGACCTTCCCCTCTCGTACCTAAGTTCCCGAACCAAGATAATCTTAGTGATGATGGACATGTGGCCTTTGGCACGAGTCATGGGTTTCCTAAATTTTCCAAAATTATTTAGGTGATGACTCTGTATCTGGCAAAGCAGTCTAATTTTGGCATTTTTTATTCAAAATCAATTTTCCAAACGATTTGCTAGATTTGGACTCTTTGGTGTTTATCAATTTCTCATTGCACTTGTGAGATTAGATTCAGAATCGCAGGAGTCTGAACCGTAAGGCTTATTCTCCTTTCAAAAGGAGCGCAAAAAATGGAGCTACAGTTTCTAGCGACTCTGCTGGGGATGTTAGAGAACTTGACTTGAAAGTCATGATATAAAATTTTATTTACACTTATATGTTTCTTTGCATTGCATTTGCATTGGTGCGTTTAAGTCATTGTGTTTGCCATCTGCTATTCCTGGACGGTTTGCTAGAGGCTTGCCTAAAAGCTTGCCAAAATGCTGACCGGTTGTGGCTCTGCCACGATGGGAACACAACCCTTGGATCTGGACTACCGTTGTATCGTTTGATCCTCCTTTCACTTCTCGGTGTTAGGTGTGAGAGGTATATTAAGTAGTCTTGTTAAGGTACCCTTTTTGACCATTTGGCCTAGTTAAATATCGAAAGTCGTAGAGGCTGTTTCCAAACTAGGACAGAATGCTCACCCGAATATAGGATTATGTGAAACCCCTTTGTCTGAATAGTGAACCCTAGTTCCTGACGAAACTAGGACAGGGTAACCTTACCCCCTCATAGAGGTGTTTTGGCTCTCACTTAACTGGTATGTGTTTTACAGTGAAATTATACAGAAATGTGCATATCAGTTGCAAGTTAGTATCTATTTTGGGGCAAAATTCAGTGTGTAGTACAGTCACTCAACTGTGATTATATATGTTCTAGTAAAATCGGGCTGAGGTGCTGTCTGTTTTCTCTTTTGCAAGGTAGTCCTAGAACCATAGCTTCAGAAGGCTCTGATATCCCCCGAGTACTCTGGACTCGTGTTGATAGACTTTGTAAGGTCGAGGACCTAGTTTAGAGGCAGCCAGTGTTTACTTCACTTTCGCCAGTGGCGAGATGAATGTGGGCCAGACAGGGTTCACCAGTTCCATTGTTCTGACATTTACCAGTTAGATTACCTTCGTTTAGCTCATCCCGGACATCTACCTCTATTATGGCTCAGCCTCCGACAAATTTGGAGGGATTACTACTCCATCTGCAGTAAACAATTGACTCCCTCCAACATAACATGACCCGTCAGGCCAAGGTTATAACTAGCCTACAACAACAGCAACCGCAGCCAGCAGTGGCCTCTACATCACATGTACCCACCACGGCTATCATTGTGCCCGGTACCATAGCTAATGCTGCTACTGCTCAAGATCTACAAACCGAGGGTGTTTCGGTTCTCCCAGTCCAAGTAGAACCCATCCTAGCACAAACTTCTAGAGCCCCGGTGTATTAAACCGAAACACCGTTCGAACTCGAGGTTGATCCAACAGCGCTCAAAGTTAACAAGCTGGAGAAGCTGTTCAAAAAGATATAGAGGGTCAACTCTATTCTAGACATAGAGGATGGGTACACTAAATCAGTAATTACCTTACTGGAGCGATTCAAGATGCCGTATATTGACTGCTTTGATGGCTCTGGAGATCCGATGGTGCATTTGCATCTGTTTTATGATATACTACGACCAATGGGTTTGACTCGAGTACACAAGTTGTCACTATTCAGTTGAACCATGTCCGAAATAGTTTCCATTTGGTATGCTAAATTGGAGGACTCTGTGAAACAGAGCTGGCAGGAGTTGGCTGAATCCTTTGTTGCCCAATATTCCTGTAACATGCAAATCGATGTCACAACTCATGATCTTGAGGCAACGCATTAGGAACTGAAGGAGGGCATTTCAGAGTTTTGATGGCAAGCAGGCCTCCAGAGAAAGAGCAAGTCCGTATCATTGTTAGAAATCTTCATGAAAAGGCTTTTACAAAAAATGATAGTCCTCCCGCTGTTCAACTTTAAGGACCTCAATGAAATTGGGGTTCAAATCAAGGATGCTATCAGGCAAAGGATTATTGTGGAGGGTAATGAACCTAAGAGAATGAATGTTTTTCACAGTTCGAATGAGAGCATAGCTGCAAAATGCTCAGAAGTAAACACTGTCACCACTCGCATCAATAGCCAAAAACCCACCACTTCAACTCGGCCCTAAGCCCAAAATTTCTATCCTCTTTACATGAGCCTCTCTCAAGCCTTGAAAATGCTGCTAGAAAAAGGGTACCTAGAGC
This sequence comes from Camellia lanceoleosa, assembly GCA_025200525.1. NCBI lineage: Eukaryota > Viridiplantae > Streptophyta > Magnoliopsida > Ericales > Theaceae > Camellia > Camellia lanceoleosa. Next base: position 1,446,902 of record CM045770.1, read on the forward strand.
TCCTAGAACCTCAACCCCTTCCAAATCCTCTTCCACCAAGATATGACCTCGCTAAATATTGTGCCTATCATTAGCAGCACGGTCATGATACAAACCATTGCATCCCACCCCGTCATAAGATTCAGGATCTTATTGATGAAAAGATCATAGTTCCACCAAAAGGACCTTAGGCCACCACTAACCCATCATCTTCACAACTCAACCTAATCCATACACTACCATCCACCTACAACCCCTGCATATACATTACCCCGATCCATTTACCAAGCCTGAGGTGTTCATTCCAGAAAGCACAGACTTGTGTATGATGGATGCACTTGAACCCCAATCATCTCAAACCCATGAACCCACTACTTCTAAGTTAATAAGCATGATTGAAGATCTTCAGAGAACAGTGGCAGATTTAGCCTTTGGGATTTTGGTTCCATCATCGACCATATCACACGCGAAAAGGCTCCCCAATCTTGGGGCGAGCTATAATTGAAATGGCCAATCTGAAGCTATCTCAAGTCTGGGTGATGGCATGTCAACAACAACTGGGCTTTGTTCCGATATAGCGATCCAATCCCTTACCAAAGTGGAGGCAAGGGGCAAGAACAAAGCCGGGGCAAGCATTGATCCCTATGAACATCTTCAGTGGGCTATTGAGGCTTTGAAGGGCAAAGGGTTGAACAAGCAGCAAGTGCTTGCAGTTGTTGCAAAAACTGTGGATGACACTTTTGTTGCTCAGGTTGGAAGCATTTTGAATCCAAGGATAAACCATGAAAAGGGCTGTTGTACCAGAAACATCATTTTCAGCTCTAATACTACACCCATAAAAGGTCATCAAACCCAGTCAACACCTATCAACCCCTCTGTCAATCCTGTCAGGACTGGTAACCACACCTTCAATCCCCTTTACATGACTTTGTCCAAAGCTCTCTAAATCCTCATAAGGCAAGGCCATCTCAAACACCTTGACCCTCGGCCTCTCCCTGATTCCCATCCATCCAGGTATAATGTTGCCAAGTACTGTGCTTTCCATCAACAAACCGGTTATGACACTGACGGTTGTTTTCGTCTTCGCCATGAAGTTCAAGATCTAATTGACAATAAGGTCATCACTCCATCGGGTCCTACAAAGTCTATCGGCACTGGATCGATGAACTGGGGGGAGAATGTGACTATGTGATCGGGGATGAAACACCTGCTGATGGTGCTCATTTTACTCCAAATGTGGTGGATGGCACGCAATTTTTAGCACTTTGAAAATGTTGTTTATTTTACTTTCAGACTTGGGTATTGAGTCAATCTTGTTGTTTTGAGTCAGTCTTGTTATGTTAGAGTCAAGTGATTTCAGGCATGTTAACTTGGACATCACATCACTGTCTTGTTTTGTTTTTCTTTTTCACTCTTGGAGTCTGTTTCTACCATTGAGCCAATTGCGCTAGAAGATCTGAATGAAATGACAATACTTTTCCACTTACTCCTACTGTGCCTTTAAATCATTACATTGACCAAAGTTTTTTTCAAAATTGTTTCCAAAACTGTGGTGAAAACAAAGTGGAAGGAATTCCTCAGGATTTGCAAATATTTGATCGATTAAGAGGAAGAGAGGGGTGCTAAGCCCTTAATGAATGAGATCATGTTTGTTAATGTGAGTACTGAGAAGGATCTTAGCTTGATGAAGATTGGTTTTACATTGTCTTCAGAAAAGCACGAGCGACTGGTCATTTTATTAAAAGATTTCAAAAAATGTTTTGTGTGGTCCTATGAAGACACGCCTGGAATTGATCTTGAGATTGTACAGCATAGGATCACTCTTAGCCTCAAGACTCGACCCCTTTGCTTGCAAACCTTGAACCTTGATTCAGAATGTTCATCAATCAACCACAATGTGAGGCTTGCATGGCCGGATTCCAAGCAGCCCTTGAACTAGGGGCAATAAAGTCAGATTTCATCAAAGGAAGCTTGCAAAGCTGGATGAGAAGCATCCCTTGAGCTAAGGGGAAAAAAGGTCAAATACACTCAAAGATTCAAAAAATGGGTCGTTTCTCAAGCCAATGGAGATCGGCAAGAAAGCCAAATCCCAGAATCTGAGAGAAGAAAATTTTTGTTGAAGGACAATCGAGTTCTTATCCATGACACTAGGGGCAAATTCAGCCCCAATTGGATGGGCTCTTATATCATCAAGACTATTTAGTCAGCAACAACAACCATTCTCATGGATTTAGATGGCTTAGAGATGCTACGGCCAATCAACATGGACAAGTTAAACTTTTCTATCATTGAGAGGCTCGCTGAGTCGAAAACCCAGAAGGGTAACCCAGGAAAAAGTTAGAGCAAGATAGAAAAAAGAACAAAAAGAACAAAAATGAAAAAATGGAAACAAAGAACAAAAAAGAAAAGAAAATACGAAGAAAGAAAAATGAAAAGGAAAATAGTGCTTGCAAGGTTGAAAACCCGAAATGGCAGCTTTGGCAAAAGTTAGAGTTTAAAAGGAGAGTGTTAATATCGAGTGCACACCTTAACCCCTGGAACTACGTACGACATGATTCCAATCTTTGGGATACGCAGGCAACTTCATCCTGAAGTTCGGCCCCAACCATTTTCAACCTGCTTGTCTCATCCATGTTGATTGGCTTATCCTTATTTAAACTCGGCTATCCTATCCATGTGCAAATTGGCTCATCTTCGTTCAAAATCGGTTGACCTATTCCATTAGAAGGATTCAGCTGCAAGACAATTCAATTTCAGATATAAGGTTGTGCATCTCAAGAGTTAATTCCATGTTGGTTGAGCAGTGGCCATTTGCAAAAACAATTTTTGAGAATTTTTAATGAAGTTGACTATTTTTCTCGAAAATTATTCAATTTTTTCAAAACTGGACCATTTCTTGGACCCAAAAAAGGAAAATTTTCAATGCTCATAACCTGACTTGCATTATTTCAAAGCAGAAAGTCGAACAAGCATATTAATCTAACTCTCATGTTCGTCAAAATTGCTTTAACAGAAAGCAAAAAATCAAAAACAAAAAATGGTCAAGATGATAAACTAGGGGCATAGTCGAGTCAGGTTTTTTGTCTTTTTCCCATTATCAATGCACTCGCCAGAAAGGGCACAACTAAAACTAACAGCAAAGGCCAAAAAAGCTCTCTCATCCTCCAAACAACGAGGTATCAAGCCAAGTGCGAAGCACGAATGCTAGATATTCGACCCCTCTCATAAGGTCCACAATTTCCAGGTTATCCATCAACCACACCTGGGAAGGGATAAAAAATAAGAGAGATTAAGGAATAGAAAGATGTGCGCTGAGAGAAAAAATAAGGAAAGGGCTTTTCAAAGAAAATAGAGATTGAGTGCCAAAGTGATGTGAGAATCACAAATAAGAAAGGGTGGGAAACAATACATGGAGAAGCAGGCTCCCCATGAGCCAAGAGGTCTCTCGCCATTGGAACATATCTGAGTGTTGTGTTTGTTGTTTTTGTTTGTCTCGATTTTTGTTTTGAGTCGTTGTGAGTGTAAATATTTGTGTTTAGGTTGTTTTACTTTGTTTTTTTTTTTTTTGTTGAGTCGTGGTGTATTGTGGCCAGTCATAGGCTCAATACCCGATTAAAAACTCATTCTCAGTTCCAATTTCAAGCAAAAAAATTATTTTGTGCTCAGAGTGCTGTGTCATTCTCAACATGATGTGCAAAACAGAATTCTTTCTTTTATAAACTGCAAGGTCCAACCCCGATCAAAAGAAAGAGCAATAGAACAAGGACCTATCTGAAACTACGTAGGTTCCAAACTACAAAAGCAAAAGAGAAAAGAGAGAAAATTAGGGCAACTGAGTTTGTTTTGATTTTAGCAAATTCCGAGATTGCATTCCGGAGGCATCCTTTTAGGCCTTGTCATTTGTCCGGAGTATGAGTATATCTCATCCTCAAGCTCAAGCTCAAGCTCAAGCCTACTTCAAGCCAGAATGGCGATCAAAGTGCTATCCCTAAGTACCATTCCCTACTAGAGTTATCTTGGTTTTGTTTCCAATGAGTTCCTAGGAGACCAACTGCGACGGTGGAAACTAGAGTTCGAATGGCGATGCCCAGAATACAAAGGTTTGGAATTTCCGAGACTAAAGTCTGGTTTAAATACCTAGGGGTGTATTCTCGGCTTGAAACCTGTATGGCAGCCCAATAGATTGAGATAGCATGTGTGCATCTCAATTCTGGTTATTGAACCAACCTAGTTTGTCACCCGTTGGAAAATAGGGAAAGTTATGAATATGATCAGGAATAAAAGTGGCATCCGTGGCTTCTACATGCTGAGGTTACCCCTTGTCAACATTTGAGGGCCTTTGAACTGTGAGTTGAAGGTAAGAGTTCAAAGAACACAAGGGGGAGATCCCCGTTAGAATAGAGCCGTTCATCGCCACTCGCACCATGAGGTGCTTTATAAAGCGCCGTTTTGCTTATTTATTACATTCCCTAAACATCATGCACTTCATTGCTTGTAACATGTATCATATCATCGCACTTATTGCATTTATTTGCATCTTGTGTTATCTTGTTTCATTTATCCTTTTACGTTGAGCAGTGTTTAGGATCGTTGTTCCCCGGGGCTTTTCTTTGGACCTCTTCTTACGATTTCAACGTGGTTAGAGTGTTCTCTTTCCTTGCATGATTTCAGCGTGTTTGAAATTTATCTCAGGATACGAGGAACGCGCCCATGAGTGGTTTTCTCGGGACCTTTTCTCACAATTTCAGCGTGGTTTATGTGTTCCATTCCTCACACGATTTCAGCGTGCTTGGAATTTATCTCAGGATGCGTGAAACGCACCCCTGAGTGGTTTTCTCGGGATCTCTTCTCACGATATCAGCGTGGTTTGAGTGCTCATTTCCTCACACGATTTCAACGTGTTTGGAATTTATCTCAGGATGCGTGGAACGCGCCCCTGAGTGGTTTTCTCGAGACCTCTTCTCACGATTTCAGCAAGGTTTGAGTGTTCCCTTCCTCACACGATTTTAGCGTGTTTGGAATTTATCTCAGGATGCGTGGAACACGTCCCTGAGTGGTTTTCTCGAGACCTCTTCTCACGATTTCAGCATGGTTTGAGTGTTCCCTTCCTCACACGATTTTAGCGTGTTTGGAATTTATCTCAGGCTGCGTGGAACGCGCCCCTGAGTGGTTTTCTCGGGACCTTTTCTCACGATTTCAGTGTGGTTAGAGTGTTCTCTTTCCTCACACGATTTCAGCGTGTTTGGGATTTATCTCAAGATACGTGGAACGCGCCCCTGAGTGGTTTTATCGAGACCTCTTCTTACGATTTTAGCATGGTTTGAGTGCTCCTTTCCTCACACGATTTTAGCATGTTTGGAATTTATCTCAGGATGCATGGAACGCGACCCTTAGCAATTTTCTCAAGACCTCTTCTCATGATTTCAACATGGTTTGAGTGTCTCATTCCTCAAGTGATTTCGGCGTGTTTGGAATTTGTTCTTCCTCTTCTCACAATTCCAGTGTGGTTGGAATATGTCATCATATTCATCTACTACATTATCCATTACATCCATTACATCATACCATTTTATCGCCTACATCCTTTCCATGTTAAGCTTAATTCGGCATGTGCTCATACCTTTCCCTCGTTGAAACATAGTTCTGTCATGTGTAAGTACCCATGCTGCGCTGAGGCCAGTATTGAGGGTGTCAACACCTTTTCTGTGTTAGACATGATTTGTTTTGTGTTAATACCTTTTCTAGGTCAAATATGGTTCAGTCTACGCCTTATTTACTACATCCATTGCATTGTACTTTGTTTTGTGGCATTCAGCACTTAGGATCATTTTCTTTCCCTAGCAGATCATTCCTCACTTATATCATACCACCCAATTGCTTGTACTCCGACTCTTTCTATGAAAAACATAGTTTTGCATGTGCTCGCACCCCTTTCACGTTGAAACACGGTTCTATTATATGTAAACATCCATGTTGCGTTGAAGCCAGTATTGAGGATGTAGGCACTTAGCTCGTGTTAGGCGATGTTTGGCTATGCCTACTTCTTTTCTATATAAAACGTAGTTTGATTTTGCATCTCTATCCCTTTATGATATTTGTGTGGTTTAGCACTACTTGTGGTTTGATTATATTATTGCTTTGCACTGCATATCATTTGTATTATTTCGTTGTATTGTGCATCATTTTGCATTTTGTCCCTGAACTACGTTGGTTTGATTCCTTGCAATGGGCTACATAGACAACCCTAGGGTTCAACCAATTGCATTTGCATTTTTTTTGTTTGCCCAAGTCTTACGGCCTGGTCAAAATGGGACGTTTCTAGGCTTTGACATTCACCTATTTCATTTCATGACTTCGAGCTCTGTCAAAGAGGGGCAACTGTAGACACCCTACTTTTTATTGCTCTTAAGACTTGGGCGCTTTATTCCAAACACTTGATGATGAAAGTTACACTGTGCAATTTTTTGAATTCTCAACGAAGAAATTTGGATTCAAGCTCTAATCCCAAACCTTGCACTCCATTTTGGTCAAATTATTTTAGACCTTAAAACCCTCATTTCAAAATATTTTTCCAAATGCTTCTACGATATTCCAAGGCTCGCATTTCATTTAAAACATTGCACTTTTAGGTAAACCGAGTAGGGACGAAGTGGAAATGAATGGAAGAGAGGTGCACTCTTTAAAAAAATCTTTTAAAACTTCTTATTTATAGGTTTGAAGTTGAAGAAAATTGGAGGGGTTGGAAAAAAACCAGTTTAGGAAAGGTGAGCATCAAACCATTGAGAAAGAACTGAGCAGCCTTCTCAAATTAGGTCTATCTCTTTGCACTCTTAGAATTTAGATGTGACGCTACCACCATTGGAAAGCAGACTTTCGGGGCTTCAATTTAGAATCAAGAATCACCTAAAATGAATCCAGATGAGGGAGATGTCTCAAAAGGGCTTCAATTTATACTGATTTTCAGAGGTTCAAAGGGCTGAAAAACATGGTTTAGATGTCTCAAAAGTTGAGAGGTTAGCCACATCTCCTTGATTTTGCTTACTAGCTTTACATCTCTTACTTTTGTTTATCTTTTTGTGCTCTTTAAACACATTTTTGGCCACTATTTTTGGGCTGTTTTGGGAATGTTCTTGGACTATTTTGTGGGCTAAAATTTGTAATTTAAAAGCTATCAAGGGTGGAGAGGTTAACCACCATTCCTTGAACCTTATTCCAAGCTTATATCCTTGTATTTCCCACTTATTTCTCTTCTTTTAGCCACTGTTTTGGGGCTATTTTTGGACTATTTTCAGAGGCTAAAATATGGTTTAGAAGTCCCAAAAGTGGAGGGGTTAGCCACCATTCCTTAGCTTTGCTTACTAGTTTTGTGCCGCCTTGCTTTTGGCTTTGTTTTGTGCTCTTTTGACATCATCTTAGCTACTATTTTTTTGCACTTTAGGGGCTGCTTTAGGGCTGTCCTAATTTATTTAATTACTTCAAGCTTTGATTAGTTCATTTGTTGTCTTCTAAGTTTACTTGTATAGCTTGTTGCATGTTGTTCTAGCTTTTCTTCAACCTATTTCCATGTTTAATAACCTCATTATAATAATCAACTTGCTATTTATTTCTTTCATTTGAGAGTTGTTTCAAATGGTTAATGGTTATTCAACACATGAACTAGAGTTTTGCGCTTAATGACTTAATATCTACGGAGATGCATTGTCAACGGTGTAATCTCTCTTTCATGTTGAGAATTACTTCCCATTTGATGTTTCTCTCTTTTTAGAGGACTTAATCACCATGGACAAATGAACTAAAAAATGGAAATGACTAAACAAATTGGTTTAAAACTTGGAACAACCCATATAAAGAAAATGGCTTAAATTGCTTAGACTTGGCCGGACGTTATGCCAAGTTTCTTGTGTCAAGAGTCGTCACATGCTAATCCATAGCATTTTGATGATTCTTGAAGCGTTGCAACCACTCTCTTTGAGTTCATACTGTGACAAGAGGGAGGGGTGGTCTTATTCATTGCATTTCATTGATTTTTGTCCAAAATTGTATCCAAGGCCATCAAACAATCATTAGCTCATTGATGGCTTTGGAATCAATTTCAACATTCTCTCGACGCTTTCCCATGACAAAGGAGGAAAAAAGGGACAAACAGAGCTTGAGGACACTCTGTCTACACTGGTTCACCTCAGAACACAAAAATAGAGTTTTGCACCAAATTAAGGCACAACCAGTCTTCAGAGACTGGCCACCACCAGCGATGCAATCGGCCCTCGGTGTGTGGCTAGCGATCTGATTTCTGCGAAAAACAAAAGCGATGGTGAAGGTGAAATAGAGTTGGCTTGGGCAGACAGAGTAGCTCTCAGGCGTTGTGCATTCAACCTTCATCCATCTTCACTTACGCATTTTGTCGAATGTAATTAATTGTTTCATTAGTGTTATAATTATTATAATTGTAAATTAATATTTGTTGTAATTAATTAGTTGTAGCAAGTTAATTTTGTAAAGTGTTGTAACTACTTAGTTAGTCAACTATTATTCAATTTCTTTTTGTAATTAGTTAGTTAACTAGAATAGTTGGTTGATTCATTTGTTGTAATAATTAGTTAAGTAGTTTAGCTATTTATTCATTTGTTTTGTAATAATTAGCTTAGTTTTAATTAATTAGTTAATTAGCTTAGTTTATTCGGACTCTCCTTCGTGAGAGTACAATGTAATAATGTGTATGTCTTCCAACCCCACGTCTTTTTCCCTTTTATTTACTAGCATATGATGGTTAGTTTAAGGACATCATGTTTCAATTAGCATTCGTCATGTTTGCATCCATTTGTATTGCATGCATCGAGGCTCGGCTTATCATTCTAACTTCTATGAATACGTGCTTAGACTGCATACTATTTCATTGATTCATATGACATATTAGTAGCCGAGCCTATTAATTGCAAATTGCATATTGCATGCGTTGCATTAGTCATATTGCATAGATAGAAATCATGCATTTTTCTAACTCAGTTGTTTGTTTTGGCTTGGAGTACTAGGTGAGCTTTTATTTGCTTTAGCATAATTACATGAATGTGAGTGTTGCCATGTCTAGCATGCTTACCATGAGGCTAAATGCTTAAATGATAAACTGCTTGCACGGTTGTAGATGAAGGCTAGTTGCTTGAATTGGAATAATTTGAGTAATGTACATATGTGATCACTTTTTCAAGTGGTACATATTTGAAACAATTTTCAAAAACAAATATGAATCAAGTGTTCCAATTCTTGTGATTTAGTCTATAATTGTGTGTGCGCGCATCACATAGTAATGCTAGCCTAATAAACCGGAATAAGAGCATATAATGTTGATAAAAATCATATCATGATTAGTAGAGGCCGATCTTCGGTTGGGCGAGTGGGGGTGCTCAAATGTATTCATGACCTTTCCCTCTCGTACCTAAGTTCCCGAACCAAGATAATCTTGGTGATGACAAACACATGGCCTTTGGCACGAGTCATAGGTTTCCTAAATTTTTCAAAAATATTTAGGTGACAACTCTGTATCTAGCAAAGCAGTCAAATTTTGGCATTTTTGATTCAAAATCACTTTTCCAAACGATTTGCCGGATTTGGACTCTTTGGTGTTTATCAATTTCACATTGCACTTGTGAGATTAGATTCAGAACCGTGGGAGTCCGAACTGTAGGGCTTATTTTCCTTTCCAAAGGAGCGCGAAAAGCCGAGCTACAATGAGGTGATAGAGGTGGGTTGAATTCGTCAGTAGTTATTATGATTTCAAGATCCTTTACGACCCAGGAAAAAGAAATGTGGTTGCAGATGCACTTAGTCAACAACATGGGATTATAGCTTCTTTGATGATTCAGGAATGAAAGTCCTTGGAGTTAATTTCGATGCATGATGTTCAACCAATACAAAGTGTCGAGAGGGCATACATTGGTAGTTTAACCGTGCAACCGACGTTACTGGGTAAAGTTCGTCAGATGCAATATTTAGATGGGTTCCTTGTCAGGATGACCATGTAGTGGATTTGTCGATGATTGTCTTATTGATTGGTCTGTGGACTCAAATGGAGGATTGCGATTCAGGGACAGGTTGTGTGTACCTAACATTGTTGAATTCAGGAAAGAGATTATGGATGATGCCCATAGGTCCCGATATACCATTCACCTTGGTGGGACTAAGATGTATCATGACTTGAAGATGACATTTTGGTGGGAAGGTATGAAGAAGGACATAGGAGAGTATGTTTCTTGATGTTATGTGTGTCAATAGATTATGGCAGAACACCAATGACCGTTTGGACTTTTGCAGCCTCTCGAGATCTCTACTTGGAAATGAGAGTATATCTCTATGGACTTCGTGGATGGATTGTCGCGGTCTAAGCGAGGCAATGAATCTATTTCGGTGATAGTGGATAGGCTCACCAAATCTGCTCATTTTATTCCTATCAGTGTTCATCGAACTACGAATTAACTAGCTAGGCTGTATATTCGGGCGATGGTGCGACTTCACGACGTGCTAGTTTCTATAGTTTCAGATCATGATCCGTTATTTGTGGCAGAGTTTTGGGAGAGTTTTTAACATGCTTTGGGTGCTAGGTTAGACTTGAGCACGGCTTATAATCCTCAGATGGATCGGCAAACTGAGCGGGTAAATCAGATCTTGGAAGATATGTTGAGAGCTTGTATTCTCGATCTTGGTGGTAGTTGGAAAAAACACTTGCCATTGGTGGAGTTTGCTTATAGTAATAGCTATCACTCCAGTATCGGGATGACACCTTTTGAGACTTTGTATGGGAGACCATGTCGATCACCTACTTGTTGGATGGAGGTAGGAGATACGCCGTTGTTAAGGCCAGAGTTGGTGAGAAAGACCATAAAAAAGGTAAACATTATTTGGGAACGTATTAAGATTGCACAGGGACATCAGAAAAGTTATGTTGATAGAAAACGTAAAGGGTTGAGTCAAATGTTGGAGATTTTGTGTTTTTGAAGGTCTAGTCGATGAAGGGTATCATCGTGTGACAACCATAATTTTCTTAAGTCATTTGTTATTATTATCTTTTTTTGGACTTTATTAATTGCACGGTTACATGAGAATTTAATGTGGTCTTTAATTAATTTAATGTGTTATTTATTATATATAATTAATCGATTATATATATATATATTTTTATATATAAAAGAAGTTATTTATATTGATTTTATATGAGACATTTATATTTATATATGTTGTATTTATGATTTATTTGTATAATATAATATAATAGTCAATTAGGTTAAATTATAGGAGATTGCATTAAGAAGGAGAAAGTAAAAAAAACAAAACAAAAAGAGAGAAGCGTGACAAGCCTAGAGAGAGAGAGAGAGACTTTGGGATCAAAAGCGAGTGTGCCTGAGATAAGAGAGAGAGAGGAGGAAAAGAAAAAGAAAAAAAAAAGAGGGGGTTATGGTTTTGTTTTGGTGGCTTTATTAATTCTTCAAGTGATTCTTTGATCTTCAAAAAAATATTGTGAATGCAAAACCCACTTCCCTTAATTTATGTTTATTTAGTTGTTTTTATTTATTTATTTTATTTATTTGATGTTGGTTTGATATGGTACTTGTATGAAGATGATGGTTTGATTTTAATTATTTTGGTTAGTTGTGTATGCAAGGTTTAGGGTTTTTGTTTATATTTATTTTGTGGTTGTAATGACACTCATGAATATATGAAATTAAAATAAATTAGGAACCCATAGATAAATTCCTTACACTCTACCATAACTCCATTGATTGTTGTTTTATTTGAGTATTGGTGAGAAAGAGTGTATAAAAAAAAAGTGAGGATTATGAGATTAATTTGAATGCATTAGGCTTGGCATTGTTATGTTGGTTCTCATGAGTACATGAGAGATTGTGTGTATATATATATATATTGTTGCTTCGTTCTCAGGAGTATTCGAGTGCTTTGATTTACGTGCGTATGTATATGCTAACCATCCGGGGAGTGTGGGTTAAACTTGGGACGATATCCCCATGCAAGTTTGGCTTTGGAGCAGTGTTAGGTATACGGGAGGCACATGGGATATATGTGTAGGTCGGAAGTGAATGGTCGAAGTGGTGGAGTTAAGGTACAAAGAATTAAATATGAATTTATTGGTATAGTTTGAATTGTATTGATTTGTACATTTTGAAAAATAGAAAATGACCTTGTTAAATTACAAAATTTGAGGCATGTGTACGTAATTCTAGACAACTTTTGTATTTTAACTTTCTACTAAAAGATTGATTAGAACTTGTAATCGGATGATCTTGGTTACAATAGTTTTTATTAATTTTAGCAATGCAAATTTTAGATATTGTTTTAACCCACGAAACAAGCTCATTTTTATTGATTTCGCGAAACTGAAGTAAAACATTGTTCTGAACACTTTTCATGTTTTGAACTTTTCTGAAACAAATCATCTTAGGACAATTTTTTTTCATTTTTAGTTCCAGATTTTTTGATCGAATTTTTTCTAGGTTCTTCTATTACGTTTTTCACTCAACCTGTTCAGTTTCTACTAAATTTGTTTGTGGTGCCTTTTAGGAAATTTGATTTTGTACAACTTTTGTTCTTTGAGTTTTGGTCAATTCGAATGATTTAAGCATGAAATAGTGTGTTTTATACTTCTTGACAATTTACTTATGATTAAATTATACTACCTTTATTTTATTGCGATATTATGGGTCTTACTAACTTTTTATGTAGGGTGACCCACCATATATATATATATATATTCTATGTTTATTTTGTTTATTTTATACTCAATTTATATTTAGTTGTGTACGAGCAAGCAACTAAGGCTTTTTTAGTGGAGCTTTCAAAATATAATTCCACACTCACTCTTGAGTGTCTTTGTTTTGTTAGTGTTTTCAAAAATTAATTCCACACTCACTTTTGAAAACTCTTTGCGAGCAGAAAATTTGGGCAAACCGGTTGTCCCTCGGATATCCAAATAGGTTGACCGAAGCAATTTATTATTATTTTTTTTTTAACAATTGGCACCTGGTATTTTTTATATTTTAAATAAAAAAATTTTGAAATTTTAAAAAAAAAAAATTTATGAGCTTTGAATAGAATTTTGAGTTGTGTGTTTGGTTATAAGTTGTAAGCTTTTGTATCAAATATCACATGTCACATCAAAAATTCCCCACTCAATTCAAAACTCTTTTCAAAACTCATTCACCAAAATAATTTTCCACACTCAAATCACAATTCCAAAACTCATAAACTCAAAATATAACTCTATTCCATATTTAGAAAACTTTACTAAACGCAACCAAAATGCCACCGTATCTTGGGAAACTACCCCTTCGTCTTGGTACGGGTGGAAGTACTTGTCTTGTCCCGTAACAAGAATTAAATGTACTTTTATTTGTATCTGGTGGACACGTGGGTGTCAAATATTTGTACTCATACCAGTATACTTGTATATTCACCCGCTTTGTCTCTTGGCATCTCGGGTGCGTTCTGCTTGAACGAAGCCAAGCTTCATTTGCAGGATTAGTTGGGGCTACGGTGGTGACGAAAAATAACTATAGTTGTTTGACATGTCTTTCGGACTTCTTTTTGTTTTCTTCCTCGTCGTTTTCATCAAAATTTTGAAAGTCCTGATTAATACAATATCAAAGGCACAAAAAAGTACTTAGAAACCACAGCCATTCCATTCTCATTAATCACTTCCAAATCGTCCGATTCCTCTGTTACAACAGACTCAAAAGAGAAAGAAAAATACGACCTAGACAGGACTGTGGCATCCGAGTTGTCACCCCCAGGAATACCAACTCAGACTCAGACTCAGACTCAGATGAGCTGGAACTTGATTCCGACTCCACAGACTCGGTGGAATCAGATTCCGGCTCAATACTTGAACCAATGCTGCTTGATAAAAATCCCTCCTCGTACTGCCAGATGAGGGAGGGTGCGATGGATGCATCCAAAATGTTTGAAAGTGGGCTCGCAGCCGTTTCATTCCCGATCATAGATATCGAGAAGTTATCTGTAATAGCCCGACCCTCGTATATGATTCTGGTTACTTTTTAGTTCTCTATTCTGTGTTTTTGAGTACTAATTGTGAGAATTTATGAAGAATTATGTTTAATTAAGTGAACCTCGGAAACATGGATTCTTATCTGTTTAATAGGGAAATTATCCGTTACACTTAAGATGTTTAAATCAGGAATTGTGAGCCTTAGAGGGTTGATAATCCGAAATCGATTTCACATTTAAGATTAGTATAATTTTTATGTAATAATAAGTATTTTGTGGAATTTTAATTTGGAATGATTAAAGTGATTAAGTTTTGTTCAATTTAATTTATATATAAGGCCTCGTTTGGCAAGAGGCTAAAATAGCCAATTAGCCAAAAAGTTACCTTTTTAGCCAAAAAGCCAACAACTCATACCAAAAAGTCAAAGATTCCCTTTTCTCTCTACTTTTTGCACGTCGTTTCGTAATTAGCCAAAAAGTTGGCCCAAACATACAGGTTTTTCTTACCAACCTTTTTAGCCAATTAGCCAAAAAGTTACTAAATGAGCCTGTTCCCAAACGAGGCCTAAATATATATATATATATATATATCTATGTAGGCTTTGACCATTTGACTTCATTTTATGTATATGTGTATATGTGCATGCTTAGTCATTGGACTTAGGAGCCTTAAAACAAAAATATCTCTTGGAGAGTAGAAAAGAAGAATTAAGGAAGAAGAAGAAATTCAACAAGGAAGAAATTTGGGGAAATTGGGAAGACATCTAGAGATTAAGGCTTAAGGTGAGTTTAACCCACCTAGTTCTATTGTTTTTATTGTTAGAGAGTAGGAACCTCTTGGTGTTGTATAATTTAGAGTTGTGTCTGTGTGTGTGTTGAAGAATTAGCATGATACTTTTCTCCTTTGTTTGTTTTGTTTTGATTCCCTTGGTTGCCAAGCTTGAATTCATCTCTTCATGCTTAAAGGCTATGTGTATGTATATGTGTGTGTGTGGGTGTGTGTGAAGATGGGAATATTATGGAAATGAGTTGTGTTTGTGAGTTAAGCTTAAAGATTCAAATTAGACTTAGATTGATCTATGTTATGACTTCTAATTACATGATTTTGACCCATGTTTAACAATTAAAAGATCTTATTTTGAGCCTTGAACAAGAGCACCAAAAATTGGATTTTTGCTGAATTTTCGCACAGGTTTCTGCCAGAATCGCCGCACGTGCGGGGCTTCTTGCCGCACGTGCGGGGCTCACAGCTGCACGTGCGGCCCAAGCTGGAAAAAATGACTTGCTCCGTTTTTCGTGCTCGACCCTCTAATATTTTTAGAATTTGTATTTGATACCGTTTTGATGTATGTAAATTCATTTGAAGCGAAATGAGTCCGAAAACAATGTAACAAGGAAGGGAACTAATGTGTGAGCTATGTATGTGTATAGGTCATACCTTGGGAAGGTCAAGCACTCCGTTGTTGCACTGTGAGTAATAGTACTCCAATTGTAAATTATTTACCGTTAATGATCATTGATATTAATATTCTGTTCTTTGTAGGTAATTATGATAACGTATGAGTGGATTGAGGCTTATGTGAGCAATAAAGGATCTGACATACATCAATATGGCTCTGAACTACCTTACATTGCGGGTGTGTTCAATGGTTAACGATAATGTATCGATAATGTGTCACAACCTATAAATTACCATGATTCTGCACAGAAATGATATGTAAACTAGTGATGCTATGGAATTGATTCAGTACATGTTTTACGATATAGATATCTGTTTATAGTGGATTAACAAGATTGGGCAGCTGGTTAGAACTATGGATTGTGCTATCGTCATGTGCTTTGTTTATTGTTAATGAACATCATTAATGTTTTGTTATCTGTAAATTATCCTTATTGATTTATAGTGAACAAGAAGAACAACGATGCTTGTGCATTCTGAATCCTTATGTTTTGCCAAGGATGACTCGGAATTTGTTGTGAAATAAGTTATTTCGTGCCTATTAGTAATATTCTGTTATACGTGAGACGATTATGGCCATTTGAAAGGAATCATGAGATGATTTATGTATCCTATTGTGTGATGTTATTTATATGAATTTGGGGCTATTCTGTTCTGGATATTCACTTTGTTTATGTATTATGTTCTGTAAGTTGTTCCGTTTACGACATTATATAGTATACAATGTTGTTTTAAAAACTTATTGCTTTCTGGTATGGAACAGAGTGCTACACTTCGATGGGAGCCACCTCTTGAATCCATACATATGTATTATTCGGTAGGGCCATGCAGATCATTCGGGTCGAGGGCCGTTACGTATATTCGGGCGAGAGCCATTACTCAGATCATTCTGGGCCGAGGGCCGCTTTGTATCATTCTGGGTTGAGGGCCGTTCAGATCATTCGGGCGATGGCGTTCAGTATCGTGCGGGCGAGGGCCATTTTGTATCGTGCGGGCGAGTAGTTCTATATCATTCGGGCGAGGGCTCTATATATATTTCTGGACTCATGTCTATTGAGATATAATTACAGGGTGTAGTTAATCATATGCTTTGCTATTATATACTTTATTACTTCTGTTGTACTTTACATTAATTATGTACTATTATTCACTGAGTTTTACTCATTCTGTATTTTATGCATTTACAGAGGTCATCAACCAGAGGCGATCCTAACCCTTAAGATTCGTCTCTCTCTTGTCAACCTCGGTGTGTCCAGGCACTAACTGAAGCCCCTATATTTTGTAAAGTGTTGTTATATTTTTTGAGATTTATGTTTGGTTGTCTTTCCTTAAGATGTTTTGTTCTATGCCCAATTGTGGGCTGAGTCGATGTATATGTGTGTATGTTTTCTGTATATTATTTACTTGATGTGATGTTGTGATCCTGGCATGTCAATAGTAGCTCAATGGATATGTTTTGATGTTGTTCTTTAATATTAAATGCTTCCGTTCAGGCCCCCTATATTATGTATATCAGGTTTAATGCCTATGTCTGCATAGGTCATGCCCGAACTTTTAGGGGCGGGTTCGGGCCTTGACATTATCCCCCAAGCACTTCTGTACAATCGGAGGATCTGAAAGTAGACAAGCTAGTGCTACCCCCATTTCAATCTCGGTGTTCTCAGAATCCACTTTTCCACACTGCTCGACTTGGTGATGGGTGCATGCGCTCCTCAGCAACATCATTCCCAGATAACTGCAGGTCAAAGAAGATCTCAAACCCTGGCAAGCGACGCTTCTCTGTGTTCAACCATGGCTCTGGGAAGTCGCAGAATGGAAAATCCTCCCCCTCCAGGACAAAGCGTCCGTTTAGGGTACCCTGGATGGGTCGGTGCACTAACTCATAAGGTTTCCCTGCCTACTTTGCTCTAGCTCTCCCAGCCATCTCCTTGCCTTTCCTCACCTAGTCCTCTTTGGTGGGCAGATAACCCAAACCAAAGGTATGTGGGTTGTGCGGCACTTCGGCCGATACTGCAATACCTTTCAGGCCACTTCTTCCTTGTCCCATCTTAGGGATGTGTTGGAGTTTGTTCATGACGTATACTGACTGAACACTAACGTACAACCCTTCATCAACAGCTAAGATGTTCTGTACGACCCGGGCCTCGACTAGGGTAAAACCTGATAGGAACACATCCTCCGTGCCGTGCTCGATTTCCAAAACCGGTGTAGACACTTCTGGCAGCGAATGGATTGACAAATTCCCAAAAACTATAGCCACCCCCTTCCCGTGAGGGTATTTCAATATCTGATGCAGTGTGGAAGAGACTGCCTTCATCTGGTGTAGCCAAGGCCGCCCCAGAAGTAGATTGAAGGTTGCGGGAACGTCCAAGACATGAAAGTCAATTTCGTGCTGTCCCGGACCAACCTGAGTTTGAATTTTCACAGTCCCCATCACCTCTCTGCTTGTGTTATCATATGCCCTTATTACCTGGGCTATTGGCGCGAAGTCCGCGGGCTTCAACCCGATTGCATATGCCGTCCTTGACGAGCACACGTTAATAGTGGATCCCGTGTCAACCACCGGTATCCATTTGTTTCTACACTCCACAAAGATGTAGAGCGGTTTGTTATGATTCGCACCCTTAGGTGGCAGTTCCTTGTCGGAAAAGGTCAACATCGGTGAAGCCCCCCTCGGAAAAAGCAATCCCACCAAATTGTTGAGCGTGGTGTCTATTGAAGTTTGGCCTTGTCCATTGCCGATGGGGACTTGTCTATAAACACGTGAAGCCATAAGCAGTCCCCAGATGGAGATGTCTGCTTGTATCTTTTTCAACTGCTTCAGCACGGCCTCTTCTTCAAGTAGCTTCTCTTTCTGCTTCTTCGACTCCTTGTCCTTCTCGGACACCTCTAGTTGATCTAGGTGCGGGGGCTTGAAATACCGCCCACTCCTAGTTATATGGTCAACTTCACCAATATACCAGGTATCATCCGGTTGATTGCTCCCCCAGTCCTCATCAATGTGGGCGAGACATAGGTCATCGTCTTCCCACCACATTCCATCGGCAGTCAACAGACACCTGTCCGGCTCCGTTACAACTGTCCTTGTACCCACAGCACCACCTTCCGTCCATGTGCTTATAGCATGCTCTGTTCTTGTACACACAGCACGTTCAGTCCCTACGGGGGCCTTGGCCTTTCTGGCTCTCTCAAAATCTTCGATCCCTTCCCTTTCCAACTGCGTCAGTGCAGCCTACTGTTCAACATGTCCTGTATTCAAAATACCCAAATCCCAAGCGAAATTCTTGGCACCAGCGCTCTCCGGCGATGCATTCTGATTTCCGACCCTTCTGGCCACAGCTGATGTTCTTGACCCTGACAGGTCCTGTTTCGGCTGAGATTCTTCAACAATATCTGGGTGGTCGTCAAGCCACCCTGTAACCTCTGCTGACCCATCAAAATCAAACCAGTTGACTGTCATGTCTCCTGGATCTTGTTCGTTGAAAAGCTGAAGGTTAGCAATGTCTCCTTCCAGAGCTGCTAAGTCATCTACCCTCTGATCAAGCCCATCCTCCCGTACTACACAAATTTCTGCTCCCATTGGCAATTCCACATTTGGCCTAACCTGGCCCACTGACGTAATGTATCCACCCGGATTGTATACCTCATCAGTAGAGCTCCCAAATTCCTCAGACCCTGAATCACTAGTCCCACTTTCCTCCAAAGTCATCCCTGTGCCATCTTCGATAGTCACCACCATTGGTTCAAGTTGGGTTCGAGAGATGTCCAACATGCACAAGTTAGTGCTGTCAGGAATGAACACCTCCGGCTTAGGTAGGTGGGACGGGGTGATATATATGCTGGGGTCGTACGACATAACCCCAGTCTTGATTGAGTTGATGTGTTTGGGAGGTGGAGCTTGGTTGTGTGGTGGGAGAGGGTTGGTTGTGACATTGGGTTTCTCTGGAGGCACAATCACCCTGTTATCAACGAGATCTTGAATCTCATGACGCATTCTAAAGCAATGGTCGGTGTCGTGACCATGCTGCTGGTGAAAGGCACAGTATTTGGCTGGGTTATGGAATAGGGGAAGTGTTTCTGGCAATGGCCGCGGCTCTAGGGGTTTCAAGTGCCCTTTCCTAATTAAAACCCCCAGAGCTTTGGACAGGGGCATGTATAATGGAGTGAAGGTTCTTTGGCCTCGAGGTTGGTACTTGGTTGTTTATGGGTTGCTTCCGGACGCACAGTTGAAGGGTGTAGCTGTAGGGGTTCTTGGAAGGGGGGGTGGTGACCATGCTTACTTCTGAGGCTCTGGCAGTTGCAGCACTGCTTGTGCTTGCATTTGCGTTGCGATTGAAGGTCCTCCTGGGTTGTTCTCTGTCATTATCAATCAGACCCTGCTTCAAAGCATCCTCGATCTACACCCCAATCTTATGCAGATCTGCAAAAGTGGGGTGAGGAAGGACAATCATTCTCTGCATGAGCTTGGGCTGAAGGTTGAGCACAACCATCCGTATTTGATCTTTGTCAGTCGGCCTAATGGTCATCATTGAGGCCTTGGCCCTCCAGCGGGTTACAAAGTCAGAAAAACTCTCCTTCGGCTCCTGTCTAGTCGTCTCAAGATCACGAGTTGTGATCTCGATCTGTGTATTATAGAAGTATTGAGCTACGAAGGCCTCCGCCATCTCCTCCCAGTTCCTCTTGACGGAATCTTCGATTTGCGTGCAGATGGCCTACAGCGAGGTTCGGTAGAATAAAAGCTTTTATGTCTGGTGAGGCCCATCGGCCTTAGTATGTCCAAAAACAACCGCAGATGTACCATAGGATCACCGGATCCATCAAAACGGTCAATGTGTGGCATCTTAAACTGGTCCGGCAGCGTCACGGCCACGTCGGTGTACCCATCTTCGATATCTAGAATGGTTTTGACACCCTGAGATTTCTTGAACAGCTTTTCAAGCTTGCTCACTTTTAATGCTGTGGGGTCCACCTTAAACTCAAAGGGAGAATCCGGTAGGTTGATAGGTGTTTTGGATAGCTGGGGTAGGATTGGGGGCGAAGCCAGCCCTGTCAAAATGTCTGTATCTTCTTGGACATTTGGTGTCTCCCAGGGTATTGGAACCCTTGGTGGGGGAGGAGCTTGGTGTGAAGCGGATGCCCCAGCTTGCTGTTGTAGTCTGGTGATTAGCTCTGCCTGTTGGGCCATGATCTCAGCCTGCTATTTGGCAAATTCTACTTGACGAGCAGCGTCTTGCTGCTTGGTTTTCATGCTCTCCTGGAGCTGACGCATCATTTCTTCTATTCCTGCCATACTGCCCTGATCTAGCTGAACTACTGGTATATGTTCCCTCTCTGTGGGAGAAACAGAACTCTGATCCCTATTATACTTAGGTAGGGTAGACAAAGCCCTCTGAACTGACTACTGAACTGATATCCTTTGCCTAACTGCCCTCTGTCTAGTAACCGGGGGTAAAGAATGGAACACTGCTTGTCCGTCTACCAGATCCTCAAATCGATGGAGTCTGCAACCTCTAGTCCAGAGTGCTTGGAGAATATCTGTTTGGTCGGAAGCAATTGTGCTAAACTACCTAGCAAAAAGATAAATAAAGCATAATAAGGAAATAAACAACCAGAAAACATACAGCATAACGGCTTAAATAAATACAACACATAGTCAGTATGACAACACACAGTTGGCATTTGTAAGCTGAATATACTGTTCTCAACTACTGAATCACTGCCCCAAATCTGAATCTGATACCCGCAGATATAACTGATTCTAAAAACACTGATGCTGATGCCCGCAGGCTTGATGCCCAGACTTGCAAACTGATACATGCATTCCTGTAGAGACGCACTCTAAAAGCACATAGCAAGCAAGTGAGATCCAAAACACCCCTATGTTGGGGTAGGGTTTCCCTGTCCTATTTTGTCAGGAGCTAGGGTTTCATTACACATGCAGCGGTTTCAAACAACGTATAATCGGGTGAGCAACTTGTCCTAGTTTGGGATAGTCACTATGGATTCCGATATGCACTAGGTCAAATGGTCAAAAAGGGTGCCCTGGTAAAAACCGGGGTTTGTGTTCCCATCGTGGCAAAGCCCGTAACCGGTTAGCCTTATGGCACGCTTCTCAAAGCGAGCCTCCGGCAAACCGTTCAGGAACAACAGATGGCAAACACGGTGTCCTAGGCGCACCAATGCAAATGCAATGCAAAGAAACACATAAGTGTAGTCAAAACAAGATATCATGAATTCGAGTCAAGTTCTCTAAATCCCCAGCAGAGTCGCTAGAAACTGTAGACGCGCCCGAACGCCCCGGGAAAATCCCGTTTTATTCACTGGGCTTACTACAGTTCGGATTCAATGTCACGGTTCTGAATCTAATCTCACAAAGTGCAATGCAAGATTGATAAATCACCAAAGAGTCTAAATTCGACAAATCGTTTTGAAAAGCTGATTTTTAGAAAGAAGTGCCAAACATGGACTGTTTTGCCAGATACAGAGTCGCCACCTAAATATTTTATTTTGAGAGAATTTAGGAAACCCTGACTTATGCCTAAGGCCACGTGTTCGTCATCACCAAAGTTGCCTCGGCTCGAGAACTTGGGTACGAGAGGGAAAGGTCATGCAATGAGCACCCCCGTTTGCTCGATCAAAGATCTGCCTTTACTAACATGATATCTTGTTTTTGAAAACACATGTGCCCTTATTTCAGTTATTAACCTAGAATTACTATGTGATACGCATAGCATACAAGTATAGACTGGATTACCTAAGTTGGAACAAAGCATTGCATATTCGTTTTGAAAATGGTTTGCTACTCGCAAGTAGGCTAAAATACGGATTTTGCCACCCTCAAGTGGGCTTAGAAAATATGGTGATTTGCCACTCTCAAGTGGGCTTAAAACTTGCAATCAATGAATTGTCCCAATTCAAGTAACCCAACCTTCACCCACAGGCATTCAGGCAGTTATATCACATAAGCAAATAGCCTCATGGCAAGCATGCTATCATGGCAGTCACTTACACACATGCAAGGATGCTGAAGCATAAACACTCACCGAGTACTCCGAGCCAAAACAAAAGATATGTTAGAAATTAATGCATGATCCTAGCTATGTCAAGAATGCCTAATGCAACACATACAAAATGCAACTAAGATAGGCTCAGCTATTCTAAGATGGCATATAAGATGCTACAGATAACATGCATTTAACTTGGAATTGAAATACGATGCAGTTAGTATAATGCGCCGAGCCCGGTGCATGCAAGACAGATGCATGGATGCAAACATGCGAGCATAAGGATGCTAATTGAAACATGTCCTAAAACTAACCATCGTAAGCTAGTAAATAAAAGGGAGAAAGAAATGGGGGTTGGAAGACATGCATCACACACACGCACACTTATTACAAAATTTGCCCTCTCGACGGAGGGTCCGAATAAATAATACAGAACCAGCTAGCTAATCTAAGTAAACTAGTTATTACACGACGAAAGGAATAACAAGTTACAACTACTTATTACACAACATTAACTAAGTAAGCAATCTAAATGAGCATGCAAACTAAATAAATGTGGACTGCCCCAGCTTTGCTTTGAATGACAAGGGATGCGTGCATACTTGAAATGCCTTGTTCGGGAATCCCTCGCGACGCCCCGACTTGCCTCTATTTGCAATTGACCTCAGAACACTGCACAAAGCTCCAGAAGGCTGAAACTCCACCTTGGGAATCTGTGGAAAGGCTGCCGACCAGCTATTGGCCTTGGAGACCACTTGCCTACCACTTTTGTGGTGAAAAACTAGAAAAAGTGGTTGGCCAGCCACTAAATCTGGTCGGCCGACCAGTTTTTGCCCCTGGTTTTTGGTTTTCTGCAACAGAAGGCAAGAGAGAGAGATGACAAAGTATTCGCAACACATGTGTGCATGACCACTCTCCCCATTATTGCATAAGCTCAAGGGAGTATAGTCCTTGACCCTCGGACCACCAATCACGCATCTCGATGCATGATGGCCGAGGAGTCGAATTGCACGACTCAATGTGAAATGAATGCACATACAAGCACCCAAAGTCAACAACTCCGTCATGGGTAGTCAAGAGTGTCGGCGACCGGGAATCGAGGCACGTTTCATCATTTCAAGCATGAAATGTCCCTTGTTCCCCGTGTTTGGACTAACCCTTATTCCAAACACAATGCAACAAACAAGGTATGCACCAATGCGACTCTAGCATGCAATCTTAGTGCAATGCAACTAAGTCATGCAAACATGCGAGGGATAACATGCAAACATGCAATTAGCATACACAATGCTATGAACTAACAATGGCATACTCAATGCACATGACACTTAGCATACACAATGCACATAGAAACTAACATACACAATGAGATGAACAAGGCATGCACAATGCAATGATCAATCATGCGACAACATGGCATACTCAACGCTATGAATTACAATGGCATACTCAATGCAAAATGGACTTAAACCAAAATGGATGGGCCTCGGCACACCCAAATTAGTGGCCATTAGATGATGGAAATAAGGCATCAAAACAGATACGATCATGCACAATGCAATGGCCCAAAGTCTAAGGCACAAAAAACAACTTTCCAAACACATTGAAAGGATGAAATATGGAGTGCGATGACGCATGTTTCAGCTTTGAAATGGCATACAAAATGATTTCAAATTATGCAAACAACTCATGTAATGCATGTTGAATGGCTCAAGCATCGAAACTAGTGAAGTGTATTACACTATAGGCATGCAAGGCAATGCTCAAATGGCCAAACCAACTCCAAACAGACCCTATGCAAGCCCAAAACAGTAGCAAAATGAGTTGGGATGATGGCTTGAAAGGCACAAAAATGAAGCTCATGCAATGGCTCACAAAATAAGGTATAAAAGCACAACTCTCAAGGGCACTTAAAGAGTGGAAAACATGGAAGTATGACAACTCTATATGCTCTGAAATATCATGCTCAATGATGCCAAAACATGAAAATACCTCAAGTTAAACATGCAAGGGACTTCAAAACTCGAAGCTAATCAAGGCTATTACACTACAAGCATGCATGGCAAGCATCTTTTGACCAAGAGGCCTCAAAACAGAGCTAAGGCAGCCCAAAATATGAACAAAATCAGGTTGGAGCATGGCCAAAATATGGTAGAATAGAGGGGCAAAACATCATGCATTCTAAGCTAACAAACATGATTTACACTACAAGCATATGAAACATATGAGAGGCTACCAAACCAGCCAAAAATAGAGTCATGGCATGCCAAATGATGACCAAAAACCCACTGAAATATGACCAATACATGCAAGAATGACATGCTACTTTGATAAGCCACAAAAAGGATTACTCTACACATGCAAGAGGCAAACCCAAGGTGACCAAACTAGCCATAGAAAGAGTCTAGGCAGGCCCTAAAAGTCACCTAAAAGTGCCTGAACCAAGCCTTGAAAGTATGAAAACATATGCTCCTTTGGTAGGCCAAAAATGCAAGCAAACAAGACCAAAAGAGAGAGGGTCACCCCTCTCTGATTTAGGGCCTCAAAACCACATGTCAACCACTGAAAATCCACTGGATTTCAGTGGCTAAAAGGCCATGCAAGGATTAACTCAAAGGCCTCATGGCATGGCACAAAACAAGGCCAAATAGGGCATGCAAGAGGGAAGAAGACCCTCAACACCCAAGAGGCCTTAAACAAATATTTTAAGCAACTTAAAACAAGACTTTTTTCAGTTGAAAACAAAGCCTAAATAAGCATGCAAGTATGGCTAAAAGAGTGATCAAAATAGAGTTAAAAATGGGGAAATGAGGTTACTTGAAGCTCAGCAAAAACTAGCAAATTTCCTTAGCTAAAACCAACTCTTGAGCTCCCTCAAGACCCTCCAGCAACTCAGCTACAAGGTAAGAGAGGTTGTGTGCACAAGTGTGAAGTCAAAATAATAATATAAAGAGAGAAAGAGAGAGATATATGGAGAGATATATGCAAGCCTTAGGAAATTTTCTGAACCTGGTATAAGGAGAGGGAGAGCCTCTCTTATAGAAGAAATAAGGGGTTCAAGCTTCTTGGAGAAGCTAAACATGGATACAATCCCTCCATACACGTGTATAGAGGATACAGTCTGTGCCCTCCAGCTGGTACAGCTGGCATCCATTCAGTCAGACAAAACATGAAGAAACCTGCCGACCAGAAAAGGTGGTCGGCCTGCTACTTTTAGTGGTCGGCCGACCACCAAAAGTGGTTTCCCAAAAAAAAAAAGTGGTCGGCAAGTGCAAATGGTGGTCTCCACACTAAAAGCAAGCCAATGGTGGGGTGGGAAATCATAAAATGTGGCCCAAAGACCAAGAAAACCAGTTTCCTGACCAGAAAACTGACTGGCGGGGAGAAAAGTGGTTTCCAAGGAGAAAGCTTGTCTCCCACCCTTGTACCACCTTCCAAACAAGGAAAACAAGTTTCGTGCCAAGAATGAACCAACACGGATGCAAAACGAGAGTTCGGGAGGCAAGACGCGCGGTCGGGGGCCTCGAAAACTAGTTGTTGAGCACAAAAAGTGGCGTACGACGACAAAAGTGGTCTCCTGGACCACAGTGTCCCTCTAGACGGAGGAAACAAGGTGTGTTCCAAAAACCGTGCCAAAAGGAGAATGTTAAGCGGTCCCAAACCGAGGCGCACGACCGACGGCTCCGAAAACCGAAAATTAGTCTCCAAACGGGAACAGTGGCTTACGACCACGAAAAGTAGTCTACGACCACTGAGAGATGGTCTAAAAGACCTCTCTCTCCCTCCGGGAAGAGAAAACAAGACTTAGTCCGCAGACCGAGTCAAAGTACAAAGAGCCCCGAGGTTCGGAGGTGAGGCTCTCAGCCAAGGACTCCGAAACCTCGAAACGAGCACAACATGCGCAATCACCGAGTGCTCAATCGATGACGTCCGAGTCTTAAGGTTGGTCAAAAATGGGGTGCCTACACCCTCCCAATTCCACCATCACCACCCTAATCGTCGCTATTACTATCCCCATCGATCCACACATCATCGCCACCTCCTTTTATTATACTTCTTCCTTATTCTTTCTTTTATCTCGTGGCCATTTCTATATCACCTTCCTCTATAACTCACAATCTAAGGTTTTCAAAGGGTAGTAATGAAAGGATTGCAATGGCAACAACGACAGCGATAGAGGAAAATGGTTGTGGTGGGCTTAGCAAAGGGATGCCAAATATGAGGAAATGATGGTCGGAGCTAGGAAAGGGGATTATGGGCAGCAGAGATGGAGGGCTCCAGATATAGATCACAATTTGCAAAGGGGTTTGGAGTTGAAAAGGGTGGGGTGAGAGATGGATCGCGATTTGCAGATGAATCATGTTAACCATTTATTTGTTAAAAAATAATTGTGATCTTGTTATGAGACTATATATATCCAATTAATTTGATTTTTTACATAGATAATTTATTTGATAAATTGTACAATATAAACAATTGAAATCGTAAAAAAAAACAAAAAAAATAAAATAACAAACTCGCACAAAACCAACCTCACAACCATCTAAATAAGACGCGATACAAACTAATGCAAGCTGTAGTATAAATAATATCAAAGTCTATGTGGGACAATGAAGCACAACCACATTTTCTTGCTATTCAATTTTGTAGGGTGCCTGTTATAGGAACCCAAAGGTCCCATTCCAAGTTTTCATGTCACACTCCTAAATAATTGAGAATTTTTTTTTTATATTCTTGAGATAAATTTTTTTACTTGTGCTATTTTTAAAATTATTATTAAATTTTTCTAAATAATTTTTTATCACAATTCTTGCAATTAAATTTGTGCTAAATTTAACACAAAATTTAATAGTTACCAAACGTGGTAATAATTTTGACAAAACATTGAGTTGCATTTTCTAGAAATCTCATCACATTTGACCCTAAAAAGAATTATAGCAGATCATGGGTCTAAATTGGCTTTCAACATTGAAGTAAAAAGTACGAAAAAGTCAACGCGTGAAACTATCAATCAGGTTTAAAGCGAAATTTTAATGCAAGGAGAAAGCTGGTCACTCACCCTTGTACCACCTTCCAAACAAGGAAAACAAGGTTCGTGCCAAGAACGAACCAACATGGATGCAAAACGAGAGTTCGGGAGGCAAGACGCGCGGTTGGGGGCCTCGAAAACTGGCTGTTGAGCACAAAAAGTGGCGAACGACCACAAAAGTGGTCTCCCGAACGACAGTGTCCCTCTAGACGGAGGAAACAAGGTGTGCTCCAAAAACCGTGCCAAAAGGAGAATGTTAAGCGGTCCCAAACCGAGGCGCACGACCGACGGCTCCGAAAATCGGAAACTAGTCTCCAAACGGGAACAGTGGTCTACGACCATGAAAAGTAGTCTATGACCACTGAGAGAAAACAAGACTTAGGCCGTAGACCGAGTCAAAATACAAAGAGCCCCGAAGTCCGGAGGTGAGGCTCTCAGCCAAGGACTCCGAAACCTCAAAATGAGTACAACATGCACAATCACCGAGTGCTCAATTGATGACGTCCGAGTCTTAAGATAGGTAAAAAATGGGGTGTCTACACCCTCCAAATTCCGCCATCACCACCCTAATCGTCGCTATTACTATCCTCATCGATCCACCCATCATCGCCACCCCCTTCCATTATACTTCTTCCTTATTCTTTCTTTCATCTCGTGGCCATTTCTATATCGCCCTCCTCTATAACTCACGATCTAAGGTTTTCAAAGGGTAGTAGTGAAAGGATTGCAATGGCAACAACGACAGCGATAGAGGAAAATGGTTGTGGTGGGCTTAGCGAAGGGATGCCAAATATGAGGAAATGATGGTCGGAGCTAGGAAAGGGGATTATGGGCAGCAGAAATGGGGGGTTCCAGAGATAGATCACGATTTGCAAAGGGGTTTGGAGTTGAAAAGGGTGGGGTGAGAGGTGGATCGCGATTTGCAGATGAATCATGTTAACCGTTTATTTGTTAAAAAATAATTGTGATCTTGTTATGAGACTATATATATTCAATTAATTTGATTTTTTACATAGATAATTTATTTGATAAATTGTACAATATAAACAATTGAAATCATAAAAAAAAAAAAAAAAAAACTCATAACAAACTCGCACAAAACCAACCTCACAACCATCTAACTAAGAGGTAATACAAACTAATGCAAGCTGTAGTATAAATAATATCAAAGTCTATGTGGGACAATGAAGCACAACCACATTTTCTTGCTATTCAATTTTGTGGGGTGCCTGCTATAGGAACCCAAAGGTCCCATCCCAAGTTTTCATGTCACACTCCTAAATAATTGAGAATTTTTTTTTTTTATATTCTTGAGATAATTTTTTTTACTTGTGCTATTTTTAAAATTATTATTAAATTTTTCTAAATAATTTTTTATCAACAATTCTTGTGATTAAGGGGTTGTTTGGGATGAACTAAATAAGTACACTTTTCGTCTTTTTACGAAAAGATGTGCAGAAAAGTAGAGAGGTGATGTAATGAAAAAAAAATAAAAAAATAAATTATTTAGAAGATGCCAAATCATTCTTAAATTTGTGCTAAATTTAAAACAAAATTTAATAATTACCAAACGTGGTAATAATTTTGACAAAACATTTTGAGTTGCATTTTCTAAAAATCTCATCAAATTTGACCCTGAAAAGAATTATAGCAGATCATGGGTCTAAATTGGCTTTCAACATTGAAGTAAAAAGTACGAAAAAGTCAAAACGCCAAACTATCAATCAGCTTTAAAGCGAAATTTTAATGCAACTCCCCCCTCCCCCCCACCGCGTGATTGGAAGGGAAAAAAAAAAAAAAATAAAAATAAAATAAAATTTTGGCCTATTGGAAGTGCTGGGGTGTTTCCGGCTAAGCGTCCCTAGCACCGTTGAATTTTAATAGGATGTTTTTAATTTTAAATATTAATTATTTTAATATAAATTTCAAACAAAATAAATTGAATAAATTTTAGGGGTACTTACCAATTAGTCCTGATAACTAGACTTATTTACTTACAGGTCCTAACTAATAAATTTAACACTATAAAAATAAGAGAGTGTTAAATTTATCACTAAAAATTTATTCATAAAAACAAAGAGACTGATAAATTTATCACTATAAATTTATTCATAAAAATAAAAGACTGATAAATTTATCTTTATCACTTAATAAATTTATCAATAGGACTTATTTACCTACAGGTCCTAAATTTATCACTAATAAATTTATCTTTATCTTTATCACTATAAATAACCCAATAGGTCTTACTTTGGAGACTTATTACCCATTAAGTCCTATTGATAAATTTATTAAGTGATAAAGATAAATTTATCAGTCTTTTATTTTTATGAATAAATTTATAGTGATAAATTTATCAGTCTCTTTGTTTTTATGAATAAATTTTTAGTGATAAATTTATCACTCTCTTATTTTTATAGTGTTAAATTTATTAGTTAGGACCTGTAGGTAAATAAGTCTAGTTAACAGGACTAATTGGTAAGTACCCCTTTTTATTGACATTACTTAAAATTTAGAGATTGTTTAAGATAATCTAAATAAGTGCATTTTTTAATTTTTTATAAAAAAATATGAAATATGAATTAAATTTGAAATGATATAATAAAAAAATTATATAATTTAAATGAGATAATATGACTTAAATAGAATAATAATTTTTTAATATTTTAAATTTTTTATATTATACCAAATTTGACTCTCCAATTATATTTAACTTCTTGAAGTTCTTAAAGTTATTACCATATTATATGATGGATGTGATAGATAATAGGTTCCACTGTCCTAGTATTTTTTAGGGCAAATTACAAACGCCCCCCTCGAGGTTTGGTGAAAATACAGATTTTCTCTTGAGGTTTGAGAAATTACATCCCGCCCCCTGAGGTTTGCATTTTCATAACAAATTGCCCCCTAGGGTTTTTATTTTCATACAGACTCCCCCCTAATTTTTCCTAATTTATTATGAAAATTTGACTCTCAGGGGGGAATTTGTAATTTCTCAAACCTCAGGGGGGAATCTGTATTTTTACTAAACCTCGAGGGGGTGTTTGTAATTTACCCTATTTTTTATAGTATTTTATTATTGTGAATATGATATATGTGATAGATTGCATTGTCTCAGTATTTTATTTATTTGATTAAATCATTTTCAATATTTACAATTTTATTGTTTTATTAAAATTTAAGAATTATTCAACTGGATTAGATAATTTATTTTAAAATTAATTGATTATTCCACTATCCTCGAATTTGTTCGATCTTATTATTGTCTGTCTATATTCCAATAGATTCATGCACGTATGAATAATTAAAATTAGTATGATCTATTTTGAAACATGAGTTAAAAATTACTTCTCAATTTTTAATCTGTTTTCCTCTCTCACAAAAAATTTAAAAAATAATTAAAAAATAATTTTTAATTACCTTTTCAAAACACTTCTACATCCCCTCAAATAAATATTGCATTGGAAGATGAGGGATGATAATAACGGTAGCATACTGTGGGAATCAAATAATTCTAACGATAACCAAAACAAAATGGTGCAATGTCGCCTTCCAAAGCACATCCATAAGCAAACAAAACTATTTAGGCACCGTTTGGGAAGAGTTAAAGTAGGTTTTTTTGGCTATTTTAGTCACAAAAGATAAAGTAGGTTATTTTAGTCACAAAAAATAAAAAATCATATCTAACCTATAATCATTACACTATTTTCTCATAAAAAAAGTCAAAAAAATCCTTCCCAAACCAAATTTTTTGGCCTATGTTAAAATAGTTAAAAAAGCCAACCCACTTCCCAAACCAACCCTTAATATTCGTTTCGCATGTCAATTTTTTTTATTTTTTAACTATTTTAACTATAAAAAGATAAAATAATTTTTTTATCCTAATAAAGCAAAATATTATATTCAAACTATAATTATTTTATTTTTTTCTCTCACAAAAGTTAAAAAAGTTAAAAAATTTATTCCAAACGAAACTTTTTAACCTTAGACAAAAATAGTCAAAAAGTCAAAAAACCAACCCACATTCCAAACAAATACTTAGTGATTTTTTGGAATTTCACATTTTTAATGATTTTTTATAAAATAATTTTTTTAATTATATAGAAAAAAATGAATAACTTACTTATTTGATTTATTTTTTAAATATTTTTTTGACTTTTTATTTTTATTTTTTTAGCCTAAAAATTAAGTTATCAGGATTCGTTTAAGAAATAATTTTTTGTGATTTTAATTAAAATATAATAAGATGAAAAAAATTGAAGTTTTTAGTAATAAGATTTTAAATTTTTACAAAAGATGGATAAAAAAGTAAAGAAAATAATAGAACTTGTTTGGTTTGTTTTTGGGAGAGTTGTTTTTGAAAAAAATTTGAGAGAGTTGTTTTATAAATTTTTTTGGTTTGTTTGGTTGTATATTTTGAGAGATAAATTTTTTGTGGGAGTTTGGGATGATTTGATATTTTGAAAGAATTTAGTAGATGTGTGTGAGAGAAAAAGTGATTGAGAAGGAGAGAAAAGAGAGAAAAAGTGATTGATTGATGTGTAAGAGAGAGAAAGTGATTTTGAAAATTTTTTGAGAAAAATCTCAAACTAAACAATTTTTGAGAAATTTTTTCTAAAATTCATCTCTCAAATTCAAATCAAACACGTTCATAATTTTTTTAATTTAATAATTTTTAACTTTTTAGTATTTTTTTTTTTTTTTTCCTGGTTTCGATCTTTTTAAACCAAAGCCAACTACTTTGAACGTCCTAATGCCGTTCCGTACGGACCTATGGTCAACAACAACGTGGGCCCATCTTCCGGCCTGCGGTCTTCATACGCGTAATCTAGGAGTTAAGCACATGAATTAGGTGTGTTTAGTTTGTGTTTGTAGAATAGTTTTTGAGATAAAAAATATAAAAATTTGTTTGGTTTATTTTTTTTTAAAAATGATTTTGGAAAATTGTTTTGGAGAGAAAGTTTTAAAAAAAATAATTGATTTGATGTGTATGAGAGAGAGAGAGAGTGATTTTGAAAAGTAGGTAACCAAACAAAATTTTGAGATTTTTTTTGAAAAAATTTGTTTAGTTTAATTACTCTTGAAAATTTATTTGTAGAAAATTTTTTTCAAAATTTTTTTTGAAAAACAAACCAAACAAGCTCAATAATCTTCTCTTAAAAAAATATAATTTTTTTACATATATACATTTATTTAGGTTATATCAATTAACATTTATCAACATTTTATCTTTACTTTTCTATCAATTTTTTCTATTTTTTCACAGATTTTTTTTAATTAAATTTAACAATAGTATAATTAAATAGTAACGACAATAATTTTTTTACGTTATATTTGATTCATAAATTTAGATACAAATTTGAAAAATAACAAAAAAATTTAAACTTATATTTTATTTACATTATTCTCACATTTTTTTTTATTCACAATGTTTTTAAAAAAAAGAAAAGAAAAGAGAATTCATAAATTCTTTGAAAAAGACAATTTTGTTCATCTGAAATAAAAAATTGAAAATGGGGTAGAGTTGAGCTGCAACCGTTTCTGTCGTGGTACTAATCAATGTATTTGGTTTGAGTTTTTTGAATTAAGTTTTTTAAAAATTGAGTTTTTTGGTTTTCGTATTCTTTTGTTTTTAGTAAATATTTTTTAAATTTTAAATATTTTTTTTACTTTTTTAGATGCACCTTAGTTAGATGTATCTAAAAAGTAAAAAATTTGTGAAAAAATATTTAAAAAAATTAATAAATACATAAAAATACAAAATGTATTGAATTCTTGTATTTTTTTTTTATATTTTTGGTATTTAGTGAATTTTTAAAAGAATTTTTTTTTAATAATTTTTTTACTTTTTAGGTGTATTTATGTTAGGTGTGTCTAAAAAGTAAAAAAAATTGCTTAAAATATTAAAAAAATTTAGTAAAAATAAAAAAAATACTAAAAATAAGAATGTAGAATTTTCTGAAAAGTATTTTTTAAAAAATGAAAACAAACAAGCTGATTATAGCACTTTGGGCTTTTTTTTGATTGTTTATATTAAATATAAAGTTTGAAGATCATATGTAATAGTTAATGATAAAAATAAAATATAATATATTATAAGATACGCGATTAGTTATATATATATATTATGGAGTCATTTATATTATATTTGATTAAGATGTGACATAAGATGAGAATAATTATTTTTGACATTTAGATAAAAGATTTCTTATATTCGACGGTAGATGATATTCAACAATACTATAGAGATTGGTATTTCATATCTCCTTTTGTATTATATATACCATTCAGACTCTTTATATCTAAAATAATCAAACACAAAATATAAAAAAATAAGAAAATATATAAGACTCACCCATATTATGAAGTTTGGGAAGTGGGTTTGAGTAGGTTTAAGACTAAAATAGCAATAAAAAACAAATTTTTTTTTAATTTCAATAAGATAAAATATCACATTCAATCCATAATCATTACATCATTTCTTTCATCAAAAAAATTAAAAATCAATCCCAAACTAAATTTTTTAACCTAATACTAAAATAATCAAAAAAAAAAAAAAAAAAAATTAAAAAACCAACTCAATTCACACACCAAAGCCTATATCTGAGTCCATTCTAATATCTATTCCACATATACGGTAAACAAAATAAGGCGTTAGCCTGCTCTAGCTCCATTTGGAAGATGGATTTGGGATTTTTTTTTTGATTATTTCAATCATAAAAGATAAAATAAATTATTTTAGTCATAAAAAATAAAATATCATATCTAACTCATAATCATTACACTATTTTCTTAAAAAAAATTTAAAAAATTAAAAAATTATTCTCAAACTAAGTTTTTTAACTCAATCTAAAATAATTAAAAAAAAATTAAAAAGTCAACCCCACTTCAATCGAAGCCTCTGCTTATTAAGGCCTTGTTTGGCATCTACTTATAATTCATTTTTTTATTTTTTTTATCTTTTTTCCATCACATTACCTTTCTACTTTTCTGTACATTTTTTCATAAAAAGAAAAAAAATACATTTTTTTAGAACACTCCAAACCAATCCTAAATTAATGCATAGGCTTTTATGGTCAGAGATTGCATAGGCTTTTTATTTATTTATTTATTTTTTTCAAATTAAAGCCTCGTTTGGCAAGAGGCTAAAATAGCCAATTAGTCAAAAAGTTACATTTTTAGCCAAAAAGTCAACAACTCATACCAAAAAGTCAAAGATTCCCTTTTCTCTCTACTTTTTGCACGTCGTTTCGTAATTAGCCAAAAAGTTAGCCCTTGTCTGAGTTTTTCTTCTGGCCTTTTTAGCATTAAAAAAAAGTTCTTAAATTAGCGCATTAAAACGAAGCTAAAAGCAGCCGACGCGCTCCTGTAATTTATTGCCACCCAGGAGGGCATACTCCAAACAAAAAACACGACACTGTTTGAATACCCATTTTTATTTTTATTTTTTTTAAAAACTGAAATCTCCGCCGGAATGGTTCGCCGGCCCCATTAGCCTCTCTCTCTCTCTCTCTCTCTCTCTCTCTCTCTCTCCAAGTATAACAGTTGACATAGTGGACTCCCTCTCCTCTCTCTCTCTCTATTGAAGAAACTTGGGCTTTATACATATTTGTGAGGTTTGAGAGAGAGAGAGAGAGGGGAAGGGAGAGGAAGAGGGAAAGGAGCTATGGATAAGCCAGTGTCCGATACGAGTCGGACCACACCGGCTTGGTCGTCCCTGATCGACTCGATGGGGGGGTGCACGCTGGGCGGGTCTCGGATTCTGAAGGAGGAACTGAGGCAGAAGATTACGATTCCCCAGTACCTGAGGCTAGCCATGCGCGACGCGATTCAATCCAAGGACGTCGCCGCCGGGAACCACCACTACGCCTCCGCCGGCGAGGCCGCTCAGCCCCCCGACTTGGCCCTGGTGGTGTTCATCAATTCGCTCAGCGGTGGGCGCCACGGCCCGAAGCTCAAAGCGAGGCTTCAGGAGTTGATGGGCGAAGAACAGGTGCCTTTCTTTGTTTCTTTCTCTCTCTATCGGTACAGTACATAAATATTTATATAATTCCATGTAATGGATGCTATATGCAGTGATTCAGTAAACATTATTAAAGCGTAAAGAAATGTATATATGTTTTTTTAATATGCAATTTTGTGTACAGAGATTCAATTTTAAATTTTTTTCCTGCCTATGGAATATTAGGTGGCTACATCTATGTAGCTGCAAATGCATTATGCCGAATTTGTATTCTTTTTCTTGCTGCTTTTTTAGCCATGCCGATTGATTGAGTGATATAATTACTAATGTGGAGGTTGAAGATGTATAATAAAAATGGGTTTGTTTGTGTACTAATGTAGTTGTATTAATTAATTGGGATTAGATCTATGAAATTACCTAAAAATCCTCATTAGATGTAAGGTGACTTGGTTATTTTTGTAAAATTCAAGGCAAAACAGTCTTTTCCTTTTACCTTCAATCACATAGGATTGGACTAACAATGCCAACTTCTTGTATGAATGATAATCCCACCCTTGGGGGGATTAGTAGTCTCATGGGACTGTTAGTTCCATGCCATATATGTTTAGCCTCCACTGTTTAAGAGGTACCTAGCTGCAAAAGCCTCATTTGTAGTTTGAAATTTAATTTAGGGTAAATTACGCAAACCTTCTTGATAGTTGGTAAAAATACATGTGGCCCCATTAGTATTAGATAATTACATTGTCCTCTCTTATGTTTTACAATTGCATTACATTTACCCCACAATAGTTGGCCTATAGTTAATAATAGGGGTAATTCTTTTGGTACACCGCAAAAAAGCTCAATACACACTATTTATGTCGTTCAAATATATTTTTTTGAACAAAAGTTAAATGTGTAGACGTAAATTTATAAACAAAAAATAGTGTTTTGGGGGCATAAATAGTTGAATGGAATATATATGTGAACAATTCATTTTTTTATAAGTTTGATGCAAAAACAGCACTCACCTCCGTCCCGACTTTTCAATGGATTGGGTAAAATCCTCTCCCCATTCACATTGGGTAGGGTCAGGTCCCATGTGGAGTGGATCAAAATGACCATCCTTAGTGATGACAATGGTGATAGTAGCATGAGGCTGTAGTGGCCGTGGTAGTGGAATTGTGGCGGTGGCGGTGGGATATAGAGTGGCGGTGGCGGTGGCGGTGGCGGTGGAGGTTGAGTGGTGGCACTGGTAGTGGGTGTTGGAGCAGCGATGTTGATAATGGTGAGTGTGTTGGTTGTAGTAGTGGTGGTGGTGGAGTGGCTGCAGCGGCAGAGACTGTGGTAGTGGTGGTGGAGTGATGGCACCGGTAGTGAGCAGTGGAGTGACAATGGTGGTAAGGGTGTTGGTGATGGTGGAGTGGTTACGGTAGTAAAGGTGGTGATGTGGTTGTGATGGCATGGTGGTGGAGGAGGTGGTGGTGGTGGTGCGGTGAATGAGATGATACCTATTTAAATGGGTTTAAACGTGTCCTATCTCCAAACCATTTATGAATTTGGATAGGTTTTAATGGGCATAATTGGGCAAGTTCACGGTTTCGGGTTAACTTTGCCACTTCTAATAATTATCTATGGTTATCAAAATCCCGATCTGGATATTATTACCCTACGATTTTACTGTCCATTTACACAAAATCAATCTGAATTGTGTAAAAAATCCCTTATAAGTAGGATCTTTCGATATTGGTAATTGGATCTTATTAGATTGTAGAATCTTTTTCCGAATTCGATCCAATTTGTAAGCCTGATTTTGTATTGTGTGACCCATTTTACTGTAAATTTTATGCTTGTTGTCTAAATACCAATTTATGTGGTCCAAATGAATAAAAAAAACAAGTAATATTGAGTTAAATAAACTAAGAAAAACAAACATTTAAATATTGCAGTCATTTAAGAAAATTAACTAGTCGAAAAATAAAAAATTTAGCCTTAACAAAGTCTTATGGGGGCAAGATGTATGCAACTTTACCTCAATTTTTGGAGAGGCTATTTTCGTGACTTGAACCCGCACTACTTGGGACACTAACAACAAACCTTATTTTTTGACCAAATGCAAAACTTTTACCATCGAGTTTTCTATTGTATAACATTATATTTACATTTTATATGGAGTATTATATTTTCAAAATATCTTCACTTCTTTTAGTATAATTAGGCTAATTTTGTGTATACTTTTTAAGAAATATTTGTTTAAATTAATTTTACTATGTAATTTGTTTGTTTCGATAGGATTTTACAATCCTCGATCCAATTCTATGATCCAATTTTGTAAACTTTTCCAACGATCCACTATAGGATTCCGATTTTAACAACCTTGTAATTACCAAGAGGGCAAGACAAATCAAATTGCTTGTTACTTTGATCACGACATTAAATGCGGATCTTGATGGCACATTGGCGTTATTGTGCAAATGATGATGCTAGCACGCCATTGTTACCTTGCGATGGTTTCCGGAGTCCAATAATGGTTAATAGGGCATGATTAAATCGCTATGATACCAAGTTGAAGTCCAAAGTGCGAGGAATTAGGGTTAGGGTTAAAATAGAAAGAGAAGAAGAAAGAAGAGAATACAATGAATAGGATTTGGGAACATAACAAAACCCTTCCACCTTAGCACATATATATATTAAAACACTAATATGACATAAATCTCAATAAAACAACATAAAAACACTCGACTATTGTCACCGACAACTAGCGCTATTTGATGGTCCAAATAAAGCTATTGCTATTGGGTTTAGATGGAGTCTTCTTGTCTACATATTTGCTCTTCTGGATGGTTATGTGGTTCAGGCGTTGAAGGCTTACTGACACCAATATAAGCTATTTCTCATGTATATGTTTCTTTTATTTTTCCTCTTGAAACATCAACTCAACTCAATAGAAGTCTTAGTTGTTTCAATAAAACATCATGGTTTCATTTTGATGACAACTGTAACTGTGAATTTTTTTGGTTCTTCTTTATGCTAGGTTTTTGACCTTCGATTTGTGAAGCCTCATGAATTTGTTCAATATGGATTGGGTTGCCTGGAGATGTTGGCTGATATTGGGGACTCATGTGCCAAAGAGACTCGTGAAAAGCTAAGGGTTGTGGTACGCATATGGCCAAATGAGTTGTTCAGTTTCTTTCTTATGTAACAGCTAACTAATAATCAAGCTGTATTATTTTAATTGTATTTCCTCTATGTAACTGGTAATAGTCAATGTGAAGACATATATGCTAACTTTTTGCATGAACTTTGGTCCTGAATTTTTACATGAGAAATCGTGGATTACTAGGTTGGTTTGGCAGGTTGCAGGAGGTGACGGCACAGTTGGTTGGGTCTTGGGAAGCCTGGGAGAGCTTCATAAACAAGGGAGGGAACCAGTTCCACCAACAGCAATTATTCCACTTGGTACAGGAAATGACTTGTCTAGGAGTTTTGGTTGGGTAAGCTTTTGTTTGCAGCCACTTCTCAGGTTTTCTTCTTCTGTCCTGTCTTGTTGAGTGGTGCCTTATTTTCTTGCCAGGGTGGCTCATTTCCGTTTAACTGGAAATCAGCAGTCAAACGAACTCTCGATAGGGCTAGTACAGGTTTAATATGCTGTTTAGATAGGTGGGCATTCTTTGCTTTGATTCTGATTACTTAAATTCATGTTTGAAATTGTTCTGTTTTCTGGTTCTCATTCGTAGATATTTCTATATTGATGATGCTGGTAATGTCAGTACCAAGGAAATCAAATATTGCTTCAAAGGTTGATTCTCCAAAGCCATTGGTTTCTACCATGTTCATGTGCAGATAATGAATATCTAATTGATTATTATTTTTATTTTATTTTAATATTTGATAAGTAAGATCACTAATTTTAGGTGTCTCTTGCTGCCCATTGTTTGCTTTGGTTGATTTGGTTGGAGCGCAATAGGTGTGTCTTCCAAGACGTGTGCCATTCAGTTTCTTGGTTAGAGAATTGGCTTTTGTTGGTATTGCATAGTTGGGTTACGGGTTCGGTTGATCCCGATGTTTTGGTTTTTGTAGATTTTGTAGAGGATTTGCTTAGTTAGTCTTGGTGGCCCTTTTGTGGGTTTTTTGTATTGGTTGCATTGCTTTGATGCTTTTCTAATAAAGTTTGCTTATTTATCAAAAAAAAAAAAAAAAAAAAAAAGAAAAAAGAAAAAAGATCACTAATTTTAGGGTTGCCCCCATGCCACCTCTGATGTCCCAGACTTCCACGGGCTTTTTGGCTTTTATGAAAAGACGTATAGAGAAGTAGAGAGAGCAGTGTTATTAAAAGCGCGCCTAGGCGCAAAGCCCAGCCATGCCCCACACTTGCGCCTTGCAGTGGTCAAGGCGAGGCGATGTCACTAAGGCGCGCTTAAAGCGCACGCTTCGAGCTAGGCTCAGTTAAGCCCAAGCCTTGAGGGCTTTTTTTTCCATACTGAGAAGAGTAAAATGGAAGGAAAATGAGTACAGACCGTCATCGACGATCAGAGCCGCCGACCGACGATCCAGAGCCCCCCTTCGAGTTCGACGAGCTCTGTCTCTTGCCTTTGCCTTCTCAGATCTCTCTCTCTCTCGCCCCTTTGCCGTCTCAGAGCTCTCTCTCTCTCTCGCCTTTTTCTCTCCCTCGCGATCGCGATCCTCTCTCTCCCTCACGATCGCGATCGCGATCGTCTCCCTCTCCCTCTCCCTCGCTTCTGTTTCCCTCTCCCTCGGTTCTCTCCCGTCTTCTCGTCTTCTGATTCATCATATATAATACATATAACTATTATTATTTTGTATTCATATATATATTATATAATAACTATTATTATTATATATTATAACTATTTTGTATTCATATATATATATATTATATAATATTCATATATATATATTATATATTAACTATTATTATTATATATTATAACTATTATATAATAGTTATTATATAACTTATTATAAGATAATGTATACTTATACATATTAATAAATAAAAAAATAAAAATATGTATGTAAAATAAAATAAAAAAATTAATTTCTAGTTGTGCCCTGTTTATGGTTCAATGATTTAATTTATTTAATTTCTTTACTTCTATGATTAATTTTTTATGGTTCAATTCAACTAAAATATACTAAAATTAATGGTTCAACTAAAATATA
This sequence comes from Camellia lanceoleosa, assembly GCA_025200525.1. Taxonomy (NCBI): domain Eukaryota; kingdom Viridiplantae; phylum Streptophyta; class Magnoliopsida; order Ericales; family Theaceae; genus Camellia; species Camellia lanceoleosa. The sequence goes on from CM045770.1 coordinate 1,487,506, forward strand.
CTAAAATTAATTTTTTTAATTCTGTTTATGGTTGTGCTCTGTTTATGGTTCAGAATTTAATTTAATTTCTAGTTGTGCTCTGTTTATGGTTCAAGTTCAGCTAAAATGTACTAAAATTAATTTTTTTAAATGTTCAATATTGCATTTTGTTTATGTTATACCAGTTAGTTATTTGCTTATATGTCTCATATTAAAGTATATTATTTTAACTTGTCATGGTGCGCTTTACTTCGATAAAGCCTGCGCCTCGCTTTGCGCCTTGCGCCTAAGGCCCCAAGAGACCTTGGCGCCTTGGTGCGCTTATCGCTTTTAATAACATTGAGAGAGAGTGATGTGATTGGATCCAAAAAGCCAACACCCCAAACGGTGCCTAATGTTCTGTTAGTTTATAGAGTTTGTATTCATTGTATTGACCCATTTAATTTAATATGTAAGTTGTCAATCTAGTTATTATGTTCATATACTGATGAACTCCTCTAAGTTGATGCTCAACTAGTTAACCAAAATCATTATTATATGGATTATGGACTTCTGTAGGTGTATGCCAAAAAAGGAAAAATAAAAAAAGGGACTTCTGTAGCTTGTATTAGATGATAAAAGGGGATTAACCAATTGGTACACCACATTTTGTGTAGAGCTTGAATGACAGAAGGAACCAACTGATACCATTCTATCAAGATTAAATACAGTGATAATCACACATAGAGGTGGAAAATAAAGACGACCTTACATGGTTATTTGCTGCTCACACATCAGTGGATAACCTTGTGTTAATCAAAATTAACAAAAACTCTATAAAACCAAGTTTGCTTAAAAAAATACCTACTTGGTAACTTGGTAGGATTCTACTAATTATTAATAAATTGAATTTCCTTAGAATTGGTCAGAAATTGAAACCTAAGACTTAAAAAAGAAAGAGCAAAGGAATATGATATGTGATTTTTTTCCCCTATTAATTGGTCAAAATCGAGGAAAGAATACACCTTTTTGAAAATTTCAAATGAAACTGGTATTTAAAGTATACGTAGCTTGGTAAAAGAAATTTTAGGAATTTAATTTTTTATTGTAATTTTCTATTTATATATAGAAAACTAACTTAATTAATATTCTGTAAAGTGATGGATATTATAGTCCTTCCAAATGTCGTTTATTGAAGTGGAAATCAATCGGTTTCATAATGAACTAGTTACTTTTTGAATAAACTATCTATTATCTAGTTAATTAGTTTATCTACTAACAAATTGCAATAAATAAAAAATAATATCCAATAATCTCTATTTTTCTTTGCCTATTTTTTTTAAAAAAAAATTCAATCTTTTCAGCAAGAAGAATGCTTAGGTTATCACTGTGATATAAGAGTACCTTGATTGAAGGCTGTACTTCAGTAAAGTGTGGTACTGATATCAAATTTGAACCAAGGGTATTGCGTAGACAAAATGACATCTCTCTCTTTCTCTGTCATGATCTTATCCTACCCTCTCGTGCAATTTCAAGTTGCCTGAGATGACCAAGAAGTGGCTGAAAGAACCCGAATTTGTGAATTTTTTTCCTAGGATACCTCTTAGTGTTGGATTCTACAAAGCTGCTCATAAAGGTCCATACATTCAGGTTCAAGGTTTTTGGGATAGAAGTGATGTTTTATACAATTTTGATGGTCAACAAATATATTTAGCTTATGCTTTCTAGAACACAATCATTCTCATGTTAAGTATTGTTTTTGGCTCCAATGAAAGAAACATCTTGATGTATATGTATGAGTTTGTATCTGCATACTTGCATGTCTGTTACTTTTGTAGACTTTGGACTCTATATACTTTACATTCTCATCTGTTTCTGGCCATCACATCTTCATATACTTGGCAGTTCTATGAAGCATAACTTCATTTTTTTGCAGCTGGAATGTTTTGATATCAATGCCTGCTGGGAAAGTTGTGGATCCACCCCATGCTCTGAAACCTGTGGAAGAGATTTCCCTTGATCAGGTAGTGATTTTAGCTATTTTCAATGCGTCTTGTTTCTCAGTCGTCTGCTTTGCAGGACTACCTTTCTATTTTTTATTTTTTAACTATCCTTGTGCTGAATGAAGTTCTCTCTTTGGACTGCAGCTCATCTTTTCATGTTGCTGTGATGGCCATGAATGTCTATTATGTGTGCATTATTCTTTTGTTCTTCCGCTTTACATTAGTCACACCGATATGTTAATATCATCCTAGGCTAGCAGATTACTTTTCTATGATTTGCCTTCCTAAAACTAATCTTTAATGCTCTTGATGAGATTTTCAGAAAATATTGTCTTAAGAAAGTAAATCATCAATACTAAGAAAGTAAATAGGCCAAACTGGTGTGTCTTCTCTTCTAATACAAATTTGAGAAGGTACAAAGTCCCCTTCATAGGAACAGTTAAGTAACATACAATGAAACTCAACCCTCAGACTGCACCCTAGGTATAACCTGATAACTGGTAAAGAGGCTTGTGGGTCTGTGACTCTGAAGTCTGTAATGCAGATGAATCGTTCCATTACTTGGATTAAGCAATAATCTAGTGTTAATTTACATATATTAATATATCATATAGTTAGTGATATAGTTAGTGCACATATAGTTAGTGATATAGTTAGTGCTCCATTATGGTATAGTGCTCTACTGCTCCATTATGGTATAGTGCTCCATTATGGCTCTATTTATGGCTCCATTGTATCCCATTTCTCTCTATAAAAGAGAGCTCTTGTAAGAACATTATATATCAATCAATCAATCAATAAGATCAATACATTAATTTCCTACATGGTATCAGAGCTGGTTTAACACCTAATATTTTCGCTTCACCGGCGGGCGGCAATCTCGCCTTTGGCCGCCCGCCAGACCTCAACCTATTCCGCTGTCATCTCTATCAATACACCCCTGAGTGATCATCTATCTCCCTCTCACATATCATCAAGAGTACTTTTGAGTGATTTAAGTGGAAAAAAAAAAAAAAAAAAATGAAGGCTTCATACATTGCAGTGTGCCCAGTGCTGGTTCTGATCCTACTGGCCTATGAAGCACAAGTCTCCATGGCAGTGACATGCAACCCAACAGAGCTGAGCTCTTGCGTGGGTGCAATCACATCCAACACACCTCCATCAAAGCTGTGCTGCTCTAAGATCAAGGAGCAAAAGCCTTGCCTTTGCCAGTATGTCAAGATCCCCAACCTCCGCCACCGGCACCGTTAATCGACGCGGAGGAGCTGACCAAGTGGTCGTTTTACAGGGCTCTGATTGCGGAGTTCATTGCCACGCTTTTGTTCCTTTACATTACGATTTCGAGCCAAGAACAGCCCAAATGTCACTGCTGGGTTTATGTGTCCTCCAGAAATTCCAGCAGTGCAGTAAACAAGCACAAAGATCATGCCACCAATAGCCCAAGCTATGCCGAGACTCCCATGTCCCTGTATTGGCACCACTTCCAATTGGGTTTGCTGTGTTCATGGTTCACCTAGCCACCATTCCGGTCACCAGCACTGGCATCAACCCTGCTAGGAGCCTTGGAGCTGCTGTTATTTACAAAAAAAAGGCTTGGCATGACCATTGGATGTTTTGGGTAGGACCCTTCATTGGTGCAGCCATTGCAGCCTTCTACCACCAGTTCATCTGGAGAGCTGGAGCCATTAAAGCTCTCGGGTCATTCAGGAGCAGCTCCCATGTCTGATTTTTCAGAAAATTAAAAAAAAAAAGAGAATGATATTGGAGGGGGGTGCTTGAGTCTGTGATCTGGAAGTCTCTCTCTCTCTCTCTCCCCATTTTTCAATCTCTCTATTTTCCTTTCGTTTTGTTTTAATGTTTCACCCACTCAATTCAATTTGTTTTTAAGCAATCTCTCCCCCCCTGCTCATATTGCTGTTTTGGCCATAATCAGCATCACTTCTTTGTCTTGACAGAGTTTTCCAAGATTTTCTTGGGAAAAAAAAAAAGACCACAGATTGCAAAAATACTTTCTGGGTTAGTGTTAGAGGTTGTTTTGTCATCTTCCTCCATGTGGGTATCTCCTAAATCTTGAAGACCTTTACTGCAAAGATTGCTGAAAATAGAGAGAGAAGTGAAGAGAATCAAAATAAGGGAAAAGGAAGATGAAGATCCAGTGTGATGTGTGTGAGAAAGCTCCAGCAACTGTGATCTGTTGCGCTGATGAGGCTGCCCTATGTGCAAAATGTGACATAGAAGTTCATGCAGCAAACAAGCTTGCAAGCAAGCACCAGAGGCTGCTCCTTCAATCCCTCTCCAACAAACTCCCTCCATGTGACATATGTCAAGAGAAGGCAGCTTTCATTTTTTGTGTGGAAGACAGGGCTCTCTTCTGTCGGGATTGTGATGAGCCAATCCATTCTGCTAGTAGCCTCTCTGCAAACCACCAGCGGTTTCTTGCCACCGGAATCTGAGTTGCTCTCACTTCAAGTTGCACGAAGGACAGTGAGAAGAGCAACCAAGAGCCAGAGCCAGAGCCACCTAATCATAATGCACAATCGGTTAGCATCAAAATGCCCACACAGCAATCTTCAAGCTTCACTTCACAATCGTGGGCTGTTGATGACTTATTGCATCTCCCACCTCCTTTTTTCACTTTCCAACCAAACACTATTGCAGTTTTTAACAAAACCAAACAAACTCATTTTATTCATGTCGGGGATCAAACCCGCTCACCATTTTACAAAAAAAAAAAAAAAAAAAAAAAAACCACAAACAACCGGCCTCACTTCTTCGCCCCTTCTTGTTTGTTTTTTGCCTTTGTCTTGCTTGCCTCCGTGTTTCCCCACGCCGCCGAAAGCACGTTCACTTCCGTTGCTCCTCAGCCACATATGGCGGACCTCCAACCGAGCATCACGGTGGCCTTCCGCTTCCTTGTTTTTGCCTTCACCACATATCTCGCCAGCATCCTTATACATGCCCTGGAGCAGAGCTAGTTGGGCGTTTAACTGCTGCACCTCATTTGTTCTACTCTGAAGCCGGTGCGACAGGTTGTTGACCGCAGTCATGGTCTCAACACATGACCTTAATGTATAATAATTGGCTTCAATATCAGATTGAGCAGCCATTATCTGCTCAACTGCCACCATCGGATAGTTCAACGGCGCAAAACCAGGGGGGCTTGGTCCAGGGGCACTTGGTTGCGGTTCCAGGGCAACCGCCCCGGTTATCTCTCTTGTGCACTCATTGAGGTCGGGAAAGAGAGTGAGCAGACCCCGGGAAGAAGAGGCTATGTTCTGGGTAGCGGAACGGGAAGAAGAAGCCATTTTCTGGGCAACCGAATGTTACAGAATAGCTCTCTCAGAGAACGAAGAGTCTTTTTTCAGAAGTTTTTCAGCTGGTTTGTTATGCATCAGCGGCAGCCTCGCCTTGGTTTAAATAGGCAAGGCAGACACGTGCCTTACGCGCCTCTCAACGCCAGATGACAAATCGGCGCGCCTTTTGATGGCTGTCGGGCACATCTTTTGATGGCACACCTTTTGATGGCACGCCTTTTGATGGCACGCTTTTTGATAAGATTGGGCACGCCTTTTGAGGGTGCGACTTTTATGGGTCCGACAAGACTCTGTAAACTGTCTCGACATTGATTCCGGTTAGCTCCTATATGGGTCCGACAAGACTCGGTAAACTGTCCCGACTTTGATTCCGGTTAGCTCCTATATGGGTCCGACAAGACTCTGTAAACTGTCCCAACTTTGATTCCGGTTAGCTCCTATATGGGTCCGACAAGACTCGGTAAACTGTTTTGACATTGATTTCGATTTTCTGCTACAACGGTTCGACACAGCCATATAGTGTCTTCTACAACGGTCCGACATGACCTCGTAAACTGTTTTCTACAACGGTCCAACATGACCCCGTAAACTGTTTTCTATGACCCCATAAACTGTTTTCTACAACGGTCTGACATGACCCCATAAACTGTCTTCTACATCGGTCTGCCATAACCATACGGTCTTCTACAACGGTCTGACACGACCATACAGTGTCTTCTATCCACTTTTATTTTATTTGTCAGATTTTTTTCCTGTTTTGTTACTCTCTCCAAACTCAAGTTGGTTAGTACCTATCCGCCTTGAGTTTGAGGGGGGCTGTTAATTTACATATATTAATATATCATATAGTTAGTGATATAGTTAGTGCACATATAGTTAGTGATATAGTTAGTGCTCCATTATGGTATAGTGCTCTAGTGCTCCATTATGGTATAGTGCTCCATTATGGCTCCATTGTATCTCATTTCTCTCTATAAAAGAGAGCTCTTGTAAGAACATTATATATCAATCAATCAATCAATAAGATCAATACATTAACTTCCTACATCTAGCATTCATATTTCGGTTTACAATGCCACTAAAATGATATACACATTCATAATGTCCTCCTTCACACTTGCTGGACAAACAACCATAGTGAAACCATCCTTCCTAGGATCTTGGGAATAGACTAACCGACTACCCTTATTTCCTGCCTTCTATACACAGAGTTTTAAAAGGCTTTCCTAAAGCTCGCCTCGCCTTGAGGCTAAGGTGAAACGCATCAAGGTTTTGATTTTTAGGCATTACTCTCCAAAGGCTTGTACATCATAGTTTGAGACATGCGCCTTAGGTGCGCTTTGTATGCTTTTTGCGCATAAGCATGTGAGGAGTATGCGCATGCAGAGGTTGCCTTGGGCTTTTGTTAAACTTAGTCTATTAGATTGTTTAAACATAAAAAAATAAAAAGAATCCCTTTTTGCAACTATATTCTATTGGAAAAATTAAATAAATGATCAATCAAGAAAAAACACAGTTAATGGTCAAGTGAGAAACTCAATCATTGAAATTAAGAATATCAATTTCACTTTCAGTGAAGAAAAACTTCTTTCTATGCAGTAAAATGTTCAACAGATTAAAGCGAAAAGCATTTACGCCTTTATATTTAATTTTGTTTTCATTTTTTTATTATTTTAAAATATTTAATTTATTCACTAAAGATTAAAATTTGAAATTTGAAATTTGAAATGCTTACGCCTCAACGCCCTGAGACTTACGCCTCGCCTCATGAGGGGTAAAACGCCTCGAGGTACACATTCACCTTTAAAAACTTTGTCTATACATAGTCCTTGTTTATAGCCTAAATTAGTTTGCATCACTTGGTAATTCTTCCTCCACAATTACAAAATGTTTGTAGATGCTAGATTCTTTAAGCTAATAGTTAAGAATCACGGCCACCTCTAAGAAAGTAACGTGTTGTGTCTGACACCGTGTGACACTCGTTGAACACTTCCCTATTTGATAGTTTGATATTGTTGGGCTTATTTCCTAACACTTAAGCTTTTGGGATAATTGGTGACTTAACATGGTATTAGAACTAGGGTTGACAGAGGTCTTGAGTTGAAGTCTCTCCGTTGGCATTTGGTATTCTGCCCTTGTTTGGTTTCTTCTTCTTTATTTGGTTGTTTGCTTTTCTTTTTGTTTGGTTTCTCTATTTGTCTCTCCAAATATATAACATATAATAATTATTTATCCTTGCATATGCCATATAATAAATATATAAAATTATATATTTTGCACGTGTCCCTTGTGTGTCATGTCTTACATTTTTTAAAAATTTACGTGTTGGCGTGTTCGTATCATGTCACGTGTCAGTGTCCGTGCTTCTTAGGCTACCAGCAATGTAGCTTTAACAATTAAAACTTTGCCACATTGTTAAGGGTTGGTTTGGGATGTCCTAAAAAAGTGCACTTTTTTACTTATTGGCGGGTTTGGGTTGGGTTTGATGTGATGCGTTAGAGAGGTGATGTGATTTAAATAAGATGATGTGACTTAAATAAGATAGTGACTTTTTGACTTTTTAACTTATTTAGTACATGCCAAACTAGCCCTAAGTCTTTTTGAACGACAAATAAATCTGGAAGATATGTGGAGATATATGCACATTAACTTGCTTATTTATCCAGATAATAATGGCAATAATTGTTATCATCACACTTAATAATTATAGAAAAGAATGCATGGAAATCAAATGGCAAAATAAGGTTCAGTCATCTTACTTTTTGTTGAATTGACTTCTTAGTATTGTTATAATCCATTTGAAAGGAAAGATGTTGTGCACTCTAAAAGTGTGCATTTTGAAAACGGAAATCATATAAAGTACACTTTTCAAAACTTAAAGGTTTGTTTGATGAGGGAAAATGCCTCATCTTTTGGTTGGAAGAAGAAACAGGAAATCCGTGTTGAACTTCTAGGTTCTCTGTTTCATCTTGATACCAAACTTTCTAGTATGATTCATTTCTGTGTAGGGCTTTCTTTTTTATTTTCTTCCAATCTCTTTCATTCTTTTTGATGCAGCAGCAGTACAAGGAGGAAGAGTCTGATCCGTTTGCTCTTTTCTTTGCATCATTGTTTCCCCTAAGCTTTTTCTTTTGATTCAGTTTTTGTTTTTAAATTATTCCTTGAACAGTTTAGGTCTTTGAAGTTATTATGGTAATTTACTCACAGTAGGGAATTTTTTGCCTAATATATTGCACTTTGATTATCCATTATAATGCACCTAATAGAATGACCAGAAAATCATGATTCCCTCAACAGTGTTTCCTTCCAATATGTTATGTGTTCAATTTCATTTCCTGTGCATGCAGCATAGTGCTTGCGTACCCCATCTGCTAGTATGATGACAGCATCAACAGGCAGTCTGGAAAAAGTTGAAATAAAGAATACATGTGGGCGACAGAAATATTGGATTGGATATTTAAATGCCTTTTCATCCTTAGTTGAAATCATTCTTAATCTAAATATTATGTGATTCAACAAATTTATCTAGTTTTTATTTTTTTTCTTTTATTGGTTTTGAATCTTGATGGATTGCACAGGAATTGAAAATAGAAGGGGAATTGCCTGAGAAAGTGTCTTGCTATGAAGGCGTGTTTTATAATTATTTCAGCATAGGTATGACATTTTGGCCTTAAGAAACGATAAATGATCATATTTCAGCTGTTTTTATTTTTTTATTTTTTAACCCAATTATAGATTTGTTACATCAAACTTGCAGCCTTTGAGCTTTTCATTTTAATTTGTCATGAAAGTTTGAACTTTCCTTCCAAAATGTAGCTTTGACTCAATTTTTATGGGGTTGAGCAAAGTGAGACTTGTCCTTGCCAAATCAATATGTATTGCAAGGGGTTTGGATTTTATGTTTTTCCACTCATCACCTTCTTGAACTCATACCTAGTATTTTCGTAGAAAAGCTGTCTATAAAATTAAATTACTCATCTGATGAAATTATTATTGTTATTTTTTTTGTTGTCAAATGGTCCCAAATTAAGTAGTAACAGAAGATCCTTGCATTTACCCTGAAAACGTTACCCAACTTGCAAGGGTTTGCTAGCTTAACCTTCTTCCACCATTCAGCTTTGATTACCTTCTTCCACCATTCAGCTAGAAGGAGATTTTTGTTATCCCAAAAAAAAAAAAAAAAAAAAAAAAAAACCCAATTAAAAGTGACGGACAACTTAAGTTGATGAGTAATAGAAAGTATGCCATTGTAAGATTTGTTTGAAATTTTGATGCAACCTCTTATTCAGTTGCTTTTGATGAATTTGTTATCCTTGATGTTTTTTTCAGTTGCTTACCTTAGATATATATGGATGCAGGAATGGATGCACAAATTGCTTATGGCTTTCATCATTTACGCAATGAAAAGCCTTACCTTGCACAAGGTCCTTTTGCAAATAAGGTCTGACTGTATTTCTGTCTCTCCTGTTTTTGGTTACGAGGTGCTAATGCACCTGCATCTGTGAAGCTTGAACATACCAGGAGTTCCTTAATTTTAATCTCCATTTCCTGCATAGAAACCATATTGATTGAATAAAGTGAAAAAGATAGAGATTACGCATCAGCAAAAGATGGTTGGAAGGCAATATTAAGAAAAAAGAATCCAATTATGTCAAGGATTGTAATATTTAGGGAGCTGACAGGCAGAGAGAGAAGGAAAAGATTTGGTGGGGGGTGCAACAAATAGAAGACAAACTCTAAAACTTCTTGTGCTTGCTCCTTGCAATTTAGGCCTACGTCCACAGGTGAGAGAGGATAATCCACTATAAATAATAGAGTACAACGGTGAGATAAAAATAAACAAAACCCGACATCAATCCTAAGACCCCTGCTCAAGGGTAATTGAATCCCTGAGTCCTCATAGGTTTCATGCTCATTGATATTTTTGTAACTCACCCCTCACCTCTTTATCACGCACCCCCTTTTACAGCACTCCAGGCTGTCCTTGTAGCACCTTTGATTATCTTCCCTCTCACGCTCACACTTCTCATATATCCATATATACACATGAGAAGGTTGAAGAGATACAAATCCACACCTTTTCATCTTTCCTAGGGTTGCCAGCCCGTAAAAACTGTATACCAGACAATGATGATCTGCAATGCTTTTTCATTGCTCTTGATATTTGGCTTCCCAATTCAAAGACTTCCCTTTTACTTAATGGTCGTCACATGCAACAGACAAAAACCTTAAATGTGGCCTGTCAACTTTCCAACACAGTTTCTCAATGCAGTATTCCTTTTACAGCTTTTTGTTATCTTCTTTCAATTGCTTTGTTGACATGCTGGAGCATTAATTGCATGCATCAAACCTTTTGATATTCATAGATCCACATGAAAACTCTAAAAGTTAGCAGCAATACACATCACAACTTAACCTATATCATCTCATGCGGTTTATGAATCAAAGCTCTGTACTCGGCCTTTGCTTTTGACCTAGCCATATGCTTCACTTTTTAAGCTTCTTGTGACTGGGAGGGTTTGGTGAGCCGTAGGGGAGAGCTTTGAACTTTCCATCATCTGTTTGTACTGTGTTGAGCCCCATACTCAATGGTGGTTCCAGAGGGGGGCAGAGCCCCAAATTCAATTCCACCTTGGTAAACTATTTTTCTGTGAGAAAGCTAGACTGTTATATATCCATGAGACAGTCACACGACAAAAAAATTATTACCAAGGTGGAATTGGATGCTCCAAAATGCCCTGATTTATAGAGTGCTAGGGAACATCTCAGAGGATTAATGGAAATGACTTTAATCAATGAGGCACAAAGGGTACCTATTATACTTATGTCCTTGGGTTGGTTCACGCTGTTATTCTTGGTTAGGATTTCAATAACCAAAACCTATTGCAAGTTTTGTTTTGATTCATGTATATTTGTATTGATGCAATTGCTTTGCTTTGTACTGTCTATGATATTTGCAAATTTGGATTCTCTGCATTTTTTCTGGATTGATTGAAATTCAACTGCTGTATGTTGTTTAGATGTGCGAATTACAACATGGATATTGATTATTGAATTTTTTTAGTAATTAAATTTTGTTGATATGCTTAATGCATAACACATATTGGGCATAAACATGCAAGTTTTAAAGTGATTCTTCCATTTTTCACAGTTGATCTACTCTGGCTATGGTTGCAAACAGGGATGGTTCTTCACACCATGCATAAGTGCTCCAAGTTTAAGGTCAGAACACTCCCACCGAATGACATTGTCAATGTTGATTATCACAATGGTACAACATTCCATGTTATTGGATTCATAGTAGTCAACTTTACTATGTTTTCGATAAGTTGCATGTTTATCAAAGTGTTCATCAGACAAGTGCATGCACTGCAAGCTATGATTATGCTAATGCTCAAATACAAAGTCAAGCATCCATGATTTGTTAATTGTGGGAACCACAGGATACTGGCAATAAAATTACTGAATTATGGCAACCATTTGCTTTACCTTAAGAACTCTTTAGTTTTTGCTCATTAAAGGTTCCACTAGTGCATTACCAACAGTACTTTTCACTTTGTTTCATGTCCCAACTTTCACTTTGAAGAAATCATATGGTAACTATATTGTTTAATTTAGTAAATTCATGTAGGCATTTATGGCCATGACTCTGTGTCTGGATTTTGGACTCTGCCGACTTCCATCTGTTTGCTGAAACACAAACACAACACGTGTGTTTGTGATGACAAAATTATAGTTCTTTTGTTCAAGCGTAGTGATATTGTTTGTGTACAGTTAGTTACCTCCCCTATGTTGTGATTCCGTAACCTAATCTTTCAAAATAATGACTAGCTTGTCATTGCTCACTTGCATCCTCAACAACATTGTAATTGCAGGGGACTCAAGAACATATTAAGGATGTATGTTAAGAAGGTCAATTGCTCAGAATGGGAACAAGTTTCACTTCCATCAAGGTCAATTTCAAGAGTTTTACTATTTGTTGCTTTGCATGTATTACAATCAGAGTGATGATTTGTTACTGTCTATCACTGTTAAAATACTTTTCTATGACTACAAATATATATACATTTTTTTGTGTGCTTGTGACAAGATTTAAAATATCTTATTCATTGGATTGGTTCCACCCAAATATTTCCCGTCTTGATTTTTTCCTGAAAGTTACATTGGTAAAATCTTCATAGTATTACACATTTAGCCGATTACTATTTCTTCTTTTTCTTTTTAATTTTTAATTTCTTGTATGGTTATTTTTCCATGTTCTTTAGTTTTGGATTTTTTTTCATTTCATATACCCTGATAGTTTTTATTTTTTCAGTGTCCGGTCAATAGTTGCTTTAAATCTTAATAACTATGCGAGTGGAAGAAATCCATGGGGTAATCTGAAGCCAGAGTATTTGGAGAAGGTATAATTTTTTGGCCACCTAAAATGCCATATCTATCAGCATAATGATGATGCATTATAGTTGCTTTTTGGTAGGCCTTATCAAAGTTAATGACAAGTTCTTATAGTAGCTATGCACATATAGGTAAATAAAACCAATGCAATGTGTTTAGTAGAGGTCAAATGCTATTTTGAAACCTATAAGAACATTTGAATGGAGAAGCAGAATTTTCTTCTCCTTCAGTTGGTGTGAGGCTGGTTCCCCTATAATAATTCAATGTATTCCCTCCAAAAAAAATAAAATACCCCAATGATTGCAGATTAGAAATATGATTTTTTTAAAAGCATTATACAACCCAAATGTCCTCATAACTTGCAATTTTAGAATTGTTTTTTGCCTGAATTCTCTTATGTGGCTATGATGCTTCAAAATATGACCATGGTCCCCGGATGCATTTAGACACTTCCTTTAGTTGTTCCCAAAGACATATCCTCTCAGATATTAGGTTTGAGGCATGTTTGTTTGCTTCTTATTCTTCTCTCGGGTGTCTTTATGTTGCATGAGCAGCTATGCATTGCATTTTTTGTATAGGATCATATGTGTTTGTTATTTTGTTTTTATGTGATGATAATTAGGATAGGAACTTATACTGCCTGCTTGATGTACTCTTAGAAAGAAACTATGTCAAACCTCAAGCTAAAAGTGGTGTTATTGAAATTGTTTTTTTGTTTTACAGAGAGGCTTTGTTGGGGCTCATGTGAATGATGGTCTTCTAGAAGTTTTTGGCCTAAAACAAGGATGGCATGCTTCCTTTGTTTTGTCTGACCTTATTTCTGCTAAACACATTGCCCAGGTACCGCATGTTGAAATTTTCTTTCATTCAAGCAGGTTGCATATATACTAAACATGGCAGAAAATATATTAAGTTCTAACAGAAAAAGAAAAGAGTAAGGAAGCAATCTTTGAAAACTTATTCTTCATCTTCTTCTTCTTCCGGATCCTCAATATTGAACTGGCTGTATTTATAAACTATGAATAAACTAGCAGGCAGACTGTATAGTCCAAATTCTCGTATAACAAAAAAATTTCATTATTTTTGGTGGTTTGTGGATGTTATATTCATATACATAGAAAATGAAATATGTAAAAAACATATTTCTTTGTTGTGTCAATGGTGTATTCGTATCCTGATTTTTGGAAAAAACATATGCGTCTTAGGAGGAATATATACAACATTGAAAATTAAGGGAAATAATATTAAGGAACTGAAATTTCTGTTAGTGTATACTTTGGGTATTTATAGACTTTGTAGCAACTCTAAGAGCACCTCTAACACCTAATAGGCACATTTTGTGTAGCAAAAATATATAAAAGTGAATTCTGTATTTTGACTAGTTTGTATTTCAACAACACTTTTTTACTCCTGAGATTATGTTGTCTAGCCTCCAAGGTTGTCCACATGTAGCTAGCATAGGAGGATGAGGTAGAGACTCCATTTTTGTATTGAGGCTAGACAAAATGTCTAAAATGCTCTAAATATCTATCCTGTTGGAGATGCTCTAACAAGCAATTTCTACTAAATTCAAGTGCTTGATGCCTAACTTTTTCTGTCTGTGGAATGTTGAAATAAAATGGGTAATTAATTAAAAAATATTTACCCCCTCATCAAGCTAACACCATATTCTTATAGAGGTTGCAAAGCATGTACCAAGACTTTCGGTTGTACTAAAAAAGCTTGACATGTTTCACATTTGTCCTCATTTGGGCTTAAGAGTAGTTTGTTTCTCTATTGAAATTAGATATTTCTTTTCATCTGATCATGTCACCTTCTAGAGTTTAATGTGTCACCCACAATTTAACTACTGAACCAGTGGCCCTCTATAATTGCCCCCAAAGAGTAACGAGGATATTCCCATGTAGTTGCGAACATTATTGTTAACAAAACTTTGTTATTACTACACAACTATGATAGTCAAATTTTAATGAAGTCTATCAACATTTTGTAGGCTTCAGCGATACGATTTGAGCTTAGAGGTGGAGAGTGGGAAGAAGCTTATTTGCAGATGGATGGGGAGCCATGGAAACAGCCAATGAACAAGGACTACTCTACATTTGTGGAAATTAAGAGAGTGCCATTTCAATCAGTTATGGTCAATGGGGGAGTATTTTCAACACCTTTATCCAATCAAGCTTCCTAGCCTGGATCATTGGAAATTACTCTTTACAATTCAGAGTCCATGTAAATCATATTCTTATTCGAACGGATGGCTTGTAATTTATATTTATGTGATTATAGTTATTAGCACCCGGTAATTGTTGTATCAAGTTGTAGTCGTCAATCCATTGTGAACAACTAGCCTAAGAATTATTATTGAGAAATTTAGTTATCAGAGTTGCTAGATTATATTTTTCAAAAATGTTTAGTGAAAAGTCTCTCGCTAGCTTCTTAATATGAATGTTAACAACATATCCTTTTGCCCCAGGTGATGGCCAAGAGGATGGGTGGCTATGGGACCGTTTCTGGCCCTCGGCATTGGTTACGAGAGGCTTCCCCCAGAGGTCCACACTATCGTTGATGATGTCGACTTTGGGCCTTTCTACTCAGGGCTGAGCCATTGCTATACAGGGCCTTGGTGGAGAGGTGGTGGGACACTACCAATTCTTTCCATTTCTCATCGATCGGGCAATTGACTCTGACCCCGTATGACTTTTTAATGCTCATAGGCTTGCGGGTAGGGGTTGACGACCCAATCCCATTCGATCTTGACATGGCACAGTGGAGAACTGCACAGCTTCATATTCTCAATTCACATCATAGCATAATGTTCAGAAAATATTTCATATCAAACATAATTTTACTTAGTTATTATTCACAGATAGTTGCACATATAGCTTGATAGCAACCAATGGATCAATAGCTCATGGTGCGTGACCTACATAAACATAACATATACATATATTGAAACACCTACTCAAAGAGGGGCAACTGTAGACATCCCATTTTTTACTGTCTGCATGACTTGGGGCGTTTTATCATTACAAGAAATTTCACTTTTAGCGACTAAATTTTTAGTCGCCAAAAGTACGATTTTAGTCGTCGAAAATTTTTCCCGACTAAATATTTTGGTCACCGGATTGGTCACGGGAAGGTTGTCGGGGAAGGTATTAGCGACTAAAAAATATTTAGTCGCCAAAAGTCTTATAAATGGCGACTAATATTTTTAGTCGTCAAAAATAATATTTTAGCTGCCAAAAATCTTATTTTCCGCCACTAAAATTTTGGTTGCCAAAACTTGAAGTATCTATGGCGACCAAAGTTTTAGTCGCCAAAAGATTTTCTTTTTTTTGTCTTATTTTTTATATTTTTTTGGCTACTAAATTTTTAGTGACTTAAAATTTGCTTTTATTTTAGCTACTAAATATTTAGTAGTCAAAAGTTTTTCTCCATTTTATTTTTATTTTTAGCTACTAAATATTTAGTAGCCAAAAGTTTTTTTCCATTTTATTTTTATTTTTAGCTATCAACTATTTAGTCGCTAAAAATATTTACTTTATTTTTAGCTACTAATTGTTTTGTCGCCAAAAACATGATTTGATTTGATTTTTTAATTAATTTGTCCACATGTATGTATTCTATGCAACCTGTATCATATATATAAATAAAACAGTACATATATTATCAATCATTTTGTAATTTGCATCCATTTCACTTCCAACCATCCAAAAAAGAATAACTTTTAATGTTAAATTTCATACAAATTATTCCAACCTAAAATAATAATATTATTTCATACAAAACAGAGAATCATACCAAAACATGTCTTTGTACACAAATATATTCACTACCGTGCCAAATATATTCCCTAAGGAAGATATCTTTATTGCTGTAAAGTGAGTTGATAATGATGTTCATAAGTCGAGACACCTCAGCTTGAAATTCAAAATTCTTTGCATTACTGTGGAGTGATCTCTTCGACAAATTTTCCTAAACCACATAATTACAAAACATGTTAGAAGAAGAAAAACAAAAAGAAAGGAGAAGAAAAATGGAGATGGAGATAGAGATAGAGATAGAGATAGAGAGAGGGGAAGGTAAAGAATTAGAAAACTCCAGTTCTCAAAGGAAAAATGTCTATACCTTCCAACAACATATTTGGCATTTGAAATATAAGCGAGGGTTACTTTCAATGATCGGAGACACTAAGAAATAAAGGTAGTTCACATACCATACCAAAATACACAACAGGGAAATACCAAAAATCTCTTAAATTATGCCATATCATCAATTGATACACTAATTAGTATACTAATTAGTATATATAACATTATTTCAGGGAGAAAATAAGAGAACATATGGACCTACTACCCAACTATTTTTGAAACAATTATGAAGTATATCTATTATAGGATTTTCTATCTATGTGATAAAATAAAATAAAATAATTTATTTTATTTTTTGTGTATTAATCTGTTTTGGTCCATTATTACATATGGCTGATGGCAAATTAGTTGGCACAAAGCTTATTCTTGGAAGATGGAAAGTCTACACTTTTCTTGGCTGGTGGCTTGGGAAATGAAAACACATGGAGTGTTTTTTTATTTTTTCATACATGGCACAGTGGTTTGTTGATATTGAAGAAATCAAAAGCTGATCTCATTAATTCAACTATCATCTTGCCTACATTTATGGGATGGGTTGAATCGTTGGAAGAGACAAAAAAGAAAAAGAAGAAAAGAGTGCATGTGTATCTATATAGTTGGGATGTGTTTTGTTAAATGAGAAAGAGTGGGATACACAGTTCAATGTTTTTAGTTAATTCATCTATAGCTAAGGCAAACGGGTAAGGACTCAGCGTTGACCCTTGGTACAATCTTACAGTGATTGGAAATTAACTAGTTTCTTATGTAGTGAATCTAATTGTAGCCTATCATACATGTCCTTTACTACACTTTTTTCTCACTCCATTTTTCTCTAATGCCCTCTACATTATATTTTTAACCACTATATTGTAATATTTTTGTACATCTATAAAATCTATATGAAGATTCCTCTTCTTCTCTTTGTACTTTTCTAATAATTTTTTTAGTACATATATATCTTTTCCATGGTTGATCTACTGGACATAAATCCAAACTGATTTTGTGATAATGTAATTGTAACTCTTAAGCGATACTCAATCACTCTTGCTCACAATTTCATTGTATGACCCATCGACTTCATGACCCATCAATAAATAAATGCTTGAGAAACGAATATGTACAGCATCATTCTGATTGGAATAACTAAAGGAAAAATATACCTGGTAAAATCAGTGGGAGATGCTTATGAAGACCAATACGAGCATGATGCATCCATTGGGAACTATGAAGCAAAATTGAATAGAAATAACCATTATCTCTCTTGTTTCCAACAAAATGTTCTTGTTAAATTTTTAATAGTAATTGTAAGAGAAAAGATATTACAGGTGAAAACATACATACTTGTATATGTTTTATTCTAAGTACAAACTTATAATGCATAATATAGAAAGAAGTGTTTCAGTTACAATATCATTGTAGCAACACAAATTAGAATGAGCAAGAACAAACCTTTTTTCCCTAGTTGTATCTATTTTTTGCTGGCCTACCTATGAAAGTTAATTGGTGCCAAGGACTCTATTACTTCTAACCACAAACAGTACTACATGCATCATTTAGTTTCAACTCTCCATAAATATGACAGATAGGAAATCAATTAAGCCCTATCTTTGCATCTAAGGATGATGAAGAAGAAAACATGTTAAATTTGCAACTAAGTTTTCAAAGAGAAATTTATTGTATCTAGAAAATAGTGTGTCAATATTTGAAACATACAAGTTAAGTAATATTTCAAATACAGTGCTCTGGGACCTTAACTTAATTAAAGTTCTCATACTGTCGAGCTAGACTGATTTGTGGTGGGTTTGACAACAGTTTCCATATTTCCTTTGAATAAACCGTATACTAAAATATAAAATCCGAACTTGATTAAAGTGAATGTAATATGATTTTGGCATGTCGCTGCAGAGTACTTTCTATTCAAGGTTACAACTGGTTTACTATTCTTTTAACAATTAAAGATGTTTCTGTTAGTAGACATTACTAATGATTATAAACTAAACAAAGATAGGTTAGTTGGTTATTAGAGTGTTCAAATGCGAAGGATCACGTCACAACTAGTCTTTATGCAAAGTGGTGGATCCATAACTCATAATTGGGGAGGAGCCTTAAACTGACAAGTGGTTTGTTTGGCCTTAAACTGACCTTCATTGGTTCATTGGTTTCCTAATGAATTTCATTGTAAAAATAGGTTGTTCCATGCCTCAAAATTTCACAGCCTACAATATAAAATTATAAAATTAAGGTCACATATATCTGCTAACATTATGGGGTGTGAGAAAATATCAAGGAGTTGTATTTGTTTCACCATTTTAATTGTTCTATTATTAGTGGATTGCTTCTCACTCACCGTGGATATAGCCATTTGAGTTGAATCATGTAAAATCTTGTGTTTTCTATTTTATTTGTGACCATTCTATTTTTATTTTATTTGCTTCCATAGCTTGGGTAGGATTTATTCCAAACAATATCTAAATAAATATAATTTTTATATATAAAACTCATTTAGAATGAAATAAAATGGGAATAAATTTTGTTTATTCATTCCCATGAACCAAATAGAACATTAGGTAGGGAGTTGATTAGAGTGGCTTTATGGATCAATTACAGCAGGGTTGAGGTGCCTTGTGACTTGGTATCAAATTTGTCAAAAATCAGATCTGTGGAAAGTTTGGGTAGGTAGTTTCAGGGAGAACTTCAACTTGAGCTTGGCATATAAATAAACATGTAATAGGCAATTTGAATAAATATATTGGATGGCTTTGGAAAATAGAAAAGGTAATCCATAAGAATCTAACAATAACCACACTTGGCTATAATTATAGGCAATGGGCAAGAATTCAGTTGGCACTATATTCATGTTTCAACGTCAAATAAGAATCTGAGTTCTATTATTGGAAAGTAAGAAGCTGACTATAATTACAGAACTCACTACAACACTATGATCATTAAAAGTCAAAATTTGAGCAAACAATTCAACCACAACAATCAACAAGCTTTAGTCAAAACAAACAAGAATTCATTTTGATCGAACCGGCTAGTTTCGTTTGTTTACTGTGGGGCATGTTTCAAGATTCATCGACTGGAATCCTATTTCCATTAAACTTATTTTTTTTTCGATATAATTTTATTTCGATATAGTTAGTATAAATAGATATTATTCTTATACAAATAAAATTATCTTGTTACCTAGGATTCTCCCTAAAGAAAAGAAATTCGAAATAGAATTCTCATTTTTTGTTTAGAATTTTTAATTCTATTTTTTTTTTTTTTTATTTTATAGGGCTATACGGACTCGAACCGTAGACCTTCTCGGTAAAACAGATCAAACTGAATCACCACAATTTAATTTTCCCAATTTTGCAGAAAACACAGACCCATTTGTAAGATTTGAAGAGAGAGAGAGAGAGAGAGAGAGAGAGAGAGCGTACTGTTGGCCGTCATCGAAAGCAGGGGTAGGGGCTTGTTCGCTGTTGTAGTGAGCGACCAGGGTGTCAAAGCAATACACCACAATTTCCTTATTTGTCGACGCCATTTTTTTTTTCTCTCTCTCTCAAACGATTATCAGAGAAATTAAAACCAACAATGGATCAGATTGATATGTTTAAGCAACAATAATTGATCTCACAATTGGTGTAGAGATTATTATATATATATATATATATCAGTCGATTAGAAAGAGGAAGATAAAAACCTTGCAATGCGAGGAGCTACGAGGGAGGAGCTGCCGATTGAGCTTCCATGGGTGATGGATCATAGGCGACGGTGACCAACAACGAGGTGAGTCAGTGCTCCGGTTGCTAGCAACCGCGACGGAGGAGAGAGGAGTAGCGGGGAGAGAGAGAGAGAGAGAGAGAAAGAGAGAGAGACATAGGCGCTGGTTTGGGTTTGGAAACCATATATGTATTACACCATTTGCGACTAAATATTTTTAGTCGTCTATTAATTTTATAAATCCCTCCAAAATTTGAAATGTTTTCCTCTAAATATTTTAGTTTTTTGGCAACTAAAATATTTTTTTGTCATTGAAAATAAGTTTTTGGCGACCAAATTTTTTTGTCGCCAAAGATAAAAAATAATCTTTTATTTTCCATTCAGCGACTAAATGGTTTTAGTAGCCAAAACTCAATATACAGCGACTAAAATATTTTTTTGTTGCTAAAAATATATTTTTGGTGACCAAACTTTTGGTCGCCAAAGATAAAAAATTATTTTTTATTTTACATTCGGCGACTAAATTGTTTTAGTAGGCAAAACTCAATATACGATAACTAAAATATTTTTTTTGTCGCCAATTTTTTTATTTTTAGTGACTAAATTTTTTTTTAGTTGCCAATAATCAATATATCCCGACTAAAAAAAATTAGTAGCTAAATATTGTATTTTTGCTGACTAAAAAAATTTTTGGTTGCCAATTCCACAACTTTTGGCAACTAAATTTTGTTTAGTTGCCAATTTTGGTCGCCAAATGTGCATTTTGTTGTAGTGTATCCTGAGCACTTGACGATGAAAGTTACATTGTCAATGGTTCGAATTCTCAATGAAGGAATCCGGTTTTTAGCTCTAAAAAAATCTCAACCTTCTATACCTAAGTTGTTTTTACACCTCTATACCATAAAAATCCATCTTTTAGCACTGTGCTAACCTACACTGAGCTTGAAACAGAGGAAAATACTGCCGACCACGGGATGGTGCGCTACAGTTGGTTCCTGGACCACTTCTCCAGCCTTTAGCTGGCTACTCTAGAGGAGATTGCTCAATACAGTTGCGGTTTCCTCGTGTATCTCCTCGGTACTACCCTATTTGCAAACAGGAAAAATACCTTGGGGCTATACATCTTAGGCACGCTGGTGCGTCTACCACTGGTGGTAGAGTATAATTTTGGTGGCGCCAGCTTGGCTACTCTATACTGCTATATGAGCTCCATATCCTGCTGAAAGGCGGATTCACTTGGCGGTTACTAGAGAGTTTGGGAGGTACAACTTCACACTTCATTTTCTGTTTTGCTCATTTTTTATTTTGCTTTGCATTTCCTATTCATATCTACTTCAGTTGTTCATTTGGTTCCTCAAATTGTTTTCCTTTTGCAGCTGTGGATTTACACATACTTCACTTCCCTTGCCCCAGTCCCAGTGTGGCCGATCAACTTCTGCCATTTCTTTGACACCATCATTGCAGAGAGGGTAACAGAACCCGATACTAGTCTCTTTTACTGCTTTCACTGTTTCCATATTGTTCAACCCTTTATATATGATATTTGCCTTTTATCTTCTACTTGTAGATTGACTGGCACCCTTGGGCAGGCATTCCTCAAGCATCAAGGATGGCCTATGTTACTGCATGGGAGGCTACCTCTATGAGGATTCTGTTTAAGGGTCCCCTTGGCAGGACATATCATTTGGGAGAGCGATTCATTCATTAGACTCAGGGCCAAGCCAATCCTGATGTTCTATATCCCCCTCCTACAGGCATGAGGATCACCGATGATCTGCATAACGGGCCCCTGATTGATCACCTTATGTAGGGAAAGGATAATGATTGGTAGCACAGGGTCGGCGACTTCATAGCATTTCTACAGACCCAGGTGATGGCTTCGCTTACCAGGGTTATGGTCTGTGCACTTTCTAAGGCTGCTGGCGCCATTGCTGCTAAAGGTGTTCCTACTGCAATTGCTATTCCTGGGCTTCTTGTGATTCCGACTAAGGTTGTATACATGCGACCAGACAGGGTAATCAAGCAGATCCCTTTTGAGCACATTAAGGAGAGGGACCACAGGTTGGTGGTTGCTCCCGGTATTGAACAGGTACACACTTCCCCTATATTTTTGCCCACTGTGCTTTATCATTTTGTTCCACATTCTCAAGTCCTCTCTCTTTTGCAGACTGCCTCTTATGGTGTGGAGGAGACGGACTGCCCTGGTCACTTATGAGATCGAGGTACACTTTGTCCATAGTCTATTGTTGTTGCAATCTTGCTCATACTCCTAATGAATCTATCTTGATATTTGTACTCTTTTCAGCTTGAGCCGGCACTAGCTGCACTTGCAGGACCTCCTCCAGTTAGGAGAAGAAGAGGAAGACGAGCCCCGGTGAGAGGTAGAGGATGGGCTGATCGGGGGAAAGGTCAGAGTGAGACAGCGTTTACCCTCTGAGGATTCTTTTGATGAGTACACGACCCCTGAGGATGAGGGGGATAAGGTCGACATCCAGTCCAGCAGTGCCAGAGAGGATAACGATGCGCCTCCTCCACGGCTGAGGATGAAGAGGGCCAGGATGGGTTGATTTATTTTCTTTTCTCCCTTTTTGCTTTGTAGTTAGGAACTATGTAGCTTTAGATAGACCTTTTTGTTTTATTTTTGAAGACTTGTTTTTTTTGCCTTGTTTTTTGTCAAAAAATGATCAGGGTTAGACCCACTAGTTTATAAAAAGAAAGACTTTGGATGATTTCTCTTGCATAGTATGTGATGGATGGCATAACCCTTGCATGATAACCTTGTACAAGACTTTAAAACTGTGAATGCTTGCTATTGAATTTATTCTTGAATCGGATAATAACCTACAACCGGACAAAATGCAAAATACAACTTGTTAACAAAAAAACGAAATGAAAGCAACCTAAAAACGCTAAAAAAACACTTGATGCAAACAAGGCAAAACTTAACACACAGCCACAATGAACCAAGGCAAGAGCTAGCCTTCTTTTGCAACTGCTCTGTTCTGGGCAGACATTTAGACCTAGCCAGGTCCAAATAGACACGGCCGGGTCCCAATGAGGCACGACCGAGTCCAAAAAATGATGTTGGTGGGTGTGATCCAGCTGTCATGCATTGCCTCTTCTTAAACTCTATAAAAGGTGCTACCATATTGTTTTTTTGGCAAAATAACAAGTCTTTGATATTTTGCTCTCAAGATGGAGACTCTATTCCACAATAAGCTCAGAGATTGGGTAGCCACTTTGGATGGCTCGAAAAAGGTGAATTTCTGTGGCTTTGGCATAACGCTCTTTTTTCTTTGAGCCGTACTTTGCTTTGTTTTCCCTTCCTCATGTCGTGGTTCAATGTTGGAACCCAGTTACACACGTATTTCGTTTTGGGGCTCAAGAAATATGCCCTACGCTTGAAGAATTTTGGGCTTTAATGGAATCCCGATGTGACGAGAAAATTATGCGCCAGCCCCGTTTTGGCTATGCACAGGCACTTGAACGGATGTGTGGGCTCACTTTACATGAGGCTCGATCCTTAGCCCATGACGGGAAGCTAGATATACCCAGCTTAATTCATCGGTTCTCTGACATCGGGGATAGAGGTGACCTTCTCTGGTGAGGCTACCGCCAACATGCCCTTTGTTTATACTTACTCGCACACTTCATACTTGCCCCTAGTTACAGTGGAGCCAGCATTAGGTTAATCGAAGTAGCCCAATGTCTGAAAGAGGGTAAGAGTTGCATAGGTTTGGCACTGGCTGAGACCCTGATGGGTTTAGACGCTTTGCATCGGCGAGAGACTACTCGATTTGCAGGGAGTTTACTACTTCTTCAGGTATTGTTTCCCACCCCTTTTATTTATGATACTCACATCACTCGGTACTTACTCTCTATTTTTCTTCAAACCCATTTTCCTACTTTTCTCTCAACGTATATCTCTCTATTCTTTAGTCTCTCTTATTTTTATCCCCTCCCAAGTGTGGTTGATAGATAAGCTAAAAGTGGTGGACACTTGTCATGCATATTCAGCCAGAGCCTATGTCTTTCACCAACGGCTAGTGGACTTCCCTTCAGAGGGTTTGTGGTATAACTGGATATGTAGCAGATCTGTGGCTAACATAGCTTGGCATTGCCCTTGGCTTAACTTGATTGAGATGAGCTACAGCATATCCCGATAGCCGGGTATACAATTGATTGGACTCATGGAATGCGTGTTCTATTTCCCTTTCAGGTTCAGATACCCATTTGGACATGATCAGACCTGTTCGAATAAGGGGGTAGAATACCTAGCTCTATTCCCAGTTCATGCTTCGCACCTGACTCGGTCCCTCATTGCTTGGAGGACGAGGAAGCTTCTGGCCCTTGCCCTTAGCTTTAGTTACGCCCTTTCTGCGAGTGCTTGGCTTGGCTTGGCTTAGCTTCCATTGAGTGCTTGGTTGGGCCATCTTTGGCAGCAGAGTCTTCCACAAGTATGAGCAGAAGACATAGAACCACCTGACTTATCTATGCCCCTAGTTTATTGTTTTGTCTTTTCTTTTCAAGTTTTATGATGTAAAAGCAAATTTGATTTAATCAGAAAGTTGGAGAATGTACTCATGTTGAACTTAATAGAATTAAAGTTGTGAGTACTGAAAATTTTCCTTTTTGGTCCCAAAAATGGTCTAAGTTGTAAAAAGTAAAATTTTAAGGAAAATCAATTCATTAAAACTTTTCAAAACCATTTTCGAAAATGGCCATTACCTAACACGCACAGAATCAACCCTCAAGACGTATAGCCCCGAATAAAAAAAGAACATAACTACCCACAACTGCATTCACCGTCACTGCTCTATCTTGTAACTAACACAACCACGTTTACAGATGATGGAAAAAGATGGACCGTTCAAACAAATGGACAGGACAGTTGAGTAGGAGATGGCTGTGGCCGAACTTCAGGATGAAGTTGCCTACGTATCCCAAAGATGGGAATCAGGCCTCATATAGTTCAGTTTAGGTTCGCTTAAGTATTAATTCTCTTATTTTGTGCTCTAACTTTTGCCAAAGCTGCCCTTTCAAGTTTTCGCCCTTGCGAGCTCTGTTTTTCTTTATTTCTAATTTTTCATGCTCTAACTTTTGTTTAGGTCGTCTTTTTGGGTTTTTGGCCTAGCGAGTCTCTCAAGGATAATATTTTTTCAACTTGTCCATATTAATCGGCTGTGAGAACTCCAGGCTGTCCAAATCCATAAGAATAACCATTCCTACTAACCAGATAGATTTGATGATGTAAGGACCAGTCCAACTACGTCTGAACTTGCCCCTAGGGTCATGGATGGGGGCTCAGTTGTCTTTGAGCACCATGTTTCCTTTGAGATTTCGGGATTTGACTTTCTTGTTGAATGCCCTAGTGATTCTGTGCTAATATCCTTGGATGTGATATAATGCCTTTAACCTCCTCTCGTCAAACAACATCAATTCTTCGAATCTGCTCTGTTGCCAGTCCATCTCCGCTATCTTACACTCGGCCATAATTGCAACGATGGTACTTCAATCTCAATTGGCAAAACGGCTTCCATCCCATATACTAGAGAATAGGGGGTTGCCGCTGTGGATGTTCAAATTGATGTTCTGTAGCCCCAAAGTGCAAAAGGTAATTTATCCGGCTAATCCTTGTAAGTCTCAACCATCTTCTGCAAGATGTTCTTGACATTCTTGTTTATAGCCTCAACGACTTCGTTGGTCTGTGGTCTGTATGTTGATGACTTATGAAAAGCCATATTGTATTTCTCAAGCAAATCCACTACCTCTTTCTTGAAGTGCAAGCTATTGTTTGAGATGATCTCATTTGGTACCCCATACCTACAGATGATGTTGTTCTTGATAAACATAGCCACGTGTGATGCCTTCAGCATATAGTAAGACTGAGCCTCCACCCACTTAGTAAAGTAGTCGATTGCCACCGAGATGAACTCATGTCCATTCGAGCCATTTGACGTGACCATGCCGATAACGTCAATCACCCAGACTGAGAAAGGCTATGGTGAAGTCATGTTGTAGAGCTTCAACGGCAGAATATTCATGCGATTGGCATGGATTTGACATTTGTGGCATCGCCGCACAAAGCTAATGTAATCCTCCTCCATGGTTGACCAGTAATAGCCTTGTCTGAGAATTTTTCGGGCCAGCATAACACCATTCATGTGTGCCCCACATTCCTCTCCGTGGACAGCCTCTATGAGGCATTTCAACTCTTCTCCCTCAATGCAGAGCTTATGCATTCCCAGATGGCCTCTCTTGTACAACTTGTTTCCGCAGATGATAAATTGAACAGCCAAACGCTGTATTCCCCGTTTAGCCTTGCTTTTGGAAGGATCCACTTTAATTCCCCTCTGTGTAATTAGAAATACCAGCATTTTGCTTGTCGTTACCCCAAAGGTGCACTTTTGTGGGTTCAATCTTAGTTTATACTCCTTGATCCGTTAAAAGAATTTTTCCAGTGCGGTATAGTGGCATTCTCGCTCTCTAGATTTAACAATCATCTCGTCCACATACACCTCAATTTCTTTATGGATCATGTTGTGCAAGATCGTTGTTGTAGCCCTCTAATAGGTAGCCCCGACATTTTTCAACCCAAAATGCATGACTTGGTAGCAGTAGGTACCCTACGGCGTAGTGAATGTAGTTTTCTCTCTGTCCACAGGTGCCATCAGAATCTGGTTATACCCAAAAACCCGTCCATGAATGATAGCAACGCATGGCCAGCGGTGAAGTCTACCAACTCATCAATGTGTGGCAATGAGATGTCATCCTTCGGACTAGCCTTATTCAAATCCCTGAAGTCGAAACAAACTCTGATTCTGTCATGCTTCTTTGGAACTGGAACAATATTGGCCAACCACGTCAGATACTCAGATACAATCAAGAATCCTACCTCAATCTGTTCGGTGACCTCTTCTTTGACCTTTAACACCTAATCCGGATGGACTTTGCACAGTTTCTCCTTAATTGGTTTAGCCTCATGGTCAAGAGGGATTCGGTGTTGTACAATCTCAGGATTGATTCCAGGCATGTCTTTGTAGGACCACGTGAAAACATCTTTGAAATCTTTTAATAAAGCGATTAAACGCTCGTGTTCCTACGAAGACAACGTGGACCCAATCTGGACCAAGTGGGGATCCTCCTTAATACCCACATTAATGGAAATGATTTCATCTGTACAGGGCTTAACTGTCATGACCTGAACTCGCCCCTAAAAGTTTAGGTCATAACCGACCAGTAATCCGTAGATTATTGAAGGCCTCAAACAACCATACAGAATATTTATGCTAATGGGGCTATAAACGGAAGCATGTAATAAGGAGAAGTCCATTGAGCTGTGCCAATCATGAAGAAAATCATAGAGTTAACTACGTAACATAATAATACATACATATGCCCATCAAAAATATAAGAGCTAGAGAAAAAAAAAATCGTACATAATGTTTACAACCCAAGACCATGAAAGCAAAAACATAATAGGGTCAAAGTGTGGTGTGAACCAAGACAAAACTCTGTCTCGGAGGCATGACTCGATTGGGTCACAAAAGGGTCTTGATGCTGACTCTAGAGGTGTGCTCCATGCTGCTGATCACTTACATGTGCATACATAAAATTGGGTGAATGAAGCTCAATGAGTAATAATACAGTAAAACAGTGTAAGTAGATGATCATAAGGTTTTCTCAATATCCATAATCATATAAACCAAGTGGCCTTAGGCCCAAGCATATAACAAGTGGCCTTGGGCCCAATCATATATCAAGCGGCTTCGGGCCCAATTATTTAACAAGGGCTTCAGGCTCAATTATTTAACAAGCGGCCTCGGGCCCAATCATTTAACACATGTCATATAATATCAATGAAGTTTCATCATTTCCAATCAATTCATAATGTTGGCACCAATCACCATTCATGGTTCAAGATATGTAACAAAGAGTATAAGTGTACTACATTACTACTCACGGCTTTGGTCTTGTTGCTGTTTCGCACTCGACCTACACAAAACATATCACATACACATCCGATAAATCATTTGTTTCAATTCGTACACTATTCTTTAATTTCTTTCAAGTGTTCAATGCTAAACTTCTCTACATGTGAACTGCATACAAAGCATGTTCCAAAGATGTGCCTTAAACAGCCCTAAATGTTCATGACTTAAATTAATGTTTCTTACAATAATTTCATATGTTTTTCATTGAACATATCATGTTTACTTATTTAAGATTTAAGGAAATAGCAAGAAGCGAAAGGAAACTAAGTTAGGATAGGAATTGGCATGAAACGGTTAAAAGAAAATACGTAGCCTTTGTAGACCGCCCGAACTCCGCTCCGCGCGCGAGGTCGCGAATTGTAGTTCTAGCTACTACAGTTCGGACTCCTGTCATGGTTTTGAATCTAATCTCACAAAGTGCAATGTGAGACTGATAAATCACCACAGAGTCCAAATCCGGCAAATCGTTTTGGAAAATCGATTTTAATTAAGAAGTGCTAAACATGGACTGCTTTGCCAGATTACAGAGTCGCCACATAAATATTTTGTTTTGGGAAATTTAGGAAACCCTGACTCGTGCCAAAGGCCACGTGTCCGTCATCACCAAAGTTGTCTCGGCTCGGGAACTTGGGTACGAGGGGGGAAGGTCATGAAATGAGCACCCCCGCTCGCCCGATCAAAGATTGGCCTCTACTAGCATGATATGTTTATTTTTGAAAACACATGTGTTCTTATTCAGGTTTGTTAGCTAACCTTACTATGTGATGTGCACAGCACACAAGTATAGACTAAATCGCTTGATTTGGAACAAAACATCTCATGTTTGTTTTTCGAAAATGGTTTGAAGTTGCTACTCGCAAGTAGGCTAAAACACGGATTTGCCACCAAACAAGGTGGGCTTGAAACAACATGATTTTGCCACACTCAAGTGGGCTTAAAACTCACATTTTGATGAATTGTTCCAATTCAAGCAATGAAGCCTTCATCCACAGGCATTCATGCAGTTAAACACTTAAGCACATAGCCTCATGGCAAGCATGCTATTATGGCAGTCACTTACACACATGCAAGGATGCTAAAGCATAAACACTCACAGTGTACTTCGAGCCAAAACAAAAGCTAGTTAGTAATCATGCATGATCCTAGCTATGTTAACAATGCCTAATGCAACACATGCAAAATCCAACTAAGATAGGCTCTGCTATTCTAAGATGTCATGTGAATGCAACTAGATAACATGTATTCAAATTGGTATTGAAATACAATGCAGTTTGTATGATACGCCGAGCCCGGTGCATGCAAGACAGATGAATGGATGCACGAATGCAAACATAAGTATGCTAATCGAAACATGCCCTAAACTAACCATTGAAAGTTGATAAGTAAAAGGGAGAAAGAAATGGGGTTGGAAAACATGCGTCACACACACGCACACTTATTACAACATTGCGCTCTCTCGACGGAGGGTCAGAATAAATTAACTAACTAGCTACGCTAAGCTAATTAATTACAAAACGAAACTAGTTAATCAAATTAATTAAGTTACAAAACCAACTAAGTATGAAAAGCATCTAAGTTAGGCTGCCACAGCTCTGCCTCGGAATAATGAATGATGCATGCATGGTCGGCTTCGCTCGGAAATTCATTACCATGCCCCAAATTGCCTTTGTTTGCATTTGGTGTCAGAAAACTGCACAAACCTCCAAAATGCTTCTGCTCCAACATAGGGACCTCCTGTTGGGCTGCCGACCAAAAAAGGGTGGTGTAGACCACCTGTAGACCAGAAAAATTGGTTGTAGACCAAAAAAAGTGGTCGGCCGACCACTTTTACTGGTCTGCCGACCAGAAAATCTGCCAGGATCCAGTTTTGCTGCAACAGAGAACAAGAAGGGGCATAGCAGTGTATTTGCAAGATATGTGTGCACAACCATGCTCCCTATCATTTCTCAAGTTCAAGGGAGTGCAGTACTCGACTCTCGGGCCACTAACCGAGCATCACAATGCATGATGGCCGAGAAGCCAAGTTTGCATAATTTAATATCAATGAATGCACAAATAATGCATAAGAGCCTCCGCCTCTATCATGCATGATCAAGAGGGTCGGCGACCGAGAGATGAGGCGCGTTTCATCACTTCAAGTATGAAACACCCCTCATTTCTTGTGTTTGGATTAACAACCGATCCAAACACAATCCAATGCAACAACATTTCAAACACCATGCAATGCAACAACATGCAAACAATCATGTAATGCAACAACATGCAAACAACATAGGCATGACAAGTTAGAGTCCTTAAGCAATGAAGGACACAACACAAGGGCTATGTAATGCAATACCCAGTGGACTAAACCAACACTAAATAGACCCCATGCATGCCAAAACAGTGGCTGGTATGCTCTGAAATGCTCGCATTAAAAGCAAGAAAATGCATGCTCATGCATTGACCCATGAATAAGGCATTAAACACGACTCTCAAACACAATCAAAGAGTGATATGCATGGGAATATGGCAATGCTATATGCTCTGAAATCAAGTGTTGAATGATGCTAAAGCATCCAAATAACTCAAATAAGGCATGCTAGAGGGCTCAAGACTCAAGACTAGCTAAGGCACTTGTACCATAGCCATATCAAGCAAGCCCCAAGAGGGCCAAGATGACTCAAAACAGTCCCAAGGAAGGTCAAAACAATGCCAAAACATGCATGGAATAGAGCTAACACATGCTAGAATGGGAGGCATAAAACATGACGCATGCCAGGCCAATGAGGAGGATTATACTACACCTACCAAAACTAAGCATGAGATGACTTTACCAACAAAAATCAAAGTTGTAACATGGTAAAATAATACCAAAAACACACTGAGATGGTAGCCCAAAAGGCTTAGGTAAGCATGCATGCCAATTGGCTCATGATTGAGACACAAAGCATAACCTTCCAAAAGCATTGAAAGAGTGAAGCATGGGAGAGTATGACCACATTTCATGCACTGAAATCATATATCAAATGATGCTAAATCATGCAAATAGCCCAAGTAATGCATGCTAGTGGACTCAAAACACAAAGCTAGTGAGCAAGATTGCACTATGGCTATACAAAGCAAGGCATACATGACCAAAAACACTTAAAACAGAGCTTAAGCACGGAAAAACATGAGTAAAAGCTTGCTGGAGTGAAGCCAAAAACATGCTAGAATGATGGTCCAAAGCATGATGCATGTTAAGGCTATAAGGAGGATTGCACTACAAATGTATGAAGCATGCAAGAGGCAATCAAACCAACCCCAGACAGAGCTATATCATGGAAAAACAAGGCCTGAAACATGCTAAGATAGAGCATCAAGGAGGTAGAAAAACATGCTAACTTGGTGAGCCATCAACACAAGCATACAAGAGAAGAGGAGGGGGACAACCCCCACCTATTTGGGGCCTCAAAACACACTTTTCACCACTGAAATTCCTCTAGAATTCAGTGGTGAAGAGGCCAAACAAAGTTGATCTTGAAGGCTTAAAAGGGTAGCTCAAAACATGGCAAAATAAGGCACAAAAGGGGGTAGACTACCCTCAACACCAAAGAGGCCTCAAACAAACACTTTAAGCACTTGAAAATAGAACTTTTTATAGTTGAAAGCTAAGCCAAAAGAAGCATGCAAGGATGGCTAAGAGAGTAACCAAAACAAAGCTTAAAAAGAGTAAGAGATTACCCTTGAAGCACTGTAACAACAACACCTTCTTCAGCCCAAAACCAGCTTTTAGAACCCAAATATCACCTCCAAGAACCTCAGCTCAGAGATGGTAGTGTGTGGCTAGGAGTTGTAGTGCAAAGTAAAGAGATAACACACTTTAAGGCACAAATATAGAGAGAGGAATATAAAGAGAGAGAGAGTAAACTTTTTCTTTGAAAATTTTGTGAACCTGGAAAAGGGAGAGAGAGCCTCCCTCTTATAGAACTCCAAGCTTCAAGCTTCTTGGAGAAGCTAGAAGCTTGGTGTAATCCCTCCATACACGTGTATGGAGGATACAATCTGTGCTCACCAGCTAGCACAGCTGGCACCTACAACATCTGCAGAAAATGCAGGAAGGCCGCCGACCGGTTAAAGTGGTTGGCCAACCACCTTCCCTAGTCGACCGACCAGAAAAAGTGGTCTACAGGGATGAAAAGTGGTCAGCAAGGGGGAGAGAAGGTCTGCAGGGAGAGGGGAAGATGGTGGCAGGCTGCTGACCACCTTAGGTGGTCCACGGACCACAAACCCTAGCTAGCTGACCACAAAAAGTGGCTGGCAGGGAAGAAAAGTGGTCTACAGGGGGAGAAACTGGTCTACACCCCTATTCCACCCTCCAGGCAAAGGATAACAAGGTTTTGTTCAAAAACAAACCAAAAAGGAAGCAAGACAAGATTCCGCAGGGCGAGGCACTCAGCTGGAGGCCCCGAAAACTAGTCTACGAGTACAAAAGGTGGCCTACGAGAGGGAAAGGTAGTCTACGACTACAAAAAGTGGCCTACAGGCCTCTGTTTCCCTCTAGGCAAAGGCAGCAAGGCATGGTCCAAAAACCAGGCCAAGAGGAGGAAGTTAAGAGGTCCTAAGACAAGGCGCCCAATCGAAGGCTTCGGAAACTCAAAACGAGCACAAACATGCACAATCATCGAGCGCTCAAATGATGATGTCTGAGTCGTAAGGTCGGTCAAAAATCAGGTGTCTACAGTTGCCCCTCTTTGACAGAACTCGGAAGTCATAAAATGACGGGAGTGAATATCAAAGCCCAGAGATGACCCATTTTTGACAAGGCCGAAGACTTAGACAAACATGCAAGATAACAAAGAGATGCGCTCGCAGGTAGGGCCAAAATGCAAATGACATGCACAATGCAGAACATAACTTATGATTATGCAAATAGGACTATAATGAAGCATTTATGCAAAATAAATACAACATTTTAAGTGAATACTATGTAAAGGAATGCTACAGCAAACTCATACACAAGCAAATAAACAAGAACGAAACTACATCTCATGCAGAAAGGGTGTAAGAAAATGCAATCTCATTGCATCTCACGCAGGAAAGACTAAGAGCGACTATCGGGAACACCCAAAGTCTCAAACGAAACACCTCCTAGCGTATCAAACGCGAAAGGAGAGGGACTACGCAAGAAAGTGCAGTCATTCAAACACGTGTCAAATGCGAGAGGAGAAGGGTAACCAAGAGAGTTCGAGGGAACAGGAATGATCTCACCTGGAGTTCCTTTGACTGAAACACATACAGCATCGTCTGGTTGTGCCAGCTTCAAATGAACCGTACATACAATATCGTGCCTGCACAAAAAGAAACTTTGACAGATACAATATAGTAGAAATAGATGTTCAATGTTACATCAAGGTATAATTTCAATACGAGATAAACACGTGCATAGACAATGCAAATGAAGAGGTGCATAACAATGCAAGTAAAAAGGTTGCATAACAATGCAAGCTGAACGCGGTGCATAATAATGCAAGTCGAACGTGCATAACAATACAGGTGAAGAGGTGCATAACAATGCAACTGGAACGTGCATAACAATGCAAATGACAAGGTTGCATGACAATGCAAGTGGAGAGGTGCATAACAATGCAAGTTGAACGTGCATAATAATGCAGGTGAAGAGGTGCATAATAATGCGACTGGAACGTGCGTGACAATGCAAGTGAATAGGTGCATAACAATGCAACTGGAAGGGTGCATAACAATGCAAGTACAGTGTGCATAACAATGCAACTGGAGGGTGCATAACAATGCGAGTAAAGTGTGCATAACAATGCAACTGGAGCGTGCATAACAATGCAAGTGAAAATGTGCATAACAATGCAACTGTAACGTGCGTGACAACGCAAGTGAAGAGGTGCATAACAACGCAAGTGAAGAGGTGCATAATCAAAGTTTGTGAGCGATTTTCCATACCTTAGTTCAAATCTATGGTTTGCCCCTTGATTTCCTTCAAATCCTTACCTTTCTCTTCTTCCTCTCTCTCTATCTCACACTATAGAGCTCTTAAGCACAATAAGGAACACAAGAGGCCAACATATATGTGACTTAGCTTTAAAAATTCCAATTTAATCATTATGAATTGTAATTTTTCAAAATCTCACTAAAGGCTCTAAAAATCATGCTAATCATAGATATGAAGTCGGTTTTTGTTTATCGCGCCTCTACGGCTCCCAATTTTAGTTCAAAGTTCCAATTGCAACAGATATTCCTGCTTTTAATAGATATTTTTCCAAATTCATATATTTCCCATACTTAAACTTGCAAATTCATATCAAATACATAATCACATATATAATTAAGCATAGTACGTGTTAGGTTATCACATTAACACGCCTATCCTTCTCATGATCAACCAAATTTTTGAAAGCCCAAGGAATTTCTTCTTTTTTGTTTAAGTCAAAATTTTGAAAATCAAGATCAGTGCAACAAAACAAAGGCACAGAGAAGTAAGTGAAATCTACTGCATTCCCATTCAAAAAGTTAGTATCTTTGGTTATAGTTGACTCAAAAGAAAAGCTGAAAGAAGACCATGATAGGACCTTGGTATCCGGGTTACCACCCCCGAAAATACCAGACTCAGACTCCTTTGATGAGCTCGAATCTGATCTTGACTCCATAGACTCAGTTGAATCAGATTCAGACTCATTATCCAATCCAGAACTACCGATGGTGCCCTACTCAGATTGCCACACCAAGCGTGGAGCCTCAGATACATTCACGACGAGATCAGCGAAATCTGCTGCTGGATTTTGAACTTGCTAGTAGGTCAGCCAGTGCTAGTCCCAACAGTTCCTATTCATCAATGTCCAAGCTTGCATTCCTGCCTTGCTGTGTACTGAGGTCAATCTGTTCATCCCCATCTTCCGATAACTGATGCCCAAAGAATATATCAAATCCTGGGTACCGTATCTTGGTTTCTTGGTCAACCCCATGGTTCTAGAAATTCGCAAAATGGGAAATCTTTCCCTTGGTGGACAAAGCTTCCGTTCAGGGTTCCCCTTATTGGCTTGTGGACTAGTTCATATGGCCTGCCGGCCTTTTTCGCTTTTAGTCTCCCTTTTAACTCATCCCTCTTTTGTAGACCCGACTTTCTCCACGTGCCCCCCCTTTCAGAGAGGGCGCAAATTCGGTCTTACTACAGTTCGGACTCCTGTCACGGTTCTGAATCTAATCTCACAAAGTGCAACGTGAGACTGATAAACACCAAAGAATCCAAATCTGACAAATCGTTTTGGAAAATCGATTTTGAATAAAAAGTGCCTAACATGGACTGCTTTGCCAGATTATAGAGTAGCCACCTAAATATTTTGTTTTTGGGAAATTTAAGAAACCCTGACCCGAGCCGAAGGCCACGCGTCCGTCATCACCACACGTCCGTCGTCACCAAAGTTGCCTCGGCTCGAGAACTTGGGTACGAGAGGGGAAGGTCCTAAAATGAGCACCCTCACTCACCCGATCAAAGGATCGGCCTCTACTAACATGATATGTTGTTTTATAAACTTCAAATGTTCTTATCCGGTTATTAATCTAACTTTACTATGTGGCGCACACATACAAGTATAGACTAAGTCGCGAGGATTGGAACAAATCGACTCATGTTTGTTTTCGAAAATGGTTTGAACGTGTCACTTGCAAGCGGGCTAAAGCGTGGATTTGCCACCCTCGGATGGGCTTAAAACATGATTTTGCCACTTCGCAAAGTGGGCTTAAAACTCACAATCATTGAATTGTTCCAATTCAAGCAACCAAGCCTTCATCCATAGGCATTCAAGCAGTTAATCATATAAGCACATAGCCTCATGGCAAGCATGCCATCATGGCAACACTCACGCTCATGCAAGTATGCTAAAGCGTAAAGACTTACAGTGTACTCCGAGGCAAAACAAAAACTAGTTAGAAATATGCAAGATCCCTAACTATATTAACAATGCCTAATGCAACACATGCAATGATGCAACTAAATAGGCTTGGCTATCTAAGATGGCATATAAATGCAACTTGATAACATGCTTTGAAACATGTATTCAAATAAGTATTGAAATACGATGCAGTTTGAATGATGCGCCGAGCTTGGTGCATGTAAGACAAATGAATAGATGCAAAACATGCAAAGTATAAGGTATGCTAATCAAAACGTATCCCTAATCTAACCATCAAAATTGGTTAAATAAAAGGGAGAAAGACGTGGGGTTGGAAGACATTCACACATACACGCACCCTTATTACAACATTGCGCCCTCTTGAAGAAGGGTCCGAATAAATAAGCTAAGCTATACTAAGCTAAGCTATACTAAGCTAAGCTAAACAAACCAATCTAATTAAACTAATTAGACTAATTATTACAAAATCGAAATAAAGAAATAGCTAAGCTAAGCTACTTAATTATTACAATACTTTAACTAATTAACAACTAATTAATTAAATTACAAAATCATACTAACTAACAAGTAAAGCATTAAACCATGCTGCCTCAGTTCTAATTAGAAGATGAACATGCATGCACTTGGTTTTCACCCCGAAAAGCCTTCCGGTTTGCTCTTTAGAGGCTCTATTTGTAGGGTGTCTTTAGGAACTTTCTGCTGAACCTTACCAAATCACTGCTGGGGAGTGCACCAGTGGCCTGCTGGCCATGACGAGTTGCTGGCCATCTGCCGGCCAAGAGTGGGCCTCTGCCGGCCAACAATGCAAGGGTGTTGCCATCGGTGGCATCACTGCCACCGGTGTGTCAGGACACCAAACTGCAATAGAGCACAAAACAGAGGAAAGAGAGGGTCTCCCTAGGGCATGTATGTACTGTGCACCTCCTCATCATCTCAAAACATCAAAGGAGAGGCATCATTGGATCCAAAACCATCAATCAAGCATCTCAATGCATGATGGCCAAGGATTCAACTTGTACAATTTCAATGAATGCACAAAACAAAGACACAAGTCCATTACCTTATCATGAGAGATTA
Organism: Camellia lanceoleosa; assembly: GCA_025200525.1. Classification (NCBI taxonomy): domain Eukaryota; kingdom Viridiplantae; phylum Streptophyta; class Magnoliopsida; order Ericales; family Theaceae; genus Camellia; species Camellia lanceoleosa. Next base: position 1,524,989 of record CM045770.1, read on the forward strand.
AAGGCAATGGAGACAAAGGGGATTGGCTCATTTTCATCACTTTGAGTATGAAATGGACCAATCCACCTTGTGTTCAATATGACGTCCGATTGAACACAATGTAATGCAACACAACACATGTTTATCTTGGCATGTTTTACTTAGCTCAATTCTTGTTTACACATTTTACATTACCAATTAGTCATTTAACCGGTTAAGTCCAATGTGAAAAGTCCTCTAATTGAAAAGATGGCCTTAGCCACAAGCACCTTAAGCATGACAGAAGCCTCATGTTGTTGGTTAGTAGAAACCCTCAAGAGAAGGTTAAAACCATTAGGTATGAGAGCCTCAATTCCATGCTTAAGCCAACAAGGGGCTTATGACCACTTTCAAAATCAAATTCAAAAGTGAAGCATAGAGGAAGATTGCAGATATTCAGTGCTGATATGGCATGCTAAAGACACTAAATCATGCAATCAACAAATGCACAACATGTTAGAAGACTTAAGCATCAAAAACTAGTGAAGTGCATTACACTAGAACCATGCAATATCAAGCACAAAGGACCAAAATAGCTCTAGACAGAGCTTAAACATGCCGAAACAGTGGCCTAATCATGCTAAAACTTAGGCACAAAAAGGCAAGAAAATCATGCGCACATGTTGGCATGCAAGCAAGGCACAAAGCTTAACTCTTAGAAGCAATGAAGGAGTGACACATGCAAGAGTGTGGCAAAGGTATATGCTCTGAAAACATATGCTAAATGATGCCATATCATGGAAACATCACAAGCAAAGCATGCTATGGGTCCTAAAACTCAAAGCTAGTTAAAGCCATTTACACTATAGTTATACAAAGTAAAGCATGTGTGACCAAGACCACCTAAAACAGAGTTAAAGCATGCTAAAATATGATAAAAAACATGCTAAGATAGAGCTAACACAAGCTAAAATGATGGACAAACTCATTAGGCATTCAAGGCTATTAAGCAAGATTACACTACAAGTGTAAGATATAAGCAACAAGTGGCCAAACCAGCCAAAAACAGAGTTAGAACAGGTCCAAAAAGTCACAAAAACATGCTTGAACTAAGCTTCAAAAAGGGAGAAACACATGCTCACTTGGTAGGCCATCAACACATGTAAAAAAGACATGAGGAGAGAGGACCACCCCCTCCCATTTTGGACCTCAAGACCACCTTTCCACCACTGAAATTCCTCTAGAATTCAGTGGTTAAAAGGGAAAAAAAAAGTTGTTTTAGAAAGCTTTGAAAGATGGCACAAAAGCTTTACAAGCAAAGAGACAAGAAGGGTGGACCACCCTCAAACTCAAAAGGGGCTTAAACCACCATTTTTAGGACTGAAAAACAAAGTTTTCTTCAGTTCAAAACCAAGCCAAAAATAGTTTGCAAAGGTGGCAACACAAGTGTGCAAGACAAGCTTAAAAGAGACAAGTGCTTACCCTTTAAGCACAACAGCAAAACAGGTGCAAAACAGAGCCAAAACCAGCTTTGAGAGCTCAAATAGGACCTCCAAGAACCTCAACAACAAGGTAGAGGTGTTTGGTTTAGGGTCTCTTTGCAAGAATGTAAGAAATTCTCACTTCTAAGCACAATATAGGAAGAGAGAGAGGCTTCTAGAGAGAGAGGTTGGAATTTTGCTCACAAAATTATAGAGAGAGAGAGAGATTTAGAGAGAGAGGCTCCCAAACTTGTCAACCCCTCAAAATGAGAGATATGGCCTCCATATATAGCAAAAACAAGAGCTTGGTCGAAATATCTGAACTGGAGCTTATGTAGAACAGCTGGAGGGAAAAAATCTGCAAAATATATGATTTTTGACATTGTTGGCCGGCCGACCATCATTGGTGGCCGGCAAGGGATCATTGATGGCTGGCACCCTTCACCAGTGGCCGACAAAAAATTCTACTTTCCAGGTCCAACTTCAAATGGGCATAACGTCTTCATCTAGACTCCTTTACAGGTCATTCTTATGTCTAAATTAAAGCCCCAAAAGTAAGATTTCCAATGGTGGTAGCCTCACATCAAAATTCCAAGTTTTCTAAGAGATATCCCTCTTTTGGTGAAGACTGCTCAGTTTCGGTCCAATCGGATTGATGCCTAACTTCAACCAGCCATATCTCCCCCATCCGGACTCGGCTTGAGGAGATTCTTGAATGAAAAATGAAGCCCCAGAAGTTTTCTTTCCAATGGTGGTGGCCTCATAGCTGAAATCGAAGTATACAAATGGATAGGCCCGATTTTGTGAGGACTGCTCGTCTCTCTTTTAACAGTTCATGCCCAACTTCTTCCTCAACTAGGTTTCTTCCCTCCACTCCTCTTTTCTTCAAATCCAAACCTTTAAATAAGATGTTTTAAAGATTTTTTCAAAGAGTTCACCTCTCTTTCATTCATTTCCACTTTGTCAAAATAGTTTTAGTCCAAAAATGGGGTGTAAGGTTTGGATTTGACTCTCTCTTTGCCGAAGAAATCAAACCTTTGCATAGCATAGCCTACACCATTGAATGAGCCATTAGTAGCGCCCAAGTCTTAAGGACAGTCAAAAATGGGGTGTCTACACCTTTGTTTTCCAATCTTCGGCAGTAGGCTTGTACCCCAACTCAAAAGCATGTGGGTTGTGACTCATCTCTCTGGCAAGGGTATCTCATTGTCTGCCGCTCCTACCCAGTCCCGATCCAGGGATATGTAGGGGTGAGCATGGTCCGGATTGGACTGGATTAGGGTAAAACCAGGACCAATCCGTTATCTGCGGTTCCTAAAAAATTGGAACCAATCCAATCCGTTTAAATCATGGAACCAATCCGAACCAATCCATTTAAATACAGATTGGATCGGTTTAGGACCACGGATTCATATAATTAAATAACAAAATATATATATATAACACTTTAATTTCATAAAAATATAAACATAGCACTATATCAGTTTCACAATAGCAACATGTTTTTCTATAATAGTGACATACTGTTCTAGAATTTAAACAATCATAAGAAAACTGGTTTCACCATAAGTATTTAGACCATCACAAATTAAAACTAAAAACTAACAAACAAAAGTAATAAAAGAAGATATTATACGATTTTAGGTTTGAGTTTAGATTTTATATAGAATAAGAGAAGATACTATGGGGGAGGATGTATAATAAAAATATAAACTATGCGTATACGGTCCGGATCGGTTCCAATCCAGAATCGTGGGGTTCAATCCGGAACCAATCCGTGGACTACGGATTTTTAATTCTTCAATCCGGAACCAAACTGCGAATTCAAAAAATCAATCCAAACCTATCGGATTGGATTGGACTAGATCGGATTACGGATTTCAAGGATTTCTTGCTCAGTCCTAGGGATATGCCCTTGTTTATTCATCATGTAAATGGATTGGGCACTCACATAGTTCCCATTATCTTCCGCCATGATAGATTGGACCATCCAGGCCTCTCCTATGGAGAAGCCGAAGAGGAACACATCCTCTTCTCCATGGAATATCTCTAGCAAAGGCGTGGTGGTTCCCTAGGGAGGGTGGATCGTAGAATTGCCGTAAACAGTAGCAATCCCACCCTTCAATGGAAATTTCACTAGTTGGTGAACTGTTGATGATATCGCCCTCATCTGGTGCAGCCAAGGCCTTTCCAAAAGCCTATTGAAAGTTGTCGTTACGTCCATAACATGGAGTTTAACCTCATGCTTGGATGGTTTGATTAGTATCTGGCTTTTGAAAGTCCCCATGACATCTTGGCTAGTGTTATCATAGGCTCGAACAACTTGAGTTGTGGGTGTGAAGTCAGCTGGCTTCAAACCTATGGCGTAAGCGGTCCTTACCGGACACACGTTGATTGCCGAGCTGGTATCCACCACCACCACCGGGATCTATTTTTTTTGCTCTCTAGAGTCATATAGGGGTCTTCTGTGATTAGCACCCTTCGGTGGCAATTCCTTCTCCATAAAAGATACCACCGGACAAACATCTCCCAACATAACCAATGACACCAATTGGTCAATGGTGGTATTAATAGGCAGCTTAGTTTTGTTCATTGCCTCTAGCAGCGTCTGTCTATGATCCTGAGAAGCCATCAGCAGCCCTCAAATTGATATGTTTGCCTGAATCTTCTTAAGTTGTTTCAAGACCAGGTCTTCTTCAACGTCTTTCTCTTTTGATTTCTCAGCCTCTTTGTCGGAGGATTTTGGTTGATCTAAAGTTAGGGGTTTGAAATACCGACCACTGCGGCTTATATGATTACTCTTGTTTATGTACCATGTATCATCAGAGCTATCAACTTTCCACCATTCGTCGGTATATGCATGGCTCAAATCACTGTCTTCCCACCACTTCCCTACAATCATGGATGGGCCGTCATGAGGTTCTACCCGGAGCATATTTACATCGCTCTCTCCATCGGCATACCACTCATCCTCTGTAGCTGATTCAACCTTTGCCTTCCGATACTGTTTAAGTTTCTTTGGCATCTTTCCCTTATCACCGGACTTCCACACGGGCTTCTCCAGGGTTCGGGCATCGTTCACTGCTGTCTTGGTCCCTTTTTTTCTCTTTCCTTTTTCTTGTTCTAGGGTTATCTTCCTCTGGATTTCCTCTATCATTTTCCATTGGAATTGCTCCAATGCTTGTTCCTTTTTAGTCACAGGTATGACCTCAGCCTTGCTGCTAGCACCAACTTCCTCTTTTTTCACAATCTCTTTTGCCTGCCCCTCCATATCTAATTCCTCTTCACTTAACCACCCGTTAACTGGTTTCAGGTTGACTTGTGTCCCACTACCCAATCTGTATGCTGCCTACATCCTTCACTTCAAAGAAGTAGAGGTTGTCCAGATCTTCTTCCAGTTCTACCAGGTCCTCTTCTAATTCAGCTAAGTCATTAAGGCCTTGTTCAGGCCAATCATTCTAATTTTGCCCTAGTTCATCTTCCCCAATGGCGTTGATATTGAGAGAGTCTGGCAACACAACTATAGGCTTTAGCTGATTAACGACCACAATATATAAGCTGGGGTCATACTCCTTTGCAAGTGAGGCCCCCTTCTTTATGACTTGGGTGTTAGACAACCCCATTCCTAGTGCACTCTTTTTCTTCTCCGCCTCCGTCACTACAGGCTTTGGTTGGGTTCGAGGTGTTATGACCATCATACACATATCTGTGCTTTCCGGAATAACCACCTCAGGTTTGTGTAGGTAGGATTGAGTAATATATGTGCTGGGGGTTAAAGGAGGATGGTAGTGTATGGATTAGGTTAATGTTTTTGGGTGAAGGGACTTGGTTATGAGCGGAAAGTGGGTTGGTGCTCACATTTGGTTTGGCGGGTGGGGCGATGATTTTATTGTCAATAAGATCCTAGATCTCATGACGTAAGTGATAACAACGATCGGTAGGGTGACTGTGCTGCCGATGGAAAATGCAATATTGGGTGGGGTCGTGTTTAGGTTATAGTGGGTCAGGGAGAGGTCGAGGGTCGAGGGGTTTGAAGTGCTCCTTTTCTATTAGCAGTTTAAGGGCGTAGACTGGGCTCATGTGGAGAGAGGTAAAGGTTCTTTAGTTTCGGTTTAGGCCGGGAGGCTATGGAGTTGTAGTAGCGAAGGGATCGGCCATTTTGGCCATTGTGATGACGGTGCTGATCTTTGCAGGCCGAGGAATAGTGTTATTGCTAGCATTGGTACTCTTGGAGAATGGCCTTTTTGCAGGTTCACTAGTTCTATAGATGATGCCTTTCTTAAATGCATTTTCAATTTGAACCCCCAACTCATGTAAAGAAGTAAACGTGGAGAATGGTGCCACTATCATTGTTTGTAGCATATCCGGCTCAAGATTCTGAACCACTAACCGGACTTGCTCTCTTTCAGATGGTCTATTCATCATTCTAGCTACTTTTTCCCTCCTTCTGGCAACAAAGTTGATAAAGGGTTCTTTAAGGTTCTGGGTAGTAGCTTCTAGCTCACTAATGGTTACTTCTATCTGGGTGTTGTATGAGTATTTGTTCATAGACCCCTCAAATAGCTTTTCCCAATTCATTTTTGTAGAATCCTCCAGCTTGGCGTACCAAATAACCGCCATGTTCGACAAAGTTCTGCCAAACAAGGAAAGTTTCTGGGCTCAAGATGGGCCCATGGGCCTCGAAACATCGAAAACAAATGAACGTAAACAATCGGGTCTCCACTCCCATCAAATCTATCAATATGAGGCATTTTGAATTTTTTTGGCATTCTGACCGAGGCTTCGGTACACCCGTCTTCAATATCCGGAATGGAATTGAAGCCTTGGGATTTTTTAAGTGCTTTCTCTAGCTTGGCAATTTTGATCATGGTCGGATCAATATCATTGATGTCAAAAGGAAGGAGTCGCCCTTGGGGCTATGCTAGAGGCCTGTAAGTTGGAGCTTGTGCAAACATCTCCTGAGGATCCGGGCCTTGAGGATTTTGGACTGGTGGAGGTGGATCTAGATTTGGCTGGGCAGCCAAAACTAGGTGCACGGTAGATGCTGATGCCCTACATAGGTGTTGCATGTTAGTGATAGTTTCATTTTAAGCAGCTATCCTTTGGTTCAAGGTATCCATAGTTCTCTAGAAAGTTGCCATCATGGCAGTAACCTCTTCTGCGTTCTGTGCATTGTAGATCCGGGTGAGTTAGGTACTAGTTGTGACGCCCCGAATCTACACTATTGGTTGCAGTCAAGGGAGAGTCACTAATGAGTCCTATGGTCAATAACCAAGTAAGATCCCAGATTAACGGAGGAGTCAAATTAGCCTCCCTTCTAAGTCCAGCTTTCTTAGGTAGCGTACTACCCTTTTGACAGATCTTAAAAGGTATTGAAACTAGGTCTCATAAGCAACGATAAGGTTTCTATATATATATATATATATATTAAAATATAAGTACATAATAACCACGAATATTCTTAATTTCAAAAGCTTGTTCCATTACATTACATCCCAAAAGAAAATTTAAATCTTCATATGAGCCTTACAAAATATCAAAAGGGAAATTTCTAACTTTTCTAAGATAGCCAAAAGTCTTTGAAGGTTTCAGGCTCGTCGTCTCCAGCTATAAGCTCCGCTTCGGCACTTGGCATGATACGCCATGAGCTTTGAATACCCAGTAAACACACACACACCCCTGTCCCTTTTTCCCTAGTCTAATACACAATCACAAATATGACAGCAAGCAATAAAGCATGATACTCAACTAAATAAATAAAAGGTTACAAGGTTAGATGTTAGTAACTAGAAATCCCCCAAAGAGATTTCGTCCTCCCAACCACAAGAATCGGACGCGGATTATTTGGTATGCCCCATCTTTTGCTGCTTTGTTGTAGAACTAACCTCGGATGCCTACCAACGGTTATATACCGCGTAGCGCCAACTGCAAGGCCTCAAAAGAGACGGTAATAATGGGCCTTGCTCAAATCCCTCCTCACACCAAATACCTAGGGTCCGAATACAACCGCTCCGTTCAAGGGTTTCGAAAATCACTTGCGCAAGACTTTAACTTCCAAATAGGGAATGCATCCTAATAATTCATACATCCCATATTATTATCTTTTCATTACTCAAGTGATCGAAAACCCAATACCATCACATTTAAGTTTTTCGTTGAGTTAAATGTTTTAAATCAAGGTTAGACCAACTTAACAAGATAGTAATATCCACGTAAGCATGCATCATTAAAATGAAGAAGATAAGGAACATAACCATAACACATGCAATATCATGCCAAGACATGATCATAAGCTAATAAGCATATTCATGAACACAAGAGCATAAAACACCCATGCACAACAAAATTTCCAGATTCAATATCATTTAAAGATTAAAACAAAAAGGGCTATTTTAGATTTTTACCAGACTCAGCCTTCCTATGGTTCGTAGAGAATTTAATCTAGTTTCTAGAACATATTTCGGAAATGGGATGGCTTTTCTAGATTTTTAGTTATTTAAGAAACACTCCAGCACTGTCCAGATTCGTTGACCATTACGAAAATTTGATTTTCTTACAAACCGCTTACTGTTTTTCAATGAAACCAATTTTAGTTGAAAGCTAACTCCTTAAGGAAGATTTTGACATAAAAAGGAGGTCCAGAATAATTTTCTACATTTTTATAGAAATTTTGAAAGTTGGCCGCGAAAACATATTTTTAAGGCACAATACCCAAAACAAGAAGATTTGTGAGAGAGGGATCCACTAAGGGAAATTTTTCATTTCTTTTGTGATGAAAACATGCTAAATAACATATATTAAACTTAGAAAATTTTCTTGAAGGTGTGCCTTTGGAAAGTTTGAGAGATTGGTATGAAAAAGACAGTTTTGTACCGAAATGAGGGGAACTACAAGAGAGGTAGAATCATGGCTCAACTCTTATCATCTTTAATGCAAGGAAATCATTAATAACACATCTGAAAACAATGAATAGATCCCTTAAGAACATGTATTTGAAAAATAAAAATAAAAGAGAGAGTTGTGTTGTGGCTTACTTGCTAGGCTTGCACAAGATTGCTCTCATCTTCCTTCCTCTCCCTCTCAAGACTTCTCTCTTGCTCTCCTTTCTCTTCTCTAGGCCGAATGTATGTGAGTGTGTGTTGTTTGTGTATACCATGCTAGGGGGTGGTTGTATTTATAGGCCATTTTGGTGTAAAAAGACATAAAGGCCCACTAGTTGGAATTGGATTGAAAAGTTTAGATTTACTTGGAGTCTAATGAAATAGGGAGTGATTAGGGAACTTAATCATGTGATTAGACAATATTTAGTTGGCCTCTAGCTGGAATGGAACTAGTGCTGGGAACACAACCCTAGATTTAAGGGTACTAGGTACTAGAGCTTCTAGAATATCATAATTACAAGTCTTGAAAATTGGTCCCTCACATTCTCCTAGGTTGGCCGGCCATGGGGAAGGGAAATGGGGAATTTTTTATTCAATATATAGGTACTAGGGACATATTCCCAATGTATATATATAGATCCTTAAATTGATTTGGTGGTACAATAGTATAAAAGGTACATGTACTAGTTTTGGGGCAAATCTTGAAATTAATAAAAGAAGTGAGGGCTTGGAATAAAACTTATGTTTTGGAGCCTTATTTATATAGAATTAAATTAAATTAGACTAAGGAACCTAATTCGGCTAGGATATCCCTGTTTCGATAAAAATAAAAAAAAATGCTAGCTAGCAAGATTCGAAATAATTCAAGAAACTGAGGGGCTATAAGGAAATAATTCAAACATAAGGGTTTTTAAAGAGAATACATTTTTTTCAGGGGCTTCACATCGTGAATCAATGGGTGGGAATGACAGTGTGTTTGAGTGCTCTGTCGGTGCCGATAATCGCACTGTTCTTCGTTGAACAACTGATGGGAGCGAGACTAACACTAGCTGTCCACTAACATGGTCTTGAGTTTTGCAAAGTCTGCCAAAGCGAGTCCACACAACTGGGGGGATGTTGGGTCTCTCTGAAGCTATGATTGTAAACTACCTAGCAAGAGAAATAAAGAAAACAATAACCAAAATCGGACAGTACTTCAATCCAATTCATAATAGATATAATCACAGCTGTATTTCTCACTGAACTCTACCCCCAAAAACTAATATCAACTCTTGTACCACCGATATAATGCATTTTTGTATAGTTTCACTGTAAAGCACATACTAGGAAAAAAGAACTATAACACCCCTATGAGGGGGGAAGGTTACCCTGTCTTAGATTTTTGACATGATCTAGGCTGCACTATTTCAAACAAAGAGTTTCATAACATTCTGTATATGGATGGCATCCTGTCCTAATTTGAAATAGTCACTATGTTTTTACTATATGTAGCTAGGCCAAATGGTCAAAAGGGATACCTTAACAAGACTACCTAATATACCTCTCACACCTAACACCGAGAAGTGAAAGGTGGATCAAGCGGTACAGTGGTAATCCAGATCCAAGGGTTGTGTTTCCAACATGGCAAAGCCCACGTCCGGTCAGCCTTTTGGCAAGCTATTGGGCAAGCCTTCGGCAAACCGTCTAGGAATAGCAAATAGAAAACACAGTGACTTAAAGTAACAATGCAAATGCAATGCAAAGAACATATATATGTAGATAAACTATCACATCATGAAGTTCAAGTTAAGTTCTCTAAGTCCCTAGTAGAGTCGCCAGAAACTGTAGCTTGCTTTTCGTGCTCCTTAGAGGGGTTTAGTCTCCTTGGATACGATAGCCCTATAGTTTAGACTCCCATGGTTTTGAATCTGATTCACAAGTGCAATGTGAAATCGATAAATACAAATGAGTCCAAATTCGGAAAATCTTTTGGAAAATTGATTTTTAATTAAAAATGCCAAAAATGGACTGCTTCGTCAGATTTCAGAGTTGCCGCCTAAATATTTTTGAGAAATTTAGGAAACCTGTAACTCGTGCCAAAGGCCACTTATCCATCATCACCAAAGTGTCCCGGCTTGGGAACTTAGGTATGAGAGGGGAAGTGTGAAAACCCATATTTAAATTATTCTTGAAAGAAAATAAATTAATTAACTAATTCATTAGTTTTAAATTAACCAAATCCTATCACTAACAAAGACCCTATTAAGAATAATAATTTTGTGGGTGTTCAATATTTGTTGTTTATAAATTATTTTAATTAGGATTCAATATAATAATTATTCTTACTAAATACCTTAGATAAAAATCTTAGTGTATCAATTTTCAGAACCTATACAAATACACACACACAAAAAAAAAAAAAAGAAAAAAAAAAAGAAAAAAGAGGGGGAATCAAACCTTTGCAGGAGGCTTTCCACATGTTGGTGTGCATGTTTGTTTGGGGAAGAAGAGCTAATTATGCTTTTGGAATTGAGAGAAAGGAGCCTTAGAATGAAGAGAAAGAAAGAAAGAGAAAAAGAGGGAGAGAGAGATGTCTTCAACTAGCATCTTATATATATGCATGCAAGCCTTCCTTATGCATGCAAGCATTCGGTAGAAGAAAAAAAAAAAAAAAAACAAAAAAAAAAAAGGAGAGGAGAAGCAACCAAGTTTAGTAGTAGGAGAGGAAGAAGAGTAGGAGGTTAAGGAAATCAAAGTTCTCAACTATTTTGTCACCCTACTACTAAGTAAGAAAACCCTCTCAACCCTCTCATTTTTTTTTTATAATTGGAAATTTTCAGATTATGTACATTTGATACGTTGTCTAAAATTGTGTTGAATCTGCCAGCATGTTTGTCCGAATTTTTAGACAATTTTATGCTCAAAATTTCGATATTATTTCTTCTACAAAATTGTTGATAATTATGTCTAGTTCATCCAGGAATTTTGGCAACAATTTTTGAGCTCTCTACGAATTTATACAAATTTTTAATTAAAACTGAAGCTGTGTTGAGAATAATCTGTTTGAATCTGCCAACCTGTTACCCGAATTTTTAGATAATTTTACACTCAAAATTTCGAGATGATTTCTTCTACAAAGTTTTGATAATGATATCTAGTTTGTCCAGAAATTTTTGGAAACAATTTTTTAGCTCTTTACAAATTTATACAAATTTTTAATTTGAAACTGTGTTGAGAGTAATCTGTTTAAATCTGCCAGCATGCTACCCGAATTTTTAGATAATTTTATATTCAAAATTTTGAGATGATTCCTTCTAAAAAGTTGTTTATAATGAGGTCTAGTTTATCCAAAAATTATTGGAAACAATTTTTGAGCTTTCTATGAATTTATACAAATTGTTTACTAAATCTGAAGCTGTGTCGAGAATAACTTGTTTTGAATCTGCCAGCATATTTACCCGAATTTTTAGATAATTTTATACTCAAAATTTTGAGATAATTTCTTCCACAAAGTTGTCGATAATGATGTCTAGTTTATCCAAAAATTTTGAAAAACAATTTTTGAGCTTTCTACGAATTTATACAAAATTTTAACTAAATCTGAAACTATGTTGAGAATAATTTGTTTTGAATTTGCCAGCATATTTACCCGAATTTTTAGATAATTTTATACTCAAAATTTCGAGATGATTCCTTCTACAAAGTTGTTGATAATGATGTCTAGTTTATCCAGAAATATTTGAAAACACTTTTTGAGCTTTCTACGAATTTATACAAATTTTTAACTAAATCTGAAACTGTGTTGAGAATAATTTGTTTTGAATCTGCCAGCATGTTTACCCGAATTTTTAGATAATTTTATACTCAAAATTTCGAGATGATTCCTTCTACAAAGTTGTTGATAATGATGTCTTATTTATCTAGAAATGTTTGAAAACAATTTTTGAGCGTTCTACGAATTTATACAAAATTTTAACTAAGTCTGAAACTGTGTGACAGATTTTACCACGTATTTGAAAATTTATTTAAAATTCTATACTAAGCCAAATCTGGTAATTTCTAACTAAAAGATGAAATTTGAGAAGTCTAGTTTCATAATAAATTTTTAGATTATGGGTTTGATCTATAAATTTAAGCATGGAATTAATATAAGGAAATGTGACAAATCTGTGTCATAAACACCCTTGGAATTTTTAAGAATTATTTATAATTTATCTTTGGAAAATGCTTTCTGAAAAATGACCATAACATGTTTATGGATTATTCTGTAGATTGATATGAATTTTAGAGTTGTATAAGTAATGTATTTAAAATTTTACTTGCAAGATATATATTCTGAAAATTTTTCTGGACGGGATAAAATCACCACTTTCATATTATACTAGTCTAATTTAGTAAATCAAAAATTTGTGCAGGTGTGCATTTATGATTTATTTCTTGTATTTAAGTTATTATGTTCATACCAGGGTTTTAAATAATTGTTTGCTAAATTTTGTACATTGAACTATTATTGGGTGACATGCATAATATTTTATGTTGGGAGTTTTCTTTAGTTGGTATAACGTTATTGGTGATTGAGACTTGAATAATTTGTGTTTAACATATAAATTAACCAAAAGGATTAACGGTATATAATGAGTTACTGATGAAGGGTTAATACCGGGTATTCAGGGTGAGCCCTGGTTTTGAAAATTCTCGTGTAAATTGTGTCGCGAAATCCTAAGATGGCACGAGACTTATTTGAACCCTTTTCGGCATTCGGTTTTGGAGTAAGGATGGATGTGCAGGTGGCACATAGGGAGGTTACGTACCCCTGGCAGACCGGTCCCTTGGGGCAGACCACAGATGCCACTACTTGGGTATATAACTTCGGACGTGGGCATCCCTGGTAGTTACGATTGGTAACACTTAAATATTTGACCAACGGAGGGTTTCAAATTAACCGTTGCCATGCTTGGTGATTGGTAAGTTAAATCTCTGTGGTGAGATTTCGAGTGTCACCTAATTTATTAAAATTACTGAAAATTATCCTAATGGTTGTAATTTATGTGTACAAGTATATTGTTATCTCATGTTTAGAATCTTATTATTTTTCTCTTAAAAAGAATGGTAGGTTGGTTATGTTTTCTTACTGTGTTGCAAAACTCATGGCATATATTTTGTTGCCCTGGCGTTTCATGCCAGATTATGCTGAAGAAGGAACCGAAGCTGAAATGGGAGTTGCTGCTAATATCGAGCCTTGGCTAACTTAGAGCCAAGATCTTATCAAAATAAAAGCATGTTATTTCTTGTATCAGTATTTAACTATGTTGTGATGTTGTGTGTGAACTTGTAGTTTTATTTGGTTGTTGGACTTTGACTATGTAAGAATTTAAAATTTCCTAATTAGTAGTTAAACTTTTATCTAGCAAGTTATTGTTAGTTAAATTCTTATGATGTCTCAAAGAAAAAAAAAAATTTGGGGCGTCACAGGAAGGTTATGAATTGAGTACCTCACTCACCCCATCAAAGATTGGCCTCTACTAATCATGATGTGATCTTTTATTTAGATTATATGATTTTGTTCCGATTATTATGCTAACTTTACTATGTGATGCACACAAGTATAGATTAATTCACAAAATTTGGAATGTTTTGATTTCATGTTTGTTTTTGAAATTTGTTTGAATATGTGCCACTTGAAAAAGTGATCTCATACGTATATTGATCAAAATCATCCAGCTTAAGCGAATAAACCTTCATCGACAGGCATTCAAACAGTTATATCAATTAAGTACTTAGCCTCATGGTAAATATGTTTAACATGGCAACACTAACATTCTTGCAATATGCTAAAGCAAGAAACGCTTACCTAGTACTCCAAGGCAAGCCAAATAAAGCTAAAATAATTAGAAGAAATGTATGCTCCTAAACAATGCAATATGACTAAATGCGACGCACACATTATGCAAATAACAAGCTCGGCTACTAGCATGACATGTGAGTCAATTCAAGGCATGCAAGAGAGCACGTATTCGAATAAAGAATTTGAAATTGACATTGGTTAGTATGATGAGTCGAACCCTTATGCTTGCAAAACGAATGGATGCAAGTCATGGACATAATGCCTTCCAACCCCCATTTAGTTTATGCCTTCCAAGTTATGTTCGAATTAGTTTATTTATTTATTCAAATTTGTTCCAAGTGTCCGAATTAAGTACTTATTACAAATTTGAATAAATAAACTAAATATCTATCTAACGTATTACAACAATAATATGACCATCATTGATATGAACTTATTACAGCAATAATATGACCATCAATGATATGAACAACAATATTACAACAATGATATGAACAGAATACCCAAGGATCGCATCCATGCCGATTTTCAGAAACTGCTTTGTCTGCCCTCTATGAAACTGCGCTGTTTCACCCTTAGCCACTGCTCTCTATTTCCACCAAAAAGGCCCTTTTTACCACACATTGGAGCCCGGTTGACCCCTAGTGAGACCCGGCCATGCCTTATTTTGTTGCAGAAAAATACTTTTGTGCTCTAAGGTGAAAATAGTGCAGACAGAGCAGTTTAAGCCATGTTTGTCCCTTTTACTCTTCTCTATCATGGAGAAACTCAAGAGAAGAATGAATTCGGTTCCAAAACCATCAATGGTTGCAAGTTGATTGCGTGATGGTTTTGGACACGATTGGACATAAAAATTAATGAATGCAATGAAAGACACACCACTTATCCCTCCTATCATGAAGTAGTTCAAGAAGGCAGGTAGACACGCCTCGAGAAACATCAAACATCATGAATTAGTATGTGATGACTCTTGAAGCGATGTATTTGGTATAACATTTGACTGAATCTAACCAATTTTATTAGTCCTTTTTACTTCGTTTTCAATCGATTTTATTAGCCTTTTTCAACTTACCTTTCCATTGCTTAATCATTTTGTCCAAAAAATGATAATTAAGTCCTCTAAATGGAGGGAAGTGTGAAATAAGAAGTTGTTCTTGACATGAGAGAGATGTGATGCCTTGGTAATGAACCTCTGAAGAAATTAAACCATTAAGCATGGAAGGGGCTCTTTCGCATGCCTTAAATAACACTTGTTTGAAACGACTCTCAAATAAAGAAAGCCATGAAAGGAGGGAAGGTGTAGAGATGATTATGCAAAGTTTATTATTACAAAAGTGGGACTCTTTACACGAAAACTAAGTAATGAAAGCTATCAACTCAAATAACTCGATGGCTAAGGCCTAAACCACCGAAGCCATGAGGACTTACAACACAACAAGTATGATATTCAAAGCATAAGCTATATAAATGAATTAAAACAGCCCTAAAATGTAAAAAATAGTAGCTAAAACCACGTTTAAGAGAGCACAAAAGATAGGCAAAAAACAAAGAGATACAAAATTAGTAAACAAGACTAAGGAGGGGTGGCTAACCCCTCCACCTTTGGGACTTCTAAACCATATCTTTCAGCCCTTTAAAGCTCTGAAAATCGGTATGTAAACCAAAGAAAAGAGTGGTAAAACAAAGGGGATGAACTATGGGACAAGGTGCAAGAAAGGGTGTTAAGCCTCTCTACCATTGGTAGCTCTTTAACCCCAAGTTTCAGCACTTGGAATTGATCCAAAACAATATGAAAACCCAAGAAAAAGATTGAAATGAAAGCAAGGAAAAAGGTGGCAAGCTTATTCCTCTTGAAGAGTAAAAGCTTTTGTTGTAAACCAAACTTAATCCTAAGGCACTTTCAAGTTTGAATTATGGTTTTAAAGTCTCAACCAAGGCTCCAAGCTTAAACTCTAATGGTGTATAAATATAATTCAAAGATGAGAGGGTAGCACAAAGATGACTTGCAAAGGAAGAATGAGCTCTCAAAGGTGTTTTAAGCTCTTTGAAATTTTTCTAACCCTTAACACAGAGGCATTAGCTTGTGTTTATAGAATTTGAGACAAATAGGTCACAAATATCTTTAAAAATAGATAGCTGGCGGATTCCCACCCAGAATAGTGTTTCTTGCCCAAAAGGCACAGCCGGGCTCTAATGGACACGGCCGGGCCCCAATGAGGTTCCCCTGTTTCTCAGTTTCAGGTGCAATGTAGGTTGGTACAATGTTCAACAATGGATTTCTAAGGTAAAAATAGTGTAGGTATAGAAGGTTGGGATTGTTTAGAGCTAAAATTCGGATTCCTTCGTTGAGAATTTAAACCACTTACACAATGTAACTTTCAGTATCGAGCGCTCAGAATAAAGCACCTAAGTCTTGCGGGCAGTCAAAAATGGGTGTCTACAGTAGGATCCACATCTGAGAGGTGTCCTACGACCCTGCATAGTTGTCCCGTGTCCTGGCCGGCATCATCAACCATGACTACCACGTGACCTGCGAATAGAGAATTCATCAGTGTCAATTGTCGCCAGTTGTCTCAACTATCAGAGTATGGGCCTGGAATTGAAACATAAGTGAATATAGTACCTCTCGTGCTGTCGCCGAGTCAAAGTATTAGCAGTAGTAAGCAAAGTTGGTATCGTCGCGGCGCTTGGGATGACACCTGCCGTCATACTGCCAGGAGTAAGGCATAACCGCCTCTACCTCATCCCTCAAAACTAAGGCAAGGGCAGGAAAATATGCGTATACCCATAGCTACAAGAAGAGATTAGTTTGTGTGAGTCAACAAGTAGAAACAGAGATAAAAATAGAAAGTGCAAAGTAGAAAGCACAAAGTAGAAATGAAGATAAGACAGAAAGCGCAAAGTAGAAAGCATAAGGAATAAACAGAAAGTGCCGTGTGTACCTTCCAAGCTCTTAAGTAGCCTCTAACCATGTTCCCTTTCTTGCGGGAACTGGAGCTCATATAGCCATATAGGGTGGCGAGGCCAGCACCACCCTAATCGTAAAACCGGACTCGGGACAATACCACCAAGGCGCTCAGCACATACAGGCCTACGGTATTCCACCTGTTCACAAACAAGGTGGTATTGAGGAGATATTTCAAGAAGCCTTTGGTGTACTACTCGATCTCCTCCTGCGTCTTTGGTTGGTTCCCATGAAAATGATCGTAAAACCAGCTGTATCTAACCATAACTGGCTTATCCAGAGGAGGGCGTGCGCTGAGCAAGTGAATCCAAGTAGCCTCCCATTAGCCTGTATCAAGGTCAAAAAGAATCGGATCACCCCTACTCTCAAGCCAGTGATCATCGGGAAGTCGTAGGGAGTCATTGTCATCTCCTCAGTGAAGAGAAAAGTGGAAGGAGTTGGTGGTGTCCCACCACCTCTCCACCAAGACAGTGAGCAAGGCCTAGCTAGCCAACAATCGTGCGAGCCCGGAACAAAATAGGCCGAGGCCTACCTCATTGACTAGCTCGCGAACTCGAGCAAGGAGCTCCTGGTACCAGTCTCTGGCCGTTACTACCCCATTGTCTCTCTGGAAGAGAGCGTCACCCTGTGATGAAAAGTGGGAAATATGTTAGATGCATAATAGAAGTAAATGCTGTAATGAAATGGCAATGTACATGAAAGAAAAGATTCTTACCTCCACGACATCATGAGAAAGGTGAGAGGCACGCTCCCTCAATAGAAAGTCCTTAGGTGCACCCGGGGCAAAGTCCTCAAACCGCAACATGCCATAAGGGGCCATCACATGTGTCCGAAGGTGGTAAGTGGTACGGTCGAATGGCCTCACTCTCAGGGGTGGTAACTTGGGCTCGGGCCCTGGACGGTAGATCTCCTCCACCTGTTGGCGGTGATGTCCTTCGCCACCCCATCAGTCTCATCAATTATAGACTCCTCAACCTCGACAGCAAGTGGAAGCACGGGTACCTTAGGAGGGGCACTGTCATGAGGAATGTCATCCGCCATGGAGAAAGATGATAGAAAATGGGAGAAAACATGGGGAAAAAAAGGGAAAAATCTGAAAAGTCAAACCTTAGGAGAGAGTAAAAGAGAGAAGAAATAAAAACTCGGGAAAATGTGTGAAACCCAAGAAAAACACAAAAGCAAATGAGTCCAAAACAATGAGTACCCACAAAACTCAACCAAATCAAATTTCAATTGGTTCAAAATGAAGAGGGCCAAGTTGGTTTTAAGAAAAAAGTTTGCATGGGGCGTTAGGTAACATGAATAAAGTGCAAATCTAGAGAGAAAGAATACCTAGAGAGAGAGGTAGAGTGTTTTCGGAATGTTTGGTGTATGAAAATGTGGCTTAGGTGTTTTAAATAAGCCATGAGGTAAAAACCCCCTTTTGCCCCCAAATCTAGATTGGATGGCTGGCCGGCTAGTTGTGTGGCCGGCCATCTAGATCTTGTGGCCGCTCGACTCTGCAGCTGGCCCAAAGCTTGTTTTTGTTGAGGCCTTGCCTATCTTGTATATGGGTGGTCCTGTATTCATCCCAAAGTAGACAAGTGAAGAAATTGGGTTTGTTTTGATTATAGAAAATTCTGAAATGTGATTTCGGATATGCTATTTCAAGCCCTGTTGTTCCTCTGAAGTGAGAAGTGCTCCGATCTCAAGTTTGAGGAAGTTGTATCCTTTTTGAGCATCCAGGCAGTAAGTCGGAGATCTTTATGAGGTGTTTTTAATACCTTTTTTGCATATTTTTGTTGCCTATTATGTTGCATGGAACATGTATTGTATTGTATTTCACATCAATTATATCGCATTATGTTCCATTCATGTACATCGTGTTTTTCTTTATATCCACCCTTGCCACATGATTGTGATTCGGCTTGTGCCCCCTTCCCCTTTCTATGCGAGACATAGTTTGGCTTGTACCTGTTGTCTCACTTCCTCTCTGCGTGAAACGTAGCTTGGCACCACTTTTGTTCCTCGGTTAAAATACAGAGAGATATGTCCGTTGGTTACACCACCCTTGTTACAAGATTAAAACCTTCCATTTATTTGTATGAAACACAAAGAGATACGCCTGTTGGTTACACCACTCTCCCGTCCTTTTGTGTGAAATGCGTTAGGATGTCACTTTCCTCGGTTAAAACCTTCATTCTCTCTGTATCAAATACAAAGAGATACACCTGTTGGTTACACCACCCTCCCATCTTTTCGCGTGAAATGTGTTAGGATGTCGCTTTCCTTGGTTAAAACCTTCCATTTCTCTGTATGAGATAGAGAGAGATACTCCTGTTGGTTACACCACTCTCGTTACTTGGTTAAAACCTTCCCTTTCTATATATGAAATACAGAGAGATACGCCTGTTGGTTACACCATCCTTCCGTTCTTTTGCGTGAAATGCATTAGGACGTCGTTTTGCCTGGTTACAACCTTTCCTCTCTTTGTATGAAATAGAGAGAGATACGACTGTTGGTGT
The DNA here is from genome assembly GCA_025200525.1 of Camellia lanceoleosa. Taxonomy (NCBI): domain Eukaryota; kingdom Viridiplantae; phylum Streptophyta; class Magnoliopsida; order Ericales; family Theaceae; genus Camellia; species Camellia lanceoleosa. Next base: position 1,544,602 of record CM045770.1, read on the forward strand.
CACGCCCCAAACCCGCCCCTAAAAGTTCGGGCATGACCTATACAGAACGGACATATAACTTGGTATATATAACATATGGGGCCATATCGGAAGCATATAATACTGACATAAAAAAAACATAATACAAACAAACTCCATTGAGCTATTTCTACATGCCAGGATCTCACACATCACATACATCATTCGAGGCAGATAAAGTTTCAAACTATATCCCTGGGCATCGGTACATACATTCACATTTACAATCTCAGCCCTAAACTTGGACGTATACAAAAAGAACATGAAAATTATATACATCGATCTTAGATGGACACGCATAAGCAACCAACATCTTCATAACTTAACAAAATAAATGGCTTATACGGTGTCTGGACATAAGAGGGTTGACAAAAGAAAGCGGCCGTCCTGGCTAGGATTGACCACCTGTTTGATGACCTACAGAGACAGACATAACCAAGTGTGAGCCGAGCTCAGTGAACAGTAATACATAAATAAAATGATGCTTAACTTAAGATATAATACATATCAATGCATATAAAAATGCAGAGTTCACATAGTTAGTCTGATTCTGCGCTAAGTACATGTCGGCCTCAGGCCCAATCCTGCAACATAAACATCTTAACATAATGGTTATAAGCCCTTAATCCTGCAACATAAACATCATAACATAATGGTTATAAGCCCTTAACTTTGCAACATAAACATCATAACATAATGGTTATAAGCCCTTAATCTTGCAACATGAACATAATAACATAATGGTTATAAGCCCTTAAAACATTGTGGCATGAGGCCCTCGAAACTTGTGGCGTAAGCCTTCGTAACATATGGCACTAAGGCCCTTGAAAGGTTGGCATAAGGCCCTTTTAACATATGGCACTAAGGCCCTTGAAAGGTTGGCATAAGGCCCTTGTAACATATGGCACTAAGGCCCTTGAAAGGTTGGCATAAAGCCCTTGTAACATATGGCACTAAGGCCCTTGAAAGGTTGGCATAAAGCCCTTGAAAGTGGCATGAAGCCCTTGAAAACATATTGGCATTAAAGCCCTTGAAAGTGGCATAAAGCCCTTGAAAGTAGCATGAAGCCCTTGAAAACATATTGGCATTAAAGCCCTTGAAAGTGGCATAAAGCCCTTGAAAGTGGCATGAAGTCCTTGAAAACATATTGGCACTAAAGCCCTTGAAAGTGGAATGTAGCATACTTAAACTTGCAACACATACTTAATACATACCTGAAACATTCTTGAACGTGAAACATTCTTGAAAATACACTTGAGATATACTTTAAAACACACTTGAAATATATCTGAAACATACTTGAAATATACTTGAAACATACTCGAACTCAGTACGCATTTGAAACATAATCATTCATTAATTCAAACGTAACATATCATAACTAAAGCATTTCTTGTTGTATCATATCATTCTCATACACTTAACAATAAGGATCTACTTAACATTCTCATGAGGGTTATACAATAATGTTAAGCTTGCACTTATGTCGTAGATTTTGAATAACTTCTAATTCATATGGATACACATAGCTATTCTTATATTTACTTAGAATTCGTTCTTCAAGGATGAACATATGTAGGTAGTCTAATTCTGTATAACTTTGTAGGACGACCTTGTCGGTCCACACTTTCACAATTTGGCCCTTGGTCTGAGGGGTTCACACCTTCACAATGGCCTTTAGGTTTCATAGATTTACAACTTATTACATCGGCCTTCGGCCCTTTGGATTCACAAGTTCACAAGTTATTTTGATGTTTTCATAATTTCATAATGGTCCTCACATAGCATACATAACTTCACAACCTCTTTGATGTTTCCATGAGTTCACAATGTTTCTTACATAACATATAGAGCATACATGTTAGCATAATTCGTACGACGAAGATCATAACGTCAATAACAATAATTAGTACGGATAAAGGTACATCGAAGTACTACTACTCACAGTGGTAGGTCTCTGATAGCAGTGGAACGATGTCCTCATCTTGACCTACAAACATAATGTACATAGCAGATTATGAGGATAAAACCAATCTCTTTTTTATTCCTTAATCAATAGCCATAGTGGTTCTAAACTCATTAGTCCTCCATCGGTTATAATTCATCCCTTAGTAAATAGGAGGAATCGATAGGACATTAGTTTAAGTGAAGAAATGGTACAAAACCGGTAGACAGAAAGTGAGTAACTCTCACTAATTTGGGCATAACTATTTCTGTACTTAGCATTTGAAAGTGAGACGACCACCATTGGAAACTAGACTTCTGGGGCTTGATTTTAGGCTCAAGAATCACTCAAAACGGAGTTCGGATGCAAAAGATATGCCTATTCAAAGTTACTCAGCAGAAGCTGAAACAAGGGTGGCCGCTCGTGCGGCCGGACCCTCCGCTCGAGCGGCCATGCACCGCACGTGCGGTCCTTCCCCTCCGCTCGAGCGGCCCAAAGCAGAATGCATTTCCAGTTTTTCTCCTCTTGTCTGCACGTGCGGCCATGACCTTCGCACGTGCGGTGGTGACCCCTGTTTTGGGGCAGCTCGGTTCCAACTCAAATTTCAACAACACCAAGTCATTTTACATGCAATTCAAGATGAAATTCATACAATATATGGGCCCAACTTCACTATAACATGAATCATAAGAGGAACACCATAAAGTAAACATGATTAGAAGCTTAAACATGATGACCATACCACCACAAAATAAACATGATGAAATGATCATTTGGACACCATCAAATAAACATGATGAAATTATCATAAATAAACATGATTGGGAGTTTGATCAAGTCACCATTCTTTCAAATTCCATCCTTTAATTCAAGTTCCTTATGTTCATAAACATACCACAACACATAGGCATGCTTTCATGGGTTTGGCATGGAGCTAAAAATTGAAGTAGAAATCCTACATAACACTTAAATTAGATCCCAAAACAACTCATTGATGAGTACAACTTGTTAATCCAACATGAATCCTTCACAATAACAAACCCTACTCATATACATATGAAGTTAACAAACCCTTCTTCACAATTAAAAGGAGAATTCTCATGTAAAATAAATTTAACATACCTTAAACTTTAAAATTTCAAAGATCTTCCTAATTTAATCTCACTTCCCTTCCTTGCCTTTGTTTTCCCCCTTTTTTTCCTCTTCTTTCGTTTTTCTCTCCAGGAGGTATTTCAAGTTCTTTTTTTTTTTTTTTTTTTTTTTTTTTTTTTTTTTTTTTAGCTTAAGAAGACTTGAACTTGATATATATATAAAGGCATATAAGACAAAATTCCATCGTTTAATCATTCCGAAATTGAAATTTCGTGAATATGCTTAATATTACGTAAAAATTATACTAATCACAGATATATAAGCAATTTCAGATAATTAAGCTGGTAAGGCCTCCAATTTCTGATCCAAACATTCTAATGGAACAGATGTATTTCTTGTTCAATAGATAGACTTTCTTAACATGGCATAATAAGCACATAATTGCACATAATAAGGGACTAAAAGTGTACCATAAAACATGTACGAGGGTCAGGTTATTACAGTTGGTTACACCGTCATTTCGTTCTTTTGCGTGAAACGCGTTAGGACATTGCTTTGCTTGGTCACAACTTTCCTTCTATCTGTATGAAATACAGAGAGATAAGCCTGTTGGTTACGCCGTCCTTGTTTCCTAGTTACAGCCTTTCCTCTCTCTGTATAAAATACAGTGAGATACGTCTGTTGGTTGCACCGTTTTTCTTCCTTTCACGTGAAATGTGTTTGGAATTGTTATTTGCTTACTCATTTCCGTGTGAAACATTGGTTAGATTTGTTTTGACTTAAGCTTGAGGCTTGTTTCATTCATATGTTGTCATTTTGATTATTGCTCATTGTATTGTCTTGAATGCTCGTGTAAGTCCAGCTTTCAACTGTATTCTTTGTGCATATCATTTGTATCTTGCCCATGAACTATGCTGGTTTGATTCCTTGCAAAGGGATATGTAGGCAACAAATTCCTTGTTTTGACTTCGAGCTCCGTCAAGGAGGGGCAACTGTAGACACCCCATTTTTTTGCCGCTCTTAAGACTTGGGCGTCTCATGGTGAACACTCAATGATGAATAAATACACTATACGAACCGTTCAATTTCTTCAACAAGAAGCTTCGATTTTGAGCTTCAGAGCTTAAAACATTGCACTCCATTGGGACCAAAACCTAAATTTTTTTCCAACCTAACCACTCAGAGGTTTACTGGCCAACAGGTGGCCGACAGGCCAATTTTTATATAGGCCAATTTTTAGTGGCCGGCCGTCCCCCTATATGGTCAGCTGGCCATGTTTCTCGCCTAGAAGATCTTTTACTGCTAGTTGTCTCCCCATGTGCATGCACTGTACCAGCTGGCTCTATACAGATATTTCCGACTGAGGAGCCTGTTTTTCTATAAATAGGTGACCACCCCCCTTGGTTTTAGGTTAGAAAAAATCTCTAAGTGCCCAAATCTTGCTAAATACTCTCCCTCTCTATCTTGTAATATACATGCACTATGCATACACTTCCTAAACCAATATTTTGAGGCTCTTTGCTGAGATTATTGAGTTGAAATTTCAACCCTTAAGAGTGAGCGCCTTATGGTTTGTGAACAAAAGTGTGTCTTCTCTTTAAAAGTACAACTCTTGCCATGTTTTGCCTACTCTTCACTTATCTTTTTCTTTGTATTTATACTCAATTTTGGACTATTTTTGTGAACTAAAACTTGTGATTTAAAGCTACCAAAGGTGGAGGGGTTAACCACCCTTCCTTGAACCTTATTCCACAAGCTTATAGCCTTGTGTTTCCCACTTGTTCCTCAACTTTTAGCTACTAATTTTCAGATTTTTCAGAGGGTAAAACGTGTGATTTTAAGGTCCAAAAAGTGGAGGGGTTAGCCACCCTTCCTCTAGCTTGCTTACTAGCTTTAATTCTCTCCTATTTTTGCTCACTTTTTTTTAGCTTTCTATACTAATTTCAGCATTGTTTTTATTAATTTTGGGGTTGTTTTAGTATGTTTATTTACTTTATGCTTTGAATACCATGCTTGTATTGTTGTAAGTCTTCATAGATTTGGTGGTTTAGGCCTTAGACACCAATCTATTTAAGTTGATAGGTTTTTATTCCATAGTCTTCATACATATACTCACACTTGTAATAATCATCTCTGCAACCTCCCTCCTTTCTTGATTTTCTTTGTTTAAGAGTTGTTTCAAACAATGGATTGTTGTTTAAGACATGAAAAAGAGACCTTCCATGCTTAATGGTTTAATCTCTTTGGAGGTTCATTACCAAGGCATTGCATCTCTCTCGTGCCAAAGACAACTTCTTGTTTGACATTTCTCTTTATTATTAGATGTAACCATCACTTTTGGACGAAAATGAATAAAGAATGGAAAGGTAATAAAAAGGGTTAATAAAATGGATCTAAAAGTGGTGAAAGATGTAATAAAATCAAATCGAGTTCAATTGGACGCTATATTGAACCTATTGCGTCTTGACTTATTGCGTACTCCTTAGTGACGTTTAATGGCTCAAGGAGCAATGTCCACCCCTTTCCTTTAGGTAACTCCATGATAGGAAGAGGTGTTGTTAGTGTGGGCTCGCCTTTTAGAAAGGGTTTGAAATGAAAGGCCTCACAGTTTGGACTCCTGCGGTTCTGAATCTAGTTTCACAAGTGCAATATGAAACTTATAATCACCAAAGAGTCTAATCCGGCAAATCTTTTTTGAAAAATCGATTTTAAATCAAATGATGCCAACATTGAACTGCTTTGCCAAATTACAAAGTCGCCAACTAAATGTTTTATTTTTGAAAAATTTAGGAAACCCTGACTTGTGCCAAAGGCCACGTGTCCGTTATCACCAAGTTGCCTCGGCTCGGGAACTTAGGTACGAGAGGGAAATGTCCTGAAATTAGCACCCCCGCTCGCCTGATCAAAGATCGGCCTCTACTAATCATGATATATTATGTTATAAACTTTATGTGTTCTTGTTCTGATTATTAGCTAACTTTAGTATGTGACGCACACAAGCGAGTATAGACTATGTCGCAAGAATTGGAACATTTCAAGTCATGTTTGTTTGCGAAAATGGTTTGAATTTGCCACCCTCAAGTGGGCTTAAAGTTGCGGATTTGCCACCAAATATAATGGGCTTAAAACATGATTTTGCTACAACAAAGTGGGCTTAAAACACGCATTCATTGAATTGTTCCAATTCAAACAACAAGCCTTCATCCACAGGCATTCATGCAGTTTATCAAGTAAGGACATAGCCTTATGGCAAGCGTGCGAATCATGGCAATATGGCAAACACACTCATGCAAGTATGCTAAAGCGTAAAACTTACCGAGTACTCCAAGCCAAAACAAAAGCTAGTTAGAAAGATGCATGATCCTAACTATATTAAGTGTCTAATGCAACACATGCAATATGCAATTAATAGGCTCGGCTACTAATATGGCATATGATACAATTTGATAACATGCTGTTAAACACGTATTCAAATAGACATTGAAATGGTAATGCAGTTTGAAATGATGCGCCGAGCCTTGGTGCATGCAATACAAATGAATGGATACAAACATGTGAGCATAAGGTATGCTAATTGAAAATGTCCCTAATCTAACTATCAAAACCGATTAAATAAAAGGGAGAAAGACGTAGGATTGGAAGACATGCACACACGCACGCACACTTATTACAACATTATGCCCTTGCGAAGGAGGGTCCGAATGAATAAGCTAAGCTAACTAGCTATGCTAATTAAGCTAACTAATTACAATAATTAAAATGAATTAACTAACTATGCTAAGCTAATTAAATATTACAAATCGAAATTGAATAACTAGTTACACTAACTAATTAAGTACAACACTTGAATTAACTAGCTATTCTAAGTTAACTTAAAGCAATGAAATGGCCTTGAGGGTGAGGGACGCATGCATGCTTGGTTGGCTTCCTCCCGAAAATCCACCGCCTTGCCATCGGACGCCTCTGTTTGCACTTGTTTGAACACCGAAGATTCTGCCAACTTCCAGAACACCTCTGCTCTACCTCAGGAACACACTTGTGCAAATTTTCATTGATGGTCGGTCTGCTACCAATGGTGGCCGTCAGCTACCATTGGTGGCCAGTCGGCCACTGCTGGTGGTTGGTCGGCCACCCCTGCCCCAAACTTCTTTTTTTGCTGCAACAGAGAGCAAACAGAGGCAAAGCAGTGTATTCTCAAGAAGTGTGTGTACTGTTACCATCCTTATCATTACACAAGTTCAAAGGAGTGTAATTCTTGGCCCTCAAACCATCAACCAAGCATTTTTCATGCATGATAGCTAGGGGACCAAGCTTGTACAAGCTTAATGAATGCAAAACAAGACTCAACAAAACCACTACCCTATCATGCATGATCAAGGGTGATGGTGACCAAGGAAGGTGGCACGTTTCATCACTTTGAGTATGAAACGTCCTAGTTTCCTCGTATTCGAATTAACGTCCGATCCGAACACATGCAATGCAATACGAAAGATGCTTTATCTTGCCTCTTTTACTTGTTCATTTTTATTTAGTCATTTTAGCTTACCAATCCATTCTTTAATTGATTAAGTCCAATGTGAGTGTTGTCTAATGGAAGAGGTGTCAACCAAGGGATGATTTAAGGCAAGAGAGAGGTCATGCCTTTGGTTAGTAGAAACCCTCAAAAGAGGATTGAAACCATTATTGAAACCATTAAGCACAAACCTCAATCTCAAGCTTAAACACAACCCTAAAGCTAAACAACCCTCAAAGCAAATGAAAAAGTGAAGAAGTGAGGGGGGTTGCAGATATTTAGGTGCTGGAATTAGGCATGAAAAAATTTGTCTGAAGGTTTTTCCCAACAAATATTACACTTTTAGGAATTGAATAAATTTGTCTTTAAAATGCTGATTTCTTATAGTGAATTGGAGATTGAGGCAATCCAGGTAATTAAGTTTGAAGCACTTGTTATTTATTTCTGTTTTTTTCTTCGCCAATTAATCATCTCAATTTTCTTTTGTGCTTCTTGCTTTTTTCCTTTTGGCCTATATCTATCTATATTAGGTCAGATTTATAGTTGCTCAGTTTCTGACTTGATTCAACTTAGGAATGCATGCTTCTTATAAATTTCACTTGTTATCGGTTGAATAAATTGTTAAAACATGATTTGGAGCCCAACAGGCGGGCAACCCCACGACCCCCTCTGGCCTTTGATTAGCCAGTGTTTTTTTTTTTTTTTTTTTTTTTTAATCACCAACCCCCACGTGTGTGTGGGGTTGGTGGGGGTGGTGGGGAAATGGGGTCTCAATCACTTCCGTAAATTGTTTAGCAACCTTTTTCTTTGTTGATTTTTGTATCAGTTTTTGCTCCTTGTTAACTTTTATCACATCGATTAAATTGATATTATTGTTTTACTTTTGCTTTATAGGACTGAATCAATGGATAAAAGATATATATCCATTTTTAAAGGTGTAACTTAGTTTGTTTGAATTTTTATAAAATTTTACTTTCTATATGCTCATTATGGTCTAGGAATAAAATGCTTTGATGTGTGAATGTCAATTTTTATTTATTTATTTTATGGTTGGATGATAAATTTAATTTTTGTGAATTTTTAGCTATGAAATTAAATGGTTATAAAATGTTTTTTAAACTTGACTTTTAGTGACGAAATATATGATAGAGAGTCATTTATCCTTTAGCGACACAAAAATAATTGTTGTTAACAATGTCACTATTTCGTATTTTGTGACCAAATTGAGACTTTTTGTAACAAAGTATTAGCGACGAAATGTTTAGTTTAGCAAAATCAAACATTTTGTGACAGTATAAAATTGGTTGCCAATTGACATTTTTAGCGACGTTTTTTAAAATTGGTTGCTAAAAGTCAGTTTTGACTTTTCTAGATGCACTTTTAGCGACGTTTTTGGTAACAAATTTAACTAAAAGTCTTATATGTTGTAGTGTAATTAGATAGCACCTGTGTTTTTTTTTTTTTTTTTTTTAACTGCAAACTAAATTTTATTGATTAGGAATCAAGGTATGACCTTACATCGAACATCAATAAATAAATAAATAAATCTAGTAAGTGTTTTAAGTATCAAAGCTTCATACCTTTTTCCAATTAGGCTGGCACAACACATGAAACCCAATCATCTGCAGAACAAACCATTACAATAAGCTTGTGGCTAAAGAGTAGACACTCCCCAAAAAGTGTGTATATATGCACTATTATTACGTATTTTTGTGATATATGTTACAAATTTTTGTGGTAAGTGTTTATTTATTTATTTTTTATTTTGTAGAATTACGACAATTTGTGGTTCAGAAATGAAATTACACTTTTTGGGGTAATATTACTCATTTTTGTGATAATGTTACAATTTTTTTTTGTTTAGAAAATATTTAGATAAAAAAAATGTGTAATATCACCGCAAAAATACATAATATTACCACAAAATGCATAATTTTATTTATGAAGTACAAATTATCGTAACCTTATCAAAAAATTAAATAACATTTATTATAAAAATATATAATATATACAACAAAAAAATAAATAACAAGTGCATAACGGTGTGTACCATATAATTTCACCACATTGCACCTACCTAATTTCGTACAACTTTTTAACAATCAAATCAATAACAATTTGATCATGCCTCTTTTAAGGCCGAACTAATTAGATGGTTATGCATTGCCTAACTTTGCTCTAGCACCTTATTTAATTTTAAACTAGTCTATTTTCACTAGTGAAAAATAATATTTTTGTAATCATTACATTGTTATGCACTACCCAAGCTTATTCTTGCACCATTCTTGCACCTTACCTAATTTTGAACTACTCATCTTTTGAAAAGAATATTTGTGTAACCATTCCATTGTCATGCACTTCCTAACTATGCTATTGGATGCCTGCCCATGAAATCTTTCAATCCTATTATTATATATACAATACCTATATAGAATGATTCAGTCCTTTCATCCTTGGGGCTGGTTTGACAAGTTTCAAAAAAGTCAAAAAATTAAAAAGTCACTATCTTATTTAAGTCTTGTTTGGCATAACTTATTTTAGTCCATCTTTTTATCTTTTTTGAGTTGCATCAAGCAACATCTTCTCTCTACTTTTCTACACATTTTTTTATAAAAAGTCAAAAAATATACTTATTTAGGATATTCCAAACCACCCTTAAGTCACATCATTTTATTTAAGTCACATCACCTCTGTAACACATCACTTCAAACCCAACTCAAATCTAACTCATATTTCATAAAAAGTCGAAAAGTACACTTATTTAGATTATCCCAAACAACAATCTTCTGCACGCAACTAGTTATGGCTTCTTTGAATCTATTTACAATTGTTATGTTAGTGCTTTCGTCATTGAATTCGATCTTTCCATCGATTTTTTTTGTCTTGGGTTAATCAACTCTTCCTTTCCACCACCTTCACCTTCACCCTTACCCTCCTCACCTTCAGCTTCACCCGATATTGGTTTCGTAGGACGCCTGATTCATCACACCTCCCCTCAATCTCCCTTTTACAATCCTCTTGCAAATCAGGAGGACTTGATGGCTAAAGACATTTGCATTTCACAACGCCGCAGTGTGTACTTTAGTCAACTCACCACCATCAGCAAGGGAGAAACAAACATGATGGTGAGAGCACCCATGATGAGCGACTGCTTCTTAATGAGATTTAGCATTGGCACCCCACCACAGCAAACATTTGCAGTTCCTGATACAGGATGCAATGTTGGCCTTGTGATAAGTGCTACAATCAGAATCGGTTCGCACCAATTTATAACCGAGAAAAATCACCGACCTTCAGACAACAACTATGTGTAAATTTTGACTGCGGAGGTCTAAGTACTTGAGTTGCTTAGAAAAATCAATTTGCCAATATAACTTGTCCTATGCGGATGGAGCAATGAGTACCGGGTTCATTGCTGTGGAATCTTTTACTTTTGAAGCAAATGATTTTATTGAAAGAACCACACTCGAAAATATAGACTTCGGTTGTGGGACAATGAACATAGATGGCTCAGGGTTAGGCGCTCCAGGCATTATAGGTTTGGGTAATGATCGTGTCTCGCTGATTCGACAGCTGAATTATCCTTACTTCTCTTACTGTGTGATGGATGACCGAATTGATCCTCGAGGGTGGATTCACTTTGGTTCAGCAGTCCGACTTTTGGGGCGGTCAATGCCAATTACGACCCATACTAGTATTTACTACTTATCCATTGAAGGTATTACTGTCGGTGGGGATGATGAGGAAGTAAACCTACTAAAAGAATTTTTTGACTATGGTTTTGTCATTGACTCTGGGATTAGTTATACATCACTTTACAATGGTGCATTCGATGCATTAATTGAAAAAGTGAAGTCAATGTATGATGATGAAGCGGAGTAATTTGGTAATTATGAATTATGCTATGAAGATATTTCTGATGTACCGGAAATAGTTTTCAAGTTTAAGGATTTGGCCTTCAGGCTAAGTGACCAAAACACTTGGGAACGTGCTCCTAATGGATTCTTTTGTTTGCAATGTTTAGGGCGAACAAAACTTCTTCTTCTTCTTCTTCTTCTTCTTCTTCTTCTTCTTGGGTGTTAGCCCACGGTGGTAGTGGTTACATATTTTTGGCCCAGCTAGGTTGGGCAATTTTAGTTGATCCATTCAAGTGTGGTGTGGTGTGGTGGTTTGGTTTCGTGTAAATCCGTTACTTCATTATTCATTTATGAGCACGGGCTACATAGTTTTACCCTGTATGTTTACCGGCTGATGTGGTCAGCTTAGATGGCTTACCATTGATACCCTCAAATTAGCTCATACCAAATTAAAGTAGGAAACCCTTCCCCCGACTTGACTAGCCTATATAATAAATCATTGACACACGGCTTCTCTTCCAAATTAATCTCGTCTCGTCTTGTCTCGTCTCATTGGATTTCTATGTATAGCTTGCTGTTGGAGAAAGGTTGTATGGCTTCTTCCTCAAGTTCTGCTGCTGCAACAAAATTATAGTAGTGGTTGGGATGTTGTTACTTACTCATGCTCTTGATGGCAGTCCTTGGCGATGAGGACTTCCTGATGCCATTGGAATTTGGAACGGTGCGTTCGGAGCCACTTTAATCCAATACCACCCCCTCCCCATCTGACGACCTACAATGAGACAAGTATATGGCCGCATTCCATTGCAAGATTTGTTCTACAATTTATCGCTCTGTTTTCCACTATGGCCGCGTCCTAATGCTTTCAGAAAACATTCCCTGCACGTAGTCCCCTGATGAATACCTTACTGCCATTAAACAGGTGTCCTATTTGAAGAACAACCAATCTGGCCTCGATTACTATCTTAATCTTGATCATCCTGTATCATATTGCAAGTTCCTTGATTGGATCTGGTATAACTCCAGTAAATATAAGTATTTGAAAAGTAAAGGCCTAATATGAGAAATTAAACAACATTATTATTATTATTATTATTATTATTATTATTATTATTATTAAAGTTATGCTCTCAATTCTTTTTAAAATTTTTTTTTATAATCTTTTATTAGTAATAGTAATAATCTTACACACATTGATGTGTATTATTTAGGCATTATTTTTTGTAATAATCTTACACATTTTTTTTTTTTTTGATCAGCCTAATAATCTTACACATTGTTCAATACTTATTTTGAGATTTTGAACATTTTACATAATATGATTCATTATATATATAAACGATACAATTTTACTCATATTGTTTCAATTATACATTTTTTTTACCCATTCTTAAATCCTATGGTAGCCGTTTGATGAATTGAGACAGAGCACGTAAAATTTAATTTTCATCATCCTGTTTCATATTGCAATTGCAAGTTCCTGATTGGATATGGTATGACTTTAAATTTTTTTTTTTTTTTTTTTTTAAACAAGAAAAAAGGAAGCTCTGTGGTGTCATCATAGCCTCCATAGGCTATGGCCCGGGATAGCCGGTTGCCAGCCAGATTTAACCCAATCCATATGGTGTGACTTTTATGAATACAGCTTTTGAACAACTTCTGCTCCTTAGTTTTGTTTCTATTGCCCAGCTAATGCCTTGAATCTATTTGCCTCACTGAACTGCCCTTCATGCAGATTGCTCTCTTCTTCTTCTTGGCTGTTAGCCCACGTTGATAATGGATAGAACATTTGGCTAAACTACTAATAAGTCCTTATGGTTAGACTTAATTTCATCAAATTCTATTGAAAATAAATCCTAATAAAATTGTTATTACAAATAATTACGTGACGATTTTTTGCATTTATGGCTAAAAATTAATAATTAGTGACTTTTTTTTTGTTATGATTTTTATAAATTGTCGCTAAAACTTATAATTAGCAATGATTTTATATAATGAATTTTTTACATTGTCGCTGAAAGTTAAAAATTAGTAACATTTTTTGTGACGATTTTTTAAACTGTCGCTAAAACTTATAATTAGTGACATTTTTGTGACAACTTTTAAACTGTTACTAAAAATTAACAATTAATAATTTTTTCTAATAATATTTGATGAAAAAATATCATTAATTATTATAAAATTTATTAAATAATAAGTTCACCTATTAAAAGTTTCACGTAAATCTCATAAATGTTTTTGGCTGGCCAATTTTGTGGTCTCATTCAAGTGTGTTGTGGTGGTTTGGTTTCCTGTAAATTGCTTACTTCATTATTTATTTATGAGATTTTACCCTGTATGTTTACCAGTTCATGTGGTTAGCTTTAGATGGCTTAGTGTTTGGTTTCGATATGGACTTACTGGCTGATGTGGACACCTTAGGTGGCTTACTGTTTGGCCTTGACATCAACTCTTCTAGTACGGTAATTTGAGTTAACAAAAAAAATAAAAAAAATAAATAATTCCATATAATGGTACAAGCATAATAATTAAATATCAAAAATTAATTTTAAAATTAAATAATAATATAAATTATTTTAAATGTAGGGGAAAAGTAATTTTGATTTATTAAATTTTAGCCATTTTATTAGAATTAACACTTTTGTTGTTAGGTTCTAATCTTTATAAGAAACTAGTTGCGTAGACGTCGCACAATTAACCATGCTCATGTTGGGGGGGAGGGGGGAATTGAATTGTTAAACTTCTACAAGTTTCAAAAATTATATTTATGTAATCTAATGTTCCAATTGTAAAGTATAAACTATTTCTAGTTAAAAATGCTTTACAAATCACACCAAGACCATTCTCAGCTACTAATTTGGTCAAATTTCAAGGATTATGTACTAATCAAAACTCTAAAAGCAAAATACAGAACCATTGAATTATCCATAACTATTGGAGACTTGAAACTATTATTTTTCCTCATAATCTAGGAAAAAAAATTTTCAACAAAACAACCATTTATTTTTTCCCCTAAAATGAAACTCAGGCAACAGAGAGCTTTAAATATAGCACATTTACTCAAAATAATACACCACAAATAGTTTTAAGTACACCATATACCATGAACATCAATTATCAAATCAGCTCCACGTATACTTGTTTTAAGCGTTTGGCTAGAAAGAAAATAACGTCTAATAAGGGAATATGATTATATCTAAAGCAATAATACCAACAGTTTTTGTAACGACCCCAATATGTATATCATGATTATATTTATTTAATTATGTGTTAATTATTAATTGCGATATGTGCCATGACATTAAATTGAGTATATCTGTTCAATTTGAAAATTATCTATTGTGATTTCTACTCTGAATCTGAAATTGAAGGGCTTAATGGCGCCATAAACCGAAATTGGCTATATGAATAGTCTAATTGGAATTTTTAGAACCTTTTGGCAAGTTTAATAAAAAAATTGATTCAATTTAATTAATTAAGTTGTGTTTAATTAGTCTGATGTTCTAATTATTGTATTAAACCATCCGAACTATATATACGAGCCTTAAGCTCATTCTTGAGCTCAACATGCTTCATTCTCGAGTGCACAATCTGAGGGAGAGCTCTAGAGAGAGAGAGAGAGAGAACTCACATTCTAGAGAGAGAAAGTGTAAGATTGAAGGAAACTTGAAAGGTTAGCTTGATTTGGTCAAGATTGTGCTAGAATTGGTATGTTTGAAGCCTCTAGGTAAGCATTTAACTCTCAATTCTTGAAGAAGATATGTTTTAGAGTTGTGTCCATGAATTATACATGATCTTTTGCATGTATTTTGTCAATGAAAGTCAAAAAGATGAAGAAGCTTTACATGCATGTATTACTATGTTGAATTTTGCCATGATGACTTTGAATTCTAGTATTCATGTTGGAATTGTGAGTTAATTTGTACATGCATATTTCATCCATCATGTGTTTGACTCTTAAATTCATGTTTTGGAAAGAAGTTTTGTACATGCATGGAATTTTTGAGCTCAATTGTGTTAAAGTCATGAATTTTTAAGAAAATGATTTGTATATCTTACATACATGAAGATTTTGGACTCAAGTTTGCTAAATTATTGAGTTTGAGTGAAGAGTTTGCAAATAATCATGTATTTATGTTTATCAAAGAGTTTTCAAGCTTAAAGAACAAACCATGCATGAGTTTTTCCTTTGAATTGCATTTTTGGAGCTCAAATTCTGTTTTGAAATACCCAAAAAATTTGCAGGCCGCTCGAGCAATTAAGTGTGCACTCGAGCGAACTTGTCGAGCCCCAGTACTTTTGAAGTCTTTACAGATTACTCGAGCAACCAAGTGTGCGCTCGAACGGACCCTTTGCATATTGTTGGACCGCTCGAGTGACCAAGTGTTGGCTCGAGCACAGATCAGACCATCTCAGTATTTTTGGCAAACAGAGCAATCCGCTCGAGTGACCATTGGTGGCTCGAGCGGTCAAGCCAAATTCAGCATATTTTGACAAGTCTTTCTATGTTCATATCTTCATTCTCATCTTCTCTGGAGCATTTCTAAACATGAATTGTGACTCATTAAAGAACTAATAAGTGAGAAACCAACATGAATGATTGAACTAGAAAGAGAAGATCAGTTATTCGATTCGAACTATGTGTTCTAATGTATGTGCTTATGTGTAATGTATAGGTTTGAACGTTGTGGACGAACATCAAACTACTCAAGGTGAGTAATATCTTAGCAAAGATATTTTCTCCTATTCTATTTTCTGACTGTACCAATGTGGAAAGCTTTTCTGCATTTATGTTTTGAAAGTATGAATGTGCCTTCTATCTGTCTGATTGGTATGTTATTTGTAAATGTAACTGCTATGGACCCAAGGTCGTTCTATTATGTGTCGGACCTAATGTCGTTCTGCTATATGTTGGGTTAGAGGCCATTTTATACAGTTGTATTAGACTTGAGGTCGCTCTGTCATGTGATGAACCTGAGGTCACTCTACTATGGATCCAAAGTCACTCTACAGGTTAGTTGTGAGTTGATTCAAATGGTTGCTGCCCAGGTTTTGGCTTCTTTGCTTGAGCCAGACTTGGATTTTTGCTTCTTTGCTCGAGCAAAGGTTCTTGCGCTTGTGTGTTATTTGATCATTCGCTCGAGCGAGCACTTTTGCGCTCGAGTGTGCGTCTACGTTGGTGGCAGACCTGAAGCTTTGCATTGTGCGCTCGAGCGAGACCTTTTATTATGTTTGGCCACTTGAGCGACAACTCCTTCACTCGAGCGAGCTTCGCATATATCAGTTCGCAGCAGCGTGATTTTATATCACTTTTTACTTTCTTCTTTCCTAAAAACCCTAATATGGCTGTTTCTCTCTCTAAAACTCTCTCTCTCTCTTTCTACAAATACTCCTTGTTCTAGCGTCATTCTACCTTACTCCCTTTGTTAAAAAGCTTGAGCACTGCGTGGGCTTCCCTTTGATTCGAAAAAAATGGGATTTGGAGCATCTTTGGGTTTCTCTCTTCTTCTCCTTTGAGCTTCTCCATTTGAAGTAGGGATAAACTACTCTTTATTATGAGTTTTAACCTAAATATGTGTCATTTTGTATAAATGGTTGGATGTAGGAAGTTTGGGTGAAGTTAGGGTTTGGGTGTTGATTTGTAAAAGAGGGGTTTTCAATTTTGAACTCCATATGTGTATGTGGGGTCTTAAAAATGGGATTATTGGGGAATAATTGTTGAAATGGTGAGATTTAGACCTTTGGGTCAATGTTTTGGAATTGGGAAAAAATGATCTAATGTGAATTAAAGAAATTATTTGTATAAATATTAAAAACAATGTGGAAATATGAAATTGGTTTGGGAATTATGAAATTAGGGGAAAATGTGATTAAAAAGTGTAGTTGGATTGATAAATCACACACCTATGGAAAAGTTGATAAATTATCTGTTTAGAAATATATGTTTTGGGCTATCGGTGGAGAATAGCTATGATTATTCTAGAAAATGCATGAGGATTAGGGAAATTGAAACTAATCAATCGGATTATGTCATTGAATATGACGGTTGGATTAAACTACTGAATATGTGATCTGATTGGTCATTGTATATGACAACGTGTTTAAATACATTGTATATGTATCTTTGTTTGGGATGAGATAGGGCATGTACTCCATTGTATGGAAGGAGATAGGGGATGGACTCCATTGATAATTACGTTGGCCGGAGTGTCTAGGGTGAAAGTCTCGAAATCTTATATTTATGGGTACCGGTTTCCTCAGACGTAGTTTCGTAAAATGGCAAGAAATAGAAGTCTTGAAATGATGGATGTATTAAATTGTTAACCATTGAGTTGTAGTCTCATCTTGGTTGTTTTGATAATAACGAATTTGGTTAATTGATTTTATTCGAAACGAAAGAATGGAAATGAGTTGAAATGTTGGTTAACTATATTGAATGAAATTGAAAGAAATGTGTTTGTTAAGAATATCCCTCATTGATCTGATGCTCATATTTTAGTTATTTCTCATATTTAGTTTAGCATATCTCTACTGGGCTTTGGCTCAACCTACTTGGGACACCATTTTCAGGTATGGGTGACATGCTGCCTCCAAGGTCTTAGCTTGAGAGGTTTAGGAGTTGAAGACTCCGTTTTGTTGTTACATCTTGTGTATATATGTTTTCTTTTCAAGCCAAGGGCTCTAATTGTAAAAGAGTTAAAACTCTTTTTTTAGTGTAATCAAGTGATAACTTGGAAATCGGTAAACTCGTAAGACATTATTTTGTTGTTATCAGTTAGAAACAATTATGAATGTGTAATGTACGTAATACATTTTGTAAAGAAGGCTCTGATGAATAAAAATATATGTGTTTGGTTTGAGTTTTCTGGATTAAGTTTTTTGAAAACTGAGTTTTTTGGTTTTCGTATTCTTTTGTTTTTAGTGAATATTTTTAAAATTTTAAACATTTTTTTTACTTTTTTAGATGCACCTTAGTTAGAGGTATCTAAAAAGTAAAAAATTTGTGAAAAAATATTTTAAAAAATTAATAAATACATAGAAATACAAAAAATATACTGAATTCTTGTATTTTTTTTGTATTTTTGGTATTTAGTGAATTTTTAAAAGATTTTTTTTACAATTTTTTTACTTTTTAGGTGTATTTATGTTAGGTGTGTTTAAAAAGTAAAAAAATTACTTAAAATATTAAAAAAATTCAGTAAAAACAAAAAAATACGGAAAATAAGAAAGTAGAATTTTCTGAAAAGTGTTTTGGAAAACTGGTAACCAAGCACAGTATTATGCTTATAAACTTAATGAATGAATGATTTAAGTCTTATTTTGAGGGCTTCACAGCTTTGGTTTAAAAAGATCCAAACCAAAGAAAAAAAAAAAAACTAAAACCTTAAAAATTAAAAAAATTAAAAAATTATTATTTTCTTTACTTTTTATCCATCTTTTTGTAAAAGTTCAAAATCTTATTACTAAAAACTTCAATTTTTTTCATCTTATTATATTTTAATTAAAATCACAAAAAATTATTTCTTAAATGAATCCCAGTAACTTGATTTTTAGGCTAAAAAATAAAAATAAATATAAAAAGTCAAAAAAATATTTGAAAAGTAAATGAAATAAGTCAGTTATTCATGTTTTTTCAATATAATTAAAAAAATCATTTTTAAATACATTAAAAAAATTATTTTATAAAAAATCAAAAAAGTCATTAAAGATGTGAAATTCCAAAAAACCAGTAAGTGTTCATTTGGGATGTGGGTTGGTTTTTTGACATTTTGACATTTTGATTTTTTGACTATGTTTGTCTAAGGCTAAAAAGTCTCGTTTAAGATACGCTTTTTGACTTTTTTGACTTTTATGGGAAAAAAAATGAAATGATTATGATTTGAATGTGATATTTTATCTTATTGAGATAAAAATGTTATTTTATCTTTTTATAATTAAAATAGTCAAAAAATCAAAAAAATTAACATGCCAAACGAAACCTAAATAGTATATCTTTGTTTGTTTGTTGATGTGCTTTGGAAAGCGATGTTGCACCATTTGGTTTTGGTTATCATTGGAATTATTTGATTCCTACAGTATTATCATCCTTCAATTTCCAATGTTATATTTATTTGAGGGGATGTAGGAGTGTTTTGGGAAGATACTTAAAAGTTATTTTTTTGTTTTTTTTGAATTTTTTATGAGAAAGGGAAGTGGGTTAAAAACTAAGAAGTGATTTTTAACTCACTTTTCAAAATAAGCTGTACTAATTTTAATTATTCATATGTGTACCAATCTATTAGAAAATAGTAAGGTAAGAATAATGTCGAACAAATTCTAGGACAGGGGAATAATCAATTAATTTTAAAATAAATTATCTAATTAATCCAGTTGAATAATTCTTGAATTTTAATAAAATAAAAAATTATAAAATTGTATGATATTGAAAATGATTTAATCAAATAAATAAAATACTAAGACAATGCAATCCATCATATACATCATATTCATAATAATAAAATACTAGGACAGTGGAATCTATCACATACATCATATTCATATTGAAAATGTGGTAATAGCTTTCAGAACTTCAAGGGATGAAACATAATTGGACCAAATCTCAGGGGATGGCAGTATAATTTACCCAATTTATTTTGTATGAAATTTATATTAAAATAATTAACATTTAAAAATAAGAAACATCCGATTAAAATTTCGCTTTAAACCTCGTTGATAGTTTCTCACGGTGATGTAAGAGTGTTTTGGAAAGATGATTAAAAGTTTTTTTTTTTTTTTGACTTTTTTGTGAGAAAGGAAAGTGAGTTAAAAACTGAGAAGTGGTTTTTAACTCACTTCCCAAAATAGATTGTACTGATTTTAATTATTCTTACGTGCATGAATCTATTGGAATATAGACAAGTAAAAATAAGGTCGAACAAATTCTAAGACAGTGGAATAATCAATTAATTTTAAAATAAATTATCTAATCCAGTTGAATAAATTCTTGAATTTTAATAAAATTAAAAATAATAAAATTAAAAATATTGAAAATGATTTAATCAAATAAATAAAATACAAAGACAATGGAATCTATCACATACATCATATTCATAATAATAAAATACCAAGACAGTGGAATCTATCACATACTCATATTCATATTGAAAATATGGTAATAACTTTTAGTACTTCAAGGGTGAAATATAATTAGATCAAATTTTAGGATATGTTAGTATAATTTACGCAATTTATGTTGTATAAAATTTATCTTAAAAAAATATTTCGAAATTCGAAATTCAGGTTTGAATAGACCGAATTCAAAACGATGTGGTTTTGATTTTTTTTTCTTTTTTTTTTCTCTCTTTTATCTGCCAAGCAAAGGAAGATTCCGAGCCGAATTCAAAACGACGTGGTTTTGTTTTGTTTTGTTTTTATTTCTTTTTTCTCCCTTTTATCTGTCAAACAGGGGAAGAGAGTAAGAGAGCGAAGAAAGGGAGAGAGAAGAAAGGGGAGCCGATCTTCTCACGCCGTCGCCGTCGCCGCCTCCTTGTCCTCGTCCTCCTCTTCCGTCACTGTTGCGATCACCATTGACGCCGCTACACAACACCTGCCGCCGTCCTCTTTCTTCTCTTCTTCTCTTTTTCTATATGCATATATGTGTGTGTGTTTCATGTTGATTTTCCAGATCTGTATATATGTGTGTGTGTTTCATGGATTTGTGGGTTTCACTACAGGAAAAATGAGTATTAGCGGCGTTTTTAAAACGCCGCTAAAAGCCTGAAAAACGCTGCAAAATGTTACAGCGACGTTTAAATTTTTCGTCATAGATACGGCCGTCGCAATAGCTTTGCAACGTTTATAAAACGTCGCTGAAACTATTAGACGGCGTTTTTTAAAACGCCACAAAATCTTTGACATCCAACTCAACTTCCGTCCCAAACTAACGGATGACGTCACAATGACGTCATTTAGTGGCGTTTTTTAAAAAACGCCACTTTTTTAAAAAAAAATTATTATTATTATTATGAAATGAAATACCAATGCCACCCCCCACCCCCACCTATGCTGCTGCTGCTACAAAAGTTAGTGGCATTTTTCAAAAAACGCCACTTTTGTTTTTTTTTTTTTTTGTTTATTATTATTATTATTATTATTATTATTATGAAATGAATTATCAATTCCACCCCACACCTCCACCTATGCTGCTGCTACTGCTGCTGGTACAAAAGAATATGAAAAAAATACCAAAGTTGGCACTCTCTGTTCATACTACAACTTTGGAAACAAAGTCAAAAGAATTTAACAAATTGAACATTTCATACACAAAATATAATCCAGGTTTTCAAAAACAGAATCCCAAAACATTGAAAACAAAGTTCACTAGAACAATTACAACAAAAATACTCAAAACAATCATCAAACAAGCCTTTATCCCATGAAAATTGTGAAACTAAAAAGGATTATAGAACTAGCCGCCAAAGCCTCCCTAATCGCACCTCTAGCCGCCTTTTTCCTCCCCTGATGTTCCCTTCTTTCATGTTCTTCTGGAACTGCCTAATAAAACTCTTCTTGGATGGTTTCAGTAGGCTTCTCCACCACTTCTCCACTGCTACATTCTTGCTCTCCGCTTTTCTCCTCAGATCATATCAAATGATGCTATGCTCTATAAGATGTGGGAATATAACATATGAAAGTGAAATGCAACTGAAATTATCATGTGACCATAACATTATTAGCAGTGTCATTGAAAAAAAAAAATTTGCATAGAAAAGAAGTTATGACAATGAAGATGGAGAACTAGAATCTGGAAATGCTTAAAATGAACATGTTAAGAACATGTTAAGAACAATAATTTGTGACTCAAAATGACACCATAACAACTTTAATGCTCAAACCATGTCACGTGCAAACCTGTTGTTCTGTAAAGAAATCACCTTATTGGTAACTTTGTGAATTCTACAAAAGTGAGAAAATCCAAACTTAAGGAAAGTCTAGACCACATTTACATGGATTAGATATGCTACCTGGTGAGAATGATGATGATGATGATGATGATGGCCAATGACAGACTAAGGATCGGAAGTTGTGAAACACACAACTAACTTGAATCCACCAGCATTAATAAATAAATAAATAAAATGGTTGAATATCACTATTTTCTGGATGTACTGTTGCCCCAAAATGATATTGTCAAACCAATTTTTATGTTTGAATATCACTCATTCTAGCAGCTAGGGAGTATGGTACTGGTGGAGGGAGTAGGGGGGTCACGCCAAGATCAATCTTGATCAGTAGGTATATCAAGATATATACAGATCAAAAAGACATGAAGAGAAAGATAACTCATCAGTGTCAAAACATTAGTTTGGGTTTGAGAATAGAAAGAAACAGCACATTTTCCATGATGGCATCCTTCACTTCATCATAATTTGATACTGATTCCAACTCCATCTTACCCTCTACTCTAATAGCATATTGCAGATCACGATCAAGATTGTTCATCAGTTGCTGAAACCAAGAGTACCTCACCATCATTAGAAACTGTACATGATGCTAAACTGTCCAGAAGAAATATCAACAGAAATCTAATGCATCATCGATGGATTAGTAAAGCAACCAATAAAGATATGGAAAAAGAGCAGGTTTAAACTTGGGGAAGTTTCTTAATGGCTTTATACACAACATTAATAATGGTCAATAAATCAATTTTTGGTCCTTATAAACCCATGCCATAACAAAATCAATAAAAAGCCCCAAAATTTAGATAGGTGTATGGATGCCTAGGAAATTGACAGATATTTTTAAGTGATCAAAACTTTAACAATTTAACTAATTTTAACAAACAATTTTACCTTAATAAAGGAGTGAAAAAATACCTGAAATGCTTTATGATGATAAAAGGAAAGCATAAAGAATTCTTTACATGGATAATAATCAATAGAAGGAACAGGGGAAGATATTTTGAGAGCATATAGGAGATTAGTTGGGTATTTTATAGTTACTGCAATTCCATTTAAATCATCCAACTGCTTTAACATCCAAAAGTAGAAGAATGAAAATTCAATTCTTGGCTTATATCACTTTTATAATCCTTTATATATGGATATGCTATTTTGACTCCCTTTTCCAAGAAAACAACAATATTTCTGAGAACTTAAGACTAGTGGGAAAAAAATAAATGAAGAAAAATTTTATGCAAAAGAAATATATATTAAATCAGTATTTGACATATCGGTTTCAATATTAGGAGATGGAAAAACAATCAGAAAATTATGTCTCAGGGATGGTTTTAGATAATGGTATCGGGATACATACATTATCGGCGATATATCCAACAGTATATTGGCCAATATATCGGCGAATAACGATATTGGAAATCTAAAATCAGTTTCATATCAGCCAATATAATACATAATGGCTAATATTTACAACCGTAAGGTTAAATGCTATCTTTGAAGAGAAACAGTGCACCATTCTGTAGCCAAGATTGAGTCCATTCATCAAATCAATCCAACAGATCAATTTGTGAAGAAACCGACTACAGTAAAAGCATAAGCCAGTAGAGATGGTGTAACTTATGTACTTATATCATGATGACTAGGCCAAACACGTGTATGTACAACAAGTGCTTTGTTCAAAAGTATTGATGGTTGTCAGGTTTTGAACACAAGACCTTTCTGGTTTCTGCTCGAACATCATGTTCAACAATTGGCTATGCTGAAAGCTTAAAATGACGGAAAGGGTGTATCTCAAGGACTCGTGTCATTAGATCTTTATAAGGCATTTTAAAAGAACCAAAGAAACTTGGTTCAAAAGTATTGATGGTTGAGGGAGATAAGTACCACATACCTCATAAGCAGATGGATCAAGCTTAAAACTAGTTGGAAGATCAGATCTAAAAACACCACTTTCTAGGCATTCCACATGGCCACCAATATATGTCTCACTCTCCAAGAGCTGGTTACTATAGAACTTTTTTGGATCAGATTGGTGCTTATTAGGACAAATAACATTTTCTTTGTATGCCTGCAGATATGATAGAATTGTCATAATTTAAAAGTAGGCGAATTTTAATTCAAGTTATAAAAAAGTGCCAAGGCTAAGGAAAAGAAATACAAAGAAAGCAACAAAAAAAAAAAATCACAAGATAACACAGGGAAGAAATTGATCACAGTTTCAACATGTATTTGAACTTTGTAGTGACCAGAACATATACATGATAACACAGGGAAGAAATTGATCACAGAGTGATGCTGGTGTAGAGAGTTGGGCACCGTGTGCTAGTGGTAATGTGTTTGAACTTTGTAGTGACCAGAACATATACATGTTGCGGCACAGAGCTCTCTAATAGAACTGTATATGTATTCAAATATAGAAACATTCAGAAGTTCAAGCAAAAATAAAACTAGAGTTCCAATTGAGAAAAACAGCATATGCATAAGGACAACTACTGAAAATTACTATGAAATTAAGAACTATAATGTAGAGGATGTACTCACTTTTTGTTCCACCCCTGCAATACAAACACATAAATGGATGAAAAAGTCAATTCCACAACCAACACACTTTAACATGATACAACTTTGTGGAATATTAGTTAGGAAAAAGAATGCTTACAGGATAATGAACGAAGTATCTCCATTCCTTTATTCGTGCTGCTTTTTCTCTCTCTTAGTTTGGGGTTGAAAGCTGATGCAGCATGGGTGTAAAAAGGATGAGTAGGAACAAAATTTTGAGTCACTTGATTCACCCATGAATATTGAAACAATTTTATTTATTTATTTATTTTTCGGTCTCTAAAACTTGCAAATTCATTAAGCCTGTTTGAATCATGAATTTAGGTCGAGATTTATAAAATTTAAAAAAAAAAATGCAAGACAAATGCGAATGAAATAATTTTATTTTATTTTTTCTTTTCTTTTTGAAATTTATGATTCAAAGAGTGTAAGAATATCAAGAATTTAGAAATTCCAAGGATGACTCCAGCTTGAAATCAAATCATCTCATGATATCACTTGTAGGAAGAAAAAATAAAATAAAATGGCCTTGCTAATAAATGTATTGACTACTCTCTTAGTAGATTTTGAATTTTGTACCTACACTTGTGAACCTCAAAGTCTTGGATTAAGGATGGATTAGCAAGGCACATTCTGAAGTTTAATTTTCTCAAACTTAAATTTCAAAAAATCTTCAAAAATTAAATCAAACTGAATACTTATGCTCTGTTTGAGTAAGTGAAAAATATTAATCAGAGAGCTAGACAATCTTAAATGTTAATCTCGAATACAAAAGGAAAGCAAGCATTACCTCTTACAGTTCAGAAACAGAGAGCTAGACAATCTTCATTTTTCCCAAAGACCACAAATAGAGCGAGACATAGAGAGAGAGAGCGAGTACAGATTACAGTTCAAAAACAAAGTAGACTATTCAATGGAGGTTGAAATGCGAGTAATCGAGGGGTCAGAGTTCAGATCTGAATCTTCAAAATTGCTTCAATGGAGCTTCGAAATCGCAGGCGATGGAGCTTCTATCTGAATCTTCGATGAAGCTTAGATCTGAAACTTCGATGGAGCTTCGAAATCGCTTCGATGGAGCTTCGATCTGAATCTTTGTTGGAGCTTAGAGAGGGTTGAGAGAGAGAGAGAGAGAGAGAGAGAGAGAGAGAGATCTGTCCGTATGTATTAAGGGTTGAGAGAGAGAGAGAGATCTGGTCGAGCGAGAGTGAGAGCTTCAAATCAGTGAGTGAGGGTTTTTGAGCTTCAAATCGAATGGGTTTCTGAGCGAGAGAGAGAGTCTAAGTTGTGGAAGAGTGAGAGTGAGAGTGAGAGTGAGAGACGTTTTGGAAGGGACGGAGTATTGAACGGTGTCAACTAATTGACGCAAACGGTGCCGCTTATCGAGATCGACATGCTGCTTTAAAACGCGTTGTATTTTAACAAGTCTATAATGGCGTTTTTCATAAACGCCATAAAAGAAACGTTGCTATAGCTACCTTTTCTTGTAGTGTTTGATTTGTTTCATGGATTTGGGTTTGATTTGTTTCATGGATTTGGCTTTGATTTTCATTCCAGATTTGGCTTCTCATCTATCTCTTTCCTCTCCTCTCTTCTTCCTTCTTCCTTTGCGAGTCATGGAAAGTAAGAAGAAAAGAAAAAAAAGAAAAAGAAAAAAGAAGCCAAGATGACATGACCTAGCGGGACTGACCATGTATATACAATTTGTGCTTATAGAATTATATTAATCATTGTTTGAGATTGACTTTTTTAGTAACTTTTTATTTTTTATTTTTTTTAGAAACTGAAAAATTATTGCCATATTTGAAAAGTTGCTAAAGAAAAATTATTGCTATATTTGAAAAGTTGCTAAAAAAAAATTATTCGTGAAAAATTTGACTTGGAGCCAAACACCCACTCAATCTCTCTATATATATATTTGCTTGGAGCCAAGTCTCTCCCAATACTAAAGTGCAAGTTATTCCACTGCACTGCCCAACTTGTTTCAAAGGCTATGGAGAAGGTTTTTTTAAAGACGCTTTTCTTTGCCATCCTCTTTGTGTCTGTGGTTCCGTTAGTCTCTCTGTCTCTCTCATAAATTTGTGGAATATGAATTACTCCATAATGAATGTGGTCTATAAATTTAATTTGTTGAATAATTTTTCTTAGTACATAGTGGTGCTGAAACACCTAATTAGTTACTAATCACTAGTCCAGCTGCTCTGTGTTCTAAGAAAACTGAGAAGCAAGCAAGTGATTAAACACCCTTATATACCTATCTTGATCCCCTGCAAGTATCAATTAGCAGTATAGCACTTTAAATGATCTCTCATTCACTTTTACATATCAGAATTACAGTATATTCTTGACAATGACTTCTTCTATCAGCTCTGCTCTTGTATGTCATCCCATTAATTTTATTTTATTTTTCTTTTAAAATCTCTTTCAACAGTCAGTCGTCTAGCTGGTATAGAATGTTAGAATTTATCTATAAATACATACATACATACATACATACAGACCATCTCTTCTGGTAAAAAACCACTCGTATTTACACTAATTCTTTTTTTACTTTTGCTTTCTTCTTCTTCTCCTTCTCTTCCGTTCATGACTCAAGCATCCGCGTTGTTTGTGTTCGGAGATTCAACTGTTGACGCAGGAAACAACAAGATTGAAAGTTGTATCACAGAACACTTTTACCCTTATGGTGTCGACTACAGCAATCAATACACCGGCCGCTTTACAAATGGATTAACTGCCGATTTCATGGGTACCTTACTTACTTACCTAACATTATTTTCAAGTTTCCTTGAGTTTTGTTTTTGCTGTGAAGGTTATTGTGTATTGGTGTTTTAGGTGTTATTTTTCATGAGTGTTTGTTTCTGTTGCAACCTTGCCAAATATTGGTGTCTTGCTGTTGAGGTTTTTTTTTTTGGGTGGTTCTTTCTCTCCCTTTTCATTATCTGGCTATACTCTTTTTAAATTGGACCTAATGCCAGTAAAGATTTCATTTTCCATATAAAAAAAAATTGAAAAAAAAGAGGAAAAGATTACGCTGACCAAATCGATTGTAAAATCTGTAAGAATATATGGAAACCATTATCTGTAGTTGTAATGTTTTGTTATATGTATATTTCTCAATTTTCAAAAATCGTAAAATTAAAAGTTTTAAATTAATATTTTGGAGATATCTTAAATTTTCCTTTTAAATTTTTTTAGAGAGAATAGATTTAGGAAAATCAAGAAAGGAATTTTTTATTTTTTATTTTAAAAATCAAAACTAATGAGATAATTAATATTTCTTTTATAATTATTGGTTTGATGGGTTAGTCAGTAGCTTTTTAAAAAAAAAATTAATTTTCAATTGAAAAATTTAGATATTTAGTTAAAAATATTGGAGTTCCCAAATGATCACTTTTGGTTAATATATAGTATAGATATTCACTTTTTGTTTTACCAATAATAATTTCATTTTTTCTATAAAAAAAATAAAAAGATTACCCAATCAGTTGTAAAATCTGTTGGAATATGTCAATAGTTGTAAACGAAATATACAGGGTTAAAATCAACATAAAAAATAGTAGGAAATATTTTAAAAAACTAAGATTACATATCGAATTAAATTTACTATGGAAGGCAAAACTAGTCAACACCTTCCAAGGCACTTTATATGGCATAAAATCAATCAATGGAACCTTTTACTATTTTATTTTTATTTTTTGAATTTTATTTTAAAGTAGTAAAAATCAATATTTACTATATGGAAAAATTAGTGAAATATTACTCTCTAATTTCTGGTAGTAAGAGGGATCCAATATGTTTTTTCTTATTAGTTAAGGTTCCTCAATAATATTATTAGAGAAATTTCAGTTTGTCATTTAGAAATTTCATAAATTTGTGATTTGTAAGATCACCTATATAAGTTCATGAAAATTTACCTAATTTTTTGTAAAGTTACATACGGTGTTATGGTGTATATTACATACCAGACTTCTTTTATCAACTCTGCTCTTGTATGTCTATCTCATTAATTTTTTTTGTTTTTTTGTTTTAAAATCTCTTTTAATAGTCAGTCGTCGAGCTGGTATAGAATGTTTGAATTTATCTATAAATACATACATACAGACCATCTGTTATGGCAAAAAACCACCCATATTCATAACGGGTACACTAATTCTTGTTTTACTTTTGCCTTCTTCTTCCTCTTCTTCTCTTCCGTTCATGACTCAAGCATCCGCGTCGTTTCTTGCGTTGTTTGTGTTTGGAGATTCAACTGCTGACGCAGGAAACAACAAGATTGAAAGGGGTGTCACGGCAAACTTTTACCCTTATGGTGTCAACTACAACAATCAATGCATCGGCCGCTTTACAAATGGATTAACTGCCACTGATTTCATGGGTACCTTACTTACTTACTACTACAACAATCAATCTATCGGTTGCTCTGCCGCTGATTTCATGGGTACCTTACTTACTTACCTACCTAACATTATTTTCAAGTTTCCTTGAGTTTTGTTTTTGCTGTGAAGGTTATTGTGTATTGGTGTTTTAGGTGTGATTTTTCATAAGTGTTTGTTTCTGTTGGAACCTTGCCAAATATTGGTGTCTTTCTGTTAAGGTTTTTTTATTTTTTGGGTGGTTCTTTCTCTCCGTCTTCATTATCTGGATATATTTTTACATTTCCAGTTAATAAAATTTCCTTTTGCCAAACCAAAAAAAGCAAAAGGTAACTTTAGTACTAGTACTGTATTCTCTGATTATAGTTTTTTCTTGATTCTCCCTCGTACATTTGTTGATCTTATTATTATGGTTTCTTTGTAGCTTTCTCTCTTGTAGATGTGCCACCGCGTCCTGCTTACCACAACTTGATAGAGAGTGACAGAAAAAGAACTACCATTGCCATGGCTAGGATCAATTATGGGTCTTTTGGATGTGGTATCTTTACCACCACTAGACCCCCCGAGGTGATTTAAAAAAAAAATAAATGTATTTTTTTTTTCTTTTCTTTCCACTCCTTTTTAATCCGTGACCTATTTTGGTTCATTTTCTTTTCTTTTCTTTTCTCAGAGAGAGTGCTTCAATTTAGAACAACAGATCGACTTCTTTAAGGAGACCGTACAAGAAGACTTGCCATATTTGATTCCAGACCCTGATGCTCGCAAACAGTATCTTGCCAAATCTGTCTTTTTCATTTCCATGGGAGCCAATGACTACTTTTTCACTTATCCTAAATCAAACACAAAGGTCCTCAATCTTTCCTCCTTTCTTCTTCTTTTTCTTTTCTTTTTTTCTTCTTCTATACTATTACTGTAAGGAGTCTTAACGACTAGAATTTCATTTATTTGTAGGACCCTAATGAGTTTGCAATCTCTCTCATCTTTGAGTTGAAGATCTACTTAGACGTAAGTAATCTTCTATTAGAGCGATCGATCTATCTAAGACTACTGTTTACAATGTGTGTAGGGTGTTTGGAATTATTTTATTTTATTTTTTTGAAATATTTTTTGTTGACTTATTTTCGTGTGAACTTGTTTTAAAATTTTTCAAAAATATTTAGGCTTCTGATTCTACTCAAATGAGACAAATCCAAAAATTAAAAAGAAAAAAAAAAATTGAAAGCAACTCAGAAAAGTTAAAAGTGAGTTTTTAAGCTTATCTTGGCATTTTAATCTTTATTTTGAATTTTTCTAAAACGTTTTACTTTTTAAATTCGTCTGCATTGACATAATTTACATAAAAAAAAAAAAAAAAAAAATTCACTAAAAGTAAAAATACTCGAAAAAAGATGTTACCTTTTTATTTATTTGTTCCCAAGCAAATTAAATCCCTCCTTCAATTTTTTTTTTTGGCAGATATTATATGAGATCGGAGCCAGACAATTCATCGTGAACAACATAGGTCCTCTTGGGTGTTTGCCATCTCTTAGATACAAGACTATTTCTGGGCAGTGCAATGAAGACATGAACAGTCTTATCATGCCATACAACTATCGGCTTCCTAAGTGGCTTAGAACTTGGACTCATTATGATTACAGTGGTATTACCTTTGTCTTGGCAGATTACAATGGTCTTCTTAATCATATGGTCTACCACCCTGAAGAATTTGGTAATATAATTTATTTATATATTTAATTTGTTACGATTTTGGAGTCAGAAAAATGAACACAGTTTCTTTATCTTTTTCTTCTGTTGTTGTTGTTGTAGGGTTTAAAGATGTAAAACACCCATGTTGCGGACAGGATGTAAATGGGGAATTAGAGTGCCCCCCCAACGCCACTCCGTGTAGCAACAGAGATGAATATCTCTTCTTTGATGGTGCACATACCAGCCAAGTGGCCAATCTTGAATTCGCTCTATTATGCGCCAATGCAACAATCTGCAGAGTTATTGAATAAACATGTTTATGAAGTGTTTGGGATGAAAAAGAAGCTCTCTTTTTTGTTGAACTTATGGGGACAACAATTAATTGAATGGTGAAACATTTAGTATTTTTCTAGGGTTGTGAACATTTCTTATCTTTTCTATGCCATTCATCTTTTGGGGCAATTACCATTATGTAGTTTTTAGAAAAAATTATGTAGTTTTTGGGGCAATTACCATTATTTACAGATGTGTTTGGTTTTCTGCTTCATAGAGTATATATAATTTCCTATGGATGAGTAAGATGGATAATTGGATTTACTAATCAAAAAAATAATGTTATATACAAATAAATTTCTTGTTTTTTTAATTTCTATACACAAAGTTAATGAAACTCACATAAACTCATTGTGTCTAATAATAAGAAAATAATATTAAAAAATCTATTTATATGTAATATTTTCTACAAGTATTGGGTAGGCCTTGAGGGTTTCCAGCCAGTGTAGTCCTTTGGCCACCAAGTAACTATTAACCTCATAAAATTTGTGTATTTTTGTATAAATATATTATTATACTATAATATTTTAATATTAAATTATTTTTATATAAAAGAATTGTGGGTGAAAACGAATGGTGAAGAATAAAAAAAATTAATAGTGAAGGAAATATCATACTATTTAAAGTACTGCACTAAATTAGGTAGGACAAGAGGAGCGCAAAATAGTTTTTTTTTTTCAAGATAATCTCAATACCAAGTCTTCCATCCATGTGATTCACAGGGTTTGTTTGTCACAATTTATAGGAGTTGATTATAACTTATTTTAATTTAGGAATTTGTACCAAATTATTTGGTATTATTTTTGCTTATAATTTTTTAGGCAAAAATAAGTTAAATAAATTGAAAAAGTCTGATTATATAGAACCTAGGAGAGGAGTGTTTTTATTTCTACTTTCTAATTATCAATTTTTAATTTTTTTTAATTAGCAAAAATAAACTTTATTGAATTAGAACCAAGGATAAATCTATACATCTTACATCAATAACGATTGACAAAAGCAGTGCTAATAGCATCATAGTGGACCTTACTCATCCCAACTAGGTTGGCACAGAGTCATGGCCATAAATGCCTACATGAATTTACTAAATTAAACAATATAATTGTCACGCCCCAACTTTAATTAGTCGGGAACATTACCAAAGCCTTAAAATTAGGTCCATTTTTTTTTTTAAACATCCATTACCCTTAAGTAATAGAAATACAATGATATATGTCTTCTCTCTCTCAATAAACATTATAATGATAACAATACATGCCAATCTCCTACTGTGAAGCTATAAATGAATAAAATACAAATACATGATCCATCACATCTATAATGAAATTACATATAAAAGACACATGGACTTCTTAACTCTTCAATCAAGGAATCCAAACTTTTTTCCCGTAAGAAGGTAAAACAACAAGGGGTGAGCACTAATACCCAGTAGGAATCTCATAGTTTTAAATCAATAACTAACATACAGATAGAAATGATCATGCATGCAGGGTGATACCATATAGTAGGATGGTATTTTATAATTTCAAAACACCATAGATCCTTGTGAAACAAACATGTTTAAGAAACAACATCATTTAAAAAGATTATTAACCAATTCCCAAAATATTCCCTATTTCATTTCCATTTTTCCCTTATACCATTTCTAATAACTATAACTCCATAATGTCAAGATCCAATTCCCTTTATGTTAAAAAAGGAGACAATCCTCGTACACTCAACTCCAACTTGCCCAACAATTACCTTACATTAACGTTTACATTACCAAATAGAATACAAGCATAACAACCCCTTTTTAATTCAATTTCTCTATTATTTACAAAACAAAATTCATAATCTTCCATTATAATCACAAGCAATCCATTGAGTGTATCAACACCAATCCCTAATTCAATTACCATTTCATTTTCCATTCTTTCAATTAATTTCATATCAAACACCGGATCCAATAACAAGTCATCTCCATGAGTCACACGCTTTACCAGTCACA
This sequence comes from Camellia lanceoleosa, assembly GCA_025200525.1. Taxonomy (NCBI): domain Eukaryota; kingdom Viridiplantae; phylum Streptophyta; class Magnoliopsida; order Ericales; family Theaceae; genus Camellia; species Camellia lanceoleosa. Next base: position 1,577,905 of record CM045770.1, read on the forward strand.
AGCCGAAAGGAATACGGAATCTCACGCTTTACCGGTCACAAGCCGGAAGGAATACAGAACCTCACGCTTTACTGGGCGCTACTCCGGAAGGAAGGCGGAACCTATCTCAAGCGCCACGATTTGCCGGTTCAAAATATGGTGGGAAACGGACCCCAAGATAACATCACAATCCATCATTACAATTAGTGGACAATGCCAACACATCTTTCATTATTTCCGTAACACATTAATTCAATATGCATCCACCATATATTAAAATTTCATTCACATAACAAGTACAAACATGTTGCACGACCTTTTTCATTATCCATTAAATCATTCATTGTTTTGTCATACAAAAATATAACAACACATCCATAGAGGCAAATATTCATCTTTAAAGTGCTCACAATTCTTGAATTCAAACTATTTCTTTACTTTTCCATATTATTATCAAGTCTTCAAATTTAATTTTTAAAACACATTGGTTATCAATTACTACCTACTGTTATAAATTATCTCCAACATTTAATTTCTTTGATACAACTCCTTTATATAACATCGTCATTTCAAAATCTCCCATTTATCATTATTCACACTCATCTTAAACTCAACATAGACTTAATTTCATAAATTTAATGTTGATTGAAGTATCTTCATTTTCCAAAATAAAAGTTCATAACTAGAGTTAAGTATAAAGTTGGACTTTTAGTTTTGAAGTATAAAATCACTTTCTAATTACACAATAAAATTCTTAAATCTTCACTTCATCATCTTATCACAAATTCCGTATCATCTTTCAACTCCCCCGCGGGTACCAACACAACACCACCCAACACAACTCATCTCAAACTCAACATGACCCAACACAACACAACACAACACAACACAACTCAAACTCAACACACCCAACACAACTCTGTTGGAAATGGTTATAAATTCTGGGTAAAATCAGAATTTTATCCTAAGTTTGGTCTAATTTTTAGGTGGGCCCCGTGCATCAATTTACACGGGTCAAAGTGGTAACGCGCTCTATGCCGCGTTGTGATTCACGTGGTATATTTGGTTGCTCAAAACCATTACCGAGTGAATGGGAAATTGAAGCCAAAGTATGCTCCATGGAAATGGAATTTTGGTGGAAATTCCTTAAAGGTTTGAATAAGGCTTGTCCCACATTGATTTGGTGGGAGATTTTGAGAGGGTTTATAAGGCATGGATTTGGTACTTGGGGTGTGCCCCAAGGGGTACCCAAGTGTTTGAGAGGGAGAGGTTATGGGCAAAATGGGCTAGACCCATTGGACCCAAAAACCAGCGGGCCCGTGCTGCCGCCGCCGTCGGTCAGGCTAGGCTTGGGCGCGGGTGCGTCGTGTGAGGTTGGGTTGGACTTGTTCGGCCCAATACTAATCTTTTTGGGCCAAAAAAATTTAAATTTAATTTTATTTTTCTATAAAATAAAATCCAGAATTCAAATTAAACCGAAAATAAACTGGTTTGGATTTACTGTTCATCCAAACAGGGCCCTTCCCATTTTTTTTATCTGTTTGAATAGTTAAACAAACAGATTCAAATCTGTTTAAATTCAAACCCAACAGGTTTCATACCTGTTCAATTCAAAACCAACAACCACCTTTACATCTATAAATAGACTAGTCTCCCATTTGGATTTTCACTCCAATTTTCGTATTCCATCCTCTGCTTTAAATCTCTACATTTTGCTGCATTTTATTTCTGAAAGAAAGAGTGTAAACATTTAGTGTGTTCGACGAACGATTAAATTGTAGTGCTGCTTTTATTCGTTGATTAGATCATTTTATCTTGGGAGATAGACGTCCAAATTCTGAAAGGACCGTGGAGAGGACGAATCTGTCTTAAGGACATAGTGTTAAACACTGGACTTGATCAGAAAAGTTATTCAAAGAAATTAACCAAGTAAGTTGTTTAATTTTATTCTGTTTTTATTTGTTTATTTAATTAGATTTTAATTTTGTTTTTGTAACAAAATAAAATCTGTTATTTATTTATTATTTCGAGTTTGATTTTTTGTAATCAAACAAATTCTCTCATTTTCTTTATTTCTTTAAATTCTAGTTGTTGTTTTGTACACAATAGAATTAAATCTTTCAAATACAGTGAAGATTTTCCAACAATCTTAAGACAACTTTGGTGATGACGGATATGTGGCCTTTGGCACGAGTCAGGGTTTCCTAAATTTCCCAAAACAAAATATTTAGGTGGCGACTTTGTAATCTGGCAAAACAGTCCATGTTTGGCGCTTTTTGATACAAATTGATTTTCCAAAACGATTTTCCCGATTTGGACTCTTTAGTGATTTATTAGTCTTACATTGCACTTTGTGAGATTAGATTCAAAACAGTGACAGAAATCTGAACTGTAGTAGCTAAGAACCCCATCCGCGCCCTCTCCGAAAGGGGGGCGCACAGAGGAAGTTTGGGCGGTCTACAAGGTTTGATTTTAACACATGCAATGCAACACAAAGAATGCTTATCTTGCACACTTTTACTTGCCAATTTCTTTACTCATTTTAGTTACCAAACCATTCATTAATCAATTAAGTCCATTGGTGATTGTCCTTTAATGAAAAGAGGGCTCAAACCATAACTTTCTTTGGGCATGAAAGAGGCATTACACTATTGGTAATGAACCCCCTAAGGGATTAAATCATTAGGTGTAACATCTCAATTTCACACTTAGGCAAACAAGTGGTTTGAAGCCACTTTCAAGGGAAATCAAAAGTGAAGAATTGAGGGGGATTGCAAAGGTGATTAAGTGCTGAAAATGAGGAGGAAAAAGTACCAAAACATGCAATCAACTCACACCAATGCTGGTTAAAGCCTTAAAACACTAAGCTAGTGAAAGGACTTACACTACAACTATACAAAGCAAAGCTCAAATGCCACTAACAGCTCAAAAAAGTCCTAAAATAGGTTAAAAACAATCTTAAAACATGCTGGAATTGAGCTAACAAAGCCTAGAATAATATGCTAAAACATAACACAAGCTAAGCTAGTAAGCAAGACACAAGAAGAGGAGCCTAACCCCTCTAATTTTGGACTTCAAAAGATAATTTTAGCCACTGAAATAGCTTTGAAAACCAATGTTTAAAAGCTCTAAAAAAGATGATGCAAGGGTGGGAAACACAAGGGCAAAGGCCTCCAAAACAAGGTACAAAGAAGGGCTATCAACCCCTCAACCTTTAATGGCCTTAGGACCCAAGCTTCAGCCCCAAAACACAGAGTTTTTATAACCCAAAATTAGTTGGAAAACATGCTGTAATGAAGACAGAAGTAGCTAAAACAATAAGCTAAAACATGGAGTTTTTGAGCTAGTAAACGAACATAAAGAGGGGTGGCTAACCCCTCCATTTTTGGGACCTCAAAACAACATTTTTAGCCTCTGAAAACCTCTTAAAGTCAGTGGTAAAAAGCAAGAAAAAAAAGTTGACGAAGGGATGGGAAACACTAGTGGAAAGTCTTAGAGAACAAGGTTCAAAGAAGGGTGATTAACCCCTCAACCTTTAATAGCCTTAAACGACAAGCTTCAGCCTATAAAAATAGTTGAAAAACACTTCTAAATCAACAAGAAAAGACAGAAAAGAAGTAGTGCAAAGGTGTTCAAAATTATACCTCTTGAAGAGAAATAACACTTTTGTTCACAAACCACAAGTCCTTTACTCTCAAAGGTTGAAATTTGGACACAAGAATCTTAGCAAGGAGAGCTCCAGTATTGGTTTAGGAAGTGTAGAGAGAGGGTGTATAGGTTGCAAGATAGAGATAGAGAGAGAATTTCAAGAATTAGACCTTTTGGAATTTTTTTGAACCTTAAATCAAGAGGTTTGGCCTGGTATATATAGAAAAACAGCTAACAAGTTGAAAATATCAAGCCTTGAATAGCTGGAGCTTTTGGGGAACAGTTGGCACAAAATATCTAGCTTTTTCACCAGTGCCTGATCAGCCAGAAGTGTGCATTGTTGGCCACCAAAAATCTGTTTCCAGACTCAACTTCAAACGGGCATATCTCCTCCATCCGGACTCCTTTGTAGGTCATTCTTGAGCCTAAATTGAAGCCCCGGAAGTCTACTTTCCAATGGAAGTGGCCTCACATCAAAATTATAAGTTCTTTAAGAGATATTCCTATTTTAGTGAGGGTCACTCAGTTTTTCCTTAATCAGATTGATGCCTAACTTCAACCAGCCATATCTCCCTCATCTGGACTCGGATTTAGGAGATTCTAGAGTGTAAAATGAAGCCCCGGAAATCCACTTTCCAATAGTGGTGGCCTCACAACTTAAGTCCAATTGTACAAAAGAATAGACCTAATTTAGGGAAGGTTGCTCGGTTCTCTCTTAACGGTTTATGCCCAACTTCTTTCCTAACTAGGTTTCTTCCCTCTCCTCCAATTTTCTTTAACTCCAAACCTCTAAATAGGATGTTTTAAAATATTTTTGAAAGATTTCACCTCTCTTCCATTTATTTCCACTTTGTCCTTGCTCGATTTATCGAAAAAAACAATTTTTAATGAAATGCAAACCTCAGAACATCGTAGAAACTTTTGGGAAAAATATTTTAAAAAAGAGGGTTTTAAGGTCTAAAAATCATTTTGGTTAAAATATTTTTGCTCCAAAATGAGGTGTAAGGTTGGGATTTGACGCTCTCCTTGCCGAAGAAATCGAACCTTTGTATAGCATAACTTTCATCATCGAGTGATCAACCTGTGGCGCCCAAGTCTTAAGGGCAGTCAAAAATAGGGTGTCTACACATAGTATGTGATGTATGGCATAACCCTTGCATGATAACCTTGTACAAGAATTTAAAACTATGATCAGACCTATCCGGATGAGGGGGTAGAATACCTGGCTCCATTCCCAGTTCATGCTTCGCACCTGACTCAGTGCCTCACTGCTTGGAGGATGAGGAAGCTTCTGGCCCTTGCCCTTAGCTTCAATTATGCCCTTTCTAGTGAGTGTTTGGCTTGGCTTGAGGATGAGGAATAGGTTGGGCCATCTTTGGTGGCAGAATATGCACGTGATTGGCATGGATTTGACATTTGTGGCATCGCCGCACAAAGCTAATGCAATCCTCCTTCATGGTTGACCAGTAATAGCCTTGTCTGAGAATCTTTCGGGCTAGCATCACACTATTCATGTGTGCCCCACATTTCTCTCCGCGGATAGCCGCCATGAGGCATTTCGACTCTTCTCTCTCAACGCAGAGCTTATGGATTCCTAGATGGCCTCTCTTGTACAACTTGTTTCCACAAATGATAAATTGGATGGCCAGACGCTGTATTCCTCATTTATCTTTGGCATTTGCCCTTGGTGGATACGTATCCTTTTCCAAAAAGTTCCAAATGTCGTAATACCAGGGGTTCTTGTCTTGAGACTCATCTATCGCGGCGATGGTCTCATAGGCAAGCGTGTACTTCTGTCCAATGATGATTGGATGCATCTTCACTTCCAGCGGGAAGTCTACCATAGAAGATAGAGTTGGCAATGCATCAGTGAACTAATTGTTCGCTCTTAGAATATGTATAAATGTTAGCTTTTCAAACCTCAGAACCAGAACATCCTAGGCTTGATGACAAACCTCCATTTTCTCTTCTTTGATCCTCTAGTCTCTGTTGGCTTGAGAAACAACCAAGTTCAAGTCTCCAATGGCGTCCAACCTTATTGTCCCTAGTTCTAGGGCGGCTTCCAAACCAGCAATACATGTCTCATATTCTGCTTCATTATTGGACACTTTGAACCAGAGTTTGAAAGCTAGGGGTATGTGGGAATCATCGGGTGCTATGAGCAACACACCTATCCCATAACCATATTGATTAGCCGCTCCGTCAGAGTACATCGTCCATGTCTCTTCTTCTATCTGCAAAATGTCTTCATTTGGGAACAAGTACTCCACTGCTTCGTCTCCTTCCACTAGATAGTCGGCCAGAAATTCTGCTATCACCCTTTCTTTAACCGACTTGCTTGTGACATATTTGAGGTTGAACTTAGAGAGGAGAAGCAGCCAACGAGCTAACCTTCCCGTAAGCGCTGGTTTCTCAAAGAGATATTTGATGGGATCTAATATCGAAACCAGGATTACAAAGTGAGCTAACAAGTAGTGCCTCAACTTCCGGGTAGTCCATACCAAGGCTAAGCAAGCCTTCTCCAAGGGAGTGTAATTTCAAAGTCCAACATCTTCTTGCTCAAATAGTAGATGGCCTTTTCCACCTTAGCTTCTGATTCTTGATCTAGCAGGCACACCATGGTCGAATTTGTCACTGACAGGTACAAGATCAGGGGCTTCCTGCTCGTGGTGATAACACAAGTGGATTCTACAAGTATTGTTTGACTGTTCAAAGGCAAACCGACAAATGATCGTCCCATTGAAACTTCTTCTCTTTCTTTAATGAGACCAAATAGTTGTTCACAAGTCAAGGTTAATTTTGAAATAAACCATCTTATGAATTGCACTTTGCCTAAAAGTTGTGTACTTACTTTTCACCTTGGTGGTGGCATTTCTAGGATGACCTTGATTTTGGAAGGATCTACTTCAATTCCTCTGTAATCGAAATCCTAGTATTTTCTCTGTCGTTACCCTAAAGGTGTACTTTGCGAGTTCAACCTCGTCAGTACTCTCGATCCGTTGAAAGAATTTTTCCAAAGGCAAGATAGTGGCATTATCGCTCTCTAGATTTGAAAATCATGTTGCCCACATACACCTCAATATTCTTATGGATCATGTCATGCAACATCATGGTCGCAGGCCTCTAATAGGCAGGTCCAACAATTTTCTACCCAAACGGGATGACTCAGCAGCAGGAGGTACCCTACAGCGTAGTGAATGTAGTTTTTCTTTTCTCAAAAGCATCGTAATCTAGTTATACTCGAAAAACCAGTCCATGAATGATAGCAACATGTGGCCAATGGTGAAGTCTACCAACTCATCAATATGTGGCAATGGGAAGTCATCCTTCGGACTAGCCTTATTCAAATCCCTAAAGTTGAAACAAACTCTAATTCTGCTGTCCTTCTTTGAAACAGGGACAATATTGGCCAACCACGTCGGATACTCAGATACAATCAAGAATCTTGCCTCAATCTGTTTGGTGACCTGTTCTTTGATCTTTAACACCCAATCTGGATGGACTCTACTCAGTTTTTACTTAATTGGTCAGGCCTCGTGGTGAAGAGGGATCCGGTGCTGTATAATCTCAGAATAAATTCCAAGCATGTTTTCGTAGGACCACACGAAAACATCTTTGAAATCTTTTAATAAAGCGATTAAACGTTTGTGTTCCTGCAAAGACAACGTGGACCTAATTTGGACCAAGCAGGGATCCTCCTCAATACCCACATTAATGGAAATGATTTCATCTGTACAGGGCTTAACACGCCTCTCCTCCTCATAATCAACTAAATTTTTCAAAGCCCAATGAATTTCTTCCTTTTTGTTTAAATCAAAATTTTGAAAATCAAGATCAGTGCAACAAAACAAAGGCACAGAGAAATAAGTGAAATCTACTGCATTCCTATTCAAAAAGTCAGGATCTTCGGTTATAGTTGCAATAAAAAAAAAAAAAAACTGAAGGAAGGCCTAGACAAGACCTTAGTATCTGGGTTACCACCCTAAAAAATACAACACTTAGACTCCTCTAACGAACTCGAATATGATCTTGACTCCATAGACTCAGTCGAATCAGATTCAGACTCATTATTCCATCCAGAACTGCTGATCGTGGCCTACTCAGATTGGCACACCAAGCGTGGAGCCTCAGATACATTCACGATGAGATCAAAGAAATCTGCTGTTGGTTTATGATCATAGAGATAGTAACACTATCCCCCAAGTTGACGAGCTCAACCCCAGCATTGGAACTTGCTAGTAGGTCAGCCAGCGCCACTCCCAAAAGCTCCTCTTCATCAATGTCCAAGCTTACATTCCTGCCTTGTTGTGTACTGAGGTCAATCTGCTCATCCTTATCTTCTGGTAACTGATGCCCGAAGAATATCTCGAATCCTAGGTATCGTATCTTGGTTTCTTGGTCAACCCTGTGGTTTCGGAAATCTGCAAAATGGGAAATCTTTCCCTCGGCGGACAAAGCATCCGTTCAGAGTTACCCTTATTGGCTTATGGACTAGCTCATATGGCCTCTCCGCTATTTTCGCCTTCAGTCTCCCTTTTAACTCATCCCTCTTTCTTTTCCAGTCTTCGATAGTAGGCTTGTACCCCAACCTAAAAGCGTGTGGGTTGTGACTCATCTCTCTGGAAATGGTATCTCCTTGCCTGCCACTCCTGCCCAGTCCCGATCTAGGGATATGCTCCTGTTTATTCATCATATAAATGGACTGGGCACTCACATAGTTCCCATCATCTTCCGCCATGATAGATTGGACCAGCCGGGCCTCTGCTAAGGAGATGCCGGAGAGGAACACATCCTCTTCTCCATGGAATATCTCTAGCAAGGGCGTGGTGGTTCCCTGGGGAGGGTGGATCGCAGAATTGCCGTAAACAGTAGCAATCCCACTCTTCAATGGAAATTTCACTAGCTGGTGAACTGTTGATGATACCGCCCTCATCTGGTGCAGCCAAGGCCTTCCCAAAAGCAGATTGAAAGTTGTTGATATTTCCATAACATGGAATTTAACCTCATGCTTAGATGGTCCAATTAGTATCTGGCTTTTGAAAGTCCCCATGACATCTTGGCTAGTATTATCATAGGCTCGAACAGCTTAAGTTGTGTGCGTGAAGTCAGTTGGCTTCAAACCTATGGGGTAAGCAATCCTTATCGAACACACGTTGATTGCTGAGCCAATATCCACCAGCACCACAGGGATCCACTTTTTCGGCTCTCGAGGCACATACAGGGGTCTGTTGTGATTAGCACCCTCAGGTGGCAATTCCTTGTCCATAAAAGATAACACCGGACAAACATCTCCTGACGTAACCAATGACACCAATTAGTCAATTGTGCTATTAATAGGCAGCCTAGTTCTGTTCATTGCCTCTAGCAGTGCCTGTCTATGATCCCATGAAGCCATCCGTAGCCTCCCAGATTGATATGTCTGTGTGAATCTTCTTAAGTTTTTTCAAGACCAGGCCTTCTTCAATGTCTTTCTTTTTTTGATTTCTCAGCCTCTTTCTTTGGGAGGATTTTGGTTGATCTAAAGTCGGGGTTTGAAATACACCATTACGGGTTATATGATTACTCTTGTCTGTATACCATGTATCATCAGGGGCATCAGCTTTCCACCATTCGTCGGTATATGGATGGCTCAAATCACTGTCTCCCCACCACTCCCTTGCAATCATGAATGGGCCATTATGATGTTCTACTCAGAGCACATTTACATCGCTCTCTCCAATAGCATACCACTCCTCCTCTGTAGTTGATTCAACCTCTGCCTTCTGATACTGTCTAAGTTTCTTTGGCATCTTTCCCTTATCATCGGACTTCCACATGGGCTTCTCTAGGGTTCGAACATCATTCACTACTGTCTCGGTCCCTTTTTTTTCTCTTCCTCTTTTCTTTTTCTAGGGCTATCTTCATCTGGATTTCCTCTATCCTTTTCCGTTGGAATTCTCCAACGCTTGTTCCTTTTCGGTCAAAGGTACGACCTTAGCCTTGCTGCTATTACCAACTTCCTCTCTTTTCACAGTTTGTTTTGCCTGCTTCTTCATATCTGATTCCTCTTCACTTAACCACCCGTTAACTGGTTTCAGGTTGACTTAGGTCCCACCACCCAATTTGTACGCTGCCCACATCCTCCTCTTCAAAGAAGTAGAGGTTGTCCAGATCTTCTTCCAGTTCTGCCAGGTCCTCTTCTAATTCAACTAAGTTATTAAGGCCTTGTTTAGGCCAATCATTTTGATTTTGCCTTAGGTCATCTTCCCTAATGGCATTGATGCTGAGAGAGTCTGGTAGCACAACTATAGGCTTTGGCTGATCAACGACCACAATATATAAGCTGGGATTACACTCCTCTGCAAGTGAGGCCCCCTTCTCTATGACTTGGGTGTCAAACAACCCCATTTCTAGTGCACTCTTTTTCTTCTTTGCCTCTGTCACTAGAAGCCTTGGTTGGGTTTGAGGTGTTATGTCCATCATACATATATTTGTGCTTTCCGAAATAACCACCTCAAGTTTGGGTAGGTAGGATTGGGTAATATATGCTCTGGGGTTAAAGGAGGGTGGTATTGTATGGATTAGGTAAATGTTTCAGGGTGAAGGGACTTGGTTATGAGCGGAAAGTGGGTTGGTGGTCACATTTGGCTTGGCGGGTAGGGCGATGATTTTATTATCAATAAGATCCTGGATCTCATGACGTACACGATAGCAACGATCAGTAGGGTGACTGTGCTGTTGATGGAAAATGCAATACTGAGTGGGGTCGTATTTAGGTGGTAGTGGGTCAGGGATAGATCGAAGGTCAAGGGGTTTGAGGTGCCCCCTTTTCATTAGCAGTTTAAGGACGCAAGCCGGGCTCATATGGACAGAGGTAAAGGTTCTTTGGTTCCTGTAGACACCCCATTTTTGACCGTCCTCAAGACTTGGACGTCACCGCTTGAACACTCGGTGATCATCCATGTTCGTGCTCATTTTGAGTTCTCGGAAGTCTCGGCCGCGTGCCTTGCCTCAAGATATCTCAACTTGACTGTTTTGTGCTTGGTTGTAGACCAAACACTTGTGTTTTTGCTTTGGGAGGAGGAGGGAGGCTTGTTGGCCATTCCCCCTAACCCACCGGCCAAGGCATGATGCCACCGGCCCTTTTTTATTGCCATCGGCCAAAGGTTATGGCCGGTCGACACCTTTTGTGCTCGGTCGGCCACCTTTGTTGATCAATCGGCCATTTTTGCTGGCTGACCCCTATTCATCTGCTTTATGCAGATATTTAGTACCAGCTGGCACAGCTGGCACGCACAATTACCCCCTCCATACACGTGTATGGAGGGATTGGCTCCTTTGCTTAGCTTCTCTTGGAAGCCTTAGAATTGAGCCTCTATATAGAGGGAGCTTGCCCTTCCTCCTCTAGGGTTCTGGAATTTTAGGGTTAGAGAGTTGTATCTATCTATCTCTATATCTCCCTCTCTTCACTCATTTGTGTGTGTATTTTGTGACCTAAAGTGAGTTTTGTCTTACTTTTGCACTAGAACACCTAGTATTACACCATCCTTGGGTTGTTGAGGCCTTAGAAGGTTGTTTTTAGGGTTCTTGGACTGGTTTTGACTAAAGAAAGGTGCTGGAGCTTTGTTCCTAAAGAAGGTCTACAAGGGTGAGCATCCTTACTTTAGTTCCCCCTTTCTTGCTTAGGCTTTTAGCCATTCTTGCTTATTGTTTTAAGCTTCAACTATAACTGATAAAAGTTCTGATTTTGTGTGTTTTAGAACTTTGTTTAAGGTTACTTTGAGGTTTGGGGTTGTCTCCCCCCTCCAAGGCCTTGTTAGGCCTTGTTTTAGGCCATACATTTTGGCCATTGTTTTGGTCTTTGCATGACCTCTCTACCACTGAAATCTAGAGGATTGTCAGTGGTGGAGAGGTAGTTTTGAGGTCCTAAATAGGAGAGGGTCATCCCTTCTCCTTGTTGTCTTGAATGCCTGCAAAAATGGCTTATGTAAGGGCCTTGTATGCTTAGCTAATTTTAGCTTCATTTCAGTACATATTAGGCTTTGTTTTGCCATGATATAGCACTATTTTGACTTGATTTAGACATTCCATGCATGCTTTGTATACTTGTCTTGTAATCCCATGATTTGCCTTAACATGTACCTAGCATTTAGACTACTGTGCTTACTTGTTTTGGCCTAACTCCATGAAGCTTTTAGCCATGTTATGACATGCTTAAGTTCTAATTTTGGTTGTCTTGGTTATGCTTGCATTGTTTTGTATAGCGACCATGTAATCTAGCTTGTTAGCTTCAGGTGCTCAAGCCATTAGCATGCTCTATTTGGATCATTTCAGTGATTTGGCATCACTTATAATGTTATTTCAGTCCGTATAGTATGCTTGAATACTTGCACTTATCGCTTCTTTAATGCTTTAAAGGGTTTCTGTTTTATGCCTCATTAATATGACATCGCGTATGCCAACATGCTTGGGTATTCGGGATGACATCTAGGTAGGTTTTTGGGCTTATTTTGACATGTCATACCTCTGATTTTGGTTGCCTAAATCATGCCATGTTTGGTTGTATTAGGCGTAGTGTAATGCCTTTTTTGTGGCCTTGTATGCCTCATGCATTGCCCCTTTGTTTTAGCTTGTTTTGGCTTTGGTCATTGCATGTTTTAGGCTTACTTTACCATGACTTAGGACTGTTTTGGGTTATTCTTGCCATACGCTCTTTGTTTTGTGTAGCTTTGGTTCAAGTCCCTTGCCTAGTTTTAAGTCTTAAGCCTTAATCATGTATGCTTGATTTGTTCATGTGATTTGTTCAGAGCATGTAATGTTGTCACATTTGCATGTTTTTCTTTCCTTTTAAGTGTGCTTAAAAGTTCCCCTTTGATGCTTAAGTGTTAGGCCAATTATCATGCATGTTTGTATGTGATTTTGTCCCTTATCCCTTAGCATATTGGCCACTGATTTGGGCTTATTTGAGAGCTGCCCATTTTGGTTTAAGACCATTCTTGCATGTTGTCGCATGCTTGCCTTCCATGTTGTTACATACTTGGCCTTTTAACATGTTGTTACATGTTTAAGTGGTATTGCATTTGGTATGCTTTCTTGAATAGCTTTGCATGTTTGCATATCTTGTCCCTTTACATGTTTACATGTTTGCCTTGCATGCTTGAAATGTCTATGTTGCATTTTGCATGCTTGCCTAGGTTGCATTGCATTTAGCATGCTTGTTACCATTAGCCTTGTATGGCATTGTCATTGACATGATCATGTTGCATTAGTTTTGCTTGCATATTTGCATCTCTTGCCTCTTGATCAATCATGAGAGAGGTTAGGATCTATTATGTGTTTGTGTGCATTTCATTTGATATCACATTGCACACTCGACACCTTTGGCCATCATGCATTGAAATGCGTGATTGATGGCACGAGAGTCGAAAGTCATACCCCCTTGAGCTCATGATATGATGGGGAGGGTGGTGGTGTAAACATTGCCTTGAAAATGCTTTGCCATGCCCTATCTCGTCTCTCGCTAAAAGAAACAGGTTTCTGCAGGAAGGGATGGTCGACCGACCATATGTAGTGCCAGCCGACTAACCATTGCTGGCCGATGTCCTCATTTGTGGTCGATGACCAATCCCTCATGGCCGGTGCCCATACCTCTTGGCCGATGGACTCTCAGAAGGTCACCAAGATGATTCAGAAGCATCCTTGAGACTTGTGGAGTTTCCAAGGATGCAGAGCAGTGTAAACAGAGGCAGTGTGAGCATGGCAGTGGATTTTCGAGTGAAGCCATCCGAGCACGCATGCATCCCTCTTCCTGAGGCTGTTTTTACTGCTTTCATAGCTTAATTAATTTGTTAATTAGTTAAGTGGTTTTCTAATATCTAATTAGCTAGGATAGTTGATTATTTATTCGGCCTGTATTATTCTTTCAGACCCTCCGTCGAGAGGGCGAATTTTGTAATAAGCGGGCGTGTGTGTGATGCATGTCTTCCACCCCCCATTTTTTTCTCCCTTTTACTTAATCGCTTACGATGGTTAGTTCTAGGGCACATTTCAATTAGCATCTTTATGCTATGCATGTTTGCATCATTCATCTGTATTGCATGCACCGGGCTCGGCACATCATGCTAACTGCATAGTATTTCAATTCCAACTTAAATACGTGTATTGAAATGCTGCATTTCACATGCCATCTTAGATTAGCCGAGCCTATTCTAATTGCATTTTGCATGTGCTGTATTAGCTATCTCAACATGGACTTGGATCATACATTGATTACTAACATGTTCTTTGTTTTGGCGCGGAGTACACTGTAAGCATTTATGCTTTAGCATCTTGCATGTATGTGAGTGTTAACATGAAAGCATGCTTATCATGAGGCTAACTGCTCAGTTGATTAACTGCCTGAATGCCTGTGGATGAAGGTTGGGTTGCTTGAATTGGAATAATTCGTCGAAACCCGTGTTTTAGCCTACTTGCGAGTAGCAAACCTCAAATCATCTCCAAACAAACGGATATGCAATGTTTTGTTCCAAATTAAGCGATCTAGTCTATAATTGTGTGCTGTGCACATCACATAGTAATTCTAGCTAATTAACCGAAATAAGAACGCATGTGTTTTCAAAAACAAGATATCATGTTTAGTAGTGGCCGATCTTTGATCGAGCGAACGGGGGTGCTCATAGCTGACATTCCTCAATCGTACCCAAGTTCCTAAGGCGAGGAAACTTTGGTGATGACAAACACGTGGCCTTAGGCAACGAGTCAGGGTTTTCTAAATTTCCCCAAATAAAATATTTAGGTGGCGACTCTGTATTTGGCAAAGCAGTCCATGTTTGGCGCTTCTTTATAAAAAATCAGTTTTCCAAAACGATTTGCCGGATTTGGACTCTTTGGTGATTTATCAATCTCACATCACACATTGTGAGATCAGATTAAGAACCGTGACGATATGAGTCCAAACTGTAGCATGAGGCCCTCAAGGGCGCGTCTACAGTTCCGATTTGGGTCGGGAGGTTGTGATGTTGTAGTGGCAATGGGATCGGCCATTTTGGCCGCTGTGACAACGATCAGGCCGAGGAATAGTGCTATGGCTAGCATTGGTACTCCTGGAGAATGGCCTTTTTGCAAGTTCACTAGTTTTATGAATGATGCCTTTCTTGAATGCATTTTCAATTTGAACCCCCAACTCGTGTAAAGAAGCAAACGTGGAGAGTGGTGCCACTATCATTCTTTGTAGCATATCTGGCTCGAGATTCTAAACCACTAGCCGGACTTGCTCTCTTTCAGATGGTTTATTCGTCCTTCTAGTTGCTTTTGCCCTCCATCTGGCAACAAAGTCGATGAAGGGTTCTGGGTAGTAGCTTCTAGCTCATTAATGGTTACTTCTATCTAGGTGTTGTATGAGTATTGGTTCACAAACCCCTCATACAGCTCTTCACAATTCCTTTTTGTAGAATCCCCTAGCTTGGCGTACCAAATAGCCGCCGCGTCTGACAAAGTTTTGCCAAACAAGGACAGTTTCTGGGCTCAAGATAGGCCCATGGGCCTCAGAACATCAAAAAACAAGCGAACGTGAACAATCAGGTCTCCACTCCCATAAAATCTATCAATATGAGGCATTTTGAATTTTTCTGGCAATCTGACTGAGGCTTTGGTATATCTGTCTTCAATATCCAAAATGGAATTGAAGCCTTGAGATTTTTTAAGTGCTTTCTCTTGCTTGGAAATTTTGATCATGGCTGGATCAATATCATTGATGTCAAAAGGAAGGAGTCCCCATTGGGGCTGTGCTAGAGGCTTGTAAGCTAGAGCTTGTGCAAACATCTCCTGAGGATCCGGTACCTGAGGATTTTGGACTGGTAGAGGTGGATCTAGATTTGGCTGGGCAACCGAAACTGGGTGCACGGTAGATGCTGATGCCCTAGATGGGCGCTGTATGTTAGCGATAGTTTCGTCTTAAGCGGCTATCCTTTGGTTCAAGGTATCCATAGTTCTCTGGAAAGATGCCATCATGGCAACAACCTCTTCTGCGTTCTGTGCCATTGTAGATCCGGGTGAGTTAGGTACGGGTGAACTGAAGGAGTGAGAACATATAGGTGTTTGCTGAGTGCTCTGTGCTGGTGTTGATAACTGCATGTTCCTTCTTCGTCAAACAACTGGTGGGAGCGAGACTAACACTGGTTGTCCACCAACAAAGTCTTTAGTTTTGCAAAGTCTACCAGAGCGAGTTCACACAACTTGGGGGATATTAGGTCTCTCTAAAGCTATGATTGTAAACTATCTAGCAAGAAAAATAAAGAAACAATAATCAAAATTGGACAGTAGTTTAGTCCAATTCGCAATAGATATAATCACAGTTGTATTTCTCACTAAACTCTGCCCCCAAAAATTGATATCAACTCTTGTACCACTGATATAAGGCATTTTTGTACAGTTTCACTGTGAAGCACATACCAGGAAAAAAGAACCAAAACACCCCTATGAGGGGGGAAGGTTACCCTATCTTAGATTTTTGATATGGTCTAGGTTGTACTATTTCAAACAAAGAGTTTAACAACATCCTATAGATGGGTGGCATCCTGTCCTAATTTGGAACAATCACTATGTTTTTACTATATGCAGCTAGGCCAAATGGTCAAAAGGGATACCTTAGCAAGACTACCTAATATACCTCTCACACATAACGTTGAGAAGTGAAAGGTGGATCAAGTGGTACAGTGGTAATCTAGATCCAAGGGTTGTGTTTCCAATATGGCAAAGCCCACGACCGGTCAGTCTTTTGGCAAGCTATTAGGAAAGCCTTCGACAAACTGTTCAAGAATAGTAGATGGAAAACATAGTGACTTAAAGTAACAATGCAAATGCAATGCAAAGAACATATATATGTAGATAAACTATCACATCATCAAGTTCAAGTTAAGTTCACTAAGTCCCAGAAGTCGTTAGAAGCGTGAGCTCGCTTTTAGGTGCTCCTCGGAGGGGTTTAGTCTCATCAGATACGATAGCCCTATAGTTCAGACTCCCGTGGCTCTGAATCTGATTCACAAGTGCAATGTGAAATCGATAAACACAAATGAGTCCAAATTCAACAAATCTTTTGAAAAATCAATTTTTAATTAAAAATGCCACAAATGGACCGTTTTGCCAGATTTCAGAGTGGCTACCTAAATATTTTGGAAAATTTAGGAAACTTGTGACTCGTGCCAAAAGCCACTTATCCGTCCTCACCAAAGTGTCCCGTCTTGGGAACTTAGGTATGAGAGGGGAAGGTCATGAATTAAGCATCCCACTCACTCGATCAAAAATCGGCCTCTATTAATCATGATGTGATTTTTTATTTATATTATATATTCTTGTTTCGATTATTATGCTAACTTTACTATGTGATGCACACAAGTATAGACTAATTCACAAAATTTGGAATGCTTTGATTTCATGTTTGTTTTTGAAATTTGTTTGAATATGTGCCACTTGAAAAATTGATCTCATACGTATATTGATCAAAATCATCCAACTTAAGTGAAGAAACCTTCATCCACAGGCATTCAAACAGTTATATCAATTAAGCACTTAGCCTCATGGTAAATATGTTTAACATGGCAACACTAACATTCATGCAATATGCTAAAGCAAGAAAGGCTCACCTAGCAGTCCAAGGCAAGCCAAATAAAGCTAAAATAATTAGAATAAATGTATGCTCCTAAACAATGCAATATGACTAAATAGGACGCACACATTATGCAAATAACAAGCTTGGCTACTAGCATGACATGTGAGTTAATTCAAGGCATGCAAGAGAGCACGTATTTGAATAAAGAATTTGAAATTGACATTGGTTAGTATGATGAGTCGAACCCTTATGCATGCAAAACAAATGGATGCAAGTCATGGAAAATGCTAAGGAAAGTATGACGCTACCATTGTAAGCGGGTAAATAAAATGGAGAAAGAAATAGAGGTTGGAAGACATACACTTATTACATATTTCGCCCTCATGCAAGAGGGTCTGAATGTCCAAGTGTTCAAATTAAGTACTTATTACAAATTTGAATAAATAAACTAAATAACTATCTAACTTATTACAATAATATAACCCTCAATGATATGAACTTATTACAACAATAATATGACCATCAATGGTATGAACAACAATATTACAATAATGATATGAACAACAATATTACAACAATGATATGAACAGAATGCCCAAGGATCGTATGCACACCAATTTTCAAAATCGCCTGTTGTTTGCCCTCTCGAAGTTTCATCCTCAGTCACTACTCTTTATTTCCACCAAAAATGCCCTATTTACCACACATTGGAGCCTAGCCGACCCACAGTGAGACCCGTCCAGGATAGCAGATGGCAAACATAGTGACTTAAGCGCACGAATGCAAATGCATTGCAAAGAAACATATAAATGTAAATAAAATTTCACATCATGAAGTTCAAGTCAAGTTCTCTAATTCCCCAGCAGAGTAGGCAGAAACTGTAGCTCAACTTTTCGTACTCCTTTCAGTAGACAAATAACCTTACAGTATTGGACTCTACCTGTGGTTCTGAATATGATTTCACAAGTGCAATGTGAAATAATGAAAACACAAAAAGAGTCCAAATCCGGCAATTCTTTTTGGAAAATCGATGTTTCAATCAAATGCCAAAAATGGACTGCTTTGCCAGATTTACAGAGTCGCCACCTGAATATTTTGTTTTGGAAAATTTAGGAAACCCGTGACTCGTACCAAATGCCACTTATCCGTCATCACCAAAATGTCTTGGCTCGAGAACTTAGGTATGACAGGGGAAGGTCATGAATTGAGCACCCCACTCACCCGATCAAAGATCGGCCTCTACTAATCATGATGTGATTATTATTTACATTATATGCTCTTGTTCTGGTTATTAAACTAACTTTACTATGTGATGCATACAAGTATAGACTAATTTTGCAATCATTGGAACAATTGATTCATGTTTGTTATGAAAATTGTTTTGAATATGTACCACTTGAAAGAATGATCGCATCTGAACATTACTCAAATTGTTCCAATTCAAGCAAATAGCCTTCATCCACAAGCATTCAAACAGTTTATCAATTAAACATTTAGCCTCATGAAAAGCATGCTAGACATGGCAATAATCACACTCATACAACGTGCTAAAGCAAATAAAAGCTTACCTCGTACTTCGAGCCAAAAGAAAAACTAGTTAGAAAAATGGATGATCCTAAATATGCAATGACTAATGCAATACATATGATATGCAATTAAATAAACTCAACTACTAATATGGCATAGTAATCAATTTGATAGTACGCAGCTTAAACACATATTCAAAGAAGTGTATAAACGATGAAACAAGTTAAAATGATGAACCGAGCCCTGGTGCATGCAATACAAGTGGATGCAAACAGGAGGTATGCTAAACGAAACGTGATGCCCTAAACTAACCATCATAAGCTAGTAAATAAAAGGGAGAAAGACGTGGGGTTGGAAGACATACGCAAATTATTACATATTTATCCTCACGCAGGAGGGTTCAAATGTCTGAGTGTCCGAATTGACTACTTATTACAAATCCAAATGAATAAGTGAATAAATACTAAGCTATCATTAACTAACTAGCTAATTACAAATCCGAGGATACATAATGCTCGTATCTTGCGACATCCGAAACTACTCTGTGCCTGCACTATTTTACCTTCACTTGCCCTGCTTCTGCACAACACACTGTCTTACCAAACATGGATGCTCAGCTGGCCCTCGCTGATACTCGGTCGGGCCTAAGGGTGGCTGGCCGTGCCTTAGTTTCATGCAACTCCATTTTGTGCTCTGAATTGAAAACAGTGCAGACAGAGTGTTCTGGACTCTAATCGTCCATCTCACACTTCTTTGTTATGGGAAAGCCTCGAGAGAATGGTAGAATTGTTTCCAAATCCATCAATGAGCAATGAGCAAATTGATTGCTTGATGATTTCGATGTACAATTTGGACAAAGATCAATAAATGAAAAGGACTATAACCACCCTTCCCTCCTATCATAGAGTGAATTCAAAGAGGGAGGTAGAGATGCTTCAAGGTTTATCAAAACATCGTGAATTGATGTAAAACAAACCTTGTCACAATAGACTCGGTATGATGTCCGACTGAATCCAAGCAATATAACTCGGACTTGGAAATAGATACTTTAGGCCTGTTTTGGTGTGTATGGATGATATGAGAGTATGAAGATGGCTTACAAAAGAGGAGATTTAACTCTTTGATATTTTCTACACTTAATAGCTATTCCTTGATATTTTTTAACACTTGATATATGCTATTCTTCTCACCCCAAAACACAGGTCTAAAGTATCTATTTATAGAATTCGAGCACCAGATCAAAAATATCTGCAGAATTGAACAGCTGGCAGATATTTGCTTAATCTATTTGAAAAGTCAAGAAAGCAGGACGGGTATTGGTATCCATGCCCGCTATCAATCGAGCCACTACGACTATCAATGTAATTCTACTGGTTCTTAGTTTCAGGTTCAATGCAGGTTGGTACAATGTGCAAAACTGAATTTCTGGGACAGAAATACATTGTGTATGGAAGGTTGGGATTGTTTAGAGCTTAAAATCGGATTTCTTTGTTGAGAATTCAAACCACTTACACAATATAACCTTCATCATTGAGTGTTTGGAATAAAGTGCCTAAGTCTCATAGGCAGTCAAAATTGGAGTGTCTACAATGTGATGTCTTGGTAATGAACCTCCGAAGAGATTAAACTATTAAGCATGGAAGGGTCTCTTTCACATGCCTTAAACAACACTCGTTTGAAATGACTCTCAAATAAAGAAAGCCATGAAAGGAGGGAGGGTGTAGAGATGATTATGCAAAGTTGATTATTACAAAAGTGGGACTCTTTACATGAAAACTAAGTAATGAAAGCTATTAACTCAAATGGCTCGATGTCTAAGGCCTAAACCACTGAAGCCATAAGGACTTACAACACAAGAAGTATGATATTCAAAGCATAAGTTATATAAATGAATTAAAACAACCTTAAAATGTAAAAAACAGTAGCTAAAACCATGTTTAAGAGAGCACAAAAGATAGGCAAAAAACAAAGAGATACAAAATTAGTAAGCAAGACTAACGAGGGGTGGCTAACCCCTCAACTTTTGGGACTTCTAAACCATATTTTTCCGCCCTTTAAAACTCTAAAAAGCAGTATGTAAACCAAAGAAAAGAGTGGTAAAACAAAGGGGATGAGCTATGGGATAAGGTGCAAGAAAGGGTGTTAAGCCTCTCTACCTTTGTTAGCTCTTTAACCCCAAGTTTTAGCACTTGGAATTGGTCCAAAACAGTATGAAAACACAAGAAAAAGATTGAAATGAAAGCAAGGAAAAGGTGGCAAGCTTATGCCTCTTGAAGAGTGAAAGCTTTTATTGTAAACCAAACTTAATCCTAAGGCACTCTCAAGTTTGAATTATGGTTTTAAAGTTTCAACCAAGTCTCCAAGCTTAAGCTCAAATGGTGTATATGGTGTCTAAATACAATTCAAAGATGAGAGGGTAGCACAAAGATGACTTGCAAAGGAAGAAGGAGCTCTCAAAGGTGTATTAAGCTCTTTGAAATTTTTCTAACGCTTAACATAGAGGCATCAACTTGTGTTTATAGAATTTGAGACAAATAGGTCACAAATATCTTCAAAAATAGACAGCTGGCAGATTCCCGCCTAGAACAGTGTTTCTTGCCCAAAAGGCACAAACCCGAGCTCTAATGGACATGGCTTGGCCCTAATGAGGCCTGTACCGAGTCCCAATGAGGTTCCTGTGTTTCTCAATTTCAGGTGCAATGCAGGTTGTCATAGTGTTCAACAATGAATTTCTGAGGTAAAAGTAGTATAAGTATAGAAGGTCGGGATTGTTTAGAGCTCAAATTCGGATTCCTTCATTGAGGATTTAAACCACTTACACAATGTAACTTTCATTATCGAGTGCTCAAAATAAAGCACCCAAGTCTTGCGGGCAGTCAAAAATGGGGTGTCTACAATAGGATACGCATCCGAGAAGTGTCCCACGACCCTGTATAGTTGTCCCGTGCCCTGTAGACACCCCATTTTTGACCGACCTTAAGACTCAGACGTCACCGATTGAGCGCTCGGTGATGTTGCATACTGTGCTCGTTCAGAAGTCTCAGAGTCGCGGTCGTGCGCCCTGCCTCCGGACTACCGAACTCTCTTCTGTGCCTTGTCTCGGTTTGCGAACCAGGCTCGATTTTTCTCTGTTTTCTTCCCTGAGGGGAGGGAGTGGTCCCGTAGACTATCTCTCAGTGGCCGTGGGCTACTTTTCGTGGCCGTAGGCCATTTTCCCCGGTTCCGGTTTTGAGCCGTTAGGCCGTGTGCCTCGGTTGGGCCGCCCAACCATCTCCGATTTCTCGGTTTTTGGCATGCATCTTATTTACTCCCATTTAAGGGACACTGGGGCTCGAAACCACTTGTGAGAACACCACTTAGGTGCCGTGACCCATTTCGGGATCCCAACCGCGGTTTTGGCCCCGAGCATTCATTTTGCATCGATGTCTGTTCATTTTGGCGGAACACCTCTGCTTGGTCCTTCCGAGGGACACGGGTCTTTGAGACCCACTTGACCGAACACCACTTAGGTGCCGTGACCCATTTCGGGATCCCAAACCACGCGGTTTTGGCCCCGCATTCATTTTGCATCGATGTCTGCTCATTTTGGCGAACACCTGCATTTGGTCCTTCCGAGGACCGGGGCTCGAAAACCCACTTGACGAACACCACTTAGGTGCCGTGACCCATTTCGGGATCGAACCGCAGTTTTGGCCCCGAGCATTCATTTTGCATCGATGTCTCTTCATTCTTGGCGACACCTCTGTTTAGTCCTTCCAAGGACACCGGGGTCTCGAAACCCACTCATGACGAACACCACTTCCGGTGCCCGGCAGCCCATTTTCGGGACCCCAAACTGCGCGGTTTTGGTCCCGAGCATTCATTTCGCATCCGTTTTCTCCGGGTTTTGGCAGGTACCTCTGTTTCATCATTCCGAGGAACACTGCGGTCTCAGATGCCCACTTCGTGGCCGAACAAAATCTTTTGTTTTTGCCCTCAAAATATCTAGATATTTTGCCCTCAAAATATCTAGATATTTGGAGTTAGATATTTTGACTCTTTT
The DNA here is from genome assembly GCA_025200525.1 of Camellia lanceoleosa. NCBI lineage: Eukaryota > Viridiplantae > Streptophyta > Magnoliopsida > Ericales > Theaceae > Camellia > Camellia lanceoleosa. Next base: position 1,600,686 of record CM045770.1, read on the forward strand.
TGGCCATAAAACCAGCAGCTAGCAGCTGGGGGGAGGGTTAGAAAAAATCCTTGGAGAGCTCTTGTGTTGTATCTCTCTCCCTCTCTATATTTCCAAGCTCTAAACACCAAGTTCCAACCCATTTTCTTCATCACCACCAAGCACCACCACCACTACTCCATTTCCAGCATCTCAGGAGGCTTTCCAGCAGCTAAGAGGTAGCAAATTTGGTCCTAGAAGCAGCCAAAGAAGTTGTCTACAAGGGTAAGTCCTCTTTCCCTCTTTTCTAGCCCTATTTTGGCTCATTTCTTAGACCTATTTGCTTATGGTTTTGAGTTCCGAGATTAACTGTAAATGTCACTATTTTGAGGTGTTCTTCATGTTTGTTTAAGGTCTCAACATCATTTGGGGTCCCTATCTAATGCTTGTTTCAATATCTCATCATATGCCATTGTTTTTGCATGCTTTGTTTGGCTCATGAGTAATCTGATTTTGAGCATGACATCTACTGTAAATATGCATATTTTGGGCTCCTCTTCAATGTTGTAGAAGGAAATTTTGCTGTTTGAATTTTCTATATACTACTTGTCTCAAGACCTCTCTTTGGTTCATTATTTCGCATGCTTTGTTAGACTTATTTGGATCCGGATTTCAGCCTTCATCAGGCTTAGAAAGAGCCTTATTTTTGTCTCCTTGTCTTGATTTGTTAAGGGCCTTAAGCCATTTGGTGTATATTTTTGGTACTTCCTTTGAAATCCTTTCATTTTACCGTAAATTTGCATGCTTTGTTAGACTTGTTTAGCTACTGTTTTGAGCCTCCATCAGGCTTATAGAGTGTCTTGTTTTGGTCTATTATACACTTTTTGTCAAGGGTCTTAAGTGGTTTGGTGCATCCATTTGGTACCTCTCTTTATAACCCTCTTTTGGCCCTTATTTTGCATGCTATGTTTAGCATATATACATACTGATTTAGAGGTTGTAATCTCTTGAATTTGTGCATATTTTTGTTCCATCTTCAATGTTGTGGAACTGATTTTTTGGGTTTGAGCATTGTAAATACCACTTGCTTTGTAATTCCCCTCTTTTCCCGTATTCTTGCATGCCATTGTTACCATATCTATGCTCACAATTTGGCCATGTTTTGTATTGTAAAAATGCTGTTTTTGGGGCCGCCTTGCTACTGTTTTTGCTGTCATGTGCCGATTTTGCATGTTTAGCATAGCCGTAGGCCATTGCGGGCACTTAGAATTGCATTTCGGGATGATTTCATGCATTGATTGTCATTTCGTATCATTTCGGGGCTGTTTTCCCCTTTATTTAGTGGCTGAAATTTGGTTTGCATGCTTGCATATCATTTCCCATGTCATTTTATGCCTTAATGCATTGCCTCGGTTTTGCGTGCCCATGGGCGCGCCAGCGCTCCGTTCATTCTTCGGCATCCCATGTGAGTGTGGCTGAGGCCCTCTCATGTTGGTATAAGCCCAATCTACATTTTCCATGTCATGGCATTGTGTATGCCTTCGCCTCGGTTTGCGTGCCGTGTCTGCGCGTCATTTGGCGACCTCGTTATCCGACGGCAGCCTATGTGAGTGTGGTTGAGGCCCTCTCATGTTGGCGTAAGCCCAATTTGCATTTTCATGCTTGTATGCCACTGCCTCGGTTTGCGTGCCCGTGTGCACGCATTTCGAGGCACTTCTTTTTTTATCTGACAGCCTCCTATGTGAGTGAGCTGAGGCTCTCCCATGTTGGTGTAAGCCCATCGTTGCATTCCGTATGCCATTCTGATTTTCGTTTCATCACCGCCTCGGTTTGCGTACCTGTGTGCACGTATTTCGAGGCACTTCGGTTGTATCCGATTTCCGTTTCAGCATTGCCTCGGTTTGCGTGCTGCGTGAAGCGCATTTTTGCTGCCGGTTGTATCCGATTTTGCGATTTCATCATTGTCTCGGTTTGCGTGCGCGTGTGCATTTCGCACTTTCCGGTTTATCCGATTTTGCATTGCACATCATCGCCTCGGTTTGCGTGCAGTGTACGATTTCGAGACATTTCTGCCGGTTTTACCGATTTTCTTTTTATCATCGCCGGCTTGCGTGCTGTGTGCACGCATTTTGAGGCACCGGTTTTATCCGATTTGCATTTTGTCATCGCCTCGGTTTTGCGTGCGTGTGCACGCATTTCGAGGCTGCCGATTTATCCGATTTACATTTTGTCCTCGCCTCGGTTTTGCGTGCATGGGCACGCTTTTGGCACCTCGGTTATCCATTTTTCTATTTCATCATCGCCTCGGTTTGCGTGCTTGTGGGTACGCATTTCGAGGCACTTCGGTTTTATCCGATTTACACTTCATATCATCGCCTCGGTTTGCGTGCCCGTGTGCACGCATTTCGAGGCACTCTGTTTTATCCGCTTTGCATTTCATGTCATCGCCTCGATTTGCGTGCCCGCGCGCACGCTTTTCGAGGCATCTTATTTTCATCTCATTTTCATCCGAATTGTGCATACTAGGTTGTATCTTAGATTGCATTCATGCATTTCCTCGGTTTGCGTGCCCGTGAGCGCATTTTTTATCTTTTTAGTCTCATTGTGTATCATATTTCATGTCATCTCATGCTTGTATGTCATCGCCTCGGTTTGCGTGCCCGTGGGCACGCATTTCGAGACACCTCATTTTCATAGCATTGTGCATGCTATATCACATGTTAGCTGCATTTCATGCATATTGCGTCGTGTTCGGGATAGGAATTTCCCCGGGCACGGGAAACGAGGTACATTCCGTACTCCGAGTGACGGAGTGTGTCTCAATTCCCAAGTCACCGACACTCCGGATTACCCATGATGGAGTTAGGTTTTGTCATAGCATTCATATACATATTCATCCCTATATTGAGTTGTGCAATCCGATTCCTCGGCCATCATGCATCGGTATGCGTGATTGGTGGCACGAGGATCGAGGCATGCATATATTTGTGAAATACATTGCTATGCCCTTTTCCTGCTCTCTGTTGCAGCAAAATCCAGAGTTAGCAACTTTTCGGAATTCGGCGCGCATTTCAAGAAACATTGCAAACAGAGGCTAATCAGGGCATCCCAGTGGATTTCCGCGCCAGCGACCAGCGGCATCTATCGAAGCAAAGCGATCCACGGCTTGCACGCCGATTACTTTTATTAATTAATTTGTCAATTAATTAGAAATTTGTATATTTATTCGGATCAGTATATTCTTTTATTGATTTGTATATTTATTCGGACCCTCTGAGGCGAGCATATAACGTAATAAGGGTGTGTGAGTGTGATGTATGTCTTCCAACCCCATTTCTTTCTCCTTTTATTTACCCGCTTTGGATGGTTAGATATAGGGCATATTTCAATTAGCATGATGTAATGACAAAGATGTTTGCATCATTCATCTGTTTTGCACTTGCATACCGCATCATACAAACTGCATTTGTATTTCAATTCCAAATTGAGTACATGATAGTTGTAGCATTTCATATGCCATGTTTAGGACAGCCGAGCCTGCCATTAGTTTGCATTTTTGCATGTGTTGCATTAGGCATTTCAGCACATTTAGGATCATGCATGATTTCTAATCAGTTTCCTGTTTTGGCTTGGAGTACTCGGTAAGTTTTATGCTTTAGCATCCTTGCATGCGTGTGAGTGTTTCCATGATAGCATGCTTACCATGAGGCTAAATGCTTATGTGATATAACTGCCTTGAATGCCTGTGGGTGGAGGTTGAGTTACCTGAATTGGGACAATGCATTGACTGTTTGTTTTAAGCCCACTAGATAGTGGCAACATCACTGTTTTCTAAGCCCACCTGATGGTGGCAAATCCGTATTTTAGCCTACTGCGGGTAGCACCATCACACCATTTTGAATAAACAAACATGAAATGTTTTGTTCCAGTTCAGACGGCCATCTATACTTGTTTGTCATGAGCATCACATAGTAATCCTAGGCTAATAATCGAATAAGAACACACAATGTTTTCAAAAATTGATATCATGGTTAGTAGAGGCCGGTCTTTGACCGGGCGAGAGGGGTGCTCACGATGTGACCTTCCCTAATCGTACCCAAGTTCCCGAGCCAACTTTGGTAATGACGGACACGTGGCCTTTTGGCACCGAGTCAGGGTTTCCTAAATTTCCCATTTTAAAAAATATTTAGGTGGCGACTCTGTTATCTGGCAAAGTAGTCCATGTTTGGCACTTCTTTCAAAAAATCTGTTTTTCTCAAAACGATTTGCCGGATTTGGACTCTTTGGTTCAAGATTGAGAACCGCAACAAAAATCGAGTCCGAACTGTAGCGAGGTCCCCTGCGGGCGTTGTTACATGCCCCGACTGGCATCATCAGCCATGGCTACCACATGACCTGTGAATAGAGAATTCACCAGTGTCAGCTATCACCAGTTGTCTCAGCTATCAGAGTATGGGCTGAAGCAATAGAATTAAAAATGGAATTGGAACAAAAGTGAGTATAGTACCTCTTGTGTTGTCGCCGTGTCAAAGTATCAGTAGTAGTAAGCAAAGGTGGTATCGCCGCGGCACTTGGGGTGACACCTGTCGTCATACTGCTTGGAGTAAGGCACAGTCACCTCTACCTCATCCCTTAGGCAAGGGCAGGGAAATATGCATATACCCATAGCTGCAAGAAGAGATCAGTTTGTGTGAGTCAACAAGTAGAAACAGAGATAAAGACAGAAAGTGCAAAGAAGAATGCACAAAGTAGAAGCGAAGATAAGATGAAGTGCAAAACAGAAAGCACAAGGAACAAACAGAAAGTGTCATGTGTACCTCCCAGGCTCTCAAGTAGCCTCAGTCCATGTTTCCCTTCTTGCGGGAATCGGAGCTCATATAGCCATATAGGGTGGCGAGGCTAGCACCACCCCAATTGTAAAACTGAACTCGGGGCAATACCACCAAGGCACTCAGTACGTATAGGCCTACGGTATTCCACCTGTTCACAAACAAGGTGGTACCGAGGAGATATTTCAAGAAGCCTCTAGTGTACTGCTTGATCTCCTCATGCATCTTTGTGTAGACGTCCCTGAACGCATCCTGGGGGAAGGGAGTGCGAGTCCCCTCCGTTCTGGTTCGATATTGGGTCACTACAGTTCGAAGGACTCAAATGTCACGGTTCTTAATCCTAAACCAAAGAGTCCAAATCCGGCAAATCGTTTTTGAAAACAGATTTTTTAAAAGAAGTGCCAAACATGGACTGCTTTGCCAGATACAGAGTCGCCACCTAAATATTTTATTTTTGAAAAATTTAGGAAACCCTGACTCGGTGCCAAAGGCCACGTGTCCGTCATCACCAAAGTTGCCTCGGCTCGGGAACTTGGGTACAATTGGGGAAGGTCACTTCGTGAGCTGTCACGCCCCAAACCCGCCCCTAAAAGTTTGGGCATGACCCAATCGAAAACAGACACTAAACCTGTTATAATAGATCATACGGGGCCTGAACGGAAGCCTTTAATAATATAAAATACATAAAACATCATCCATCGAGCTACAACTACCATGCCAGGACCGCACACATTGCATTAAATAAATATTATTCAGATAGTTTACACACATAAGACTCGACTCAGCCCCCTAAATAGGCACATAACAAAAATATAAATGAAGAAGAAATTATACGATCAACCCAAAAATATACATCTAATGCATAAGCGAACTTCGAGAACTTTACAAAATGAAACGACCTCGGTGGTGTCTGGGCGCCTCAAGGTTAACAAGAGAAATACAAGCTTTAAAGGTTGGGATGAACTCCCGATTGGTTACCTACCTCTAAAGCAGACAGACAAAATATAGAATGAGCGAACTTCGATGAATAATAGTACATAAACAATATAATGTTTAACTTGAATAATCACACAGAGCTGCAGATATATCGATTAATTACATTCCATAATTATTTCCAAAAGTCATGGGTCCTACTTTAAATAGCGAATAGCGTTAAACTCGGTCTATACAGATTGTCACAAGCCCTAAATGCAAGACGACCAAAGGTCCGGATATATCGGAACGGCCACGCCCATAAATAACGAAGTATGAGTAGCGATAATATCGAAATACGGAAATATGAGAGCCAAGCGATATGCGAAATATGATGTAGCGGTAATATCGAAATACGGAAATATGAGCGAGCGAATAATATGAAATAATGCAGCAAGAATATCGAAATAATGCATCATAAAGCGTAAGTAGCGGGACGCATATAGCGTGTAATGAATGTGATGTATGGACTCAAGAGGTGGCTCGTCACGGTTCGAGAGGTGGCTCCACCAAAGTGTAGCACTTCATTTAAATGCGACACTTTGCTCCATACGAACATTCTGAGAATGACCTAACGGTCCAGAATATCAGAAATATAATCTTGTCAGAAACAGAGTCTTATGCATTTCCAGATTCCAAACCATTTATGTAATCATTTTCATAATCACTTCCATATTCAGATTTTGCATAAGATTATATGAGGTGCACCCATAGTCCGTCAGAACAGGTAGGTCCGAAGACCACAACAGGTAGGTCCGAAGACCACAACAGGTAGGTCCGAAGACCACAGCCACGGTATTATTACCCCCGGGCGAGGGCCATAGGCCACGGTATTGTTACCCCCGGGCGAGGGCCATCCGGACTAAGGGTGCCACAAATACTTTTTAGACAATTGAACATTCGTTCGTTTATTCCCAACATATCATAGCTTTTCATAAATCAATCATTTCGTTTCATAGTATACTGAAAATACAACATAAGTTTAATAGAACGTTGCTGATATTTATTAGCAAATGTTGAACATATGTCACAGAGTGAACACTTTCAGAAATACGAAGGTACCATGGTTCTATACTTTAAATCAATAGATCACGGGATACATGAGCATCATTGTTCTATTTACTCACTAATCTACGGATAACAGAATGTTAATAATGTTTCTTAATGGTAAATCAATCACAATACTATGTAAATTATAGTGCAATACCGATAACCATTAATCGTGGACGGGATACAGAATAGTTTCAGAGCCATCTCAATAGATGCCAAATCCTCCTATGCTCACACCAATTCTCAAATACAACCATGTTAGCATAATCGCCATGGAAAACAGAATATGCATAATCATAATAAGATTGATGTACATATGTAGTACTATTACTCACAGAGTTACAATGGAGCGCTTGTCCCTCCCGGAGTGCATTCTGCACACAAACATAACTTACAAATTAACTCCCTTTTCCTTTTTAAATCATTAAGGAATTCTTTCCTGAGCTATTACATTTGCATGAATTTATAATCATCTTAAGGTCATCAGAATATTATTCTAAAAATACCAGAGGACTGAGCATTCAAAACTGAGCAACCAATAATTTTGCCTGAAAAATGGGTTCCCCGCTCGAGCGCCACTTTGGCCGCTCGAGCGGACTGCACAAAAATACAAAACTACTGGGAGGTCGATTTTCCCGCTCGAGCGGTCCTTCCTCCGCTCGAGCGGACCAAGCAAAATTCTGAAAATCTGGATTTCCAATCTTTCTAAATCTTTCCAATCTTTAACAATACAAACAAAGCTTCAAACTAGACAAACTTAATATCAAATTAAGGTGCTAAATCACCCAATAAACCAACCACAACCCTCCTCAAGCCTTCAATCATACAATCCATCAATTTCATATGTAGAATAACCATAACTTCCCAAAATCCTCCTTATTCAAACCCAAACTTCCCAAAAATCTCATAATTCTTCTATACACTTCAAATATATAGAAATCACATAATTCAACAATAGAAATAACTCAAATCTGACTATGATTGTAAATATTGATGTGGATTCAACCCGTACCTCAATAATCAAACACAAAGGTGGGCTAGAGATGGAGCCTTCACAATTCCAAGTTCTAATCGGATAAAAACGTTGATCTTCCCTTAATCTCCCTCCTTGATGCCAAAAATCATGGTGGATCATGATCAAAGTAAAGGAATTCAAGAGTTTAGGGCTAGGGTTTCGGACTAGGGGGAAAAGGAAAGAAGAAGGGGAAAGAAAATATCAAAAAGTGATCCAAAATCACGATTTAAAAGCTGCTGTCCCGAAAACTCCGCTCGAGCGCACCTTTTCCCGCTCGAGCGCACCTACTCACAGCACAGATTCCAAAACTTCAAACAGGTGTAACTTTCCCATCCGGACTCCGTTTTAGGTCGTTCTTGTGTCCAAATTGAAGCCCCGGAAATAAGCTTTCCAATGGTTCTAACCTCATATCCAAATTCAAAATGTGCACCAAGAAAAGGGCAAAAGAGTGGTAGCTGTTCGTAAAATAACTATCCGAATCAAATTCTTTGGTTCAATCTTACCTTACTATCATATTACCACCTCAATCAAAATCCCCAAATCCAAAAATAAAACATGAGATTCCCCACAAACATTCACCAAACCTTTAATAATTTTACGTGCACCTAGCTTCAATTCCAAAAGATATAGTTGAATCAACGCGTATTGGGGTCGTTACATGAGCACCCCCGCTCGCCCGGTCAAAGACCGGCCTCTACTAACCATGATATCTGTTTTTGAAAACATTGTGAGTTCTTATTCCGGTTATTAGCCTAGGTTACTATGTGATGCGCACAGCATACAAGTATAGACTGAATCGCCTGCATTGGAACAAAACATTTCATGTTTGTTTGTTTGAAAATGGTTTGATGGTGCTACCCGCAGGTAGGCTAAGACGCGGATTTGCCACCCTCGGGTGGGCTTAGAAAAATATGATTTTGCCACTGTCTAGTGGGCTTAAAACAAACATTTGATGAATTGTCCCAATTCAAATAACTCAACCTCCATCCACAGGCATTCAAGGCAGTTATATCACATAAGCACATAGCCTCATAGTAAGCATGCTATTCATGGCAACACTCACACGCATGCAAGGATGCTAAAGCATAAAACTTACCTAGTACTCCAAGCCAAAACAAAAGCCGATTAGAAATCCATGCATGGATCCTAAGTATATAGAATTGCCTAATGCGACACATGCAAAGATGCAAACTATAGCAGGCTTGGCTATTCTAAACATGGTATGTGAAATGCAACAACTAACATGTATTCAATTTGGAATTGAAATACAAATGCAGTTTGTATGATGTGCCAAGCCCGGTGCGTGCAAAACAGATGAATGATGCAAACATGCTGTCATACTGTATGCTAATTAAAATATGCCCTATATCTAAACATCATAAGCAGGTAAATAAAAGGGAAGAAAGAAGTGGGGTTGGAAGACATACATCACACTCACACACCCTTATTACAATTATGCCCTCGCACAGAGGGTCCGGATAAATAATAATACAGTCCCGAATGAAAGAATAGTACAGTCCGAATAAATATACAGTTCGAATAAATATACAAATTCCTAATTAATTAACAGATTGACTAAGAAAGCTGTAAACTGGCATACAAGCCAGGGGCTGCCTTGTTATTGATGAAAGATGTATGCCGGGCTGCTTTGGCGCGGAAATCCACTGGGATGCCCCAATTAGCCTCTGTTTGCAATGTTTCTCGAAATGCGTGCCACACTTCGAAAAGTTGCTAATCCTTCATTTTGCTGCAACAGAGAGCAGGAAAGGGGCATAGCAATGTATTTCACAAATATATGCATGCCTCGATCCTCGTGCCACCAATCACGCATCTCGATGCATGATGGCCGAGGAGTCGGATTGCACGACTCAATATAGAATGAATGCATATGGGTGCTACAACAAAACCTAACTCCATCATGGGTAATCCGGAGTGTCGGTGACTTGGGAATTGAGACCCGTTCCGTCACTCGGAGTACGGAACGTGCCTCGTTTCCCGTGCCCGGGCTAACTCCTATCCCGAACATGATGCAATATGCATGATATGCATGGATGCAACTAAAATACAATCCTAGCATGCACAATTCTATGAAAATGAGATGCCTCGAAATGCGTGCACGTGGGCACGCAAACCAAGGCGATGATCCTAAGGCATGAAATGGCATACGCAATGCAATTGGACTTACACTAACATGAGTGGGCCTCAGCCACACTCACATAAGGAGTCGTGAGATGAAAGTGAAGTGCCTCGAAATGCGTGCACACGGACACGCAAATCGAGGCAATGACATAAAGGCATGAAACGGCCTAAAATATGATATATAATGAGCCTAAATGAGATGTCTCGAAATGCGTGCCCACGGGCACGCAAACTGAGAAAATGGCATACAGAATGTAATGGGACTAAAATGAGATACGTGATGCAATATGGGCTTATACTAACACGAATGAGCCTCAGCCACACTCACATAAGAGGCCATTAGATGAAAAATGAGATGCCTTGAAATGCGTGCACACGGGCACGCAAACCGAGGCAATGGCATACACGATGCAGTGAGACTAAAATGGCATACAGCATGCAGAATGGACTTACACTAACATGAGTGAGCCTCAGCCACACTCACATAAGAGGCCGTCGGATGAAAATGAAGTGCCTCGAAATCGTGACGCCGCACGCATAACCGAGGCAATGGCATACGGAATGCGAGGAGACTAATCTGGCATACAAGATGCAAATTGGACTTACACTAGCATGAGAGGGGCGCAGCCACACCCACATAAGAAGGCGGGAGACGAAAATGAAGTGCTCGAAATACGCAGACGGGCACGCAAACCGAGGCAATGACATAAGGGTATGAAATGACATGGAAATGATATGCAAACATGCAAATGAATTTCAAAGACTCACAAATGATGCAAAACAGTCCCAAAAGGTGGGGAAATGACACCGAATGCACGAAATGGTCCCAAAGCGATATTAAGCACCGAAATGGCCTCTGACCATACTAAACATGAAATTGGTACATGACATGCAAAAACAAGAGCAAAGCGACCCCAAAAATAGCATTTTTGCGAGACAAAACATGGTGAAATAGTGAGCATAGATAGGACATGAATGAGCCTCAGCCACACTCACATAAGAGGCCATTAGATGAAAAATGAGATGCCTCGAAATGCGTGCACACGGGCACGCAAACCGAGGCAATGGCATACACGATGCAGTGAGACTAAAATGGCATACAGAATGCAAAATGGACTTACACTAACATGAGTGAGCCTCAGCCACACTCACATAAGAGGCCGTCGGATGAAAATGAAGTGCCTCGAAATGCGTGCACGCAAACCGAGGCAATGGCATACGGAATGCGATGAGACTAAACTGGCATACAAGATGCAAATTGGACTTACACTAACATGAGAGAGCCTCAGCCACACTCACATAAGAAGCCGGGAGACGAAAATGAAGTGCCTCGAAATACGTGCGCACGGGCACGCAAACTGAGGCAATGACATAAGGGTATGAAATGACATGGAAATGATATGCAAACATGCAAATGAATTTCAGCACTCACAAATGATGCAAAACAGTCCCGAAAGGTGGGGGAAATGACACCGAATGCACGAAATGGTCCCGAAACGCGATATTAAGCACCCGAAATGGCCTACAGCCATACTAAACATGCGAAATTGGTACATGACATGCAAAACAGTAGCAAGGCAGCCCCAAAAATAGCATTTTTTGCAGTACAAAACATGGTGAAATAGTGAGCATAGATAGGACATGAATGAGCCTCAGCCACACTCACATAAGAGGCCATTAGATGAAAAATGAGATGCCTCGAAATGCGTGCACACCCGCATAACCGAGGCAATGGCATACACGATGCAAAGACTAAAATGGCATACAGAATGCAAAATGGACTTACACTAACATGAGTGAGCCTCAGCCACACTCACATAAGAGGCCGTCGGATGAAAATGAAGTGCCTCGAAATGCGTGCACGCGGGCACGCAAACCGAGGCAATGGCATACGGAATGCGATGAGACTAAACTGGCATACAAGATGCAAATTGGACTTACACTAACATGAGAGAGCCTCAGCCACACTCACATAAGAAGCCGGGAGACGAAAATGAAGTGCCTCGAAATACGTGCGCACGGGCACGCAAACTGAGGCAATGACATAAGGGTATGAAATGACATGGAAATGATAGGGAAACAGGCAAATGAATTTCAGACTCACAAATGATGCAAAACAGTCCGAAGGTGGAAATGACACCAATGCACGAAATGGTCCCGAACGCGATATTATAATCAAATGGCCTACTGACCATACTAAACATGAAATTGGTACATGACATGCAAAACAGTAGCAAGGCAGCCCCAAAATAGCATTTTTTGCAGTACAAAACATGGTGAAATAGTGAGCATAGATAGGACATGAATGAGCCTCAGCCACACTCACATAAGAGGCCATTAGATGAAAAATGAGATGCCTCGAAATGCGTGCACACGGGCACGCAAACCGAGGCAATGGCATACACGATGCAGTGAGACTAAAATGGCATACAGAATGCAAAATGGACTTACACTAACATGAGTGAGCCTCAGCCACACTCACATAAGAGGCCGTCGGATGAAAATGAAGTGCCTCGAAATGCGTGCACGCGGGCACGCAAACCGAGGCAATGGCATACGGAATGCGATGAGACTAAACTGGCATACAAGATGCAAATTGGACTTACACTAACATGAGAGAGCCTCAGCCACACTCACATAAGAAGCCGGGAGACGAAAATGAAGTGCCTCGAAATACGTGCGCACGGGCACGCAAACTGAGGCAATGACATAAGGGTATGAAATGACATGGAAATGATATGCAAACATGCAAATGAATTTCAGACTCACAAATGATGCAAAAAGTCCGAAAGGTGGGGAAATGACACGAATGCACGAAATGGTCCCAAACGCGATATTAAGCACCGAAATGGCCTCTGACCATACTAAACATGCGAATTGGTACATGACATGCAAAACAAAGAGTAAGGCAAAACCCCAAAATAGCATTTTTTGCAGTACAAAACATGGTGAAATAGTGAGCATAGATTGGCCATGAATGCGCCTCAGCCACACTCACATAAGAGGCCATTAGATGAAAATGAGATGCCTCGAAATCGTGCACACGGCACGCAAACCGAGGCAATGGCATACACGATGCAGTGAGACTAAAATGGCATACAGAATGCAAAATGGACTTACACTAACATGAGTGAGCCTCAGCCACACTCACATAAGAGGCCGTCGGATGAAAATGAAGTGCCTCGAAATGCGTGCACGCGGGCACGCAAACCGAGGCAATGGCATACGGAATGCGATGAGACTAAACTGGCATACAAGATGCAAATTGGACTTACACTAACATGAGAGAGCCTCAGCCACACTCACATAAGAAGCCGGGAGACGAAAATGAAGTGCCTCGAAATACGTGCGCACGGGCACGCAAACTGAGGCAATGACATAAGGGTATGAAATGACATGGAAATGATATGCAAACATGCAAATGAATTTCAGCACTCACAAATGATGCAAAACAGTCCCAAAAGGTGGGGGAAATGACACCCAATGCACGAATTGGTCCCGAAACGCGATATTAAGCACCGAAATGGCTCTGACCATACTAAACATGCGAAATTGGTACATGACATGCAAAACAGTAGCAAGGCAGCCCCAAAATAGCATTTTTTGCAGTACAAAACATGGTGAAATAGTGAGCATAGATAGGACATGAATGAGCCTCAGCCACACTCACATAAGAGGCCATTAGATGAAAAATGAGATGCCTCGAAATGCGTGCACACGGGCACGCAAACCGAGGCAATGGCATACACGATGCAGTGAGACTAAAATGGCATACAGAATGCAAAATGGACTTACACTAACATGAGTGAGCCTCAGCCACACTCACATAAGAGGCCGTCGGATGAAAATGAAGTGCCTCGAAATGCGTGCACGCGGGCACGCAAACCGAGGCAATGGCATACGGAATGCGATGAGACTAAACTGGCATACAAGATGCAGATTGGACTTACACTAACATGAGAGAGCCTCAGCCACACTCACATAAGAAGCCGGGAGACGAAAATGAAGTGCCTCGAAATACGCAAGCAGGGCACGCAAATGAGGCAATGACATAAGGGTATGAAATGACATGGAAATGATATGCAAACATGCAAATGAATTTCAGACTCACAAATGATGCAAAACAGTCCGAAGGTGGGGAAATGACACGAATGCACGAAATGGTCCCAAACGCGATATTAAGCACGAAATGGCCTCTGACCATACTAAACATGCGAAATTGGTACATGACATGCAAAACAGTAGCAAGGCAGCCCCAAAATAGCATTTTTTGCAGTACAAAACATGGTGAAATAGTGAGCATAGATAGGACATGAATGAGCCTCAGCCCCACTCACATAAGAGGCCATTTAATGAACAATGAGATGCCTCGAAATCGTGCACACGGCACGCAAAACCGAGGCAATGGCATACACGATGCAGTGAGACTAAAATGGCATACAGAATGCAAAATGGACTTACACTAACATGAGTGAGCCTCAGCCACACTCACATAAGAGGCCGTCGGATGAAAATGAAGTGCCTCGAAATGCGTGCACGCGGGCACGCAAACCGAGGCAATGGCATACGGAATGCGATGAGACTAAACTGGCATACAAGATGCAAATTGGACTTACACTAACATGAGAGAGCCTCAGCCACACTCACATAAGAAGCCGGGAGACGAAAATGAAGTGCCTCGAAATACGTGCGCACGGGCACGCAAACTGAGGCAATGACATAAGGGTATGAAATGACATGGAAATGATATGCAAACATGCAAATGAATTTCAGCACTCACAAATGATGCAAAACAGTCCCGAAAGGTGGGGGAAATGACACCGAATGCACGAAATGGTCCCGAAACGCGATATTAAGCATCCGAAATGGCCTACAGCCATACTAAACATGCGAAATTGGTACATGACATGCAAAACAGTAGCAAGGCAGCCCCAAAATAGCATTTTTTGCAGTACAAAACATGGTGAAATAGTGAGCATAGATAGGACAACAATGGCATACAAAAATGGGGGCCAAGAGAGGGGTATTGAAGCAAGTGATGTATGCAATGCTCAAACTGAAAAATACCCTTCTACAACACTGATGAGGGACCAAAAATATGAACATTTACAGTTTATGACAACCCTCAAATCAGTATGAAAACTTGCTAAAAATGCAATGCAAGATTGAAGCCAACAAGGGCTAGAACATGAGGTATGCCTTACATTCATCAAACAGCCTTGGACCCTTAACAAATTATGACAAGAAGGCCAAAATGTGACTCTTTCCAGACCTGATCATGGCCGAAAACAGAAGAAAAATAGGCCTAACAAAGCATGCAAAATGAGGGCCAAAGAGGGGTATAATGACAAGTATAACATGGAGACCCCCAATGAAGTTGATCCCTTCTACAATATTGTAGAGGGACATAAAATAAACATACTCACAGTTCATGACATGCTCCAAAACAGATCACACAGAGGCTAAACAAATCATGCAAATTTACGGTAAATTGGAGAAATTGTGAAACAAGTGCATGATAGAGAGGCCAAACAGGGTTGAGCCCTTCTTCAATGTTGAAGAGGGGCTCAAAATAGGCCCACTCAGAGTTTATATCAGGCTCATAAATAGATCACACATGAACTAAAAAAAGCATGCAAGATATTGACATACAAAATGATATTGAAGCAAGTGCATCATAGAGGGCTCAAACAGGGTTGAGCCCTTAAACAAACATGTATAATAGCTCAAAAGAAGTCCCCTTTCAGTTAGGGCCGGAGTCTAAAACAGTGAGCAAGTAGGGTAGAGGAATGGTGCAAAAAAAAGTGCCAAAAGAGGGTGATTGATACTTACCCTTGAAGATCACACTCTTGTTTCTTCTTGGCTCAAGTTTGCTGCTCCTAAGCCTCTGAAAAACCCTTCCTTGCAGCTGGAATGGAGTGGTGGTAGTAGAGCTTGAAGATGATGAAGAAATGGAGCCTAAACTTGAAGATTTGAGAGAAAAATGGAGAGATAGAGATAGATATCAATGTATATCCTTGATATAAATTTTCCAACCCCTCTACAAGAGCTGGGAGGCCAGCTATATAGGCAAGAAAATCGGAGAAAAGGTGGGCAAAAGGTGCTTTAGTTGCAGGTGGCCGGCCGGCTGGAAATGGTGGCCGGCTGGCTAGGGTCAAAAGGTCCAAGCCATAGGACTGGTCGTCCATGTAGCCCTTGAAGTTAGCTTTCTAATGCCACAAACCTTGCATCAAAATTCCTCCTGTAGAAAAAGTTATGCCAGTTCAGAAGTCGCCAGAGATTCAATTCCAACCGACTTCAACCAACCATATCTCCTCCCCCCGGATTTGGACTTAGGAGATTATTGAGTAAAAAATGAAGCCCTGGAAGTAAGATTTCCAATGGTGGTGGCCTCACACTTTAATTCCTCTTGTGCAAAGAGTTACGCCCGTTTCGGTGAAGCCGCGCAGACTTTTCTCCTTCCCGGATTCATGCTGAACCACTTTTGACCAAACAAAAAGTTGGTTGTCAAAAAAATTGCTGGCCTCCCACCCTCCTACAAGCTTCCTAACCATGAAAATGAGGCCTCCACCAAAAATGAGCCTAAACCGATGCAAAATGAAGTCTCGGGGGCCAAAACACGCAGTTCAAGGCCCCGAAAACAGGCTGTTGGGCACCGGGAGTGGTGTTCGACCACGAAGTGGGTATCTAAGACCCCAGTGTCCCTCGAAAGAGAGTAAATGAGATGCATGCCAAAAATCATAGCAATCGGAGATGGTTAGGCGGTCCCGAACCGAGGCACACGGCCTGACGGCTCCGAAAACCGGGAACCGAGCTCCGAAATGGGCAAAATGGCCTACGGGCACGAAATGTAGCCCACGGCCACTGAGAGATAGTCCACGGAACCTCTCCCTCCCCTCAGGAACAAAAACAGAGAAAACCGAGCCTGGTTCGCGAACCGAGGCAAAGTACAGAAAATGGTTCGGAAGTCCGGAGACAGGGCTCACGGCTGAGACTCTGAGACTTCTAAACGAGCACAATATGCAACATCACTGAGCGCTCAATCGGTGACGTTTGAGTCTTAAGGTCGGTCAAAAATGGGGTGTCTACACTTTGGTTGGCTCCTATGGAAGTAATCGTCAAGCTAGCTGTATCTGACCATAACCAGCCTGTCCAGAGGAGGGCGTACGCTGAGTAAGTGAATCCAAGCAGCCTCCCACTAGCCCATATCAAGGTAAAAAAGAATCAGATCACCCCCTACTCTCAAGCTAGTGATCATCGAGAAGTCGCACGGAGTCATCTCCCCGATGGAGGGAAAAGTGGAAGGAGTTGGTGGTGTCCCACAACCTCTCTACCAAGGCACTAAGCAAGGCCTGGCTAGCCAACAATCACGTGAGCTTAGAACAAAATAGGCCGAAGCCTACCTCATCAACTAGCTTGCGGACTCGAGCAGGGAGCTCCTGGTACCAGTCTCTAGCCGTGATCGCCCCATAGCCTCTCTAGGAGAGAGCATCACCCTGTGATGAAAAGAGGAAAATATGTCATATGCATAATAGAAGGAAAGGTTGTAATGAAATGGCAATGTGCATGAAAGAAAAGGTTCTTACCTCCACGGCATCATAAGAAAGGTGAGAGGCACGCTCCCACAATAGAAAGTCCTCAAGTGCACCTAGGGCAAAGTTCTCAAACCACAACATGCCACCGGGGGCCATCACATTTGTTTGAGGGTGGTAAGTGGTAGGGTCGAATGGCCTCACTCTCAGGGGTAGTAACTCGGGCTTGGGACCTGGAGGGTAGATCTCCTCCATCTCAATGTCGGCGACTATGTCCTTCGTCGCCTCGTCAACTATAGACTCCTCAACCGTGACAACATGTGGAAGCATGGGTACCTCAGGAGGGGCACTGTCATGAGGAATGTCATCTGTCATGGAGAAAGATGATAGAAAATAAGAGAAAATAAGGAGAAAAAAAAACTGAAAAGTCAAACCCTAGGAGAGAGAAAAAGAGAGAAAAAATCAAAACCCAGGAAAATGTGTGAAACCCAAGAAAAACACGAGAGCAATGAGTCCAAAACAATGAGAACCCACAAAACTCAAACAAATCAAATTTCAATCGGTTCAAAATGAAGAGGGCCAAGTTGATTCATGAAAAAAGTTTGCGTGGGGCATTGGGTAACATGAATAGAGTGCAAATCTAGAGAGAGGTAGAGTGTTCTCGGTATTTTTGGTGTACAAAAATGAGGCCTAGGCGTTTTAAACAAGCCACAAGGCAAAAACCCCATTCTGTCCTCGAATCTAGATCAAGTGGCCGGCCGACTAGTTGTGTGGCTGGCCATCCAGATCTTGTGGCCGGCCGACTCTGTAGCTGGCCCAAAGCTAGTTTTTGCTGAGGCCTTGCCTATCTTGTATATGGGTGGTCCTGTATTCATCCTAAAGTAGACAATTGAAGAAATTGGGTTTGTTTCGATTACAGAAAATTCCGAAATGTCATTCTAGATATGCTGTTTCAAGCCCCGTTGTTTCTCTGAAATGGGAAGTGCTCCGATCTCAAGTTTGAGCAAATATCCTTTTTGAGTATCCCGGCAGTAAGTCGAAGATCTTTATGAGGTGTTTTTAATACCATTTTTGTTTATTTCTATTGCCTATTATGTTGCATGGAACATGTATCGTATTGTATTTCGCATCAATTATATCGCATTATGTTCCATTCATGTGCATCGTGCTTTTGTTTATATCCACCCTTGTCGCACGAGTGTGATTCAGCTTGTGCCCCCTTCCCTTTTCTATGCGAGGCATAGTTTGGCCTGTACCTTTTGTCTCACCTCCTCTGTGTGTGAAACGTAGCTTGGCACCACTTTTGTTCCTTAGTTAAAACCTCCCCTCTCTGTACTCTACATGAAATACAAAGAGATACGCCTGTTGGTTACACCACCCTTGTTACCCGGTTAAAACCTTCCCTTTCTCTGTATAAAATACAGAGAGATACGCCTGTTGGTTACACCACCCTCCCGTCCTTTTGTGTGAAATGCATTAGCATGTCACTTTTCTCAGTTAAAACTTTCCCTCTCTCTGTATGAAATACAAAGAGATATGCATGTTGGTTACACCACCCTCCCATCCTTTCGCGTGAAACGCGTTAGGATGTCACTTTCCTCGGTTAAAATCTTCCCTCTCTCTGTATTTCATATGCCTGTTGGTTACACCACTCTCATTACTTGGTTAAAACCTTCTCTTTTTATATATGAAATACAGAGAGATATGCTTGTTGGTTACACCATCCTTCCATTCTTTTGCGTGAAACGCATTAGGACATCGCTTTTCCTGGTTACAACACTGTTGGTTACATCGTCCTTCCATTCTTTTGCGTGAAACACGTTAGGACGTTGCTTTGCCTAGACACAACTTTCCCTCTATCTATATGAAATACAAAGAGATACGCCTGTTGGTTATGTCGTCCTTGTTTCCTAGTTGCAACCTTTCCTCTCTCTGTATGAAATATGGTGAGATATATCTATTGGTTGCTCCGTTTTTCCTCATTTCATGTGAAACATGTTTGGAATTGTTATTTGCTTACTCCTTTCCATGTGAAGCACGGTTAGATTTGTTTTGACTAAAGCTTGAGGCTTGTTTCATTCATATGTTATCATTTTGATTATTGCTCATTGTATTGTCTTGCATACTCGTGTAAGTCCAGCTTTTAACTGTATTCTTTGTGCATATCATTTGCATCTTGCCCATGAACTACGCTGGTTTGATTTATTGCAAAGGGATACGTAGGCAACTTTCGAGTTCAACAAATTCCTTGTTTTGACTTTTAGCTCTGTCAAAGAGGGGCAACTGTAGACACCCTATTTTTTATCACTCTTAAGACTTGCGCATCTCATGGTGAACACTCCATGATGAATAAATATGCTATACAAACTGTTCAATTTCTTTAGCAAGAAGCTTCGATTTTGAGTTTCAGCCTAAAACCTTGTACTCCCTTGGGACCAAAACCTAATTTTTTTTCTAGCCTGACCACTCAGAGGTCTGCTGGCCAATAGATGGCCGGCCATCCCCCTACATGGTCGGCTGGCTATGTTTCTCGGCTGCCAGATCTTTTGCTATCAGTTGTCTTCTCATGTGCATGCACTGCACCAGCTAGCTCCATACAGATATTTGCAACTGAGGAACCTGTTTTTCTATAAATAGGTGACCGCCCTCCTTGGGTTTAGGTTAGAAAAAATCTCCAAGTGCCCAAATCTTGCTAAACACTCTCCCTCTCTATCTTTCAATATACATATACTTCCTAAACCAATATTTTGAGGCTTCTTGTTAAGATTATTGAGTTAAAATTTCAGCCCTTAAGAGTGAGCACCTTATGGTTTGTGAACAAAAGATTGTCTTCTCTTCAAAGGTACAACTCTTGCCATCTTTTGCCTACTCTTCACTCATCTTTTTCTTGGTATTTATACTCTATTTTGGACTATTTTTGTGAGGTGAAACTTGTGATTTAAAGCTACCAAAGGTGGAGGGGTTAAACCACCCTTCCTTGAACCTTATTCCACAAGCTTATACCCTTGTGTTTCCTACTTGTTCCTCAACTTTTAGCCACTGATTTTCAGAGTTTTCAAAGGCTAAAACATGTAATTTTAAGGTGCAAAAAGTGGAGGCGTTAGCCACCCTTCCTTTGGCTTGCTTACTAGCTTTAATTCTCTCATATTTTTGCTCACTTTTTCTAGCTTTCTATACTAATTTCAGCATTATTTTTATTAATTTTGGGGCTGTTTTAGTGTGTTTATTTACGTTTTTCTTTGAATACCATGCTTGTATTGTTGTAAGTCTTCATAGATTTGGTGGTTTAGGCCTTAGAGACCAATCTATTTGAGTTGATAGCTTTTTATTCCATAGTCTTCATACATATACTCACTCTGCAACCTCCCTCCTTTCGTGATTTTCTTTGTTTAAGAGTTGTTTCAAACAATGGACCGTTGTTTAAGGCATGAAAAAGAGACCTTCCATGCTTAATGATTTAATCTCTTTGGAGGTTCATTACCAAGGCATTATATCTCTCTCATGCCAAAGACAACTTCTTGTTTGACATTTCTCTTTATTAGTAGACGTAACTATCATTTTGGATGAAAATGAATAAAGAATGGAAAGGTAATAAAAAGGGCTAATAAAATGGAACTAAAAATGGTAAAAGATGTAATAAAATCAAATCGAGTTCAATTGGACGTTATATTGAACCTATTGCGTCTTGACTCATTGCGTGCTCCTTAGTGACGTTTAATGGTTCAAGAAGCATTGTCCACCCCTTTCCTTGAGGTAACTCCATGTTAGGAAGAGGTGTTGTTGGTCTTTCATTTCATTTCATTGATCTTTTTATCCCATTGGTTCATAGATCATCATGCAACAACTTTGCGAAAATTGATGATTTGTGGACTGATTCTACTCCTCCCTTGATCAGTTTCATGATAGGGAGAGGTAGAGAGGACAAACATCCCTTGGAAACACTTTGTTTTGCTTTATTTTAATTTTGTGGCCGCAGGGCAGTACCTAAAAACAGTGGCTGGCCGGCCACTCTATTTTGGACAAATAATGTCATTTTCATGACAGAACAAAGTAGAAGCTGAGGCAAAAATAGAATTATTTTCTGACTGCAAACGAAATAGAATTTGGTAGCAAAACAGAGGAGTTTTTGGGAGGATGTTCTCGGTTGCACATGTAGTTCTTCAACCCCTTTCAAATTAATTAGCTTGTAGCTCTTAGATTAATTAATGTGTTGTAACTAGTTAATTAAATTCCCTTGAATCTGTAATAATTAGTTAAGATTTAGCTTATTCATCCATTTGGTGTTTGTAATATTTAGCTAATTAAAACATTTATTTGGACCCTCTTGCATAAGGTCAAAATTGTAATATTGTGTATGTCTTCCAACCCCCATTTCTTTCTCCATTTTATTTACTCCCTTACGATGGTTGCATCCATATTTTGGTTTCATATCATTTGCATGTGTAAATACATATTTTTGCATGCATTGGGTTCGGTTCATCATTCTAACCATATTGTCATCTCTTACTTACTTGAATACGTGCATTAATTGCATGCTTTGAGTTGAGCCATGTGCCATGTTAACAAACTGAACCAAGTAGCTTCATTGTGTATGCATTGCATTAGTCACTTGCATATTAGAGCATGTATTTTTCTAACTATTTCTTCTATTTTGGCTTGCCTCGGTTGAGTACTAGGTGAGCATTTTTGCTTTAGCATATTGCTTGTATGTTAGTGTTGCCATATCAAGCATATTACCATGAGGCTAAGTGCTTAGTTGATATACCTCTTGAATGCCTATGGATGAAGGCTTTTTAACTTAAGTTTGGATGATTTGATTAATGTACATATGAGATCACCTTTTCAAGTAGTACATATTCAAAATACTTTTCAAAACAACAGGAAATCAAAATGTTCCAAATTGGGTGAATTAGCCTATACTTGTGTGCATCACATAGTAAAGATAGCATAAATAAATCGGAACAAAAGCATATACTGTACATAAGATTCACATCATGATTGGTAGAGGCCGATCTTTGATCAGGTGAGTGGGGTGCTCAATTCATGACCTTCCCCTCTCATACCTAAGTTCTCGAGCCAAGACACTTTAGTTATGACGGACAAGTGGCCTTTGGCGCTAGTCATGGGTTTCCTAAATTTTCCTAAAATATTTAGGTGGCAACTTTGAAATCTAGTAATACGGTCCATTTTTCGCATTTTTTTATTAAAAATTGATTTTCCAAAGATTTGTCAAATTTGGACTCTTTTGTGTTTTCACTCTTTCGCATTGCACTTGTGAAATCAGATTCAGAACCACGGGAGTCTGAACTGTAAGGCTATCGTATCCGAGGAGACCAAACCCCTCCGAGAAGCAACGAGAAACCAACTACACTCTTGAATTCTCTTCTCTCTCTCTCTCTCTCTCTAATTGTTGAGCCCTCTCTCTAGCTCTCAAATTTTCAGCACAAGTTTGACGTCAAAATGAAGCCTAAGTGTGATTAGCACATATATATAAGGTAATTAAGGCTTCACTAATCATATATGATTAAGACTAATCAAGTGGGCTTAAATCTACCGCCAGTACCCGCCCATCGTGAGTAGTACTTTTGTAAAGATATCTTATTAAAGTGTGCTTTGGTTTTCCACAAGATCATTATTTTGAAATGAGTACAAATGAATGATTGTCTCCTTTGAAATGTAATTGTCGCATCCTTAGTGAAGCCCTTGCTTGGGGGTACCAATACCATGGCCCTTTACTATATGGCCCTCCCTTTGTTATGTGGCCCTTACTCGGGTGTAAAAATATCATGGCCCTTCGTTATTTGTGCACAGAGAAATCTTATATTGACCCAAGTGGTCCCTTCGTTGACCTATGTGGTCCCTTCATTTGACCCAAGTGGTCCCGTTGCGCACTAATGAATGTACTACATATGATTGTGAATTATGAACTTCGATTATATATATATATGGATGTGAAGTGCTTTGAACTCTTGTGATATGATTTGTACGATGATAGACATCATTCATTTTACCTTTTTACACTTGTATTGCTCACTGAGCTTTAGCTCATCATTTTCCCCTATATATATGTAGGTGAGCAAATGGAGCGTTAAGCATAAGGCAACCTTGGGAGTCCACCCTTTTGTCAGCTATTTTGGAAGTGCCTCCATGATGGGGCAGTTTTGGTCTCATGTGGAGCCAAGTGTGTTAACCTTGTGAACCGTGTTACTTTGTTTTGGAACTTGAAATTGATGGACAATTTGTATAAGTGTTAGATGCTATGATGTATTTTTTGTATCTATATTTATAAAGGAGTTGAAGTTTTAAATTTGCATGATTTTCATGTATACCGCTTTCGATGGACATGTTATATTTCAATATTTCTTCTGCAGTGCCCCTTTATTATTATTATTATTATTATTTATCAAATTTGTCTGTGGGGCCGGATGTATTCTAGGATTATTGGCTGGTCACGGCCTAGACCTTTAGGGGTAGGTTCTGGTCGTGACAACCACGACCCCTACCACGTCTAGACATCCTATATAAGAGTAGATATCGTGCAAGATTAACTGAAAATTCACATACTAGCTCATCACTTCTCACATCATTTCCCCCTTAAGTCTTAATCTCATTCTAAACACATAAGCACATAAACAAGTAGAACACATACGGATCCCTTTCCCAAGATATCAACTCATTCCACAATACTTAAAGATTTTCCAATGGAAAAATCATTGATCAGATGCCTTTCCAAAGGGACTTCGATGAATGTAATCGGCACAAGTCATATCCTAGAGAATTGACGCCATATCCACCTAATCACACAAACACATAGTCAAGTAAGATAACCAACCCTTTGTCCTGACATGACAACCTAGTGTGACAAAAGTCACTTCCTACGAACTCCAGGTATTCAAACCTGACTAGCTCTGATACCAACTTGTAACACTTCAAAAACAATTCCAATATTTCTCTTTCTCATTGAACTATAGATTTCAACTTACAAAATTACATATTACAGTTCATAGTTCACTAAGGTACAAAAAGCAAAACCATTGATCATTGGGTTTACTCATTACAATGTGACCATTTAATACAACAAGGTCCAATTCCCAAAAATAAGGATATACAAGTTCAACAATTAAATTACAACTTCAAAGTTCACAAAAAGAATTAAAGTCTAAAAGGGATAGTTATCCTCTTATTCATTGGCGAGGTTGTAGCTCATCGAGTCCTGAAAAGCTATTAGATAAGAATGAGTGATTGCCTAGTAGAGAATATATTTAGCCAAGTATATAAATATTTGATTTAAGATATGCATGATCAATACCAATCCTCATGAATTCAATCTCTTCAATTTTATCATACAACACACGACTCTACATTCAATTCCATATTTTTTTTTCGTCCTCACATGGATGGCCAGTGGACATCTCAATCCTTTCACATTTGTCATCCTTACACGATCGAGCAAGTGGACACCTCAGTGCATTCACACATTTGTCGTCCTCACATGACTAGGCAAGTAGGCACCTCAATTCTTTCCACTCAATTAGGCCATAAAGTACAACAAAACCACATTCCAAAAATAACACCTTAAACATATTGCAAGGAATTGGAAGAACCCTCCAATTTTACTCATCAATTTCCTTTTCCTTTTAAGTCGAAATCCATGAACAATCCTCAGGGTTACACAATAAGTTTTAGGGCTTTTCCTTTTATGCGTTAATTTTCCTTGATTTGAGTCATTTTACACTATCTTTCATAGATAGATACTCAACCCTTCACCAATTTCAAACAAAACTCACCATCATTACAAAATCCACATAAATATACATAAACATTTACATATATATATGTATGTATATAGCACCCATCTCAATAATCCCCCACACCGTAAGATTCACACACACTTAAACGAAATTACAAATATTCAAGGGTAAAGATATTCCTACCTCCAAGGTTGTGAGTGAAAGATGAAGATCCAAGCAATGAACTTCCTAAATAACACGATCTAATCTATTCAAAATGTATCTTTCGGCGAGAGTAGCAACTTTGTTGAAGGCACAAGGACGGATTCTTGCTATAAATGGATGAAATCTAGCGTTTTAAAGTTAGGGTTTTCAATAAAGGCTAATAGAGAGAGAAAGAATATGAAAAAGTGAGCCAATAATGCGTTTAGATCGTATTTTAACTCTGTTGTCCCAAACAAACCACTCAAGCAATTTTTCCACAGCTCGAGTGGTAAACTCAAAGTCATAGAAGTTTTGTAGAGCTATAGTGAAAATACTAGGAACCTCACATCTTCACTCTAGGAAACAACGAGAACCATTGAGTTGATCAAAAAGGTGGTCTATTCTATCTAACGGGTATTTGTTCTTAATTGGTCCCTTTTGAGGTGTTCCTCGGGCTTTCTCGAGGCTGTTTCACAATTTTGGCCCTTGATGGCCTACTTTCAAGCGTAAGTGTTGGAAAAGTGCATTTTTAGACTTAGTTTTCAAACTGGGAGTCCCGTGCTAGATCCATAATGTAATAACCCGACCCTCGCACATGATTTCAGATATATTCTCAGTCCTTGATTAGTACTTTCTATTGTTTACTGTACCATTCCATGAAAAATTATCATTAAGAAAGTGAAATCCCTGTTTATGAATGCCTATCTGTTGCATAAAGAAACCTATCTGTTCCATTAGAATGTTCGGATCAGAAATTGGATGCCTTAGAGACGAAATTTTCAGAAATTGACTGTATATATCCTGATCAAGATAATTTTAGGTAATATTAGAGGTATTCACGAATTTTCAATTTCGGAATGATAAAGCGATTGATTTTGTCCTTATTCACATCTTATATTAATGTTGGTTGGCCATGGGTTAGACCCATTTTCAAGAACATTTCGTGAGAGAGAGAGAAAAGGAAGAAGAGGGTTTTCAAGGAAAGTTTTCAAGAAGAGGGTTGAGAAACCTTGTGAGGAGTGTAGATTGTGAACTCAAGGTATGTTAAATTCACCTTATATAGCTCTCTCTTGACTATTTGCGAAGAAGGGATTGGTAGTTTCATGATTATATACTTAGGGTTTGTAATTGTAAAGGGTGTGAATCATGTTAAATTATCAAGGGGTTTCTCATCAATTAGTTGTTTTGGAACTAATTTAGGTGTGGAATGATATTGATACTCTAAGCTTTGATTGTTATGCCAACTTCATGGAATTATATTTATGATTGATGTTATGTTTTATAGATGTAAGAAACTTGGATCAAAAGATGGAATTTAGTATGACTTGATGAAGCTTCTATTCATGTTTATTTTGTGATATTCAAATGATAATCCATGTTATAGTTAAGTTGGGTCACTATATTGCATTAATTTCACTTGGGATTGCATGAAAATGGCATGAAAATGAAGTTGGGTTTCGAGATGGGAAGCTCGAAATTTTAATTTTTTCGTGGTCCGCTCGAGCGGAGGAAGGCCCGGGCGGGAAAATCCACCTTCCAAAGGCTTTTATAATTTAGCGATCACTCGGCGTAAAGTGGCGCTTCGGCGGAAGCTTATTTTCAGGCAAAAATAAATGTTGTTCCGTTTTGCATGCTTGTTCCTCTGGTAGTTTTAGAATATTTTTCTGATGACTTTAAAATGATGATAAACTCACGTGAAGTGTAAGAACACATGGAATGGTTTCAATGATTTAAGAGGAAAGAGAATTAATGTACAAGTTATGATGGTGTGCAGGACACACGCAGGGAGGAACTAGCACATCATCACGGCACTGTGAGTAATAGTACGCTATATGTACATTTTACTTTCTGTTATAACGCTCTAATCCTTGTAAGTGATTTCACTTCAAATGGATATACGTGTGAACGTTGAAAAAGCTACATACAGTGGTGTAACTATGGGATTATTCTCATCATATTACATATTCACTTTCGTCATCTGTATAAGCTCGTATTATTTCCTGTTATTACGAGGCAACTATTTTGATGGATCAAATGCACATACTATTATCCGCAAATTAAGGACATGGATTCATGATAATAAGCAAGTGAAACGTGGGTACATTATGATACTATAGTATTTATGTACCCTTGGAATTAATGGATGATGTTGGCACTTTGTGATAAGTAACTTAAATATGCTAACTCCTCTAAATGATAAAAAGAGACTATGGGTCTCTATATGGCTGTAAGGCTAGTCCGGTTTGATGACACTATGGTTGTTCCGCTATGATACTCGTTTTTGTTTATGATATGACATGATGAAACTTATTGACTTCTGGTGTGGAGCAAAGTGCTGTACGGAACTAAGTGCTACACTTTAGTGGGAGCCACCTCTAGAATCCGTACGAGCCACTTCTTGAGTCCATGCACAACTCTGTATATTTCTAATATACTTGTGCCGAAAGGCTATCTGTGTGCCGAAAGGCTACCGTACGAAGGCTATCTGTGCCGAAGGCTACCCGTGCCGAAGGCTATCTGTCCGAAGGCTACCTGTGCCGAAGGCTATCTGTGTGCCGAAGGCTACCTGTGCCGGGCTATCAGTTATCTGTGAAAGGCCAATCTGATAAAGTTGGGCCAATAGGTCAATCTGTTAAAATTAGGTAATAGGCCAAGAGCCGTCCAAGGTAAAATCAGACTTTTGTATTTGAGTTGATGCATGTCTGACTCGCATTGTGATTTAATTGTTAAGTACTAATATTCACTGAGCTTGTCTCATTCTGTTATTTTGTCTGATTCTGTAGGTAATCAAGTCTAGCATCATTGTCAGCCATCCTTTGTCAGCCTGAGGACGACTAGGCACTCAAGAAGCCCTGTATACTAGAGCAGTTTTGTTTGGCTTTGCCTTTTGACTTTACTAGTTTTGTTGGCTTAAAGCCGTTTGTAATTAATGTTTTGTTGAGTGCCCAATACCCGGGCCAGACTTGTACATTTGTATATATCTCAGTTGTTCATTATTATCAGTTGGTTTAAGACATGGTCCTGGTTTGTGATAGTAGCTCAATGGATGTGTCTAATTATTGTGCTTTTGAATTTAATGCTTCCGCTTAGGCCCCAGTTATCATTTACATCAGGATATTCTGTCTGCTTCTGAGTAGGTCATGCCCAAACCTTTTAGGGGCGGGTTAGGGGCGTGACACATAAGTTTTCACGACTTACATTGGTCCCTCCCGAGGTGTTCGGGGTGTTCCTAAAGCCTTCTCGTGGCTGTTTCACAATTTTGCCCCCCAATGGCCTATTTTGAAGCCTAAGTGTTGGAAATGTGCATTTTTCAAGCCAATTTTCACAACTTACATTAGTTCCTCCCGAGGTGTTTGTGGCTTTCATGGGCCTTCTTGTGAATGTTACATGATTTGGGCCCCCAATGGCTAATTTTTAAGCTTAAATGTTGGAAAAGTGCATTTTTTGACTTAGTTTTCAAACCGGGAGCCCTGTGTTAGTTTTGTAAGTTTTCACAACTTACAATGGTCATTTCCGAGGTGTTTGAGGTATTCCCTATTTCTTCTCATGGTTGTTTCACGATTTTGGCCCCCGATGGCCTATTTTCAAGCCTAAATGTTGGAAAAGTACATTTTTTTGACTTAGTTTCATGCCTAAGTGTTGGAATAGTGCAAATTTCAAAGTAGTTTTCAAATCGGGAGCCACGTGCTTGTTTCGTAAGTTTGCACATCGTATGCTTTATCTCAAGGTGTTTGTGATGTTTCTCGAGCCTTTACATGCATATTTCACTATTTTTCTAGGACCTTTCGCGCCTAAATTTCGAAGTAGTTTTTTATTCTACCCTAGTTGAAGCAAAAATTTTCTACTAAATAAACATAGAAACATAATATAATAACCAAGAAGCTTGTCCATCAGAATCTGAACTTTCCCCACTCTCAAAATTTCCCGTGATACCTTTCTGCCTCAAACACTCTATGATACTTTGTATCACCTTGCTTTGTTTCTTCTCTAACTTTTGAAACCTTGCAATTTGTTTATTGTGCTATGCTATTTGCTTTTTAAGGCGTTGAACATAGTCGCTATTTTTAGCAGGTGCAACAGTTGTATTCATAGAAGAAGAATGCCTCATCCTGAGTTCTTTCACATAACTGGACCTTGGCTTAAGCACCTTGACCGACAACTCCCCTGGGGTCAAGGGGATTACACTAGTTTGCAAGAGGTGTTCTGCTTGCGTCTGTATCATGTTGTACTATTAATTTGAAATAAATCAAACAATTATTAGTTATTCTACCATACACAGCAAAATAAATAATTTTATCAAATTAATATGCACTGTCTTGTGCATACATAATTAACTTGGCTCTCTAAAAAATCCAATCATGCGTGTCTGAATTATAGTGGATGGACTTGTAAAATTCTACCAAATTGGGCACTTTTCCATTTGCAATTATTTGATTCATTTTGTTTTTGTATGTTATTTCAAATATTTAAATAACAAAGCTTGCTAATCTAATAAAATAAATTAGTAGAACGCACTTGTATACCCTTACCAGAATTGATTTTGATCCGCATTGATGTTTTGTTTTCATTTGCATCGTATTATTCACATTAGTTAGTGATCGTTCCTACACAATTGAAACACCAATAAAAACAAAAAACTTAACATTAGCAAGAAGAAACTTAATTTTTGACAATTAACATAAAATATTTTACCTCGAATTTTTTACTTTTCCACTTGTCAATTAGAGATGTTCACTGATTAAGAGTAACACTTGCAGGTGGGTGGCTTCTTGCGTACTCTTCCCCTCTTGCATCCTTAAGTTACTTGTATTGTTTGTGCAACTTACATGTGAAGCCACTCAATCGCCGACCAAACTA
Source organism: Camellia lanceoleosa (assembly GCA_025200525.1). NCBI lineage: Eukaryota > Viridiplantae > Streptophyta > Magnoliopsida > Ericales > Theaceae > Camellia > Camellia lanceoleosa. The sequence continues at coordinate 1,630,972 of CM045770.1, forward strand.
TGTGTCTAAAGCCTTTGCTACATCACTCCGATTGCTTTGTAGATCAAACTGATGTTGAAAAAAAAAAAAAAAAAAAAAAACACCATAGCCTAACAACTAAACAACACTGCCCACCAACCAAAAGAAAGCTAAAACAAATTAGACATTAAAGAAATACAAACTAAAAAACTAGTATGTGCAGCTTAAAAACAGGGCCCACAAAAAGCAAACACAGTTTGCATTCAACAGTTAACCACACAGCTGTTGCAAAAAAGAATCACAGCAATCAGCATGGGCTACAACCAGCAAGATGGAAGCCTAACCTTCAAAAGTCTGAGACTACAAATGTTAATTTAAAAACTATCTTACCAATTCCTGAAGGGCATTTCCCTATTAAATATTTGGGAGTCCCTCTTATATCTACAAGGTTAACCTCCCAGGACTGTGAATTCTTAAGTAAGAAAGCTGATTATAGTAACACCTTGAACACACACATAGCTCATTATAAAACAATTAAAAGAAAAGAGACAACACATAAAAAGATAAATGAACCAGTACAACTTGTAAACATGAAAACCATAACTAATTAATTCATTAAAAAGGGAAAGACAGAGATGCTTATCTGATTCAAGGTGGCCATATCTAATCATCCAAAACAATATGTTCAAACTTTTATAAATCATGAAATGAATAGTCATATCTTTCCTTATACCCATAGCTCTTTCCTTATACCCATATCTTCCAAGTCTAATCGTGCCTTGCCTATGTCCTTGTTCTTTCTATCAATGCCTAACACAGTTCTGAAAATATTTTCACTAAAATTTTTCTACACATGCACGACATCAATGTTGTGTTGAAGTTTTCACTTCTTCCAATAGGGTAGCTCATACAAGATACTTACCTTTATCCAATTAGGTGTTTGACGGGGCCTTTTTTTAATTACTTGGATGCTTTCCATAAATGACACATGTCACGTTGTCGAACTACTCTTGTATCTTTTCCGCCGGCAACTCCAAAGATCTCTTCCGTTTGTGGAGATCTTTTAACATAGTTCCGAAAAGTCTCATTGGTGAAGGCATCGTAAGTTAGTGCACCATTTGTCCATAACTAATTTAACTCATCCAATAATGGTCGCATGTAGACGTCAATATCAGTCCCTAGTTACTATTCTCTAGGAATAAGTAATGACATCAAACAAAATGGATCCTTCATAACCAACCAAGATGGCAAGTTACATGGGATGAGTATGACGGGCCACAAACTGTAAGAGTTGTTCATATTCCCAAAATAGTTAAACCCATCAACGACCAACCCTATCCTCACATTTCGAGGCTCCAAGGCAAACTCGGGATGTTGTGCATCGCATTCCTTCCACTGATCACTGTTAGCGGGATGCCTCAATATCTTGTTGTCCACTCGTTTGTCTTTGTACCATCTCATGTCCTCAGCTCTCTTCCTTGACATGTACAATCTTTTCAACCTTGGTATCAAAGGAAAGTATCGCAATACTTTATGGGGATCTTCTTACCCCTTCTACGATTGATCTTGTATCTAGATGTCTTACAAGTCAGACATTTATCTAGTGTTGCATTCTTCTTCCAAAAAAATACACAATCATTTATGCAATCATGAATGAGCTTATATGACAAGCCTAAGTCATGTAGTATTTTCTTAGCTTCATAAGTTGACTTTGGAACCATATTTTCTTTCAGTAAAAGTTTAGTTAAAACTCTAGCATCATGTCAATTGACTTGTTGCTCTAATGATTTGTTACCTTCATATTAAGCACCTCGATCACAAACTTCAACAAAGTATAATTTGTACAATTCGGGAACACCACACGCTTGGCATCAGTCAACAATTTATCAAAAGTTCTCACTTCCTCCCCTTGGGTTGTATCAATCTATTCCCCTCTTATTTGATCTTCCACTAAGGCATCAATAGCACCTAAAATTTCATTACCATCAAGTTGCATCTCATCATCATGATAAGCCTCGTTTGAAACACGAGATTCCCTGTGCTGGTGCTGTGGCACCCTAATTGTTTAATTAATTTTTTTTTTAAAAAGTAAATAAATAAATAAATAGAAAGTTAAATAAAATAAAATATATGATTTTATAATTATACTCACAAAAATATTGCAAGCATGGTATAGTAAGGTGATTAAAAGATTTTCCTGGACCAAACTAAACCTAACCATAAAATTAATAAATTATGTGGGCTACGGCAGAAATAGACTAAAGTTTAGATGCGATGGCTGCACAAGAAGTTAAGTTGTCATTAGGCATGGGATGTCTTTGGTTAAGGCAAGCCAGGTGGGAGGCTAAAAAGGCCAAGTAATGGAGCCTATAGGGGATGAATAGCTTCATAGGGTGGTGAATCAGCTTCTATGGGTCGGTATATAAGGAGTAGATGCCTTGGCAAGGCAAAATGGGAGAGAAGAGAAGTAAGATAGTAAATAAAAGTAAGAAGTACAAAAAGAATAAATAATAGGAGCTAATATTAAGGTGATTTATATTATACCTTGAGTTATTATAATATATTTTCTATATGTCTTGAGTCACCATAATATATTTTACGAATGTTTTGAGTTACCACAATTTATTTTATATAATTTATGTTTTGTAGTAATATTAATGTTTCAATTATGTGGATTATTTTCTGACCCCTATTTGCTTAAATTGAAACCCATAGATATATTTGTTTAAATTTTAGAAAGTATTTGACAATGATCTTGTAAACAATTATTTTCTGTAAGTACCACCATAGGAGTCTCATGCCTTGGGGGACTTAAATAACAATTGGTCCCTGTTTGGCCACTATGTGGTCTTCTGTTTGTCATGGATCCATTGACCCATGTCCTAATTGTCACTTCAGTGACCCCTGTTCTATTCTATTATGTACTGTGGTTATAGTTATTTACGTAATTTCTGTATTTCAGTTTCTACCACTTAAATAATTTCTTTATGCAACTTAAATGATGTTAATGTTTTAGCTTAAATAACTATCCATGGCTATTTTTGTACCCCTATACTCACAGTATAATATTTCTCACTCTGTTATGTGCTCATAGCTGTTACCCCTTTCAGGTGACGAGATTTAACAAGATCACGATGGGAGATAGATCACAGTATTTTTTTGTTTTGTTTTGTTTTTGTTTTTGATTTTGTTTGTTTGTTTTTTTGTTTTTTTTTTTTTTTTTTGTGGTTATATATGTATTTTGATTGTACTCTTGTAATAAAATAAAAGCCCAAATGACTTTTTTTTTTTTAGGTTTCTTTTTGATAAACCTTTGGTACCCAATTATTTTATTTTAATTTATTTAATTTATTCGTTGCGCTACTACTACAGAAATTTTAGAATTATTTTATTTTATTTTTTATCTTATTGTAACGCCAAACCTTTGGGTGCCAGGTTTGGGTCGTGACAGGTGCCATATAGTGTGAGTTTGCATAATCCCATATTGGAGCAAATGAATTTCCATATTTTGAAGATTTTGTCTACAAACATCCACATACTTTATACACGGATACAAAATATTATCATTCTAGTAAAAAAAAACCCATTGCAAATTGAAGAAATAACTTAACCCCATCATTATATAGTTTACTCATCCTTCTATCAACCGTTCTACCTAGGGCAATCCAATTTTTATCTATGTCTGATCACAAATGAAATATTAGGAACAATATAGTACAATATAGACTTGTGTATTTATGAACTATTTAAATTGAAAATTTCAATAAGAGCTTCACCAAATATATGTACAGATCTTTAACAAAGATTCTTATACAAGTTCTAAGGTTATATGCAAGTAAGGAATAAAAACTAACAAAAATGGTCATTAATAATTTTAACATATCTTTAACAAAATAGATCATTAAAAATCACCACATGTCTACACATCTTTAATATATATATATTTTTTGTTTAAAAGAAATCAACAAAGAGTGCAATTTGTTTCAATTGTAGAGATTGGACATAGTGTCCATACAAACTAATGTGTACACATGATAAATACCAATAAAAAAAAAAAAAAAAAACAAACAAACAAACAAAACAAGACAAAACAAAAACAAAAATATTAGATGAATTAAAATTAAACACAAACTCACCTATTGATCACTAACAACTTGACCCATCATTATATTTGTTTTATAACATATTGACAAAATCATATTTTAGGTTCCCTAACAATGGTCAATTTGACTAGGCATAGCAACATTTTGCTACACCCATCCGACGGATGATTAATTTGAGCTAGTAGGAGAACAAACACACACTCTATAATTGATTGAAATAGCACAGGTTTAAATATGAGGTCCTATTTAAAGTGTAATAGATTGATTTAAATAGAAAATCCCACTATTTGAATCAATTATAAAGTATTCTTTGTTCACCACCAAAACGCTAGATCTCTACACAATTCCATCTCACCCTCTCATCGTTCACTACCGACATGTACATTCAAAGTTGAACATAAACCAATAAATAAGAAAGCATTAAGTTGTTGAGAAAACAAATGAAAAGAAAAAAAAAATTCAAAATTCATTGCATACTTGAACTTTCTTATTTTTATTTTTAGAAAATAAACAAAACCCAATTCAAATGATTTACATATATATATATACATATAATACATATGTCCCCAACAAAGAATCCAAAACAGAATTCAATTAATTTTCAAATTTGCTTAACAAATAAATATATATAAATTCATGGAACTTATGGTTTTTATCCTAGTGACAAATAGAAAACCCAATTCAATTCACTTCTGTACCTTATATAAACAAACAATATACCCATTGGAACTTATCTTTTTGATTGACAGCAAAGAATACAAAACATGACTCCCTCATTGGAACTCCTTTATTTCAGTTCAACTTCTTTGCAGGTTGAAGAAGTTTTGTATTTAGAGCTTCTTAATATATTAAGTTGGTGTTCTCAAGGCCTTCTAGGTGATCTCCATGTTGACATACCAACTCCAATATATGATCTGGTCCATTCAAAACAAAGTAGGAGAGAATGGATATAATTGGTTCGTTCAAAACAGATGATCTCCATGTTTTCAAAGAATCCAGAAAACAAAAAGAATATATACTGCTCTGTTTTTCTTAGTTCAAATTGGCAGCTAGCTACTTTCAATGTAATTGCTCTGTTTTTCCAATCTTAGGAACATGATTTGACCAAAGTATATATATTGACCATTATAGTTTTACCATAACAATTAACAACATTATCAATTAATTAATAGAAAACATAACAAGTAGATCATCAAATTCCAAAACCCTATCTAAAACTCAAACCATTTCCACCAAATCCATAACCCTCATCCTTTCTATATATATATATATCTTTTTCTAGGTTTATTTCTAGTTTCATACACAACAAAAAACATTCAATATTTTGAGAGATCTATCTTTGCCACCGCAATAGAAGAGGAAGAGAAGTGGGAGAGAAAGAGAATAGTAGTAGAGAGAACCAAAATTGATAGAAACAAATAGAGAAGCAATAGAGAGAGAGAAAGAGAGAGTCTGAGGAATTACTCACCAGATTTGTGTCCTCTGGTTTCACCATCACGATTCTTTGGATAGAGAGTCTGAAAGATGCCAAAACCAACGACACCCAAAAGAGAGAGAGAGAGAGAGGAGAGCCGAAAGAAAACCCTTCTGTTTGTAGCCCTAAGATTTGTGAATGAGTGCTATATTTGGGTAGGAGAATGAATTTGGTGTGGAATAGATTTTCTCTCCAAAACAAAAAAAAAAAAAAAACTATGTAATTTTGTATATTGAAATATTTGGTTACAAATTATTTATCCTCACTAATAATATTTTTAATGGAATCGAAATTTTTTGTCACTAAATTGGCGGCATAATTCCCCCCAAATTTTTTAATGGCGGGAAAATTTTTTTGGTGATGACAAAAATAAAAATAATGACAAAAAATAATTTCGCCACCTAATTTTTTATTATGTATGTACATTGGTGACGCAATTTTATTTTTCTCTCTAAAAATGGTACATTTGGAGACGAAATATTTTTTTCTTCACTAAAAGGTAAGTCTTTGGTGACAAAATTTATTTTCGTCATTGGTTTTCGTCTCCAAAGACTTTTTTTGTTGTAGTGATTTGTCTACCATTGATAAGGGTTGCAAAATGAGAATTTGTCTACCATTGACCTACAACAGTACTGATGATTATTTGATACAATAAAGAAACAAAAAGAGCAATGTGTCCTTATCTGCCATGGATCAAGGCTTGCGTATATGTTGTAAGTAAGTTTATAGTGTTATGCATGATAACCATCATAACCCAAAATCTAGAACTATCATGATTTTCATGTAAATAACTTTACATACCTGAATCCATTAATACGGAAAAAATAAAACTTCAAAGATTCAGTAGATGAATGAAAACAAACCCTAACCTTTAGGTTTATGGGAAAATAGTTTCTCTCTCTTAATACTTTTAGAATAATGTGAATTCAGATTCAATTGATGGGTAGTCTGAATGCCCTTTTATAGATAGAGAGAGGACCAGTTTCCTTATTCAACAATGATTCCACTTTCCCATCAAAATAGGAGACTTGGAAAACACTCTTCGTTATTTACCAATTAATTGTAGCAAAAACATGGAATCATAATCCTGCCGAATCTCTAATTCATATTACCATATCATGTGGGTCAACTAAATATTTAATTTAGTCTTACATTCTCCCACTTGGCCCATATAATAACTTACGTCAAGATTTAACAAGGTTAACATTAGACGCGCAATAAACCATATTCAAAATTAATTTGGTCATCATCATAATACTACAATTAAATAGTTCATTAATGTGAGTCATGGCGGTTCTACACCAATAGTGCGATATAGTCCCTTCCATGTACTACAACACTAACAACTAGTTTAACATGAAACTTTAAGTTAAGAGTATAAAGAGGCCCAACGATAATGTCTTTTTATGAAGAGTATTCATGATATCATTTATTCATTCTTATATATGTACATCCTCATTTCATAACAAGAAATATATCAGAAACACTTTAATGATATCAAAATGTCAAATAACTAAGATAATTAATCATAAAGCAATCCATTACATAAAATAAATGCTATTACGGGTTACGTTCAAGACCCATTCTATTGGCATGACCCATTCTATTGGCATGTTCTTTAAAGGTCTTTGGTGGCAACCCCTTTGTCAATGGATTTGCAACCATAAGATGTGTGCTTATGTGTTCTATTAACACACTTTGTTTCTAAACTTCTTCCTTAACAACAAGGTATTTCAATTCCATGTATTTAGCACCTTTAGAATACTTGTTGTTTTTAGAGAAAAACATAGCTGCAGAGTTATCACAATGAATTCTCAACAGCTTAGCAATAGAGTAGACAACCCTAAGTCCTGAGATAAAGTTCGGCAACCACAATCCGTGAACTGTGGCCTCAAAGCATGCCACAAATTCAACTTCCATAGTGGATGAAGCTATGATAGTTTGTTTTTCACTTTTCCATGATATTTCTCCTCCAGCTAACATGAACATATATCTAAAAGTAGATTTTCTACTATTAACACATTCGCAAAATCAATCGAGTAGCCAATCACTCTAGATTGTCGACCTCCTAAATGTGAGCATGTAATCTTTTGTTCCTCAGAATACGCCATCACCTTCTTTACCAGATTACTTTGGTATCTTCCCAACATACCAATTGCAAAACTGATATCTGGTCTAGTACAAGTCTGTGCAAACATTAAGCTTCTTACTGCGGATGCATAAAGAATCCTTTCCATTTGTTTACGTTCCAATTCATTCTGTGGGCATTGCATAAGACTAATTTATCCCCTTTTTGAATAGGGGTATCATTAGGTGAACACTTCTGCATATCAAATCTCTCTAAAACTCTTTCAATGTATGCTTTTTGAGACAACCCTAACAATCTACGTGATCTATCTCGGAATATTTCAATTCCTATCACATAGGTTGCCTCACCTATATCCTTCATTTCAAAGTTCTTAGAGAGAAATTTCTTGGTCTCAAGCAATAAACCAATATCATTGCTAGTTAACAAAATATCGTCAACATATAAAATCAAAAATATAAACTTACTATCACTAACCTTTAGATATATGCATCGATCAACAGTGTTTTCCTTAAATCCAAAGGAAGTAATAGTATCATTAAACTTAAGGTACCATTGTCTAGAAGCTTGTTTAAGTCCATATATTGACTTCTTAAGTTTGCAAGCCAAGTGTTCTTTCTCTTCAATGGAGAAACCTTTAGGTTGATCCATATAGACTTCTTCCTCTAAACTCCCATTTAGAAAAGCAGTTTTCACATCCATTTGATGCAACTCTAAATCAAAATGAGCTACTAATGCCATGATAATTTTCAGCGAGTCCTTCTTAGATATAGGAGAGAAGGTCTCTTTATAATCAATGCCATCTTTTTGAGTGAAACCTTTGGCCACAAGTCTGGCTTTATATCATTCTATATTGCCCTTGGAGTCAAGTTTGGTCTTAAAGACCCATTTACAACCAACTTTCTTGTATCCTTTGGGCAATTCAACGAGTTCCCAAACTTTATTATGATCCATTGATTTTAACTCATCATTCATGGCATCAATCCACTTAGTAGAATTAATGCTTTCCATGGCTTGTGAAAAAGAAATCGGATCTTTACTTATCCCTATATCAAAATCGATTCATGTAGATAAATAGCATCTCCTTTCTCTATTAGACCTTCTTAATTCTACTTCTTGTGGTTGTTCTATTTCTTGTGGTTGTTTTAATATTTGTTCATTGGTTTCATAATGGAGTGGTCGATTCATTTGTTGCTTCATGTCATTAGGTTGTTCAACAACCGTAGGAACAACAATCTCTTTCGAAGTTATAGGTAATGGGACTTGCACCCTAACTTCTTGAATAACCACATTTCGTGGTTTATCACTCCCACTGATTCCACCATCTTCAATGAATCCGGCATTATCGGTTTCTACAATTCTTGTATTATGGTTAGGACAGTAAAATTTGTACCCTTTGGATTTTTTAGGGTAACCAATAAAGTAACCATTGATCGTTCTAAAATCCAATTTCTTTTCTCGTGGATTATAAATTCTGGCTTCTGCTGGACAACCCCAAACATACAGGTGTCTTAAACTCGGTTTCCTTCCTGTCCACAGTTCAAAAGGAGTCTTTGGAACTGCCTTACTAGGGACCCAGTTTAATATATACATAGCGGTCACAAGTGCATGCATCCACAATGATTTGGGTAGTGTGGAATTACTTAACATACTCCTAACCATGTCCATTAGTGTACGATTATGCCTTTCAGCAACACCATTCTGCTGTGGCGTTCCTGGCATAGTGTATTGTACACAAATGCCATACTTTTCAAGGAGTTTAGCAAATGGGCCTAGGCATTGTCCTGATTCATCATACTTTCCATAATATTCACCACTTCTATCTGATCTGACAACTTTCACCTTTCTATCCAATTGTCTTTCAACCTTGGTAATGTATACCTGAAGGGTATCCACTGCTTGATATTTTTCATGCAATAAATAGATATAACCATAACGTGAAAAGTAATCTATGAAGGTGATAAAATAGCTTTCTCCACCAAAAGATGGAATGTCAAAAGGCCGACAAATATCTGTACAAACAATTTCAAGAAGCCCTGAACTTCTTGTGGCACCTTTCTTGGTGTGTTTGGTTTGTTTTCCCTTAATACAATCCACACACACACCGAGATCAGTAAAATCTAGATTCGGAAGAATCTTATTCTTTACTAATCTTTTTAACCTTTCTCTGGAAATATGTCCCAGCCTTTTGTGCCACAAGTTAGAGGAACTTTCATTTATTATACTGCGTTTAGTACCAACATTATAATGCAGGGTAATGAGGGTTTCAGCAAATCGATCATCAAGCTTTAATTTATACAAACCATCACAAAGTAGACCAGAACCAACCAAAGAGGTATACTTAAAAAGATTGAAACTATTATTGCCAAATTTAAAAGAGTAATCATCTAGATCAAGTTTAGACAATAAAACTAAATTTCTAGAAATAGGAGCATAAAAGGTTTGTGGTAAATCTAAATAATGACCACTATCTAGAAATAAACGACAAGTCCCAACAGCTTCAATTGGTGCTTTGACTTGATTTCCTATGAATATGAAGTTCTCACTTGGGTTTATGTTCTGCATTGAAAGGAATCCTTGCATCGTATTGGAAACATGAGTAGTAGCCCCAGAATCAAGCCACCAAGTATTAGAAGGAACTTCAGTTAGGTTTGATTCGAAACATACATAAATTAAGTTATTACCTTTCTTTTCGAACCATGCCCTATGTTTAGGACAATCTTTCTGAAAGTGTCCAGTTTTCTTACAGAAGTGACACTTGTTATTGTCCTTTTCCTTCTTATGAGCCTGAGAATTTTGAGCAAACTCGCTTGCCTTAGGTGGTCCACGCATTATGCCTTTTTTAGGCTTCCTCCTTCTCTTTTCGGCACCTTGATTTATGAGATGAATAGAATGTTGTCCCAACTGCTTAAGTCTTGCCTCTTCTTGCATAAGCATACTGGCCAATTCATTTACATTCCACTTATCCTTCATAGTGCTATAACTAATTTGAAATGGCCCATACTGAAGAGGCAGAGAATTTAGAACAAACTGTACAAGAAAGTAATCATCTACATTCATCCCTAAATTCTTTAATTGAGCAGCCAAATTGGTCATTTCAAGGACATGCTCATGTATCCCACGTCTATCATCAAATTTCATGGTGGTAAGCTTAGCTATCAGTGTCCCTGCAAGAGACTTATCAGCAGTTCGGAAACGTTTTTCCACATTGTCAAGATATTCTTTAGCATCATCAGTTTTTGGAAGAGTTGACTTGATATTGTTTGCTATAGTTATTCGCATAAACTTAAGGCTTAGTCTGTTTGATTTCTTCCATGCTTCATGCGGCCTTTTCTTCAAAGATTGCTTATATCAAGAATAGCAAACGATTTCTCAGATAAAAGTGCTAAGTCAAGGTCTAGAACACCAAGATGGAATTGAACTTGTTCTTTCCAATCTGAGAAGTTCATTCCATTAAGAAACGAAACAGATGAAGCAAGCAAATGTAGAGAAATAGGAACTGGCACTGCAAATTTAAATTCATGCTCACTATATTAGTACTAAGAGTTTAAATAAGTCAAACACACGTTTAATCAATAATAAATAGTATTACCGTGATCTACCTTTGGAATAATCTAATGGCATACTATTAAGAATTATGGTGATTCCCTTTGACCAATATGACTAGTTGATAAAATATTCACAATTAAGTAGGTCCATTACCTTTAAGTATCTATTCAAATCTCAACTGTGAATACCAATCATCTTATCCTATTCCAATTCAATAATTATTTAGAAGTGGTGCACCTTTGGACCACCTAATATCCTCATACTTAAAAATTGCGATTTACAAAATCATTATAGTTTAATACTTGGGTTAGAGTAAAACTCAATTATTTGATTTAATATTCATGTGTCATTCCGATTATGTTACTTTGGTAACTATCAATCGTATCATAATATAAATTTTAAATCAAAATAATGACTTTGTACATACATGAAATCAACAATATTTCATTCACAATTATTAATTACAGAAATATGCAACAAAATATAAGAACGGTAAATAACAATATCAACGTTAGGCAAATTAAAAAAGAAATTAATTCTCGTATAGCCACATAATTGATTTTGATATTGTCTACTTACATCACATGAATTGATTAGTGTAATAATATGCTTCATATGCTTTCCACACATTAAAATAATATATATAACATCATGTTAATAATAGCTAAATAAAGTTCAACATCTATGGCCTGATTTATTGCCTTTATTTATTATTACAAATCTAAATCAATTGATCATATTATAAACTGAGAAATCCATTATAAAAGAAATGGCATAAATATCAGTAATAAAATGACTGATCATGCACACAATTTAATATCAAAACAGATGACGAGAAAAAAATTAAGTGATAAATTTTTCCAGATTCAGTATATCAAAATTCTCAGTATTCTTCTTTATAAATAAATAAGGTTCTAGAAGATAATAATCGAGCCAATTGGTCATATAATAACTGAATCATGCTCCACCAAGAGAATTGAATCAAAAGTAATAAAATTAACCCGTGGTCCAAACACAAAATCAATTATGCTCAATAGAATAGAAAATCATAATAATTTTTTAACCAGGCTGTGATACCACATGGAAGTAAGTTTATAGTGTTATGCATGATAACCATCATAACCCAAAATCTAGAACTATCATGATTTTCATATAAATAACTTTACATACCTGAATCCATTATTGCGGACAAAATAAAATTTCAGAGATTCAGTAGATGAATGAAAACAAACCCTAACCTTCACGTTTATGGGAAAATAGTTTCTCTCTCTTAATACTCTTTAGAATAATGTGAATACAGATTCAATTGATGGGTAGTCTGAATGTCTTTTTATAGGTAGAGAAATGACCAGTTTCCTTATTCAACAATGATTCCACTTTCCCATCAAAATTGGAGACTTGGAAAACACTCTTCTTTATTTACTAATTAATTGTAACAAAAAAATGGAATCATAATCTTGCCAAATCTCTAATTCATATTACCATATCATGTGAGCCAACTAAATATTTAATTTAGTCTTACATATGTAACATAGCAATGTGCTTCTCGTCTTTCTCAAAAATTATTTTAGGTGAATAAACTTCTTCAAAAATTTGCATTGCCTTGTGAAGCAAATTTACCATCTTCGCTATTAAAGAGTATGTGCGGAAAGGTAGGAATGGTTGTTTTGGGTAGCCATGAAGTGGATGCCTTGGGTGGAAAGGGTTGTGTGAAGAAGTCCAGATCCTCTCCTTGAGCTCTTTACAGTGCTCTCTACGGGGGACGGCTGAGATAGAGCCACGTGACTCACTTAGAGATGGACAGTTGAGATATGTTGAATTTAAAATATATTCCAAAACATGTTTTCCTTTACTGACTCATTCATCTTTCCTTTTCCTTCACCACTACCTTCTGTTTTGTGTTTTGGTTTCAAGATTGATACTCTCTCTCCTAAAATCGAAATAAAGACACCCATAGGAAGTGATTTTCAAATCTATCTCAAGAACATGAAAACCATGATTGCTTTCTAAGAAACAAAAATACATGCAAAACTTGATCTTCAAAGTTCTCTCTCTTTATCTCTCTCTCTCTCTCTCTCTCTCTCTCTCTCTCTCTTGTGCAAATTAGAAACAATATTGAGAAATCGGAGATACCAGAAAGCCATTTCTAATGGGAAAGAGGATATCTAATTGTTGAAATTTATTTTCTTTTTTTTTAAAAAAAGAACAAAATGAGAAGAATATTAAATGAGGGGAACAGAGGAAGAAGGCGGTGAGTTTAAAAATGAGCAAAGAAAGAAAGAAATTGAACTTTAAAAGAAGAAGACAGAGATAGTAGAACAAAAGAGAACAAACCCAATTAATAAATCAAACCCCACCCCTTTTTTCTTTCTCTATAAGCCCTTTTTCCTTTCAAAATAATTGGGTTTTGTTTGCTTATTTCTAAAGTAGATGATACTTGATCTACACCTTGAGCTCTATCTGAAGGTTTCATTTTCTAATTTCATCTCCCCTACCTCATTACTAATCCCATGATGAGAGGATCATATATAGAGCTCAAATCCTCCGTCGTACTTCCCTGTAGTGGTTCTTGCAGTGCCCCAAAATGATGTCGTTTTGGGGAAAAAAACATAGAATCAGAGAAGAGAAAGAGGGGAAGAAGGAAGAAGCACTGGCAGAGGAACACTCAGAAGGACACCAATATATGTGATCTTATTTCATGTAGAAAATCAATCAAGTTCACTAATATTAACAACCATTCAAACACCCAGAAGAACACCAATATTAAGAACCATTCAAACAAAAGTTGGAGGTTAAAAAACTTGAGCTGATATATATATGTACATATTTAACACTTTGAACATCCCAAATAATAAATCAAAATTGACTAAAAATTAGATCAATACAAACAGAACCATAGACCAAACAGTCAATTTTTTTTCTTCTCCTCCTCTTTGATTTTAGATCTCAAATCTTTCATAGAGATTTTGAAACTTTGCTTCTCTTCATAACCCATCTTTCTACATTTCATTTCTAGGTTGAAATTGGGAAGAAAATCGACGAACGACGATGAGGTTGATAAACGAACTCTCTTCAGTACACCAACGACAAAGAAACGAGGAGAAAAGATCGAGATGGTTGCAGGCCATTGAGATCGCGCGCGCGCGAGAGAGAGAGAGAGAGAGAGAGAGAGAGAAGGGGGCTCGCGGCTATGGGGTTGGTGATGGTGGGTTGTCGGTGGATTGGTAGTTTTAGTGAGAGAAATAAGGAGGAAGAAGAAGAAAAAAAAGAAAGAAATGTGGGTTGCGGAGGCAATGGCGGGGAGATGGTGGTGCCGTGGATAAAAGGAGGCCAGAGGTTGTCACATGTGGGATGCCTTCTTTCTTCTTCTCCTCTTTTTCTTCCTCTGTGTTTCTTTCTTCTTCCCCTCTTTCTCTTCCCTATTATTTATTTTTAGTGAAATTTTGCCTCAAAACAATGTCGTTTTGGGGCACTGCAAGAACCACCATAGAGAAACACGACAGTGGATCCGGACTCATCATATATGGTATTGAGACTATGAGTCTATTGCTATAATTTGAAAACAAACATGATATATATTAGCAAACCCAGCACACTAGCAAATCTAGTCTCAAGGCCTATATTTGAAAACAAATAAGGTTTTAGTGCTTTTATATGCATTAATCATCAACTTTTAATAACGTTAAACGGGATACATAATGTAGGGTAATGCTATAGTGTGCAACTTACACCTTACACCTTTTTGTGTTCATTTACACCTTACACTTACACCTTTTTTACCTTGCACTTACACCTTTTGTGTAAGTGGCACATGGTGTGCAACTTATACATTTCATTTATACCTTCCACTTACACTTACACCTTACACTTACACCTTTTGTGTGAGTGGCACATGGTGTGCAACCCACTTACACCTTTTGTGGGTTGCACACCTAAGAAAACTCCCATAATGTATGTCATTTTCTAATATTAACCAAATTTTTTTATGTTGTATTTAGTACATAAATTTAGGTAAGGGTGAGAAAAGAAAAAAGAAAAATATAGATAAAATGTGAATAAAACATAATTATATTTCACTTATATTTCATATATATATTTTTTCTTTTTTTCAAATTTATGAATTAAACATAATTTAAAAAATATAAAGAAGAAGGCTATGGCCTAATTTGGGAACTTAGTTAAAAGTCAATTTTTTATTTTTAATTTATTTTGAGTCACATTATCTCTCTAATTTTTTTAAGTATTTTTAAAAAAATCAAAACAACGATTTTAACCAACTTTCAAAAACATCCCTATATTAATCCATCGTCCCGCAATTAGAGCAATTCGAACGAAGAAAGCAAAACCAAATTTGCATCAAATTTGACAAGTCAGCAAAATCCTCCCCAAGCAAATATGCAAAATTGTCGGAAACCATTTTGGTTTTGGTTTCTCTCTCTCTCTCTCTCTCTCTCTCTCTCTTCAAATTGACAAGTTAGCTGACGTTCAAGGGAAATTATATGCGAAAAAAAAACTATTATACATTAGTAAAAAAATTAATAATTTTAATTATTAATATTTAAATATTTAATATTTTTGTAGAAAATCACTGATATGCAATTCTCCCAAAGCATATTTTATATATATATATAATCTTATAATTGTGTAAAAGAAATTCATCAAATTATAGTATTTTAAAGCAAAAGTTAGAATAAAAAATAAAAAAAAAGGAAAGTCAAGGAAAAAATTAAAAATTGGGTAATGCTATAGTGTGCAACTTACACCTTACACCTTTTTGTGTTCACTTACACCTTACACTTACACCTTTTTACCTTGCACTTACACCTTTGTGTAAGTGACACATGGTGTGCAATTTATACATTTCATTTATACCTTCCACTTACACTTACACCTTACACTTACACCTTTTGTGTGAGTGGCACATGGTGTGCAACCCACTTACACCTTTTGTGGGTTGCACACCTAAGAAAACTCCTTAAAAATTATATTGGGTCACCTAAGTACATATTTGGTGTTAAAATTTGCTTCCTCTCTGGGAATTATTCTGGGATTGTTTAAGATGATCTATATAATTATATTTTTTGTCTTTTTACAAAAAGATATACAGAAAAGTAGAGAAGTAATGTGATGAAAAAAAGATAAAAAGATGAATTATTTAGGGGATGTCAAGTAATACCTAAAGTTATTCATTTATGCTATGAATATAAATGAATTTTACAAAATAATACGTAAATATAAAATAAATGATAAATTTCGCATGTAGAATTCACTATATTTATGAGACTATCTTTTATTTCACTTTTGTAAAAATTGTATTTACATTTAAATTTACTAAAAATTATATTATTGTTGGTTAAACGCAAAGCAAACTCTTTCAAAGTGACGTGTACTAACTTCAAACCATTAATCTTGGTTTCCAATTCTTGATTTTATGGGTAATTTATTAATAAATCTTAATAGTTTGACTAGATTTTTATCAAATTTTATTGAAAATAAGTCTTAACATAATCGTCGTTAAAAATGACTTTTGCGACGTTTTTTTATATATCTCGCTAAAAATTAACAATTGTTAACTTTTTTTTGTCATGATTTTTATAAATTGTTATTAAAACTGATAATTTGCGACTTTTTGTGACGAATTTTTTAAACTGTCGTTAAAAGTTAAAAATTAGTGACTTTTTTGTGATGATTTTTTTAAACTATTGCTAAAACTTACAATTACTGATATTTTTTTGTCATAAAATTTTTAAATTGTCGTTGAAAATTAACTATTAATGACATTTTTTAATAATGTATGATAAAAATACCATTAATTAACCTATTGGACAATAACTAGTAAGATATACACGTAAATTCCTCTTATTTTATTTTGTCTTTTCTTTAAATTGTGTTTTGATTAAGGATTTGAGAAGGTGGTGGGTGGAATTAGAATATTTCTTCTTCCGTTTTTTTTTTTTTCATTTTACTCAAATCTTTAAGCCTCATTTTGAAATTAATTTTTTTAGTCGTTTTTTTTAAGCTTCTTAATTTTTTTATGAGATGAAAAACAGTTATTGTGTTTGATATTGACGTTTTTTAGTTGCATTGAAGATCATAAATTATTGAGATATTTAATTTTTTTTCTGAGACTTTTTAACTATTCTAATAAAAAAAATTAAATTCCAAAGGGGCTTTAATCCAAACACAACTTTAAAAAAAAAATAAAAAAAAATAAAAATTCTATCTATACCTATATGATGTCTTTTAATTATCCCTCCTCACATATATGATTATTCTATTCATTATACAAAAAAGGCCACAAACTGGGTTTGGTGGGTTCTAAATTAGTAATGAAATTCATCTAATGGCCCAATTTTAGAGATTGATGATACATCTGTGTTTGGATCATGAGTTGAGACCTCACATCCCATATTCCTATGCAAAAAACTAGGAAAATTGTTCGATAGTGCTTATGTCGTCTTGTGCTTTAAACAAACCAAAAATATATTTTTAAATTTTTTGTTTATGATAAATTTTAAAAAATTTTTTTTTCATAAATATTGTTCTTTCTAAGTGTATTTAAAAAATAATTTTTTTCAAAAAAAAATATTAAAAAAATTTATGTTGATATAGTCTCTCACCAGTAAAATTTTCAACTTTGATTGGTCATATCATATAATCAATATACATGATATTATGACACTACTAAATAATTGGAATCAGTTTTCCTTGACTAATTGAACTCTGAACTAAAGAGTTCAATTCATGGTTTGTGAACTCACTCTAAATTTATATTGATAATTTAATTTTTAAAATTTTTTTTATTCATATAAAATTTATGTTGATCAAATATTGATAGTGATATAATTAAATAAGAAAATAGACACTAATAGTATAGTTATATATAGAAAATAGACACGTTTTAAAACAAAACGTGATTCAATTATATAGTTATATATATCAGATCAATTTATTTTTTCACTCATAATTTACCAGTAAACACTAAAAATAAACAATTTAGAACACAAGTGAGGCCAAAACCCATGAATTAAACACTTTGTTTAAGTTATGAATTTAAATAAAAATTAAAAAAAAGAGAAGGAAGTAAATATATATATATATATATTATTTAAATTTTCCTCGCTATTTTTTTTTTTTATAACTTTCTAATTTCATTTTTAAAGTTCCTTCGTAAATAATTACTGGTCAAACCATGTCGGTCGTAAGGACTTGAGTTAATATGAATTTGAGTTAATTCCTGTTTTGTTTCCTTTTCCGTTTCATAACATGAATTTGAGTTAATTCCTATTTTGGTTCCTTTTCCGTTTCATAACATGAAATTGAGTTAGGTTAGGGATTTTAAATAATTTATTAAATCTTTTATATAGGTGTGAGATATATATATATATATATATGAATTTGTGTGAGTTACACACTCATGTAAGAGGTTTATTAAAAAATTTGATAAATTATTTAAGATTCATAAAAAATACCAAAAAGTGGCCCACCCAAATCTCTAATACTAATTATAAATATAAAATTTGAGATTTATTTAAATACTAATTGCCTCTTATAGTACTAGAAATTACATACTCCTCTTGGAGTTTCTAATTTTATAATAAATAACTCTTTGATTAATAAATCATCAATTCAATTCATAATTTTTAATGATCTCAAAAATTTATTTCAATTAGTAATTCAAGTAATTTTATTATTGTATATGATAGAGTTAAGAATTTTGGTTTGAGTTAATTCTATTAAATAAAAAAATTCTAACAATGAAATATTTGTATTTTTTTTTAAAATCATATGAACAATATGTATTTTAAGTAAATCTCAAGTATTTATAATTTACTCTTTTTTTTATAAATATTTTTATTTTTTTTACAAGAGTCTGAAAATAGCAAGTAGTATTAATTAGGAAGAGGATCTCTTGCAGTCCAAATTTTAGAATAGACAGCACTATTTGGACCCGTAAGGCCCATCATGAGTACTGTTTCGATGATTTGAACTGTTCATTTTGTTGAATACATAAAAAAATTAAATCGATCCGATAACTATAACTTATTCAATTTATCGTGTTCATAATAAAAAAAAATATACTTTTAAAAAAGTAATAAATTAAGTAAGTTACAACTATAAAATTGACCTAATTTTTTATTATTATAAATGAAATATATAAAGTATTTGATAAAATAAAAAATTTAAATTATTAAAACAGAACCATAATAAATCTCATTACCCAAACAGACTGGAAGAGATCCTCCTCCTCCTCCTATTAATTAATTGGTTGATTAGCAAGTTGTAAAATTCTCTGTTTCCCTTTCCTACTCGTTTTTGAAAGCTTTTCTCACTCAACCTCTATTTTACATATATATATATATATAGAGAGAGAGGTGGTAAAGCGTTGTCTCTGCTACTTTTGAGCGGTTGAGATTCGAGGTTTTTCATTCACCTCTGTTTTTTATCAACCAACCATCAATCCTTCAATCCCCACCTTCTAAATTTGATTACTTTATACGAGTTTGAATTTTAATTGTTTGGAAAGAAAGAAACCATGTTTGTAATTCCATCATCATCATCATCATCATCATCATCAATTGAAGAAGAACAACAAGAAAAGATCGTCGTCGGCGTCGGAGGAGGTGGGATTGAATCTCTGCCGGTGGAGTTGTTGGTTGAAGTTCTAGCTATGGTTGCCTCCTCTTCCTTCACCGACCTCTTCAATTCCAAATTATGGTTAGTCTTTCTTCTTCTTCTTCTTCTTCCTCCTCTTTCCAACCAACGGTTTCCGAAATTAAATTAGTATCAATCAATATATTGGTAAATGATGATATTTTGTAAGTTTAAAATGTCATCAATTTTATATTCAACTGTATTGTTTCTGACGTTTTTGTATGACTTCGAAGGGTAGACTATTTATTAGAAGTTTCATTTTATAAATTCTTGAAAGTTAAAGATTTAAGAATATGGAGAAAAATATAAGAAAAATATGTGATTTAAATGTAAACCTTACTATATAAAAGTTGTGAATCTTGAAGACATACTATTTTTTTTTTTTATAAATATTTTCCTTTGTCTAAATTGTTAAACTCTAGTACAATAATAATTAGTCTCGCATATATTGAATAAATATTGATCGAAAAAATGAAAAAATTATTGCATGTTGGCATGTGATATTTTTTACCAATTATAAATACTTAATTTTATCTTAAAAATATCGACATAAATATAATAAAAATTTTATTGTCTCAAGTCAATGAGAAGAGCTCATGACAATATTTTCCTTGCATGCAAAAATTGCTCACGACAAACAACGATAAATATCGAGAATAGGGTTAAAACCAAGAATTCATAACACACACACCCACACAAAAAATCAAGAAAAATAATAATGTGTGGTTTAAAATTATTCATAGTGTAAGTCTCATAGCACGTGTTGAACATGAACCATAAATTATGCAATGTTTGGGAACAAAATAATTTTATCAAAAAATTACTAGAACTTAATAAATTATTAATTATTTTTTACACGTTTATTTAATTTTTTTATTTTATAAAAATTGAAAGGTCACCTAAAAAATGCCGAGTGAGATTAGGTACATTCTTTGTTTTTCGCTAACTTATAATCATATAGTTATATGTGATATCTATTTCATTATCTTTGTTATAACTCGTATTTAACGAAGTAATGTAATGACAGTTGCAGAAAATTTCTAGGAGTCATTTATTAATATACTAAAATTACTAAAAGTTAACAAATTATTTTATCATTTATTAATATACTAATTGATATATTAATATACTAATTAATATATTAATAAAATAATTTGTTAACTTCTAGTAATTTTCGATATATTAATAAATGATATGATATCAATTAGTATATTAATAAATGACTCATAGAAATTCTCTGCAACTGTCATTACATTACTTCGTTAAATACATTAGCAATTAGTATATTAATTAGTATATTTAACCTATCAATATATCAATTAGTATATTAATAAATAATATGATATAATTTTAGACGTTAACAAATTACTATATCATAATTCTAGGAGTCATTTATTAATATACTAATTAATATCGTATCATTTATTAATATATCAAAAATTACTAGAAGTTAACAAATTATTTTATCTATTTTTTACATGTTTTTTTTTTTTAATTTATAAAAACTAAAAGGTCACCTAGAAAATGCCTATTGAGATTAGGTACATTCTTTGTTTTTCACTAACTTAAAATAATATTTAAATAAAAAAAAAAACTAACTTATAATCATATAGTTATATGTGATATCTATTTCATTATCTTGGTTCTAACTCGTATTTAACTAAGTAATGTAATGACAAAAATTGAGAAAATTTCTAGGAGTCGCAGAGGAGAATTACATACTACACGTGTCAATAGAGAAATTCGATGATTCATCAATGGTGAAAAGTGAAGAAGTGAGTTTGTTCTTAAATCAGTGCATACAAAGTGGAAACCCAGAAGCATTGTACAGACAAGGAATGGTACTCTTTCCTAACCTACTCTTCTCCTCACATGTTTTCATGTTATATTATTGAATAATACTATATTCATCGATTGATATATCAATTAGTATGTTAATAAATGATATGATGTAAGATGTTTTAGATATTTATAATTTGTATAATAAGTGATATCATAATTTTAAAATAATAATATTATTAGGTTGCTTAGCTTAGAATTAATGCTCTTGCTCCTCTCATCATGTGACTTTGTCTCTCTCTGTTTCATTCATGACCCCCCATGACCCCCCAAGCTATTCTAGTCTAACTTACACGTGATTGCCATGTGATTCCATTCCATGATCACCTCCAATATTATATGATATGTTAAACTATCTTGGTTTTATAAATTTGGGAATGAATTTGAAAAGAAATAAAAAAAAAATTATACGAAATGTATTTATATTTTATTCATATTTTACTTATATGTTGTCTTTCTCTCACCAAATTGATAAACCAAACATAGTTTTAGTGGGAAAAAAAAATTGATGATTTGATTATTAGAATATATGTGAAGAAAGAGTCTTACATTAAATAAAAAAATTTAAATTAATATAAATTTGAAACAAGATTTGTTTGCTCATAATGTTATGCTTGTGGATTTTAAAATTCAACAATGCTACATACACCCAATTTTGAAGACCCCCACCCCACCCCCAGTGACGTGGCAGCGTAGGATTGGTTGAAAAAAAAAAAAAAAACTGTTTTGGACCAATCACCCAGTGACACCTCACTGGGTGTCACTGGGTGTAACCCATTTACTGGGTGTATCCCTCTTTTTCCTTTAAAATTTTTCTTCAACGAATTAGACTGGTGTTGTTATGTCATGGTGAGCCCCTCAATTTCCGTACAATTAGTATCAGAGCATATAGCTACGATAACTCTTGATTAAAAACTATAAACAGTTATTTATTAAAAGAGTAAATAATATTATATAAAAAAAATGTGACAAAACTTCAATATATGTCATTTTTGACTAATCTTTGCGTGAATCTTTCACTCAAGCAATGAGGTTTTTCTTTTTTTTTTTTGGTTCTAAGATATGTCATGCCACAAGTCATTACATAATTTGGTTGCTTAAATATGTATCTCTTACAAATGTTTTGGATATCTCATACTTCAATGGGAAGCTACATGGGGACAAAGCAACATATACTTCTCTTTATTAGGTACACATACATATACTCCTTCTTTGTTTTACTGAATATAAAATAAGAAATATAATATTTTGTGAGATTTAATCAGGATATTTAATTAATAAGATATAGATATTGGATAACATATCCTTCCATTCATGTTTGTGGACTTGATATATAATACTGGATATATCTCATCTATGTTTGTTTTACAAAATAAATTGTAAGATATAAGTAAGGAATTTCCAAAATTGCCCTCATAACATTATGTTAATATCCATCTTGCCCTTATGCCCATCAATGGCCACTGCCACAGATTTGGAAAGAATACATTTCATAACTAATGCTAATATATACAGATCAAATATTCATATCAAATCCAACAATTTCTTCCCCCGAAAAAAATTATATTATATTAACGCTAATCTGATAACAAAAATAAAATAAAATAACCCATTTTAAACAAGTATTTTGATTCTAAATATAACAGCTTTTTG
Source organism: Camellia lanceoleosa (assembly GCA_025200525.1). Classification (NCBI taxonomy): domain Eukaryota; kingdom Viridiplantae; phylum Streptophyta; class Magnoliopsida; order Ericales; family Theaceae; genus Camellia; species Camellia lanceoleosa. Next base: position 1,654,289 of record CM045770.1, read on the forward strand.
TAAACAATCATATTTTTTCAGGTGAAGAGCCTTATTTTGTATATATATATATATATATATTTGGTTTATGTAAATAAAAAAAAAATCTAAAAAGAAAATTACAAATAAAAAATATTTGAATCCCATAATACATGATATCCAATCCAACCATTTGTTTATATCCTAATAGCAAACAGGGCCATAGGACCTAAGTTGCAAAGTGTTATCATTGAGTTTCCATTTGTCTTCCACTCAACCTACACATACATAATTAAATTATAAAAAAAATATTAAACATATACAAGTTAACATAGCAAATATAAAGTTGAACTAGAAAAAAAATAAAAAATAAAAAAATGTACAGGTCAACATATATAATGGTCCACTTCTACTGAAAAAAAAATGTGAGATACTAAGAAACAAAAATATTTCTTAGGGCCTTACGGGTCCTGTCAAGTTATCATGTATATTATTGACAATTTTTTATGATTAACACTACAAGAAAATACATCTTTGGCGACTAAATTTTTAGTCGCCAAAGGTCGAATTTTAGTCGCCAAAAGGTCCAGTTTTGAGTTTCCGACAAAAAAGTTAGTCGCCATCACTTGTTGTCGCGAATTCATGGTCGCCTATTCCTTTGGCGACTAAACCTCTGATAGTCGGCAATGTGCAAGTCTTCACGACGAAATAAATTGTCGCCAAATGCAAGAACAATTTCGAAATTATACATTCAATGACTAAAATTTTAGTCGCCAATACTAATTTTTTTTTTTTAATTATTTAAGCAGTTGCGACTAAATTTTAAATCGCCAAAAGGTATGCCTTTCGGCGACCAATGACTTTAGTCGCCAATACTATATTTCAAAAAAAAAAAAAAAATGCCTCAGCTGGTGCTCCCACGGCTCGAACTTGGAACTTGGAACGTCCAACACTTGGACCCCACTACACCTTAAGCACCACATGCTCCCCCACTACGCCACTCTGCCATCACATGATTATTAATGCTACATATATTATTTATATACTATATTGCAAAAAAAAAAAATTGTATATATAAAAATAATTTTTTTAATGTAATATATTTATGTTAAAAATAAAATATACTATAAAAAAATAGGATAATACATTCAGCGACTAAACCTGAATTTTAGTCGCCAATTCTCTATTTTTTGGCTACTAATTTCTTTTTCTGTCGCTAAAACAATGAAAGCCGGCCTAAGCATAGCACATTTGGCGACTAAATTAAATTTTAGTCGCCAAAACTTCTACTTTGGGCGACTAAAGTATATTTTAGTCGGCAATTATTGACCTTTAGCTACTAAATTTCATTTTGTAGCCAAACACCCTCATCTTTCAGCGACTAAATTGTGTTTTGTCGGCAAAACAGCTATAATCGGCGACTAAACCTGTTTTTAGTCGCCAAAAGAGTCACTTTTGGCTACTAAATTATTTTAGTCGCCAAAACAATCACTTTGGCTACCAAACAACCTTTTGTCGCTAAAATCGCTACATTCGGCGACAAAAAACAGTTTAGTCGCTAAAACCCAGTATTCGCAACTAATGAATTTTAGTCGAAAAGGCTTCATTTTGGCGACTAAATCGATTTTAGTCGCCATTCCTCCAACTTTCAGCGACGAAATCCACAATTTTAGTCGCCATTGCTGCTTTTTCTTGTAGTGTAAGTTATGAGTATCTAGAATAATTTTTTATATTGAAAAATGATTCAAATAATATATTAGACTCTATCTCTATATAATAGAAAGTAATTATATGTCAGTCTATTTTGAATTGACCGTTCAACAAAATCACCAATTTTTTTACATATTTTAAGTTATGAAAAGAAAACAAACATTCATATATGTAACAGAAAAATTAGAAAATTAGATTGTTCAAAAATTTATTCATAATATCAAATTCAATTTTGTATAGTTAGCCTCACATTTGAAATAAAATCATCTAATATTTTTTTGGCATCTTGTTTGTGTTTAATTTCTGCAATTGTAATATTATAGGTTGAATACTTCAGCCACATGAGAATGGAATCAGGACTAGAGCATTTGAAGAGAGCAGCAGAGAAAGGACACGTGGAGGCCTCATACGTGTACGGTATGATCCTCCTCTCTAGGGGTGGGCAATCAACAAAACAAGGCCTAAAGCTTCTAAATGCCATGAACAATACTTGTTCAAATTCAAAGAGCTTGAGAATCCAAGAGTGCAGAGAAAGAATCAAAGCCATTATTCACACAATGTGGATCAACAATCATATGGTTAGCCAACAAACAAATTTATGTTGTCATGGAAAAACTCGAAGCATCAGAGTGAGGGAGACATGGAGAGGCCGCGAAGAAGAGGCTGACAACATGAGCTGTGAAGCTTGTAAATGGGATAGAGAAGTCAACTTGTTCTGTAACATGTTAATGGGTAGGAGTGTTTAGATTATTTATTAAAGTTGTGCTATATAAATACATAAATCAAATATAGGTCTCTTTTGGTAACTAGGTTAAAAGTCAGTTTATTGATTTTTTAACTTTATTCTAAAGCTTATTTTGGACAGTAACCCTGTCCAAAATAGGCCTTGGAATAAAGATAGATGGACATAGTACAGCATATAGACAAAAATCAACACTGTCAGAAGTGGGAGAAACATGGAGGAGTGCCGGGAAGAACAAGATGACAACATAAGTTGTCAAGGTTGTAAATGAAATGAAGAAGTCAAACTTGCTTTGCAATGTTACTTCCTAAGATTGTTTAGATCATTTTATTTATTAATTAATTATGATTATGGTATGTTCAACTCTATGGCTTTAATAGGACACCATATATATATATATATATATATTTTAATTACCATGAGATTTGTCATGAAAGATTGCTAAATTTATATTCCTCAGATATTCATAGACCTATATGTTAACTTAGTGATCGAACTCAGTGAGTTGAAAGGATCATTTTTTAATCCAAAATTCGAATGACCGTTATTAATTTTCTTTAATTGACAATGATTTAAAAAAAAAAATTTGATGATGAAATTGAAATTTCAAACATTTCCTTTCACAAGCATAACCGATTGTATTATAAAAAAAAATGGAAGAAATATATATATATATATATTTTTTTAAACTCCAAAAAACAGACTCGTGGAATATCATAATATTCGTGGATTCTGGTTCTGGAGTAACTAATTGCTGGTTATATTTAATTCAACCCATAGGAAAAAAACTCATCACCGAGGCACCCAATTAACATTCTTATGCACTACAAAAGAGACTAAGCTTTGATCAGATTACAATACAAAGTCCCGCAGAGAGAGCGTGCCTCCCAGGATTCAAACCTGACTCACCCCGGTGAAAACGCAATGTGTTATCCATTTGATGGTGGAAGAATTATATCTTGTATGAGTGATTGTCCTAGTAGACAAAAATGGGAGAATTATATTGACATGGTGTCAATAAAATATATTTTCCAACAAAAAATATTATAAATATTAGTAATTAATTTTATAAATATTTTTATTAATTTATAATTTTTTTTCCTCTAATACCATTGTCAAGTAATTATCCTAACAAAAATTAAGTTTCATACAAAATGACTAATTTAAATATCCGTATTGGACATGACATTGATGTTAATAATATTTGTAGGGGGGGTCCAAGGTTAAAGGAGTGATTAGAGAAGCAAAACTATGTTAATGGTCCAATAATGGTGGAAATGGTTGGAGAATGAGTAACAACAACTATCTGGGAGTTGGAGAGTGTGTAGTTGGGTGAGGGTGAGGGTGAAGCAAGTGGCTCAAAAAGAAATGTATGGTAGTACCAAAATGGGCAGCATCTCCCTCAAATCCCCAAAATTCCTCTTTTAAACCTTGGGAAATGGGTCCTCTTCATAGGCTTTTCCTTGGTACCAAGAGGACACCAAGTGGCCAAATAGAGAGAGGACATGTGTCCTAGAGGATCACATAGAATATTCTACCTTGAGCCACCAGGTTGAAGGTGCCACGTGTCCCTCTGCATGTAATGTGTGTACTATCTGCTTGCCTCTGCAACTACCTTTTTGAGTCTTAGCAAGTGCAAGAAGGGAGTGTTTGCCTTTGCACTTGCCTTCTCAACCTAAACCTTAGTAAGTGCACTTGCAGTGGTGAACCTTCTCACTACACTTGCCTTCTTAGTTCTATTTGGCCAGTAAAGGCATTCTCAGGACTCTATTAGTCTGCTATCGACTATGTTCGTGCTCACTGATAAGCCTCCACCATTAGCCACCTAATCACAAACTCCCTAGCTTTTTGCATAAGGCCACATCAGCCATGCTGTGCCTTAGTACCAAGCGTAAGGGGGTTTCCTCAGTCCTTCTTGTGTGACTAAGGCAGGTCCATGACCTGAGTAATGAAAATAGAGTCCTTTACGCTTGGGCTACCATGCTCCCATCTTTGTGGGATCACCGCGGTAAACTAGTATCTATGAGCCTACTATCAGCTCCAACCAGTAAGTCTTGGGGCCTGCTATCAGTGCCAAATTAAATGAACTTTGCGACCTGCTATCAACCCTATGCTAGTAATGTCTTGGGGCTTACTATCAGCGCCAAGCATTAGCCTCTACTTGCAGAAGGGAAGCTTTTCCCAAAGGCTGCTATCACATTGGCGGGATGTTTTCTCCGCAAGTTGGTTGTCATGGCTATAGTTGTTGCGGTAGTCATTTCCCGTGGCAAGTTCAAATGACAAAACTGACAATATTAGAAACAGTGGCATCGACAAAATGCCTCCGCAACTTGGAAGCTGCAAGTACTGTCTCTGCAACTTAGTTGCTTCGATTTTCTCCTTCCCTCAGTAACTCCAAATAATTATGGTACCGATATTACTTAGAATGGCGACGTTGGGGCAAAGTGCCTCCGTAACTTGGCCATCGCAAGTGTTGCCTCTGCAACTTAGTTGCATCTGCTTTTTCTTTTCCTCAGCAACTTCGGATGGCGGCGGAATCAAAGTTATTAGGAACGGTGGCGCTAAGGCAAAGTGCCTCAGTAACTTTCCCGCTACATGTGTTACCTCGGGTCTTTAAGCATAGGGTTCCAAACCCTTTTTCCACACTACCTCAAGCTCGAAAATCCTTCTTCTCTCACTCTAGACCATTTTCCTCCTTAGATCCGAGCGATATACGCGTTTTCCAACGCCCCACAAACATTTCCTTCGCTAAACCCTCATAGTTTACAACACTTTGAACCGATTGAAAAACAATTTCGGTGTTTCTTTCTTCATTTCCACCACTTGAGGTTTGTTTCCCTCGAGTTACCCTTGAGTTTGGTGCCCTTTTCCGAGCTTTGACCTTTTCTTCCATTTTTCCTCTCTTAGAGTTGACTTTTGTTGTCTTTTGGCATTCTCTGCCCATTTTCTACATTTTTGACCATTTTCTCATCTTTCCTCGAGATGGCGGATGACATCCCATACGACGGAGCTCCTCTGGAGATAGAGATGGATGATCCAGAGTTCGAGCCATTGCCGCTCAGCACTCGACCTTTTGATCCGATGGCGTACCATCCTAAGATACACGTGCTACCTCCTAATAGCATTCGTCAGTTCAGGGGGTTTGCACGAGGCGCACCTAAGGATCTCCTATTGCGCGAGCCAGAGTCACAGCTATCCCATGGCTCCTCTGAGGTATACACTGTATTCTCACATTTTTCGCAATGTACTTTGCATTTCTTACATAGTTCTCACTGTTTTTCACTTGTTCATGCCAAACACACTCTTGCATTGTATTTCTTACACTGCCTTGCATCTACTTGTCCTGATCACAAGGGGATTCATGCGCTATCCGGGATACGGGACCACCTTTCTAAGGGAGTGGTATATGGAGCTCCCCGACGCTGTTCGCCACATCATTGACGAGGCCGGCTTCGGCAGATTCTGCATGGGGCTCTCACGTCTCATTGCGAGCAGACCTCTATTGGGCGCTTTAGTAGAGAGGTGGTGGGATACCACCGATTCCTTTCACTTCTCTACTGTAGAGGAGATGACGATGACTGCCTTCGACTTCTCTATGCTCACCAGCATGGAGGTGGGGGTCATCCGATTCCTTACAACACAGACATGGGCGAGTGGGAGACCGCTCAGAATTACCTACTGGGGACTCGCCTGCCTATCCCCCGATCAGGGATAGTCCGATACTATTGGTTTGTAGACTACTACGGAGGGACGATGCCGATGACTCGAGAGGAGACGGAGCACTATGCTCGAGGTTTCCTGATGTTCCTGATCGACACTACCCTGTTCGCTGACCTGGCAAACACCATTGGGCTATACTTTCTGAGTGCCCTGGTGGACCTGTCTCGTGTCCGACTCTACAATTGGGGTGGCGATGGCTTGGCCACCTTGTATAGGTACATGAGCTTCACCTCCCGCTGGAGCAGACATCTGATAGGAGGCAACTGGAGGGCCTGGGAGGTACACTTTACTTTTCTGTTTTGCATTTCTCATCATGCTTTCTGCTTTGCACTTTCTGTACACTGCTTACATGGTATACTATACACACACAATTTACTTTCTGCTTTGCATACTGTATCGTGCTTTCTGCTTTGCACTTTCTATACACCGCACACATCAGATAATCGTATTACATCGCACATTGCATTTTCTGGACATGGCGCACATATTCTGTTTTTTGCATTACTTGCACTTATTGTTGCCCTTTCACTTTCTGCAACTATGGATGTGCGCCTACTTTCTGAGACTTGCCCAGAGCCAGTGTTGGAGATGCCGCCTGTCGTGCTATACTTATATCAATATGACGGGAGGTGCCAGCGGAGATCCCAATTGTCTTTCTCCTTCTTCCATCGATACTTCGATACCATGGCCGCGACTGAGGTAACTCAAAATTCACTGTTATCTTCATTTTTCTTGATTCTGACTCACATCGCAAAATCTAACGATAGCTAACAACCTGCACACTTTTTGTTTACAGATTACTTGGCAGCCCTGGGCGATGATGCACGAGTAGGTCAGAGACCAGTTCGCTGGCGCTCGAGAGGCTTATCGCTTCCGGATTCTGCTCGAGGGCCCAGTTTGTCAGGCATGGTTCTTAGGGGAGCGATTTTTGCACCGGATCATTGGCTTACCCGAGCTGGTAGTTCCCATGCCACCTCCGACATACATGAGAGCGACAGAGAGATATACTTTCTAGGAGATGATCGATTTCACCAGAGGCTGGGACGCCGACTTCTTTTGGGTTGACGGTGATTACATTGCTTTCATCCAGACATACCTTATGCCACCTTTGACTGGCGCCCACAGAGATGAGAGAGAGAGGGGTCTAGCTACGGGAGAGAGAGACAGAGGGGCCTGGGCGTTCGGGACCCGTGGCAGGAGAGGTTCTTAGACAAGGCAGAGGGCGGGATGGCCAGAGCTGCCTACTACAATGACTTGCTGGCGAACCACAGGAGAGGCTTACCAGATTCCCATTGAGCTTGCACCAACTGGTCACGAGCTTGTCAGAGTTCGAGGCCTGACTCCAGTATGTACCATACTTTAAATTTTTCACATTCAATTCATTTAAGTCATGCTTTATAGACTGCTGATCATCTCAACACATTTACAGGCATCCATAGAGTACACCCAAGTGCTCTTGAGCTAGCGGCTTCTCGATGGGGATGGTGTGAAGCGAGCATGAACTCGCCAAGATCTCGACATTCTGGTAAGTTTCTTCAGCTTACACTTCCTGCCATCAAACCTTCTGCTGACACATTAGCATTTCAAAATGCAATCTACTCCATCTTTGCCCGACACGATAATCGCATTCAAACATCGCACCCATACACCGCCACAAGACATCATCTTTTTCATCTGATATACACCACGACTGATATATTTAACAAACTGTCCTTGTCAGATCCCAGCCACTTTGGACATTCCAGCGGGAGCTGCAGTGAGACCATCTATACCTCCTTGGGCAATAGGGAAAGGGAGACAAGGGGATCCCGGACGCACCGGCAGAGCTGCGTGACGATTCTGACGACCATCAGAGCATGTCCCGGATGATGATGAGATAGATGAGGACGAGGAGCTAGTGAGTCCCTGATCAAAGTCATCTGAGGGTACGGACGACGACACTGGCTCGGTTCTGAGGGCAGTGGCGATGCTAAGGAGAGAAGCGGAAGCAACTCTGGTTCAGGCTCCGACTCAGATTCAGATAGTGGCGCTAATGGAGATAGTACCGAGTCCATGCCTAGCAAGAGGACGAAGAAGGCCTATCGATCTTGAGGTGGCTAGCACTGATCTAGTTGTTTTCTTGCTTACTTTCTTTTTGCTGCTAGTGTTAGCACATTGTACAATTTTCTTTTATTAAAAACTTTGTACCCATTTGTCAAAAGAAACCATGATTGGAATGAAAAATCAGCTTTTTGATGAAACATGTTGCGTTTTACATTTTGAGCATCGCATTGCACCATTTTACACAAACAGGATTTGATGGAAATTGGATGTTGTACATTGTATTGGCAATTCCTTATTTAGGTAGTGAATCGACCAACACATAATAAACAAAGTAAAACGACTCAATACAACAACTTAAGCAACAACTTGATAAACAAAACAACAACTCGATAAGCAAAAACAACTCGACAAACAAATCGAAACAACATACAAAGCGACTCAACAAAACTCTTAAAACAAGCCGGCAAAGTGCACCAAGAGCAGAACAAAACACAGGTTCTCAGCATTCCCAACACATGGATGGACCAAAGGGCAAAATAGGAGGCCATAGGCCATAAACAGAGGCTGCCAGCCACCAGAAATGGCTATTGGTCACTAGTCGTAGTCGGTCGGCTACAAAAGGTGGTCCGTCGACCACCAATAGTGGCAGATCGCCCACCAGTGCAGGAAACCTCCAGATTGCTGCCACCTGTCTTCCATTCAACACCTTATCTTCTACAAAAGCCCCAACTTCACATTTTCTTCATTTTAGCTCTGTTTTTGCCACAAATGGAGCCATTCTTCACTGAAAAACTCTCAAATTGGATTGCAACTCTGGATGGCTCGAAAAAAGTAAATTTCTGGGCTTTCGGGATAAATGTACTATTCTCGCTAAGTCGTACTCCGCTGTGTTTTCCATTCCTTCACACCGCGGCTAGATGTTGGAACTTGGTTAGTCATGTTTCAGCTCTGGGGGACAAGAGATGTGCCCCACAATTGAAGAATTCCAAGTTCTGATGGAATCCCGGTGTGATGAGGAAATTTTGCCCCAGTCCCATTTTGGTCACATCAAAGCTCTAGGAAGGATGTGTGGGCTCACTTTACACGATTCCCGATCTTTAGTTCACAGCGGAGAGTTGGACATTCCTAGCCTCATTCATCAATTTTCTGATGCCGACAATCGCGGTGACCATCTTTGGCAAGGTTTTCGGCAGCATGCCCTTTGTTTGTGCATGTTGGCTCATTTTCTACTTAACCCTGGCTTCGGAGGGTCTAGCATTCACTTGACCGAAGTAACCCAAGGCTTGAAAGAGGGCAAGAGCTGCATTGGCTTAACACTAGCCGAGACTTTGATAGGCTTGGTTGCTTTCCACCAGCAAGAGACAACGAAGTTCGTAGGGAGTCCACTACTTTTGCAGGTAATGTTTCCTATCCTATCTCACATGTCTTTCTTACATCACTCGGCCCCTCAGGCTCTGTTTTTCTTTCAAAACCCTTTTTCACTTTTTCTCTCCATATCACTTCTTTATTCTTTAATCTCTCTTATTTTTCATCCCTCCCCAGATATGGCTCATGGACAGGTTGAAGGTAGTGGACTCTTGCCCTGCATACTCAGCACATGGCTATTTCTTTCGCCAACGGCTAGTTGATTTCCCAAGCAAGGGGTGGTGGTGCCACAGGATGTGCAACAGGTCCGCTGTTGACATTGTTTGGCATTGCCCCTGGTTTGATCTGCCTAAGATGAGCTACAGTATGGCCCGGCAGCCCGGCATTCAGTTGATTGGCTTGACACACTGTGTCTTCTATTTTCCATTCCGGTTAAGGCATCAGTTCGGACACGACCAGATTTGCCCAGAAGAGGGGACAGAGTACCCTGCTTCATTTCCAATCTGAGGTTCACAACTAGCTCGATATCCTACTGCATGGAGGACCAGAGAACTTCTGGCTTCCGCTTCCAATTTTAGTTGCCCCATTTCTAGCGAATGCATAGCTTGGCTTGAAGATGAGGTGCAAACCGGGCCTACTTTAGCATTGGAAGCTTCCAGAAGCTTGGGTAGGGGACGCAGGAACACCTGACTCATCAATGCCCCAAGTTTATTGCTTTGATCTATACTTTCAAGTTTTCCTTTTGAATGTAATAAAAGAAAATCAACTTCGAATTGCATCAAGAGGTAGAGAACTCTGTATTGAAATCAATGAATTGAAGGTTGTGGGCACTGAAAGCTTTCCTTTTGGTCAAAAACTGGTCTAAGTTGTAAAAGATTAATTTGATTTTCAAAACCATTTTCGATAAGGATCGCAATTGGACACACTTAGAATCTATCCTCGAGATGCGCAACCCCGAATCCAGCAATGGAAAATTGCCCCTTGTCCGAATAGCACTGCACTGTACTGTAACCAGCCCTCAGGGTAAAGATCACAACCGAAATCTTGAATGCAGAAAAGACAAAGATGGCCTGACCAAACACATGGACACAATTGATTTGGAGGTGTTTATGGATGGACTTTAGAATGAAGTTGCCTACATATCCCAAAGATGGGAATCAAGCCTTATGTAGTTCGGTTCGGGTTCACTAGGGTATTAACACTCTCCTTTTGCGCTCTAACTTTTGCCAAGGCCGCCCTTTTTGGATTTTCAACCTTACGAGCTCAATTTTTCTTATTTCCAGTTTTGTGCTCTAACTTTTGCCTAGGTCGCCCTTCCGAGTTTTCGGCCTAGCGAGCCTCTCAAGGGTAGTATTTCTTCAACTTGTCCATGTTGATTGGTTGGGAGAATTCAAGGCCATCTAGGTCCATAAGGATGACAGCTCCACCCAACCAGATTCATCTGATGATGTAAGGGCTAGTCCAATTAGGTCTGAACTTGCCCCTAGGGTCATGGATGGGAGCTCAGTTGTCTTTGAGCACCAAATCCCCTTCTTTCAGATTTCGAGACTTAACTTTCTTGTTGAAAGCTTTGGCAATCCTACGTTGATAACCTTGAACATGGTATAGTGCTTTTCACTTTCTCTTGTCGAACAACATTAGTTCCTCGAACTTGCTCTGCTACCAATCTACTTCTACTATCTGGCACTCAGCCATAACCCGCATCGATGGTACCTCAACTTCAATTGACAGAATGGCTTCCATCCCATAAACCAAGGAATATAGAGTTGCCCCAGTAGATGTTCGAATTGATGTTCTATAGCCCAGAGAGCAAATGGCAACTTGTCTGGCCAGTCTCTGTAAGTTTCCACCATCTTCTACAAGATGTGCTTGATATTCTTGTTGGCAGCCTCAACAGCTCCATTGGATTGTGGCCGATGTGTGGATGACTTATGAAAAGCCACGTTGTATTTCTCCAATAAGTCGATCATTTCTTTCTTGAAGTGGGAACCATTTTCTGAGATGATCTCATTCGGGACCCCATAGCGACAGATGATATTATTCCTAATGAATTTGGCGACATGCGACGCTTTTAGCATTGCATAGGATTGGGCCTCGACCCACTTTGTAAAGTAGTCTATTGCCACTAGGATATACTCCTGCCCATTCGAGTCTTTTGGCATAACTGCCCTAATGACATCAATTCCCCAAACTAAAAAAGGCCACGGAGAAGTCATGTTGTACAGCATCAACGACGGGATATTCATGCAATTTGCATGAATTTGGCATTTGTGGCATCGCCAAACAAAACCGATACAATCCTCCTCCATGGTTGACCAGTAGTAGCCCTGCCTGAGAATCTTCCGGGGTAGCATTACTCCGCTTATGTGTGATCCACACTCTCCCCCATGGATGGCCTCCATCAGGCGCTTTGACTCTTCTGCATCGACGCACAGCTTGTGCATTCCCAGATGGCCTCGTTTGTACAACTTACCTTCGCAGATGATAAATTGAGCAGCCATTCGTCGTATTGCCCTCTTATCTTTGGCATTTGCCCCTAGTGGATAAGCTTCTTTTTTCGAGAAGTTCCAGATATCATAATACCAAGAGTTTTGATCTTGTACCTCATCTATTGCGGCGATCAACTCGTAGGCTGGTGTGTATCTCTGTTCAATGATGATCGGATGCATTCGAACTCCAAAAGGGATGTCTATCATAGAAGATAGAGATGATAAAGCGTCAGCGAACCTGTTATTCTCTCTTAACAGATGCATGAATGTTATCTTCTCAAACCTGGGAATCAAAACGTCCAGGGTTAACTTCTCAAACTTGCAGAATGGCCTCATCTGGGAATAAGTACTCTACTGCTTTGTCTCATTTCACTGGGTGATCTGCTAGGAACTATGCTACTGCTCTCCCCTTGACAGACTTGCGCATCACATACTTCAAGTCGAATTTGGAGAGGAAAAGCAACCAACGGGCTAGCCTACCCGTAAGCACTAGTTTCTCGAAGAGATATTTGATGGGATCTAATCTCGAAACCAGAATTACAGAGTGAGCTAACAGGTAGTGCTTTAACTTCCTGGTGGCCCATACCAAAGCTAAACAAGCCTTTTCCAGCAGCGTGTAGCGGGTCTCGTATTCAAGCATCTTCTTGCTCAGGTAATAGATGGCTTTCTTCAATCTATTTTCAGATTCTTGCGCAAGCATGCAGCCCATCGTTGTATCGGTTACTGACAGATACAAAATCAACGGCTTCTCCAGCTCTGGCAGCGACAACACGAGTGGGTTTTGTAGATACTGCTTGATCTGCTCAAAAGCAACTTGGCATCGGTCATCCCATTGGAATTTCTTTCCTTTCTTCAAGAGACCAAATAGTGGTTCACAAGTGAAGGTTAATTTTGCAATACACTGTCTTATGAATTGCACTCTACCTAGAAAGCCTCGCACCTCCTTTTTAGTCCTTGGTGGTTGCATTTCTAAGATGGCCTTGATTTTGGAAGGATCGACCTCAATGCCCCTCTGTGTAATCAAGAACCCCAGCATTTTCCCTGCTGTCACACTGAACGTACACTTTTGTGGATTTAGCCTCAATCTGCACTCTTTGATCCGTTGAAAGAATTTCTTCAAGGCGGTGTTGTGGCCCGCTCTTTCCTTGAACTTGACAATCATGTCGTCCACGTACACCTCAACCTCTTTGTGGATCATATCGTGCAAGATAGTGGTTGCAGCCCATTGATAAGTAGCCCCAGCATTCTTAAGCCCAAACTACATCACCCTATAGCAGTAGGTTCCCCACGGCGTGGTGAAGGCAGTCTTCTCTTTGTCTTTGGGTGCCATCAAGATCTAGTTATACCCGAAAAATCCATCCATAAAGGAGAGCAATGCATGCCCTGCAGTGAAGTCCACCAATTCGTCGATATGCGGTAGAGAAAAGTTGTGCTTCGGACTAGGTTTGTTCAGATCTCTGAAGCCCACACACACCTGAATTTTGGCATCTTTCTTCGGCACCAGAACAATGTTGGCCAACCAAGTTAGATACTCAGATACTAGCAAAAACCATGTGTCTATCTGCTTGGTGACCTCCTCCTTAATCTTCAAAGCCCAATCCGGGCGTGTTCTCCGAAGCTTCTGCTGAATGGGTCGGGCCTCGGGGTCAAGAGGGATCCGATGTTGTACAATCTCAGGATCAATTCGGGCATGTCTTCGTGGGACCACGTGAAAACATTTTTGAAATCGCTTAATAAAGCGACTAAGCGCCAAGGCCTCAAGACAACGTGGACCCGATCTGGACCAGACATAGATCCTTCTCAATACCCACATTAATTGAAGTGATTTCATCAACTAGTGGTTCTACAAACCTCTCATCCTCTCGATCAATAAAAAGTTTCAAAACTAGAGGAATTCCTTCCTCGTCGTTTTCATCAAAAGTTTGAAAGTCAAGATCAATGAAATATACTAACGGCACAGAAAAGTACTCAGAAACAGTAGTGGTACCATTCTCATTCAAAGCTTCCAACTCGTCTAATTCCTCGGTTACAATTGACTCAAAAGAAAAGGAAAAGACGACCTGGACAACACAACGGCATCTGAGTTACCAACCCCAAGAATACCGGACTCTGACTCAGAAGAACTAGAATCTGATTCCTACTCTACAGACTCTGTGGAACCAGATTCTGACTCACTACCTGATTCAGAACTGCCGAAAAAAAAAACCCCTCATTGAACTGCCAAACGAGGGAGGGTGTGATAGATGCATCCAGAATGCCGGTAGAAGGGTCCACACCTGGGTCCGCCCCAATCATGGAAATGGTGAAGTCATCCCCCAAGCCATCTGTTTTGATCTGAGGATCCGAAAGGAGACAAGCTAGCGCTGCTCCTATCTCAAGTTCGTTGCCATTGGACTCATCCTTGTATTCTGTTCTGCCTCAACATGTAGGTCATTTTGTTCCTCTGAGGATTCATCCTCTTGCAGTTGTAGATCAAAGAAAATCTCAAAGCCGGGCAAACGCCGTTTCTCAGAATTCAACCATGGCTCAGGAAAGCTGCAAAATGGGAAGTCTTCCCTCTCCCGGACAAAGCAGCCGTCCAGGGTTCCTTGAATCGGTCTATGCACTAGCTTATAGTGCTTCCTAGTTTGCCTTGCCTTGGCTCTTCCTACCATCTCCTTTCCCTTTCTTGCTCAATCCTCTTTGGTAGGCGTGTAACCTAAACCAAAGGTATGAGGATTGTGTAGCACTTCGGCCAATACAACAACGCCCTTCTGACCGCTCCTTCCCAATCCCATTCCGGGTACAAGATGTAACTTGTTCATGAGGTAGACAGATTGAGCACTGACATATAACCCCTCATCAATAGCTAGAATATCTTGCACCACCCGAGTCTCAACCAAGGTGAACCCAGACAAAAAGACATCCTCATCACCATGTACTATTTCCAGTACTAGTATAGAGACTTCCGGCGGAGGATGTATGGAAGAATTCTCAAAAACAATAGCTACCCCCTTCCCATGGGGGTACTTTAACATCTGGTGCAAAGTGGAAGAGACGGCCTTCACATGGTGTAGCCACAGCCGTCCAAAGAGTAGGTTAAAGGTGGATGGAACATTGAGGATGTGAAACTCAATGTCCTGTTGTGCCAGACCAGCGTTTTGATTTGGACTGTCCCCATCACTTCCCGGCTTGTATTATCATAAGCCCGAATCACTTGGGCTGTTGGTACAAAGTCTGCTGGCTTCAAGCCAATAACATAGGACGTGCGCGATAGGCACACATTAATTGTAGACCCGGTATCAACCAGGACAACTGGTATCCACTTCTCTTTACATTCAACAGAAATGTATAGTGATTTGTTATGCTCAGAGCCCTCGGGCGGCAATTCCTTATCCATAAAGGTCAAAGTCGGCGAGGCCCCTCCCGGGAAAACCAGTCTTGCCAACTGCTCAGGGGTTGTGTCGATGGAGAGCTTGGCCCTATCCATTGCTGACAGGATGGCTTGTCTGTGCACCCATGATGCCATGAGCAATCCCCAAATGGATATATCCGCCTGAATCTTCCTCAGCTGCTTTAGTACAACTTCTTCTTCTAGCAATTTTTCCTTCTGTTTCTCTACCTCCTTATCCTTCCTAGATGCTTCCAGTTGGTCTAGGTGTGGGGGTTTAAAATACCGCCCACTCCAAGTCATGTGATCAACTTCTTCATAATACCAAGTATCATCTGGCAGATTCTGTCCCAAATCTTCATCAGCGTGGGCAAGATGCAAATCATCATCTTCCCACCATGTTCCTCTGGTAACCGACAAGCATATGTCTGGTTCCCCTGTAATTATTCCCGTGTCCATAACACAGTCAATCCCCACAGGGCCTTTGGCTTTTCTAACCTTTTAATCATTCCCAATTCTTTCATGTTTGAACCACTTCAGTGTGGCTTCCTGTTCTGTATCGGCTGTACAAATACTACTCAGTTTTTTAGCAAAATTGTTAGTGTCGGTGCTCTCCGGCAACTCCCCCTTGTCTTAGGTTGTTCCGGCCCTAGTAGCAGTTCCAGCTTCTAGCTGTTCCAACTTTAGTTGAGATCTCTCATCTACATCCAGCTCATCACTAGGCCACCCCGTATTATCCGTTGATCCGTTCATATCGAACCAGTTAATGTGCACATCCCCCAAAACCTACTCATTGAAGAATTGCAGATTAGCTATGTCCTCCTCAAGGTCAGCTAAGTTATCCAGTCCTTGGCTTAGTCCGTTCTCTCGGACTACATTAACCTCCAGCCCTGTTGGCAACACCACCTCTGGTCTAGCCTGATCAGCTGACTCAATATAGTGGTAGGGGTTGTATTTCTCTTCAGTGAAGCTCATAGAGCCCTCAGGCATGCCTTCTTCTACCACGGCCACCACAACAAGTTCGGGTTGGGATATGGACGCGCTCATCATGCACAGATCTGTGCTTTCTGGAATAAACAGCATCGGCTTGGGTAGGTGGGAGGGAGTGATGTATATACTGGGGTCGTACGGGACGACCAGTGTTTGGATGAGGTTTATTTGCCTAGGTGGAGGGGCTTGGTTATGTGGTGGAAGGGGATTTGTAGTGATGTTTGGCTTCTGGGGAGGCACTATCACTTTGTTGTCAATGAGATCTTGAATCTCATGACGTAATCTAAAGCATAGGTCGGTGTCATGACCATTCTGCTGGTGAAAGGTGCAGTACTTGGCTGGGTTGTGTGTAGGAGGGAGCGAAATAGGCAATAGGCGCGACTCTAGGGGCTTCAGATGTCCTTTTTTGATCAGGACCCTCAAGGCCGCTGACAGAGACATGTAGAGTAGGGTGAAAACCCTCTGGCCTCGGGGTTGGTGTTTTGTAGGTTGTGAGGTGGTTTCAGATGTGCTGGCAAAAGGGGTGGCTATTTTCGATGTGGTAATGGCCACACCAAAATCAGAGGTCTCGCAGCTGCACTACTACCGATAGTCGTATTTGACTGCGTATAAAAGCCCTCTTAAGCTGCTCTTTCACATGGACAATCATACCCTATTTCATTGCATCCTCTATCTGCACCCCTATTTTGTGGAGGTCAGTAAACGTTGACAGAGGTAAGACGATCATTTTCTGTAGCAGCCTCGGTTGTAGGTTACGAACCACCATCCAGATCTGGTCCTTTTCAGCTGGTCGGGTTGTCATCATGGAGGCCTTGGCCCTCCATCGGGTTACGAAGTCAAAGAATCCCTCATTCTGCTCTTGGAGGGTTGCTTCGAGATCACGGGTTGTGAACTCGATCTGTGTGTTGTAAGAGTACTGCAGTACGAAGGCCTCAGCCATTTCCTTCAAATTCTTTTTTACAGAGTCCTCGAGTTTAGCATACCAGATAGCCGCAATACCCGAAAGGGTCTGACCAAAGAGGGATAACTTCTGTAGTCTAGACAAGCCCATCGACTGCAAAATGTCAGAAAATAGCTGCAAATGGAACCATGGGATCACCCGAGCTATCAAAGCGGTCTATGTGTGGCATTTTGAATCTATCCGGCAACGTTACCACCAAATCTGTATAGCCATCCTCTATATCTGGGATCAAGTTGACACCCTGAGCTCGTTTAAATAGCTTCTCAAGCTTGCTCACTTTCAAAGCGGTAGGATTGACCTCAAACTCAAACGGTGCCTCCGTTGGGTAGACCGGTGCTTTAGAAGTTTGGGGTGGAACCGGCTCTGCCAAAATGTCCGCATTCTCCTGGACATTAGTTGCATCCCCGGGTAGTGGAACGCTGACTGGGGTTGGATGTGAAGCAGAGGCTGCTGCTTATTGTGGTTGTTGTTGCTATTAAAGCTTGGTGATTAACTCAGCCTGTCGGGCTGTAATTTCCGCTTGGCGGGTGATGACTTCTGCTTGGTGGGTAGCATCCAGCTGCATGGCCTCGATAGTTTGTTGAAGTTAACGCAACATATCCTCTATGTTGTCTATGGGGTACTGATCTACCAAGACCGGTGTATACTCTCTTTCTGAGGTGGAAGCAGAAAACTGGGCCCGACTGAGCACAGGTGAGTGACGTAGATAGTGACCGTTGAATTGGCGACTCCTGAACCGGTGATCTATGCCTGACTCTCCTCCATCTTGTAACCGGAGGTAGCGAAGCAAACACTGGTTGTCCTCTAATAAGAAGCTTAGATCGATAAATCCTCCTGACTCGAGTCCAGAGTGCTCGGGGGGTAGCTGCCTCATCGGAAGCAATCGTGAAAGACTAACTTGCAAAAAGAAAAATAAAGCAAAAGAAACAAAAATCAGAAAACACACAGCACCTCGGCTTAGATAGAAACAACACGCAGTCGAAATCATGAGCTAGACAATCTGTACTCAAACACTGATTTTTGCCCCAAACTGATACCCTCAAACTGATACTCAGACTTGCAACTGATACATACATTCCTGCAGAGTTTCACTCCAAAAGCACGTATCAAGCAAGTAAGAACCAAAACACCTCTATGATGGGGTAGGGTTTCCCTGTCCTAATTTCGTCGAGAACTAGGGGTTTTCTATGCAAGCAAGCAGTGTCAAACTAATCTACATTCGGCTGAGCAACCTGTCCTAGTTTGGAATAGTCTCTATAGCTTCCGATATGCATCTAGGTCGATTAGTCAAAAAGGGTGCCTCAGCAAGACCACCTAATATACCTCTCGCTCCTAACACTGAGAAGTGAAAGGAGGATCAAACGGTACAACGGTAGTCCAGATTTGAGGTTTGTGTTCCCATCGTAGCAGAGCCCGTGAATCGTCACCTTATGGAAAGCTTTTCCAAGCAAGCCTTCGGCAAACTGCTCAGGAATAACAGATGGCAAACACTATGACTTAGGCGAACCAATGCAAATGTAATGCAAAGAAACACATAAGTGTAATTAATGCAACATCTCATGAGTTCGAGTCAAGTTTTATAAATCCTTACCAGAGTCGCCAAAAACTGTGGCTCGACTTTCTTCTCACCCCCCTTTTCGAGAGCTCGAATTGGTTCTCTGATTCGAGACCCACATCACGGTTCTGAATCTAATCTCACAAAGTGCAATGCGAGACTGATAAAAAACAAAGAGTCCAATCTGGCAAATCATTTTGGAAAATCGATTTTGAATCAAATAATGTCAAAACTGGACTGCTTTGCCAGATTAAAGAGTCGCCACCTAAATATTTTGTTTTGGGGAAATTTAGAAAACCCTGACTCGTACCAAAGGCCACGTGTTCGTCATCACCAACGTTGCCTCGGCTCAAGAACTTGGGTATGAGGGGGGAAGGTCATGAAATGAGCACCCCTGCTCGCTCGATCAAAGGATCATCCTCTATTAATCATGATATGTTGTGTTATAAACCTCATGTGTTCTTATCCGGTTATGAGCTAACTTTACTATGTGACGCACACACGAGCAAGTATAGACTAAAATCGTAAGAATTGGAATGAAACAACTCATGTTTGCTTTTGAAAATGGTTTGAATTTGCCACCCGCAAGTGAGCTAAAACGCGGATTTGCCACCTCAAGTGGGCTTAAAACTCACAATCATTGAATTGTTCCAATTCAAACAACAAAGCCTTCCATAGACATTCATGCAGTTTAAGCAAATAAGCACATATCCTTATGGCAAGCATGCAAAAACATGGCAATATGGCAATCACACTCATGCAAGTATGCTAAAGCATAAAACTTACCGAGTACTCCAAGCCAAAACAAAAACTAGTTAGAAAGATGCATGATCCTAACTATACAAGATGCCTAATGCAACACATGCAATATGAAATTAATAGGCTCGGCTACTATCATGGCATATGATACAATTTGATACAACATGCTTTGAAACACGTCTTCAAATAAGATATTGAAAAGACAATGTAGTTTGAATGATGTGCCGAGCCTCGGTACATGCAAAACAAATGAATGATACAAACATGCAAGCATAAGGTATGCTATTTGAAAATGTCCCTGATCTAACCATCGAAAGCGGTTAAGTAAAAAGGGAGAAAGACGTGGGGTTGGAAGACAAGCACACACGCGCGCACACTTATTACAACATTATGCCCTCTCGAAAGAGGGTCCGAATGAATAAGCTAACTAGCTACGCTAATTAAGCTAACTATTACAATACAATTGAAATAAATCAACTAACTTATTCTAAGCTAATTAAATATTACAAAATGAATTAACTAGATAAAAACTTTAACTAATTAAGTACAACACTTGAATTGAATAGTTAGCTACACAAACTAATTAAAGCAATTAAATGGCCTCGAGGGCGAGGGATACATGCGTGCTCGGTTGGTTTCCTCCTAAGAATCCATCGCCTTGCCATCTGATACCTCTATTTGCACTTGTTTTGATCTCTGATACTTGTTCCAACTTCCAGAACACCTCTGCTCCATCTCGGGAACACACTATGCAAACTTTTCACTGATGGTCGATTAGCTACAATTGGTGGCTATCGGCCACTACTGGTGGCCGGTCAGCTGATACATGTGGCCGGTCGGCCACTGCTTTCATGAACTTTCCTTTTTTGCTGTAAAAGAGAGCAAAAAGAGGCAAGGTAGTGTATTCTCAAGGAGTGTATGTACTGCTACCCTCCTTATCATCGCACAAACTCGAAAGGGTGTATCTCTTGGCCCTTAAGCCATCAACCAAGCATTTTCAATGCATGATGGCTAGAGAACCAAGCTTGTACAAGGTCAATGAATGCACAAACAAGACCAAAGCAACCACCACCCTATCATGCTTGGTCAAGGGTGATGGTGACTAAGAAAAGTGGAACGTTTCAACACTTTGAGTATGAAACATCCCATTTTTCTTGTGTTCGAATTAACGTCCGATCCAAACACATGCAATGCAATACAAAGATGCTCAATCTTGCCTCTTTTACTTTGTTCATTTTGCTTACACATTTTACATTACCGATTAGTCCTTTAATCGATTAAGTCCAAGGTGATTGTCCTCTAATGGAAAGAGGGCTTGAACCACAAGTGCCTTGAGCATGAAAGAGGCCTCATGCTTTTGGTTAGTAGAAACCATTAAGAGATGATTAAAACCATTAGGCATGAGGGCCTCAATTCCACACTCAAGCCAACAAGGGGTTCAAAGCTACTTTCAAAAACAAATGAAAGAGTGAAGAATGAAGGGAGATGGCAAAGATTTTAGTTTTGAAATGGGATGCAAAATGGCATTAAATCATGCAAGCAACTCATGCAAGTCATGTTAGAAAGCCTAACTCACTAAGCTAGTGAAAGAGATTGCACTACAACCATACAATACAAGTCTCAAAGGGCCTAACCAACTCAAAATAGAGCTAAGACTAGTCAAAATAGTGGCCAAAACACGCTGAGATTAAAGCACAAAATGCTAGAAAAAAGCATGCTCACATGTTAGCTTGCAAACAAGACTTAAGACACAACTCTCAAAAGCAATGAAAGAGTGAAATAAATGAGCATGTGACAGAGCTATATACACTGAAACTACATGCAAAATGATGCTACAACATGCAACCATCACAAACACTTCATGCTTAAAGCCTTAAAACAATGAGCTAGTGAAGACCATTACACGATAGCCTTGTAATACAAGCCTGAAAGGACTTAACAAACCCAAAACAGAGTTAACGTAGGCCAAAATAGTAGCAAAAACATGCTGGAATTAAGCTAACACAAGCTAGAATAATAGGCTAAATCATTAAGCACGCTAGACTAGTAAGCACAATTGCACTACACGTACAAAAAGCAAGCAACAAATGCTCCAACCAACCCAAAACAGAGATGAAACATGCCAAAATAGAGCCTAAAATATGCTT
This sequence comes from Camellia lanceoleosa, assembly GCA_025200525.1. Taxonomy (NCBI): domain Eukaryota; kingdom Viridiplantae; phylum Streptophyta; class Magnoliopsida; order Ericales; family Theaceae; genus Camellia; species Camellia lanceoleosa. Next base: position 1,676,098 of record CM045770.1, read on the forward strand.
GAATTAAGCTAAGTCAAGCTAGAAAATCAAGCTACCATGTGATGCTAACCAGGCATGCAAGCAAGACACAAGCAGGGGAGGCTAACCCCTCCATTTTTGGACACCAAAACATGTTTTCCACAACTGAAATAACTCTAAATTTCAGTGGTTTAAAGGGCCAAAAAGTTGATTTAAAGATGGTAAGAAATGGCACAAAAGGCTTCACAAGCCAAAGAGCAAAAAAAGAGAAGACAACCACCTAGCTCAAAATAGGCTCAAACTACCATTTTAGGACTGAAAAAATAGAGGTTTTTTCAGTTGGAAACCAGCTCAAAAATAGTGTGAAAAGATGGCAAAACAAGTGTTCAAAATAAAGCTTACAAGGCAAGTCTTTTACCTTTTGAAGCACAGCACAAAATAGGCCCTTTCTGAGGTCAAACAACCTTTAAAAGCTCAAAACAAACCCCAAAAGAACCTCAGCTTCAAGGTGGTCCAATTTGGTTAAGACTTGATGTGAAAATTTGTAGAGAATTCTAACTATAAGGCACAAAACAAGAAGAAAGAGAGAATTCTAGAGAGAGAGTGAAATTTGCTCAAAATTGTCTAACCCTCCAAAATGAGGAAGAGACCCCCTTATATATAGAAAAACAAGCTTAGAACTTGTATTCATCCCTTCATACATGTGTATGGAGATGAGCTTCAGTGAACAACATCTAGCACAACTGGCAAACAAATATCTGAAAAAGGAGAAAAATGGTCATCGGCCATCATTGGTGGCCGACCGGCCATCAGTGTAGCTGACCGGCCACCTGTAGACACCCCATTTTTGACCATCCTCAAGACTTGGATGTCACCACTTGGACACTCGGTGATCGTCTTTGTTTGTGTTCATTTTGAGTTCCCGGAGGTCTCGGCTGCGCGCTTTACCTCAGGATCTCTTAACTCGTCTGTTCCGTGTTTGGTTTTGGCACCAAACACTTGTGCTTTCACCTTGAAGGGCAGGGAATGGCTTGTTGGCCATCCCCACATCCCACCGGCCTTCCCCTAGTATCACCGGCTGTTTATGGGTGCCACCGGCCTGTAACACGTCCGCGGGGGGACCTCGCTACAGCTCGGACTCTTTAAGTTTGTTGCGGTTCTAAATCTGAACCAAAGAGTCCACCTCTGGCAAATCGTTTTAAGGAAAACAGATTTTTCGAAAAGTAGTGCCAAACATGGACTGCTTTGACGGTCTGAGTCGCCACCTAAATATTTTTAAAATGGGGGAATTTAGGAAACCCTGACTCGGTGCCGAAGGCCACGTGTCCGTCATCACCAAAGTTGTCTTGGCTCGGGAGCTTGGGTACGATCGGGGAAGGTCAGCTATGAGCACCCTTCGCCGGTCCAAGACCGCCTCTACTAACCATGATATCCTCTTTTGAAAACATTACGTGTTCTTATTAGGTTATTAGCCTAGATTTACTATGTTATGCGACAAAGAAACAAGTATAGACCAAATCGCCTAAGTTGGAACAAAACATTGTAAGTTTGTATTTGAAAATGACTTGCTACTCATAAGTAGGCTAAAATGCAGGTTTTGCCACTCTCAAGCGGGCTTTTAGAAAAGACGGTTTTGCCACTATCTAGTGGGCTTTAAAACTCACAGTTTTAATATGTTGTCCCAATTTAGGTAATTCAACCTCCATCCACAGGCATTCATGCAGTTATATCATATAAGCACTTAGCCTCATGGTAAGCATGCTATCATGGCAACATTCACACGCATGTGATATGCTAAAGCATAAAAGCTCACCTAGTACTCCAAGCCAAAACAGAAACTTATTAGAAATCCATGCATGGACCTAAGCATACTGAAATGTCTAATGCAACACATGCAAAGATGTAATCTAGGCAGGCTCGGCTATCCTAAACATGGCATGTGAAATGTTACAAATAACATGTATTCAATTTGGAATTGAAGTACAATGCAGTTTGTATGATGTACCGAGCCTGATGCATGTTAACAAATGCATGGATGCACGCATGCATTGCATAAGGTGTGCTAAATTAAACATGCCCTAATCTACCATCATAAGCAGGTAAATAAAAGGGATAGAAAGAAATGGGGGTTGGAAGACATACACCCACTCACACACACTTATTACAAATTCGCCCTCACTCGGAGGGACCGAATAAATAAATAATACAGACCGAAGAATAAATGAATAAATAAATTATTACAAATTCCTAAGTACTGAAATTAAAGCATCTAAATGAAATGAAATGGGGCCTCGGCCCTGCCTTGGAATGCGCGAATGATGCATGCTCGATGTCCGCCTTGCCCGGAAACCCGTACAGTGACACTGCTGCTTCTGTTTTTGCTGCCTTGCTCCTCCAAAAAATTACCAAAGTCCCAAGAAACCTTCCTTGCACTCTCACTTTGAGTGCCATCGGTGGAGGAAAACACCACCTTGCTTGTGGTGACCACCGTTGCAATATAAGATTATCGGCAAAAAATGTGCCGATCGACTCTAAAGAGTGCCGGTCGGCACTAAATTCTGCGGAGATGTTTTGACAAAGAACAGCAAAGTGCATGACATGGAATTCCAAGCAAATGTGTGCACCAACACATCCCTTATCATGTTTTTGACTCAAAGGGAGATGTGCCTCGGTTCTCGGACCACCAATCACGCATTTCCATGCATGATGGCCCAAAGAACCAAGAGGGCAATTTTGATTTCAAATGCATGCAATGCAAACAAGCACATAAGGGGTGCTAAGCCTCCATCACACTTCATTTCAAGAGGCCTAGCATGTATGCCAATGTGATGCAATCCTAGACATGGCAACTAGTATGCAAAATGGCAATATATGGCAAACATACGAGTAAGCACACAAGGCAAGCATGCAAACCACATGGGGGATGGACTTAAACATGGATTAGGCAGCTCTAAGTAGGCCTAAAACAGTGGCCAAATGGACCAAAAAGGTAGACAAACATCCATGCAATCATGCAAGCCAAATGGCCTAAGGCTAAGGCACAAAGTAGAGCATTCAACCATCCCCATACATGACCATTCATGGCATATATCAAGCAACCAAAAACAGATTTTCAGCATGCTAAAATACACCTAAAACTCACACACATGGTATCCCAAAAGCTCTAAACACACAAGGCCTATTCTTAGGCATAAAAGGACACACCTTTGAAGCATGAAAGAGATGACAAGCACAAACATGTGAGCATGATTTAGGGACTGAAATGTGATCTAAAATGATGCCAAATCATGAGATCAAGGCAAGCTAAACACGCTAGAGACTCACACACCCCAAGGCTAGCAAGCCAAAATGCAAAGTGACTATATAAGGCATGTCATGGATGGCCTAAACAACCAAAAACAGATCTTATACATGGAAAAACAAGCACATTTTCAGTTTATGATCAGCCACAAAAACAAAAGCAAGATAGGCTAACAACTCATGCAAGATTACGGTAAATCACATGGATTTCAAAGCAAGTGCATGATAGAGAGGCCAAACATGGTTGAGCCCTTCTTCAATGTTGAAGAAGGGCTCAAAACAAGCCTCTTTACAGTATATGACAGCCCCAAAATCAATAAGCATACAAGGCTAACAAACCATGCAAAAATGAGGCTAAAACATGGATTTCAAAGCAAGTAGCCTAAGGATTATCCAAACAATGTTGAGCCCTTCAACAATGTTGAAGAAGGGCTCAAAATAAGCCTACTCTTAGCTTACATCATGCTCTGAAACAGATGATACACAAGCCAAATATTCTATGCAAGAAACATGGCATACAAGAGGATATTGAGATAGGTGCTAGATGCAGCCACCAAACGGCAAGGGGTCCTCAATCAAACATGAAGAGGACCCCAAAATAAGACTATTTGAAGTTTGGGTCGGAGCCCAAAAGTGCTTGCAACTAGGGCTAAGAAATGAAGCAAGAAAATGCAAGAAAGGGGAAGATGAAGACTTACCCTTGAAGACCAATGAACCAGCACCTCTTGGACCAAGTTTTGGTGCTCCTTAGCTCTGCAAATGTCCCCCAAGTCGTTGGAAATGGAGTGGTGGTGGTAGTGCTAGGTGGTGGTGAAGGAATGGCTCAAGAACAATGGAGTTTGGAGGTGGAATGAGAGAGATATGGTGTTATAGATATATATGTTAGATATATATATCTATTGTCTGGTTTTTTTTGCTTAGAAATCTCCAACCCTTGAGCAATGGAGAGGGGGCATGCTTATATAGGCAAGTATAAGCCAAGACTTAGAGGCTAAGTCATGGAAAGGGTCAAGGGGTTCAAAGGGAGGTGCAAGGCTTCTTGGAGAAGCTAATACAGCTGGCCAAGCTTCTCCAAGAAGCTTGGCCAAAGGTTCAACCTTCTAGAAGGGGTTTTGGGGGTTCAAAGGCTCCAAATAGATGCATATATGTATGGAGGGTCGGGTTCTGTGCATCCCAGCTGGCACAGCTGGTATGCACCAGGCTTGGGGGGTGCAAAGGGTTCAACCCGGCCAGCCAATTTGATTTTCAGCCAAAATAAAGTGCCGGTCGGCACTCTTTTCGGCCGGTCGGCTAAATAGAGTGCCGATGGATGATTCCTTAGTCAAATCATGGCCGGTGGGTATGCAAATCGAAGCCCCGGAAGTTAGCTTTCCAATGGCGCAAACCTTGCATCAAAATTCCTCCTATGAAAAAAGTTATGCCCTTTTCCGTGAAGTCGCGCAGACTCGATCCAACCGGAATGATCCTCGCTTCAACCAATCATATCTCCTCCACCCGGACTTGGCTCTAGGAGATTCTTGAGTGCAAAGTGAAGCCCCGGAAGTCTTCTTTCCAATGATGGTGGCCTCATAGCTTAACTCCAAGTATTGAATTGAATAAGCCCGATTTAGCGAGGGCTGCTCGATTCCCTTCTAGGATCTATGCCAACTTCTCCCAAACCAGCTTTTCTCCTCTCCTTTCCTCTTTTCTTCAACTCCAAACCCTTAAACAAAGTGTTTGGGAAGATTTGCTCTCTTCTTGCGAAGGAATTGAACTGTGCGCACATCTCTCAACACCGAGCAAACTATCAAGAATGCCCAAGTCTTGAGGCGGTCAAAAATGGGGTGTCTGATTGCCCCTCTTGTGAACTCGAAAGTCATAACAATGACGGAGTGAATGTCAAAGCCCGAGACGACCCATTTTGACAAGGCGAAGACTTGGACAAACAAACAAAATATCGATAAATAAATGGTTGTGCCCAGTCGCCTCGTATCCCTTGCAAGGAATCAAACCAACGTAGTTAGGCAGATGCAAAGTGATGCACAATGCAAGTGCATAACTTATGATCATGTAAAGGATGTCAGAAGCACACATGCAACAGCTTTAAGCTAGCATACACCGACTACACTACAATGCGAGAAAGGATGTAAGAGAATTATGCGATTCTCACGAACATGTGCGTTAGATACACAAAAGTGAACGAAGTGTGATAGATACACTAAGTGGACAAACACGTGTGATGGATACACCAAAGTGAAGAGAGTGTGATGGATACACTATATGACTAAAGTGTGGTTGATACACTAAGTGAAGCAAAGTGTGACAGATACACAAAGCAAAACGAGTGTGATGGATACACTAAGCAAATATGTGGTAGATACACTAAGCGAATGTGTGTGATGGATACACAAAGGGGGCATGTGATAGATACAAAAAGTGAATGTGTGTGGTAGATACACAAAGGGAGTATGTGATAGATACAAAAAGTGAATGTGTGTGGTAGATACACAAAGCGAAAGTGTGTGATTGATACACAAAGCGAGCGTGTGTGATTGATATACAAAGAGAGCGTGTGTGATTGATACACAAAGCGAGTGTGGTGAGCACAGTGTGTGTGATTGATACACTAAAAACGAACACAGAGTGTGATAGATGCACTGAGTGAACGGAGTGTGATTGATACACTAAAAGTGAACACAAAGTGTGATAGATGCACTGAGTGAACAGGAGTATGATTGATATACTAAAAGTGAACACAAAGTGTGATAGATGCACTTAGTGAACAAGTATGATTGATATACTAGAGGTGAACACGAAGTGTGATAGATGCACTTAGTGAACAAGTATGATGGATATACTAAATGTGAACACGAAGTGTGATAGATGCACTTAGTGAACAGGAGTATGATTGATATACTAAAAGTGAACACGAAGTGTGATAGATGCACTTAGTGAACAGGAGTATGATTGATATCTCGAGGGTGAACACGAAGTGTGATAGATGCACTTAATGAACAGGAGTATGATTGATATACGAGGGTGAACACGAAGTGGGATAGATGCACTTAATGAGCAGAAGTATGATTGATATACTAAGGGTGAACACGAAGTGTGATAGATGCACTTAGTGAGCAGGAGTATGATTGATATACTAAGGGTGAACACGAAGTGTGATAGATGCACTTAGTGAGCAGGAGTATGATTGATATACTAAAGGTGAGTGAAGTGTGTGATTGATACACTAATGCAATGAAGTGTGTGATTGATACTTGAATGAAATGAAGTGTGTGATTGATACACCTAATGAAATGAAGTGTGTGATTGATACAATGGATGCAATGAAGTGTGTGATAGATACACTAAAGTGAGAATGGGTGTGATAGATACATAAAATGATAATGTGTGTGATTGATACACGAAATGAGGATGTGTGTGATAGATCTGAGAAAATGAGAATGAAATGTGATTGATACACTAAATGAGTATGCGTGATAGATACACAAAATGAGTGAATATGTGCGTGATAGATACACAAAATGAGAATGTGTGTGATAGATACACAAAATGAGAATGTGCGTGATAGATACACAAAATGAAAGAAGTGTGATTGATACACTAAATGAGAATGAAGTGTGATTGATACACTAAGGCAAATGAAATGTGTTAGATACACTAAGTGGAGCAAATGACTGTGTGTGATAGATACACGAAGTGAATGGGGTGTGATTGATACACTAAAGCAAATAAAGTGTGTTAGATACACTGAGTGAAAGACGTGTGATTGATACACGAAGGGAATGAGGTGTAATTGATACACTATTCTGGCTTGAAGTAGACTTGATCTTGAGCTTGAAGTAGAGGTACACTCATACTTGAACCTGCAAGGCTGAAGAGGTACACACGGATGTAGTCTCGAATTTCTTGAAGGTGAAACACACTCGGATGCTTCAATTTTCCTCTTTTCTTTTGCTTTGCTGGAACCTATATAGCTTCAGATAGGTCCCAGTTCTCTGCTCACACTTATCGGGGTGAACCTGCGGTTTATGAAAGAACGAATCTGTTTTGCACAAATGTGGAGAATGGCACGGCACTCTGAGCACAAGGCGATTTGATTTTGAAATTGAAATTGAGTTCTCAAGCGGGTATTGAGTCTACTGTTGGACCAAGACACCACGACTCAACATGGAAATAAAAGGCACATAACCTAGACACATCGAGTGACACTCGAGACGACTCAAAACAAGAATCGAGACAAACAAAAGGACCACGACACTCAAACGCACAGGGAGCCTGTTTCACCGGGTAGTATTTCCCACCCTTTCTCATTTGTGATCCTCACATCACTTTCGCCCTCAAGCTCTATTTTTCGAAAAAGCCCTTTTCTCACTTTTTCTCTCATCGCGACCTCTCTATTCTTCAATCTCTCATTTTCATCCCTCCCCGGGTGGTTGATGGATAAACAGAAGTTGTGGGTTCTTGCCCCTAGCATTCCGCTAGATTTTCTAACAAAGGAATTTCTCCCACAGAGGGGTTGTGCCACAGCTGGGTGTGTAGCAAATCAGCAGCTAACATCGGTTGAGGATGCCCCGCTGGGGAATTTGGACGTGGTTAGATCTGTCCAGATGAGGAAGTGGAACATCTTGATCCATTCCAATTCGTGCTTCGCACTTGACTTAATACCTCGTTGCTTGGAGGATGAGAGAACTTTCTGCTCTTTGTTGTGCCCTTTTCCGGCAAGTATGTTGACAATGGGGAAAAGACAGGAAGCCTGACTCAACTGTGCCCCTAGTTCATCATTTTGACCATTTTTTGTTTTAAAACAATTTTGACCAACATGAAAGTTAGATTAACATGCTTATTCAACTTTTTGATTTAAAATCATGCAAGTCAGGCTATGAGCACTGAAAATTTTCCTTTTTTGGGTCCAAGAAAATGGTCCAGTTTTTTGAAAAGATGGAATAATTTTCGAGAGAATTAGTCAACCTCAGTAAAAATTCTCAAAAACTATTTTTTGCAAACGGCCAATGCTCAACAAGCACGGAACCTACTCTTGAGATGCGCAACCTCGGATCCATAAGCGATGGAAAATTGCCCCTTGTCTGAAGAACACTGCATGGCAACGGAAAGTTGCCCCTTGTTTGAAGTGACACCACGACGTTTTGAATGGCAACGGAAAGTTGCCCTTGTTTGATAGCATCGCAGTACTTGTAGTCGATCCTCGTGAGCGAACACAACACAACTCTTAGATACAGAGAAGACAAAGATGGCGTAACCATCGCATGGACACAATCGAATTGGAAGTGTTTATGGCGGACTTGAATGAAGTTGCCTCACGTATCCCAAACATGGGAATCAAGCCTTCGTAGTTCGGTTAAGGTACACTCGGTATTTAACCTCTCCTTTTTATGCTCTAACTTTTGCCAAGGGCGCCTATTGCAGGTTTTCGACCTTGCGAGCTTCTTTTTCTTTCCTTTTCAATTCTTTTTCTTTTTTTTTTTTCTTATTTTTTTTTTCTATTTCTTTTAGGCTCTAACTTTTGCCAAGGCGGCCGATCTTGGTTTTCGACCTTGCAGCTTCTTTTCTTCTTTTTTTCTTTTTTTTCTATTCTTTTCATTCCTTTTCATTTTTTCATTTTTGCATTTTTATTTTTATTTTTATTTTTCTCTTGCTCTAACTTTTGCTCGGTCGCCTTAGGGTTTTCGCCCAAAGCCTCTCAAAGGGTAAAAAGTGTAACAAGTCCATGCCAAATGGTTTTCGAGATTGAAGCCATCTGTATCCAAAAGAGTGGTTGTTGTATCGATTTGAGGAGGATCCATCTTCGCTCTTCGAGCACATCGGATATTTTTGCCCCTAGTTCAAAGGGGGGGCTTCTGATCTAGCTTCCCAAGCCTCTTTTGACGACATCTGATCTTCTTGATTTGACTTTCTTGCCTCTTGTTCGAGGGCTGCTTTGAATCTGGCCACACAGGCCTCACATTGTAGTTAACCGTTGAACGTTTTGAATCCAAGTTCAAGGTTTGAAAGCAAAGGGTTGAGTCTCGGCCGAGGCGATCCTAAGTCGCACAATCTCAAGAGCGATTCTACACATGTCTTCGCAGGACTGCAAAACAATTTTTGAAAGTTTTTAAGAAAGCGGCGAGTCGCTCATACCAAAACGATGTAGGACCAACTGGATCAAAGCTAGGGTCCTTCTCAAGATTTACACTAACAAGCATGATTTCATTCATTAAGGGCTTAGCACGCCTCTCTTTCTCTCAATTCGATCAAAGTTTTGCAAATTCGAGGAATTCCTCCTCTTTGTTTTCACAAGGTGTTAGAAAAAGTTTTGAAAACTTAGGTCATTACAATGACTTCAAGGCACGTAAAAGACAGAGCTTCTAGTCAAATCGCCATCTCATTTAGAACTTCCGCACAACTGCACACGGCGAAACAAATGCGAGGCGTGAAAATCATCTTTGTTTCATTCAGATCTGTTGGCATAACTGGCTCCCTGGCAGAAACAGACTCAAAACAAAATGAAAAGACAGACGCGAAACAAGCAAGTGATGTCCGAGGTAACACCCCCGAAATCACCCGACTCTGACGAAACAGGACTGACTCGATACAACAAGACAGACCCGACTGACTCAGTATAAAAAGACTGACCCAACACAAAACGACAAGACTGACCCAATACCCAAGTCAGAAAGTATAAAACTAGCATTCAAAATGCTCAAAACAGTGCATGCCATACGATCCGAGTAAACTGAAAAGCCGCCGCAGTGGTTCATCCTCGATCACATATTCGTACTATCCCCAAAGTTCAACGATCCGGTGGTGATGGACCTTCTTTCTTGGTGCGGTGATGACGTTGTTGTCAAACAAATCTTGTACATCATAAGCAGCGCAAATTTATCGGTCTCATGACCGGTTTGTTGATAATGCGCAGATTTAGTCCTGTCATGCTTTGGAGGGAGAGGATCAGGTAAAGGCCGTTGTTCCAATGGTTTCAGATGTCCTTTCCGGATTAGGACCTCTAGAGCCTTTGACAAAGGCATATGAAGTGGGGTGAAAACCCTCTTGACTCGAGGTGGATATTTGGTTTTCTGTGAGCTACTTCCGGACACACTGGTAAATGGGGTAGCTGTTTTTGATGCGGTGTTGGTGACCATGCCCACTTCAGAAGATCTTGCAGCTGCATCACCACTGGTGGTCGCATTCGAACTGCGAGAAAATGCCCTCCTGGGCTGCTCCTTCTCCTGATCAATAAGGCCTTGTTTCATAGCATCTTCGATCTGTACTCCCATCTCATGTAAGTCTGAAAAGGTGGGGAAGGGGACTACTATCATCTTTTGCATTAACTTCGGCTGAAGATTGCGCACAATCATCCGAATCTGGTCTTTATCCGCTGCCTAGCGGCCATCATTGAGGCCTTGGCCTCCAACGTTACAAAGTCAGAGAAGCTCTCTTTCGGCTCTTGCCTGGTTGTCTCAAGATCACGGGTTGTGATCTCGTTCTGGGTATTGTATGAATATTGTGCGACGATGGCCTCAGACATCTCCTCCCCGCTTCGCTATCGAGTCTTCTAGTTTGGCGTGCGGTTGGCGCAATACACCGGCAGGTCTGCTAAAAAGGGAGAGCTTCTGTAATCTTGTCAAGCCCATCGGGCGCAGAACATCTGAAAACAAACTTAGGTGGACCATGGGGTCCCCGGACCCATCAAATCGGTCAATGTGAGGCATCTTGAAACGATCTGGCAACGTCACAGCTGCGTCGGTATATCCATCTTCGATATCCGGGATGGACTTGACTCCTTGGGATTTCTTAAACATTTTTCCAATTTACTCGCCTTCAATTGTAGGTCCGCTTCAACTCGAAGGAGAGTCCAGACATTGATAGGCATGGGTGCCTTGGATAGTTGTGGTAGAATCGGGGGCGGAGCTGGCCCCGTTGGAAGATCTGTATCCTCCTGGACATTTTGGACATTTGGCGTCTCTCCAGTCTTTGGAGCTCTGTTGGGAGGAACTTGTTGTGAAGCAGACGCCCGCTTTCTTTGTTGCGACTGGTGATGAGCTCGCTGCTTTGAGCCATAATTACTGACCGCCGCTTGGAGAATTCCGCTTGGCGGACAGCCTTGTCGCATGTGTTTCATAGTTTCATGCATCTTGCGCATCATTGCCTCTACCCCTGACGTATACTGTTGGTCCATGTGACTGACTGGTATATCTATCCTGTGGTAAACCGAGACCTCGGCCGACAATCCCTTGGTGAGGGATAAGGGTTCTTGATTTGGTAATAGCTTTGAGCCGGTGACCGTGCTTGATCGCCCTTTACTCGCCTTTGGCAACCGAATCTCGACCGACAAAGTCTACCAACGAAATCAATGTACCCAGAGGATAGTGGAGCCTTCGGGCTATGGTTCCAAGACTACCTATCAAAAGGAAAACAGACGACATCTCAAATCAACTTCACCAAAACAGATCTGGCGGAGTCAACGATCAGATTCTATTATCGATCATTGTTCCCGAAATCATCGCTTCAAATCTGAATCTGATACTCGCAGATATAACTGATTCTCAAAAAAACTATCTGGTGCGCAGTCGATGCAGACTATAAACTGGTATATGCATTCCCTGTAGAGATACACTCTAAAAGCACATAGCAAGTAAATGAGAGCCAATACACCCCTATGTTGGGGTAAGGTTTCCCTGTCCTATTTTGTCAGGAGCTAGGGTTTCACTACGCACGCAGCGGTTTCAAACAACCTATGATCGGGTAAGCAACCTGTCTTAGTTTGGAATGGTCACTATAGATCCGAATATGCACTAGGTCGAATGGTCAAAAAGGGTGCCCCGGTAAAACCGGGGTTTGTGTTCCCATACTGGCAGAGTTCGCAACCGGCCACTTATGGACATGCCTTGACAAGACAAGCCTCCAAAGAAACCCTCGGGGAATAGCGAGATGGCCAACACGGTGTTCCTAGGCGCACCAATGCACATGCAATGCAAAGAAACACATAAGTGTAGTCAAAAGCAGGATATCACGAGTTGAGTCAAGCTCTCTAAACTCCCAGAGTCGAGAATGAAGCTGTAACACGCGTCATGAGGGACCTCGCTACAGCTCGGACTCTTTACGTTTGTTGCGCTTCTAAATCTCTCCCAATGTGTCCACCTCTGGCAAATCGTCTTATGGTAAACAGATTTTTCGCAAAGTAGTGCCAAACATCGACTGCTTTTGCGGTCTGAGTCGCCACCTAAATATTTTTAAAATGGGGGAATTTAGGAAACCCTGACTCGGTGCCGAAGGCCACGTGTCCGTCATCACCAAAGTTGTCTTGGCTCGGGAGCTTGGGTACGATCGGGGAAGGTCAGCTATGAGCACCCCTTTCGCCGTCCAAGACCGCCTCTACTAACCATGATATCCTCTTTTGAAAACATTACGTGTTCTTATTCCTATTAGCCTAGATTTACTATGTTATGCGCAAAGAAACAAGTATAGACCAAATCGCCTAAGTTGGAACAAAACATTGTAAGTTTGTATTTGAAAATGACTTGCTACTCATAAGTAGGCTAAAATGCAGTTTTGCCACTCAAGCGGGCTTTTAGAAAAGACGGTTTTGCCACTATCTAGTGGGCTTTAAAACTCACGATTTAATATGTTGTCCCAATTTAGGTAATTCAACCTCCATCCACAGCATTCATGCGGTTATATCATATAAGCACTTAGCCTCATGGTAAGCATGCTATCATGGCAACATTCACACGCATGTGATATGCTAAAGCATAAAAGCTCACCTAGTACTCCAAGCCAAAAAAACTTATTAGAAATCCATACATGGACCTAAGCATACTGAAATGTCTAATGCAACACATGCAAAAGATGTAATCTAGGCGGTCGGCTATCCTAAACATGGCATGTGAAATGTTACAAATAACATGTATTCAATTTGGAATTGAAGTACAATGCAGTTTTGTATGATGTACTGAAACTGATGCATGTTAACAAATGCATGGATACGCATGCATTGCATAAGGTGTGCTAAATTAAACATGCCCTAATCTACCATCATAAGCGGTAAATAAAAGGGATAGAAAGAAATGGGGGTTGGAAGACATACACCCACTCACACACTTATTACAATTAAGCCCTCACTCGGAGGGACCAATAAATAAATATCTGATCAAGAATAAATGAATAAATAAATTATTACAAATTCCTAAATCTGAAATTAAAGCATCTAAATGAAATGAAATGGGCCTCGGCCTGCCTTGGAATCTTGTGAATGATGCATGCTCGATGTCCGCCTTTGCCGAAACCCGCAGGACACGTCTGATGACCTTTTATACTTTCTTGCCTTGCTCCTCCAAAAAATTACCAAAGTCCCAAGAAACCTTCCTTGCACTCTGCTGAGTGCCATCGGCTGGAGGAAAACACCACCGGCCGCTTGTGGTGACCACCGGCTGCAATATAAGATTATCGGCACAAAAAATATGCCGGTCGGCACTAAAGAGTGCCGGTCGGCACTAAATTCTCGAGAGATGTTTTGACAAAGAACAGACAGAAGATTGCATGACATGGAATTCCAAGCAAATGTGTGCACCAACACATCCCTTATCATGTTTTTGACTCAAAGGGAGCTGTGCCTCGGTTCTCGGACCACCAATCACGCATTTCCATGCATGATGGCCCAAAGAAGCAAGAGAGCAATTTTGATTTCAAATGCATGCAATGCAAACAAGCACATAAGTGCTAAGCCTCCATCACACTTCATTTCAAGAGGCCTAGCATGTATGCCAATGTGATGCAATCCTAGACATGGCAACTAGTATGCAAAATGGCAATATATGGCAAACATACGAGTAAGCACACAAGGCAAGCATGCAAACCACATGGGGATGGACTTAAACATGGATTAAGCAACTCTAAGTAGGCCTAAAAGCAGTGGCCAAATGGACCAAAAGGTAGACAAACATCCATGCAATCATGCAAGCCAAATGGCCTAAGGCTAAGGCACAAAGTAGAGCATTCAACCATCCCCATACATGACCATTCATGGCATATATCAAGCAACCAAAAACAGATTTTCAGCATGCTAAAATACACCTAAAACTCACACACATGGTATCCCAAAAGCTCTAAACACACAAGGCCTATTCTTAGGCATAAAAGGACACACCTTTGAAGCATGAAAGAGATGACAAGCACAAACATGTGAGCATGATTTAGGGACTGAAATGTGATCTAAAATGATGCCAAATCATGAGATCAAGGCAAGCTAAACACGCTAGAGACTCACACACCCCAAGGCTAGCAAGCCAAAATGCAAAGTGACTATATAAGGCATGTCATGGATGGCCTAAACAACCAAAAACAGATCTTATACATGGAAAAACAAGCACATTTTCAGTTTATGATCAGCCACAAAAACAAAAGCAAGATAGGCTAACAACTCATGCAAGATTACGGTAAATCACATGGATTTCAAAGCAAGTGCATGATAGAGAGGCCAAACATGGTTTAGCCCTTCTTCAATGTTGAAGAAGGGCTCAAAACAAGCCTCTTTACAGTATATGACAGCCCCAAAATCAATAAGCATACAAGGCTAACAAACCATGCAAAAATGAGGCTAAAACATGGATTTCAAAGCAAGTAGCCTAAGGATTATCCAAACAATGTTGAGCCCTTCAACAATGTTGAAGAAGGGCTCAAAATAAGCCTACTCTTAGCTTACATCATGCTCTGAAACAGATGATACACAAGCCAAATATTCTATGCAAGAAACATGGCATACAAGAGGATATTGAGATAGGTGCTAGATGCAGCCACCAAACAGCAAGGGGTCCTCAATCAAACATGAAGAGGACCCCAAAATAAGACTATTTGAAGTTTGGGTCGGAGCCCAAAAGTGCTTGCAACTAGGGCTAAGAAATGAAGCAAGAAAATGCAAGAAAGGGGAAGATGAAGACTTACCCTTGAAGACCAATGAACCAGCACCTCTTGGACCAAGTTTTGGTGCTCCTTAGCTCTGCAAATGTCCCCCAAGTCGTTGGAAATGGAGTGGTGGTGGTAGTGCTAGGTGGTGGTGAAGGAATGGCTCAAGAACAATGGAGTTTGGAGGTGGAATGAGAGAGATATGGTGTTATAGATATATATGTTAGATATATATATCTATTATGCAGTTTTTGTAGAAATCTCCAACCCTTGAGCAATGGAGAGGGGGCATGCTTATATAGGCAAGTATAAGCCAAGACTTAGAGGCTAAGTCATGGAAAGGGTCAAGGGGTTCAAAGGGAGGTGCAAGGCTTCTTGGAGAAGCTAATCTGGTGGCAAGCTTCCAAGAAGCTTGGCCAAGGTTCAACCTTCTAGAAGGGTTTTGGGGGTTCAAAGGCTCCAAATAGATGCATATATGTATGGAGGGTCGGGTTCAGGCATCCCATGGCACACTGGTATGCACCGAGCTTGGGGGTGCAAAGGGTTCAACCCGGCCAGCCAATTTGATTTTCAGCCAAAATAAAGTGCCGGTCGGCACTCTTTTCGGCCGGTCGGCTAAATAGAGTGCCGATGGATGATTCCTTAGTCAAATCATGGCCGGTGGGTATGCAAATCGAAGCCCCGGAAGTTAGCTTTCCAATGGCGCAAACCTTGCATCAAAATTCCTCCTATGAAAAAAGTTATGCCCTTTTCCGTGAAGTCGCGCAGACTCGATCCAACCGGAATGATCCCCTGCTTCAACCAATCATATCTCCTCCACCCGGACTTGGCTCTAGGAGATTCTTGAGTGCAAAGTGAAGCCCCGGAAGTCTTCTTTCCAATGATGGTGGCCTCATAGCTTAACTCCAAGTATTGAATTGAATAAGCCCGATTTAGCGAGGGTCGCTCGATTCCCTTCTAGGATCTATGCCGAACTTCTCCCAAACCAGTTTTCTCCTCTCCTTTCCTCTTTTCTTCAACTCCAAACCCTTAAACAAAGTGTTTGGGAAGATTTGCCTCTCTTCTTGCCGAAGGAATTGAACCTGTGCCCTGCACATCTCTCAACACCGAGCAAACTATCGAGAATGCCCAAGTCTTGAGGCGGTCAAAAATGGTGTCTACGGTTTCTTAAAACCGGTGGCAGTCGGCTACATTTGGCCGACCACGCTTTATTTTCTTTGGTGACCTCTTTTCTGGCGGTGTGACTCCTTTGCACCCTTGAGGCATGGTGCATGGCAATTGTGCCAGGAATGCACCATCACTCCTCCGTCTGATCTTTGGCTGGTGTGAACCTTTGAACCCCCTTTCCTTCTAGAAGCTTGAACCCTTTGGCCAAGCTTCTTGGGGAAGCTTGGCCAGCTGTATTAGCTTCTTCAAGAAGCCAAGACCCCTCTGCACCTTTTGCCCCTTTCATTTAGCTTCTTGGAGAAGCCTAGGACCTTTGGCTTTGTCTATATAAGCATCGCTCCCCTCCCACCGTGAGGCGTTAGAGCTTATGAATCAAAAAAACTAGAGCTTCTATATCTATACATCTGATATATCATCCTCTCTCTCTATATCTCCCTCTCTCTCATCCTTAGGGTGTGTTTGGAAGCCTAAAAGTGTATTTTGACCTCACTTTTGCACTAATACACACACCATTACACCTTGCTCCGAGATTGAGAGGCATTGAGGGTTGTTTGTTGAGGTTTTGGACTGATTTTGATCGGTAGAGGGTGGCTGGAGCATCTATTCTTGAAGCGTTCTTCAAGGGTGAGATTCTTACTTTATTTCCCCCAATGTTGCACTAGTTTTCTACCTGTCTTGCATGCTGATTTGAACTTTGTGTATAGCATAAAAAAGTCTTGTATTTTCATGCTTAACAACTTTCATTAAGGGTGTTTTGACATTGGGGTTCGAACTCCCCCTCTTAGGCCTCTTTTGGCCTATTTTGGTGCCTTTTCTTTAAGCCTTGTTTACTTTGTTGTGTTGGTCTTCTCACCACTGAAATCCAGTGGATTTTCAGTGGTGATGAAGTGATTTTGAAGTCTTGTGTAGGGGAGGGACACCCCTCTCCCTTTTGTCCTTCTTTTATCTTTGTTTTTGGCTTAAAGGGCAACATGCATGCTTGGTTGTTTTTGGTCCCATCTCAGAGGTGTTTGGGTGTCTTTTAGTCATATTATATCTCTGTCTTTGGTTGGATTTGTAGCCCTTAGCATGCATCTTATACATGCTTTGTAATTCTCTATCTTGCCTAGAAATGTGCCATGTGTTTAGCCTAGTATATCCTCATGTTTTAGCTTAGATTATTGAAGCTTTTGGTCATGATTTGTCATGCTTTAGGTCTGTTGGCCATTGATTTTGTCATGTTTGACATGCTTGGTATAGTTGCTTTGCATTTTGGCTTGTAAGCCTTAGTTATGTGGGTCACTAACATGCTTAGCATAAGCTTATTATCATCATTTGGCATAATTTGATATCATGTTTCAGTCCATATAATGTGGTCTTACATTGTCCTTTGTGTCTCTTTTAATGCTTGGAAGTATTGTGGTTTCATGCCTTGAAATATGCATTGTGTATGCCTATGTGTTTGGATCATTTGGGATGCCATGTATGTGAGTTTTGGAGTTCATTTCGCATGCTGAAATTTTTTTTTTGGTTGCTTGGTTCACGCCATGAGTGGCCTTGTTAATGGTAGCAAAGTGCTCCATTTTGTGCCTTAGTCCTTGGGCTTATTGGCATGATTGCTTGCATGAATATTTGTCCACTGTTTTGGGCATTTTTGGTCACTGTTTCGGGTGGGCTGAGGTCTGCCTTTTATGATTTGGAACCACCATTGCATAATCATGTTGCATTGGATTCATGCTTGCATGGTGTCATACTTGCATGTTTGCATGTTATTGACTAGTTGCATTTCATGTCTCGACTCACATGTTAGAGTGTATTGCATTGCATTGCATCTTACATGCCTAGCATTGTGCATTTGCATGTTTAGTTTACATCACATTTTGGCATGTTTGTTTACTTAGCCTCATTTGCATATTTGAGCCATGTTGCATAACTTGAGCCATATTGCATACATGCATTACATTGCTTGGTTTGGGGTGTCAAACCTAGTGTGGGGGTTGAGGGGTGTTTGTACTTCAAGTGACAAAACACATCTCAACCCTTGGTCACCGAGGCCCTTGACTTTGACATGATAGGGTCTTGGTCCTCATTTGTGTGTTGCATGCATTTTACATTGAATGGCAAGCTTGGTCCCTTAGGCTATCATGCACAATTGATGGCCCAAGGATCAAGGACCATGCTCCCTTGAGTTCAATACATGATAGGGAACATGACCATGCTTACATATGCTTGAAATTCTATGCCATGCACTACCTGTCCTCTGTTGCTGTCAAAACTGTCTTCTGCAGGAAGTTTTTGCTGACCGGCAACATTTAGTGCCGACCGGCCATTGGTGAATGGCCGATAATTTCATCAGTAGCCGATGTCATTTTACCATGGCCGGTGGTCATTCACCTCAGCCGATGGTGTTCTGCAGTGTTCATAGAAGACACCCTAGGACTTTGGAAGTTTTCAGAGAAGCAAGGCAAAGGAAAACAGAGGCGAGTGCTATGGCTATGGGTTTCCGGGCAAGATGGATCGAGCATGCATCATTCACGCATCCCGAGGCAGGGCTGTGGCCATATCTATTCTGCATTTAATTTGTTTAAATTAGAGGGTCTGTAATAATTAATTAGCTAGGATAGGTAATTCATTATTCAGATTGTATTATTCTTTTGGTCCCTCCGAGCGAGGGTAAATTTGTAATAAGTGTGGGTGAGTGTGTGCATGTCTTCCAACCCCTACTTCTTTCTCCATTTTACTTACCTGCTTTCAATGGTTAGTACTAGGGCATATTTATTTTAGCATCCTTACGCTATGCATGCGTGCATCATTCATCTGTACTGCATGCACCAGGGCTCGATGCATCATACTAACTGCATTGTACTTCAATTCCAAATTGAATACGTGTTATTTGAAGCATTTCACATGTCATTGTAGATTAGCCGAGCCTATTCTAGTGACATTCTGTATGTGGTGCATTAGCCATTTTTAATATGAACTAGGATCATGCATGATTACTAACTAGTTTCTGTTTTGGCATGGAGTACTAGATAAGCTTTTATGCTTTAGCATACCGCATGCGTGTGAGTGTTGCCATAATAGCGTGATTGCCATGAGGCTAGCTGCTTATGTGATATAACTGCTTGAATGCCTGTGGATGGAGGTTGAATTACCTAAATTGGAATAATGCATTAAAACTATGAGTTTTAAGCCCACTAGATAGTGGCAAAACCACCTTTTCTAAAGCCCACTTGAGGGTGGCAAAATCTGTATTTTAGCCTACTTGAGAGTAACAAACCATTTTCAAAACAAACATGAAATGTTTTGTTCCAATTTGGGCAATTTGGTCTATACTTGTTTGCTATGCGTACAACATAGTAATTCTAGGCTAATAACCGGAACAAGAACACGTAAATGTTTTCAAAACAAGATATCACGGTTAGTAGAGGCCGGTCTTCGGACCGGACGAGAGGGGGTGCTCATAGCTGACCTTCCCCAATCGTACCCAAGTTCCCGAGCCGAGGCAACTTTGGTGATGATGGACACGTGGCCTTTGGCACCGAGTCAGGATTTCCTAAATTTCCCTATTAAAAAATATTTAGGTGGCGACTCTGTATCTGGAAAAGCAGTCCATGTTTGGCACTTCTTTTCAAAAATCTGTTTTCTCAAAACGATTTGCCGGATTTGGACTCTTTGGTTCAGATTTAGAACCGCAAACAAAATCGAGTCCGAACTGTAGCGTGTAGCGCGGGGTCCCTCGCGGGCGTGTTACAGCACCACTGATGGATGATGGGCACAAGCCATGGCCAATGGGTTGTAGGGCTGGCCGACAGGCCACCCTTTCCTCCAGACTTGAAGCAACAAGCTCTTCGTACACAACCAAGCACAAAACAAACAAGTTTCAAAGGCTCAAAGGCAAGGCACTCCGCCAAGAACTTTAGACATCCAAAACGAACACAAACAAGGATGATCATCGAGTATTCAAACGATGACGTCCAAGTCTTGAGGACGGTCAAAAATGGGGTGTCTACAACAGGCCAACTTAATTTAATGGAGTCCATCTCCTTTCTTCTCCCAAACATAGAGTACATCTTATTTCACCTCCTAAACATTATACATATACAATGTATTAAAACACAGTTATATTCAATGACAAGAAATAAGAGATTAGTTTCAATTCACCTAATCCTTATGCCATTTCTACAACAATCATAGCTATCCTCTACTGATAGCCCAAAGCAGATATTTCTAAACAGATATACAATCTCCAAAACAGATAAACTATTTAAATTTCCATAGGTGTGAAATAACAAGTATCCAACTCCACCCTTTATATAAACATCTATCCAATTTCACATTCCCCATACCAATTCGATTATTTATACAAAATAATTATTTGAAACATTTTAGGGCAAAAGTCCATTTTCTTCCAAATCTAATCCATGTGTCAAAATCAACAAATTTAATACGACACATCCTTACATCTACACCCATAATCATTTTCAATACTTTCATTTGAAAACCCCTCTTTAGATTTTAGACAAAACCAAAACCCTAGGTTTGTCTAAAATCCTCCAATCCCAACATTTATTTACACAACAACAAATAACTGAGTTAAAAATCATAGGAGAGTGTAGAAAGTCCGTATCTCAAGCTTAGATGACCAAGGGAGAAGTGGATGAGCTTCAAAGACACTGAAACCAAGCTTTATTCGGATCAAAAGAGAGCTCTTGGAGTGCTCGACCTTTTTATCAAAGAGAGTAGGGTAGAGAGATCCTTGGATCTAAGTGTATTTGTAAAGAGAAGTTGGGTTTTAGAGAGAGAGAGAGGGTCAATGTAGGGTTTTGAGAGAAAAAGATGTGAAATGTTGGTATAAAAAGGCATTGTGGAATCGATATACATGCATTTCGCCGGCGTAAGAGTTGTCACCGAGTGGCGGACACAATAAGTTGTTCCGCCGAGCACAAAATGCATACTCCTGAAGTTTTACAGACAGAAGACCATCGCTCGAGCACAGGAAGTCTCATTCGAGCAAAGTGCACCGCCCTCCCAGTATCTCTGTTGGCCTGCAAAAGTACTGAGAGCTCACAAAGCTCGCTCGAGCGAAGAGGCCAAAATCTGGGCAACAACAATTTGAACCAACTTGCAACCAACCCGTTCCAAAAACACCCAAGGTACTCCAATACTCAATTTCAATGAGGAATAAGGGAAAAAGACAAAAATAACAATACAGAATCATGAGACCCAAGTCCAGAATACAAAATGGGTTGGGTCTAAATCAGAATTGCTATAATCTCACCCCTTAAGGAATTTCGTCCCTGAAATTTCAAATCAAGTTTTTGAAGTTATGCTTGACCCAGACTGAATAACGATAATTAATCAATTTCAATTCCGTGACCCATTCTCCGGTCACCCATTCTCATCAACTCAATACACAAGTTTCAACAATGAAAGTATAATTCACATTTTCCCAAAACATTTACAATGTTTACATAAAATTCATGTTTCCAAAATATAAACATATACAATGTTTTCATATTCTCAAAACATATACAATGCTTTCATATTTCATTAACATAATCAAAACTCAATACATGTTCAAACATTAACAAATAAGTTCAGATACTTCTCACGGACATCCAACTCACGTTCCCAAGTTGCTTCCTCTACCCCATAATATTTCCACAATACTTTAACCAAGGGAATTGTCTTGCTTCGCAAGACCTGGTCCAGAGTATCTAAGTGTAGCTTGAATTTTCGTGCTCCTTTCGGATACGACTAGCCCTACAATTCGGACTCTCGTGTTTTTGAATCTGATTCCATAAGTGTAATGTGAAATAGATAAACACAAATGAGTCCAAATTCGACAATTCTTTTGGAAAATCGATTTTGAATCAAAATGCCAAAAATGGACTGCTTTACCAGATTACAGTCACAACCTAAATATTTTTTGAGAAATTTAGGAAACCCGAGACTTGTGCCAAAGGCCACTTATCCATCATCACCAAAGTGTCTCGGCTCGGGAACTTAGGTGCGAGAAGGGAAGCTCATGATTTAAGCACCTCACTCCCCTGATCAAAGATCGACCTCTACTAATCATGATGTGATTCTTATTTACATTATATGCTCTTATTCCGATTATTAGGCTATCTTTACTATGTGACGCACACACAAGTATAGACTAATTTGCAAAAATTGGAACATTTGATTACATGTTTGTTTGAAAATTGTTTTGAATATGTACTACTTGAAAAAGTGATCTCATATGTACATTTATCAAATTATCCCAATTTAAGCAACTAACCTTCATCCACAGGCATTCAAGAGATATATCAATTAAGCACTTAGCCTCATGGTATCATGCTCAACATGGCAACAATCACACGCATGCAATATGCTAAAGCTATAAAATGCTCACCTAGTACTCCTAGGCAAGCCAAAAGAAATAAAATAGTTAGAAAAATGCATGCTCTAACTATGTAAATGACTAATACAACACAAACGAAATGCGACTAATAGACTCGGCTACTAGTTATGACTGTGAATCAACTTAATCGCATACATTTTGAGCACTTTTTCAAAGAAGTAATAAATAACAATGCAAGTTAGAATGATGCGCTGAGCCTGAGGCATGCAAGACAAATGAAATGCTTTATACATGGGAAATGTTTGAAATGAAATATGATGCCCTACACTATCCATCGAAAACAAGTAAATAAAAGGGATAAAGACATGGGGTTGAAAAACATACACATTATTACATATTTGCCCTCACACAAGAGGGTTTGAATAAATGCCCTAGCTAATTACTACGAATTAATAAATCTATAAAATAAATTAACTATGTTAGCTAATTATTACAATGCCACAAATTAACTAACTATTCTAGCTAATTAATTAAGTACAACACAAAAGCTAACTAGTTATTCTAACTAATTAATACACACATAATTAAACTAACTAATTAGTTACAAGCCTGCTACATTAAGTATAATACAATTACAACATTAATTTTATGGATCCCAAGAAGCAAGGGATGGTTTATGCATGCACGTGGATTTCCACTCGAAAATGCTTTCCGTTTTGCTGCCGAAATGCTTATGTTGCATAGTCAGGAAACTGCACTGTTTTTTTGCCTCAACCTCTACTTTGTTTTGTAGGGAAAAGGGACACTGCCTGGCTAGAAAAAGTGGCCGGCAAGCCAGAATTGGTGGTCGGCCGCCTACTAAAAGGGGTCTGCCATACTGAAAAAGTGGTCAGCCAGCCACTAATTTGTGGCATTGCCTTGCTGCAACAGACAACAAACAGAGCATAAACAGATCATTTTCAAGGGATGTTTGTCCACCCTGCCTCTCCTTATCAGCAAACAAGTCAAAGGAAGGGTAGGCTTGGTTCGCAAGCCATCAATCGACTCAAATTCCTTTCGTGATGACTTATGAACCAAGGGATACAATTTCAATAAATGCTAAGGAAAGACCAACGAAACCTCATCTCTGTCATGGATTGATCAAGGGAAGTGGTTGATTTTGAATCTCGAACCATTTTCATCACTAACAAGTATGAAATGCTTCAAGACTCAACAAGTTCAATTAATGTCTGATTGAACCCAAACCAATTTATTAGCTTGCTCTATTTTTAAACTATTGATTACCCCTTTTAAATTACCTTCCATTCATGAGTTAATTAAGTCCAATAATGAGCTTTAAGTCCACTAAAGGAGGGAAGTTCCAAACCAAGGGTTGTTTTGGGCATGAGAGAGATATCATGCTGTTGGTAATCAACCTCTGAAGAGATTAAACCATTAAGCACAACAATCTATATCTCAAGCTTAAAGAAACAATTGGTTTGAAACAACTCTTAAGGCAAGGAAAAAGCTAAGAAAGGAGAGAGGTGCAGAAATGATTAGAGATGAACACAAGTATGGAAAACACTAAATAAATGATATCAACTCAAATAAGTTGGTGTCTAATGCCTGAAACACCAAACCTATGAGGACTATTACACTACAAGCTTGCAATACAAAGCATGAATGAAATGAAAACATAAAAACAGTCCTAAATTAGCTCAAAAAAGTGTTGGAATTAAGGTAAAAACAGGTAAAAGAGCATACTAAAAACATGGAGCAATTAAGCTAGCAAACAAGCACAAGGAGGGGAGGCTACCCCCCCCTCATTTTTGGGACTTCAAAACATGATTTTTAGCCTCTGAAAAACTTTAAAAACTAGTAGTAAAAAGTTCAAAAAAAGTTGATTAAAAAAGTGGGAAACACAAGGGTAAAAGCCTGTGAAGCAAGGTTCAAAGAAGAGTGGTCTACCCCTCTACCTTTACTGGCCTTAAACCACAAGTTTTAGCCCAAAAATAAAGGTGAGGAATAGCTTAAAAAACAACAAGAAAAGATGGAAAAGAGATGGTACAAAAGAACTAGAATGTATACCTCTTGAAGAGGAATGATCCTTTGAATTACAAACCACTAATTTCACACCCTTAAGGGTTAAAATGCAAGCACAAATCACCTTAGCAAAAAACTCTCAAGATTTGGTTTAGAGTGTCAAGGCAAAGGGTATAGAAGTTGCAAGAGAGAGAGAGAGAGAGAGAGAGAGAGAGAGAGAGAAATTAATTTCAAACTTTTTGCTCCCTAAAATTTTTTAATCCGAAATTTTTTCTAACCCCCCTAAGATAAGAGAGGGTCATATATATATAGAAATATATGAGAGACCCTCGAAAATATCCTTACAACACAGCTAGAATAGTGCAGGCATCTGTGGAGACAGCTGGCCAAAAATATCTGGCTTTTGCACTAGTGGCCGACAGGCTACTTGTGGGTCTATAGGTCCCCAGATGGTCAGGCTTGAAAACTTTCTATTTTGGTCAAAAAACAAGGCACAAGGTTTGTAGGCTCAAAACAAAGGTTTCTTGCGGTGACAATCAAGCATTTGACAAGTGTGTACATTCATCATCGGGTGATCAAATCAGTGGCGCCCATGTCTTAAGGGCATAAAAAATGGGGTGTCTGTAGTTGCCCCTCTTTGACAGAGCTCGCAGTCATGAAATGACGTGAGTGAATATCAAAGCTTGAAGACGACCCATTTTCACAAGGCTATAATACTTGGGTAAATAATCAAGACATAAATTGAATTCATTGAGCTCGTAAACTGCCTACGTATCCCTTTACAAGGAATCAAACCAGCGTAGTTTAGGGGCAGGATGCAAATGATATGCACAAAGAATTGGAAAGCTGGACTCACACGATTCGCGAAGCCGGCTATTTTGAAATTCATGACCATGCAAAATGATGTAATAAGCAATAACAAGATAATGCACTGAGTAAAACCAAGAAGTCCAACCACGTTTCACGCGAAAAAAGAACTAAAAACATACTCTAACCACGCCAAGATTGTGAGAAGAGGAGAGAAACCGCTAAGGGTCACGTTTCACACATCCCGAGATAAAAATCACTCAAGGTCGCATTTCACGCGTCTCGAGATAAAAATAGCTCAAGGTTGCATTTCATGTGTCCTAAGATAACTCTAACCACGTTGAAATCATGAGAAGAGGAAAGAAAACACCACTCAGGGTCACATTTCACATGTTCGGAGATAATGTGATAGATGCCAAGAGTACGAGATTGTGCGACAGATGCACAAAGATGACGAAACTGAAATCAATACAATGACAACACATGTTTTATGCAAGATACTAGACAACCGACATACGATCTTAAAATGAAAGCATGTTCAACAAAAAAACAAAAGCATATTCTATGTGAGATTGCAAGCATGTTCTACGCATGAATCAAAAGAATGTTCAAAACGAAAGCATGTTCCATGCGAGCCTATTGAAAACATGTGAGAGTATATGTTCCATGCAAAAGACAGTAACAAATATGTAAAGTGACAAAACGAATAAAATCAATGTTTGATAATAACCTCCGACTTACCCCTCGGAGACTTTGCCAAATACTCAAAAAGGATACACCTTGTTCATACTTGCAATTGGGGCATGTTCTCGTGTTGGAGCACAATGGGTACTGGAACGGCAACCGAAACACAATTTCGAGCTCCTCGAGAATCAATCTGGAGCCAAAAGGGAACCTCCCATACACTGTTAGGGAAAAAGGGGAAGAAAACCACAACTAGGCCCCAAAGGGGATCGACCTAAATGAAGCCTCTGGCAACTAATAATGGGCGATCGGTCACTATTAGTGGCCAAGCAATTCAGGCTTTGTCCTTTAGCCTCGGGTCTTCTTAAATACACCACCACACCCCATTTCTTCACACACCCAAGTCCGAAATCCTCTCCCCTCTCTCTCTAGGTGCTTTTTCTCTCTAAAGTTGTGCTTTGTACTAATTTTCCAATGCACCATGCAAACTTTATTCGTAAACCCTCTTTGATCCTCTTCACTTTGAACCGATCAGATTTTATTTTTTCGTTGATTTTCTAGAGTTTTCAGCACTTGGGGCTTGTTCTCTCGAGTTTCTCTTGGGTTTTGTGAACTTTCTCGAGTTTTGACTTTTTCTCTCATTTTGTCTCTCCTAGGGTTGACTTTTTCCAAGTTTTCTCTCTTGTTCTACATTTTCTTTATTTCTAACCATTTTCACCCATTTTTAGATGGCAGACAACATTCCTCATGATGATGCCCCTCCTGAGGTTCCACCTGCACTTTTACCTCTTGTCGAGATCGAGAATCCAATGGTCGCTGAGGCCGGCGGGGTGGCGGAGGACATTGAAGTCGATTTCGAAGCAGAATTCTCTCCAGGGCTTAAGCCTGAGCCACGACCATTGTGGGTGAGGCTCTTTGATCCAGTGACTT
This sequence comes from Camellia lanceoleosa, assembly GCA_025200525.1. Classification (NCBI taxonomy): domain Eukaryota; kingdom Viridiplantae; phylum Streptophyta; class Magnoliopsida; order Ericales; family Theaceae; genus Camellia; species Camellia lanceoleosa. The sequence goes on from CM045770.1 coordinate 1,703,183, forward strand.
AACAGCTCCACATGCATACGATGGCACCCGCAATCATGATGTGTTTCGAGAATTTTGCTAATGACGTGCCAGAGGATATCTTACTGAGAGAGCCGGACTCCCACTTTTCCTATGGCGCTACTGAGGTACAAACTTTCTTTTCATGCTCTCCTGCCTTTCATTTGACTGTATTTCTTACGCTGCCTTTCATCTAATTCTTCTTTTATCACTATTTTTCATCTGATCTACTCTTTCTTTTCCACAGGAGGACTCTCGTTCCTGTAGGGATTATGAAGCAGTGACGGCCAAGGATTGGTATTATGAGCTCCCACCCGGGGTCCGCGACCTTATTGATGAGGCCAACTTTGGCTTATTTTGCACCGTGCTCTCATGAGATATGGCTAGTCGGGCCCTCCTTGGAGCATTGATGGAGAGGTGGTAGGACACCACCAACTCCTTCTACTTCTCTTCCGCCAGGGAGATGAAGATGACCCTCTACAACTTCTCGATGATCACAGGCTTAAGAGTAGGGGTGATCCAATCCCGTTTGACATGGATATGGTGAGTGGGAGGTAGCTTGGATCGACCTGCTCAGAACGAGACCACCTCTATATAGGTCGGCTATGGTGAGACGCAGCTGAGTCAGCCTAGGATGCAGGAGGAAGTAGAGCAGTATGCCTGGGGTGTCTTGATGTTTTTTCTCAGTACCACCCTGTTCGTGAACAGGTGGAACACCATGGGTTTATACTTGCTAAGCGCCCTTGTGACCCTATCCCGGGTCCGATTTTATGACTGGGGTGGAGCCGGCCTCGCCACACTCTACGACTATATGAGTTCCACTTCCCGCCTAAAAGGAGAGAGGGTTGGAGGCTACTGTAGAGCCTGAGAGGTATACACCGCACCTTCGATTCCGTTACTTATGCTTTCTACTTTGCATTTTCTATTCAATATCTGTTCATGCATTATGTTTTCTACTTTGCACTTTCTGTCTATCTGTTCATACATTATTGATAATACTATCGCCCTTTCCTTGCTGTTATGGGTTTGCGCTTATTTCTTGACTCTTGCTCCAGAGCCAGTGGATGAGATCCCTCCAGCCGTGCCTTACTCACAGCGGTATGATAGCAGGTGCTATTGACGGAGCCATGATGACATGACATTCACCTTCTATTGTCGCTACTTCGATACTATAGTTGCCCAAGAGGTAATCCGAAACTCAAAGTCATTTTCGCTTTATTCTCATTGCTACTATTCTGATTCATCCTGACAATTGACAGCAATGAGCAACTTGTACATCACCTATTTACAGATCACCAAGCAACCCTAGGAAACGATGCTAGCCGGGGTTATAGATCAGTATGTCGAGGCTTTGGACACCTCCTGGTATTGAATCTTACTGCCGGGCCTAGTTTTTAGGAGAGTGATTTGTTTAACAGACCTTGGGCTTGTCTATCCCAGTTTTTTCCATGCCGCCACTAGCATCTATGAGGATAGCTGATAGCCTCCCAACTAAGGCGATTATTCAATACATAGTGGGGCTGGATGCTGACCATTTCAGAGCGGAGAGCAACTATGCAACTTTCTTCTACACTCATCTCATGTCGCCTCTGACTGGAGTTCACACGGGTAAGGCAGCAAGTTCTCCTTTGGCGGATAAGGCCGCACAGGAGCCCAAGGACGATACCAGAGGGGGCCGTCCCGTTGTACAGGTTGCCGATTGGCCGGCGATTCCTATTATGCTTACATGTTGGCGGCCGATCGGGACAGCCTATCAGATTCCGATTGAGGCAGCAGAGGTAGGGCACGGGTATGTCAAAGCTCGAGGCGCATCTCAAGTATGGACCACACTTTACAGCTTGTAACCTGCAGTTTCCTTTTTCAGATATTGATTCCAGATATTGATCATTCAAATGCACTTGTAGGCATCCATAGAGTACACAGAGGGCTTCCTTGAGCCGGTTGCTTCTCTGATTGGCATGTGCAGAGAAGAGAGACGCTGCTTGGTCTCCACGGTATTCAGGTATTTTCTCCTATTTCGACATGCATTTCATTGCTAACCCTATTGTATACCATACTATCATGTTCCCACTGATACACTAATATGGCTTCTGACACTACCTCAAACTACACTGACACATTGTACCCAGGTTAGATCTGGTTTCTACATGACACTTATTTTGCATATGATACTCAATCTAGATACTGCATTCATTCCATATACTGCATTCTGCAATGACAATATATACATTGTATCTAATATGCTGACACTTCTTTTTTAGATCCCATCTGTACCGAGGGCACCAGCAGTAGTGGCAGCACTAACAGCACCTCCCCCAACGGCAGGAAGAAGAGGTAGAAAGGCCTAAGCATGTGGCCGAGATGAGTATCGAGGTCAAGGCAAAGACAATGTTGCTTGGGGCCGAAGCAACTCCTTGAAGGCAATGTTGAGTGGTGATGATACCAAGACTAGTGACTTTGAGGAGGCAGTGAGCCGATGCTCTGAGTCTGAGAGCAGGGATGATGATGCTGGTTCAGGATCAGGGAGCGGAGACGACACCAAGGCTGGCTCAAAGTCTGATTCTTATAGCATTGCTGATGGAGACAGTGCCCTTGAGTCCCCTCCGAGGAAGAAGACGAAGAGGGCCTGTCGAGCTTGAGATGACCGGCGCCAATTTTTGTACTTTTTGCTTGGTTTTCTTTTCTTTTGTAGTTTAAGACATGTATAGCTTCAGATAAGTTGTTACTTTTTCTTTCTAAAACATTACTCACTTTTGTAAAAGCCATGATCAGAATAAAACCTTGTAGTTTTTATGAAAAGAGTCATTGTTTTTCTTGCACCATGAGCACCACATAAGATAGAAATAGAATAGACTTGTATTGGAACAATGTTCTTAATCAGAAAATGAGCCGACTAATGACCAAAACACAAAATACAACTCGATAAATAAAAAAAAACAAAGTAAAAACAACTTAAACTCAGGTACTTACACTTGCTAAAACTAAAAGACTCAAAATAAGACCTTAAAACACAAAGATCAAGACAAAAAAGCAAATCGCCAAAGCACTTGACCCACAAGTGGGCTGAGGCCACTAAAAGTGGTACCCAGCCTTGTGATAGCTGGCCTCCACTCATAGCCCTATCTTCTACAAAAGGTCTTCCTTCGTGATTTCTTCTTCAGAACCTCATTTTAGCTGTTGTTTTGGAGATCTTCCTTCCTAAAAAGCTCACAGATTGGATAGCCACTTTAGATAGCACGAAAAAGGTAAATTTTTTAGGTTTCAGCATAAATGTGCTTTTTCATTAAGCTGTACTCTACTTTGTTTTTCGTTCCTTCATGCTGCGGTCGGATATTGGGACCCAATTACACATGTATTTCGCTTCGTAGCACAAGAAATGTGTCCGACTCTTGAAGAGTTTCAAGCATTGATGGAATCCCGGCGCGACAAGGAAATCATGCCTCAGCCCCATTTTGGCCATGCCCTAGCTTTGGGACGGATGTGTGGGCTTACTTTGTATGAAGCTTAATCTTTGGCTTACGACGGGGAGCTAGATATACCCAGTTTGATTCATTGATTTTTGACATTGGAGACAGAGGCGACATTCTCTAGCAAGGCTTTCGGCAACATGCCCTCTGTTTATGTATGCTCGCACACTTTCTCCTTGCCCCTAGTTGCGATGGAGCCAGCATGAAGTTGATTGAGCTGGCGTAATGCTTAAAAGAGGGAAAGAGCTGCATCGGTTTGGTACTGGCCGAGACCCTGATGGGTTTAGATGCTTTTCATTGGCGAGAAACCACCAGGTTTGTGGGGAGTCCACTACTGCTCCAGGTATTATTTACCACCCTTTCTTCATTTGTGATTCTCATATCACTCGGCACTCACGCTCTATTTTCTCTGACCTTTTTTTCTCTTTTCTCTCAACTCATATCTCTCTATTCTTTAATCTGTCTTATTTTTCATTCTTTCCCAGGTATGGCTCATGGATAAACTGAAAGTGGTGAAGCCTTGCCCCAAGTATTTAGCTCGAGCTTATTTCTTCCACCAGCAACTAGTGGACTTTCCCAATGAGGGATAGTGGTGCAACTGGAAGTGCAACAGATCTGCAGCTAACATAGTTTGGCATTGCCCCTGGCTCAATCTGACTGAGATGAGCTACAGCATGTCTCGACACTCATGTATTTAGTTAATTGGCCTCACACACTGTGTGTTCTACTTTCCTTTCCGGTTCAGACACCAATTCGAACATGATCAAACCCGTCCAGATGAGGGCGTAGAATACCCAACTTCCTTCCTCATTCGTACTTTACACTTGGCTTGGTACCTTACTACCTAGAGGATGATAGAGCTTCTAGCCCTTGCCCCTAGTTTCAGTTATGCCCTTTCTGGCGAGTGTTTGGCTTAGCTCAAGGATGAGGCACAAGTCAAGCCCACTTTAGCTCCAGAGACTTTCGCTAGTGAGGACGCAGGAACACCTGACTCGCTTATGCCCCTAGTTTATTACTTTGACCTTTCTTTTCAAGTTTTTATGATGTAAAAGAAATTTTGATTTAACTTAGAAAGCTGGAGAATGTACTTGTGTAGAATTCAATGGAATTAAAGTTGTGAGCACTGAAAATTTTCCTTTTGGTCCCAAAATGGTCTATGTTGTAAAAAGGTAGAATGTTGAGAAAAATCAAATTTTATTGAAACATTTCAAAACCATTTTCAAAAATGATCACCACCTGACACGCATAGAATCGATCCTCAAGATATACAACCCCAAATCAGAAGATCATAACCGCCCCTGATTGCATACCGTTACTGCTCTGCATTGTAACCGGCTCTTCTGCCCAAAATGAAGATCACAATCAAGCAAATAGACAAAGATGACATGATCAGGCAAATGGACAAGACTATTGAATTGGAGATGATTACGATCGGAACATAGGATGAAGTTGCCTACATATCCCAGAGATGAGAATCAAGCCTTACGTAGTTCGGTTCAAGTTCACTCAAGTATTAACTCTTCTTTTGCACTCTAACTTTTGCCAAAGTCGCCCTTTCGGGTTTTCAACCTTGTGAGCTCAGTTTTTCTTTGTTTCTAATTTTTCACGCTTTAACTTTTGCCTAGGTTGCCGTTTTGGGTTTTCGGCCTAGCGAGCCTCTCAGGGGTAATATTTCTTCAACTTGTCCACATTAATCGGCTGTGAAAACTCCAGGCCATCTAGGTCCATGAGAATAATCTCCCCTCCTGACTAAATAACTTTGATGATGTCAGAACTAGTCCAATTGGGTCTGAACTTGCCCCTAGGGTCATGGATGGGAGCCCGGTTATCTTTTAGCACCATATCTCCTTTCCTGAGGTTTCTGGACTTCACCTTCTTGTTAAAAGCCCTAGCAATCCCGCGTTGGTAACCCTGAGCATGATACAATGCCTTCAACCTCCTATCATCAAACAACATCAACTCCTCAAACCTGCTCTGTTTCCAATTTGCCTCTGCTATTTGACACTCAACTATAATTCACAACGACGACACTTCAATTTCAATTGGTAGAACGGCCTCCATCCCATACACTAACGAATAGGGGTTGCCCCAGTAAAGGTTCAGATTGATGTTTTGTATCCCCAAAACGCAAACGACAATTTATCTAGCCAGTCCCTATATGTTTCCAGCATTTTCCGCAAACTGGTCTTGATATTCTTATTAGTGGCCTCAACAGCTCCATTGGTTTGTGGTCTATATGTCGACAACTTATGAAAAGCGATGTTGTATTTCTCAAGCAGATCAACCACCTCTTTCTTGAAGTGTGAGCCATTATCTGATATGATTTCATTCGAAACCCTGTACTAGCAAATGATATTGTTTATGATAAACTTGGCCACATGCGATGCCTTCAACACAGTATAGGATTGAGCTTCCAACAATTTCCTAAAATAGTCAATCACCACCAAGATATACTCATCCCAATTTGACCCTTTCGGTGAGACTACACCAATAACGTCAATTCCCCATACTGAGAAAGGCCATGGTGAAGTCATATTGTACAGTTTTGACGACGAGATATTCATGCGATTGGCATGGATTTGACATTTGTGGTATCGCTGTACAAAACCAATACAATCCTCCTTCATAGAAGACCAATAATAGCCTTGTCGGAGGATCTTCCGGGCTAACATTACACCATTCATATGTGCCCCGCACCCACCTCCGTCAATAGCCTTCATAACGCACTTTGATTCCACTTCTTTGACACATAGCTTGTGCATTCCCAAATGACCTCTTTTATACAACTTATTTCCGTAGATGATAAACTGGACGGCCAGACGCCATATACCCCATTTGTCTTTGGCATTTGTCCCTGGTGGATATGTTTCCTTTTTCCAGGAAGTTCCAAATATCATAATACCAAGGGTTTCTGTCTTGAACTTCACCAATTGCGGCAACGGTCTCATAAGCTGACATGTATTTCTGTTCGATGATGATTAGACGCATTTTAACTCCAAGCGGGATGTCTACCATAGAAGATAGAGTTGCCAGCGCATCAACGAACTAGTTGTTCTCTCTCAGCAGATGTGTAAACGTCAATTTTTCAAACCTCAGAATCAACATATCCAGGGTTTGATGGTAAACCTTCATCTTCTCTTCTTTGACTTGCCAGTCTCCGTTAGCTTGAAAAAGAACCAAGTTTGAGTCCCCAATGACATCCAACCTTATTGTCCCTAGTTCTAGGGAAGCTTCCAAACCAGCAATACACGCTTCATATTCTGCTCAATTGTTGGACACTTTGAACTGGAGTTTGAAGGCTAGAGGTATATGGGAGTCGTTGAGTGCTATCAACAACACATCTATTCCATAACCGTATTTATTAGACGCTTCGTCAAAGTACATCGTCCAAGTTTCCTCTTTGACTTGCAGAATATCTTCATCTGGGAACAAATATTCCACTGCCTCATCTCCCTCTACCGGGTGATCCGCCAAGAATTCCTCTCTAGCTCTCCATTTAACTGATTTGCGCATGACATATTTGAGATCAAATTCGAAGAGAAGAAGTAGCCAATGAGCTAGCCTACCCGTAAGTGCTGGTTTCTTAGAGAGATATTTGATGGGATCTAATCTTGAAACCTGGATTACGGAGTAAGCTAACAAGTAGAGCCTCAACTTCTTGGTAGCCCATACAATGGCTAAACAAGCTTTCTCCAAGGTAGTATAGTGGGTCTCGTAGTCTAGCATCTTTTTGCTCAAGTAGTAGATGGGCTTCTTCACCCAATCTTTAGTTTCTTGAGCTGGCATGCACGCCATGGTCGAATCTGTCACTGACAGGTACAAAATCAAAGGCTTCCTCAGCTCTAGTGGCGACAACACATGTGGGTTCTAGAGGTACTGCTTGACTTGCTCAAAGGCAAACTGACATCGATCATCCCATCGGAACTTCTTCCCTTTCTTCAGGAGACCGAATAGTGGTTCACAAGTCAAGGTTAATTTGGAAATAAACCGTCCTATGAATTGTACTTTACCCAGAAAGTCGCGCACCTCATTTTTAGTCCTTGGTGGTGGAATTTCTAAGATGGCCTTGATTTTGGAAGGATCTACTTCAATGCCCCTCTATGAGATAAAAAAACCCTAGCATTTTCCCTACTATCACCCCGAAGGTGCGCTTTTGTGGGTTCAACCTCAATCTGTATTCTCTGATCCGTTGAAAGAATTTCTCCAGTACGGTGTAGTGGCCTTCTCACACTTTGGACTTGACGATAATGTCGTCCACGTACACCTCAACCTCTTTGTGGATCATATCATGGAGAATGGTGGTCGTAGTCCTCTGATAGGAGGCTCCAGCATTTTTCAATCCAAACGGCATGACTCGATAGCAGTACGTAACCCATGGTGTGGTGAAAGTCGTCTTTTCTCTATCCGCGGGTGCCATTAGAATCTGGTTGTACCCACATGAATGAAAGCAATGCATGACCCGGGGTGAAGTCTACCAACTTATCAATATGCGACAGTGGAAAGTTATTCTTCAGATTGGCTCTGTGCAAATCCCGAAAATCAACACAAACCCGGATTCTGCTATCCTTTTTCAGCACTGGGACGATATTGGCCAACTAAGTCGGATACTTAGATACTAACAAGAATCCTGCATCAATTTGCTTCGTGACCTTTTCATTAATTTTCAATGCCCAATCCGGGTGAATGCTGCGTCATTTTTGTTTGACTGGTCGAGCCTCAGGTTCAAGAGGGATCCAATGCTATACAATCTCAGGATCGACTCCAGGCATGTCTTCGTAAGACCATGAGAATACATCTTTGAAATCTTTTAAGAAAGCGATTAAACGCTCGCATTCATACGAAGACAACATGGACAAGATTTAGACTAGGCGTGGATCCTTCTCATTACCCATATTAATGGCAATGACTTCATCAATACAGGGCTTAACAAACCTCTCCTCCTCTCGATTAATCAAGTTTTTCAAAGCCAGAGGAATTTCTTCCTCTTCATTTTCGTTAAAATTTGAAAATCTTGGTCAATGCAATAAATCAGTGGCATAGAAAAGTACACAAAATCTGCAGTATTCTCAGTCAAAAGGTCCAGATCTTCGGTTATAGACTCAAAAGAAAAGCTGAATGAAGACCTAGGCAGGACTTTGGTATCCGAGTTACCACCCCCAGAAATACTAGACTTAGACTCAGAAGAACTTGAATCTGATCTCGACTCCACAGACTCAGTGGAATCAGATTCTGGCTCATCATTAGCTTCAGAACTAGAAAAAAAGCCCTCCTCCAGCTGCCATGTAAGACGAGGTGCCCTCGATGCATCTAGAATTCTAGCGATTGGGTCTACTGTTGGTTCTTCCCCGATCATGGAGACAGTAAGGCTATCTCTCAAGTTCTTTGTGTCGGCCACGGGATCTGTCAGGAGACTGGCCAGTGCTACCCTTACTCCAGGCTCGCTGTCGTCTGAGTCATCTTTCGTGCTCTGCTAGCTTTGATGCTTGGTTCAGTCTTTTCCTTATCACTGTCCTGCAGTTGCAAATCAAAGAAAATCTCAAACCCGAGGACACACACATTCAAGGCATTTAACCACAGCTCAGGAAAGCCACAAAAAGGGAAATCCTCTCCCTCTTGAACAAAACGGCCGTTGAGTTCCCCGAATTGGCCTGTGAATGAGTTCATAATGCTTTCTAGCTCTCTTGGCTTTGGCTCTACCCTTCATTTCTTCCTCCTTTCTTATCCAATCCTCCTTGGTTGGCACATAGCCTAATCCAAAGGCGTGCGGGTTGTGTGACACCTCGACTGACGTTGTAACACCTTTTCACCCACTTCTTCCAAGTCCCATCCTTGGGATCGACCACAGTTTGTTCATGAAGTATATGGACTAGGCACTGACATACATGCCTTCGTCCACGGCCAAAATGGTCTGCACTACCCGGCCTTCTGCTACAGTGAATCCAAAGAGGAAGACATCCTCATCACCATGGTTAATCTCTAGTACTGGCGTCGTCACCTCCGGAGGTGGATTGATGGATTAGTTCCCAAAAAAAATTGCTACTCCTCCCCTATGAAGATACTTCAACATTTGATGGAGGGTGGAGGAGACGACCTTCACCTGATGTAACCAAGGCCTCCCTAGCAGTAAATTAAAGGTAGCCAGTACATCCAGGACGTGAAACTCAATCTCTTGTTCAACTGGGCCCACCTGGACGCGTACTTTCACTGTGCCGATGACCTCTCTGCTTGTATTATCATAAGCCCGTATCACTTGGGCTGTGGGAATAAAGTCTGCTGGTTTGAGACCAATTGCATATGCAGTACAAGATGGATAGACATTAATAGCAGAACCAGTGTCTACCAACACCACTGGCACCCACTTCTCTCTACATTCCATAGATATGTATAACGGCTTGTTGTGAGCTGAGCCTTTTGGTGGGAGCTCTTTGTTAGAGAAAGTGAGCATTGGTTTGGCACCACCCGGAAAGACCAAGCCCACAAGTTGCTTGGGTGTAGTATCAATGGATAATTTAGCCTTGTCCATTGCTAACAATACTATCTACCAGTGTACCCATGAGGCCATGAGGATTCCCCAAATAGAGATTTCAGCTTGGATTTTCTTGAGCTGTATCAATACCAACTCTTCTTCCAATTGCTTCTCCTTCTGTTTCTCGACCTCTCGGTCCTTTCCAGATGCTTCTGCTTGATCCAGGTGCAACAGTTTAAAATACTGTTCGCTGCGGATAAGATGATATATCTCCTCAGCATACCATGTATTATCTGGGGTGCAGTCTCCCCAATCCTCGTCAATATGAGCCAAACATAAATCATTGTCATCCCATCACTTGCCTTCAACAGCCAACAAACAGTTGTCCATCTCCATGCGAATCATTTTTATAGTACAAGTGCCCTATTCAAGGTGACACGTTGTTGCAGTTTTCTGGCTCTCCTCAACTCTTTCTCTCTTAAACTGCCTCAGTGTTGCTTCCTGTTCAGTGTCTGTAACGTTCACAACTTCCACTTCTTGACTTGGGTTTCCCACGCATGTGCCCTCCGGTAGTTTCCCTTTTTCATCATCCTTTTCAACCACTGCAGCTACTTTTACTTCATTTCCCTCCAGTCTCATTCCAATTTTTTCTTCCTTGTCTTGCTCATCACTTAACCATTCGATATTATCAATTGATCCATTCAGGTCGAACCACCCGATCTGTACATCTCCCTGATCATGCTCATCAAAGAACTGTAGAGAATCCTCCATGTTGTCACAAACTCAGAGAATCCTTATTTTTGCTCTAGGCATGTCGCCTCGAGATCACAAGTTGTGATCTTGATTTGAGTGTTGTAAGAGTATAGAGCCATGAAGGACTCGGCTATTCATCCCAATTCTGTTTTACTTAGTCTTCTAACTTGGCGTACCATATGGCCACTATACCTGACTTAGTTTGACCAAAAAGGAATAACTTCTGCAACCTAGTCAAACCCATCAACCGTAAGATGTTCGAAAACAAACGTAGATGAACCATCGAGTTCCCAGAACCATCAAAGCGATCGATGTTCGACATCTTGAACCGCTCAAGTAATGTAACCGTAAATTCAGTATATCTATTCTGTAATGACCCCAACATGCGTATACGAAATTATCTTTATTTAACTATGTGTAGATGCGCCCCAAGGACCTCATGCTACAATTCGGACTCAAAATGTCATGGTTCTTAATTTGATCTCACAATGTGCGATGTGAGATTGATAAATCACCAAAGAGCCCAAATTCGGCAAATCATTTTGGAAAACTGATTTTTAAGAAAGAAGTGTCAAACATGGACTGCTTTGCTAGATACAGAGTCGCCACCTAAATATTTTATTTTAGGGAATTTAGGAAACCTTGACTCGTGCCTAAGGCCACATGTCCGTCATCACCAAAGTTGTCTCGGCTCGGGAACTTGGGTACGATTGGGGAAGGTCATCTATGAGCACCCCCGCTCGCCCGATCAAAGATCAGCCTGTACTAAACATGATATTTTGTTTTTTTGAAAACAAATGTGCTCTTATTCCGGTTAGTTAGCTAATCTTACTACGTGATGCGCACAACACACAAGTATAGACTAGATCACCTAATTTGGAACAAAGCATCGCATATCCATTTGTTTGGAAATGGTTTGAAGTTTGTTACTCGCAAGTAGGCTAAAACACGGATTTCAATGAATCGTTCCAATTCAAATAATCCAACATTCATCCACAGACATTCAGGCAATTAAACACATAAGCAGTTAGCCTCATAAGCATGCTTTCATGGCAACATTAACACACATGCAAGATGCTAAAGCATAAACACTTACAGTGTACTCCGAGCCAAAACACGAAACTAGTTAGAAATCATGCATGATCCTAGTTCATGTTAGAATGGGTAATGCATCGCATGTAAAGTGCAACTAGAATAGGCTCGGCTAATCTAAAATGGCATATGAGATGCGACAATTCGATACACGTATTCAACTTGGAATTGAAATACAATGCAGTTAGTATGACGCACCGAGCACGGTGCATGCAATACGAATGAATGATGCAAACACGCATGGCATAAGGATGCTAATTGAAACGTGCCCTAGGACTAACCATTGTAAGCGGTTAAGTAAAAGGGAGAAAGAAGTGGAGGTTGGAAGACATGCATCACACACACGCACGCTTATTACAAAATTCGCCCTCTCGATGGAGGGTCCGAATAAATAATACAAATTGACTAATAAACTAACACTAGCTAATTAATTATTACACAACACTTAACTAATTAAACAAATGAATTAAGCTACTAAAGCAGTAAAGCAGCCTCGGGAAGAGGGACAAATGCATGCTGAATCGGCTTTGCTCAGAAATCTGTTGTCATGCTTCATGTTGCCTCTGTTTGCACTGCTCTGCACCTCTGAAAACTGCACAAGTCTCAAGGATGCTTCTGAACCACTTCCTGAGTGTTGTGGGAGGTCACCGACTAAGAGATAGGGCCATCGAGCAAGGGATAGTGGTCATCGACCAATAATTGGGCTCTCGGCCAACAATTTGTAGCCGACCGGCACTGAAGATGGCCGACCGGCCATATCTTCCTGAAGAATGCTGTTTTGCTGCAAGAGAGGACAAACAGAGCATGTCAATGCATTTACAAGACAATGTATGCATGACCACCCTCCCCATCATGTCATGGGCTCAAGGGAGTATGGTTCTCGACCCTCGGACCATCAATCACACATTTCAATGCATGATGGCCAAAGGAGGCCAAGTGTGCAATTAATATCAAATGAAATGCACAAAACATATAAGGGGCCCAAACCTCTATCATACTTGATCAAGAGGCAAGGGATGCATGCTTAATGCTATGCAACCTAGGCATGCAAGCCAGCTAATGCAACATGAGTATGCGAACAAGCAACGTGCAATTGGCATACAACCTAAACAATTAAACATGCAAGGCATGTAATAACGATGCCAATGACAAACATGTAACAACACGTGAGGCAAACATGTGACAACATGTAAGGGGACAAGTATGCAACACACTAGCATGCAACAACGTGCAAGGTACCAAATATGCAACAAGCATCCGACAACATGCAATAGGCCAAGTATGCAACAACATGCGAGGCAAGCATGCAACAACATGTAAAGGATGGACTTAAACCAAAATGGACAGCTCTCAAATAGGCCCAAATTAGTGGCTAAAGTGATGAAACAAAGGCATGAAATACACATACAAACATGCATGCTAATTAGCCTAAGGATTAAGGCATAAAAGGGAAACTCTTAAGCACACTTAAAAGTGACAAATATGGACATGTGACAAACATGTTAAACTCTGAAATCATGCAAGGGAAGGTGCCAAAACAACCAAAGTACACGAGCAAAGCATGCAAGAAAGCTTAAAGCTTGAAGCCAACCAAAGGGTTCAAACCATGGCTATACAAAGCAAACCCCAAAGGGCCAATAGGACCTAAAACAGTCCTAAGGCAGGTCCAAATGAGCCTAAAATATGCGAGGAATGAGACCAAAAAATGCTAGATAGACGAGCACAAAAACATGAAGCATGTAAGGCTACAAAGGGGTGTTACACTACACCTATCACAACCAAACATGGGATAATTTAAGCAACCAAAATCAGAGTTATGGCATGTTAGAATGAGCCCAAAAACCCACTTAGATGGCATCCTAAAGGCCTAAGCATGATGGCATGCACAATGACACATTCATGAGGCATAAAACATCAACTCTTTAAAACATTAAAGGAGTGACAAATGTAAGTATGTGAACATACTATATGGACTGAAATAACATAACAAGTGATGCCAAATCACTGAAATGACCCAAGTAAAGCATGCTAGTGACTTGGACACTCAAAGCTAACAAGCTAGATTACATGGTGGCTACACAAAACAATGTAAGCATGACCAAGAAAAAGCAAAACGGAGCTCTAGCATGGTAAAACAAGGCTAGAAGCTTCATGAAGTTGAGCCAAAATAATGCAAAAATGACATCATGTTGAGGGAAACAAGAGGATTGCAAGGCAAGTATATGAAGCATATAAAAGGCCATCAAACCAACTTGAAACAGAGGTATATTATGGCAAAACAAATCCTAATACACCCTAAAATAAAGCTAAAACAAGCTAAGCATACAAGCCACCAACATAAGCCATTTATGCAAGCATTCAAGACAACAAAGAGAGGGGATGACCCTCTCCTATTTAAGACCTCAAAACCACCTTTCCACCACTAAAAATCCTCTAGATATCAATGGTATAAAGGTCATGCAAAGCAAAGAACAAGGGCCAAAAGGGATAGCCTAAAACAAGGCCTAACAAGGCCTTATAGGGGGGAAACAACCCCAAACCTCAAAATGATCTTAAACAAAGTTCTAAAGCAAGTAAAAATAGAAATTTTATTAGTTAGTAGCTAAGCTTAAAACAATAAGCAAGAAGGGCTAAAATCTTAAGCAAGAAAGGGGTATCTAAAGCAAGAAGCTCACCCTTGTAGAACCTCTTCAAGAACAAAGCTCCAGCAGGTTTTCTAAGTTCAAACCAATCCAAGAACTCTAGAATCAACCTCAAAGGACCTCAGCTCTAAGAGGATGGTGTTCTAGTGTGTGTTTGTGTGCAATAGTAAGACAATACTACACTTTTGAGCACAAAATAGAATCAAACAAGGGAGTATAGATACAAAACTATATCTAACTCTCCTAACCTAATTTTCTGAACCCCTGAGGAGGGAGGAGATGGTTCTCTCTTATAGAGAACCAATTTACAAAGCTTCTTGGAGAAGCTAAACAAAGGGCAAATCCCTCCATACACGTGTATGGAGGGGGTGAATCGTGGATGCCAACTGTGCCAGCTAGCACTAAAATGTCTGCATAAAGCAGATGAACAGGGTTCGGCTAGCAAAAATGGCCCATCGACCAACATGAGGGGCCAACCGACCAAATACAGTGCCGATCAGCCAACACTTTGGCCGATGGTAAGAAAAACGGGCTGATGGCTTCATGCCTTGGCCGATGGGTTAAGGGGATGGCCAACAAGCCGCCCTCTTCCCTCAGAATAAAAAACACAAGTCCTTGGTCCACAACCAAGCACAAAACAGACAAGTTGAGAGATCTTGAGGCAAGGCGCGCGGCCGAGACCTCTGGGAACTCAAAATGAACACTAGCATGAATGATCATCGAGTGTTCAAATGATGACGTCCAAGTCTTGAGGACGGTCAAAAATGGGGTGTCTACAGTTGCCCCTCTTTGACAGAACTCGAAAGTCATAACAATGACGAGAGTGAATGTTAAAGCCCAAAGATGACCCATTTTTGACAAGGCCGAAGACTTAGACAAAGCATACAAGATAGCAAAGATATGTGCCCGAAGGTAGGGGCAAAATGCAAACGACATGCACAATGCCGACCATAACTTATGATCATGCAAAGAAAGCTGTAACGAAGCAAAACATGCAACAGTTTTAAGCAGGCGAACACAAATCTAACTACAACTCATGCAGAAAGGATGTAAGAGAATTATACAATTCTCGCTATGTCTCACGCGGAGAAGACTAAAAGTGACTACCAAGAACACCCGGAGTCTCAAACATAACATCTCTCGGAGTAGCACACGCGAGAGGAGAAAGCAAATAACTAAACACCGGAATGTATCCGAGTGTTCAAAACCGAAGACGTCCTAACACACCACATGTGAGAGGAGAAGGGTTACAGAACGCGTGATAAACACGAACAGGCGGATACGTCCAAATGTGGCACGCGAGTGGAGAAATGTTGCAGAATGCATGATAAACGCGAACATGCGGATACGTCCAAATGCGGCACGCGAGTGGAGAAAGCTTGGAGAACGCGTGATAAACGCGAACATGCGGATACATCCAAACGTGGCACGCGAGTGGACAAAGGCTATAGAACGCGTGATAAACGTGAACATGCGGATACGTCCAAACGCGACACGTGAGTGGAGAAAGGTTGTAGCATGCATGATAAACACGAACATGTGGATACATCCAAATGCGACACACGAGTGGAGAAAGGTTACAGTACGCGTGATAAACGCGAACATGCGGATACGTCCAAACACGGCACATGAGTGGAGAAAGGTTGCAGCATGCGTGATAAACGCGAACATGCAGATATGTCCAAACGCGGCACGCGAGTGGAGAAAGGTTATAGAATGCGTGATAATTTATCGCGGACATGCGGATACGTCCAAACGCGGCACGTGAGTGGAGAAAGGTTGCAGAATGCGTGATAAACGCGAACATGCAGATACGTCCAAACGCGGCATGCGAGTGGAGAAAGGTTGCAGCACGCATGATAAACGCAAACATGCGGATACGTTCAAACGTGGCACGAGAGTAGAGAAAGGTTGCAGAACGTGTGATAAACGCGAACATGCGAATACGTCCAAATGCGGCACGCGAGTGGAGAAAGGTTGCAGAACGCATGATAAACGCGAACATGCGAATACGTCCAAATGCGGCACGCGAGTGGAGAAAGGTTACAGCACGCGTGATAAACACGAACATGCAGATACGTCCAAACGTGGCACGCGAGTGAAGAAAGGTTGCAGCACGCGTGATAAGTGCGAACATGCGGATACGTCCAAACACGGCACGCGAGTGGAGAAAGGTTGGAGTCAAACTGAACAAGAGCTTCCCTTGAATGAACCGTGCATACAATATCGTGTTTGCAAAAGAAAGAAATTCAATAGGTACAATATAGTAGAAACACATGTTCAATCGTTAGATCAAGAAATCAGTTCAATATGAGATAGACACATACATACATAATGCGAGTGAGAAGGTGCATAGCAATGCGAGTGAAAAGATGCATGACAATGCAACTAGAACGAGCATAACAATGCAAATAAAACATGCGTGACAACACAAGCAATGGGTGCATAACAGTGCAACTGAAGTAGGCATGATAATGCAAGTAAAACATGCGTTCTCTGACCGGTGCTCGCGAAGTCGAGAGAGAGAGGCCAGTGGCGCCAGCAACAGGAGCAGGGGTACCGAGGGCACCTCATGCCCGTGGGAGGAGTGGGTCTTAGAGAGGATAGGGAGCTAGATGGCCAGAGTTACCCACGATGATGACATGCCGAGGATAGGGTGGGAGACTTACCAGATAGCCATCGCTCCTCTTCTGGCTGATCATGAGCTTATTGGAGTTTACGATTCGGCCCCGGTATGTACTGCTGTATTTTGCATTCTGTATAGTTATTTCAATTCATTTGATATCCTATAGAATACTAATTACTTCAACACTTTTGCAGGCTTCGATCGAGTACACTCGTCAGTCTCTGGAGCTGACTGCCTCTGTGATGGGGATGCTGCAGTGGAGCATCGACCTGTTGACCATCTATGGTATCCCGGTAAGTTCTTTCAACCGCAGATTCAAACTTTGCATAATCTGTTCCATACTGATTTGATGTTCCACATTGTCGGTACGGCACTTGACACACAGCACTCACGGTACTGATACACTGCTCACAGCATTGTTTACGGCATTCATTTACTGTATTCGGACACTGCTCACAACATTCATACACTGTGCTCACATATTGCTCACAGCATTCATACACTATACTAAGATACCGCATTTGGTATTTATACCCTGTTTTGCATAGCATAACTGATGCATTTTCCATTTGTTCTTTTCAGGCCCCATTCCAGATTCCGGCCGCAGGGGGTGTTCAAGCAGGAGCATCTGCACCTGCCCAAGGAGGAGGGAGAGCAGGGCGAGGGACCATAGTACGCCCCTACACCAAAGCTGACCGTACTCATGTTGGGAGTAGCTCACGGGCACCGATTCCAGACGACGATGAGTTTGAGGCAGATGTAGATTCATCTGAGGATGAGACTGGAGATGGCTTGGGCTCGGGCTCGGGCTCAGATGGCGGAGCTGGTGGTGATGGTCCTGGACCTTCATCCAGGAAGAGGACGAGGACGAACTCTCGTGCCTGAGATGATTGATGCTGATCGAGACATTTACTGCTTTTCTCTTTTTCTTGCTTTGTTCAGACATTTTGTTGCTTTCCCTTTTTGTTTTACTTTTCTTTTTACTGGTAATTTGAGCACATTGTACTGCCGTAAGCAGGTTTTATTTTCTTCAAAAACTATGTACTCGAAAAGATGATGGAATGAAACAAGTTTGTTGAAAAAGTGTTACATTTGCACATTCTATGCATCGCATCACATCGCATCATATTACATAACAATGTAAATGGTCGAACTTGTTTTGAAAACCAAACACTCGAATTGCAACTAATCAGGTAGTGAACCAACTAATGACAAAACAACTCGATAAGCAAAATAAAGAAATCGACAAGCTAACCAAATGTAAATACAACTTGATAAGCAAAAGAAAGAACTTAAAGAGTGCGAAATACAACTCGATAAACAAATGTACGACAACTCGATAAGCAAATAGGCGTGACTTCGTAAAATCATCACCGAAGGTACTGGAAGTGGAACCAGTCACAAGTTCTCAATACATTTAACTCATAGATAGCTCAGAGAACAAGAGGGCATGCCATCGACCAAAGGGGGGAGGCCATCGGCCACAAGAAATGGCCATCGGCCAACGTTTTTAGCCGATCGGTCAAAAGGGATGGTCGGTCGGCAGTATTTTTGGCCGATTGGCCAAAAATGGCAAGCGCCTCTAGAATGTGGACACCTATCGTCTACTCAACACTTTATCTTCTACAAAAGCCCCAGCTTCGTAGTTTTCCTCATTTCAACACGGATTTACACCAAATAGAAGAGTTTCTTGCCCAGAATCTCACAACTTGGATTGCCAACTTGGATGGCTCAGAAAGGCTGAATTTCTGGGGTTTCGGCATAAATGCACTATTCACGCCGGGTCGCACCACGCTGCATTTTTAGTTCCTCCATGCCACAGCAAGGTTTTGGAGTCCGGTAACACACGTCTTTAGCTTTTGCGGTCAAGAAATGTGTCCTACTTATGAGGATTTCCAAGATCTAATAGAATTCGAGCGTAATGAAGAAATCTTGCCTCAACTCCGGTTCGGCCACGTCGAAGCCCTAGGACATATGTGCGGCCTCCCTATTCATGATGCTCGGTCTTTGATCCACGATGGGGATTTGGACATCCCCAGCTTGATTCATTGATTTTCTGATGCTGGTGACCGCGGTGACCATCATTGGCAGGGTTATCGACGACAAGCGCTCTGCTTATGCTTACTATCTCATTTCTTGCTTGCCCCGGGATCCGGCGGGTTTAGCACTCATTTGATTTAGGTCGCCGAGGGCCTGAAAGAGGGCAAAAGCTCCATTGCAATGACATTGGTCGAGACATTGATGGGCTCAGACGCTTTTCATCGCCGGGAGACGGCTAGGTTTGCAGGGAGTCCACTACTATTGCAAGTAATTTTTCCCACCCCATCTCACATATATTGCTCACATCACTCGGCCCTCAGTGTCACGACCCTAACCCACCCCCGTGGGTTAAGGACGTAGCCGGCCAGTAATCATGAGATTACCTACGGCCTCGATACTGATCCAAACGTATTCAAGGGGCCAAACGGAAGCAAAAGTTTTAAACTTTGTCCATAGAGCGGTGCTTATATGCACATCATACAAACCATATTCATAAACGTTAATAACCCACGTCAAAGTATAGTATCATAAACTTCTTTACAACAGGATAACCAGACTGAGCCAACCCATGTCGGACTACATACAATGTATACAAAACCCTTGCCAATAAAACAACATATAATTATATAACAAAAAGGCAAGGACGGGTCTCGCACGTGAGACACGAGGGCTGACTCTCCAAAACTTGGGTTGTTCTACGCAGGCTTCACTGAGGCTGGGTCTGGGCTTCTCTTGGCTCACCTACAAAGACATGAATGAGTGTGAGCGATAGCCCAATGAATAATATCAAATATAGAATTTATGCCACAGGACGTAGTACAACATTTTCTGAATGGCCTTGGGCCCAATTCATGTCTATAGTTAACAAGTATAAGGGTAATTTAAATCAAGTAACCATAGTTCCATTCTGGCCTTTGGCCCATTCAGATTTACATTCATGACGAAATGGCCTTCGGCCCAATCGATTATGTCAAAACGGCCTTTGGCCCAATCGTGTGTGTCAAAACGGCCTTTGGCCCACTCATTCCTTTCAAAACGGCCTTCGGCCCATTCATTCCTTTCAAAACGGCCTTCGGCCCATTCCTTCATTTCAAAACGGCCTTCGGCCCACTCATTCGTTTCGTAACGGCCTTCGGCTCATGCATTCGCTTCAGAACGGCCTTCGGCCCACTCATTCATTTCAGAACGGCCTTTGGCCCATACATTCGTGTCCATCAAAACGACCTTGGGTCCATCTATGCATTCATATCAGACTTACGCCCACAATCCCAATTAGCAATTCATAAAGCCTTAAAGGGAATAAATAATTGGACATTTACAAGCATTCAATTAATGATATTACTCACAGTGATCGGTTGATTGATTCGCCGTGGAACTCGACCCTACACATGCCATGAACATAAGAGGGTCATTAACAATTCAATCCGTTCAAAATTCACATTCTCCTCTTTAGGCTTTACTATTATCTTATTAACTCATTTACAATGCTCAACATATGCCTAAGAGTGCTCACAAGTGAAAGAGAACGGAAAACGGAACACAAAATGCAAGAACAGAATTTCTGGAAACAGGGTCCCCGCTTGAGCGTAGGATTCCACGCTCGAGCGGACCCTTAGGTCTGCAGAAGTACTGGTTGCCTCCAATCCCCGCTCGAGCGTGAATTTTTTTCCACTCGAGCGGACTCCCCGTCACATAGCTCCCCGCTCTAGCGCCAATTTCCCCGCTCGAGCGGGACTCATGTCTGCAGAAAAATGCTGAGAGCTCGATTTCTCCGCTCGAGCGGCCCTTACCCCGCTCGAGCGGAAGTCAGAATTTTGGAAATTCCAGATCGTGTTCTTGAGCTTCAATTCGAATTCCCAGCCACACTACTTGCATGCAATGACCCAAATCTCAAATTTAATCATGCTAACATGATACCAATGCAAGATTACAACATTAGGAAGCTCAATTTCATAATTTATCTACATGCATGGCCCATTTTCCACCAACCCATTACCAATGTAACCATTTCATGCATTCAAAGCTTCTACTTCCATGGATTATACATGCATGTGACATATAGCCTTCATCCTCATCTCATATGATGAAGAGATGGTCAAATACATGGATTTCAATCAAACTTACGATATGAGTCATGTAATCCAAGCTCAAATATGCAATTTCAAAACAATACCTACATGCATGCATATATATAGTCTTCAAATTCATCAAAACTAACTCCTTTCATGTTCTAGATCACAAATTCATCTTCAATTCATGAAATCACAACTCAAATTCATGAGTTAGGGGTTGGTTACATACCTAATCTCCCAAACTCTAGTCAATTCTTGAGTTAAACCTTCAATTTCCCAAGCTAGAGCCAAAATTGCCCAAGTCTCCTTCTTCCCTCTCTATATCCGGCCTCTCCCTCTCTCTCACTTGTCTAACTCAAATTTTGAGCTCTAAGAGGGCTAAAGGAGAGTGCAATGCAATTAAACAACTAGCCCCACTAACACAATATTTAATATAAAATATTTGGGCTCTTAATCCATCATTTTAATCAGTTTACATTGACCAGAATAAATTTCCAATTAAATTTTACCGTAGGCTCTAAAAATTATGCCAATCACAATGGCGTAGTCGAGTCCGGGTTCTGTGGCCGATAAGGCCCTCAATTTAATTTCCGAAGCGGACTATTCAAACAGATATTCCTACGGTGAACAGATAGAGTTCCAAAATCACATATATTCACATAATGGCACGTAAAATCATGCTAAACACATAATCACATTTAAATTAAGAGCCAATTAGCGTAATACAGAACAGGGGTATCACACTCAGGCTCGATTTTTCTCTCAAAACCCTCTGCTCACTTTTTCTCTCAACATACACCTCTTTATTCTTTATTCTCTCATATTTCATCCCTCCTAGGTATGGTTGATGGACAAACTGAGAGTAGTGGACTCATGTCCAACGTATTCAGCTCGCAGCTATTTCTCCCGACGAAGTCTAGTCGATGCACCGAATGAGGAATGGTGGTACGACTGGATGTGTAGTTTGTCCGCGGACCGCATTGCTTGGCGCTGCCCTTGGCTTAACCTGTTAGCAATGAGTTACAGTATGACCCGCTAGCTCGGGATCCAGTTGATAGGCTTGACACCCTGCGTGTTTTACTTTCCGTTCCGGTTCCGGTGCCAGTTCAGACATGATCAGATTTGCCCAGAAGAAGGGATTGAGTACCCTACTACATTTCCAATCCGAGGCACGCAGCTAGCTCGGTATACTACAGCGTGAAGGACCAGAGAGCTTCTAACCCCCGCTCCCACTTTCAGCTACATCCTCTCTGATGAGTGCATAGATTGGCTCAATGAAGAGGCACATGTAAGGCCCACTTTGGTATCAGAGGCTTCGACCAGTTCTAGGAGGGAACGTAGGAACACTTGACCATGCCCCAGATTTTTTCACTTTAATCAGAACTTTCAAGTTTTCTTTATGAATGTAATAAAAAAGAAACTTCAATTTTGTATTCAAGAGTAGGAGAACTCTGTGTTGAAATCAATGCAATTGAAGGTTGTGGGTACCGAAAATTTTCCGTTTGGGTCCAAAAATGGTCTAAGTTGTAAAAAGATTAAATTGAGCAAAATCAACTTTTATTAAAACTTTTCAAAACCATTTTCGACGTGAATCAAAACTAGACACGCTTGAGATCTGTCACTAAGACGTACAACCCCAGATTCCAGCAACTGGAAAGTTGCCCCTAGTCTAAATAGCATTGCATTGGAGATCACAACTGAGCTGTTGAATGCTGAATAGATAAAGATGACCAAACATGATCACATGGACAAAGTTGATCGGGGAAGTGTTATGGCTGGACTTCAATATGAAGTTGCCTACGTATCCCAAAGATGGGAATCAAGCCTTACGTAGTTCGGCTTGGGTTCACTCGAGTATTTACGCTCTCCTTTTGTGCTCTAACTTTTGCCAAGGCCGCCCTTTGCGGGTTTTCAACCTTGCGAGCTTAGTTTTATAATTTCAAAATTTTTATGCTCTAACTTTTGCCTAGGCAGGTCCAAATGAGCCCAAAACATGCGAGGAATGAGACCAAAACATGATAGATAGGTGAGCACAAAAACATGAAGCATGTAAGGCTACAAAGGGGTGTTACACTACACCTATCACAACCAACCATGGGATGATTTAAGAAACCAAAATCAGAGTTATGGCATGTTAGAATGAGCCTAAAAATTCACTTAGATGGCATCCCAACAGCCTAAGCATGATGGCATACACAATGACACATTCATGAGGCATAAAACATCAACTTTTAAAACATTAAAGGAGTGACAAATGTAAGTATGTGAACATACTATGTGGACTGAAATAACATAACAAGTGATGCCAAATCACTGAAATGACCCAAGTAAAGCATGCTAGTGACTTGGACACTCAAAGCTAACAAGCTAGATTACATGGTGGCTATACAGAACAATGCAAGCATGACTAAGACAAAGCAAAATAGAGCTCTAGCATGGTAAAACAAGGCTAGAAGCTTCATGAAGTTGAGCCAAAATCATGTTAAAATGACATGTTACAACATGATGCATGTTAAGGCAAACAAGAGGATTGCAAGGCAAGTATATGAAGCATATAAAAGGCCATAAAACCAACTTGAAACAAAGGTATATTATGGAAAAACAAATCCTAATACACACTGAAATAAAGCTAAAACAAGCTAAGCATACAAGCCACCAACATAAGCCATTTATGCAAGCATTCAAGACAACAAGGAGTGGGGACGACCCTCTCCTATTTAAGACCTCAAAACCACCTTTCCACCACTAAAAATCCTCTGGATTTCAGTGGTATAAAGGTCATGCAAAGCTATGAACAAGGGACAAAAGGGATGGCCTAAAACAAGGCCTAACAAGGCCTTATAGGGGGCAAACAACCCCAAACCTCAAAATGATCTTAAACAAAGTTCTAAATCAAGTAAAAATAGAAATTTTATCAGTTAATAGCTAAGCTTAAAACAATAAGCAAGAAGGGCTAAAAGCTTAAGCAAGAAAGGGGTATCTAAAGCAAGAAGCTCACCCTTGTAGAACCTCTTCAAGAACAAAGCTCCAGCAGGTTTTCTGAGTTCAAACCAACCCAAGAACTCTGTAATCAACCTCAAGGGACCTTAGCTCCAAGAGGATGGTGTTCTAGTGTGTGTTTGTGTGCAATAGTAAGACAATACTACACTTTTTAGCACAAAATAGAATCAAACAAGGGAGTATAGATACAAAACTATATCTAACTCTCCTAACCTAATTTTATGAACCCCCTGCGGAGGGAGGAGATGGTTCTCTCTTATAGAGAACCAATTTGCAAAGCTTCTTGGAGAAGCTAAGCAAAGGGCAAATCCCTCCATATACGTGTATGGAGGGGGTGAATCGTGGATGCGAGCTGTGCCAGCTGGCACTAAATATCTGCATAAAGCAGATGAACAGGGTTCAACTAGCAAAAATGGCCTATCGACCAACATGAGGGGCCGACCGACCAAATATAGTGCCGATCGGCCAACACTTTTGGCCGATGGCAAGAAAAAGGGGCCGATGGCTTCATGCCTTGGCCGATGGGTTGAGGGGATGGCCAACAAGCCACCCTCTTCCCTTAGAATAAAAAACACAAGTTCTTGGTCCACAACCAAGCACAAAACAGACAAGTTGAGAGATCTTGAGGCAAGGTGCGCGGCCGAGACCTCCGGGAACTCAAAACGAACACGAGCATGGATGATCATCGAGTGTTCAAACGATGACGTCCAAGTCTTGAGGATGGTCAAAAATGGGGTGTCTACACCATGGGTTTATGTGTTTTAATTTAATTATATCTATTTGAATTGAGGAGTTATCTGTTGAGTTATGACCTTGAAACTGAAATTAACGACTTTATGGGTTCAGAAATCAAAATTGAGTACTTGGATATGTTAATGGGAATTTTTAGAGCTATTTGGGAGAGTTAAGTGGAAATTTATTTTGTCTGATTCGTTAAGGTGTGTTTGGGTGGTTAACTTTGCATTGCAAATTGAAGGCCTTAGAGGCTTCAGAAACCAGAACGGACTACATAGTTATGATCAGCATGATTTTTAGAGTCATTTGGGAAGTCTAATTGAAATTTGATTTCATACGATTCATGAGGGTGCGTTTTGCTCTCCCTATTGTGATATGCTTATGTATGTATATCTATATATATGTCATGTGAGTTGAACTCATCGTTTGGAGTCCAAAAATATCTGAGGGAGATGAAGAGGGAGAGAATCGAGAGAAAGAGAGGGCAAAAGAGAGACAAAGCATCACTAAGAGAGAGAGAGAGCTCAACATTCATGGGGGTTTGAAGATAAATTGAAGAGATTGAAAAAAGAGGAAGAAGATCAACCATGGAAGCTTTGGAAATTGAAGACAGCTAGGAGAATGGCAAAGATTGAACTAAGGTATGGAAGTCTATCTTGAATCCTTATGTTTAATGCATCAATTTCATGAAATCATAATGATATTGGAAGATTTGAAACCCATTTGGGTTAGGATTTTATGTATGTATTTAATTGAGCTCAATTTAAGAAATTAGAACTTGGATCCTATGATTTTGTTTATGATTGGAGCTCAACCTTATGAATACCATATGAAATGAACTCTAGATTGTCCATAGAACAAGATTATGCAAGAATCAAGTGTGTTTGTGGGTTGTGTTTTGGGAACTTTAAAGATTATGAAAGATAAAGCATTGATCTTGAATTTGAGGCAAAGATTCATTTGTTTGAAATGGAATTACACTTGAATGATGATAATTTATCATGTTATGGGGTAATTTTATATGTTTTTGGGTGATTAGAGTTGAAACCAAGTTTAGAAAATGGAAAACAAGTGTTAGAGCCAACAAACATTTTCGGACAGCAGAATTGGCCCAGAGCCGCGCGTGCGGCGGGGCTTCCCGTATGTACGGAAGTCCCCTTCCAGCACCAAAAATGATTCTGAAATAAAAGCATCTTGTCCCTCACGTGCGGCTCAATTCCCGCACGTGCGGCCTTGTTTCCCATAGGTGCGGGACAGCCCTATTTCAGCCAACTTCAAATAAGCATTTCTCTTGCATCCGGACTCCGTTTTAAGTGATTCTTGATCCTAAATTCAGGCCCCAGAAGTCTAGTTTCCAATGGTGGTAATCTCACACCAAAATTATAAGTACACAAATAGATATGCTCAAATTAGTAAAGGTTATTCACTTTCAGTCTACCGATTTTATACCATTTCTTCTTATAAACCATTTTCTTATCGATTCCTCTTATTTTCCTAGACACATATTATGACCTATTGAGGACTAATGAGTTTAGAACCAACATGACTAATTGATTAAAGAGCAAAGAAAGGGATCAATTATATTCTCATATTATGCTATGTGCATTGTGTTTGTAGGTCAAGACGAGGACATCGTCCCACTGCTACCAAATGCCCATCACTGTGAGTAATAGTAGTGTAACAATATGTTTTACTTACTTCATGTGATTATGATTTATGTATCGTTGTTTGTGAATGGCATATACTATTGACATTGTTCTTTGATTGAATTAATGGACCTGATTGAACAATGACATTGATATGGACCTAAGGTCGTTTTGTTCCTATTAATAAAAGTGGCCCGAGGCCGTTACGATGCGAATTGTTTGTGACTCATGGCCCTAAGGCCGAGGGAGATAGAGACATGCCGATGTTCCATCTACTCTATAATGATATGAATTGTACGTAACTAGTGGCTTTAACGCCAAGGGAGACGGAGACATGCTGATGTTCCATCTTCCCTATATTGCTCTGGACAGCTATTGTTATGTTGGGCCTAAGGCCATTTCGTATCAAACATGGGCCCGAGGCCGTTCTGTATTACATCTGGGCCTGAGGCCGTTTTGAAATATGGTTATGGATAAGACTTGTATATGGATTGATATATGTATATTTATATTCTCCAAGACTATGCTCATTCACCTAACCTTCTTACATTGCTATTATTCACCGAGCCTTGCTCGCTCCATTTTTATATATATTTATGTAGGTGAGCCATCGGGGATCGACACTAGAGTCGTATTGAGGTCCACCTCTCTGTCAAGCCGCCCGGGTTACGCCTACGTGCCGAGGCTTAAATTTTGTATTGGAGAATTATGTAATTCATTGAGTCTTATGTAAATGTGTGTGAGATCTATATAAATTATGTGATTATACATGTAAATATGGAAGCGTATTTAAATGCTTAAATTAATCGAAATCTTCATGTATGCACAAGCTCAATGGGCATTTTATCTATATTGGTCTTTGCTTATACTTAAGGCCCTGTATTTGAATAAATATTCGTGAAATTTTGTTTTGAGGCCTGAGTACAGGCCGGTCATGGACCAAACTTTTATGGGCGAATTTGGGTCGTGACACATCCTCTATGTCCGGGATGGAATTGACCCCTTGTGCTCTCTTGAACAATTTCTCCAATTTGCTGACCTTGAGTGCAGTCGGGTCCACCTCAAACTCGAACGATGCCTCGGTCAGATAAATCGGGGCTTTGGAAGCTTGTGCCAGAATGGTTATGGTGGGATCGGGAAAGCTGGATTACCCTGGGTATGTGGATCTTGAGCAGCAGCAGTATTAACAGTGGCACCGGGCACAGGGATACCTACGGTGGGTGCATGAGATGTATAGGCCACAGCCGGTTGTGGTTGCTATTGCTGTAACCTAGTGATGACCTCGGCCTGACGGGCCGCAACTTCAGCCTGACGAGCCTCCTCATGTTGTAATGCTTCCACTGTTTACTGTAACTGGAGTATTAGTTCTTCCATATTGGCTGAAGGATACTGTGTCATTTGAACAGGTGACCGGTCTTGAGCTGGACTTGAAGTAGGCAATTGTTCTCGAACTGGACTAAACACAGGTGAGCTAAGTGGTGATTGCTGTAGAAACTGGACTGGTGAATTATGAATAACCCTCCTTCGTCTTGTAACCGATGATAGTGACGGAAACATGGGTGGTCCCCGAACAAGATTCCCGACTTTGCAAAGTCTTCCAACTCAGGTCTAGAGTGCTTGGGGGATATCCGAACCTTCTGAAGCTATGGTTTTAAACTAACTAGCAAAAAGAAATAAAGTAAAAGAATAGTAAAAAAAAACTACACAGTACCTCAACTAAGATGTTTTATCAACACAGACATCATCAAAGCTGTAGAACTTGTACTCCATACTGAATTCTGTCCCAAAACGGATACCAACTGTGCAATTGATATACACATTCCTATATAGTTTCACTGTAAAGCACATACCAATTAAAGAGAGCCAAAACACCCCTACGAGGGGGAGGGTTACCCTGTCCTAGTTTCATCAGGAACTGGGGTTCACTATTTCAATCAAGTGGTTTCACGTAATCCTGTATTCAGATGAGCATCCTATCATAGTTTGGAATAGTCTCTATGGCTTTTCTATATGCAATTAGGTCAAATGGTCAAAGAGGTACCTCAGCAAGACTACCTAATATACCTCTCACACCTAACACCGAGAAGTGAAAGGAGGATCAAACGGTACAGCGGTAGTCCAGATCCATGGGTTGTGTTCCCAACATGGAAAAGCCCACTACCGGTCAACCTTTTGGCAAGCTTTTGGGCAAGCCTCTGGCAAACTGTCTAGGAATAGCAATTGGCAAACACAATGACTTAGGCGCATCAATGCAAATGCAATACAAAGAACATATAAGTGTATATAAAATTTCACATCATGAAGTTCAAGTCAAGTTCTCTACTGTCCCCAGTAGAGTTGCCAGAAACTGTAGCTTGACTTTTCATGCTCCTTTCGGATACGACTAGCCCTACAGTTCAAACTCCTATGGTTCTGAATCTGTTTCCACAAGTGCATGTGAAATAGATAAACACAAATGAGTCCGAATCCGACAATTCTTTTGAAAAATCGAATTTGAATCAAAATGCCAAAAATTGACTACTTTGCCAGATTACAGAGTTGCCACCTAAATAGTTTTTGGAAAATTTAGGAAACCCGAGACTCGTGCCAAATGCCACTTATCCGTCATCACCAAAGTGTCTTGGTTCGGGAACTTAGGTACGAGAGGGGAAGGTCATGATTTGAGCACCCCACTTGCCCGATCAAAGATTGGCCTCTACTAATCATGATGTGATTCTTATTTACATTATATGCTCTTATTCTGATTATTAGGCTATCTTTACTATGTGATGCACACACAAGTATAGACTAAAATGCAAAAGTTGGAATATTTGATTTCATGTTTGTTTGAAAATTGTTTTTAATATGTATCACTTGAAAAAGTGATCTCATATGTACATTCATAAAATTATACCAATTTAAGTAACTAGCCTTCATCCACAGACATTCAAGAGATATATCAATTAAGCACTTAGTCTCATGGTATCATGCTTGACATGGCAATAATCACACACATGCAATATGCTAAAGCCATAAAATGCTCACCTAGTACTTCTAGGCAACCCAAAAGAAATAAAATTGTTAGAAAATGCATGCTCTAACTATGTAAATGACTAATGCAACACATATGAAATGTGACTAATAGGCTTGACTACTAGATATGACATGTGAATCAACTTAATCAAATACATTTTGAGCATTTTTGAAAGAAGTAATAAATAACAATGCGAGTTAGAATGATGCGCTGAGCCTGATGCATGCAAGACAAATGAAATGCTTTATACATGGGAAATGTTTCACTATCCATCATAAGCGGGTAAATAAAAGGGAGAAAGACGTGGGATTAGAAGACATACACATTATTACATATTTGCCCTTGCACAAGAGGGTCCGAATATATGTCCTAGCTAATTACTATGAATTAACTAATCCATATAATAAGTTAACTATTTTAGCTAATTATTATAATGTAACAAATTAACTAACTATTCTAGCTAATTTATTAAGTACAAAACAAAAGTTAATTAGCTATTCTAACTAATTAATACACACATAATTAAACTAACTAATTAGTTACAAGCCTACTATGTTAAGTATAATACAATTACAACATTAATTTTATAGATCCCGAGAAGCAAGGGATGGTTCATGCATGCACGCGGATTTCCATCGGAAAATGCTTTTCGTTTTGCTACCGGAATGCTTCTATTGCACAATTTGGAAACTGCACTATTTTTTTGCCTTAACCTCTACTCTATTTTATAGGAAAAAGAGGACACTGCTTGCTAGAAAAAGTGGTCGGCAGGCCAGAAATGGTGGCCGGCCACTAATTTGTGGCACTGCTTTGCTGCAACAGACAACAAACGGAGCACAAACAAAACATTTTCAAGGGATGTTTGTCCACCTTGCCTCTGTTTATCAGCAAACAGGTCAAAGGAGGGGTAGGCTCGGTTCACAAGCCATCAATAGACACTAATTCCTTGCATGATGATTTATGAACCAAGGGATACAATTTCGATAAATGGTAAGGAAAGAACGAAACCTACTCCCTATCATGCATTGATGAAGGGAAGTGGTTGACTTTGAATCTCGAACCATTTCCATCACTAACAAGTATGAAATGCTTCGAGACTCAACGGGTTCAATTAACGTCTGATTGAACCCAAACCATTTTATTATCTTGCTTCATTTTTAAACCATTGATTACCCCTTTTAAATTGCCTTCCATTCATTAGTCAATTAAGTCCAATAATGAGCTTTAAGTCTACTAAAGGAGGGAAGTACCAAACTAAGGGTTGTTTTAGGCATGAGAGAGATGTCATGCTGTTGGTAATGAACCTTCGAAGAGATTAAACCAATAAGCACAACAATCTCTATCTCAAGCTTAAACAAACAATCGGTTTGAAATAATTCTCAAGGCAAGGGGAAAGCCAAGAAATGAGAGAGGTGCAAAAATGATTAGAGATGAACACAAGTATGGAAAACACTAAATAAATGCTATCAACTCAAATAGATTGGTGTCTAATGCCTAAAACAACAAACGTATGAGGACTATTACACTACAAGCATGCAATACAAAGCATAAATGAAATGAAAATAGAAAAATAGTCCTAAATTAGCTCAAAAGTGTTGGAATTAAGGTAAAAACGACTAAAAAAGCATACTAAAAACATTGAGTAATTAAGCTAGCAAACAAGCACAAGAAGGGAAGGCTACCCCCCCCCCCCCAAAAAAAAAAAATTTGGGACTTCAAAACATGATTTTAGCCTCTAGAAAACTCGAAAAACTAGTGGTAAAAAGATCAAAAAAGTTGATAAAAAAAGAAGTGAGAAACACAAGTGTAAAAGCCTATGGAGCAAGGTTTACAGAAAGGTGGTCTACCCGTCTACCTTTAATGGCCTTAAACCACAAGTTTTAGCCCAAAAATACAGGTGAGGAATAGCTCAAAAAACAACAAGAAAAGATGGAAAAGAGATGGTACAAAAGAACTAGAATGTATACCTCTTGAAGAGGAATGATCCTTTTAATTACAAACCACTAATTTCACACCGTCAAGAGCTAAAATGCAAGCTCAAATCACCTCAGCAAAGAACTCTCAAGGTTTGATTTAGAGTATCTAGGGAAAAGGTATAGAAGTTGCAAGAGAGAGAGAAAGAGAGAGTGAAATTATTTTCAAACTGTTTGCTCTCCAAAATTTTCTAATCCAAATTTTTTTCTAACCCCCCTAACATAACAGAGGGTCATCTATATATAGAAATATATGAGAGACCCTCGAAAATATCCTTACAAGCACAGCAGGAATGGTGCATGCATCTGTAGACAGAGTTGGGAAACAATATCTGGCTTTTGCATTAGTAGGCGGCAGGCCACTTGTGGTCTACAGGTCCCTAGATGGTCAAGCTTGAAAGCTTACTGTTTTGGTCCAAAAACAAGGCACAAGGTTTGTACGTTCAAAACAAAGGTTTCCTACAGAGGCAATCGAGCATTTGACAAGCGTGTACATTCATCATCGGGTGATCAAATCAGTGGCGCCCAAGTCTGAAAGGCGTAAAAAATGGGGTGTCTACACTAAGACTCTCACCTGGTCTCTCCTCATATCAGGCATCCTCATCTACCTCTAAGTCGGTCCAATCCAACATGTGTGATGGATCCAGCTCATACTTCCAAAACATGCTAGTATGAAAGACATCATGAACCCTGGAAAGCTGTGGAGGCAAGGCCAAACGGTAGGCTACCTCTCCAATCCTCTCAAGGATCTCAAAATGCCTAATGAATCGAGCGGATCACTTCTCATTCTTTCCAAACCTGATCAAACCCCTCCTAGATGATATCTTCAAAAAGACATGGTCTCCTACCTCAAAAGACAAAGGTCTCCTCCTATGGTCGGCATAACTTTTCTGGCGACTTTGGGTTGTAACCAACCTCTTACAAATAAGTCCAACTTTCTCCTCCATTTTTTGGACCAACTTTAGACCCAACATAGGTACATCACCCACCTCTGCCCAACACACTTGGGATCTACACAGTCGGCCATACAAGGCCTCAAATGGTGCCATGCCAGTACTCGACTGGAAGTTGTTGTTATAGGAAAACACCACTATGGGCAAGTGCCTTTCCCATGAACCCTTAAGTCCAGGACACAACCTTGAAGTATATCCTCTAAAATCTAAGTAGTGCGCTCTGATTGCCCATCAATCTGAGGATGATAGGTAGTGCTAAAGGTCAATCTCATGCCAAAGGCACTCTATAGGCTTTGCCACAACTAAACTGTAAAACGTAAATCTCTATCCAAATAAATCATCACAGGGACCCTGTGCAACCTTACTATGTCCCTAATATAAAGGTTGGCAAGATAATCTACCGAGTCACTCACACACATATGTATAAAGAGAGTCCTAGTATCCTAGGTCCCTATCATGCATTGATCCACCTAGTAATAGTCTAACAGAGAGCTTTTCATTTGAATATATATTACTTAGTAGTTAGTTGTTGTCCCATTCAGAATCATAGAATCCAAAATTCTCACACAATGATTTCGGGTCCCTATCATGCAAAATGCTGCGAATTTATTTTATTAGTTTGCTAAATACATTATTAGGCTTTTCTAATTATATAGTTGCATTGTTGGTGCCTCTAAGAAGGCTGTAATTGATCTTCACAAGTAATAATGAATAGTTTGTCGGTGGTAAAACAACTACTTCATTTTATTATTTATTATTTCTACGTAATTAATGTGTTCTTGCATTAATAACATTTTTTTAACCTTTTAACAAGTTCAGGTGGTGCTCTCCATTACTCAAACTGTCTGTAATCTCTTTTATGAGTGTATATTTATGTGATGAATGTGAACTTTGAATGTGGGTGCTTGCAAGTGGAGGTGAGAGTTTTAAACCTGGATTGTGATTGATGTGCTAATTTTTTGCTAACTTTATTATTGGCAATGATTATAATTTGCTAACTTTTTATTTTATTTTATTTTATTTTTTTGTGGTTAGTTTCTCTATTTTTTTATTTTTATTTTTATTTTTTTTATGATTGATTCTAGTGTTTTTTTGTAGGAGCATTGGCCAACTTGTTCCTTGAAATAAGCATTGGCCCATGAATGAGTTATCCAATATTTTGATGGTTTTATTAACATTTTTTTGGGGTATGGTTTGTGGTTAAATATAAATAGGTAGGAAATGTTACAATTTTTCTTCCATTATTTTTCAAATGCAAAATTTTAGTAATCTGGAAGAGGAATTAAGCTTCGTTTGATTATTTTTAGTTTGTGTTTCTGTATAGAATCCTTGACTTTTAGATTTGACCTTATTTAGCTAATAGTGCAATTTGACAATTGAATCCTTATAGTTTAAAACTTCTATTTCATGGGAGAAATCTATTTCCTAATGTAGATGCGCCGACGAGGGCCTCATGCTACAGTTTGGACTCGAATGTCACGGTTCTTAATCTGATCTCACAATGTGCGATGTGAGATTGATAAATCACCAAAGAGTCTAAATTCGGCAAATCGTTTTGGAAAACTGATTTTTGTAAAGAAGTGCCAAACATGGACTGTTTTGCCAAATACAGAGTTGCCACTTAAATATTTTATTTTTGGGAAAATTTAGGAAACCCTGACTCGTTGCCTAAGGTCACGTGTCCGTCATCACCAAAGTTGTCTCGGCTCGGGAACTTGGGTACGATTGGGGAAGGTCATCTATGAGCACCCCCGCTCGCCCGATCAAAGATCGGCCTGTACTAAGCAAGATATTTTGTTTTTGAAAACACATGTGTTCTTATTCCGATTAATTAGCTAGAATTGCTATGTGATGCGCACAACACCCAAGTATAGACTAGATCGCCTAATTTGGAACAAAGTATCGCATGTTTGTTTGAAAATGGTTTGAAAATGCTACTCGCAAGTAGGCTAAGACGTGGATTTGCCACCCTCAGGTGGGCTTAGAAAAACATGATTTTGCCACTCCGCAAAGTGGGCTTAAAACTCGCATTTCGATGAATTGTTCCAATTCAAGTAATCTAACCTTCACCCACAGGCATTCAGGCAGTTATATCAAATAAACAAATAGCCTCATGGTAAGCATCCTGTCATGGCAACACTTACACTCATGTGAGGATGCTAAAGCAAAAACACTCACCGAGTACTCCGAGCCAAAACAGGAACTAGTTAGTAATCAATGCATGATCCTAGTTCATGTTAAGATGACTAATGCAACACACGCAAAATGCAACTAAAATAGGCTCAGCTATTCTAAGATGGCATGTGAAATGCAATAATCGATACATGTATTCAAATTGGAATTAAATACAATGTAGTTAGTATGATGCGCCGAGCCCGATGCATGCAATACAAATGAATGAATGCAAACATGCGAAGCATTAGGATGCTAATTGAAACATGCCTTAAACTAACCATCAAAAGCAGGTAAGTAAAAGGGAGCAAGACGTGGGGTTGGAAGACATTCACACACTCACGTACACTTATTACAAAGTTCGCCCTCTTAACGGAGGGTCCGAAAGAATAATACAAATCAACTAACTAACAAGTTAATTAATTATTACACAACACTTAACCAATTACACAAGGTAATTAAGCTACTAAAGTAGTAAAGAGGCCTCGGGAAGAGAGACAAATGCATGCATGCTTGGCTTCGCTCGGAAATCTATCGCCATGCTCATGTTGCCTCTGTTTACACTGCTCTGTATCTTTGAAAACTGCACAAGTCTCAAGGATGCTTCTAAACCACTCCCTGAGTGTTGTGGGAGGTCACCGGCCAAGAGGTAGGGCCATCGGCCAAGGGATAGTGGTCAACGACCATATGTAAGGCTCTCGGCCATAAATTTGTAGCCGACCGGCACTGAAGATGGCCGACCGGCCATCTTTTCCTGCAGAATACTGTTTTGCTGTAGCAGAGGACAAATAGAGTATGTCAATGCATTTATAAGACAATGTATGCACTACCATCCTCCCTATCATGCCATGAACTTAAGGGAGTATAGTCCTCGACCCTCGGGCCACCAATCACGCATTTCAAAGCATGATGGCCAAAGGAGTCAAGTGTGCACATTAATGTGAAATGGATGCGCAAAACACATATGAATGCTTCACGCTCTGTCATGTTGGATTCAAGAATGTCGGCGACCGAGGATTGAGGAACGTTCCATCACTTCGAGTATGAAACGTGCCTCGCTCCTCGTGTTTGGTTTGACACCCCAAACCAAACACAATACAATGCATGTATGCCAAATACAATGCAACATGGAAATGCAATGTTATGCAACCTAAGCATGCCAAATGCAACAGGAATCAAATATGCACACAAGGCTAAGGTAACAAGCATGTCAAATGCAATGCAACCTAAACATATAATGCGATAAAAATGTGAGCTAGCAAGCATGCAAAATACAAACTAAGCATATGATGCGATAGGCATGCAACAACTATACCAACAACGAGCATGCAACAACATGCGATGCGATAAGCATGCAATCAACACACAAACCACATGATTTATGGACTTATACTAAAAGTGGATAGGCCTCAGCCATACCAAAGACAGTGGCCAAAACACCAAGACTAAGGCATCAAAATGCAAGACAAACACGCACACATATTGGTCTATCGCTTAGGCCCAAAAGCACAACTCTCAAGAGTGGTTAAAGAGTGACAAAAGTGGAAGTGTAACAACACTATAAGCTCTGAAAATAAGCATGGAATGATGCCAAATCAACCAAACAATGCATGCATGGCATGCAAGAGGCTCAAAGCCTTAAGCTAGGAAAGAGAACTTGTACCATAGCTATACAAAACATGAAGTATATGGCAAGTACAACCCAAAACAGTCCTAGATCACGCCATAATAAGTCTAAAACATGCAAGCACCAAAGCCAAAGCAAACCACCATGAAGGGCATAAGGCAAGATGCGTACAAGGCCATAAAGGGGTGTTATACTACACCTATTAAAACCACACATGGCATGACTTATTTAATGAATATCAGAGCTATGGCATGTCAAAATAAGCCCCAAAACACATTGATATGGCATCCTAAAGGCCTAAGCATGGAGGCATACACAATGGACCATTCATGAGGCATAAAACACAAACCCTTTAAAGCATTAAAGGAGTAATAAGTGCAAGTGTTTGAGTATGAAACATGGACTGAAATAACATTACAAGTGATGCCAAACCACTGAAATGATCCGAATAGAGCATGCTTGTGACTCAAACACCTAAAGCTAACAAGCTAGATTGCATGGTAGCTATACAAAACAATGTAAGCATGACCAAAACAATGAAAAACAAAGCTCAAGCATTTTAAAACAAGGCTAGAAGCTTCATGAAGTTGAGCCAAAATTTGCAAGCATGATAGTCCAAACACAAGATGCATGTTATGCAAACATGCAAGATTACTCTACAAGTATGTGAAGCATGCAAGATGCTATCAAACCAACATGGAATAGAGTTAAGACGGGTCCTAAAAGTCACTAAAAGTGCTGAAATGGAACCAAGACATGCTAACATTAAGAGCCATTAACACAAGAATATGAGAGATAAGGAGAGGGGGGTGTCCCTTTCCTATTCAAGACCTCAAAACCACTGATCCACCACTGAAAATCCTCTGGATTTCAGCGGTGAGAAGGTCAAAATGAGATGGTTCCAAAGCTCAAAAATAAAGGCACAAAACAAGGCCAAACAAGGCCCAGAGGGGGTAGACAACCCCCAACCAAAAAATGACCTTAAACAATCATCTTTAGCATACAAAAATAGAAATTTTTGTAGTTTAGAGTTAAGCTTAAAATAATATGCAAGTAAGTCTAGAAGCTTAAGCAAGAAAGGGGGATCTAAAGTAAGAATGCTCACCCTTGAAGAACACATTCAAGAACAAGGTTCCAGCACCTTTCTCTAATCAAAACCACCTCAAGAACTCTAAGATCAACCTTCTAGTGCCTTAGCACCCAAGGATAGTGTAATCCTAGGTGTTTGTGTGCAATAGTAAGAACAAAACACACTTTTGAGCTGAAACACACACACAAATCTAGAGAGAGGGAGATATAGAGAGATATATATCTAACTTGTATATCAGATTTCTAGAACCCCTGGAAAGGGAGAGGAAGCTCTCCTTTTATAGAAAACCAATTTTGCAAAGCTTGTTGGAGAAGTTAAGCAAGGTTGAAATCCCTCCATACAGAGGGGGGTAATTGTGCGTGCCAGCTGGCACAAAATATCTGCCAAAAGCAGATGGAAAGGGGTCGACTAGAAAATATGGCCGATTGACCAACAAAGGTGGCCGACCGACCAAATATAGTGTCGATTGGCCAATGCTTTTGGTCGATGGTAAGAAAAAGGGGCCGATGGCTTCATGCCTTGGCCGGTAGGTTGAGAGGATGGCCAGCAAGCCACCTTCTTCCCTCAGAAGCAACAACACAAGTGTTTGGTCCACAACCAAGCACAACACGGTCAAGTTGAGAGATCTTGAGGCAAGGCACGCGACCGAGACCTCCGGGAACTCAAAATGAACACGAGCATGGATGATCACCGAGTGTTCAAACGGTGATGTTCAAGTCTTGAGGATGGTCAAAAATGGGGTGTCTACAGTTGCCCCTCTTTGACAGAACTCGAAAGTCATAACAATGACGGGAGTGAATGTCAAAGTCCAGAGACGACCCATTTTTGACAAGGCCGAAGACTTAGACAAGCGTACAAGGCAATAAAGATATGCGCCCGCAGGCAGGGGCAAGATGCAAATGACATGCACAAAGCCAAACATAACTTATGATCATGCAAAGAGAGCTGTAACGAAGCAATTATACACAATAAATGCAACAGTTTAAGTAGGTGAATAAGAATCGAACTACAACTCATGCAGAAAGGATGTAAGAGAATTATACAATTCTCGCTACGTCTCACACGGAGAATACAATACCTGTCCGGTTAAATGCAGTGCTGCGACTTCAAATGAACCGTACATACAATATCGTGCCTAAAAAAGAAAGAAAACTTAACAGGTACAATATTGTTAAAAACATGCATAGCAATGCAAGTGAAAAGTGCACGACAACGCGGGTGAGGGGGTGCATAACGATGCAACCTAAGTGTGACGCATGACAATGCGGAAGGGAGTATGACAATGCGAGGAGGGCATGCGTGACAACGCAAGCCGAGTAGGACGCATAACAATGAGATTTGGAACAAGCATAACAATGCTAGGAAGGCATGCGTGACAACGCAAGCCAAGTGTGATGCATAACAATGCAATTTGAAACAAGCATGACAACGCAAGTAAAACATGCGCAACAACGCAAGTGAGGGGTGCATAACAATGCGACCTAAGTGTATGCATAATAATGCGAGAGAGGCATAAACACATGTAAGTAAAGTAGGCGCAACAACGTATACAATGTGTGTAACAATGCAGGAAAGGCATAAACACATGTAAGTAAAGCACACGCGACAACGTGTACAATGTGTAACAACGTGGAGACAGGCATAAACACATGTAAGTAAAGTACACGCAACAACATATACAATGTGTAAAGCAAGAAAAGTAATGTACACATGTAAGTAAAGCACACACGACAACGTGTACAATGTGTAACAACGTGGAGACAAGCATAAACACATTTAAGTAAAGCACACGTAACAACGTATACAATGTGTAAAGCAAGAAAAGCAATGTACACATGTAAGTAAAGCACACGCGACAATGTGTCCAATGTGTAACAACGCGGAGACAAGCATAAACACATGTAAGTAAAGCACATGCAACAACGTATACAATGTGTAAAGTAAGAAAAGCAATGTACACATGTAAGTAAACCACACGCGGCAACGTGTACAATGTGTAACAACGCGGAGTGCGCATAACAACGCAAATGGTGTGTATGACAATGCGAGCGACATGTGCATCACAATGCGAACAAAACGTGCGTGTCAATGCATAGAGTGTATGCATAACAATGCAATAACAAAGGGAGGCACATGTTAAACATAATCATGGTAAAGGCATGTTATTCGTAATATGGAGATGCAACTTCAAAACAAGATGAGGTATTGTTCAATGCGAGACGCGTAACGAGCATGCTTATTATAGTCATATCAAAGCATTGTAATACAACATATTTAAAAAGATTTGCGGAACTCGCAAGATACAAAAGGATGCAAGAAAGGATACACCTTGTGCGCACCGAGCATCACACACAGAAGACACGGCTCGAGGTCAACATGAAGGCCGGTTAAGCTTAAAAAATACACTTTCTTGCACTGTCTTGAATAATGAAGGTCCCAAACCACATGACTGACCCAAACAAGGGTATGGGAGGTGCACCGACCACAAGGGGAGGCCACCGGCCATCCATTGGCCACAAAAGGAGCTCATTGGCCAACTATTTAGCTGATTGGCTAAAAATTTGGCCGACCGACCAAAAATGGCAATGTCGGGGCAGTTTTGTCCTTTGGCCACGAGTCTTTAAATATAAGGTTCGAAACCTTATATTTCCACTTCACCCTAGCTCGAA
The DNA here is from genome assembly GCA_025200525.1 of Camellia lanceoleosa. Taxonomy (NCBI): domain Eukaryota; kingdom Viridiplantae; phylum Streptophyta; class Magnoliopsida; order Ericales; family Theaceae; genus Camellia; species Camellia lanceoleosa. The sequence goes on from CM045770.1 coordinate 1,743,216, forward strand.
AATCACTCCTCTCTCCCTTTAGGTGATTTCCTAACCTTCGATCTGAGTTTTTTTCCGCGTTTTCGAGCCTTTTTCGTTGTTCGATTCATGAAACCCTTCCTGTTTCGCACACTTCAAACCGAACAAAACTCAATTTTCGGCATTTTTTTCTCGATTTCCACCACTTGGAGCTTGTTTCCCCCCGAGTTTACTTGGTTTTCGTGCCTTTTCCACACTTTGACCTTTTCTCTCATTTTTCACCCTCTTGGGGTTGACTTTTGAGTTGACTTTTCACATTCTCACCCATTTTCGACACTTTCGGCCATTTTCCCGCTCCTTTTGAGATGGCAGAGGACATTCCACAGGGTGGGGCTCCTCCAGAGGTGGACATGGACCCCGAGGTCAAGCTCTTGCCTCTCCACATCCGGCCGTTCAATCTGTCGGCTTACAGGCCGGCGATACACGTGTTGCCTCCCGATGGCATCTGCCACTTCAGGAGCTATGCAAGGGGTGTGCCACCCGAGCTTCTATTGCGTGAGCCAGAGTCACATCTGTCCTACGGCGCTTCTGAGGTACGCTCTTCCTCTATTTCATTTTTCGTAATGTGGAGCATATAACTGCGATAGTCAATCATATTCTTTAACTGCTTAAACCAGGTACACTGATACATCATATGCTGTAGTTTACCACGAGCGCACCTGCGCCCGATATCCGTATAAACTCAAACACATGCACACACACTGCATTGTCATCAATTCTGAGCACACTCAAACACATGCACACACACTGCATTTTCAACTGAATAACCCAAACACACTGATACATCATATGCTATAGTTCATATGTGAGCGCACCCATGTACAACGTCTGTATAATCTTGAACACATGCACACATACTGCATTTTTATCAATTCTGAATGCTTTTCAAAACTGTATTTCTAAAAATGCTTCGCAACTGTTTGTTTTGAAAACAGGGAGATTCCCATGCCTTCCGGGGGTATGAGAACATCGTTGCCCATGGTTGGTACATGGAGCTTCTCGATGTGGTCTGCCACATCGTCGACCAGGCCGGCTTTGGCACTTTCTGCATGAGACTCTCGCGCCTCACTGCGAGCAGGGCCTTTCTTGTTGCTTTGGTGGAGAGGTGGTGGGACACCACTGACTCCTTTCACCTTTCTACCACAGGGGAGATGACGATGACTCCCTTTGACTTCTCGATGCTCACCGGCATCGGGGCAGGGGGTGATCCGATCCCCTTTGATACAGATATGGATAAGTGGGACGCTGCTCAAATGTACCTGCTCGACGCTCAGCCACCTCTTGCCTGGGCGGGGTTTGTGAGGTACTCATGGTTCGAGGATCACTTTCGGATCCAGGTGCCTACCACTCGGGAGGAGGAGGAGCAGTATGCTCGTGGCTTCATCATGTTACTGCTGGGGACCACGCTCTTCGCCGACCGGGCGAACACTGTCGCCCTCTACTTGCTGAGTGCACTCGTGGATGTGACCAGGATCTGCGGTTACGACTGGGGTGGCGTTGGCCTGGCCACACTTTATGGATATATGAGCTCATCGTCTCGCTGCAGTGGACAGTTGCTCGGAGGCTACTAGCGAGCTTGGGAGGTACACCTTCTTTTCCTGTTTTTCATTTCTGCTTTACATTATCCGTACTCTATACACTGCACACATGCAGTCTGCTTCACACTAGTTGTACACCGCGCACACGGCACACGTATAATCTGCTTTACACACTGCACATATTGCATAATACACTTCACATACTGCACAATCTGTTGCGAATTGGTATTTGCACCGCACTTGAACACCTGCAATCGCTTTACACCGATCGTATCTGCATACACCTGCTTTACTCTGCACAATACACTGTTCTGTGTTTTTTGCGTTATTCTGCATTCTGCTTTATCTGATAAGCATACTGATGTTTGCTCTATTATACTTTGCAGTCCTGGATATATGCTTACTTCCCGAGGCTTGCCCTAGTGCCAGATGAGGAGGTCCCCCTTGGCGTTCCATTGTCTCACCGCTTCGACGTGAGATGCGAGCGGAGGCCATAGGAGCCTTTCATATTCTTCCGCCGATATTTTGACACCAACACTGCCGCAGAGGTATTTTAGAATTTACAGTTCATTTAAGCTTCGCTTTACATTATTCTTTCAAATAATAGTAGATAACAGACTATATATCATTTACAGATCACCTGGTAACCTTGGGCTTCATTGCCGGACGCGGTGAAGGATCGGTATGTGGGCGCTCAGGAGACTGTGCGATTTAGGATTCTGCTGGAGGGCCCGGTCTGTCGGGCTTGGTATCTGCGTGAGCGCTTCCTGCGCCCGACCTTGGGCTTGCCGGAGCAGATAGTCCCGGAGATGCCTCCTACCCACATGAGGCATACTAAGAGGTATACCCTGATGGAGATGAGGGACTACACAATCGGCTGGGACTCGGGGCACTTTCGAGATGTGGGCGACTACACCGAGTTTATCCAGGCCTATCTGATGCCATCTCTGACTAGTGCTCGCCGAGCTGAGAGAGAGATACCTGCAGCGCCAACGGCCGGAGTAGGAGCACAGAGGGTGGCTTGGGCCCGTAGCAGGTGTGAGTCTCGGAGAGGGCGGGGAGTTGAGTGGTCAGCACTGCCCACCATGATGACATGTCGAGGGCAGGGTGGGGAGACTTATCAAATATGCATCGCTTCTCCTCCGGCTGATCATGAGCTTACCGGAGTTTACGATTTGGCCCTGGTATGTACTGCTATACTTTTCATTCTATACAGTCATTTTAATTCATTTGGTATCCTACAAAATACTAATGCCTTCAACACTTTTGCAGGCTTCGATCGAGTACACTCACCAGTCTCTGGAGCTGACTGCCTCGGTGATGGGGATACTGCTGCGGAGCGTGGACCTGTTGACCATCTACAGCATCCCTGTAAGTTCTTTCAAACTCGGTTTCAATACTCTGCACATTCTGTTCCACACATGATCTGATGCATCGTAATATCAATACGACACTTGATACATAGCACTCACGGCACTGATATACTATAACTCATACACTGTATTTGGTACTGATACACTGCTCACAGCATTCACACATTGTACTCACACACTGTGTTCGGTATTCACGCCTGATTCTGAATAGTATGGCTGATGCATTTGCCCACTGTTCTTTTCGAGCCCCATTCTAGATTCCGGCCGCGGAAGGTGCTCCAGTTGGGCCTTCTGTACCTGCCCGAGGAGCAGGGAGAGTAGGGCGAGGGACCACAGTACACCTCTGCACCAAAGCCGAGTGTACTCATGTTGGGAGCAGCTCACGGGCACCGATTCCAGACGACGATGAGTCTGAGGCAGAAGTGAATTCATTTGAGGATGAGACTGGAGATGGCTTTGGCTCGAACTCAGTTGACGGAGCCGGCGACGATGCTCCTGGACCTTTGTCCAGGAAGAGGACCGGGACGGATTCCCATGCCTGAGACCATTGATGTTGATCTAGACATTTGCTGCTTTTCTTTTTTTTTGCTCTGTTCAGACCTTTTGTTGCTTTTCCTTTTTTGTTTTACTTTTCTTTTTACTGGTAGTTTGAGCACATTGTACTACTGCAGGCAGGTTTTATTTTCTTCAAAACTATGTACTTGAAAAGATGATAGAATGAAACTAGCTTTTTGTTGAAAAAATGTTGCATTTGTGCATTCTATGCTTCGCATTGCATTACATAACAATGTGAATGAGATTGAACTTTGTTTGAAAACCAAACACTCGAATTGCAACTAATCAGGTAGTGAACCAACTAACGACAAAACAACTCGATAAGCAAAACAAAGAACTCGACAGGCTAACCGAATGTAACTACAACTCGATAAGCAAAACAAGGACTCAAGATAACGAGATACAACTCGATAAACAAAAGTACAACAACTCAATAAGCAAATAGGTGTGACTTCGCAAAATCATCACCAAAGGCACTAGAAGTGGAACCAATCACAAGTTCTTAGCATCCTCAGCAAATGGACAGCTCTGAGGACAAGAGGGAAGCCCATCGGCCAAAGGGAGAGGCCATCGGCCACAAGAAATGGCCATCAGCCATCATTACTAGCTGATCGGCCAAAAATGGTGGTCGGTCGGCACTCTATTTGGCCGATCGGCCAAAAATGGCAAGAACCACCAGAATGTTGACACCTGTCTTCCACTCACATCTTATCTTCTCCAAAAGCCCCAGCTTCATAGTTTTGCTCATTTAAACACTAATTTGCACTAAATGGATGGTTTTCTTGCCTAAAATCTCACAAACTGGATTGCCAACTTGGATGGCTCGGAAAAGCTGAAATTCTGGGGTTTCGGTATAAATGCACCATTCGCGATGGGTCCCACCTCGGTGCGTTTTCTGTTCCTCTATGCCACGGCAAGGTTTTGGAATCCGGTAACACATGTCTTTAGCTTTTGCAGTCAAGAAATGTGTCCTACTTATGAGGATTTCCAAGCTTTAATGGAATCTGAGCGTAGTGAAGAAATCTTGCCTCAACTCTGGTTTGGCCACATCCAAGCCCTAGGACGGATGTGTGGCCTCTCTATGCATGATGCTCACTCTTTGATCCATGACGGGGAGCTAGACATTCCAAGCTTGGTTTGTTAGTTTTCTGATGCTGGTGACCGCGACGACCATCATTGGCAGGGTTATCGACGACATGCGCTCTGCTTATGCTTGCTATCTCATTTCTTACTTGCCCTAGGCTCCGGCGGGTTTAGCACTCATTTGATTGAGGTGGCCGAGGGCCTGAAAGAGGGAAAAAGCTGCATTGCCATGACATTGGCCGAGACGTTGATGGGCTTAGACGCTTTTCATCGTCGGGAGACGGCTAGGTTTGCAGGAAGTCCACTACTATTGCAGGTAATTTTCCCACCCCATCTCACATATATTGCTCACATCACTCGGCCCTCAGGCTTGGTTTTTCTCTCGAAACCCTCTGCTCACTTTTTCTCTCAACGTACACCTCTCTATTATTTAATCTCTCATTTTTCATCCCTCCCCAGATATGGTTGATGGACAAATTGAATATTATGGACTCCTGCCCGGCATATTCAGCTCGTTATTTCTTCCGGCGATGTCTAGTCGATGCTCTGGATGAGGGATGGTGGTACAACTGGATGTGCAGTTTGTCTGCAGACCGCATTGCTTAGCACTGCCCTTGGCTCGATTTATTGGCAATGAGTTACAGTATGACCCATTAGCCCAGGATCCAGTTGATAGGCTTGACACACTGCGTGTTTTACTTTCCGTTCTGGTTCCGGCGCCAGTTCGGACATGATCAGATTTGCCTAGAAGAGGGGATTGAGTACCCTGCTACATTTCTAGTCTGAGGTGCACAGCTAGCTTGGTATGCCACAGCATGGAGGACAAGAGAGCTTCTGGCCCCCGCTCCTGTTTTCAGCTGCACCCTTTCTGATGAGTGCATAGATTGGTTTAATGAAGAGGCACAGATAGGGCCCACTTTGGTATCAGAGGCTTCAACCAGCACCGGAAGGGGACGCAAAAACACCTGACTATGCCCCAGATTTATTTGCTTTAATCAGAACTTTCAAGTTTTCTTTATGAATGTAATAAAAAAGCAACTTCAATTTGTATTCAAGAGTAGGAGAACTCTGTGTTGAAATCAATGAAATTGAAGGTTGTGGGTACTGAAAATTTTCCATTCGGTCCAAAAATGGTCTGAGTTGTAAAAAAATTTATTTGAGCAAAATCAGCTTTTATTAAAACTTTTCAAAACTATTTTCAATGTGGATCAGAACTGGACACGCATGAGATCTGTCACTGAGATGCACATCCCCGGATTCCAGCAACTGGAAAGTTGCCCCTAGTCTAAATAGCACTGTACTGGAGATTACAACCGAGCTCTTGAATGCAGAATAGACAAAGATGACCAAACATGATCACATGGACAAAGCTGATCGAGGAAGTGTTTATGGTTGGACTTTAGAATGAAGTTGCGTACATATCCCAAAGATGGGAATCAAGCCTTACGTAATTCGGCTTGGGGTCACTCGAGTATTAACACTCTCCTTTTGCGCTCTAACTTTTGCCAAGGCTGCCCTTTGCGGGTTTTCAACCTTGTGAGCTCAGTTTTTATAATTTCAAATTTTTCATGCTCTAACTTTTGCCTAGGTCGCCCTTTCGGGTTTTCGGTCTAGCGAGCCACTAAGGGGTAATATTTCTTCAACTTGTCCATGCTGATCGGCTGGGAGAACTCTAGGCCATCTAGGTCCATCAGAATGACAGCTCTGCTCGACCAAATAGACTTGATGATATAAGGGCCAGTCCAATTGGGTCTGAACTTGCCCCTAGGGTCGTGGATGGGAGCTCGGTTGTCTTTGAGCGCCAAATCTCCTTCTTTCAAATTCCTGGACTTAACCTTCTTGTTGAAAGCCATGGCCATTCTGCGTTGATAACCCTGAAAATGGTACAGTGCTTTCAGTCTTCGCTCGTCAAAGAGCATGAGTTCTTCAAATACGCTTTCTGCACGCTAATCTCGGCCTATCTATCGACACTCGGCAAGATTGCTACAAAGACGGAACCTCAACTTCGATAGGCAAAACAGCCTCCATCCCATTGACCAAGGACTATGGAGTTGCTCCAGTAGAAGTTCGAATTGAAGTCCAATAGCCCCACAGAGCAAATGGCAGCTTATCTGGCCAGTCCTGATAGGTTTCCACCATCTTCTGTAGTACGTGTTTGATGTTCTTGTTGGCGGCCTCAACTGCTCCGTTGGTCTGCGGCCGATATATAGATGACTTGTGAAAAGCCACGTTGTACTTGTCCAACAAGTCGATCACCTCCTTCTTGAAATGGGAACCATTATCTGAAATGATCTCGTTCGGGACCCCGTAGCGACAGATGATGTTGTTCTTGATGAACTTTGCAACATGAGATGCCTTTAATACCCGTATAGGATTGGGCCTCGACCCACATATACTCATGCCCATTGGACCCCTTCGGAGTGACAGCCCCGATCACATCAATCCCCTAGACTAAAAACGGCCATGGCGAAGTCATGTTGTACAGCTTCGACGGCGGAATGTTCGTGCGATTTGCATGGATCTGGCATTTGTGGCATCGCCAGACAAAGCCAATACAATCCTTCTCCATGGTGGACAAGTAGTAACCCTGTCTAAGGATTTTCTGAGCTAGCATCACCCCGTTCATGTGCGCTCCGCACTCTCCTCCATGGATGGCCTCCATCAGGCGCTTCTATTGTTCAGCATCAACACACAGTTTATGCATCCCCAGATGACCTATTCTGTACAGTTTACCCCCGCAGATGATGAACTGAGTAGCCATTCTTCGTATTGCCCTCTTATCTTTGGTGTTTTCCCCTGGTGGATACGTTTCTTTTTTCAAGAAGTTCCAGACATCGTAATACCAGGGGTTCTCATCTTGAACCTCATCTATGGCAGCAATCAGCTCATAGGCTGGCGTAAATGTTTGGTCAATGATGATCGGATGCATCCGGACTCCAAAAGGGATATCTATCATGGAAGATAGAGTTGCTAATGAATCTGAGAACCTGTTGTTCTCTCTCAACAGATGAGCGAAGTTCAGCTTCTCAAACCAAGGAATCAGCAAGTCCAAGGTCTGGTGGTAAATTCTCATCTTTTTTTCTTTGACTTTCCAATCTCCTTCAGCCTGAGATACAACAAGGTTCGAGTCCCCGATGACATCCAACTGTTTTACCCCTAGTTCTAGGGTGGCTTCTAGTCCAGCGATACACGCCTCATACTCTGCTTCGTTGTTCGAGACTTTGAACCGGAGTTTGAATGCTAGGGGGATGCGGGAATTGTCGGGTGCTATTAGCAATACTCCTATCCCATACCCATATTGGTTTGACGCTCCATCAAAGTACATCGTCCAAGTTTCGTCCTCGACATGCAGGATAGCCTCGTCTGGGAATAAGTACTCAACTGCTTCGTCCCCTTCCACTGGGTGATCGGCTAGGAACTCCGCTACCGCTCTCCCTTTTACTAACTTGTGCGTCACATATTTCAGATCGAATTCGGAAAGCAGAAGCAACCAACGAGCTAGCCTACCCGTAAGTGATGGTTTCTCGAAGAGATATTTGATAGGATGTAGTCTCGAAACCAACATTACAGAGTGAGCTAACAGGTAGTGCCGCAGCTTCCTGGTAGCCCATACCAAGGCCAAACAAGCCTTCTCCAGTGGAGTGTAGTAGGTCTCGTAAGCCATCATTTTCTTACTCAAGTAGTAGATAGCTCTCCACTTTGTCCTGAAACTCTTGTGCAAGCATGCAGCCCATTGTAGTTTCATTCATTGAAAGATACAAAATCAACGATTTCCTCCGCTCAGGTGGTGACAACACAGGTGGGTTCTGTAAGTATTGTTTCATCTGTTCAAAAGAAGCCTGGCATCGGCCGTCCCATTGGAACTTCGTTCCTTTCTTCAGGAGACCAAAGAGTGGTTCACAAGTCAAGGTCAGTTTTGAAATAAACCGTCTTATGAATCGCACTTTACCCAGAAAGTCTCGCACCTCATTTTCAGTCCTTGCTGGGGACATTTCTAAGATGGCCTTGATTTTGGAAGGATCGACCTCGATACCTCTCTGTGTGATCAAGAACCCCAACATTTTCCCTACTGTGACACCAAATGTACAGTTCTAAGGATTTAGCCGCAAACGAAATTCTCTAATCCTTTGGAAGAACTTTTGCAAGGCAGTGTAGTGGCCCTCTCTTTCCTTGGACTTGACAATCATGTCGTCCACATATACCTCAACCTCTTTGTGGATCATGTCGTGCAATATCGTGGTCGCAGCCCATTGATATGTAGCTCCAGCATTCTTCAACCCAAATGGCATTACCCTATAACAATAGGTCCCCCACGGGGTGGTAAAAGCAGTCTTCTCCCGGTCTTCGGGTGCCATCAGAATGTAATTATAACTAGAAAATCCATCCATGAATGAGAGCAACGCATACCCCGCAGTGAAGTCCCACTAATTCATCGTTATGCAGCAGAGGAAAGTCGTCCTTCGGATTGGCTTTGTTCAAAACCCTGAAGTCCACATATACCCAAATTTTGCCATCCTTCTTCGACACAGGAACTATATTGGCCTACCAAGTTGGGTATTCAAATACCAGCAGGAACCCTGCGTCAATTTCCTTGGTGACCTCTTCTTTGATCTTGAGGGCCCAGTCCGGGCGGATCCTTCTGAGCTTCTGTTTGACAGGTAGGTCCTCTGGGTCAAGAGGGATTCGGTGCTGTACAATTTCAGGATCGATTCCAGGCATGTCTTCATAGGACCACGCGAAAACATCTTTGAAATCTTTTAATAAAGTGACTAAGCGCTCGCGCTCCTCCGAAGACAACGTGGGCCTGATTTGGACCAGTCGCGGGTTCTTCTCAGTACCAACATTAATTTGGGTGATTTCATCAACCAACGGTTTTACAAACCTCTCATGCTCTTGTTCAAGCAAATATTTCAAAACTGGAGGAATTTTTTCCTCGTCGTTTTCATTGAAATTTTGAAAGTCCTGATTAATACAATAAATCAAAGGCACAGAAAAATACTCAAAAGCCACAGCCATTCCATTCTCATTAATCACTTGATCCAGTCCATCTGATTCTTCTGTTACGACAGACTCAAAAGAGAAAGAAAAAGACGACCTAGATAGGACTGTGGCATCTAGGTTATCACTCCCGATATACCAGACTCGGACTTCAGACAATTTGAAACGATTGACTCCACGACTTCGATGGCATCAGTTAGGCTCACTACGACCCAGTCTTTGCTTGATAAGAATCCCTCTTCGTACTGCCAGACGAGGGAGGGTACGATGGTTACATCCAAAATGTTTGAAGGTGGGCTCGCAGCCGTTTCATTCCCGATCATAGACACTGAGAGGTCATTCCCCAAGAACTCATGGATGATCGGAGGATTTGAAAGTAGACAAGCCAGTGCTACTCCCATCTCAAATTCGGTGCTCTCGGAATCCACTTCCTTACATTGCTCAACCTCAGCTGATGGGTCTGTCTTCTTCTCGGCAACATCATCCTCGGATAACTGTAAGTCGAAGAAGATTTCAAATCCCGGCAAGTGCCTCTTCTTTGCGTTCAGCCATGGCTCTGGGAAGCCGTAGAATGGAAAATCTTCTCCCTCTCGGACGAAGCGTCCATTCAGGATGCCCTGGATAGGCCGATGCATCAACTCAAAATGCTTCCCTGCCTGCTTAGCTCTGGCTCTCCCGGCCATTTCTTTACCTTTCCTCACCCAGTCTTCTTTGGTAGGCAAATAACCCAAGCCAAAGGTATGCGGGTTGTGCGGCACTTCGGCCGATACGGCAATGCCCTTCTGGCCATTTGTTCCTAGTCTCATCCCAAGGACGTGTTGGAGCTTGTTCGTGAGATACACAGACTGCGCACTGACATATAACCCCCCATCAACGGCTAAGATGTTCTGAACAACCCGGGCCTCGGCTGGGGTGAATCCTGATAGGAACACATCCTTCGTGCCATGCTCGATTTCCAAAACTGGTGTAGACACCTCTGGCGGCGGATGGATTGACGAATTCCCAAAAACTATAGCCATCCCCTTCCCGTGGGGGTATTTCAACATCTGGTGCAGGGTGGAAGAGACTGCCTTCACCTGGGCTGCAAACGAGCCGAGCCGAGCTGAGCTTTAGTGTGTTTGGGCTTGTTTATTAAGATTTTAGTGAGCTCGAACTCGAGCTCGAGCTGAATAAAAATTTATCGAACCGAACCCGAGCCGAGTTGGCTTAGGCCTCGAGCCTGTTCACGAACCTTAACGAGCCAAAAAATTTATAAATTCATACTTGCGTATGAGGCTAAAGTTACAATTAAAACTTTGATTATACAATTTTATAGACAATATATATAAACATACTAAAAAAAAAGTCCATATTTTACTAAAATAATAATATCTATGTTGACACCCTATTTTTGACCGTCCACAAGACTTGGACGTCGCCGTTGGAATACTCGGTGATCATCCATATTTGTGTTCGTCTGGAGTTCCCGGAGGTCTCGACAGCGCGCCTTGCCTCAGGATCTCTCGACTCGACTGTTCGGTGTTTGGTTTTGCACCAAACACTTGTGTTTTGCCTTTGAGGGGCAGGGAATGCCTTGTGGGGCATCCCCACACTCCACCGGCCAGGGGCTTGAGGCCACTGGCTGTGTTTTGTTGCCATCGGCCATATATTTGGCCGACCGACACTCTGGATGGTCGACCAGCCATCTATTTTGGCCAAATTACATTTTTGGCTGGCCGACCACTATTCATCTGCTTTTGCAGGTATTTTTTATGCCAGCTGTGATAGCTGGCATACGCTCTGCTTCCCTCCATACACGTGTATGAAGGGATTTCCCTCTTGTCTAGCTTGCTTTGGAAGCTTTACAAGAGGGATTGTCTATAAGAGGGAACCTCTCCTCTCTCCTCTAGGTTAGAAAAAAAAAGCTGAGGAGAGCTCTGATATTAGGGTTTTGAGTTTGTATTTCTTTTATCTCTATATCTGTCTCTCTTGAGCTTAGTGTGTGTGTTTAGTCTCATTTTTGCACACAAACACCTAGTCCTACACCTTTCCTTGGTTGCTGAGGAGCCAAAAGGTTGTTCTTGTTGTTTTTGGGTGGTTTTGAGCTTGGAGAAGCAGCTGGACCACCATTTGTGAAGGAAGTCTTCAAGGGTAAGAAACTTGCCTTTTTTTACCCCATTTTTGCTTAGCTTTTTAACCTATCTTGCAACTATTTTTAGGCTTGGTGTATAACATATAGAAGTCTTGTTTTTGCCTACTCTAAATAGTTGTTTAAGAGTGTTTAGAGCTTTGGCGTCGTTTGACCCCTCTTAAGCCTTGTTAGGCCTCTTTTTTGTGCCATTTTGGTGAGCTCCGGGACCTTTGTGTTTGGACCTCCTCACCCCTGAAATCTTGAGCGATTTCAGTGGTGAGGATGGTGCCTTGAGGTCCTAAGAAGGAGAGGGCCACCCCCTCTCCTTGTTGTCCTTGAAAAGGGCCGTTTTTGCCTCTTGAGGGAGCATCTAGTTTAGGTTCATGTTGATCATGCCTTAACTGATTTTTGTGCTTATATTACCAAGATATAGCATTGTGTGAAGTTGGTTTGGACACACCTTGCATGCCTTGCATACATGTCTTGTAATGCCACATCTTGCCTTAACATGCATCATCATGAACCATGACTCTCTAGCATGATTTAGGCCTAGCTTTGTGAAGCTTTCATGCATGTTTTAGTATACTTTAGCTCTGTTCTTAGTTGCTTTAGCCATGCTTGACATGCTTTGTGTAGTCTCTTTACATTCTAGCTTGTAGACCTTGAGTGTGTGAAGTGTTGAGCATGCTTCATTTGGTCTATTTCAGTGGTTTGACCCCACTTGTAGCATCATTTCAGTCCTCTTAACATGCTTGCATGCTTGCATTTAATGGTTTTTTGATGCTTTAAGAGGTTGTGTTGTATGCTCCATGTTCAAGCATTTGTGCATGCCTCCATGCGTAGATCATTTACATGCCATCTAAGTGGCTTTTGGGGCTTGTCTTAACATGTTTTAGGATTGTTTTGATTCATTTTGATCATTTGTTTCATGTGTCATATGATCATGGTTTAAGCCCTTTGGCTTGTCTTGGATTTTAGGTTTTACTTGCATACTTTACTTGTGTTGATTAGTCGGTTTGGCACCTCTTTTAACATGATTTTCAGAGCTTGTAATGCATGCCATTTATCCATGTTTGCATCCTCTTAAGTGTGCTTGAGAGTTGTCTCTTAATGCCTAAGTGTTGGTCCTTGTGTGCATGCATGTTTGTATGTCATTTTGACTTCATTTTTGAGCGTGTTGGCCACTGTTTTGGGCTTAGTATAGAGCTGCCCAACTAGTGTAAGTCCCTCATTTGCATGACCGTTGCATGCTCACCGTGTATGTTGTTGCATGATTGAAGTTGCATGATTGAATGAAGTCACATGCTTGCTTGCATGCTTGAACACCCACATTGTGTCTTGCATGCTTGTTGGTTGCATTGCTTCATGCCTTGCATGATTGTTATATGCCTTGTATGCTTCTTTGCATTTCCATGATTGCATGCTAGCTCACATGCCTAGGTTGCATCGCATTGGCACGCATGCTTAACCTCTTGAATTGATTGTGATAGAGGTTGAGCCCCATTGTTTGTTTATGTGCATTTCACTCCACGTTGAAAATGCACAACTTGGTTCCTTGGGCCATCACACATTGAAATGCCCGATTGGTGGTCCGAGAATCGAGAACCATGTCCCTTTGAGTCATAAACATGATAAGGGATGTGGTGGTGCACAGATCTGCTTGAAATGCATTGCCATGCCAAGTTTTGCCCTCTGCTGCTGTCAAAAACAGGTTCTGCAGGAAGTTTTGTCCGGTTGACTAAATACAATGCCGACCGGCCATCCATTGTTGGCCGATGGATCAATTTGTGGTCGGTGATCATTTCCCTTGGCCGGTGGTGTTCCCCCTCAGCCGGTGGTGTCCCACAGCACCTAAAGAAGCAACCCTGGGACTTTGGCAGTCTTCAGAGGAGCAGAGCAGGGAAAACAGAGGCAGCTTGTGCATGACAGTGGACTTCTGAGCGGAACTGAGCACGCGTGCATTAGACCCTCTCCCCGACGCTGCTTTTATTGCTTTCTTAGATTAGTTAATTCGCTTAACTAGTTTAATTTGTCTGTAATAATTAATTAGCTTGTAGGTTAATTAATTGCATTATTCTTTTGGTCCCTCTGAGTGAGAGCGAATTTGTAATAAGTGTGGGTGCGTATGTGCATGTCTTCCAACCCCCATTTCTTTCTCCCTTTTACTTACCTACTTTGATGGTTAGTATTAGGGCACATTTTAATTTAGCATACCTTATGCTATGCATGTGTGCATCACTCATTAGTATTGCATGCACCGGGCTCGGCGCATCATGCTAACTGCATAAGTATTTCAAATCTAACTTGAATACGTGCATCAAATGGTTGCATTTCACATGCCATTCTAGGATTAGCCGAGCCTATCCTAATTGCATTCTGTATGTGTTGCATTAGGCACTTAACATGGACTAGGATTATGCATGATTACTGACTAGTTCATTGTTTTGGCACGGAGTACGATGTAAATATTTATGCTTTAGCATTCGCATGAGTGTGAATGTTAACATGAGAGCATGCTTACCATGTGGCTAGATGCTTAGTTGATATAACTGCTTGAATGCCTGTGGGTGAAGGTTGGATTGTTTGAGTTGGAACAACTCGTTGAAATCCGTATTTTAGCCTACTCGCGAGTAGCAAATTCCAAATCGTTTTTCAAACAAACGGATATGCAATGCTTGGTTCCAATTTAGACAGTCTAGTCTATACTTGTTCACTGTGCGCATAACATGGTAATTCTAGGCTAATAATCGGAATAAGAACGCATAATATTTTCAAAATGTGATATCATGGTTAGTAGAGGCCGATCTTCAGATCGGGCGAGCTGAGCACCCCAATCGTACCCAAGTTCCCGAGTCGAGATAACTTTGGTGATGACGAACACGTGGCCTTTGGCACCGAGTTAGGGTTTCCTAAATTCCCCCATTAAAAAATATTTAGGTGGCGACTTTGTATCTGGCAAAGCAGTCCATGTTTGGCACTTCTTTTCTAAAAATCTGTTTTCTCAAAACGATTTGCCGGATTTGGACTCTTTGGTTCAGATTCAGAACCGCAACAAAAATGAGTCCGAATTGTAGAGTAAGGTCCTCCCTCAGGGCACGTCTACAATCTACTACCATTATTATATAAATATACTATCTATAGTTAAGTATTATTTCCATTTATATTTTTTAAATATATAAATAGCATATTTCTCTTATTTTTTATGCATAATTTTATATTATTTAATATATAAATAATAAATATTAAATGAGCCAGCTAATGAGCCGAGCTTACGAGCCGAGCTTTAGACTGTTTGGGCTTGTTTATTAAAAATTTAACGAGCTCAAGCTCGAGCTCGAACGGCAAAAAAAATTAATGAACCGAGTTCGAACGAGCTCTTACCGATCCGAGCTCGAGCTTGTTCATGAACGGCTCTGTTCATTTGTAGCCCTATGCAGCCATGGCCGCCCTAGGAGTAGATTAAAGGTTACAGGAACATCCAAGATATGAAAGTCAATCTCGTGTTGTCCTGGACCAACCTTGGTCTGAATCTGCACAGTCCCCATCACATCTCTGCTTATATTGTCGTAGGCCTTTATCACTTGGGTAGTTGGCATGAAGTCCGCGGCTTCAACCCGATTGCATATGCCGTCCTCGATGGGCACACATTAATGGCGGATCCCGTGTCAACAAGAACCACCGGTATCCATTTGTCCCTACACTCCATAGGGATGTAGAGTGGTTTGTTGTGATTGGCGCCCTCGGGCGACAACTCCTTGTCAGAAAAGGTCAACGTCGGGGAAGCTCTTCTCGGAAAAACCAATCCTACTAGCTGTTCAGGCGTGGTATCTATTGAGAGTTTGGCTTTATCCATTGCAGAAAGGACAACCTGTCTATGAACTCTGGAAGCCATAAGTAGTCCCCAGATGGAGATGTTTGCCTGTATCTTCTTTAGCTGTTTCAGCACAGTCTCTTCGTAGAGCAATTTCTCCTTCTGCTTCTCCACCTCCTTGTCCTTCCTGGACGCTTCTAGTTGATCTAAGTGTGGGGGTTTGAAATACCGCCCGCTCCTAGTCATGTAGTCAACCTCTCCCATATACCAGGTATCATCCGGCTGGCTTTGTTCCTAGTCTTCGTCTGTGTGGGCAAGACATAGGTCGTCATCTTCCCACCACACGCCATCGGCAGCCGACAGACACCTGTCCGGCTCCGCTACAACTATTTTTCTACCCACAACACCTTACGTTCCTGTGCCCGCAGCACGTTATGTTCCTGTGCACACAGCACGTTCTGTCCCCTCAGGGGCTTTGGCTTTCCTGATTCTCTCAGAATCCTCGAACCTTTCCCGTTCAGATTGCTTCGGCGCAACTTGTTGTTCAACAACTCCTGTATTCGAACTGCCCAGATCTTGAGTGAAATTCTTAGCACTGGCGCTCTCTGGCGATGCAAACTGATTCCTGGCCCTTCCGGCCACAAATGACGTCCCCGTCCTTGACGGACCCTGTTCTAGCTGAGGTTATTCCACAACATCCGGATGATCATCAAGCCACCTAGTAGGCTCTGCTGACACATCAAAATCAAACCAGTTGACTGTTATGTCTCTCGGATCTTGTTCGTTGAAAAACTGAAGGTTAGCGATGCCCTCTTCCAAATCCGCTAGGTCATCTAGCCCTTGATTAGGTCCATCCTCCCGTACTACACAGATCTCTGCCCCCATTGGCAATTCCACATTCGGCCTAACCTGGCCTGCTGATGTAATGTAACCGCTTGGGTTGTTCATGAAGCTCACAGACCCCTCAGGCTCTGTACAATCATCCCTATCTGCCTCATCAGTCGACCCAATCCTATCTTCGATAGCCACCACCACCGTTTCTGGTTGGGTTAGGGAGATGTCCAACATGCACAAGTCGGTGCTATCAGGAATGAACACCTCCAGCTTGGGTATGTGGAAATGAGTGATATATATGCTAGGGTCATATGACACAACCCCAGTTTGGATCAAATTGATGCGTTTGGGAGGTGGAGCTTGGTTGTGTGGTGGGAGAGGGTTGGTTGTGACATTCGGCTTCTCCGGAGGCACGATCACCCTATTGTCAACGAGGTCCTAAATCTCGTGGCACAATCTATAGCACTGGTCGGTGGCATGACCATGCAGTTGGTGAAAGGTGCAGTACTTTGTTGGGTTATGGGAGGGGCAGAGTTTTTTTGGCAAGGGTTGCAGCTCTAGGGGCTTCAAGCTCCCTTTTCTGATTAAAACCCCCAGAGCTTTGGACATGGGCATGTATAGTGGAGTGAAGGTTCTTTGGCCTTTGGGTGCGTATCTAGCTATTTGCGAGCTACTACTGGACGCACCGGTGAATGGTGTAGCTGCAAGGGCTCTTGGGGTATTAGTGGTGATAACCATACTCACATCTGAAGATCTAGTAGCTGCAGCACTGCTTGTGCCCACATTTGTACTACGGTTGAAAGTCCTCCTGGGCTGCTCTCTGTCATGGTCAATCAGACCATGTTTCATAGCATCCTCGATCTGCACGCCTATCTCATGTAGATCTGCAAAGGTGGGGAGGGGGAGAACAATCATTTTTTTGCATGAGCTTGGGCTGGAGGTTGCGCACAACCATCTAGATCTGATCCTTGTCAACGGGCCTGATGGTCATCATCGAGGCCTTGGCCCTCCACCGGGTCACAAAATCGGAGAAGCTCTCCTTCGGCTCTTGCCTGGTTGTCTTGAGATCACGTGTTTTGACCTCGATCTGCGTATTATAGGAGTATTAAGCTATGAAGGCCTCAGCCATCTCCTCTTAACTTCTCTTAACGGAATCTTCCTGTTTTTCATACCAAATGGCCGCTACACCCGACAGGGTCCGGCCAAACAGAGAAAGTTTCTGCAATCTGGAGAGGCCCATCGACCTTAGTATATCTAAAAACAGCCGCAAATGCACCACAGGAACCCCAGACCCATCGAAACAATCTATGTGCGGCATTTTAAATCGGTCTGGCAGAGTCACGGCCGAGTCGGTATACCCATCCTCTATATCCGGGATGGACTTCACACCTTGGGACTTCTTGAACAACTTTTTAAGCTTGCTCACTTTTAGCGCTGTGGGGTCCACTTCGAACTCGAAGGGAGAATCCGGTAGGTTAGTGGGTGTTTTGGATAGCTGGGATAAAACCGGGGGCGGAGCCGGCCCGATTGGAATGTCCGTATCATCCTAGACGTTAGCTATCTCCCCGGGCATGGGAATTCTCGGTGGGGGAGGAGGTTGGTGCGAAGCAGACGCCTCGGTTTGTTGCTGTAGTCTAGTAATTAACTCTGCCTATTGGGTCATGACCTCGGCCTGTTGTTTGGCAAATTCTGTTTGACGGGCAGCGTCCTATTGCATAATTTTCATACTTTCCTGGAGCTAACGCATCATCTCCTATAAGCCTTCTATATTGTGCTGATCTAGCTGAATAACCGGTATATCTGTCTCTGCAGTAGACTCGGAAATCTCAACCTGACTACACAAGGACCACTGATCTGGCAGCCATTGTACCGATACACTGTGCCTTACTGACCTCCATCTAGTAACCAGGGGTAAAGAGTAGAACGCTGGTTGTCCATCTCTCAGATCCTCGGATCGATTAAGTCTAGGACCTCTAACCCAGAGTGCTCGGGGAATATCTGCCTGGTCGGATGCAATTGTGCTAAAATACCTTGCAAAAAGATAAATAAAGCATAATAAGGAAATAATGAACAGAAAAATGGACAGCATAACAGCTTAAATAAAGACAACACACAGTTGGCAAACACAAGCTGAAAGAACTGTTCTCGACGACTGATCGATGTTCCCCCAAATCATTGCCCCGAATCTGAATCTGATACCTGTAGATATAACTGATTATCAAAATATTGATGCCCTCAGACCTGATACCCAAACTTGCAAATTGATATGTGCATTCCGTGAAGAGACGCACTCTAAAAAGCACATATTAAACAAGTGAGAGCCAAAACACCCCTATGTCGGGGTAGGGTTTCCCTATCCTAATTTCGTCAAGAACTAGGGTTTCACTACGCACGCAGTGGTTTCAAATAACCTACAATCAGGTAAGCAACTTGCCCTAGCTTGGAATGGTCACTACAGTTTCCGATATGCACTAGGTCAAATGGTCAAAGAGGGTGCCCCGGTAAAAATCAGGATTTGTGTTCCCGTCATGGCAGAGCCCACAACCAGTCAGCCTTATGGCACGCTTCTCAAAGCAAGCCTTTGGCAAACTGTTCAGGAATAGCATACGGCCAACACGGTGTCCTAGGCACACCAATGCAAATGCAATGCAAAGAAACACATAAGTGTAATCAAAACAAGATATCATGAGTTCGAGTCAAGTTCTCTAAATCTCCAGTGGAGTCGTCAGAAACTATAGACGCGCCGATGAGGGCCTCATGCTATAGTTCGGACTCAAATGTCACGGTTCTTAATCTGATGTCACAATGTGCGATGTGAGATTGATAAATCACCAAAGAGTCCAAATCTAGTAAATTGTTTTGGAAAATTGATTTTTGTAAAGAAGTGCCAAACATGGACTGTTTTGCCAAATACAGAGTCGCCACCTAAATATTTTATTTTTGGGGAATTTAGGAAACCCTGACTCGTTGCCTAAGGCCCCGTGTCCGTCATCACCAAAGTTGACTCAGCTGGGGAAGGTCATCTATGAGCACCCCCGCTCGCTCGATCAAAGATTGGCCTGTACTAAGCATGATATTTTGTTTTTGAAAACATGTTGTTCTTATTCCGATTAATTAGCTAGAATTACTATGTGATGCGCACAACACACAAGCATAGACTAGATCGCCTAATCTGGAACAAAGAATCGCATGTTTGTTTGAAAATGGTTTGAAAATGCTACCCGCAAGTAGGTTAAGACGTGGATTTGCCACCCTCAGGTGGGCTTAGAAAAACATGATTTTGCCACTCCGCAAAGTGGGCTTAAAACTCGCATTTCGATGAATTGTTCCAATTCAAGTAATCTATCCTTCACCCACATGCATTCATGCAGTTATATCAAATAAGCAAATAGCCTCATGGCAAGCATGTTGTCATGGCAACACTCACACTCATGCGAGGATGCTACAGGAAAAACACTCACCGAGTACTCCGAGCCAAAACAGGAACTAGTTAGTAATCAATGCATGATCCTAGTTCATGTTAAGATGGCTAATGCAACACATGCAAAATGCAACTAAAATAGGCTCGGCTATTCTAAGATGACATGTGAAATGCAATAATCGATACATGTATTCAAATTGGAATTAAATACAATGTAGTTAGTATGATGCGCCGAGCCCCGATGCACGCAATACAAATGAATGAATGAAAGCAAACATGCGAAGCATAAGGATGCTAATTGAAACATGCCCTAAACTAACCATTAAAAGCAGGTAAGTAAAAGGGAGAAAGACATTGGGTTGGAAGACATTCACACACTCACACACACTTATTACAAAGTTCGCCCTCTCGACGGAGGGTCTCAAAGAATAATACAAATCAACTAACTAACAAGCTAATTAATTATTACAC
This sequence comes from Camellia lanceoleosa, assembly GCA_025200525.1. Classification (NCBI taxonomy): domain Eukaryota; kingdom Viridiplantae; phylum Streptophyta; class Magnoliopsida; order Ericales; family Theaceae; genus Camellia; species Camellia lanceoleosa. The sequence goes on from CM045770.1 coordinate 1,763,428, forward strand.
AACACTTAACCAATTACACAAGGTAATTAAGCTACTAAAGTAGTAAAGAGGCCTTGGGAAGAGAGACAAATGCATGCATGCTCAGCTTCGCTCGGAAATCTATCGCCATGCTCATGTTGCTTCTGTTTACATTGCTCTGCATCTCTGAAAACTGCACAAGTCTTATGGATGCTTCTGAACCACTCCCTGAGTGTTGTGGGAGGTCACCGGCCAAGGGATAGTGGTCATTGACCATATGTAAGGCTCTCGACCATAAATTTGTAGTCGACCAGCATTGAAGATGGTCGACCGGCCATCTCTTCCTGTAGAATGCTGTTTTGCTACAGCAGAGGACAAACAGAGCATGGCACTGCATTTATAAGACAATGTATGCACTACCATCCTCCCTATCATGCCATGAACTCAAGGGAGTATAGTCCTCGACCCTCGGGCCACCAATCACGCATTGCAAAGCATGATGGCCAAAGGAGCCAAGTGTGCTCATTAATGTGAAATGGATGCACAAAACACATATGAATGTTTCACACTCTGTCATGTTGGATCAAGAATGTCAGAGACCGAGGATTGAGGAACATTCCGTCACTTTGAGTACGAAACATGCCTCTCTTCTCGTGCTTGGTTTGACACCCCAAACCAAACACAATACAATGCATATATGCCAAATACAATGCAACCTAAGCATGGCAAATGCAATAGGACTCAAATATGCACACAAGGCTAAGGTAACAAGCATGTCAAATGCAATGCAACCTAAACATACAATGCAATATAAATGTGAGCTAGCAAGCATGCAAAATGCAAACTAAGCATATGAACAACTATACCAACAAGAAGCATGCAACAACATGAGATGCGATAAGCATGCAATCAACACACAAACCACATGATTTATGGACTTATACTAAAAGTGGATAGGCCTCAACCATACCAAAAATAGTGGCCAAAACACCAAGACTAAGGCACCAAAATGCAAGACAAACATGCACACATATTGGTCCATCACTTAGGCCCAAAAGAACAACTCTCAAGAGTGCTCAAAGAGTGACAAAAGTGGAAGTGTAACAACACTATAAGCTTTGAAAATAAGCATGGAACAATGGCAAATCAACCAGACAATGTAGGCATGGCATGCAAGAGGCGCAAAGCCTTAAGCTAGGAAAGAGGACTTATATCATAGCTACACAAAACATGAAGTATATGGTAAGTACAACCTAAAACAATCCTAGATCACGCCATAAAAAGTCTAAAACATGCAAGGACCAAAGCCAAAGCAAACCACCATAAAGGGCATAAGGCAAGACGCGTACAAGGCCATAAAGGGGTGTTATACTACACCTATTAAAACCACAGAGCTATGGCATGTCAAAATAAGCCCAAAAACACATTGATATGGCATCCTAAAGGCCTAAGCATGGAGGCATACACAATGGACCATTCATGAGGCATAAAACACGAACCCTTTAAAACATTAAAGGTGTAATAAGTGCAAGTGTTTGAGCATGAAACATGGACTGAAATAACATTACAAATGATGCCAAACCACTGAAATGATCCAAATAGAGCATGCTAGTGGCTCAAACACCTAAAGCTAACAAGCTAGATTGCATGGTAGCTATACAAAACAATGTAAGCATGACCAAAACAATGAAAAACAAAGCTCAAGCATGTTAAAACAAGGCTAGGCGCTTCATGAAGTTGAGCCAAAATATAGAAGCATGATGGTCCAAACACAAGACGCATGTTATGCAAACATGCAAGATTACTCTACAAGTGTGTGAAGCATGCAAGATGCTATCAAACCAACATGGAATAGACTTAAGGAAGGTCCTAAAAGTCACTAAAAATTGATGAAATGGAACCAAGACATGCTAAGCAAACATGCCAACATTAAGAGCTATTAACACAAGCATATGAGAGATAAGGAGAGGAGGGGTGTCCCTCTCCTGTTGAAGACCTCAAAACCACTTCTCGACCACTGAAAATCCTCTAGATTTTAGTGGTGAGAAGGTCAAAATGAGATGGTTCTAAAGCTCAAAAATAAAGGCACAAAACAAGGCTGAACAAGGTCTAAGAGGGGGTAGACAACCCCCAACCAAAAAATGACCTTAAACAATCATCTTAAGCATACAGAAACATAACTTTTTTTAGTTTAGAGTTAAGCTTAAAAAAATATGCATGTAAGTCTGAAAAGCTTAAGCAAGAAAGGGGGATCTAAAGTAAGAATGCTCACCCTTGAAGAACACCTTCAAGAACAAGGTTCCAGCACCTATCTCTGATCAAAACCACCTCAAGAACTCTAAGATCAACCTTCTAGTGCCTCAGCACCCAAGGATAGTGTAATGCTAGGTGTTTGTGTGCAATAGTAAGAACAAAACACACTTTTGAGCTCAAACACACACACAAAGCTAGAGAGAGGGACATATAGAGAGAGATATATATCTAACTTGTATATAAAATTTCTACAACCCCTGGAAAGGAAGAGGAAGCTCTCTTTTTATAGAAAACCAGTTTTGTAAAGCTTCTTGGAGAAGCTAAGCTAGGCTGAAATCCCTCCATACACGTGTATAGAGGGGGGTAATTGTGCGTGCCAGCTGTGCCAGCTGGCACAAAATATCTGCCAAAAGCTGATGGAAAGCGGTCGACTGGAAAATATGGCCGATTGACCAACAAAGGTGGCCGACCGACCAAATATAGTGCTGATCGACCAACACTTTTGGCTGGTGGCAAGAAAAAGGGGCCGATGGCTTCATGCCTTGGCCAGTGGGTTGAGAGGATGGCCAGCAAGCCACCCTCTTCCATCAGAAGCAAAAACACAAGTGTTTGGTCCACTACCAAGCACAAAACAGTGAAGTTGAGAGATCTTGAGGCAAGGCGCGTGGCCGAGACCTCCGGGAACTCAAAATGAACACGAGCATGGATGATCACCGAGGGTTCAAACGGTGACGTCCAAGTCTTGAGGACGGTCAAAAATGGGGTATCTACACCTAACCATTAATTTGAGCACTGAATATTGATACTAATGTTCCTAACCCTTTTTTGTTGTAGTGATGATTTAGCATATAAAGTGGCATTTTTTTTTTGTCAATTTCAATTTAATTTATTTACTGGTTCTTTTACATGAGTCAAATCTTATATACCTTTTAGTCATTTCTGAATCAAGTAAAAGAGTAAAAAAGAATTACGAAAATAAGCAGGGAAGTAAAAGAGATAGTACAGAGTCCTTCACGTTTTATCATAGCAATTGAAAATGAGTGTATTTCGTATTCTAGTATTGCTAAATTCTAGTGGTTTTACAAATGACATCAATCACATTACTTTTATTATTGTTAGATTACTCTTATGTAGTGTTTGGTTCACTGTAATGAAATGATCACTCCATCAGAATACTTATTCTCCTGTTTGGTTAGGTAAAACAAAAAGAATTGACATTGGAAATGGAATTACCATTCACCAATTTAGGAGAATGCCCATTCCATTGCAAGGCCAAGGAACAGTCATTCGATTTCGACCTTAAATCATTCCAGCAAATCAAACACTGCTTTAATGTTTTGCTATGGCTTGGTTCGTTTTGTGAAAATGCCAGATGATAAACTTGTGTTTTAATCTGTGGAAACAAAATGGCAAGTATTTTCTGTCCCATGAGATTTTGAAAGACTTGAGTTTACCAGTTAGCCATACCATGCCAACACTTGCTGATGAACAAGTACCAAAGTGAAACAACAAAACATTGTTTTTGGAAGTCCTATCACCTATCTTCTTAAAAATTTGAACAGGTTTAAGAGTGTCATTGGATTAATTTGTAAAACTTATGAAAGCCAATAAAAATATTGAACTAGCTTTGCACCAATTTAGGGGAAAAACTGCTTGGTTAGGGTGATGTTTTGCTTACAACCCCTTAGATTGCTTCTTTTTTCTTTTTTTTTTCTTTTTTTTTATAACATCTTTCTTAGCTATGATTTTATTTCATTTCATTTATCAGTACTGTTGTGCTTATGTTTGATAACTGAGTATTATATTAGTATGTTCTATACATCACACAGCCAACTTTTGTATCTTTACCCCAGATTTTGGTATGATGGGTGAATTCAAACAAGAACTTCGTGACAGTTTTATTGAAGCTTGTCTCCATCTTGTAAATCATGATTATGATGCCTTGGCCAAGGACTTTGTCACTCTTTGGTATCATGATTATCTTTCCCTTCAATGGCGTAAAAAATTAATTTTAGGGATGATAGCATTTGTATGACTGGGTTACTTAATAAACTCCACAGGCTTCTTCCACCAACGGCAGACAAGGATGCTGTTACAAAGGCATTAACAGGTTTTTGTCTTCAATAACTATTTATAAACGAGGAGTTTACATTAGTGAAGACTTTTTGTTTTTTGATTTTATTTCTAGTGGGAATATATTTATTATGTGCCTCTGGTAGCACTGATATAGGAAGTTTCTCTGTAGGAGTGTTCAAAAATGCTGTTGCCAAAGGTGTCCACAATATAAGCTTTGGAGATCTTCTAGGAAATTTGGGACCCACCATGTAAGGTGCTTTGATGCACTGTTATATATTTGTAACTTAATTTAGCACTGCACTGAACAAATAGGTTCATGTGCTACCTTGGATGTTTCTTGTGGTTGGTTAAATGATAATTTTCTTCTTCGGTTCAGGGTATTGTTTTGGACCTTATGAAGGTAGCTAATGTAAACGTTTAAAGGATACATGCTCTATTTGTTTGGTTTTACTGAGGCTGTGGTGACATCCCTAAGTAAGATCATCCATACATTTTTTTCGTAGAGGAATATAGGATAAAGAGCAACATGCTAAGGACTAAGGAGAACTCCTCTGAGGCAAGGGAAGCAAAAGGACAAAAAAACAAAAGAGAAAAAAAAATAGCATGAGTGCCGTAGGTAATGGCTAGTACCTGCTCCTAGCCCTAGGATACCAAAGTAGTGGCAACCATGATAATGACTACATGTAGAAGTCCTTGGTAGTGTTGTTCCCTAAAAGCCAATCTTGGAGACATGGATGGGATAATTTTGTAAAACACTCTTTTCAGTTAATTAATAATTAAAGGGCAGTTTCATTATCATGTTTTCTTTGTGTTATTTTATGTGATAAGTCCATAGAATTGAAATTAAGAAGACATATTCTTAAGAGTTAAGAATATGAGACTTGTAGTCCACTGTGCATATGATTCCTTTCACAAGCATAGTGCTTGTGAAATGTTGGATGCACAAATATAAAATTATATGAGCGTTAAGATAGTCAAATGCTGTTGCATTAGTTCTCTTCCCAAGTTTATATTGTTCTTCTTGGAGCAGGAATGTCTTAGTTGACCATGTAATCCTTAACAAACAATATAAAAAGAAGAATTATAGAATAATAGAAAAGGAAATCTTCATTGACACATTCAAAGTCTTGGGGCCAGTAAAATGTTGAAGTTTTAAAACACGCAAATTGTGTGATGCAAATTTTTTAGAGCGTTGTTGTTGTTCAAAGAAGAGGTTTTCATCTTCTTGTGGAGTACACACCTGTCGCCCTTGTTACTATTTTTGAGCCTTTCCATGTTTGAATTATGTTTGCTTCTTTTATTTTGTAGGTACAAGTTCAAATTCCAAATACCCTCATATTTTTCTCTTGTTATTCGACGGTACCATTCTCTTGTACTGGTGCATGCATATACCTATCTATGTGTTGGATTAATGTTTGTGATAGTCAGATAATTCTCTTGGCCTATCCTTGATTGGACTTGTTGAATAACTTCATTCCTTTTTTTTCTTGCCATAATTCTTAATATAATATGCTCAAGAAAAGCTTTATGGCACATTCCAGCCTTGCTGTTTTGGAAGGTCACCAACTCTGACTGAAATTGTTTATATGGGAATGATTCGCTTTCTTAAACTTAGCTTGTCAAAGTCTATGAATTTTGATTTCTCAACTATTGCTTCTTTTTTTTTTTCCCTTTTAATATTAAATAGACTAGACAGGAATGATGCTTGTGAACATTCATTTAAGATGATGCCTCCCAGGAGAACCCCTATTTTACTATTCAAAAAAAAAAAATAATCATTTAAGATGGCTATTTTTGTAAGCATGTGAACAAAATCATTCTACATGAATTTTATGCAAGATGAATATTTTGACTGATCATGATAATATATTGGTTTACATGCTTAAATTTTGATTGATCATGATAATAGCTTAAACACATTTATATGTGTGCTTTCTTTGTGTGTGTTGTTTTCTAAATTTAAATTTATTGTCATGGCATGTAGGATAGCTCATCAATTATCCATGAAGTGTAAGATCTCTCTTGTATACTTGTCTGACTTGAAGAGACCCCTTGATACAGCAGAGGCAATAGCAAGTAGCTGTGGCGATTTGGAGGTATGAATATGGAACAACATTGAAAATGTGCCACTCCTGTGATAGGAGCAAGTGGATTTGCTACAGCTGTAGCTACAACTGCTATAGGAACTGTTGTCAGTAGCTTTAGATAATCTCTTAATAGTTGTTGATATGTTTAGAAAGTTAGATATGCATAGTTTTGGATGGTTTAAACTTTTTGTACAGTTTAGAACTTAAGGATATAGTTTTCGAATGGTTGGAATGTATAGACAATTGTTGAATGTTTATAATTTATGGATATAGTTTCTTTTTGATGTTTCAAAGAATATTTTGGTGGTTGATTGATGTTTTATGATGCTTTTCTGTAATATTTATTAGATTGTACAAAATTGGTCAAATATAAGCTGCTGAATTTATTAAAATAAAAAAAAAATAAAAAACTGCCTATTTTACGACAGGCATAATAAGTCGTTGTATTACATATTTTACGGCGCGCAATTAGTGTCGTTATTTGTCTCACCAATGAACAGCATGCAAAAGTAGTCATAGAAAAAATAACAACGACGCACAAAATCTGTCGTTCAATAGTTTTTAACGACATACTGTAGCATGTCGTAGAAAAACTAACAACAACGTACAAAATATGTCGTTAAATAGTTTTTAATGGCGTACGAAGCATGTCGTTAAAAATGAATGACTTTCCATGACTGGTCATAATATGACGCACGGTGCACGTCCTAGAAGGGTTTTTACGGCATGCATTGCGTGTCGTGAAAACGTTTTTTTGTTGTAGTGATTTCATCACTAGCAAGTATGAAATGACCCAAGTTTCCATGTGTTCAATTAGCGTCCGATTGAACACCAAATTGCTTTATTATCTTGCATCACTTTTAGTCTCAATTTTATTACTTCATTTTAATTATTACCCATTCCTTAGTCAATTAAGTCCAATAATGAGCTTTAAGTCCTCTAATGGAAAGAAGTATGAAACAAAGAGTTGTTTTGGACATGAGAGAGACATCATGCGGTTGGTAATGAACAAAGAGTTGTTTTGGACATGAGAGAGACATCATGCCGTTGGTAATGAACCCCCAAAGGGATTAAACCATTAAGCACAATACCTTTATCTCAAGCTTAAACAAACAATTGGTTTGAAACAACTACAAAGGTGATTAGAGATGAACACAAGTATGGAAAGTAAGAAATAAACACTATCAACTCAAATAGGTTGGTGGCCAAAGCCTAAACCACCAAACCTATGAGGACCATTACACTACAAGCCTACAATACAAAGCATGAATGGAACAAACACATAAAAAAATAGTCCTAAAACAGGCTAAAACAGTGCTGGAATTGAAGTCAAAAGAGCTAAAAGAGGAAGCTACAACATGGAGCAATTTAAGCTAGTAAGCAAGCACAATGAGGGGAGGGTACCCCCTCCATTTTTGGGACTTCAAAATATGATTGTTAGCCTCTGGAAAACTCTAAAAACTAGTAGTAAAAAGCTTGAAAAAAGTTGAGAAAATAATGGGAAACACAAGGGCAAAAGCTTAGAAAATAAGGTTCAAAGAATGGTGGTTAACCCCTCCACCTTTGGTAGCTATAAACCACAAGTTTCAGCGCATAAAAACAGTGTAAAACCAATTCAAAAATAGCAGAAAAGATGGAAAAAGAAGGGGAACAAGCTAAGAAGTATACCTCTTGAAGAGGGGTACACTTTTTGAGTTACAAACCAACAATTCCACACCCTCAAGAGCTAAATACAAGCTCAAAAACACCTCAGCAAAAATACCACAAGGTTTGGGTTAGAGTGTATAGGCAAAGAGTGAAGAACTTGCAAGAGAGAGAGAGAGAGAGAGAGAGAGAGAGAGAGAGAAATATTTTTTGCTCCTAAATTTTTTAACCTTCTAAAATGTGAGAGACGGTCCTCTATATATAGAAAAACATAAGACCACCTCAGAAATATCTATACAGACATGTATGGATTGGTGCATGCATCTCTGGAAATAGCTGGTACAGCTGGCAAAAAGATCTGAAAAAACACGTAAGTGGCCAGCAAGCCACATTAATGGCCGGCAGTCCACACTATTGGCCAACAGTCCACACTAGTGGGTCTACAGGTCCCAGGATGTTTAGGCTTGAAAACTACTGTTTTGGTCCAAAAACAAGACACAAGTTTTGTAGGGTTTTGAGGCTCAAAGCTGAGGCATTCTACTGAGAACTTTGAGTATTTGACAAGCATATACAAATTCATCATTGGGTGCGAAATCGGTGGTGCCCAAGCCGTAAGTGCAGTCAAAAATAGGGTGTCTACAATAGCTAACACTCGAGTTAGGATACACATTCAAGCCTTTCTCTACCTTTCCATTGGAGATCTTCTCCCGAAGGGATTCTACTTCAAGGTCACCCCTCTGTGCTTCTATCACTCGGTTCACAAGTGTAGGTTGTGCAACTACTGAAAACAAGACTGCAGACTTTATAGACTCGCCAAGATACAAGTCAAACTCCCCTATAGCACCCAACATTTTCCATTCCCAGATGGCGAAACAAGCTACACTGCTAATAGATTTCCTACTCAAGGCATCAACAACTACAATGACCTTTCCCAGATGATAATGTAACTCAAAATCATAATCTTCTATAAATTGCATCCATCTCATCTGCCTCAGATTCAAGTCTTTCTATGTAAACAGATACTTCAGACTCTTGTGATCAGAAAATGCCTCGAACTTCTCACCATACAAATAATGCTTCCAAATCTCCAAGGCAAAGATCACCGCCGCTAACTCTAGGTCATGAGTGGGGTAGTTCCTCTCGTGTGTCTTCAACTACCGTGAGCCATAGGCTACCACCTTTCCCTCTTGCATCAAAACACAACCCAATCCTTCCCGTAAGACATCACAATATACCGAATATCCCAAACCCCTCTCTGGAATAATCAAAACTAGTGCAGTGGTAAAGCTAACCTTAAGCTATTAGAAAGACTTCTCATAAGTTTCACTCCACACAAACTTGATCCCTTTGCTCGTCAATCTAGTCAATGGTGAAGCTAATCTAGAGAAATCTTATACAAACTGACTGTAATACCTGGCCAACCCCAAGAAACTACGGATCTCAAAAACATTCTTAGGTTGTTCCCAATCTTGCACTGCCTCTAGCTTGGATGAATCTACAGTCACCCCTTCCTAGGATACCACATGGCCTAAGAACTTAACCTCTCTCAGCCAGAATTCACACTTCCCAAACCAGGCATACAGTTTGTGGGCTCTAAGTACCTCAAGTACTACCCGCAAGTGTTCCTCGTGCTCCTCCTCAGAGGGTGAGTAAATCAAGATGTCGTCCACAAAGATGACCACAAAACGGTCTAGGAACTCACGGAAGATCCGGTTCATCAAATCCATAAACATAGCTGGTGAATTGGTTAGCCTAAAGGGCATCAATAGAAACTCATAATGGCCATACCACGTATGGAATGTTGTCTTCAGGATATCCTCCTCCTTCACTCTCAACTGGTGATAACCTGATCTCAGGTCTATCTTAGAAAAGCAAGAAGACCCCTTCAACTGATCAAATAAATCATCAATAAGATGCATTAGGTACTTGTTCTTAATAGTTACTCGGTTCAACTTCTGGTAATCTATACAAAGTCGCAACGCACCATCATTCTTTTTGGCAAAAAGAGTCGGTGCTCTCCAAGGTGAAGTACTAGGGTGAATAAAACCTTTATCTAACAAATCCTAGAGTTGAATCTTCAACTCACTCAACTGGGTAAGTGCAAATCTATGCAGTGCCATAGAAATCAGTGTCGTGCAAGACACTAAATCAATAGAGAACTCGATCTCTCGATGAGGTGGTAAACTGGTAAGATCATCTGTAAAAACATCCAGGTATTCACAAACTACTCTTGGCAACTCAACTCGGGCTTCATCACACTCAGTACTCAAGAAGTTAGCAAGAAGACAACTAAGCTCACTCCGCCCACGTGGGTCATACACCGGCGATGAGACTCTATCAACCCGATCCCCTAAGAAATAAAAGAAATCACCGCTCAAGTTACATACAGTAACCCTCTGACGGTAGCAATCTATAACAGTCTAATACGATGACAACTAGTCCATATCCAAAATAACATCAAAACTAGACATGTCAATCAACACAAAAGGAAAAGGAAATCGGCAACCAGCAACCTCTATGTCACAACCTCAACACCCTTACTTCAAAATAACCTCACCACCAATAGGTGATTCTACACATATAGGAGATGCTAACTGAGCCAACTCTAACCCCAAAACCGATGCAAATGCAAACAAAATAAATGAATGGGATTCACCCATATCAATCAACACATTAGCAACTAAATTGCAAAATAAGAAGGTACCTCTCACTACCAATAACGTTGGTACTAGATCTGGTACGGTAACAGCATACACACACCCTGTAGGTTTCTGCTAAACCTGCTCACCCCTTGGAGCATAAGCCTGATGTACTAACTAATCCGAAGAGGCTCCCTGATTGGCCCTTAAGGCCTGTGCTGATTGTGCGGGCTGGTGACTCTGTGTCTGTCTTGAACCAAACGCACTGGGCTGTGCCACCCAACTGAGGGAAAAATCTCTTCATGTACCCTACCTGCGCACACTGATAACAAGTGAGCGACAACCCTCTCCCCTGACTCTGGCGTTGAAAACGAGCCGAAGACGATACAGAACGTTGCCCTCCTCCTCTCTACAGCCAAGGTAAAGACTTGTGACCCAACTGGCCACACTTGTGACAAGTGAAATCTCCATGACCACATCTCCCTGAACCTGAACTCGACACTAGAAAAGTGGACCTCGATTAAGCTCCTTGGGACTACTGCAAGGTAGGACCCCTCTGCCTCTTATTGTCCCCCTGAACATCCTGACTCTTCCTAGATCCCCTCATCCTCTCTTTCTCTATATGCATCATAGTCTAAAGATGAGCCTCTGCCTCCACAACACATCCATAATCTCTAATCATTGATTCAACCACCTTGAACATAAGCTTGATCCTCAACCTCTTCTAGAACTTTAAGCAAGGACGCTCCTCAGTCGCCACGAGTTCTAGTGCAAACGTCAACAAACTAGTAAATACAGCCTTAAACTCGGCTACCAGTGTAATCAATTGCTTGAGCTGGGAAAACTAATCCCTCAACTTTTTCCTAATAGTGGGAGGCAAGAACTTGTCTTGGAAGGCGTCAACGAAAGCCTCCCAAGTCACCCCCAATAAGCCCTTGCGCATACTTCCACCATTGACCTTCATCTCTCTTCAGTTGGAAGGATGCCAAGGTCACCCTCAAACCCCCATCTTCGATACCGAGCATCTCAAATGTCTTCACTATCTGCTCTAGCCACTTATCCATTTTCAGTGGCTCCTTAGGGTCACCCACAAACTTATCTGAATTCGACTAGAAAAACTCTCGCTTCAAGAAAGACGGCCCTACCTCAGTTACTTGGACCTCGACTTGATTCTCAGCCCTGAGAATGTCCATAGGCTGCCGCAACGCTCCATCCATTTGACAGGCTAAGGCGCCCATGGCCTGCTGATCAACTGGTTCGGTTACATTGGCTTGACCAACATTCTCCTCCTATGCCGGAATATCATCTGGTATCCATATCTCCTGTCATCTAGGCCTACCACGCCTACCACCACGTCCACGTCCTGATATCCTAATGAAGGTAACAAAAGAGATTAGCACATTTACAAATGTGTCGAAGCTAATTCACTCACGTCCTAATGCGATGGACAACAGTAATTCACTCCACATAAACATATACGAATTTCATTCCCGAACAATGATCATCCCACGACGTTGCCAAAGTTCCAATTAGAAATAGCAGTGATCAAGTGCTCTTCTAATAAGACTTCTAGAAACTCGTAGACTTAATCGACATCCTAGAAATTAATTTCCATACCCATATAACCACATAAGCATGTTATTATGTAAGCACATCATACATACTAAAGTATTTATCAAGCGAGACAAACCCATTGTGGCAATAACCACTTCCTATATACCCAAAGTATTCAAACCCGATACGCTTTGATACCAAGTTTCAATGCCCAAAAATAAATATGATAAACCTATCTCATAAACAGAAATAAAGTTAAAACAAGGCACTTTCATTCATCTGAGTTAATATACAAAATGTGACACATACGATATATATTCATAAATCGTTCATCCTGAATCTACAACATGTGTTACAAGTGGCAAAATGTAATGAAAGTTAAACAAATATTCATATGCCCTAAAGGCTTACATCTTCCCAAGTCACTGCTTGGTTACAACAAAATAAGTCTACCTCAATACAGTTAAGCCCTTGTCTATACAAAAATGAATACAATCAAAAGAAGCTCTTGCTCTAAATCTCCCAAACTACTGTCTTTGCGGAGGCATATCTCCAACACCTGAAAAATGGTTCTTTCCAAGTAGGGTGAGTTAAAACCCAATAGAAACAATCTAACAAAATGTATTAATTTTAACAAAGATATAAGTATGATATGCATATACAATGCCTATGATAAAATCATTCATAATTTACGAAATCATAATATGCTAAGTTTTGTATCTCAATTCATTTCACCTCAGTCCATGAGTTAGGTCCATTGTTATCCAGACAACCCAACTGAGGCAACAACTCAGTGGTTCTGTAACCAATACAACCATTACATAAACACTTTATGTTTGCCATTTTACGGAAATTTCGTCTGCAGGAATCGGCACCCATGTATACGCGTGATTTTCGAGACTTTTACCCTAGACACACAGGCCAACATAATTCAATGGAGCCCATCCCCTTTCTTCTCCCAAACAAGTAGTACATCCCCTTTCTCCTCTGGAACATCATACATATACAATGTGTAAACACCCCATTTTTTACGACCCTTACGACTTGGATGTCATCACTTACACACCCAATGATGAGTCTATATGCTTGTCGAGTACTCAAAGTCCTTAGCGAAATGCCACTGCTTTGAGCCTTTCAAACCCTACACCTCTGTTGCCTTGTTTGGGACCAAAACCTTAGATTTTCAAGTCAGTAAGCTCTGGTGGCTTGCCGGCCACCCTTATTGGCTACCGGCCATCACTTCTGGTTGCTAGCCACCAATGTATTTTGCAAATATTTTGTGACAATTGTGCTAGCTGTTTGCACAGATGCTTGTATCTACTTCCACGTGTATGGTTGGATATTTTTGAAGGAGATTCATGTTTTCTATATATAGAAGACCTCTCATCTTGCTTTTGAGGTTAGAAAAATTTTGGAGCAAAATTTTTCCTCTCTTTCTACAATTCTCTCTCTCTCTCTCTCTCTCTCTCTCTCTCTCTTGCAAATTTCTTAACCTTTGCCTATACACTCTTCATCTTTTCTTATACACTCTTAACCAAACTCTCCATCTTTGAGATGAGGTATCTTAGAGCCTTGTTTGAGCTCTTGAGGGTGTGTTTGCCTTGGTTTATTTATTGGAATTGGTTCTCCTCTTCAAGACGTATAAGGCTTTGCCTCTTTACTTGATTTATTTACTCTTTTTCTTACTATTTTCCAACTATTTTTGGGGTATAAAAACTCTGCATTTTTGGGCTGAAACTTGGGTTTTAAGGCCAATAAAGGTTGAGGGCTGGCTTACCCTTCTTTACACCTTGCTCTCAAGGCCTTTACCCTTGTGTTTCCCACCCTTGCACTATCTTTTTTTTGAGCTTTTAAACATTGATTTTTAGAGTTATTTCAATGGCTAAAATCATATTTTGAAGTCCAAAATTGGAGGGGTTAGCCTCCCCTTCTTGTGTCTTGCTTACTAGCCTAGCATAATCCATGTTTTAGCTTATTATTCTAACTATTTTTGTCTTTGTTCCACCATGTTTTAGGACTTATTTATGACTATTTTAGGACTATTTGTAAGTGTATTTTACATTTGAGCTTTGTATTGCCTGCTTGTAGTGTAATTGTCCTCATAAGTTTGGTGTTTTAGGCCTTAGACACCATCTTATCTGAATTGATAGCATTTATTTATGGCTTTCCATACTTGTGATCACTTTTAATCACCTCTGCAACCTCCATCCTTTCTTGGCTTTTGTTTTGCTTTCAAAGTAGTTTCAAATTACTTGTTTGTTTAAGCATGAGATTGAGATGTCATGCTTAATGGTTTAATCTCTTTGGGGGTTCATTACCAATGGTATGAGGTCTCTTTCAGGCCTAAAACAACTCTTGGTTTGAGCCCTCTTTCCATTAGAGGACTTAAATTCACCTTTGGACTCAATTTATGAAAGAATGGATGGTAATCTAAAATGGAATAATAAAATTGGTGGCTAAAAAAGGTGCAAGATAATAATTTGGTTTTAGGTTCAATTGGACATTAATCGAACCCTTGAGTCTTGTGTCGTTTCATACTCATTAGTGATGAAAATGATTCAAGATTCATTGTCAACTACTTCCCTTGATCTTTCATGATAAAAAGGTGGTTTTGAGAGTCTTATTTTGTTGCATTTATTGAATGTGCACACATGGTTCATAAGCCATCATGCAATGAAATTGCATCCATTGGCGGTTTGGGAATTACACTTACTACTGCTTTGAGCTGTTCAAATGATAAGGAGGGGTAAATTGTGTAAACAAACCCTTCAGAATGCACTGTCTCTACTCTATTTGCTCTCTGTTACAACAGGGAAGTTCAGTCAACAGTGGCCGGCAGGCCACTATTGGTGGCCGGTAGTCCATCATCAATGGATGGCAGGCCCTCTGTCGGCCACCAGTGCAAAATAAAGCAGTGTCCTTTTAAAGCCAAACAGAGTTGGTCTCGAAGCAGACATCAGTGCAAATGTTCTACTATGCAACAAAGGCATTCAGTAGCAGAAATAGTGGCCTTTTTCAAGTGAAAATCGCATTCATGCATAAGCCCTCCATCGATCCTCGAAATCCGTATTGTAATAATTTTAGTATTGTGCATGAAGTTAGCTTTGCACTTAATTAGTTAGAATAGCTAATTCGGCTCGCGTTGTAATTATTTTAATTAGCTAGATTAGTTAATTAATTAGTTCATTTGTTGTAATAATTAGTTAAGTAGTTTAGCTAAATTATTCATTTGTGTTTGTAATTGTTAATTAATTAGTTTAGCTTTAATTAGTTAGTTAGTTAGTTTATTCGAACTCTCCTCTGTGAGGGCATAATGTTGTAATAATGTGTACGTCTTCCAACCCCACGTCTTTCTCCCTTTTATTTACTAGCTTATGATGGTTAGTTTAGGGTGTCACGTTTTGTTTAGAATACTTCATGTTTGCATCCATTTGTTTTGCATGCACTGAGGCTCAGTTCATCATTCTAACTTGCATTGTTAGTTTAAATAATTCTTTGAATACGTGCTGAGACCGCATGTTATTTAATTGATTTATATGACATGTTAAGTAGCCAAGCCTATTTAGATTGCATATTGCATAGTTAGGGTCATGCATTTTTTCTAACTAGTTTCTCTTTTGGCTTGGAGTACTAGGTGAGCCTTTACTCGTTTTAGCATATCGCATGTTGATGGTGCCATGTCTAGCATGCTTTCCATGAGGCTAAATGCTTAATTGCTATAATTGCTTGAATGCTTGTGGATGAAGGCTAATTACTTAAATTGGAATAATTTGAGTAATGTTTATATGCGATCACTTTTTCAAGTGGTACATATTCGAAACAATTTTTCAAAACAAACATGAATCAAGTGTTCCAATTCTTACAAATTAGTCTATACTTGTGTATGCGCATCACATAAAAAATTCTAGCCTAATAATCAGAACAAGAGCATATAATGTACATAATATTCATATCATGATTAGTAGAGACCGATCTTTTATTGGGCGAGTTGAGGTGCTCAATTCATGACCTTTTCCTCTTATACCTAAGTTCCCGAGCTGAGACAATCTTGGTAATGACGGACACGTGGCCTTTGGCACGAGTCATGGGTTTCCTAAATTTTCCCAAAAAATAATTAGGTTGCGACTTTGTATCTGGCAAAGCAGTCTATTATTGGCAATTTGATTCAAAATCAATTTTCCAAAAGATTTGCCTGATTGGGACTCTTTGGTGTTTATCTATTTCACATTGCACTTGTGAGATCATATTCAAAACAGCGGAAGTCCGATACTGTAGGACTTATTCGTCTTCCGGAAAAGGGCGCAAAAAAGTCGAGCAGCACAATGTATTAAAACACAGTCATATTCAATGACAACAAATAAGAGATTAGTTTCAATTCACCTAATCCTCATGCAATTTCTACAACAATCATAGCTATCCTCCACTGATAGCCCAAAGTAGATATTTCTAAACAGATATACAATCTCCAAAACAAATAAACTATTCAAATTTCCATAGTTATGAGATAACAAGTATCCAACTCCACCCTTTATATAAACATCTATCCAATTTCACATTCCCCATACCAATTCCATTATTCATACAAAATAATTATTTGAAACATTTTAGGGCAAAACTCCATTTTCTTCCAAATCCAATCCATGTGTCAAAATCAACAAATTTAATATAACACATCCTCACATCTACACCCATAATCGTTTTCAATACTTTCATTTGAAGACCCCTATTTAGATTTTAAACCAAAATCCTAGGTTTGTCTAAAATTCTCCAATCCCAACATTTATTTACACAATAACAAATAACTAAGTTAAAAATCATAGAAGAGTGTAGAAAGTCCCTACCTCAAGCTTAGAAGACCAAGAGAGAAGTGGAGGAACTTCAAAGACATCGAGCCCAAGCTTTATTTGGATCAAAAGAGAGCCCTCAGAGTGCTTGACCTTTTATCAAAGAGAGTAGGGCAGAGAGATCCTTGGATCTAAGTGTATTTGTATAGAGAAGTTGGGTTTTAGAGAGACAGGGGGTCGACCTAGGGTTTTGAGAGAAAAAGATGTGAAAAAGTGGTGTAATAAGGCATTGCTGCGAACTGATATACGCATAGCTCGTTCAAGCACAAGAGTTGTCGCTCGAGTGACCAGACACAATAAGTTGTTCCGCTCGAGCGCAGAATGCACACTCTTAGAAGTTTTACAAATAGAAGATCATCGCTCGAGCAAAGAATACTACCCTCCCAGTATCTTTGCAGGCTTGAAAAAGTGCTGGGAGCTCACAAAGCTCACTCTAGCACAAGAAGCTTTGCTTGAGCGAAGATGCCAAAATCTGGACAGCAACAATTTGAACCAACTAGCAACCAACCTGTTCCAAACACACCCAAGGTACTCCAACATGCAATTTCAATGAGGAATCAGGGAAAAAGACAAAAATAACAATACAAAATCATGAAACCCGAGTCTAGAATATAAGATGGGTTGGGTCTAAACCAAAATCGCTATAGTTGATGTGTGATATTGCATTCAATGATCCAACTACCTTTCATGCATATTTCTAAAATAGTAGGATACCAAATAATATAATGTATTCTATAATTGTTGTGCAGAGCACTCTAAGAAAACTAAACCACACAAAGATAGTTGATATAACTTTAAAAGTAATGTTAGAGATTCATACATTTATATCCACAATGATGTAGTGTAAAAGTTGGGTTTACCATCATTAAATGTGTAACAAATCAAAATTTGACCCATATCCTGCCATATTATTATAGGTAAAATTGTGAATACTTCTGAGAGTCACAAATATTTTCCTAACTTTAAATATAGAGAGCAAAAGAAGTACACAAATTCAAGAGAGATTTTGGACTCAAATTGAACAACTTGAAAACAAAAAAGTATATACGAATTATTATTTTTTATTTATTTTTATAATAAAATTCAATTTATAAACCAAAAAAAAGGAAGAAAAGAAGATAATTCTAGAAAGATAAAAGAATAAGTCTGCTATCTCAGATTTAACCACTCAGATTTTTCTAGATAAGTGATTGTGTGGTGGAGATGAAATTTGTAGATTGTGGGGTCCATAAATAGAATAAATTTGAAATATTACAGGATCATAATTCTGGATAATTTATGGGTCGATAAGTCTGATTCATAATATAACTGGGCATAAAAATAAATGCCATGAAATCTTGTAAGCATGATATCATGTTGTAGACATCCCATTTCTGATCGTCCTCAAGACTTGGACGTCACCGTTGCAACACTCGGTGATCATCCCATGTTTGTGTTCGTTTTGAGTTCCCAGAGGTCTCGGCTCCGCGCCCTACCTCAGGATCTCTTAACTCGACCGTGTTGTGTTTGGTTTTGCACCAAACACTTGTGTTTTTGCTTTGGAGGGCAAAGAGTGGCTTGTTAGCTACCCCTGACCCCCACCGGCCTTGGATTGAGGCCACCGGCGGTGCATTCTTTCTACCAGCCATTGGTGAAATATACCATTGGCCGATCGGCACTTTGTGTGGTCGGTCGACCATCTGTTTGGCCGGTGACCTCTTTTTCTGGCCGGTATTACCCTTTTGCATCCTTCAGGCATGGTGCATGCCAGCTATGCCAGCTGGAATGCACCAACCCTCTCCCCCGTGCATAAGTGTGGCTGTTTTGCACCTTTGACCCTTTTTTTTTTTTTTTGCACCCTTTGCTCAAGGCTTCTTGAGGAAGCCTTGACCACTTGTCTTGGCTTCCTCAAGAAGCTTGCGCCTTTGGGGATAGCTTCTATTGGAAGCTTGGTCCTTTTGACTCTTTTGCAATAGCTTCTCTAAGAAGCTTAGAGCCTTTCCTTCGTCTTTATAAGGAACCTCCCCCCTCCTTTGTCTTGGTTCAGCAAAAACAAGAGCAAAATACATATATACATTTGAGATACACTTTATCTCTCTGTATCTCCCTCTCTCTCTCTTCATTTGTGTGTGTGTTTGAGGGCCTTAAAGTGCATTTTATCCTTAGTTTTGCACAAAAACACACACTACTACACCATACTTCGACTTTGGGAGGCATTGAGGGTTTGTTCTTGAGGTTTTGGACTGATTTTGATCAGAGGAAGATGGCTGAGCTTGCTATTCTTCAAGAGTTCTTCAAGGGTAACACTTTTACTTTAGATTCCCCAATCTTGCACTAGATTTTTGCCTATCTTGCTTACTGTTTTAGACCTTGTGTATAACTGAAAAAAGTCTTGTATTTGCATGCTTGAGATATTTCATTAAGGTCATTTTGTTGTTTGTGGTCGACCTCCCCCTCTTAGGCCTTGTTTGGCCCTTTTGGTGCTTCCTTTGTTGAGCCTTGCTTACCATTGTGTGTTGGCCTTCTCACCACTAAAATCCAGTGGATTTTCAGTGGCGAAGAAGGGGGTTTGAGGTCTTGCATAGGGGTGGGACACCCCTTTCCCTTTGTGTCTCATTTGTTTTTGTTTTTGGCTCACAATGGTAGTATGCATGAGTAGTTGTCTTTGGCCTCATTTCAGAAGATTTTTGGGTGTTATTGGGTCTTGTTAGGCCTTTGTTTTTGGTCGGATTTATGGCTCTTTGCATGCATATTGTACTTGCCTTGTATTCCTCCATTTTGCGTAGAAGTATGCCATGCATTTGGGCTATAATTCTTGCATGATCTAGCTTAACTTCATGAAGGTTCTAGCATCATTTTGTCATGCTCAAGGACTGTTAGGTGCTGGTTTGATCATATTTGCCATGTTTAGGGTAGCCTCTTTGCATTTTGGCTTGTGAGCCTTGAGGGTGTGAGTCATGAGCATGTTTTAATTGGGTCATTTTAGTGATTTGGAATCACTTCTCATGATATTTCAGCCCCTAATCCATGCTTGTATGCCTGCATTTATCATCTCTTTCATACCTTGAAGAGTTGGTCTTTCATGTCTAGGAATAGGTCATTGTGCATGGCCATTTGTTTGAGGTTTTGGGGCTGTCATATCAGTGGGTTTTGGGGCTCATTTTTGCATGCTAGAATTTTGTTTTTGGTTGTTTAATTCATACCATGTGTAGTCATCTAAGTTGTGGTAGAATGCTTCTTTGTATGCCTTAGTCTTAGACTCTTTGGTGTGCATGTTTGCATGAGTATTTGTCCATCATTTCCACCACTTTTGGCCACTGTTTTAGGGTGTGGCTGAGGCGTCCCATTTCAGTCTAAGTCCATTTTTGTATATGGTTGCATGCTTGACTTTTTACCTCTAGTTGCATGCTTGCATTACACTATGTTCGCATTACATGATAAGTTGCATTGCATTGCATCTCGCATGCTTAATACATCTCATTTGCACGCTTAGGTTACTTTGCATTTGGCATGCCTTGTAACTTAGCCTCATGTTGCATAATTGAGCCATGTTTGTATACATACATTGCATTGCTTGGTTTAGGGTGTCAAACCAAGCATGAGGATTGAGAAGTGTTCGTACTCAAAGTGACGAAACACGTCTCAACCCCTGGTCACCAATGCCCTCGATCTCAACATGATGGGGTGTTGGCATTCATTTGTTCGTTCCATGCATTTTACATCAAATAGCAAACTTGGCCTCTTAGGCCATCACGCATCGAAATGCACAATTGATGGCCCGAGAGTCGAGGGCCATGCTCCCTTGAGTCCATTGTAGGGAATGTGGCCATGCTCACATTTTCTTGAAAATTCCATGCCATACACTGCTTGCCCTCTGCTGCTGTCAACTGCAGGTTCTGCAGGAAGTTTTGGCCGGTCGGCTACATATAGTGCCGACCGACCAACAATTTGTGGCCGATATCTCCAAAGGTGGTCGATGATGATTCCCCATGGACGGTGACTATTCCTTCTGGTCGGAGGTATTCCCCAACATTCAGAGAGTATACCCTGGGACTTTGGCAGTCTTCAGAGAAGCAGGGCAGTGTTAACAGAGGCAACGGTGCTATGGCAGCGAGTTTCCGGGCGAGACGAATCAAGCATGCATCATTAACGCATCCCAAGACAGGGCTGTGGCCACCTTCTTTCTACATTTAGTTTGTTAATTAGTTAGTAATTCTGTAATAATTAATTTAGTATTATTTATTCAGACTGTAATATTTATTCGGACCCTCCGAGCGAGGGCAATTGTGTAATAAGTGTGTGTGAGTGTGTGTATGTCTTCCAAGCCCATGTCTTTTTTCCCTCTTTATTTACTAGCTTTCAATGGTTAGTCTAGGGCACGTTTCAATTAGCATACAGTATGATAGCATGTTTGCATTCATTCATTCGTTTTGCATGCACCGGGCTCAGCGCATCATTCTAACTGCATTTGTATTTCAATTCCAAAATGAATACATGATTAGCTGTAGCATTTCACATGTCATTCTAGGATAGTCGAGTCTATTATAGTTGCATTCCTACATGCGTTGCATTAGGCATTTCTGTATAGTTAGGATCATGCATAGATTTCTAACATAGCTCTTGTTTTGGCTTGGAGTACTCTGTAAGTTCTTTTGCTTTAGCATCCTTGCACGCGTGTGAGTGTTGCCATGACGGCATGATTACCATGAGGCTAGTTGCTTATGTGATATAACTGCTTGAATGCCTGTGGATAGAGGTTGAATTACCTAAATTGGAATAACGCATTAAAACTATGAGTTTTAAGCCCACTAGATAGTGGCAAAACCGTCTTTTCCAAAGCACACTTGAGGGTGGCAAAATCTGCATTTTAGCCTACTTGCGAGTAGCAAAACTTTTTCAAAACAAAAATGAAATGTTTGGTTCCAATTCAGGCGATTTGGTCTATACTTGTTTGCTGTGCGCACAACATAGTAATTCTAGGCTAATAACCGGGATAAGAACGCACAATATTTTCAAAACAAGATATCACGGTTAGTAAAGGCCGATCTTTGATCAGGCGAGAGGGGGTGCTCATAGCTGACCTTCCCCAATCGTACCTAAGTTCCCGAGCCGAGGCAACTTTGGTGGTGACGGACACGTGGCCTCTGGCATTGAGTCAGGGTTTCCTAAATTTCCCAAAATAAAAATATTTAGGTGGCGACTCTGTATCTAGCAAAGTAGTTCATGTTTGGCACTTCTTTTTTGAAAAATCAGTTTTCTCAAAACGATTTGCTGGATTTGGACTCTTTGGTTCAGATTAAGAACCGTGACAAAATCGAGTCCGAATAGTAGAGTGAGGTCCTCCCTCGGGGCGCATCTACAGTTTCTGGGGACTCTGCTGGGGATTATAGAAGGCTTGACTCGAACTCGTGATATCCTGTTTTGACTACACTTATGTGTTTCTTTGCATTGCATGTGCATTGGTGCACCTAGGACACCGTGTTTGCCATCTGCTATTCCTGAATGGTTTGCCGGAGGCTTGTCTTGTCAAGGCATGACCATAAGGCTGACCGGTTGTGGGCTCTACCAGTATGGGAACACAAACCCCGGTTTTACCGGGGCATCCTTTTTGACCATTCAACCTAGTGCATATTCGGAATCCATAGTGACCATTCCAAACTAGGACATGTTGCTTACCCGATGTTAGGTTGTTTGAAATCGCTGTGTGCATAGTGAAACCTTAGCTCCTGACAAAATAGGATAGGGAAACCTTACCCCAACATAGGGGTGTTTTGGCTCTCACTTATCTGCTATGTGCTTTAAAAGTCGGCCTCTACAGGATTGCACGTATCAGTTTGTAAGTTTGGGCATCAGGCCTACGGGTGCAAGTTTAGTGTTTGAGAATCAGTTATCTGCGGGTATCGGGTTCAGTTTTCGGGACAGTGATTCGGGAACAATAATCAGTATTGAGGAACAGTATATTCAGCTTATCAACTGTGTGTTTTGATACCCGA
The DNA here is from genome assembly GCA_025200525.1 of Camellia lanceoleosa. Taxonomy (NCBI): domain Eukaryota; kingdom Viridiplantae; phylum Streptophyta; class Magnoliopsida; order Ericales; family Theaceae; genus Camellia; species Camellia lanceoleosa. The sequence goes on from CM045770.1 coordinate 1,786,455, forward strand.
CTGTGTGTTGTGTGTATTTATTTTACGCTGTTATGCTGCCCATTTGTCTAGTTATTTATTTCCTTATTGCTTTATTTATCTTTTTGCTAGGTAGTTTAGCACGATTGCTTCCAACCCAATAGATATTCCCCAAGCACTCTGGACTAAAGGTCGCCGACTCAATCGATCTAAGGATCTGGTTGACGGATAGCCAGTGTTTTATTCTCTACCCCCGGTTATCAGACAAAAGTCGAGAAGACGCAGTGTATCTGAACAGAGATTGCCAGGGCAGTGGTCAACCCTACCAGTGGATAGTCAGGCCCAGGCCTCAATTTTCACCATAGAGAGGGAATATATACTGGTAATTCAATCAGAACAAAGTAGTATGGCAAACTTGGAGGAGATGGTGCGACAACTCCAGGAGAGCATGAAAGTTATGCAGCAAGACGCTGTTCGACAGGCGAAGTTCGCCAAGCAACAAACCACAGTTATGACTGAGCAAGCAGAGTTAATCATAAGGCTATAGAGTTAATCATAAGGCTATAGCAGCAAGCCGGGGCATCAGCTTCGCATCAAGCTCCTCCTTCACCAAGGGTTTCGATACCCGAGGTGACACCCAATGTTCAAAATGTCCAAGAGGATACAAACATTCCAATGGAGCCGGCTCCACTCCCGATTCCACTGCAACTATCCAAGGCACTCACGCTTGTCAATGTACCAGACTCTCCCTTCGAGTTCAAAGTGGACCCCACAGCGCTGAAGCTGAGTAAGCTGGAAAAAATGTTTAAGAAATCTTAAGGAGTCAAGTCCATTTCTAACATTGAGGACGGATATACGGACGCGGCGGTGATGCTGCCAGATCGGTTCAAGATGCCACAAATTGACCGATTTGATGGGTCTGGGGACCCCATGGTGCACTTGAGATTGTTTTCAGATATCTTAAGGCCGATGGGCCTCACCAGACTGCAGAAGCTGTCTTTGTTCGGTCGGACCCTGTCGGGTGTGGCGGCCATCTGGTACGTCAAATTAGAAGATGACGTCAAGAGAAACTGGGACGAGATGGCTGAGGCCTTCATTGCACAATACTCATATAACACGCAAATCGAGATTACGACCCGTGATCTTGAGACAACAAGGCAGGAGCCTAAAGAGAGCTTTTCAGAGTTCGTGACCAGATGGAGGGCCAAAGCCTTAATGATGACCCTAAGGCCTACAGATAAAGATCAAATTCGGATGATTGTGTGCAATCTCCAGCCGAAGTTAATGCAGAAAATGATCATGCTCCCCTTTCCTACCTTTTCTGATCTGCATGAGATGGGGGTACAGATTGAGGATGCCTTGAAGCAAGGCTTAATTGATAATGATCGGGAGCAACCCAGAAGAACTTTCAATCGCAACACCAATGCAGGCCTGAGCGGCGTTACAACTGCAAGAACCTTAGAAGTGAGCATGGTCACCACCATTCCCTCTCCCCTTCCAAGAACCATGGCAGCTACACCTTTCTCTGGTGCGTCCGGAAGCAATACACAAACAACCAGGTACCCGCCCAAAAACCAAAGAACCTTCGCTCCATTATATATGCCCCTGTCCAAAGCTCTGGGGGTTTTAATAAAAAAAGGGCACTTGAAGCCCCTAGAGCCGAGGCCATTGCTGGAAAAGCTTCCCCCTACCCACAACCCAACCAAATATTGCGCACGGTCACGAAACCGACCAATGCTACCGATTACGTCATGAGATTCAGGATCTCATTGATAATGAGGTGATTGTGCCTCCCGAAAAACCCAATGTCACAACAAACCCTCTCCCACCACACCACCAAGCTCCACCTCCCAAAAGAATCAACTTTATCCAGACTGGGGTCGTGTCTTACGATCCTAGCGTCTATATCATTCCTTCCCACCTCCCTAAGCCGGAGGTGTTCTTTCCTGACTGCACTGACTTGTGCATGTTGGACATCTCCAGAACCCAACCTGAGCCAATGGTGGTGACTGTCAAACACAGAACAGAGGAGATTTCAGGTGAAGGTGGAATTGTTGAATCAGGGTTTGAGCAGTCTGGGAGTTTCGCTGGGGAAGCCTACGATCTAAGTGATTACATCCTGTCAGCAGGCCAGTTTGAGCCAAGTGTAGAATTGCCGGAAAGGGCAGAGCTATGTGTGATCCAAGGGGATGGATTTGAGCAGAAGACAGATGATTTGATGGCTATGGAAGAAGACTTTGCTGACTTACAATTTTTCAACGAACAAGGCCCAGAGGACATGGCAGTCAACTGGTCAGATTTCGAGAAATCAATAGAAGTGACTGGGTGGCTTGATGACCTACTAGATGTTGTCGAAGAATCTCAATTAGAACAGGGTCCAGCTAAGGCAAGAATAACAGTGATGACCGAAAGGGCCGGAAATTAGAGTACATCGTCGGAGAGCGCCAATGTCGAGAATTTCACTCAGGATTGGAGCATTTTGAATACAGGAATTAGGGAACAGTCAGTTGTACTGGTGCAGTTGGAACAAGAAAGGTTTGAGGATTTCGAGAGGATTAGGAAAGCTAAAGCCCACGTAAGGACCGAAATTGCTGTGTGCACAAGGACAAAGAATGCTACAAGCATACGGATGAAAGGTATTGCGAGTACGAAGACGGTCATACTAGAGCCGGACAGGTGTCTGTCGGTTGCCGATGGAATGTGGTGGGAGGACGATGATTTATGTCTTCCCCACACGGATGAAGATTGGGGGAGTAACCAACCAAATGATACCTGGTATATTGGCGAAGTCGACCATATGACTAGGAGTGGACAGTATTTCAAGCCTCCACACCTAGATCAACCAGAGGCGCTTGGGAAAGATAGGGAAGCAGAGAAGCAGAAAGAAAAGCAGCTCGAAGATGAGGCCGTCTTGAGACAGTTGAAAAAGATACAAGCAAACATCTCCATCTGGGGACTGCTTATGCCGTCACCGGTGCATAGGCAAGCTGTCTTATCGGCCATGGACAAGGCCAAGCTCTCAATAGAAACCACGCCCGAACAGCTGGTGGGATTAGTTTTTTCGGGAGGAGCTACCCTGATGCTGACTTTTTCTGACAAAGAATTGCCACCTGAGGGTGCAAACCATAACAAGCCACTCTATATCTCCGTGGAGTGTAGAAACAAATGGATACCGGTGGTTCTTGTTGATACCGGATCCGCCATCAATGTGTGTCCAGCAAGGAATGCATATGCAATCGGTTTAAAGACCGCAGACTTTGTGCCGACAGCCCAGGTGATTCGGGCTTATGACAATACGAGCAGAGAAGTCATGGGGACAGTGAAAATCCAGACCAAGGTTGGGCCGGGACAGCACGAAATAGACTTTCACGTCCTGGAGGTTCCCGCCACCTTCAATCTACTCTTATGGTGGCCGTGGCTGCATCAAGTGAAGGCGGTTTCTTCTACCCTGCATCAGATGGTGAAATACCCCCATGGGAAGGGAGTAGCCATTGTTTTTGGAAATTCCTTAATCCATCCACCACCAGAAGTATCTATGCCAGTTTTTGAAATTGAGCATGGTATGAAGGATGTGTTCATGTCGGGTTTTACCTTGGCCGAGGCTCGGGTAGTTCAGAATATCATGGCTACTAATGAGGGGTTGTATGTCAGTGCTCAATTAGTATATCTCATGAACAAACTTCAACACATCCCCAGGATGGGATTGGGAAAGAGCGGCCGGAAGGGCGTTGCAACATTGGCCGAAGTGCCACACAACCCACATACCTTTGGCTTGGGTTATTTGCCCACCAAGGAGGATTGGGTAAGGAAAGGTAAGGAAATGGCTGGGAGAGCCAGAGCGAAGCAAGCTGGGAAGCCTTTTGAGTTAATGCACCGGCCCATTCAGGGTACCCTAAATGAACGTTTCATTCGGGAAGGGGAGGACTTTCCATTTTGTGGCTTCCCAGAGCCATGGCTGAACGACGAGAGGAGGCGCCTACCGGGGTTCGAGATTTTATTTGACCTAAAGTTATCTTGGGATGACGATGCCGAAGAGCAGACAGACCCAACAATTGAGGTTGAGCAAAGCAAGAAAGTGGAATCTGAGGACACAAAACTTGAAATGGGGGTAGCGCTGGCATGTCTACTTTTAGATCCTCCGATCGACCAGAAGTGCTTGGGGGATAACTTCTCGGTGTCTATGATCGAGAATAAAATGGCTACGGGCCTACCAGCAACTATTTTGGATGTGTCTATCGCACTCTCTCTCATTTGGCAGTATGAAGTGGGATTTTTGTCCAGCAGCACCAGGTTAGGTAGTGAGCCGGAATCTGATTCCACCGAGTCTTGTGAGTCAAAATTAGGTTTCAGCTCGACTGAGTCTGAGTCCGGTATTCCTGGGGGTGATAACCCGGATGCCACAGTCCTGTCTAGGTCATCTTTTTCTTTCTCTTTTGAGTCTGTTGTAACAAAAGAATCGGACGGTTTGGAAGTACCTAATGAGAATGATATGGATGTGATTTCTGAGTACTTTTCTGTGCCTTTGATTTATTGCTTGAATAAGGACTTTCAGAATTTTGACAAAAACGACGAGAAAGAAATTCCTCCGATTTTGCAACGCTTAATTGATCAAGAGCAGGAAAGATTTGTTAAACCTTTAGTTGATGAAATCACTACTGTGAATATTGGTACTAAGGAGGACCCGCGGCTGGTCTAGATCGGGTCCACGTTGTCTTTGGAGAAACGCGAGTGCTTAGTCGCTTTATTAAAAGATTTCAAAGATATTTTCGCGTGGTCCTACGAAGACATGCCTGGAATCGATCCTGAGATTGTACAGCACCGGATCCCTCTTGACCCCGAGGCTTGACCCGTTAAATAGAAACTCAGGAGGTTTCGCCCGGACTGGGCCATCAAGATTAAGGAAGAGGTCACCAAACAAATCGACGCAGGCTTCCTGCTGGTATCTGAATACCCGACTTGGTTGGCCAACATTGTTCCGGTGCCGAAGAAGGATGGCAGGATCAGGGTATGCGTGGATTTCAGGGATTTGAACAGAGCTAGTCCGAAGGACGACTTTCCCTTGCCGCATATTGATGAGTTGGTGGACTTCACAGCGGGGCATGCTTTGCTTTCGTTCATGGATAGCTTCTCAGGCTACAATCAGATAGTGATGGCACCTGAAGACTGGGAAAAGACTGTTTTCACCACCCCGTGGGGGACTTACTGCTACAGAGTGATGCCGTTTGGGTTGAAGAATGCTGGAGCTACATATCAACGGGCCGCGACCACAATATTACATGACATGATCCACAAAGAGGTTGAGGTGTACGTGGACGACATGATTGTCAAGTCCAAAGAAAGAGAGGGCCACTACACCGCCTTGCAAAAGTTCTTTCAAAGGATCAGAGAATTCCAGTTGCAGCTGAATCCTCAAAAGTGTATGTTTGGTGTTACAGCGGGAAAAATGCTGGAGTTTCTGATTACACAAAGGGGCATCGAAGTCGACCCTTCCAAAATCAAGGCCATCTTAGAAATGCCACCACCAAGGACTGAAAAGGAGGTGCGAGGCTTTCTGGGTAAAGTGCAATTCGTAAGACGGTTTATCTCAGAATTAACCTTGACCTGTGAACCACTTTTTGGTCTCCTGAAGAAAGGAACGAAGTTCTAATGGGACGGCCGATGCCAAGCTGCTTTTGAACAGATCAAGGAATACTTACAGAACCCACCCGTGTTGTCACCACCTGAACTAGGGAAGCCGTTGATATTGTACTTATCAGTGACTGAGACTAAAATGGGCTGTATGCTTGCGCAAGAATCTGAGGACAAAGTGGAGAGAGCCATCTACTATCTGAGCAAGAAGATGCTAGAGTATGAAACTCGTTACACATCGTTGGAGAAGGCTTGCTTAGCCTTGGTATGGGCTACCAGGAAGCTGCGACACTACCTGTTAGCTCACTTTGTAATGTTGGTTTCATGATTGGATCTCATCAAATATCTTTTAGAGAAACTAGCACTTACGGGTAGGCTAGCTCGGTGGCTGCTATTGCTTTCCGAATTCGATCTGAAATATATGACACGCAAGTCAGTCAAGGGAAGAGCAGTAGCAAAATTCTTAGCCGATCATCCAGCGGAAGGAGGTGAAGCAGTTGAGTACTTATTCCCAGATGAGGCCATTTTGCATATCGACGACGAAATTTGGGCGATGTACTTTGATGGAGCATCAAACCAATATGGGCATGGGATAGGGGTGTTGCTGATAGCACCCGACAATTCCCGTATCCCTCTAGCCTTCAAACTCTGATTCAAAGTCTCGAACAATGAAGCAGAATATGAGGCATGCATTGCCGGTTTAGAAACAGCCCTGGAACTAGGGGCAAAACGGTTGGACGTCATCGGGGACTCGAACCTTGTTGTGTCTCAAGCAAAAGGAGACTGGAAAGTCAAAGAAGAAAAGATGATAATGTATCACCAAGCCTTGGACTTGTTAATTCCTCGGTTTGAGAAGCTAAACTTTGCTCATCTAGTAAGAGAGAACAACAGGTTCGCAGATTCACTAGCAACTCTATCTTCCATGATAGACATCACGTTTGGAGTCCGGATGCGTCCAGTCATTATTGACCAGAAATTTTCGCCAGCCTACGAGTTGATTGCTGCTACAGATGAGGTTCAAGACGAGAACCCCTGGTACTACGATATTTGGAACTTCTTGGAGAAAGATGTGTATCCACCAGGGGCAAATGCCAATGATAAAAGGGCAGTCAGAAGAATGGCCGTTCAGTTCATCATTTGTGGGGGTAAGCTGTATAAGAGAGGTCATTTGGGAATGCATAAGCTATGCATTGAAGCTGAAGAATCGAAGCGCCTGATGGAGGCCATCCATGGAGGAGAATGTGGTGCACATATGAACGGGGTAATGCTAGCCAGGAAAATTCTCAGACAGGGTTACTATTGGTCCACCATGGAGGAGGATTATATCAGTTTTGTTCGGTGATGCCACAAATGTCAAATCCATGCAAACCGCATGAACATCCCGCCGTCAAAGCTGTACAATATGACTTCGCCATGGCCATTTTCAGTTTGGGGAATCGATGTGATCGAGGCAGTCACGCCGAAGGGGTCTAATGGGCATGAGTTCATTCTGGTCGCGATAGATTATTTCACGAAGTGGGTCGAGGCCCAGTCTTATGTGGTGTTGAAGGCTTCACATGTTACGAAGTTTATCAGAAACAACATCATCTGTCGTTATGGAGTCCCGAACGAGGTCATTTCAGATAATGGTTCCCACTTCAAGAAGGAAGTGATTGATTTGTTGGAAAAGTACAATGTGGCTTTTCATAAGTCATCCACATATCGGCCGCAAACCAATGGAGCAGTTGAGGCCGCCAACAAGAATATCAAACACATACTGCAGAAGATGGTGGAGACCTACCGGGACTGGCCAGATAAACTGCCGTTTGCTCTGTGGGGCTACCAAACTTCAATTAGAACTTCTACTGGGGCGACTCCGTATTCGTTGGTTTATGGGATGAAGGCCGTTCTACCAATTGAAATTGAGGTTCCGTCTTTGCGAGTACTGGCTGAGTGTCAGATAGCCGAAGCAGATTGGCAACAGAGCATATTTGAAGAACTCATGCTCTTTGATGGGAGAAGACTGAAAGCACTATACCATGTTCAAGGTTATCAGCGCAGAATTGCCCGGGCTTTCAACAAGAAAGTTAAGTCCAGGAATTTAAAAGAAGGAGATTTGGTGCTCAAGGACAACCGAGCTCCCATTCACGACCCAAGAGGCAAGTTCAGACCCAATTGGACTGGTCCCTATATCATCAAAGCTATCTGGTCGGGTGGATCTGTTGTTCTGATGGACCTAGATGGCCTGGAGTTCTCCCAACCGATCAACATGGACAAGTTGAAGAAATATTACCCCTGAGAGGCTCGCTAGGCCGAAAACCTGAAAGGGCGACCTAGGCAAAAGTTAGAGCATAGAAAATTTGAAATTATAAAAAACTAAGCTCGCAAGGTTGAAAATCCGCAAAGGGCGGCCTTGGAAAAAGTTAGAGCGTAAAAGGAGAGTGACAATACTCGAGTGAACCCAAGCCTGAACTACGTAAGGCTTGATTTCCATCTTTGGGATACGTAGGCAACTTCATCCTGAAGTCCAGCCATAAACTTTTTCCCCGATCAACTTTGTCCATTTGATCATCTTGGTCATCTTTGTCTATTCAGTGTTCAAGAGCTTTGGTTGTAATCTTCGGTACAGTGCTACTCAAACTAGGGGCAACTTTCCATTTGCTGGAATTCGATTTTGTGCATCTCAGTGACAGATTTCAAGCATGTCCAGTTCTGATCCATACCGAAAATGGCTTTGAAAATTTTTAATAAAAGTTGACTTTGTTCAAATGAATCCTTTTACAACTTAAACCATTTTTTGACCAAAGCGGAAAATTTTCAGTACCCACAACCTTCAATTTTATTGATTTCAATACAGAGTTCTCCTGCTCTTGCATACAAATTGAAGTTACTATTTTATTACATTCATAAAGAAAACTTGAAAGTACTAATAAAGCAATAAATCCGGGGCATAGATAAGTCAGGTGTTCCTGCGCCCCCTCCCAGAGCTGGTCGAAGCCTCCAATGCCAAGCTGGGCCCGACCTGTGCCCCTTCATTAAGCCAATCCAAGCACTCATCAGACAAAGTGCAACTGAAAGTGGGAGCAGGGGCCAAGAGTTCTCTAGTCCTCCATGCCGTGGCATACTGGGCGAGCTGTGCGCCTCGGACCGGGAATGTAGCTGGGTACTCTATCCCGTCTCGTGGACAAGTTTGATCATAACCGAACTGACACCGGATTTGAAACGAAAAATAGAAGACATAGTGTGTCATGCCAATCAATTGAATCCCAGGTTGACGGGTCATGCTGTAACTCATTGCCGATAGATTGAGCCAAGGTGTAGACACCCCATTTTTGACTGTCCTCAAGACTTGGTCGTCACCGCTTGAACACTCGGTGATCATCCATGTTCGTGTTCGTTTGGAGTTCCCGGAGTTCTCGGCTCGCGCGCCTTGTCTCAGGACCTCTGAACTTGACCGTTTTGTGTCGGTTTGCACCGCACACGTGTTTTTGCCTTAGAGGCGGGGAATGCTTCGAGGCATCCCCACATACCACCGGCACTATATTGTGCCGGTCGGCACTATTTTGTGCCGGTCGGCACCATTTTTGGCAAAATGACCATTTTGCCCAGCCGACCACTTTACAGCTGCTTTCTGAGATATTTTTAGACAGCTGTTTAGCTCTTGTTTCCTCTCCATACACGTGTATGGAGGGATGAGCCCTTGGATGACTTAGTTTGTAAGTCTTTGTTGCCTATAAAGAGAAGGCTCTTCTCTTGGCTCAAGGGTTAGCAAAATTTTAGGGTTAGAAAGGAAAAAAGAGAGAAGAACCTCTGGTTTAGGGTTTGATCTTTGTATCTATTGTATCTCTCTTCTTACCTCTCATTTTGTACACTAGGTGCTTTAGTTCACACTATTGCACACAAGCACCTAGTGTTTCACCTTCTCTAAGCAACTGAGGTTCTAAGGGTTGGTTCTTGGTGTTTTTGATTGGATTGGGGCTCAAGGGAGCAACAACAACAACTTTTGTGAAGATAGTCATCAAGGGTAAGAAACTAACTTTATTTACCCCATTTTTGCATTCCATTTTTGTCTAGTTTAAAACAGTTTTTGTGCTTAGTCTATAACACATAAAAGTTCTATTTTCAGGCCCTCTTTATTGTTCATTAAGAGTGTTTTGTGGTTTGGGTAAGTTTGACCACCCTTAAGCCTTGAAAAGGGCACTTTTTGTGCTATTTTGTGAGAGATCCGAGACTTTGGTCCTAGGATCTCTTCACCACTGAAATCTTGAGGGATTTCAGTGGTGAAGAGCATGCCTTAGAGTCTCAAGAAGGAGAGGGCCACCCCCCTCTCCTTAATGTCCTTGAAAAGGACAAGTTTTGGCCTCCAAAGGAGCACCATGTTTGGTTGTGTTTTGAGCATGTCTTGGCTGCATTTCATGCTTATTATGCCATGATATAACATGTTTCTAAGTTGGTTTTGGTCTCCTATGCATGCTTAGCATAGTTATCATGTAATGCCTATTTGATGCCTTAACATGTCTAGATAGTGTGCCTTCATTTCTAGCATGTTTTAGGCCTAGGTCCATGAAGCTTGTAGGCTTATTTTGCCATGCTTTAGCTCTGTCCATAGTTGCTTTGGCCAATCTTAGCATGTATCTTGTAGCCTCTTTGTATTTGGCATGTTGGCCTTGAAAGCATGAATGTGTAGTATGCCATGCTTGCCTTATTTTTGATGGTTTGAAACCATCTAACATGCCATTTCAGACCTTATGATATGCTTGTTTGATTGCCTTGCATGCCCCTTTTAATGCTTTAAGAGTATGTGTTAAGTGCTCCATGTTTTGGTCATGTTGCATGCCTTTATGCTTAAGCCTCCTAGATGCCATCTAAGTAGCCATTTGGCTTTGTTTTAACATGCTAAAACTCTGTTTTAGGTTGTTCAATGCATGCCATATTTGCTTTGCATAAGTTTGGTTCAGTGCCTCATTGACTTCCTTTGAACCTTGGACCATTTGCATGCTTGGTTGTTGCATGTTTGACTTGCCTTATTGCATGATTTGGCCTCATGTTTTGCATGGATTTCAGAGCTTTTCATGTATGCTAATAGTCCATGTTTGTGCCTCTTAGATGTGTTTAAGAGTTGCTTAATTATGCTTAAGTGTTGGTGCCTTAACTTGTGCATGTATGCATGTGTGTTTGGCCCTCTTGACTTAGCATTTGGCTACTGATTTTGGGCCTTTTAGAGTTGCCTAATTCATGTATAAGTCCATCCCCCATTGGTTTGCATGCTTGCTTGTATGCCTTGCACGAGTGCATCACATAGTCCAAGTTGCATGCCTAGTTGACATGTTTAGGGTTGCATTTGTATTGTGCATGTTTGACCTCTTGAAGTGAAGTATGCTGGAGGTTGAGCACCCTTGTTTGCTTGTTTGCATTGCATGCATTTGAAAGTGAAGTTGCATTCTTGGTTCTTAGGGCCATCATGCATGAAAATGCGCGATTGGTGGTCCGGGAACCGAGGCACATGCCCCCTTGAGTCAATAACATGATAGGGAGTGTTTTTGGTGCATAAATGGCTTGAATTGCATTGCCTTGCATGTTGTTTCCCTCTGCTGCTGTGAGTTGCAGGTTCTGCAGGAATTTTGTGCCGACCGGCACTATTTAGTGCCGACCGGCAGTCAATCGGCAGCCGATGAGTGAATTCAGTGCCGGTGGCCTCCTCCTTCAGCCGGTGGTGCTCGCCTGCCGGTGGTACTCCCCAAGTGCCCGAGAGGTGCTTCTGGATTTTGGGAATTTTCGAAGAGGAGAGCAGAGAACAGAGGCACACTGCAGCGGTCTTGATTCAACGATCCGAGCCGTTGCTTTTAGCCCTCATCCCGAGGCTTTCTTGTTTAATTAGATTAATTAATTTATTTAATTAATTTAGTTGATTTGTAATATTTAATTAGCTAGGTAGTTAATTATTTATTCGGATGCAGATTATTATTTTGGTCCCTCCGAGTGAGGGCAAATCTGTATTAAGTGTGTGTGTGTGGTGTGGATGTCTTCCAACCCCCACTTCTTTCTTCCCTTTTATTTACCTGCTTACGATGGTAGATTAGGGCACGTTTATTTTAGCATACCTTATGCAATGCATGCGTGCATCCATGCATTTGTTTACACGCATCGGGCTCGGCACATCATACAAGTTGCATCGTACTTTCAATTCCAAATTGAATACGTGCTATTCGCGCATTCCACATGCCATGTTTAGGGTTAGCCGAGCCTACTCTAGATTGCATTTCTGCCTGTGTCGCATTAGCCACTTAACGTGAACTTGGACATGCATGTTTGCTAACTAGTTTACTGTTTTGGCACGGAGTACGATGTAAGTATTTATGCTTTAGCATACCACATGCGTGTGAGTGTTGCCATGACAGTATGCTTGCCATGCGGCTAAGTGCTTATGTGATATTACTATTTGAATGCCTGTGGGTGGAGGTTGGATTGCCTGAGTTGGAAAACTCGTTGAAATCCGTATTTTAGCCTACTTGCGAGTAGCAAAATCTAACACGTTTTTCGAAACAAAACGGATATGCAATGTTTATTTCCAAGTTAGGCGATCTAGTCTATACTTTTGTGTTGCGCGCATCACATAGTAATTCTAGGTTAATAACCGGAATAAGAACGCATAAAGTTTTCAAAAAACGGATATTACGGTTAGTAGAGGCCGGTCTTTGGACCGGGCGAAAGGGGGTGCTCATAGCTGACCTTCCCCGATCGTACCCAAGTTCCCGAGCCAAGACCACTTTGGTGATGACGGACATGTGGCCTTCGGCACTGAGTCAGGGTTTCCGAAATTTCCCAATTAAAAAATATTTAGGTGGCGACTCTGTAATCTGGCAAAGCAGTCCATGTTTGGCACTACTTTTCAAAAATCTGTTTTCTTCAAAACGATTTGCCGGATTTGGACTCTTTGGTTCAAGATTTAGAACCGACACCAAAGGGAGTTCGAACTGTAGAGCGAGGTCCCCCGCGGACGTGCTACAGTTTCTGGCGACTCTGCTGGGGAGTTTAGAGAGCTTGACTCGAACTCGTGATATCCTGTTTTGACTACACTTATGTGTTTCTTTGCATTGCATGTGCATTGGTGCGCCTAGGACACCGTGTTGGCCATCTGCTATTCTGGCGGTTCTTGGGAGGCTTGTCTTGTCAAGGCATGTCCATAAGGCTGACCGGTTGCGGGCTCTGCCAGTATGGGAACACAAACCCCGGTTTTACCGGGGCACCCTTTTCGACCATTCGACCTAGTGCATATTCGGAATCCATAGTGACCATTCCAAACTAGGACAGGTTGCTTACCCGATTTTAGGTTGTTTGAAACCGCTGCGTGCGTAGTGAAACCCTAGCTCCTGACAAAATAGGACAGGGAAACCCTACCCCAATATAGGGGTGTTTTGACTCTCTTTTTACCTGCTATGTGCTTTAGAGTATATCTCTACAGGGAACAAACATATCAGTTTGCAAGATTTGGGTATCCGACCCAAGGGCACCAGTATCAGTGTTGTTGAGAATTAGCTGTGTCTGCGGGTATCAGTTCAGTTTTGATAAATGACTCCGGGGAATAGTGTTCAGTAGTAGAGCGCAGTTGTCCGGCTACACCCGCATTTGATCTGCTCGGGGCTGAAATACTGCTTGTTTTCCGTTTCAGTTCAGAGATTCAGAGAGTTGAGTCAGAATAGCTAGTGTCTTCTCCTCGCCGAGGCAGGACTGAACATGACGCAGAACTCTGAAGAGATTGTGGTCATGACGGCCGCATTGAGTCAGGAAACCATCCCACAGAATGATGCTGCTGTTGATATGCCGCACCCGCCCAGGTCGCCCGCTGCTCACCCAATCTGGACCCCTCAGTTCTATCAGGCTCGCGAGCCCACTACATTCGAGTTAATGGGAATGATAGGTGATCTCCAGAGGTCCGTGGCGGATCTCGCTTACGGAATGTCAACCTCGCCACCGGTTGCACCGTATGCTGGAAATTTCGAACCCCAGGAGCCCCCGCTACTGGGGCGGATTGTGATCGAGCTCAATCAGTCGGAGGCGACCTCCACCCACAATAGTGATGTACCAGTACCGACCCAAACCTCTCATCAGGCTGAGGCCAGAGGCAAAGACAAAGTGAAGGTAGACGCCGACCCCGTGGAACAACTGGCAGGGCCCAGCTTTGAAAGCCGAGGAAATGAGCAAACAACAGGTATCCGCGATTGTAACCAAAATTGTGGATGATGTTTTCCCTACTCTACCCGAGGGTAGTCCAAGTCGGTCAGAAAATCGGGACAGGCCCCGTCATGCCAGGGCAGCTCCTCTCGTTCCCAATCCCGCACTAGGAAAGGATCAAAAATCCAAGTCCGGGCTGCGATCCGTTTCGCCAAGGTCAAGCAAGAACATTCAGAATTCCAAGTACCAACCTCGGGGGCATAGGGCCTTTCATGCTCTCTACATGCCACTGTCTAGGGCGCTTCTCATTTTGGCCAAGAAGGGGCACCTTACACCTCTGGAGCCGCGACCTCTACCAAGGAATCTCCCGGCAGGCCATGACGCTACTCAGTACTGTGCGTACCATCAGCAGACTGGCCATGCCACTGATAATTGCTTCCGCCTCCGTCATGAGGTACAGGATTTGATTGATAACAAGGTCATCCTCCCGCCTACCTCGGCCAAATCAGTCACTACAGAGTTCTTGGATTGTGAGGACACAGATACCGAGGACACCGATACTGCTAGTATATAATTGGGATTCAACTGCCTGCGGGCGATATCTGGTACATTTTGGATATGGCGTTTGGCGCGCATTTTTGAGCACCTGCCGATGCTAGTTTCGTAAAACCTGACTTGGGTGTCGAGTCAGTCTTTTGATTTGTCTTAAGTCTGTCTCATTGTTTTGAGTCATTCCTTTTGTTTAAGGGTCTGTCTAATTGTAATGAGTCAGTCCCTCTTTTGTATAAGAATACCAGGTGACTTCGGGGTTGTTGCCTCAAACACCGTTTTGTAATTACTTCCTTTTGCTTTATTTTTGGATCCCCCTCCGCTGTGGAGCCAGTTTACACCCAGGGAAATCTGAACGAAACAGCCGTGGCTACCGTGTTTCCATGTTTATTGATCGTATTGGGCTAGTTGTGCCAGAGAATTAGAGTGGGGTGACAACACATTCCGCCTGCTCTTTTGTGCCTTAAAAAAATTATTGCAATGACCCTTGTTTTTTTTGAAACCTTTTAAGCACTGCGGTGAAAATGAAGAGGAAGAAATTCCTCAGGTTTTACAAAGTTTTGATCATCTTGAAAGAAAGAGAGGCGTGTTCAGCCCTTAATGAATGAAATCATGCTTGTTAGTGTGAGTACTGAGAAGGACCCTAGCTTTGATCCAGATTGGTTCCACACTGTCTTCGGCACGAGCAAATCGTCGCCTTCTTAAAAACTTTCAAAAACAAAATGTTTTGCGCAGTCTTGCGAAGACCTGTGTGGAATCGCTCTCGAGATTACGCAGCTTAGGATCGCTCTCAGCCTCGAGGCTCGACCCCCTATTTTCAAACCTTGGACCAGCGTCCAGAATGTTCAAAAGGTAGCTATCAATGCGACGCCTGTGTGGCCCAATATGAAACAGCCCTCGAACAAGAGGCATCAAAGTCCGATCAGGGAGATCAGATCCCACCATGCAAAGCTCGAGAAGCAACCGTGATGGACTTTTCTTGCAAATCAATACAACAGTCGCTCTCCTGGATACGGAGAGGCTTCAATCTCAAAACCATTTGGCATGGACAAAGCTACACTTTTACCCTTTGAGAGGCTCGCTGGGCCGAAAACCCGGAAGGGCGGCCCAGGCAAAAGTTAGAGCAAAGAAAAAGAAAAAAAAGAAGAAGAAGAAGAAGAAGAAGAAGAAGAAAAAAAATAAATATACAAAAAGAAGACAAAAAAAAGACAGAAAAGAATAAAGAATAGCAAAAGAAAAGAAAAAGAAAGAAAAAGAAAAACATAGCTCGCAAGGTCGAAAACCCGCATTGGGCACCTTGGCAAAAGTTAGAGCCTAAACAGTGAAGGTTAAAATACCCGAGTGTACCTTGACCGGAACTACGTAAGGCTTGATTCCCATGTTTGGGATACGTAGGCAACTTCATCCTGAAGTCCAGCCCCCAACGCTTCTATAGCGTCTCAGTCCATGTCATGGTTTTGATCACTTTTGCCGTCCCCAAATCCAATGCCCCGATCGCAGCAATCCGGAACTACGTGATTAATTTCCTCTTGAAGCCAAACCACCAATACCTTCCAGGTGACTGTGTCCACATATTGATTCAAACCATCTTCGACTCCTCCGTGTTCGAAGGTCCGATTGTCGTCAACGAGGACTGACCCATAAAAATGCCGCGGCATCATCCAAACAAGGGGCAACTTTCCGTTGCCGTCCATCGCCATAAGTCGCCCTGAGTTACCGTCCAAACCAGGGGCAACTTTCCGTTGCCTTCCCCCTCCCTAAGCCAGGGGCAATTTTCCAGATTACCTCCGATCCGAGGTTGCGCATCTCGATGGTGAGTTCCGTGCTCGTTGCGCATCGACTGTACGCAAAAATAGTTTTTGAAAATTTTTACTGGGGTTGGCTAGTTCCTCGAAAACTATTTCATTCTCCAAAATTGGACCATGTTTGGACCCTTCAGTGCTTGCAACCTGACTTGCATGATTTTCAAATCAAAAATTGCCCAAGCACGCTAATCTGGCGTTCATTTTGATCAAAACTGTTTTAAAAAAAAAACAACAAAGCAAAAAATGGTCAAAATAATGAACTAGGGGCACAGTCGAGTCAGGTGTTCTGTCTCTCCCTTGTCATTAATGCACTCGCCAGAAAAGGCACTCTATTTACCAGAAGGAATAGCATGAGCTAAATTTGTCAGGCATGAATCCCCCGCTTTCTATTCATCTATCAACAACCCAGGGGAGGGATAAAAAATGAGAGATTAAAGAATAGAGAGGTGTGAGTTGAGAGAAAAGTGAGAAAAGGGTTTTCAGAGAAAAACCGAGCCTGAGGGGGCCGAGCGACGTGAGAATCACATAAATCAGAAAGGGTGGGAAATATACCCGGAAAAACTGGCTCCTCGAGATCTGAGGTCTTTTTGGTTTCCTAAAAAAAATGTTTGTGCGTCGTGTCTTTTGATTTGTCAGTCTCGACTTGGTTCCTGTTGAGTCTTTTCCGAGTGTGTCTCATTGTGTTTAGGTCGTGCGCCTTTTGGTTTCTTCACTTGAGTTCTCCGGCGGTGTCCAGTTGTAGGCTCGATACCCAGTTTAAAAAACCTCTCTTTACCTCAAAATCGTCTGTGCTCAGAATGCCGTGCCATTCTCTACATCCATGCGAGGTAAGAGAAGAAATGGAAAATTTGGGACATCCGAGTGTGTTTCAATTTCAGTCAGTTCTGCCTGCCGTGATCCGGCTTGTCATATTGGGCTGTTTGTTCAAAGTTTGCCGTGTGCGGAATGGACCAAATGTTGGGTTATTGGCTGTATGCAGATTAATCCCCAGCGGAATGTGGGCTGTGTTCAGTTTGAGCAGCGGTTTGTATGAGTTGTTTGCTGTTAGTTGGTTGGTTATCCGATTATTACAGTGCAAGTGCCCAATTTCCAGGCAGTAAAACAATGTCATTTACATTTGAGGTGTAATATGATGCAACGCAGTGCGAAGTATGAGATATGTAAATATAACACTTTTCAAACAAAAGTTTGTTTCATATCATCTTTTTCGAATACATAGTTTGAGAAAAGCAAAAACACTTTCATGGCGATACATACTCTATCTACCAAAAAGAAAAGTACAAGAAAAGAAATAAAGAAAAGAAGTAGCAAAATCATCATCATCAGCAGCAGGCCTCATGCCTGAGGATCAGTCCTCGCCCTCTTCCTGGGCAAAAGCACAAAAGCATCGCCGAGTCATCCTTTGCGGAGCAGCCCGAGCTATCCCGGCCTCCTCATAAATGACTCCGTCCCCGCCTCCGACTCACCATCTCCTGGGACTGGAGCTCGTGAGCTGCTCCCCACGTGACCACGTCCCCCTCTAGTACGAGGGAATATCCTGCCATCCCGAGTAGAGAGGGGAGGCCCAGCTAGAGCAGCGCCACCCACTGGAGGGATCGGGAAAGGAGGCTAAAAATACAAAGAACAAACACATCAGAAAACCGTGAAGCGGTTTATCGATGTAATGCAAAGCGAGTACAGTGTGTGAATACCGTGAACAGTTTATCAGTACAGAATGCAGTGTATGAGTACAGTGTGTGAATACCATGAACAGTTTATCAGTACAGAATGCAGTGTATGAGTACAGTGTGTGAATACCGTGAGCAGTTTATCAGTACAGAATGCAGTGTATGAGTACAATGTGTGAATGCTGTAAACAGAGAATCAGTGCAGAATGCAGTGTATAAGTACAGTGTATGAAAGCCGTGAGCAGTTTATCAGATTTTTGTGCAGTATAGTAGATTCTGCGAAACAGAGTATGATTTCAGAATGTGGTCAGTAGAACATACCGGTAGGTAGAACGCCAAAGCGTCGAGAGTCATTGCGGCATCCCCATCGAGGAGGCATTGACTCCACGACCGACGGGTATACTCGAGGAAGCACAAAAGTATTAAATACATCGATTACGTGGAATGTCTGAATGAACTGAAATGAAATAACAATGCAAGATGCAGAAATAAAGTAATACATACCGAGGCAAGTCAGAATACCGCCAACTCATGGCCAGGGGAGGAGAACAAGCGGGATCTGGTAGGTCTCCGCTCTGCCGCCTGTAAGTCAACATGGTAGGCGAGGCCAGCCCGCCCCTCGTCCCCTCTGTACCTCTCCTGCCGCGAGCTCGGGCCCTCTGCGACGACTCCACTCCTGCCCCTGCCTCTGCCCGGGCCGCTGGCCTTGGTCTCATTGGATCACTCGAGCCCCTCCTCACACGCCGCATCAAGAAGATCCGCACGTACTCTGAGTAGCCGCCCTCGCCTGTCGGCATCTCGTCCCACGGCCCAAAGAAGGGTGTAGTCCTCCATCTGCTGGAAGTATCCCTCGATCTCCCTCATACGCCGGGAGGATGGATCGGAACTATCTGCTCGGCAACCCTAAGTGCAGCGTATAAACGCTCACCAGTACAGGCAGATAGGCGGGCCCTCCAGGAGAATCCGGTAGCGCGAGGTCTCGATGGCACCGGCATACCGATCCCGTATCACCGCTGGTAGTGGAGCCCACGGCTGCCAGGTGACCTGAAATGAAATACAGTTGATTATCTACTGATGCAGAAATATACGCTTGAAAGCGAAGCTTAAACGGACTGTAAGTAAAACATACCTCGGTGGGGGTAATGGTGTCGAAGAAACGGCGGAAGAAGCTAAAAGTGTCCCGGGGCCTCCGGACGCATCGCCCGTCGTAACGGCGAGAGAAGGGGACGACCAGAGGGGTCTCCGTCTCCGGTACTGGCTCTAGCCTGGGAAAGTAGGCATAGACCCTGGCGCAAGGCAGATGTCGAACATTTATCGAAGCGAGAATCTGATAATAAGCGAAATAAGCGAGCCGTGTGTTGTGCGGTGTATTGGCCAGTTATGCAGTGTGAGCGATTATGCAGTAAGTATCGCAGAGTATGTGTGTGCGTGTACGATATCTGATTGTAAAAGCGAACAACGGTGTGTGCGATTATGCGAATCTGAAAGTCTGAGAATAGAAATGTAAAGCGAAGAAAACATACCTCGGGCTCGCCAAGAGCCTCCTAGCTTGGTATCCTTGCCATGAGAGCGAGCTCATATAACCGTAAAAAGGGTGGCCAAACGCCCCCGATCATCTTGCACAATCCTCTCGGCGTCCACCATGGCCGAAAGGCGGAGAGCCTTGTGTTCGCCGGTCGGCAAAGCGGTGGTCCCCGGCAAAAACATGAGGAAGCGCGTGCATATCTCTCGGTGGCCTCTGGGTCATGCCGAATGCGTCCACGGCATGATGCACTTTCAGCGAACCTCGAACCAGGAGTACCGGACGAACCCTGGACGAGCAAGTGGCGGCGCCTCGAAACAAGTGAACTGAGCGGCAATCCACTCATCCATGTCTGTATCGAAGGGGATCGGATCACCTCCAACCCCGATGCCGGTGAGCATCGAGAAGTCATAAGGGGTCATCGTCATGTCCCCAGTCGCTGATAAGTGGAATGAATCGGTGGTGTCCCACCACCTCTCTGCCAGGGCGGCAAGAAGAGGTCTACAGGCAGAGAGCCTAGAGAGTCCCCTGCAGAAGGTGCCGAAGTCGGCCCGATCTACAATGCGGCTAACGGCGTCAGGCAGCTCGGCGTACAAATCGCGAGCGGTGACGTTCCCATACCCGCGGAGAGTATGGGAGTCTCCCTGTAGTCAAGAAATTGCAAAGCCATATGAAGATATGCAGTCGATACAAATATGCAAACTACAAGCGCGTGATGCGTCAGTGTGTTTTAGATGCTCCAGTGTAAACTTGGTGCATGTGCGCACGTTTTTTAGATTCAAACAAAAACCGGGTGCCGGTGTGCTTACAGTAAACTACAATATGCAATGCATCAGTGTGTTTTTGAGTGGTGCAGTGTAAATATGGTGCACGTGTGTACGTTTCTCAGATGCAAGCAAATGTCAAGTTTCAGCGTACCAGTGGGTGGGCTACGGCCTGTGATATGTCGGTACTCCTACGAGGATCAGTGTAAACAGCGTGTGTGCGTGCTTTTCAAAATTCAAATAGAAGCCAGGTCTCGGTATGTTTCAGTAAACTACAACGTGTGATGTGTCCGCGTGTTTGTGTAGTTTTGGGCAAAACTAGCATGCGTATGAGTTTTCAGATTCAAATAAGCACCGGGTGTCGGTGAATTTGCAGTGCAATGTGTGCCGTGTGTTTGAGTGCTTGAGACTAGTGCAGTGTGTGTGCATGTGCGTCGGTCCTAAACAGATGTCAGTTGTGAGTTTGTCTGATCAACTACTGATGCGAAGACATCGAACTAAGCGATTAATGGTTTCGATTAGCTCTGACGGTGTGAAATCCTACATTGCAGAAAATAAAAGACGAGAATGTTACCTCGGCGACGCCAAAAGACAAGTGGGAGGCGGCTCGTAGCGTAGCTCGGGTCAAAGCCTGTCAAAGCCGCGGAAGTGGTGGAGTCCGTCGGCGTACGTGGATGGCCGGTGGTAGGTCGCCGTCGAAGGCGCTTCGCTCGATGGCGAGAGCTCGACCGGGATCCATCTCATGGTCCGGGGGAGTCCCGACATGTGGAACATCATCGGCCATAACGATGGAGATGAGAAAATAGCCGAAAAGGAAAAATGGGCCGGAATGCGAAAAGTCAAACTGGGAAGTCAACCCCGAGAGGGTCGGAAATGGCCGGGAAGGCCGGAAGAGGAAAATGCACGGAAATGTAGAGAATATCAAGGGGAACAAGCCCCGAAAAGGCGGAGATGGCGAAAAATGCACCGAAACGAAGTTTCGTTCGGTCGAAAATGTCCGAAACGCGAAGAATATCGCGAATCCGACGAGAAAATGGGCGTGAAACGCAGAGAAATCGGCGAAAAATCGAAAGGAAAACACTCTAGAGAGAGAGAGGAGGAGTTTTCGACGGTTTAGAAGTGTGGAAAATAGGGTTTAAAATCCTATTTTATAAAGCCCGGAGTGAAATGGCAGTTCTGCCCCCGATCAGGCATTTTCTGCCGGTCGGCACCTTTTTGTGCCGGTCGGCACTTTTTTGTGCCGGTGGATGAGTTTATGCAGCCGGTGGCAGCCGGTGACCACCCCACCCAGCCGGTGGTGTTCCCAAGGATATTTTTAGGCAAGATGAGGGGTCTTGGGTCTCCATAGATCAAGAAAGTGCAAGAAAATGCACCCCCAATGTTCAACCGGCCTCCGTTTCGACTTCGGACTGTGTCTACTGAGAGTGACACTCGAATTCAAGCGAAGATTGTATCCTTTTTGTATCCTTTTGTCCTTTATAAAGATTCAAAAGTTACCCCGTGTGCGTTGCATGCATCCATCACTTTGTCTAGTGCGGCACGGCGTGTCGTTTTGCACGTCCTCTGCGACTTACATCCTTTTGTATTTTGTGCGGCATGCGTGTCACACTTGCATCATTTTGTACTTCGTGTTGCAAGCATATCGCACTTAGTTTTCATTTCATATTCGCGTGAGGGGTGCCACCTCACGTGTTTCATTTCCATTTACATTTCAATTCACGCGTGGTGTGCCACCTCGTGTGTTTCGCTTCATTTTGCATTCATTTCTATTCGCGTGAGGTGCGCCACCTCACGTGTTTCATTTCATTTCGATTCACGCGAGGTGTGCCACCTCACGTGTTTCATTTACATTCCTGTGGATGCTACGAGGCATTCAGGCCTCACTTGCATTGTTTTTCAAATCCTGTGAGGTGTGTGCGCCTCATTTGCCTCATTTGCATTGTTCGCGCTTTTTTGCGCCTCGGCCTGTCTGCATTGCGCATGCATTTCGATTAGCCCGGTCCGGCGCGACCTTAAACACGCCCGGTCTGACAAGACCTTAAACACATACGGCCTAGGAGACCTTAAATCCTCGGGAGGTGCAAGACCTTCGGTGCACTAAAGTTGCCCCTCCTTGCATTTGGCATGCATTTCATCGCGCCGTTTGGCGCACCCTCATTGCACTTCATTTTCCATCCTTTGAGGCACGCGTACCTCATTGCACTTCATTTTTCATCCTTTAAGGCACGTGTACCTCATTGCACTTCATTTTCCATCCTTTGAAGCACGTGCACCTCCTTGCACGCGCGTCTCGTTTGCCCCATTTGCATCCGCATGTGCATCTCATTGTTGCCCCGTCTGGTCTGGCGAGACCTTAAACACGCACGGTCTAGGAGACCTTAAATCCTCTGAAGGTGCAATTCCTTTGGTGTTTGTCGTGCCCGAACGACTTCCGGTGGTCTGGTAAAGCCACCCATCTGTGATTGCGGTGAATTCCTAGGAGACCGATGGAGACGGTGAAAACTAGAGTTCGAACGGCTTTTGCCTAGAACGCAAAGGTTCAGAATTTCCGAGACTAAAGTCTGGTTTAAATACCCAGGAGGTGTACCCTCGGCTTGAAATCTGTATGGAAGCCCCATAGGTTGAGGCGGCGTGTTTACGCCTCAATTCTGGATACTGAACCAACCTAGTATATCGCCCTGTTGGTAAGATAGGGAAAGCTGCAATCGTAGCCATTGCATCATCGTGCATCGTCATGCATCATGTAAATACTGCATATGTCATGCATTGCAAAAAAAAACATGCATGTGTCATGCATTTCATTGTAATATAGTGTATATGTCATACATTTTCTGTAAAACATCTAGTACATATTGCATTATAGCTTGCATGCATCTACTGCATCATCTTCCATTTATGGCTTGCGCCTTTCCTTGTTGAGCTTGGTCTGGTATGTACCTTTACTTTTCACGTTGAAGCACAGTTCTGCATGTGTATCGCGCCTACTCCTTGATGAACTTGGTTTGAGGTTGCGGCACCTTTTCTGTGTTAGACATGGTTTGTATGTGTGCATGCCTTTCCTAAGCAAGATTTGGTTTGGCCCGCGCGCCGTATCCATTGTATCCATATCCATTGTACATTTTACATTGTAGTGTAGTTATTGCGTCCGGCATTAGGATCATTATTCTCTCCCCAGCGGGTCGTTTCCCCACTTATGTCATTCCACCCAATGCTTGTTCTTGTGTCCGTACGAAGTACTCATAGATCAGACATCGTTCTATGGGAGACGGGCTTGTTACCTCCATCAATCTATTTGACATTTGTGTGGTTTCAAACCGTTCCGGTTTGAATCATGATTCAATTGCCCTGCATGTAGTTTGCATTGCATATAGTTCCAATTGCATTGCATTTTTAGTTGCATTATTGTTGTATATATTGCATATCATTTTGCATATCATTTAGCATTCGCATTGCATATGTCATGCATGTACACTAACAATATTGTACTTGTTATGTCTACTTTCTTTGCAGGCACGATATTGTATGTACGGCTCATTTGAGGCCGGTGCAACCGGACGAGTCGCATAGGTATTGTATCCTCCGCGTGAGACGTATCGAGAATTGCATAATTCTCTTACATCCTTTCTGCATTGTAGTGTAGTTTGGCGTATGCTAGCTTATAACTATCGCATGCGTGCTTCATTACAGCTTCCTTTGCATGATCATAAGTTATGCTCGGCCTTTTGCATTGTCTTGCATTTTGCCCCTGCCTTCGGGCGCATACCTTGTCTGCGGCTTGTATGCCTGCGCCTGAACTACGCTGGTTTGATTCCTAAAGGGATACGTAGGCGACTTCTTGAGTTCAACCAATTGCGCTTTGTATGCTTGTCCAAGTCTTCGGCCTTGTCAAAAATGGGTCGTCTCTGGGCTTTGACATTCACTCCCGTCATTGTTATGACTTTCGAGTTCTGTCAAAGAGGGGCAACTGTAGACACCCCATTTTTGACTGTCCTCAAGACTTGGACGTCACCGCTTGAACACTCGGTGATCATCCATGTTCGTGTTCGTTTGGAGTTCCCGGAGTTCTCGGCTCGCGCGCCTTGTCTCAGGACCTCCGAACTTGACCGTTTTGTGTCCGGTTTTGCACCAGACACCTGTGTTTTGCCTTAGAGGGGCAGGGAATGCTTCTGAGGCATCCCCACATACCACCGGCTGTGGCTGGAGGCCACCGGCTGGCTGTAGTTGCCACCGGCACTATATTGTGCCGGTCGGCACTATTTGGTGCCGGTCGGCAACATTTTTGGCAAAATGACCATTTTGCCCAGCCGACCACTTTACAGCTGCTTTCTGAGATATTTTTAGACAGCTGTTTAGCTCTTGTTTCCTCTCCATACACGTGTATGGAGGGATGAGCCCTTGGATGACTTAGTTTGTAAGTCTTTGTTGCCTATAAAGAGAAGGCTCTTCTCTTGGCTCAAGGGTTAGCAAAATTTTAGGGTTAGAAAGGAAAAAAGAGAGAAGAACCTCTGGTTTAGGGTTTGATCTTTGTATCTATTGTATCTCTCTTCTTACCTCTCATTTTGTACACTAGGTGCTTTAGTTCACACTATTGCACACAAGCACCTAGTGTTTCACCTTCTCTAAGCAACTGAGGTTCTAAGGGTTGGTTCTTGGTGTTTTTGATTGGATTGGGGCTCAAGGGAGCAACAACAACAACTTTTGTGAAGATAGTCATCAAGGGTAAGAAACTAACTTTATTTACCCCATTTTTGCATTCCATTTTTGTCTAGTTTAAAACAGTTTTTGTGTAGTCTATAACACATAAAAGTTCTATTTTCAGGCCCTCTTTATTGTTCATTAAGAGTGTTTTGTGGTTTGGGTAAGTTTGACCACCCTTAAGCCTTGAAAAGGGCACTTTTTGTGCTATTTTGTGAGAGATCCGAGACTTTGGTCCTAGGATCTCTTCACCACTGAAATCTTGAGGGATTTCAGTGGTGAAGAGCATGCCTTAGAGTCTCAAGAAGGAGGGCCACCCCCCTCTCCTTAATGTCCTTGAAAAGGACAAGTTTTGGCCTCCAAAGGAGCACCATGTTTGGTTGTGTTTTGAGCATGTCTTGGCTGCATTTCATGCTTATTATGCCATGATATAACATGTTTCTAAGTTGGTTTTGGTCTCCTATGCATGCTTAGCATAGTTATCATGTAATGCCTATTTGATGCCTTAACATGTCTAGATAGTGTGCCTTCATTTCTAGCATGTTTTAGGCCTAGGTCCATGAAGCTTGTAGGCTTATTTTGCCATGCTTTAGCTCTGTCCATAGTTGCTTTGGCCAATCTTAGCATGTATCTTGTAGCCTCTTTGTATTTGGCATGTTGGCCTTGAAAGCATGAATGTGTAGTATGCCATGCTTGCCTTATTTTTGATGGTTTGAAACCATCTAACATGCCATTTCAGACCTTATGATATGCTTGTTTGATTCCCTTGCATGCCCGTTTTAATGCTTTAAGAGTATGTGTTAAGTGCTCCATGTTTTGGTCATGTTGCATGCCTTTATGCTTAAGCCTCCTAGATGCCATCTAAGTAGCCATTTGGCTTTGTTTTAACATGCTAAAACTCTGTTTTAGGTTGTTCAATGCATGCCATATTTGCTTTGCATAAGTTTGGTTCAGTGCCTCATTGACTTCCTTTGAACCTTGGACCATTTGCATGCTTGGTTGTTGCATGTTTGACTTGCCTTATTGCATGATTTGGCCTCATGTTTTGCATGGATTTCAGAGCTTTTCATGTATGCTAATAGTCCATGTTTGTGCCTCTTAGATGTGTTTAAGAGTTGCTTAATTATGCTTAAGTGTTGGTGCCTTAACTTGTGCATGTATGCATGTGTGTTTGGCCCTCTTGACTTAGCATTTGGCTACTGATTTTGGGCCTTTTAGAGTTGCCTAATTCATGTATAAGTCCATCCCCCATTGGTTTGCATGCTTGCTTGTATGCCTTGCACGAGTGCATCACATAGTCCAAGTTGCATGCCTAGTTGACATGTTTAGGGTTGCATTTGTATTGTGCATGTTTGACCTCTTGAAGTGAAGTATGCTGGAGGTTGAGCACCCTTGTTTGCTTGTTTGCATTGCATGCATTTGAAAGTGAAGTTGCATTCTTGGTTCTTAGGGCCATCATGCATGAAAATGCGCGATTGGTGGTCCAGGAACCGAGGCACATGCCCCCTTGAGTCAATAACATGATAGGGAGTGTTTTTGGTGCATAAATGGCTTGAATTGCATTGCCTTGCATGTTGCTTCCCTCTGCTGCTGTGAGTTGCAGGTTCTGCGAGATTTTGTGCCCGGCCGGCACTATTTAGTGCCGACTGATCAATCGGCAACCGATGAGTGAATTCAGGCGGTGGCCTCCTTCACCCGGTGGTGCTCGCCCACGGTGGTACTCCCAGTGCCGAGAGGTGCTTCTGGATTTTGGGAATTTTCAAGAGGAGAGCAGAGAAGCAGAGGCACACTTGCACTGCAAGGTCTGTTCCGCTTGAGCGCCCCGAGGCTGCTTTTAGCCCTCATCCCGAGGCGATTTACTGTTTAATTAGATTAATTAATTTATTTAATTAATTTAGTTGATTTGTAATATTTAATTAGCTAGGGTAGTTAATTATTTATTCGGTCTGTATTATTATTTTGGTCCCTCCGAGTGAGGGCAAATCTGTAATAAGTGTGTGTGAGTGGTGTGTATGTCTTCCAACCCCCACTTCTTTCTTCCCTTTTATTTACCTGCTTACGATGGTAGATTAGGGCACGTTTATTTTAGCATACCTTATGCAATGCATGCGTGCATCCATGCATTTGTTTACACGCATCGGGCTCGGCACATCATACAAATTGCATCGTACTTTCAATTCCAAATTGAATACGTGCTATTCGTGCATTCCACATGCCATGTTTAGGGTTAGCCGAGCCTACTCTAGATTGCATTTCTGCCTGTGTCGCATTAGCCACTTAACGTGAACTTGGACATGCATGTTTGCTAACTAGTTTACTGTTTTGGCACGGAGTACGATGTAAGTATTTATGCTTTAGCATACCACATGCGTGTGAGTGTTGCCATGACAGTATGCTTGCCATGCGGCTAAGTGCTTATGTGATATTACTATTTGAATGCCTGTGGGTGGAGGTTGGATTGCCTGAGTTGGAAAACTCGTTGAAATCTGTATTTTAGTCTACTTGCGGTAGCAAAATCTAACACGTTTTTGAAACAAAAGCGGATATGCAATGTTTATTTCAAGTTAGGCGATCTAGTCTATACTTTTGTGTTATCGCATCACATAGTAATTCTAGGTTAATAACCTAATAAGAACGCATAAAGTTTTCAAAAACGGATATTACGGTTAGTAGAGGCGGTCTTGACCGGCGAAGAGGTGCTCATAGTCGACCTTCCGATCGCACCCAAGTTCGAGCCAAGACCACTTTGGTGATGACGGACATGTGGCCTTGACCGAGTCGTGGTTTCCAAATTTCCCAATTAAAAAATATTTAGGTGGCGACTAATGTCGCAAAGCTTGATCCATGTTTGGCACTACTTTTCAAAAATCTGTTTTCTTCAAAACGATTTGCCGGATTTGGACTCTTTGGTTCAAGATTTAGAACTGACACCAAAGGGAGTCCGAACTGTAGAGCGAGGTCCCCCGCGGACGTGCTACACAAGGGCATCGCCAAGCAATACGGTCCGCGGACAAGCGGCACATCCAATTGAACCACCATCCCTCATCAAGGGCATTGACTAGGCATTACCGGAAGAAGTAGCCGCGAGTTGAATATGCTGGGCAAGAGTCCACAACCTGCAACTTGTCCATCAACCACACCTGGGAAGGGATGAAAAATGAGAGAATAAAGAATAGAGAGATGTACGATGAGAGAAAAGTGAGAAAAAGCTTTTGGGAGAAAAATCGAGCCTGAGGGCCGAGTGATGTGAGTAATACATGTGTGAGATTGGGTAGGAAACGTTACCTGCAGTAGTAGTGGACTTCCCGCAAATCTGGTCGTCTCTCGGCAATAAAAGGCGTCCAAGCCCATCAACATCTCAACCACTATCATGGCAATGCAACTCTTGCCCTCCGTCAAGCCTTGGGCAACCTCGATCAACTGAACACTAGATCCTCCAGGGCCTGAGGCCAGCAAAAAGTAAGATAGCATGCACAAACAAAGGGCATGTCGTCGAAAGCCTTGCCAATGATGGTCGCCGCGGTCACCAGCATCAGAAAATCGGCAAATCAAACTTGGAAGAAATCAATGATCGAGCGTCGTGCATGGTCAACCCACACATCCGCCCTAAGGCTTGGGCGTGGCCGAAACGGAGCTGAGGAAAGACTTCTTCGTTGCGCTCAGATTCCATCAGAGCTTGGAAATCTTCGAAGGTAGGACATACTTCTTGCTCACCAAAGCTGAAGACATGTGTTACCGGGTTCCAAAACCTCGCCGCGGCATGAAGAAATGAAAAGTTTAGTGGGGTACGACTCAGAGTGAATAGTGCATTCATGTCGAAGCCCCGAAAACTCATCTTTTCCGAGCCGTCCAAGCTGGCAACCCAAGCTGTGAGATTTTGGGCAAGAAACTCTTCTATTTGTAGCAAATCAGTGTGGAATTAAAAAAACTACGAAGCTGAGGCCTTTTTGTAGGGGATAAGGTTGAGTGGAGGACAGGTGTCAGCATTCTGGTGATTCTTTCATTCATGGCCGGCCGGCCAAATATAGTGCCGACCGACCACCAGTTTTGGCCGATGGTCATGTAATGAGGCCAGTGGCCTTCCCTAGTGGCCGGTGGTCTTCTTTCTTGCTCCCTAAGCTGTTTATATATTTAACACGCCGAGAATTTGGGGAATGCCACCACTTCCAATGCCCTCCGATGATGACTTTTGCGGCGTCACGCCTATTTTCTTATCGAGTTGTTGTAAATTTGCTTATCGAGTTGTATTTCACTCTCTTTAAGTCTTTGAGTTGCTTATCGAGTTGTTCTCACACTTGACTAGCTTATCGAGTTTCCTTGTTTTTCTTATCGAGTTGTATGTCGATTCACTACCTGATTATTACGATACAAGTGCTCAATTTTCAAACCAAGTTCAATTTCATTCACATTGTTGTGTGATACAATGCGATGCGATGCATAGGAAACACAAATGTAACACCTTTTGAACAAAATAAGCTGATTCATTTCCCTCACGTGTTTTGAAAAAATACACACTTTTGAAAAAGTAAAACCTGCCTAACGCAGTGCAACGTTTAAACTACCAGTAAAAAGGAAAGTAAAGCAAAAGAAGTGCAGGGTAGCAAAGTATCAGAATTGGTATCGGTAACCTCCCATTGCGGACAATACACCTCTCGCGCCCTTGTTCGGGTTAACTATGTGGTTTGGCACCTTCATTACTCAAGACGATGAAAGGAAGTACACTTTTGGAACATTAGTAGACCTTCGAGTTGACCTCAAGCCGTGACTTCTGTGAGCGGTGCCTGGTGCGTGCGAGGAGCACCCCCCCTCCTCGTATCCTTTTTGTCTCTTGCGAGTTCTGCAAATCGCTTCAATTATACTATGTTACAGTGCTTTGCATTTCAACATCGTGAACAACATGTCTTTACCATGCTTCAAGTTGAATCTGCCCCTCTTTCTTTCTATACACATTGCTTGCATACGTGCATTGCTTTACTTACATGTGTTCAAGTTTCTTTCTATACACATTGCATGCGTTGTCGCGTTATGTTTTACTTACATGTGTTCAAGTTTCTTTCTATACACATTGCATGCATACGTGCATTGCTTTACTTGCATGTGTTCAAGTTCCTTTTATACACATTGCATGCATACGTGCATTGCTTTACTTACATCTGTTCAAGTTCCTTTTATACACATTGCATGCATACGTGCATTGCTTTACTTACATCTGTTCAAGTTCCTTTTATACACATTGCATGCATACATGCATTGCTTTACTTACATCTGTTCAAGTTCCTTTTATACACATTGCATGCGTTGTAGCGTTATGCTTTACTTACATGTGTTCAAGTTCCTTTTTATACACATTGCATGCGTTGTCGCGTTATGCTTTACTTACATGTGTTCAAGTTCCTTTTTATACACATTGCATGCGTTGTCGCGTTATGCTTTACTTACATGTGTTCAAGTTCCTTTTTATACACATTGCACGCATTGTCGCGTTATGCTTTACTTACATGTGTTCAAGTTTCTTTTCATACACATTGCATGCGTTGTCGCGTTATGCTTTACTTACATCTGTTCAAGTTTCTTTCTACACACATTGCATGCGTTGTTGCGTTATGCTTTACTTACATGTGTTCAAGTTTCTTTCTATACACATTGCATGCATACGTGCATTGCTTTACTTACATGTGTTCAAGTTTCTTTCTATACACATTGCATGCATACGTGCATTGCTTTACTTACATGTGTTCAAGTTCTCTTTATACACATTGTAGGCATACGTGCACTGCTTTACTTACATGTGTTCAACTTCTCTTTATACACATTGCGTGCATACGTGCATTGCTTTACTTACATGTGTTCAAGTTCCTTTTTATACGCATTGCATACGTTGTCGCGTTATGCTTTACTTACATGTGTCTACATCTTTACACATTGTGCACGTTGCCGCGTGTTCTTTATTTACATGTGTTTGAGCCTTCATGGCATTGTTATGCTTCCCACTCGGTTTGCGTTGTCACGCACTTTCGATTGCATTGTTATGCATATTGCTAACAATATTGTACCTGTTGAGTTTTCTTTCTCTTTCAGGCACGATGTTGTATGTACGGTTCATTTGAGACGAACCGAACAGGTATTGTATTCTCCTCGTGAAACGCAATCAGAATTACATGATTCTCTTGCACCCACTCTGCATTGTAGTGTAGTTTGGTCTGTGCTAGCTTAAAACTGTCACATGTTATGCTTCGTTACAGCTTTCTTCGCATGATCATAAGTTATGTTCGGCTTTTTGCATTGTTAGTTGCATTTTGCCCCAGCCTACGGGCACATATCCTATTTGTAGCTTGTATGTTTGTCTAAGTCCTCAGCCTTGTCAGAAATGGGTCGTCTCTGGGCTTTAACACTCACTCCCGTCATTGTTATGACTTTCGAGTTCTGTCAAAGAGGGGCAACTGTAGACACCCCATTTTTGACCGTCCTCAAGACTTGGACGTCACCGTTGGAACAATCGGTGATCATCCATGTTTTTGTTCGTTTTGAGTTCCCGGAGGTCTCGGCTCCACGCCCTACCTCAGGATCTCTTAACTCGACCGTGTTGTGTTTGGTTTTGCACCAAACACTTGTGTTTTTGCTTTGGAGGGCAAAGAGTGGCTTGTTAGCTACCCTTGACCCCCACCGGCCTTGGATTGAGGACACCGGCGGTGCATTCTTTCTACCAACCATTGGTGAAATATACCATTGGCCGGTCGGCACTTTGTGTGGTCGGTCGACCATCTGTTTGGCTGGTGACCTCTTTTTCTGGCCGGTATTACCCTTTTGCACCCTTCAGGCATGGTGCATGCCAGCTGGAATGCACCAACCCTCTCCCCCGTGCATAAGTGTGGCTGTTTTGCACCTTTGACCCTTTTTTTTTTTTGCACCCTTTGCTCAAGGCTTCTTGAGGAAGCCTTGACCCCTTGCCTTGGCTTCCTCAAGAAGCTTGCACCTTTGGGGATAGCTTCTATTGGAAGCTTGGTCCTTTTGACTCTTTTGCAATAGCTTCTCTAAGAAGCTTAGAGCCTTTCCTTCGTCTTTATAAGGAACCTCCCCCCTCCTTTGTCTTGGTTCAACAAAAACAAGAGCAAAATACATATATACATTTGAGATACACTTTATCTCTCTGTATCTCCCTCCCTCTCTCTTCATTTGTGTGTGTTTGAGGGCCTTAAAGTGCATTTTATCCTTAGTTTTGCACAAAAACACACACTACTACACCATACTTCGACTTTGAGAGGCATTGAGGGTCTGTTCTTGAGGTTTTGGACTGATTTTGATAAGAGGAAGATGGTTGAGCTTGCTGTTCTTCAAGAGTTCTTCAAGGGTAACACTTTTACTTTAGATTCCCCAATCTTGCACTAGATTTTTTCCTATCTTGCTTACTGTTTTAGACCTTGTGTATAACTGAAAAAAGTCTTGTATTTGCATGCTTGAGATACTTCATTGAGGTCATTTTGTTGTTTGGGGTCGACCTCCCCCTCTTAGGCCTTGTTTGGCCCTTTTGGTGCTTCCTTTGTTAAGCCTTGCTTACCATTGTGTGTTGGCCTTCTCACCACTAAAATCCAGTGGATTTTCAGTGGCGAAGAAGGGGGTTTGAGGTCTTGCATAGGGGTGGGACACCCCTTTCCCTTTGTGTCTCATTTGTTTTTGTTTTTGGCTCACAATGGTAGTATGCATGAGTAGTTGTCTTTGGCCTCATTTCAGAAGATTTTTGGGTGTTATTGGGTCTTGTCAGGCCTTTGTTTTTGGTCGGATTTATGGCTCTTTGCATGCATATTGTACTTGCCTTGTATTCCTCCATTTTGCGTAGAAGTATGCCATGCATTTGGGCTATAATTCTTGCATGATCTAGCTTAACTTCATGAAGGTTCTAGCATCATTTTTCCATGCTCAAGGACTGTTAGGTGCTGGTTTGATCATATTTGCCATGTTTAGGGTAGCCTCTTTGCATTTTGGCTTGTGAGCCTTGAGGGTGTGAGTCATGAGCATGTTTTAATTGGGTCATTTCAGTGATTTGGAATCACTTCTCATGATATTTCAGCCCCTAATCCATGCTTGTATGCCTGCATTTATCATCTCTTTCATACCTTGAAGAGTTGGTCTTTCATGTCTAGGAATAGATCATTGTGCATGGCCATTTGTTTGAGGTTTTGGGGTTGTCATATCAGTGGGTTTTGGAGCTCATTTTTGCATGCTAGAATTCTGTTTTTGGTTGTTTAATTCATACCATGTGTAGTCATATTAGTTGTGGTAGAATGCTTCTTTGTATGCCTTAGTCTTAGGCTCTTTGGTGTGCATGTTTGCATGAGTATTTGTCCATCATTTCCACCACTTTTGGCCACTGTTTTAGGGTGTGGCTGAGGCCTCCCATTTCAGTCTAAGTCCATTTTTGTATATGGTTGCATGCTTGACTTGTTACCTCTAGTTGCATGCTTGCATTATACTATGTTTGCATTACCTGATAAGTTGCATTGCATTGCATCTCGCATGCTTAATACATCTCATTTGCACGCTTAGGTTACTTTGCATTTGGCATGCCTTGTAACTTAGCCTCATGTTGCATAATTGAGCCATGTTTGTATACATGCATTGCATTGCTTGGTTTGGGGTGTCAAACCAAGCATGAGGATTGAGAAGTGTTCGTACTCAAAGTGACGAAACACGTCTCAACCCTTGGTCGCCAATGCCCTCGATCTCAACATGATGGGGTGTTGGCATTCATTTGTTCGTTCCATGCATTTTACATCAAATAGCAAACTTGGCCTCTTAGGCCATCATGCATCGAAATGCGCAATTGATGGCCCGAGGGTCGAGGGCCATGCTCCCTTGAGTCCATTGTAGGGAATGTGGCCATGCTCATATTTGCTTGAAAATTCCATGCCATACACTGCTTGCCCTCTGTTGCTGTCAACTGCAGGTTCTGCAGGATGTTTTGGCCGGTCGGCTACATATAGTGCCGACCGACCAACAATTTGTGGCCGATATCTCCAAAAGTGGTCGATGATCATTCCCCATGGCCGGTGACTATTCCTTCTGGTCGGTGGTATTCCCCAACATTCAGAGAGTATACCCTGGGACTTTGGCAGTCTTCAGAGAAGCAAGGCAGTGTTAACAAAGGCAACGGTGCTATGGCAGCGAGTTTCCGGGCAAGACGAATCAAGCATGCATCATTAACGCATCCCGAGGCAGGGCTGTGGCCACCTTCTTTCTGCATTTAGTTTGTTAATTAATTAGTAATTCTGTAATAATTAATTTAGTATTATTTATTCGGACTGTAATATTTATTCGGACCCTCCGAGCGAGGGCAATTGTGTAATAAGTGTGTGTGTGAGTGTGTGTATGTCTTCCAACCCCACGTCTTTTTTTCTTTTTTATTTACTAGCTTTCAATGGTTAGTCTAGGGCACGTTTCAGTTAGCATACAGTATGATAGCATGTTTGCATTCATTCATTCGTTTTGCATGCACCGTGCTCGGCGCATCGTTCTAACTGCATTTGTATTTCAATTCCAAAATGAATACATGATTAGCTGTAGCATTTCACATGTCATTCTAGGATAGCCGAGCCTATTATAGTTGCATTCCTACATGCGTTGCATTAGGCATTTCTGTATAGTTAGGATCATGCATAGATTTCTAACATAGCTCTTGTTTTGGCTTGGAGTACTCTGTAAGTTCTTTTGCTTTAGCATCCTTGCACGCGTGTGAGTGTTGCCATGACAGCATGATTACCATGAGGCTAGTTGCTTATGTGATATAACTACTTGAATGCCTGTGGATGGAGGTTGAATTACCTAAATTGGAATAACGCATTAAAACTATGAGTTTTAAGCCCACTAGATAGTGGCAAAACCGTCTTTTCTAAAGCCCACTTGAGGGTGGCAAAATTTGCATTTTAGCCTACTTGCGAGTAGCAAAACTTTTTCAAAACAAACATGAAATGTTTTGTTCCAATTCAGGCAATTTGGTCTATACTTGTTTGCTTTGCGCACAACATAGTAATTCTAGGCTAATAACCAGAATAAGAACGCACAATGTTTTCAAAACAAGATATCACGGTTAGTAAAGGCCGATCTTTGATCGGGCGAGAGGGGGTGCTCATAGCTGACCTTCCCCAATCGTACACAAGTTCCTGAGCCGAGGCAACTTTGGTGATGACGGACACGTGGCCTTTGGCACTGAGTCAGGGTTTCCTAAATTTCCCAAAATCAAATATTTAGGTGGCGACTCTGTATCTGGCAAAGCAGTCCATGTTTGGCACTTATTTTCTAAAAAATCAGTTTTCTCAAAACGATTTGCCCGATTTGGACTCTTTGGTTCAGATTAAGAACCGTGACAAAATTGAGTCCGAACTATAGAGTGAGGTCCTCCCTCAGGGCGCGTCTACACGTGTTCTCATTAACGATAAAAGATCAGAGTTAATAAGGAAAATGTCCAGGTGTGCAATACACACTGTATGCAACCCTACATAAATATTATGTAAATTTTCACAAATTTACATAAGTGATCACACAAAACTATATAAGTTAAAACACAAATTTGCATAAGCTTGAAAATTTATGTGATTACGTGAATTTGTATTGAACTTATGCATTTTTGTGAAACAACTTATGTAACTTCGTCAAAATTTATGTAATTTTGTATAGAATTGCATATTGTATGTGTTGACACGACAAAATAATTTTCTATCGATTATGGCCAAGTCTCGTTTAATTGATTGTGCCTTGTCAATTATGGTCAAATCTAACTTCATTGATTGTGACATGTCAATTTTGGTTTGTCGATTAAGATAATAACCATCTTCAAAATTTACTATGGCCAATATTATATTATTATTACTGTGGTCAATATTACTGTTTTGTGCAGCCTCAAAGCATGGTGTTCATGGTATAATGGGCACCAAGTATGGTAGAAGACGTGGCACAAAGTATGGTGAAAACATGACTTGATGGAGGTGCAGGATGATAGGCCATGGAGTAATTAAGGCATGATGGGTCATGATGCTCATGAAGTAAGGAAAAGTAGCAAACGTATGGGATAAAGTAAGGCAATGTAAACTGCCATCAACATGGTTTTGGATTTGTCTGAGCCAATAAATAGGCCAGAAGAAGATGAACAGAGACATCAATCAAATTCAACAACTCTATATGAGTTCAATTAGGAGTAGTATAACATATGATATGATCAGTTTGTCATCATAAGAGTAGTTTTAATTTAGTGTTTTGTAATGGTTTTCTGTCTCTTGTAATCAGTAAACTTTTTTTTTTTTGATTCTTTGTATTTTTTATTTTTTTTTGTTCTTGTTCAAATCTTTTGTAACA
Organism: Camellia lanceoleosa; assembly: GCA_025200525.1. NCBI lineage: Eukaryota > Viridiplantae > Streptophyta > Magnoliopsida > Ericales > Theaceae > Camellia > Camellia lanceoleosa. Next base: position 1,822,537 of record CM045770.1, read on the forward strand.
AGTAACAATTTCAGAAATATGATATTAGTTTTTAGTTTGTTTCTCTCTATCGAAAACCCCCAAAAAAGCCCTTGAATCTATTAAGGCATAGGACACCAACCACATTGCTTGATTGTATTGTTTCTGTTATTGTTTTGTGCAACCTCAAACCATGTAAAAGACCATGGGTGTTCATGGTATAATGGACACCAAGTATGGTAGAAGATGTGGCACAAAGTATGGTGAAAACATGACTTGATGGAGGTGCAGGATGATAGGTCATGAAGTAATTCAAGGCATGATGGGTCATGGTGCTCATGAAGTAAGGAAAAAACTCATACGTAGGGCACAAAGTGAGGCAATGTAAACTGCCATCAATATGGTTTTGGATTTGTCTAAGCCTATAAATAGGCCAAAAGAAGATGAACAGAGACATCAGTCTAATTCAACAAGTCTACATGAGTTCAATTATGAGTAGTTTAACATTTTATATGGGTAGTTTATCATCATAAAAGTAGTTTTAATTTAGTGTTTCTATAATGATTTTCTGGTTCTTATAATCAATAAACTTTTTTTTGGTTATTTTGTATCTTTGTTTTTATTCTTGTTCAAATCTTGGTAATAAGTAACAATTTCAGCATTACAAAATTAGTTTTTAGTTTATTCTTCTCTGTCAATAACTCCCAAAGAAGTCCTTGAATTTGTCAAGGCATAAGACACAAACCACATTGCCTAATTGAATTATTGTTTGTGAAAATTGGTTTTCCTATCGAATCTTCTGTCGATTTGACCCAAACTAGATTTTTGTTAACAATATGCAATGGACACCCAAGATTTTTTGAGTTAATAGTACCATCACGGTTAATTAACTAGCTGTTGTTGGCAATAGATATTTGCTAGTTATTAGGAAAATGCCAAGTATAAATAACTACTGAATAGGGCTTCTTAGGGCCAGTTCATATAAAGCATTTGCTCTAATTTTAAATAGGATCTCCACAAGTGGGCGGTGAGATTGATCTCCTGAAATTAGTCAAGGTGCGGACACTTGGTTATAAATAAAATAAAATAAAAAGAAATGTAACTACTAATATTTGTTGAACGGTGAAAAAATAAGATGATATTTGTATATATGGCTTAACAATAAATATTTCCTTTCCTTTAAGATGCATTTTAAAAGTGTACAACAACGATTTTTAAATTTTGCTAAATTTTAAAATTTTTTGTGGTGAAACTATAGGTGGGAAGTATGTTGCATTGCTGAATATGTGGGCTCATGTTGTATCATTTGCGATTTGGGTAAGAATCTTCTCAATTCTAGCCCTACTAATTTATTTTTTTGTGTTGTATATCTTGTTGTGTTTAGTTTGGAGTCGTGTCGTATTAATGTGTCATATCAAATAATTTTCATTCTTAATTATAATATGAAGTGTATTGAATCATAAATTTTTTTCCCCTACAAGTTAAATTTCATGAAATTATTCATAAAAGTATGTATTTTGAACTTAATTCTGTATTTTTTTTATTATTTTTTATTTTTTCAACTTCAATTTCAAAAACTAAAACTATATTATTTAGGGGACTCATGTACAGATCTCAATAGGTAAACTTATTGCCCAATAATTAGTGACATTTTTTTAATAAAAACGCCGCTAATTATCACAACACTTATTGGACAATATGTTTTCTTTATATCATAAAATTGTTGTTCTAGTAAAACTCAACACATACTAGAGAACATAAGCAAGTGAAAGAGATGCACAACAAACATGCTTTATTGAAGGGAAGAAACATGTATGATTTTTTCTATACCACAAACATGTGGAATCACTGCAAGAATTTTCACTTTTGGCGACTAAATTTTTAGTCGCCAAAAGTCATTTTTTAGTTGCCTATAGTCTTTAGCGACTAAATTTTTTGATTGGAAAATTAGTAGTGGAAGAGTAGTCGGGAAAGCTAATTGGCGACTAAACCTGATTTAGTCGTGAAATGTATTCATTTGCCGACTAAATATTTAGTTGCCAATAGGTTGCAAAATTAATTAAATAATACATTTTTACCGACCACTTTTTTTGTCACCAAAAGCCAATTATTTAGTCGTGGAAAAATTTTTAGCTACTAAATTTTTTAGTCTTGGCTACTAAAATTTTAGTAGCCTAAAGTCAATCTTTTTTGGCTACTAAAATTTTAGACGCCTAAAGTCAATCTTTTTTGGCTACTAAAATTTTAGTTGCCAAATACTATTTCTTTTGGCTACTAAAAATTTAGTCGCCGAAACTTCAAAATTTTTGGCTATTAAAAATTTAGTCGCCTAAACTCCCACATTTTTGGCTACTAAATTTTTAGTCGCCAAAAGTATTTTTATTCTTCAACTTTTGTTTTTAGCTACAACATATTTTCGTCGCCAAATGTTTGATTCTCTTTTGGCTACAAAATTTTTAGTAGCCAAAGGTTTCATTTTCTTTTGGTTACAAAACATTTAGTAGCCAAATGTTTGTTTTTCTTTTGCCTACAAAAAATTTTGTAGCCAAATGTTTGATTTTCTTTTGGCTACAAAACTTTTAGTAGCCAAATGTTTGTTTGTTTTTTTCCCCTTTTTATTGGCTACAAAACGTTTAGTCAGCAAAAACATGATATTATGTTTTATTGCAAATATAATTATGTGTTCATAACCTGTCTGTATTCCATGCAACCTATAATACGTATATAAATAAAATGATACATAAACTATCAGTATACGGTGACTAAATTTTTTTTTCTCGCTGAAAGTAAGTTTTTGGTGACTAAACCTTTAGTCGCCAAAGAGAAAAAATAATTTTATTATTTTCCATTCGGTGACTAAATATTTTAGTAGCCAAAAGTCAATATACAACGACTAAATCTTTTTTTTTGTCGCTGAAAGTAAGCTTTTGGGGACTAAAACTTTAGTTGCCAAAGAGAAAAAATGATTTTTTTATTTCCCATTCAATAACTAAATATTTTAGTAGCCAAAAGTCAATATACTGCGACTAAGTTTTTTTTTTGTCGCCAATTCTAACATTTTTAGCGACTAAATTTTTTTTTAGTTGCCAATAATGAATATACCCTGACTACAAAAAATTAGTAGCTAAATATTTTACTTTTGGCGACTAAAAAAATTGTTGGTCGCCAATTATATAACTTTTGGCGACTAAATTTTTTTTAGTCACCAAATTTGGTTGCCGAAGGTGCATTTTTTTTGTAGTGAATGCTCATAATCGAAACTGCCTGTCTAAAATCAATGATTGAAAATCCAAACATTAGACTACCATAGAAGGCAAGAAACTTGTATGATTTTATATATGCCACTAAACATGTGAAATGCTTATTTGTAATAACCCGACCCTCGTATGTGTTTCTAACATGTTTAAGTCACTTATTTTGTGCATTGAAATGCTTAATGGGTAACGTTTGAGATTTTATCTGTTGGATAGGAAAGGTATCTGTTACCACTAAAACGTCCAGAACAGAAATTGAGAGCCTTAGAGGCATGATAATATGAAATTGATGTTATATTTGAGCTCAGCATAATTTTTACATCACGTTTCAGTCAAGATTATGTTGTGTAGGAACTTACGGAAAACATACGAAAACAAAACATTGATAACGGTAAGCATTAACAGAAAATGAATACATCTTCCTTGCACTATTACTCACTGTGTGGTGGCGGAACGCGACTTCCTCTTGGAGTGTGCCCTACACACACATAGAACTCACAAGTTAGTTCAAAGTCTTCTTACATTCGCATTTCAGTCATTAACTTTCAGTAAATAAAGGAACACTGTAACAATTTCAAATACTCATTTCACACATTCCAGAGGGTCAAACAAGTCAAAAGAAGCAGACCATGTTTTTCACCATGGGGCGCACGTGCGGCTGTGAGCCCCGCACGTGCCTTTTAGACAGTGTTCAGCCCAAAATTTTGCCCCAGTTGCCGCACGTGCGGCAGTGACTCCCGCACGTGCGGCGATTCTGCCCAAAACCAGTCCGAAATTCTTCAAAAACCCAACTTTTTGGTGGCATCGACAAGGTTTCAAATGGATCTTTAAATGCTTAAAATATGGTTCAAATATCATGTGATTTAAGAGGTGGAACATATGTTAATCTCAACACATATTTATCAAAGTGCAAATCGAATCTTAACCCTTGCATTTCATAAGCATAACATAAACATGGAGAATTGTATAACATAAACATGGAGACTTGTATACACTAAGATCACCCAAGTCCATAATTGTGCATGATCATGTAGAGATCAGGAATAGCATGAAATTAACCACTAAATCAAACTAACATCAACACAACTCTCAATTTATTCCATACACAACCCATGAATCCTCCATATCAAAAACAATTCTACTCACCAACCATCTCTATCCAAGACAATAACTAAATTTACATACCTTGAGGTTAAAGCTTCCAATTCTTCACCTCCTTTATCACTCTTCTTCACCCTACCTCTCAACTCCCTCTCTAACCCAAGCTTTTCTCAAGTCAAAGTGTTGTTAGGGACATGATATATAATACATAGAGATATATATATATATAAGATGTGGATAAGGACAAAATTGAATCAGTTTACACATTCCAAATTGAAATTTCACTAACATGCTTAATATTACCTAGAATGTAAATGTGAAAGGAATTTGTGCACAACTGAAGGATTTTGGGCCAATGGCCATTCTGTTATTTCTGCGCCAATGGCCATTCTATTACTTCTAGGCCAAGGGCCGTTCTGTTAATTCTGGGCCTAAGGCCGTTCTGAAACTAACGTAGCATTGGACTACCCTTATAAGCTATGTAGTCACATACGCATGGTTATGAGTTATGACTTAAATTACGCATTGAATTATCTTGGCATTATTATTCACTGAGCTTCGCTCACTCCGCATTTATCTGTTTCTGTAAGTAATCAACCCGGGTGCCAGTCTTAACTCCTGAAGCTCGTTTACTTTTGTCAACTTGATATGTTCAGGCACTTAAGTGGATCCGTTCCATTTTTGTAGACTTTTGTCAAGTTTTGTAGTCTAACTACCTGCCTTGGGTTGTCTGTAATTAATTAATATTTTTGTCTTATGCCCAATCCTAAGGCTGGATCTATATGTATGTATATGTATGTAACCGATGCTCGGATGTATGTTTTGGTATTGTATTATCTGTGATGATGTCTATGATCCTGGCATGATAGGCATGGCTCAATGGAGTTTGTTTTCTGTCATGTTTTTTAATGCTTCCGTTCAGGCCTCTATATTGTGTATATCAGGTTTAATGCCCATGTTTGCATAGGTCATGCCCGAACTTTTAGGGGTGGGTTCGGGGTGTGACAAGTGGTATCAGAGCACGAGTTGCTATCTCACATACGGAACCATTGAGCTTTAGGGTGTCTAGACAATCGTTAGGCATCATGCATGCTAGTTTGGAAGTACATGAAAGATCAATAGCAACGTTAAGCGTACTCTGCTAATGCTAACATGTTTGAATTCTGTCTATGGTATATAATTGATTGTTGTGTAGATTATGGTGAGAACCAGAGCAGAAGACCCGGAGGATGCTACTTCTGCAATGTTGGACATGATGGAAAGAATGATCATGGAAATGGCAGAAACTCTACGGCAACAACAACAACAACAGCCACAACAGCAACCGCCACCACCACCGATACCTCCACCAGTAGTACAAGATGTCCACTCTGAAGACCAAACTATTACCCTTACAAAGGAGTTCAAAAAGATGAAATTGCCGTCATTTAAAGGAGGGATAGAACCAATGAAAGCCGAGGCGTGGGTGTTGGGCATAGAGAAATTATTCAAAGTGTTCCCTTGCACTGAAGCCCAGAAAGTTCAACTAGCTACTTTCACTCTGGAGGACAAGGCACGAAGATGGTGGATGCTTACGAGAACTACTTACCCGGGACTAGCATGGGACGGATTTTTGGAGTTATTTTATGATAAGTATTTTCCCCAAAGTATACGAGACAAGAAGGTGTCCGAATTTCAGACTCTTCGACAAGGGAACAAGACCGTTGCTGAGGATGAAGTGCAATTTGCAGAACTAGCACGATTTGCCCCTCACATGGTAGACACCGATTACAAGAAGGCGCGCAAATTTGAAGGGGGACTACGGAGTGCTATACTGGATAAGGTCAACATGCTAAAGTTACCCACTTATGTTGATGTGTTGGAGAGGGCTGTTATAGTAGAAGGAAACCTTGCGACTTAGAACCGAATTTCTGAATAGAAAGGGAAGAGACAAAATACTCAATGGTCAAAGGGAACAACTACTCCGCCAACTAAGAAGCAAAATTCAGGGATCTCCAGCACAACCACTTCTACTCAAGAGTAAGCCCCTGTATGTCCAGAATGTGGTTGGAGACACTGTGGGGTTTGCCATCGACTGTCTGGCGCATGTTTCCGATGTGGCAAAATGGGTCATCTGATAAGGGATTGTCCTCAAGGGAAGCAACAAAATAATAACAAAGTTGTTACAAGTTCAGTAGGGTCTGCACCCAATTCCAATACTAAGGCCTCGTTTGGAAACAGGCTAATTTAATAACTTTTTGGCTATTTGGCTAAAATGTGATGTAAAAAAAAGTAGTATGTTTGGAATGACTTTTTGGCTTTTTACGAAAAGATGTGCAAAAAGTAGAGAGAAAAGGGAATCTTTGACTTTTTGGTATGGGTTGTTGACTTTTTGACTTTTTTAGTAACTTTTTGACTAAAATAGTCTTTTGCCAAACGAGGCCTAAGTCAACTGCAAAACCTGCTAACAACAAAGACACTACGAGGCAAGGTAGTGTATTTGCACTAGTTCCCGGGGATGTGCAAAATGTTGCGACAGTGGTGTCAGGTACATTTATGGTTCATGGTTATTCTGCTCATGTACTGTTTGATTCTGGCTCTACTCATTCTTTTGTGTCAAAATTATTTGCGCAAAATCTAGATAAATCTGAGGAAAATTTGTCATATGTGTTATGTGTGTCTTCACCTTTGGGAGACTCTATGATCTGTGCTTCTGTGTATTTTGCTTGTGAACTCCAAATTGGAGATGTCCGGGTATATGCCAATCTGTTACCCCTTGACTTGACCTATTTTGACGTTATCCTGGGCATGGACTGGTTGAGTGAAAATGATGCAACTATAGACTGTCTGAACAAGCAAATCAGTTTCCACCCTCCGGGACAACTAGAATCTATTTTTTAGGGACAGGAAGTGACTTCACCACCATATTTGATTTCTGTAGCAAAGGCATGTAAACTAATTCAAAAAGGGTGTCAGGGGTTCTTATGTAGTGTTTTGGAAGGGCAAGTGATGAATGGAAGTATTGATCTGATTCCAGTCGTTTGTGAATTTCTGGATGTTTTTCATGAAGAATTGCCGGGGCCATTAATATACCATGAGATTGAGTTTACAATTGAAGTGGCGCCAGGAACTCAACCTATTTCTAAGATTCTGTGTAGGATGTCACCAGTTGAAATGAAAGAATTAAAGTACAGTTACAAGATTTGCTTGATAGGGGATTTATCTGTCCGAGTGTGTCTCCTTGGGGTGCACTAGTTCTATTTGTAAAGAAGAAAGACGGAACACTCCGATTATGCATTGACTACAGGGAACTCAACAAGGTAACAATCAAGAATAAGTACCCACTGCCATGGATCGATGATCTGTTTGACCAGCTCCAAGGGGCACAAGTCTTCTCGAAAATTGATTTACGGTCTGGATACCACCAACTGAAAGTTAAAGCTGACGATGTACAGAAAATAGCTTTTCGAACTCGATATGGCCATTACGAATTTCTGGTTATGCCCTTTGGAGCCACTAATGCACCATCAGCATTTATGGATCTGATGAACCGAGTCTTTAAGCCTTATTTAGTTGAGTTTGTGGTGGTTTTTATTGATGATATCTTTATTTACTCGAGGAGTGAAGAAGCTCACGAGAACCATCTCCGCGTAATCCTTCAAACACTTCGAGAAAAGAAGCTGTATGCAAAGTTAAAGAAATGTGGATTCTGGCTACATTAGGTAGCATTTTTGGGGCATGTGATAACAAAAGACGGAGTCTCTGTTGATCCACACAAAATTGAGGCGATTGTGAATTGGCCAAATCCTACCAATGTGACTGAAGTGCGTATTTTTATGGGGTTAGCCGGTTATTACAGGCGATTTGTTCAAGATTTCTCTAAAATTGTTATGCCGCTTACCCAACTAACGCGAAAGGGAGTTGCATTTGAATGGTCAGAAGAGCGGGAATTTGCTTTCCAAGAATTGAAAACCAAATTAACTACAGCTCCAGTTCTGGCCTTACCGTCTGGTACCGAAGGATTTGTGATTTACAGTGATGCGTCCCATAAAGGATTAGGGTGTGTGCTTATGCAAAGTGGAAGGGTTATTGCTTACGCTTCACGCCAACTTAAACCCCATGAGAAGAATTATCCCACACATGATCTTGAGCTTGTAGCAGTAGTTTTTGCTTTGAAGATATGGCGGCATTATCTGTATGGCACTACTTGCGAAGTCTATACCGATCACAAAAGTCTCAAGTACATGTTTACTCAAAAGGAGTTGAATATGCGACAATGGCGGCGGTTAGAGTTGATTAAAGACTATGATTTGCAGATTCATTACCATCCTGGTAAAGCCAATACAGTCGTAGATGCACTTAGTCGGAAAAATGTGGGAGGTTTGGCAAACCTATTTACGGAGCAAAAGGAATTGGTGACTGACTTGGACAAGATGAATGTGGATTTTATGATACGTGGACAGGAGGCCGTAATAGCAGCAGTAATGGCTCAACCAACCTTACTCGAAGAAGTTAAGGTACATCAAATGGAGGATGAAACTCTAAAGAAGATACGTGATGAGTTAGGGACAAAACCAAAACCGGGGTTCAGCTTAGTGGATTCGGTACTCAATTTTCAAAACTGAATATGTATTCCCAATGTGTTGGAGCTTAAACGAAAATTGATGGAAGAAGCACATGCCTCGAAGTTTGCGATGCACCCGGGAAGCACCAAAATGTACCAAGTTTTGAAGCAAAATTTTTGGTGGCCAGGTATGAAAAAGGAAATTGCCGAGTTCGTTTCTAAATGTCTACAGTGTCAGCAAGTAAAAGCAGAACACCAGAGACCAGCGGGGCTGTTGCAACCCCTTCCAATTCCGGAATGGAAGTGGGAACACTTGACTATGGATTTTGTTGTGGGGTTACCACGGACTCCTCGGAGTATGAATTCTATATGGGTGATTGTGGACCGATTAACTAAGTCTGCTCACTTCCTACGAGTGAAGACAATATAATGCAGACAAACTCGCAGTACTTTATGTGAATGAAATTGTCAGGCTTCATGGTATTCTGGTCTCAATTGTGTCAGATACGGATCCAAAGTTTGTTTCAAGATTCTGGCAAAGTCTGCAAGAAGCTATGGGTACATAACTCAAATTTAGCACAACCTTCCACCCTCAGACCGATGGTCAGTCCGAGAGAACGATACAAACATTGGAGGATATGCTCCCTATGTGTATGTTGGATTTTCAAGAAAGTTGGGAAACCCACTTACCGTTGGTAGAATTTGCATACAACAATAGTTATCATTCAAGTATTGAAATGGCCCCTTATGAAGCTTTATATGGAAGACCGTGTCATTCCCCCGTGTGTTGGACTGAAGTTGGAGATAGAGCATTGCTAGGGCCCGAAATTGTGCAATTGACAACTGAAAAGGTCCAACATATCCGAGAAAGACTGAAAACGGCCCAAAGTAGATAGAAGAGTTACGTCGATAACCGACGAAGGGATTTGGAATTCGACGTGGGTAGTCATGTGTTCGTGAAAGTCACCCCAATGAAAAGGCATCCGAGATTTGGGAAAAGGGGTAAGTTAACACCACGATATGTTGGGCCCTTTCAGATTCTGAAGAGGGTGGGTCTAGTAGTTTATCGAGTTGCCCTTCCGCCAAATATGAGCCAAGTCCATAACGTGTTTCGTGTCTCTATGCTCTGCGGATACCTTTCGGGCCCGTCACATGTGATAGATTATCACCAAATTGCGTTAGATGACAACTTATGAAGAGAAACCAATTCGAATTTTGAACTGACAAGTGAAGCAATTACAAAATCGAGAGATTCCAATGGTAAAAGTCGAATGGCAAGAACATTACGGAACTGAAGCAACTTGGGAAAAAGAGGAGGATATGCAACACCAGTATCCGCATCTGTTTCCGTTATGAGGTAAAACAAGTTTGAGGGACCAAACTTATTTAAGGGGAGGGGTGTAATAACCCGACCCTCGCATGTGTTTCTGACATGTTTAAGTCACTTATTTTGTGCATTGAAATTCTTAATGGGTAACGTTTGAGATTTTATCTGTTGGATAGGAAAGGTATCTATTACCACTAAAACGTCCAGAACAGAAATTGAGAGCCTTAGAGGCATGATATTCTGAAATTGATGTTATATTTGAGCTCAGCATAATTTTTAGGTAATATTAAGCACGTTGGTGAAATTTCAATTCGGAATGTATAAACTAATTCAATTTTGTCCTTATCCACATCTTATATATATATATATCTCTATGTATTATGTATCATGTCCCTAACAACACTTTGACTTGAGAAAAGCTTGGGTTAGAGAGGGAGTTGAGAGGTAGGGTGAAGAAGAGTGATAAAGGAGATGAAGAATTGGAAGCTTTAACGTCAAGGTATGTAAATTTAGGTATTGTCTTGGATAGAGATGGTTGGTGAGTAGAATTGTCTTTAATATGGAGGATTCATGGGTTGTGTATGGAATAAATTGAGAGTTGTGTTAATGTTAGTTTGATTTAGTGGTTAATTTCATGCTATTCCTTATCTCTACCTGATCATGCACAATTATGGACTTGGGTGATCTTAGTGTATACAAGTCTCCATGTTTATGTTATACAATTCTCCATGTTTATGTTATGCTTATGAAATGCAAGGGTTAAGATTTGATTTGCACTTTGATAAATATGTGTTGAGATTAACATATGTTCCACCTCTTAAATCACATGATATTTGAACCATATTTTAAGCATTTAAAGATCCATTTGAAACCTTGTTGATGCCACCAAAAAGTTGGGTTTTTGAAGAATTTCGGATTGGTTTTGGGTAGAATCGGCGCACGTGGGGGAGTCACTGCCGCACGTGCAGCAACTGGGGCAAAATTTTGGGCTGAACACTGTCTAAAAGGCACGTGCGGGGCTCACAGCCGCACGTGCGACCCATGGTGAAAAACATGGTTTGCTTCTTTTGACCTGTTTGACCCTCTGGAATGTGTGAAATGAGTATTTGAAATTGTTACAGTGTGCCTTTATTTACTGGAAGTTAATGACTGAAATGCGAATGTAAGAAGACTTTGAACTAACTTGTGAGTTCCATGTGTGTGTAGGGCACACTCCAGGAGGAAGTCGCGTTCTGCCACCACACAGTGAGTAATAATGCAAGGAAGATGTATTCATTTTCCGTTAATGCTTACCGTTATCAATGTTTTGTTTTCCGTATGTTTTCCGTAAGTTCCTACACTACATAATCTTGACTGAAACGTGACGAGAATGTAAATGTGAAAGGAATTTGTGCACAACTGAAGCATTCTGGGCCAATGGCCATTCTGTTATTTCTGGGCCAATGGCCATTCTGTTACTTCTGGGCCATAGGCCGTTCTGTTAATTCTGGGCCTAAGACCATTCTGAAAGTAACGTAGCATTGGACTACCCTTATAAGCTCTGCAGTCACATATGCATGGTTATGAGTTATGACTTAAATTACGCATTGAATTATCTTGGCATTATTATTCACTGAGCTTCGCTCACTCCGCATTTATCCATTTTTGTAGGTAATCAACCCGGGAGCCAGTCTTAACTCCTGAAGCTCATTTACTTTTGTCAACCTAATATGTTCAGGCACTTAAGTGGATCCGTTCCATTTTTGTAGACTTTTGTCAAGTTTTGTAGTCTAACTACCTGTCTTGGGTTGTCTGTAATTAATTAATATTTTTGTCTTATGCCCAATCCTAGGGCTAGATCTGTATGTATGTATGTGTATGTAACCGAGGCTCGGATGTATGTTTTGGTGTTGTATTATCTGTGATGATGTCTATGATCCTAGCATGATAGGCATGGCTCAATGGAGTTTGTTTTCTGTCATGTTTTTTTATGCTTCCGTTCAGGCCCCTATATTGTGTATATCAGGTTTAATGCCCATGTCTGCATAGGTCATGCCCGAACTTTTAGGGGTGGGTTCGGGGTGTGACATTATTGGTAATGTATGTGAAGCACTCTTAATGCGTACAAAAATATCAATACAGTAATGCTAGGGACAAAATTTTTGACATAGAAAAATACCTAAGAAAACAATTAATGTGTGATATAGATTAAACTCATGTATAATGAAAGCCCATATTTAGAATCAATTTGGACAAAACATCAAAAAGAACTTTTTTGTTCTTCATTGAAGGTGCTAGCTACATCAAAGGCCTACTTTATCAATTGATAACAATGAGAAAGATTTATATGGCACTTAGAGATGATGTTGGATTATGAGGAATTAGAATGTCTACAGTCCCTTCTAGTATTAACAAAACTTTCTTCATTGAAGGACGGAGCGATGGCTCATCTTGAATGCACCAAAGTCATGCTTTAACCATTCTTTCAAGTTTTCTCATGTCCACATCTTCATTACCCACCAGCTTACCAAGTTCCTTGGCCTGAAGGCAATCATAAACCCATTCTTCAAGGACAACTTCTTCCTCGGTAAAGCTCCACTCCAAACACTTTCAACAACATATGATCTCCAACAACATAACTCCAAAGCTGTAAACATTTACTTTGACTGTTATTGGCAATTTCCGGTGCCACTCAGTTGCAACATAACACGTTGTTCCTCTAATCGCTGTGAAGGTTTTTGTTTGGTTTGGCTTCAAAAGCTTTGCCATGCCAAAGTCACAGATTTTGGCGCACCTGTGCCCATCAATAAGTATATTTTGTGGCTTCATATCACAGCGGATGATCTGTGGCTTGCACTCTTCATGCAAGTAGAGTAAGCCTCTTGCAATGTCGAGAGCAATTCCAATCCTTTCATCCTAATCTGGTCGATTTTCATTTTCGGGTGTGAAAAGGAAATCTGCAAGGGATCCATTACTCATGTACTCGTATACTAGAAGCCTGTTAGGTTAGGTCCTTCGAGGCAATAACCAATCAGTCAAACTAGTTTCCGATGATGGGTTCTCCCAATTACTCTTATCTCTGTTTGAAATTCTTGTTCACCCTCTGTCAACACTTTCTCTTGTTGGGAAATTTGGAAGTTAATTACATGCACAATATCATTAAAAACAGCCACAGATGGACCAAAAACATAGCACAAACACAGCTATCAACAATCTAAATTTTCTGCACAGATTTTCAGCTTGAAGCAAGCAACTTTCAGCACAAATAATCAGAAAAACAAAAGCATCAGTCAACACTTATCTGGGCATCAAAAATCTGCACTCTTCACTAACAATCAGCTTTACAAAGCTTTCTCATTCACATTGTACAGAGCAGCAACACAAAAAAGAAAAACCTTCTCTTTTTTCTCACGTTTTTCTCCTCCTTGCTGAGTGTTTTTTTGTCTCTTTTTTGCCTATTTAAAAACTAAAATGTTCTAGAAGTACATTTTACTTACAAGTACAAAAGTATAAGAATTTTACAAAAAAGGCCCAATACACATGTAACCAAACAAAAAGGGCCCAATACATATGTAACCAAACACCCCAAAATGGGTTTACAACATCTAACATCTCCAACCTCTTCACAGCTACATCCTTTTGGTTGTCTGATATGAATCCTTTAAAAACAGTCCCGAACACTCCTCTACCCAATTCTTGGTTGAACCCATTTGTAACTTGTTCTAATTTTGTGAAGGTAAAAGTTTGTAAAGCAGCTTTCTCACCCAATTCAACATTCTTTTTTGCAGAAATCTGTTTATATACCCAAACATGGTTTCTGTACATAAGTATACCTGTCACGACCCAAACCACCCCTAAAAGTTTGGTCCATGACTGGCCTGTACATAGGCCTCAAAACAAAATTTTAAAATAATATTTAACCATCTATAGGGCCTTAGGCGGAAGCAATATCAATAAAAGACAACATCCATTGAGCTTGTGCGTACATGATGGTCTAGTTGGATTTAAGCATTTAAATACATTCCAAATATACATATACAATCACAGATTTTATATAGATCTCACACACTCTTACGTAAGACTTAATAATTTATAAGACTCCCAACAATAAATTAAGGCCTCTACGTGGAGACATACCCCAGTTGACTTGGCAGACAAGCGAACCTCAGTACAACTCTAGTGTCAATCCCCGATGGCTCACCTACAGAAATATACATAAAAAAGAATGAGCAAGGCTCAGTGAATAATAGCAACTTAAGAAGGTTAATTGAATAAGCAAAACCTTGGATAAAATAAATAGACAGATACCAACCATATACAGGTCTTATCCATAACTATATTTGAATATGGTCACAGGTTCACTTATAATACAGAACGGCCTCGGGCCCATATATAATACAGAACGGCTTTAAGCCCACAGATATGATACAGATTGGCTTTAAGCCCACAGATAAGATATATGTCGGCTTTAAGCCCAGATGTGATACAGAATGGCTTTAAGCCCACAGATCTTACAGAATGGCCTCTGGCCCACAGATAATACAGAACGGCCTCTGGCCCACAGATAATACAGAACGGCCTCTAGCCTAATAGATATAGAACGGCCATAGGCCTAACAGATACAGAACAACCATAGGCCTAACAGATACAGAACGGCCATAGACCTAACAGATACAGAACGACCATAGGCCCATATGTCACAGATTGGCCATAGTCCCAGTTCACATATGTATGGACTCAAAAGGTGTCTCGCACGGATTCTAGAGGTGACTTGCACTGCAGCACTTAGTTCCGTACAACACTTTGTTCCATACTAGAAATCATTAGGTCTTAAAGACCGAACAATTCATATCATGTCATAGCATAAACGGAACGAATAAATAGAACAGAATAACTCTAGATTCATCAGAATACTATTACACAATAGTGCACATACATTTCCCCATGGTTTATTACAGACATAGTTGTCTTGAGAATAACATAACATTAATAATAACTATTACCAGAAGGCACATGTATCACTACAATACTATCGATAGAGACAGAACCATTCACATCATAATGGCCTCGGGCCCACTTCTATTAATAGGGACAGAATGACCTTTGGTCCATATCAATGCCATTATTCAAACATATCTATTAATTTAATTAAAGCACAATATCGATGGAATAGGCCATTCACAAACAACAATACATAAATCATAATCATAGAAGTAAGTAAAACGTAACGTGACACTACTATTACTCACAGTGATCAGCTCCCGGTAGTAATGGGACGATGTCCTCATCTCAACCTACAAGTACAGTGCACAACACATAATATGAGATTATACTCGATCCTTTACTTATTCTCTTTGATCGTTCAATCAATTAGCCGTGGTGGTACTAAGCTCGTTATTCCTTAATAATTTATAATCCATGTCTCAGAAAACAGGAGAAATCGATGGGAAATGGTTTAGGTGAAGAAATGGTACAAAACTGGTTGACAGAAAGTGAACAGTCGTCACTAATTTGGGCATAACTATTTTGGTATTTATAATTTGGGAGTGAGACCACCGCCATTGGAAACTAGACTTCTGGGGCTTGATTTTACGCTAAAGAATCACTTAAAATGGAGTCCCGAGGCAAAAGATATGCTTATTCAAAGTTGGCTGGACAAAGCTGTCTCCCGTATGTGTGGGAAACAGAGCCGCACATGCGGCCCTGGACAGCTTGCAGTCCGAAAATGGCTGAAAATTTGGGACTTCTCATTTTCAAAATCAAACTTTAATTACATGTAAATCAAAGCCCAAAACCCTTTAATACATGACCAATTTCACATTATTAATCTCCATCAAACATCATAACCTCAAAATAAACAAATATAATGACTTTAATTCTTCAATCAAGAAATTCTTAGAAAATCAAGGTTCCATCAAATATATACATAGAACCCTAACTCAAATGGGTTCAAAGCTTCCCTTATTATCATGATTTCATGAAATTGATGCCTCAAACATAAGGATTCAAAATAATTGATCTTACCTTAGTTCACCCTTTGATTTTCTCATAGTTCTCTTTAATTTCTCCAAGCTTCCATGGTTGATCTCCTTCTTCTCTCTTCAATTTCTTCAAGTCATCTTCAAGCTCCCAACAATGGTGAACTCTCTCTTTCACTCTTTCTTGGCCTCTCTTTCTTACGGGTCTTCCTCTATTCTTAGATATTTTTGAGCTCCAAAAGTGAGTCCTCCTCATATAACTCATATACACCTATATATTTAATTGTATAAGCTTTATCACAAATAAGGAGGGCCAAACACCCCATTACGAATTGCACAAAATTAAATTTTAATTAAACTTTCCTGGTGACTCTAAAATTATGATGATCATAAATATGTCCCTTATTCTAGTTTCTGAAGCCTCTAAGGCATTTAATTTGCAATACCAAGTTAACCACCCAAACGTACATTAACGAATCAGACAAATTAGATTTCCAATTAAGTTTCCCAAATAGTTTAAAAAATTTCCATTAACACATCCAAGTCCTCAATTGTGATTTCTGAACCCGTAAAGGTCGGTAAGTTCAATTTTGTGGTAGCCGAATAATTGGCGAAGATAAAGGAGGTATATTTCAGAAGCTTGATGCTAGCCGGCAGATCTCCCGCAAGGATAAGGGGCCGGATAGGATAAATAGGCCGAATAGGGGAGGATCCCTAGAGCCGAATAGTGGAAAAGATAATGATTGAAAAAGCAGGCCCTGGCCCCGAGGATCAGAAAAAATGAGTATAAATATAATGGCAATGGACTAGAAAAGGTATGCAAGAATCACTTCTAAAAACTTAGTGAACAAGCTTTCTTGAGTAGAGGAACTGACTTATCCGTCGGAGTGCTAATTCCGGCACCCTCGACTGGAGTATTTGTATCTTTGCAGGTGACTAGCTGAGGATCATTGGCGTCTTCCAGGATCTGAAGAGTATTTCCAATCCACTTTCCCCACAATTGGCGCCGTCTGTGGGAATACTCAAATACATCCATGGAAGGCGTGACCGAAGATCCTCCGATAGCCACCGACGAGATCACACAGCGAGATGACCTCACCCCAGCTAATATGCTCGGAAAAGAAACTATCGCGGCACGACACGTCTTGAACTTCGATTCGCCAACAACTTCAGCACAAGAAACAATGCAGGCTATCATGGAACAAGCAAAGTAGAATGAACAAAGGCTCGAGAACATGATCGTTGAGAACGAACGACTCCGTCAAGAGTTGGCCCTGGAGGTAGCAAAATCTAGAGAGGCCATGGGCCAGGAACCAAAGTGACCTTCGAGGGCAGACGGGCAAAGACCTCGGGCTCGACCAAAGGATACCGATAGCAACTCCAACTCATTATCCACGGAGCTCGACGCAAGGGGACGATCCGAAACCTCCTGCTCCTCCGAAAAGGATCTGCGAACAAGGATCAAGCGCAGGAGAAGCAGCTCAAACGAGGAAGACCAGCACGATCCTTTCGTTCGACGGATCGCAAGGGCGTAATTCAAAGCTCATCATTCACTTCTTTCTGACGAAAATCGACCCCCCACCGATCATATCCGTCATTACAAAATGCATGATCTTCGCACAACAATGAAGCCCTCATGTGCCGAATATTCCCTAGCAGCCTAGGTCCACTAGCCGTCAGGTGGTATTACAAGTTGGAGCTAGCTTCGATTAAAAGCTTCCGCCAATTGCAGAAATCCTTCAGGGCCAGGTTCATCACCAACGAGGTACAACCGAAACAGGCCGACTCCCTCTGGGCTATGCAGATCCAGTCGGGAGAGACGCTTAGAGCGTACTCGGCACGATATTGGGAGTGCTTCAACCTTGTTGACGACGCTTGCAACGACTCCATGGCCATCACCGCCTTCAAAATGGGCTTACATCCTAACAGTGCTCCGCGCAGTTCCCTAACCAGAAGGCCCCCCAAAACAGTCTGGGCGTTGATGAAGAAAGTTGAAGAATATTGTAAAGTCGAAGATGATGCCCTGAGGATAAAAGCCGGACAAATCTCCAGCAAAACGGCCCTCCCCGAAATTGCTCGACCAATAAGCTCCGTGCCGCCACCAAGCCCTGAGCCCCGGCAACCAACCAAGCGAGACAAAAGGCGGGACTCCCGCCGATCAAGTGATCAGTGCTCCCATCGAACGAACGAACAACTACAAGTCGACAGCAGACGCTCAAGGTGAACCGACAAGAAGTATACGGAGTTGACAGAGCCGATCGCGGCAATAATGACCAAAGTCCAGCACCTTCCATTTTTCAAGTGGCCGTCGAAGATGGTGGGGCCTCCCGACACACGGAGGAGGGACAGACGATGCGAATACCACAAAGATCACGACCACGAAACCGAGAGCTGTTATGCGCTAAAGGATCATCTGGAGGAACTGGTGCAAGATGGTCGACTGCAGCAATACGTGAGCAAGGGAAGGCCAACCAAAGCATTAGCCTTGAGACAGGATTCACCTCCGCTTGGTGTGCTCCACATAATCTACGGTCTGCCGGCATCCCCGACCGTGCATACGATCCAATCGCACCCAATTCCCCAAAAACATAACATGTCAACCGGCAGGCCCAGAGAAGCTCCGACAATTAAGTTCGATGACTCCGACCTCGTCGGAACAGTGGCCAGCCACGTCGATCTTTTGGTCGTCAAATTACGCGTACGTCGGTTCAGCGCTGAACGCATTCTCATAGACCCAGGAAGCACTTCAGAAATCTTGTACTACAGAACTTTTGTTGAACTCGGCCTCAACGAGCCGGACCTGTCACCGTCGTCTTAGCCACTGTTCGGCTTCAACACAAATCCAGAATACCCGTTGGGGAGGATCGTGCTACCTGTTCGAGCGGGCTCAAAAACGGTTGACGTGGAATTCTTGGTTGTGAAGCTTCCATCGCCGTATAATGCCATCATGGGGCGCCCCTGGTTGCATGTCATGAAGGCTGTCCCAAGCACCTACCATCAGCTTATGCGCTTCCCAACAGACCGTGGCATTGAAGAGATCCGTGGCTCACCGCAATCCGCGCGAACGTAGACTTTATGAAGATCCATTTACGGACCCGACTTGTCGGATCTGATGCTTGTACTGGTACCTCGTTTTAATGAAAATCGATTTTCTTTGGCAAACTCTCCTTCAAGCCTCTTGGGGCCGAATAAGTCTCCGGATTCGGAGCCCCCTTTGGTGTATGACATCTTAGGGCCGAATAAGTCTCCGGATTCGGAGCGCCCTTCGTGGATGTCACGATTGGCCAAAATAAGTCTCCGGATTCGGAGCCCCCTTTGGTGCATGACACCTTAGGGCCGAATAAGTCTCCGGATTCGGAGCGCCCTTCGTGGATGTCACGATTGGCCAAAATAAGTCTCCGGATTCGGAGCCCCCTTTGGTGCATGACACCTTAGGGCCGAATAAGTCTCCGGATTCGAAGCCCCCTTTGGTGCATGACACCTTAGGGCCGAATAAGTCTCCGGATTCGGAACGCCCTTCGTGGATGTCACGATTGGCCAAAATAAGTCTCCGGATTCGGAGCCCCCTTTGGTGCATGACACCTTAGGGCCAAATAAGTCTCCGAATTCGGAGCCTCCTTCGGTGCATGACACCTTAGGGCCGAATAAGTCTCCGGATTCGGAGCCCCCTTTGGTGCATGACACCTTAGGGCCGAATAAGTCTCCGGATTCGGAGCCCCCTTTGGTGCAGGACACCTTAGGGCCGAATAAGTCTCCGGATTCGGAGCGCCCTTTGTGGATGTCATGATTGGCCAAAATAAGTCTCCGGATTCGGAGCGCCCTTTGGTGCACGACACCTTAGGGCCGAATAAGTCTCCGGATTCGGAGCCCTCTTTGGTGCAGGACACCTTAAAGCTGAATAAGTCTCCGGATTCGAAGCGCCCTTCGGTGCACGACACCTTAGGGCCGAATAAGTCTCCGGATTCGAAGCGCCCTTCGTGGATCTCACGATTGGCCAAATTAAGTCTCCGGATTCGGAGCGCCCTTTGGTGCACGACACCTCAGGGTCGAATAAGTCTCCGGATTCGGAGCCCCCTTGGCTGCATGACACCTTAGGGCCGAATAAGTCTTCAGATCCGAAGCCTGTTTTAATCAACTAATTAAGCCGGAATTACAAATATGGCTCGCCGGACAAGGCGTGCCTTAGCCAGCCCACGAGTACGACCCATTCCGGTTAAACTCGCATCCCGCCTAAGGCAAGGGCCGATCCCTGAATACAGGAAAAATATTTAAGCTACACAAAAGTTCCGGTAGCAAACTTTCCGATATCAAACTAATAGCAAACCATTAAACCATACGAAATGACGTGCTTAATCATTAAAAGTTGGGATCAGGAACATTCATCCGGCATAGCTAAACAAAAGATTTTCAGAGTAAGACTAAACTATATGAAATAACACTTTTTATTTGATTAAAAAGTTGTTACATAGACGCAATCCGCGTTCGAACATTACAATATCTATCTCTTCTAGGACAAATCAATTTATTTGATTAAAAAGTTGTTACATAGACGCAATCCGCGTTCGAACATTACAATATCTATCTCTTCTAAGACAAATCAACCGATCGATCCAACTCTTGGCATTTGAACAACCATCACGGCTCAAAACGCATCGATCTAACCACGCCCGAATCGGCATGTCGCCGGGCCTCTGACACCATCGATAATATCAAAGGCCAAGATCCAAGACAAGGGAGGTTAGGGGCAGCGGTCGTTGTGTCTCCTTTCGGGGCGATCTGCTTCAACGACTTGGAGGCTGACGTGTTTCCAGTTTCTCCTTTCAGCGGTCCACCTCCCACACCGGAGAATCCTCCGCCGCAAACCATCTGAGCGCCAAGTTCAAATTCGAATTTGAGCTCTGCAACTATCATCACCATCGATGGTGAGAACTCTTGAGCATCCCACAATAGATCTTTGGTGAGCGAAATATGTTTGATTGCATGAGGCGCCTGCCGCTTTTATTCTCAGTAATGGCCGCGATCTCGAGGCCCAAATCCCGAAGTGATTTTATCAACACTAAACCCCACGAGACAGGCGTCGGTCAACATTCTCCATGACCTAGTTAACCCAACGGTTGGCTAAAACGCGCACAGGCTGCGCAAGGGCAAAAATTATCTAGCCCAATCGGCTAGACATCTGGCATTCGAGCTAAGTCTAAAAATGCAAAAATGCCGTAACCCCTCCGATCCCTGGCTCACGGCTTCTTCAAATTTCAACAACACACGCCGCAATGGCTTTATTCAAAAGTAAATGGCCATTACATGTAGGCCGATCACGCCAACGAATCGACGCATCGATTTAACAGATGCTGAGTCCGATTGATGTATTTACGTCTATCCAAACATTTATGCAATAAAATTAAACACGGACACGCCGAATGCGGGAGACAATTTGATATTTTCAATAAAGCGTCTTTTATTCAAAAAACCAAGAAATTACATAATTGCGAACGCGACCAGCGTTCGAACCTTACAATAATTAAAGTCATACGGCGTCGCCCTCATCCTCACTCTTCTCAACCTCGAAAGTAGAAAACGGAAAGTCCTTACTGTGGCAGAGAGGTGACGCCGAATCGATGCCTGACAAGCGAAGAGATTCGGCGACTTGAGATGCCTTGATCCAACCATGCCTAAACCCACGATTTTCACATCGGCAAACTTCTTCGGCAAGCTTCTCCTTGGTCTTTTGGATTCCAACCAAGCGCCCTTCGTGAAAACCCTTTTCATAAGACCTCCCCTTTGCGGACTCCAATGCGAACATGCTCGCTGTTTCATGATCGGCAATGGCAGCGCTTATAAGCCGATCGGTAACCCTCTCTTCCACGATTGGATTCACCTGCCCTGCTGGTTGTACTTGAGCCGCTTTGATCTTTCTTAGCTCACGTTCAGCCGCCTCCACGCGAGCCTCCAAACTGCGGATATGCTCTTCCTTTTTCTCCATTTCTCGGCGGGCGGCACGCAATCGCATGCCAAATTCATAAGCCGTATAGAGCCCTTTCACCGCCCCATGAATGCCCTCGCGAAACACTTCGTAGTCCTGACGACCAGCCATTGACTGCTGAACTTCCGGAGGAAATATTTGTCGAGCAAACTCGACCGCCACGTCTGGATCTCGAACGATCGAGTCCGCTTCCGTCATGGGCCTATTCTTTACAAATATTGCAAAACTTAACGGGCATGGATTCGCGTCTGATCTCCTTTTGACTTGGGCATGTGGCGATCTCCCCTGGGACTGCCTATCCCGTCTAGGCGACCTACTATGACGTCGAGGAGATTGACGCCTCTCTAGACCCATAGAACTCTTACTCCCAGCACGCAAGAGCGCACCACGGTGTTCACTTCGATTCATATCACCGCCAAGCTCAGCCAATGTCTTGGCTTCCCCTTTGCTATTAAAGAAGAGTTTGTTCGACATTTACACAATAGATTTTCTCTCAGGAGTTTGAATCAGATACCTACCAGACTCTTAAAAGCTGTATCTTTGATCATTTAACACTCGCAGAGGCAGCACGATCGAGGCAAGTTCATTAATCGCGAAACCCAATCGCCTGACGCCGACTAAGTTGACGGCAGGACAAGCTTTTGGCTCAAGATGTTCAGCCTAAGTGCATAGTACCCTAGCCGGCTCACGAGTTGATTAGGGAAAGAGCAGATTCATCAATCTATTCGGCTCAAGAACCCCAGCCGGCTCACAAGTTGATTAGGGCAAGAGCAGATTCATCAATATATTCGGCTCAAGTATCCCAGCCGGCTCACGAGTTGATTAGGGCAAGAGCAGATTCATCAATCTATTCGGCTCAAGTACCCCAGCCGGCTCACGAGTTGATTAGGGCAAGAGCAGATTCATCAATATATTCGGCTCAAGTACCCCAGCCGGCTCACGAGTTGATTAGGGCAAGAGCAGATTCATCAATATATTCGGCTCGAGTACCCCAGCCGGCTCACAAGTTGATTAGGGCAAGAGCAGATTCATCAATCTATTCGGCTCAAGTACCCCAGCCGGCTCACGAATTGATTCCTCAGAGCCAGAGTTCTTATCATGAACCCCCTGGGGCAAGGGCAGATTCATCAATCTAAGGGTCCAAGATCAGTAGGCAGTGAAATTGCAAATGGTGATTTTGATGGGATATGTATTGAGTCTGCAGGAACCCAAATATTGACCAATCTTTTCCTCTCTACCTTCAGTGGTTAGCGACAAAAAAAAAAAAAAAAAAAAAAAAGAACGCACAAGAACTGTTGATGAAAACTTCAGATTCAAGTAAGGAACAAACTAAAGTTTGGACACACGATATTGTATATACGGTTTGTTTAGAAGAGTTCTAGATAAAATCATTCGTGCCACAGTAAAATCATCCGACTCATGAGTTGACTGGCAAGAGCAGATTTATCAATCTATTCAGACCAAGTACCCCAGCCGGCTCACAAATTGATTCAGAGCTAGAATTCTTTTCATAAACCCCCTGGGGCAAGGGCAGATTCACAAATCAGGGTTTCCCCACAGTATATGCAATTCCATTTTACTAAATGCATTGACAAACACAGAACTCTTTCATTAAAATTAAACCACAGAACTCTTTTCATACAAAGTGTGTGGTGGCAGCAAAAATTACAAGAAAATTTTCATTAATAAATTGCGCGCAGATGCTAACCAATTTATACATGAAAACTACCCTGAACCAACAAAGCACTATCCAAAAGAAGAAAAACAAAAACAAAAAGACGCCTGCTCAGTAAACGGCTCCCAGATCACTCGTCGGTATCGGATTCAAGTGGCTCAACATCCACCTGCTCATAAGGAATTGGCAAATCCAATGTAACCTCAGCGGCAGCAAGGGCTTTGAGCCACCCATGTTTGAACCCACGATTCTTAAATTTGGACACTTCTTCAACATATTCCGTCAGAGCGGTGCCTCTTCCTGCCTCAAAGGCCTCCGATTCGGCTTTCTCGCGAGCCGCCTTAAGCTCCTCTAACTGAGCTTCCACTTCAGCAAGTGCTTTCTTGGAAAGTTTGAGCGATTCCTTGCTCGCATTTGCCCTACCCTCAGCATCAACACGAAGCTGTTCGGCAACGCGAACCCTCTCTTTCTCCGCTTCGGCTTGCGCACTCTCCATTTCAGCTCTCATAATTTCGAACTCGGCCCTACTTTTCAGACCCTGCACCTCTGTTTGCAAATGGTCAATTCTCCCGAGAGCATCACGCAGGCGGCGACCCAAGTCGGCGATCCTTCCAATCGTCTGCAAAACAATTCGGTATGATTAAACGCCTTTAACAAACAAGAGCGAAATGAAGGTGACCTACCAGGAGTGTCGATTGAGTAGTTAGGGCAACGGCCATAATATCAGGCATGGCATCGAAGGCTTTGTTGTCAGCCGGCAGAGAAATTGAAGCCTCGGGCTCGAGCCACTACCGATCCTCGATGGCGGCGTCGGATAAAATCGGCATATCCCTGATCTTTGGCTGAATAACGAACGGAGCGACCACGTCCGATTCTTCAAGCCGAGGCCGTTTGGTACCAGGGCCAGCTTCTGAACCTGCTTCTCCCTCGGCACCACGTTTTTGGCCTTGCTCCGGAATCAGCCGTTCCCCATTGGCCTGTTCTCCACCCTCTTTTCCCGTGTCGAAAACAGCAACCTCAACCGTCCCCTCAGAAACGGGTACGAAGGGCTTGATCAAGCTAGGATCTGATTCGGCGCATTCAGCCTTCTTTCGGGCGGCTATCCGCTCGGCATTTCTTTTACGCGCCATCTGCGTTAGGCTTTCCTTCGCCATACCCTCAAAGAAATCGCCGGGTAGATCCCCCAAATTCGCAAAAATATCCCCAGAAGAGAAATCTGCTCGTCCTGAGGCGGATGGCTCGGTGGCCTCAAATGCCGAAGCGTCTGACCTCGTTGCTCTACAACCCTCAAGAGACTCCCAGTAGGATCAAGAATCACCTCTACAACCGGCTCGGCGTCTTCCCCCGAATCAGAAGCTATGAGATCGATCTGCCTAAGGTTTTTAAAATTTGGGAAGATAAGGGTAGAGTCGTTGATTGCCGGATGGAATCGGAATGTTGTCTGCAGCCGAGAAAGTAGTGTAAGTGGGTTCGTACCGAAGGAGAATATGGGCGGCTCTCCCTTGTTTTTGTACGTTTGGGTGGCCAAAATATGTGAGTGCAGTCTTGATTTCCCCAAGAACTACGTCGTCAACCGAAGTCAGAATTTTCTTCAACCTATTACCTGCAGAAGATAAAAAGCAGTTTAGGGAAAAGAGCCGAATAAGAGATAGATCAACAAACATAAGACATTGCGTGGCAACTTGGGTCACCCTTATGTCTGGGAATAGGGTCCAGGTGATCCTCCCCTTTAGCGAACTCCCAATTACCTCGGACGTTGACCATCACGTCGTTAACCCGCTTACCAGAACTGGCAAGCATAGTCACCAAGTGATGGTCAGTATCTTTGGCCCTGAGAAAATATCGCCCCAGCCGACCGGAGGATTTGGCTAAGGCGTAACAATGCCGAATGGCCGGAATCCCAAGGTTAATCCTAAGGCGTCGATTCAACTCTACAACCCCCATGATGATTCGAAAGAAATTTACATTGGGTTGAGAAGGAATCAAACCCCAATAGCGGAGAACGGCCCTAAGAAGTGGGTGTAGGGGGAAACGAACCCCGCCCTCCGCAATGGATAGAAGAGGGAATACGCTCGTGTTTTGATCTTCCCTCTCCATGTCGAGAGCGTTGTCCGTTACAAGGGATAAATGGACGTCGTCAGGAATGGAAAAATGTTGCCGGAAACCGGAGATACGATCCTCATAAAGGAGGTCTTTCAAATGTTTGGCCATCTTAGCAAAGAACTAACTATTCGCCGAAGCTAAAATAGCAAACAGAAAATAGGATTACAAAGAAGGGAGAAGGAGACTTACGAAGAGCAGATGAGACAAGGGAAGGCGGGAAGAAGTTGCAGAAAACGCGAGTCACGGAGGGATATGCACTGGCGATCCAAAAGTCTCAGAAAATCGACGAAATGTGAATTCAAAAGGACTAAAGTTTCAAATCGCAATAAATGCTGAGATACACATGAATAGAGCAGGAAAGCGTAATGATGAGCAAAAAGGCGTGCGCCTCCTGACATATTGGGGCACGCGAAGCCGCCTGACGCTAAACTTTTCGAATTCTGAACCAAACACGCCGATCAACTGCCGTCGACAGGGAGTTCGGAGGGCAATTGTGGTAGCCGAATAATTGGCGAAGATAAAGGAGGTATATTTCAGAAGCTTGACGCTAGCCGGCAGATATCCCGCAAGGATAAGGGGCCGAATAGGATAAATAGGCCGAATAGGGGAGGATCCCTAGAGCCGAATAGTGGAAAAGTTAATGATTGAAAAAGTAGGCCCTGGCCCCGAGGATCAGAAGAAACGAGTATAAATATAATGGCAATGGACTAGAAAAGGTATGCAAGAATCACTACTAAAAACTTAGTGAACAAGCTTTCTTGAGTAGAGGAACTGACTTGTCCGTCGGATTGCTAATTCCGGCACCTCCGACCGGAGTATTTGTATCTTTGCAGGTGACTAGCTGAGGATCATTGGCGTCTTCCAGGATCTGAAGAGTATTTCCAATCCACTTTCCCCACAAATTTTAAAGCCGTGGCTCAACAGTTAATTCCTCAATTTGAACACATATCATTAAATTAAAATGCATTAACCCATAAGGCCGTAAGAGTAATCTCTAATACGGATTTTGGGGTCATTACAATACCTGAAATCGCCAACATCATCAAAGAAAAAACAACAAGTGAAACACCGATGATTAGGAAATCTTTTTTTGGTTTCTTGGGTGGATTGCCACTATGAGTCGGAACACCTTCTGTGTTTGGTGAAATAGATTCACCCACCTTGATGAAGGCAGCATTTGAATCACTTAGCAATCTTCTTCCGAATCTCAGAGGAAGCCTTTGCTTTTTGCACTAATGGTCTTTGTATAGTGCGGCTTCACAGTTACAGTCTTCCAGACAGGCATCTTCACATTCTTTTCTGGAACTCAATTGTAGCACTGAATACGAATCATCTTCCCATATAGTATTTTCTAATGGGGTCATCATGTAATATTTGGTATTGCTGTCCCCATTTGTGATTTTGCAGCTTTCTGCAGTGAAATTTCTCACGCATCCAGAAGACCAACTACTCGAATTAACAGACGCAAATCCCGGAAGACATCTGCAGTCAGCCTCTGTATCATTTGAAATACGGAACCCATTAAGCCCGCATAGACCTTTAGGGTCACACTATCCGAAATCGGCCACTTTTCTTTTGGATCCAAGGCACGTCGTAATGAATACACTCTGAAGATTCCGTCCACATGGATTGTCATCCTGTAAATCTTTTCTTCCTTTGTAGGTTCTGCATCAGATAAATTTTTTATATTGGTGGTGCCTGTCTCATTGAGCATGTAGAGATGGCCGTCACCGTCAAGATGCAACAAGCAATTATCTCCATACATATATGTGCCAGATGCCCAATAAGCTGTAGAAGGAGGTGACATAGAAATCGGGAATTGGACGAGGTGCCCGTCTCGTTGCATGGAGAGATGAAAAATCCCCGTCGAGTAGTCAGTTTATGAAGCCCTAGAAATCAAATCTGCCTCCTAATGAATCTGGCTGGACAAAATAGTGCCTGTTGGGTGATCAAAACTTTGCCAAATTATGTTGTGAACATAATTATAGAGCACGAAGTTGCCCGAATCGAGCATAGATGCATAAGAAGCAGGTTGGGTAAGGTTCGTGATGTCAGTGTCCTGGCTTTGAGGTTGTTGCAGGACGAGCCTTCCATCACTAGTCAAGACTAAGGTCGCATTGCTTGGGACTGGGGCACTGTCTCGGTTGGCTGTCCAGACTACAGTCTCTAGAATTCTAGCAAGAAAGTCAACGACAGCATATCCATTGCCTCATGGGTAGAATCCAAAGGCATACTGACCAAGGTTTTAAAACCCGGACCGGACTGGCCGGTTCAACCGGTTGAACCGGTGACCGGAGGGGGCTCCGGTCCGGTCTGCCCACCAAAACCGGCCATCAGCAAAAACCGGCCTATAAATTTTTTTTTTTATTTTTTATTTTCTTTCTTTCTTTCTTTCTTATTATATATATATATATATATAATATAAGAATATAAGAAAATTTTAATTTGAAACTCTTTTTCAAGGGTCTCCTCTTGTGAGGAATCTCATTAAGAGCTTGATGAAATTATTGTGAAAGTCTTCACCTATTTATAAGAAAAAAACTCTTTCAAAAAAACTCAAAAAATCCATGTGGGATTCAATCAAATATATTGGAGGGAATATTGAAATTTTGATATCCCTCCAAAATTTTTGCTCTCCTTTCAATCAAATTATTTGAATTAAAATCATATGGAGGGAATATTAAATATTTGATTTCATCTTCCAAAATTGAAATTAATAATATTTTAAAATGTATTATTATATTTTTCAGTAAAAAAAATATTAGGACAAATATTTAAGATAATTTAATATTTTTAATTTATAATTTTATTACTTATATTTTTATTTAAATATAATTTTAATATATTTATTACGTCACGGTTCGATTCCGGTTCGATTCCGGTTTGATTCCGGTTGAACCGGTGACCCGTCCACCCGGTCCCTTTTCCGGTTCACTCACCGGTCCGGTTTTTAAAATATTGATACTGACACTACAACATATAAGAGTTTTAAAGACCAAATATTTTAGTTACAAAAAATAAAAATTTTACTGCAAAAGATATCTGGGAATCAATTTCCATCATCATGAGGATAGTCGTTGAAATGTCATCCCAAAAAGTCAAAAACAAGGCATTTAGTGACAAAATTTTGAAAATATCACTAATAAATAAACTTTTAGGGACAAAATAATTTAGTCTCAAAATGGTTTATTTTTAAGACAAAATTTGGTCCAGAAGGATCATAATTCATCACTAACGTTTAATTTTTGTTACTAAAAATATAATAATGACACTTTTTGTAACAAAATTATTTGATACTTAAAAAATAATTTTACCTTTAAATTTTAGCCTTTAAAACTTTAATTTCTTATAGTGAGACCAGACAGACACTGACAACCATGAGGAGTTGGTGGTGGGGGTTAGAGTGGAACCCAGGGTTATATTTGAGTGTCTTCGTTGTTGAGCTTGTACTGTATTTGTATGCAAATGCAATGATGCAGAGAGAATTACGTGGAAGAAGATTAAGGTAGTAGCAATAGCCATGGAAGTGAATAAAGCTTTTGCTGCTCAACCTTTTTGTTTGATTTCTTAGCGGAAATGCAATGCACAAGTTCTTGTATTTAAAATCCCAGTGTGTACTCTATGTAATAAAAAATGAACATGTTTTAGGGGACGACTAAGTCAATGTTCAGGATTTGAACGCCCCTTATGCGTGGAAAAATTATTAGGTAATCTTGGGATGTTACATGGCAATACTTCTTAGTAATCGTAATTTATTATGTCCGCTCTTATTCTTTAATCACTCAACACAAAATTATGAAACCCACCTCCTTTCCCAAATACAACACTATTACTAACCAATAACTTCTTGTTTGTTTGAGTTTGTAAAGTCTATTATGACTCTCATTTCAACAATTTAAATCATTCATTTTGTAAGTTCTTCCGTATATACCATTCATAAAAAAATAAAAAATAAAAAAATTTAAGTCAATCCGATTATTTCAACTTTTTATTTTATCATGTTTGTTAAAATAAAAAAAAAAATGAAGGACTGGTTTATTTTTTAAATAAGCTATCCATTTGTTTTGAAGACATAACCAATAAAATGAAAACATTACGATTATCAAAATGACTTAATTTTATTCATTGATGTTATATACAAAAGACCTTACAAAATGAAATATTCGCAATACTCAAACAAGACTTATGGTAGACCCATACTTTATGTCTAATTATTACAAATAAACTTGATATAGAAAATATAACTATAAAAAAATAAGAGGTCATTACACTTTTCTCCTTTATATTTTAACTCAAATTTTATTTTAATTCTTATAGTTTCAAATTGAATGATTTGTTCCTTACACTTCACGTGTAATTTTAATTTAGTCTTTTCATCTAAATTGAAGGTTAAAATTATTAATTTTAAAATACTTGTCAATTTTCTAACATGAACATGTAGATAAAATTAACAATAAATTTAATGGAATGACTAAATTGAAACTGGATGTAAACTATAGAGATTAAATTTTAAAAATTGAAACAATACAGATTAAAATAAAATTTAAATCAAATTATGAGAGTGAATAGTGTAATTAACCCAAAAAATAATAATATGAAGAATACTTACAAATATGGATAAATTGCTAATACATCTTTTGATGTTTGCTTAAAATATGAATTGTCCTGTGTGATTCTAAAAATTACATCTTGCTTCGTGAAATTTTTAATTTCATAATAAATAGTTTATTTTATCATTAAATTATCAAGTCAATTAATATTTTTTCATGATATTATAAATATATTTTAATTAATAATTAAAATAATTTTATTATTATATAAGAAAGCAGTTGAAAATTTTATATTTTTATTAATTTTATTAAATAAAAAAAATTATAAAAAATATTTATAAAATTTTAAATTATTAAGAATTATTTGTATTTTAAATAAATTGTAGAGATGTACCTAAAAATATTTACAAGTGATCGCACCTAAGGTTGCAAATGAACAGAGCCGTTCATGAACAAGCTCGAGCTCGGTTCGGTAAGAGCTCGTTTGAACTCGGTTCGTTAATTTTTTTTGCCGTTCGAGCTCGAGCTCGAGCTCGTTAAATTTTTAATAAACAAGCCCAAACAGTCTAAAGCTCGGCTCGTAAGCTGGCTCGTTTAATATTTATTATTTATATATTAAATAATATAAAATTATGTATAAAAAATAAGAGAAATATGCTATTTATATATTTAAAAAATATAAATGTAAATAATACTTAACTATAGATAGTATATTTATATAATAGTGGTAGTAGATATTATTATTTTAGTAAAATATGGACTTTTTTTTAGTATGTATATATATATTGTATATATAATTGTATAATCAAAGTTTTAATTGTAACTTTAGTCTCACATTCAAGTATGAATTTATAAATTTTTTGGCTCGTTAAGGTTCGTGAACAGGCTCGAGCTCGAGTCGAGCCTAAGCCAACTCGGCTCGAGCTCGGTTCGTTAAATTTTTATTCAGCTCGAGCTCGAGCTCGTTAAAATCTTAATAAACAAGTCCAAACACACTAAAACTCAGCTCGGATCGGCTCGTTTGCAACCCTAATCACACCAGACCTCACACCAACCCGCATATTACATATAGAAGATTCTTATAGAAAAGTGCGCTAACCCGCATATTTACAAGTGATCCCCCCACGACTTGACTAAAAAATTAGGGGAAATAATTTATAACAGTGAATGCCGGGGAAAAAAAATATAGAAAAACGATAACGATTATTAATAGGAGAATTTATTGGTTGGTTTTGGACGTAGTGCCTCAATAGTAATGTGATTGGTGAAGAGAAAAATCACACAATTTTATATTAATAATTAGAAAACAGGAGAAAGTATGATACATTGTGATTGTTGAGAAGTTCATTAGCACCAAATAATTTTTCTATAAATAGATGGTATTACCTAACATTGATGTCAAGAAAAAAAAAAAATTCATAAAAAAAAAATTATAAATTTTATTATTAATATTTATGAAATTTCTTATTAATTTATAATTATTTTTTCTACATCCTACTGATGTGATATTTTTTCATATAAATATTATGTAATAATTATAATTATAATTTTTTTATTGATGTTTAATAATTTTTAAAAATTACCACTGAATTGTAATTTTTCAAAAAAATTATATCTATCATTGATTAATGATTATATTTTGAAGTATTACATGATATTATTTATGTTATACTTTTAACTAATAAAAAATTGTAATATAAATTAAGTGGTTAACCTTGAGAGTTCATACAACGGTTAAAGCTTTGCTAGGTCTCTGGTTTGATTCTTCTTAGGGCCACCCACTTGTGCATTAACACAAAAGGTTGGTAGAATGAGTCTTCTAGGATTGGGCGAATTGTATATCTGGAATGTGAATTCGAATTCTTATGTGCTAGTCTATGACTTACAACAACATATTTGAAAAATTTTGCTACGTAGCACTATCTGAGGCGACCTTTGAAACTGTGACTCTCTTAAGGTCAAGTCATAGAGTCTTTTTTTGCCAAGATTATAAGATATTAATTTGTTAGTAAAATTAGATTACAACTGAAGGATCACCATTATTTTATCAATTCGAATCCTTGACCTTCATCGCACCACACCTTAAGATATAACTATACTCACTATGTCAAAACTCAAGGTCTGAAGTTGTAGAGGTCATTAGGCATTTTTTTATACTAAGTGGATAATATTGATTGACTTGTAAAGTTTTTAACCACCTAAGATCATCAGACATTATCGGAGGAATGAGGAAAATTCTACTCCCTCAAAGAAAAAAAGTGTCATTTTAGCTTGAAGTATCATGTAGTATTATTTACGTGATATTTATGGCTAAATGAAAATCGCAACACATATTAAAGCATTGTTTGGCATCTAACTTAAAAAAACATTTTTTTTTTCAAATTCTTTTGCTTTAAGGAATTTTTTTACTTTGTATAAATTTATTTATTTTTTAAAATTTTATAATCCATCTAGTGTACATTTAGAAGAATTTAAAAATAAAAATAAAAATTTCATTAAAGACAATAGAAATTTGAAAAAAAAAAAAAAGAAGTCAAAAAGGTTACTTATTTTTTTAACCTTTTTTTAGTATTTTTTTTTTAATTTTTAATTTTTTTGATTCATCTAGTAGAGTAGAACTTAAAATTTCCAACAATATTCAAAAAAATATTAAGAAAGAATGAAAATCAATAAAAAAAAAATTAGTAAAAAGACTAATCCTAACTATATAGTGAGTAAATTATTCGTTATCTCTCAATTAACTAATAAAATGAGTTAACATTATTTCTTGAAATTACTTAGTTATGATATTAATTGAAAATATTATATCGACAATATGATAGTAATTGAAAATATTGAGCTGCCAGCCACTTGTGTAAAATTTTAGATATTTTTGCCAGCTGTACCAACTGTCTCCACAGATGCATGTACCATTCCAGCTGTGTTTGTAGGGATATTTTCGAGGGTGTCTCATATATTTCTATATATAGATGACCCTCTCTTATGTTTTAGAGGTTAGAAAAATTTTGGAGAACAAAAGTTTGGGAAAATATTTCTCTCTCTACATTTCTCTCTCTCTCTCTCTCTCTCTCTCTCTCTCTCTCTCTCGCAAATTACATAACCTTTGCCTAGACACTCCCAACCAAACCTTGAGAGATCTTTGCTAAGGTGCTTAAGCTTGCATTTTAGCACTTGAGAGTGTGAAATTAGTGGTTTGAGAATTTAAGGTGTCATTCCTCTTCAAGAGGTATATATCCTAGTTCTTTTGTACCATCTTTTTCTTATCTTTTCTTGCTATTTTTGAGTTGTTTCTCACCTGTATTTTTGCATTGAAACTTGTGGTTTCAAGCCATTAAAGGTAGAGGCGTGGATCACCCTTCTTTAAACCTTGTTTCTTAGGCTTTTACCCTTGTGTTTCCCACATTTTATCAAAATTTTTTGAACTTTTTCCACTGGTTTTCAGAGTTTCTTGGAGGCTAAATATCATGTTTTGAAGTCCCAAAAATGGAGAGGGTAACCTCCCCTCTTTGTGCTTGTTTACTAGCTTAATTGCTCCATGTTTTTAGTTTATTCTTTTAGTTGTTTTTACCTTCATTCCAGCACTCTTTTGAGCTAATTTAGGACTATTTTTATTTGTTAGTTTCATTTATGCTTTAAATAGTATACTTGTAGTGTAATGGTCCTTATAGGTTTGGTGGTCTAGGCCTGAGCCACCAACCTATTTCAGTTAATAGCATTTATTTCTTACTTTCCATACTTGTGTTCACCTCTAAGCATCTTTGCAATCTCCCTCATTTCTTGGCTTTTTCTCTTTGTTTTGAGAGTTGTTCCAAAAGAAGTGTTGTTTAAGCTTGAAGGGTGATATTGTGCTTAATGGTTTAATCCATTTGGAGGTTCATTACCAATGGCATGATCTCCCTCTCATGCCTAAAACAACGTTTGGTTTGGTACTTCTCATCATTAGTGGACTTAAAGCTCATTATTGGACTTAATTGATTAATGAATGGAAGGTAATTTAAAAGAGGTGTTAAATTGGAATAAAATGGAGCAAGATAATGAATGATGTGGGTTCAATTGAATGTTAATTGAACGCATTGAGTCTTGAGTCGTTTCATACTTGTTAGTGATGAAAACGGTTAAAGAATCAATGTCAACCCTTTCCCTTGATCAATCCATGATAGGGAGGAGGTTTTGAGAGTCTTTTATTGTGCATTTATTGAAATTGTATCCCTTGGTTCATAAGTCATCGTGCAATGAAATTGCGTCGATTGATGGTTTGCGAATCAAGCTTTCCCATCCTTTGATCTATTTAATGATAAGGAGAGGCAGGGTGGACAAATATCTCCTGAGAATGCTCTGTTTGTGCTCTGTTTATTTTCTATGGCAGTAGAAGAAACCCAACATTAGTGGCCAGCAAGCCACCTTTACTAGATGGCAGGCCGCTATTTGTGGCTAGCCGGCCATTACTTCTGGCTTGCTGTCTACTTTTTCCAGCCAGGCAGTGTCCTTTTTTCCTGCAAAATAGAGCAGAGCTTGAGGCACCAAGAAACCCAACATTAGTGGCCAGCAAGCCACCTTTACTAGGTGGCAGGCCGCTATTTGTGGCCAGCCGACCATTACTTCTGGCTTGCTGTCTACTTTTTCCAGCCAGGCAGTGTCCTTTTTTCCTGCAAAACAGAGCAGAGCTTGAGGCAAAAAAAAAAAAAAAAAAAACAGTGCAGTCTCCTGACTGTGCAATAGAAGCATTCTGGCAACAAAACGGAGAGCATTTTCGGGTGCAAAATCCATGTGCATGCATGAGCATACTCCATTTCTTAGGGCCCGTTAACTAGTGGACATGTAAATTAGTTAGTTTAACGGCTTAAGTTCTTTCATTTCGATTGTGTATTAATTATTTAGAATAGCTAGTTAATTTTTGTGTTGTACTTAATTATTTAGGTAGAGTAGTTAGTTAATTTGTGATGTTGTAATAATTAACTAGTGTAGTTAATTGATTTCATTTGGTTTGTAATAGTTAATTAATTAGCTTAGCTAGGGTATTTATTTGGACCCTCCTGTGCGAGGGTAAAATTGTAATAAGGGTGTATGTCTTCCAACCCTATTTTTTTCTCCTTTTTATTTACTTGTTTTTCGATGGTAGCATAGAGCATTATGTTTCCTTAGCATTTTCCATGATTTGCATCCACTCGTCTCGCATGCATAAAAGCTCTGTTCATCATTCTAACAAAGCATTATTATTGCTTAAATTCTTTGAATACGTGCTTAGACCGCATGCTTTGAATTGATTCACATGTCATAATTAGTAGCGGAGCCTATTAGTTGCATTTTGTATGTGTTGCATTAATCATTCACATAGTTAGAGAATGCATTTTTCTAACTCTTTTATTTTGGCTTGCCTTGAAGTACTAGTTGAGCATTTTTTTTGATTTAGCATATTGCATGAGTGTTAGTGTTGCCATGTCAAGCATGATTATCATGAGGCTAAATGCTTAAGTGACATATCTGTCTGAATGCTTGTGGATGATGGCTAGTTGCTTGAATTGGGATGTCTTGATGCATATATATATGTGTGAGACCATGAAATATCCTCTCACATGGATTGTAAAGATCCAACGAAGAGATGAACTTTACTCTAGTGAACCTACACAGATGAGCAAGATTGGTGCCACCCAACCGGGGTTGCCGACCAGACACACTTCGATGCTAAAGTTAGTCCTTTGATTGAAAGAAATAGAGCTATGGAAATCAAGAGTGTTGGTGTGTAGTGTAGGGGAAAGAGTACATACCCTTTCTTCTGGGATGCCCCCCCTTTATATAGATGGGAGGGTGCGATATTTGTTTGGGCTGGACCCAGTGTAGGCCTTGTTTGGGTTAGCCCTAAGAAGTTGATATATATTTATTTTCTGGCTCCCACAATTACCCCAAAACTTTCATTGTCTGTGGTAGAAGGAATGAGAGTTTTTCTTGCTGAGTTACGCTGTTCAAATAGCTGTTAGGTTTCTTTGATAAAGAACACTCTGGATAAATGAATAAAATGTATGAATGAATGACTGCATGAATACATGTATGCTTGAATGTATGTATAAATGTACATATGTCTGTCACATGAGTTCCAAACAAATCATAATGATGGGCCATGGTATTGTTACCCTTGGGCAAGGGTCGTAGGCTGTGGTATTATGACCCCCGGGCGAGGGTGTAGGATGCGGTATTCTAAACCCCGGTCATAGGTGTAGGCCTGCGGTATTCTAACCCCCGGGCATGGGTGTAGGCCTTTGCTAATGGTGCTCCATGCTCCAGAGCGAAGATTACGTTGTACTCGGAGACTTTTGTTGATTTTAAGTGGCAACCAAGTGCCAATATGGCAAGGACTTTGAATAATGCATCCTGTACCGAATAAGGTGGACGTGTTAATCACCAATAATATTGCTCCACTTGTAAGGAATTGCCAAGTAGATATTAGGCCAACTATTTAATTGCCGAGTTGTTCGGTTTGCGTTTTGCTCGGTATGCGTTTAGTCCAAGGTAGACTTGCCCCATTGCTTTCGAATGACATGTGTTAGTCGGAAGGAATGCAGATTCCCATTGCCCTATGTTTCAAGGAAGATTCGGCTTTAGTAAAATGACGGTGCACAAAAATATGTGAGCTGCCGACTACCAAATGTGAATTGCCAACTGCCAAGTGTGTAATATATTGCCCCAAAACTGGCGCATGCTTGGAGTGGTATGAAAAGGAGCGGGAGTGTGTAACTTAAGTATATGTCGTTGTAATGTTTGTATTGAGTTGGCCGAGTATGCATGCATATCAAAGGTGCCGAGATGATGATCGGCTGATGTGCCCCAATTGGAAAGCGGAAAATTGACTAAGATGTCCCAGTGGGCAATTGTTTTGCCAAATAATATTGTTAGGCGAATAAAGTTGCCGAATAGTGTGGCCAATGTTGCTGCATAAAGTTGACAATGCATAAAATTGACAAATAATGCTGTTTAGCCGAATAAAGTTGATGCACGGCCGAATAATGATCATAAATAATGTTGAATTAATAATGGTGCTGAATAATCTTGCTGAATACAATTGTTGCACTGCCGAGTAACTAGTGTCAAAACATTGATGTCCGTTTCATATATAATGTGATTTTGTCGAAAAGTTGGTTAGCTACACTTGGGTCGGTGATTGTGCCGATCTTTTGGTCGGCGATTTTTCTTAGCTTCACGTTGTGTCAGCATCCCTTTGGAGTTGGATTTGCTAAGAACTTGGTTGGCAATGGTTGCCAATTTATTGAAGTTGAGTTTCTTGTCCAACGTATATTTGCCCCATTGCTTTTGAATAAGATTTGTTATTAGAAAGGAATAAAATTAACTTGGGCCAAAATTGCTGAGTAGGCCGATAACAATGTGAAATGGATTTCGTGCCCCTGTTCGGTGTTGTGGCGATATCAGAATGAAGCCGAGACAAAGTAGGGTGCTTGGTGATATGCGAAGTGAGCTATTGCGCTCAACTTTTGAATAAAATCTGTATTTTTTTTTTTTGTGTGTGCTGAATTTGCAAATTCTGACCATACGGATGGACCCGGAATGCGTGAAATGGCTGGAAAGGACTATTGGATCGCTGTGATCAGACTCCTGATGGCGTAATTATAGCCAAAATGGATCTAACGGCTTAGCTCAACAGGGTGTAATGCAACCGCGAAGCACAAGATTATTTCTTCATAGTTTGCTGGGTCGTCTTCTCCAGCGAAAGAATTCATTTTCTGGGTAAACTTTGATCGGCCTGTATGGCTTATTTTAGCTCCGATTTCATCGTGGTTTGTTGTGTTGGACTCATCTCGATGAGTACTTCACATTGGGATGATCAAAACTTGATTTTGACAACTTTGAAAGTTTTAGTTTTTCTAAAAATTTGGTTCATTTCGTAACTACTGACGAACTGTAGTTGGTTCTTGCTTCCTCGGATTGGTGGGTTTGGACTCCTTGACTTGACATGAATCTACTAGTATTTTCAGATGTGGGTTTTGACAAGCCGAGATGCTAGTGTTATGCTCAGATAGTAGTGTCGAGCAAGATTGTGTAGTTTGTACCTGATAATATACGCGTGCCAAATTGATAATATAGCCGAATTGCAGAGTTGAACAATGTTGCGATATAATGAGTCGTTGAATAAATTGCCGAAGCCGAATAATGTTGATGAATTAAGAATGGTGAACGCACTTGAGCTTTGTGCTTGGCAAAAATGTAGTTGGTGGAAGAATGTGTTGTATGGGGGAATGTATTCGGCAAAAGAGCTTGGTGCATGGGGTTAGAGCTATGTATTCCGCAGCGAGAAATCGAAGCCGTTCTCGTGGCCAAAGAATAGAGCTCGGGGTTTTAGAGCTACCGGGTAGCTTTGGAGCTTTGCCGAGCAGTGTGCTATGAGTCGCGGCAGTGCCGAAATGCAAATATATGGTCTAAGTAACGCTGCCGTGTGGCCTTGTTGAATTGCCGAACAACTTTATTGTTCATAAACTTATGATCGGCAAGTCCGTAATGGCATTTGTGCGAATTGAACATGTTGGTAGCTATTCGGCATGACTGTGGCATTGCCGAATAGCTAATGTGTTGCCGAGGGCAATGGAGTTATGGAGCGGCTACACATTCAAGGTGGTAGATACTCAGAATTACTGCAACATTGCCGACTGACTAGTGCTAGTGTGGCCAAGTAATGATGTTTCGTTGAATAATGATGCTGCCGAATTGTGGGTTATATTGCCGAATAATATGAGTTAATAGTGGCCCAAATGGTGCAAAGCCAAATTTTTCATGCTATAGGTCATGAAATGAAGAATTTTCGATTCAAACTCCCAACTTTGAGCCCTTGTATTTCCCTCGTTTGAAGTCCAATTGGCCTTATTATTGCAGCGTTGGATTCACCATTTGGCCTAGTGTTCATTCCACTTTTTAGACGCGTCATTCCGCCTCGAATTAGATGCCATTGGACCTCCGAAAGTTGACCAAAAATAAGATTGGTCTACTCTTTTTTTTGTTGTGTGTTCTTTACGAAGGCAAGTCTTCGAAGGAATATTCATATCAAGCTGTTCAGAGTCGGATTCCTCATGTTTGTAAGTGTACTGGTCATCAAGTAACCATGGTCTACGCTTGAGAGACCTCTTAAGCTTTGTAATTTCAGTTATACTGCAAGTAATGTCTAATTGTGTTGGTTCTGGTTCAAATTCCATCCCCAAGGCCATGGAGCTACAAGTTTCTTCACTATTTTCTACCATCATGAGCACAAAAGATACAAATGACACAAAACCAGGTGGAACTGAGAGCTTCACCCCTTCACCATTTTTAACACCCCTTCTTGTGTGTTTGACTCTTCAATGTTGCGGAGTAAGTAGTGAGCATGGCTGCGCAGTGGAAGTAACTCAGCAAACTCCAAGTATAACTCGACTCCTTGGTTGGCAGCGTTTTTATTTATTTATTTATTTATTATTATTATTATTATTATTATTATTATTATTATTATTATTATTATTATTATTTTTAGCTTGCCAATTTGTGATCAGCGCTGAGAAGAGGCTAGCTTGTTATAGGTGCTAAACAGTTGTCGAGATTTTGATCGGCATCAACATAAGCCATTCATGACAACTGAAGTTGCCTCCAGATCAAACTATTTGAATTTATATGCAAAGAAATATATATATATATATATGGCCAACCGACTACCACAATTAATTGAATAAGAATAATAATTTGTTTTTATCATAACTCATGGTCCATTCCAGAGAGAGAGGAAAATTGAAAAGCTGTAGACACCCCATTTTTGACCGACCTTAAGACTCAGACATCATCAATTGAGCGCTTGGTGATTGTGCATGTTGTGCTTGTTCTGAGGTTTTGGAGTTTTTGGCTGAGAGCCTTGCCTCCGGGCCTTTGAACTCTTTGTGCTTTGGCTCGGTTTGTGGACCGAACCTTGTTTTCTCTTCCCGGAGGGAGGGAGAGGTCTTATAGACCATCTCTTTGTGGTCATAGACCACTTTTTGTGGTCGTAGGCCACTTTTCCCGTTTGGAGACTAGTTTTCAGTTTTTGGAGCCTTCGGC
This sequence comes from Camellia lanceoleosa, assembly GCA_025200525.1. NCBI lineage: Eukaryota > Viridiplantae > Streptophyta > Magnoliopsida > Ericales > Theaceae > Camellia > Camellia lanceoleosa. Next base: position 1,863,041 of record CM045770.1, read on the forward strand.
CACACACCTTGTCTCGGGACCGCTTAACGTTCTCTGTTTCACGTGGTTTTTGAACCATGCCTTGTTGCCTCTGTGTAGAGGAACATTGTTGTTCGAGAGACCACTTTTGTGGTCGTATACCACTTTTGATGTCAGTAGACTAGTTTCCGAGGCTTTTGGCCGCGTGCTTTGCCTCCCGATCTCTCGTCATGCATCCGTTTTGGTTTGTTTTTTGTACAAACCTTGTTTTCCTTGTTTAGAAGGTGGTACAAGGGTGGGAGACCAGTTTTTCCCCTTGGAGACCACTTTTCCTCCTGTTAGCCAGTTTTCTGGTCAAATAACTGGTTTTCTTGGTCTTTAGGCCACCTTTTCTGGTCGGTCACAACACCACTTGCTTGTTTTCAGTGTGTAGACTTCTCCTACCCCTAGCCGACCAATTTTTGTTATGGGAGACCACTTCAAGTGGTCGGCCGACCACTTCAAGTGGTCGGCTGCTTTTTGTCACCTTTTTGGAGATATTTTCTTCCAGCTGGCACAGTTGGAAAGCACCAGAACCATCCTTCATACACATGTATGGAGGGATGGCCTTGAAGCTTAGCTTCCTTGAGAAGCTTTAGCTTTTCTTCTCTATAAGAGGGAGACTCCTCCTCCCTCCTCTAGGGTCAAAAATTTGTGATTTGAGTTATACATACACACTTGTATCTATATCTCTCTTTTGCTCTTGTTTTGTGCCTTAAAGTGTCATTTTGTCTCACTTTTGTACACAAACACACACTCAAACACCATACTCTTGGAGCTGAGGTCCCTTGAAGTTGTTTTTGGAGTTCTTTGACTGATTTGAGCTCAAAGAAGCTGCTGGAGTTGCAGCTTTAAAGGTGGTCTTCAAGGGTGAGTTTCTAACCCTTAAATCCCCTATTTTTGCTTAAGATTTCAGCACTACTTTCATGCTGATTTAAGCTTAACTTTCTACTGCAAAAAGTTCTGTTTTCACATGCTTTAAATGTTTGTTTAAGGTCACTTTTCTGTTGGGGGTGATCTACCCCCTCTTCGGCCTTATTAGGCCTTGTTTTGAGCCATCCCTTTAGGCTCTTGTTGTATCCTTTGCATGACCTTTCTACCACTGAAATCCAAAGGATTTTTAGTGGTGGAAAGGTGGTTTTGGGGTCCTAAATAGGAGAGGGTCATCTCATCTTCTTGTATTTTGAATACTTGTTTCATATGCCTCATGTTTGAGCATGTTTGTTAAGCTTGTGTTGGCTTGTTCTTAGCATGTATTTGGGGTTATTTTGATATGGCATGCCACTATTTTTGGCTGTCTTGATCATCCTTTGCATGCAGAATACACTTGTAGTGTAATCCTCATAAACTAGCTTTGTGTGCTTCATGAAGTAGCATGTCATCCTAACTTATTTTGAGTCCATCTCAGCATGATTTTGGTGGTATTTTGCTATGCCATACCTCTATTAGGGTCTGGTTTGATAGCCCCATGCATGCTCCATGCACTTGTAGTGCAATTCCATGAATTAGCCTAATGTGTCTCATGCGTTGACATGTCATTCTAGCATGCTTGTGGCTTAACTTAAAGAAGATTTTGTTCATGTTTTACCATGTTTAAGGTATGATTTGTGTTGTTTTGGTCATGCATGCCATGCTTTGTATAGCTATAATGCATTCTAGCTTGTTAGCTTTGTGTATTGAGTCCACTAGCATGCATTGCTTGGCCTATTTAAATGATTTGGCATCATTTGTTATGTTATTTCAGTGCATGTTTCATGGCCATACACTTACATTTGTCACTTATTCAATGCGTCGGAGGACTGTCTTTGAGTGTTGTGCATTGTTGTTTAGTTTATGGCTTAGCTTGTATGCTTGCATGCCTAGGTCTTTGAGCCCCTATCTCAGCATATTTAGGTCTTTGTTTTGACCTACTTGAGCTCTGTCCATGATTTGGTTCATGTATTTGTGCCATGTATTGCATGTTCCCTTTGTAGTCCTCTTTGTTAGCTTTAATGCTTTAAGGACCATTGCATGCTTTGCTTGTGTTGTTTGAATGATTTGGCATCATTTCTTACCTTATTTCAGTGCACTTGGTGTTGTTACACTTCCATGTTTGTCACTCTTTGAGCATTATTGAGAGTTGTGCTCTTAGGCCTCTTTGATGGGCCATTGCATGTGCATGCTTGTATATGCTTCATGTGCCTTAATTTTATCACTATTGGTCACTAATTTGGGCATGACTAAGGTCTACCCCCATTTGGTTTAAGTCCATTTAGCATGTTTATTTACATGTTGTTCGCATGCTTATTGTTCATTGCATTAAGTATGCAATCTTACATTGCATTGTGCATGCCATGTGGTTATTTGCATTGTGTATGCCAAGTTGTTTCTTTGCATTGAGTATGCATGTCTCTGACATTACTAAGTTGCCCTTGTAGCATTGCATTGTGCATGCATGCATTATCATTGTTCGCATGTCAGTAGCTTTGTTAAGTTGATCATGTCATATTGCATTGAGTATGCCAAGTTGTTGTTTGCATTGTGTATGCCATGTTGTTGCATTGTTGTTTGGATTAAGTGTTAATCCAAACACGAGAAACGAGGGATGTTTCCTACTTGAAGTGATGAAACGTGTCTCAATTCTTGATCACCGACGCTCTTGATCAAGCATGATAGAGTTTTAGGCTTTATGTGACTACTTGTGCATTCATTTTATATTGAATTATGCAATTTGATTTCTCGGCCAGCACGCATCGAAATGCGCAATTGGTGGCCCGAGGGTCGAGAATTACACTCCCTTGAGCTCATGAAATGATAGGGAGGGTGGTTATGCACACATATCTTGCAAATACATTGCCATGCCCTTTCTTGCTCTCTGTTGCAGCAAACTGGAGAAATGTAGCAACAACTAGTCAGCCAGCCAGAAAAACTAGCTGGCCGACCACTTTTTCTGGTTTTCAGCACAGAAAGTGGTCGACCAGTGGCTGGTGACACCCCTAGGTGGTCGGCCAACCTCCCACAGGTCTCCAAGGTGAGTTGGAAGCTTTCTAAAGCTTGGTGCATGGTTCTAATAACAATTGCAAACATAGGCAAATTGGGGCATTGCGACGGATTTTCGAACGACGCGATCGAGCATGCATCCAGTCTTCTCCCTCTGAGAACCTCCTGTTTTACTGCTTTATTTAGCTTCTTTACTTAGCTAGATTAGGCATTCGTTTTGTACTTTAATAGTTAATGCGTTTAGCTATTTCAATTTGTTTTGTAATAATTAGCTAATTAGGATTAGTTAATTAGTTTGTTTTGTAAAAATTAGTTTAATTAGCTTAGATTAGCTAGTTAGCTTCTTATTCGGTCCCTCTGTCGAGAGGGTGTAATTTTGTAATAAGCGTGCGTGTGTGTGATGCATGGCCTCCAACCCCTATTTCTATCTCCCTTTTACTTAACCGCTTATGATGGTTAGTTTTAGGGCATATTTTGATTAGCATACCTTATGCTTGCATGTGTACATCATTCATCTGAATTGCATGCACCGGGCTTGGCGCATCATACTAACCACATTGTATTTTCAATACATTTACTTGAATACATGTTCAACATCATGTATCAAGTTGCATTTCACATGACATTCTAGGTAGCTGACCCTATCTTAGTTGCATTTTCGCATGTGTTGCATTAGCCATCTTAACATGAACTAGGATCATGCATGATTTCTAACTAGTTCTCTGTTTTGGCTCGGAGTACACTGTGAATGTTTGCACTTTAGCATACTTCATGTGTGTTAATTTTTCCATGAAAGCATGCTTGTCATGAGGCTAATTGCTTATTTGCTATAACTGCTTGAATGCCTGTGGGTGAAAGTTGGATTGCTTGAATTGGAACAATTCAACAAAATCCTCATTTTAGCCTACTTGCAAATAGCAAACTTCAAACCATTTTTACAAATAAACATGCAATGTTTTGTTCCAACTTAGGCGATCTAGTCTATACTTGTATGCTGTGCGCATCACATAGTAATTCTAGGTTAATAACCAGAATAAGAACACAGTTGTTTTCAAAGAAACAAGATATCATGTTAGTGAAGGCCGATCTTTGATCGGGGGAGCAGGGGTGCTCATTGCATGACCTTCCCCTCTCGTACCCAAGTTCCCGAGCCGAGGCAACTTTGGTGATGACGGACATGTGGCCTTCGGCACAAGTCAGGGTTTCCTAAATTCCCCCCAAAATAAAATATTTAGGTGGCGACTCTGTATCTGGAAAAGCAGTCCATGTTTGGCACTTCTTTATTAAAATCATAAATCGAAAACGATTTGCCAGATTTGGACTCTTTGGTGATTTATCGATCTTACATCGCACATTGTGACATTAGATTCAGAACCGTGACATGAGTCCGAACTTGTAGTAGCTAGAGAGCAAACGAATTTCGCGCCTTCGCGCGCAGAGCTCGGGAGTCCTCGGGCACGTCTACAGTTTCTGGCGACTCTGCTGGGGAGTTAGAGAACTTGACTCGAATTCATGATATCTTGTTTTGACTACACTTATATGTTTCTTTGCATTGCATTTGCATTGGTGCGCCTAGGACACCGTTTTTGCCGTATGCTATTCCTGAGCATTTTACCGGAGGCTTGCTTTGAGAAGCGTGCCATAAGGCTGGTCGATTGCGGGCTCTGCTACGACGAGAACACAAACCTCAGTTATTACCGGCCCACCCTTTTTTTTGACCATTCGACCTAGTGCATATCAGAATCCATAGTGACTATTCCAAACTAGGACAAGTTGCTTACCCGATTGTAGGTTGTTTGAAACCGTTGTATGCGTAGTGAAACCCTAGCTCATGACAAAATAGGACAGGGAAACCCTACCCCAACATAGGGGTGTTTTGGCTCTCATTTGCTTGCTATGTGCTTTTAGAGTGTGTATCGACATGAATGCACATATTAGCTTGCAAGTCTGGGTATCAGGCCTGTGGGCATCAATATTTTGGGAGAATTAGTTTACAAGCAGAATTTTGGGCATAATTCAGTAGAGAGTGCAGTCTATTCTAGTGAAATTGGGCTGAGATACTGCCTGTTTTCTCTTTCGCTAGGTAGTCTTGGGAACCGTAGGTTCAGAAGGCTCTGATATCTGCCGAGGTTCATTAGATTTGTGCTGATAGACTTTGTCAGGTCAGAGATTCAGTTTAGAGTAGCCAGCGCGCTCCTTTGCTAAGGCAAGGCAGAGAAAGGCCAGTCAAGGCTTACCGGTTCATCTGATCCGTTAGTCACCAGTCAGATCACCTCTGTTTAATTTAGCGGACTCATGATGACGGAGAGTTCAGAAGAGATTGTGATCATGACAGCGGCTTTAAACCAGGGAATCACCATGCAGGGTGAGACCGATGCTGAAATGCAATGCCCATCTGGGGCACCTGCCACACATCCAGTCTTGGAACCCCAATCATTTCAAACCCGTGAGCCCACTACTTTTGAGCTGATGGAATGATCGGCGATCTTCAGAGAATTGTGGCTAATCTAGCCTTTGGGCTATCGGCTCGGCCATCGACCACATCACATGCTGGAAATTTCACATCAGAAGACTCCCCACTCCTGGGATGAATTGTAATCGAGATTGGCAAACCTGAAGCCACTCCAAGTTTAGGCAACGACATGTCCGCAACAACAGTACTCTGCTCTGATGTAGCGACCCAAACCTTCAACCAAGCTAAGGCAAGTGGAAAGAACAAGGTAGGGGAAGACATTGATCCCTATGAACACCTTTTGTGGGTTGTTGAGGATTTGAAAGCTGAAGGACTGAACAAACAGCAAGTACTCGCAGTTGTCGTACAGATTGTGGATGGCGCTTTCACCACTCAGAATGAGAGCAGTTCGAAGCAAGGGGAGAACCGAGAGAAGGGCCATCGTACCAAAAACGATCCTTTGAGCTCTAACCCTGCATTCAGAAGAGATCAGTAAACCAAGCCAGCACCTGCTGACCCCTTTGCTAGTACATCCAGCAAAAATCCACAAACCTCGAAGTACCTACCCCGTGGTCGTAGGGTTTTCCATGCCCTCTATATGCCTTTGTCCAAGGCTCTTCAAATCCTTGTTGAAAAAGGCCATCTCAAACCCCTCGAACCTCAACCTCTCCCTGGTCGTCTTCCACCCGGTCATGATGCTACCCAGTACTGTGCCTACCATCAACAAACCGGACATAGCACCGACAATTGCTTTCGTCTTCGCCACGAAGTATAAGATTTGTTTGACAACGAGGCCATCATCCCACCAAGCTTAGCAAAGTCTATCGTCATTGGATCAGTGAACCTGGGGGATAATGTGATTTGATCGGCGGATGAACCATCTGCGGGCGGCACTCAGTTTACTCCAGATGTGGCGTATGACACACACTATTTTGAGCATTTGCGAATGCTAGTTTTTGTACATTCTGACTTGGGTATTGGGTCAGTTTTGTTGTGTTGTATAGAGTTAGTCTTTTTGTACTGAATCAGTCGGGTCTGTCTTGTTCTATCAAGTCAGTTCTGTTTTGTTAGAGTCGGGTGATTTCGGGGGTGTTACCTCGGACATCACTTGCTTGTTTTGTGTTTGTCTTTTTGCTTTCTTTTGAGTCTATTTCTGTCTTGGAGCCAGTTGTGCCAAGAAGATTTGAATGAAACAGTAGTGGTTTTCACGCTTTTGAGTTTACTTCTGCCTCGCACTAGTTGTGCCAGAAGTTCTGAATGAGATGGCAGTATTCGACTAAAATTGTGTCTTTTCTATGCCTTAAAGTCATTGCATTGACCTAAGTTTTTCAAAACTTTTTGAACATTGTGATGAAAACAAAGAGGAAGGAACTCCTCGGGATTTGCAAAAATTTGATGAAACTGAGAGAAAGATAGGCGTGCTAAGCCCTTAATGAATAAAATCATCCTTGTTAATGTGAGTACTGAGAAGGATCCTGGCTTGATCCAGATTGGTTCTATATTGTCTTCAGCGCGAGCGATTAGTCGCTTTCTTAAGAGATTTCAAAAAAAATGTTTTGCGCCGTCCTGTGAAGACCTGTGTGGAATCGCTTTTGAGATTGTGCAGCTTAGGATCGCTCTCAGTCTCGAGACTTGACCCTATTTTGCTTTTGTACCTTGAACTTTGATTCAGAATGTTCAACGGTCAATCACAATGTGAGGCCCGTGTGGCCAGATTTGAAGTGAATCCCCGAACCAGGGGGAAGAAGGTCAGATATAATCAAAGGAAGCTTGCGAAGCTAAATCAGAAGCCCCCCTCCCCCCCCCCGAATTAGGGGCAAAAATGTCAAATGTGTTCAAAGATTCAAAGGATGAGTCCTTTCGCAAATCATTGCAGACTGGCAAGAATGCCAAATCCCAGAAGGGAGGAAAGAAGAAAGTATTGCTGAAAGACAATTGAGCTCCTATCCACAACACTGGGGGTAATTCAGCCCCTATCAGATGGACTCTTACATCATCAGCAAACAGCAGCCATCTCTTGGATTCAGATGGCTTCAAGATCCTAAAACCATTTGGCATGGACAAAGCTACACTTTTACCTTTGAGAGGCTCGCTGGGCCGAAAACATGGAAGGGCGACCTAGGCAAAAGCTAGAGCAAGAAAAAAAAGCAAAAAGAACAAAAGAAAAAAGAAAAAAAAATGCAAAGAGAAAGAAAATGAAAAAATGAGAAGAAATAAGAAGAATGAAAGGAAAAGAAAAACAGAGCTTGCAAGGTTGACAACCCAGAAAGGGCGGCCTTGGCAAAAGTTAGAGTGTAAAATGAGAGGTTAATACCCAAGTGTACCTTAATCCTGAACTACGTAAGGCTTGATTACCATGTTTGGGATACATAGGCAACTTCATTCTGAAGTCTAGCCATAAACACTTCCAAATCGACTACGTCCATGTAATGGTTCTGATCATGTTTGTCTTCTCTGTATCCAAGAGTTCGGTTGCGATCGTCACTTTGAGTACTGATTACAGTGCGTTGTGGTGCCATTCAAACAAGGGGCAACTTTCCATTGCTGTGCAGTGTCATTTAGATAAGGGGCAATTTTCCTTCGAATTTGAGGTTGTGCATCTCAAGAGTAAGTTCCGTGTTGGCCGAGCAGTGGCCATTTGCAAAAATAGTTTTTGAGAATTTTTAATGAGGTTGACTAATTTCCTCTCGAAAATTATTCCATGTTTCCAAAACTAGGCCACTTCTTGGACCCAAAAAAGGAAAATTTTCAGTGTTAATAACCTAACTTGCATGATTTTAAATCAGAAAATCGAACAAACATGTTAATCTAACTCTCATGTTGGTCAAAATTGTTTTAGTAGAAAGCAAAAACAAAAAATGGTCAAAAAGATGAACTAGGGGTCTAGTTGAGTCAGGTGTTCTGTCTTTTTCCCATTGCCAACATACTTGCCGAAAAGGGTGCTCTATTTGCCAGAAAAGGCACCGTATTGGCCGAAAAGGGCACTTTGTTCGCCAGAAAGGGCACAGCAGAAGCTAACAGAAAAGGGCTGAAAGCTCTCACATCCTCCAAGCAGCAAGGTATCCAGCCAAGTGCGAAGCACGAATTGGAATAGAGCAGGGTATTCCACTCCCTCATCTGGATAGATCTAATCACGTCCAAACTCCCCAGCAGAACATCGTCAACCGATGTTAGCTGTAGATTTTGCTACACACCCAGTTGTAGCGCAACCCCTCTGTGGGAGGAACTCACTAGTTGTGCTCAGAAGAATGAGAATCTAGCATAATGCTAATGGCAAGAGCCCGTAACTTCTTGTTTATCGACCGACCATCCAGGGAAGGGATTAAAAAAATGAGAGATCGAAGAATAGAGAGATGTGCATTGAGAAAAAAAGTGAGAAAAGAGCTTTTTTCAGAAAAATAGAGCTTGAGGGCCAAGTGATGTGAGAATCAAAAATAAGAAAGGATGGGACACAATACTCGGAGAAACAAGCTCCCTGTCCACGTCTGTGTGTCGTGTGTGCGTGTTGTTTTGATCTTCTTGTTTCATGTCTTGAGTCATTTTGAGTGTCAACAGATGTATTTAGGTTGTTTACCTTTGTTTTCCGTTGTTTAGTCGTGGTGCGCTGTGTTCAGTCGTAGGCTCAATACTCGGTCGAGAACTCATTTCTCAATTTCAAAAAGACTCGTTTTATGCTCAGGAGTGCTGTGCCATTCTCCACATTTGTGCAAAACAAGTCTTGTTCTTTCATAAAAACTGCAGGGTTCAACCCAGGTCATGTGAGAACAGTAAAACCAGGACCTATCTGAAGCTATATGGGTTCCGGACTGCGAAGCAAAAGAAAATAGGGAAAATTTGGAGCATCTGAGTTTGTTTCGATTTTTGCAAGTTCCATCATTGCATCCCGTATGTTCAGAATGAGCTGTGTGTTCAGAATGGGCAGGGTATTTTATGAGCCGTGAGTTCAAAATGAATAGAGTACTGTGTTATGGGCTGTGTATTCAGAATGAGCAGTGTGCTGTATGAGCCGTAAGTTCAAAATGAACAGAGTATTGTGTTCCGAGCTGTGTGTTGTACGAACTGTGTGTTCGAAGTGAACAGAATACTGTGTTGACTGTTTCAAAGCCCGAATGGCGATCAAAAGTGCTCTCCCTGAGTACCATTTCCTTGTCAGCATTTCAGAACCTTTGAACTGTGAGTTGCAGGTAAGTGTTCGAAGAACACAAGAAAGGGAGATCCCCGTCAGAGTAGAGCGGTTCACCGTCACTCACCTTATGAGGTGCTTTTTAAAGTGCCACTTTATTTGTTTATTGTGTTCCCTAAACATCATGCTCTACATTGCTTGTAACATGCATCGTATTATCGCACTTATTGCATTTATTTGCATCTTGTGTTATCATGTATCGTTTATCCTTTTACATTTAGCAGCGTTTAGGATCGTTGCCCTCTAGGGCTTTCTCAGGTTGCGTCGTGTACGTGCCTGGGCGCGTTATTTTGGACCTCCTCTCATGATTTCAGCGTGGTTTGAGTGTCCTCTTTCCTCACACGATTTCAGGGTGTTTGGAATTTATCTCAGGTTACGTTGTGTACGCCCCTGGGCGGGTTATTTTGGACCTCCTCTCACGATTTCAGCATGGTTTGAGTGTCCTCTTTCCTCACACGATTTCAGCGTGTTTGGAATTTATCTCAAGTTGCGTCGTGTACGCGCCTGGACAAGTTATTTTGGACCTCCTCTCACGATTTCAGCATGGTTTGAGTGTCCTCTTTCCTCACACGATTTTAGCGTGTTTGGAATTTATCTCAGGTTGCGTCGTGTACGTGCTTGGGCGGGTCGTTTTGGACCTCCTCTCACGATTTCAGCGTGGTTCGAGTGTCCTCTTTCCTCACACGATTTTAGCCTGTTTGGAATTTATCTCAGGTTGCGTCGTGTACGTGCCTGGGCGGGTTGTTTTGGACCTCCTCTCATGATTTCAGCGTGGTTTGAGTGTCCCTTTCCTCACACGATTTCAGCGTGTTTGGAATTTATATCAAGTTGCATCATGTACGCTCCTGATTGGTTGCTTTGGACCTCCTCTCACGATTTCAGTGTGGTTCGAGTGTCCCCTTTTCCTCACACGATTTCAACGTATTTGGAATTTATCTCAAGCTGCGCTAAGCATGCTCCTAATTAGTTGTTTTGGGATTTGTTTTTCCTCCTCTCTTGATTTTTGCATTGTGCATGCATTTTATTGTGCTATTTTGCATATTGCACTGTTTTGTGCACCTTACTTGCATTGTGCATGCATTTTATCATGCTATTTTGTGTATCACACTAGTTTGTGCACCTTACTTGCATTGTGCATTTATTTTATCGCTCTATTTTGCGCATCGCACTGTTTTGTGCACCTTACTTGCATTGTGCATGCATTTTATCGCTCTATTTTGCGCATCGCACTGTTTTGTGCACCTTACTTGCATTGTGCATGCATTTTATCGCGCTATTTTGCGCATCGCACTGTTTTGTGCACCTTACTTGCATTGTGCATGCATTTTATCGCGCTATTTTGCGCATCGCACTGTTTTGTGCACCTTACTTGTATTGTGCATGCATTTTATCGTGCTATTTTGTGTATCGCACTTGTTAGTGCATTGCATTTCATTCGCACTATCTTACGCACCTCACTTGCACTTGTTAGTGCATTGTTGTCGCGCACACTTGCGTTGCATGGTCATGCACCCTTCCATCAGCATTGTTATGCACTCTTCACTTGTGTTGTCACGCACATTCCGCTTGCATTGTTATGAATGCTCTTTCTTTCTGAAACACGGGGATATGTCCCTATGTTTCTCCTTCTTTCCGAAACATGAGGATATATCCCTATGTTTCTCCTCCTTTCTGAAACACGGGGATATGTCCCTGTGTTCCTCCTTTTTTCGTTAAGAGCATTTGGAATACGTTCCAATGCTTATACCTTTTTGAAACACGAGGATATGTCCCTGTGTTTCTCCCTCTTTGGTTAAGAGCATTCGGAATACGTTCCAAAGCTTGTACCTTTTCGAAACACGGGGATATGTCCCTATGTTTCTCCCTCTTTGGTTAAGAGCATTTGGAATGTGTTCCAATGCTTATTCCTTTTCGAAACATGGGGATATGTCCCTATGTTTCTCCTCCTTTCCGAAACACGGGGATATGTCCTTGTGTTTCTCCCTCTTTGGTTAAGAGCATTTGGAATACGTTCCAATGCTTATACCTTTCTGAAACACGGGGATATCTCCCTATGTTTCTCCTCCTTTAAGAAACATGGGGATATGTCCCTGTGTTTCTCCTTCTTTGGTTAAGAACATTTGGAATACGTTCCAATGCTTATACCTTTTCGAAACACGGGGATTTGTCCTTGTGTTTCTCCCTCTTTAGTTAAGAGCATTTGGAATACGTTCCAATGCTTGTACCTTTTTGAAACACGGGGATATGTCCCTGTGTTTCTCCCTCTTTGGTTATGAGTATTTGGAATACGTTCCAATGCTTATACCTTTCCAAAACATGGGGATATGTCCTTATGTTTCTCATTCTTTAAAAAACATGGGGATATGTCCCCGTGTTTCTCCGTCTTTGGTTAAGGGCATTTGGAATACGTTCCATTGCTTATACCTTTCCGAAATACGGGGATATGTCCATGTGTTTCTTCCTCTTTGGTTAAGAGCATTTGGAATACGTTCCAATGCTTATACCTTTCCGAAACACGGGGATATGTCCCTATGTTTCTCCTCCTTTCCAAAACACGGGGATATGTCCCTGTGTTTCTCCCTCTTTGGTTAAGAGAATTTGAAATACATTCCAATGCTTATACCTTTCCGAAACACGGGATATGTCCCTGTGTTTCTCCCTTTTTGGTTAAGAGCATTTGAAATACGTTCCAATGCTTATACCTTTTCGAAACACGGGGATATGTCCCTGTGTTTCTTCCTCTTTGGTTAAGAGTATTTGGAACATGTTCCAATGCTTGTACCACTCTCTTTCCTCTCTTGCGTGTGATACGCTGAGAGGTTTTACCTTTCCTCTCTTGCGTGTGATACGCTGCGAGTTTTCACTTTCCTCTCTCGCGTGTGATACACTAAGAGGTTTTCCCTTTCCTTTCTTGCGTGTGATACACTGAGAGGTTCCCCATTTCCTCTCTCGCGTGTGATACGCTGAGAGATGTTCATTTATTCTCTTGTGTATGATACGCTGAGAGATGTTGTGTTTGAAACTCCGGGTTTTCTCGGTAGTCGCTTTTAGTCTACTCCGTGTGAGACGTAGCGAGAATTGTATAATTCTCTTACATCATTTCTGCATGTAATGTAGTTTGGTTTGAATTCGTTTTCCTAAGCTGTTGCATTTATTGTGTATAACTGCTTCATTACAGCTTTCTTTGCATGATCATAAGTTATGTTCGGCTTTGTGCATGTCATTCGCATCTTGCCCCATCCTGCGGGCGCATCTCTTTGTTATCTTGCCTGTGTGTCTAAGTCTTCGGCCTTGTCAAAAATGGGTCGTCTCTGGGCTTTGACATTCACTCCCGTCACATATGACTTTCGAGTTCTGTCAAAGAGGGGAAACAGTAGACACCCCATTTTTGACCGGCCTTAAGGCTCAGATGTCATCAATTGAGCGCTTGGTGATTGTGCATGTTGTGCTCGTTCTAAGGTTTCGGAGTTTTCGGCTTAGAGCCTTCCCTTCCGGGCCTCTAAACTCTTTGTGCTTTGGCTCGGTTTGTGGACCGAATCTTGTTTTCTCTTCCTAGAGAGAGGGAGAGGTCTTGTAGACCATCTCTTTGTGGTTGTAGGCCACTTTTCTCGTTTGGAGACTAGTTTCTGGTTTTTGGAGCCTTCAGCCGCACACCTTGTCTCGGGACCGCTTAACGTTCTCCGATTGGTGTGGTTTTTGAACCATGCCTTGTTGCCTCTGCCTAGAGGAACACTGTGGTCCGGGAGACCACTTTGGTGGTCATATACCACTTTTGATGTCAGTAGACTAGTTTCCGAGGCTTTTGGCCGCATGCTTTGCCTCCTGATCTCTCATCTTGCATTCATTTTGGTTTGTTTTTTGTACAAATCTTGTTTTCCTTGTTTGGAAGGTGGTACATGGGTGGGAGACCAGTTTTTCTCCTTAGAGACCATTTTTCCTCTTGCCAGCCAGTTTTCTGGTCGGATAACTAGCTTTCTTGGTCTTTGGGCCACCTTTTCTGGTCGGCCACCACACCACTTGCTTGTTTTCAATGTGTAGACTTCTCCTACCCCTGGCCGACCAGTTTTTTTTTATGGGAGACCACTTGAAGTGGTCGGCCGACCACTTTTAGTAGCTGGCCGACCACTTCAAGTGGTCGGCAGCTTTTTGTCACATTTTTGGAGATATTTTCTTCCAGCTGGCACAGTTGGAAGGCACCAGAACCATCCTCCATACACGTGTATGGGGGGATGGCCTTGAAGCTTAGCTTCCTTGAGAAGCTTTTGCTTTTGTTCTCTATAAGAGGGAAACTCCTCCTCCCTCCTCTACGGTCAGAAATTTGTGATTTGAGTTATACATACACACTTGTATCTATATCTCTCTTTTGCTCTTGTTTTGTGCCTTAAAGTGTCATTTTGTCTCACTTTTGTACACAAACACACACTCAAACACCATACTCTTGGAGCTGAGGTCCCTTGAAGTTGTTTTTGGAGTTCTTGGACCGATTCGAGCTCAGAGAAGCTGCTGGAGTTGCAGCTTTAAAGGTGGTCTTCAAGGGTGAGTTTCTAACCCTTAAATCCCCCATTTTTGCTTAAGATTTTAGCCCTACTTTCATGCTAATTTAAGCTTAACTTTCTATTGTAAAAAGTTCTACTTTTGCATGCTTTAAATGTTTGTTTAAGGTCACTTTTCTGTTGGGGGTGATCTACCCCCTCTTAGGCCTTGTTTTGAGCCATCCCTTTAGGCGCTTGTTGTAGCCTTTGCATGAAATTTCTATGACTGAAATCCAGAGGATTTTCAGTGGTGGAAAGGTGGCTTTGGGGTCCTAAATAGGAGAGGGTCATCCCATCTCCTTGTATTTTGAATACTTGTTTCATATGCCTCATGTTTGAGCTTGTTTGTTAAGCTTGTGTTGGCTTGTTCTTAGCATGTATTTGGGGTTATTTTGAGATGGCATGCCACTATTTTTGGTTGTGTTGTTTGAAAGATTTGGCATCATTTCTTACCTTATTTCAGTGCACTTGGTGTTATTACACTTCCATGTTTGTCACTCTTTGAGCACTCTTGAGAGTTGTGTTCTTAGGCCTCTTTGATGGGCCATTGCATGTGCATGCTTGTATATGCTTCATGTTCCTTGATTTTATCACTATTGGCCACTGATTTGGGCATGAGTGAGGTCTACCCCCTTTTGGTTTATGTCCATTTAGCATGTTAATTTAGATGTTGTTCGCATGCTTATTGTTCATTCCATTAAGTATGCCATCTTACATTGCATCGTGCATGCCATGTGGTTATTTGCATTGTGTATGCCAAGTTGTTTCTTTGCATTGAGTATGCATGTCTCTACCATTACTAAGTTGCCCTTGTAGCATTGCATTGTGCATGCATGCATTAGCATTGTTCGCATGTCAGTAGCTTTGTTAAGTTGATCATGTCACATTGCATTGAGTATGCCAAGTTGTTGTTTGCATTGTATATGCCATGTTGTTGCATTGTTTTTTGGATTAAGTGTTAATCCGAGCACGAGAAATGACGGACATTTCATACTTAAAGTGATGAAATGTGCCTTAATTCTCGGTTGCCGATGCTCTTGATCAAGCATGATAGAGTTTTAGGCTTTATGTGATTACTTGTGCATTCATTTTATATTGAATTGTGCAATTTGACTTCTCGACCATCACGCATCGAAATGTGCAATTGGTGGCCCGAAGGTCGAGAACTACACTCTCTTGAGCTCATGAAATGATAGAGAGCGTAGTTATGCACACATATCTTGCAAATACATTGCCATGCCCTTTCTTGCTCTCTGTTGCAGTAAACTGGAGAAATGCAGCAACAACTGGTCGGCCAGCCAGAAAAACTAGCTAGCTGACCACTTTTTCTGGTTTTCAGCACAGAAAGTGGTCAGCCAGTGGCTGGTGACACCCCTAGGTGGTCAGCCAACCTCCCACAGGTCTCCAAGGTGAGTTGGAAGCTTTCTGGAGCTTGGTGCAAGGTTCTAAGAACAATTGCAAACAGAGGCAAATTGTGGCATCGTGACGAATTTCCGAATGAAGCGACCGAGCATGCATCCAGTCTTCTCCCTTTGAGAACCTCCTGTTTTACTACTTTATTTAGCTTCTTTACTTAGCTAGATTAGGCATTTGTTTTGTACTTTAATAGTTAATGCGTTTAGCTATTTCAATTTGTTTTATAATAATTAGTTAACTAGGAATAGTTAATTTGTTTGTTTTGTAAAAATTAGTTTAATTAGCTTAGATTAGCTAGTTAGCTTCTTATTTAGTCCCTCCGTCGTGAGGGCATAATTTTGTAATAAGCGTGCATGTGTGTGATGCATGGCTTCCAACCCCCATTTCTTTCTCCCTTTTACTTAACCGCTTATAATGGTTAGCTTTAGGGCATATTTTGATTAGCATACCTTATGCTTGCATGCGTGCATCATTCATCTGTATTGCATGCACTGGGCTCGGCACATCATACTAACCACATTGTATTTTCAATACATTTACTTGAATACGTGTTCAACAGCATGTATCAAGTTGCATTTCACATGACATTCTAGGTAGCCGAGCCTATCTTAGTTGCATTTTCGCATGTGTTGTATTAGCCATCTTAACATGAACCAAGACCATGCATGATTTCTAACTAGTTCTCTATTTTGGCTCGGAGTACACTGTGAGTGTTTACGCTTTAGCATACTGCATGTGTGTTAATGTTGCCATGAAAACATGCTTGCCATAAGGCTAATTGCTTATTTGCTATAACTGCTTTAATGCCTGTGGGTGAAGGTTGGATTGTTTGAATTGGAACAATTCATCAAAATCCTCGTTTTAGCCTACTTGCGAGTAGCAAACTTCAAACTATTTTCACAAATAAACATGCAATGTTTTGTTCCAACTTAGGCGATATAGTCTATACTTGTATGTTGTGCGCATCACATAGTAATTCTAGGTTAATAACTGAAACAAGAACACATGTGTTTTCAAAAAAACAAGATATCATGTTAGTAAAGGCCGATCTTTGATCGGGCGAGCGGAGGTGCTCATTGCATGGGCTTCCCCTCTCGTACCCAAGTTCCCGACCCGAGGCAACTTTGGTGATGAAGGATACATGGCCTTCGTCACGAGTCAGGGTTTCCTAAATTCCCCCAAAAATAAATATTTAGGTGACAACTCTGTATTTGGCAAAACAGTCCATGTTTGGCACTTCTTTATTAAAATCAGTTTTCCAAAACGATTTGTCGGATTTGGACTCTTTGGTGATTTATCAATCTTACATCGCACATTGTGAGATTAGATTCAGAACCGTGACATGAGTCTGAACTTGTAGTTGCTAGAGAGCAAATGAATTCTGCGCCTTCGCGCACGGAGCTCGGGAGTCCTTGGACACGTCTACCCAACCTTGGATTCTACAGAAAGCTTTAGCAAAGGTAAACGTGCACACATGTTAAGAATCAGCTTTAAGCTAAGTTTTGAGAAACAAAAAATAAATAAATAAATGGACAGACTCACGTATGAATTTAGCCAAGCAACTTTATTGAATTGCCAAAAAGATGTTTGCACCAAGAAAGGTATGAAACCCATTTTTAGAGAGAGAAAACAGCTACTAACTTTATCTTATTTTGACAACCTTTCTAAGCAATATTAATATTCAACAAGGGTTTGATCAAATCTGTGAGCATAAATAGATACGTATATAGACGTGTGTATATATGTATACCTGAACTTTAGCAAAAAACATAATCAGAATGAAAAAATCCAAAAACCCAGCTATGGGTCTCATTTTTTAGAAAGAGAATGGTTAACCTTAGTGCTCACATGTCCGAGTACCTTGAGTGTCGCATTGATTCTTCTCTTCGTTGAATTCTTTAGCTCTTTCCCACAGACGGTGCCAATTGTGAGACCATGAAATATCCTCTCACATGGATTGTAGAGATCCAACGAAGAGATGAATTTTACTCCAGTGAATCTACACAGATGAGCATGATTGGCACCGCCCAACCGGGGTTGCCGGCCGGAGACACTCCGATGCTAAAGTTAGTCCTTTGATTGAAAGAAATAGAGCTATGGAAATCAAGATTGTTGGTGTGTAGTGTAGGGAAGAGACTACATACCCTTTCTTCTGGGATGCCCCTCCATATATTTCTTTTCTGGCTCCCACAATATGAGATCACTTTTTCAAGTGATACATATTCAAAACACTTTTTCAAAACAAACATGAAATCAAATGTTCTAATTTTTGCAAATTAGTCTATACTTGTATGCAACACATAGTAAAATAGTCTATTAATCGAAACAAGAGCATATAATGTAGATGAAAATTATATCATGATTAGTAGAGGCCGATCTTTGATTGAGCGAGTGGGGTGCTCAATTCATGACTTTCCCCTCTCGTACCTAAGTTCCCAACCCGAGACACTTTAGTGATGACGGATAAGTGGCCTTCGGCACGAGTCTCAGGTTTCCTAAATTTTTCAAAAATATTTAGGTGGCGACATTATAATCTGGCAAAACAGTCCATTTTTGGCATTTTGATTCAAAATCAATTTTCTAAATGATTTACTGGATTTGGACTCTTTTGTGTTTATCTATTTCACATTGCACTTGTGGAATCAGATTCAGAACTGCGGGAGTTCGAACTGTAGGGCTGATCGTATCTGAAAGGAGCATTAAAAGTCAAGCTACAGTTTCTGGCAACTTTGCTAGGGAAAGTATAGAACTTGACTTGAACTTCATGGTATGAAATTTTATCTATACTTATATGTTCTTTGCATCGCATTGAATTTGCATTAGTGCGCTTAAGGCACTGTGTTTGCCAACTACTATTTCTGGACGGTTTGCCAGAGGCTTGCCCAAAAGCTTGCCAAAAGACTGGCTAGTCATGGGCTCTGCCATGTTGGAAACACATCCCTTGGATCTGGACTACCGCTGTACTGTTTGATCCTTCATTTACTTCTCGATGTTAGGTGTGAGAGGTATATTAAGTAGTCTTGCTGAGGTACCCCTTTGACCATTTGGCCTAATTGCATA
This sequence comes from Camellia lanceoleosa, assembly GCA_025200525.1. Lineage (NCBI taxonomy): Eukaryota > Viridiplantae > Streptophyta > Magnoliopsida > Ericales > Theaceae > Camellia > Camellia lanceoleosa. The sequence goes on from CM045770.1 coordinate 1,881,660, forward strand.
TAAAAAAGCCATAGAGACTGTTCCAAACTAGGACAGGATGCTCATCCGAATGCAAGATTGCGTGAAACTACGTGATTGAAATAGTGAACCCTAGTTCCTGACGAAACTAGGACAGGGTAACTCTCCACCCCTCATAGGGTTGTTTTGGCTCTCTTTAACTGGTATGTGCTTTACAGTGAAACTTTAAAGGAATGTGCATATCAGTTGCACGGTTGGTATCTGTTTTGGGACAAAATTCAGTGTGGAGTACAAGTCCTACAGCTTTGATCATGTTTGTGTTGATAAAACATCTTAGCTAAGGTACTGTGTGGTTTCTGATTGCTGTCCTTTTGCTTTATTTCTTTTTGCTAGGTAGTTTAAAACCATAGCTTTAGAGGTTCAGATATCCCCCAAGTACTCTGGACCTGGGTTAGAAGACTTTGCAAAGTCAGGGATCATGTTCAGGGACAGCCCGTATTTGCTTCACTATCACCGGTTACAAGGCGAAAGAGGGTTAGGAAGAATTTACCTATTCAGTTTTTATGGCAATCACCACTCAGCTCACCTGTGTTTAGTCCAGTTCGGGAATAGTTGTCTATGTCCAGTCTAGCTTGAGACCGATCATCTGTTCAAATGACACAATATCCCCTAGCCAATACGGAGGAACTGATAATCCCACTACAGCAAAAAGCGGAAGCATTACAACATGACGCAACCCGTCAGGCCGAGGTTGCGGCTCACCAGGCCGAGGTCATAACTAGACTCCAGGAACAGCAACCGCAGCCGACTGCGGCCTCTGCATCCCATGTACCCTCCACGGCTATTCCTGTGCCTGGCGTCACTGGTAACATTGCCACTGCTCAAGATCCACAAAACCAAGGTAATCCGATTTTTTTGGTCCAAGCAGAACCAATCCTAGCACAAGCTTCCAAAGCCCCGGTTTATCAAACCGAAGCCTCGTTCGAGTTCAAGGTTGATTCCACTACACTCAAGATCAATAAAGTAGAGACGTTGTTTAAGAGAGCATAAGGGGTCAATTCCATTCCAGACATAGAGGGTGGATATACTGAGTCAGCAGATACATTACCTGAGCAGTTCAAGATGCTGCACATTAACCATTTTGACAGATCTGAGGATCCAATGGTTCATCTACGGCTGTTTTCAGACATCTTACAGCCAATGGGTTTGACTAGGCTACAGAAGCTATCCCTTTTTGATCGGATTATGTCAGGCATAGCGGCTATTTGGTACGCCAAGCTGGAAGATGCAGTAAAACCAAATTGGGACGAATTAGCCGAGTCCTTCATGACTCAATACTCTTATAGCACTCAAATCGAGAATCACAACCCGTGATCTCGAGCCCACGCACTAAGAGCCAAAAGAAGGATTCTCTAAGTTTGTGACAAGATGGAGGGCCAAAGCCTCAATGATGACCACTTGACCTTTAAAAAGGGATCAAAAAAGGATGGTTGTCCAGAATCTGCATGGTAAGTTGTTGCAGAAGATGATTGTTCTACCTCTATTTACGTTCATAGAGCTCATGGGGGTGCAAATTGAGGACACTATGAAATAGGGACTGATTACTAAGTAGAAGGAACCGGCCAAGAGGCCATTTGTTCGTAGTTCCAATGCTGCCAGTGGTAGCACAGTTGCGAGGCCATTGGATGTAAGTGTTGTTACCGCAACCAAGACTGCCGACCCCTTCACCAAGGGCAGCGGCGGTATCGCCACTCTGTACTATTATATGAGCTCGACCTCCCGCAGGAGCGGGAACACATTGGGTGGCTATTGGAGAGCCTGGGAGGTATGATTTACTTTTTAGTTTTACAGTTTCCTGCCATGCTTTCTGCTTTACACTTTTTGTACACTGCACACTCCACACTGCATTATCCGTCTCTTGCATTTTGCATTTTCTGTATATTCTGTATTCTCATTGCCACTGTCTTGCTTTTCACAGCTGTGGGTATATGCCTATTTCCTGGCGCTGGCTCCTGAGCCAGAGGTCATGATGCCCTGTGAGGTGCCATACTCGCGTCAATATGACAGTCGGTGCCAGCCAAAAGCTCGAGAGTCCCTCCCATATCTTCGTCAGTATTTCAACACCGTGAGCGTGACTGAGGTAACTCAAAACTCGCAGTTCTTTATGTTTTCAGCTTCAATTCATTTTACATATCTGATGACAAGTAATCAATCCATACACTTGCTATTTGTAGATTCAGTGGTAGCGTTGGGCGTCAATGCCAAACGGTGCTAGATTATAGTATGCCGGAGCTTAGGGCGTTTCTCGGTACCGGATCTTGTTCGAGGGGCCAGTAGGCCACTCCTGGTTTCTGGGTGAGTGCTTCATGTGCCAAACATTGGGTTTGCCATTGCAGTCGGTTCCTTTGTCGCCTCCACCTTCTATGCGAGGGATAGAGAGGCTCTCCCTTCAGGGGCTTATTGACTTTACGTAGGGTGAAGATGCAGACCTCTACATCAGATAGGGGGACTACACTACTTACATCTAGGCATATTTGATGCCTTCTCTGATAGGTGCTCGTGCTCGTGCTCACACAGAGAGGGCAGCTGATGCCCTTTCATCGAGTAGAGCCCAAGCGACAGATGCTCCTTCGACGAGCAGGTCTTGAGCATGGAGAAGCGGAGCTGGAGAGATGTCCACCGCTAGACAGAGTGTCGGATGGCCAGACATGCAGACCGAGCTAACGAGGTGGCGATATGGCGGAGTGCCTTACCAGATTCCGATTGAGCCCCCATTGTGGGGTTACCGATATGTCAGGACACCCGATTCACCACCGGTATGCGTTACAACTTTCATCTTTCCCATTCTTTAACAGATATTCAGACATTCATTCATTGATCATTTCAACTTGCATTTGCAGCCCTCCATAGAGTATGTTGAGGGATTACTTGAGGTGATGGCCTCATTTGAGGGCATGATTTTGAAGAGAGAGTCAATGCGTGGCTCCCACGGCATCTAGGTAATTTTTCAGTTTTCTTGCATTTCGAATATCATATTTTTGCTGATATTCTGAAATTGACATCTCAACTGAACATTGCCCATATTGCACCACCGATACACTGCATGTATAGATCACATCTTACACATTGCATTCACATACTATATTTGACTTCTGCATATACTCAATCTGCTCTCCATACTTGCATCTGATACACATACCACGGCTGATATACTCAAATTGTCTTTTCAGGTGACACCTCTTCAGATGGGACCATCAGAGCCAGAGGCAGGACCATCAGGACCCCCTCCAGCAGCATGCGGTCGAGGGAGACATCGGGGACCCATCATGCATGAGGATGATGATGACACTAGTGAGGAGGAGGAGCCGGCGCATTCGGTCGAGGTCATCGAGGCGAGAGACGACGCCGGCTCGGTTACGAGGGCGGCGGCGATCTTGAGGATGGCTCGAGGATGGGGAGGAGACGACTCGATTCGAGATCTGATTCAGATTTAGATAGTGGTGCTGACGGAGATAGTGCTACAGAGTCCACTCCACCGAGGAAGTGGACGAAGAGGGCCTCTCGATCTTGAGATAGATAGCACTGATTTAGTCATTTTTTCTTAGATTTCTTTTTGCTAGTAATGTTAGCACATTGTACAGCCTCAGACATTTTTATTTTCCTTAAAATTTGTACTCTTTGTAAAAAGTGACCATGACTGGAATGAAAACTCAACTTTTTGGTTAAAAAGTGTTGTATTTTTGCATTCTGCACATCGCATAACATCGCACAGCATGTAAATGACATTGATCTTTGTTGAAAATTGCATATATTCAAGCTGCATTGTAGTGAACTGACTAACAATTGAAAGAACAAAACAACTCGATAAATAACGCAAGAACTTGACAGGCTAATCAAATGTAAATACAACTCGATAAGCAAGACAAGAACTTAATAAATAACATAAATACAACTCAATAAGAAAATTACAACAACTCGATAAACAAAGTGAAACAACATGAGCACGATCTCACAAAACTGCAACAGAATACATCCAGAGTAGAACAAAACACAAGTTCTCAGCACCCTTAATGCTCAAGAAGACCAAAGGCATCATTGTGGACACAAAGAAAGGCCACCGACCACAAACAAAGGCCACTGGCCATTTAGTTGTGACTGGCGACCACAAAAGAGGCCGGCCGGCTACAAAAGGTGGACAGCTGGCTTCCTCAACTGGCCGGCTGGCCAGTAAAGCTGAGAGTCTCCAGGTTGTTGCCACCTGTCTTCCACTCAAAACCTTATCTTTTACAAAAGCTCCAGCTTTATGATTTCTCCATTTCAGCTTTGTTTTTGTTTCAAATGGAACCATTCTTTGCTGAAAAAACTCTCCGATTAGATCGTAGCTTTGGATGGCTCGAAAAGGCTAAATTTTTAGGGTTTCAGGATAAATTCACTATTCATATTGAGTTGTACCGCGCTACGTTTTCCGTTCCTCCATCCCATGGCTAGATGTTAGAATTCGATCACTCATGTTTTCAGCTTCGGGGGACAATAGATGTGCCCCACTTTTGAAGAATTCCAAGCTTTGATAGAATCCCAACGCGACGAGAAAATCTTGCCTCAGTCCCGTTTTGGTCACATCCAAGCTTTAGAACGGATGTGTGGACTCACTTTGCATAATGCTCGATCTCTGATTCAGAACGGGGAGTTGGATATTCCCAGTTTGATTCATCGGTTTTCTGACGCCGGTGACTGCAGCGATCATCTTTGGCAGAGTTTTCGGCAACATGCCCTTTGCTTGTGCATGTTGTCTCATTTTTCTACTTGTCCTTGGCTTTAGAGGGTCTACCATTCGCTTAATCGAGGTTCCCAAGGCTTGAAGGAGGGCAAGAGATGCATTGGCTTGACATTAGCCAAGACTTTGATGGGTTTGGATGCTTTCCATCGCTGGGAGACAACCAGGTTCGCAAGAAGTCCACTACTCTTACTGTAACGACCCAGAAATTCTTTCCTCCGCTCGAGCGGAGGAGTGGCCGCTCGAGCGGACTTTTGGGGTTCCCAGCAATTTTGCAGATGACCTGATATTCTGGCAGTTGTGATTTTTCGCTCGAGCGAGGGAGTTGACGCTCGAGCGGATGACTTTGTTGGTCTGCGCGCTAGAGCGCAAGGTTGGGCGCTCGAGCGGGTCGCCTGGTTAAGTTTGATTCTGAAGCATGTGGGCTCATTTTTTATGTTCTTCTTAGTGTATTTGAAATGTTCTTACCTTATTTTGGGATATTGATTGAGATGATAAGATGATGGTAAAGCAAGATTGGACCAAAAACCTTAATTTGGATAATTCGTTTATGACCAACCGTCACTCATTTGCCCTTTTCTTTTTCCACACTTTGAATATGGATGTGAGGTTAGGACCATTGGAAAGCTTAGTTCTGGGGCTTCAATTTGAACACAAGAATGACCTAAAACGGAGTCCGGATGAGGGAGTTATACCTGTTCAAAGCTTCGAAATCTGTGCTGAAAACAGGTACGCTCGAGCGGGAATTCCTCCGCGCGAGCGGGAATTACGGGACAGCAGCTTAAAAAACGGGATTTTGAGATCTTTTTCCACATTTTCTTTCCCCTCTCTTCTTTCCTCTTCTCCTAAGTTTCGAAACCCTCCGAAACCCTAGCCTCAAAACCTTGAGTTCCTCTAATTTGAGCAACAATCCACCATGGGTTTTGTATCAAGGATGGAGACTAAGAAAAAAATCAATGTTTTAAACCGATTGGAACTTGGATTTGCGAAGGTTTCTCTTCAAGCTTGCTCTTTTGTTGATTCAAGGAGGTAAGGGTTCTAATACTCTTCAATACTTGCATTAAGAGATAGATTTGTGGTATTTCCAATGTATTGAGATACAAATTTGTATTTTGAGCATATAGAGTAAATTATGAGATTTGGGAATTTCGGGTTTGAAGCATTGAGGGTCCAATTGATGGGTTAAAGTGATGGAGTATAATCCTTAGATGTATAATCAAGGAGGAAATTGGTATGTAAGGTCATGGTATGAGAAGTATGAATTTTTATGGAAAACTTTATGTTCTTGAAAACCCTAGGCTAATTTGTGATGATAAATAATGATTTTGCTCAAATTGAAAATAGAATCATGGAATTGGTGGGTTGAATTACACGTAAACAAGTTTAATTGAATTTCTAAGATGTTTTGAAATAATGTTAAAAATTTACGAATGAACCTTGTTATGGGCATTGTAATCATGTTAAAATGAGAAAGGAAAATTAGGGGAAATGATTTAAAGAATTAATGTGTGACTTCATATGTGTGTAGGACACGCTTCAGGAGGGATAAATGCTTCACCAATGCACTGTGAGTAGTAGTACACTTTACACTGCTAATGATTGCCATTAGTATTCTGTTAATTCCGTTACTTATGTATGTTTCAAGGAAGATAAAATGTTTAAGTAAATATTTTAAGGAAGATAAATGTTATATGCTTATGTAGATGATTCAAGGAAGGTAATTAAGTAAGATAAAGAATGAAACAACCTTTCTAAGATTCTGGAATTCTGTGAGACTCTAAAATAAGTTTACATATGTAATAAGTCAAGTATGTTAAGAATGTTGCAAGTCTATATATATGTGGCAAGTTCAAGTATGCACAAGATTAAGTAAATGTACAAGTTAAAGTATATACAAGTTAAAGTGCAAGTAAAGACAAGTTTACGTATGTTACGTATGTTACAAGTTTACAAGTTTATGTTATAAATTTACGTATGTTACAAGTTTAAGTCTATTACAAGTTTACGCATATTATAAGTTCAAGCGGGTTCCCAGTTCAAGAATGTTACAAGATCAAGTATGTTACATGTATGACTTATAATTTCTGTTATGGTTCAAGTATAAGGAATATTCATAAAGAACATGTATGATATACTTCCATTATGATATGACAAGATATGCTAATTACAAGGGCTTATTGCCATTTACAAGGGCCTCGTGCCATTTCAAGGGCTTTTATGCCAACCTTTTCAAGGGCTTCATGCCACTTTCAAGGGCCTCGTGCCATATGTTACAAGGGCCTCGTGCCATATGTTTCAAGGGCCTCGTGCCATATGTTCCAAGGGCCTCGTGCCATATGTTTCAAGGGCCTCGTGCCATAGGTTCCAAGGGCCTCGTGCCATATGTTTCAAGGGCCTCGTGCCATATGTTCCAAGGGCCTTGTGCCATATGTTTCAAGGGCCTCGTGCCATATGTTTCAAGGGCCTCGTGCCACAAGTTTCAAGGGCTTTTATGCCACAAGTTTCAAGGGCTTTATGCCAACACGTTTGAAAGTTTAATGCTATAATATTCAAGGGCTTAAAGCCATTATGCTTTAAGATGTTACGTTTCAAGTTATTATGTTTCAAGACTGGGCCTAAGGCCGTTATGAAATTAGTACAGAAGCAGACTAATTATGTTAATTTTGCAATTTCGCACGCATTGATGTATTATGTTTCAAATGAAGCACCGTTTTGTTTATGTACTATTATTCACTGAGCCTGGCTTACTTTGTGTTATGTCTGTTCTGTAAGTGACCACCTTGGAGGTCAGTCTTAACCTTGATGCTCGCCTTTCATTTGTCAACCTCAGTATGTCCAGGCACCCAGACCAAGCCCATGCATGTCTGTAAAGTTTTGTTAAATTTTTGGTTAATTGCCTATCCAAGTGAAAATGTATGCATATAACCCCTTTCCTTTAATAATATTTAGTTATATGCTCAGTAAAGGAGCTGAGTACGTGTATGTGATCCTGGCATGTTAGTAATAGCTCAATGGATGTTATTCTATGTATTTTATATTATTAAATGCTTCCGTTCAGGCCCCGTATGTTATATATAACAGGTTTAGCGTCCATTTTCGAATAGGTCATGCCCAAACTTTTAGGGGCGAGTTAGGGGTGTGACAGGTGGTATCAGAGCACGAGTTGCTATCTCACACACGGATCCATTGGGCTGTAGGATGTCTAGAAAGGACTTAGGCTTCATGCATGACATCCTTAGTGCATACGAAAAGACTGATAGCAACATTAAATGTAATATGTTCACACTAACGAGTATGATTTATGTTTATTTTACATTCCTTATGTAGATATATATTGTGATTGATTGTTGTGTAGAGCATGGCAGAAATAAGATAGAGGATCACCTCGGGTTGAAAAAAAAAAAAAAAAGGAAAATGATTGGTAAGTAATGCACATGCAATTTTTGGTTGTTATTTGTGAACTGATAGTTATCTATCATTTACTTAGCTGAAGTGCTTAAACATTAAGTATGGATATTTAGTTATGATATAGTGATGTCTTCCTTGTATTGTACTGTTTAGACTTATGATTTGAAAAGTTATTATGCTATGTATTTTGATAAGTTGTGTTTTGTATAATAGTTGACTATGTTATGTGTAACCTGCCGCAAGAGAACGTTATGTATATAGTGATCCGTATGGGAAGTGAATTATTTTATTTTGCTAAGCACACGATAACGACATGATATGACAAGCAATGCTTTATTTTCTGATATGTTATGTTGTGAATTAAAGAATGATGCTCTATGTATGTAAAAGTATTCATGGCATCCTTAATACGAGGCTAGGCCCTTACCCGAGGGTAATAATACCGTGGTTTAAGAATGTTACAAGATATCTTTTGCCACCGACGGTCTTGTACGGGTGGATTATGATCAAGCATAAACTCTGATTTCTGTTTCTGACTCAAGTATAACTAAGAATATGTATGAATGTGTTTCTGTTATCCGTTCCATTTATGCTATGTTCTAACGAGGTGTGAATTGATAGTGACAAATGAGTTAAATTTATGTGTAACTATGTAAATGCTAGATATTGCGAATTGTCCTCTATCACCTATATGGAGGTTATGATGTGAACTGTTCTGCATGATATCGAGGATTTCAGGGAAAACAAATGGACATGGGAATATTCCAATTTGCTATCACATTGAATTAACTCTATCAAGAATTACGTCTTACTAAGAATTATGAACCTTGATGTTATGAAATCAAATTATTCTTTTGCTCTACATGGTTACTGATTTATGATCCTATGAACGAACCCGGTAGAATCTATGTACGAGGAATAACTGGAAACTCTATGTATGTTAACTAATCAGGCCAGATAATTGGTCTCTAATTTATGTATGATTGTTTGCTGATCCACTATAATTACAAGTTGTACAGATGGAACCATGTAAGTGACTTTGTGTCTTCCAGTGAGAAAATGAAGAATCGTGGAATAGTGGAAAAAGGGAGCCAAATTAATTTGTGCTATGATAAGAAAAGTGTTAGTAAAGGAAAATGTTATACCTTATGGTTATGAATGATTAGTCAAGTATGATTTTGGATTCAATTTCTGGTTTTCTTTTGATAGTTGTATGTATTATTTAGATTTGAACATATGACGGCATGATCAGGTGTCTATAATGGGGATTCTTCTTCCCCCCGTTCAGATTTCGTCAAAAGTAGAGAATATGGTTTAAAATCTACATAATGATATGATCTTAGTATATTTTCGTAAATGAAAGATATGGTACCTCTTAGGCAGAACCTTATTTAATAGGTACTAAGATCTGATTCAATGATGCATAAGCGGATTTAAATCTAACCACGTAATTAAGTTATTTTGGGAACTATATGTAACCGTAATGGTCATGTCCCACCGAGAAAATTGCATTATAAGATAAGTTTGAACGTGTACTCTCGAATCAAAATTACGTATGAACTAGTACAGCTGGGTTGACCTAGTTAGAGACTTAGTGGAGAGTACTTTCATTATGATTGAACTTAATGCATGCTGTAAGAATTTATTTCAAATAATTGAATAAGAAGTTGGAAACCTTAAAGGGTTAATTATCTGAAATTGATTATGTATCTGTGACCAGCATAATTCTTTATGTAATCTTAAGTATGTTTATGAGATTTCAATTTCGGAATGAGTAAACGATTGGATTTTGTCCTATATATATTTTTATGTGTGACCATCTATATATATATATGTCTATGTCTTTTTGTGGATAGAAAGAAATAAGGATGGAAAAGAAGAACATAGATCTTCAAGGAAGTAAGGGAGAAAGTGAAAAAGGTTGTAAAGATTTCAAAGCTTAAGGTATGTTTGATCTTTTGATTGACCTCTCTTGAAGTTGAGTAGGAACTCCTCTAGTAATTGTATAATGGCTTTCACGGTCCTTTTGTTAATGGTAAATAGAATGAAGAGTGGTGATGCCGTTAATTGAAGTGCAAATGAAATTTTGGTGTTACAATGTGAATTGTCTTTGAAATTGAGTTTTGAGCATTCACTAGACGTGGTACGCTTAGTTGTTAACTGAGAAGTTGTTATAGGCTTTGGGGATTATAGTTGGATAGTGTTATTCCTTGTCCATTGAAATTCTGATGTATATATGTTGATCGAAAGTATTTGTGAGCCCTTCCTATCCCAAGTGTGGATCTAGCTTTGGAACATTACAGGGTGTGTTTCTGTTTATGTTTGACCTGTTTTCTATTTGGTTTTCCCAAATTTCGAGGACGAAATTTTTTTGAGGGAAGGATGTAACGACCCAGAAATTCTTTCCTCCGCTCGAGCGGAAGAGTGGCCGCTCGAGCGGACTTTTGGGGTTCCCAGCAATTTTGCAGACGACCTGATATTCTGGCAGTTGTGATTTTCCACTCGAGCGGGGGAGTTGACGCTCGAGCGGATGACTTTGTTGGTCTGCGCGCTCGAGCGGGTCGCCTGGTTAAGTTTGATTCTGAAGCATGTGGGCTCATTTTTTATGTTCTTCTTAGTGTATTTGAAATGTTCTTACCTTATTTTGGGATATTGATTGAGATGATGAGATGACGGTAAAGCAAGATTGGACCAAAAACCTTAATTTGGATAATTCGTTTATGACCAACCGTCACTCATTTGCCCTTTTCTTTTTCCACACTTTGAATATGGATGTGAGGTTAGGACCATTGGAAAGCTTAGTTCCGGGGCTTCAATTTAAACACAAGAATGACCTAAAACGGAGTCCGGATGAGGGAGTTATACCTGTTCAAAGTTTCAAAATCTGTGCTGAAAACAGGTACGCTCGAGCGGGAATTACTCCGCTCGAGCAGGAATTACGGGACAACAGCTTAAAAAATGGGATTTTGAGATCTTTTTCCACATTTTCTTTCCCCTCTCTTCTTTCCTCTTCTCCTAAGTTCGAAACCCTCCGAAACCCTAGCCTCAAAACCTTGAGTTCCTCTAATTTGAGCAACAATCCACCATGGGTTTTGTATCAAGGATGGAGACTAAGAAAAAAATCAATGTTTTAAACCGATTGGAACTTGGATTTGCGAAGGTTTCTCTTCAAGCTTGCTCTTTTGTTGATTCAAGGAGGTAAGGGTTCTAATACTCTTCAATACTTGCATTAAGAGATAGATTTGTGGTATTTCCATTGTATTGAGATACAAATTTGTATTTTTGAGCATATAGAGTAAATTATGAGATTTGGGAATTTCGGGTTTGAAGCATTGAGGGTCCAATTGATGGGTTAAAGTGATGGAGTATAATCCTTAGATGTATAATCAAGGAGGAAATTGGGATGTAAGGTCATGGTATGAGAAGTATGAATTTTTATGGAAAACTTTATGTTCTTGAAAACCCTAGGCTAATTTGTGATGATAAATAATGATTTTGCTCAAATTGAAAATAGAATCATGGAATTGGTGGGTTGAATTACACGTAAACAAGTTTAATTGAATTTCTAAGATGTTTTGAAATAATGTTAAAAATTTACGAATGAACCTTGTTATGGGCATTGTAATCATGTTAAAATGAGAAAGGAAAATTAGGGGAAATGATTTAAAGAATTAATGTGTGACTTCATATGTGTGTAGGACACGCTTCGGGAGGGATAAATGCTTCACCAATGCACTGTGAGTAGTAGTACACTTTACACTGCTAATGATTGCCATTAGTATTCTGTTAATTCCGTTACTTATGTATGTTTCAAGGAAGATAAAATGTTTAAGTAAATATTTTAAGGAAGATAAATGTTATATGCTTATGTAGATGATTCAAGGAAGGTAATTAAGTAAGATAAAGAATGAAACAACCTTTCTAATGTAATAAGTCAAGTATGTTAAGAATGTTGCAAGTCTATATATATGTGGCAAGTTCAAGTATGCACAAGATTAAGTAAATGTACAAGTTAAAGTATATACAAGTTAAAGTGCAAGTAAAGACAAGTTTACGTATGTTACGTATGTTACAAGTTTACAAGTTTATGTTATAAATTTACGTATGTTACAAGTTTAAGTCTATTACAAGTTTACGCATATTATAAGTTCAAGCGGGTTCCCAGTTCAAGAATGTTACAAGATCAAGTATGTTACATGTATGACTTATAATTTCTGTTATGGTTCAAGTATAAGGAATATTCATAAAGAACATGTATGATATACTTCCATTATGATATGACAAGATATGCTAATTACAAGGGCTTATTGCCAATTACAAGGGCTTATTGCCATTTACAAGGGCCTCGTGCCATTTCAAGGGCTTTTATGCCAACCTTTTCAAGGGCTTCATGCCACTTTCAAGGGCCTCGTGCCATATGTTGCAAGGGCCTCGTGCCATATGTTTCAAGGGCCTCGTGCCATATGTTCCAAGGGCCTCGTGCCATATATTTCAAGGGCCTCGTGCCACAAGTTTCAAGGTCTTTTATGCCACAAGTTTCGAGGGCTTTATGCCAACACGTTTGAAAGTTTAATGCTATAATATTCAAGGGCTTAAAGCCATTATGCTTTAAGATGTTACGTTTCGAGTTATTATGTTTCAAGACTGGGCCTAAGGCCGTTATGAAATTAGTACAGAAGCAGACTAATTATGTTAATTTTGCAATTTCGCACGCATTGATGTATTATGTTTCAAATGAAGCACCGTTTTGTTTATGTACTATTATTCACTGAGCCTGGCTTACTTTGTGTTATGTCTGTTCTGTCGGTGACCACCTTGGAGGTCAGTCTTAACCTTGATGCTCGCCTTTCATTTGTCAACCTCAGTATGTCCAGGCCCCCAGACCAAGCCCATGCATGTCTGTAAAGTTTTGTTAAATTTTTGGTTAATTGCCTATCCAAGTGAAAATGTATGTGTATAACCCCTTTCCTTCAATAATATTTAGTTATACGCTCAGTAAAGGAGCTGAGTACGTGTATGTGATCCTGGCATGTTAGTAATAGCTCAATGGATGTTATTCTATGTATTTTATATTATTAAATGCTTCCGTTCAAGCCCCGTATGTTATGTATAACAGGTTTAGCGTCCATTTTCGAATAGGTCATGCCCAAACTTTTAGGGGCGAGTTAGGGGTGTGACACTTACAGGTAATGTTTCCCACCCTTCTCACATGTGTACTTCTCACATCACTTGGCCCTCAGGCTATGTTTTTCTCTCAAAACTCTTTCTCACTTTTCTCTCCATGTACACCTCTCTATTCTTTAATCCCTCTTATTTTTCGTCCCTCCCCAGATATGGCTCATAGATAAATTGAAAGTAGTGGACTCATGCCCTGCATATTCAGCCCGCGGCTATTTCTTTCGCCAACGGCTAGTTAATGCCCCAGATGAGGGATGGTGGTGTGAATGGATGTACACTCGATCTATTATTGACATTGCCTGGCGCTGCCCCTGGTTTAATTTGCTTGAGATAAGCTACAGCATGTCTCGACAACCTGGCATTCAACTAATTCGCCTGACACACTGTGTCTTCTACTTTCCATTCCGGTTCCGGCGTCAGTTCGGACATGACCAGACTTGCCTAGAAGAGGGAGTGAAATACCTGACTTCATATCTGATCAAAGGCTCACATCTAGCTCGATATCCTACTGCATGGAGGACGAGAGAGCTTCTGGCCCCCGCTCCCAATTTCAATTGCATCCTTTCTGATGAGTGCATAGCTTGGCTTGATGATGAGGCACAAATCGAGCTTACTTTAGCATCCGAAGCTTCCACAAGCTCTGGGAGGAGGCGCAGGAACACCTGACTTGTCTATGCCCTAAGTTTATTGCTTTAATCTATACTTTCAAGTTTTCTTTTTGAATGTAATAAAAAAACAACTTCAGTTTTGTATCAAGAGTCGGAGAACTCTGTGTTGAAATCAATGAAATTGAAGGTTGTGGGTACTGAAAATTTTTTGTTTGGTCCAAAAATGGTCTAAGTTGTAAAAAGATTAATTTTGAACAAAATCAACTTTTATTAAAACTTTTCAAAACCATTTTCGATATGGATCACGACTGGACACGCCCAAGATCTATCACTGAGATGTAGAACCCCGGATCTAGCAACTAGAAAGTTTCCCCTTGTCTAAATGGCACTACACGGCAACGAAAAGTTGCCCCTTGTTTGAAAGGCACCACAGAGCACTATAATCAATCCCCAAAATGACGATCACAACCGAACTCTCAGATATAAAGAAGACAAAGATGACCAGGACCAACACATGGACACAGTTGATTTGGAAGTGTTTATGGTTGGACTTCAGAATCAAGTTGCCTACGTATCCCAAAGATGGGAATCAAGCCTTATGTAGTTCGGTTTGAGTTCACTTGGGTGTTAACACTCTCCTTTTGTGCTCCAACTTTTGCCAAGGCCGCCATTTCTGGGGTTTTAATCTTGCAAGCTAAGTTTTTTTTTTTTTTTTCCCAATTTTTTATGTTCTAACTTTTGTCTAGGTCGCCCTTCCGGGTTTTCGGCCTAGCGAGCCACTCAGGGGTAGTATTTCTTCAACTTGTCCATGTCACGCCTCAAACTTGTCCCAAAAAGTTTGGGCATGGCCTATTCAGAAACGGACATTTAACCCGGTATACATAAGCATTAAATACCATAAAATATTAGAAAACAATCTCCATTGAGCTACTACTATGCCAGGATCACAAACATCATAACAGGTAAATAATATACATAAACATGCACCTGAGCATCGATTATATACATACACATATACAAACCCAGCCCTATGATTGGGCGTACAACAAAAACATTGAAGGTTAAGGAAGTTATGTACATTCAACCTTAGACAGAAAATCAAAGTACGAGCCATCAACTTAACAAAACTTAACAAAATGTAAGTGGCTCCATCTAGTGCCCAGACACCCAAAGGTTGACAAAAGAGGACGAACGTCCTGGGTTAGGGTTGACCTCCCGGTTAGTTACCTACAGAAGCAGACATAACACAGAGTGAGCCAAGCTTAGTGAATAATAGTATTTAAACAATTCGATGCTCACCTTAAATCATGATAGATAACAATACGTATGTAAATGCAGAGATCATATGGTTAATATGATTCTGTACTAATCTTAAAATGGCCTTAGGCCTAGCTTTTAAACAGAATGGCTTTAAGACCTTGAACAGAGTGGCATTGACCCCTTAAACAGAGTGGCATTAAGCCTTTAAACAGAATAGCATTAAGCCCTTAAACAAAACGGCATTAAGCCCAGTCTTGCATGTATGAACTCAAGAGGTGTCTCGCAAGGATTCTAGAGGTGACTCACATTGTAGCACTTACTTTCGTACAACACTTTGTTCCATATCATAACAGATTACATCCTTTGGCCATTGGCCTAACGGAGCTTACGGATTGGCCATAGGCCTAGTTCCAGAGTCTTACAGTATACCAAAGTCATATGAAACATTTCCATCCTTTTCCATCATTCAATCACAACCTTTCAAACTTTCATATAAGTTACATAATTGACATGCGTTAACAGAATGCTAATAGTAATCATTAGCTATAGTAAAGCATATTATGACAGTACTACTACTCACAGTGTTGTGACGACGTGCTAATTCCTCCTGGAGTGTGTCCTGCACACACACATAGCTCACAAGTTAGTTCTTTTTCTTCGTTATACCATTTCCGGACTCACTTTGCTTGAGTGAATTTATCAACCTCGAAAATGCACCAAATACAAATTTTAACAATATTAGAGGGTCAAACATGTAAAATGAAGCAACCCGTATTTTTCAGCATGCGCCGCACGTGCGGCTGTGAGCCCCGCACGTGCGGCAAAGGTTCCCGCACGTGCGGTAGTGATGCCCGCACGTGCCTTTTAGTCAGTAGCCAAAACCTCAAAATCCTCATTTCCCCCACGTGCGGCCATGACTCCCGCATGTGCGGCTGGGATTCCCGTACGTGCGGCCATGGCCCTCGCACGTGCGGTGATTTGCTCAAAATCTGTCCGAAATTTCGCACAAAATCCCACCTTTTGGTAAGTTTTTACATGGTTCCAAAGAGGTTCAACAAGCATGTTAACACGACTTACAACCATAAATCAACCTAGATATAAACTAAGTTCTTGATCTAGAAACTTATAAACACAATTCAATTCATGAGGTTGTCAACTTCATACCCACATAAACAGTTATACACACATGGCCATGTTCAAATATTTTGGTTCAAGCATGTCAAGAAGAAATGAATGAAATTCCTTTACATGGCTCAAATTAACCCAAACTACAACATAAAGAAAGGCATTTATTCAATTCTTTGGGTGCCATAAACACACACACATACACACACTAACACAAGCCTTTATTTGCATGAATATTCAAGGAATTCCCTCATCCATAAGCAAGAAAGAAGTTAATTAAAGCGACCTCCATACCTTGAACTTTACAATCTCTACAACCCTTTGACTTCCCCAATTTCTCCCTTGAAGAACTCTTCTTCCTCTCTAACTTTCTTCTCTCAGGATAGTTTTGAGTTCCAAGTTTATAAGTCAGCATTTAAGGGACAACCATATATATATAAAGTGAATAAAACAAAAATCAACCAGTTTAATCATCCCAAATTAGATTTCTACAAACATGCTTATTATTACTTAAAAATTATGCTAATTCCAAATATAAAATCAATTTCCGATTACCAAGTCTCTAAGGCCCTCAATTCTTGATTTAAACATTCTAATTGTGAGAGATACGTTCCTTACCAAACAGATATAGGTTAAATTCATAAGATCCATGTGCTTAAACTTAATTTCTCGTGAAATTTTTTCATTAAGGATTTAAATGCACAGAATAAGGGACTAAAAATATACCAGAAACATATGCGAGGGTCAGGTTATTACACTCTCCCCCCCCTCCCCTTAAATAAGTTTGGTGCCTCAAACTTGTTTTACATCAAGACAAACAGATGTGGATATTGGTGTTGTATTTCCTCCTCTTTTTCCCAAGTAGCATCGGTTCCGTAATGTTGTTGCCATTCAACTTTTACCATTGGAATTTCTCAATTTCGTAACTGTTTCACTTGTCGATCTATAACCCGAATTGGTTTCTCTTCGTATGCTAACTTATCATCTAGGATGATCTAGTGATAATCAATGATATGAGACGGATCCGGAAGATATCCCCGAAGCATAGAGACATGAAACACGTTATGCACTTGGCTCATACTGGGCGGAAGGGCAACTCGATAAGCTACCGGACCCACTCTTTCCAAAATTTGAAAGGGACCTACATATTGGGGTGTTAACTTACCCCTTTTCCCAAATCTCGGATGCCCTTTCATTGGGGTGACTTTTACGAACACATAACTATCCACTTCAAATTCCAAGTTCCTTCGTCAATTATCCGCATAACTCTTCTATATACTTTGAGCAGTTTTCAATATTTCCTGAGTAATTTTAACTTTTTCAGTTGTCAACTGAACAATTTCAGGCCCTAGTAATGGTCTATCCCCAATTTCAGCCCAACACACGGGGGAACGACACGGTCTTCCATATAGGGCCTCATAAGGTGCCATCTCAATACTCGAATGATAACTGTTATTATACTCGAACTCTACCAAGGGTAGGTGGGTTTCCCAACTTTCTTGGAAATCCAAAACACACATTCGGAGCATATCCTCTAACGTCTGTATCATTCTCTTGGATTGTCCATCTGTTTGAGGATGGAAGGCTATGCTAAACTTTAATTCTGTACCCATTGCTCCCTACAGACTTTGCCAGAATCTTGAAATAAACTTTGGTTCTTGTCACGACCCAAACCCGCCCCTGTAGGTTTGGCACCGTAACTGGCTAGTAATCCGTGGATTACCAGAGGCCTCCGAAGATTAACAAATATATAAAATAAACAAGGTCCAATGAGCTGTGATGACATACATGGGACAGAAAATTCAAAACTTATTTATATGCATAAACATGCTAGTCAAGTCCACCAATATGTACAAAGTATTTACAAAATGTATTCCCAAGATCTAATTTTATAGAACACACATACAGACTAGCATGGTCACAAAAACAGCCATGACAATAGGCTTTAAGCGGAACCTCCTCGAGAGGCGCAACATTTGGCTGACAAAACGGAACTGAAGGCCGTTAACTCTGGCCTGGGTCATGTGCTGCCTCACCTACATATATATAGTAAACTGTGAGCTAAAGCCCAATGAATAATAAACAGAGTAAAGGGGTTTCAATGAATGAGTTCGTACAGATTTCATAAATCATTTCATATTGTATCAAAATCATACTTGTTCAGATCATACACAAACAGAAATCATAAGTCATGGTTACATTTACGTGATACATCCACTAGCATAACAAAATGCCGAAGCGTAACAGACAAAACGCATAAGCGTAAGGTTATGAATAACCTAGTTCCACGAAGGAACCTCTGGATCCGGGTCACAAAACAAAACAACAAAGCCCCCATGGAGGGCCTCTGGTACGGGTAACATAGCACAGACAAAACGCATACGCGTGAGGTTACGAATAACCAGTTCCACAAAGGAACTTCCGATACCGGGTAACGGCTATAGATATCACATGATACTAAGGATGTCACGAATACATGTTAGAAATTGAACAATCATTCATTGTACAGATCGTATCATTACCGAAAACAGTTCTCATTTTGCCACACAGAAAATAAGTACAGTTGAACATATCTTTACAATGTTATTACTGACAGTGGGCGTTGAAACAGACAGACGGAGGCCAAAAGATCAAACAGAGTGCGGCACGTGACCTACATAACACATAACAGACAGAACTTGAAACACACGCTCCAATTATACAAAACTCACGTCATTGGTTCTAAGTGTGTTTCTACCCTTGAATTCCCTTTATATAGTCTTAAACTTGGCCTAGGAATGCCTAGGATAGAATGAGGATGCAAATATGCCTTAGAAAATATTTTGCAAAACTTGTTGAAAACAGGGGTCTCGCTCGAGCGAGGCTTACTTCGCTCGAGCGAGCTTGCCAAAACAAAGGGTTCGCTCGAGCTAGGACTTCTTCGCTCGAGCGGTCTATAAAAATGAAAAAGTACTGGTTGTTGACTTTTTACGCTCGATGCTTGCTCGATGCTCGCTCGAGCGTGAGACACAGCTCCTCGCTCGAGCGTAGGTCTCTTCGCTCGAGCGTGCGCCTGCGTGCACCAAAAACCTGAGGGTTTGAAATTTATGCTCGAGCCACCATTTATTCGCTTGTGCGGATCTCTGAACAAACGGTGGTCGCTTGAGCGAGGAATCCTTCGCTCGAGCGAGGAATCCAAATTCTGGAATTTCCAGATTTGTCTTCCAAGTTCGAACCAAGCATTCACCAACCCAAAACTCAACCTCTTGAGCCCAATTTCTGGAAAAACGGTTAAAACTCATAGTATATCAAGTTTCAAAACTCAATTTGTAAAATTAAAGCTCAAGGATGAGTCAATTCAAACACAATTTCAATAAATCACCAAGAACAAAGTTTAAACAAACATGCATGAGCCCAATTGAATTCCAAAGCTCCAAAACAAGATTTAATGTAACATTGAGCTCAAAACCAAGATAAATTCATGGATTAAAACAAAAGCATGAACATGCATGTGGAGTTTTGATGAGAACAACTCAAAATACAAGATTGTAAACATGCATGCATGATATACTACCCAATTCAACAATTTAAAGCTAAATCTAGATTCTAATCTTTAATAGGTCAATAACTATGCAAGAACTAGCTCAATTACATGAATGAGAGGGTTAATTCCTACCTTAAGCCTTCAATTCCAAGCCTAGGAGCTTAATTCTTCCGAATTGCCTACAATTCCTCCAAATTCCAAGCTAAACCTTGTTGAAATCAAGCTTTCTCCTCTCCCTAAATCTCTCCCACATTTTTTTCTCACAAGAAGTGGCTAATGAAGTGTTTCTAAGTGTCATGAAGTTTGATCAAATGTTGTCTCAAGTAGAGCCACTAAGTGGCACCATTGTAATTAAGCTAGGTTCATTATTATAACGTTATTTAATTTGATTTAAACAATCCAAATCAAATTTTTAATTGAACCTACCATAATTTCACATAAAATCTAACGAGTCCAAAACACTAATCAATTTCGGAATCGGGCGCCGATAAGGCTTTCAATTCGCAGATTAAAGTTTAAAACATGAATAGATATTTCGACACTAAACAGATAGAAACACATATTTTATGCAATACGCATGCAAATTGATTCCAGATTTCCTCTTAATTATTATTAGGCATAATTAAGTCCCAATTAACGTTAATCAGGGTCAGGGTTATTACAGATCTCTATCTGACACAATTGAGACCGGAACACCAAGAAGCCTCATAATTTCGTTCACATAAATTACTGCCAGTTTATCTGCATTATACTGAGTCTTCACTGGTAGGAAGTGAGCAAACTTTTAGTTAATCGGTCTACCATGACCCATATAGAATTCATACCCCGAGGTGTCCGTGGTAACCCCACAACAAAATCCATGGTCAGATGTTCCCACTTCCATTCTGGGATTGGAAGGGGTTGCAATAATCTTGTTGGTCTCTGATGCACCGCCTTTACTTGCTGACATTGAAAACACTTAGAGACAAATTCTGCGATCTCCTTTTTCATGCTTGGCCACCAAAAGTTTTGTTTCAAATCCCGGTACATTTTAGTACTTCCCGGATGCATTGAAAATCTCGAGGCATGTGCTTCTTCCATCAATTTCCGTTTAAGTTCCAACACCTTGGGGACACATATTCGGTTTTGAAATTTGAGCACCGAATCCACTAAGCTGAATCTCGGTTTTGGTTTTGTCTCTAACTCTTCACTTATCTTCCTTAGAGTTTCATCTTCCAGTTGATGTAGCTTGATCTCTTCAAGTAAGGTTGGTTGGGCCATTACTGCTGCTATTATAGTTTCCTATCCATGTATCGCAAGATCCACATTCATTTTATTCAATTCAATCACCAATTCCTTTTGCCTCGTAAAGAGATTGGCCAAATTTCCCACAGTCTTTCGACTAAGTGCGTCTGCAACTATGTTGGCTTTACCAGGATGGTAATGGATCTACAAATCATAATCTTTAATAAGTTCCAACCACCGTCGCTGTCGCATATTCAATTCTTTTTGGGTGAAAATGTATTTGAGACTCTTATGGTCGGTGTAGACTTCACAAGTAGTGCCATACAGATAGTGTCACCATATTTTCAAAGCAAAAACTACTGCGGCTAACTCAAGATCGTGTGTGGGACAATTCTTTTCATGGGGTTTAAGCTGGCGTGAAGCATAAGCGATAACCTTTCCACTTTGCATAAGCACACACCCTAATCCTTTATGGGAAGCATCACTGTAAATTACAAATCCTTCGGTACCAGACGGTAAGGCCAGAACTGGAGCTATAGTTAACTTCGTTTTCAATTCCTGGAAAGCAGACTCCCGCTCTTCTAACCATTCAAATGCAACTCCCTTCCGAGTCAGTTGTGTAAGCGGCACTGTAATTTTGGAGAAATCTTGGACAAACCTCCTATAATATGCAGCTAATCCCATAAAACTACGCGCCTCAGTTACATTAGTAGGAGTTGGCCAATTCACAATCTCCTCAATTTTATGTGGATCTACAGAGACTCCATCCTTTGTTATTACATGCCCCAGAAATGCCACCTCTTGTAGCTAGAATTCACATTTCTTAAGTTTGGCATACAACTTCTTTTCTCGAAGTGTTTGTAGGATTAGGCGAAGATGACCCTCATGGGCTTTGACATTCTTCGAGTAAATGAGGATGTCATCAATAAATACCACCACAAACTCATTCAAATAGGGTTTGAAAACCCGGTTCATCAAATCCATAAATGTTGTTGGTGCATTAGTAACTCTAAAGGGCATAACCAGAAATTCATAATGACCGTACCGGGTTCGAAAAGCTTTCTTCTCAACATCAACAGCTTTGACCTTCAATTGATGGTATCTAGACCATAGATCAATTTTTGAGAAAACTTGTGCCCCTTGAAGCTGGTCGAATAAATCATCGATCCGTGGCAATGGGTATTTATTCTTGATCCTTACTTTATTGAGTTCC
The DNA here is from genome assembly GCA_025200525.1 of Camellia lanceoleosa. Taxonomy (NCBI): domain Eukaryota; kingdom Viridiplantae; phylum Streptophyta; class Magnoliopsida; order Ericales; family Theaceae; genus Camellia; species Camellia lanceoleosa. The sequence continues at coordinate 1,903,931 of CM045770.1, forward strand.
CTGTAATCAATACACAAATGGAGTGTTCCATCATTCTTTTTCACAAACAGAACTGGTGCACCCCAGGGAGAGACACTCGGGTGAATGAACCCCTTATCCAGTAGATCTTGCAACTGAATCTTCAATTCCTTCATCTCAACTGGTGACATTCTATACGGAGTCTTAGAAATGGGTTGAGCTCCTGATGCCACTTCAATTGTAAAATCAATTTCACGGTCTATTAACTGCCCCGTTAATTCTTTCAGAAAGACATCCAGAAATTCACAGACAACTAGGATCATTCAGTACTCCCATTCATCACTTGCCCCTCCAAAACGCTACATAAATATCCCTAACATCCTTTTTGAATTAATTTACAGGCATTGGCTGCAGAGATCAAATAAGGTGGAGAAGTCACCTCCTGTCCCTAAAAGATAGACTCCGATTGCCCTGGAGGGTGGAAACTAATTTGCTTAGTCGAGCAGACTATAGTTGCACCATATTCACTCAGCCAATCCATTCCCAGAATAACATCAAAATAAGTCATGTCAAGTGGTAACGGATTAGCATATACCTGAATATCCCCAAGTTGGAGTTCACAAGCAAAGTATACAGAAGCACAGATCATAGAGTCTCCCAAAGGTGAAGACACACACAACATATAAGACAGTTTTTCTTTGGTTTTATCTAAATTTTGCGCAAATAATTTTGACACAAAAGAGTGAGTAAAGCCAGAATCAAATAATACATGAGCGGAGTGACCGTAAACAATAAATGTACCTGACACCACTGTTGCCACATTTTGTACATCCCCCGGAACCAATGCAAAGACCCTGCCTTGTCTCGCAGTGTCTTTATTATTAGTGGGTTTGGCAATTGACTTGGCGTTGGAAATTGGTGTCGACCTCCCTGAACTAGTAGCAACCCTATTGCCATTTTGCTGCTTTCTCTGAGGGCAATCTCTTATCAAATGACCCGTTTTACCACACTGGAAACAGGCTCCAGACTTCTGATAGCACGTTCCACGATGCTTCTTTCTACATTCTGGACAAACAGGAATTGAATCCTAACTAGGGGTAGAAGTATCTGAAGTCCCTGAATTTTGTTTCTTGTTTGGGGGAGTAGTTGACCCCTTTGACCATTGAGTATTCTGCCTCTTCCCTTTCCATTCAAAAATTTGGTTCTGAGTAGCGAGGTTTCCTTCTGCTATAACAGCCCTCTCCAACACATCAACACGAGTGGGTAACTTCAACATGTTGACCTTGTCCAGGATAGCGCTCCGTAATCTCCCTTCAAATTTACGTGCCTTTTTATAATCTGTGTCCACCATATGAGGTGCAAACTGTGCTAATTCTGCGAATTGGGCTTCATATTCAGCAACGGTCTTGTTCCCTTGTCTAAGAGTTTGAAATTCGGTTACATTCTTGTCTCGTATACTTTGAGGAAAGTACTTATCATAAAACAACTCCAACAATCTGTCCCATGTTAACCTCGGGTGGGTAGTTCTCATAAGCATCCACTACCTCTCTGCTTCATCTTCAAGAGTGAAGGCCGCAAGTTGTACTTTCTGGGCTTCAGTGTAGGGAAATACTTCAAACAACTTCTCTATGCCCAACACCCATGCTTCAACTTTCATTGATTCTATCCCCCCTGTGAACGACAGTGGTTTCATCTTTTTAAACTCCTTTGTGAGTGTAATGGTTCGGTCCTCAGCATGGAAATCTTGCACCACGGGTGGAGGTACCAGTGGCGGTGGTGGTTGCTATTGTTGCCGTAGGGTTTCCTCCATTTCCATAATCATTCTTTCCATCCTGTCCAGCCTTGCAGAAGTGGCATCTTCCGGGTCTTCTGTTCTTGTTCTCACCATATTCTACAAGACATTCAATAACAATACATACAAGAATGTACCATAAACATGAATCATAATCATTAGCGTTAGCAGAATACATTTAACGTTGCCATTGATCTTTTCATGTACTTTCAGGATGCAATGCATGATGCCTAAGTCTTTTCTAGACATCCTAAAACTCAATAGATCTGTGTGTGAGATAGCAACTCGTGCTCTGATACCACTTGTCACGCGTCAAACTTGCCCCTAAAAGTTTGGGCATGGCCTATTCAGAAACGGACATTGAACCCAGTATACATAACATACGGGGCTTGAACGGAAGCATTAAATACCATAAAATATTAGAAAACAGTCTCCATTGAGCTACTACTACTATGCCAGGATCACAAACATCATAACAGGTACATAATATATAGAAACGTGCACCTGAGCATCGGTTATATACATACACATATACAGACCTAGCCCTATGATTGGGCGTACAACAAAAACATTGAAGGTTAAGGAAGTTATGTACATTCAACCTTAGATAGAAAATTAAAGTACGAGCCATCAACTTGAAAAAATGTAAGTGGCTCCATCTAGTGCCCGGACACACAATGGTTGACAAAAGAGGACGGGCGTCCTGGGTTAGGGCTCACCTCCCGGTTGGTTACCTACAGAAGCAGACATAACACAGAGGGAGCCAAGCTTAGTGAATAATAGTATTTAAACAATTTGATGCTCACCTCAAATCATGATAGATAACAATACGTATGTAAATGTAGAGATCATATGGTTAATCTGATTCTGTACTAATCTTAAAACGGCCTTAGGCCTAGCTTTTAAAGAGAATGGCTTTAAGCCCTTGAACAGAGTGGCATTGACCCCTTAAACAGAGTGGCATTAAGCCCTTAAATAGAATGGCATTAAGCCCTTAAACAGAATGGCATTAAGCCCAGTCTAGCATGTATGAACTCAAGAGGTTCTCGCACGGATTCTAGAGGTGACTCACACTGTAGCACTTAGTTCCGTACAGCACATTATTCCATCCCATAACAGATTACACCGTATGGCCATTGGCCTAACGGAGCTTACGGATTGGCCGTAGGCCCAGTTATAGAGTCTTACAGTATACCAAAGTCATATGAAACATTTCCATCATTTTCCATCATTCAATCACAACCATCACAACCTTTCAAACTTTCATATAAGTTACATAATTGACATGTGTTAACAGAATGCTAATAGTAATCATTAGCTGTAGTAAAGTGTATTATGATAGTACTACTACTCACAGTCTTGTGACAACGTGCTAGTTCCTCTCGGAGTGTGTCCTACACACACACATAGCTCACAAGTTAGTTCTTTTTCTTCGTTATACCATTTCCGGACTCACTTTGCTTGAGTGAATTTAGCAACCTCAAAAATGCACCAAATACAAATTTTAACAATATTAGAGGGTGAAACATGTAAAACGGAGCAACTTGTATTTTTCAACATGGGCTGTACGTGCGGCTGTGAGCCCCGCACGTGCGGCAAAGTTTCCCGCATGTGCGACAGTAATGCCCCGCACGTGCCTTTTAGACAGTAGCCAAAACCTCAAAATCCTCATTTCTCGCACGTGCGGCCATGACTCCCACATGTGCAGCTGGGGTTCTCGCACGTGCGGCCATGACACCCGCACGTGCGGCGATTTGCTCAAAATCTGTCCGAAATTTCACACAAAATCCCACCTTTTGGTAAGTTTTTACATGGTTCCAAAGAGGTTCAATAAGCATGTTAACACAACTTACAACCATAAATCAACCTAGATATAAACTAAATTCTTGATCTAGAAACTTATAAAAACAACTCAATTCATGAGGTTGTCAACTTCACACCCATATAAACATTTATGCACACATGGCCATGTTCATATATTTTGGTTCAAGCATGTCAAGAAGAAATGAATGAAATTCCTTTACATGATTCAAATTAACCCAAACTACAACATAAAGAAAGGCATTTATTCAATTCTTTGGGTGCCATAAACGCACACACATACACACACCAACACAAGCCTTCATTTGCATGAATATTCAAGGAATTCCCTAATCTATAAGCAATAAAGAAGTTAAATAAAGCAACCTCCATACCTTGAACTTTACAATCTCTACAACCCTTTCACTTCCCCAATTTCTCCCTTGAAGAACTCTTCTTTCTCTCTAACTTTCTTCTCTCAGGATAGTTTTGAGTTCCAAGTTTATAAGTCAACATTTAAAGGACAACCATATGTATATATAAAGTGAATAAAACAAAAATCAACCAGTTTAATCATCCCAAATCAGATTTCTACAAACATGCTTATTATTACTTAAAAATTATGCTGATTCCAAATATAAAATTAGTTTCGGATTACCAAGTCTCTAAGGCCCTCAATTCCTGATTTAAACATTCGAATTGTGATAGATACTTTCCTTACCAAACAGATATAGGTTCAATTCATAAGATCCATGTGCTTAAACTTAATTTCTCGTGAAATTTTTTCATTAAGGATTTAAAATGCACAAAATAAGGGACTAATAATATACCATAAACATATGTGAGGGTCAGGTTATTACAGTCCATGTTGATCGATTAAGAGAACTCAAGGCCATCCAGGTCCATAAGAACGATAGCTCCACCTGACCAAATTGACTTGATGATGTAAGGACCAGTTCAATTGGGTCTGAACTTACCCCTAGGATCATGGATGGGAGCTCGGTTGTCTTTGAGCACCAAATCGCCTTCTTTCAGATTCCTAGACTTAGCTTTCTTGTTGAAAGCCCTAGCAATCCTGTGTTGATAACCTTGGACGTGATACAGTGCTTTCAACCTTCTCTCATCAAACAGCATAAGTTCTTCGAACCTGTTTTGCAACCAATCTGCTTCCCCTATCTGGCACTCAGCCATAACCCGCAATGACGAAACCTTGACTTCGATCGGCAGAACAGCCTCCATTCCATAAACCAAGGAATACGAAGTTGCTCTAGTAGAAGTTTGAATTGATGTTCGGTAGCCCCAAAGAGCAAATGGCAGCTTGTCTGGCCAATCCCTGTACGTTTCCACCATCTTCTACAGAATGTGCTTGATGTTCTTGTTGACGACCTCAACAGCTCCGTTGGTTTGCGGCTAATAGGAAGATGACTTATGAAAAGCCACATTGTATTTCTCCAACAAGTCGATCACCTCTTTCTTGAAGTGGGAACCATTATCCGAGATGATCTCGTTCGGAACTCCATAGCAACATATAATGTTATTCCTGATGAACTTAGCTACATGCGATGCCTTTAGCACTGCATAGGATTGGGCCTCAACCCACTTGGTAAAGTAGTCTATCGCTACAAGGATGTATTCATGCCCGTTTGACCCCTTTGGAGTAACTGCCCCAATAACATCAATCCCCCAGACTAAAAATGGCCACGGAGAAGTCATGTTGTATAGCATTGACGGCGGAATATTCATGAGGTTTGCATGGATCTGACACTTGTTGCATCACCGAACAAAACCGATACAATCCTCCTCCATGGTTCACCAGTAGTAACCCTGTCTGAGAATCTTCTGCGCTAGCATTACCCCGCTCATGTGTGCTTCGCACTCTCCTCCGTGGATGGCCTCCAACAGGCGCTTCGATTCTTCAACATCAATACACAGTTTATGCATACCAAGATGGCCCCGCTTGTACAAATTGCCCCCACAGACGATAAACTGAGCAACCATTCTTTGTATCACCCTCTTACCTATGGCATTTGCCCTTGGTGGATAAGCCTCCTTTTCAAGAAGTTCCAAATGTCATGGTACCAGGGATTCTGATCTTGTACTTCATCAATGGCGGCAATCAGCTCATAGGCCAGCACAAATTTCTGTTCAATAATTATCGAACGCATCCAGACTTTGAAAGGGATGTCTATCATGGAAGATAGAGTTGCTAAAGAATCAGCGAACATGTTGTTCTCTCTTAACAGATGGGCAAAGTTTAGCTTTACAAATTGAGGAATTAGAACGTCCAAGGTCTGGTGATAGATTTTCATCCTTTCTTCTTGAACATTCCAATCTTCTTTTGCTTGAGACACAACCAGGTTCGAGTCCCCAATAACGTCCAACCTTTTTGCCCCTAGTTCCTGGGCAACTTCTAAGCCAGCGATACATGCTTTATACTCTGCTTCATTGTTCGATACCTTGAACTAGAGTTTGAAAGCTAAGGGTATACGGGAATTATCGGGTGCTATCAGTAACACCCCTATCCCATACCCGTACTAATTAGACGCTCCGTCAAAGTACATAGTCCAAATCTCTTCTTCGACATGCAGAATGGCCTCATCTGGGAACAGATACTCTACTACTTCATCTCCCTCCACTAGGTGATCGGCTAGGAACTCTGCTACTACTCTCCCTTTCATAGACTTACGTGTCATGTACTTCAGATCGAATCCGGAGAGAAGAAGCAACCAAAGGGCTAGCCTACCCGTAAGTGCTGGTTTCTCAAAGAGATATTTAATGGGATCTATGGGAGCCGAATAAATAGAGGAACAAAATCTGGTATACCCGAGGAGCTGGGAACTGAACGGCTCCATTCTGCTCAACTAGGACGCCGAATACGTTCTTAAGGCCGAACAGACTTGAGAAGGCATATCAGGACAAATGAAAGAATAATAAATAAAAAGTAGACTCTGGCCCCGAGGTCCAGAGAATGGATATAAATACAAGAGCTTCAGATTTGTAAAGGTATGTAAGAATCACTTCTAAAAACTTAGTGAACAAACTTTCTTGAGGAGAAGAACTGACTTGTTCGTCAGAGTGCTAATTCCGGCACCCCCGACCAGAATATTTGTATCTTTGCAGGTGGCTAGCTGAGGATCATTGGCGTCTTCCAGGATCTGAAGAGTATTTCCTTATCCACTTCCCCACAATTGGCGCCATCTGTGGGAATACTCAAATATATCCATGAAAGACGTGACTGAAGATCCTCCGATAGCCACCGACGAGACCGCACAGAGAGACGACTTCACTCCGGCAAATACGCTCGGAAAGGAAACCGTCGCGCAGCGACGCGCCTCGAACTCTAACTCACCAACGACTTCAACGACGGAGACGATGCAAGCGACCATAGAACAAGCCAGACAGACCAAACAGAGTTTGGACAACATCATCGCTGAGAACGTACGCCTTCGCCACGATCTGGCCTTAGAAAAAGCAAAGTCCAAATGGGCAGGGCTCAAGGTTCTTGAGCGATTCCCACGGGCAGGTCCTCAACGACCTCGAGGCCAACAGCACAATGCCGACGGTCGCCGCGCCTTGACCGATTACCTTGAGGAGGTGACAGAGGACGCACGTCGCCCAAGAGACGTCCTGCTTGACACCGTGCATATGATATACAGCCTGCCGATAGCCCCGACTGTACATGCAATCCAGTCACTTCCAAGCCCCCAGCATCAGCTCACACCAACAAAGCAACCCCGGCTCCGAGAAGCGCCAAGCATCACCTTCGACGACTCTGATTTGCGCGGCGTAACACTCCCTCACATAGATCCTCTGGTTGTTGCACTACGCGTAAACAGGTTCACCGTTGAACGCGTCCTTATCGACCAAGGAAGCACTTCAGAGGTTATGTACTATAAAACATTCATCAAACTCGGGTTCAATGATTCGGATCTGAGTCCAGCTCCTTATCCACTATTCGGCTTCAACGCCAACTCGGAGTGCCCATTGGGAAAGATCAGTCTACCCGTTCGAGCTGGCTCCAGAATAGTGGATGTGGAATTCTTGGTCGTCAGGCTACCATCGCCGTACAATCTTATCATGGGGCTATCATGGTTGCATACCCTGCAGGCCGTTCCAAGCGCCTACCACCAGTTGCTACGTTTCCCAACGGAACACGGCATTGAGCAGATCCGTGGCTCTCAACAGTCAGCGCAAGCATGTTACCTTCTCGCCGCCATGACGCCGAAGGAACTGCAAGTAAACTCCATTGAAGTGCTCAGTCGAGAGATCCTGGATGACGTCGGGCATCAACCAAACGAAAAGGCCACGGAAGGTTTAGACCGGGTTGACATTGATGGAAGCCCAGAAAAGTTTTTTATGATCGGCGCCTCTCTGAGCCAGGTCGACAGACAGCAGCTGATCACTTTCTTACTCGGCAACCTCGACGTCTTTGCGTGGACTCCATATGAGATGCCAGGAGTAGACCCATCAGTCTCACAGCACCACCTCAATGTCAACCCCCGGTGCAAGCTGATCATTCAGAAAGGTCGGCGATCCTCCGCAGAACACACCGCCGCTGTTGTAGAAGAAGTTGACAAATTGCTTGACGCCGGGGCAATTAGAGAAGTCACCTACCCCACGTGGCTCTCCAACACAGTGATGGTGAAAAAGAAAAATGGAACTTGGCGAGTGTGCGTCGATTTCATGGATCTAAACAAAGCTTGCCCTAAAGATTGCTTCCCCTTACCTAGAATTGACCAACTCGTCGATGCGACGGCACGCCACCGGCGCATGAGTTTCCTCGATGCCTACAGAGGCTACCATCAGATCGCCATGAATCCGGATGATCAGGACAAAACTGCATTCCTCACTCCAAGAGGAACCTCTTTGCTGAGGTTATGCCTTTTGGACTGAAGAATGCAGGGGCAACTTACCAAAGACTGGTCACCACAATGTTCAAAGAACAGCTCAGACACACTATGGAAGTATACATCGATGACATGGTGTTCAAATCCAAAGAAGAACAAAACCATATAGCTGATCTAGAAAAGACATTCAACACCCTACGCAAATACAGAATGAAGCTAAACGCTTCCAAATGCGCAATGGATCGCCCGCAAATTTCGGGTTATATCACAACCACCGAGGAATCGAAGCCAACCCGAGGCAAGTCACAGCAATTTTGGAACTGAGTTCCCCCTGTTCAGTGAAAGAAGTCCAAAAGTTGATAGGAATGGCTGCTGCACTCAACAAGTTCATCAGCCGATCTACAGACCGCTGCAGACAATTCTTTCAGACACTACGTCAGGGCAGAGCTTTCGAATGGTCCGCCGAATGCGAAGCAGCTTTTAATGGGCTCAAGACCTACCTCCGGACAGTACCTCTTCTAACAACACCCGCCACCGGTGACCCCCTCATTCTATATCTGGCAGTCTCCGGCATTGTCACACAGATATTAAAAGAGGAGGAAGGGCAGCAACAGCCAGTGTATTATGTGAGCAAGGCAATGGTGGACGCCGAAACACGCTACCTACCGCTGGAAAAACTCGTCCTAGCCTTGGTCATGGCAGCAAGAAAACTGATGCATTACTTCCAAGGACACAGCATTAGGGTGCTAACAGACTATCCCCTTCGATCAGTACTACGGAATGCAGAAGCATCAGAGCGTGTTTCGAAGTGGGCTCTCGAACTCGGCCAATACGACATTCAGTTTTTACCCAAAACTGCAATCAAGGGGCAGGTGCTTGCCGACTTTGTTGCCGAATTCACAGGAGGGCTTGCCGACCTCAAGCCTGATGACGTCCAGCCAAAGGCCGAAGTTCGGTCAAAGCCAGATTGGAGAATTTATGTTGGGGACATTTGGCAGTTATACTGTGATGGATCGTCTAACCAACAGGGCAACGGTACCGGCGTCGTAATTATGTCTCCAGACGGCGCAGTAATTGAGCAGGCCGTCAAGCTCGGCTTTGAAGCATCAAATAACGAAGCCGAATATGAAGCCCTTTTAACCGAACTGCGAAATGCACATCTGCTCGGCGCGCGGCGGCTGTTGGTGTTTTGTGACTCAAAATTGGTAATCAACCAGCTGAAGGGGGAGTACACGGCAAGAGACGAGCGTATGGCAGTCTATATGAAAACGGCTAACTCCTTGCTGACGAAATTCGACCATCATGAACTAAACCAAATAACACGCGATCAAAATACACACGCGGATGCCCTGGCTTGCTTAGCCTCCGCCATCAACTCCGAGCTCAAGCGCATTCATCGGGTAGGTTTCGTCCCTAACCAAGTATCGACCCGGAGGAAACCCACATCAACATTATAGAATCCGCTCCAAGTTGGAAGGACCCCATTGTCGCATTCCTTTCTTCCGAGCAACTCCCAGAGGACAAAAAGAAGCACACAAGTCATAAACAAGGCCCTGCGGTACTACTTAGATCCATAAGGAGGGCTTTACAAAAAGTCCCTCTCTGGTCCATACTTGGAATGCGTGCACCCGGACAGAGTGGAGGAGCTGCTCACTGAGATACACAAGGGCAGCTGTGGTGCCCATTCGGGGGGACGATCCCTGGCCCATCGGGCGATAACACAGGGATATTATTGGCCGACAATGAGAGCCGACGCACAAAATTATGTCAAGAAATGCGAACAATGCCAAAAGTTCTCCCCACTAACCCATCAGCCGGCAGAAGCTTTGAATTTTATCACAAGCCCCTGGGCGTTTGCTCAGTGTGGACTTGATATTGTAGGACCATTGCCGAGGGCCCCAGGGAACAAACGATTTCTAATCGTAGCAACAGATTACTTCACAAAGTGGGTCGAAGCGGAGGCTCTAACCCATATACGAGATTCCGACATTAAGCGCTTTGTGTGGAGGAACATCATTACGCGATTCGGCATTCCAAGAGCATTGATCTCGGATAATGGTACTCAGTTCGATTGTGGCGTATACCGAGAATTGTGCAGCAAGTATGGTATTGAGCCTTACTTCTCTACGCCAGCCTACCCCCAAAGTAATGGTCAAGTGGAAGCTTCAAACAAATCCATCTTGGACGGCATCAAAAAGAGGCTGGAAAGTGCCAAAGGCAGATGGGTTGAAGAGTTGCCGAGTGTACTGTGGGCCCATCGTACAACGCCAAGACGATCTACCGGAGAAACGTCGTTTGCCTTATGCTTCGGAACCCAGGAAATCTTACCCCTAGAGATCGGCTTACCAACTCTGAGATCGCAAGCCTTTGACACAGGCCGAAATGACATGATGCTCGCCCTGGACCTGGTTCTAATTGAAGAACGAAAAGATCGCGCCTTAGCATCCATGGCACGTTATCAGCAGCAGCTCGCTAAGTCATACAATCGGCGAGTTTAGTTGCGCCGCTACAATCCAGGAGAACTGGTCCTAAAGAAGGTACTACCAGCCGACCGGAGGCCGGCCGATGGAAAGCTTGGTCCGAATCGATGGCCCCTATCGATAGATTCCACAGCATAGGGGCATATCGGCTCTCAGACATGTCAAGAAGAAGCCTGCCACGGCCGTGGAATTCAACACATCTATGTAAATTTTATCAACGACCCGACCTGTGGGCTTGATACTTGTACACACGTCGTTGTAATGCAAGGTTTTGTGTTTTTACATGTTTGAGCTCAACACCTTAGGGCCGAATAAGTCTCCGGATTCGGAGTGCCCTTCGTGGATGTCACGATTGGCCAAAACAAGTCTCCGGATTCGGAGCGCCCTTCGTGGATGTCACGATTGGCCAAAACAAGTCTCCGGATTCGAAGCCCCCTTCGGTGCATGACGCCTTAGGGCCGAATAAGTCTCCGGATTCGGAGCGCCCTTTGTGGATGTCACGATTGGCCCAAACAAGTCTCCGGATTCAGAGCCCCCTTTGGTGCATGACACCTTACGGCCGAATAAGTCTCCGGATTCGGAGCGCCCTTCGTGGATGTCACGATTGGCCAAAACAAGTCTCTGGATTTGAAGCGCCCTTCGTGGATGTCACAATTGGCCCAAACAAGTCTCCGGATTCGGAGCCCCCTTTGGTGCATGACACCTTAGGGCCGAATAAGTCTCCGGATTCGAAGCGCCCTTCGTGGATGTCACGATTGGCCAAAACAAGTCTCCGGATTCGGAGCGCCCTTCGTGGATGTCACGATTGGCCGTGGCCAAAACAAGTCTCCGGATTCGGAGCGCCCTTCGTGGATGTCACGATTGGCCAAAACAAGTCTCCGGATTCGGAGCGCCCTTCGTGGATGTCACGATTGGCCCAAACAAGTCTCCGGATTCAGAGCCCCCTTTGGTGCATGACACCTTAGGGCCGAATAAGTCTCCGGATTCAGAGCACCCTTCGTGGATGTCACGATTGGCCAAAACAAGTCTCCGGATTCGGAGCGCCCTTCGTGGATGTCACGATCAGCCAAAACAAGTCTCCGGATTCGGAGCCCCCTTTGGTGCATGACGCTTTAGGTCCGAATAAGTCTCTGGATTCGGAGCGCCCTTCGTGGATGTCACGATTGGCCCAAACAAGTTTCCGAATTCAGAGCGCCCTTTGGGGCATGACGCCTTGGGGCCGAATAAGTCTCCGGATTCGGAGCGCCCTTCGTGGATTTCACGATTGGTCGAAACAAGTCCCCGGATACGGAGCCCCTTAGGTGCATGACGCCTTAGGGCCCACTAATGCATTTCTGAACGTTTATACCATGCAGTGCAAAATATTCTAATCAAAATCTAAATATTCCAATAAAATGAATCGACACGTTTGAACTAGAAATATTTTACAATCAAAATATTTTACGATCAAAGACGGACATTGAAAATGAAAGCCTATTTATTCATAGTGAAGTCTGTTGTTGCATTACACTCTAGTTAATCGGCCTCCTCATCGTCGCTCTTCTCGATTTCAAATTCGGAATAGGGAAGGTAATGTCGGTGATATAGGGGTGAAGCCGAATCTATGCCTAGGGACCCAAGAACCTCCACGGTTTGAAGGGCCTTGATCCAGTCATGCTTAAAATCGCGATTTTCGCATCGACAAACTTCCTCAGCAAGGTCTGTCTTGGTTTTATCAACCCCGTCCTTGAAACCGTCCTGATATCCTTTCTCGTAACCCGGGGCCTTTTGGGACGTATTTCCGCCCACTCTAAGTCGACCGGCCGTCCCCGGCTCAGCCATTCGAACCTTTTTAAGCTCTCGAAGCTCACTCTCGGCCTTTTTTGAGAGAGCTTCCAGACTGCAACTCCTTTCGTCCTTTTTCTCAATGTCACGTCTCATCGCACGCAGACACATGCCAATCTCATAAGCATTATACAACCCCTTTACAGCCCCATGTATGCCGTCCTGAAACACTTCGAAATCACGACGACCAACCATCGATTATCGGACTTCCGGTAGAAAAATCTATCGAGCAAACTCGACTGCCACATCTGGGTCTTTAATGATGGAATCTGCCTCTGTCATCGGTTTATTCTTCACAAAAACCGCAAAATTCAATGGTCATGGCGCTGGCCCACCTCGATTCCCCGTCGGGCATGGGGAACCTCCTCGCTGAACGCCCCTTTGAGGGACTTGCTTGACGACTAAGGTGTCATTGCTTTTTCCCAATCCTTGGATGCTCTTCTTCCCATACCAAGGGCTCGCCGCCGCGATACATTTCGACGCTTGAATTCACCAATCTCGGCCTTCCCTAGCAAAGGCTCAACCTCGCACTCCAAATAAATAGGACCCTTGGTAAACTTACCCCATTTATTCTCGAGATACGCCAGCCCCCAAGGCAAGATCAAGATGACCGAACGCCAAACGTCGGACGACGATCCGCTGCCAACGAGTATGAACCATTCGCTCTTCACGCCACGCCTGCCAAGGCAAGGGCAGATTATTAATCTAATCGCCACCTTTGAAGATGCCTCGCCAGCCATGAAAGTATGAACCATTCGGCTCTCACGCCGCGCTGGCCAAGGCAAGGGCAGATTTATTAATCTAACCAGCCGCCCTTTCAAAGATGCCTCGGCCAGCCCCCGAGTGTGAACCATTCGGCTCTTCACGCTCGCGCCCTGGCCAGGGCAAGGGCAGATTTATTAATCTAATCGGCCACCTTTTCAAAGATGCCTTGGCCAGCCCGCGAGTATGAACCATTTGGCTCTTCACGCTCGCGCCCTGGCCAAGGCAAGGGAAGATTTATTAATCTAATCGACCACCTTTTCAAAGATGCCTCGGCCAGCCTGCGAGTATGAACCATTCGCCACACCGCTACCGCTCGCCAAGGCAAGGGCAGATGATTAATCTAATCGCCGCTTTTTCAAAGATGCTCGCCAGCCCCAAGTGTGAACCATTCGCTCTTCACGCCGCGCTCGCCAAGGCAAGGGCGATTATTAATCTAATCGCCGCTTTTTTCAAAGATGCCTCGCCACTTACAGTATGAACCATTCGGCTCTTCACGCTCGCAACCTGGCTAAGGCAAGAACAGATTATAGATCTATTAAGAAATATCACCATAAAATTACGGAAACATCAGCACATTGAGCAGAATTCATAACATTTTATAACTACAAAAAAGCATCGACGTCCGTTTCTGTATCATAACATTTTATAATATCAGCCCGCATGAAAAATGTCTGATAAACAAATACAAAATAACAAAAACAAACGAAAAAAGTACTTTCTCGAAATCATAACAATTGTGTATCGTAAAGATCAACCTCTAATCGGGCCCAACGGATTGATGTCCACTTGCTCATACGGTATTGGCATATTCAGCGAAACTCCAACTGCAGCAAGGGCCTTGTGCCAACCATGTTTGAAGCCCCGATTCTCAAACCGAGAGACCTGGTCCACATACTCGGCGAGTCCAGCCTCTTTCCCGGCTTCGAAAACTTTTGAATCGGCAATCACCTTCGCCGCCTTCATTTCAGCCAACTCAGCCTCCAGGCTGGTAACTGCCTTTTGGGACAAGCCAAGTGCAGCTTCCATATCGTCGGCCTTCTTCTCGGCCTCCGCTCAACTTATCCGCATCACGAAGCTTTCTCATGCCTTCGCCTCGAGAAGCCTCTGGTTCACTTCTAAAATTCCCTCGGCCCTTTTCCTCTGGCCCTCAACTTGCTTTCGTAAATGACTAATCTGCTTGACGGCGTCGAGATGGCGGCGGCCTACATCGGCTATCCTACCAACGGTCTGCAAAAGAAAAATTCAAAAAACGTAACGCGAACAATGTTTGGATGAAGTGAAGGAAAAATCAGAATACGCACCAAAAGGGCCGACTGCGCGGCTAACATTGTCGCATTCAAATCCGGTTCCAACTGGAAAGCCTCCATATCAGACGGCAACGACAAAGACGTTGCCACGCCGAACGCGACCTCTGGGTCTTTAAGCGCCGAGGCATTCGAAGGAACCGCCATGTTTCTTACCATCGGTCGAATCACAAAGGGCACAACCTCACTCGATCCCTCCATTCGAGGACGTTTGCCGCCGTGATCTTCTAAACCGACCTCATGATCCCTAGCGCGTTTCTCCGCCTTTCCCTCAACATCCTGAACGGCTTTCCCAACCAATGCAGATTCGGCATTCTTATTTGTTGTTGCCTTCTCAACTATTCCCAAGGATCTCGATTCGGTAATTGGGAGGGAATGTTGAGATTCACTGGTGGGCGGTTCGGTCGAAAGGCCCTCCGCTCTTCACCGTACGGCTAACCTCTCCGCATTCACCTTCTTAGCAAGCTTTGTCAGGCTTAACCCGGCCATGTTAGTGCAGCCCGAGATGGGAAGATTGTCTATACGTTGAGGAACGTCGTTAACAGAAAGGTTCCCCCGCCCCGAAGTAGAGGGAGGATCGGCAGAATCCAATACCTCCTCAGATTCGGCCTCGGACTGATCTGATTCGGCAGTATCGGATACTTCAGTATTCTCCGAATCGGACCCTTCAAAACCTACCTGTCTCAAGTTTTTGAAGTCGGATAAAATACGAGCGACGAGAAAATCTTCCCCCTTCGGAATCGGTATGTTTTCCGCAGCCGAAAAGGTTGTATATGTAGGCTCGTAGCAAAGCAGAACGTGAGCCGCTCTTCCCTGCTTATGAAGACTGCGATGACCGAAATAACTAAGAGCAATCCTAATGTCCGAAAGAACTGCGTTGTCAGTTGAAGTTTGGACTTTTTTCAAATCGTTCCCTGCACAAGACAAGCCGTAAGACTCAAGAAAACAGGGTATGGCAAATATGAACACACAATACGAGCAAGAGGGCATTCGGCGACCTGGTTCGCCCCTACGTCTAGGAATAGGATCGACACGATCCTCGCATTCGCCGAACTCCCAGTTGCCGCGGACAACGACCATGACATCATCAACTCGTTTCCCGTGAGCCGAAAGCATAGTGATCAACCGATGATCTCAGATCCTTAGCTCGAGGAAGTAACGCCTGCGTTTACCAGAGGACTTGGCCAAAGCATAATAGTGCCAAATGGTAGGAATGCCAAGATTAATTCCAAGGCAACGGTTCAGCGCTACGACCCCCATTATAATTCTAAAGAAATTCACATTGGGCTGGGAAGGGATCAAATCCCAATGGCGAAGAACAGCCCTTAGAAACGGGTGAAGGGGAAAGCGGACTCCATCATCTGCGATTGACAAAAGGGGAAAGACAATCGTGGTTTTGTCGTCCCTCTCCATGTCAAGAGTGCCGTCCGCCACAAACGACAGGTGGACATCGTCAGGAATAGAGAAATGGCGTCAAAAGCCAGCAATTCGATCTGACGAAAGGAGGTCTTTCAAATGTTTCGCCATAACCTACTGACTATAAGAACATGCGATGGAATAAACAAACTAGGAAAAGCTTCAGAGCAGGGGAGAGGAAAACTTACAAAAATGAAGTGAGTATCACAAATGGAAGAATTGCAAGAACGATTCGAAGAGCAACCCAGCAACCAGCGTCATAGAACACGGATTCGAAAGGACATCAAATTTCAAATCATAATAAATAGGCGTGTACGAAGGGGCGGAAAGTTGAGACGACGATTAAAGGGGGAGTAATTAAACGTCCGCGTGATAAGTCTAACCCCCAAACTTCGGTTCAGAGTATTTGAAAATCGGAACCAAGCATTTCACCCAACTGTCATTGACAGAACGCTTGGGGGGCAATTGTGGGAGCCGAATAAATAGAGGAACGAAATCTGGTATACCCGAGGAGCCGAATGAACGGCTCCATTCTCGCTTCAACTAGGACGCCGAATCGTTCTTAAGGCCGAATGCACTTGAGAAGGCATATCAGGACAAATGAAAGAATAATAAATAAAAAGTAGACTCTGGCCCCGAGGTCCAGAGAATGGATATAAATACAAGAGCTTCAGATTTGTAAAGGTATGTAAGAATCACTTCTAAAAACATAGTGAACAAACTTTATTGAGGAGAAGAACTGACTTGTCCGTCGGAGTGCTAATTGCGGCACCCCCGACCGGAATATTTGTATCTTTGCAGGTGGCTAGCTGAGGATCATTGGCGTCTTCCAGGATCTGAAGAGTATTTCCTTATCCACTTCCCCACAGGATCTAATCTTGAAACCAGTAAAGTGAGCTAACAGGTAGTGCCTCAACTTCCTGGTAACCCATGCCAAGGCCAAACAAGCCTTCTCAAGTGGAGTGTAACGGGTCTCATTCAAACATCTTCTTGCTCAGGTAGTAGATAGCCTTTTCCACTTTATCCTTAGATTCTTGTGCAAGCATGCAGCCCATCGTTGTCTCGGTTACTGACAAATACAAAACCAACGGCTTCCCCGGCTCTGGCGGTGACAACACGGGTGGGTTCTGTAGATACTGCTTGATCTGCTCAAAAGCAACTTGGCACTGGTCGTCTCATTGGAATTTCTTTCCTTTCTTCAGGAGACCAAACAGTAGTTCACAAGTCAATATTAATTTTGCAATAAACCGTCTTATGAATTGCACTTTACCCAGAAAGCCTCGCACCTCCTTTTCAGTCTTTGGTGGTGGCATTTCTAAGATGGCCTTAATCCCTTAATCTTAGAAGGATTGACCTCGATGCCCCTCCGTGTAATCAAGAACCCCAGCATTTTCCCTACTGTAACACCGAAAGTACATTTCTGAGGATTCAGTCGCAACTGATACTCTTTGATCCGTTGGAAAAATTTCTTCAAGGCGGTGTAGTGGCCCTCTCTTTCCTTGGACTTGACAATCATGTCGTCCACATACACCTCAACCTCTTTGTGGATCATATCATGTAGGATCGTAGTTACAGCCTGTTGATAAGTAACCCCAGCATTCTTAAGCCTAAACGGCATCACCCGATAGTAGTAGGTCCCCATGGGGTGGTGAAGGCGGTCTTCTCCCTGTCCTCGGGTGCCATTAAGATCTGGTTGTACTGGAAAAATCCATCCATGAATGAGAGTAGCACATGCCCAGCAGTGAAGTCCACCAATTCGTCGATATGCGGCAAAGGAAAGTCGTCCTTCGGACTGGCTTTGTTCAGATCTCTGAAGTCCACACATACCCAAATTCTGTCATCTTTCGTTGGCACCGGAACTATATTGACTAACCAAGTAGGATACTCAAATACTAATAGGAACCCTACGTCAATCTGCTTGGTGATCTCTTCCTTGATTTTCAGAGCCCAATCCGAGCAGATTCTTCAGAGCTTCTACTTAACAGGTCGGGCCTCTGGGTTAAGAGGGATTCGGTGCTGTATAATCTCAGGATCGATTCCAGGCATGTCTTCATAGGACCACGCGAAAACATCTTTGACATCTTTTAATAAAACGACTAAGCGCTCGCGTTCCTCAGAAGACAACGTGGACCTGATCTGGACCAATCGTGGATCCTTCTCAGTACCAACATTAATTAAAGTGATTTCATCAACCAAAGGTTTTACAAACCTCTCCTCCTCTTGTTTAATTAAATGTTTCAAAATCGGAGGAATTTCTTCCTCGTCATTTTCATCAAAGTTTTGAAAGTCTTGATTAATGCAATAAACGAGTGGCGCAAAAAAGTACTCAAAAGCAGTAGCAGTGCTATTCTCATTAACAACATCCAGTTTGTCTGATCCTTCGGTTACAATAGACTCGAAATAAAATGAAAAAGACGATCTAGACAGGACAACAGCATCCAGGTTATCAACCCTAGGAATATCAGACTTAGACTCAGAAGAACTAGAATCTGATTCCGACTCCACAGACTCTGTGGAATCAGATTCTAGTTCACCACCTGATCCGAAACTGCTAGACAAAAAGCCCTCCTCGTACTGCCAAAAGAGGGAGGGTCTGATAGTTGCGTCCAGAATGGGAGAAGAAGGGCCCACAACCGTTTGATCTCCAATCATGGAAATAGATAAGTCGTGCCCTGTGCACTCTGGTGTGACATGAGGATCTGAGAGGAGACAAGCTAGTGCTACCCCCATCTCGAGTTCTATGTCATCGGACTCACCCTTTTTGCACTATTCAACCACAATTGGTGGGTTGGTCTGCCTCTCTGCAACTTCATCCCCTAGCAACTAAAGGTCGAAAACGATCTTGAAGATGGGCAAGCGCCACTTCTCTGAGTTCAACCAAGGCTCGGGAAAGCCACAAAATGGGAAATCTTCCCCCTCCCAGAAAAAGTGTCCATTCGGGGTTCTTTGGATAGGTTTGTGCACCAGCTCGTAGTGCTTCCCAATTTGTCTTGCTTTGGCCCTTCCGGCCATTTCCTTCACTTTTCTCACTCAATCTTCCTTGGTAGACGTGTAACCTAAACCGAAGGTATGGGGATTGTGCGTCACTTCAGCCAATTCAGCAACACCCTTCCGGCCGCTTCTTCTTAATCCATTACGGGCATATATCGAAGCTTGTTCATAAGGTATACTGATTGCTCACTGACGTACATACCCTCATCTGCTGCTAAGATGGTTTGCACTACCTGGGCCTCAGCCAGACTCAACCGTGAGAGAAATACATCTTCCTCACCATGATCAATTTCCAACACTGGTGTGGTTTCTTCCGGTGGCGAATGGATGGATGAATTCCCGAAGACAATTGCTACCCCCTTCCCATGAGGGTATTTCAATATTTAGTGGAGAGTAAAAGAGATTGCCTTCACAAGGTGTAGCCAGGGTCTTCCCAGTAGTAAGTTGAAGGTGGCCAGGACGTCTAAGACATAAAACTCGATGTCTTGTTGTGTTGGGCCAACCTGAACTTGGATTTGTACTGTGCCCATCACTTCCCTACTCGTGTTATTGTATGCCCGAATCACTTGCGCTGTAGGTATGAAATCTGCTGGTTTTAGGCCAATGGCATAATCTAGGCGAGATGGACAAACGTTGATGGCCGAACCAGTGTCTACCAATAGCACCGATACCCATTTTTCTCTACACTCAACAGATATGTACAAGGGTTTATTATGTTCTGAGCCTTCTGGCAGTAGTTCTTTGTCAGAAAAGGTTAGGGTTGGGCTGGCGCCACCTGGGAAGACTAATCCAACAAGCTGTTCAGGGGTGGTGTCAATGGACCATTTAGCTTTGTCCATTGCTAACAATACAGCCTGTCGATGTACTTAGGAGGCCATAAGAAGACCCCGGATGGAGATGTCTGCTTGAATTTTCTTTAGTTGTTTTAGCACTGCCTCTTCCTCTAGTTCTTTCTCTTTCTGTTTCTCAGCTTCCCTGTCTTTTTCTGATGCCTCTGGCTGGTCTAGGTGCAGGGCCTTGAAGTACCACCCACTCCTAGTCATATGGTCCACTTATTTGGTGTACCATGTATTATCTGGCAGAGCTTGTCCCAAGCCTTCGTTAGTGTGGGCGAGACGCAAGTCGTCATCTTCCCACCAAGTTCCTCCGGAAAATAACTAGCAATTGTCTGGTTCTGCTAAAATTGTTCCTGTGCTCACAACACATTTTGCCTCCACAGGGCCTTTGGCTTTCTTGTCCCTCTGATTATCTTCAAGTCTTTCCTTTTTAAACTGCTTCAGCATAGCTTCCTGGTCCGTGTCCGTTGTACACAAACTACCCAATTCTTGAGCAAAATTCTTTGTACCGGTGCTCTTTGGCAATTCCTCCTTGTTCTCAACCGTTCTGGCCACTACAGATGTTCCAGTTTTTGACTGTCCCTATTCTGATTGAGGCACCTCGATCGCATCTGGCTCGTCACTGAGCCATCTTGTACTATTTGTTGCTCTATTCGCATCAAACCAACCGATATGCACATCCCCCAAATCTTGTTCATCAAAGATTTGCAGGTTGTTGATATCCTTCTCAAGCTCGGCTAGATCGTCCAACCCCTGGCTCGGTCTATCTTCCCGAACAACATTTATCTCCATCCCCACTGGCAATTCCACCCTCGACTTTGCTTGGCTCTCTGACACAATGTAGCAGCCAAGGTTGTATGCTTCGTTAGTTATGCTCACGGCGCCTTCAGGCATGCCTTCTACCACAACCACCACTACGGGCTCATCATGCACAAGTCTGTGCTATCTGGCATAAACAACGTCGGCTTGGGTAGGTGGGAGGGAGTGATGTATATGCTAGGATGAAACGGGTTGGCCGTTGTTTGGATGAAGTTTACATGCCTAGGTGGAGGGTTTTTATTATGTGGTGGGAGAGGGTTGGTAGTGACATTCGGTTTTTGTGGTGGCGCAATTACCTTGTTGTCAATGAGATCTTGAATCTCATGACGTCGTCTGAAGCAGAAGTCAGTATCATGACCGTGTTGTTGATGGAAGGCACAGTATTTGGCCAGGTTATGTTTTGGAGGGAGAGGGTCAGGTAGAGGACGTGGCTCCAGGGGCTTCAAATGCCCTTTTCTGATCAAGACTCCTAGGGTTTTAGACAAAGTCATATGGAGTGGAGTGAAGACTCTTTGGCCCCGAGCTTGGTACTTTGTAGGTGGTGGGTGGTTTCAGATGTGCGGGCAAAAGCGTTGGCTGTTTTTAGAGTAGTGGTGACCATGCCCACATCGAAGGTCCTCCCAGCTGCATTGCTGCTCGTAGCTGCATTCAAACTACGCGAAAAGGCCCTCTTAGGCTACTCCTTGTCATGGTCGATCAGACCTTGTTTCATGGCATCTTCTATCTGTACCCCAATCTCATGAAGGTCAGCGAAGGTAGGGAGGGGTAAGACAATCATCTTTTACATCAACTTCGGTTGTAGATTTCTGACGACCATCGTTATCTGGTCCTTCTCGGCCGACCTGGTTGTCATCATAGAAGCTTTGGCCCTCCAACGGGTTACAAAGTTAGAGAAGCCCTCTTTCGACTCTTGTTATGTTGCCTCGAGATCACGAGTTGTGACCTCACTTTGCGTGTTATATGAAAACTAGGCAACGAAGGCCTCAACCATCTCTTCCCAACTTCTTTTCACAGAGTCCTCCAACTTAGCATACAAGATGGCCGCCACACTCGACAAGGTCTAACCGAAAAGGGAAAGCTTTTGCAGTTTGGAGAGGCCCATTGGCTGTAGGATATCCAAGAACAACCGCAGATGTACCATAGGATCTCCAGAACCGTCAAAACGATCTATATGTGGCATCTTGAACCGATCCGGCAAGGTCACTGCCGAGTTCGTGTAGCCATCCTCTATGTTTGGAATCGAGTTAACGCCTTGAGCCCTCTTGAACAACTTTTCAAGCTTGCTCACTTTTAATGCAGTTGGGTGGACTTCGAACTCGAAAGCGGCCTCAATTGGGTAGGCCTGTGCTTTGAAGATCTGAGGTGGAATTGGATCCACTGGAGCGTCCGTATTTTCCTTGACATTAGCTGTAGGGGCAGGAGCCCTGGGTGCAGGAAGTTCTACTGGAGGTGGATGGGATGCAGAAGCTGTTCCCTATTGTGGTTGTTGCTATTGTTGTTGAAGTTTGGCAATGAGTTCAGCCTGCTTGGCTACGACCTCGATCTGGTGAGCGGTAACCTCCGCTTGGCGGGCAGCATCCCACTGCATGGCCTCCATAGTCTGTTGGAGCTGACACATCATGTCTTCCATACTCATACTGCCTGAGGAGTACTGATCTGTCTGTTTCGGTATATTCTCTCTTTCTGAGGTAGAAGTGAAAATCTGAACCCAACTGTGCACAGGCGAGGTAGAAAAAGACCGCTGAATCAGAGGCTGTTGAACTGGTGATCTGTGCCTAACTGACCTCCATCTAGTAACCGGGGGTAGCGAAGTGAATACTGGTTGTCCACTAATTAGATCCTCAGATCGATAAAGTCTCATTCCCCTAGTCTAGAGTGCTCGGGGGGTATCTGCCTTATTGGAAGCAATTGTGATATACTACCTTGCAAAAAGAAAATAAAGCAAAAAGAAAAGAAACATTAATCAGAAAACGGACAGCATCTCGGCTTAGATAGAAACAACACAATTGAAATCATAAGCTGGATAGTCTGTTCTCAAACACTGATTTCTGCCCCCAAATTTCTGCATCAAAACTGATACCCCCAAACACTAATGTCCTCAGACTGATACCCAAACTTGCAACTGATACATACATTCCTTGTAGAGACGCACTCTAAAATCACATATCAAGCAAGTGAGAGCCAAAACACCCCTATGGTGGGGTAGGGTTTCCCTATCCTAATTTCGTCAAGAACTAGGGGTTTGCTATGCAAGCTAATGGTTTCAAACAACCGATATTCAGGTAAACAACCTGTCCTAGTGTGGAATGGTCTCTATTGCTTCACGATATGCAACTAGGTCAATTAATCAAAGAGGGTGCCTCGGCGGTGATCCCAATCCGAGGTTTGTGTTCCTATCGTGGAAGAGCCCATAACCGGTCAGCCTTGTGGCACGCTTTTCCAAGCAAGCCTCCGGCAAACCGTTCAGGAATAATAGATGGCAACCACTATGACTTAGGCGCACCAATACAAATGCAAATGAAATGCAAAGAAACACATAAGTGTAGACAAAACAACATATCATAAGTTCGAGTCAAGTTCTTTAAATCCCTAGCAAAGTCGCCAGAAACTGTAGACCGCCCGAACTTCTCCGCATGCCCCTCTTTCGGAGAGGGCACGAATTGGTCCTGCTACTACAGTTCGGACTCCTGTCACAGTTCTGAATCTAATCTCACAATGCACAATGTAAGACTGATAAATCACCAAAGAGTCCAATCCGGCAAATCAATTTGGAAAATCATATTTTAAATCAAATTATGCCAAAATTGGACTGCTTTTCCAGATTACAGAGTCACCACCGAAATATTTTATTTTGGGGAAATTTAGGAAACCCTGACTTGTGCCAAAGGCCACATGTCCGTCATCACCAAAGTTGCCTCGGCTCAGGAACTTGGGTACGAGGGGGAAGGTCATGAAGTGAGCACCCCCGCTCGCCTGATCAAAGGATCGGCCTCTACTAAGCATGATATGTTATTTCATAAACACATGTGTTCTTATTCCGGTTATTAGCTAACTTTACTATGTGATGCGCACAACATACAAATATAGACTAAATCGCAAGAATTGGAACAAAACAACTCATGTTTGTTTTTTAAAATGGTTTGGAAGTGCCACTCGCAAGTGGGCTAAAGCGCGGATTTGCCACTTCGCAAAGTGGGCTTAAAACTCATATTTGATGAATTGTTCCAATTCGAGCAATGAAGCCTTCATCCACAGGCATTCCTGCAGTTTAACATTTAAGTAAATAGCCTCATGGCAAGCATGCTAACATGGCAATCACTCACACTCATGTAAGTATGCTAAAGCGTAAACAGTTACAGTGTACTCCAAGCCAAAACAAAAGCTAGATAGAAATCAATGCATGGTCCTCACTATGCTCAAGATGCCCAATGCAACGCATGTAATAATGCAACTAAATAGGCTCGGCTATCTACGATGGCATATGAATGCAACAATTTGATACATTTATTCAAATAGGAGTTGAAATACAATGCAGTTTGAATGATGCGCTGAGCCCAGTGCATGCAAGACAAATGAATGATGCAAACATGCAAGCATAAGGTATGCTAATTGAAATATGCCCTAATCTAACCACCAAAAGCGGGTAAATAAAAGAGAGAAAGACGTAGGGTTGGAAGACATGCACATACACACGCACCCTCATTACAACATTGCGCCCTCTCGAAAGAGGGTCCGAATAAATAAGCTAAGCTGTACTAAGCTAAGCTAAGCTAATTATTACAAACCAACTAATTAACTATTCTAGCTAATTAATTATTACAACACAATTGAATAACTAGCTATACTAAG
This sequence comes from Camellia lanceoleosa, assembly GCA_025200525.1. Taxonomy (NCBI): domain Eukaryota; kingdom Viridiplantae; phylum Streptophyta; class Magnoliopsida; order Ericales; family Theaceae; genus Camellia; species Camellia lanceoleosa. The sequence continues at coordinate 1,928,612 of CM045770.1, forward strand.
CTAATTAAAATATTACAAAGATGAATTAAATTAGCCAAGCACACTAACTAATTAATTGTAAAACCGATAAATTAACTAGCTAAGTAAAGCAATAAAATGGCCTCGAGGTCGAGGGAGACATGCATGCTCAGTTCGTTTTGCCCTAAAAATCCGTTTCCTTGCCACCAGTTGCCTCTGTTTGCACTTGTGGTGACCTCAGAACATTGAACCAACTTCCAGACTGCCACAACTCCAAAACAAGAACACTTCGGACAATTTTTCCATAGGTGGCCGGTTGGCCACCTCAACTGGTTGGTAGGCTACCTCAACTGGCCAGTTGGCCAGTGCAAGTGGCCGGTCGGCTAGTGCAAGTGGCCGACCAACCACCTCTATTTCCAGAATCTTGTTTTTGTTGCAACAGAGAGCAACAGAGGCAAAGCAAGGTATTTTATAGGAGATATATGCACTGCCACCCTTCTTATCATTTTCCAAGCTCAAATGAGTGTGACGCTTGGCTCTCAAGCCATCAATCAAGCATTACAATGCATGATGGCCAAAGAACCAAGCTTGCACAATGTTAATGAATGCACAAACAAGACTCGTAGAGCTACCACCCTATCATGCATGATCAAGGGTGACAACGACTAAGAAATGTGACACGTTTCATCACTTTGAGTATGAAACGTCCCTCATTTCTTGTGTTTGGATTAACATCTGATCCAAACACATGAAATGCAACACAACTTCTTATCTTGCATATGTTTTAGTTGATTCAATTCTTGTTTACACATTTTAAATTACCATGTCATTCTTTAACCAGTTAATGTCCAATGTAAAAGTCCTTTAATGGGAAAGATAGCCTAAGCCAAAAGCACCTTAAGCATGGAAGAAGCCTCATGGCTTTGGTTAGTAGAAACCCTCAAGAGAAGGTTAAAACCATTAGGCATGAGAGCCTCAATTCCATGCTCAAGCCAACAAGAGGCTCAAGACCACTTTCAAAATCAAATGAAAGAGTGAAGCATGGAGGAAGATTGCAGAAATTCAGCACTGATATGGCATTCAAAACGGACTAAACCATGCAAGCAATGCATGCACAACATGTTCGAAGCCAAAAACAACAAAGCTAGTGAAGTGCATTACACTAGAAGCATGCAATATCATGCTGAAACGACCAAACCATCTCAAAATAGAGCTACAACATACTAAAACAATAGCAAAAACATGTTGAGACAAAGCTAACATAAGCTAGGATGAAAGGCCAAATCATCAAGTATGTTAAGCTAGTAAGTAAGATTGCACTACAAGTGCAACAAGCAAACAAGAAGTGACCCAACCAGTCAAAAACAGAGTTAAAGTCGGTCAAAATAGAGCCTAAATCATGCTGGAACTAAGCTTCAAGAAGAGAGAAATACATGCTCACTTGGTAGGCCATCAACACATGCAAAGAAAACACAAGGAGAGGGGACCACTCCCTCCTATTTGGGACCTCAAAACCAACTTTCTACCACTGAAATTCCTCTAAAATTCAATGTTTTAAAGGCCAAGAAAAGATTGTTTTAAAAGCTTTAAAAGATGATACAAAGCTTAGCAAACAAGCTACAAAAGAGGGTGGACCACCCCCAACTCCAAAAATACTTTAAACTACCATTTTTAAGCCTTAAAAATAGAGGTTTTTGTAGTTGGAAAGTAGGCCCAAAATAGCATGTAAAGGTGGCCAAGTAAGCAACTAAAACAAAGCTTTGAAGAGGATAAGGCTTACCCTTGCAGAACAGCAGCAACAACACCACTTCTGAGCCAAATCCAGCCTTTAAGAGCTCAAATAAAACCTCCAAGGACCTCAGCCACAAGGTAGTCTAGTTTCATGAAGGGGTTGTATGCAAATATGTAGAGATTTCTCACTTTTAAGCCTAAAATAGGAAGAGAGAGAATTCTAGAGAGAGTAAAATTTTGCTCACAAAATTTTTTGAACTTCTAAGAAGGGAGAAAGAGCTCTCCTTATATAGAAAAACAAGCAAAAAGCTTGCCTTCATCCCTCCATACACGTGTATGGAGGATGTATTCAGTGAACAACAACTGCTAAAGCTGGCACAGAAAATATCTGCAGAGTGAGAAAAATGGCCGGCGGCCACCTCCCATAATCGGCCATCCACTTCAAGTGGTCGGTGGGTGGAAAAAGTGGCCGGTGATGCCCTTCTCCCCTCCAGGTAAGATGCACAAAGATATGGTCCAAAAACAAACATACAACAAGGAGGGTTAAGAGGCTTAAAGACAAGGTGCTCAGCCGAGACCTTCGGACACTCAAAACGAGCACAAACATGCAAAATCATCGAGTCTTCAAATGATGACGTCCAATTCTTGAGGACGGTAAAAAATGGGGTGTCTATACCAGCCCTACAACCCATCGACTAGGGGTTATGCTTATCGGCCATCAGTGGTGGCCGGTCGGCTACACTGATGGCCGGTTGGCTACCAATGGTGGCCGGTCGGCTACCAATGGTGGCTGGCAGCCATTTTTCTCCTTTTTCAGATATTTGTTTGCTAACTGTGCCAGCTATTGTTCACTGAAGCTCATCTCCATACACATGTATGGAGAGATGAATACAAGCTCTAAGCTTGATTTTCTATATATAGGGGGGTCTCTCCCTTATTTTGGAGGGTTAGACAATTTTAAGCAAATTTCTCCCTCTCTCTCTAGAATTCTCTCTCTCTCTTTCTTCTTGTTTTGTGCCTTATAGTTAGATTTCCGTACATTTTGCACAAAGATCCTTAACCAAACATTCTTATCTTGGAGCTGAGGTTCTTTGGGGTTTGTTTTGAGCTTTTGAGGGAGGTTTGAGCTCAGAAGAGGGCCTGTTTTGTGCTGTGTTTCAAGAGGTATAGGACTTGCCTTGTAAGCTTAATTTCAATTACTTGTTTGGCCATCTTTTTACACTATTTCTGGCCTAGTTTTCAACTACAAAAAAACTTTGATTTTTTAGCCTCAACATGTTGGTTTGAAGCCATTTTGTGCTAAGGGGTTGTTTACCCTTCTTGTTGCCTAATTGTTTACCCTCCTTGTGTCTCACTTGCATGCCTAGTTAGCATCACATGGTAGCATGTTTTTGTGGCTTAACCTAGCTTAATTCAAGCATGTTTTAGGCTCTGATGTGGAGTGATTTAGCTCTGTTTTGGGCATATTTGGTCATATGAGCCTTGTTTTGCATAGTTGTAGTGCAAATGGCTTCACTAGCTAATTTTTTAAAGGCTTTAAAGATGATTTGCTTGAGATGGTTGCATGTTGAAGTGCCTTTTTACATGTAATTTTAGTGTATATAGCTATGTCAAATGCTCATTTGTGTCACTCTTTCATTGCTTTTTAGAGTTGTGTCTTGAGTCTTGTTGGTAAGCTAACATGTGAGTATGTTTTTCTAGCATTTCGTGCTTTAATCTCAACATGTTTTGGCCACTGTTTTGACTAGTTTTAACTCTATTTTGAGTTGGTTTGGCCCTTTGGGGCTTGTACTGTATGGTTGTGGTGTAATCTCTTTCACTAGCTCAATGAGTTTGGCTTTTTAACATGTCTTGCTTGAGTTGCTTGCATGTTTTAGTGTCATTTTGCATCCCATTTCAACACTGAAATCTCTGTCATCTTCCTTCATTCTTCACTCTTTCATTTGTTTTAAAAGTAGCTTTGAGCCCCTTGTTGGCTAGAGTGTGGAATTGAGGCCCTCATGCCTAATGGTTTTAATCCTCTCTTGAGGGTTTCTACTAACCAACAGCATGAGGCCTCTTTCATGCTCAAGGTACTTGTTGTATAAGCTCTCTTTCCATTAGAGGACACTTAGCTTTTGGACTTAATCGATTGAATAACTAATCGGTAATGTAAAATGAGTAAACAAAATGAACAAAGTAAAAGAGGCAAGATAAGCATCTTTGTGTTGCATTGCATGTGTTCGGATCAGACGTTAATCCGAATAGGAGAAAAATGGAACGTTTCATACTCAAAGTGATGAAACGTGCCACCTTTCTTGGTCACCATCACCCTTGATCATCCATGAGAGGGTGGTGGTTGTTTTGGTCTTGTTTGTGCATTCATTGACCTTGTACAAGCTTGGTTCTCTAGCCATCATGCAATGAAAATGCCTGGTTGATGGCTTGAGAGCCAAGAGCTACACTCCTTTGAGCTTGAGAGATGACAAGGAGGGTAGCAGTACTTACATTTCTTGAAAATGCATTGATTTGCCTCTGTTTGCTCTCTGTTGCAGCACAAGCAGAAGTCCAGAAAATGCTGACCAGCCACTTAAAGTAGCCAACCGGCCACTTGAACTAGCCGACTGGCCAGTTGAGGTGGCCGACAACCACTTTTTGTAGTCGACCAGCCACCAGTGAATTTTTGCACAAATGTGTTCGTGTGTTGGACCAGAGGCAATTTGGGAGTTGGTACAATTTTCAGTGATCAAACGAGTGCAAACAGAAGCATCCGATGGCAAGGCAATGGCATTTTCAGGAGGAGCAACCGAGCATGCATGCATCCCTCGCCCTCGAGGCCATTTAATCGCTTTTATCAACTTAGAATAAGTTAGCTAATTCCTTCATACATGTGTCGTAATTAATTAGCTTAACTCGTTTTGTAATATTTTAATTATCTTAGAATAGTTAGTTAATTTATTTCAATTGTGGTAATTGTGGGAGCTAGAAAATAATATATATCAACTTATTGGGCTAACCCAAATGAGGCCTACAAAGGGGCCAACTATTGTGCTTATTCGGCCCACCCTTGTCTATAAAAAGGAAGGGATCTCATAACATACAGGCATGATCTCTCTCTGCTCCACGCAGCACACAAACACACATTACTATTCTTGATTCTTCATTCATGGATTCTAACTTCATTATCGCAGTGTCCCCGGCCGGTAACCTCGGTTGGGTGGCATCAACCAGATTTATCTTTTGCAGGTTCATGGAGCTTTCTTCGTTGAATCTCACCAACAATCCATGTGAGAGGATATTTCATGGTCTCACAATTGGCGCCGTCTGTGGGAAACGTCTGCAAGAGTTCAACGAAGAGAGGAGCAAACATGTTCTTGTAAATAAAAATTTAACAACACTGATTGATCTTGCTCTCTACAAATTAGTTTAAGATTGGTTTGTGGATTGGATGTACATATGTTTGTGCTTACAAAATAGTGTTTTTTGTTCACTGTGAATCTCAGTAAAAAGTTTTAAAACAACATAGAATTCGTGGTCTACTTTTGCATTTCCATTTTCTCTGTCTACAAATGGGTTTCACTTTTCTTACAGAGAGCCTCTTTTCGGCAATTGTTGCTTACATTTATTAAAAAAAATAAAAAAAAATGATGAAAATCAACAAAAAAATAAAAATAAAATACAATACAGCAGCCGTGAGGGTACTAAGTTGTTCGGCACACCCATTCGTGGAAGCATCAAATTTCTCACCAAATTTCTTCATTCCCTACATTGAATTGGCTCGGTATCATTACTCGGCTAACATTGATTATTCGGTAAGACTACCCGGCATGTAATTATCTTAATATTCGGGCTCTTTCTGGAACTTCAAAAAACAAAACAAGGGCAGTGCACGATGCTTCGGCCACTGTGGGGTCTGAAACTTCAATGAGTTAGAAACTTGTATGCTTCAAGCTCTCTCTCTCTCTCTCTCTCTCTCTCTCTCTCTAATAAAATGCAAACATAAACCATTAGTCTTTAAGCATCCACTTTGGAGTAATGATTTGACTTCTTCCTTCTTCAAAAGCTAATTCATGCATACATTTTGTACTCTGAAGTTTTTATTTTCATGGTTTCATCTCTATATTTCATGGCATTTCATGTTTGATATTCTGTGGACGTGGTTTGGTGAGTGAGTCTACATGATTTTTGGCAATTTAGCAAAATTACTCAGCAAAATGCAATTGGCCCATCAGCTTGCCAGTTCATTGAAGCTCATTCTTCACCCTCGGTAGCACATTGATTATTCGGCAATACCACGGTTATGCCGAATAGCTACCATGTTCAATTGGCACAAGTGCCATTACGGACTTGCTGATCATAAGTTATGAACAATTTTCAACTCTGCTTTCCGAGCACATTCTCAACAATTTTCAACAATTTTCAATTTTACTTGCCGATCATAATGCCATTACAAACAAATTCTTCTGACTACATTTTTGCCGTGAACAAAGCTCAAGTGCGTTCACCATTATTAATTCATTAACATTATTCAGCATCGACAATTTATTCGGCAACGCATTATGCTGCAACGTTACTCAACTCTGCAATTCGGCTTTTCATTCCACATCAATTTGGCACGCGTATATTATATCAGCTACAAACTCACAACTTATTTGGCATTTCATTTGGCATATCAACATCAACATCAATGTCGCAAGATTATTCGGCACTGCTACAACTCAGCTTAAACAACTTATTCGGCTTATTATTTGGCATAACTCTACAAACTCACAACTTATTTGGCATTTCATTTGGCATATCAACATATTAATATCAACGCCGCAGTCTAGCATCGACAACTTATTCGGCTTTAACATCTCGGCTTCGGCAACAATATTTGGTGGCAATAATCTCGGCATCGGCTTCGAACTAGTGTCTCAACTTACCGAAATCCACATCTAATAATACCATAGGATATGTATCGGCTCAAAGAGTCCAAACCCACCAACGTAGAAGCCAAGAAGTAACCAAAATTTGCCGAAAGTTGCGATACGGATAATATTTTTCGGCAAATTGAAATTTCAAAAGCCCTCAAATTCACGTTTTGCCCAAACCAATGTGAAGTACTCATCGTAACGAGTCCAACGCAACAAACTGCATCAAAATCAAAGCTAAAACGAAGCCGTACTAGCTACTCAAAGTTTACCCAAAAATGCCCAGTTTCGCAGGAGAAAACGACATCCAGCCATGCAAAAATTATCCAGTGCTTCACGGTTACATTACACCCTGTTGATCTGAGCCTTCCGTTCCATTTTGGGTATAACTATGCTATCTGAAGTCCGATTACAATGATCCAATAGTCGTTTCCAACTATTTGTCACCTCCTGAACACATCCGTATGGTTAGAATTTGCAATAATAATAATAATAATAATAAATGCCGATTTTATTCAAAGAATTGAGTGCAATGGCTCACTTCGCATATCACCATAACACCGAACAAGCGCACGAAATCCATTTCAAATTTTTATCGGCCTACTCAGCAATTTTTGCCCACATCCATTTTATTCCTTCCGTACAACAAATCTTATTCAAAAGCAATGGGGCAAACATACGTTGGACAAGAAACTCAACTTCAATAAATTGGCAACCAAACTCAACTTCAATAAATTGGCAACCATTGCCAACTAAGTTCTTAGCAAATCCAACTTCGAACGGATGCCGACCACCGCGAAGCTAAGAAAAATCGCCGACCAAAAGATCGGCACCATGACTGACCCAAGTGTAGCTGACCAACTTTTCTGCAAAATCACATTATATATGAAACAAACCGATGTTTTGACACTAGTTACTAGGCAGTGCATCAACTTTACTCGCAACATTGGCCACAGTATTCGGCAACTTTATTCGCCTAACAACACTATTTAGCAAAACAATTGCCCACTGGGACATCTTAGTCTATTTTTCGCTTTCCAATTACGGCACATCAGCCGATCATCTTCTCGGCACCTCTAATATACATGCATACTCGACCAACTCGGTACAAACACCATAACATTTACCTGAGTTACACACTCCCGCTCCTTTTCACACCGCTCCAAGCAAGCGCTAGTTTTGGGGCAATACATTACACACTTGGCAGATGGCCGTTAGAACTTGGCAGTCAATAGTTCGCATATTTTTGAGTGACATCATTTTACCAAAGCCGAATCTTCCTTGCAACATAGGGCAATAGGAATCTGCATTCCTTCCGACTAACACCAGTCGTTCGAAAGCAATGGGGCAAGTCTTGGACTGAACGCAAATCGACCAACTTGGCAATTCCCCACAAGCGGAGCAATATTATTTGTGATTAACACGTCTACCTAATTCAGTACTAGCCATCACCGACACAGGATGCATTATTCAAAATCCTTGGAATATTGGCACTCGGTCGCCTCTTAAAATCAATAAAAGTCTCCGAGTACAACGTAATCTTTGCACTCGGTGTGGAGCGCCATCAGCAAAGGCCTACACCTACGCCCGGAGGTTAGAATACCGCGGCCTACACCTACGCCTGGAGGTTAGAATACCGCGACCTACACCCATGCCCGAGGGTTAGAATACCGTGACCTACACCCTCACCTGGGGGTTATAATACTACAGGTCTACACCCCCACCCGGGGGTAATCATACCATGGTCCATCTTTTGGCTGATATATCTACCTTATTTAATCTTCCTTCTTTGGTTCAGGCAATCATTTTCATGCTTGACATATAGAAATATTTTTAGCTCGGCACGAAAATCTAGATTTGGAAGCAATTTTGCACTCTGCAATATACTACACCCTTGCCCGAGGGTTATAATACCGTGGCCCACCATTATAGAGATAGTATTACTCATTGGGCTTTAGCTCACCCCTCTCCTTTATATACATATGTTTTTACATACATTCATACATGCATGCATTCATCCAACCACTCATTCATTTATGTTATTCATTTATCAAATGTATTGTTTTTCAAAGGACATAACATCTATTTGAACAACATAACTTGGCAATAAAAACTCGTATTCCTTCTACCGAAGATAATGAAAGTTTTAGGGCAATTGTGGGAGCCAAAAAATAATATATATCGACTTAACCCAAACTAGGCTTGCCAATGGGCCAACTATTAGGCTTATTCGGCCCACCCCCGTCTATAAAAGGAAGGGATCTCATAACATACAGGCATGATCTCTCTCTGCTCCATGCAGCACACAAACACACATTACTATTCTTGATTCTTCATTCATGGATTCTAACTTCATCATCGCAGTGTCCTCAGCCGGTAACCCCGGTTGGGTGGCATCAACCAGATTTATCTCTTGCAGGTTCATAGAGCTTTCTTCGTTAAATCTCACCAATAATCCATGTGAGAGGATATTTCATGGTCTCACAATAATAATTAGTTAACTAGAATAGTCAATTAGTTGATTTCGTAATAATTAGCTTAGCTTAGTGTAGCTTAGCTTATTCATTCGGACTCTCCTTCGCGAGGGCATAATGTTGTAATAAGTGTGCGTGCATGTGTGCATGTCTTCCAACCCCATGTCTTTCTCCCTTTTATTTAACCACTTTCGATGGTTAGTTTAGGGTCATTTTCGATTAGCATACCTTATGCTTGCACGTTTGTAACCATTTATTTGTCTTGCATGCACCGAGGCTCGGCGCATCATTCAAACTGCATTGCAATTTCAATATCTTTTTTGAATGTATGTTTCAAAGCATGTTATCAAATTGTGGCAAATGCCATATTAGTAGCCGAGCCTATTAATCACATTATTGCATGTGTTGCATTAGGCATCTTATATAGTTAGGATCATGCATTCTTTCTAACTAGTTTTTGTTTTGGCTTGGAGTACTCGGTAAGCTTTTATGCTTTAGCATGCTTGCATGAGTCTGTTTGCTATGTTGCCATGATAGCATGCTTTCCATGAGGCTATGTGCTTAAATGATTAACTACATGAATGGCTGTGGATGAAGGCTTTGTTGCTTGAATTGGAACAATTCAACGAATAAGAGTTTTAAAGCCCACTTTGCGAAGTGAAAAAAATCATGTTTTAAGCCCACTTGAGGTGGCAAAATCCGCGTTTTAGCCCACTTGAGGGTGGAAAATTCAAACCATTTTCACAAACAAACATGAGTTGAATCCATTCCAATTCTTACGATTTAGTCTATACTTGATTGTGTGTGTGTCCCATAGTAAAGTTAGCTAATAACTGGAATAAGAACACATGAGGTTTATAAAACAACATATCATGGTTAGTAGAGGCCAATCCTTTGATCAGGCAAGCAGCAATGCTCATTTCATGACATTCCCTCTCATACCCAAGTTCTCGAGCCGAGTCAACTATGTTGATGACGGACATGTGGCCTTCGGCACGAGTCAGAGTTTCCTAAATTTTCCAAAATAAAATATTTAAGTGGCGACTCTGTAATCTAGCAAAGCAGTCCATTTTTAGCAGTTTTGATTCAAAATCAATTTTCCACAATGATTTGTCGAATTTGGACTTTCGGTGTTTATCAGTCTCACATTTCACTTTGTGAGATTAGATTCAGAACCATGACAGGAGTCCGAACTGTAGGACCAATTCGAGCAGTCCAAAAGGAGGCGCGGTAAAAGTCCAGCTACAGTTTCTGGTGACTCTACTGGGGATTTAGAGAACTTGACTCGAACTCATGATATGTTGTTTTATTTACCCTTATGTGTTTCTTTGCATTGCATTTGCATTAGTGCGTCTAAGTCACAGTGTTTGCTATCTGCTATTCCTGAGTGATTTACCGAAGGCTTGCTTGGAAAAGCGTGCCATAAGGATAATCGGTTGCGGGCTCTGCCATGATGGGAACACAAACCTTGGATCTGAATCACCGTTGTACCGTTTGATCCTCCTTTCACTTCTCGGTGTTAGGAGCAAGAGGTATATTAGGTGGTCTTCCTGAGGCACCCTTTTCAACCAATCGACCTAGTTGCATATCGAAAGCCTTAGAGACTGTTCCAAACTCGGACAGGTTGCTCACCCAAATGTAGGTTTGTTTGAAACTGCTAGCTTGCATAGCAAACCTCTAGTTCCTAACGAAATTAGGACAGCGTAACCCTGCCCCATCATAGGGGTGTTTTGGCTCTCACTTGCTTGATACGTGCTTTTAAAGTAAAACTCTGCAGGAATATATGTACCAATTGCAAGTCTGGGTATCAGTTTTAGGGAATCAGTTTGGGGCAGAAATTAGTGTTTGAGTGCAGATTGTCCAACTTATGATTACGACTGTACGTTGTTTCTGTCTGAGCTGAGGTGCTGTGCATTTTTTTATTTTTGTTTCTTTTGCTTTATTTTTCTTTTTGCAAGGTAGTATTTTCACAATTGCTTCCGACGAGGCAGTCTCCCCCCGAGCATTCTAGACTAGAGTCAGGAGGATTTATAGATCTGAGGATCTTATTGGAGGACAACCAGTGTTTGCTTCACTACCCCTGGTTACAAGACAGAGGAGGGTCAGGCATAGATCACCGGTTCAACAGTTGCCAATTCAGCGGTCACTGTCTTCTCCACCTGTGCACAGCGAAGCCCAGTTTTCTACCTCCACTTTAGAAAGAGAGAACAAACCAGTTTTGCTAGATCAGCACCCCGTAGACAACATGGAGGATATGTTGCATGAACTTTAACAAACTATCGAGGCCATGCAGCTGGATGTTGCTCGCCAAGCAGAAGTCACGACCCGCCAAGCAGAAACTACAGCCCAGCAAGCTGAGTTAATCGCCAAGCTTCAACAACAACAACAACCACAGCAAGCAGCAACTTCTGCTTCACATCTAGACCTCAGTCAGGGTTCCAATACCCGGCGACGCTACTAATGTCCAGGAAAATGCAGACATTCCGGCAGAGCCAATCCCACCTCAGACTTCCAAAGCATCGGTCTACCCAACAGAGGCACCGTTCGAATTTGAGGTTGATCCTACCGCTCTAAAAGTGAGCAAGCTTGAGAAGCTTTTTAAATGACCTCAGGGTGTCAACTCAATGACAGATATAGAGGACGGCTATACAAATTCGGCGGTGACATTGCCAAATAGATTTAAAATGCCACACATAGACCGCTTCGACGGCTCGGGTGATCCCATGGTCCACTTGCGGCTGTTTTCTGACATTCTGCGGCCAATGGGCCTGTCCAAACTACAAAATTATCCGTCTTTAGTCAGACCCTGTCAAGTATTGCGGCCATCTGGTGTGCTAAACTCGAGGATTCTGTAAAAAGGAATTTTGAGGAAATGGTTGAGGCCTTCGTACTATAGTACTCCTACAACACACAGATCGGGGTCACAACCCGTGATCTCGAGGCAACCCACCAAGAGCAGAAGGAGGGATTCTCCAACTTTGTAACCCGATGGAGGGCCAAGGCCTCCATAATGACAACCCGACCAGCTGAAAAGGACCAGATCCGGATGGTGGTCCGTAACCTGTATCCAAGGCTAGTACAAAAGATGATAGTCCTACCTCTGTAAACATTTGCCAACCTCCACGAAATAAGAGTGCAGATAGAGGATGCAATGAAACATGGTCTGATTGACCATGAGAAGGAGTAGCCCAAGAGGGATTTTACACGTGGATCCAATGCGGCTACAAGTAGTAATACAGCTGCAAGGACCTCTGATGTTGGTATGGTCACCACCACACCGAAAATAGCCACCCTCTTTGCCGACACATCTGAAACCACCTCACAACCTGAAAAGCACCAACCTCGAGGCTAGAGGGTTTTTACCCCACTCTATATGCCTCTATCAGCGGCCTTGAGGGTCCTGCTAAAAAAAGGGCATCTGAAGCCCCTAGATTCGCGCCCATTGCCTAATCTCCTCCCTTTTACACACAACCCGGCCAAGTACTGCACCTTCCACTAGCAGCATGGTCATGACACTAACCTATGCTTTAGATTACGTCATGAGATTCAGGATCTCATTGTCAACAAAGTGATAGCGCCTTCCCAAAAGCCAAACATCACTATAAACCCCTTTCACCACATAACCAAGCCCCTCCACCCAAGAAAATAAACCTTATCCAAACACTAGTTGTCTCATACGATCCCAGCATATACATCACTCCCTCCCACCTACCCAAGCTAGCATTGTTCATCCCAGAAAGCATAGATCTGTGCATGATGAACGCGTCCGTATCCTAACCCAAGCCAGTGGTGGTAATTGTGGAAGAGGAAGGCATGATAATCTTGGTGGAGAATGGAAATGTCGGTTCAGAACCTGAGGGATCTATGGACTTAGCAGAAGAGAAATACAACCCGTGGCGCTATGTTGTGCCAGTCGATCAGGCCAAGTTAGTGGTGGAATTGCCGAGGGGAATAGAAGTTAATGTAGTCCAGGAGGACGAACCAAACCAGGGATTGGATGACTTAGCTGATCTTGAAGAGGACATCGCTAATCTGCAATTCTTCGATGAGAAGGATTCGGGGGATGTGCATATTAACTGGTTTGACTTGAACGGATCAGCAGATAATTCGGGATGGCTTAGTGATGAGCTGGATATTGATGAGGGGTCTCAAGAAAAGCTGGGACAGCTGGAAGCAGAAGCTGCTGCAGGGACCAGAATGGTCAATGATAAGGGAAAGTTGCCAGAGAGCACCGGTACTAAGAATTTTGTTCGAGAATTGAGTAACATTTGTACAGTTGATATAGAGTAGGAGGCCGCACTGAAGTGGTTCGAACATGAAAGAACTAAGAATGATAAGAAGGTTAGAAAACCCAAAGGCCCTACGGGGGCCAGACTGTGTTGTGGATATGGGAATAATTACAGCAGAACCGGACATGTGCTTGTCGGTTACCAGAGGAACTTGGTGGGAAGACGATGATTTGCGTCTTGCCCATACTGATGAAGATTGGTGACAGAATCTCGAATGATACATGGTATTCCGAGGAAGTCAATCACATGACTCGGAGCAGATGGTATTTTAAGCCCCCACACCTGGACCAACCGGAAGCATCTGGGAAGAATAAGGAGGTAGAGAAACAGAAGGAGATATTGCTAGAAGAAGAAGCTGTACTGAAGTAGCTGAAGAAGATTCAGGCAGACATATCCATCTAAGGGTTGCTCATGGCTTCGCGTGTGCATTGGGAACCTGTATTGTCTGCAATGGATAGGGCCAAGCTCTCCATCAATACAACTCTAGAACAGTTAATGGGTCTGGTCTTCCCAAGAGGGGCCTCACCAACTTTAACCTTTTCGGAGAAGGAATTGCTGCCCGAGGTCTTTGAGCATAATAAACGACTATACATTTCTGTTGAATGTAAAGAGAAGTGGATAACAGTCGTCTTGGTTGATACTAGGTCTGCAATCAATGTGTGCCCGTCGCGCACGACCTATGCTATTGGCTTGAAGCCAGTAAACCTTGTACCAATAGGCCAAGTGATACGGGCATATGACAATACAAGGTAGGAAGTGATGGGGACAGTCCGGATTAGAATGCAGGTTGGCCCGACGCAGTAGGACATTAAGTTCCATGTCCTCGATGTTCCAACGACCATTAACCTACTCCTTAGACGACTGTGGCTGCACCAAATGAATGTTGTCTCTTCCACTCTACACTAGATGCTGAAATACCCCCATGGGCAGGGGGTTGCCATTGTTTTTGGGAATTCTTCTATGCATCCTCCACCGAAAGTCTCTACACCAATACCAGAAATTATACATGGCAATGAGCATGTCTTCTTGTCTTGGTTCACCTTGGTTGAGGCCCTGGTGGTGCAAGATATTCTGGCTATTGATGAGGGGTTGTACATCAGTGCTCAATTAGTCTACTTCATGAATATGCTACAACATGTACCTAGAATGGGATTGGGAAGGAGCGGCTGGAAAGGCGTTGCTACATTGGCCAAAGTGCCACACAACCGTCATACCTTTGGTTTAGGTTACACGTCTACCAAAGAGGATTAGGTAAGAAAGGGAAAGGAAATAGCAGGAAGAGCTAAGGCAAGGCAATGTGGGAAGCACTATGAGCTAGTGCATAGACCAATTCAAGGAACCCTGAATGGCCACTTTGTCTGGGAAGGGGAGGATTTCCCATATTACGGTTTCTTGAGCCATGGCTGAATTCTTAGAAGCAGCATTTGCCCAGCTTTGAGATTTTCTTCGACCTGCAACCGCAAGAGGATGGATCCTCAGAAGAATAGACTAACCTACCAGCTGAGGCTGAACAGAGAACAGAGTATGAGTCCACCGGCAACGAACTTGAGATAGGAGCAACGTTGACTTGTCTCCTTTCGGATCCTCAGATCGAAGCAGAGGGCTTAGAGGATGACTTCACCGTTTCCATGATTGGGGCGGACCCAAGTGTGTACCTTTCTACCGGCATTCTGGATGCATCTATCACACCCTCCATCGTTTGGCAGTTCGATGAGGGCTTTTTGTCCGACAGTTCTGAATCAGGTCGTGAGTCAGAATCTAATTCCACAGAGTCTATGGAGTTGGAATCAGATTCCAATTCTTCTAAGTTAGAGCCCGGTATTCCTGGGGTTAGTAACCCAGATGCCATTGTATTGTCCAAGTTGTCTTTTTCCTTTTCTTTTGAGTCGGTTATAATTGAGGAATTGGACGAGCTGGAAGCTTTGAATGAGAATGGTACCACTGCTATTTTTGAGTACTTTTCTGTGCCACTTGTATATTGCATTGATCATGACTTTCAAAATTTTGATGAAAACAATGAGGAAGGAATTCCTCTGGTTTTGAAACTTTTGATTGATCGAGAGGATAAGAGGTTTGTAAAACCTCTGGTTGATGAAATCATTTCAATTAATGTGGGTACTGAAAAGGATCCGCGTCTGGTCCAGATCAGGTCCACGTTGTCTTTGGAGGAGCGCGAGCACTTAATCGCTTTATTAAAAGATTTCAAAGATGTTTTCACGTGGTCCTACGATGACATGCCTGGAATCAATCCTGAGATTGTACAGTGCCGGATCCCTCTTTACCTTGAGGCCTGACCCGTTAACTAGAAACTTCGAAGAATATGCCTGGATTGGGCCTTGAAGATTAAGGAAGAGGTCACCAAGCAGATAAGCGCAGGGTTTTTGCTAGTATCTGAGTATCCAACTTGGTTGGCCAACATTGTTCCGGTGCCAAAGAAAGATGACAGAATTCGGGTGTGTATGGAATTCAGAGATCTGAATAGAGCCAATCCGAAGGATGACTTTCCACTACCGCACATCGATGAATTAGTGGACTTCACCGTAGGCCATGCACTACTCTCATTCATGGATGGATTTTTCGGGTATAACCAGATCTTGATGGCACCCAAGAATAGAGAGAAGACTGCCTTCACCGTGGGGAACCTACCGCTATAGGGTGATGTCGTTTGGGCTTAAGAATGCTGGGGCTACTTATCAACGGGCTACGACCACAATTCTACATGACATGATCCACAAAAAGGTTGAGATGTACGTGGACAACATGATTGTCAAGTCCAAGGAAAGAAAGGGCTACTACACTTCCTTAGAGAAATTCTTTCAATGGATTAGGGAGTACAGATGAGGCTAAATCCACAGAAGTGTACATTTGGTGTGACAGTAGGAAAAATGCTAAGGTTCTTGATTACACAAAGGGGCATCGAGGTTGATCCTTCCAAAATCAAGGCCAACCTAGAAATACCACCACCAAGGACAAAAAATGAGGTGCGAGGCTTTCTGGGTAGAGTGCAATTCATAAGACGGTTTATTGCAAAATTGGCCTTGACTTGTGAACCACTTTTTGGTCTTCTAAAGAAAGGAAAGTTTTCCAATGGGACAACCGATGTCAATTCACTTTTGAGCAGATCAAGCAATATCTACAAAACCCACCCGTGTTGTCACCACCAGAGCCGAGGAAGCCGTTGATTTTGTATCTTTCTATAATTGACACAACGAAGGGTTGCATGCTTGCACAGGAATCTGAAGATAGAGTGGAGAAAGCCATCTATTACCTAATCAAGAAGATGCTGGACTATGAGACCCGTTATACCTCTTTGGAGAAGGCGTACTTAGCCTTGGTATGGGCTACCAGGAAGTTGAGGCACTACTTGTTAGCTCCCTCTGTAATCCTGGCTTCGAGATTAGATCCCATCAAATATCTTTTTGAGAAACCAGCACTTACGGGTAGGCTAGTCCGTTGGTTGCTTCTTCTTTCCGAATTCAACTTGAAGTATGTGACGTGCAAGTCTGTAAAAGGGAGAGCAGTAGCAGAGTTCCTAGCGGATGACCCAGTGGAAGGGGATGAGGAGATAGAATACCTATTCTCAGATGAAGCCATTTTGCAGATTGAGGAAGAAACCTGGACGATGTTCTTTGACGGAGCGTCAAACCAGTACGAGTATGGGATAGGGGTGTTGCTGATATCACCCGACAATTCTCACATACCCTTAGCCTTCAAACTCTGGTTCAAGATATCGAACAACGATGCAGAATATGAGGCATGTATCGATGGCTTGGAAGCCTCCCTAGAACTAGGGGCAAAAAGGTTGGACGTCATTGGGCACTCGAACCTGGTTATATCTCAAGTGAAAGGAGATTGGAAAGTCGAAGAAGAAATGATGAAAATTTATCACCAGATCTTGGATGTTCTGATTCCTCGGTTTGAGAAGCTAAGCTTCACCCATCTGTTAAGAGAGAACAACAGGTTCGCCGATTCTTTAGCAACTCTATCATCAATGATAGATATCCCGTTGGGAGTCCGGATGCGTCCGATCATAATTGAATAGAGATATGTGCCAGCCTATGAGTTGATCGCCGCGATAGATGAGGTTCAAGATCAAAACCCCTGGTATTATGATATCTGGAACTTCTTAGAAAAGGAAGTGTAGACACCCCATTTTTGACAGTTCTCAAGACTTGGACGTCACCATTTGAACACTCGGTGATCATCCATGCTCGTGTTCGTTTTGAGTTCCCGAAGATCTCAGCCGCGCGCCTTGCCTCAAGATCTCTCAACTTGACTATTTTGTGCTTGGTTGTGGACCAAGCACTTGTGTTTGTGCTTTTGAGGGAAGAGGGTGGTTTGTTGGCCATTTCCTCCACCCATTGGCCAAGGCATGAAGCCATCGGCCCCTTTTTCTTTCAATTGGCCAAAAGTGTTGGCCGTTTGGCACTGTTTTTGGTCGGTCAGCCGCCTTTGGAATTCAACCCACTTACGTAAATTTTATCATTGAGCCAACTTATACGGCATGCCAGTTCGTTTTTTATTTTTGCTGCTATACTAACATGTACACATCTATGTCTTCCGTAATGCAATATGCCTTTTTTTATCACCGTCTCGTCAGAAATGGTTAAATGATAAAGAAGACTTCGGATTTGGAGCACCCATCATGCACGTTCACATTTGGGCTGAATAAGCCTTCAAATGTGGAGCGCCCTTCAGTGGATATCACGATTGGCCACAAATAAGACTCTGGATTTGGAGCACCCATCGTGCATGTTCACGTTTGGGCCGAATAAGCCTTCAAATTTGGAGTGCCCTTCATGGATATCATGATTGGCCACAAATTAGACTTCGGATTCGGAGCGCCCATCGTACATGTTCATGTTTTGGCCGAATAAGCTTCCGAATTCAGAGTGCACTTCGTGGATATCACTATTGGCCATAAATAAGACACCGAATTCAGAGCCCCAGCTGAAAGGGTTTTTCAAATAAGTACATTGCCTAAACAGAGCAGTCAATTTATGAGAGCTAATAACACACGGTTCAAAAGATACAAGCTAAGGGCAATTGTGATAACCCTGCTCCATATTATGCTAATTGATCTTGATTATGATTGTGAATATGTGTTTAATATGATTTTAAGTGTCATTTTTATGATTATATGTGATTTTGAATTTTTATCTATTCATCGTAGGAAAATCTATTTGATTTTTTGCCTTATAATTTAAATTGAAGGCCTTATCAGCCACAGAAACCAAAATTCATTACACCATTGTGATTAGCGAAATTTTTAGAGCCTATGGTGAAATTTAATTGAAAATTTATTCGGAGCAGATTAATTAGATTAAATTGATTTAATAGTGCTCAATTAACTAGTGTTATTGAAATTGGATTAAGAGTGTGTATATAAGAGCCTAATTGCATTTAAGCTCATTACTTATAAACTCATAAAATCTGAAATTACTCTAGAGAGAGAGAGAGAGAGAGAGGTTAGAGTGAGAGAGTGAAGGCAATTGGAGAATTGAGCAAGAAACTTGAAGATTTTGAAGATCAACTGAAGATTTAACTACAATTGTGAGGATTGAAGCTCCTAGGTGAGTAATTGAGCAAAGATTTATGAGTTTAAGTTTGTAATTTTGTGAATTCAAGGTTAGATGGCAATTGAGAACATAATTTGAGATGAATTTGATGAATTTGGAGCTTGTATGTACATGCATATGCATAATTGCCATGACTTTATATATTCAAGCATGAATCATGTTGAATAAGAAGAATTGAACACCAAATCTCACATGCATGCATAATTTTCATGAGTTTCATGATTATAAGTGTCATTTGTACCACTTGGAATAGAATTGGAGTCAAGAATTTACATGCATGCATAATTGATGAAGATATGGAGTTTGTATGAAGTTGAATACATGTGTTTTGAGACCTATGAAGAGAATTCAAAATGATTTTTGGAAAAGGACCATGAATTTGGACAATTGGTCTTATATTGCTATTGTCCTCATGTTATGTAATGTGTTTCTATGTTCTTGTATCCAAAACATGAATTTTGAGCCTTTGAACATTGAGTTCGAACCTCAAGAACAATTCTGGAAATTCAAGAATTCGGCATGTCCGCTCGAGCAGGGGAGTTTCCAATCGAGCGTGAAATGTTAGCTTCCAAAACTTTTACAGACATTGATGTCCGCTCGAGCGGGAGTAGTTACGCTCCAATGTCTATACACGTATTTTGAATCTCAGCTCGAGCGTCCAAAGTTGAGCTCGAGCGCAAAAATGAGGCAACTAGTATTTTTGTAGACCTAACGGGTCTGCTCGAGCGGCAAAAACCACGCTCGAGCGGGGAGCCCTATTTCAAAAATTTTGTAAAGATGTTCTGTGTTTCATTTTCCGCTCCCTTTCATTTCTAAACACTCTTAAGCATGCATTGAACATTGTAAATGGATTAAGGAGATAAGAAAGAGGCCTAAGAGGAATGTAGAAGTTCAGAATGAATTGAATCGCTTGTGACCCATATGTGTTATGTAATGTGTAGGGTCGAGCTCAAGGGCAAATCCACCAGTTGAACACTGTGAGTAATATCTTAGTAAAGATATTTTGAAGTATGTTATTTGTTCAATTGCTTATTTCTATATAAGTCCTATAAGCTTGTTAATTTGAATTGTGGACAAATAATTGTTATCCAATTGATTGGGCCAAAGGCCATTGGATACAATTGGTTGGGCCAAAGGCCGTTGGATACAATTGGTTAGGCCAAAGGCCGTTAGATACAATTGATTGGGCCAAAGGCCGTCGGATATGATTGACTGGGCCAAAGGCCGTCGGATATAAATGATTGGGCCAAAGGCCGTTAGACATAAATGATTGGGTCGGAGGCCGTTTGACATGAATGATTGGGCCAAAGGCCGTTAGACATAAATGAGTGGGCCAGAGGCCGTTTGACAAGAATCAAATGGGCCAGAGGCCATTCGATATGCTCGGGCTTGAAGCCGTCTAATGTACTAGATAAAACCAAGGACGGGCCTAAGGCCGTTTGATATATGTATATCTGTTTCGAACTTCATTCATGTATTTTCTTTATTTGATATTATTCCTTGGGCTTTTGCTCACTCTCATTCATGTGTATGTAGGTGAGCCAAGAGATGTCCAAACCCAGCCTCGGTGAAATATGTGAGAAACAACCAAAGTTTTGAGGAGTCAGTCCAAACGTTTCACGCACAAGACTTGTTTTGGCCTCTTTTGTCCTTATGTTATAATTTTGTTAAATTGGCGAAAACGTTGGAACACTTTTGTATATAACTTTGGGTTTGACTGTCTAAAACTTGAATGATCCTGTGTGTGTATAGAACTTGAGTTATTTTCCGTTTTGGTGTGGGTTATTAATGAATTCAAGTATGTGGTGTTTTGATGTGCCATGTAAGCACAGCTCTATGGACAAATTTTGAAGTTTGCTTCCATTTGGCCCTTTGACTCTGATGAGGTATGTTTATTTGGTTTGAGGCCATAGGTAATCCTTTGATTACTGGCCGGTTATGACCTTAATCCATAGGGGTGGGTCAGGGTCATGACAGCAATAGAATAGCATTGGAACACAAAAATGAACTGATTGGTAAGACGCATAAACAATGAATATTTATTTCAACTAATGTGATTTCCTCCTGCCAATACATGAGCCCTACTAGAATGTAAAGTACAATATTTAGGCTTTCTCCAGTTCGGCGCCTTCTTCTTCGTTGTCCATCTTCTCAGCATCAAAAGCCTCGAAGGGAAACTTGTACTCTTTGTATAATGGAGACGTCGAGTTGATGCCCATGGCTCGTAAAGCCCTAACCCATCCGTGGTTGAAGCTGCGGTTCTCACATCGACAAACATCTTCTGTCAATTTTTCTTTAGCCTTTTCAATACCAATTTTTTGGCCATAAAAAAATCCTTCTTCATAGGCCCGAGTTCTTATGTCCTCTTTGGAAAACATGTTTTTCGTTTCCCTATCGGGCATAGCATGATCCAGCAGGCACTAGTTGACTCTGTCCGTGACAACTAGGTTTGTGGCACACCCCGACTGTGTCTCAACCGCCTTGGCCTTTTTTAGCTCACTCTCTGCCTTCTCTGTGCGGCACTTCAAAAATCCCGAATGCGCCCGTCCTTCTGCTCGAGCTCTCTTTTCGCTGTGCGCAGGCGCATGCCAACTTCATACACGTTGTAAAGTCCTTGGATCTCCCCATGTATACCTTCCTTGAAAACCCTGTAATCACCCCAACCGATAAGCGACTGCTGCACCTCTGGCGGGAATATTTGTCATATGAATTCCACCCGCCACATTAGGATCATTGACTACTGAGTTCGTTTCAATCGTTGGTTTGTTTCCAATAAAGACCGGAAAGGTCAGCAGGTGTGACGGTCTGCTTGGCTCACTTTGTACAGCAGCATGCCCACTCGTGGTCTTTGAGTCCCCTCGTTGCTACGCCCCATTTCTAGGCAACTTCACTACTTCACCTCTTCTAGGGGACCTACACCAATGCCTGGGTGACCAACGTCTCTCTCTATCCTCTACTGTCACGTTTCCTGCTCTCTTAGCTTCGCCCCTAGTAACACGGTGCATTTCAATATCCAGCTTCGCTAAGCTCATTCCTTCTCCCTTACTGTTGAAAAATAATCTATGAGACAACTATGGCCTTGCTCACGACCACCGCCCACACTGAAGTTTCTGCTCGTTCTCAAATTATCGATTCTCAAATAATCGATTACCCCCTTTCATCGTTTGTGCCAAATCTGTTCCAGGATGCCTGGGACCTCTTAAATACTAGGAACCTTGTTCATTAATTACCAGTGCACCATTTTTGATGCAGTCCACAACTAACCTCGCGTCGGTAGTTGGCTCTGGAACGACATCCAAATGGGGCATGGGCAAATGTATGAATCTATTCAGCAAATTATGTTCTAGCTTAATCATGATACACTGCCCCACTTGGCCAAACGAGCTTAACATTGAGCCATATTTTACTCAGCTCTGGAACGACATCCAAATGGGGCAAGGGCAGATGTATGAATCTATTCGGTAAATTATGTTCTAGCCAAATCATGATACATTGCCCCACTTGGCCAGACGAGCTTAGCATTGGGCCATATTTTTATTCGGCTCTGGGGACATGTCGAAATGGGGCAAAGGCAGATATATGAATCTATTCGGCAGCTGATGTTATAGCCAAATCATGATACACTGCCCCACTTGGCCAGACGAGCTTAGCATTGGGCCATATGTTTTGTTTGGCTCTTGAATAACATGTCCAAATGGGGCAAAGGGCAGATATATGAATCTATTCGACAGCTTATGTTATAGCCAAATCACGATACACTACCCCACATGGCTAAACGAGCATAGCATTGGGCCATATGTTTTATTCGTCTTTAGAACAACATGTCCAAATGGAGCAGGGGCAGATATATGAATCTATTCGACAACTTATGTTATAGTCGAATCACGAGATACTGCCCCACTTGGCCAAACGAGCTTAGCATTAGGCCATATGTTTTATTTGGCTTTGGAACAACATGTCCAAATGGGGCAAGGGTAGATTTAGTGCCTAAACCAAAAATTTAGCACTTCTTGCTGAGGTTCTTGAGCTCAAATCTTAGCCCTTGAGAGTGAGAACTTGTGGGTTTGTTAACAAAAGAGTTACCTTGCTTCAAGAGGTATAATTTTGAGCATCTCTACACTACTTCTCTCCTATCTTTTCTTGTTGTTTTTGAACTATTTTTGGACTCTTTTTATGGGTTGAAACTTGTGGTTTAAAGCTATCTAAGGTGGAGGGGTTAAATACCCTTCTTTAAACCATGTTTTTCCAAGCTTTTGCCCTTGTGTTTCCCATCTCTTTCTCAACATTTTTCCAACTTTTTTACACTGATTTTTAGAAGTTTTTAGAAGCTAAAAATGTTGTTTTGCAGTCCCAAAAATCGAGTGGTTAGCAACCCCCCCTTTGGCTTGCTTACTAGCTTTATTTCTCTCATATTTTAGCTTGCCTGTTTTAGCTTTTTCAACTCAATTCTAGCACTGTTTTAGCTTATTTTAGGACTATTTTTCTGCGTTTATTTCACTCATAATTTGTATAGTAGGCTTGTAGTATAATAGTCCTCATAGGTTTAGTGTTTTAGGCCTTAGATAACAACCTATTTGAGTCGATAGCATTTATTTCATGCTTTTCATACTTGTGTTCACCTCTAATCACCTCTACATCCTCCCTCCTTTGTTTTTTTTTCCTTTGAGAATTGTTTCAACCGAGTGTTGTTTAAGCTTGAGGAAGCGACCATTCAATGCTAATTGGTTTAATCTCTTCGGAGGTTCATTACCAGGGCATTACCTCTCTCTCATGCCCAAAACAACTTCTTATTTGACACTCTTCTCCATTTAGGGGACTTAACTTTCATTTTTTGACTAAAATGACTAAGGAATGGAAAGGTAATTAAAAGTGGCAATAAAATTGGACTAAAATGGACTAAGATAATAAAATTAACGTGGGTTCAATCGGACGTTAATTGAACCCCCTGAAATCTTGAGTCATTTCATACTTATTAGTGATGAAAATGGTTCAATGTTTAATGTCAACCACTTCTCTTGATCAATATCATTATAGGGAGACGATTTTGTTGGTCTTTTATTGTCATTTATTGAGATTGTATCTTTTGATTCATAAATCATCACACAATGAAATTTGTGTCAATTGATGGTCTGCGGATCAAGCCTACTCCTCATTTGATCTGTTTGATGATAAGGAGAGGTAGGGTGGACCAACATCCCCTGAAAATACTCTATTTTGTACTCTGTCTCTTTTATGTTGTAGTAGGGCAGACCCTCAAAACAGTGGCCGACTGGCCACCAATCAACCGGTCGACCACCTTTTCATGGCCGACCGGCCACTTGTTTTAGACCAGCAGTGTCCTCTTTTTGGCAGAACAGAGTAGAGGCTAGGGCTAAGACATATCTTCTTCTTCTTCTTCTTCTTCTTCTTCTTCTTCTTTTGTTTTTTGTGCAAAACAGAATGGTTTTAGCAGTAAAATAGAGAGGTTTTTGGGTGAAAATTCGAATTCATGCACATGAATTCCCTCGCTTTCCATTCCTTTGGTTTAATGCTTTAGTAGTAATATGTTGTAATTTAATTAGTTCGATTCCTTTCAACTAGTCATACTTAGTTAATTTGGCTCATTAGTTGGATTTATAATAATTAGTTAGGTAGGATTAGTTAATTAATCGATTTGATGTTGTAATAATTAGTATTAGGACATTTATTTGGACCCTCTTGTGCGAGGGAAAATATGTAATAATGCGTGTATGTCTTCCAACCCCTGTTATTTATCCTTTTTATTTATCTGCTTATGATGGATAACATAGAGCATCATGTTTCGCTTAGCATTTTCCATGACTTCCATCCATTCGTCTTACATGCATAAAGGTTCGACTCATTATTCAACCAATGTCAATATTAACTTTCTTAATCGAATAGGTGACTTATCGCATGCTTTGAATTGGTCCATATGCCATGCTAGTAGCCAAACTTGTTATCGACATAATGTGTGCATTGCATTAATCATACTGCGTTGCTTAGGAGCGTGCATTTCTTCTAATTATTTTACTTTATTTGGCTTGCCTTGGCGTACTAGGTGAGTATTTCTTGCTTTAGCATATTGCATCATATGTTTGTATTGCCATATCAAGCATATTCGATGAGGCTAAGTGCTTAAGTAATATACTTGTTTGAATGTTGGTGGATGAAAGCCTTTTTACTTAAATTGAGGTAATTTGATTAATGAACATACGAGCTCGCTTTTTCAAGTGACATGCATTCAAAACACTTTTTCAAAACAAACAAAAAAATCAATGCATTCCAAAGTGGGTGAATTGGTCTATACTTGTGTGCCTCACATAGTAAGTTAGCCTAATAATCGAAACAAGAGCATATAATCTAAATAAGAATCACATCATGATTAGTAGAGGCCGATCTTTGATTAGGTGAGTAGGGTGGTCTATTCATGACCTTCTCCTCTCGTACCCAAGTTCTAGAGCCGAGACACTTTGGTGATGATAAACTAATGGCCTTTTGGCACGAGTCATGGGTTTCCTAAATTTCCCAAAAATGTTTAGGTAGCGACTTTGAAATCTAGTAAAGCACTCCATTTTTGGTTTTTTGATTCAAAATTAATTTTCCAAAAGAATTGTCAGATTTGGACTAATTTGTGTTTATCTATTTCACATTGCACTTGTGAAATCAGATTCAGGATCACGGGAGTCCGAACTGTAGGGCTAATCGTATCCAAAAGGAACACGAAAAGCAAGCTACAATTTATGGCAACTCTGTTGGGGATTTAAAGAACTTGACTTCAAATTCATGATGTGAAATTTTATATACACTTATATGTTCTTTGCATTTGCATTTGCATTGTTACTCTAAGTCACTCTGTTTTCCATTTGCTATTCTTGGATGGTTTGCCGGAGGCTTGCCCAAAAAGGTTGCCACAAGGCTGACCAGCCGTGGGCTCTGCAATGTTGGAAATACAACCCTTGGATTTGGATTACCGCTATATCGTTTGATGAACCTTTCATTTCTCAATGTTAGGGGCGAGAGGTATATTAGGTAGTCTTGCTGAGGTACTCCTTTTTGATTGTTTAGCCTACCCTGTCCTAGATCATGTCAAAAACTCTAGGACAAGGTAACCCTATTACCTCATAGGGGCGTTTTGGTTCTCTATTACCTGGTATGTGCTTTTACAGTGAAACTATACACGAATGTTCATATTAGTGGTACAAGTATGAGTTTTGGGGACAGAGTTCAATGAATGTTCTTTAATTGTGATCATGACTGTTGTAGATTGGGCTGAAGTGTTGTCCGATTTTGATTGTTGTTTTTTTTTTTTTCTTTCTTTTGCTAAGTAGTTTACCATCATAGCTTCAGAAAGACCCAATATCCCCCAAGTTGTGTGGACTCGTTCTGGCAGGCTTTGCAAAACTCAAGACCTTGTTGGTTGTTAGCCAGTGTTAGTTTCACTTCTACCGGTTACTCCACGAAGAAGGAATAGACAATCAGCAACACCAGTACAAACCACTCAGCAAACACCCATTCGTTCCCACCCACTTAGTTCACGAGTACCTAACTCAACTAGATCAGCAATGGCTCAAAACGCAGAAGAAGTTGCTGCCATGATGGCAACGTAGAGAACCATAGATACCGTAAATCAAAGGATGGTTGCACATGATGAAATCATCATTGATCGACGACGCTCATCTAGGGCATCCGCATCCACTATCCACCCAATCCCGGCTGCTCAGCTGAATCTTGATCCACCTCAACCTGTGGATAATCTCCAAGTTCCTGATCCTTTGGAGGTGTTTCCACTAGCTCCAGCCTATAGACCTTTGGCATAACCCCCTGTGGGAATCCTTCCTTTTGACATCAATGAAATTGATTCGGCCTTGATCAAGATTGCCAGGCTAGAGAAAGCACTGAAAAAGTCCCAAGGCTTCAATTTCATTCTAGATATTGAAGACGGGTACACTGAGGCTTCGGTCAGATTACCGAAAAAGTTTAAGATGCCCCTACATCGACAGGTTCCATGGAAGTGAGTACCCGATTGTACATGTCCGCCTATTTTTAGATATATTAAGACCGATGGGCCTGTCTCGAGCTCAGAAATTGTTATTGTTTGGGAGAACTCTGTCCAATGTAGCGGCCATTTGGTACGCAAAACTGGAAGATTTTACGAAGCAGAACTGGGAGGAGCTATCTGAGGGGTTTGTCAACCAGTATTCGTATGACACTCAGATAGAGGTAACCATCAGTGAGCTGGAAGCAACTACCCAAAACCCTAAAGAACCTTTTATCGACTTTGTCTGCAGATCGAGGGCGAAAGCAGCGAAAATGACAAATAGGCCTTCTGAACAAGAGCAAGTCCAGCTGGTGGTCCAGAATCTTAAGCCAGATATGCTGCAGAGAATGATAGTGGCACCACTCTCCATGTTTGCTTTTCTCTACACAAGTTGGGGGTCCAAATCGAGAGTGCATTCAAGAAAGGCATCATCCATAGAACTACCGAACCCGCAAGAAGGCCATTCACCTAGAATACCAATGCTAGCAATAACACTATTTCACGGCGTACAAATGTCAGTATTGTCGTCATAGCGGCCAAATGGCCAATCCCTTTGCCACAACAACCTCACAACCTACTGACCCAAACTGGAACCGAAGAACCTTTACCCCCTATACATGAGCCTAGCCTATGCCCTTAAACTCCTGATGGAGAAAGGGCACATTAAGCCTCTCGATCCTCGACCCCTCCCTAATCCACTACCACCTAAACATGACCCCACCCAGTATGGCATTTTCCACCAATAACACGGTCACTCCATAGACCTGTGCTACTGCTTGCGTCATGAGATCCAGGATCTCATTGACAATAAAATCATCGCTCCACCCGTTAAACCAAACGTAACCACCGATCCACTTGCCGCTCATAACCAAGTCCTCCCATCCATAAACATTAACCAAATCCATACACTATCACCCTCCTTTAACCCTAGCGCATATATTAATCGATTCCACCTACCAAAGCCTGAGGTGATTATTCCAAAAAGCACTAAAATGTGCATGATGGACATAGCACCACAAACCCAACCAGGGCTTGTGGCGGCAGAGGTAGAGAAGAAGGAGAATGCACTAGAAAAGGGGTTGTCCGACACCCAAGTCATAGAGAATGAGGCCTCACTTGCAGAGGAGTATGACCCCAGCTTGTACATTGTGGCCGTTGATTAGCCAACCAATAATTATACTACCAGACTTCCTCAGCATTAGCGCCATTTGGGAAGATGAACTGGGGCAAAATCAAAATGATTGGCCTGAACGAGGCTAAAATGACTTGGCAGAATTAGAAGAGGATCTGGCCGATCTGGAGAATCTTTATTTCTTTGAGGAAGAAGATGTGGGCAGTGTACAAATTGGGTGGTGGGATCCAAATCAACTCGAGACCAGCAATAGGTGGTTGAGTAAGGAAGAATCAGATGTGGAGGAGGAGGTGAGAGAGACTGTGAAAAAAGAAGAAGTTGGTGATAACAGCAAGGTTGACACCGCACCTTTGATTGAAAAGAAACAAGCATTGGAGCAATTCCAACTGGAAATGATAAAAGAAATCCAAAGAAAGATAGCCCTAGAGCAGGGAAAACGAAAAGGAAAAGTAAAGACCGAGCCAATAATAGTAGATGTACAAAGTACGGGAAAGCCCGAGTAGGAGCCCAGTGACAGGAAGAGAGTGCCAAGAAAGCTCAGGAAATACTAGAATTGATAAACCAAAACTATTGTGGTGGAGGAGTGGTATGATGACGGGGGGCATGATGTGAACATGCTCCAGATAGAACCTGATAGCAACCCGGCCATGACTGCAAGGGAGTGATGGGAAGACAGCGACCTAAGCCATGCGTACACTAACAAAGGGTGGAAGGCTGATACCCTTGATGATACGTGGTTTACTGACGAGATCAATCACATGACCCGCAGTGGTCGGTATTCAAACCCCTGACTTTATATCAGCCAGAATCCTCAAGTGAAGAGGCTGAGAAATTAAAAGGGAAAAATATTGAAGAAGACTTGGTCTTGAAACAGCTTAAGAAGATTTAGGTAGACATATTAATCTGGGGGCTACTGATGGCTTCCCGGGATCATAGGCAGGCACTATTAGAAGCCATGAACATAACAAAGTTGCCCATCGACACCACCATTGAGCAACTAGTGTCGTTGGTCACATTTGGGGATGTTACGACAATGATATCCTTTATAGATAAAGAGTTGCCACCTGAGGGTGCGAACCACAACCAACCCCTGTATGTGACCTTGGAGAGCCGAAAAAAGAGGATTTCGGTGGTGTTAGTAGATACTGGATTGGCAATTAATGTATGTCCGGCACAGGATGCATAAGCTATTGGTTTCAGGCCGGTTGACTTCACGCCTACAACTCAAGCTATCCGAGCTTATGACAACACTAGTCGAGATGTTATAGAAACGTTCAAGAGCCATATACTGATCGGCCCGTCTGAGCATGAGGTGGAATTCCATGTCATGGACATATCAACAACTTTCAATCTACTCCTGGGTAGGCCTTAGCTACACTAGATGAAGGCTGTATCATCAACAGTCCACCAACTAGTAAAATTCCCCATTAAAGGCGAGATTGCTACTGTTTACGGTAATTCTGCCATCTATCCTCCACAAGGAATTACCATGCCCTTGCTGGAAATCATACATGGGGAAGAGGATGTATTCCTCTCCGAATTCTCCTTGGTAGAGGCCCGGTTAGTCTAATCTATCATGGCAGAAGACAACGGGAACTACATAAGCACTCAGTCCATCTACATGATGAACTAACATGGGCATATACTGGGATCTGGAGTGGCAGGCAGGGAGGTACTATTGCCAAAGAGATGAGTCACAACCCCCATGCTTTTAGATTGGGATACAAACTTACCGCTGTAGACTGGCAAAGAAATGGAGAAGAGTTGAGAGGAAGAATTAAAGCAAAGAGGACTGGGAGGCCAAATGAGTTAGTCCACCAACCAATATGGGGAACCCTGAATGGACGCTTTGTATGCCAAAGGGAAGATTTCCCCTTCTATGGATTTCTAGAGCCTTGGTTTGACCAGGAAACAAAGACTAGGTACCCGGGGTTCGAGATCTTCTTCGAGCGCCAATTACCAGAAGAGGAGGATGAGCAAACAGACCTAAACATTAATATAGATCAAGGTAGAATTGCAAGCCTAGATATCAACAAAGAGGAGCTTTTGGGGAAAGCATTGGCTGATCTACTAACAAGTTCTCACACTGGGACTGAGCCCCGTTAACTGGGGGGATAGTTTTACTATCTCAATGATCAGGGATAAACCAGCAGTGGATTTCATTGGTCTTATTGTGGATGTATCTGAGGCTCTACGCCTGGTTTGAAAGTTTGAGAAGGGCACCATCAGCAGCTCTGAATCGGATAATGAGTTCGAATCTGATTCCACTAAGTTTGTGGAGTCGGAGTCAGATATGAGTTCTTCTGATTCTAGTACTTCTGGGAGTGGTAACCCAAATACCAAGGTCCTGTGTAGATC
Organism: Camellia lanceoleosa; assembly: GCA_025200525.1. Lineage (NCBI taxonomy): Eukaryota > Viridiplantae > Streptophyta > Magnoliopsida > Ericales > Theaceae > Camellia > Camellia lanceoleosa. The sequence continues at coordinate 1,959,063 of CM045770.1, forward strand.
GTCTTTCAGATTTTCTTTTGAGTCTACTGTAACCAAGGATCTGGACCATTTGAATGAGAATGCTATAGATTTCACTTACTTCTTTGTGCCTTTGGTTTGTTGCACTAATCTTGATTTTCAAAATTTTGACTTAAACGAAGAAGAAGAAATTCATCAGGCTTTGAAAATTTTGGTTGACCAAGTGGAGGAGAGGCATGTTAAGCCCTGTATAGATGAAATCGTTGCAATTAACATAGGTACTGAGAAGGATCGCCGCTTGGTCCAAATGGAGTGCACGTTGTCTTCGAAGGAACGCGAGCGTTTAATCGCTTCATTAAAAAATATCAAAGATGTTTTTGCGTGGTCCTACGAAGACATGCTTGGAATCGATCCTGAGATTGTACAACACTAGATCCCTCTTGAGCCTAAGGCCTAATCAGTCAAACAGAAATTGCGCAGAGTCCACCCAGATTGGGCTTTGAAGATTAAAGAAGAAGTCCCCAAATAAATTGAGGCAGGTTTCTTGAACGTGTCTGAGTACCCAACTTGGCTAGCTAATATCGTTCCAGTTCCAAAGAAGGATGGCGGAATCAAAGTTTGCATTGACTTCTGGGATCTAAATAGAGCTAGTCCAAAGGACAACTTTCCACTACCGCACATTGACGAATTGGTAGATTTCACTGCTGACCATGCCTTGCTTTTGTTTATGGATGGGTTTTCCGAGTATAACTAGATTCTGATTGCACCGGAGGGCAAAGAAAAGACCACTTTCACTACATTGTAGGGTACTTATTACTATCGAGTCATGCCTTTTGGGTTGAAGAACACTGGGGCCACATACCAAAGGGTTGCAACCACGATCTTGCATGACATGATCCACAAAGAAGTTAAGGTGGATGCAGACAACATGATTGTCAAGTCCAAGAAGCGATAAGGCCACTACACCACACTAGAAAAATTCTTTCAACAGATTAGAGAGTATAGACTAAGGTTGAACCCGTAGAAATGCACCTTCGGGATGATTGCAGGAAAAATGTTGGGGTTTCTGATTATGTAGAGGGGAATTGAAGTAGATTCATCGAAAATCATGGCCATCTTAAAAATGCCATCACCAAGGACTGAAAAAGAATTGCATGGCTTCTGGGTAAAGTGCAATTCATAAGACAGTTTATCTCAAAACTAACCTTCACTTGTGAACCACTGTTTGGTCACCTGAAAAATGCCAATAAATTCCAATGGGATGATCGATGTTACTTTTCCTTTGAACAAGTTAAGCAATACTTGTAGAATCCACTTGTGTTGTCACCACCAGAACTGGGGAAATCGTTGATCATGTACTTGTCAGTGACGAATTCGACCATGGGGTGCATGCTCACTCAAGAATCTGAAGCTAAGGTGGAGAAAACCATTTATTATTTGAGCAAGAAGATGCTAGATTATGAGACCCACTACACTCCCCTCGAGAAAGCTTACTTAGCCTTAGTATGGGCTACTAGGAAGTTGAGGCACTACTTGTTAGCTCACTCTGTAATTCTGGTTTCGAGATTAGATCCCATCAAATATCTCTTTGAGAAACCAGCACTTCCGAGTAAACTAGCTCGTTGGTAGCTTTTACTCTCTGAATTTGATCTCAAGTATGTCACACGCAAATCAATTAAAGAGAAAGCTACATCAGAATTCCTGGCAGACCACCCAGTAGAACAAAATGAGGCAGTAGAGTACCTATGCCCAGATGAAGGCATCCTACAGATAGAAAAGGAAACATGGACAATGTAATTTGACGGAGTGTCTAATCAATACGGTTATGGGATAGGTGTGTGCTTATAACACCCGATGATTCCCACATACCCTTAGCTTTCAAACTTCAATTCAAAGTGTCCAACAATGAAGCATATGAGGTGTGCATTGCTGGGTTGGAAACTGCCCTAAAACTAGGGGCAATAAGGTTGGACGTCATCGGAAACTCGAATCTGGTTGTTTCTCAGGCTAACAGGGATTGGAAGGTCAAGGAAGAAAACATGAAGGCTTATCATCACGCCCTAGATATTCTAATCCCGAGGTTTGAAAAGTTGATGTTTACACATCTGCTGAGAGAGAACAACCGGTTCGCTGATGCATTGCCAACTCTATCATCCATGGTAGACATACTGCTTAGGGTGAAGATACGTCCGATTATCATCGAACAGAAATATATGCCTGCTTATCATACCATTGCCACGATAGAGGAGGTGTAAGACAAAAACCCCTGGTATTACGACATTTGGAATTTTCTAGAAAATGAGACGTATCCACTAGGGGCAAATGCCAAAGATAAACGAACAATACGGCCCTGGCCGTCCAGTTCATTATTTGCAGGGGTAAGTTGTATAAAAAGGGTCATATGGGAATGCACAAGCTGTGTGTCGAAGAAGAGGAATCGAAGCATCTCATGGAGGCCATCCATGGTGGAGAAGGTGAAGCACCCATGAATAGTGTGATGTTGGCTCGAAAAATCCTCAAACAAGGCTATTATTGGTTAACTATGGAGGAGGATTGTATTAGTTTTGTTTAACGATGCCACAAATGTCAAGTCCATGCTAATCGCATGAATATATCCTGTCATCAAAGCTCTACAACATGACTTTGCCATGGCCTTTCTTAGTTTGGGGAATTGACGTCATAGGGGCAGTCTCGCTAAAAGGCTCCAATGGACATGAGTTCATCTTGGTGGCGATTGATTACTAAGTGGGTAAAAGCTCAGTCTTACTCTGTGTTGAAGGCATCACATGTGGCCAAATTCATCAAGAACAATATCATCTTCAGGTATGGGATGCTGAACGAGATCATCTCAGACAATGGCTCGCACTTCAAGAAAGTGGTGGTCGATTTTCTTGAGAAATATATCGTGGCTTTTCATAAGTCATCAACGTATATACCACAGACCAATGGAGTTGTTGAAGCCGCTAATAAGAATATGAAGAACATCCTGAGGAAGATGGTTGAAACCTACAGAGATTGGCCGAATAAACTACCATTTGCACTTTGGGGCTACAGAACGTAAATTCGAACATCCACAGGGGCTACTCCATATTCTCTAGTGTACGGGATGGAAGTTGTTATGGCAATTGAAATTCAAGAACCGTCATTGCGAGTTATGGCTGAATATCAGATAGCAAAGGTGGATTGGTAGTAGAGCAGATTTGAGGAATTGATATTTTTGATGAGAGGAGGTTAAAGACATTGTACCATATCCAGGGCTACCAACACAGAATTGCTAGGGCTTTTAACAAGAAAGTTAAGTCCAGGAATCACAAGGAAGGAGATCTGGTGCTGAAAGACAACTGAGCCCCCATCCATGATCCTAGGGGCAAGTTCAGACCCAATTGGACTGGTCCTGACATCATCAAATCTATTTGGTCGGAAGGGGTGATTATTCTTACGGATCTAGATGGCCTTGAGTTTTCACAGCCGATCAACATAGACAAGTTGAAGAAATATTATCCTTGAGAGGCTCGCTAGGCCATTTGGGCTGTACGCCTTAAGGACCAATTCCGTGTGTATCAAGTGGTGACTACTTCTGAAAATTGTTTTGAAAAGTTTTAATGGATTGATTTTTCTCAAAATCTTACCTTTTACAACTTAGACAATTTTTTAGATCAAAAAGAAAAAAAATTTTGTGCTCACAACTTTAATTTTGTTGATTTCAACACAAGTACATTCTCCAACTCCTGATTAAATCAAAGTTGTTTTTACACAAAACTTGAAAAGATAAGACAAAGCGATAAAACTAGGGGCACATATAAGTCAAGTGGTCCTATGTCTTCTGCTCGTGCTCGTGGAAGTCTCTGTAGCCAAAGATGACCCAACCACTGTCTTCTCCTCAAGCCAAGCAGAGCACTCGCCAAAAAGGGTGTAACTAAAGCCAAGAGCAGGGGACAGAAGCTCCCTCACCCTCCAAGCAGTGAGATACCGGGGCAATTGTGAAGCATGAACTAGAAATGAAGCCAGGTACTCTACCCCCTCATTTGGGCAAGCCTGATCATGTCCAAACTGGCGTCTGAACCTGAAAGGAAAATAGAACACGCAGTGTGTTAGGCCAATCAACTGTATACCCGGTTGTCGGGACATGCTATAGCTTATCTCAGTCAAATTGAGCTAGGGGCAACACCAAGAAATGTCAGCTACAAATCTGCTGCACATCTAGTCACACAACCATCTTTCTGAGGAAAAATCCACTAGCTGCTGGCAGAAGAAGCAAGCTCTGGCTGAAAACTTAGGGCAAGGGTCCACCACTTTCAGCTTATCCACGAGCCATACCTAGTAAGGGATGAAAAATAAGAGAGATTAAAGAATAGAGAGATATGTGTTAAGAGAAAAGTAAGAAAAGGGTGTTCAGATGAAAATAGAGAGCGAGTGCCGAGTGATGCGAGGAATCATAAATAAGAAGGTGGGGAATAATACCCGGAGAAGCAGCGAACTCCTTACAAACCGAGTGGTCTCTTGCCGATGGAAAGCGTCTAAATCCATCAGGGTCTCAGCTAGCGCCAAACCCATTCAACTCTTGCTCTTTTTCAGACATTGGGCTACTTCGATCAAACGGATGCTGGCTTTGCCAAAAGTAGGGGCAAGAAGGAAGTGTGCAAGTAAGCATAAATTGAGAGCATTTTGGCGGTAGCCTCGCCAGAGAAGGTCACCCCTGTCTACAATATCAGAAAATCGATGGACTAAACCAAGAATGTCTAGCTCCGCGTCATGAGCCAAGGATCAGGCCTCATGTTAAGTAAGCCCACACATTTTTCCAAATGCAGTGCATGGCCAAAGGGGCTGGGGCATGATTTCCTCATTGTGCCAAGATTCAATCAATGCTTGAAATTCTTTGAGTGTGGGGCACATTTATTGTGCTCTGAAGAAGAATACATGAGTAACCAGATTCCAACATCGAACCACAGCACGAAGAAATGGGAAACAAAGCGAAGTGCGGCTCAATGGAAAAAGTGCATTTATGCCAAAACCCCAGAAATTTACCTTTTCCATACCATCCAAAGTAGCTAACCAATTCTTGAGTGTCTTGGCAAAGAATGTCTCCATTTTCGAGAGAAAGCAACAACAAAATGGGGTTCTGTTGAAGAAGTAGTGAATCAGGACCTTTTATGGGGGATAAGGTTGTGTGAGTGGATGCCAACTATCAACCTCTTGTCCACCTACAACACCTAGCCGACCAGCCACTTTTTATGGCCGGTCGTCCTTTTAGTGGCCGGCCAACCACCTCTGTTGGCCTGGCAGCTGTTTTGTGTTATTTTATTCTGGTTCTTTTCTTTTATGGTCTTTCTTTTAGTCATTTATTTTTTTAGCAAGTGTAAATAGCTATCTTCAAGTTATTTTTTTTCGCTTGATTTTTATTTATCAAGTTGTCTTTACATTTTGGTCGGTTGTCGGTTCAATATTCAGTTATGAACATCGTTCACAATACAAGCATCTTTCAGTTTCAACATTCGGGATTCAATTCGTTTCATACATACAAATGTGGTGGCAATCCAGAGATGCTGTGTAAAACAAAACCTCATTTTATAAAACTATAGGGTTTTACCCCGATCATCGTTTTTACAAAAAAGAGTACAAGTTTTCTTAAACAAAGAAAAAGAGTAAGCGCCTATCTAAAGCTATACAAATGCTGAACTACCAAAATAAAATTAAATAAAGCAAAAACATAAAAATTAGAATCAGTCACATCAGTCAAGCTTGAAAGGCCCTCTTCGTCCTCTTTCGTGGAGGGGACTTAAGGGCACTGTCTCTATTAGCACCATTGTCGTCAGAAGGATCGGACTCAGAGCCAGAATCGTCCTCTCTGCTCCCTAACCTAGAGATGGCGTCATCATCCTCACTCTCAGATCTAGAGCGTCTGCTCGTCGTATCCTCGGTTCCACTGGACCCGACATCATCCTCACTCGATGGCAGCTCTGGAGATGAAGAGGTTTCTTGTGTCTAGGACTCGCTGCTCCTACTCCGAGCACCTCTACCTCTACCTCTACCTCTACTCTTATCCCAGCCGCTTGCTAGGGCCCATCTACCTCTCATTATCACCACCAGAGGAGATACTACTAATGTCTCTGGTGCCATAGGCATTGTTGGTCCAGGTGAAGGCTAAAAACAAGGAACATAAAATCAATACCATACAGAAGTAGTGTAGAACAGTATAGAGTATCAGATCAGTATAATACAGAATTTGTATCGGGATGAATTAGCGCAAGTCAAAGTATGAGTGAATGGGAAATACCTTGATATCGTGAAGGGCAAGCAGTCTCTTCCTCCGCCACACCATTTGAACTAGGGAGGCGACTAATCCGAGGACGTCGTCCATATACTATAAAGGCACCTGCAAATGGATTGGAACATCAGTGTACAGGAAAGGAATGTGAACTATAAACTACGAGGCAAAGTGGCAAAGTACATACCTGCTGTACGGTGAGGTCTTGGATGTATCCGTGCCCACCCTCTAGTGGATTAACTGAAATCTGATAGGCTGTCCCAGTTGGCCGCCAGCATGTGGTCATGGTCGAAATCGTTGGCAAACCAACTACGAGTATAGCAGGAGAGGCCCCGCTAATGTCAGCCTCAGCTGCATATGCAGTACCTCCAGCCACAGGGGCATCTGTAGCATCCCTCACACAAACTCTAGATAAAGGCAACATTAGATGAGTCCTGATGAAGGCTGCATAATCTCCACCTTATCAGAAGTAATCGGCGTCATGCTTCTCCATGTACTGAATAATAGCCTCAATTGGGAGGCTATCAGTTGTCCTCATAGATACTAGAGGTGGAGCAGGAATAATAGGGACAAGTAGGCCCCGGAGTCTGGCGCACAAACTGTTTGCCCACATACTAAACCCGACAAAAGGGGCCCTCTAATAGAATTCCGAATTGGGAGGTACCTTAGGACTCGGCGTACCGGTCTTGTATCCAGGTAGGCATCATCGCCCATGGCTGTCATGTGATCTTCAAACAGTTGTTTGTAATTGTTAGTGGTAAAGAGTGGGTCGAAGCAGTGTGTACGAAATGGAATATATATGAGATTCAGTCTACCTCTCGTGCTATCACCATATCGAAATAGCAATGATAATGCGCAAAAGTCATGTCATCATGGTGCCTGGAGTGGCATCTGCCATTGTACCGACGGGAAGGTACAATCGGTGCTACCTCATCTACCGGCACTAGAGCAAGGACTAGAAAATATGCATACACTTAGAGTTGTGAAAGAGAGATCAGTAGTATAAGCACAAATATAAACAGTGTAAAGGCAGAAAGTGCAAAGCAAAAAGCATAGTGTAAAGACAGAAAGTGCAAAGTAGAAAGCACAGTGTAAAGGCAAAAAGTGCAAAGCAGAAAGCACAGTGTAAAGACAGAAAGTGCAAAGCAGAAAGCATAAAAGTGCAGTGTGTACCTCACAGGCTCTCCAATGGGCTCCGATCTTGTTCCCCTTTATGCGGGAACCGGAGCTGATATATCCATAGACTATGGCGAGACTGGCTCCACCCCAGTCATAAAACTAGACTCAAGGAAATGTCATAAGGGAGCTCAATAGATACAAGCCCACAGTATTCCATCTATTCGTGAACAAAGTGGTACCGAGAAGATACATCAAGAAGCTCCGAGTGTACTTCTTTACCTCCTCCAGAGTCTCAGGCTGGCTCCTATGGAAGTGCTTAAGAAACCAGTTGTACCTAATCATAGCTGGCCTGTCTCGAGGCGAGTACGCTCTAAGCAAGTAAATCCAGGTCGCCTCCCACTGGCCCAGGTCCATATCGAAAGAGATCAAATCACCCTTTACTCTTAACCCTGTGATCGTAGAAAAGTCATAGGGAGTCATCGTCATCTCCTTAATGGAAAAGAAGTAGGACTTGGTGGTGTGCCACCACCTCTCCACTAAGGCCCCGAGTAAGGCCCAGCTGGCCTGAAGTCATAGGAGTCCTATGCAGAATAGACCAAAGGCTACCTCTTCAGCAAGATTGCAGACTCGAGTAGGGAGCTCGTGGTACCAGTCCCTCGCTATCACCTCTCCATATCCTCTCTAGGAGTGGATATCACCCTGTGTCGGCAAAGAAAGAAAGCGTCAGCTGTGTAATAGAATGAAAGGTAGTAACGAAAGGCAGTATTGAAACGACTTGAAAGTAAAGCACATAAAATAAATTTCTTACCTCTGCACCATGAGAAAGATGGGAGGCCCACTCCCTTAACAGGACGTCCTCGGGCACGCCCACCGTAAAGTCTTCAAATCGTAGCATGCCGCTAGAAGCCATCGCATGCGTCTGGGTTGGTAGGTGTTCTGGTCAAATGGCCTCAACTACAATGGTAGCAGCTCGGGCTCAGCTCCTGGAGGGTAGATCTCCTTCTCCTCGATATCAGCCGTAATGTCCTCCGCCGCTCTGTCAGCTGCATCGGCTATTAGCTCCTTCACCTCGATAGTGAGTGAAAGCCCCAATACCTCAAGTGGAGCACCACCATGTCGGATATCATCCGCCATGAGGAATTTGGGTGAAATGTAGTAAAAAATTGAGAAAATGAGAGAAAATGGTGGAAAAAACCAAAAAAGTCATCCCTAGGAGAAAGAAAAGAGAGAAAAAGTCAAAACCTGGGAAAATGTGCGGAGCCCACAAAATACCCAAGGAAAACAATCCCAAAGTGATGAACACCCAAAAACTCAACGAAAACAAAATCTAATCGGTTCAAAACATAGAGAACCAAGGGTGTTTTGCGAATAAAGTGTGCGTGGGGGGGCATGTAACATGAGTAAAAGGGAAATCTAGAGAGAAAGAATACCTAGAGTGAGAGGGACAAGCTTTTCAAATGGTGTGGGGTGAAGAAATGAGGGCTTGTGGTGTTTTTAAGTGAAACCCGAGCCGAAAAGACCAAACTACCTCAAAAACCCCACGGGTGGCCAGCCGTCCATCTGTTGGCCGGCCGTCACCCTTTTTGTGGTATAGGTCTGGTTTTGTTATTCTCATGCCTAAGGTGTGTATGGGAGGTCCTGTGTTCATCTGGAAAAGGCAAATTGATGGGTATGAAGTTGTTTCAGATTCTGGAGGTCCCGAAATTAGGTTTCGGTCGCATCGTCCTGAGACGCGTTGATTCTCCAATACCAGCATGCCCTGACCATAAGCCGGAGCAAGTCATATCCTTTTGTAGGTAGTTGGTGACCTCCGAGTTATAAATTGGAGGGTGAATGTGTGGTGTTTTCCAAAACACGACTGCTTTCTGTTTTGTTTCTCTTCTCTTCCTCTTTTCTCTTTCTTTCAGTGTATCTTTCTTTGGTTATTGCATTTTTGTTATCCTTGTGGGGTGTGTTGTTATCCTTGTCGGGTGTGTGTATCCGTTTGTTATCGTGTGTTGATTTATTTATTTATTTATTTATTATTCATCTCATACCGAAGTGTATTCAGGGTCTTTACCCCTTATTCTTTTCTTGGGACATGTGAAGTCATGTTCTCAAATGGTTTCCTTTTTCTTGCAAATATATGCTTTCATTACCCTTTTTACGTGAGACGTAGTCAGGTTTGCACCATCCACCCTCTCTGCGTAAGACGCAATTTGGCATGGATCTTTGACTCCTTTCTACGTGAGACGTAGGTTGGATTGCATCTTTGACTCCTTTCTATGTGAGACGCAGTTTGGATTGCATATTTGACTCCTTTTTACGTGAGATGTAGTTTGGATTGCATCTTTGACTCCTCTCTGCGTGAGACACAGTTTGGATTGCATTTTTGACTCCTTTCTACGTGAGACGTAGTTTGGATTGCATTGTCTTACATCCTTTCTATGTGAGACATAGTCAGGTTTGCACCTTCCGCCTTATCTGCGTGAGACTCAGTTTGGCATGGAGCTTTGATTTTCTCTATGTGAGATGTAGTTAGGCTTGCATTTTCTTATACCCTCTCTACGTGAGACGTAGTTAGGCTTGCATTTTCTTACATCCTCTCTATGTGAGATGTAGTTTGGATTGCATTTTCTTATACCCTCTCTAAGTGAAACGTAGTTAGGCTTGCATTTTCTTACATCCTTTCTACGTGAGACGTAGTTTGGATTGTATTTTCTTATACCTTTTCTACGTAAGGTGTAGTTAGGCTTGCATTTTCTTACATCCTTTCTACGTGACACGTAGTTTGGCTTGCATTTTCTTACATCCTTTCTATGTGAGATGTGGTTTGGATTGCATTTTCTTGTACCCTCTCTACATGAGACGTAGTTAGGCTTGCATTTTCTTACATCCTTTCACGTGAGACGTGTATGGTTTTCTTACTTCTTTCTGTGTGAGGTAAGGCTCAGTGTGTTTTTCTTTGGTTTAAAATGTTATTATCCTGTTATTGCTGGTTGTATTGTTTCATTGCATTGTTTTTCATAATCATAAATTTTCAAAAGTAACCGGCATCATGTGTTGTATAAATCCAGCTGGCTTTCTGCATATCATTTGCATCTTGCCCTTGAACTATACTGGTTTGATTCCTTGCAAAGGGATATATTGGCAACTTTCAATTTCAACAATTGCATTTGCATTTTGATTTCTTGCCCAAGTCTTGCGGCTATGTCAAAAGGGTCGTCTTTGAGCTTTGACATTTACTCACGTCATTTCATGACTATGAGCTCTGTCAAAGAGGGGCAATTGTAGACACTCCATTTTTGACCGCCCATAAGACTTGGGCGCCTTAGGTTGATCACTCAATGATGAAATGTTACGCTGTGTGTGCGCTCAAGTTTCTCAGCATGAGCTTCAGTTTTCCAACTCCAGAGCCTAGAATTGTGCATCATCTTTGCACCAAACCTGCCTTGGTTTCCAGAAACCTGTTTGTTTTGTACCTGACCACCCAGAGGCCTACAGGCCAACAGGTGATAGGCATGCCAGAATTTAGTGGTCGGTCGTCCACTTCATGGCCGACCAGGCATGTTTTCTAGCTGGTAGATATTTTGCTGCCAGCTATTCCCCCCAGGTGCATGCACTGCACCAACTGTCTCTATATGGATGTGTTTGACAAAGGCTGATGTTTTTTATATATACATGACCATCTCTCTTGAAATAAAGGTTAGAAAAATTCCTAAAGGCCAAAAATTTGTAGAACACACACACACACACACACACACACTCTCTCTCTCTCTCTCTCTCTATCTTGCAACCTACACACTCTCTATCTACACTTCCTAAACCAAAAATTTAGCTCTTCTTGCTAAGGTTCTTGAGCTCAAATCTCAATGCTTGAGAGTGAGAACTTCTGGGTTTGTTAACAAAAGAGTTACCTTGCTTCAAGAGGTATCATTTTGAGCATCTTTACACTACTTCTCTCATATCTTTTCTTGTTGTTTTTTAACTTTTTTTGGACTATTTTTATGGGCTGAAACTTGTGGTTTAAAGATATCTAAGGTGGAGGGGTTAACTACCCTTCTTTAAACCTTGTTTTTCCAAGCTTTTTCCCGTGTGTTTCCCATCTCTTTCTCAACCTTTTTCCAACTTTTTTACATTGATTTACAGAGGTTTTCAGAGCCTAAAGATGTTATTTTGAAGTTCCAAAAATTGAGGGGTTAGCCACCCCTCCTTTGGCTTGCTTACTAGCTTTAATTCTCTCATATTTTAGCTTACCGGATTTAGCTTTTTCAACTCAATTCCAGCACTGTTTTAGCTTATTTTAGGACTGTTTTTATGTGCTTATTTCATTCATGCTTTGTACAGTAAGCTTCTAGTGTAATAGTCCTCATAGGTTTGGTGCTTTAGGCCTTAGATAACAACCTTTTCATACTTGTGTTCACCTCTAATCACCTCTACACGCTGCCTCATTTCTTGGCTTTTTTATTTATGTATTTATTTCTTTGAGAATTGTTTCAACCAAGTGTTGTTTAAGCTTGAGAAAGGGAGCATTCAATGCTAAATGCTTTAATCTCTTCGGAGGGTTACCAGGGCATTACCTCTCTCTCATGCACAAAACAACTTCTTGTTTGATACTCTTCTCCATTTAGTGGACTTGACTTTCATTTTTTGACTAAAATGACTAAGGAATGGAAAGGTAATTAAAAGATCCTATAAAATTGGACTAAAATGGACCAAGATAATAAAATTAACTTGGGTTCAATCGGACGTTAATTGAACCCCTTGAAATCTTCAGTCATTTAATACTTATTAGTGATGAAAATGGTACAAGGTTCAATGTCAACCACTTCCCTTGATCAATATCATGATAGGGAGAAGGTTTTGTTGGTCTTTCATTGTCATTTATTGAGATTGTATCCCTTGATTCATAAATCATCACACAATGAATTTGTGTCCATTGATGGTTTGAGGATCATGCCTACCCCTCCTTTGATCTGTTTGATGATAAGGAGAGGCAATGTGGACAAACATCTCTTGAAAATACTCTGTTTTGTACTCTGTCTCTTTTCTGTTGTAGTTGGGCAGACCCTCAAAACACTGGTCCGCCAACCACCAATCAACCGACCGACCACCTTTTCATGGCCAGTCGACCACTTCATTTAGACCAACAATGTCCTCTTTTTGGGAGAACAGAGCAGAGGCTAGGGCTCACACTTATCTTCTTTTTTTTATTTATTTTTTTTCTGACTGCAAAACAGAATGGTTCCGGTAGTAAAAGAGAGAGGTTTTCGAGCGAAAATTCAAATTCATGCACATGCATTCCCTCGCTTTTCATTCCTTTGGTTTAATGCTTTAGTAGTAATATGTTGTAATTTAATTAATTAGATTCCTTTCAAACTTGTTATACTTAGTTAATTTGGCTCATTAGTTGGATTTATAATAATTAGTTTGGTAGGATCAGTCCATTTGATGTTGTAATAATTATTATTAGGACATTTATTCAGACCCTCTTATGCGAAAGCAAATATATAATAATGCATGTATGCCTTCCAACCTCTGTTCTTTCTCCCTTTTATTTATCAACTTATGATCGATAACATAGAGCATCATGTTTCGCTTAGCATTTTCCATGACTTCCATCCATTCGTCTTACATGCATAAAGGTTCGACTCATTATTCAACCAATGTCAATATTAACTTTCTTAATCGAATACGTGATTTATCGCATGCTTTGAATTGGTCCATATGCCATGCTAGTAGCCAAACTTGTTATCTACATAATGTGTGCATTGCATTAGTCATATTGTGTTGTTTAGGAGCTTGCATTTCTTCTAACTATTTTACTTTATTTGGCTTGCCTTGGAGTACTAGATGAGTATTTCTTACTTTAGCATATTGCATCGTATGTTTGTGTTTCCATATCAAGCATATTCCATGAGGCTAAGTGCTTAAGTGATATACTTGTTTGAATGTTGGTGGATGAAGGCCTTTTACTTAAATTGGGGTAATTTGATTAATGTACATACGAGCTCGCTTTTTCAAGTGACATGTATTCAAAACACTTTTTCAAAACAAACATAAAATCAATGCATTCCAAAGTGGGTGAATTGGTCTATACTTGTGTGCCTCACATAGTAAGTTAGCCTAATAATCGAAATAAGAGCATATAATCTAAATAAGAATCATATCATGATTAGTAGAGGCCGATCTTTGATCAGGCGAGGGGGGTGCTCAATTCATGACATTCTCCTCTCGTACCCAAGTTCTCGAGCCGAGACACTTTGGTCATGACGGATTAATGGCCTTTTGGCATAAGTCATGAGTTTCCTAAATTCCCAAAAAATATTTAGGTGACGACTCTGAAATCTAGCAAAGTAGTCCATTTTTGACATTTTTTATTCAAAATCGATTTTCCAAAAAAATTGCCGGATTTGGACTCATTTGTGTCTATCAATTTTACATTGCACTTGTGAAATCAGATTCAGAACCACGGGAATCCGAACTTGTAAAGCTAATCGTATCCGAAAGGAGCACAAAAAGCAAGCAACAATATTGTACGAGCACGAAATATTGTTCTCGTATAATCCTGTTGATCAAGATTGCGCTCCTCCGTACGTCGTCGCTTTACTCCCTGAAAACAAAAACGTGAGCTAGCCGGCGGGTGTGTGCCGGATACCTCTCCGAAGCCTAAGTCAGCAAAACAGACAGATAGACAAAAGCTCTGTGTATTCGAGAATCAAAGTTGTGTTACCTCTTCCATAGGTTATGTTATGATCTTTTATAGGTTCCACGTGGCACAATCCTAGTAGGACTCTTATTCCTCCATGCATAGTCCTCCTTGAAATCATACTCCAGAAAGATAATGCTTATCCTTCAATACCCCCCTCACTGCTTAAACCAAGTAAGATGGTTTTACCATGGTTGGATGTCAATACGACCGAGCTAACATGATCATGCTAAGGCTACAGACTGGACCGAGCTCCAACTAGCTCGGTTCTTCCTTTCACTGTGTGTACCTCGATTTGACATCTTGAAACCGCGCTATCCACAGCATTCCTAGACCGAGCTATTCGATAGCAAGGTTCTGAGTAAAAGCCCAAAATACCCCGGTCCTGAATGGTGTGACCGAGCTAACTGCTACTACTCTGGCCGTAGTGACCGAGCTATCAACAAGGCTCTCTCTGGACTGTGGTAACTAAAGGGCCCTTTCACTCACACCTTTTTAATGCGGCCTACATAATCGCCCATTACCCAGCTTAGCCCAATTTATATAAATTACCCTCTCAATTGCCCCTTAATTCCATCTGCGCAACATGATAGGGATTACCTGTTACCAACCGAGCTAAACACTTTAGCTTTTCAACCGAGCTAAATCCCCACGGGCTACCCATCTATCCGGTCAAAACGTCTCTTCAATCACTGTAACTGAATCACTTCTCATTCCAATGGACACGTGGCAAACTCTTATTGGCCCAATGCAGCTGTCCAGCCGTCTTCATACTTCGCAATATTTGAACATTCCCGCCTAAAAGCCTTACACAAAGTAAAAAATCGTACTTTTTGAATCATTCATTTGCACTATTCACCTTCTCTCTCTTTCTCTTTTGTTTGAGCCTCCATTTCTGCAACCACTATTTTTTGCAAAGCTCGTGTTCTTCCTTGCGACTTGGATTTTCATCAACTTGCCTCCATTCTTGTAAGTGACTCAATCTTATTTCCTATTTGTTGATTTCGCATCTGTTTTGCAATACACAGCATGCGTATTTGTATGTTTTTCAAAACATCTATTCCACTTTTGCTTCCATTTTTCTGAAAAAACCTCTGTAACATAACCACTGTCTATATGAATAACCTCGGAAATGGTAGTTTTGATCCAAAATTACTCTCCAACCGAACTAGGATACTGTTTGTATTAGGCACGACCCTGGCCGAACTAAACAACCGAACTAAAACTTCATACCCCACTCGAAGTTTCAATAGGCCTTACCTCTTAGCCGGGCTATCGAACTGCACTAAGTTTGTGCAATACCGCGCTAAAAAGCCCTAACCACCAACCGAGCTAAAACTTGGAGCTAAACCAGCTCATTAGTTAAAATCAAACTAAGAAAGCTGTCCCAAAAGCTCAACCGGGCTTAATGCCCTTGCTCAAACCGAGCTAAAAATGGATAATGGCCCACGTAGCCGACCTAGGGCTTCATTTATCTTGCCTTTGTTTCTTTTAGCATGGTCCAACGATCTGTGCTTAACACCTTTCCTTTTTCCCTTTGCAGACTTAGGTTCCCAAGCACTCCCTTGAACGCTCAACCGAGCTACTCAGCCACATTTCACGACCGAGCTAGAACTCCGTTAATTTATACATAATTCAAGACCTCATGGGTAAATATAGGTTTTTGGTAAACACCCCAGCTGCTATGGCCGAGTTCCGAAGGGACCACCGTATCCCTGATGATGTTCATCATACCTTAGCCGAACTAGATATCACACCTTGGGGAAACCGAGGTTTTGATCCCTTCACCCTTCTTTCCATTGTAGAAACCGGAATTAGATTCCCTGTACAACCTCTTCTCTACGAGTTCCTTAGACAAACCAACCTCTGCCCTACCCAGCTTTCCACAAATTCATACCGCATAATAAATGGCATCGCCGAGCTAAATCGCTGGGCTGGCCTTAACCTCGGTTTAGTCAAGCTCTTCCACCAATATTCCATACGGTCGAATGAAGATGGCTGGGTTTACTATTTAAGAATAAGGCATCAGCGTGAAAAGATAATAAAGAATACCCCAGATAAGGACGTAAACGACGATGATTTCTTCTGGGTTTTTGGGAATTTTGAAGACCAAGAAGCCCAGATCCCGGGCGACCAAATAAACTGGAATAAAGGAGTCGCCAGTATAATTACCTCATCTTAGTTTTCTGCTTTCTTTTACCTTGGTTTTTTTACGTTGAACCGCACTAACTGTTGTCTTTTGTACTTCATGCAGATTTGAACTTTCTCAAGTCCCAGTACAGTTACCCCAACTTAAACACACTTCGCACTACACTGCGATATCCCAATAGAAGTTGGGCCAAGCAACTAAATTTTGAGCCGACGTATAGATACAGTCGCAGACAAAAGACCAGGGTGACCAACTTCCTGTTGGAGCCTTCACCAGAACCAGATCCAACCTTGCCCCAAGTCAATTTGGTCCCCTTAACAGCGGAGCAAGAGATGGAAAAAAAAAGAGCAGTAAGAGCCCTCCTCACCGAAACAAACCAGCCCGAAGTACCACTGACCGGCCAAACACAAGAGGCCGTGGTAGCCCTGCCAACCCATTAGCCTTCAACATCTTAGGCAAGCAAGCGTGTTTGGACTTCCACCACCAAGACACGCCTTGTCGACAAAGATGAAACCATCCTTCCCCAAACCAATCCACCGAGCCCACAACCTGAGCGCTCCGACCGAGCTAGCTCTTCCAAGTGGGCACCGAAGTTCACTTTCTAGAACCGTGCCATCCGTGACACTGGTTCTATGGTGGCAGACAAAGACCATATGCTTGCCTTCAACCTGGCGAAAAGCATGTGCCTGCCCCTTGATATGGAGCATCATGACCATTTGACCGAGCTAAAGGCCATCTAGTCGGCAACGAAATCAATGGTGCTGGTAAGTTACCCCGTTGCTTGTTTTTCCAACTTGTACGTCTTTCTGCTCAGTTTTTCTAAAGGTTTCTCACCACCCTTTTGTAGGCCATGCAAAAAAATCACATCGCTCACAAGCAAGTGTTGGAGCTTCAAAAATCCACAAGAGAGGCCATGGCAGAGGCCAGTGCTAAATCAACCGAACTAGAGGAGGCCAAGAAAAAAATGGCCAAGCTAGAGACCGAGGTTACCCGCCTGACCGGCCTTGTCAACTCAGAGCTGATAAGCAGATGGCTGCTGCTGTGCTGAAAGATAAATACCTGCGCGAGCTAGCAAAGCTTGAGAGGAAAAAATATGCCAAGATTGCCGAGCTTGAGAAAAAGGCAGATAACGCAGAAGATCGAGGTTACAAGGAAGGGGAGGCCACTTACATTCAACAATGTGAGGCTGCCAAAGACCTATTCTTCAAATGTGGATGGAAGGCGGCCGTGGCGCAGCTCGGTCATGGCCCAGAAACCGAGGTCTTCCGAGCTTCATGGTGGAGTATGTTGCTGCCATTCAGCAAAAATTCCTTTAAGCCGAGGAGAAAGAGGATGCCTCCAAGAGCCTGATAACAACGCCCAGCTCGGTCGCCAGTCTGTCTCCCCAACTCCAGTGGTCTCCAACCCACCTTTGCCTGCTGTGTCTAATGCGGTGCCTTCAACCAAGCTTGACCAAGATGTGCTTGTCACAACCGAGCTACCTCTGGGTGAAGACCGGGTTGTTTTGGATGCCGACCTAGACGACCTTTTCTCCTGAATTTTCGTTTCTTTGTTTAACGAAAGAGTTTGTAACCGGGCTAAGTCCCCACCTTTTGTACTTTTGATTTGCACTTATCAATGAAATCTTTTTTTGTCTCAACTGTTGTTTTGGTTTACTTCCATGCTTGTACTTAATGCAATATAACATTCGCCAACCAAGATACCTATCTTGGTTTTGACCTTCAAATCTATCTGGACATACCTGCCAACCTCTTCAGCCTAGGTTTTTACCTCGGCTGAAGATTACTAAAGTTGTTTATTCTAGCCAACCACTCTTTAGCCTGGATCCTTATCTCGGCTAAAGAGTACTAAGTGTTGGTTTTTCCAGCCAACCACTCTTCAGCCTGGATTCTTATCTCGGCTGAAGAGTACTCAAAGTTTGGTTATTCCAGCCAACCACTCTTCAGCCTAGATCCTTATCTCGGCTAAAGAGTACTCAAAGTTTGGTTATTCCAGCCAACCACTCTTTAGCCTGGATCCTTACTTCGGCTAAAGAACAAAAAGTGTTGGTTTTTCCAGCCAACCACTCTTTAGCCTGGATTCTTATCTTGGCTGAAGAGAACTCAAAGTCGGTTATTCTTGCCAGCTTAGAGCAAAGTGTTTGGTTTTTCCAGCCAAACGTCCTACAGCCTGGATCCTTATCCTGGTCTTAGGAGTAGTGTTGGTTTTTCCAGCTAACCTCTAAGTTGGTTATTCCTGCCAACCTAGAGTAAAGTGTTTGGTTATTCCAGCCAAACGTCCTGCAGCTTGGATCTTTATCCTGGGCTTAGGAGAAGTGTTGGTTTTTCTAGCCAACCTCTAAGTTGGTTATTCCTGCCAACCTAGAGTAAAGTGTTTGGTTATTCCAGCCAAACGTCCTGCAGCCTGGATCCTTATCCTGGGCTTAAGAGAAGCGTTGGTTTTACCAGCCAACCCCTTCAGTACGGATCCTAATCTTAGCTGAAGAGAGTGCAAAGTTGGTTATTCCGGCTAACTATGCTGTCAATGCCCCTAACTCACTTAAAACAACTTTTATAGTAGAAAACATTTATACTGAAAAGACACTACTTGTTTTATTGAGGACAGGAAAAAATTACAAGTACTTTAAAGAAAAGCTAAAAATAAAATAGTTTGAGATTGGCAATGTTCTATGGCCTGGGAATGGCTTTGCTATCTTCATCCTCCAAGTGGTATGCCCCTTTTCCTGCTAATCCAACCACTTTGTATGGTCCTTCCCAATTGGGCCCTAACTTGCCATCTTCGGGTACCAAAGTGCTTCCCATTACTTTGCGCAGTACCCAGTCTCCAATTTTGAATTGCCTTGGATGTACTGTCTTGTTATACTTTCTGGACAACTCTTGCTGGTATGAGGCACTGTGAACCAGTGCTCTTTCTCTTCTTTCTTCCGCCAGGTCGAGTTCCAAGGCAATGGCTTCTCCATTTTAGTCTGGATCAAGATTTTCACTTCTAATTGTGGGGAGGCCAACTTCCAGTGGGATAACTGCTTCCATGCCATAGGCCAAGGAAAAAGGTGTTTCTCCAGTTGATCACCGAGGTGTGGTACAATAAGCTCATAAAACATGAGAAAGTTCATCCGCCCACTTGCCTTTTGCTTTCTCCAGTCTTTCTTCAATCCATCCAGGACGACTTTGTTTGATACTTCCGCTTGGCCATTCGCTTGGGGGTATGCTGGTGTAGAATTATAGAATTCTATCTTGTACTCTTCACAAAAGCCTCTAAAAATTTTGTCGTCGAACTAAGTGTCATTGTCAGATATTAGAGCTTTTGGTATGCCGAACCAAGTGATGATATTCTGCCAAACGAACTTCTTCACATCTTTCTCCTTTATTGATGCTAGTGCTTCTTCCTCCACCCACTCTGTGAAGTAGTCTGTTGCTGCAAGAAAGAACTTTCTATTGCCGGGCGCCGTTGGAAGTGGTCCTACTATATCCAAGCCCCACATTGCAAAGGGCCATGGGCTAGTTAATGGTAATAGTTCTCTAGTTGGCTGATGTATTTGGTGTGTGAACTTCTAACAGTTCTCACACTTCTTAACATACTTCTCTGAATCCGCTTGCATGTAAGGCCACCAATACCCTTGTGAAATTGCCCTGTAGGCCAATGATCTTCCTCCTTGGTGGCTTCTGCATACACCTTCATGTATCTCGAATAAGAATGCCTCAACCTTGCTTGGATGAACACACTTTAGGTAAGGTCCTGTGAAGGATTTCTTGTACAAGGCCATTGATGGGAAGAGCCAAAATCGCTGTGACTTGGCTCTGATCTTGTTGGCTTCTTTCTTTTCTTCAGGTAAGACGCTGTCTTTTAAGAATAGTATGATGGGATCCATCCATGAAGGGCCTAGCTCAGTACAACATACCTCTTCTACTCCGGGTTCTTCAATGCTTGGTCTTGGTAGGTAGTCAATCAGCAACGGATGAGGGATGGATGTATCTGTCATCGAAGCGAAACCTACTAGTTCGTCTGCTCTACTATTTTCTTCCCTGCCGATCTGCTCTATCCGCACTACTTCAAATTTCTTGATATCTTTTCTGACTAACTCTTGGTACTTAGCCATCCTGTCATCCTTTGCCTCATACTCGCCTGAAATTTGGTTTACAACTAGTTGGGAGTCATTGTTAACCATTAGCTCGGTTGCCTTTATGTAGAATGCTGATTTCAGTCCTGCTAAAAGTGCTTCATACTCCGCCTCGTTGTTTGATGCTAGGAAGCCAAGGTTGACTACTTGTTCCACTACCAGGCCATCTGGTGAGATAAGAACTATGCAAAGTCCTGCACCGTGCCTATTGGATGCTCTATCCACGAAGAGCTTCCACATCTCTCCAACAAACAGCTTCCAACAAGTGGAGGGATCGTATGATGCCTTGGGGTCATGAGTGTTGCTGGTGTTTTCTCTAGAAGCCATGCTTGTTGTTTGCCCCTCGCTATCTGACTGTACCACGTCTTTACTTGGTGTAGCATGGTTTGCTTCTTCCTCCGTTTCTTTACTCCGGTCTGCTATGGGATGTGACTAGGTATCCTGTATCAGGGGTTGCGCTATTCCGGTGACACTTTCCATCTCATTTTCGGTTGTATCAGTCAAGTCAATTGGGCAGATGTGATGACTTCCTGGAGTGAACTATGTTATAAAGTTTTCCAAAGCTTGGGCTTTTACCGCAGTTCTAGGTTGAAACTTCATGTCAAACTGTCCCAACTCCACTGCCCACTTCAAGATTTGCCCAGAAAAATTTGCCCTCTCAAACAAAGCTTTTAATGGGAAAGCTGTGAGGACGATTATGCTGTGAGGACGATTATGGTGTGGGCATGAAAGTAAAGCGACAGCTTCCTTGAGGCCATCATCAAGGCTAAGGCCAGTTTTTCCAATGATAAGTACCTAGTTTCTGCGCCCAGCAATGTCTTGCTGACATAAAAGATGGGCAGACGTTGGATTCCTTCCGCTCGGACCAATACTGCGCTAATTGCGTGCTGTGAAACTGCCAGGTACAAAAAGAGCTATTCTCCAAGTATTGGGGTTACCAGCAATGGTGGAGAAGACATGTATTCCTTTAGGCTATCTAGGGCACGGTCCCATTCTTCGTCCCACTGAAACTTGGCCTTTAATGCTCGAAAAAATGGTCAACATCTGTCTGATGATCGACTTATGAACCGGTTGAGTACAGCTGCCATGCCGGTGAGATGCTGCACTTCTTTTACTGAGTTGGGCCTCTCTAGGTCCTGAATTGCTTTGATCTGAGAGGGATCTGCTTCTATGCCTCGGTTGGTCACCAGGAAGCCTAGGAATTTGCCTAATCCAACACCGAACGCACACTTGGACGCATTAAGGCGCAACTTGTGCTTCTTCAGGATCTGAAACATTTCACCTAGGTCCCTAAGATGGTCATTCTCATCCTTGCTCTTGACCACCATGTCGTCGATGTAAGCTTCTATTGTCCTCCCTAACAATGGTTCAAACATCTTGGTGACCATCCGTTGGAATGTTGCCCCTGCGTTCTTTAGCCCAAAAGGCTTGACCCTGTAACAATACAGTCCTCTTGATGTTGCGAAGGATGTGACCTCTTGGTCTGGTTCGTACATAGCGATCTGATGGTAACCTCTGTACGCATCAAGAAAGCTAAGTCGATTGTGTCCTGTCGTTAGGTCTACCAGTTGGTCTATCCGTGGTAAGGGAAAGCTATCCTTTGGGCATGCCTTGTTGACTGTTTTGTAGTCCATGCAGACACGCCATTTTCCATTCATTTTTGGCACCACTACTGTATTGGATATCCACTTGGGATAGTGCACTTCTCTGATGGCTCCTACCTCTAGAAAGTTTCCCACTTCTTCTGCCACTATCTCGGTGTGGTAGAGTGATGATCTGTGAGTGCACTGAATAATTGGTCTGGCAGTTGGGTGGACGTTCAATTGGTGACAAATGAAGCTTGGGTCAATGCTAGGCATGTCATATGGCGTCCAGGCAAACACTTCGATGTGAGAGGTCAAGAATTCCATAACCTCTATCCTCTCAGTGTTGGACATAGATGAGCCAAGCAAAAAGAACTTATCCGGGTTCTTTTCATCTATTCTTACTTGTACCAAGTCTTCCACTGCCTTCTGTTCAGCGGCTTTGCCAACATCCGCGAACAATTCATTACTCTCTAGTTCTTCCACCATCTATACAAACCCCTTGGCAGCTCGGCTACCATTTACTGTGACGAAGCATTGCTTGGACATAATTTGGTCTCCAAGGACCTCTTCAATTACTCCGGCGTCGTTGGGGAACCGCAATACTTGATGGTAGGTTGATGCTACAGAGCGCATGGCCTATAGCCATGTCCTGCCCAAGATAAAGTTGTAAGTGGAAGGGACCTTGAACACCCAGAATTCCACTTGTTTCGTCAGAATTCCACTTGTTTCGTCATACTTCCTGCTCTGACTGGGAGGATTATCTTGCCCACTGGCCACTCTGGCATTGAGTTGAATCCAATTAGGGGAGATGTTGCAGGTGCCAAGTCTTTGTCCTTCAGCTTTAGTTGTTTGAAAGTTTCGTAGTACATTATTTCACATGAGCTCCCTTGGTTAATCAAAATCCGTTTGATATCGCAATCCTTGACGCGGAGTGTGACGACCAGTGTATCATTGTGAGGGCAATATATCCTTGCCAAGTCTCTATCTGAAAAAGATATGACATTTGTGGCCTCTGTTCTCCCCTTTTTGATGGTAGGTTGTGCACTTAGTACCTCAATTAAGTGCTCAGCCTTTTTTATCATGCCCCTGAGCTCACATACCCGCACAGGTTCAAATACCCCATGGATTACGTTAATCATGCCTTGAGGTGCGACGTCGATTGGCATACCATTTGGGTAGTCATGGTTCTGGGGGGCCGGCTGCGTCCCTCCTTCTATGTACCGGTCCAAGTGCCCCGCTGCCACTAACTCCTCCAAGTGTTGCCTTAATGGCATGCAATTTTCAGTGTGGTGCCCTTTTCCTTGTGGAAGGTGCACTGGGATCTTTCGTCATAGTCCTTCTGGGCTTCACCCAACTTAGCTGGCCATCTGACGAAGGGTTCATCGCATATCTTACTGAGAATCCGATAAATTGGTTTTTTGAATACCGTGGTAATGGCAGTGGGGACTCTTAACCATCTTTTATCTTGGTCCTCTCTGTTGTCCCGCCTACCTCGTCCGTTCCTGCTTAGACGTTCTACCACGTTGACTTTCACTGTGGTCTTTTTGTCTGGTACTGCGGTTGTGCCAGACTTGGTTTTAGCATGGACGCTATCCTCCTCCACACGAATGTGCTAGTGTACCCTCTCCATTAAGGCCTCCATTGTGAGGGGGGGTCATGGTAATTGAGTCCCTTACCCTATTTCCGACTAGAAGACCTCTTTTGTACTATGCAATGGCGAGATTGGTGGGGCAATCTCCTATCTGGTTGAAGGTCTCCCAGTAACGAATGTTGTAGGATCTCAATGTCTCCTTGTCGCCCATGTCAATGGAGAGTAGCTGATCGATCTCCACTGGCGTTTTGGTGTTCGTTCTGAACCTTGTCACGAACGCCTCTGCTAATTGCGCCCAGGTGGTGATGCTGCCTTCTGGTAGCCTTTCGAACCAGGTTAAACCTAGGTCGCCGAGGCTGGATGGGAATAGAATGCACATTAAAGCTTCGTTCCGTCGGTATACCCCCATAACCTGGCAAAAGTGGCTTAAATGCATGTAGGGGTCTGTCTTCCCCTCATAAGTGATGAACTTAGGCTGGTGAAAGCCTGAAGGTAGAGGTGCATTCTCTATTGCCAAAACGAACGATGAGGTTTGCAATCTGGCTAATACCTTGTCTGCTGGTTCGTAAGCCAAGCGCGGTATTGGCATTCCGACCTCGACGCTTCCATGCATCCGAGGAGCCAACCGCTGAAGGGCTAAAACTCTGCGTGGGTCGCGTGTCCTAGTATACTCCTTCCATCGTGCCTTTTCTTCAAGCACAGTCCGCAAGTCGGACGATCTAGGCAATTCCATTTGCCTGGATGATGTCTGGTGCATGCGCGATGGTCGATAGGTGCTTCATTCAGTGTATAACCTCTCAGTTCTCGTTCTCTCAGACCTGGAGTAACGAGTTCTGGAAGTCCTAGATTGACTATCGCTTGTCCTGAGGCTCCTACTTTCTGCTTGCGATGGTGTGGTATGCCTACCATGATCTTCCGAGTGGTGAGGGGGAGTCTTGCTTTTGTGCTCCTCTCCTATCGCCACCCCTTTTCCTTTGATTTGGTGCTTCATAGACTCCATGTCTGCCGCCATCCTCCGTATCAACTCATCCTGCTCCTTCATGCGGTCCTCCAGAACTTGATGGTTGATCCTCCGTCTTTGTCTCTCAGGACTTTGCGAGCGAGAGCGGCGAGGGCTGTTAGTCTGCCTCCCCCTCGCATCCCTCCTGGGGTTCTGTCGCTAGGGCTCTAAGTCCGCCATAGGAGGGATAGGAGGTAGGCCTTTGCGCCTTCCACCCCCCTCTGGGGTTTGTCCATCGATAACGGACTGCGGAAAATCTTCGTTGTGCGCCGTTGCTTTCAGTTAGCAAGAAAAACTTGATCAAGAGGTTTTGTTTGTGTCTGAAATTCCCACAGACGGCGTCAATTGTATGAGCACGAAATATTGTTCTCGTATAATCCTGTTGATCTAGATTGCGCTCCTCCGTACGTCGTCGCTTTACTACCTGAAAACACAAACGTGAGCTAGCCGGCGGGTGTGTGCCGGATACCTCTCCGATGCCTAAGTCAGCAAAACAAACAAATAGACAAAAGCTCTATGTATTCGAGAATCAAAGTTGTGTTACCTCTTCCATAGGTTATGTTATGAGCTTTTACAGGTTCCGTGTGGCACAATCCTAGTAGGACTCTTATTCCTCCATGCATAGTCCTCCTAGGAATCATACTACAGGAAGAAAATGCTTATCCTTCAACACCCCCCTCACTGCTTAAACCAAGTGAGATGGTTTTACCATGGTTGGATGTCAATACGACCGAGCTAACATGATAATGCTAAGGCTACAGACTGGACCGAGCTCCAACTAGCTCGGTTCTTCCTTTCACTGTGTGTACCTCGGTTCGACATCTTAAGACCGAGCTATCCATAGCATTCCTGGACCGAGCTATTCGATAGCAAGGTTCTAAGTAGAAGCCCAAAATACCCCAGTCCTGAATGGTGTAACCGAGCTAACTGCTACTACTCTGGCCGTAGTGACCGAGCTATCAACAAGGCTCTCTTCGGACCGTGGTAACTAAAGGGCCCTTTCACTCACACCTTTTTACTGCGGCCCACAGAACGGCCCATTACCCAGCTCGGCCCAATTTATATAAATTACCCTCTCAAATATGTATTGAACATAGTTGATAGGAGAACTATATATACAGTTTCACAATTTTTTCCTACCAAATATAATTATATTACCAAAGCGATACATGTTATAAAATTAAAGTATCAGATGGTAATATAGTATTGCAGATTGGCGATGTATGAATAAAGTAACATATATTAATTTACATATATATATATATTTATATTTATATATGTAGACATTGACATATATAAGATATCACAAAAGTAATATGTGAAATCTTTTATAGAAATATAATACATGTAACAATGATAAGTTAATTATTTATAATTAAATAGTTGGTCATAATGGAGATGTTTAGTATTACATTTGTGTGTGTATACACCATTTTCTAATTGGATCATTAAATTTATATAAAAATTGAAAGGAATTTGTGAATAATTTATGTAAAATTAGAGATTAGTTAAGAAAGATTTTTTTTTAAAAAAATAAGTTTATAGTGTCTGGTTTGGTTTGATTTCTTTTTTCAAACTTTTATTTTGAGTTTTTCGGTTTTCATGTTTTTTTTTTTTTATCTTTAACACTATTTTTTTTAATAACCCTTTTTATTTTCATTTTAGTTTCACTTAATTTAATACTTTTTTATTTTTATTTTTTTATTTTAGATTTAGATTCACTCAATCTAAACACACTTAGAAAATAATTTGTTGTGTATTCTTTTTGAAAAAAAATATATTAACAACAACAACAACAATAATAATAATAATAACAAAAAAATAAAATAATAAAACATCAGTGCATGTTTGAATTTATAAATTTTTTTACTAATATTTTACTTTTTAATTATATTTAGATTATTAGATACTAAATTTTCACGTAAAAGTATAATTTAAATATAAAATATTAAAGATTTCAGTATTTTTAATAACCAAAATTGAGAAAATATGAAAAATAAAAAACTGAAAAACAAATTTAAAAAATAAAACCAACAAAAGTGGTTCTTATTTAGAATTTTGATATCATACATTGGTTATTAAAATACCATGTAAAATATTATAATTCGTAAAATATAATTTAAATAAAAAGAAATTGTATGAATATAACTTGTGAATTTTTGAAATGTAGCACAAATCTCTATTTTAAAATTGCATACATTTTTCTCTGTCTAGATTTGAACGAATACATGCAACTTTAAGATTCAGCCAAAATTATTCACAGCGATTTGACCAGTGATGGATAATTGTAAATATTATGTATGTAAGTATAGAAGTAGTCACAGAAAATTAAAAAAAATAATTATTTTTTGTTTTTTAATCATCATTAGTGTAAAAAATATGGACACTATTTTACTTTATTTATTTATTTTTTTATAAAAAGGGAGATGATTTGTTTAGGGAGAATTATACTACCAATCCCTATAGTTTGGGACTCGTGTCACTTTTGTCCATGACTTTTCAATTGTGACACATTTGACCATATATTTTAAATCTTGTTCTAAATAAGGACAATTGAATATATCATTACTTAATTTCAACGGCAAAATCGTTAATTTGATAAAATATAAATTAGTTTGACAAAAATAAATGTCAAAAAAAATTTAAAAAATTATTTCTACCCACCAAAGATAAAATTATGTAAAATTGATAAATCTTTAAACATTTATTTATTTTACCAAATTAATTTTTATTATATGTTTGGATGATAATCATATAATAGGTGGTTGTTAAGATTTTAACGTGTAATCGACATATTTAATATACGAAATGTTTTTAGTTTTGGATTTTTTGATTTAATGGATTGGTTTAATAATGATATCAAAGTTGTCGCCGTATTTGACTTTTAGAAAGATAGAAAATAATTTAATGAAAATAAAAATAACCACTAATTACATGATCATCATCCAAATATATAATAAAAATTAATTTGGTAATTAAATAAATATCTAAAAGATTTATCAGTTTTACATAATTTTATCTTTAGTGGGTAGGAATAATTTTTAAAAACTCAAAAATATTTTTTTGACATTCATTTTTGTCAAATTAGTTTATATTTTATCAAATTGACGATTTTGCCATTGAAATTATCCAATGATATCTTCAATTGCCCTTATTTGGACTAAGATTCAAAATTTATTATCCAATGTGTCACAATTAAAAAGTCAATGACCAAAATGACACAAGTCCCAAACTATAAGGACTATTAGTGTAATTTGCCCATTTGTTTATATTTATATAGGACACTTAAAAACAGATATATTATTTTTGAGTGTTCAACTCTAAAAATAAAGAAATAGTTGATTTGTATAAGACTCTTCATAACTTTTAGAAAATATAATAGATTTGAGAGGGTAAAATTGATATTTAAAAAAAAAAAAACGTCAAGCTTGTCTCCAGTCCACTTTGTGGAGTGGACGGTATTGTTGGGCCTATGGGGCCCACCACAGGTTCTATTTCGATAATCTGAATTGTTCAATGTTTAAAGCTCATCGAGTACTTTATCCCTGTAAAGCATCATGTTGATAAGATATTGATAGCTATTTCATCAGATCAGATTTCTGTCAACGGTAAATATAATTTTAAAAATAAATTGTTGAGAAAAATCTTATCCGATCAAGCAACTATCAACATTCGATCAACGTTATTTTTTACAGGGATAAAGTACTCAACGAGCTTTACACATTCAACAGTTCGGATCATCGAAATAAGATCCGTGTTGGGCCCCTACGAGACCAAAAACACGCTTCAATCTGATCTCAGACTAGAGAAAAGCCTAGCCATTAAAAAAAGTAAAAAACATAGCAAACTCTTCACACTTTTATAATAGTAGTAGATAGACAAATTAGGTAAGAAATTATGAGAAATATATTACTTTTATTTTGAAACTTTGATTTCTCATTTACATGTGATGAGATTTAATGAAAATAACTTTATTTTATATATATATATATATATTTTAGAACATGAGAAACAATATATTAATAAAACAACAAGAGTATATAAATAAGACCCCAAAGGGTCATTCCAACCAAACAACAAAAGGAAAATCTGTTATCCTTGGTAAATTATTTGTCCATATATTGTGATTGCGTTATTAAATATGAAAGTTGGTGAATCTCATAATAATTAATGTATAGACCCTGAATATTAGAAGAAAATCAGTTATTCTTGGTAAATTATTTGTCCATCTTAGAAAATCAAACTCTTTCTAGGAACATTATTAAATATGTTCACATTATTAGTCAGTTGAATGGGCCATATATCAAATTAAAAAAAAAAAATTGAAAAACTATAACTCCGACCACCCACACTATTGTGAGCAAGAGTCATAAATATGGGCATTTTCAACACTGCCCTATGTTGATACGGAACTTCGAATTTGAATTAGTTTATGATTTCATTATCAGTTGACAAGGTTAAAGTTATTTTATTTATTTTTAATTTTGATAGATAGTCTTCAAAATTAAAACAACTACTGTGGCGTTTGGGTTTTTTTTTTGTGAAAAAAAAAAATCGGAAAATATTAGTGTACAAGTACGGATTGAAAAATTCGTACAAATTAAATTTCAAACAAATAGTCATGCGAATGTGTTGATGGTTCTTTTGTCTCAACGGAAAAGACTATTGTTAAGTATAGCAAAAAAAATGAATAGAAAAAGAAGAAGAGAAAAAATAAAGAAAAATGATTGAGTAAACAATCAAAATGATCCATGGTGGGCTCCCACGGGCCCAACAACACGCTTCAATCTGATCTCAGACTGGAGAGAAGCCTAGCCATTAAAAAAAGTAAAAAACATAACAAACTCTTCACACTTTTATAATAGTAGTAGATAGATAAATTAGATTAGAAATTATGAGAAATAAATTACTTTTATTTTGAAACTTTGATTTCTCATTTAAAAGTGATGAGATTTAATGAAAATAACCTTATTTTATATATATATATATATATTTTAGAACATGGGAAACAATATATTAATAAAGCAACTTGAGTATATAAATAAGACCCCAAAGTGTCATTCCAACCAAACAACAAAAGTAAAATATGTTATCCTTGGTAAATTATTTGTCCATCTTTTGTGATTGCCTTATTAAATATGAAAGTTGGTGAATCCACAAAAAATTAATGTATAGACCCTGACTATTAGAAGAAAATCAGTTATCCTTGGTACATTATTTGTCCATCATAACTCTTTCTAGGAACATTATTAAATAGGTTCACATTATTAGTCAGTTGAATGGGCCATATATCAAATTTAAAAAATAAAAAAAAAAATTGAAAAACTATAACTTCGACCACCGACACCATTGTGAGCAAGAGTCATAAATGTGGGCATTTTCAACACTGCCCTATGTCGATATGGAACTTGAAATTTGAAATAGTTTATGATTTCATTATCAGTTGACAAGGTTAAAGTTATTTTATCTATTTTTTATTTTTATAGATAGTTTTCAAAAATAAAACAACTACTGTGATGTTAGGGTGTTTTTTTTTTTTTTTCTTTTTTGTGAAAAAAAAAAATCAGCAAATATTAGTGTACAAGTAAGGATTGAAAAATTCTTGCAAATTAAATTTCAAACAAATAGTCATGCGAATGTGTTGACGGTTCTTTTGTCTCAACGGAAAAAACTATTGTTAAGTATAGCGAAAATTAAATGGAAAAAGAAGAAGAGAAGGAAATAAAGAAAAATGATTGATTAAACAATCAAAATGATCCGTGATGGGCCCCACGGGCCCAACAACACGCTTCAATCTGATCTCGGACTGGAGCTAAGCCTAGCTATTAAAAAAAGTAAAAAACATAGCAAACTCTTCACACTTTTATAATTGTAGTAGATAGATAAATTACGTGACAAATTATGAGAAATAAATTACTTTTCTTTTGAAACTTTCATTTCTTATTTAAAAGTGATGAGATTTAACGAAAATAACTTTATTTTGTTTATATATATATATATTTTTTCGAACATAGAAAAACAATATATTAACAAAACAACATGTGTATATAAATGAGACCCCAAAGGGTCATTCCAACCAAACAACAAAAGTAAAATCAGTTATCCTTGGTAAATTATTTGTCCAACTTTTGTGATTGCCTTATTAAATATGAAAGTTGGTGAATCCACTAATAATTAATTTATAGACCCTGAATATTAGAAGAAAATCTGTTATTGTTGGTACATTATTTGTCCATGTTAGAAAATTAAATTCTTCCTAGAAACATTATCCAATACGTTCACATTATTAGTCAGTTGAATGGGCCATGTATCAAATTTAAAAAATAAAAATAAAAAACTTTGAAAAACTGTAACTTCGACCACCCACACTATTGTGAGCAAGAGTAAACAAATATGGGCATTTTCAACACTACCCTATGTTAATATGGAACTTGGAATTTGAATTAGTTTACGATTTCATTATCAGTTGACAAGGTTAAAGTTATTTTATCTGTTTTTAATTTTTATAGATAGTTTTCAAAAATAAAACAACCAGTATGGTGTTCGGGGTTTTTTTTTTTCTCCATACTAGTTGTTTTATTTTTGAAAACTATCTACAAAAATTAAAAATAGATAAAATAACTTTAACCTTGTCAACTGATAATGAAATCGTAAACTAATTCAAATTCCAAGTTCCATATCAACATAGGGCAGTGTTGAAAGTGCCCATATTTATGACTCTCGCTCACGATAGTGTGGGTGGTCGAAGTTATAGGTTTTCAATTTTTTTTTTTTTTTTTTAAATTTCATATGTGGCCCATTCAACTGACTAATAATGTGAATGTACTTAATAATATTCCTAGAAAGAGTTTAATTTTCTAAGATGGAAAAATAATTTACCAAGGATAACAGATTTTCTTCTAATATTCAATGTCTATACATTAATTATTAGTGAATTCACCAACTTTCATATTTAATAAGGCAATCACAAAAGATGGACAAATAATTTACCAAGGAGAACAGATTTTACTTGGAATGACCATTTGGGTTCTTATTTATATACTCATGTCGCTTTATTAATATATTGTTTCTCATGTTCTAAAATATGTATATATATATATATAAAATAAGGTTATTTTCATTAAATCTCATCACTTTTAACTGAGAAATCAAAGTTTCAAAATAAAAGTAACTTATTTCTCATAATTTCTCACCTAATTTATCTATCTACTACTATTATAAAAGTGTGAAGAGTTTGCTATGTTTTTTACTTTTTTTAATGGCTAGGTTTCTCTCCAGTCCGAGATCATATTGAAGCGTGTTGTTGGGCTCGTGGGGGCCCACCATGGATTATTTTGATTGTTTAATCAATCATTTTTCTTTCTTTCTTTCTCTTCTTCTTTTTCTATTCATTTTTTGCTATACTTAACAATAGTCTTTTCCGTTGAGACAAAAGAACCGTCAACACATAGCCATGACTATTTGTTTGAAATTTAATTTGTAGGAATTTTTCAATCCTTACTTGTACACTAATATTTTCTGATTTTTTTTTTCACGAAAAAAAAAAGAACCCAAACACCACAGTACTTGTTTTATTTTTGAAAATTATCTATAAAAATTAAAAACAAATAAAATAACTTTAACCTTGTTAACTGATAATGAAATTATAAACTAATTCAAATTCCAAGTTCCATATCAACCTAGGGCAGTGTTGAAAATGCCCATATTTATTTACTCTTGCTCACAATAGTGTTGGTGGTCGAAGTTACAGTTTTTCAATTTTGTTTATTTTATTTTTTAAATTTGATACATGGCCCATTCAACTGACTAATAATGTGAACGTATTTAATAATGTTCCTAGAAAGAATTTAATTTTCTAAGATAGACAAATAATGTACCAAGGATAACAGACTTTCTTCTAATATTCAGGGTCTATACATTAATTATTACTGGATTCACCAACATTCATATTTAATAAGGCAATCACAAAGATGGACAAATAATTTACCAAGGTTAACATATTTTACTTTTGTTGTTTGGTTGGAATGACCCTTTGGGGTCTCATTTATATGTTGTTTTGTTAATATATTGTTTTTCTATGTTCTAATATATATATATATATAAACAAAATAAAGTTATTTTCATTAAATCTCATCAATTTTAAATGTGAAATCAAAGTTTCAAAAGAAAAGTAATTTATTTCTCATAATTTCTCACCTAATTTATCTATCTACTACTATTATAAAAGTGTGAAGAGTTTGCTATGTTTTTTTATTTTTTTTAATGTCTAGGCTTCTCTCCAGTCCGAGATCAGATTGAAGCGTGTTGTTGGGCCCGTGGGGGCCCATCACGGATCATTTTGATTGTTTAAGGTGCCGTTTGGTAACACTTACGTTTTCAGTTTTTTGTTCATATTTACAAAAATTTTAAAAACTCAAATAAAAACTTGTTTGGTAAATTCTTGATTTATAAATCAGTGGTCTCAGTTTATAAATTTGACAAAAAAATATAAACTCAAAAAATGGGTTTCCGTTTTGCGTTTTTAGTTTTTTTGTTTTTTACCAGCCAACACTAGCCACCACCCACCACCGTCTTCCGCCACCACCACCCACCCCCCGCCACCACCTGCCACCCCCACTCACCACCGCCACCACCATCCGCCCACCACCACCACCACCCACCCACCACCACCACCCATCTTTTGCCGCCGCCACCACCACCACCACTAACACCACCCACCCGCCACCACCCACTACCATCCACCGCCATCTACCACCACCACTCACCACCCACCTGCCACCACCATCCACCACCCGCCACCCACCACCACTAGCCACCTGCCACCCACCCGCCACCACCACGACCACCACCACCCACCACCCACCACTGCCTCCATCCACCCACCACCACTCCCACCCACCCGCCACCACCACCCACCATCCGCCACCACCCACCACCACCCACCATCCGCCACCACCACCCACTTGCCACCCACTCACCACCACCACCCATCCCTCGCCACCACCACCACCACTACCTCCACCACCCACCTGCCACCACCACCCACCACCCACCACCACCACCACCCACTCTCTACCACCCACCCACCCACCAACCACCACCCGCTACCCACCACCCACCGTCACCACTTTCCACCACCATCTTCCACCGCCACTTGCCACCACTTATCATTTCTCACTGTTTTTTTATATTTTTAAACATTTTGTCAACTACCAAATGCATTTGTAGTTTATGTTTTTCAAAAAATAAACAAAAACCAGTTTATAAAATATTTGTAAATATAAACCAAAAACGTAAACGTTACCAAACAGACCCTTAGTGTACAATAAAGGATTGAAAAATTCTTACAAATTATATTTCAAAGAAATAGTCATGCGAATGTGTTGACAGTTCTTTTGTCTCAACGGAAAAGACTATTGTTAAGTATAGCGAAAATTGAATAGAAAAAGAAGAAGAGAAAGAAATAAAGAAAAATGATTGATTAGACAATCAAAATGATTCGTTGTGGGCCCCCACGGGCCCAACAACACACTTCAATCTGATCTCGGACTAGAGAGAAGCCTAGCCATTAAAAAAAGTAAAAACGCATAGCAAACTCTTCACACTTTTATAATAGTAGTAGATAGATAAATTAGGTGAGAAATTATGAGAAATAAATTACTTTTATTTTGAAACTTTGATTTCTCATTTAAAAGTGATGAGATTTAATGAAAATAACCTTATTTTATATATATATATATATGTTTCAGAACATGAGAAACAATATATTAATAAAACAACATGAGTATATAAATAAGACCCCAAAGGGTCATTCCAACTAAACAACAAAAGTAAAATCTATTATCCTTGGTAAATTATTTGTCCATCTTTTGTGATTGCGTTATTAAATATGAAAGTTGGTGAATCTACTAATAATTAATGTATAGACCCTGTGTACGAGCATGAAATAAAGTTCTCGTATATCTTGTTGATCAAGTCTGCCCTCCTCCGTACGTTGTCGCTTTACTCCCTGAAAACACAAATGTGATCTAGCCGGTGGGTGTGTGCCGGATACCTCTTCGATGCCTAAGTCAGCAAAATAGACAAATAGACAAAAAGCTCTATGTATTCGAGAATCAAAGTTGTGTTACCTCTTCCATAGGTTATGTTGTGAGCTTTTATAGGTTCCATGTGGCACAATCCTAGTAGGACTCTTATCCCTCCATGTAAAGTCCTACTAGGAATCATACTCCTGAAAGATAATGCTTATCCTTCAACACCCCCTCACTGCTTAAACCAAGTGAGATGGTTTTACCTCGGTAGTATGACAAAACAATCGAGCTAACAAGGCCATGCCAAAGCTGCAGAAATGACCGAGCTCCAACTAGCTCAGTTCTTCCTTTTATTGCTTGTACCCCGGTTTGGCATACTTCAACTAGGATAAAAACTAAAACCGAGCTAACTAGGTAGAATGACGTCGTTATCTCGGTGCAACTATGTGTGATGTTTAGCTCGGTCCGAATCCTCAACAAGGCCCCACTACTTAGCACTTAGACCGAGCTATATCATCTCTTACCCTGGCCCAATGTGCGGCCCAACTTACAAAGAACGTAGTTCCTTAGCTCGGCCCAATTTACTTATAAATTACCCTCCCAATTGCCCCTTAATTCTGTCTGCGCAGCATGATTGGGATTACCTGTTACCAGCCGAGCTAAAAAACTTTAGCCTTTCCACCGAGCTAAATTCACACCGGGCTACCAATCTGTCCAGTCAAAAAATGACTTTTTAGTCACTGTAACTGAATCGCTTTCTATTCACTTGGACACGTGGTTAGCTTCTATTGGTCAAATACAGCTGCCACGCCGTCTTCGTCTTTCACGAAATTTCAACAGTCCTGCCCAATTTTTTATTCTTCACAAAAAACCCTACTCTTCGAGCCTACCATACCAGTATTCATTATCTTCTCTCTTTGCCTTCTAAGCCTCCATTTTTCCTCAACACTGTACCTGCAAAGCTCATGCTCTCGCCTGGCATCCTCATCTTCTCAACTTCATATTGTAAGTAGCTCAATCCCATTTCCTCCTTGTTTATGCAGTTTCTGAAGTATGTAGCATAATACTCACATGTTTTTCAAAACACATACACCAATTTTGTTTCCATTTTTCTAAAAACCACGAAATAGAACCACTGTATTTATGAAAATTTGAAGAACGATGCGTTTGATCCAAAATAGAATTCCAACCGAGCTAAGAACCTGTTTGTACTTAAGTTGTGCACCCAACCGAACTAAATTAAGTTCCAATTGGTCTTTCCTTCTGTTTCACTTAGCCAAACTAAGGAACTGTGTAAGGTGTGCACACTATCGAACTAGAAAGCCTTATCCAATGACCGGGCTATCCCTTGGGCCCAAACCTGCTCTCTAACTTCGTCAAAACTGAACCAAGAACGCTGCACCCTAAGCTTCAACCGGGCTAAAGCCCTTCGCCCCAACCGGGCTTAGAACGGAAAGTATCACCCGTAGCCAAGCTAGGACTTTCATTTTGCCTTTATTTCTTTTAGCACGGTCCAACGATCTGTGCTTAACACTTTTCTTTTTCACTTTGTAGACTCTGACTAGGTTGGCCAGGCACTCCCTTGAAGGAGAGGACGAGGATCCTGCCACTGAAGACAACGGCCAGCCCGGTCACCAGTCTACCTCTCCCACTCCAGTGGTCTCCATCCCCCCTTTGCCTGTTGCGACTGTCGTGGTGCCTTTGACCGAGCTCAACCAA
Source organism: Camellia lanceoleosa (assembly GCA_025200525.1). Classification (NCBI taxonomy): domain Eukaryota; kingdom Viridiplantae; phylum Streptophyta; class Magnoliopsida; order Ericales; family Theaceae; genus Camellia; species Camellia lanceoleosa. The sequence continues at coordinate 1,995,286 of CM045770.1, forward strand.
GGGGTGCTTGCTACCACCGAGCTACCTCTGGGTGAAGACCGGGTTGTTTTGGACGTCGACTTGGACGACCTTTTCTCCTGATTTTTCTTTTCTTTGTTTAACAATGGAGTTTGTAACCGGGCTGAGGCCCCACCTTTTGTACCCTTGATTTGAATGAAATCTTCTTTTTTTCAATTGTTTTTTCGGTTTACTCCATGCATTTATTTTCCAACTGTAATCTGAATGAAGTATAACATTTTGTGGCCGAGATACCTATCTTGGATCTTGTAATATGCTCGGTCATTCTAGCCAACCACTCTTCTGCTTGGATTCTTACCTCGGTTAAGGAGTACTTAAAGTTGGTTGTTCCAGCCAACCTCTTCAGCCTAGATTCTTATCTCAGCTGGAGAGTACTTAAAGTTGGTTTTTTAGCCAACCTCTTCAGCTCAGATCCTTATCTTGGTTGAAGAGAGCTCAAAGTTGGTTATTCCTGCCAACCTTGAGGGAAGTGTTTGGTTATTCTTGCCAAACGTCCTGCAGCCTGGATCCCTATCCTCGGCTTAGGAGAAGTGTTGGTTTTTCCAGCCAACCTCTTCAGTTCAGATCCTTATCTTGGCTAAAGAGAGCTCAAAGTTGGTTATTCCTGCCAACGTGGAGCGAAGTGTTTGGTTTTTCCAGCCAAACGTCCTGCAACCTGGATCCTTATCCTCGGCTTAGGCGAAGTATTGGTTTTTCCAGCCAACCTCTTCAGCTCATATCCTTATCTTGGCTGAAGAGATCTCAAAGTTGGTTATTCTAGTCAACATAGAGCGAAGTGTTTGGTTTTTCCAGCCAAACGTCCTGCAGCCTGGATCCTTATCCTTAGCTTAGAAGAAGTGTTGGTTTTTCCAACCGACCTCTTCAGCTCAGATCCTTATCTTGGCTAAAGAGAGCTCAAAGTTGGTTATTCTGGCCAACTCTGCTTTCAATGCCCCTAGCTCCCTAAAACAACTTTTACAGTAAAAAACTATTATACTGAAAAGAAACAACTTATTTCATTGAAAAAATGAAAAATTACAAGTACTTTAAAGAAAAGCTAAAAATAAAATAGTTTGAGATTGGCAGTGTTCCATGGCCTGGGAATGGCCTTGTTGTCTCCATCCTCTAAGTAGTATGCCCCTTTTTCTGCTAATCCAACCACTTTGTATGGTCCTTTCAAGTTAGGTCCTAACTTGCCATCTCCGGGTACCAAGGTGTTTCTCATCACTTTGCGTAGCACCCAATCTCTAATCTTGAATTGCCTCGGATGTACTGTCTTATTGTATTTTTTGGATAACTCTTGTTGGTATGAGGCGATGTGAACCAGTGCTCTTTTTCTTCTTTCTTCCATGAGATCGAGTTCCAAGGCTATGGCTTCTCTATTTAAGTCTGGATCAAAATTTTCACTTCTAATTGTGGGGAGGCCGACTTCCAGTGGGATTACTGCTTCCATGCCATAGGCCAAGGAAAAAGGTGTTTCTCCAATAGACCACCAAGGTGTGGTACGATAAGCCCATAAAACATGAGAAAGCTCCTCAGCCCACTTGCCCTTTGCTTTCACTAACCTTTTCTTCAATCCATCTAAGACGACTTTGTTTGATGCTTCCACTTGGCCATTTACTTAGGGGTATGCCGGTGTAGAATTGTAGAATTCTATCTTGTACTCTTCACAAAAGCCTCTAAAAATTTTGCCATCGAACTGAGTGTCGTTGTCAGATATTATAGCTTTTGGTATGCCGAACCGAGTGATGATATTCTTCCAGACGAACTTCTTCACATCTTTCTCCTTTATTGATGCTAGTGCTTCTGCCTCCACCAATTTTGTGAAGTAGTCTGTTGCTGCAAGAAAGAACTTTATGTTGTCGGGTGCCGTTGGAAGTGGTCCTACTATGTCCAAGCCCCACATTGCGAAGGGCCATGGGCTAGTTAATGGTAAAAGTTCTCTGGCTGGTTGATGTATTTGGTGTGCGAACTTCTGACATTTCTCGCACTTCTTGACATACTTCTCGGAATCTGCTTGCATGTAAGGCCACCAATATCCTTACGAAATTGCTCTGTAGGCCAATGATCTTCCCCTTTGGTGGCTTCCGCATACACCTTTGTGTATCTCGAACAAGAATGCCTCCACCTTGCTAGGATGGACACATTTCAAGTAAGGTCCTGTGAAGGATTTTTTGTACAAGGTCATTGATGGAGAGAGCCAAAATCGCTGTGACTTTGCTCTTATTTTGTTGGCCTTTTTCTTCTCTTCGGGTAAAATGCCGTCCTTTAAGAATAGTATGATGGGATCCATCCATGAAGGGCCTAGTTCGGCGCAACATACCTCTTTTACTTCGGGTTCTTCAATGGTTGGTCTTGGTAGGAAGTCGATCAACAATGGATATGGGATGGATTTATCTGCCATCGAAGCGAAGCCTGCTAGTTCGTCTGCTCTACTGTTTTCTTCTCGCCCAATCTGCTCTATCTGCACTACTTCGAACTTCATGATCTCCTTTCTGACTAACTCTTGGTACTTAGCCATCCCATCATCCTTTGCCTCGTAGTCGCCTGAAATTTGGTTTACAACTAGCTGGGAGTCACTGTAAACCATTAGCTCGGTTTCCTTTATGTAGATTGCTAATTTTAGGCCTGCTACGAGCACTTCATACTCCACCTCGTTGTTTGATGCTGGAAAGCCTAGGTTGATTGCTTGTTCTATTACTAGGCCATCTGGTGAGATGAGGACTTTGCCAAGTCCTGCACTGTGTCTGTTGGACGCTCCATCCACGAAGCGCTTCCACATCTCTCCAACGAACAGCTTCCAGCAAGTGGAGGGAACAGATGATGCCTTTGGGTCATGAGTGTTGCTGGTGTCTTCTTCAAGGTCTACACCTCCTGTTTGCCCCTTACTATCTGACTATACCAAGTTGTTGTTTGTTGATGAATCTTTGGGGCCTGGTGCAGCATGGTCTGCTTCTTCCTCCCATTCTTCAACTCGGTGTGCCTTGGGATGTGGCTGGGCATCTTGTTTTGGGGGTTGCACAGTTCTTGCGGCACTTTCCATCCCCTTTTCGGTTGTGGTAGTCAAGTCAACTGGGCAGATATGATGACTTCCTGGTGTGAACTCTGCCACAAATTCTGCCAACGCTTGAGCTTTTATTGTGGTTCTAGGTTGAAACTTGATATCAAATTTTCCCAATTCCACTGCCCACTTCAAGATTTGCCCAGAAAATTTTGCCCTCTCAAACAAAGCTTTTAATGGAAAGGCTATGAGGACGATTATGGTGTGGGCGTGGAAGTAATACGACAACTTCCTTGATGCCATCATCAAGGCTAAGGCTAGTTTTTCCAATGGTAAGTACCTGGTTTCTGCGCCCAACAAGGTCTTGCTGACATAAAAGATGGGCAGGTTTTGGATTCCTTCCGTTCTGACCAACATCAACTTATCTTGCGTCGTGAAATTGAAATTGCCAACAAAAGAGCTCTTCTCCAGGTATTGGGGTTACTAGCAATGGTGGAGAAGACATGTATTCCTTCAAGATTTCTAGGGCACGGTCGCATTCTTCATCCCACTCAAACTTGGCTTTTAATGCTTGGAAGAATGGTCGACTTCTGTCTGACGACCGACTTATGAACGAGTTGAGCGCAGCTACCATACCAGTGAGATGCTACACTTCTTTTACTGAGTTGGGCCTCTCTAGATCCTGAATTGCTTTGATCTGAGAGGGGTCTGCCTCTATACCTCGGTTGGTCACCAGGAAGCCCAGGAATTTGCCAGATCCTACGCCGAACGCACACTTGGATGCATTAAGGCGTAACTTGTTCTTCTTCTGGATCTAAAACATCTCACCTAGGTCCCTGAGATGATCATTCCCATCCTTGCTTTTGACCACCATATCGTCTATGTATGCCTCTATTGTTTTGCCTAACAATGTTTCAAAGATCTTGGTGACCATCCGCTGGAATGTTGCCCCTACGTTTTTTAGGCCAAAGGGCATGACCTTGTAGCAATACAGTCCTCTTGGCATTGTAAAGGATGTGACCTCCTGGTCTGGTTCATACATTGCGATCTGATGGTAACCTCTGTACGCATCAAGAAAGCTAAGTCGATTGCGTCCTACCATTAGGTCTACCAGTTGGTCTATCTACGGAAAGGGAAAGCTGTCCTTTGGGCAAGCCTTGTTGACTATTTTGTAGTCCACGCAGACACGCCATTTTTCGTTCTTTTTTGGTACTACTACTGTATTGGATATCCACTTGGGATAGTGCACTTCTCTGATAGCTCCTACCTCTAGAAGGTTTCCCACTTCTTCTGCTATTATCTCAGCGTGGTGGAGTGCTGATCTGCGAGTGCACTGTATAATTGGTCTGGTAGTTGGGTGGACATTTAATTGGTGACAGATGAAGTTTGGGTCAATGCCAGGCATGTCATACGGTGTCCAAGCGAACACTTTGATGTTAGAGGTTAGGAATTCCATGACCACTATTCTCTCGGTGCTGGACATAGATGAGCCGAGCAAAAAGAACCTTTTTGGGTTCTTTTCATCTATCTTTACCTGTACCAAGTCTTCCACCGCCTTCTGTTCAGCGGCTTTGCCGACATCAGCAAACAATTCATTGCTCTCAAGTTCCTCCACCATCTGTACATACCCTTTGGCAGCGCGGTTTCCATTTACTGTGACAAAGCACTGCTTGGACATAATTTGGTCTCTATAAACCTCTTTGATTACTCTGGCTTCGTTGGGGAACCGTAATACTTGATGATAGGTTGATGCTACCGATCGCATGGCGTGCAACCATGTCCTCCCCAATATTATATTGTAGGTGGAAGGGACTTTCAATACCCAGAATTCCACATGTTTTGTCATGATTCCTACTCTGACTGGGACGATTATCTTACCTACTGGCCACTCTGGCATTGAGTTGAATCCGATTTGGGGAGATGTTGTAGGTGCCAAGTCTTTGTCCTCCAGCTTCAGTTGTTTGAAGGTTTCGTAATACATTATCTCACATGAGCTCCCTTGGTCAATCAAAATCCGCTTGATGTCGTAACTCTTGACGTGTAAAGTGACAACCATCGCGCCAATGTGAGGGCAGTATATCCACGCCAAGTCTCTATCTGAAAAAGATATGATGTTCATGGTCTCTGTCCTCCCCTTTTTGATGGCTGGTTATGCACTTAGTACCTCCCTTAAGTGCTCAGCCTTTTTGACCATTCCTTTGAGCTCACATATCCGCTCAGGTTTGAACACTCCATGTATTACGTTAATTACACCTTGGGTGGGGCGTCGACCAGCATTTCGTTTGGGTTGTTGTAATTCTGGGGGGCTGGCTGTGTCCCTCCTTCTATGTACTGGTCCAAATGCCCAACTGCCACTAACTCCTCCAAATGCTGCCTCAGTGGCATGCAATTTTTAGTGCGGTGCCCCTTTTCATCATGGAAGGTGCACCAAGACCCTTCGTCATAGTCTTTCTGTGCTTCTCCCAACTTAGCTAGCTATCAGACGAAAGGTTCGTCGCGTATCTCACTGAGAATTCGATAGATCAGTTTTTTGAACACCGTGGTAATGGCAGTGCGAACTCTTAACCACCTTTTGTCTGAGTCCTCTCTGTTGGCTCGCTTGCCTCACCTATTCCTGCTTGGTCGTTCTACCGTGTTGACTTTTGCCGTAGTCTTTTTTTTTTTTATTTTGCATTGCGGTTTTTTTTTTTGTTTTTAGCACGGTCTTCTCTTCTATATGAATATGTTGATGCACTCTTTTTCCATCAAGGCCTCCATCGTATGTGGTGGCGCTATAGTAATTGAGTCCTCAACTTGTTTGTTTTGCCCTTTTGTATTTTGTATTTTATCAGATTTTGGATTTGCCTTCTATATCTGTCTGAAGGTTTCCAACTAACGACCATATTGTGATCTGTCTTTTCTCTTTGTTGCCACATGGAGAGAGTCGAGAGTAGATCTCTCTCTTTTTGGTGTTTGGTGTTTGTTTGTTACCTTTTTAACCTTAGCCAATTGCCCTAGCGCCATTGGCTTCTTTTTTTCTTTTTTCTGTTAAACCTAGGTCGCCAAGGTTGGATGGGAATAGGATGCACATTAAGGCTTCGTTTCGCCGGTATACTGCCATAACCTGGCGAAAGTAGCTTAGGTACATGTAGGGGTCCGTCTTCCCCTCATACGTGGTGAATTTTTGCTGAAGGAAGCCTGAAGGTAGGGGCGCATTCTCAATTGCTGGAACGAACGGCGAGGTCTGTAGCCTTGCTAATGCCTTGTCTGTTGGCTCGTAAGCAAGATGCAGTATTGGTATTCCTATCTCGATGCTCCCATGCGTTCGAGGAGCCAACCGCTGAAGGGCTAAAACTCTGCGCGGGTCGTGTGCCCTTGTATCCTCCTTCCATCGTGCCTTTTCTTCAAGCACAGTTCGCAAATCGAACGATCTAGGAAACTCCGTCTACCTGGATAACGTCTGGTGCGTGCGCGAGGGCCAATAGGTGCTTTCCTTCGTATATGACCTCTCTATTCTCGTTCTCTCAAACCTGGAGTAACGAGTCCTGGAAGTCCTTGATTGAGTGTCACATGTTCTTAGGCTCTTACCCTTTGCTTGTGACGGTGTGGTATGCCTACCATGATCTTCCGAGTGGTGAGGGGGCGTGTTGCCTTTGCGTCCCTCTCCTGTCGCCACTCCTTTTCCTTTCATCTGGCGCTTCATTGACTCCATGTCCGCCACCATCCTTCGTACCAATTGTACGAGCAAGAAATAAAGTTCTCATATATCCTGTTGATCAAGTTTGCTCTCCTCCGTACGTCGTCACGTTACTCCCTGAAAACACAAATGTAAGCTAGCCGGCGGGTGTGTGCCGGATACCTCTCTGATGCCTAAGTCAACAAAATAAACAAATAGACAAAAAGCTTTGTGTATTCAAGAATCAAAGTTGTGTTACCTCTTCCAGAGGTTATGTTGTGAGCTTTTATAGGTTCTGCGTGGCACAATCCTAGTAGGACTCTTATCCCTCCATGTAGAGTCCTTCTACGAATCATACTCCTGAAAGATAATGCTTAGCCTTCAACACCCCCCCCCTCCCACTGCTTAAACCAAGTGAGATGGTTTTACCTCGGTAGTATGACAAAACAATCGAGCTAACAAGGCCATGCCAAAGCTGCAGAAATGACCGAGCTCCAACTAGTTCGGTTCTTCCTTTCATTGCTTGTACCTCGGTTTGGCATACTTCAACCAGGCTAAAAACTAAAACCGAGCTAACTAGGTTGAATGGTGTCGTTATCTCGGTGCAACTATGTGTAATGTTTAACTCGGTCCGATCCTCAACAAGGCCCCACTACTTAGCACTTAGACCGAGCTATATCATATCTTACCCCTGCCCAATGTGCGGCCCAACTTACAAAGAACGTAGTTCCTTAGCTCGGCCCAATTTACTTATAAATTACCCTCTCATCCTGAATATTAGAAGAAAATTTGAAAAACTATAACTTTGGCCATCGACACTATTGTGAGCAAGAGTCATAAATATTGGCATTTTCAACATTGCCCTATGTTGATATGGAACTTGGAATTCGAATTAGTTTATCATTTCATTATCAGTTGACAAAGTTAAAGTTATTTTATCTATTTTTTATTTTTATAGATAGTTTTCAAAAATAAAACAACTACTACCGTGTTTGGCTTTTTTTATTTTTTATTTTTTTGACAAAAAAAAATAGAAAATATTAGTGTACAATTAAGGATTGAAAAATTATTACAAATTAAATTTCAAACAAGTAGTCATACGAATGTGTTGACGGTTCTTTTGACTCAACGGAAAAGACTATTGTTAAGTATAGCGAAAAATAAATAGAGAAAGAAGAAGAAAAAGAAATAAAGAAAAATGATTGAGTAAACAATCAAAATGATCCGTGGTGGGCCCCCGCAGCCCCAACAACATGCTTCAATCTGATCTCGGACTGGAGAGAAGCCTAGCCATTGAAACAAGTAAAAAACATAGCAAACTCTTCACACTTTTATAATAGTAGTAGATAGATAAATCAGGTGAGAAATTATGAGAAATAAATTACTTTTATTTTGAAACTTTGATTTCTCATTTAAAAGCGATGAGATTTAATGAAAATAACCTTATTTATAAATATATATATATATATATAGAACATGAGAAACAATATATCAATAAAACAACAAGAGTATATAAATAAGATCCAAAGGGTCATTCCAACCAAACAACAAAAGTAAAATCTGTTATGGTTGGTAAATTATGTGTCCATCTTTTGTGATTGCCTTATTAAATATGAAAGTCGGTGAATCTACTAAAAATTAATGTATAGACCCTGAATATTAGAAGAAAATCTGTTATCCTCGGTAAATTATTTGTCCATCTTAGAAAATTAAACTCTTTCTAGGAACATTGTTAAATACGTTCACAATATTAGTCAATTGAATGGGCCAAATAAGAAATTTAAAAAAAAAATAAAAAAAAATGAAAAACTATAACTTCGACCACCAACACTATTGTAAGCAAGAGTCATAAATATGGGCATTTTCAACACTGCCCTATGTTGATATGGAACTTGGAATTTGAATTAGTTTACGATTTCATTATCAGTTGACAAGGTTAAAGTTATTTTATCTATTTTTAATTTTTATAGATAGTTTTCAAAAATAAAACAACTACTGTGGTGTTTGGGTTTTTTTTTTTTTTTTTTTGGTGAAAAAAAAAATCAGAAAATATTAGTGTACAAGTAAGGATTGAAAAATTCTTACAAATTAAATTTCAAAAGAATAGTCATGCGAATGTGTTGACGGGTTTTTTTTTGTCTCAACAGAAAAGACTATTGTTAAGTACAGTGAAAAATGAATAGAAAAAGAAGAAAAGAAAGAAATAAAGAAAAATGATTTAGTAAACAATAAAAATGATCCGTGGTGGGTCCCCACGGGCCCAACAACACGCTTCAATCTGATCTCGGACGGGAGAGAAGCCTAGCCATTAAAAAAAAGAAAAAAACATAGCAAACTCTTCACACTTTTATAATAGTAGTAGATTAATTAATTAGGTGAGAAATTATGAGAAATAAATTACTTTTATTTTGAAACTTTGATTTCTCATTTAAAAGTGATGAGATTTAATGAAAATAACCTTATTTTATTTATATATATATATATTTTAGAACATGAGAAACAATATATTAATAAAACAACATGAGTATATAAATAAGACCCGAAAAGGTCATTCCAACCAAACAACAAAAGTAAAATCTGTTATACTTGGTAAATTATTTGTCCATCTTTTGTGATTGCCTTATTAAATATGAAAGTTGGAGAATCTACTAACAATTAATGTATAGAACCTGAATATTTGAAGAAAATCTGTTTTCCTTGATAAATTATTTGTCCATCTTAGAAAATTAAACTCTTTCTAGGAACGTTATTCAATACGTCCACATTATTAGTCAATTGAATGTGCCATATACGAAATTTAAAAAATAAAAATAAAAAAAAATTGAAAAACTATAACTTCACCAAGCCACACTATTGTGAGCAAGAGTCATAAATATGGCATTTTCAACACTACCCTATAACTTGGAATTTGATTTAGTTTATGATTTCATTATTAGTTGACAAGGTTAAAGTTATTTTATCTCTTTTTAATTTGTATAGATGGTTTTCAAAAATAAAACAACTACTATGGTGCTTGGCTTTTTTTTTTTTTTTTTTCTCAAAAAAAAAAATTCAGAAAATATTAGTGTACAAGTATGGATTGAAAAATTCTTACAAACTAAATTTCAAACAAATAGTCATGCGAATGTGTTGACCGCTTCTTTTTTTTTTCTTTTTTTTTTTCTTTTTTTTTTTTATCTCAACGGAAAAGACTATTGTTAAGTATAGCGAAAAATGAATAGAAAAAGAAGAAGAGAAGTAAATAAACAAAAATGATTTACTAACCAATAAAAATGATCTGTGGCGGGCCCCCACGGGCCCAACAACACGCTTCAATCTAATCTCGGACTGGAGAGAAGCCTAGCCATTAAAAAAATAAAAAACATAGCAAACTCTTCACACTTTTATAATAGTAGTAGATAGATAAATTAGGTGAGAAATTATGAGAAATAAATTAATTTTATTTTGAAACTTTGATTTCTCACTTAAAAGTGATGAGATTTAATGAAAATAACCTTTATATATATATATATATATATATATTAGGACATGAGAAACAATATATTAATAAAACAACAAGAGTACATAAATAAGACCCCCAAAGGGTCATTCCAACCAAACAACAAAAGTAAAAAATAACAACCAAAAATAAATCCTCCAAAAAAACAGTTACGATCCAGGAAAAACCACTGATGTGCTCAAAGATGTGGTCTGGAAAATAAGATCTGCTTGAAAGCCCACCGTCACTATCAACAACGTCCCCATCGCTGCTGCCCAACGCCGCCGCCACTGTCGGCAGGGAAAGAAGAACACCCACAATGGCATGGGAGAAGGGTTTAGAGAGGAGGAAACCATTTATATCACATACTTTACTTTTTTATTCATCTAAGTATGATAATAAAAAAAATAAAATCATTTATTTTCTTTTCTTAAAAGATAACGATACCACAAACATTTATTTTATTTTCATAAATCTATCACAAATATATCAAATATTTGTCTAGAATCCAAATATATCAAAGATAGACATGAAAATAGATAACTAGATATATGTAGTTATCTATGAGTATCGAGTACATTGTAAAAGCAAAAAAGGTCAAAAACGATTTTTATTCAGATTGTTTAGTTCTCACAACCATAACCAATCATGGGGAATAATAGAAACATCATTGTCATTTATTTCAACGTTTTCCACTTGCTCTTCTTCTTTTGCATGCTTGGAAGAACCCTCCGAATTCAATTCATCAACTCTCTGAGCCACGTTCTTCTTAAGCTCCACCATAGACCTTTTTAATTGTTCAAGCTGTTGCAAGTCAAGCTGATTAACATATGCATTAGACCTACAACTTAGCAAGCCATAGTTGTTGGTACTTATGTTTTGAACAATTTTCTCTTTCTTTTTCTCGGATTTCAATCGCTTGCTTAGCTCATGGAATTGTTGGTTGAGTTGGTGCACAGTGGCATCATGGTGCCGCGAGGCAAGGTTGGAGACGTCTTCACTTGGCTGCGCATTTTGGTTTAGAAAGCGGTCTACAACCGAGTCAACATTAGGTTTTCCAAAAGAGAAAGCCTTGCCTCCCATGGAGAAGAGGACAATGGCCATATCTACGCCACATTTTTTTTTTTTTTTTGATCAACAAAAAAAGAACTTTATTGTTGAAGACAACATACAGAATATGGAAAAATATCAAGAAAGAAGAGGCACAAGAAAAGCAACAAAGAGAACACTCCAAATCCCAATTAGGATGGCAGAAGGAGCGAGACCCTAACAAGAGCAAGCTGAAGCAAAATTTGGTGAGGGACCAAGAAAGCAAAATGCAGAACAGATGGGAAAACAAGCAAGGCACCAAGGTGCAAAAATAGGTAAATGCAGCAAGGCATCAGGATGCATACACTTTACCATGACAGCAGAAACTAGGGCAGAGCAACAAACCAAAAATAATGCAAAGGATAGCAAAGTTGAAGCATAGCAGAGCAGCAACAAGAAATCAAACAAGAAACATTGAGCACGGCCACCATGAAGATCTGCTAATACTAGGCATACACCCACTTTCCCTTGCTTCCAACAGCATACCGGCACTTAGCATCAGCTCATGTAGCATCAGACCAATACCCCAGCGAACCAGCAATGAGCATGCTTGACAGCAAAAACTAAGGCAAAGCACAGCAAAATTGAAGCACAGCAGAGCAAAATTGGCCACCAAGAAGTTCTGCTAATACCAGGTATACACCCACTTCCCCTTGCTTCCATCAGCATACCACAGATTGACCAAAATCCTGCACCCTTACAGCAAAACAACAAGGCACTGAGCTCGCTTGCTTTGTTGAAAATCCCATGTTTACGCTTTGAGAAGGTAATCCGCCTTGCGTTTTCATTGGCTATCATCTTCATTTCAATCTTCTTTCGGCCTTGGGTTATCTTCCTCTCCACGTTTAAAGAAAAAGTAAGAAAATATTTTTTGAAAATACTTCTCAGTAAGAAGCATGTGATATACGCTAGTACACGCAAAGGGGGTGTATATACTGTTACTATTGATATTTTTACATCGATATTCTTTTGGCTCCAGAATCTGCACTTCTCCTTTTGTGATTGCCTTATTAAATATGAAAGTTGGTGAATCTACTAATAATTAATATATAGACCCTGAATATTAGAAGAAAATTGGTTACCCTTGAAAAATTATTTGTCCATCTTTTGTGATTGCCTTATTAAATATCAAAGTTGGTGAATCTACTAATAATTAATGTATAGACCCTGAATATTAGAAGAAAATCTGTTATCCTTTAAAAAATTAAACTCTTTCAAGGAACATTATTAAATACGTTCACATTATTAGTCAGTTGAATGGAGCATATATCAAATTTAAAAAATAAAAATAAAAAATATTGAAAAACTATAACTTCGACCACTCACACCATTGTGAGCAAGTCATAAATATGGGCATTTTCAACACTGCCCTATGTTGATATGGAACTTGGAATTTGAATTAGTTTATGATTTCATTATCAGTTGACAATGTTAAAGTTATTTTATCTATTTTTAATTTTTATAGATAGTTTTCAAAAAGAAAACACTACTATGGTGTTTGGCTTTTTTCTTTTCTTTTTTTTTTTTTTTGTCAAATTTTTTTTTTTATTCTAGAAAATATTAGGGTACAAGTATGAATTGAAAAATTCTTACAAATTAAATTTCAAACAAATAGTCATGCGAATGTGTTGACACTTCTTTTGTCTCAACGGAAAAGACTATTATTAAGTAAAGCGAAAAATGAATGGGAAAAGAAGAAGAGAAAGAAATAAAGAAAAATGATTGAGTAAACAATCAAAATGATCCATCGTGGGCCCCATTAGCCCAACAACACGCTTCAATCTGATCTCCGACTGGAGAGAAGCCAAGCCATTAAAAAGTAAAAAACATTGCAAACTCTTCACACTTTTATAATAGTAGTAGATAGACAAATTAGGTGAGAAATTATGAAAAATAAATTACTTTTATTTTGAAATTTTGATTTCTCATTTAAAAGTGATGAGATTTAATGAAAATAACCTTATTTTACATATATATATACATACATACATATATATATATATATATATTAGGACATGAGAAACAATATATTAAAAAAACAACAAGAGTACATAAATAAGACCCCAAAGGGTCATTCCAACCAAACAACAAAAGTAAAAAAATAACAACAAAAAACAAATGCTCCAAAAAAAACAGTTACGATCTAGGAAAAACCACTGATCTGCTCAAAGATGTGGTCTGGAAAATAAGATCTGCTTGAAAGCCCACCGTCCCTGTCAACAATCTCCCCATCGCCGCTACCCAACGCCGCTACCACTGTCGCCAGAGAGAGAATAACACCCACAATGGCATGGGAGAAGGGTTTTGAGAGGAGGAAACCATTTGTATCACATACTTTACCTTTTTATTCATCTAAGTATGATAATAAAAAAATGAAATCATTTATTTTCTTTTCTCAAAAGATAAAGGCACCACAAACATTTATTTTCATAAATCTGTCACAAATATATCAAAGAATTGTCTGGAATCCAAATATTTCAAAGCTAGACATGAAAATAGATAACTAGACATATGTAGTTATCTATGAGTATCGAATACACTGTAAAAGCAAAAAAGGTCAGAAACGATTTTTATTCAGATTCTTTCATTTCTCACAACCTTAACCAATCATGGGGAATAGTAGAAGCATCATTGTCATTTATTTCAGTGTTTTCCACTTGCTCTTCTTCTTGTGAATGCTTGGAAGTACCCTCTGAATTCAATTCATCAACTCTCTGAGCCACGTTTTTCTTAAGCTCCACCGTAGACCTTTTTAATTGTTCAAGCTGTTGCAAGTCAAGCTGATTAACATATGCATCAAACCTACAACTTAGCAAGCCATAGTTGTTGGTACTCATGTTTTGAACATTTTTCTCTTTCTTTTTCTCTACTTTCAATTGCTTGCTCAGCTCATGGAATTGTTGGTTGAGTTGGTGCACAATGACATCATCGTGCCGCGAGGCATGGCAGGAGACGTCTTCACTTGGCTGTGCATTTTGGTTCAGAAAGCGGTTTACAACCGAGTCAACATTTGGTTTTCCAAAAGAGAAAGCCTTGCCTCCTATGGAGAAGAGGACAATGGCCATATCTACGCCACATTTTTTTTTTATTAGCAAAAGAAGAACTTTATTGATGAAGATAACATACAGAATATGGAAAAAACATCAATAAAGAAGAGGCACAAGAAAAGCAACAAAGAGAACACTCCAAGTGCCAGTTGGGATGGTAGAAGGAGCGAGACCCTAACAAGAGCAAGCTAAAGCCAAAGTTGGTGAGAGACGAACAAAGCAAAATGCAGAATAGGTGGGAAAACAAAAAAGGCACCAAGGTGCAAAAATTGCAAAATACAGCTAGGCATCAGGATGCATACACTTTACCATGACAGCAGAAATTAGGGCAGAACTGCAAACCAAAAATGATACAAAGCATAGGAAAGTTGAAGCACAGTAGAGCAGCAACCAGAAATCAAACCAGAAACATTGAGCATGGCCACCACGAAGATCTGCTAATACCACGTATACACCTACTTCCCCTTGCTTCCAACAACATACCAGCACTTAGCATCAACCCATGTAGCGTTAGACCAGTACACCAGCGAACCAGCAATGAGCATGCATGACAGCAGAAACTAAGGAAGAGCAACAACCCAAAAATAAGGCAAAGCATAGCAAAATTGAAGCACAACATAGCAAAATTGGCCACCAAGAAGATCAGCTAATACTAGGTATACATCCACTTCCCCTTGCTTACATCAACATACCACAAATTGACCAAAATCCTTCACCCTTACAGCAAAACACCAAGGCATTGAGCGCGCTTGCTTCGTTGAAAATCCCATGTTTACGCTTTGAGAAGCTAATCCGTCTTGCGTTTTCACTGGCTATCATCTTCATTTCAATCTTCTATCAGCTTTGGGTTTGCTTCCTCTCCACGTTTAAAGAAAAAGCAAGAATCTGCACTTGTCCTTTTGTGATTGCCTTATTAAATATGAAAGTTGGTGAATCTACTAATAATTAATATATACACCCTGAATATTAGAAGAAAATCTGTTACCCCTGGTAAATTATTTGTCCATCTTTTGTGATTGCCTTATTAAATATCAAAGTTCGTTAATATACTAATAATTAATGTATAGACCCTGAATATTAGAAGAAAATCTGTTATCCTTTAGAAAATTAAACTCTTTCAAGGAACATTATTAAATACGTTGACATTATTAGTCAGTTGAATAGACCATATATCAAATTTCAAAAATAAAAATAAAAAAAATCGAAAAACTATAACTTTGACCACCCACACCATTCTGAGCAAGAGTCATAAATACGGGCATTTTCAACACTGCCCTATGTTGATATGGGACTTGGAATCTGAATTAGTTTATGATTTCATTATCAGTTGACAATGTTAAAGTTATTTTATCTATTTTTAATTTTTATAGATACTTTTCAAAAATAAAACAACTACTACGGTGTTTGGCATTTTTTTTTTTTTGGTAAAAAAAAAATCACAAAATATTAGTGTACAAGTATGGATTGAAAAATTTTAATAAATTAAATTTCAAACGAATAGTCATGCGAATGTGTTGACACTTCTTTTGTCTCAACAGAGAAGGCTATTATTAAGTATAGCGAAAAATGAATGGGAAAAGAAGAAGAGAGAGGAATAAAGAAAAATGATTGAGTAAACAATCAAAATGATCCGTGGTGGGACCCATGAGCCCAACAACACGCTTTGATTGGATCTCGGACTGGAGAGCAGCCAAGCCATTAAAAAAAGCGAAAAACATTCCTAACTCTTCACACTTTTGTAATAGTAGTAGATAGATAAATTAGGTGAGAAATTATGAAAAATAAATTACTTTTATTTTGAAACTATGATTTCTCATTTAAAAGTGATGAGATTTAATGAAAATAACCTTATTATATATATATATTAGGACATGAGAAACAATATATTAAAAAAACAACAAGAGTACATAAATTAGGGCCCAAAGGGTCATTCCAACCAAACAACAAAAGTAAAAAAAATAACAACAAAAAACAAATCCTCCAAAAAAACAGTTACGATCTAGGAAAAACCACTGATGTGCTCAAAGACGTGGTCTGGAAAAGAAGATCTGCTTGAAAGCTCACCGTCCCTGTCAACAACGTCCCCATCGCCGCTGCCCAACATCGCCGCACTGTCGCCAAGGAAAGAAGAACACCCACAATGGCATGGGAGAAGGGTTTGGAGGGGAGGAAACCATTTATATCACATACTGTACTTTTTTATTCATCTAAGTATGATATTAAAAAAAAATCATTTATTTTCTTTTCTCAAACGATAAAGATACCACAGACATTTATTTTATTTTCATAAATCTGTCACAAATATATCAAATATTTGTCTAGAATCCAAATATATAAAAAATAGACATGAAAATAGATAACTAGATATATGTTGTTATGTCTGAGTATCGAACACATTGTACAAGAAAAAAAAGGTCAGAAACGATTTTTATTCAGGTTGTTTCATTTCTCACAACCTTAACCGGTCATGGGGAGTAGTAGAAACATCATTGTCATTTATTTCGGTGTTTTCCACTTGCTCTTCTTCTTGTGCATGCTTGGAAGAACCCTCTGAATTCAATTCATTAACTCTCTGAGCCACGTTTTTCTTAAGCTCCACCATAGACCTTTTTAATTGTTGAAGCTATTGCAAGTCAAGCTGATTAACATATGCATCAAACCTACAACTTAGCAGGCCATAGTTGTTGGTACTCATATTTTGAGCAATTTTCTCTTTCTTTTTCTAGGCTTTCAATCGCTCGCTCAGCTCATGGAATTGTTGGTTGAGTTGGTGCACAGTGGCATCATCGTGTCGTGAGGCATGGCTGGAGACGCCTTCATTTGGCTGCACATTTTGGTTCAGAAAGCGGTCTACAACCAAGTCAACATTTGGTTTTCCAAAAGAGAAAGCCTTGCCTCCCACGGAGAAGAGGACAATGGCCATATCTACGCCACATTTTTTTTTATTAGCAAAAGAAGAACTTTATTGATGAAGATAACATACAGAATATGGAAAAACATCAATAAAGAAGAGGCACAAGAAAAGCAACAAAGAGAACACTCCATGTGCCAGTTGGGATGGCAGAAGGAGCGAGATCCTAACAAGAGCAAGCTAAAGCCAAAGTTGGTGAGAGACGAACAAAGCAAAATGCAGAACAGGTGGGAAAACAAAAAAGGCACCAAGGTGCAAAAATTGCAAAATACAGCTAGGCATCAGGATGCATACACTTTACCATAACAGTAGAAATTAGGGCAGAATTGCAAACCAAAAATGATACAAAGCATAGGAAAGTTGAAGCACAGCAGAGCAGCAACAAAAAATCAAACCAGAAACTTTAAGGATGGCCACCACGAAGATCTGCTAATACCAGGTACACACCCACTTCCCCTTGCTTCCAACAGCATACCAGCATTTAGCATCAGCCCATGTAGCATCAGACCAGTACACCAGCAAACTAGCAATGAGCATGCTTGACAGCAAAAACTAAGGCAGAGCAACAACGCAAAAATAAGGCAAAGCATAGCAAAATTGAAGCATAGCAGGGCAAAATTGGCCACCAAGAAGATCTGCTAATACCAGGTATACACCCACTTCCCCTTGCTTCCATCAAATTACGATAGATTGACCAAAATCCTGCACCCTTACAGCAAAACACCAAGGCACTGAGCTCCCTTGCTTTGTTGAAAATCCCATGTTTACGCTTTGAGAAGGTAATCCGCCTTGCGTTTTCATTGGCTATCATCTTCATTTCAATCTTCTTTCGACCTTCGGTTTGCGTCCTCTCCACGTTTAAAGAAAAAGTAAGAAAATATTTTTTGAAAAAACTTCTCAGTAAGAAGCATGAGATATACGCTAGTGCACGCAAAGGGGGTTTGTATACTGTTAGTACTGATATTTTTACATCGATATTCTTTTCGCTCCAGAATCTGCACTTTCCCTTTTGTGATTGCCTTATTAAATATGAAAGTTGGTGAATCTACTAATAATTAATGTATAGACCCTAAATATTAGAAGAAAATTTGTTACACTCAGTAAATTATTTGTCCATCTTTTGTGATTGCCTTATTAAATATGAAAGTTGGTGAATCTACTAATAATTAATGTATAAACCCTTAATATTAGAAGAAAATCTGTCATCCTTTAGAAAGTTAAACTCTTTCAAGGAACATTATTAAGTGCGTTCACATTATTAGTCCGTTGAATGGAGCATATATCAAATTTAAAAAATAAAAATAAAAAAAATTTGAAAAACTATAACTTCGACCACCCACACCATTGTGAGCAACAGTCATAAATATGGGCATTTTCCACACTGCCCTATGTTGATATGGAACTTGGAATTTGAATTAGTTTATGATTTCATTATTAGTTGACAACGTTACAGTAATTTAATCTATTTTCAATTTTTATAGATAGTTTTCAAAAATAAAACAACTACTATGGTGTTTGGCTTTTTTTTTTTTTTTGGTCAAAAAAAATTCAAAAAATATTAGAGTACAAGTATGGATTGAAAAATTCTTACAAATTAAATTTCAAACCAATAGTCATGCAAATGTGTTGACACTACTTTAGTCTCAACGGAAAAGACTATTATTAAGTATAGCGAAAAATGAATGGGAAAAGAAGAAGACAGAGGAATAAAGAAAAATGATTGAGTAAACAATCAAAATGATCTGTGGTGGGACCCACGAGCCCAAGAACATGCTTCGATTTGATCTAGGACTGGAGAGAAGCCTAGCCATTAAAAAAAGCGAAAAACATTGCTAACTCTTCACACTTTTATAATAGTAGTAGATAGATAAATTAGGTGAGAAATTATGAAAAATAAATTACTTTTATTTTGAAACTATGATTTCTCATTTAAAAGTGATGAGATTTAATGAAAATAACCTTATTATATATATATATATTAGGACATGAGAAACAATATATTAATAAAACAACAAGAGTACATAAATAAGACCCCAAAGGGTCATTCCAACCAAACAACAAAAGTAAAAAAATAACAACAAAAATCAAATCCTCCAAAAAAACAGTTACGATCCAAGAAAAACCACTGATGTGCTCAAAGATGTGGTCTAGAAAATAAGATCTGCTTGAAAGCCCACCGTCCCTGGCAACAACGTCCCCATCGTCATTGCCCAACGCCGCCACCACTGTCGCCAGAGAAAGAAGAACACCCACAATGGCATGGGAGAAGGGTTTAGAGAGGAGGAAACCATTTATATCACATACTTTACTTTTTTATTCATCTAAGTATGATAATAAAAGAATAAAATCATTTATTTTCTTTTCTCAAAGGATAAAGATACCACAAACATTTATTTTATTTTCATAAATCTGTCACAAATATATCAAATATTTGTCTGGAATCCAAATATATCATAGATAGATATGAAAATAGATAACTAGATATATGTAGTTATCAATGAATATCGAATACATTGTAAAAGCAAAAAACGTCAGAAACGATTTTTATTTAGATTGTTTCATTTCGCACAACCTTAACCAATCATGGGGAATAGTAGAAACATCATTGTCATTTATTTCAATGTTTTCCACTTGCTCTTCTTCTTGTGCATGCCTGGAGGAAACCTCAAAATTCAATTCATCAACTTCTGAGCCACGTTTTTCTTAAACTCCACCATAGACCTTTTTAATTTTTCAAGGTGTTGCAAGTCAAGCTGATTAACATATGCATCATACCTACAACTTAGCAAGCCATAGTTGTTGGTACTCATGTTTTGAACAATTTTCTCTTTCTTTTTTTCGGCTTTCAATCGCTTGCTGAACTCATGGAATTGTTGATTGAGTTGGTGCATTGTGGCATCATCATGCCGCGAGGCATGGCTGGAGACGCCTTCACTTGGCTACGCATTTTGGTTCAGAAAGCGGTCTACAACCGATTCAACATTAGGTTTTCCAAAAGAGAAAGCCTTGCCTCCCATGAAGAAGAGGACAATGGCCATATCTACGCCACATTTTTTTTTTAATCAGCAAAAGAAGAACTTTATTGATGAAGATAACATACAGAATATGGAAAAACATCAATAAAGAAGAGGCACAAGAAAAGCAACAAAGAGAACACTCCGAATCCCAGTTGGGATGGCAGAAGGAGTGAGACCCTAACAAGAGCAAGGTGAAGCCAAAGTTGGTGAGAGACAAACAAAGCAAAATGGAGAACAGATGGGAAAACAAACAAGGCACCAAGGTGCAAAAATAGAAAAATGTAGCTAGGCATCAGGATGCATACACTTTACCATGACAGCAGAAACTAAAACCAAAAATGATGCAAAGGATAGCAAAGTTGAAGCACAGCAGAGCAGCAACCAGAAATCAAACCAGAAACATTGAGCATGGCCGCCACGAGGATCTACTAATACCAGGTATACACCCACTTCCCCTTGCTTCCAACAGCATACCAGCACTTAGTATCAGCCCATGTAGCATCGGACCAATACACCAGCGAACTAGCAATGAGCATGCTTGACAGCAGAAACTAAGGCAGAGCAACAACCCAAAAATAAGGCAAAGCATAGCAAAATTGAAGCACAGCAGAGCAAAATTGGCCACGAAGAAGATCTGCTAATACCAGGTATACAGCCACTTCCCCTTGCTTCCATCAGCACACCACAGATTGACCAAAATCCTACACCCTTACAGCAAAACACCAAGGCACTGAGCTCCCTTGCTTTGTTGAAAATCCCATGTTTACGCTTTGAGAAGGTAATCCGTCTTGCGTTTTCATTGGCTATCATCTTCATTTCAATCTTCTTTCGGCCTTGGGTTTGCTTCCTCTCCACGTTTAAAGAAAAAGCAAGAAAATCTTTTTTGAAAAAACTTCTCAGTAAGAAGCATGACATATACGCAAGTACACGCAAAGGGGGTTTATATACTGTTAGTACTGATATTTTTACATCGATATTCTTTTGGCTCCAGAATGTGCACTTCTCCTTTTGTGATTGCCTTATTAAATATGAAAGTTGGTGAATCTACTAATAATTAATGTATAGACCCTGAATATTAGAAGAAAATCGGTTACCCTTGGTAAATTATTTGTCCATCTTTTGTGATTGCGTTATTAAATATCAAAGTTAGTGAATATACGAATAATTAATGTATAGGCCCTGAATATTAAAATAAAATCCGTTATCCTTTAGAAAATTAAACTCTTTCAAGGAACATTATTAAATACGTTCACATTATCAGTCAGTTGAATGGAGCATATATCAAATTTAAAAAATAAAAATAAAAATAAATGAAAAACTATAACTTCGACCACCCACACCATTGTGGGCAAGTGTCATAAATATGGGCATTTTCAACACTGCCCTATGTTGATATGGAACTTGGAATTTGAATTAGTTTATGATTTCATTATCAGTTGACAATTTTAAAGTTATTTCATCTATTTTTAATTTTAATAGATAGTTTTCAAAAATAAAACAACTACTATGGTGTTTGGCTTTTTTTTTTTTTTTGGTAAAAAAAAAATTTCAGAAAATATTAGTGTACAAGTATTGATTGAAAAATTCTTACAAATTAAATTTCAAATAAATAGTCATGCGAATGTGTTGACACTTCTTTTGTCCCAACGGAAAAGACTATTATTAAGTATGGCGAAAAATGAAAGGGAAAAGAATTAGAGAGAAGAATAAAGAAAAATGATTGAGTAAACAATCAAAATGATCCGTGGTGGGACCCACGAGCCCAACAACACGCTTCGATTTGATCTCGGATTGGAGAGAAGCCTAGCCATTAAAAAAAGCGAAAAACATTGCTAACTCTTCACACTTTTATAATAGTAGTAGATAGATAAATTAGGTGAGAAATTATGAAAAATAAATTGCTTTTATTTTGAAACTATGATTTCTCATTTAAAAGTGATGAGATTTAATGAAAATAACCTTATTATATATATATATATATAATAGGACATGAGAAACAATATATTAATAAAACAACAAGAGTACATAAATAAGACCCCAAAGGGTCATTCCAACCAAACAACAAAAGTAAAAAAATAACAACAAAAATCAAATCCTCCAAAAAAACAGTTACGATCCAAGAAAAACCACTGATGTGCTCAAAGATGTGGTCTGGAAAATAAGATCTGCTTGAAAGCCCACCGTCCCTGTCAACAACGTCCCCATCGTCATTGCCCAACGCCGCCGCCACTGCCGCCAGAGAAAGAAGAACACCCACAATGGCATGGGAGAAGGGTTTAGAGAGGAGGAAACCATTTATATCACATACTTTACTTTTTTATTCATCTAAGTATGATAATAAAAGAATAAAATCATTTATTTTCTTTTCTCACAGGATAAAGATACCACAAACATTTATTTTATTTTCATAAATCTGTTACAAATATATCAAATATTTGTCTGGAATCCAAATATATCATAGATAGATATGAAAATAGATAACTAGATATATGTAGTTATCTATGAATATCGAATACATTGTAAAAGCAAAAAACGTCATAAACGATTTTTATTCAGATTGTTTCATTTCTCACAACCTTAACCAATCACAGGGAATAGTAGAAACATCATTGTCATTTATTTCAGTGTTTTCCACCTGCTCTTCTTCTTGTGCATGCCTAGAGGAAACCTCAAAATTCAATTCATCAACTTCTGAGCCACGTTTTTCTTAAACTCCACCACAGACCTTTTTAATTGTTCAAGGTGTTGCAAGTCAAGCTGATTAACATATGCATCATACCTACAACTTAGCAAGCCATAGTTGTTGGTACTCATGTTTTGAACAATTTTCCCTTTCTTTTTTTCGGCTTTCAATCGCTTGCTCAACTCATGGAATTGTTGGTTGAGTTGGTGCATAGTGGCATCATCGTGCCGCGAGGCATGGCTGGAGACGCCTTCACTTGGCTGCGTATTTTGGTTCAGAAAGCGGTCCACAACCGATTCAACATTAGGTTTTCCAAAAGAGAAAGCCTTGCCTCCCATGAAGAAGAGGACAATGGCCATATCTACGCCACATTTTTTTTTTTAATCAGCAAAAGAAGAACTTTATTGATGAAGATAACATACAGAATATGGAAAAACATCAATAAAGAAGAGGCACAATAAAAGCAACAAAGAGAACACTCCAAATCCCAGTTGGGATGGCAGAAGGAGTGAGACCCTAACAAGAGCAAGGTGAAGCCAAAGTTGGTGAGAGACAAACAAAGCAAAATGGAGAACAGATTGGAAAACAAACATGGCACCAAGGTGCAAAAATGGAAAAATGTAGCTAGGCATCAGGATGCTTACAGTTTACCATGATAGCAGAAACTAAAACCAAAAATGATGCAAAGGGTAGCAAAGTTGAAGCACAGCAGAGCAGCAACCAGAAATCAAACCCGAAACATTGAGCGTGGCCGCCACGAAGATCTACTAATACCAGGTATACACCCACTTCCCCTTGCTTCCAACCGCATACCAGCACTTAGCATCAACCCATGTAGCATCGGACCAACACACTAGCGAACTAGCAATGAGCATGCCTGACAGCAAAAACTAAGGCAGAGCAACAACCCAAAAATAAGGCAAAGCATAGCAAAATTGAAGCAGAGCAGAGCAAAATTGGCCACAAAGAAGATCTGCTAATACCAGGTATATAGCCACTTCCCCTTGCTTCCATCAGCATACCACAGATTGACCAAAATGCTACACCCTTACAGCAAAACACCAAGGCACTGAGCTCGCTTGCTTTGTTGAAAATCCCATGTTTACGCTTTGAGAAGTTAATCCATCTTGCGTTTTCATTGGCTATCATCTTCATTTCAATCTTCTTTCGGCCTTGGGTTTGCTTCCTCTCCACGTTTAAAGAAAAAGCAAGAAAATCATTTTTGAAAAAACTTCGCAGTAAGACGCATGAGATATACGGAAGTACACGCAAAGGGGGTTTCTATACTGTTAGTATTGATATTTTTACATCAATATTCTTTTGGCTCCAGAATCTGCACTTCTCCTTTTGTGATTGCCTTATTAAATATGAAAGTTGGTGAATCTACTAATAATTAATGTATAGACCTTGAATATTAGAAGAAAATCGGTTACCCTTGGTAAATTATTTGTCCATCTTTTGTGACTGCCTTATTAAATATCAAAGTTGGTGAATATACGAATAATTAATGTATAGGCCCTGAATATTAGAATAAAATCCGTTATCCTTTAAAAAATTAAACTCTTTCAAGGAACATTATTAAATACGTTCACATTATTAGTCAGTTGAATGGAGCATATATCAAATTTAAAAAATAAAAGTAAAAATAAATGAAAAACTATAACTTCGACCACCCACACCATTGTGAGCAAGTGTCATAAATATGGGCATTTTCAACACTGCCCTATGTTGATATGGAACTTGGAATTTGAATTAGTTTATGATTTCATTCTCAGTTGACAATGTTAAAGTTATTTCATCTATTTTTAATTTTAATAGATAGTTTTCAAAAATAAAACAACTACTATGGTGTTTGGCTTTTTTTTTTCTTTTTTTTTTTTTCGTCAAAAAAAAAATATTTCAGAAAATATTAGTGTACAAGTATTGATTGAAAAATTCTTACAAATTAAATTTCAAATAAATAATCATGCGAATGTGTTGACACTTTTGTCTCAACGGAAAGACTATTATTAAGTATGGCAAAAAATGAATGGGAAAAGAAGAAGAGAGAAGAATAAAGAAAAATGATTGAGTAAACAATCAAAATGATCCGTGGTGGGCCCCACGAGCCCAACAACACGCTTCAATTTGCTCTCTGACTAGAGAGAAGCCTAGCCATTAAGAAAAGTAAGAAACAATGCAAACTCTTCACACTTTTATAATAGTAGATACATAAATTAGGTGAGAAATTATGAAAAATAAATTACATTTATTTTGAAACTTGGATTTCTCACTTAAAAGTGATGAGATTTAATGAAAATAACCTTATTATATATATATATATATATTAGGACATGAGAAACAACATATTAAAAAAACAACAACAGTACATAAATAAGGCCCCAAAGGGTCATTCCCACCAAACAACAAAAGTAAAAAAATAACAACAAAAAAAAAATCCTCCAAAAAAATAGTTACGATCTAGGAAAAACCACTGATGTGCTCAAAGATGTGGTCTGGAAAATAAGATCTGCTTGAAAGCCCACCGTCCCTGTCAACAACGTCCCCATCGCCGCTGCCCAACGTTGCCGCCACTGTCGCCAGCGAAAGAAGAACACCCACAATGGCATGGGAGAAGGGTTTAGAGGGGAGGAAACC
This sequence comes from Camellia lanceoleosa, assembly GCA_025200525.1. Lineage (NCBI taxonomy): Eukaryota > Viridiplantae > Streptophyta > Magnoliopsida > Ericales > Theaceae > Camellia > Camellia lanceoleosa. The sequence goes on from CM045770.1 coordinate 2,020,801, forward strand.
ATTTATATCACATACTTTACTTTTTTATTCATCTAAGTATGATATTAAAAAATAAAATCATTTATTTTCTTTTCTCAAACGATAAAGATACCACAGGCATTTATTTTATTTTCATAAATCTGTCACAAATATATCAAATATTTTTCTGGAATCCAAATATATCAAAAATAGACATGAAAATAGATAACTAGATATATGTAGTAATGTACGAGTATCGAATACATTGTAAAAGCAAAAAAGGTCAAAAACAATTTTTATTCCAGCTGTTTCATTTCTCACAACCTTAACCAATCATGGGGAATAGTAGAAACATCATTGTCATTTATTTCAGTGTTTTCCATTTGCTCTTCTTCTTGTGCATGCTTGGAAGAACCCTCTGAATTCAATTCATCAACTCTCTGAGCCATGTTTTTCTTAAGCTCCACCATTGACCTTTTTAATTGTTGAAGTTATTGCAAGTCAAGCTGATTAACATATGCATCAAACCTACAACTTAGGAAGCCATAGTTGTTGGTACTCATATTTTGAACAATTTTCTCTTTCTTTTTCTAGGCTTTCAATCGCTTGCTTAGCTCCTGGAATTGTTGGTTGAGTTTGTGCACAGTGGCATCATCGTGTCGCGAGGCATGGCTGGAGACGCCTTCATCTGGCTCCGCATTTTGGTTCAGAAATCGGTCTACAACCGAGTCAACATTAGGTTTTCTGAAAGAGAAAGCCTTGCCTCCCATGGAGAAGAGGACAATGGCCATATCTACGCCACGTTTTTTTTTTTTTTTGGATTAGTCAAAGAAGAACTTTATTGATGAAGATAACATACAAAATATGGAAAAACATCAATAAAGAAGAGGCACAAGAAAATTAACAAAGAGAACACTCCAAATCCCAGTTGGGATGGCAGAAGGAGCGAGACCCTAACAAGTGCAAGCTGAAGCAAAAGTTTGTGAGAGACCAACAAAGCAAAATGCAGAACGGATGGGAAAACAAACAAGGCACCACGGTACAAAAATAGCAAAATGTAGCTAGGCATCAGGATGCATACACTTTACCATGACAGCAGAAACTAGAGCAGAGCAGCAAACCAAAAATGATGCAAAGGATAGCAAACTTGAAGCACAGCAGAGCAACAACCAAAAATCAAACCAGAAACATTGAGCATGGCCACCACGAAGATTTGCTAATACCAGGTATACACCCACTTCCCCTTGCTTCCAACAGTGTGCCAGCACTCAGCATCAGCCCATATAGCATCAGACCAATACACCAGCGAACCAACAATGAGCATGCTTGACAGCAGAAACTAAGGCAGAGCAAGAACCCAAAAATGAGGAAAAGCATAGCAAAATTGAAGCACCGCAGCGTAAAATTTGCCACCAAGAAGATCTGCTAATACCAGGTATACACCCACTTCCCCTTGCTTCCATCAACATACCACAGATTGACCAAAATCCTGCACCCTTACAGCAAAACAACAAGGCACTGAGCTCGCTTGCTTTGTTGAAAATCCCATGTTTACGCTTTGAGAAGGTAATCCGCCTTTATGCTTTCATTGACTATCATCTTCATTTCAATCTTCTTTCGGCCTTGGGTTATCTTCCTCTCCACGTTTAAAGAAAAAGTAAGAAAATATCTTTTGAAAATACTTCTCAGTAAGAAGCATGTGATATACGCTAGTACACGCAAAGGGGGTGTATATACTGTTACTATTGATATTTTTACATCGATATTCTTTTGGCTCGAATCGTGACTTCTCCTTTTGTGATTGCCTTATTAAATATGAAAGTTGGTGAATCTACTAATAATTAATGTATAGACCCAGAATATTAGAAGAAAATCTGCTACCCTTGGTAAATTATTTGTCCATCTTTTGTGATTGCCTTATTAAATATCAAAGTTGGTGAATCTACTAATAATCAATGTATAGACCCTGAATATTAGAAGAAAATCTGCTATCCTTTAGAAAATTAAACTCTTTCAAGGAACATTATTAAATACGTTCACATTATTAGTCAGTTGAGTGGACCATATATCAAATTTAAAAAATAAAAAATAAAAAAAATTGAAAAACTAAAACTTCGACCACCCACACCATTGTGAGCAAGAGTCATAAATATGGGCATTTTCAACACTGCCCTATGTTGATATGGAACTTGGAATTTGAATTAGTTTATGATTTCATTATTAGTTGACAATGTTACAGTTATTTCACCTATTTTTAATTTTTATAGACAGTTTTCAAAAATAAAACAACTACTATGGTGTTTCGCTTTTTTTTTTTTTTTTTTTTTTATTTGGCAAAATTTTTTTTTTAAAGAAAATATCAGTGTACAAGTATGGACTGAAAAATTCTTACAAATTAAATTTCAAACAAGTAGCCATGCGAATGTGTTGACACCTCTTTAGTCTCAACGGAAAAGACTATTATTAAGTATAGCGAAAAATGAAAGGGAAAAGAAGAATAGAGAGAAATAAAGAAAAATGATTGAGTAAACAATCAAAATGATCCGTGGTGGGCCCCAGGAGCCCAACAACACGCTTCGATTTGATCTCGGACTGGAGAGAAGCCTAGCCAGTAAAAAATGCAAAAAACATTGCAAACTCTTCACACTTTTATAAGAGTAGTAGATAGATAAATTAGGTGAGAAATTATGAAAAATAAATTACTTTTATTTTTAAACTATGATTTCTCATTTAAAAGTGATGATATTTAACGAAAATAACCTTATTATATATATATATATATATATTAGGACATGAGAAACAATATATTAATAAAAAAACAAGAGTACATAAATAAGACCCCAAAGGGTCATTCCAACCAAACAACGAAAGTAAAAAAAATAAGAACAAAAATCAAATCCTCCAAAAAAACAGTTACGATCTAGGAAAAGCCACTGATGTGCTCAGAGATGTGGTCTGGAAAATAAGATCTGCTTGAAAGCCCACCGTCCCTATCAACAACGTCCCCATCGTCGTTGCCCAACGCCGTCGCCACTGTCACCAGAGAAAGAAGAACACCCACAATGGCATGGGAGAAGGGTTTAGAGAGGAGGAAACCATTTATATCACATACTTTACTTTTTTATTCATCTAAGTATGATAATAAAAGAATAAAATCATTTATTTTCTTTTCTCAAAAGATAAAGATACCACAAACATTTATTTTATTTTCATAAATCTGTCACAAATATATCAAATATTTGTCTGGAATCCAAATATATCATAGATAGATATGAAAATAGATAACTAGATATATGTAGTTATCTATGAATATCGAATACATTGTAAAAGAAAAAAAGGTCAGAAACGATTTTTATTCAAATTGTTTCATTTCTCACAACCTTAACCAATCATGGGGAATAGTAGAAACAGCATTGTCATTTATTTCAGTGTTTTCCACTTGCTCTTCTTCTTGTGCATGCTTTGAAGAAACCTCCAAATTCAATTCATCAACTCTCTGAGCCACGTTTTTCTTAAACTCCACCATAGACCTTTTTAATTGTTCAAGGTGTTGCAAGTCAAGCTGATTAACAAATGCATCAAACCTACAACTTAGCAAGCCATAGTTGTTGGTACTCATGTTTGGAACAATTTTCTCTTTTTTTTCTCGGCTTTCAATCGCTTGCTGAACGCATGGAATTGTTGGTTGAGTTGGTGCATAGTGGTATCATCGTGCCACGAGGCATGGCTGGAGACGCCTTCACTTGGCTGCACATTTTGGTTCAGAAAGCAGTCTACAACCGATTCAACATTAGGTTTTACAAAAGAGAAAGCCTTGCCTCCCATGGAGAAGAGGACAATGGCCATATCTACGACACATTTTTTTTTTTTATCAGCAAGAGAAGAACTTTATTGATGAAGATAGCATACAGAATATGGAAAAACATCAATAAAGAAGAGGTAGAAGAAAAGAAACAAAGGGAACACTCCAAATCCCAGTTGGGATGGCAGAAGGAGTGAGACCCTAACAAGAGCAAGCTGAAGCCAAAGTTGGTGAGAGACAAACAAAGCAAAATGGAGAACAGATGGGAAAACAAACAAGGCACCAAGGTGCAAAAATAGAAAAATGTAGCTAGGCATCAGGATGCATACACTTTACCATGACAGCAGAAACTAGGGCAGAGCTGCAAACCAAAACTGATGCAAAGGATAGCAAAGTTGAAGCACAGCAGAGCAGCAACCAGAAATCAAACCAGAAACATTGAGCATGGCCGCCACGAAGATCTACTAATACCAGCTATACACCCACTTCCCCTTGCTTCCAACAGCATACCAGCACTTAGCATCAGCCCATGTAGCATCGGACCAATACACCAACGAACCAGCAATGAGCATGCTTAACAGCAGAAACTAAGGTAGAGCAACAACCCAAAAATAAGGCAAAGCATAGCAAAATTGAAGCACAGTAGAGCAAAATTGGCCACAAAGAAGATCTGCTAAAACCTGGTATACACCCACTTCCCCTTGCTTCCATCAGCATACCACAGATTGACCAAAATCCAACACCCTTACAGCAAAACACCAAGGCACTGAGCTCGCTTACGTTGAAAATCCCATGTTTACGCTTTGAGAAGGTAATCCGTCTTGCGTTTTCATTGGCTATCATCTTCATTTCAATCTTCGTTCGGCCTTGGGTTTGCTTCCTCTCCGCGTTTAAAGAAAAAGCAAGAAAATCATTTTTGAAAGAACTTCGCAATAAGAAGCATGAGATATACGGAAGTACACGCAAAGGGGGTTTATATACTGTTAGTATTGATATTTTTACATCAATATTCTTTTGGCTCCAGAATCTGCACTTCTCCTTTTGTGATTGCCTTATTAAATATGAAAGTTGGTGAATCTACTAATAATTAATGTATAGACCCAGAATATAAGAAGAAAATCTGCTACCCTTGGTAAATTATTTGTCCATCTTTTGTGATTGCCTTATTAAATATCAAAGTTGGTGAATCTACTAATAATCAATGTATAGACCCTGAATATTAGAAGAAAATCTGCTATCCTTTAGAAAATTAAACTCTTTCAAGGAACATTATTAAATACGTTCACATTATTAGTCAGTTGAGTGGACCATATATCTAATTTAAAAAATAAAAAATAAAAAAAATTGAAAAACTAAAACTTCGACCACCCGCACCATTGTGAGCAAGAGTCATAAATATGGGCATTGTCAACACTGCCCTATGTTGATATGGAACTTGGAATTTGAATTAGTTTATGATTTCATTATTAGTTGACAATGTTACAGTTATTTCACCTATTTTTAATTTTTATAGATAGTTTTCAAAAATAAAACAACTACTATGGTGTTTGGCTTTTTTTTTTTTTTTTTATTTGTCAAAAATTTTTTTTTTAGAAAATATCAGTGTACAAGTATGGACTGAAAAATTCTTACAAATTAAATTTCAAACAAGTAGCCATGCGAATGTGTTGACACCTCTTTAGTCTCAACGGAAAAGACTATTATTAAGTATAGCGAAAAATGAAAGGGAAAAGAAGAAGAGAGAGAAATAAAGAAAAATGATTGAGTAAACAATCAAAATGATCCGTGGTGGGCCCCACGAGCCCAACAACACGCTTCGATTTGATCTCGGACTGGAGAGAAGCCTAGCCAGTAAAAAATGCAAAAAACATTGCAAACTCTTCACACTTTTATAAGAGTAGTAGATAGATAAATTAGGTGAGAAATTATGAAAAATAAATTACTTTTATTTTTAAACTATGATTTCTCATTTAAAAGTGATGATATTTAATGAAAATAACCTTATTATATATATATATATATATTAGGACATGAGAAACAATATATTAATAAAACAACAAGAGTACATAAATAAGACCCCAAAGGGTATTTCCAACCAAACAACGAAAGTAAAAAAAATAACAACAAAAATCAAATCCTCCAAAAAAACAGTTACGATCTAGGAAAAGCCACTGATGTGCTCAGAGATGTGGTCTGGAAAATAAGATCTGCTTGAAAGCCCACCGTCCCTGTCAACAACGTCCCCATCGTCGTTGCCCAACGCCGTCGCCACTGTCGCCAGAGAAAGAAGAACACCCACAATGGCATGGGAGAAGGGTTTAGAGAGGAGGAAACCATTTATATCACATACTTTACTTTTTTATTCATCTAAGTATGATAATAAAAGAATAAAATCATTTATTTTCTTTTCTCAAAAGATAAAGATACCACAAACATTTATTTTATTTTCATAAATCTGTCACAAATATATCAAATATTTGTCTGGAATCCAAATATATCATAGATAGATATGAAAATAGATAACTAGATATATGTAGTTATCTATGAATATCGAATACATTGTAAAAGAAAAAAAGGTCAGAAACGATTTTTATTCAAATTGTTTCATTTCTCACAACCTTAACCAATCATGGTGAATAGTAGATACAACATGGTCATTTATTTCTGTGTTTTCCACTTGCTCTTCTTCTTGTGCATGCTTTGAAGAAACCTCCAAATTCAATTCATCAACTCTCTGAGCCTCGTTCTTCTTAAACTCCACCATAGACTTTTTTAATTGTTCAAGGTGTTGCAAGTCAAGCTGATTAACATATGCATCAATCCTACAACTTAGCAAGTCATAGTTGTTGGTACTTATGTTTTGAACAATTTTTCTTTTTTTCTCGGCTTTCAATAAACTGGAACTCATGGAATTGTTGGTTGAGTTGGTGCATAGTGGTATCATCGTGCCACGAGGCATGGCCGAGACGCCTTCACTTGGCTGCACATTTTGGTTCGTAAAGCGATCTACAACCGATTCAACATTAGGTTTTCCAAAAGAAAGCCTTGCCTCCCATGGAGAAGAGGACAATGGCCATATCTACGACACATTTTTTTTTTTTATCAGCAAGAGAAGAACTTTATTGATGAAGATAGCATACAGAATATGGAAAAACATCAATAAAGAAGAGGTAGAAGAAAAGAAACAAAGGGAACACTCCAAATCCCAGTTGGGATGGCAGAAGGAGTGAGACCCTAACAAGAGCAAGCTGAAGCCAAAGTTGGTGAGAGACAAACAAAGAAAAATGGAGAACAGATGGGAAAACAAACAAGGCACCAAGGTGCAAAAATAGAAAAATGTAGCTAGCCATCAGGATGCATACACTTTACCATGACAGCAGAAACTAGGGCAGAGCTGCAAACCAAAACTGATGCAAAGGATAGCAAAGTTGAAGCACGTGAAAGCAAAGAACTGTAAATCAAACCGTAAACATTGAGCATGGCCGCCACGAAGATCTACTAATACCAGCTATACACCCACTTCCCCTTGCTTCCAACAGCATACCAGCACTTAGCATCAGCCCATGTAGCATCGGACCAATACACCAACGAACCAGCAATGAGCATGCTTAACAGCAGAAACTAAGGTAGAGCAACAACCCAAAAATAAGGCAAAGCATAGCAAAATTGAAGCACAGTAGAGCAAAATTGGCCACAAAGAAGATCTGCTAAAACCTGGTATACACCCACTTCCCCTTGCTTCCATCAGCATACCACAGATTGACCAAAATCCAACACCCTTACAGCAAAACACCAAGGTACTGAGCTCGTTGTTCATTGAAAATCCCATGTTTACGCTTTGAGAAGGTAATCCGTCTTGCGTTTTCATTGGCTATCATCTTCATTTCAATCTTCGTTCGGCCTTGGGTTTGCTTCCTCTCCGCGTTTAAAGAAAAAGCAAGAAAATCATTTTTGAAAAAACTTCGCAATAAGAAGCATGAGATATACGGAAGTACACGCAAAGGGGGTTTATATACTGTTAGTATTGATATTTTTACATCAATATTCTTTTGGCTCCAGAATCTGCACTTCTCCTTTTGTGATTGCCTTATTAAATATGAAAGTTGGTGAATCTACTAATAATTAATGTGTAGACCCAGAATATAAGAAGAAAATCTGCTACCCTTGGTAAATTATTTGTCCATCTTTTGTGATTGCCTTATTAAATATCAAAGTTGGTGAATCTACTAATAATCAATGTATAGACCCTGAATATTAGAAGAAAATCTGCTATCCTTTAGAAAATTAAACTCTTTCAAGGAACATTATTAAATACGTTCACATTATCAGTCAGTTGAGTGGACCACATATCAAATTTAAAAAATAAAAAATAAAAAAAATTGAAAAACTAAAACTTCGACCACCGGCACCATTGTGAGCAAGAGTCATAAGTATGGGCATTTTCTACACTGCCCTATGTTGATATGGAACTTGGAATTTGAATTAGTTTATGATTTCATTATTAGTTGACAATGTTACCGTTATTTCACCTATTTTAAATTTTTATAGATAGTTTTCAAATATAAAACAACTACTATGGTGTTTGGCTTTTTTTTTTTTTTTTTTATTTGTCAAAAATTTTTTTTTTAGAAAATATCAGTGTACAAGTATGGACTGAAAAATTCTTACAAATTAAATTTCAAACAAGTAGCCATGCGAATGTGTTGACACCTCTTTAGTCTCAACGGAAAAGACTATTATTAAGTATAGCGAAAAATGAAAGGGAAAAGAAGAAGAGAGAGAAATAAAGAAAAATGATTGAGTAAACAATCAAAATGATCCGTGGTGGGCCCCACGAGCCCAACAACACGCTTCGATTTGATCTCGGACTGGAGAGAAGCCTAGCCAGTAAAAAATGCAAAAAACATTGCAAACTCTTCACACTTTTATAAGAGTAGTAGATTCGTAAATTAGGTGAGAAATTATGAAAAATAAATTACTTTTATTTTTAAACTATGATTTCTCATTTAAAAGTGATGATATTTAATGAAAATAACCTTATTATATATATATATATATTAGGACATGAGAAACAATATATTAATAAAACAACAAGAGTACATAAATAAGACCCCAAAGGGTCATTCCAACCAAACAACGAAAGTAAAAAAAATAACAACAAAAATCAAATCCTCCAAAAAAACAGTTACGATCTAGGAAAAGCCACTGATGTGCTCAGAGATGTGGTCTGGAAAATAAGATCTGCTTGAAAGCCCACCGGCCCTGTCAACAACGTCCCCATCGTCGTTGCCCAACGCCGTCGCCACTGTCGCCAGAGAAAGAAGAACACCCACAATGGCATGGGAGAAGGGTTTAGAGAGGAGGAAACCATTTATATCACATACTTTACTTTTTTATTCATCTAAGTATGATAATAAAAGAATAAAATCATTTATTTTCTTTTCTCAAAAGATAAAGATACCACAAACATTTATTTTATTTTCATAAATCTGTCACAAATATATCAAATATTTGTCTGGAATCCAAATATATCATAGATAGATATGAAAATAGATAACTAGATATATGTAGTTATCTATGAATATCGAATACATTGTAAAAGAAAAAAAGGTCAGAAACGATTTTTATTCAAATTGTTTCATTTCTCACAACCTTAACCAATCATGGGGAATAGTAGAAACAGCATTGTCATTTATTTCAGTGTTTTCCACTTGCTCTTCTTCTTGTGCATGCTTTGAAGAAACCTCCAAATTCAATTCATCAACTCTCTGAGCCACGTTTTTCTTAAACTCCACCATAGACCTTTTTAATTGTTCAAGGTGTTGCAAGTCAAGCTGATTAACATATGCATCAAACCTACAACTTAGCCAGCCATAGTTGTTGGTACTTATGTTTTGAACAATTTTCTCTTTTTTTTCTCGGCTTTCAATCGCTTGCTGAACTCATGGAATTGTTGGTTGAGTTGGTGCATAGTGGTATCATCGTGCCACGAGGCATGGCTGGAGACGCCTTCACTTGGCTGCACATTTTGGTTCAGAAAGCAGTCTACAACCGATTCAACATTAGGTTTTCCAAAAGAGAAAGCCTTGCCTCCCATGGAGAAGAGGACAATGGCCATATCTACGCCACATTTTTTTTTTATCAGCAAGAGAAGAACTTTATTGATGAAGATAACATACAGAATATGGAAAAACATCAATAAAGAAGAGGTAGAAGAAAAGAAACAAAGAGAACACTCCAAATCCCAGTTGGGATGGCAGAAGGAGTGAGACCCTAACAAGAGCAAGCTGAAGCCAAAGTTGGTGAGAGACAAACAAAGCAAAATAAAGAACAGATGGGAAAACAAACAAGGCACCAAGGTGCAAAAATAGAAAAATGTAGCTAGGCATCAGGATGCATACACTTTACCATGACAGCAGAAACTAGGGCAGAGCTGCAAACCAAAACTGATGCAAAGGATAGCAAAGTTGAAGCACAGCAAAGCAGCAACCAGAAATCAAACCAGAAACATTGAGCATGGCCGCCACGAAGATCTACTAATACCAGGTATACACCCACTTCTCCTTGCTTCCAACAGCATACCAGCACTTAGCATCAGCCCATGTAGCATCGGACCAATACACCAACGAACCAGCAATGAGCATGCTTAACAGCAGAAACTAAGGTAGAGCAACAACCCAAAAATAAGGCAAAGCATAGCAAAATTGAAGCACAGTAGAGCAAAATTGGCCACAAAGAAGATCTGCTAAAACCTGGTATACACCCACTTCCCCTTGCTTCCATCAGCATACCACAGATTGACCAAAATCCAACACCCTTACAGCAAAACACCAAGGCACTGAGCTCGCTTGTTCTGTTGAAAATCCCATGTTTACGCTTTGAGAAGGTAATCCGTCTTGCGTTTTCATTGGCTATCATCTTCATTTCAATCTTCGTTCGGCCTTGGGTTTGCTTCCTCTCCGCGTTTAAAGAAAAAGCAAGAAAATCATTTTTGAAAAAACTTCGCAATAAGAAGCATGAGATATACGGAAGTACACGCAAAGGGGGTTTATATACTGTTAGTATTGATATTTTTACATCAATATTCTTTTGGCTCCAGAATCTGCACTTCTCCTTTTGTGATTGCCTTATTAAATATGAAAGTTGGTGAATCTACTAATAATTAATGTATAGACCCAGAATATTAGAAGAAAATCTGCTACCCTTGGTAAATTATTTGTCCATCTTTTGTGATTGCCTTATTAAATATCAAAGTTGGTGAATCTACTAATAATCAATGTATAGACCCTGAATATTAGAAGAAAATCTGCTATCCTTTAGAAAATTAAACTCTTTCAAGGAACATTATTAAATACGTTCACATTATTAGTCAGTTGAGTGGACCATATATCAAATTTAAAAAATAAAAAATAAAAAAAATTGAAAAACTAAAACTTCGACCACCCGCACCATTGTGAGCAAGAGTCATAAATATGGGCATTTTCTACACTGCCCTATGTTGATATGGAACTTGGAATTTGAATTAGTTTACGATTTCATTATTAGTTGACAATGTTACAGTTATTTCACCTATTTTTAGTTTTTATAGATAGTTTTCAAAAATAAAACAACTACTATGGTGTTTGGCTTTTTTTTTTTTTTTTTTTTTTTTTATTTGTCAAAATTTTTTTTTTAGAAAATATCAGTGTACAAGTATGGACTGAAAAATTCTTACAAATTAAATTTCAAACAAGTAGCCATGCGAATCTGTTGACACCTCTTTAGTCTCAACGGAAAAGACTATTATTAAGTATAGCGAAAAATGAAAGGGAAAAGAAGAAGAGAGAGAAATAAAGAAAAATGATTGAGTAAACAATCAAAATGATCCGTGGTGGGCCCCACGAGCCCAACAACACGCTTCGATTTGATCTCGGACTGGAGAGAAGCCTAGCCAGTAAAAAATGCAAAAAACATTGCAAACTCTTCACACTTTTATAAGAGTAGTAGATTCATAAATTAGGTGAGAAATTATGAAAAATAAATTACTTTTATTTTTAAACTATGATTTCTCATTTAAAAGTGATGATATTTAATGAAAATAACCTTATTATATATATATATATATTAGGACATGAGAAACAATATATTAATAAAACAACAAGAGTACATAAATAAGACCCCAAAGGGTCATTCCAACCAAACAACGAAAGTAAAAAAAATAACAACAAAAATCAAATCCTCCAAAAAAACAATTACGATCCAGGAAAAGCCACTGATGTGCTCAGAGATGTGGTCTGGAAAATAAGATCTGCTTGAAAGCCCACCGTCCCTGTCAACAACGTCCCCATCGTCATTGCCCAACGCCACCGCCACTGTCGCCAGAGAAAGAAGAACACCCACAATGGCATGGGAGAAGGGTTTAGAGAGGAGGAAACCATTTATATCACATACTTTACTTTTTTATTCATCTAAGTATGATAATAAAAGAATAAAATCATTTATTTTCTTTTCTCAAAAGATAAAGATACAACAAACATTTATTTTATTTTCATAAATCTGTCACAAATATATCGTATATTTGTCTGGAATCCAAATATATCATAGATAGATATGAAAATAGATAACTAGATATATGTAGTTATCTATGAATATCGAATACATTGTAAAAGAAAAAAAGGTCAGAAACGATTTTTATTCAAACTGTTTCATTTCTCACAACCTTAACCAATCATGGGGAATAGTAGAAACAGGATTGTCATTTATTTCAGTGTTTTCCACTTGCTCTTCTTCTTGTGCATGCTTTGAAGAAACCTCCAAATTCAATTCATCAACTCTCTGAGCCACGTTTTTCTTAAACTCCACCATAGACCTTTTTAATTGTTCAAGGTGTGATAAGTCAAGCTGATTAACATATGCATCAAACCTACAACTTAGCAAGCCATAGTTGTTGGTACTCATGTTTGGAACAATTTTCTCTTTTTTTTCTCGGCTTTCAATCGCTTGCTGAACTCATGGAATTGTTGGTTGAGTTGGTGCATAGTGGTATCATTGTGCCACGAGGCATGGCTGGAGACGCCTTCACTTGGCTGCACATTTTGGTTCAGAAAGCAGTCTACAACCGATTCAACATTAGGTTTTGCAAAAGAGAAAGCCTTGCCTCCCATGGAGAAGAGGACAATGGCCATATCTACGCCACATTTTTTTTTTTATCAGCAAGAGAAGAACTTTATTGATGAAGATAACATACAGAATATGGAAAAACATCAATAAAGAAGAGGTAGAAGAAAAGCAACAAAGAGAACACTCCAAATCCCAGTTGGGATGGCAGAAGGAGTGAGACCCTAACAAGAGCAAGCTATAGCGATCCCGGGTTTACCCTTATTGTATAGTGATCCGGACATGCGTCCGTGGATGTTGGTAGTGGATTGTTGTCTTGTTTACGTCCTTTCATATATTGTATTTGAGTTATAGGATGTGTTGGGCAGGTTTGTTCTGAGTTGGTTGGGCTAAGAAACCAAAACTAGTTGCCCAGTTTTTGACCCTTCCGCTCGAAAGGGAGTTTGACGCCGAGGGGATCCTGTGTTGCTTTGTACGCCGGCGGGATTTTGGCGCCGGCGGGAATACACCATCCAAGATTTTTTCTCAGGTTGTGTTGGACGCTCGAGCGGGGGATTGGCCGCTCGAGCGGGGTCTTGGTCTGTCGAGATGCTGAGAGTGTGCATCCGACGCTCGAGCGGAGTTTGCCGCCGAGCGAGTTCGTGAGTGCCGCCGAAAGGATTTGGGCGCCGGGCGACTGGGTTTAAAGATCCGAGTTTTGACTTTTCAAATCACTTTTTCTTGTTCTTCCTCTCTCTTACTTTTCCAAAACACAACTTTGAGAGCCTCTCTCTCTAAAACCGGCCCTTCTCTCTTAGATTTGATCTAGTAGGAGTGGTTTGCTCGTCTTGGGCCTTCACAAAAGTTGTGTTGATCGTCGAGGGGTTTGTTTTAATCTGAAAATTTCGGGATTTGGAGCACTTTGAGTTTTGTCACCTCATCCCTTGGAGCCCAAACTTTGAGGTAGGGATATCCTACTCCTCTTTATGGATTCTGTCTTTGAATTTTGACATTTTGATGTGTTGGGGATAGTTGTGTAATTTTGAGAAAGTTTGGGGCTTTTATGCAATTTTATAAGAGTCTGGGGTTTTGTTCTAAATAAACCAATATGTATGTTTAGTACATAGAAATGAGATTAATGTGGAATCATTGATGAGAATGGAACCTTTAGGGTTGAATGTTAATTATGGAAAATGCTATAATTATGTTGTTTAATTAATTGGGATAATTAATTGTGGAATTGAGATGTTGATTATATATCCATTGTGCATTTATTTTCTGTATAGAAATAACTGCTTTGGGCTATCGGTGGAGGATAGTCGTGTTTGTTGTAGACAATGTATGATGATTAGGTGAACTGAAACTAATCTGCGGAAAGTGTCGTGGAACTTGATGATTTGTAGAATACATTAATTGTATTGATTAATTATATATAGAACCAATGTGTTTATATGCATTATATGTAGAGGAGGAGATGGGGGATGTACTCCGCGGTTTAGGGGAAGATGGGGGATGTACCTCTAAACCGGATAGTGTTGGGAGAAGATAGGGGATGAACTCCGGAGGCACAGCTCATATGCTTGTCTTGAAAAATATAGATACAGCCCATGTGCTTGTCTTGGAAATGTGAAGTAGCTTATACGCTTATCAGTGGTTGTATAGATATAACTAATATGTTTATCTATGTTGAAATGGAAAGGAAGGAAATATAGACTTGAATGTCTTGGAATTGTAGTAAATTGTAAATGAATGTGAAGGTGTTGACCAATGTATCAACTGTTAATCATAGGCGTTATTCATAATTGGTTTAGTATATTTCTCTTTGGTCAGGCTCACCCTTTATGGGGATATCATTTTCAGGTACCTGCAGCATGCCACCTCCAAGGACTTAGCTTGGGAGACTAGTGGCGGATGGACTTTTTGACTTCTATTTACTTTTGATGTGTTACATGTAACTTCAAGCCAAGGGCTTTACGTGTATTGAGCTAGAGCTCTCTTGATTGTAACCAAGTGTTAACTTGGAAAGTTGTAAGCCTTTAAGGCACCCGCTTTTATTGTTTACATGTAATACTTTTGTACAGGACAGTTCAGTTAAATAGAAGAAGGTGGACTTTTATTATGTTGATGCATGTTTAATTGATGGGTTTATTGTCATTATCTTATGAGCTTTGTCTTTAAATTTTGACATTTTGATATGTTGGGGGTTGTTGGGTAATTTTGAGAAGGTTTTGGGGCATTTGTATAATTTTCAAAAGATGGGGTGTCAAACATATAAACCTTTATGTATGTAATACATTGGAAAATGGACTTGATGTTAGATTATTGATGGAAAACGGAACCTTAGGGTTGGTGTTGTGAATATGGGAAAAAGCCCTAATTGTTATGATAAATTGATTTGTGTAATTAATTTAGGGAAATGAGAAATTGAATAGGAAATATTCAAATTGGAAAGGTACAGGATCAAAGGGGGTTGTTGGATTAATTTATCGCTCACCTAGATAAAATGTTGATAATTTATCCAGTTGTTGCATTTATTTTCTGTTTAGAAACAACTGCTTTGGGCTATCGGTGGAGGATAGTCTTGATTGTTGTAGACAATACATAATGATTAGGCAGATTAAAACTAATCAATTGAGTATGCTATCGAGTATGGTGATTAGTATAACACATCAAAATTTTGTATTGATTGATTGAACTTGTATATGATAATTGTTTATATACATTGCATTGTGTGGGAGGAGATGAGGGATGTACTCCACGGTTTATTGGAAGATGGGGGATGGACCTCTAAACCGGATATTGTTTGACATTGATACAGTACTACCATGTGTATCATTTGTGAATTATAGAAGTGTTTTGTTTGACATTGATATAGCAGTAAAATGTGCATCATTTGTCTTGATTGATTAAATTTGTATATGATAACTGCTTATATGCATTGTATTGTATGGGAGGGGATACGGGATGTACTCCACGGTTTATTGGAAGATGGGGGATGGACCTCTAAACCGGATTTTTGTTTGATATTGATACAACACTACAATGTGTATCATTTGTGAAGTATAGAAGTGTTTCTATGTTTTATTAATACAGCACCAAAACGTGTATCATTTGTGAAGTGTTCTTGTTTTATTGTTACAGTACTACAATGTGTATCATTTGTGAAGTATGGAAGTGATTTTATGTGTTATTGATACAGCACCAAAATGTGTAACCATCATGAATTTCGAAAGTATGTTAGTGATGAGTTTTAATCTCATTAAATTGTTTGGCCAAGTTCTGAGCCTTGTTTTCAAACTTAGAGTTGAAAAAGAAATGGAAAATGAATTGTAACATCGACGTGACTGTCATGAAACTGTAATACGATATAAGTTGGAATATAAGTGTGGACCATCTATCGAATGCTATTATTTTAGTCATAGTTTATAATTGGTTTAGTGTATTTCAACTGGGCTGTGGCTCACCCTATATGGGACATCATTTTTAGGTTCAGGTACTATGCCGCCCCTAAGATCTTAGCTTGGATGGTTATGGGCGTTAAAGACTCTTTCGTAATTTATTATTATTATTTTTTTTTACATGTATATCAAGCCAAGGGCTTCTTTTGTGTAGAGTTATTACTCTCTTCTTTTGTAACCACGTATTGACTTGGAAAGTTGTAAGCCTATAGGGCATTTGCTTTTCTCGTCAACATGTAATACTTTTGTAAGAATACTCTGATGTTTGTAATTTAATGTCTCATTTCTGTATCTTGAATGTGTGATATTATGGGTTTATTTTGAGGGCGTTACAACTTGGTATCAGAGCGTACCGAGTTTGAATACTTTGGGTTCATGGGAAGTGATTAGTATCACGATGCTGTAGACACCCCATTTTTTACCGTCCTCAAGACTTGGACGTCACCGTTTGAGCACTCGGTGATCATCCATGTTTGTGTTCGTCTCGAGTTCCCGGAGGTCTCGGCTACGCGCCTTGCCTCAGGATCTCCCGACTCGACTGTTTTGTGTTTGGTTTTGCACCAAACACTTGTGTTTTGCCTTGGAAGGGCAAGGAATGGCTTGTGGGCCATCCCCACACATCACCGGCCATGGCTAGAGGCCACCAGCCGGTGTTTGGTTGCCATCGGCCATATGTATGGTCGGTCGGCACTCTTTTTGGTCGATCAGCCATTTATTTTGTCAAAATTGCATTTTTGGCTGGCCGACCACTGTTCATCTGCTTTTGCAGATATTTTTATGCCAGCTGTGTTAGCTGGCATACACTTTTCTCCCCTCCATACACGTGTATGGAGGGATCTCCCTCTTGACTAGCTTGCTTGGAAAGCTTTACAAGAGGGACCTTCTATAAGAGGGAGCCTCTTCTCCCTCCTTGAGGGCGAGACAAAAAAAAAAAAAAAGCCAGAGGAGCTCTGATATTAGGGTTAGGTCATAGTGTCTCTATCCTATCTCTATATTTCTCTCTCTCTTTTGCCTTGTGTGTGTTTTGTCTTACTTTTGTGCACAAACACCTAGCTCTACACCTTCTCTTGGTTGTTGAGAGGCCAGATGGTTATTCTTGGTGTTCTTGACTGGTTTTGAGCTCAAAGGACCAGCGGGAGCATTGCTTGTTAAGAAGGTCAACAAGGGTAAGAACTTACCCCTTTTATTCCCCTTTTTTGCATAGCTTTTTCACCTATCTTCCAACTGTTTTTGAGCTTAGTATATAACATATAAAAGTTCTTTTTTTGACTGCTTTAAATAGTTGGTTAAGGGTGTTCTAAGCTTTGGGGTTGTTTGACCCCTTTTAAGGCTTGTTTGGCCCCATTTTGTGCCATTTTGGGTAAGCCCCGTGACCACTTTGTTTGGGCCTCCTCACCACTGAAATCTTGAGGGATTTTAGTGGTGAGGATGGTGCCTTGAGGTCCTAAGAAGGAGAGGGCCACCCCCTCTCCTTGTTGTCCTTAAAAAAGGCCATTTTTGCCTCATGAGTGAGCATCTTGTTTAAGTGTGTGTTGGCCACGTCCTAGCTATTATTTGTGCTTGTTTTGACATGTTATAGCACTGTTTTGAGTTGGTTTAGACACACCTTGCATGCCTTGCATACATGTCTTGTAATGCCATGTTTTGGCCTTAACATGCTTTAAGCTTTGACCCTTGTTCTAGCATGATTTAGGCCTAGCTTAGTAAAGCTTTTGTGCTTGTTTTAGCATGCTTAAGTTCTATTTTTGGTCGTTTTGGTCAGCCATGACATGCTTAGGATGGCCACCTTGCATTTTGGCTTGTTGGCCTTGGGTGTATGAGTGTGGAGCATGCTTTACTTGCATCATTTCAGTGGTTTGGAACCACTTACCATGCCATTTCAGTCCACTTAGCATGCTTGTATGCTTGCATTTGACGCCCCTTCAATGTGTTAAAGGTTGTTGTCTTATGCCCCTTGTTTAGGCCCTTGTGCATGCTTGCTTGTTTAGGCCACTTAGATGCCATCTAGGTGTATCCTTAGCATTGTTTAGGTCTGCCTTGGACCTATTTTAAGTCCTCTTGGCCTTGTGAGGCTTGGTTAACTTAGCCATGGTTTAAGCCCCCTTGGGCTTACCTTGAATCTTGGACCATTGTTGCATGCTTAGCTTGTCTTACTGACTTGGTTTGGCACCTTTCATGACATGATTTTCAGGGCTTATAATGCATGCCATTTGTCCATGTTTGCATCCTCTTAATTGTGCTTGAGAATTGCCCTTCAATGCTTAAGTGTTGGTCCTTGTGTGCATGCATGTTTGCATGTCATTTTGCCTTCATTCTTAAGCATGTTGGCCACTGTTTTGGGCCTAGTTGGAGGCTGCCCAAATCAGTCTAAGGCCATCATTTTCATGTCATAGTATGCTTGCCTTGTGCCTTGTTGCATACTTGGCTTATTGCATGTTATTGCCTGCTTGAAATCATAATGCATTTGGCATGCGTTTCCTTGGTCAAGTTGCTTTGCATTATTCCTATGTTTAGTCCCCTTTAAATGTTGTTACATGTTTGCTACTAGCATAGTTGTCACATATCTTGTATGTTTGTTTGCATTGCCATGTTGCATGCCTAGTTAACATGCTTAGGTTGCATTGCATTGGCATGCATGCTTTGCCTCTTGACTATCCATGATTGAGGTTGAGCTCCTCATTTGCTTGTTTTGTTTGATGCGCATCACATTCGAAATCAAAGTGCATACTTGGTTTCTTGGGCCATCACACACTGAAATGCGCGATTGGTGGTCCGAGAATCGAGAACCATGTCTCTTTGAGTCATAAGCATGATAAGGGATGTGTTGGTGCGTACATTTGCTTGAAATGCATTGCCATGCCATGTTTTGCCCTCTGCTGCTGTCAAAACAGGTTTCTGCAGGAATATTTGACCGGTCGGCTACATGGAGTGCCGGTCGACCATTCATGGATGGCCGATAGCTCAACCAATGGTCGATGACCATCCTTCCATGGCCGGTGACCACTTGCCTCAGCCAGTGGTACTCCAAAATGTCCAAACAGTTCACCCTGGGACTTTGGCAGTCTTAAAAGGAGCAGAGCAGGGAAAACAGAGGCAGCTTGTGCATAGCAATGGACTTCCGAGTGGAACCGAATGCGCGTGCATTGGACCCTCTTCCCGAGGCTACTTTTTACTGCTTTCTTAGATTAGTTAATTTTCTTAACTAGTTTAATTTGTCTGTAATAATTAATTAGCTTGTAGGTTAATTTATTGTATTATTCTTTTGGTCCCTCCGAACGAGGGCGAATTTGTAATAAGTGTGGGTGCAGGTGTGCATGTCTTCCAATCCCCACTTCTTTCTCCTTTTTACTTACCTGCTTTGATGGTTAGTATTAGGGCATATTTAATTTAGCATACTTTATGCTATGCATGCGTGCATCATTCATTAGTATTGCACGCACCGGGCTCAGCGCATCATGCTAACTGCATAAGTATTTCAATTTCAAACTTGAATACGTGCATCGATTTCTCGCATTTCACATGTCATCCATAGATTAGCCGAGCCTATCATAATGACATTTTTATATGTGATGCATTAGCCACCTTAACATGAATTAGGATCATGCATATGATTACTAACTAGTTTTTGCTTTAGCTCGGAGTACTCTGTAAGTTCTTTTGTTTTAGCATCCTTGCACGTGTGCGAGTGTTGCCATGACAGCATGATTACCATGAGGCTAGTTGCTTACGTGATATAACTGCTTGAATGCCTGTGGATGGAAGTTGAATTACCTAAATTGGAATAATGCATTAAAATTGTGAGTTTTAAGCCCACTAGATAGTGGCAAAACCATCTTTTCTAAAGCCCACTTGAGGGTAGCAAAATCTGCATTTTAGCCTGCTTGCGAGTAGCAAACCATTTTCAAAACAAACATGAAATGTTTTGTTCCAATTTAGGCGATTTGGTCTATACTTGTTTGCTGTGCGGATAACATAGTAATTCTAGGCCAATAACCGGAATAAGAACACATAATGCTTTCAAAACAAGATATCACAGTTAGTAGAGGCCGATCTTTGATCGGGCGAGAGGGGGTGCTCATAGCTTACATTCCCCAATCGTACCCAAGTTCCCGAGCTGAGGCAACTTTGGTGATGACGGACACGTGGCCTTTGGCACCGAGTCAGGCTTTCCTAAATTCCCCTAAAATAAAATATTTACATGGCGACTCTGTATCTAGGAAAGCAGTCCGTGTTTGGCACTTCCTTTCTAAAAATCTGTTTTCTCAAAACGATTAGCCGGATTTGGACTCTTTGGTTCAGATTAAGAACCATGACAATTCGAGTCCGAACTGTAGCGAGGCCCACGAGGGTGCATCTACAAATGCGTTTGTCTCACTTCTTAGAGACTTAGATGTAATGTTATATGCTTATGTGATAACACGTTTATGTGACTATATGGGTATGGGATTTAGTTTCTAGGATGTTGATTGGATCCTTGGGTTTCTGTGAGTCTTGTTGGAAAAGCAATTGATCAATGCTATTTCTAACTGGAGCTCTAGTAACGCCTCCGAACTATCATTATCTGGAAATGAAATTTGTAAGTGCTTATGTGTTTATGTGCTTACGTGGAATGAATTACAGTCGTCCATCGTGTTAGGACGCAAGTGAGATAGCTTCGGCACCCTTGTTTTTGTGCTAATACCTTTGTTACTTTTACTAGGATGCCTAGACGAGGGAGTTGTGATTTCCCTCCTTCCGCTCTAGAAGAGTTGGGAAAACAGTTTGTGGAGTTATGCCAAGGTATTACACTTTGGTACGGTTTGAAAGATGGTTTGTTAACCTGTCGAGGTTTGCCCCAGAATTGGTGGAGACGGAGGAATTGCGTTGTTCAGAGTTTGAGAGTAAGCTGTGTGACGACATCCGTGAAAGGATTGCAGGGTCTTGGCATAGGAGCTACAATGTACTTGTTAGGGCTGTGACTCATGTAGAGGTAGCGGTGCTAACTATGGGCCAAAATAGGGAGGAGGCCATTTCGGTGACTCCTGTGACTTAGAGTGATGGTAGACCTTTTAAGAGGCAGAAGGGTTTTAATCCACAACAATTTCAGAGAGCTTAGCCTGGCTCTAGTTTTCCAGTGCCGAGTCTAGATCCGGGAAAGGGTGAACGAAAGGTTGTCACTTGTTTCAAATGTGGTCAGCTGGGCTACAAGTCCCCAACTTGCCCACAGGGGAAGAGGGCAGGGCTGGTAGTCCGACCAGTAGTTGCCTCACCAGAATTATCTAGTTAGCCAGGTTTTGGGCCGATCGAATGTTCAGTGAGCAAGCAGTCGTTGGGGTCTTCATCAGCTCAGACTTTGAACTAGTATCATGCTTGGGAGCCATTTACTTGTTGGGTGTGTAATCAGCTGGGTCATATCCAACGTTTCTGTACTCAGCCAGGGGCTTCTTTGGGGGTTTTACAACCTAGTCGGGCTCAGTCTTATTCGACCGGGCAGGGCAGTATCGTTTTGGAGGACAATCAGGCCAGATTTTGAGGGCCTCAGGAGAGTCGAGTTCCCAAGTCCCAGTTGGGGAAATCTGTAATTGTTCTAGGTGTGGCCAGATGAGGCATGTCAGTGGTTCTTGTCCGTGACTTGTAAGCTCGTAGGATACTTTGGGTTTGAGAATGACCAACTTTAGTGGTCCATCGAGGGACGGTAGTGGTGGTAATACCGATGGCGTGTTTTTGTTTTGACTAATCCGTTTTGTAATCGGTGAATTATCATTTTGTAATCATTGGGTTCTGTTGTGTAACTAGTGTGTTTTGGAAATATTGGAACATCAAGGTTGCTTGTTTCTATATATATATAGTTATGTATGCCCGTGCTTATCTATTTTCTTGAAATGGGCAGATTGGAGCAGGTAGTGGCTCTAAAAGTTTTATTAGTGTAATAAGTTGTTGTGAGACCAAAATTTTTTTTTTGATAATAATGCATTTCTATGCGTGTGTTTTGGTTTGGGAAAAACGAGAGCTGATGAGCCATGTTTTCAAATTTGGAAGGATTACTGAGGGATGCGTATCTTAATCAGGATTACTAGGGGGCGAGAACAGGTATACTTGCTGGGTGTTCGAAATTTCATTAGTGTTATCTAATTGATTTTAAGTGCGTAAAAGTGATGTTGGTCTACTGTCGCGGGAACTCCTCGAGGGGATGTGAAGTGTGTGATTAATACTAAGTGTAGTATGTGTTTAACATGGTATTTTACGGGGGCATAGCGCAGAATCTTGTTAGGAATAGACTTGTACCTTCGTGGTAGGTAGCGTTGTCGAATTTGCATGTGTACTAATTGGTCGTTTTGACTGAGGGAGTGTTAGTCTCCATATAAGGTTGCGATTGTTGGCATCGGGGAGTGGTGTGTTGTGAGTAGCTAGTGCTATCTCTTGGGTAGTAGTATATGGGTGTTTCCTAAGTTTTTGGGCCCCTTTATTATGATCGAATGCGATAGGTTTGTACCTTAGCACTGGTTAGGTCAGGAGATGCTATGGGAAGGCTTGATTGGGTGTATAGCCCGTGGTTAGGGTGTGACCCGTGGATGCAGTCACAGTGGTATGGTGCTTGCGGATGAAAATTTGGAATAATAGCGAGGGGGTAATGACTTTTACCCTTCTGGAAGGTTAGGATGGTGAGTCTTTGAAAGCCTCGTCAGCGACGTGCAACTGTGCCGGGGTTCGGTGTAAGACAGTTGTTCAGTAGTAGTAATGGCAGGTTGTTAGGCACGGAGACCTAGTGTCTTGGTTGTACTCTCGGAATGAGTGACAAATAAGATGTGGAATAAAGGGTGGACCCTATGGGTCGTTGGCGGATGAAGGTGCTATGTTTGCTTGTGTTCGGTACGAACGGTTACTTGGTAATGTTAAATGTTGTGGTATGGCAAACCGTGTCAGTTAACTCGATATGAGGGAAGGGGTATGTAAATTCTATTACATCGAGTTCAATCGAGGTGGTGAGTGAAATCTCTAGATGAGGAAGTTTTGCATTGTACGATGTGTGTCAATGTGTGGTTCGTATGTTGTTAGTAGATGATGTGTAGAAGGGGAATAATCTGAGGGAATCGCAGGCGAATGCCTTGATAAGGCTATAGTGTGGTTACTGATGGAATCGCGTGGTTTGAGGTTTGGTAAAGCTGGGTCACCTTGATATAGGTGTCCGTCGTCCAGTTTGGATTGTGATAATACAAGTGAGGAAGTAAGGTTGTGTAGAGCGAGTGAGGCACTCTGTTAGAGTCGTTTTGACTCGTTCGGTCCTTGTTTATGCGTTGTAAGGCACAGGGGTGTGCAATGCTATCCTTTGTGTCGTTGCGTTATTAGGGATTTCAAATGTTTAGGAGTCCCTATCATGAAAGTACTTTTTTTGAGGAGTGCGTCATCATCGTGAGTATGGCGAGTTTTGTGGGTTGGCTACGTTGTGATTCACTTAAGGGATATTGAGTACTCTTCGTAACTTAAAATGATTTTTAATCGAAACGTGAGTTTGTGATCCTTATTTTTGAAAAATAATTTGAGGAGAATCTCTAAGTTCGGTTGGGGCCAGTTGTAAATGACGTGTTTAAGTGGTGATGGTATAAGTCTGAATACATTTGGGAAAAACCGAGTGCTTTGAAACAAGCGGAGCAAATAAAGCAGATTCTTTAACCTGAATGGAATATTTTGTGGGAAGTTAGATTTGACCTAGCCTGAGTTGCTGGTTACATGTTGTGTGTCTTTGGTAAGACCTTGAAATTTTAGGGTATAAGTGTGTCGTAATGTTGTTCCTTACCCTTGCTTCATCTTGCGTTCCTGTTTTGTGAAAGTCGACCGAAAGCCTTGTGTTCGAATGATTTCATGTTCCCTATGTTAGGGTGGTAAGTACTAAATACTGGTTTGGGTATTGTTGGTAGTCGAGACGTAATGGATGTCTTAGAACACTGTAGTGGTTGCGTATGGCTTACTATTATCATTGTTATCGGGTCTTGGAGAACGGGACTCTTCTATTAACTGAGGTGTTGTGGGAACGTGACGGGGTTAAGAAAAAAAAAAAAAAAACCACTTGGGTAAGTGAATTTCAGGTCAGAGAGAAATATCTAGATCTATTTGGGGATGTTTGAGCATGTGATGTATTTTGTTGTATTGTTAAATTTTAAGAGCATTGAATATGTCTTAAGTTGAAAAACATTGAATATGTTGAATGTATTGTAGAACTGGAAATGTATCATGAACATCGACTATGATATGGAATTGTGAATCATGCTTACTGTAAATTGCCTCTTGAATAGAGATGGGGTGACCGGTAATGGGTCAGGGTGTTGAATGTTAAATTGTAATATTGTTGAGGAATTGATTTAATTTAAATTCTAGATGGTCATCTGTTATAGATAACATCGTGCTTATGAAAAATGTTTACAAAACTTTTAAGTTTCGCATGGAAAATGCAAAATTTGTTTCAAAATGCCAACGTTGAAAATTTGATTTTCTTTGAGAAATGCCTCATGAGCAAGAGAATAATTTCCCTTATATTTATACAAAAGATTTGCGTTGGTTGTTTTATTTGGAATTATAATTGTTGAGAAGTGACTTAGCCGGGAGCGCTAGTCGTGTGTTTTGGTGATTTGTCTCGTGCAGAGTTTGGTTTTGTTGAGGTCTTTTGTGCGTGAGTGTTGTCTTTGGAACGTGTTTCCTTAGTTAGCCCTTTCTTTTGTGAGAGTTAACCGGAGGTTTCTTGTGAGAATGGTTTCTTTCCTAAGTGCCCGGATGTTAAGTTCTTTGTGGTCGGCGGGCCTTGTGATCTTGGTGTATTTAATTTCGGGGACGAAATTCTTTAAGGGGGGAAGGTTATAACAATCCCGGTTTTCCCTTTCTGTAATTGTTGTATTCCGGACTTTGGCTCCGTGGATTTGGTGGTTATTTATCTTGTTGTCATCCTTTAATTCCCTATGTTTGAGTTTTAGGATGAGTTGGGCGTGTTTCGAACAGGTAGGTTGAGCTTTGGTCGCAAGTGTAGTTGCCCAGTTTTTTGGTGTTACGCTCGAGCGGGTAATTCTGCGCTCGAACGGGCCTTCTTGCGCTCGAGCGGGGTTTACACACTCCCAGTATTTCGTGCCTCTGCAAAACTTCTGCAGGTGTGTTTTTTACGCTCGAGCGGGTTTCTTTACGCTCAAGCGGTCGCGCTCGAGCGGGTATGTTGGCGCTCGAGCGGCTAGTGCTTTGTCTGTGAAAGTTCTAGGAGGGGGAAATCTATGCTCGAGTGGACTGGTTTTCACGCTTGAGCGGATGTACTTTATTCTTGTGTCTTGGCGCTCGAGCTGACCTTCTTGCGCTCGAGCATGTCCAAATTTTTGTGCTTGACGCTCGAGCGGGAGTGTCGTATATCAGTTGGCAGCCAAGCCATTTTAAATCACTTTTTACATTCACTCTCTCTCTCTCTTACTTTCTAAAAACACTTTTTGAGAGCTTCTCTCTCTAGGATCTCCCTTCTCTCTAGGGTTTGATCTAGCTAGAGTGTTCCACTCCCTTGGTGCCTTTGTAAAAAGTGTGTTGGTCGTCAAGGGCTACGTTTTGATCCGAGAAATTGTTGATTTGGAGCACTTTGAATTTCGTCATCTCCTCCATTCGAACTCTAACTTCGAGGTAGGGATTTCCTACTCCATCTTATGAGCTTTGTCTTTAAATTTTGACATTTTGATATGTTGGGGGTTGTTGGGTAATTTTGAGAAGGTTTTGGGGCATTTGTGTAATTTTCAAAAGATGGGGTTTCAAACATATAAACCTTTATGTATGTAATACATTGGAAAATGGACTTGATGTTGGATTATTGATGGAAAACGGAACCTTAGGGTTGGTGTTGTGAATATGGGAAAAAGCCCTAATTGTTATGATAAATTGATTTGTGTAATTAATTTAGGGAAATGAGAAGTTGAATAGGAAATATTCAAATTGGAAAGGTACGGGATCAAAAGGGGTTGTCGGAATAATTTATCGCTCACCTAGATAAAATGTTGATAATTTATCCAGTTGGTGCATTTATTTTCTGTTTAGAAATAACTGCTTTGGGCTATCGGTGGAGGATAGTCTTAATTATTGTAGACAATACATGATCATTAGGCAGATTAAAACTAATCAATTGAGTATGCTATCGAGTATTGTGATTGGTATAATACATTAAAATTTTGTATTGATTGATTGAACTTGTATATGATAATTGTTTATATACATTGTATTGTATGGGAGGAGATGGGGGATATACTCCACGGTTTATTGGAAGATGGGGGATGGACCTCTAAACCGGATATTGTTTGACATTGATACAGCATTACCATGTGTGTCATTTGTGAATTATAGAAGTGTTTTGTTTGACATTGATATAGCAGTAAAATGTGTATCATTTGTCTTGATTGATTAAATTTGTATATGATAACTGCTTATATGCATTGTATTGTGTGGGAGGAGATGGGGGATGTACTCCACGGTTTATTGGAAGATGGGGGATGGACCTCTAAATCGGATTTTTGTTTGATATTGATACAACACTACAATGTGTATCATTTGTGAAGTATAGAAGTGTTTCTATGTTTTATTGATACAGCACCAAAATGTGTATCATTTGTGAAGTGTTCTTGTTTTATTGTTACAACACTACAATGTGTATCATTTGTGAAGTATGAAAGTGATTTTATGTGTTATTTATACAGCACCAAAATGTGTAACCATCATGAATTTCGAAAGTAAGTTAGTGATGAGTTTTAATCTCATTAAATTGTTTGGCCAAGTTCTGAGCCTTGTTTTCAAACTTGGAGTTGAAAAAGAAATGAAAAATGAATTGTAACATGGACGTGACTGTCATGAAGCTGTAATACGATATAACTTGGAATATAAGTGTGCACCATCTATCGAATGCTGTTATTTTAGTCACTGTTTATAGTTGGTTTATTATATTTCAACTGGACTGTGGCTCACCCTATATGGGACATCATTTTCAGGTTCAGGTACTATGCCGCCCCCGAGATCTTAGCTTGAATGGTTGTGGGAGTTAAAGACTCTTTTGTAATTTTTTTTTTTTTTTACATGTAGATCAAGCCAAGGGCTTCTTTTGTGTAGAGTTAGTACTCTCTTCTTTTGTAACCAAGTATTGACTTGGAAAGTTGTAAGCCTATAGGGCATTTGCTTTTGTCGTCAACATGTAATACTTTTGTAAAGATACTCTGATGTTTGTAATTTAATGTCTCATTTCTGTATCTTGAATGTGTGATATTATGGATTTATTTTGAGGGCGATACATTTGTCTCCAGAATCTGCACTTCTCCATTTGTGATTGCCTTATTAAATATGAAAGTTGGTGAATCTACTAATAATTAATGTATAGACCCTGAATATTAGAAGAAAATCTGTTTCCCTTGGTAAATTATTTGTCCATCTTTTGTGATTGCCTTATTAAATATCAAAGTTGGTGAATCTACTAATAATTAATGTATAGACCCTGAATATTAGAAGAAAATCTGTTATCCTTTAGAAAATTAAACTCTTTGAAGCAACATTATTAAATACGTTCACATTATTAGTCAGTTGAATGGACCATATATCAAATTTAAAAAATAAAAATAAAAAAAATTGGAAAACTATAACTTCGACCACCCACACCATTGTGAGCAAGAGTCATAAATATGGGCATTTTCAACACTGCCCTATGTTGGTATGGAGCTTGGAATTTGAATTAGTTTATGATTTCATTATCAGTTGACAATGTTAAAGTTATTTTTATCTAGTTTTAATTTTTATAGATAGTTTTCAAAAATAAAACAACTACTATGGTGTTTGGCATAATTTTTTTTTTTGGTAAAAAAAAAAAATCAGAAAATATTAGTGTACAAGTAAGGATTGAAAAATGCTTACAAATTAAATTTCAAACAAATAGTCATGCAAATGTGTTGATGGTTCTTTTGTCTCAACGGAAAAGACTATTGTTAAGTATAGCGAAAAATGAATAGAAAAAGAAGAAGAGAAACAAATAAAGAAAAATCACTACAACAAAATGCACATTCGGCGACCAAAATTGGCAACTAAAAAAAATTTAGTCACCAAAAGTTATGAAATTGGCGACCAACTTATTTTTTTTGGTCACCAAAGGTAAAATATTTAGCTACTAAATTTTTTTAGTCGGGGGATATTGGTTTTTGGCGACTAAAAAAAATTTTAGTACCTAAAAATGCTAGAATTGGCGACCAAAAAAATTTTGGTCACCGTATATTAAGTTTTGGCTACTGAAATCATTTTGTCGCCGAAAGAAAAATGAAAAATTAATTTTTTACCTTTGGCGACCATAAGTTTGGTCGCCAAAAGTTTATTTTCAGCGACAAAAAGAATCTTAGTCACTGTATGTTGAGTTTTGGCTACTAAACCATTTAGTCGCCGAATGAAAAATAAAAAAATATTTTTTTCCTTTGGCGACCAAAATTTTAGTCGCCAAAAGCTTATTTTCAGCGACAAAAAAAAATTTTAGTCGCCAAAAAAGAATTTTATTGTTATTTGGCGACCAAAAATATATTTAGTCGCTAAAGGTTGAAATATTTGTTTTAGAGGGAAACAAATTATTTTTGGCGCCCGATCAATTTACACTATGTTCTGTCTCTCACACACACAAACACACGATATACACTTCTGTGTCAAACACTAGCAAACCTCACTCTCACCATCCCGACTCACCATCCCTGCTAACAGTTACCATCGAACTTCCACCACCGAGCATCGCGGCTCTCGCCACCGTTGCTCACCATCGTGGCCCCCCTCCCAGCCACATTCAGGTTTCTCTCTCTCTCTCTCTCTCTCTTCCTTTATTTCCCCATTTCACCATCTCGGATCCAGGGTTTTATTTTATTTTTGATGCTGTAGGATTTTGATAAAATCATTTTAGGGTTTTACTTTTTTTCTACATTTGAAGCACATATGAGGTCCAAGTTGTGTTTAATTCCAAACTTTTGTTGCTCTATTTAAGCAATCTGTTGCTCTATTTAAGCAATCAAGGGTGGGGAAAAGTTTCACATAATTTGATTACCACAGATTATCTTAAATATTTCTGAAAAGATAAAAGGCAATAATTTTTTTGTAATCTGATGTTCAATGAAAGGCTTTGTATTGATCCCCTGAATCAAATTCATCTCTTTGTATACAAAATTCTAGTTCATTGTGAATGGATTACCTCCAATTTCATAGTAATTACCCAACTGAAAGGAATGTTGAATTGGATTTACTTCTCTTGTTTGCCAGACATTCCATTTAAGCAGTTTGGAAGCTATGGACTTCCTGGCTACATTTTTTTCCATGAATCCAGATTCCAGGTATGTTGGCGTGAATTGTTAATTTTGGTGATGTTCATATTTTACATTTATTTGTCATGTATGCCTTGATTGTATTCGCAAGGAACAATTATTATTACACTTCTGATTAAAGTTGTTCGAGCTGTTCATCTGGCTGTTAGATGCCACCATGCCTACCTCATGCAAGTTGCCCAATGCTGTCAACTTTTCTTGATTCTCTAACATAAGATTATTGGATAAGGTGTTTGAATCATGGATAAGTGATGAGGGTTTTCTTTCTCTTTCTTTTCTTTTCTCTTTGTTCTATCTTGTGTATTTTTTATTTTATTTTTTTCTAAAAAAATTGAAGTCATTTTAGAAAATAAATGCTTCCATTGAATTAATGCTACATCCATGCAAATGATGCAAATGTGGGCTTTTTGGTGGCTGCATCAAATCATTTCAGATATGGCATTGTTTAATCTGAAAGAATATGGTATCGCTTCTTTTCATTTTTCCTACATATATCAAATCCTCAGAAAGTTTGGAATTGATGCTAATCATGAGTGCTTCTGGTTATTCTCCAACATCAGTGTGTTGTATATTAGTTGTACTGGATAAACCTATTGTTGCTGTGAATATTCTGTTTTTTTGTTTTACACATTATTTGAGTACATGTGAGCTCAATTTATTTGTTATTGTGACAATAATAATATACTGTACTGCTTCTAAACTGAACATTCATACTGTATATCTAAATATGATGAATGTTGTCCTAATTGAATTCTACAACACTAAAATGCTTTAGTTTCTTTTTGAGTTTGTCAAAATACATCTAAGTTCATGTTATATCAATAGTGTTTTAATTGGTGGCAATGCAAGACAACTTTATCTCTGTTTTCATCCTTTTTCACAGTGGACATGTTAAAATCCATGACTTCTCCAGGGTTCTGAGATTGAAGGCTTGCAGCCTTTCTGAAAAGGTCAGTTACACTTTTATTTTTTTATGGGTAAAAGGAAAATGCAATATTGTATTACTATGGAGACAAAAATAGGTCTTATGCTATGTTTGATTCACCAAAATGAAATGGAATGCTCATTCCTTAACCACCCTACGGAATGATCATTCACTTGCAATGGTGAATAATGGTTCCATTAATAGAGTTGATCTGCTTGTTTAAAATTATTCTCAGTTTCTAAATGACCAATGGTTTAGTTGTTTGAACCAGGATATCAACACTTGACAGTGTTAATTATGATCAAGATAATAACATTAAAATTTGTGAAGCATTTTCTCAATGCAAAGTTTCTCTTTACTGAATGGTGAAGTTGAAGTTAAAAAAAAAAAAAGAAAAAATCTATCTTTTTCTTTTCTCTTTTTTTTTTTTTGGTTGTAAAAAAAGGTTTTTTTTAAAAAAGCAAAGTTTGTGAAGAAAGGTGGAATGTCTAATGATTCATTGTGATAGATAGTTCTCGTTTATCCATTGGAGATATGATTTCTAATGCATAATAATCAGAAGGTATGATTTCTAATGCATAATACTCTATTGGGTCATTCATTTTTTGCTCTAATTCAAGCTTCCCATTAATGGCTTTTATCAATATTTTTGGTTTCTATTTCTCTTCTTGTACTTTGGGTTCACTCTATTTCTTTGGCGCCCCCATGAATTGTTGGTTTGGGAAGTTGTTATGGCTTTTCCATTTGGATTCTTATAATAAAGGATTTGTTTGTTTGTTTGTTTGTTTGTTTTTTTTTTTTTCATTGCCTTCAAACTGTCTGATAAAATGTCTCTTAGGCTTCTCAAAATTCTAAGCCACAAGCCTAACTTATTCACTGCTTTTTTAATCAACTTCATGTTTCATGCTCGATAGCATGAACTCTTGCCATTGCACTAGGCAATTATTAGTTGAAGTACATGTAGAAGTAATCTTTGGCAAATTTATGGAATCTACAATTTTGCTTCCAGCTAACTATTAATTTGAAGCTGTTTTCGTGAAATAATTCATGCTGATAGGGGAAGAGATGAATGCTTGTACTTTGTCATGTATTGTTACTTTCAAACTGCATTTAGTAGTTTAAATTCTCTGAGATGGAAAATCTATGGAAAATCTATGCCAGAAAAGTGAAATAGAGTTACAGTTGCAAGAGTGATGAAGCATTAATTATGTTGTCATTGTATTTCTTTGTATGAAGATATGATATTAATTATGCTGCCTTCTTGTTTCTTTCTATGATAGTGGATTAGAATTGGGCCCACACAAAATGATGGTGGGAATTGCTATTAGTGGTAAGGCTTTAAGGTGTGGATTGTGGGATAGATATGTTATCCATGTTCTTAATAAGGAAAAGATATTGGTGTTGTTTGTATGGTTGTGGGTGTGCATTTATGGCTTTGATTTTGACTCAAATGATTTCTATATTTGATTGGTTTACATACTCCCCACAGTGAAAATTTTTCCATTGAAAAGCCTTTTGCTAGTTAAAAATTTTGAGTTAAGAAAATGATTTCCGCTTGAATTACAATAGGACAACAATGCAATAAACTTAACCGAAAAAGGGCGTTAAGGAGGCGAAAATGCGAATCAGCCCCCGAATGACCATACGGATGTCATGGCCACCTTCCCCGTCACAAATAGGATCTGTGACAATAGATGGAATGTAATTAGTACACGTAGTTTGGGAGTTAGAGCTGAAAATGCATTAAACTTAGTCGAAAAAGTGCGTTTTGGGGACAAAATGTAATTCGGACCCGTAAGTAGGGAGTTAGAGCCGAATACGCACTAAACATGGCCAAAAAACGTCGTTTATTATTATTATTATTTTATTTTTATTTTTTTTATGGTCTTATCATGGAAGGGGATTTCAATGGGACATCAAAATGCATCAAATTGGTTTTGATTTCAATGGGACATCATGATGCTAGTCTTGTGTGCTCTAGAAAGTGGGTTTAGAAAATGATCTTCTATATCATTTCCTTATTTTATTTTGTTTTATTTTACAGGGATTGAAGTCAAACCTGGCTCACTATACACTTGTGTAGACGCGCCCGTGCGCCCTGGGAGGGTTAAGTCCCGTTCTGTTCGTTTTGCGGGTCTACTACAGTTCGGACTCGATTTGTCACGGTTCTTAATCTGAACCAAAGAGTCCAAATCTGACAAATCGTTTTGAGAAAAACAGATTTTGAAAAGAAGTGCCAAACATGGACTACTTTGCCAGATACGGAGTCGCAACCTAAATATTTTTTATGGGGGAATTTAGGAAACCCTGACTCGGTGCCAAAGGCCACGTGTCCGTCATCACCAAAGTTGTCTTGGCTCGGGAGCTTGGGTACGATCGGGGAAGGTCAGCTATGAGCACCCCCTTTCGCCCGGTCCGAGGACCGGCCTCTACTAACCATGATATCCAATTTTGAAAACTTTATGTGTTCTTATACCGGTTATTAGCCTAGATTTACTACGTCATGTGCACAGCAAACAAGTATAGACCAAATCGCCTAAGTTGGAACAAAACACTACACGTTTGTTTTGAAAACGGTTTGCTACTCGCAAGTAGGCTAAAATGCAGGTTTTGCCACCCTCAAGTGGGCTTTAGAAAAGATGATTTTGCCACTAACTAGTGGGCTTAAAACTCACAGTTTTTAATGCATTGTCCCAATTTAGGTAATTCAACCTCCATCCACAGGCATTCAAGCAGTTATATCACATAAGCAGCTAGCCTCATGGTAATCCTGCTATTATGGCAACATTCACACGCATGCGATATGCTAAAGCATAAAAGCTCACCTAGTACTCCAAGCCAAAATAAAAACCAGTTAGTAATCATATGCATGATCCTAGTTCATGTTAAATGGCTAATGCAACGCATACAGAGTGCAATTAGACAGGCTCAGCTATCCTAAACATGGCATGTGAAATGCACGAGTAACACGTATTCAAGTTAGATTTGAAATACAATGCAGTTTGTATGATGTATCGAGCCCGATGTATGTCAACAAATGCATGGATGCACGCATGCATTGCATAAGGTATGCTAATTTTAAATATGCCCTAATCTACCATCATAAGCAGGTAAATAAAAGGGAGAAAGAAGTGGGAGTTGGGAGACATACACACACTCACCCACACTTATTACAGATTCGCCCTCGCTCGGAGGGACCAAAAGAATAATACAAATAATTAACTACGCAAGCTAATTAAATATTACAAATTGCCTAATTAGTTGACAAACTAACTAAACTGAGAAGAACAGTAAATCACCTCGGGAGGAGAGCCAAATGTAGCACGTGTTCGGGCCTTGTTCGGAAT
This sequence comes from Camellia lanceoleosa, assembly GCA_025200525.1. Classification (NCBI taxonomy): domain Eukaryota; kingdom Viridiplantae; phylum Streptophyta; class Magnoliopsida; order Ericales; family Theaceae; genus Camellia; species Camellia lanceoleosa. The sequence continues at coordinate 2,054,679 of CM045770.1, forward strand.
TGCACTGCCATGCCTAGATTGCCTTTGTTTTCTCTGCTTTGCATCTCAAAAGACTGCCAAAGTCTCAGGAATGCCTCCCAGGACACTGAGGGACATCATCGGCTGAATAGGACTTCCACCGGCATCAACATGAGGTCACCGGCACAAAATTCATCCATCGGCCATCAATTGACTGCCGGTGTGCACTAAATACTGCCGGCCGGCACTGAATGTATGCAGAACCTGCAACTCACAGCAGCAGAGGGAAAAAACTTGCATGGCAATGTAATTCCAACAATGTATGCACCAAACACACTCCTTATCATGTTTATGACTCAAAGGATGATGTGCCTCGATTCTTGGGCCACCAATCACGCATTTCCATGCATGATGGCCCAAAGGATCAAATGTGCAATTTCATGTCAAATGAAATGCAATGCAAACAACAAACCAAAGGGTCCTAACCTCTATCACACTCACTTCAAGAGGCCAAGTATGCACAATGCAATGCTATCTTAGACATGTTGGCTAGCATGTGGTATGGACAATGCAAGGCACTTATACAAACATACAAGCAAACATGCAAGGCAAGCATGCAAACCAAGTAAAAGAGGGACTTAAACATGACCTAGGCAACTCCAATTAAGCCTAAAATCAGTAGCCAAAAACCAAGGAAATGAAGGCCAAAATACACACACACATGCAACCATTCATGATCCAATACTTGGGCACTAAACAAGCAACTTCCAAGCACACTTGAAAGGGGATATCTTGGATAACTAGCATGCAATATAAGCTCTGAAATTCATGCTGGAATGTGGTGCCAAACCAAGCCAAATGAAGCAAACATAAGCATGCAAGCATAGTCCAAGTACGCAAGGCAAGTCATGAAGGCTTGAACCACACTTAGTACAACCACACATGGAAACACTTAAGCAACTAAAAAAAGAGTTTTAACACATAAAACTAAGTCCAAAGGACCACTTAGATGGCACCTAAGGGTCTCAAATTCAAAGGCATGCATAATGGTCGAAACAAAAGGCATGCAACATATGCTTTCAAAGCAATAAAGAGGCGACTTAGGCAAGCATATGAGCATGCCAAAGGGACTGAAATTACATGTTAGGTGGTTCCAAACCACCGAAATGATGCAAGAAACGCAAGCTACACATTCACATACTTGAGGCGTACAAGCCCGACAAGCCACAAATGCAAAGGAGCTATTCCAAACATGTCAAAATCAATCCAAACGACCATGGACAGACCTAAATCATGGCAAAATAAGCACGAAACATTCATAAGTCTAAGCCTAAATCATGCTCAAATAAAGGCTAACAACCTAAGACATGTTAAAGGCATCACAAGGCATTACATGGCAACTATGCTAAGCATGCATAAGGGGCCAAAACCAACTTAAAATCATGTTATATCATGGTATAATAAGCATGAAAAACAGTCATGGCATGCTCAACACACACTTGAACATAGGCTTCCTCAAGAGGCCAAAACTTGTCCTTTTCAAGGACAACAAGGAGAGGGGGTGACCCTCTCCTTCTTGGGACTTCAAGGTATCATCTACACCACTGAAATCCCTCAAGATTTCAGTGGTGAAGAGACCCGAACACCAAAATCCCGGAGCTCAACAAAATAACACAAAAATAAGGCCTTTCAAGGCCTAAGAGGGGCCAAACTTCCCCAAAGCACAAAGCACCCTTAATAAACTATCAAGAGGACTAAAAAACAGAACTTTTTTGTATTAAACACTAAGCTTAAAAACAGCTTTAAAATAGGTGAAAATAGGATGCAAAAATGGGGAATAAAAGGCTAGTTTTGTTACCCTTGTAGACCTCTTCACAAATGTTGATGCTGTTGCTTCCTTGAGCTCCAAACCACCAAGAACAAAGAAGAATAACCTCTTGGGACCTCAGTAGCCAAGTGAAGGTGAAATACTATGTGCTTGTGTGCAATAATGAGACACAAACACACACAAGGGCAAGAGAAGAAGAGATATAGATATAGGTTAGATACACCAAAGCAAACCCTAAAAACCAGAGCTCTTCCTTCTCCTCTCCAATTTTTCTAACCCTAAAGCAAGGGAGACAAGGCCTCCTCTTATAGAGGAGGCAATCTTGTAAGCTTAGTCACTAAGCAAAACAAGAGAGGCATCCCTCCATCCACGTGTATGGAGGAGAAGCCAATGCCATACAGCTGCCTCAAAATATCTGAAAGAGCAACTGAACAGTAACCGGCCGGCAAAGAATGTCATTTTGACAAAATTGACTGCTGACCGGCACAAAAGAGTGCCGACCGGCACAATATAGTGCCGATGGCAACACCAACCAGCCGGTGGCCTCTAGCCACTGCCGGTGGTGTGTGGGGATGCCTCACAAGGCATTCCCTACCCCTCCAAGGCAAAACACAAGTGTTTGGTGCAAAACCAGACACAAAACAGTCGAGTTCGGAAATCCTGAGGCAAGGCGCGTAGCCGAGAACTCTGGGAACTCCAAATGAACACGAACATGGATAATCACCAAGTATTCAAATGGTGACGTCCAAGTCTTGAGGACGGTCAAAAATGGGGTGTCTACAGTTGCCCCTCTTTGACAGAACTCGAAAGTCATAACAATGACGGGAGTGAATGTCAAAGCCCAGAGACGACCCATTTTTGACAAGGCCGAAGACTTGGACAAACATGCAAGACAAACAAGGTATATACCAAGGCGGGGCAAATGCAAGACAATGCAAGAAGCCGAGCATAACTTATGATCATGCAAAGAAAGCTGTAACGAAGCACGCATGCGATAGTTATAAGCTAGCAAGCACCAAACTACACTACAATGCAGAAAGGATGTAAGAGAATTATGCAATTCTCTGTGCGTCTCACTCGGAGGATACAATACCTGTGCGGCTCGTTCTGTTGCACCGGCCTCAAATGAGCCGTACATACAATATCGTGCCTGCAAAGAAAGCAAACTTAACAGGTACAATATTGTTAGCCATATGCATGACAATGCGAAATGAATGCAAAATGATATGCAATATATACAAGACTAAGTGTAAACAATGCAAATGATATGCAATGCAATTGAAACAATGCAAACTACATGCAAAGCAATTGAAGCATGATTCAATCGTGAGCGATTCGAAACCACACAAATGTCAAATAGGTTGATGGAAGTAACGAGTCCGTCTACCATAGAACGATGTCTGAACTATGAGTGATGTAGACGGACACAAGAACAAGTATTGGGTGGATTGACATAAGTGGGGTGACAACCCGCTGAGGAAAGAACAATGATCCTAGTGCTGGATGCAATATATTACACTACAATGTAATATCTACAATGGATATGGCGTGCGGCCAAACCGTATTTTGCCTAGGAAAGGCATGTACACGTACAAGCCATGTCTAATACAGAAAAGGTGCCGCCACCCTCAAACCAAGTTCATCAAGGAATAGGCGCGTACACATGCAGAACTGTGCTTCAACGTGAAAAGTAAGGGCACATACCAGACCAAGCTCAACAAGGAAAGGTGCAAGCCATAGATGGAAGATGATGCAGTGAATGCATGCAACTAAAATGCAATATATACAATATGCAATGGAATGGATATTTACAAAAGATGCATGACATATGCTCTATATTACAATGAAATGCATGACAAATGCATAGTTTTTTTGTTTTGTTTTGTTTTTAGTTTTGAATTTTTGAAATGCATGACATATGCAATATTCACAATGATGCATGACATATGCATGCGTTTTTGTTTTTGGATTTTTTTGAAATGCATGATATATGCAGTATTTACAAATGATGCATGACAATGCACTATGATGCAACGACTATGATTGCAGCTTTCCCTATCTTACCAACAGGGCGATATACTAGGTTGGTTCAGTATCCAGAATTGAGGCGTAGACATGCCGCCTCAACCTATGGGGCTTCCATACAGATTTCAAGCTGAGGGTACACCCCCTGGGTATTTAAACCAGACCTTAGTCTCGGAAATCCCGAACCTTTGTGTTCTAGGCATAAGCCATTCGAACTCTAGTTTTCACCATCCCCATTGGTCTCCTAGGAACTCACCACAAACACAGACTGGTGGCTTTACCAGACCACCGAAAGTCGTTCGGGCACGACAAACACCAAAGGAATTGCACCTTCAGAGGATTTAAGGTCTCCTAGACCGCGCGTGTTTAAGGTCTCGTCAGACCCGCAGACAACGATTACACAACACTTTAAGTGAATGCGATGCAAGCGAGTAAACTCGAACCAAACTACATCTCATGCAGCAAGGATTAAGCGAATTATGCAATTCTCACGGCGTCTTGCGCGAAGAAGGCTAAAAGTGACTATCGATAATACCCGGAGTCTCAAACACAACATCTCTCTGCGTATCGCACGCAGGAGAGGAAAAAGCAGAGCAAAAGGAAAACTCTCGGCGTAGTACACGCGAGAGGGGAAAGACAAAAAGCCTCTCAGCGTAGTACACGTGAGAGAGGAAAGACAAAAGGTTTCTCAGCGTAGTACACGCGAGAGAGGAAAGGCAAAAAGCCTCTCAGTGTAGTACACACGAGAGGGGAAAGGCAAAAAGCCTCTCAGCGTAGTACACGCGAGAGGGGAAAGGGAAAAAGCCTCTCAGCGTAGTACACGCGAGAGAGGAAAGGCAAAAAGCCTCTCGGCGTAGTACACGCGAGAGAGGAAAGACAAAAAGGCCTCTCAGCGTAGTACACACGAGAGAGGGGGGGAAGTGCGAAGCAACGCACATGGGACACGCATGCCAATGCAAATGAGACACGCATGCCAATGCAAATGGGGCAAATGAGACGCGCGTGTCTCAAAAGATGGAAAATGGAGTGCAATGAGGTACGCGTGCCTCAAAGGAGATGCAGAACAATGCAAGTGTGACACGCATACCACACGAAATACAAAACAATGCAAGTGTGACAAGCATGCCTTACGAAAATGTAAAACGGCGCAAGTCGCAAGGACGCAGCAAGACGCGATGCGACGCGCCGCATTAATGTGATGGATGCGCAACGCTACAGGCGCAGCTTCTGAATCTTGTAAAAGACAAAAAGGATACAAAAGGATACAATCTTTGCTTGAATCTGAGTGCCACGCACAGAAAACACGGTCCGAGGTCAAAACGGAGGCCGGTTGAGCATCGGGGATCCACTTTCTTGCATTTTCTTGAGCTATGAAGACCAGAAACTACCTACATGGCCTAAACAAGGCTGTGGGAACATCATCGGCTAGACTAGGTGGCCACCGGCTGGCTACCAGCTGCAGAAATATTCCACTGGCACAATATTGTGCCGACCGGCACAAAATAGTGCCGACCGGCCAAAAGTTGCTAATCGGGGATAGTTTTGACATTTCACCTCGGGCTTTTTAAAATAGGGTTTTAAACCCTATTCTTTCACTTCCCTTGCGCCGAAAATTCCTCCCCCTTCTCTCTAGAGTACTTTCGGCTCTCGATCCTCGCATTTTCTCGCGTTTTAGGCTCGATTTCGTCGTTCGATTCGCGAATACCTTCGCGTTTCGCACATTTTCGACCGATCAAAATTTCATTTCGGCACATCCTTTGCCATTTTCACCTTTTTGGGACTTGTTCCCCCCGATCTCTTCCTCATTTCCATGCCTTTTCATCTTCCGGCTTTTCCGGCCATTTTCTCACCACCATTGTCATGGCTGACGACATTCCACACGTCGGGACTCCCCCGGATCATGAGATGGATCCCGGGGTCGAGCTTCTCCCGTTGAGCGAGCGTCCCTTCGACCCGGTGACATACCGCCCAGCGATTCATGTGCTACCACCGGATGGACTCCGCCATTTTTGCAGTTTTGACCGAGCACTGGACCCGGAGCTCCTCCTACGCGAGCCGACCTCTCACCTATCCTTCGGCGCTTCTGAGGTAACACTCTTTCCTATTTTACTTTCTGCAATGTAGAACTGTTAACTGTCAAAATTGCTTTCGTTCTTTAACTGCTTGATTCTGATACACTGTTCACTGTAGTAGATTGCAATCATGCTTACAATTGATATCTGTTTAAGATGGACACATGCACACACACTGCACTAGTCTCAATCACCCAAACACACGGTGCACACCGCATTTCACTACAAACTCACCAACGCCCGATAACTGCTTGAATCTGAAAATATGCACGCATGCCACATTTGTACTGAACCACTCAAACACGTTGACGCATTACACGTTGTAGTTCACTGTAAGAACACCGGCACCCGGTATCTGTTTGAATCTGAAAAACTTGCACGCATGCCACATTTGCACTGAACAACGGTTTTTTCAAAATTGTACATTTCATATTGCTTTGCTGCTATTTGTTTGAAAACAGGGAGATTCCCATACCATCCGCGGGTATGGGAACGTTGTGGCTCGAGATTGGTATTTGGAGCTTCCCGAGGCGGTTCGACGTATCGAGGATGAGGCGGGCTTTGGTTCCTTTTGCAGGGGTCTGACCCGGCTTACTGCTTGCAGGCCTCTTCTAGCCACCCTGGCAGAGAGGTGGTGGGACACCACCGATTCATTTCACTTATCTGCGACCGGGGACATGACGATGACCCCTTACGATTTCTCGGTGCTCACCGGCATCGGGGTAGGGGGTGATCCGATCCCCTTCGACATTGATATGGATGAGTGGACCGCCGATTCTACTTTGCGCTGCTTGCGCGTCCAGGTTTCGTCCGCTACTCCTGGTTCGAGGTGTAGTTCCGGGTGCAGCCTCTTCTTGTTAACGCATCTCCGATGACTCAGGAGGCCGTGGATAGATATGCACGCGACTTTCTGATGTTTTTGTTCAGGACGACTCTCTTCGCCGACCGGACGAACACAGTGCCCCTCTGCCTTCTCAGCGCACTGGTGGATGTCCGGGACATCTTGCGTTTTGATTAGGGTGGTGCGGCTCTAGCCACCCTCTACGGCTATATGAGCTCAGTCTCCCGCGGCAGCGGACAGTTGCTCGGGGGCTATTGGCGTGCTTGGGAGGTACATTTCCTTTTCATTTTTCGCTTACATTTTTCATTCACGCACCTTGCACATCGTAGTTTGTTTCACAGACTATATAATCGTACACACGACACACATACTCGCTTTTAATCGACCGTACACTACTCACACTGTATACTCTGCTCAATACATTGCACAACACAGGGCTCCCTTATTTCTGCTTTATTCTGTATTCTACTTTTTCTGATAAACATTCTGGTATTCACCTTGCAGTTGTGGGCTTACGCCTACTTCCCTAGGCTCGCTCCTGTACCTGATGCAGAGACCCCTCTGGTTGTCCCCTTCTCACGCCGCTTTGACGGGAGATGCGCCCGGAGGTCGTAGGAGACTTTTAGCTTCTTCCGTCGCTACTTCGGCACCATCACTCCTGCCGAGGTATGTTTTACTTGCAGTTCATTTAAGCTTCACTTTTCCACTATATATTTGCAATACCAGTAGGTAACAAACTGTATTTCAATTTCAGATCACCTGGCAGCCGTCGAGACCTCGCGTTACCGGATTTTGCTGGAGGGCCCGGTCTATCGGGCTTGGTACCTGGGCGAGCGCTTCTTGCGTCAGACCTTAGGGTTACTTGAGAAGATAGTCCCGGTGCACCCTCCTGAGCATATGAGGGACACCGAGCGTTTCACCGCTGAGCAGATGGTGGACTACACCATCGGCTGGGAGGCAGACGGCTTCAGAGGCGAGGGCGATTACTCAGAGTACGTCCGGGCCTTCATCATGCGGCCGCTGAGGGGTGGCCGTCGAGCTGAGAGAGAGAGACCTGCGGCGCTAGCGGCCGGAGCAGGAGTAGGAGGAGGAGCGCCGAGGAGGGCTCAAGTCCGCGGCAGAGGCAGAGTTCAGATAGGACGGGAGCCCAGTTGGCCCGCTCTGCCTACTTCGCTGAGTTTTCGAGGGTCGGATGGGGCGACCTATCAGATCCCCTTCGCCCCTCCGCCGGCTGATCACGAGTTTGTCGTTGTCCCCGACTTGCCTCCGGTATGTATTACTGCATTTCTGTACAGTCATTTCATTTCGGTTTATTTGATATTCCTCAGAATATTGATGTATCTGATTCCCTTGCAGGCGTCTTTTGGATATACCCGGCATTTACTGGAGATGAATGCCTCCATGACGGGGATGCTGCAGCGGACCTTCGACTTCCTAGCCTTTTACGGCCTTCCGGTATGTTCTCTCTGTCATAGCTTCAAATCATACACAAACTACTTCGATAACTGCGATACAACACTTGGATACCCATTTCACGGCACTTGATACATCAGATCCATACATCGATTCTCGATCGATAAACCGCTTCACGACATTCATAAATCAGACTCATACATCGATTCTCGCGACTGTTTCAACCGCCACGGCATTCATACTCAGACTCATACATCGATTCTCGCACTAATAATCGCCACGACATTCATACTCAGATTCATACATCGTGATTCGCATTGTTTCAACCGCCACGGCATTCATACTCAGACTCATACACTACATTCTCGCATTGATAAACCGCTCACATTCATACTATCAGACTCATACCGTGATTCTCGCATTGTTTCAACTGCTCACCAGATTCATACTCAGACTCATACACCGTGATTCTCGTGACCGATAAACTGTTTCATACATACTGATGCATTTGCCTTTCATGTTTTTCAGCATCCCTTCCCACTTCCTCCGGCGGGTGGCGTTGCTCCACCTGGACCTCCCATTTCTACTTGGGATGGCAGGATATTCCCCCGCACCAGAGGAGGGCGTACTTATGCCGGGAGCAGCTCGCGGGCTCCAGTTCCAGATGACGAGTCTGAGGAGGAGGCGGAGGCATCCGAGGAGGAGGCTTCGGGCTCTGCTCGACAAAGGACACCGATGATGCTCCTAGACTTCTGCCCAGGAAGAGGGCGAGGACAGATCCCCCAGCGCGAGGCCATTGATGATGCTGATGATCCAGACTTTTGTTGTTTCTTTTATTTCTTTTCTTGTACTTTTCTCTTTTGTTGGTAGATAGGGTACTTTGTACTGCCGCAGGCAGGTTTTTGTTTTCCTCAAACTTTGTACTTGAAGAAATTATATGAAACAAACCTTTTGTCTAAAAAGAGTGTTATATCTGTACATATCATAGTTTGCACTGCATTGCATCATATTACACCTCAAATGTAAATGATATTGATTTGTTGTCTGCAAACTGAGCACTTGCACTATGATGATCGGATAACCAACCAACTAAACAGCAGACCACTCAGACAAATCACTGCTCAATCCGAACACACAGCCCACATCCTGCTGGGGATTTAGGCTACATATGGCGTGCAACACGGTACTTGGTTCATTCTGCACACAGCAAACCCTGAACAAACAGCCCCGATCTGACAAGATGGACTACGAAAACTGAAACGGCTGAAATTGAAACACACTCGGATGTCCCAAATTTCGTTCTCCTTCTCTTGCTTCGCATGAATGTAGAGAATGGCACAGCATTCTGAGCACAAGCGATTACTTTTTGGAAAAGGATGGTTTTTCAACCGGGGTATCGAGCCTACCACAGAACACGACGAGACAGACTCAAACAAATAAACAAAAGGCACACGACCTAAAAGAATGAGACACGCTCGGAAAAGACTCATAGCCGAAATCTAGACCGACAAATCAAAAGACACGACACACGGACATGTTCACAAAGAGACCTCAGATCTCGAGGAGCCAATTCTTCCGGGCATAATTCCCACCCTTTCTGATTTGTGATACTTACATCACTCGGCCCTCAGGCTCGGTTTTTCTCTTAAACCCTTTTCTTACTTTTCTCTCAACTTACACCTCTCTGTTCTTTATTCTCTCATTTTTCATCCCTCCCCGGGGCGATTGACAGATGAATAGGAAGTCGCGGGTTCACGCCTAACACTGTTAGCTCACAGCTATTCCTTCTGGTAGATAGGGTGCCTTGCTGGCAAGCATATTAGCGGGGAAGATGTAAGACCGACTCAATCGTGCCCCTAGTTCGTCATTTTGACCATTTTTGTTTTCTAAAACAGTTTTGATCAAAAATGAGAGTTGGATTAACACACTTATTCAATTTTTGATTTGAAAATCATGCAAGTCAGGCCGTGAGCACTGAAAATTCTCCTTTTCGGTCCAAACATGGTCCAATTTTGAAAATGAAACAGTTTCCGAGAAAATAAGTCAACCTCAGTGAAAATTTTCAAAAACTATTTTTGCAAACAGGCAATGCTCAAACGAGCATAGAACTTACCCTCGAGATATGTAACCTCGGATCGGAGGCAATGGAAAATTGCCCCTGGCTTAAAGGGGGATAAAGGCAACGGAAAGTTGCCCCTAGTTTGGACGGTAACTCCGGGCAACTTATGGCACTGTATGGCAACGGAAAGTTGCCCCTTGTTTGGATGCTGCCGCGGCATGCTGTAAGCCAGTCCTCGTTGATGACGAACGGATCCTCGGACGCGGAGGAGACGAAGACAGTTTGAATCAATATATGGACACAGTCACCTGGAAGGTGTTGGTGGTTTGGACTTCAAGAGGAAGTTGGTCACGTAATTCCAGGTTGCTGCAATCAAGATATTGGATTCGGAGGAGGCAAAAAGTGATCAAAACCATGACATGGACTGAGACGCTATGGAAGCGTTGGGGGCTGGACTTCAAGATGAAGTTGCCTACGTATCCCAAACATGGGAATCAAGCCTTACGTAGTTCCGGTTAAGATACACTCGGGTATTTTAACCTTCACTGTTTAGGATCTAACTTTTGCCAAGGTGCCCAATGCGGGTTTTCGACCTTGCGAGCTATGTTTTTCTTTTTCCTTCTTTTTCTTTTCTTTTCTTTTGTATTTTCATTTCTTTTCTTTTTTTTCTTTTGCTATTCTTTGTTCTTTTCTTTTGCTATTCTTTTTTCTTTTTATTTCTTTTTCTCTTTTTTTTTTCTTCTTTGCTCTAACTTTTGCCTGGGCCGCCCTTCCGGGTTTTCGGCCCAGCGAGCCTCTCAAGGGTAAAAGTGTAGCTAGCCCATGCCAAATGGTTTTGAGATTGAAGCCTCTCCGTATCCAGGAGAGCGACTGTTGTATTGACTTGCAGGAAAAGTCCACCACAGTTGCTTCCCGAGCTTTGCTTGGTGGGATCTGATCTCCTTGATTTGGTTTTGGTGCCTCTTGCTCGAGGGCTGCTTCGAAATGGGCCACACAGGCATTTCATGGCACTGAATGTTTTGAACGGACTCCAGGTTTGAACAGATAAGTTGAATCTTGAGGCTGAGAGCGATTCCACACAAGTCTTCGCAAGACTGCGCAAAATATTTTGTTTTTGAAAGTTTTTAAGAAGGCGACAAATCGCTCGTGTTGAAGATAGTGTGGAACGATCACGGATCGTGCTAGGGTCCTTCTCAAGACTACCGACAAGCATGATTTCATTCATTAAAAGCTTAGCAGGCCTCTCTTTCTCTCAAAATGATCAAAATTTTACCAAACCCGAGGAATTACTTCATCTTCGTTTTCATCACCGCAGTGTTCGAAATGGGGTTTTATGAAAAGGTTAGGTCATCATAACGATGTTCAAGGCACAAGAGAACAGGCGGAATGCACTGTCGTTCCATTCACATCTTCTGGCACGACTAACTCAAATAGTAACAAGTACGGAATGTGATAGCCACAGCTGTTTCATTCAGATTTGCTGGTATAACCGGCCCCTCGGCAGCAACAGGCTCAAAAAGCAAAAGCAACTAATTACAAGATAAAACGGTGTTTGAGGCAACAACCCCGAAATCACCTGGTATACTATACAAAAGGGACTGACTCGTTACAACAAGACAGACCCTGTAAGCAAAAAGACTGACTCAATACAGAGAGACAGACTCAAAAACAAAACAAAAGACTGACTCGACACCCAAGTCAGGATTTACAAAACTAGCATTGGCAGGTGCTCAAAAATGCGTGCCAAACGCCACATCCAAAAATGTACCAGACACTGCCCGCAGGCGGTTCACCTTCTGATTACATACTTGCGATTCAGATCCTCGAAATACAACAACTGAGTGGTGACGGACTTTGCTGAGGTAGGCGGGAGGATAACCTCGTTGTCAATCAAGTCTTGTACCTCATGACGGAGGCAGAAGCAATTATCAGTGGCATGGCGACCATCGATGGTACGCAAGACAGGAAGCATCATGCGTGGCGGGGAGATTCTTCTGAGGGGTCGAGGCTCCGTGGGTTTAAGGTGTCCCTCTCGAAGGATTTGAAGTGCCTTGGACAATGGCATATAGAGAGCATGGATGACCCTTCAAGGTGTACTTTGGGGCTGAGCACTCTTGCTAGATGCACTAGCGAACGGATCACGTGTGCCTTGGATTTCGATCCTTTCCGGATGTAAAATGGGAACGGAAGAACTGTTTTGGCATGACGGCCTATCCCGATTCTCTCGATTGATCGAATTGCCCTCGGTGAGGGGGAAAGCATCCTCCACAGCTTTTGACATAACTGCGAATATATGTTGCTTGTTCATTCCCCCGACTTTCAAAGCCTCTACTGCCCACAGCAGTTGTTCGGTAGGGTAGGCATCTGCCTTCATCTTGCCTTTGTCTCTGGCCTCGGCCTGATTTAGAACTTGGCTTGATCCGTTGTTGTCATAGCTGGAGGCCATCTCCGGTTGATTGAGTTCAATTACAATTCGTCCCAGTAGCGGGGGTTCCTGGGGTATAAAGCCTCCGGCATATGGTGCAGCTATTGGCGAAATAGACATCCCATAGGCGAGATCCGTCACAGATCTTTGAAGATCACCTATCATTCCCATTAATTCAAATGTAGTAGGCTCGCGAGCCTGATATAGTTGAGGGGTCCAAATTGGATGTGCGGCAGGCGACCTGGGTGGGTGCGGCATGTCAACAGTAGCTTCATCCTATGGGGTGATTCCTTGACTTAACGCGGCCGTCATGACCACGAGCTCTTCTGAATTCTGCGTCATGTTCAGTCTTGCCTTAGCAAGGAGAAGACACTAGCTATTCCAGATCGACCCTCTGGATTTCTGAACTGAAACGAAAAACAAGCAGTATTTCAGCCCCAAACAGATCAAACACGGTTGCAAATGACAAGCATTTCTACTATCGATCACTGTTCTCAAATCATCGCCCCAAATCAATCGATACCGTGATATAATCGATTCTTAAAATATCGATATCGTGCCGCGTCGGATACCGGACTTGCAAACTGGTATATGCATTCCCCTGTAGAGATACACTCTAAAAGCACATAGCATGTAAAAGAGAGCCAATACACCCCTATGTTGGGGTAGGGTTTCCCTGTCCTATTTTTGTCAGGAGCTAGGGTTTCACTACGCACGCAGCAGTTTCAAACAACCTAATATCGAGTAAGCAACCTGTCCTAGTTTGGAATGGTCACTACGGATCCGAATATGCACTAGGTCGAATGGTCAAGAAGGGTACCCTGGTAAAACCGGGGTTTGTGTTCCCATACTGGCAGAGCCCGCAACCGGTCAGCCTTATGGCATGCTTTGACAAAGTCAAGCCTCCGGCAAAGCGCTCAGGAATAGCAGATGGCCAACACGGTGTCCTAGGCGCACCAATGCACATGCAATGCAAAGAAACACATAAGTGTAGTCAAAACAGGATATCACGAGTTCGAGTCAAGCTCTCTAAACTCCCCAGCAGAGTTGCCAGAAACTGTAGATGCGCTCGTGCGCCCTGGGAGGGTTAAGTCCCGTTCTATTCGTTTTGCAGGTCTACTACAGTTCGGACTTGATTTGTCACGGTTCTTAATCTGAACCAAAGAGTCCAAATCTGGCAAATCGTTTTGAGAAAAACAGATTTTGAAAAGAAGTGCCAAACATGGACTGCTTTGCCAGATACAGAGTCGCCACCTAAATATTTTTTATGGGGGAATTTAGGAAACCCTGACTCGGTGCCAAAGGCCACGTGTCCGTCATCACCAAAGTTGTCTTGGCTCGGGAGCTTGGGTACGATCGGGGAAGGTCAGCTATGAGCACCCTTTCGCCGTCCAGGACCGGCCTCTACTAACCATGATATCCAATTTTGAAAACTTTATGTGTTCTTATACCGGTTATTAGCCTAGATTTACTACGTTATGCGGACAGCAAACAAGTATAGACCAAATCGTCTAAGTTGGAACAAAACACTACACGTTTGTTTTGAAAACGGTTTGCTACTCGCAAGTAGGCTAAAATGCAGGTTTTGCCACCCTCAAGTGGGCTTTAGAAAAGATGATTTTGCCACTAACTAGTGGGCTTAAAACTCACAGTTTTTAATGCATTGTCCCAATTTAGGTAATTCAACCTCCATCCACAGGCATTCAAGCAGTTATATCACATAAGCAGCTAGCCTCATGGTAATCATGCTATTATGGCAACATTCACACGCATGCGATATGCTAAAGCATAAAAGCTCACCTAGTACTCCAAGCCAAAATAAAAACCAGTTAGTAATCATATGCATGATCCTAGTTCATGTTAAATGGCTCATGCAACGCATACAGAGTGCAATTAGACAGGCTCGGCTATCCTAAACATGGCATGTGAAATGCACGAGTAACACGTATTCAAGTTAGATTTGAAATACAATGCAGTTTGTATGATGTACCGAGCCCGATGTATGTTTAGACAAATGCATGGATGCACGCATGCATTGCATAAGGTATGCTAATTTTAAATATGCCCTAATCTACCATCATAAGCAGGTAAATAAAAGGGAGAAAGAAGTGGGGGTTGGGAGACATACACACACTCACCCACACTTATTACAGATTCGCCCTCGCTCGGAGGGACCAAAAGAATAATACAAATAATTAACTACGCAAGCTAATTAAATATTACAAATTGCCTAATTAGTTGACAAACTAACTAAACTAAGAAGAACAGTAAATCACCTCGGGAGGAGAGCCAAATGTAGCACGTGCTCGGGCCTTGTTCGGAATTGCACTGCCATGCCTAGATTGCCTCTGTTTTCCCTGCTTTGCATCTCAAAAGACTGCCAAAGTCTCAGGAATGCCTCCCAGGACACTGAGGGACATCATCGGCTGAATAGGACTTCCACCGGCATCAACATGAGGTCACCGGCACAAAATTCATCCATCGGCCATCAATTGACTGCCGGCCGACATTGAATGTCTGCAGAACCTGCAACTCACAGTAGCAGAGGGCAAAAACTTGCATGGCAATGTAATTCCAACAATGTATGCACCAAACACACTCCTTATCATGTTTATGACTCAAAGGATGATGTGCCTCGATTCTTGGGCCACCAATCACGCATTTCCATGCATGATGGCCCAAAGGATCAAATGTGCAATTTCATGTCAAATGAAATGCAATGCAAACAACAAACCAAAGGGTCCTAACCTCTATCACACTCACTTCAAGAGGCCAAGTATGCACAATGCAATGCTATCCTAGACATGTTGGCTAGCATGTGGTATGGACAATGCAAGGCACTTATACAAACATACAAGCAAACATGCAAGGCAAGCATGCAAACCAAGTAAAAGAGGGACTTAAACATGACCTAGGCAACTCCAATTAAGCCTAAAATCAGTAGCCAAAAACCAAGGAAATGAAGGCCAAAATACACACACACATGCAAGCATTCATGATCCAATACTTGGGCACTAAACAAGCAACTTCCAAGCACACTTGAAAGGGGATATCTTGGATAACTAGCATGCAATATAAGCTCTGAAATTCATGCTGGAATGTGGTGCCAAACCAAGCCAAATGAAGCAAACATAAGCATGCAAGCATAGTCCAAGTACGCAAGGCAAGTCATGAAGGCTTGAACCACACTTAGTACAACCACACATGGCAACACTTAAGCAACTAAAAAAAAGAGTTTTAACACATAAAACTAAGTCCAAAGGACCACTTAGATGGCACCTAAGGGTCTCAAATTCAAAGGCATGCATAATGGTCGAAACAAAAGGCATGCAACATATGCTTTCAAAGCAATAAAGAGGCGACTTAGGCAAGCATATGAGCATGCCAAAGGGACTAAAATTACATGTTAGGTGGTTCCAAACCACCGAAATGATGCAAGAAACGCAAGCTACACATTCACATAAGGAGCTATTCCAAACATGTCAAAATCAATCCAAACGACCATGGACAGACCTAAAGCATGGCAAAATAAGCACGAAACATTCATAAGTCTAAGCCTAAATCATGCTCAAATAAGGCTAACAACCTAAGACATGTTAAAGGCATCACAAGGCATTACATGGCAACTATGCTAAGCATGCATAAGGGGCCAAAACCAACTTAAAATCATGTTATATCATGGTATAATAAGCATGAAAAACAGTCATGGCATGCTCAACACACACTTGAACATAGGCTTCCTCAAGAGGCCAAAACTTGTCCTTTTCAAGGACAACAAGGAGAGGGGGTGACCCTCTCCTTCTTGGGACTTCAAGGTATCATCTACACCACTGAAATCCCTCAAGATTTCAGTGGTGAAGAGACCCAAACACCAAAATCCCGGAGCTCAACAAAATAGCACAAAAATAAGGCCTTTCAAGGCCTAAGAGGGGCCAAACTTCCCCAAAGCACAAAGCACCCTTAATAAAATATCAAGAGGACTAAAAAATAGAACTTTTTTGTATTAAACACTAAGCTTAAAAACAGCTTTAAAATAGGTAAAAGTAGGATGCAAAAATGGGAAATAAAAGGCTAGTTTTGTTACCCTTGTAGACCTCTTCACAAATGTTGATGATGTTGCTTCCTTGAGCTCCAAACCAGTCAAGAACAGCAAGAATAACCTCTTGGGACCTCAGTAGCCAAGTGAAGGTGAAATACTATGTGCTTGTGTGCAATAATGAGACACAAACACACAGAAGGGCAAGAGAAGAAGAGATATAGATATAGGTTAGATGCACCAAAGAAAACCCTAAAAACTAGAGCTCTTCCTTCTCCTCTCTAATTTTTCTAACCCTAAAGCAAGGGAGACAAGGCCTCCTCTTATAGAGGAGGCAATCTTGTAAGCTTAGTCACTAAGCAAAACAAGAGAGGCATCCCTCCATATGGAGGAGAAGCCAATGCCATACAGCTGCCTCAAAATATCTAAAAAAGCAACTGCACAGTAACCGGCCGGCAAAGAATGTCATTTTGACAAAATTGACTGCCGACCGGCACAATATAGTGCCGATGGCAACACCAACCAGCCGGTGGCCTCTAGCCACTGCTGGTGGTGTGTGGGGATGCCTCACAAGGCATTCCCTACCCCTCCAAGGCAAAACACAAGTGTTTGGTGCAAAACCAGACACAAAACAGTCGAGTTCGGAAATCCTGAGGCACGGTGCGTAGCCGAGAACTCCGGGAACTCCAAATGAACACGAACATGGATAATCACCAAGTGTTCCAATGGTGACGTCCAAGTCTTGAGGACGGTCAAAAATGGGGTGTCTACAACTTGCCAACTTGATCCGGGTGTAAAGCTTCACATATCTCAGGTTTATTTTCCTTTCTCAAACTAATGCCTCTTTCCTAGATTCAACCATCTATAGTCAACAAAACTCTGGTTTTGGATCCGAAATTTCTCAAGGTTTTATTTATTTTTTAAAAAAAATATGTATATATATGTTACAATGTTTTGTAAAAGACACCCAATTTTGATATAAAAACAAGGCCTATATAAAAAATAAAAAAAAAAAATCAATGTTTTACTATCTAAAAAAAAAAACCAATATTTTAAAACTTATATGTTATAGTTAATAAAATAGATAATCAATTGAGTTAGCTCAATTGGCCTCTTTTGGGTACATTTTGACTAAGAGAGGTGGTAAGGGAAAGATGGAGGGAGAAAAGAGCTGTGTGTACTTAAAAGATAATTCATGTGTGTACTTAAAAGATAAAAGAGCAGTGTGTACTTAATAGCATGCCGCAGGTGTAGCACGTCCGGCGGAGGGACCTCGCTACAGTTCGGACTCCCTTTTGTTGTTGCGGTTCTAAATCTGAACCAAAGAGTCCAAATCCGGCAAATCGTTTTGAAGAAAACAGATTTTTGAAAAGTAGTGCCAAACATGGACTGCTTTGCCAGATTACAGAGTCGCCACCTAAATATTTTTAAAATGGGGAAATTTAGGAAACCCTGACTCGGTGCCAAAGGCCACGTGTCCGTCATCACCAAATGTCTTGGCTCGGGAGCTTGGGTACGATCGGGGAAGGTCAGCTATGAGCACCCCCTTTCGCCCGGTCCGAAGACCGGCCTCTACTAACCGTGATATCCGATTTTGAAAACTTTATGCGTTCTTATTCCGGTTATTAACCTAGAATTACTATGTGATGCGCACAACACAAAAGTATAGACTAGATTGCCTATCTTGGAAATAAACATTGCATATCCGTTTTGTCTCGAAAAACGTGTTAGATTTTGCTACTCGCAAGTAGGCTAAAATTCGGATTTCAACGAGTTGTTCCAACTCAGGCAATCCAACCTCCACCCACAGGCATTCAAACAATTTATCATGTAAGCACTTAGCCGCATGGCAAGCATACTGTCATGGTAAACATTCACATGCATGCGATATGCTAAAGCTATAAAAACTTACATCGTACTCCGTGCCAAAACAGTAAACTAGTTAGCAAACATGCGTGACCTAGTTCATGTTAAGTGACTAATGCAACACAGGCATAGATGCAATCTAGAGTAGGCTCGGCTAAGCCTAAACATGGCATGTGAAATGCGTGAGTAGCACGTATTCAATTTGGAATTGAAAATTGCTATGCAGCTTGTATGATGTACCGAGCCCGGTGCATGTAAACAAATACATGAATGCACGCATGCATTGCACAAGGTATGCTAATTTAAAATGCCCTAATCTACCATCATAAGCAGGTAAATAAAAGGGATAGAAAGAAGTGGAGGTTTGGAAGACATACACCCACTCACGCACACTTATTACAAATTTGCCCTCGCTCGGAGGGACCAAAATAATAATACAGACTGAATAAATAATTAACTACCCTAGCTAATTAAATATTACAAATCAACTAAATTAATTAAATAAATTAATCAATCTAAGTAAACAGTCAATCGCCTCGGGATGAGGGCCAAAAGCAACGCTAGGCCGGATCGTTTTGAATCAAGACCGCTGCAAGTGTGCCTCTGTTTCCTCTGCTCTCCTCTTCAGAAAATTCCCAAAATCCCCAAAGCACCTCTCAGGGCACTGGGGAGTACCACCGGCTGGGGCAGAGCACCACCGGCTGAAGGGGGAGGCCACCGGCACTGAATTCACTTATCGGCTGCCGATTGACTGCCGGTCGGCACTAAATAGTGCCGGTCGGCACAAAATTCCTGCAGAACCTGCAACTCACAGCAGCAGAGGGAAACGACATGCAAGGCAATGCAATTCAAGCCATTTATGCATCAAACACACTCCCTATCATGTTTGTGATTCAAGGGGGTATGTGCCTCAGTTCCCGGACTACCAATCGCGCATTTTCATGCATGATGGCCCTAAGAACCAAGAATGCAACTTTACTTTCAAATGCATGCAAAACACATAGGCACAAAAGGGTGCCAAACCTCCATCAAACTCACTTCAAGAGGCTTGGCATGCATGTCAATGATGCAACCCTAAGCATATTATCTAGCATGCAACATGGATAATGTGATGCAAGCAAAGCATGCTAAGTACGCAACTTTAAGCAAGGAGGCATGCAAACCAATCAATGAGGTGGACTTAGGCATGATCTAGGCAGCTCCAAAAGGTCCAAAATCAGTGGCCAAAATGCTGAGTTATGAGGGCCAAACAAACATGCACACATGCACAAATCAAGGCACCAATACTTAGGCATAAACAAGACAACATTCAAGCACACTTGGAATGAGTCAAACATGGACTATTAGCATGCATTGAAAGCTCTGAAAATCATGCCAAAACATGATGCCAAATCATGCAATAAAGCATGCCAAACAAAGCATGCAAATGGCCTAAGGCTTAAGACAAGTCAATGAGAGTTTTGAACCATGTTTATGCAAGGCAATTATGCCATGCACTTAACAACTCAAAACAGATTTTAAGCATGTCAAATAAGACCCAAAGGACCACTTAGATGGCATCTAAGAGGTTTGAAATCTAAGGCATGCAATAAGGCCTAAACATGGAGCATTTAACACCAACTCTTAAAGCATTAAAGAGGCATGCCAAGCAACCAAACAAACATGTATGAAGGACTGAAATAGCATGCAAAATTGTTCCAAACCACCAAAAATGATGCAAACAAAGGCATGCTACACATACATGCTCTTAAGGCCAACAAGCCAAATACAAGGGAGCCATACTAAACATGCTAAGATTGACCAAAACACTTATGGACAGAGCTAAAACATGGTAATACGAGCACAAGAACTTCACAAGAGCAAGCCTAAATCATGCTAGAAACCAAAGCTAACAAGCTAGTCATGTTAAGGCATCGAGAGGGCATTACAAAGCAACTATGCAAAACATGCAAGGGGTGCTAAAACCAACTTATGGCAACGTCATATTAGGGCATAATAAACATAAAATGCAGCTAAGACATGCTCAACAAACAACCAAACATGGTGCTCCTTTGGAGGCCAAAACATGCCCTTTTCAAGGACAACAAGGAGAGGGGGGTGGCCCTCTCCTTCCTAGGACTTTGAGGCACCATCTCCACCACTGAAATCCCTCAAGATTTCAGTGGTGGAGAGGTCCAAGCATGACAGTCCCGGATCTCCACAAAATAGCACAAAAAGTGGCCTTTTTCAAGGTCTAAAGGGGGCCA
Organism: Camellia lanceoleosa; assembly: GCA_025200525.1. NCBI lineage: Eukaryota > Viridiplantae > Streptophyta > Magnoliopsida > Ericales > Theaceae > Camellia > Camellia lanceoleosa. The sequence continues at coordinate 2,075,448 of CM045770.1, forward strand.
AACCTCCCCAAACCACAAAACACTCTTAATATACAATAAAGAGGGTCAAAAATCAGAACTTTTTTGTGCCAAACACTAAGATCAAAAACTGTTTTAAGCTAGGCAAAAATGGAGTGCAAAAAAAGGGGTAAATAAAGTGAGTTTCTTACCCTTGAAGCTTTTCTTTACAAATGTTGAAGTTGTTGGTTCCTTGAGCTCCAAACCAGTCAAGAACTTCAAAAACCAGCCCCTAGAACCTCAGTTGCAAGGAGAAGGTGAAACACTAGGTGTTTGTGTGCAATAGTAAGGCACAAAACACCTAGACACACAAGAGAAGGATAGAGATAGAAGGTGTATGCAAGTCAAACCCTAGAAAAACCAGAGCTTCTCTCTCTCTTTTCCTCTCTAACTCTCTAAATTTGCTAACCCTTGAGCCAAGAGAAGAGCCTTCTCTCTTATAGGCAACAAAGACTTACAAACTAAGTCCTCCAAGGGCTCATCCCTCCATACACGTGTATGGAGGGGAAACAAGAGCTAAACAGCTGTCTAAAAATATCTCAGAAAGCAGCTGTAAAGTAGTCGGCTGGGCAAAATGGTCATTTTGCCAAAAGGAGTGCCGGTGGCTACTACAGCCAGTCGGTGGCCTCTAGCCACAGCCGGTGGTGTGTGGGGATGCCTCACAAAGCATTCCCTGCCCCTCCAAGGCAAAACACAAGTGTCTGGTGCAAAACCAGACACAAAACGGTCAAGTTCGGAGGTCCTGAGACAAGGCGCGCGAGCCGAGAACTCCGGGAACTCCAAACGAACACGAACATGGATGATCACCGAGTGTTCAAACGGTGACGTCCAAGTCTTGAGGACGGTCAAAAATGGGGTGTCTCTGAGACGCATGCAATGTATAAGCTAGCATCGCCAATCACACTGTCAAGAAAGGATGTAAGAGAATTATGCAATTCTCAACGGAGGATATCATACATGTGTCGATTGCACCGATCTCAAATGAGTAGTACATACAATATCGTCAGAAGAAAGCAAACAGCTTTACAATATTGTTAGCAATATGCATGTCATGCAAAATGAATGCAAGATGATATGCAATATGTATCAGAGTGCAATGTATCAGTTTCTGGCTTCGTCCGAGGTGAGTTTTGGTTCGATATGATTCAGAGATGGCTGCTGCCTGCATTTGTATGATATGGTGGAAATGTTGCTGTTATTGAAACTCCTCTTTTCAAAACGTGATATTGCATTTTTTAATTTTCAAGTTTTAGAAACTATTCATATTTCTCTTATTCATGCTTGCATTTTTGTTGGTATTCTTTATATATATATGTTTAATTTTTTGGGGGGTGGAGGTGTGGGTAGGAGATGGGGGCACCAAGTATTTGCGTGATTGCAGTTTTCTTGTTCAATTTATGAAGCTAAAAGTTGAATCTTTTATGCTTTTTGGTGTTGCAGGTTGTGGTTTTTACTGATGTTAATCAAGAGCAAGCCATTGAGTTCAATGATTACTGCCATAATCACGGGCCTCCTATTGCATTCATAAAGGCTGAAGTTAGAGGCCTTTTTGGAAGTGTGTTTTGTGATTTTGGACTAGAGTTTACAGATTTTGATGTTGATGGCGAGGAACCACACACAGGTATTCTTGCATCCATCAGTAATGATAGCCCTGCACTTGTGTCATGTGTTGATGATGAAAGGCTTGAATTTCAAGATGGGGATCTTGTTGTCTTCTCGGAAATTAGGGGAATGACAGAACTCAATGATGGAAAGCCAAGAAAGATAAAAAGTGCAAGGCCATACTCACTCATTCTTGAAGAGGATACTACAAATTTTGGTTCTTATAAGAAAGGTGGTATTGTCACACAGGTGAAGCAGCCCAAGGTGTTGAACTTTAAGCCATTGAGAGAAGCACTCAAGGATCCTGGTGATTTTCTTCTGAGTGACTTCTCCAAGTTTGACTGCCCACCTCTACTGCACTTGGCATTCCAAGCGCTAGACAAGTTCATTTCTGAATTGGGATGATTTCTTATTGCTGGCTCAAAAGAAGATGCTCAGAAGCTGATATCTATAGTCAGTGACATCAATGAGGGTTCTGGAGATGGGAAACTGAATGATATTAACCCAAAACTTTTGCAGTACTTTGCCTTTGGTGCCCGGGCAGTTCTGAATCCCATGGCTACCATGTTTGGTGGTATCGTCAAACAGGAGGTTGTAAAGGCGTGCTCTGGAAAGTTTCACCCACTTTTCCAGGTTACTTCTATCATTAGAATGCTTGTTTCACAATTAAATTTTGTTATCCTTGTGTTTGCATGCTCATAATTGTCTTTTTCCTCTTCGCTGTAGAATTAACCCTTTTCTATGTAGTTTAATATATTTGACCATTTACTTTTAGTGATATGAATTTCGTTGGTGATAACAAGTCTTGACTTTTCTGTTCTTGTTGAATTTGATTTCTATTACGGTAACCCTAAAATTATTTATTTCAACATGTTTCTCCAATTCTTCTACTTTGACTCAGTTGAATCACTACCCACAGAGCCTATAGAACCCAGTGATTTTAGACCATTGAATTGTCGTTATGACGCACAGATTTCAATTTTTGGGTCAAAACTCCAGAAGAAACTGGAAGATGCTCAGGCGTTTGTTGTAAGATCCGGTGCACTAGGCTGTGAGTTTTTAAAAAATTTAGCTCCGATGGGAGTTTCTTGCAACAGCCAAGCGAAGCTAACAATTTCAGATGATGATGTCATTGAGAAAAGTAACCTCACTAGGTAGTTTCTTTTTCATGATTGGAACATTGGGTAGGCAAAATCTATTGTTGCTGTCTCTGCTGCTGCAGCTATAAATCCTCATCTCTGTATAGAAGCTTTGCAGAACCGTGTGGGCCCTGAGATAGAGAATGTCTTTGATGATACCTTCTGGGAGAATCTAAGTGTTGTTATTAATGCCTTGGACAATGTCAATGCTAGGCTTTATGTTGATCAAAGATGCTTATATTTCTAGAAGCCACTTCTCGAGTCAGGAACCCAAGGTGCAAAGTGTATTACGTAGATGGTCATTACTCACCTGATGAAAAACTATGGTGCATCGAGAGGTCCACCAGAGAAACATGCAACCATGTGTACAGTTCACTCGTTCCTTCACAACATTGATCACTGCTTGACGTGGGCTCGATCAAAGTTTGAGGGCTTGCTTGAGAAAACACCAGCTGAAGTGAATGCTTTTCTTTCAAATCCAAGTGAGTATGCATCTGCAATGAGGAATGCTTTACTTAATTAGCTTGTCATATGAATTGAATTTGCATGTATTTTAACTAGGATATGAAAATGTATTGGCGGGTAATTGTTTGTCTCACACAATGTCGAATACGCCCTAAACGTAGTCGAAAAAGGACGTTTTGCAGACGAAAATTCAAAACAGCCCTCGAACCGCCATGTGGCCTACACGAACACCTTCCCCATGCCAAATAGGATTTGTGACAAATGACGGAACGTTATTCAGATCCATAGGTTGGGATTTAGAGACAAATGCACCAAAACTTAGTCAAAAAAGGGCGTTTCGGGGGCAAAAATTGAAAACAGCCCCCGAACCGATGTGTGGCTGACACGAACAGCTTGCCCATGACAAATATGACTTGTTACAACTGACGGAATGTTATTTGGACCCATATGTTGGGATTTAGAGCAGAATACGCCCAAAACCTAGTTGAAAAAGGGCGTTTCGGGAGAAAAATTGAAAACAACCCCCGAACCGCCGTGTGGCCGACATGAACACCTTCCCCATGCCAAATAGGACTTGTGACAAATGACGGAATGTTATGTAGACCAGTAGGTTGGGATTTAGAGACGAATACGCCCAAAACTAGTCGAAAAACGGCATTTTGGGGGTGAAAATTCAAAATAGCCCTTGATCCGCATTGTGGCCGACACGAACAGCTTCCTCATGCCAATTATGACTTGTGACAACTGACAGAATGTTATTCGGACCTGTAGGTTGAGAAAATGCAACTTGTAATATTGCATGGTTACAAATGCCAATACAAAACAAGGAATGCTAGGATCATATAAATGTTAGTGATAAATGAGGGAAAATATGTCACTTCATCTTCTCATTATGTGAATATTTTGTTAATGCTTACAAATTTTCTCAGTGCATGTCGAATATCTAATTCTAGTGTTTGTCTGGATTAATTGGGGGTGAATTGAGATGATTCCCTGTTTACAAGTATCCCATACTTTTTGGGTATTTTAAAAACAGATAGTTTAAATAGAAAATATATCCAAAATGATGTGTTAATGATATTTATAAAAATTATGAGGACAACTGTGAAAAATGTGTTCAAATCGATAACAAGTGTTTCATGTTCTTTCTATTTTTTCTCCCTTGTGTCCTGGTTGATTTTCTTCTTTCTTCTCATCCAAAACATGATGCGATGGTCTAAAACAACTGGTTAGCTAAATGTCATGATTATATTAATGAAAAAGTCCAGTCCAAGTATTGACAAAGAAAAAGCTCTTTATAATATCTTCCTAGCACGAGTATTTTTGTTAAATGTTTTATCAAGCTCAAGTTCAATTTTTTTATCAAGCTCCCTCGATGGCACATGCAAGGTTACTTATTTATGTTAAATGTTGCATAATAATATCTTCCTAGCATGAGTATTTTTGTTTCTCGAAATGACTTATTTTCGTATTGTAGGTATGGGACCTTGTAACTGGAAGACTTTTACAAACTCGAGCTTTTCCACTACCAATTACTGCAATAGTTGTTGATCCAATAGAGATGAAGTTATTTTCTGGTGGTATAGATTACTAGTGGATATTTCTTTTTTGTATACGGAGGATGTAAGGACCCACATTTCATGCCTTAGTCATGCTTGCATGCAGTTATATGATTTGCCATGTTAAGATTTGCCTTCATGAACTCTTGCCTTGTTTTGTGCTTATGTGATTTGCCTAAGTGTATATGTATGCTTTGTTCCTCCCTTGTATTGTTAAGCCTAGGTTGTGTTAAGCCTAGGTCATGTTAAGCCTAGATCATTTCCAAGCCGAGGTCATTTCAGTCCAGAATCATCTTGGTACCACTTTGTTGACCTCCACCTTCGTCCTAGCATATTGGCCGAGATGATTATCATCTGGGCCGAGGTGTGTATCGCCAAGGCCGAGATGTGTATTATCTGGGCCGAGATGTTATCCTTGTACCGAAGTGATCTTGTCCTGGAATGGTATGACCTAGACCGAGGTGTGGCACATCTAGGCCGAGGTGTGGCACAGCTTAGTCAAGTGTTCTCCTTCCTAGCCGAGATCATTGTTACCTTAGTGCCGAAGTCTTGACCTTAGCCGGAGTTCTGTTCTTAGCCGAGGTCATTGTCCTTTGTTTGCCGATGTCTTGTCCTTTGCCGATGTCATCACTTGCCGAGGTGCCCTTGCCACCAAGCTTGTTGAATACGCTTTGCCTTACACCTGTCTTGTCAATCTATCACCTTTTTGAAGAGAACCAACCCGGTGACGCCACGTGTCCGAGCAGAGTGTTAAGTCAGCCGATAGAGAGAGAAACCTATCATTTGTTGTGTTTTTCTCTAAGGAAGAAGGGAGAGAAGCTCTAGAAGAGGGAGAAGGAGTTCTAGAGAGGGAGTAGAGATCCAAGCTTGATTCCTAGAGATCCAACCGTTAGATTCGTGTTCTAAGGTTAGATTCTTGATTTGCTCATGTAGCTCTTTATGTTTATGTTATTGCATTGCATGATTGAACACGATTTGTAAGCCATGCATTGTTTTGAAGTTCGGTTCTAGAAAGAGAAAATGGTATTCATGTGTTCTTCAAGAAAAGTCATGTTTTGATCCGTGAGCTCATGTCAAGATGCATGTTTTCATGTTTGTTTTCATATGATCTTCAAGTATGGGTGCCCAGGTCCATGTTTTCGAACTCATGGCATGAAAACTCAGATTTTGTATAAGCAAGTTATGATTTTGGCATTCATCATATTCATGTTCTTCATGTTCTTCACGGGTGGAAACCCAGATTTCTAGACTTCACTTTCCGAAGTGTAGTCTCCGAGATCATTCTTACCTAGACCTTACACTTAGGCCAAGCATCGTATCTCACCTTGGCCTACCTTGCATGATCACTTGCACTTGTCTTGTTTGAACCTCGGCCTGCAGCCGCACGCCGAAGCCGTGATAACCACACCTCGGCCAGGAGGTGTGGGACCTCGGCAAAGACCTGGTTGGTACCCAGCATGTCCTCCCGACATGTAAAACAGTGTTTTGACCTCCAACATGTTTTTCCGAGATCATTTGCATGTATGTAAGACTTGTTTTGAGATGTGTTTTCAGTGGACCTTGCTATGTGTTTGTAGGACTTGGACCTTGCCTTGATCCCGACGTCCCAAGAACTAGGTGAGTGGTGCTTTTAATAAAGCTATGTTAAACTGTTTTGATAAATCTTGTCTTGCTTTGTTTTGATGAAAGTATTTGTTAAGCATGAATGATTATCCCTTATTTTATGTATCAAGTATAAGCTTTGTTTCGGATGACATTCTTGGAAAGTCCTTTCATGCTAGGGGACTCTAAGCCCAAGTAGCATCGTCCTTTCGTGCTAGGGGACATTAAGCCCAAGTAGCATCGTCCTTTCGTGCTAGGGGACGTTAAGCCCATGTAGCATTCATGTTTGGAAGTCTCGGCCACCGACGGTCTATGAACGGGTGGATTTGTCTAATTTGCTATCGACGGTCTATGACCGGATAGCCCCCACCGACGGTCTATGAACGGGTGGATTTGTCTAATCGAATCCGGGTCGATTATTCCCTTGTTTTGTCTTGTTTTGCCACCGACGGTCTATGAACGGGTGGGTATGTTTTGCCAAGTATGTTATAAGTTCAAGTACACGTTTTGATACAAGATAAGCTAAGAATATGTTTCGATTTAAGTTATGCCAAGCACATGTTTTGAAAGGTCAAGATTGATGAATACGGTTCATCCTATGTTTTGATAAGTAAGCAAGTTTTGAAAGCTCAAGTATGTCTGATACAAGTTATGCCAAGAATGTTTTGTACAAGTATTGCCAAGTATATGTTTTGATGCAAGCCATGTTATACGTATGTTTTGAACAAGCTACGCTATAAGTACAAGTTTTGAACAAGCTATGATATGTGTATTGTTTTAACAAGAACCTCGGGAATCATTCATTTAACCCCTTTATTACTTGTACCATTCACTGAGTATCCAAGCTCACCCTCTCTATGTATATATGTAGGTTCCAAGCTAGAAATCGGCTTCGCCGAGATGTGTGTTTGTGCCGATGTTTTGTATGCATGTTAGGTCGGCATCAAGGATGTCGGCAACTGTGAAGATTATGTTTTTTTAACCTTGAATTTCCTGTATTATATTTATGTCGGCATTTTGTATTTAGGTCGGCAATCTTGTTTTGTATATGTCGGCTTGAGAAGCCCCTTTTGTTGTGATGTAATGTATATTCTATAAGTTGTAAAGTTATGTAAGGATGTATGCCATTTTATTTGACTTATGCACAGCTCTTATGGACCACTTGTATTTTAAGTTATTGCTTCCGCTCTTGTTAGCCCCATATGTATCATCTGATTGTGTGTGATCTTGTAAGTTGGCCTTTGGTAATCTCGGATTACTGGCCATCACGGCACCATTCTACTAGGGGCAGTTTGGGGTCGTGACAGAGGACATCATTTTTGTATGATTATCTGTTTGTATGGAATTATTATTTTGGGTTGGATTATATTTGGTTTGTATAGAATTTGATGTTACAAGACCAAATTTTTTGATGGTTGAAAGTGAAATAGAAATAGACATATGTATTGTTTTGTTTATATACAGGGTGCAAGTTGACAAAATAAATACATGTTGTGCAAAAATTAATAATAATAAAAAAAAATAACACTGAATAAAGTTTTTGGCGACTAAATGTTTAGTAGCCAAAAAAACAAAATAAAACTCGTTAGGTACTAACAATTTAGTAGTCGAAAAACAACTAAAGATTTTTTGGCAACTAAAAATTTAGTAGTAAAAAATATATGAGACTTTAGGCGACTAAATAGTTTAGTAGCTAAAAAAAATATGAAAATTAAATTTTTTTGGCGACTAAATATTTAGTAGCTAATAATAAATGATACTTTGGGTGACTAAAAGTTTTAGTCATTGAAAATGAAAATTAATTTTCTTTGAAAACTTTTGGCAACTAAATATTTAGTCGCCAATTTATGACTTTTGCTACTAAAAAATATTTAGTCAGCAATACCTCGTACTTTTCCCTACTAAAACATTAGTAGCCATTTATAGGACTTTTGGTGACTAAATTTTTTTTAGTCGTCAAAACCTTCCCCGACCATTTTTCTGCGACAAATCTAGCGACCAAAATATTTAGTCGAGAAAAGGCTTCGGTGACTAAAAACCTTACTTTCGGCAACTAAAACTTTAGTTTCCAAAAGTGCATTTTCTTGTAGTGAATGATTCAGTAAACAATCAAAATGATTTGTGGTGGGCCCCCACGGGCCCAACAGCACGCTTCAATCTGATCTCGGACTAGAGAGAAGCCTAGCCACTAAAAAAAGTAAAAAACAGCAAACTCTTCACACCTTTATAATAGTAGTAGATAGATAAATTAGGTGAGAAATTATGAGAAATAAATTACTTTTATTTTTAAACTTTGATTTCTCATTTAAAAGCGATGAGATTTAATGAAAATAACCTTATTATATATATATATATTTAGAACATGAGAAACAATATATTAATAAAATACAAAAAAGAGTATATAAATAAGACCCCAAAGGGTCATTCCAACCAAACAACAAAAGTAAAATCTGTTATCCTTGGTAAATTATGTGTCCATCTTTTGTGATTGCCTTATTAAATATGAAAGTTGGTGAACCTACTAATAATTAATGTATAGACCCTGAATATTAGAAGAAAATCTGTTATCCTCGATAAATTATTTGTCCATCTTAGAAAATTAAACTCTTTCTAGGAACATTATTAAATACGTTCACATTATTAGTCAATTGAATGGGCCATATATGAATTTTTTTTTTTTTAAAAATGAAAAACTCTAACTTCGACCACCCACACCATTGTGAGCAAGAGTCATAAATATGGGCATTTTCAACACTGCCCTATGTTGATATGGAACTTGGAATTTGAATTAGTTTATGATTTCATTATCAGTTGATAAGGTTAAAGTTGTTTTATCTATTTTTAATTTTTATGGATAGTTTTCAAAAATAAAACAACTACTATGGTGTTTGGCTTTTCTTTTCTTTTTTTTTTCTTTTTTTGTCAAAAAAAAAAAAAGATCTGAAAACATTATTGTACCAGAAAGGATTGAAAAATTCTTACAAATTAAATTTCAAACAAATAGTCATGCGAATGCATTGACGGTTCTTTTGTCTCAACGGAAAAGACTATTGTTAAGTATAGCGAAAAATGATTAGAAAAAGCGGAAGAGAAAGAAATAAAGAAAAATGATTGAGCAAACAATCAAAATGATCTGTGGTGGGTCCCCACGGGCCTAACAACACGCTTCAATCTGATCTCGGACTGGAGAGAAGTCTAGCCATTAAAAAAAGTAAAAAACATAGCAAACTCTTCACACTTTTATAATAGTAGTAGATAGATAAATTAGGTGAGAAATTTTGACAAATAAATTACTTTTATTTTTAAACTTTGATTTCTCATTTAAAAGTGATGAGATTTAAAGAAAATAACCTTATTATATATATATATATATATATATATATTTAGAACATGAGAAACAATATATTAATAAAACAACAAGAGTATATAAATAAGACCCCAAAAGGTCATTCCAACCAAAGAGCAAAAGTAAAATTTGTTATCCTTGGTAAATTATTTGTCCATCTTTTGTGATTGCCTTATTAAATACGAAAGTTGGTGAATATACTAATAATTAATGTATAGACACTGAATATTCGAAGAAAATCTGTTATCCTTGGTAAATTATTTGTCCATCTTAGAAAATTAAACTCTTTCTAGGAACATTATTAAATACATTCACGTTATTAGTTAGTTGAATGGGCCATATATCAAATTTAAAAAATAAAAATAAAAAAAATTGAAGAACTAAAACTTCGACCACCCACACTATTGTGAGTAAGAGTCATAAATATGGGCATTTTCAAAACTGCCCTATGTTGACATGGAACTTGGAATTTGAATTGGTTTATGATTTGATTATCAGTTCACAAGGTTAAAATTATTTTATCTATTTTTAATTTTTATAGATAGTTTTCAAAAATAAAACAACTACTATGGTGTTTGGCTTTTTTTTTTTTCTTTTTTTTTTTTTGTCAAAAAAAAAATCAAAACATATTAGTGTACAAGTAAGGATTGAAAAATTCTTACAAATTAAATTTCAAACAAATAGTCATGTGAATGTGTTGACGGTTCTTTTGTCTCAAGGGAAAAGGCTATTGTTAAGTATAGCGAAAAATGAATAGAAAAAGAAGAAGAGAAAGAAATAAAGAAAAATGATTGAGTAAACAATCAAAATGATCCATGATGGGCCCCCACGGGCCCAACAACACGCTTTAATTTGATCTCGGACTGGAGAGAAGCCTAGCCATTAAAAAAAGTAAAAAACTTAGCAAACTCTTCACACTTTTATAATAGTAGTAGATAGATAAATTAGGTGAGAAATTATGAGAAATAAATTACTTTTATTTTTAAACTTTGATTTCTCATTTAAAAGTGATGAGATTTAATGAAAATAACCGTATTTTATTTATATATACATATATATATATATATATATTTTAGAACATGAGAAACAATATATTAATAAAACAACAAGAGTATATAAATAAGACCCCAAAGGGTCATTCCAACCAAACAACAAAAGTAAAATCTGTTATCCTTATTCTTATGTCTCAATCTTGGCCTAGGAATGCCTGGGACATTGTATTGTTTCTTTCGAGCGAGGGCCTTATGACCATAAGCCAAAATATTATTTCCCCTGGGCAAGGGCCTCTGCTATGGATACCACATAAACATTTCAAAGAAGTGAATCATCATTCATGTAATCATAACACATTTTTTTCTATTATTCAAAAACAATTCATATCATATCATAATGTTCCAAAAGTACTTCATATTGAACATAGCTTTACTAAGTTATTACTCACAGATAGCTTCACAGATAGCTTGATAGCAAACCAATGGATCAACAACTCATGGTGCGTGACCTACACAAACATAACAGATACATATACTGAAACACATGCTTGGATCATACATAACTTATTTCATTTCGTTCTTAGTATGTTTCTAGCCTTTATCCTTATTCTTATGTCTCAATCTTGGCCTAGGAATGCCTAGGATGCAATGAGGATGCCAAAACATGTTGCTTAACACTTAGTCAAATTTGTTGAAAACAGAGGCCTCGCTCGAGCGTAACTTCCTTTGCTCAAGCAGAGGCTCAAAAATATGAGTGGTTGCTCAAGTGCAACTTTGGTTGCTTGAGTGATCTGCAAACCTTGCAAAAGTACTGGCTGCTTAATTTTTCTGCTCGACGGTTGCTCGAGCATGAGACTGAGGTCTTCGCTCGAGCGCAACTCTTGTCGCTCGAGCGGTCTGTAAAACATGAAAACTTCTGGGAGCATGCAATTTATGCTCGAGCCAACTTTAGGTCGCTTGAGCAGAGGTGCAAAAACAAAGGTGGTCGCTTGAGCGCAGGATCAGTTGCTCGAGCGGTGAGGTCGAATTCTAGAATTTCTAGATTCACCTCCAAGCTTCAAAACCCAAATTTAACCTTTCAAAACATATCTTTTTTGAGCCTAAAGCTGAGAAAACACATATATAACTTATAAAACTTGTTGAAATGAAAGTAATTTCGTAAAATCAAGGCCCAAAAACATGTGAATTGCTCAAACTCAAACTTGAAATGTTGAAAACATGACATGCATAGAAGTTCTTGACTTCAAAGCTTCCAAATCATGATCAAATGATTCAAATTGATGGAAAACGAGGTGAATTCTCAAAACTAAGGTAAAATGACAACATGCATGAGGAAATTCTTTGACAACTTCCTTAAGATGGCATGATATATACATGCATGCATAGTATGACTTATATTCCCTTAATTCTAGCTCAATTCTCTTTCTTAGTCACCAAAACTTCTTGAATTCTTTTCATTAACAACTTAAATACAAAGATTAGGAATCAATTACTCACCTATGATCCTCAATTGAGTTCTAGATTGCTATGTCTTTGAGCTTCCAAGTCAATTTCCTAAATTTCCTCTAGATTGCTAGCAATTCCCTTGTTGAATTCAAGTCTCTCTCTTTCCTTCTTCACTTTCACGTTTTTGTTCTAGAATTATGTGGGCCTTATATAGGCTTGTTTAAGTGGTCTTTATTTAAATTTGGCTTAAGCTAATCAAAGTGGCATTAATTAATCTAATTTAATTCAGCCCGAATCAAATTTCAATTAAACCTACCACAAGGTTCTATAAATTTCAAATAATATGGAAACCAAGTCAATTTCGTGATCAGATGGCGATAAGGCCTTCAATTCACAGAATCAAACAGAAACATGAACAGATATTCCTACGATAGATAGATATAAATACAAATAATGCAACACACATGCAATTAATTCAGAATTTCATCTTAATTACTTATTAGGCATCTTTTATTGTGGTTTAGCAGTTAATCATAGGTCGGGATTGTTACAATCTTCCCTCCTCAAAGAGTTTGGTCTTCCAAACTCGAATTGCCTTCATTCTGGAAGAGTACCGAGTCCAACGGAAACAAGTCAGGGTATCTTTTCATCATATATTCTTCTATCTCCCAAGTTGTATAGGTCCATCAGTGATTCTGCCAATCAACTTTTACTAATGGTATTTCTTTATTCCTTAATCTCTTAATTCTACGATTTACAATCTGAATTGGCCTCTCTTCGTATGTATAGTCATCTTTCAGAAGCACATGAGTTGGCCCAATCACGTGGAATGGATCTCGTAAATATTCCTAAAGCATTGAGAAATGAAAGACATTATGCATATATTCCACGACCGGCAGCAAAGCTACCCAATATGTCACTGGGTTGATCTTTTCAATGATTTCATATGTCTAACATATCTCAGTGCTAACTTGCCCTTCACACCAAGCTGAGTTTGCCCTCTCATTGGAGTCACTTTGATAAACACGTGATCCCCGACTTCATACTCTCTATCTCTTCTTCGGACATCCGCATAACTCTTTTGGCGGCTTTGTGCAGTCTTTAATCTTTGTTGAATCAATTTCATATTTTCCATCATTTCTTTCACAAGTTCCAATCCCAACAAAGGTCTATCACCTACCTCAGCCCAACAAATCAGAGAACGACATTTCCTTCCACACAGAGCTTTGTAAGGAGCCATCCCAATACTTGAGTGACAGCTATTATTAGACACAAATTTGACCGATGGTAAGTTGGTCTCCCAATTTCCTTGGGAACCTGGGACACACATTCTGAGCATATCCTTCAAAGTTTGTATTGGTCTTTCTGATTGGCCATTTGTTTGTGGGTGATAAGCACTACTTTGTCTCAGTTCGGTCCCTAAAGCTTGTTGCAAACTCTGTCAGAATCTTGAAGTGAACTTAGGATCTCTATCAGATACAATAGACACTAGCACACCATGTAATCTCACAATCTCATTTATATATAGGTTAGCTAGCTTATTTGTATTTAAAAAGCTTTCACTGGTAAAAAAATGAGCAGATTTAGTCAATCGATCAACTATGACCCAGATAGAATCCATACCTCGAAAGGAGCGAGGTAGTCCAACAATGAAGTCCACGGTAATATGCTCGTATTTCCATTCCGGTATTGAAAGCAACTTTAGCAATCTAGCAAGTCAGTGATGGTCGGCTTTCACTTGTTGGGAATGCAAGTATCTAGCCACATAGTTAGCAATACTTTTCTTCATTCCCGGCCACTAGAAGTTTTGCTTCAAATCTTTGTACATTTTTGTATTACCTGGATGCATAGCAAATTTAGAATTGTGAGCTTCAGACATAACACGTTTCCTCAAATATGAACAATCCAGTACACAAAGTCTATTCTGGAACTTTAACACATTATTCTCAAATACAAACCCGGGCCTTTGTCTTGAATCCATTTCATTGGCAATCTTCCGCAAAAATTCATGTAGCTGTTTCTCTTTCACCTCTTCAATTATTGCAAGTTGGGCAGAAATAGCGACTAGAATTCCACCTTGTGCAGGCAAAACTATCTCAATTTCATTCCTCTCCAGGTCACATAACAATTCTTTATGGCCAGTGAGCAAACATGACAAATTTCCCATTGACTTTCGACTCAAAGCATCTGCCATTGTATTAGCTTTCCCTGGATGACAAAAAAATCTGCAAATCATAGTCTTTAATCAACTCTACCCATCTTCTCTGTCTCATGTTTAGTTCTTTTTGGGTAAAGAAATATTTCAGGCTTTTATGGTCAATATACACTTCACAAGTCATGCCATATAGATAGTGGCGCCAAATCTTTAGTGCAAAACCACAGTTGCGAGTTCCAGGTCATGGGTCAAATAGTTATTTTCATATGGATGGAGTTGCCGAGAGGCATAAGCAATTACCTTCCCATTCTGCATTAACACACACCCCAAACCTTTATAAGAAACATCACTGTAAATCTGAAACCCATCGGTTCTGTTAGGCAATGTCAGGATAGGTGCAGTTACCAATCGAGTCTTCAATTCCTGGAAGGCTGATTCCCGCTCTTCAATCCAATCAAATGGTACATTTTTCTGTGTCAACTGTGTTAGTGGCATAGCAAGTTTCGAAAAGTCTTTCACAAATCTACAATAGTAACCTACAAGCCCCAGAAAACTTATGATTTCTGACACATTGGTTGCTTTTGGCCAGTCTACAATGGCCTCAATTTTCTGTGGATCCACTAATATGCCATCTTTGTTAATTACATGTCCCAGAAATGCTACACTATCAACCCAAAACTTACCTTGGGAAAGTTTTGCATACAACTTCTTCTCTCTCAGAATCTATAAGATAGTTCTCAGATGACTTTCATGTTCTTCCCTGCCTTTGGAGTAAATTAGTATATCATCAATAAATACAACAATAAATTCATCAAGAAATTGTTTGAAAACTTGATTCATTAGATCTATAAATGCTGCAGGTGCATTTGTTACTCCAAATGGCATTACCAAAAACTCATAGTGCCCATATCTCGTTCTAAATGTGGTTTTCTCTATGTCTTTTGCCTTAACTTTTAGCTCAAGATATCCGGATCTAAGGTCTATCTTCGAGAACACTTGTGCTCCTTGAAGTTGATCAAAGAGATCATCTGTTCAGGGTAGTGGGTATTTGTTCTTGATAGTCACTTTATTCAATTCTCGATAGTCTATACACAACCTCAAAGACCCATATTTCTTTTTGACAAACAAAACTGGTGCACCCCATGGTGACGTGGTCAGACAAGTAAACTTCTTGTCTAACAGTTCATGAAGTTGAGTTTTCAATTCTTTCAATTCAGAAGTCGACATTCTATATGGAGTTTTAAAAATCGGTTATGTTCCAGGTACAACATCAATAGTAAACTCAATTTTCTTATCAATTAAATCTCTGGGCAAATCATTTGGAAATACATCAAGAAAATCATTTACTACAAAGATGTTCTTTACAGTAGGACTATCAAAAGTCACACTCAAAACATAACACATATACCCGCTACATCCCTTCCTAAGCAGTTTAACAGCTTTTATGGCAGAAATCAAGTATGGAGAAGGAACTACCCCATTCCCAGTAAACACAAACTCAAGTAAACCAGGTGGATGAAACACAACAGATTTATTCACATAGTCAATAGTTGCACAGTATTTCGTTAACTAGTCCATACCCAATATGCAGTCAAAATGATCTCCCAAAGGCAATAAGTCCACATACAACGTCACATCACCAATCACAATATCACATGCTAGATACACATATGCACATACCATAGAACCCCCAGATGGCGTAGATACAGACAATAAATAATTCATGGATTCTAAGGGTCTAGTTAATTTTCGAGAAAAGGCATGCGACACAAATGAGTGTGTAGAACCAGAATCTATCAAGACATGCATTTTGAGCACAAATGGAAATTATACTTCACACCATAGACTCGGTGTTCTATACATCTCCGGGCACTAGTGCAAACACTCTCCCTTGCCTTAACGTTTTATTTCCAGTGTTACCCATGGCATTAGTTCTTGCATTTGACCTTGCCACTGAAGCAGACCCGGCTGAACTTGCTACGGGGCGATTGGCAATCTTAGACCCAAGTGGACAATCTTTCATCATATGACCAACTTTGCCACACCGGTAACAGGTAGTAGATGAACGATAACACACCCCTCTATGCTTTCTTCTACAATCAGGACAGTTTGGAATAAAACCACTACTCTTACTAGAGCTACTGGGGGATCCCGTGTTTTGCTTCTTTGAAAATGACTGACCCTTCTTGAAATTGAATTCAGATCTTTTACCCCTCCATTCAGTTGTTGGAGTTGTAGCTTGTTTCTTTGCCGCCAAAATGGCCTCTACCATCAATGCTCTATCAAGTACTTCCACATACGTAGGCAACTTTAGAATGCCTACTGGATCAAACACGTCTAGATCTAATTCCCCTTCAAATTTTTGAGCCTTTTTGTAATCTGTGTCAACCATATGAGGAGCAAATTTGGCCAACTTGGTGAACTTAGCCTCATACTTGGCTACGGACATCTTCCCTTACTTAAGTTCTTGGAATTCAGAAACCTTTCGGTCCCGAAAGCACTGAGTAAAGTATTTATTGTATAAAATCTCGTTGAATTGTGCCTATATCATGGTCCCATTGTTATTTCGAATTAGTAACCATCATCTTCAGGCTTCATCTTTTCAGGTATATGTGGCCAGTAGCACTTTCTGAGTCTCGGAATAGGGAAGCAATTCAAATAGTTTCTCCATTTCAAGCAACCATGTCTCTGCCTTTAAGGGTTCAATACCATCCATGTTGGTGGTTTCATCTTTATAAACTTCTAAGTCAGGTTGATTATCTCAGTATTATCCAGCTTGTACTGGCAGAGGTGGAGGAGGTAAGGGTCGTTGTCTTTGCTGTTGTGTCATTGCTTCAATTAAGGCTGCAAGCATTCGTTCCATTCAGCTCATGCGAGCCTCTGAGGATTCCGCTGTACTGTCACTTCTTGTATTTTCCATTTGCTATATGTAAACAGAGCACTTATAAACATAAGTAGGTAGTCCTTTTCACAATGTTTAGATCATTCAATCTCAGTTCATTCATTTCAATTTCATGTGTTCATGGTCAGGTTCAGTTTTCATCTTTACATAAATTAACACACTCACGCATGCAGATGAAATGTCACTAATTCTTTTCCAGGGCATCCTATAGCTCATATGGACTCGTGTGTGTAGTATAACTCGTGCTCTGATACCACTCTGTCACGACCCAAACCTGCCCCTATAGGTTTAGCGTCGTAACCGACCAGTAATCCTTTGATTACCAAATGCCTCTAACTTCAATATCATAAAGTGTAAGGGGCTGCGAAAGCAAATATAGAAAATATATAGTCCATTGAGCTATGTAGACATACATGAGACAGTAATTGCAAAAAAAAACTTTATATACATAGGCATGATACCATACATACAGTAGTCCATGCCATATTCATTATAGATATACACAAATATAAAACTTGTTTAACTTCCAAAAGAAAACAAAGTCTCAAACACATATGAGCTACAAAAAGGGAACCTCCTCGGGAGGGATAACAGTTGGTTGACACGACAGAGACTCCAGGTCCTCAACTCTAAGCCTGGTCATGCGTCTGGTCACCTACATACATATATAAAATAGTGAGCTGGAGCCTAGTGAATAATAATAGAGTAAAGGGGTTTAATGAATGATGTATGTCATAGATATAACTTTCAAACCTCTTATTGAACAGAAGCATAAGCATAAGCATATCCGTGTCAGAACAGAGTCATAAGCATATTCATATCATAGGTGGTGTATCCGTTAGCATTAAACATGTCTCTTTGGTCAAGCATATTAAGTTCCATATTGGAACCTCCGGTACCGGGTAACATATCTCATACATGGGCCACGGTATTGCAACATAAACAATGCAAATAATGCAACACACATGCAATTAATTTAGAATTTCATCTTAATTACTTATTAGTCATCTTTAATCGTGGTTTAGCAGTTAATCATAGGTCGGGGTTGTTACAATATTAGCAAATAAATATAAGGTTTATCTAAGGTTACAAGAGTAGGAAACGTCACTAATGAGTCCTATGGTTAATAACCAAGTGAGATCATAAGAAGGTCGGAGGAGTCAATATAGCCTCCCTTCAAAGTTCAACCACCTTAGATAGCAAAGCTACCATTTTGATAGATCTTAACAAGGTATTATCAGAAGGACCACATGAGTCAACAAGAAAATAAGAATAAGTAATACAAAAGATATGTTAGATATATAATAATTACAAAATCATGTCTTAAATACAACAAAGGATTCATCACTTACAATCTCAAAATACATTTACAAAAGTCGTTTCTAATTCCTCTAGGGTAGCCATATGTCCTCAATTGCTTCATCCTTACCTCTAACCGATCTAATAGTCTTCCATACCTGGCATTAAATGTCATGAGCTTTGAATGCCCACTAAATATACACACACCCTGTCCATTTTTCCCAATCCAATACACCATATAGCAAGAAAGTAATGAAGCATGATATTCATGTCAATAACAAAGGGTTACAAGGTTAGATGTAATCTACAAATCTCCCAAAGACATTTCATCCTCCTAACCACAAGAATTGGATACTTGTAGACGCTCCTGTGGGCTTCCATCTAACAGTTCGGACTCAATTTGTGTCACGGTTCTTAATCTGAACCAAAGAGTCCAAATCTGGCAAATCGTTTTGAAGAAAAAGACAGATTTTTGAAAAAGTAGTGCCAAACATGGACTGCTTTGCCAGATTACAGAGTCGTCACCTAAATATTTTTTAAAATGGGAAATTTAGGAAACCCTGACTCAGTGCCGAAGGCCACGTGTCCGTCATAACCAAAGTAGTCTTGGCTCGGGAGCTTGGGTACGATCGGGGAAGGTCAGCTATGAGCACCCCCTTTCGCCCGGTTCGAAGACCAGCCTCTACTAACCGTCATATCCGATTTTGAAAACATTAAATGCTCTTATTCCAATTATTAGCGTAGAATTACTATGTTATGCACGCAGCAAACAAGTATAGACTAGATTGCCTAATTTGGAAATAAACATTGCATATCCGTTTGTTTGGAAAACAGTTTGAAATTGCTACTCGCAAGTAGGCTAAAATACGGATTTCAATGAGTTATTCCAACTCAAGCAACCCAACCTCCACCCACAGGCATTCAAATAGTTTATCTCATATAAGCATCTAGCCACATGGTCAACATTCACACGCATGCGATATGCTAAAGCATAAATACTTACATCGTACTCCATGCCAAAACAACAAACTGGTTAGCAAAAATGCATGCCCTAGTTCGTGTTAAAATGACTAATGCATCGCATACAGAATGTGATTAGGACGGGCTCGGCTAACCCTAAAATGGCATGTGAAATGCAATCATTCGGTGCATGTATTCAAGTTGGAAATTGAAGATACAATGGGGCATCCGAACTGTCTTTCCGGGGGTCAGATGGGGCAACCTATCAGATCCCCTTCGCCCCTCCGCCGGCTGATCACGAGTTTGTCGGTGTCCCCGACTTGTCTCCTAGATGTTATCGTGCATTGCATGCTTATTTCATTTTAGTTTATTTGATATTCCACAGAATATTGATGCATCTGATTCCCTTGCAGGCGTCTTCTGGATATACCCGGCAGTTACTGGAGATAAATGCCTCCATGACGGGGATGCTGCAGCGGACCTTCGACTTCCTAGCCTTTTACGGCCTTCCGGTATGTTCTCTCTGTCATAGCTTCAAATCATACACAAACTGCTTCGCATAATCTGATGCACGATACAACACTGGATACCCAGCCCTCACAGCACTTGATACATCAGATCCATATAATCGCATTCTATCTTGATAAACCGCTTCACAACATTCATAAAGCGTCAGACTACATTCGTGACTTTGTTTCAACCGCTCACGGCATTCATATCAGACTTCATACATCGCATTCTCGCAGCGATAAACTGCTCACAACATTCATACTCTGTATTCATACACTGCATTCTGCATTGTTTCAACTGCTCACGGCATTCATACTCTGTACTCATACACTGCATTCTACACTGATAAACTGCTCACGGCATTCATACTCTGTACTCATACACTACATTCTCCATTGTTTCAACTGCTCACGGCATTCATACTCAGACTATACATCGCATTCTCGCACCGATAAACCGCTTCACGCATTCATACTCAGACTCATACATCGTGATTCTCGTGATTGTTTCAACCGCCACTGCATTCTGCATTGCTTCAACTGCTCACGGCATTCATACTCTGTACTTATACACTGCATTCTGCACTGATAAACTATTTCATACATATTGATGCATTTGCCTTTCATGTTTTTCAGACTCCCTTCCCACTTCCTCCGGCGGGTGGTGTCGCTCCACCTGGACCTCCCATTTCTACTCGGGATGGCAGGATATTCCCCCGCACCAGAGGAGGGCGTACTTACGCTGGGAGCAGCTCGCGGGCTCCAGTTCCAGACGACGAGTCTGAGGAGGAGGCGGAGGCATCCGAGGAGGAGGCCGGCGGCTTCGGCTCAGCTCGAGGTGACACTTCGATGATGCTCTGGACTTCTGCCAGAAGAGGGCGATCCCAGATCCCATGAGGCCATTGATGATGCTGATGATCCAGACTTTTGCTGTTTCTTTTATTTCTTTTCTTGTACTTTTCTCTTTTGTTGGTAGATAGAGTACTTTGTACTACCGCAGGCAGGTTTTTGTTTTCCTCAAACTTTGTACTTGAAGAAATTATATGAAAGAAACCTTTTGTCTAAAAAGAGTGTTATATCTGTACATATCATAGTTTGCACTGCATTGCATCATATTACACCTCAAATGTAAATGATATTGATTTGTTGTCTGCAAATTGAGCAATTGTACTATGATGATCGGATAACCAACCAACTAAACAGCAGACCACTCAGACAAATCACTGCTCAATCCGAACACACAGTTCACATCCTGCTGGGGATTTAGGCTACATATGGCCTGCAACACGGTACTTGGTTCATTCTGCACACAGCAAACCCTGAACAAACAGCCCCGATCTGACAAGATGGACTACGAAAACTGAAACGGCTGAAATTGAAACACACTCGGATGTCCCAAATTTCCTTCTCCTTCTCTTGCTTCGCATGAATGTAGAGAATGGCACAGCATTCTGAGCACAAGCGATTACTTTTTGGAAAAAGGATGGTTTTTCAACCAGGGTATCGAGCCTACCACAGAACACGACGAGACAGACTCAAACAAAGAAACAAAAGGCACACGACCTAAAAGAACGAGACACGCTCGGAAAAGACTCAAAGCCGAAATCTAGACCGACAAATCAAAAGACACGACACACGGACATGTTCACAAAGAGACCTCAGATCTCGAGGAGCCAATTCTTCCGGGCATAATTCCCATCCTTTTTTATTTGTGATACTTACATCACTCGACCCTCAGGCTCGGTTTTTCTCTTAAACCCTTTTCTTACTTTTCTCTCAACTTACACCTCTCTTTTCTTTATTCTCTCATTTTTCATCCCTCCCCGGGGCGATTGACAGATGAATAGGAAGTCGCGGGTTCACGCCCAACACTGTTAGCTCACGGCTATTCCTTCTGGTAGATAGGGTGCCTTGCTGGCAAGCATATTAGCGGGGGAGAGACAGAAGACCTGACTCAATTGTGCCCCTAGTTCGTCATTTTGACCATTTTTGTTTTCTAAAACAGTTTTGATAAAAAATGAGAGTTGGATTAGCACACTTATTCAATTTTTGATTTGAAAATCATGCGAATCAGGCTGTGAGCACTGAAAATTCTCCTTTTTGGGTCCAAACATGGTTCAATTTTGGAAAATGAAATAGTTTTCGAGAAAATAGTCAATTTCAGCAAAAATTTTCAAAAACTATTTTTGCAAACAACCAACGCTCAACGAGCGCGGAACTTACCCTCGTGATATACAACCTCGGATCGGAGACGATGGAAGATTGCCCCTGGCTTAAAAGGGGGGGATAAGGCAACGGAAGGTTGCCCCTGGTTTGGACGGTAACCCAGGGCAACTTATAGCTATGGATGGCAACGGAAAGTTGCCCCTTGTGTGGATGATGCCGCGGCATGTTGTAAGCCAATCTTTGTTGATGACGATCGGACCCTCGGACGCGGAGGAGTCGAAGACGGTTTGAATCAATATGTGGACACAGTCACCTGAAAGGTGTTGGTGGTTTGGCTTCAAGAGGAAATTAATCACGTAGTTCCGGACTGCTGCAATCGAGACATTGGATTCGGATGAGGCACAAGTGATCCAAACTTATGACATGGGCTGAGACGCTATGGAAGTGTTGGGGGCTGGACTTCAAGATGAAGTTGCCTACGTATCCCAAACATGGGAATCAAGCCTTACGTAGTTCCGGTTAAGGTACACTCGGGTATTTTAACCTTCACTGTTTAGGCTCTAACTTTTGCCAAGGTGCCCAATGCGGGTTTTCGACCTTGCGAGCCATGTTTTTCTTCTTTCTTTCTTTTTCTTTTCTTTTGTTATGCATTTTCATTTTTATTTCTTTTGCTATATATTTTTTCCTTTCTTTCTTTTTTTTTCTTTTTGCATTTTCTTTTCTTTTTTTCTTTTTCTTTGCTCTAACTTTTGCCTGGGCCGCCCTTCCGGGTTTTCGGCCCAGCGAGCCTCTCAAAGGGTAAAAGTGTAGCTAGCCCATGCCAAATGGTTTTGAGATTGAAGCCTCTCCGTATCCAGGAGAGCGACTGTTGTATTGACTTGTAGGAAAAGTCCATCACGGCTACTTCATGAGCCTTGCTTGGTGGGATCTGATCTCCTTGATCTAACTTTGACGCCTCTTGCTCGAGGGCTGCCTTGAAATGGGCCACGCAGGCGTTTCATGGCACTGAATGTTTTGAACAGATTCCGATTTGCGACAGATAAATCAAATCTCGAGGCTAGGAGCGATCCTGGGCTGCACCATCTCAAGAGCGGTTCCACACAGGTCTTCGCAAGACTGCGCAAAATATTTTGTTTTTGAAAGTTTTTAAGAAAGCCACAAATTGCTCGTGTTGAAGATAGTGTGGAACCAGTCTGGATCAGGCCAGGGTCCTTCTCAAGACTACTGTCGACAAGCATGATTTCATTCATTAAAAGCTTAACATGCTTCTCTTTCTCTCAAAATGGTCAAAATTTTGCAAAACCCGAGGAATTCCTTCCTCTTTGTTTTTATCACCGCAGTGTTTGAAAAGGGATTTATGAAAAGCTCAGGTCATTATAACGATGTTCAAGGCCCAAGAGAGCAGGCAGTACGCACTGTCGTTCCATTCACACCTTCCGACACGGCTGGCTCAAGTAGCAACAAATACGGCACATGATAGCCACAGCTGTTTCATTCAGATTTGCTGGTGTAACCGGCCCCTCGGCAGCAACAGGCTCAAAAAGCAAAAGCAACTAATTACAAGATAAAACGGTGTTTGAGGCAACAACCCCGAAATCACCTGGTATACTATACAAAAGGGCCTGACTCGTTACAACAAGACAGACCCTGTAAGCAAAAAGACTGACTCAATACTGAGAGACAGACTCAAAAACAAAACAAAAGACTGACTCAACACCCAAGTCAGGATTTACAAAACTAGCATTGGCAGGTGCTCAAAAATGCGTGCCAAACGCCACATCCAAAAATGTACCAGACATTGCCCGCAGGCGGTTCACCTTCTGATTACATACTTGCAGTATCTGTATCCTCGAAATCCAACAACTGAGTGGTGACGGACTTTGATGAGGTAGGCGGGAGGATAACCTCGTTGTCAATCAAGTCTTGTACCTCATGACGGAGGCGGAAGCAATTATCAGTGGCATGGCGATCTGGCGATGGTACGACAAGACAGGAAGCATCATGCGTAGCGGGGAGATTCTTCGGGAGGGGCCGAGGCTCCAGGGGTTTAAGGTGTCCCCTGTCGGCAAGGATTTGAAGTGCCTTGGACAATGGCATGTAGAGAGTATGGAAGACCCTGCTACCCCGGGGTAGGTACTTTGGGGCCTGAGCACTCTTGCTAGATGCACTAGCGAACGGATCAGCGGGTGCGGCCTTGGATTTCTGATCCTTTCCGGATGCAAGGCTGGGAACGGGAAGAACTGTTTTGGCATGACGGGGCCTATCCCGATTATCTGATTGACTGGAATTGCCCTCAGGCAGAGTGGGGAAAGCATCCTCCACAGCTTTTGACATAACTGCGGATATCTGTTGCTTGTTCATCCCTCCGGCTTTCAAAGCCTCTATCGCCACAAGCTTGTTCGGTAGGGTCGGCATCTGCCTTCATCTTGCCTTTGTCTCTGGCCTCGGCCTGATTTAGAACTTGGTTTGATGCGTCGTTGTCATAGCTGGAGGCCATTTCCGGTTGATTGAGTTCAATTACAATTCGTCCCAGTAGTGGGGGCTCCTGGGGTATAAAGCCTCCGGCATATGGTGCAGCTGGTGGCGAAACGGACATTCCATAGGCGAGATCTGCCACGGATCTTTGAAGATCACCTATCATTCCCATTAATTCAAATGTAGTAGGCTCACGAGCCTGATATAGTTGAGGGGTCCAAATTGGGTGTGCGGCAGGCGACCTGGGTGGGTGCGGCATGTCAACAGTAGCTTCATCCTGTGGGGTGATTCCTTGACTTAACGCGGCCGTCATGACCACGATCTCTTCTGAATTCTGTGTCATGTTCACTCTTGCCTTGGCAAGGAGAAGACACTAGCTATTCTAAATCGACCCTCTGGATTTCTGAACTGAAACGGAAAACAAGCAGTATTTCAGCCCCAAACAGATCAAACACGGATGCAATGGACAATCGCATTTACTATCGATCATTGTTCCCCAAA
The DNA here is from genome assembly GCA_025200525.1 of Camellia lanceoleosa. NCBI lineage: Eukaryota > Viridiplantae > Streptophyta > Magnoliopsida > Ericales > Theaceae > Camellia > Camellia lanceoleosa. The sequence continues at coordinate 2,100,563 of CM045770.1, forward strand.
TCATCGCCCAAATCAATCGATACCGCAGATATAACTGATTCTTAAAATACTGATACTAGTGCCCGCAGGCCGGATACCCAGACTTGCAAACTGGTATATGCATTCCCCTGTAGAGATACACTCTAAAAGCACATAGCATGTAAAAGAGAGCCAATACACCCCTATGTTGGGGTAGGGTTTCCCTGTCCTATTTTTCTCAGGAGCTAGGGTTTCACTACGTACGCAGCGGTTTCAAACAACCTAATATCGGGTAAGCAACCTGTCCTAGTTTGGAATGGTCACTATGGATCCGAATATGCACAAAGTCGAATGGTCAAGAAGGGTGCCCCGGTAAAACCGGGGTTTGTGTTCCCATACTGGCAGAGCCCGCAACCGGTCAGCCTTATGGACATGCCTTGACAAGACAAGCCTCCAGCAAACCGCTCAGGAATAGTAGATGGCCAACACGGTATCCTAGGCGCAGCAATGCACATGCAATGCAAAGCAACACATAAGTGTAGTAAAAAACGGATATCACGAGTTCGAGTCAAGCTATCTAAAATCCCCAACAGAGTCGCCAAAAACTGTAGACGCGCCCGTGGGCTTCCATCTAACAGTTCGGACTCAATTTGTGTCACAGTTCTTAATCTGAACCAAAGAGTCCAAATCTGGCAAATCGTTTTGAAGAAAAAAACAAATTTTTGAAAAAGTAGTGCCAAACATGGATCTTTGCGGACATGAGTCGCCACCTAAATATTTTAAAAATGGGAAATTTAGGAAACTGACTCGGTGCCGAAGGCCACGTGTCCGTCATAACCAAAGTAGTCTTGGCTCAGGAGCTTGGGTACGATCGGGGAAGGTCAACTATGAGCACCCCCTTTCGCCCGGTTCGAAGACCGGCCTCTACTAACCATGATATCCAATTTTGAAAACATTACATGCCCTTATTCCAATTATTAGCCTAGAATTACTATGTTATGCGCGCAGCAAACAAGTATAGACTAGATTGCCTAATTTGGAAATAAACATTGCATATCCGTTTGTTTGGAAAACAGTTTGAAATTGCTACTCGCAAGTAGGCTAAAATACGGATTTCAATGAGTTATTCCAACTCAAGCAACCCAACCTCCACCCACAGGCATTCAAATAGTTTATCTCATATAAGCATCTAGCCACATGGTCAACATTCACACGCATGCGATATGCTAAAGCATAAATACTTACATCGTACTCTGTGCCAAAACAACAAACTGGTTAGCAAAAATGCATGCCCTAGTTCGTGTTAAAATGACTAATGCATCGCATACAGAATGTGATTAGGACGGGCTCGGCTAACCCTAAAATGGCATGTGAAATGCAATCATTCGGTGCACGTATTCAAGTTGGAAATTGAAGATACAATGCGGTTTGCATGATGTACCGAGCCCGGTGCATGTTTAGACAAATGCATGGATGCACGCATGCATTGCATAAGGTATGCTAAAATAAACGTGCCCTAATCTACCATCATAAGCGGGTAAATAAAAGGGAGAAAGAAATGGGGGTTGGAAGACATACACACCACTCACCCACACTTATTACAGATTCGCCCTCGCTCGGAGGGACCAAAAGAATAATACAAATAATTAACTACGCAAGCTAATTAAATATTACAAATTGCCTAATTAGTTGACAAACTAACTAAACTGAGAAAAATATTAAATCGCCTCGGGAGGAGAGCCAAATGTAGCACGTGCTCGGGCCTTGTTTGGAATTGCACTGCCATGCCTAGATTGCCTCTGTTTTCCCTGCTTTGCATCTCAAAAGACTGCCAAAGTCTCAGGAATGCCTCCTAGGACACTGAGGGACATCATCGGCTGAATAGGACTTCCACCGGCATCAACATGAGGTCACCGGCACAAAATTCATCCATCGGCCATCAATTGATCACGGCCGGCACTAAATATCACGTACCGGCATCAATGTCTGCAGAACCTGCAACTCACAGTAGCAGAGGGCAAAAACTTGCATGGCAATGTAATTCCAACAATGTATGCACCAAACACACTCCTTATCATGTTTATGACTCAAAGGATGATGTGCCTCGATTCTTGGGCCACCAATCACGCATTTCCATGCATGATGGCCCAAAGGATCAAATGTGCAATTTCATGTCAAATGAAATGCAATGCAAACAACAAACCAAAGGGTCCTAACCTCTATCACACTCACTTCAAGAGGCCAAGTATGCACAATGCTATCCTAGACATGTTGGCTAGCATGTGGTATGGACAATGCAAGGCACTTATACAAACATACAAGCAAACATGCAAGGCAAGCATGCAAACCAAGTAAAAGAGGGACTTAAACATGACTTAGGCAACTCCAATTAAGCCTAAAATCAGTAGCCAAAAACCAAGGAAATGAAGGCCAAAATACACACACACATGCAAGCATTCATGATCCAATACTTGGGCACTAAACAAGCAACTTCCAAGCACACTTGAAAGGGGATATCTTGGATAACTAGCATGCAATATAAGCTCTGAAATTCATGCTAGAATATGGTGCCAAACCAAGCCAAATGAAGCAAACATAAGCATGCAAGCATAGTCCAAGTACGCAAGGCAAGTCATGAAGGCTTGAACCACACTTAGTACAACCACACATGGCAATACTTAAGCAACTAAAAAATAGAGTTTTAACACATAAAACTAAGTCCAAAGGACCACTTAGATGGCACCTAAGGGTCTCAAATTCAAAGGCATGCATAATGGTCGAAACAAAAGGCATGCAACATATGCTTTCAAAGCAATAAAGAGGCGACTTAGGCAAGCATATGAGCATGCCAAAGGGACTGAAATTACATGTTAGGTGGTTCCAAACCACCGAAATGATGCAAGAAACACAAGCTACACATTCACATACTTGAGGCGTACAAGCCCGACAAGCCACAAATGCAAAGGAGCTATACCAAACATGTCAAAATCAATCCAAACGACCATGGACAGACCTAAAGCATGGCAAAATAAGCACGAAACATTCATAAGTCTAAGCCTAAATCATGCTCAAATAAAGGCTAACAACCTAAGACATGTTAAAGGCATCACAAGGCATTACATGGAAACTATGCTAAGCATGCATAAGGGACCAAAACCAACTTAAAATCATCTTATATCATGGTATAATAAGCATGAAAAATAGTCATGGCATGCTCAACACACACTTGAACATGGGCTTCCTCAAGAGGCCAAAACTTGTCCTTTACAAGGACAACAAGGAGAGGGGGTGACCCTTTTCTTCTTGGGACTTCAAGGCATCATCTTCACCACTAAAATCCCTCAAGACTTCAGTGGTGAAGAGACCCCAACACCAAAATCCTGGAGCTCTCACAAAATAGCACAAAATGAGACCTTTCAAGGCCTAAGAGGGGCCAAACTTCCCCAAAGCACAAAGTACCCTTAATAAACTATCAAGAGGACTAAAAAACATAACTTTTTTGTATTAAACACCAAGCACAAAAACAGTTCAAAGATAGGTAAAAATGGAGTGCAAGAACGGGGTAAAAAGAGGACTAGTGTCTTACCCTTGTAGACCTCTTCACCAAAGATGATGTTGTTGCTTCCTTAAGCTCTAATCTAGTCAAAAACTCTAAGAACAACCTCTTGGAACCTCAGTAGCCAAGGGAAGGTGAAACACTAGGTGCTTGTGTGCAATAATGTGGACTAAAGCACCTAGTGTACAAACAAAAGAGCAAAAGAGAGATAGGATAGATATAGAACTCAAACCCTAAAACTAGAGCTTCTCTGAGGTCTTTTCTCTCTAAAAATATCTAATTTTTCTAACCCTTGAGCCAAGAGAAGAGATCCCTCTCTTGTAGGCAACAAAGCTTACAAGCTAAGCAAACCAAAGGCTCATCCCTCCATACACGTGTATGGAGGGGAAACAAATGCTATACAGCTGCTTCAAAATATCTCAAAAAGCAACTGAACAGTAGTCAGCAGGGCAAAATTGTCATTTTGACAAAATTGACTGCCGACCGGCACAAAAGAGTGCCGACCGGCACAATATAGTGCCGATGGCAACACCAACTAGCCGGTGGCCTCTAGCCACTGCCGATGGTGTGTGGGGATGCCTCACAAGGCATTCCCTGCCCCTCCAAGGCAAAGCACAAGTGTTTGGTGCGAAACAAGACACAAAACGGTCGAGTTCGAAGATCCTGAGGCAAGGCGCGTAGCCGAGAACTCCGGGAACTCCAAACGAACACGAACATGGATAATCACCGAGTGTTCAAACGGTGACGTCCAAGTCTTGAGGACGGTCAAAAATGGGGTGTCTACAATACTGGACTATTCAGAACTCCCATTTTGCTGCTTTGCAGGACTTACCATAGATACTTGCAACGATTATATACCACACAGTGACATCTGTGGTAAGCTTATTTGTGTGGATGGCCATTCAGAAAGACTTTTTCAAACCAGAAATTTCTCCAGTTAAGGGTGGACATGGATGTTATAAGCCATTACTTCAAGGCTTCATCCTCCATCGGAGAGGTCCTGTTCTTGATGGGGAAGGGCCATAGTTCTAAATCACAGTATCGGATAACAAAATCAAATTTGTTGGATCGGTGGTTAACTACTGTGAAGTTTGTGAGTCAATTAAGTTACATATTGCTTTTTTGGTGAAGTACCACATTAAAGGGGTGGATTTTTTAGTTAATGATTTTCTTTATAATTTGAAGTCTATCAGGGGGCTTTAAGTTGTAACTACTGCTGTTTATTTATTTGCTTTGGGTTAGAGTGGTATAGTTGTGACTGTTGCTATTGTTTTTCTCTGCTCATTGCTTTTTCTTTTTGCTAGTTGAGTTCTCATCAATTAGCTTTTGGCAAGTGTAAGCACATGATTGGGTGGTTTTTCTTGTGCCAACCTAGTTGGGATGAGTAAGGTCCACTATGATGTTCAATCTTTATTGATGTAAGATGTAAGGATTTATCCTTGGTTCTAATTCAATAAAGTTTATTTTTGCTGATAAAAAATAAAATAAAATTAATAAAAATATATGAAAATCAAAAAATCCAAAACAAAAGTTTAAAAAAACAAATCAAACCATACACTATAAACTTCTCTTTTTAAAAATCTTTCTTCACTAATCTCTAATTTTACATAAATTATTCACAAATTCTTTTCAATTTTTATGGGAATTTAATAATATAGTTAAAAAATGGTGCATACATACAAAAATGTAAAACTAAATATTTACATTACGACCAACTATTTAATAATAAATAATTAATTTCTCATTTTTACCTCTATTATAGTGTTACAAAAGATTTCAGGTATTATTTTTGTGATATCTTATATATGTCAATATCCACATATATAAATATATAAATATAAATTTATATATGTTACTGTATTCATACATTGTCAATCTATAATGCTATATTACAATCGGATACTTTAATTTTCTAATATGTATCGTTTTAGTAATATAGTTATATTTTTTAGGAAAAAATTGTGAAACTGTGTATTATTCTCTTATCAACTTATGTTCAATACATATATATATATACATGTCATACAAACAAATGTTCACAACAAACACCTTCAATAACAAACCAAGACTTTCCAAATACCTCCATCACGACAATAATTGTACTTTCACTACAACATATACGAGTTTTAGAGACCAAAAAAGTGAAAATTTTGTTGCACAAGACATTTAGGGACCAATTTTTATCGTCGTAAGGATAGCCGCTAAAAGGTCATCCCAAAAAGTAAAAAATAAGACTTTTATCGTCAAAATTTTGAAAATGTCACTAATAAATACACTTTTATGGACAAAATAATTTGGTCTCAAAAGGGTTTATTTTTTGAGACAAAAAATTTGGTCTCAAAAGGATAATAATTCATCACTAATTTCCAATTTTTGTTGCTAAAAATATAATAACGACATTTTTTGCAACCAAATTATTTGGCCTCTAAAAAATAATGTTCCTAAATTTTGGCCTGTAAAACCATAATTTTTGTATTGTTTTTTTTCCCTCGTAGAAAAAATCACATTATTGAGAGAAAATGGATTCAAAAATTCATAACAATATGATATCGTCTCAAATTCTTACTCATCAAAATATTTTATTACAATGAGTTATAATGGTGAGTATAGCGATCCCGGTTTTCCCTTCTTTGTTTATTGTAACCGGGGACTCGGTCCCGTGGATGATTATTGTTGTCTGTATCGCATTTCCATCCGTTACTCTTTGTGTATGAGTTTTAGATTGTGTTGGGCAGGTTTGGAACAGGTTGGTTGTGTTTAGAAACATAGAATTGATGCCCAGATTTTGGCCTTTACGCTCAAGTGAGGCTTTTGACAATCGAGCGGGCCCTTTGCTTTTGCTTCTCTACTTGAGCGGGGATTTTGAGGCTCGAGCGGGATTATTCAACCCTCAGTACTTTTCTCTGCAGGTCTTCGGATGCTCAAGCATCCACTTTCACGCTCGAGCGGAGACCTTCATCTGCAGAACTTCTGGTAGTGTGCATTCGACGCTCGAACGGCGCTTTTGATGCTCGAGCGTGAGTCTGTGTCTGACGCTCGAGTGGGGCGTTCCACGCTCGAGCGGACTGTGTTGTATATCAGTCCGAATTTTAGCATTTTGGATCACTTTTTCAGGCCATTCTCTCTCTCTAGCTTTCCAAAACCCTAATTTGAGAGCTCCTCTCTCTAGAACTCTCTCTCTCTCTCTCTCTCTCTCTCTACATTTTGATCTTGGTTTAGTGAGACCCAACCCTTGTGCCTTCATTAAAGTGGTAGAGCTTTGCAAGACCTCCATTTTGATCCGAAAATCTTGGGGTCTGGAGCACCTTCGAATTTCTTCATCTTCTCCTTTGAGCTCCGAAATATGAGGTAGGGATAACTACTCATATTTATGGTCTTTGACATAAACTTAAACTTGTGGTCATTTTGATGTAATGTTTAAATTGGAAAATTTTGGGTGTTAGGGTTTCAAATGTATAAAGAGGGGTTTTGTTCTTTTGACCAATACATGGGTATTTTGGGTTTTAAAATAAGGTTATTGATGTCCATTGATGATATTTGGAGCTTTGGGTCATTGTTGAGGAAAGGGGGAGAAAAGCCCTAATTTATTGTGATGAATTTGTATAATTAATTTGGGAAAGTTATGGAAATATGAAATTGAGTTGGAAATAATGAAATTGGGTAATTATGAGATTTAATGGTGGAGGTGGATTGATTAATCACTCACCTTTGAAATTGTAGATAATTTATCTATTTGATAATTTATTATTTGTTTAGAAATAATTGTTTTGGGCTATCGGTGGAGGGTAGTCTTGATTGTTGTAGACACTCTATGGTAATTAGGTGAATTAAAACTAATCATATGAGTATGTCATTGAATATGACGGATGGAATAATACATTGAATATGTGCTTTACTTGATCATTGTATATGATAAGTGTCTAAATACATTGTATATGTAGTTTAGGAGGAGATAGGGGATGCACTCCATGGTTTGGCAGGAGATAGGGAATGGACTCCTAAACTGGATTTGGGAGGAGATAGGGGATGGACTCCAGTGATAACTAAGTTTGCCAGAGTGTCCAGGGTGAAAGTCTCGAAATTCTAATTGCGTTTGCGTATCGTAGATGAATCGAAGTATTGGGATGATCATAATCTGAGTTGTAGTCTCATTTGAAATTAAATTGTTGAAGTGTTATTGATATGAGTTGGAGGCTCATTATAAATTGCCTGGATGAATTGAGAACCATATTTATGAATTGGTTTGGATTAATGGAATGGATAAATTGAGAACCATATCTATAAATTGGTTTGGATTAATGGAATGGAAAGATATATATATATATATAAATTTATTTGTATGAGTTAAACATTGATCAAATGCTAATGTTTTACTTATTGCTCATATTATGTTTAGCATATCTCTACTGGGCGTTGGCTCACCCTATATGGGAATTCATTTTCAGGTTCATGTATTATGCCACCTCCGAGGTCTTAGCTTGGATGGTTTTGGGAGTTGAAGACTCTTTTGGTCATTTTATTATTTTGGTGATACATGTGAATTTAAGCCAAGGGCTTATTTGTGTAGAGAGTTAGAACTCTTCTTTTGTTGTACCCAAGTGTTGACTTGGAAAGTTGTAAGCCTGCTGGGCATTTACTTTTGTTGTCAACATGTATTACTTTTTGTAAGAATACTTGATGAATGGAAATATGCTTTATTCTCTTGTCTATGTATATTATGAAAGTTAGGTTTATATGTATTATTTTGAGGGCATTACAACTTAGTATCAGAGCGTACCGGGTTTGAATACTTTGGGTACGTGGGAAGTGGTTAGTACCACAGTGGATTTGTCTCGCTTGTTAGAGACTTATGCATGATGTTATGTGCTTATGTCATAACATGTTTGCTTGACTAAATGGGTATGGAATTTAGTTTCTAGGATGTTGATTGGATCCTTGGGCTTCTGGGAGTCTTGTCGGAAAAGCACTTGATCAATGCTGTTTCTAACCGGAACTCTAGCAATGCCACAGGACTGTCATTATCCGGGGATGAAATTCGTAAGTGTTTATGTAATTATGTGCCTACGTGGAGTGAATTACAGTTGTCCATTGTATTAGGACGTGAGTGTTATAGTTTCGGCACATTTGTGAATGTGCTAATGCCTTCGTTGCCTTTATTAGCATGTCAGGATGAGGACGTGGTGGTAGGCGAGGTAGGCCTAAGAGGCAGGAGATGCCTATACCGGATGAAGTTCCGGCACAGTAGGAGGGTGTTGGTCAGGCTAATGTGGCCGAGCCAGCAGGTCAGCAGGCCATGGGTGCCTTAGCTCGCGAGACGGCAGGAGCATTGAGGGAATCCATGGACATTCTCAGAGCTGAGAATCAAGTCCAGGCCCATGTTACTGAGGCGAGGCCTTCCTTTCTGAAGAGGGAGTTTTTTCGGTCCAATCCGGACGAGTTTGTGGGGGATCCCAAAAAGCCACTGAAGGCTGATGAGTGGCTTGAGCAGATGACGAAGATGTTTGAGATGCTTGGCATCGAAGACGGGGCATTGAAGGTGACCTTGGCGTCTTTCTAGTTGAAGGGAGACGCGGGTCAGTGGTGGAAGTTCGTGTGAGGTCGTATTGGAGGGACTTGGGAGGCTTTCGTTGGTGCCTTTCAGGAGACGTTTTTGTCTCCCGCTGTCAGGGAGAAGTTGAGGGATTAGTTTTGTCAGCTCAAGCAGCTGAATACACCAGTGGCCGAGTTTGAGGCCGCATTCACTAGTTTATCTAGGTTTGCACCTGAGCTAGTGGCGTCTAAGGAATGCCGTTGTCTTGAGTTCGAAAAGAAGTTGAGACACGGGCTCAAGACGAGAGTTGCGAGGTCCATGACTCCAGAGTATGGGCGCCTTGTAGATGCTGCGGCCCATCTTGAGATTATTATGCATGAGGAGGAGGAGAGGACGAGGGGCTCCAAGAGGAGTCAGGATGGTCAGAGGGACGGTAAGAGGCAGAGGCGTCCTAACCCTCAGCACTCCTAGGGTGCGTTTGCGAGATCTACTTTTCCAATGCCCAGTTTAGGCTCTGGGAAAGCCAATTAGGGAGACTTTACCTGTTACAAGTGTGGTCAGTTGGGCCACAAGTCTCCAGCTTGCCCGCAAAAGGGAGGAGGTCAGAGAGCAGCTTCATCTTCAGCTCATCCTCAGAGCCACAGTCAGGGCAGAGGCCAGCCGCTCTCTTGTTACCAGTGTGGTCAGGCAGGGCACCTAAAGCGGTTTTGCCCGTAGTTGAGTGGCACATCTGGTGCGTCTGGGTCGAGGCAGAGTTTTCAGCCAGCTCAGTCAGTACAGGCCTCGAGGGCCAATCAGGGAGCCTCATTGTCTCAGTCTGTGTAGCAGTCTTTTGCTCTAAGAGGTGAGCAGGTAGATCAGGGACCTTCTGGGTACGTGTATGCTGTTACCGCGCAGGACCTTGTACCGGCTCCATCTGTTGTGAGAGGTACCTTTTTGTTTTGCAACTCGGTTGCTAATATGTTGATTGATACGGGTGCATCCCATTCCTTTATATCTACTGCATTTGCATCTGTTTTGGTTTTGGAGTTACCGCAGTTAGCATCTCCTATTTGTGTTGTATCACCTGTTGGGGGTGAGTTCATTTTTGAAACAAGGGTGTAGGGGCTGTGATATAGAGGTCGCCGACCACCAGCTTCCTTTTTCTTTTGTAGTTATGGTTATGTCGGGTTTTGATATGATTTTGGGTATGGACTGGTTATCGTCATACCAGGCAGTTATTGGTTGCTACCGCCAGAGGGTTACTGTGTGTACCTTGAGCGGGGATTGTTTCCATTTCTTGGGGGATAGAGTTGGTAGAGTTTTGCCATTAGTGTATGATCCACGAAGGCGGAGTGCGCTTAGTGGTCTTCTCACTAGCTTTATGAGTAGTGAGTGTGATGAGATCCAGATTGAGTTACCAAGAGTGGTTTGTGAGTACTCGGACGTCTTTCCCGAAGATCTTGTTAGTTTGCCACCCCATCGAGAGGTTGAGTTTTCTATTTATTTAGTGCCCGGCACGGCGCCGATTTCTATGGCACCATATCGTTTTGCCCCAGCCGAGTTGAGTGAGTTGAAGATTCAGCTCCAGGAGTTGCTAGATGAGGGCTTTATTCGCCTTAGTACTTCGCCGTGGGGAGCACCGACCGTCTTTGCTAAAAAGAAAGATAGTGCCTTAAGACTTTGTATTGATTACCAGAAATTGAATCGAGCCACGGTTAAGAACAAGTACCCTATGCCTCATATAGATGATCTCTTTGACCAGTTGAAAGGGTCCCGTTGTTTCTCCAAGATAGACTTCAGATTGGGTTACCATCAATTGAGGGTCAGGTAGGAGAACATCCTGAAGGCGGCATTCCGTACGCGGTATGGCCATTATGAGTTTCTGGTGATGCCTTTTGGGCTTACTAATGCACCGGCAGTGTTTATGGACTTGATAAACCGGATGTTCCGGGAGTTCTTAGATCATTTTGTGGTCATCTTCGTAGACAACATTCTGATTTATTCACCTTCTAAGGAGGAGCATGAGGAACATTTGAGAGTGGTGCTTGAGTTGCTTAGAGCCCATAAGCTGTATGCTAAATTTGGGAAGTGTGAGTTCTGGCTAAGAGAGGTAAAATTCTTAGGCCATGTGGTCTCCGAGGAGGGGGTGTCTGTAGATACATCCAAGATTGAGGTAGTGCAAGATTGGGCACAGCCTAAGAGTATTTTTGAGATCCGCAGTTTTCTGGGATTGGCCGATTATTACCGTCAGTTTGTGAAATATTTCTCCAGGCTAGCTTCGCCTTTGACTAGATTGACGCAGAAAGGGGTCAAGTTTGTATGGAGTGAGACTTGTGAAAAGTCGTTCCAGGAGCTTAAAGTTAGACTTACTACCGCCCCTGTTTTGATTATTCCGAAGAGGGGTTTGGGTTATGTAGTGTATTGTGATGCCTCACGAGAGGGTTTGGGTTGTGTGCTGATGCAGGAGAGGAAAGTAGTAGCCTATGGCTCACGTCAGTTGAAAATACATGAGAAGAACTATCATACACATGACCTAGAGTTAGCAGTTGTAATATTTACCTTAAAGATTTCGAGGCATTACCTGTATGGTGAGAGATTCGAGGTATTCTCGGATCATAAGAGTCTGAAATATCTATTTACAGAGAAAGACTTGAATTTGAGGCAGAGAAGGTGGATGGAATTCATTGAGGACTACGATTTCGAGTTGCACTATCACCTAGGAAAGGCCAATGTTGTGGCTGATACCCTTAGTAGGAAATCCATTAGTGATGTAGCTTGTATAGCCACACGGGAGTGGGAAATGTTGGGTGCACTTGGCGAGCTTGATTTGCTTCTGGGAGAATCTGTTGAGTCTACGGCCTTGTTTTCTGTAGTGGCGCAGCCTACACTTGTGAATTGGGTGTTAGAGGCACATGGAAGTGATCATGAGGTAGAATCCCTCCGGGAGAAGATCTCCAGTGGGGAGGTTGAGAAGGGTTTGACTGTGTATTCTGACCTGAGTGTGAGGTACTGAGACCATCTGTTTGTGCCAGAGTCTTGCCGAGAGGAAGTACTCTGAGAGTTTCACCATTCATGCCTTGCGGTGTATCCGGGAGGCACTAAGATGTATCGTGATTTGGGTCACTAGTTTTGGTGGCGGGGTATGAAGAAGGATGTGGCAGTTCTTGTGTCTAAGTGCCTTACTTGTCAGCAAGTAAAGGCCGAGCATCAGAGGCCAGCGGGTTTGTTGCAACCCTTGCCTATAGCTGAGTGGAAGTGGGAGCATGTCACGATTGACTTCATTGTAGGTCATCCGAGGACTCAGCGGGGTGATGGTGCTATTTGGATGGTTGTTGACCGGTTAACTAAGTCGGCGCACTTCATTCCTATGCGCATGAGAGATTCTGTAGATCATCTTGCCGACTTGTATATTTAGGACATAGTGAGGTTGCACGGGGTCCTAGTGTCAATTGTCTCAGATAGAGATCCACGTTTTACTGCTAGGTTATGGCAGAGTTTGCAGAGTGCCTTGGGCACTAAGTTGACCATTAGCACGGCTTATCATCCTCAGACTGACGGGCAGTCTGAGTGTACTATTCAGATCCATGAGGATATGCTTCGAGGCTGTGCCCTTGACTTTAGTGGGTTGTGGGACAGGCACTTGCCCTTAATGGAGTTTGCCTACAACAACAGTTTCCAATCGAGTATTGGTATGGCACCGTTTGAGGCCTTGTATGGCCGACCATGTAGGTCTCCAGTTTGTTGGGCCGAGGTGGGTGATGCACCTTTGTTGGGCTCGGAGTTGGTTCGGGAGACGATGGAGAAAGTTGAGCTTATCCGTAAGAGACTTGTTACAGCCCAGAGTCGTCAAAAGAGTTTAATATCACCTTTAAGGTAGGTTATCACATTTTTTGAGGATGCTTCGTATGAAGAGAGACTGCATACCGTTTAGCTTTACCGCCGCAGTTGTCCGGGGTGCATGACCTGTTTCATGTTAGTATGCTTCGAAAGTACGAGCCGAATCCGTCGCATGTATTGGATTGGACCGACTTAGAGGTAGGTGAGGATGCCTCGTATGAAGAGAGACTGGTGCGGGTCTTGGATAGGCGGGACCAAGTCTTGCGAGGCAAGACGATTCCCTTAGTAAAAGTTTTGTAGAAGCATCACGGAGTGGAAGAAGCCACTTGGGATCGTGAATTAGAGGTCCGAGAGAAATATCCAGACTTGTTTGTTAATATTTAATCACGTGTTGAAATTTTTATTTCTGGATGAAATCTATAAACATTGTATATGTTTTGGCTTATGGGAATATTGAAATTGTTGAATACATTTCAGAGCTATGAGTTTAGTTTAACATTGTATATGTTGAATGTATTGTGGAAATGCAAATATATATATCATTAACATTGAGTATATTATGGAATGATGGAATACGGTATTGAAAATTGTTGAATTTCAAAGAAACGCATATTGATAATGCATGTTGTAGAATATATTGTAAATTGCCTCTTGAATAGAGATGAGATGATTGGTAATGCGGCAGGATGTTGAATATTGAATTGAAGTATTGTTGAGAATTGAAAAAACAAAAACAAAAACAAAATTTTTGAAACTTATTTGTCTAATTTCAAGGACGAAATTCCTTAAGGGGGGGAGGTTATAACGATCCCGGTTTTCCCTTCTTTGTTTGCTGTAACCCGGGACTCGGTCCCGTGGATGATTGTTGTTATCTGTATCGGATTTCCATTCTTTACTCTTTGTATATGAGTTTTAGGTTGTGTTGGGCAGGTTTGGAACAGGTTAGTTATGTTTAGAAACATAGAGTTGATGCCCAGATTTTGGCCTTCACGCTCGAGCGGGGCTTTTGACGCTCGAGCGGGATTATTCAACACTCAGTACTTTTCTCTGCATGTCATCGGACGCGTGAGCGTCCAATTTCACACTCGAGTGGGGACCTTCGTCTGTAGAACTTCTGGTAGTGTGCATTCGACGCTCAAGCAGCGCTTTTGACGCTCGAGCGTGAGTCTGTGTCTAACGCTCGAGCGAGGCGTTCCACGCTCGAGCGGACTGTGTTGTTACATCAGTCCAAATTTTAGCATTTTGGATCACTTTTTTGGGCCATTCTCTCTCTCTAGCTTTCCAAAACCCTAATTTGAGAGCTCCTCTCTCTATAACTCTCTCTCTCTCTCTACATTTTGATCTTGGTTTAGTGAGACCCAGCCCTTGTGCCTTCATTAAAGTGGTAGAGCTTCGCAAGACCTCCATTTTGATCTGAAAATCTTGGGGTCTAGAGCACCTTCGAATTTCTTCGTCTTCTCCTTTGAGCTCCGAAATTTGAGGTAGGGATAACTACTCATATTTATGGTCTTTGACATAAACTTGTGGTCATTTTGATGTAATGCTTAAATTGGAAAATTTTGGGTGTTAGGGTTTCAAATATATAAAGAGGGGTTTTGTTCATTTGACCAATACATGGGTATTTTGGGTCTTAAAATAAGGTTATTGATGTCCATTAATGATATTTGGAACTTTGGATCAATGTTGAGGAAAGGGGGAGAAAAGCCCTAATTTATTGTGATGAATTAATTTGTATAATTAATTTGGAAAAGTTATGAAAATATGAAATTGAGTTGGAAATAATGAAATTGGGTAATTATGAGATATAATAGTGGAGTTGGATTGATTAATCACTCACCTTTGAAATTGTAGATAATTTTTATGTTTAAATAATTTATTCTCTATTTAGAAATAATTGTTTTGGGCTATTGGTGGAGAATAGTCTTGATTGTTTTAAACATTGTATGATGATTAGATGAATTAAAACTAATCATATGAGTACGTCATCGAATATGACGGATGGAATAACACATTGAATATGTGCTTTACTTCATTATTGTATATGATAAGTGTTTAAATTCATTGTATATTGTAGACACCCCATTTTTGACCGTCCTCAAGACTTGGACGTCACCGCTTGAACACTCGGTGATTATCCATGTTTGTGTTTGTTTGGAGTTCCCGGAGTTCTCGGCTACGCGCCTTGTCTCAGGACCTCCGAACTTGACCGTTTTGTGTTTGGTTTTTACACCAAACACCTGTGCTTTGCCTTGGAGGGGCAGGGAATGCCTTGTGAGGCATCCCCACACACCACCGGCAGTGGCTAGAGTCCACCGGCTGGTTGTTGTTGCCATCGGCACTATATTGTGCCGGTCGGCAGTCAATTTTGTCAAAATGACAATTTTGCCCAGCCGACTACTGTTCAGCTGCTTTTGGAGATATTTTCAGACAGCTATTAGGCATTTGCTTCCCTTCCATACACGTGTATGGAGGGATGCCCTCTTGGTAAGCTTGTTTGACAAGCTTTACAAGATGGTTGCCTATAAGAGAAGGACTTCTCTCTTGGCATTAGGGTTAGAAAAGTTTTGGTTAGAAAGGTGAGAGGGAGCTCTGGGTTTAGGGTTAGGGTTCAACACATATCCTATATCTATATTTCTCTCTTGTTTGTATGACTAGGTGTTTGTGTCTTACTATTGCACATCAACACCTAGTGTTTCACCTTCCTCTTGGAGCTGAAGTTCTAAGAGCCTATTCTTGGTGTTCTTGACTGGTTTTGAGCTCAAGGGAGCAACAACATCATCTTTGGTGAAGAAGGTCAACAAGGATGAGAAGCTTGCTTTATTTACCCATTCTTGCATCCCTTTTTTACCTATCTTAAAGCTACTTTTAAGCTTAGTGTTTAATAAAAAAAAAGTTCTGTTTTTTAGTCCTCTTGATAGTTTATTAAGGGTACTTTGTGCTTTGGGGAGGTTTGACCACCCTTAGGCCTTGAAAAGGCCTCATTTTTGTGCTATTTTGTTGAAATCCGGGATTTTGGTGTTTGGGTCTCTTCACCACTGAAATCTTGAGGGATTTCAGTGGTGTAGATGATGCCTTAAAGTCCTAAGAAGGAGAGGGCCACCCCCTCTCCTTGATGTCCTTGAAAAGGGCAAGATTTGGCCTCTTAAGGGAGCTTAGTTTTGAATGTTTGAAGAGCATGTCTTGGCTGCATTTTATGTTTATTATGCCCTAATATGACATTGCTAAGTGTTGGTTTTAGTACTCCTTGCATGTTTTGCATAGATGCTTTGTAATGCCTTGTATTGCCTTAACTTGCTCTAGGTTGTTAGCCCTAGTTTGAGCATGCTTTAGGCTTAGACTTATGAATGTTTTATGCTCATTTTGACATGTTTTAGCTCTGTCCATAGTCATTTGGGTTGATCTTGGCATGCATTATATAGGCCCTTTGCATTTTAGGCTTGCTAGCCTTTGAGTATGCATGTGTAGCATGTGTTGCTTACCTCATTTTGATGGTTTGGAACCATTTGGCATGTCATTTCAGTCCCTTTGGGGTGCTTGTATACTTGCCTTAGTTGCCTCTTTAATGCCTTAAAAGCATGTGTTGTATGCCTCATGCTTTAGCATTTGTGCATGCCTTTGGATTCATGCCATTTAGATGCCATCTAAGTGGTCTTTTGGGCTTAGTCTTATGTGTTAAAACTCTATTTTTAATTGGTTAAGTGTTACCATGTGTGGTTGTAGTATGTGTGGTTCAATACCTCATTGGTTTGCCTTAAGTACTTGGGCCACTTGTTGCATGCTTAGCCTACTTTGTTGCTTGGTTTACCATCATATTTTGCATGATTTTCAGAGCTTTCTATGCATGCTAATTGTCCATGTTTAACTCATTTCAAGTGTGCTTGAATGTTGTCTTGTTTATGCCTAAGTGTTGGATTATGTATGCTTGCATGTGTACATGTGTTGCATGTATCTTAATCTTCACTTCTATAGCATTTGGCCACTGTTTTGAGCCTTTTTAGAGTTGCCCAATTCATGTTTAAGTCCATCCTTCAATTGGTTTGCATGCTTATCTTGCATGTTCACTTGTATGTTTGCATAAGTATATTGTATTGCTCATATTGCATATAGATGACATGCTTAGGACTTCATTGCATTGCATTGTGCATGCTTGGCCTCTTGAAGTGTGTGTGATAGAGGTTTAGCACCCTTATGTGCTTGTTTGCATTGCATGCATTTGAAATCAAAGTTGCACACTTGGTTCTTTGGGCCATCATGCATGGAAATGCGTGATTGGTGGTCCGAGAACCGAGGCACATCTTCCCTTGAGTCATCAATATGATAAGGGGTATGTTTGGTGCATACATTGTTGGAATTGCATTGCCATGCCAGTATTTGCCCTCTGTTCTTTGTGAGTTGCGGTGTTCTGCGAGCATTCGATGCCGGCAAGATCCTTAGTGCCGACCGGCATCAATTTTCACCGATGGATCAATTCGTCGATGAGCTCAATCCATGTTGGTGGAAGTTTTATGAGCCAGTAGTGATCTTCAAGACCTAGAAGTATTCCTAGATCAAGGCAGTTTTCAGAGGAGCAAAGCAGGGAAAACAGAGGCAAGCTAGGCATGGCAGTGCAATTCCGAGCGGAACCCGAGCGCGCCTGCATTTGGCTCTCCTCCCGAGGCGGTTTACTGCTTTTCTGAAATTAATTAATTTGTTAATTAATTAGGCTATTTGTAATATTTAATTAACTCGCGTAGTTAATTACTTGTATTATTCTTTTGGTCCCTCCGAGTGAGGGCATAATTGTAATAAGTGTGGGTGAGTGCGGTGCATGTCTTCCAACCCCCATTTCTTTCTCCCTTTTACTTACCCGCTTTCAATGGTTAGTATTAGGGCACGTTTATTTTAGCATACCTTATGCTATGCATGCGTGCATCCATGCATTTGTTGATATGCATCGGGCTCGGTACATCATACAAACTGCATTGTATTTTCAATTCCAAATTGAATACGTGCATCGAATAAAGTGCATTTCACATGCCATCTTTAGGGTTAGCCGAGCCTACTCTAGGTTGCACTCTGTATGTGTTGCATTAGCCACTTAATATGAACTAGGTCATGCATGTTTGCTAACTAGTTTCTTGTTTTGGCATGGAGTACGACGTAAGTATTTACGCTTTAGCATACCACATGCGTGTGAATGTTGCCATAACAGTATGCTTACCATGCGGCTAAGTGCTTATGTGAGATAAACTACTTGAACGCCTGTGGGTGGAGGTTGGATTGCTTGAGTTGGGAAGACTCATTGAAATCCGTGTGTTAGCCTACTTGCGAGTAGCAAGTTCCAAAGCATTTTCAAAACGAACGGATATGCAATGTTTGTTTCCAAATTAGGCGATCTAGTCTATACTTGTTTGCCATGAGCATAACATAGTAATTCTTGGTTAATAATTGGAAAAAGAACACATAATGTTTTCAAAAACGGATATCACGGTTAGTAGAGGCCGGTCTTCGGACCGGGCGAAAGGGGGTGCTCATAGCTGACCTTCCCCGATCGTACCCAAGCTTCCGAGCCAAGACAACTTTGGTGATGACGGACGCGTGGCCTTCGGCGCCGAGTCAGGGTTTCCTAAATTTCCCATTTTAAAATATTTAGGTGGCGACTCTGTAATCTGGCAAAGCAGTCCACGTTTGGCACTACTTTGCAAAATCTGTTTTTCTTCGAAATGATTTGCCGGATTTGGACTCTTTGGTTTAGATTTAGAACCGTGACACAATTGAGTCCGAGCTGTTAGATGGAAGCCCACGGGCGCGTCTACATATATGTATGTTGTTTGGGAGGAGATAGGGGATGTACTCTACGGTTTGGGAGGAGATAGGGGATGGACTCCTAAACCGGATTTGGGAGGAGATAGGGGATGGACTCCAGTGATAACTAAGTTGGCCAGAGTGTCCAGGGTGAAAGTTCTGAAATCCTAATTGCGTTTGCGTAACGTAGATGAATTGAAGTATTGGGATGATCGTAATATGAGTTGTAGTATCATTTGAAATTAAATTGTTGAAGTGTTATTGATATGAGTTTGAGGCTCATTATAAACTACCTGGATGAATTGAGAACCATATCTATGAATTGGTTTGGATTAACGGAAAGGAAAGAGATATACATATATAAATTTATTTGTATGAGTTAAACATTGATCAAATACTAATGTTTTAGTTATTACTCATATTATGTTTAGCATTTCTTTACTGGGCGTTAGCTCACCCTATATGGGATATCATTTTCAGAGTCAGGTATTATGCCGCCTTCGAGGTCTTAGCTTGGATGGTTTTGGGAGTTGAAGACTCTTTTGGTCGTTTTATTATTTTGGTGATACATGTGAATTTAATCCAATGGCTTATTTGTGTAGGGAGTTAGAACTCTTCTTTTGTTGTAGCCAAGTATTGACTTGGAAAGATGTAAGCCTACTGGGCATTTACTTTTGTTGTCAAGATGTATTACTTTTTGTAAGAATACTCTGATGAATGGAAATATGTTTTATTCTCTTGTCTATGTATATTATGAATGTTGAATTTATATATATTATTTTGAGGGCGTTACAGTGAGTAAGAAGAAAAACAAGAAGATGATGAAACAAAAATTACAGAATATCTATTGTAACATGCTTTCCAAGTAAAGTTAGACGAGCTGAAGTAGGAATTGTCCTATCGTTGTGAAGTTCAAGAAAAATAATGTATCTCATGCACACATTTTAGTCAAATTACAAGGAAAAAATCAAATGATGTCCAAACATTATCGCAGCAACTCAATGATACAGAAAGTAAGTACATCAAATAAAAAGTTTCGACCAATTTTTGTTATATGCTAATTACTTACAGGTGCCATGATAAATTATGTAACTTGCCAGTTTTATGAAAGTGACTCTACAAACACTTACAAGCATTGATTTATAAATATCGTGAAAATAATTATGAAATTCCTCTATTGATCGAAATATTAAGCTACAATATCATATTATGTTCTTAAAAAAACTATTCCACGTTTTTTACATAAATGAAAATATATTAATAACTAATGTTATATTTTTTATCATGTAAGATATTTGTGGCACAAAAAACGAGACTCAACAACTCTCAGTGCATAAAAATATATTACATATTGATATTACTACATTCTTACATCAACAGTATGCAAATAATATGCAATAATGAGTTCAATAAATTTGTATTATGCGATAAACTATTAAACAAAATTGTGTATTTGTGCAATTAATTTAATACATTCAATTGTATTACAGGTACAGATTCTGGAAAATTGAAGTGGGAAATGGTAGAAAATTATTTGTGTAATATTATATATTTAAAAGACCTGCTTATTGTTTATTGTTTAAGATAAGATTGCGATCACAACAATCTAGCCATAAATTAATATTTATGTTTATATAATTTCTCATTTATCATTTAAATTCTTTAACCAGTATGTATTTATTTTTTACTTAGTTGTATTTTGGATACAAATCAATTGATCCATACAAGTATCTATACTTTGTATACATATCATATGCTAATTTAAGAGACACGCATAATTAAAATATTAACTATTGATGAAAAATCATGTGCCACGTGCAACACATGTATCCAACCACGAGTATGTATAAAAATAGATAACAATATTATAGTATTTAAGTGACCCCAATGAATTAGTAGGATCTAATTTTAAAACATAATATTCCCTTCACCCATAAAATACTATCTAGTTCTTTTTTTTTTTTTTTCTTTTTTTTTTTTTTAGGGGGAGAGGGAGGGTACATCAGATTAAAAATTAAATCTAAACAGGGCTTAGCCCTTTCTGTAGCTCTAGTATAACGACCTCGGTTTTGACTTGACCTTGTTATATTTCGGACTCAGGTTTCATGGTTTAATATTGTATCCATGTCTTGTTATCCCACTTTATCCCTTTGTATTTGAGTTTTGGAACTTGTTGAGCGAGTTTGGAACAGGTTGGTTGTTATTTGGTTTAGTTTGTTGTTGCCCAAATTTTGGCCTCTTTGCTCATGCGAGGCTTCTTGTGCTCGAGCGAGAATTGAGAGTCCTCAGGTTTCTTTCCCAGACGCAGAATTTCTGGAAAGGTAAGTGCTTCGCTCGAGCAAGGCTTCTTGCGTTCGAGCGAGCGTGTGCGTCTGTAAAACTTCTGAAGCTTTGCATTTTACGCTCGAGCAACACTTTTTGTGCTCGAGCGAGGTCACTTGTTGTGTCTGGTCGATCGAGCAATAACTCCTTCGCTCGAGTGAAGGTCGCGTATATCAGTTCACAGTAGAGCTTTTTTGTATCACTTTTTGATATGTCTTTCACTCAAAGCCCTAGCCCAACTCCTTCTCTCTCTAAAATACTCTCTCTCTCTCTCTCTCTCTCTCTACAAATACACCTTGATTTGGGGTCTCTCAACCTTTGTCCCTTTATTAAAAAGATAGAGCATCTTGTGGGCTTCCATTTCATCCAAGAAAAGTTGGGTTTTGGGCATCTTCAAAGTTTCTCCTTCTCTCCTTTGGGCTTCTACACTTGAGTTAGGGATATTCTACACTTTGGTGTGGTTTTTAACCAAGTATTTGATATTATGTATAAATGGTAGGATTTGGGAGTGATTTGGGTAAACTAGGGTTTGGGTGCAAATTATAAGAGGGGTTTTCCATGTTGGGTTGTAAAATGACTATGGGGCTTTGAATATGTAGCTCTCTTGTGATTAAATGGGAAATTTGGCCTTGGGGTTGATATTTGAGAATAGGGGAAAATTTACCCTAATTTGGGTTGAATAATTCATCTTGTATATATAATGAAATTGATATGGAAATTATGAAATTGGAAGGGTATATAAATGAGGGGTGTAGTTAGATTTGTTAAATTACTCACCTATGGAAATTGGATAAAATTATCTGTTTGATAAATCATATATCTGTTTAGAAATCTCTGTCTTGGGTTATCAATGGAGGATAGCTATGATTGTTGTAGAAACTGCATGAGGATTAGGTGAATTGAAACTAATCATTTGAATTATGTCATTGAATGTGATGGTGTAATTAAACCATTGAATATGTGATTTGGTTAGTCATTGTATATGACAACGCTTTTAAATACTTTGTATAGGTATCATTGTTTGGGAGGAGATAGGGGAGAATGTGATTTGGTTAGTCATTGTATATGTATCATTGTTTCGGGGGAGAATGTGAGAATCCAAATATAAAAATAAAGTAAATAATTAAATAATAATAATATTACAATCTCAAATATTTTGATGGTGAATCCTAAATTGCAAATTAAATTTTATTGGAGGATCTTTAACTAATTTTAAAACCTAAAATAAATTTATGATAAAAGTCTTTATTTTAGAGGCAAGATTTATTATTTTAAAAAAATAAAAATAAATAAATAAATAAATAAAAGTGGCAAATTAGTAAGCATATTTTGATCTAATAATATTTGTATTTTATTTAAATTAATGGAGAGAGAAAATAAATTAAAACAAAACATAATATTTTAGGGCCTTTTGTTTAGATATATATAATGTAACCCTAGGTTGCCTAATACAATATAGCAGCAGCAGCCGCCACCGCCTTGCAAACGTGAGAGTCATGGAGAAAGAGAGAGCAAGAGATAGGAGAGAGAGAGAGAGAGAGAGAGAGAGAGAGAGAGAAATTTCCAGTACTTGTGGTTCTACAACTCTAAGGTATTGTCCTATTTTATTATATCTATATATTGTGATCGTTCATATGTGTAATCTGCTTGTCATTGGGAAGGAATAAGAGAAACGGGTGTGTTGTTTGGGTGCCAAGTCAGTGAATTCTGATGAGAAATAATGGGTGTAATTCTTAATCCAAAAAATTCTATACAGAACCACAAACGTTAAAAATCAAGAAACCATAACAAACGAATGAATTTTGAACTAAACTTTTTATAGTAGATTAACTACATATTGAATTTTATATCTGAATTTTCTCGTAATTTTTGGGAGTCAAAATCTATACTAACTACTACGTTCAAATCTGTCCAGAAAACTGGTTTAAAACAGTAATTTCGGAAGTGTCGCTCTCTTTGGGTATGAATCCGAAAATTATCAAATTAGCGTCATTAGAACCGGTTACGAGTCTAGTTTCTTACACTTTTGTCCTTGCATCGATTTCTCATGTATACTAAGAGAACCATTAATTTCTTTAAAGTGCTGTAGAAAATAACCTGTTTCGGCATAATTAATTGTAAATAATTATTTTGATAAGCAAATCAAGTAAAACCAATTTGGTTTGAAACTTAGGATATACTAGTTGATATCTTGAGGGTTTTGGAATTTTTTGAACAGCGTGGAGTGGGTTTCGTAATTTTCAAAGTTAGCGAATAGATTAGGAAAACCTGTTTAAAACTTTGTTTTATCTTAAAGTTACTTTTAATTAAGTTTCGATTTGAACCCATGTTTTGGGTAATTTTAGTCCTTGAAGAACATGAACTTAGGTATTATTTAAGAGTAACGGTGAGGGGGGTTGAGCTGTGTTAGTGCGCTTTAGTGTGGGATACTTAATTTGTTATTCTCTTTAGTATTTTTAAATTAGTAGTGACATGTAGTCTTCATACTTGGTACAGGGCACTAGTTGGACTTTCATACTCTATTCGAGGATTATATTATTTCACTTTCAGGTGAGTAGTTGCATACTACGTATTTTTATAAATGTTTCCCTATCCTGAATTGTTGGAAAATTGAATCGTTGTTTCAGGACTAAACTGTTTTGATAAATTATTATATTATCAATGGAATCAAATTATTTCTGAAACATGTATGAACTTGGCATACTGTAAACTATTTGTTTTGGTCTCATGTTTATAATGGTGAACTACCATGATTTACGAAACTGATGCGTATTGATTATTGGGACCATCTGTGTATTTTAGTCTAGGAAAATTATTCCACTGTGTGTGGTGACTCTGGCCACTAGGGAATAGATCCAGGTTGGGCCGTGATGACTCTAGTGCTCAACGATTGTAAGGAAAAGACCTAGGTTAAGCTAGATGACCTTCAATCAGATCGTCTTGGAGAAAAGGCCCGGGTTGCTATCCTGAGGATGACTCTTAGTTCTTATTGGATCCAACGGGGCTTATAGCCTGGAGAACTGTGTGGCATGTTACTTGTTATTTCTTGGTACCTAGAAAATTATTGGTGTTCATGCTGTAATCTGTTTTAAGTGAAAAATGTCATTTATTATGCTCTTAAGAGACATGGGTATTTTAACTGTTGAACAATGAAATCTTCTTTTTGAAACAGATTGTCTTTACCAAACTATATGCCAATCTAGTTTCTGTGATATATATCTTATTTTGGAATTGAACCCTGTTTTCAAAACTGTATTTACTATTCATGTTGCTACTTACTGAGCTATTAGCTGACTTAGTTGTTTATCATTTCCAGCTGTTAGAAGGACTTAGAGTGGACTCATGGCGTAGCGGGGACTCAATTGCATGGACCTCTAGGACATTCATTATTTTGTTTTAGCTTGTTATGTCGGTTTTGTGCATACATTGTGGTGAGATTTTATTTAGAATTATTTTATTTTATGAGCGATTTGTGTTCCATTTAGTATATATTTTTGGAAGTTGGTTATGGTTGGTTTTACCATTTATACTTGTGACTTGTCACTAGTGGGCTTTGATTTTTTTATTTATGGGCTATCATCACATTTATTCTTTGTAATTTTTGGTTCATGTATAGGCTTACGTGTGTGTAGACAACCCATTTTTGACCGTCCTCAAGACTTGGACGTCACCGTTTGAACACTCAGTGATTATTCGTGTTTGTGTTCGTCTCGAGTTCCCGGAGGCCTTGGCAGCGCGCCTTGTCTCAGGACCTCTTGACTCGACTGCTTCGTGTATGGTTTTGGCACCGAACACCTGTGTTTTTGCCTCGAAGGGCAGGGAATGGCTTGTTGGCCATCCCCACACCCCACCGGCCCTCCCCTACCATAACCGGCTGCATATGTGTACCACCGGCCATGGTTTCTTAAAAACAATGGCCGGTCAGCACTATGTTTAGCTGACCGGCACTTTATTGCGCCGGTGACCTATTTGGTTGGCCGATGACCCTTCTGCACCCCTTGGAGCATGGTGCATGCCAGCTGTGCCAGCTGGAATGCACCCACACCACTCCCCATACACGGGGATGACCCCTTTGCACCTTTGAACCCCCAAACCTTCTAGAAGGTTGAACCCTTTGGCCAAGCTTCTTGGAGAAGCTTGGCCAGCTGTCTTAGCTTCTCCAAGAAGCCAAGACCCCTTTGCACCTCTTGACCCTTTCTCCTTTGCTTAGCCACTATGCTTCTTGGCTTTATTTTTGCCTATATAAGCATCATATCTCTCCCTTTGTTTGGGGTTGGCCACTCTTGAACAAAAAAAAAATAGAGCTTTGTATCTATATATCTGTCATATATCTCCTCTCTCTAGATTTTCCCTCTCTCTCCTCTTGTGTGTGTGTTTTTAGGCTTAAGAGTGTAGTTTTACCTTACTTTTGCACTAACACACACTATCACACCTTAGCTCGAGATTGGGAGGCTTGGAGGGTTGATTCTTCAGCTTTTGGACTGGTTTTGATCAATAGAGAGTGGCTGGATCATCTGTTCTTCAAGGTTTCTTCAAGGGTGAGCACTTTACTTTAGTTTCCCCATTTTTGCAACAAGTTTCTACCTGCCTTGTATACTGATTTGGGTCTTGTGTATAACATGAAAAAGTCTTATATTTTCTTTCTTTAGAACTTTCATTAAGGTCACTTTGTGCTTTGAGTGCAAACTCACCCTCTTAGGCCTTATTTTGGCCTCTTTGGTGCCTTTTCTTGAGGCTTTGTTTGCCTTGGTGTTTTGGTCTTCTCACCACTGAAAACCAGTGGGTTTTTAGTGGTGAGGAAGGTGGTTTGAAGTCTTGTATAGGGAAGGGACACCCCTCTCCCCTTTGTCTCTCTTTTGCCTTTGTTTTTGGCTCATAAGGGAGCATGCATACTTGGTTTGTGTTGGCTTCATTTCAGAGCTTATTTGGTGTTCATATGATATGTTATATCTCTGTTTTTGGTTGGATTTGTAGCCCTTAGCATGCATCTTATACTTGCTTTGAAATGCTCTACTTTGCCTAGAAATGTGCCATGTGTTTAGCGTTGTATATCCTCATGTTTTAGCTTGGCTTATTGAAGCTTTTGGTCATGATTTGTCATGTTCTAGGTCTGTTAGTCACTGATTTTGCCATGTTTGGCATGCTTGGTATGGTTGCTTTGCATTTTGGCTCGTAAGCCTTGGTTATGTAGATCACTAGCATGCTTAACTTAGCTTCTTCTCATGATTTGGCATCATTGTAGGCTATATTTCAGTCCCTAATCCATACTTACATGCTTGCATTGGTCATCACTTTCATGCCTTGGAAGGTTGTTCTTTTGTGCCTCGAAATAGGCCTTGTGCATGCTTATATGTTTAGGGTACTTTGGGGCTGCCATATCAGAGGGTTTGGGTGTATTTTCGCATGCTAGAATTTTGTTTTTGCTTGTATAATACATGCCATGAGTGGTCATGTTAGTGGTGGTAAGATGCTCTCTTTGGTGCCTTAGCTTTAAGCCCATTGGCTTGCATATTGGTTGAACACTTGTCCACCTTTTTGGACACTTTTGGCCACTGTTTTGGGGTGGATTGAGGTCTGCCCCTTATGGTTTAAATCCACTATTACATGCTTATCTCATGTTTGTTGCATGTTTGTTTAATAAGGTCTTGTCACATGTTAATCTTTTGCATGATTATCCATGTCTAGCATTGCATATTCAACATGATAGATTGCATTACATGTGACATGTTTGCACTTTAGTATTAGGTTGCATTGTGGAGCCATGTTTGCACAACATGCATTGCATTACTTGGTTTGGGGTGTCAAGCCAAGTGTGAGGGTTGAGAAGAGTTCATACCACAAGTGATGCAACTTGTCTCAACTCTCGGTCACCGAGACCCTTGACCTTGACATGATAGGGTCTTGGTCTTCATTTACGCGTTGCATGCATATTCATTGAAATGCAATCTTGGTCCCTTAGGCCATCATGCATTAAAATGCATAGTTGGTGGCCCAAGGACCAAGGGCCATGCTTCCTTGAGTCCCATACATGATAGGAAACATGGCCATGCTTACATGTGCCCAAAATTCCATGCCATACACTGTCTGTCCTTGTTGCTGTCAAAAACCAGATTCTGCAGGAATTGTTTGCCGACCGGCAGTAACGAGTGCCGACCGGCAATATATTGGTGGCCGACAAGCTCATAAGCAGCTGACAGACATTTTACATGGCCGGTGGCCATTTCATCCAGCCGATGGTGTGAAGCAGTGTGCATAGAAGGTATTCTGGGACTTTGGCAGTCTTTGGAAAGGCAGGACAGTGAAAACAGAGGCAGCAGTGGTATGGTGCGAGTTTTCCGGGCAAGACGGATCGAGCATGCATCATTTGCGCACCCCGAGGCAGGGCTGAGGCCCCCCTTCCTTTTAAATTCGATTTAATTTGATAATTAGAATTTTTGTAATAATTTATTCTGTATTTGGACTATACTATTTGGGACTATATATTCTTTTGGTCCCTCCGTGCGAGGGCACATTTGTAATAAGTGTGTGTGAGTGGTGTGTATGTCTTCCAACCCCCACTTCTTTCTCCCTTTTATTTACCTGCTTATGATGGTAGATTAGGGCATATTTAAATTAGCATAACAGTATGATAGCATGCGTGCATCCATACATTCGTTTACATGCACCAGGCTCGGCGCATCATACTAACTGCATCGTATTTCCAATTCCAAATTGAATACATGCCACCTGTGTATTTCACATGCCATGTTTAAGATAGCCGAGCCTGTCTAGATTGTATCTTTGCCTGTGTTGCTTTAGCCACTTAACATGAACTAGGATCATGCATTTGATTACTAACTGGTTTTTGTTTTGGCTTGGAGTACTAGGTGAGCTGTTATGCTTTAGCATACCGCATGCGTGTGAGTGTTGCCATAATAGCATGATTACTATGAGGCTACCTGCTTATGTGATATAACTGCTTGAATGCCTGTGGATGGAGGTCGAATTGCTTAAATTGGGATAATGCATTAAAACTGTGAGTTTTAAGCCCACTAGTTAGTGGCAAAACCATCTTTTCTACAAGCCCATTTGAGGGTGGCAAAACCTGCATTTTATCCTACTTGCGAGTAGCAAACCATTTTCAAAACAAGCATTAAATGTTTTGTTCCAATTTAGGCGATTTGGTCTATACTTGTTTGCTGTGCGCATAATATAGTAAATCTAGGCTAATAACCGGAATAAGAACACATAACGTTTTCAAAACAAGATATCACGGTTAGTAGAGGCCGGTCTTCGGATCGGGCGAGAGGGGGTGCTCATAGCTGACCTTCCCCAATCGTACCCAAGTTCCCGAGCCGAGGCAACTTTGGTGATAACGGACATGTGGCCTTTGGCACCGAGTCAAGGTTTCCTAAATTTCCCAAAATAAAATATTTAGGTGGCGACTCTGTATCTGGAAAAGCAGTCCATGTTTGGCACTTCTTTTCAAAATCTGTTTTTCTCAAGACGATTTGCCAGAGTTGGACTCTTTGGTTCAGATTAAGAACCGCAACAAACAAAAGGGAGTCCGAACTGTAGAGCGAGGCCCAAGGGTGCGTCCACAGTGTGCCTTGGGCCAAGTCCCTGTGGGCCACGATCGGTCATACCTGGGTTTGGGGTGTGACAATTATGGTATCAGAGCTGTAGGTTTATCGAGTGACATATCTTGTATTTTATCATTTAGACGAGGTCTGAGTCCCTATAGTCCTTAGTAGTGTGTGGTTGAGTTAGTTTTGTTTAAACTTGTGATGAATCTTTCTTGATTTTAGTTTGGAGGCTAAGAGTTGGCACATAGATATCTACACAGTTTGTCTATTCCTTGTGAGCCTTTGGATGTTTGTATTACCGTGTCGACTCCATTAGGAGAAACAATAGTATTGGGAGATGTTTGTAGATCTTGTGAGGTAAACTTTGATGGTAGGATTGTTCTAGTTGATTTGATTTCCTTAGAGATGAAGGATGTTGACGTGATTTTGGATATGGATTTGTTGACGGAGCATCATGCCGCTGTTGAGTTTTTGGATATGGTTAGAAAAAGGTTACTTTTTGCTATGTGGAGACAACTTGAGTTTTTCTTTTACAGAGATAGGAAAGGGTCTTCTATTTGTTTTATTTCTTCCCTTTAGGCTAATCGAATGTTGAGAAAAGGGTGTCATGGTTATTTAGCTTGTGTGGTGAGTACTGAACAACCAGAATAGAAGTTAAGAGGAGTTTCCTGTAGTTAGGAATTTGTTTATGTTTTTTTTTTTTTTTTTTTTTTTCTAGAGGATCTACTTGGTTTTCCTCCAGACCGTGAGGTAGAATTTTCCATTAACTTGGTCCCCAACACAACACTTATCTCTAAAGCACCCTATGGAATGGCACCGTTGGAGTTGAGGGAGTTACAAACTCAATTACAAGAGTTACTAGATGAAGGTTTTATCAGGCCTAGCGTCTCACCTTGGGGAGCACTCGTGTTGTTTGTGAAGAAGAATGATGGGTCTATGAGATTGTATATTGATTATAGGGGACTGAACAAAGTCACAGTGAAGAATAGGTATCCTTTGCCAAGCATTGAATACTTATTTGACCGATTTCAAGGAGCTTAGGTATTCTCTAAGATTGACTTGAGGTCAGGCTATCACCAGTTGAAAGTAAGGGATGAGGATGTTTATAAGACAACTTTTAGAACTCGTTATGGGCATTATGAGTTCTTGGTGATGCCTTTTGGTCTCATAATTAATGCACTAGCCGCATTCATGGATTTAATGAACAGAATATTTAAACCCCAACTAAATAAATTTGTGGAGGTGTTTATTGATGACATCCTAATTTATTTGTAGGCAAAATTTAAGAAGTGTGAATTCTGGTTAAGCAGTGCATCCTTTTCGGGTCATGTGGTGAGTAAAGATAGGGTATTTGTGGATAGCACAAAGTTGGCGACAATTGCTGATTGGCCATGACCTATTTCTGTGTACGCAGTTTTCTAGGGCTTGTTGGATATTACAAACGGTTTGTGGAAGGATTCTCCCGTATTGCTTTGCCACTTACCAATCTCACTAGGAAAGGGGTTAAGTTTGAATGTAATGATGATTGTGAGTGTAGCTTCCAAGAGTTTAAACAAAGATTGACATCAACTCCTTACCTACAGATGGTGGTGGTTTTGTGATTTATAGTGATGCTTCACAACAAGGTTTATTTTGTGTGCTCATGTAGCATAGGAAGGTGATTGCTTATGCGTTACGACAATTGAAAGTACATGAGAGAAATTATCCTACGCACGACTTGGAGTTAGCACCAGTGATCTTCGCTCTTAAGATCTGGCGTCATTATTTGTATGGAGAGTCATGTGAGATTTACACAGATCATAAGAGTTTGAAGTATATTTTCACACAAAAAGAACTAAATTTGAGGCAAAGAAGATGGCTTGAGTTACTAAAAGATTACAATGTGAATATTTTGTATTATTCGAGGAAGGCAAATGTGGTGGTAGATGCCTTAAGTAGGAAGGTCGCAGTTAGAGATGTAGCTGCTTTGTTTGGTGGAAGACATGAGACGTTTGAGGCTTGAGGTTGTTAAGCCTGGTGATAGGGCTTATTGTAGTCAATTGATAGTTCAGCCGACCTTGAGAGAACGGATTTGTTTAGCTCAAGAGATTGACCCCTAGTGTGAGCGTATTAAAGGAGAGATGGCAGAACGTAAGCATGTAGACTTTATGGCTAGTGATGATGGGTTTCTTAGATTTAGTAGCCGAATTTGTATTCCTGCTTGTGATACCCCTGTTCTGTATTATGTTAATTGGTCCCTAATACGTATGTGATTATTTGTTTTAAATATAATTATGTGTTTAGCATGATTTTATGTGCCATTATGTGGATATATGTGAATGTGAAGTTTTATCTGTTCACCGTAAGCATATCTGTTTGAATAAACGGCTTTGGAAATTAAATTGAGGGC
Organism: Camellia lanceoleosa; assembly: GCA_025200525.1. Lineage (NCBI taxonomy): Eukaryota > Viridiplantae > Streptophyta > Magnoliopsida > Ericales > Theaceae > Camellia > Camellia lanceoleosa. The sequence goes on from CM045770.1 coordinate 2,131,486, forward strand.
CTTATCGGCCACAGAACCCGAAATTGATTACGCCAGTGACTGGCATAATTTTTATAGCCTACGGTGAAATTTAATTGAAAACTGATTCAGGTCAGATTAATCAGATTTAATTCACGAGTAATGCTCAATTATTTTATGTTAAATAATGCATGTGAGTGGGGCTATATTATAAGCCTTCTTAAATTCAATTCCTTTCCTCATATATGATCTTGGCTGAGCAAACTCTAAGAGAAAGAGAGGGGAGTCGGCTGGTAGAGAGAGAGAGAGGGAGAGAATTGTGTTATTTTGACTCAAGCTTGAAGAGTTTTGAAGTCCATCTCCAAATTGGACCATAGATTGAAGGAATTGGACTTCTAGGTGAGCCATTGACTCCTGAATTCATGAAAGTGATGTGTGATCTTGTGTGTTCAAGGGTTGTTTGTACTCAAGAGCATGAGTTAAGTTGGTTTTGTTGGAATTAAAGCTTGAGATGAGCATGTATGTATGAAATTGTGTTGAAATAGCATGTGTAAGCTTGAAATACATGATTCATGTAGAGTTTTAGTTGAAACTCATGTTTTGATCACCATTTGTGTTATCCAAGTTGAGAATGTGGCTAAATCAACACATGCATGTACAATTTGAGAAGATATGAGCTTGAATGCATGAATTTGTACATTGTTAATGTGTTAATGGGACATTGGGGCATGCATGTGACTTATTTGTGAAATTGAGCCTCATTGAGTTGTGATTTGGGGTCTATATTATGTTAGCATGATTATACATGAGATTTGAGCCATTGCATGCATATTTGGTTGGTTAGAATTTGAATTAGAGCTCAAGAACTCAATCTGGAAAACCCATATTTTTTATGACGCTAGATCGGGAAAATCGTGCTCCCAGTATTTTGTTCTTGCAGGCATGGTGTCCGCTCGAGCGGGTAAGTTCACGCTCGAGCTGGGATCACGAAGGATGAACTTCACGCTCGAGCGTCCTATTTCACGCTCGAGCGTAAAAATGATGCATCCAGTACTTTTTGCAGACATAGAGTTCGCTCGAGTGGGTAAGTTCATGCTCGAGCGGATAGCTATGTTGAGAGGCCTTCCGCTCGAGCGCCATATTGGACGATCGAGCGCAATTTTCACCTATCTAGTACTTTTGCAGGCCTTACGGGTCCGCTCGAGCAGGGAAGTTGACGCTCGAGGGGGGACCCTGTTTTTTGAAATTGTATTCATGCTTCCTGTGTTCTGTTTTCCGTTCTCTTTCACTTGTAAGCACTCTTAGGCATACGTTAAGCATTGTAAATAAGTTAATGAGATAAGAATAAAGCCTAATGAGGAGTATGTGAATTAAAGAACGGATTGAGCTATTAGTGACCCTTTTGTGTTCGTGAAATGTGTAGGGTCAAGCTCCAGGGCAAATCCACAAGCCGATCACTGTGAGTAATATCGATATTTGAATGCTTGTGAATGTTCAATTGTTTATTCCCTTAAAGCTTATGAATTGCTAATTGGGATTGTGGATGTAAGTTGAACACGAATGGACCAAAGGTCGTTTTGTTGAACATGAATGGACCAAAGGTCGTTTGTTGAACATGAATGGACCAAAGGTCGTTTTGATAAACCTGAATGGACCCAAGGTCGTTTTGACATGAATGAGTGGGCCGAAGGCCGTTCTGACATAAATGAATGGGCCAAAGCCCGTTTTGATATGAATGAATGGGCCAAAGGCCATTTTGATACGAATGTGTGGGCCAAAGGCCGTTTTGATACGAATGAATGGGCTAAAGGCCGTTTTGATACGAATGTGTGGGCCAAAGGCCGTTTTGATACGAATGAATGAGCCGAAGGCTGTTTGATATGAATGTGTGGGCCAAAGGCCATTTTGACATACATGATTGGGCCAAAGGACATTTTGACATAATTGAATGGGCCGAAGGCCGTTTTGACAAGAATGGGAATCTAAATGGGCCAAAGGCCAGAATGTTTGGAATTGCAGTCACTTGATTTGTATTTAGTTGTATATATCTGTTAAATAGAAATATGAATTGGGCCCAAGGCCGTTTGGAATATGTTGTTCTACACTGTTATGTAAATGCTGTATTTGATATTATTCACTGGGCTATCGCTCACGCTCATTCATGTGCTTGTAGGTGAGCCAAGAGACGCACAAACCCAGCCCCAGTGAAGTTTGCCAAGAACAACATGAGTTTTGGGGAGTCAACCTTGCGTCTCACGCACGAGACCCATCCTTGCCATTTTGTTATGTATTTACACTTTGTCTTGTTGGCAAGGACTCTATGTATATTTGTAGATAGTCTGTCGTGGGTTGACTCGTTTTGGATGATCCTGTGTGTGTAAAGAATTTTTGGAACTGTATTTTTGATGTGGGTTATTAATGCATATGTGTATGGTTTGCTTGTAGTGCATATAAGCACGGCTCTACGGACAAAGTTTTTAATTACTGCTTCCGTTTAGCCCCTTACTCTGTTGAGTTACATCTGTTTTGGTTTGAGGCCGTAGGTAACCTAAGGATTACTGGCCGGTTATGTCCTTAACCCATAGGGACGGGTTCGGGTCATGACAGAGTGGTATCAGAACACGAGTTAATAACTCACACACTTGTCCAAAAAGAGCAATAAGTGTCTAAATAAGATCTAGGATGCATTCATCTGATAAATATGAAATTGGAAGCATTGATTATGTGCTTGAATGTTTTGATACGAACAGTTATATATATTGTAAGTTGAGAATTACTTGCATTGCAAGCTATCTGAATATATGTGCTTCTTAGTATATGCATGCTTGTGCACCTTTGTATGAAATGTAATGCAAGTTTAATCAGATGGTGAGAACTAGAGGTGATCAGATAGAGGAATCTTCTACTGCCAGACTGGACAAAATGGAAAGAATGGTTCAGGAAATGGCAGAGGCTTTGAGACAGCAATAGGAGTGGCAACAACAGTGGCAGCAACCACACCCCCCACCTCCACCTCCGGCACCAGCCGTGCCAGATAATCAAAATGATGACTGGATTATAGCTCTCACCAAGGAATTCAAGAAAATGAAACCACCACAGTTCCACGGGGGATTAGATCCATTGAAAGCCGAAGCTTGGGTCCTCGGCATTGAGAAACTATTTGAAGTGTTCCCCTGTTCAGAGACTCAGAAAGTGCTTCTAGCCACTTTTATGCTAGAAGACGAAGCAAGAAGATGGTGGATGTTGATGCGAGAAAATCATAAGGATGTTGACTGGGTGAAATTCTTAGAAATATTCTATGATAAGTACTTCCCGCAGTGTGTTTGGGATAGGAAAGTGGCCGAGTTCATGGAACTCAAGCAAGATAGCATGACAGTGGCTGAATATGAGGCCAAGTTCACTGAATTGGCCAAGTTTGCACCACATGTAATTAACACGGACTATAAGAAAGCAAGACATTTTGAAGGTGGACTCTGCAATGACATCCTAGAGCTGGTGAACGTCCTAAAGCTGGAGACTTACATTGCGGTGCTTGACAGAGCCATTATATCAGAGACCAACATAACTAGATAAGCCAAGCCAACAACAGAGTGGAAAGGTAACAAAAGGCAAGGCTTCTTCTCAAAGAAGAAATTTTCGAAAAAGCAAAACACGGGCTCCTCAAATACTTCAAATTCTTCTCGAGACACATCTCCCATGTGCAACATCTGTAGTAAAAGGCACCGTGGAGTCTGTTACCGTGCATCAGGAGCCTGTTTCAAGTGTGGGAAACAGTGACATATAGCCCGAGAGTGTAGTCAGAACAGTGGGAAACTAGCAGCTGGTTCAATTGCATCAGTCCCAAAGCCAGGAAATACTTTGAGATTTCTTTGCTCATCGGGGAGACAAAGTGAGACGAGGAAGAGTTTTTGCACTGGTCCCGGGCGATACACGGAATGCCAATGCTGTTGTCTCGGGTACTATTTCAATATGTAAGCATGATGCCTTTGTATTAATCGATTCTGGATCAACACACTCATTTGTGACATATACATTTGCATCTAGACTAAATAGACCCCTAGAGTTATTACCATATTTGTTGTGTGTGTCTGCTCTATCAGGGGAATCTGTGTTATATGACTATATATATCGGTTTTGTGACATGTACATTGAGGATGCTACCCTATATGTAGATTTGTTGCCCTTGAACTTTAGACATTTTGATGTAATTTTGGGCATGGATTGGTTAACCAAGTATTGTGCCACCATAGATTGTGTGACAAAAAGGGTTGTATTTAAACCACCAGGACAAAAAGAGATTGTGTTTGTGGGGAATGGGGTAGTGCCTCCACCTTATTTGATATCTGCAATGAAAGCATGTAAATTAATCAAGAAGGGGTGCCAGGGTTATTTGTGCTATGTGTTGTCTGAACAATCTGAGAATGATGAATTGAATGATATTCCTATTGTTAGAGAATTTCCGAATGTGTTTCCGAATGAATTACCAGGGGAATTAGTAGACAGGGAGATAGAGTTCACTATTGAGACTGTGCCAGGCACCCAGCCTATTTCTAAGGCTCCCTACAGAATGGCTACCGCTGAAATGAAAGAGTTAAAAGAACAATTGCAAGATCTGCTTGATAAGGGGTTTATCCGACCTAGCACTTCGCCTTGGGGTGCACCGGTGTTGTTTGTGAAAAAGAAGGATGGTACTTTGCGCCTGTGCATCGACTATCGAGAATTGAATAAGGTAACAGTAAAGAACAAATATCCCCTACCCCGTATTGATGATTTATTTGACCAGTTGCAGGGATCACAGGTGTTTTCTAAGATTGATTTGAGATCCGGGTATCATCAACTGAAAGTTAAGGCAGAGGATGTTGAGAAAACAGCATTCAGAACGAGGTATGGTCATTTTGAGTTTCTTGTTATGCCATTTGGAGTGACTAATGCTTCGACAGCATTTATGGACCTAATGAATAGAATTTTTAAAACCTACCCTGACGAGTTTGTTGTGGTCTTCATCGATGATATTTTGATATACTCCAAAGATAGACTTGAACATGAACATCACTTGAGGACTGTTTTACAAATACTTCGGGAAAGAAGATTATTTGCTAAACTAAAGAAATGTGAGTTTTGGTTAGATGAGGTTGCTTTCTTAGGGCATGTGATCAACAAGGAAGGAATTTAAGTGGACCCGCAGAACGTATAGGTAATTGCGAACTGGCCTACACCAACTAATGTGACAGAAGTCCGTAGTTTCATGGGCTTAGCTGGGTACTACAGGAGGTTTGTGAAAGATTTTTCGAAACTAACTGTGCTTCTTACCCAATTGACACGTAAAGGGAAACCTTTTGAGTGGAGCAGTGAAAGAGAATCAGCCTTTCATGAATTGAAGACGAGATTGACCACTGCACCAATTTTGACATTACCTTCAGGTACGGAAAATTTTGTGATTTTCAATGATGCGTCTTATAAGGGTTTGGGTTGTGTGTTAATGCAAAACGGAAAGGTTATTGCTTACGCCTCTCGACAGTTGAGGCCACATGAGAAGAATTATCCAACACATGACCTAGAGTTGGCCGCAGTTGTTTTTGCTTTGAAAATTTAGCGGCATTACTTGTATGGGGCAAAGTGCGAAGTCTACACGGATCATAAGAGCCTGAAATACTTCTTCACACAGAAAGAGTTGAATATGCGTCAGAGAAGATGGCTAGAACTAATAAAAGACTACAATCTAGAGATTTAGTATCACCCCGAGAAGGCTAATACAGTGGCTGATGCTTTGAGCAGGAAATCAACAGGGAGTATGGCTTGCTTGCTTACTGAGCAGAGGAAGATTTTGCAAGACTTTGAGAAGTCTGAAATTGAAGTGGTGGTATGTGAACAGGGCGGATTGATAGCCGCCATTACAGCCAAGCCGGCGATCATTGATGAAATCAAGAAGAAACAGAAAGAGGATGAGTTCCTTAGAAAGGTAATTGATGAATTTGAGACGAGTCCAAAATCAGAATTCAGCATTGAGAATAAACTGTTGAAATTCCAAAACAGAATGTGTGTCCCTGATATCCCGGAACTAAAGAAGAGAGTTTTAGATGAAGCCCACAGATTTGTATTTGCTATGCATCCCTGCAACAATAAAATGTATCGGGATTTGAAACAAACCTATTGGTGGCCTAAGATGAAGAAAGAGATTGCAGAATATGTGTCCAAGTGTTTTCAGTGTCAGCAAGTTAAGGCTAAACATCAGAAACCAGGCAGTCTACTTCAACCTCTCACTATTCCCGAGTGAAAGTGGGAACATGTGACTATGGATTTTGTCGTTGGCCTACCTCGGACTTCTCGAGGTATGGATTCTATTTGGGTAGTAGTTGATAGACTGACTAAATCTGCACATTTTCTGCCTGTCAAAACTACGTTTACTGCTTATAGATTGGCTACCATTTATGTTGATGAGATTGTCCGTTTGCACGGTGTCCCAGTGTCTATTATATCGGATAGAGATTTGAAATTTGTATCTAGATTGTGGAAGAGTTTGCAGGAAGCTATGGGAACGGAACTACGGTTCAGTACTGCATTCCACCCATAGACAGATGGGCAGTCAGAACGAACAATACAAACTTTGGAAGATATGCTTCGCATGTGTGCTTTGGATTTTCAAGGGAGTTGGGAAGATTATTTGCCGCTTGCAGAATTTGCCTACAATAACAGCTTCCACTCCAGCATCGGTATGGCACCATACGAGGCTTTGTATGGTAGGAGGTGTAGATCACCTATTTGTTGGACAGAGGTCGGGGATAGAGCTTTGCTTGGGCCAGAAATTGTGCAAGACACTTCTGAGAAAATCAAGACTATTCGCCAAAGGCTCAAAACAGCTCAAGACCGACAAAAGAATTATGCAGACATTCGGAGAAGACCTCTTGAATATGAGGTTGGTGACCATGTGTTCATCTGTGTTTCTCCGATGAAATGCCAAGTCAGATTTGGGAAAAAGGGCAAGTTGTCGCCCCGTTACATTGGGCCGTTTCAAATTTTGGAGAGGCTTGGTCCAGTTGCTTATAGAGTGGCTTTACCACCGGGATTCGAGCAAATCCATAACGTGTTTCATGTGTCGATGTTGAGAGGTTACCTCCGAGACCCGTTTCATGTGATTGATTATCACCGGGTTGCTATTGATGAAAATATGAAATACGCCGAATGGCCGGAACGAATTGTTGAACTGCAAGTGAAACAATTAAGAAGCAAGTCCATCCCAATGGTGAAAGTGGAACGGAAAGAGCACTATGGGACGGATGCCACATGGGAAAAAGAGGAGGAAATGCGACTAAGCTATCCACATTTGTTTCCCGATGAAGGTAACTTAAGTTTGGAGGACCAAACTTCCTAAAGGGGGGGAGACTGTGATACCCCTGTTCTATATTATGTTAATTGGTCCCTAATACGTATGTGGTTATATGTTTCAAATATGATTATGTGTTTAGCATGATTTTATGTGCCTTTATGTGGATATATGTGAATGTGAAGTTTTATCTGTTCACCGTAAGCATATTTGTTTGAATAAACGGCTTTAGAAATTAAATTGAGGGCCTTATCGGCCACAGAACCCGAAATTGATTACGCCATTGTGACTGGCATAATTTTTAGAGCCTACGGTGAAATTTAATTGAAAACTGATTCGGGTCAGATTAATCAGATTTAATTCACGAGTAATGCTCAATTATTTTATGTTAAATAATGCCTGTGAGTGGGGCTATATTATAAGCCTTCTTAAATTCAATTCTTTTCCTCATATATGATCTTGGCTGAGCAAACTCTAAGAGAAAGAGAGGGGAGTCGGTTGGTAGAGAGAGAGGGAGAGAATTGTGTTATTTTGACTCAAGCTTGAAGAGTTTTGAAGTCCATCTCCAAATTGGACCATAGATTGAAGGAATTGGGCTTCTAGTCGAGCCATTGACTCTTGAATTCATGAAAGTGATGTGTGATCTTGTGTGTTCAAGGGTTGTTTGTACTCAAGAGCATGAGTTAAGTTGGTTTTGTTGGAATTAAAGCTTGAGATGAGCATGCATGCATGAAATTGTGTTGAAATAGCATGTGTAAGCTTGAAATACATGATTCATGTACAGTTTTAGTTGAAACTCATGTTTTGAACACCATTTGTGTTATCCAAGTTGAGAATGTGGCTAAATCATCACATGCATGTACAATTTGAGAAGATATGAGCTTGAATGCATGAATTTGTACATTGTTAATGAGTTAATGGGAGATTGGGGCATGCATGTGACTTATTTGTGAAATTGAGCCTCATTGAGTTGTGATTTGGGGTCTATATTATGTTAGCATGATTATACATGAGATTTGAGCCATTGTATGCATATTTGGTTGGTTAGAATTTGAATTGGAGCTCAAGAACTCAATCTGGAAAACCCAGATTTTTGATGACCGCTCGAGCGGGAAAATCGTGCTCCCAGTATTTTGTTCTTGCAGGCATGGTGTCCGCTCGAGCGGGGATCATGAAGGATGAACTTTCGCTCGAGCGTCCTATTTCACGCTCGAGCGTAAAAATGATGCATCCAATACTTTTTGCAGACATAGAGTCCGCTCGAGTGGATAAGTTCATGCTCGAGCGGATAGCTATGTTGAGAGGCCTTCCGCTCGAGTGCCATATTGGACGATCGAGCGCAATTTTCACCTATCCAGTACTTTTGCAGGCCTTACGGGTCCGCTCAAGCGGGGAAATTGATGCTCGAGCGGGGACCCTGTTTTCTGAAATTGTGTTCATGCGTCCTGTGTTCTATTTCCATTCTCTTTCACTTGTAAGCACTCTTAGGCATACGTTAAGCATTGTAAATGAGTTAATGAGATCAGAATAAAGCCTAATGAGGAGTATGTGAATTAAAGAACGGATTGAGCTATTAGTGACCCTTTTGTGTTCATGAAATGTATAGGGTCAAGCCCCAGGGCAAATCCACAAGCCGATCACTGTGAGTAATATCGATATTTGAATGCTTGTGAATGTTCAATTGTTTATTCCCTTAAAGCTTATGAATTGCTAATTGGGATTGTGGATGTAAGTTGAACACGAATGGACCAAAGGTCATTTTGTTGAACATGAATGGACCAAAGGTCGTTTTGATAAACCTGAATGGACCCAAGGTCGTTTTGACATGAATGAGTGGGCCGAAGGCCGTTCTGACATAAATGATTGGGCCAAAGACTGTTTTGATACGAATGAATGGGCCAAAGGCCATTTTGATATGAATGTGTGGGCCAAAGGCCGTTTTGATACGAATGAATAGGCCAAAGGCCATTTTGATACGAATGAATGGGCCAAAGGCCATTTTGATACGAATGTGTGAGCCAAAGGCCGTTTTGATACGAATGAATGGGCCGAAGGCCGTTTGATACGAATATGTGGGCCAAAGGCTGTTTTGACATACATGATTGGGCCAAAGGACATTTTGATATAATTGAATGGGCCGAAGGCCGTTTTGACAAGAATGGGAATCTAAATGGGCCAAAGGCCAGAATGTTTGGAATTGCAGTCACTTGATTTGTATTTAGTTGTATATATCTGTTAAATAGAAATATGAATTGGGCCCAAGGCCATTTGGAATATGTTGTTCCACAATGTTATGTAAATGCTGTATTTGATATTATTCACTGGGCTATCGCTCGCGCTCATTCATGTGCTTGTAGGTGAGCCAAGAGACACACAAACCCAGCCCCAGTGAAGTTTGCCAGGAACAACATGAGTTTTGGGGAGTCAACCTTGCGTCTCACGCACGAGACCCATCCTTGCCAATTTGTTATCTATTTACACTTTGTCTTGTTGGCAAGGGCTCTATGTATATTTGTAGATAGTCTGTCGTGGGTTGACTCGTTTTGGATGATCCTGTGTGTGTAAAGAATTTTTGGAACTGTACTTTTGATGTGGGTTATTAATGCATATGTGTATGGGTTGCTTGGAGTGCATATAAGCACGGCTCTACAGACAAAGTTTTTAATTACTGCTTCCGTTTGGCCCCTTACTCTGTTGAGTTACGTCTATTTTGGTTTGAGGCCGTAGGTAATCTCAGGGTTGCTGGCCGGTTAAGTCCATAACCCATAGGGGCGGGTTCGAGTCATGACACTGCTGCTGGTGATTTGAGGAAGGAGATTATGGCAGAGGCACATAGTTCTAGTTACATCATTCATCCTGGAAGCACTAAGATATATCGGGATCTTTATGAACATTTTTGGTGGAATGGTATGAAGGGAGATATTGCAGAATTTCTGACTCAATGTTTGGTGTGTCAACAGGTTAAAGTAGAACTTCGCAGGCAAACTACATCCCTTACCTATAACAGAGTGGAAGTGGGATCATGTTACCCTGGATTTCGCATACGGATTACCTCGTACCAGTAGTAATCATGATGCAGTTTGGGTGATTGTTGATAGATTGACAAGTTAGGTCATTTTATTGATGTGCGGATGAACTATTCTCTAGCTCAATTTGTACAAGTGTATGTGAAGGAGATGGTTAGATTGCATGGTGAACCTGTGTCAATAGTGTCAGATCGGAACCCTCGTTTTGTGTCTAAGTTTTGGGGTGCATTACAGTCAGCTATGGGTACTCGATTAAATTTTAGTTCATTTTATCACCCTCAGATAGATGGGGAAATCGGAGAGGACTATTCAAACCCTTGAGGATATGTTGAGGGCTTGTGCTTTGGAATGGAGAGGCAATAAGGATGATTATTTTCCGCTCATGGAGTTTGCATATAATAATAGTTATTATTCTAGTTTGGGAGTAGCTCCTTATGAGGCTTTGTATGAGAGGAAGTGTAGGTCTCCTTTGTCTTGGTATGAGGTTGGTGAGAGGAAAATGTTGGGACCTAATTTGGTGGAGGATGCTACACCGAAAATTATCACCATCAGAGAGAGATTATTGATTGCTCAGAGTAGACAAAAAAGTTATGCTGATCATCGTAGGAGAGATTTAGAGTTTCATGTGGGGGATATGGTATTCTTAAAAGTATTGCCATGGAAAGGAGTCATCAGGTTCAAAAAGAAAGGAAAGTTGAGTCCTAGATACATTGGTCCATTTGAGGTATTGGAGAAGGTTGGTGAGGTTGCGTACCATGTTGCTCTACCCCATAGGTTGGTAGGAGTGCATAATGTGTTTCACGTGTCTATGCTGAGGAAATATGTGCACAGTCCGTCGCATGTGATAGATTATGAGCTACTTCAGATTAGAGAGGATTTTTCGTATGAGGAGATGCCTGTTCAATTTTTGGATTTGAAAGAGAAAATGTTACGTACAAAGGCCATTAAATTGGTTAAGGGACTATGGCATAATCGTCTAGTTGAAGAGGCAACTTGGGAACACGAGGACGAGATGTGCGAGAAGTACCCACATTTATTCTCATGATTTACTCAGGTTAGTGTCGAGGACGAAACTTTTCTATTAGGGGGGAGAATGTGAGCACCTAAATATAAAAATAAAGTAAATAATTAAATAATAATAATATTACAATCTCAAATATTTTGATGGTGAATCCTAAAGTGCAAATTAAATTTCATTGGAGGATCTTTAACTAATTTTAAAGCCTAAAATAAATTAGTAAGCATATTTTGATCTAATAATATTTGTATTTTATTTAAATTAATGGAGAAAGAAAATAAATTAAAACAAAGGATAATATTTTAGGGCCTTTTGTTTAGATACATAATGTAACCCAAGGTTGGCTAATACAATATAGCAGTAGCAGCAGCCGCCTTGCAAACGTGAGAGTCAGGGAGAAAGAGAGAGCAAGAGATAGGAAAGAGAGAGAGAGAGAGAAATTTCCAGCATCTTGTGGTTCTACGACTCTATGGTATTGTCCTATTTTATTATATCTATATATTGTGATGGTTCATATGTGTAATTTGCTTGTTGTTGGGAAGGAATAAGAGAAACGGGTGTGTTGTTTGGGTGCCAAGTCAGTGATTGGTGATGAGAAATAATGAGTGTAATTCTTAGTCCAAAAAATTATGTACAGAACCACAAACTTTAAAAATCAAGAAACCATAACAAATGAATGAATTTTGAACTGAAATTGTAACAGCTGACCCTCATATATGTTTTATGGTATGCTTCCAGTCCCTCACTATGTGCATGTATATGTTTAATGTGAAATTCCATGTCGAATTAAGTTTAATTGTGTGAATTACGTGGTTAAAGAAGTATATCTGTCAATCATGAGAAATATCTGTTACAATTGCGATGTTTGGATCAGTAATTGAAAGCCTTAGGAGCTTGATAACCTGTAATTGACTTTATAATTGTGATCAGCATGATTTTTAGAGCATGATATGAATTTTTGTGAAAATTTGATTCGGAATGATTAAGCTGATTAATTGTAGTCAACTCTTAAATAACCCTCTTAAGTTAGGTTAAGTAAAGTTACTTTATATCATAAGAGGGATAGCCCTTGAGAAGGAAAGAGTGTTGGAGAATGAGAGAAATAAGGAAAAGGACTTCAACAAGAGGGAAACTTGGGAAAATTGAGAAGGATTGAAGAGATTTGGGTTCAAGGTAAGTTCAGTCCATCTAAAATAATACCTCTCTTGAACTTGGGCAAGAATTTCTTAATCTTCATGTAAGCTAGGGTTTGAAATTGAGATCTTGTGTGAGATAATTGACTAATGAGAAAAATATTCTTATCATTTAGTTATTGTGAACTAAATTGAACTAGATGGAGTGAAATTTCATTTTATTCTTTCAATTTCCATGCTTGAACTCATCTATGTGGTTAGAAGGTTATATATATATATGTGTGTGAAAAACTAAATATAATTAAGAACTTAAAGGAATTGAATTGTGGTTATGCATTTGAGAGGAATAAAGACCTAATTGAGTTGGTAATTCATGTTTCTTGTGATGTTATGTCCAAATATTGCATTGATTTTCCCTATTGTATACCCTATAATGTGATTGCATTGTTGAATTTTTGCATTGTTTTGGATTACACAAAACAGAGGCTGCGACCGCACGTGCGGGGGCTCATGACTGCACGTGCGGAAAACAAGGGAGTGGAAAGCTGAGATTCTGAAATAAATGCACGTGCGGGGCACACGTGCGGCCCACCTTCCCGCACGTGTGACGAGGGGCTTCCGCACGTGTGGCCCATGTGGAAAAAGACTGTGTGCTTCTTTTATCTTGCTTGACCCTCTGGGATTGTTAAAACATGTATCTGAAGCTTTTAAAATGCTTGTAGTTAAATGAATGTCGAACAAATCAGATATTGATTAAAGAGGAAATAGACTAATCTCTGAACTGCATGTGTGTGTAGGTCATATACAGGAAGGGACTACTACTCCGCCACAGCACTATGAGTAATAGTAGTGCTGAAATACGTATTGTTACTACTAATAGTTATTGTTAGCGTTCCATTTTGCATAAGTGAGCTATGTTTCCTTAGAATGAATAACTGGAGAACTTATGTACATTATTGAACAATGATATCCTTATGGACCCAAGGTCGTTCTGTTGTGCTAGTGATGGGCCCGGGGCCGTACGGTTATAAGCCACGAAGTGTGGGCAACTCTAAGACTAAGAGAGGTGATGACATGCCAATGTCTCACCAACCCTAATATGACTCGGACCGATCATATTTCATGGCCAGAGGCCAAGGGAGGTAGTGTACATGTTGATGTTCTACCTACTCTCCAAGGTGTGAATAGCTGTCGAGATGTGGGCCTGAGGCCGTTTTGTATAATGTGCTGGGCCTAAGGCCGTTTTGTACATGTATTGGGCCCAAGGCCGTTAAGGAAATGTTTATAGAACAAGATCAAACTGTGACTCATGTGCCTATATACGTTGTAATTCATGTTTATTCATTTAAATCCCTTACCTACTATTATTCACTGAGCCTTGCTCACCCCGTATTATGTCTGTCTCTGTAGGTAATCAACCCCGAGGTCAGTCTTAGTCCAACCTAACAGCTATTTTTTATTATCCCACTATGTCTAGGCAGACCTGTGAAATTACTCGTTATCGAGATGTCCCTTTCTTGCTTGTAGCATTGCTCTCTAGCTTTTGTCAAATGTGATAAAGAAGCATGTATAACCTTCACTATCGATGTTTTTATTATACCCCCAGTTGCGGGGATGGGACTGTATATGTATGTATGTATATAACTATCTCTCATATGTGTGTTCATTATGTGTTGGACTGCCTGATGAAATGTTTGTGATGCTGGCATATAAGCATAGGTCAATGGATGTTGTTTTAATTTGGTAATCGCTTCCGTTCAGGCCCCATATTATATGGTAATTGAGTTTTGAAACTGTTCTCAAGTTGGTCATGACTAAACTTTTAGGGGCGAGTTTGGGGTGTGACAAAATTTTTTACAATAGATTAATTACATATTGAATTTTATATATGAATTTTCTCATAATTTTTGGGAGCCAAAATCTATATTAACTACTGCGTTCAAATCTGTCCAGAAAACTAGTTTAAAACAGTAACTTCGGAAGTGTTGTTCTCTTTGGGTATGAATTCAAAAATTATCAAATTAGCGTCATTAGAACTGGTTACGAGTCTAGTTTCTTAGACTTTTGGCCTTGCATCGATTTCCTGTGTATACTAAGAGAACCATTAATTTCTTTAAAGTGCTGCAGAAAATAACCTGTTTGGGCATAATTAATTGTAAATAATTATTTTGATAAGCGAATCAAGTAAAACCAATTGGGTTTGAAACTTAAAATATATTAGTTGATATTTTGAGGGTTTTGGAATTTTTTGAACAATGTGGAGTGGGTTTTGTAATTTTCAAAGTTAGCGAATAGATTAGGAAAACCTGTTTAAAACTTTGTTTTATCTTAAAGTTACTTTTAATTAAGTTTCGATTGGAACCCACGTGTTGGGTAGTTTTCATACTTGATTTAGGGTACTAGTTGGACTTTCATACTCTATTAGAGGATTATATTATTTCATTTTCAGGTGAGTAGTTGCATGCTACATATTTTTATAAATGTTTCCCTACCCTGAACTGTTGGAAAATTGAATCGTTGTTTCAGGACCAAACTGTTTTGATAAATTATTATATTATCAATGGAATCAAATTATTTATGAAACATGTGTGAACTTGGTATATTGTAAACTATTTGTTTTGATCTCATGTTTATAATGGTGAACTACCATGTTTTGCGAAACTGATGTGTATAGATTATTGGGACCATTTGTGTATTTTTGTCCCAGAAAATTATTTCACTGTGTGTGGTGACTCTGGCCACTAGGGAACAGATCCAGGTAGGGCCGTGATGACTCTAGTGCTCAACCATTGTAAGGAAAAAACCTAGGTTAAGCTAGGTGACCTTCAATCAAATCGTCTTAGAGAAAATGCCCAGGTTGCCACCTTGAGGATGACTCTTAGTTCGGTATTGGATCCAACGGGGCTTATAGCCTTGAGAACTATGTGACATGTTACTTGTTATTTCTTGGTACCCAGAAAATTATTGGTGTTCATGTTGTAATCTGTTTTAAGTGAAAAATGTCATTTATCATGTTCTTGAGAAACTGTTGAACTGTGGAATCTTCTTTTTGAAACAGATTGTCTTTACCAAACTGTATGTCAATCTAGTTTCTATGATATATATCTTATTTTGGAATTGAACCCTATTTTCAAAACTGTATTTACTATACATGTTGCTACTCATTGAACTATTAGCTAATTTAGTTGTTTATCATTTCCAGGTGTTAGAAGGACTTAGAGTGGACTCATGGCGTAGCGGGGACTCAATTGCATGGACCTCTAGGACATTCATTATTTTGTTTTAGCTTGTTATGTCAGTTTTGTGCATACATTGTGGTGGGATTTTATTTAGAATTATTTTATTTTATGGGCAATTTGTGTTCCATTTAGTATATATTTTTGGAAGTTGGTTATGACTGGTTTTACCATTTATACTTGTGACTTGTCACTGGTGGGTTTTGCTTTATTTATTTCTGGGCTATCATCACATTTATTCTTTGTGATTTTGGGTTCATGTATAAGCTTACGTGTGCCTTAAGCCAAGACCCTGTGGGCCACGGCCGGTCATACCCGGGTTTGGGTGTGACAGCCAGAGTGTCCTGGGTGAAAATCCCGAAATCTTATATATATAGGTGCCGATTCCCTCGGATGTGAATTCCGTAAAATGGCAAGCAAATTTGAAGTGTTTGAGTAAGGGTTGTTATTGAATTGTGAACTAATAAGTTATAGTCTCATTTGGGGTTGTTTAGATAACAAGGAACTATACTCATGAATTGATTTGAAATGAAAGAATGGAAATGAATTAAGATGTGGACATCAATATTGAATAGAAATGGGAAGAATGTAAGTTCACCATGGGCATTGAACATTTATCTGACTGATGTATCTTAGTTAAACATCATATAATGTGTTAGTATATCTCTACTGGGCTTTGGCTCACCCTACTTGGGAAATCATTTTCAGGTACAGGTGACATGTTGCCTCCAAGGACATAGCTTGGGAGGTTTAGGAGCTGAAGGCTCTGTTTTGTTATTTCGTTTTGTATTAAATGTTTATTCAAACCGAGGGCTTTAAATGTATAGAGCTAGGACTCTTTTGTTGTAACCAAGTGATATCTTGGAAAGATGTAAGTCCATAGGGCATTTATTTTGTTGTAATCAACTAGTGTTACATGTTGTAGTTTCAGAATGAACATTTATGAAAGTATAATGCGTGTAATGTCTCTTGTAATATGAACTCTGATGGATGGATGTATAACATTTTCATAGATCATGTGTATGGTTTATTTATACCCCTTTTTTAGGGCGTTACATCTAGCCATCATGTCCCAATCTAGTAGTTCTCTGATTTCAACTGGGAGATCATTCACAACAAGGATGTCTTCAGATTGATTAGCTCCAAACTTAGCTAATGCATCAGCACAGAAGTTTTCCTCCCTTAGGATATGTTGAGCAAACATTGACAACCATTGAACATAATCCTGTCATCCTCTACTAATCTCCTAAGAAGGTGCTTCTCTCTAGGCCCATTTTCCAGAAGCTTTACAACTTCCTCCGCATCAGTCTCTAATATCACTTTGTTAAAACCTTTTTGAAGGATAATAATGAGACCTTTATACACTACCCACAACTCTGCTTCGAGGTTGGTGCAATTTTCCATTATTGCATAGTACCCACATATCCAAGTTCCTCTTTCATTCGTTAGCAGGCCTCCAAATCCTCGAAGACTAGCTTTTTAGTAACAACCATTCGTGTTTAATTTTAACAAACCTGCAAGAGGGGACAACCACTTGATTAGCATAAACGGAGGTTAGGGATTGGCAATAGACATGCTAAATGCTTGGTTGGTCTCAGTTGACAAATCATAAATGAATTTCACACTTTCAAAAATGTTGGGCTCTTTGTTCTCAAAAACTTTATAATTTATATTTTTCCATATTTTCAAAAGAGTTGTAGCAAAAATATTGTACCAGGGGGTGTTACTCCCAAACTTGTTTTTCTTTTTTAAGTTAAAAACAATGCAATCTAGCCAAGGCATTTGTAGCATTTCTATGTACCAATTTCTACCAAAAATAGAGATCCACACTTCGTCCAATTTAGAACAGGTTCTAAATAGATGGTTCAAATCTTCAAAGTTGTTAAGTTGGGTTATCAGTCAAGCCTCTTTTCAATCTCATACAATTAGTGAGGGTTTTGCCATGAACCAACGCCCAAAGGAAACCTTTAATCTTCTGGGAAATTTTTAATTTCCAGAGCCACTACCAGCTCACATCTTGGTGATCATACTTCATAGCCAACACATAAGCACTCGAGGTTGAAAAATTAGCCTCTTCGTTCCCTTTCCAATATGGCTGGTTAGGATTTAAATTATATAAAGGAGATTTTTCTTTAAAAATTGACTCAACCACATTAGAAGGAAACATCAAATTAATAGTATTGGCATCCCAATCTCCTTCCTCATCGAGGATGGTATTGACCTTAGGTAGTTTAGTGTCTATGGAGTTACAATTGGGGGGTGGATCAATAACCTCTTCGAGAGGTCTATCCCCACACCACCAATCACTCCAATGATTAACACAAGAACCATTTCCAATGGACCACTTAGCCCCATTCCTCAATATGCCTTTAGTTTTTAACATACTTCTCCACACATGAGAAGTCCTCATTCCCTTTTTCCAGCTTAAAAAACTAGTATTTTTTAGGTATTTGGATCTTATGACCTCAGCCCAAAATACTGATACCCGCAGGCCTAATATTCAGACTTGCAAACTGATATGTACAAACCTATAGAGACACACTCTGACAGCAAATAGCAAGCAAATGAGAGCCAAAACACCCCTATAGTGGGGTAGGGTTTCTCTGTCCTATTTTGTCAAGAGCTAGGGTTTCACTACGCACACAGCGGTTTCAAACAACCTATAATCGGGTAAGCAACCTGTCCTAGTTTGGAATAGTCACTATGGATTCCGATATGCACTAGGTTGAATGGTCAAAAGAGGGTGCCCCGGTAAAAATCAGGGTTTGTGTTCCCGTCGTGGCAGAGCCCGCAATTGGTCAGCCTTATGGCACATTTCTCAAAGTGAGCCACCGGCAAATCGTTCAGGAATAGCATACGGCAAACAGGGTGTCCTAGGCGCACCAATGCAAATGCAATACAAAGAAACACATAAGTGTAGTCAAAACAAGATATCATGAATTCGAGTCAAGTTCTCTAAATCCCAAGCAGAGTCGCCAGAAACTGTAGACACGCTCCCGAGAACTCTTCGATATCCGCGGTGCAAGGGAGCAAATCTCGTTTTGTTCCGAGCTACTACAGTTCGGACTCAATGTCACGGTTCTACGGTTCTAAATCTAATCTTACAATGTGCGATGTAAGATTGATAAATCACCAAAGAGTCCAAATCCTGCAAATCGTTTTGGAAAACTGATTTTTAGAAAGAAGTACCAAACATGGACTGCTTTGCCAGATATAGAGTCGCCACCTAAATATTTTATTTTGGGAAAATTTAGGAAACCCTGACTCATGCCTAAGGCCACGTGTCTGTTATCACCAAAGTGGCCTCGGCTCGGGAACTTGGGTACGAGAGGGGAAGGTCATGCAATGAGCACCCCCGCTCGCCCGATCAAAGATCGGCCTGTACTAAGCACGATATTTTGTTTTTGAAAACACATGTGTTTTTATTCCGGTTATTTAACCTAGAATTACTATGTGATGCGCACAACATACAAGTATAGACTAGATCGCCTAAGTTGGAACAAAGCATTGCATATTCATTTGAAAACGGTTTGAAGTTTGCTACTGGCAAGTAGGCTAAATTCGGGATTCAATGAAATGTTCCAATTCAAGTAATCCAACCTTCACCCATAGGCATTCAGGCATGTATATCAAATAAGCAATTAGCCTCATGGCAAGCATGCTTTCATGGCAATCAATAACATACATGCAGTATGCTAAAACGTAAACACTCACAGTGTACTCCGAGCCAAAACTGAGAACTAGCTAGAAATCATGCATGATCCTAGTTCATGTTAAGATGGCTAATGCAACACATGCGAAAATGCAACTAAGATAGGCTCGACTATCCTAAGATGTCATGTGAAATGCAACTTGGTACATGTATTCAAATTGGAATTGAAATATAATACAGTTAGTATTATGCGCTGAGCCCAGTGCATGCAAGACAGATGAATGGATGCACGCATGCAAGCATAAGGTATACCTAAAACTAACCATAGTAAGCGGTTAAGTAAAATGGAGAAAGAAATGGGGGTTGGAAAACATGCATTACACACACGCACGCTTATTACAACCGTTGGCCCTCTTGAGAGAGAGTCCGAATAAGAAGCTAACTAGCTAATCTAAGCTAATTAAACTAATTATTACAACACAATTAATTAACTAATCCTAGTTCACTAATTACTACAAAACGAATTGAATAGCTAAACGCATTAACTATTAAAGCACAAACCAAAGCAAAAGCAAGCTATCTAAGCATGGCAGCTAAGGAAAGTAGTAAAATAGGAGCCTCAGAGGGAGAGGAATGCATGCAAGCCCGGTCACCTCGTTTGGAAATCCAATGCGATGCCTCGATTTGCCTCTGTTTTCATTTGTTCTCAAAACTCTACACCAAGCTCCAAAAAGATGAAACTCCACATTGGGAACCCTGTTGGAGGGTGGCCGACCACTTTTGGTCCCTCCAGATACCTGCCGACCACTTTTGGTTGTTGAAAAACCAGAAAAGTGGTCAGCCAACTAGTTTTTCTGGCTAGCCAACCAGTTATTGTTGCTGAATCCCAGTTTTCTATAATGCAGAGCAAGAAAGGGCATGGCAGTGTATTTGCAAGATATATGTGCACGACCACCCTCCCTATCATGTGATGAGCTCAAGGGAGTGTAGTTCTCGACCCTCGGGCCACCAATTATGCATTTCAATGCGTGATGGCCAAGAGGCGAAGTTGCAAAATTCAATATGAAATGAATGCACAAGTAAACACATAAGGCCTAAAACTCTATCATGTATGATCAAGAGCGTCGGCGACCGAAAATTGAGACACGTTTCATCACTTGAAGTATGAAACATCCCTCGTTCCTCGTGCTCGGATTAACACTTAATCCAAACAAGTACAAAACATAGCATGGCATACACAATGCGACTCGAGCATGCAAGTGTGGAATGCAACTTAAACAAGCATATGAACAATATGCAAGAGACAAGCATGCAACTATGCAATGCAACATGAACAACCTAACAAGGCTTAATGGCATGTACAATGCACAATACAACAATTAGCATGCACAATGCAAATATCAATTAGCATGCACAATGCAATGATGTAACCTAGGCATACACAATGCAAGGTAAGATGGCATACTTAATGCAATGGAGAATATGACATACACAATGCGATGTGATACAAGCATGCAAACAACATGCAACAAAACATGCTCACTGGACTTAAGCTAAAGTGGACAGACCTCAACCATGCCCAAACAGTGGCCATGGTGCTAAAACTAAGGCACCGAAAACACATACAAACATGCATGTCAATTGGCTCACCAATTAAGGCACTAAAGTGCAACTCTCAAGAGCACCAAAAGAGTGAAAAGCATGTAAGTGTAACAACACTAAGTGCACTAAAATGAGGTAAGAAATGATGCCAAATCATTCAACCAAAGCAAGTAAGGCATGGTAGGGTCCTTAAAGCATGAAGCTAGCAAAGAGGACTACAAAGGAGGCATGCAATACATGGCACAAATGCATGAACTAAGCATGGACAGAGTTCAAGTAGGTCAAAATAAGGACCAAAACATGCTAAGATGAGGGCTCAAAGACCTAGGCATGCAAGCATACACACTAGGCTACAAGTAAGGCGACAATGCACAATACTTAAAGGCATTCAAAGCGTGAAAGAAGTAGGAACATGGCAATGCTATAAGCTCTGAAATGAAGTATTTAAGTGATCCCAAATCATCTAGATAGCTCAAAGATAGCATGCATGAATCATCAAAACACAAATTTAACAAGGCCAATTGTACTACAGCTATACAAAGCATGAATGATATGGCAAAGGCAACCCAAAATAGTCCTAGAACATGTCAAAATGGTACTAAAACATGCATGGAAGGAAGCCTAAATAAGTTAGCATGAAGGGCATAAGGCACAATGCATACATCGCGAATAAGGTGGATTACACTACACCTATTAAGACCAAGCATGTAATGACTTAAGGAACAAAAATCAGAGTTATATCATGGCATAATAACCCCAAATAAACACTGAAATGATGGCTCGCAAGCCATGGCATGAAGGCATACGCAATAACTCATGTTAAGGCATAAAGGACTAACCCTCCAACGTATTGAATAAGTGAAAGATGTGAGTGTATGGCCATGAAACATGGACTGAAATCACATAAAAAAATGATGCCAAATCATTGGAATAGGTCAAGTAATGCATGCTAGAGGACTTAATACACAATGCTAACAAGCTAGATTGAACCATAGCTATACAAAGCAAGTCATGCATGACCAAAAAAACACAAATCAGACCTTAAACATGCTAAAACATGAACAAAGTCTTCTTTAAGTTAAGCCAAAAGCATGCTAAAATGACATGTCAAAGCATGATGTATGTTAGGCTATTTCATGGAATTGCACTACAAGCGCATGAGGCATGAAAGGGCCAACCAAACCAAACCAAAACAGAGTCATGGCATGGCAAAACATCACCAAAAACATGCTAAAATGGAAAAAAAAAAAAAAAAAAAAAACAAGCTAGAATGACATGCTACTTCATGAAGCATACAAAACTAGTTTGTGTGATTTACACTACAAGTGTATTAACCATGCATGGAGTGACCAAACCAAGTAAAAATAGTGGTATGCCTCAGCCAAATAACCACAAATACAAGCTAAGATATGGCTAACATAAACTTAACAAAGGTGCTCAAACATGAGGCATATGAAGCAAGTGAACAAAATACAAGGAGAGGGGATGACCCTCTCCTATTTAAGACACCAAAACCACCTTTCTACCACTGAAATCCATGCAAAGGCTTCAACAAGAGCCTAAAGGGATGGCTCAAAACAAGGCCCAACAAGGCCTAAAAGGGAGTAAATCACCCCCAATTGAAAAAGTGACCTTAAACAACTATTTTAAGCATGAAAAAACAGAACTTTTTGCAGTTAATTGTTAAGCTTAAAAACGTATGCAAGAAGGGCTAAAAGCTTAAGCAAGAAAGAGGGATTTAAAGGTCAAAGACTCACCCTTGAAGACCTTCTTTAAAGCTCCAATTCCAGCAACTTTTCCAAGCTCAAACCAACCCAAGAACACCAAAACCAGCTCCTAAGCACCTCAGTAGCAAAAGCATGGTGTTTGAGTGTGTGTTTGTGTGAAAAAGTAAGACAAAACAATACTTTTGAACACAAAACAAGAGCAACATGAAGAAGTACAGATATAGGCTATATGTATAACTCAAAGCTTCACTTTCTGAACCTAGAGGAGGGAGGAGGAGCCTCCCTCTTATAGAAGACAAAAGGCAAAGCTTCTTGGAGAAAAATATCTCCAAAAAGGTGACAAAAAGCAGCCAACCACTTGAAGTGGTCGCCCTGCTACTTAAAGTGGTCGGCCGACCACTTCAAGTGGTCTTCCAGAGCAACAACTGGTTGGCCATGGTGGGAGAGGGCCCAGGGCATGAAAACTATGCAAATGTGTGGTGGCCGACCAGAAAAGATGGTCCAAAGACCAAGCAAGCGCTTATCCTACCGTAAAACCGGCCGATGTAGGAAAAGTAGTCTCCAAGGAGAAAAAGTGGTCTCCCACCCTTGTACCACCTTTCAAACAAGGAAAGCAAGGTTTGTATCAAAAACAAACCAAAACGGATGCAAGACGAGAGATCGGGAGGCGAAGCACGTAGCCGAAAGCCTAGAAAACTAGTCTACGGGCATCAAAAGTGGTATGCAACCACAAAAGTGGTCTCCCGGACCACAGTGTTCCTCTAGGAAGAGGCAACAGGGCATGGTTCAAAAACTACGCCAAACGGAGAACATTAAGCGGTGCCAAGACAAGGCACGCGGCCGAAGGCCCCAAAAACCAGAAACTAGTCTCCAAACGAGAAAAGTGGCCTACGACCACGAAAAGTGGTCTACGACCATAGAGTGATAGTCTACAAGACCTCTCCCTCCCTCCAGGAAGAGAAACAAAGTTCGGTCCACAAATTGAGCCAAAGCACAAAGAGTTCAGAGGCCCGGAGGCAAGGCTCTTGGCCAAAAACTCCAAAGACTCAGAACGAGCGCAACATGCACCATCACCGAGCGCTCAATTGATGACGTCTGAGTCTTAAGGTCGGTAAAAAATGGGGTGTCTACAATAACCACTCATGATATCTATATCTATCATATCAACTGATATGGATAGATGATATATTTATCCTATATATCTGATACGATATATAGGATATGGGTTAATGAAAGAACGTATGTTTTTTCCTATACTGGCTCTTCCCCATTAAAACAACGATCAAGCTTTTTGCATTGTGACTTGTGTGGCTAATACTCATATTGTGGTGTCACCCCACTGCTAGGTCTTCGTTGTTCGCATTTTTGAAGCACATGATTTACCCACGAGATTCTTTGCTTCAGGTTCTATCACCTAAGATATGATCTAAATTTTTTACCCACTGCATTATACTCTATTAACACTGACAATTATGAAAATAGTTTATGATAGTCATAGAAAAAGGTTTAGCTCATAATAAAAAAAAAAGAAATAGAAATAAATTATGATAGTCGATACCAAACTAAAGAAGTATAGTTGACTGAGTTGGGTTAGGCCTAGATAGGATGGTCAGCTCAGCCCAGTGGCTACACAAACTTGATTGGGTTGGGTTAGGCCCTGAGGGGATAGTTCACTTAGCTAGGGGTGTAAATTCGGCCCGACCATAGGTTTATCAGGTTCCCACCAAAAATTGAGTCGAGTCTAGCCAGGTTGGCTCAATTTGCAAAAATCTAGGCCCAAGACCAGGCCGAGGATAATCGGGTCGAGCTTGAAAATTTAAAAAAAAAAAAAAAAAATTCATCAAAATAACTTGAAAATTGGACGTCAGCAAAGTCAAGCCTCAAATCCAGGAGGCCACCACCACGCTAGGGGAGGCCATATAGATAATTAAGGGATTTATTTCCTAGATAACTCAATATTCAGCGTATTGGAACGACTAATTCAGATGACCAATTCCACTACCTACTTGCGAGGACCCAATTAAAGCCAAGGAAAAACCTATTATGGATTGACCCCAATAAATTATTTGCACCTAAGGGACATGTTTCATTAGTAGGATTATAGCATAGGGTTGAGATTGCTAGCCCATTGACTCATAATCCCATGTTTAATAGTAAATTTTGTTAACCGGACTACATGGAACATTCAATCCAACGAAATTGATGAATTTTTAATATTGCAAAGGGTTGGAGATCATAATTTCAAGTATAAAAAAAAATGAATACTATTAGTAAAAATTATGTAATCCCCAAATCGACAGAATAAAGCAACAATTTAAAAAACAATCAAACAAAGAAATCAAGCAATTTTATTTTTTAATTCAATACCTCAAAAGAATGAGGATTTCTTTGGAACAAAAGTACAATCAACAAGAGAAGTAACAAAAATAAACAAAGTCAATTTCAGATGAAACTATCTAAGTTTACAATAGTCACAAGTTACATACTATTGAAGACACTACTCCTAAGTTAAGAGAAATTACACCTAAGATAAAAGCCAAGTTGTTGTTATGTTGTTGATATCCTTTCTTTTTGCAAATCTTTGACTTTTATATCTTCCTTTTCTTTCTCTGATCCACTACTCCACTTCTTGAAATTCTATAATCCATTATCCCCATTTGGGGCTGCAACTATTCTCTTATTTCCAAGCCTTCAAACAAACCAGCCAAGTGTCCTCCATTATCTCTAACACTACTTTGACAGAATGAACCACTTTTCCAAAGGCCAAAACTGCTTGCAACCTCCACAACTTCTCTAAGCGTTCTATCTTTGATCAAACTCCACTTTTAAACCTCCAGCCATATCATCACAAATTTTCCCTTCAATTAATAAGCATGATCAAACGATGCTAAGAAGTTTTGAACCTGAAACCTAGAAGGGAGTACACCTCCAAGCTCTAGGTCTTGACTACCAGGCCAACCCCAAATTCCAAGTCTTAACTACTAGGCCAACCTGTTGATATTATAATTAAGGGATCTATATCAAGCTTTCTTATGTAAGTTTTAATATTATTCCATGTTTGGATATAAATCCTATACATTTCATGAATAGAATTTAGCTCTCAATTTCATGATCAATGACAACAAAGATTTACATTAACATATTTTTATTTCTCGAGTCTTTAAGCACACTTCAAAACCTATGAATTGAGAAACTATGATGATCAATTAAAGTCCATCTTAGAAAACGACTAAACTCAAACTCCATTTGTCAATAAATTTATCATCATATGAATCCTCAAAAATTTTTACAAATTCATGCATTTGTCTCATTGGTAACTAACATAACTCTCTCTCTCTCTCTCTCTCTCTCTCTCTCTAATAGAACAATTCATTACCTTTCAACAAATATGCATTTTTGACAAGTCATAATTCCCATGCAACATATGGAATGTCGTATTCCTGGAAAGGAGGCTCTTCTGGTGGTCATGAAGACACAAGTGTCACAAAACAACTAAATATAAGACTATCATTGCTTACTTTTGTCTTATTAATAAAGATTAGGGTAAAAAGCACTTTGACGATGGAGCACTTTACTCCATTTAATTTGAATATATACAAATACCTCTCCTGTGATTCTGAATTAATGTGCAATTGTTAATTTTTCTATCCAAACAAATGGGATGTGAGTTACACGTGTCTAATGCACATGTATGCCTTTGTTTTATATTTTTTCCTTTAAGAAAAAAAAGCTTATCCAAAATACCAAAATGACCTTGCATGTACTATATAGGCAAATGACATCAAATAGGCTATTATTTAACCAAACCATCCAAAACACCTTTATTACCATGAAATCAAATAATAAAATTATCTTAATCTAATTTTTACTTTTAACCCATTTTTGTATTTAATAACATTTTAAAATGAACATATATATATATGTACAACAAATTAAATCATAAATTAAACTAAACACCCTAATTTATTATCATAAAATTACCTTATTTAATAAAATTTTAAATTAAACATATGCATATATTTATATATATATAATTAAATTATAAATTGATTTAACTACCATAATTTGTTATCATAAAATTAAATCATAGAATCACCATAATTAATTTTTAGTTTTTAACTTAATTTTCTATTTAATAACATTTTAAATTATAGATACAAATACCTATCTTCTTTTTTTTTCTCTTTTTTTGATTTTTTAAAATTTTTTTCTTCTCTTTCTTACAATTTGTTAGGAACATTGCAATATCTAACACTGGTTGCCTCTCTTTTTAAACTTTAAATTCTCTTTTTATTGCTGTGATTTGTTCAATTTTCTTGTTAAATTTTTAATTTTTAATAAATTTGGGTGTTATATTTAATTTAAAATGTTATCCAATAAGAAATTAGGTTAAAAATTAAAAATTAATTAAGGTAATTTTATGATGATAAATTAAGGTAGTTAGATTAATTTCTAATTTAATTTGTTATATATAAATACATGTTTAATTTGAAATGTTATTAAATAAGGTAACTTTATGGTAATAAATTAGGGTGTTTTGTTTAATTTATGATTTAATTTTTTATATATACATATGTTTATTTTAAAATTTTATGAAATAAAAAAGTGGGTTAAAAATTAAAAATTAGATTAAAGTAATTTTATGATTTGATTGCATGGTAATAAAAGTGTTTAGATTAATTAATGGTTTAATTATATATATATATATGTGTGTGTGTGTGTGTAATTTAAAATTTTCTTAAATAAGAAATTAAGTTAAAAATTAAAAATTAGATTAAGGTAAATTTATGATTTAATTTTATGATAATAGATTAAGGTGTTTAAGTTATTTTATTATTTAATTTGTTAAATTTGCGATTAATATATATGTGTGTGTGTGTGTGTGTGTGTGTGTGAGAGAGAGAGAGAGAGAGAGTAGTCTTCTCATGTAAGGATAAATTAATCTTTTTAACATCTATCATTAGCCACGTTATGATTGTACATTAATCCAAAATCACAGTGGAGAGTGGTCCAGGAGGGAAAAGTGGTTTTTACCCTTATATTATTGCTAATACTAATTGATAATCTTTTATGTGTAGAGTGCTGTTAGAGTTTTAATGTTGAATAGGTTTGACCATGAAGACGATGTATGGTTATGCCATGACTGTGGTAATAGGACTATTTTTAGTTTTGCAAGTGTGGTATGTACCATTTGCTTGATCCACAACGTCATGTTTTTTTTTCTTTTTTTCTTTTTTTGATCAAACAACGTCATGTTGTTTGTGACATGTTTCTGCTCACTGGTTTACCTATAATTATAACTAACAACCATTTGACTTTTTATATAAGTATGCTAGTCCAAAGAGGAGGAACACATGGTTGCCTGTGATCAATAAATTCAAGTCTAAACTAGCTTATTGGAAGAGGAAGGTGCTTTCTTTTGGGGGGAGGTTAACACTGATCAAAGCAGTGTTATCCTCATTACAAATGTATTACTTCTCTTTATTTAAAGTTCCTGTATGTGTAGCTAAGTTGCTTGATAAAATCCAAGCTATGTTCTTGTAGGGAGGCTCAGAAACCAAAAGGAAGCTTCATAGGTGAAGTGGGAGGACGTCACTAAGAAGAAATGGTGTGGAGGTTTGGGTATTAAAAGGTTAAAGGATGTTACTGAGTGTCTTCTAGCCAAATGGTGGTGGAGATATGGGGGTGAAGATCAAGCATTGTGGAAAGATATTGTGACTAGTAAGTATAGCAGCTGTGGTGAGAGATGGAGACCTTTCTTGGTGGATGGTACTTAGTGCTTAAAAAATTGGGGTGGTATTCTCAATCTGGAACACAGCAGTCCTGATTTGTTTAGCTTCTTCATGGAAAATTATGTCTGAAAAAATCTAGATTTATTGCGGAAAACTCTTTTGACAATCTAAATGCATCCCATTTAATGTGATTATTGATTTAAGAAATCCAATTAAAAATTAATGCAACCATGATCAATGTAAATAAGAGAGAGTAAGAGAAAAATGATCCACAATTCAAAATATTTTTTAGGTGAAAAAATCACAGTTGGAATCCACCAACTTGTGATAAAAAAAACTACGGGCCCTCAACCAGATGAATAATCCACTATGTAAGAAAAGTAGTACAAGAGATCTCTTACAATGGCTAATCCAAGCAACATGAGTCCACTCATCGGCACACGTCTTTGCTCACTCTACAGGTACCTCCACAGTCTCCACAAGATATGCCGCCACGATTGTCGAATCACTACGATGCCAATGATTTCGAAATTCACCAAAATCTACAATCTTGGAATCTGTAACGCCCTCAAAATAATACATAAATCAAACATTCATAGGATCCATTATCATAAAAAAATATTGTATCTCCATTTATCTGAGTCCTTTTACAAAAGATGTTACATGTTAAGAACAAAAGTAGATGCCCTACGGGCTTACAACTTTCCAAGCTAACACTTGGTTGCAACAAAAGAGGGTCAAAAGCCCTTTACAATTTAAGCCCTCGGCTTGGAAAATAAAAACATATAAACATAAAAGCAAAATAACAAAATAGAGACTTCAGCCCCGAGACCGCCCAAGCTATGACCTTGGAGGCAGCATGTCACTTGTACCTGAAAATGGTGTCCCAAGTAGGGTGAGCCAAAACCCAGTAGATATATGCTAAACAGTATGTGAGAATTAACTAAAACATTAGCACTAGATAAATGTTTAACACATAAAACCATTTGCACACTTTCCATGCCCAATCAACATCTACATCCACATTTCATTTCATTCCCATTTTATTTCTCTTTATCCAAATCAATTCAAAATAAGACTATAACTCATATTATTAACACTTCAATCATAAACATTTTTCACGAACTTCCACTCAATTTCCATTTTACGGAACTACGTCCGAGGGAACTGGCGCCCATAAATAAATAAGGTTTCGAGACTTGCACCATGGACACTCTGGCCAACTGGGTTGTCAATGGAGTCCATCCCCTATCTCCTCCCACATAATGAAGTACATCCCCTATCTCCTCCCACATAAAGATACATATGCAATGTGTTTAATACGTTGTCATATACAGTGACCATTTCAATCACATATTCAATGTTTATACTCAACTGTCATGTTCAATGACATTATCCAAGTGATTAGTTTTAGTTCACCTAATCATCATGCAATTTCTACAACAGTCATGGCTATCCTCCACCAATAGCCCAAAACAAGTATTTCTAAACAGATAATAAATTTGTCAAGCAGATGGATTATCACAATTTCCTTAGGTAAGTGATTTATCAAACCAACTACACCCCTTAATCACAATCCCCTCCAATTTCATAATTTCACAATTAATTTTATTATTTAAACAAATAATCTATTTAATCAAAGTTAGGGAATTTTCCCTCATTTTCCAAATATTTCACTCATGGCCAAATCTCTTCCATATTACACAAACAAACCCCCAATTTTAAGATCTCATATACATTTGGAACCCAAAGTGGAAAAACCCTCTTTCATAAATTTCAAACTCAAACCCTAACTTTACTCAAACTTCCCATAACCCACCATTTATACAAAGTGACTAATACTTATGTTAACACTCATAAGACGGAGTCGAATATCCCTACCTCAAAGTTAGGAGCCCAAAGAAGAAGAATGAGAAAACTCAAGATGCTCCAAATCCCAACTTTTTCGGATCAAAAGGTAGCCCATGCCAAGCTCTAACCTTTTTACAAAGAGACTAGGGTAGAGAACCTTTAGAACAAGGTGTATTTGCAGAGAGAAGGTGTATCTTAGAGAGAGAGGTAGTCGGCTAGGGTTTTTGGATGAAAAATATGGTGAAAAAGTGAGAAATATCTCACTACTGCCAACTGAAATATTCGTTGCTCGCTCGAGCAAAGGAGTGGTCACTCAAGGAACCAGACACAACAAAACCTCGCTCGAGCGCACAAAGTGAAGCTTCAGGTCTGCACCACATAGATGCACACTCGAGCGCAAGAGTGCTCGCTCGAGCGAAGAAACACAAAACATAGGGCTGGCTCGCTCGCTCGAACGCAAGAAGCGTCGCTCAAGCGAAGAATATCAACCTTCAGGTTTTTCAAAGACCTTGACATCTTTGGGCGTAAGAGTGCACGCCGGCGAAGAGGCAACACTCAAGGCTCGCTCAAGCGACAAAAGCCTCGCTCGAGCGAAGAAGCAAAAATCTGGACAACAACCATTTGTTCCAACTCACAACCAACCTGTTCCAAATTTGCCTAACACATCCCAAAACTCAAATACAAGGAATTAAAGGATGGAAAAGAGATATAGATAGCAACATACAACTACGGAACTCAAGTCCGAAACATAGTAAATGACAGAGAAAGACCGGGATCGCTATAGAATCCACCACGAAGGTTCACTTTTGGAAAGGTGTGAAGAACTTGTTACAAAAACTTGATGATTAGCTTTAAGGCTCTTGGATCCTAATAAATCATCAAGTGACTAAGAGTATTATAGATAAAATCACTACAAGTTCACTCTCGAAACAAACTCTCTCAAAATATTTTCTCTCTTACAAAAATGATCTCTCTCCAAACATACTCTCTCAAGATAGGAAATATTTGAACTCTAGAGAGTTAAAAAAAATAAGCTGGGAGAGATACCAAAATGTCCTTGAAGAGGTGCCTCAACAAATGAGTAAAGGGTCCTTTAAATAAACCTAAGGAAGGGCAAGTTCGCAAGCTGGTCGAGGGCGTGGTCTATTGTTCAGGAGAGCGAGGTGCCTTCGGGGCTTGCAGAGAAAATATTGAGAGCTAGACTTTTGGACATACCACAATTGCGGACGCGAAGCCTTCTATAGTAGGCGTGGTTGTGCCCATCGCGGGCGCTACGTGTAGGGTCGCGGGTGCGACCTTGGCATGCTCCAATAGCTTTTGTAAACTTCTACTCCGGGTTTTGAGGCGTGTTCTCTCGTATGCTTTTGACAGTTTAGACCCCTAACAAATAGCTTTATTTTGTGCTAGAAAAGTCCACCATGCACACATGTTTGTCCATCACAGATTGACATAGAAGATTCACAATCTTTGCACATGTGATTCTTTATTTCTTCATCAATGTTTTGTCATCAAAAAGCTTTGACAAATAGCCACCCAAGCCATTCTTTTTGGTTGGAAAATGTCAACAACCTCCCATGCTTGTCCACCAAAATTTGTCAACAAGATCATCTATACAAATCATACTTTTGACAAACAAAATCAAGACAAAACATAATCTTCATATCTTGACATTCTTGAGCCTCAAAATGTTCTTGGACTTTTGCTCATGCATGTCATCAATGAGGATCCAACAAAATCCACAAAAAGATCACACATGTGAAGGACGATCTTTAGCTGAATTTTCTCACCGAAAGATTGAGACAAACAGCCTCATTTAGCATCTCAAAGTTGGCATGTTCAAGTTTGAACCCTCATGGCATGCTCTACAAATCTTTGACATTTGAGAGGCACAATAATCAAGGAGTAGTCAAGGTGAAAGATATAAAAATCAATTGAAGAAAATCAAAATAACTTGAATCAATGATGTTAAGTTTTGTCAAGAAATGTATTGCCAAAACATTAACTCCTTTAGGATAAAAATCCTAACACTGTCATTAAAGTTAGGAATGAGTAAAGCATTAGTTTTTGGGAGGATCATTGGGCATCTAATAGCAGCTTGAAGGTTGAGTTTCCGAGGTTATAGGAGCTATCAAAAGATAAAGAGGTCAATCTTAAACAGATGATTGACAGGAAGAGTAGTTCAACTAGATGGAACTTCAGTTTCAGGAGAGGTCTGAAGGCTAGTGAGGAAGGTGAGGTGGAAAGACTTAGGTCCTACCTGTCTACACATGAGCCAATTCTTTCAGATAGAGTTGACTCCTTGGTTTGGAAGGCCTCATCTTCAGGTTTGTTTACTGTGAACTCAATGTATAGTAGGTATGATGTGGCTCATGGGTTGGAGGCTACTAGGTAGGGCAGTGCAGCGGATCTACCGACCCGCCACACCCGACCAACCCGACTCGACCCGACCAACAACGGATGGATGCGTGCCACGTGGTGGGCGGTGTGGGCGTAATTTATGGCATTTTTCACGTTCGGGTCGGGTGGCACGCAATCCGCCATTTCAGTCAACAGACCCTACCCGACCCACCATTGGTTATTTATTTATTTATTTTTGGTTGATATGCCTCATTTTCCCTTCTTTTCCTTTCTGATATGCATCCTCCTCAGCTCATTTTGCCCTAATTTTTGACAGACAGACATTCTCTCTCTCTCTCTCTCTCTCTCTCTCTCTCCTTCTTCTTCTTCTTCTTCTTCTTCTGAGTCTTAACTGGTTTTTTTTTTTTGGTTTCAGTTCTAAACTTCTAATCTTTTAGAGTCTAATCGATTATTATTATTTTGTTTTGTTCAAGTTCTAAAACTAGAGATGTGGTTAGATTGATTGACACATTGTTAACAGTTAAGGGTTCGACACATAGAGAAAGGAATACAGAGAGAAAACCACAGAGAGGTTTGGTTTATTTTTTTTTTGTTATTTGCTTCTACAATGGATTTTGTGAGGGACTTCATAGAATCTGTTTTGATTCAGAATCTGTTTTAATCTGTTCACAATCTGGAATTAATTTGTTCTGTTTTGAACAATCTATTTTGTTATTATCAGATAACAAATTATGATAATATACTAGTCAGTGAACTAAATTTGCTATTATGAATCAAATTATGATAATATATTACTTAATTTGTTTAAAGATTAAACTTTAATCTATTATTATTAATCAAATTATGATAATATATTAGTTTTGTTCTGTAATTTAGTCAGTGAACTAAATTTGTTTAAAGATTAAACTTTGATTCATAATATATTAGTGAACATTAAACTTAGTTATGTTATATTTTGTAAAATTTGATTCATAATATATTAGTGAACATTTGAACTAATCTCATTAGTCAGTGAACATTAGTCAGTGAACTAATCTTACTTAGTGAACATTAGTCAGTGAACATTAGTTAGTTTCAACTTACTGATTCATCTTACTTAGTTTAAACTAATCTCATTAGTCAGTGAACTAATCTTACTTAGTGAACATTAGTCAGTTTAAACTTACTGATTCATCTTACTTAGTTTAAACTAATCTCATTAGTCAGTGAAGATTAGTCAGTTTAAACTTACTGATTCATCTTACTTAGTTTAAACTAATCTCATTAGTTAGTGAACTAATCTTACTTAGTGAACATTAGCCAGTGAACATTAGTCAGTTTAAACTTACTGATTCAAAACTCATACCTATGATGAAGGAGAAAAACCCCCAAATTTGGTAAAATCCTAAATTCTCAATTTGAGTGGAAAACCCCAAATTGAATGGAATTTCCTTAATTCATAAAACATTGTGAATAATACAGAGATGAAAAATGTGAATATTGGTATGGTAAATGAATTGTGGCTTTGATGTTATTTTCTTTGAATGTGGTGTTGCATTCCATTCTTTGGTAATGTTGGATGTTTGTTGATGGAATAAAATGTGATTGAATTGTTAATTGTGCATGAGTCTGGATAAGAGTCGATTTTGAAAATGTGGTGTAGTGTTGGTACCCGCGTGAGGAGTTTAAAATGGTGCCCAAATGCCCTGTCTAGGCTTATCACTGGACGAATGTGGGAAAGAAATGTTTTTTTTTGGTCGTCCACACAGTCCCGCCATATAATAGTTGGCAAAAGTGGAAAAACGGATGGTTTTCTTTGGGTGCCCACTCCCTACCGTATAATAGTCGACAAATGTGGGGTAGTTTTTAAAACAAAAGTAAACAGGGTGTTTTAAATTGGACTCTTACATATGGACTCATGGTTTTCTTTCTATGGGATAAATATTTAATTGTTGTGATTGATGATGTGAAACGTAATTGTCATTATTTCGTTATTAAGAATCTATATGACTGTTAAAGATCGCATGTGGAGATGAATTTCTTTGTAAAGCTTTGTTGTAAGGATACCATAATCTTATTTAAAGGATTAAATACTTGGTTAAATGTGTTCCTACTGGGCATATAACTCAACCCTATTTTATTTTTCAGGAATTGACGAAGTACCACCTCCTTGATGAACGGGGTCATGCAGTAGCTCCTTTGGGAAAAGTTTATTCACGTGTATTTTGTTATTTTGAATTGGGATTGTTGTAACAAGACTATCAACTCATTGTGTGGTTATTGTACACCCTAGAGGCTTATTTTTTTTTGTAAGGCCATCTAGTTCATTGAATTGGTGTATGAATTCTGAATATTGTAAGATTGTACTAGGTGAATTGTAATCCCTTACCTCTTAGTTCATTAAGAAAGATTACTTTTGGGTATATTCTTGTTTTTGCCTTGGTATATTCTTGTGGAAAAATTTCAGGGCGTTACAAATGGTATCAGAGCCATAGGCTAGAATACCTTGGGCTCATGGGAAGTGACGTGTGTCACAATAGGGTCCCTAGGCTAGGGCAGAGTGCTTAAGATGTCTTGTGTGTTATGTGTCTTCATGTGACTATATGGGTATGGGGTTAGAATCCTATGATATGGTTTTGTCCGTTACATTCATCGAAATCCTTTTGGAAAGGCACTTGATCACTGTTCTTTTCAATTTGAGGTCTTTGATTGCCATGGAATTAGCTAATATCTTTGAAGGATAACTAATGTGTGCTTTTGTGTGATTGGTTGGATTATTCTATATGGAAGTTTGTGTGTTTACAAGGGGAGTAAGTTTAAGGATTAAGAATAGAGCACTTAGGTGTGACCAGTTGGTCTTGAATTCAATCTTGCCTTTATTTCTTATAGATTTCTGGACTTGTTAGCACTCGTGGTAGACCTCGTCGAGGAGGCCGAAAAATTCCAACCCAACCCGAGATCTCTCCGCAAGAAGAAGGAGTGGGTCAAAACAATATACCCATTCCACCGGCCCAAGAAGCTATGGAGGCCTTGGCTAGGCAAATGGTGGGGACTTTACAGGAGTCCATGGAGATATTGAGAGCCGAGCAAGTGGCTAGAACTATTGGGTGAGAAACCAGAGCTTCCTTTTTGAAAAAGAATTTCTTTTATTCTAATCCCGCTGAGTATAGCGGCGACCCTGATTCAATGAAAGCTGACGAGTGGTTGGAGCAAGTAGTCAAGTCCTTTCAGATCTTAGACATTCGAGAGAATGAATTGCAGGTGGCATTAGCGGCCTACCAATTGAAGAGGGAAGCCGGGTAGTGGTGAAAAGCCATAAAACATAGAGTTGAACATACTTGGGAAGCATTTGTGTAAGCTTTCCAAGATAAATTCCTCCCTCTCATGGCTATGGAGTAGTTAGGGGGTAGTTTGAAGAGTTATTGCAACTAGATCCCCCAATGGCCGAGTTTGAAGCCAAATTCACCAACCTCTCGCGTTTTGCACCCGAATTAGTGGCAACGGAAGAGTAAAGTGCCTCGAATTTGAAAAAAGGTTGAGACCGACAATTATGATGAAGGTGGTTGGCAATATGATACGTGATTACGACCGCTTGGCGGAAGCAGCATCTCATGTAGAGATCACAGTAGAGGCCGAAGAGGAAAAGCAAAGATTGAAGAAAGCGGGACATTCAGATGCTAGGAGTGACACAGGTTCTTCAAAAAGGTCTAAGGGTTCATCATCATCCTTCCAATCGCCTTCACAGCAAGCTAAGTCCTCTAGTTATGTGACGGATGAAAGTTCAGGAAATATGACCCAAGTTACTAGTGCTTGTTGTAGATGTGGCCAAATGGGTCTCAAGGCTGCAGAGTGCGGACAGAAAAGTGGAGCACGGTCCCAACCTATGCATCCATAGAGTCAACCTCAGAATAGGAGCCACCCCCAATCTTGTTATCAATGTGGTCAGCCGGGACATTTGAAGAAGTTCTGCCCGCCGAAAGTTGGAACTCCGAGTGTGGCAAGGTCTAGACAGTCTGGAGGTTTACAGATGGATCAGGGACAGAGGAATCCTTATCAGCTGGCACAGTCAAGACAAGCATCTAGGACAGTTCAGGGAGCCACATCTGCTCAATCCGCACAACAAGCTTATGTTCAGAGAGGCGATATAGGGGAGCAAAGGTCACAAGGAAGAGTGTACGCTGTTACCGCTTCCAAGCAAGCGTCGAGGCCATCAGTTATGAAAGGTACATTCTTCATTTTCAATACTTGGGCTAGTGTGTTGATTGACCTTTGGGGCATCATAGTCATTTATTGCCACATCTTTTGCATCATTGTTGGGGTTAGAGAGTAGGCAACTGCAATCTTCACTTACAGTAGAGTCACTGGTTGGAGATAAGGTCACTCTGACCCAAGGGTGTCGTGGGTGTGTAATTGAGGTGGTGGGTCGACAAATTTTGTTTAATTTTGTCTTGTTGGAAATGTTGGGTTTTGACGTTATCCTCAGAATGGATTGGTTGTTTACTTATCACGCGACCATAGATTGTTATCGAGAGAGAGTTACGGTGTGCACTACAAGCAGTGATTGTTTCACGTTTCTAGGGGATAGGTATGGTATATCCTCACCCTCCTTATACTTTCCACGTGGCCGGGCCCAATTTAATTCTCTTCTAGCAACTATGTTGGATGACGGGAGTAAAGTAGTTCGGGGTGAATTTCTAAAGGTGGTTTATGAATGTCTCAATGTTTTTCCAGATGATCTTGCAGAATTACCCTCATAGGGAAGTAAAGTTTACCATAGACTTACTTCCGGGTACAGTGCCTATCTCATTATCACCATATGGGTTTGCCCCAGCTGAATCGGTGGTTCCAAGGAACAGTTGCAAGAGTTACTAAGTAAGGACTTTATACACCCTAGAACCTCACCTTAGGAAGCCTTGGCTTTGTTTGCGAAGAAAAAGGATGGATCGTTAAGATTGTGCCTAGACTACTGTAAATTGAACCAAGCCACAGTTAAGAATAAATATCCCTTGACAGATAGATGATCTCTTGATCAACTTAAAAGGTATCATTGTTTTTCCAAGATAGATTTAAGGTCAGGTTATCACCAAATCCGAGTCAAAGAGGAGGACATTCCCAAAACTACTTTTCGTACCCGATATGGACATTACGAGTTCTTGGTTATGCCCTTTGGATTGACTAACACTCCAACCACATTCATGGATTTAATGAATAGGGTCTTTCAGGAGTTTCTTGACAAATTTGTGGTCGTCTTTGTAGATGATATTCTCATTTATTCACTTTCCAAAGAGAAGCATGAAGGGCATCTTCGTACTATTTTGCAACTTCTTAGGGAGTACCGCTTGTACGCAAAATATGAGAAATGTGAATTCTGGCTTCTGAAGTGAAGTTCTTGAGTTACGTGGTCTCGAGAGACGGAATTATAGTAGACTCTTCAAAAATAGAAACTGTGCAGAATTGGAAACAGCCTAAGAACGCCTCAGAAGTTCGTAGCTTTCTGGGCTTAGCTGGTTATTACCACCAATTTGTAAACAATTTCTCTTCCATCGCATCCCCAATGACTAGCTTAACCCGTAAGGGAGTATGGTTTGTTTGGAGCGAAGCGTGTGAGAATTCCTTTTGAGAACTAAAGCTTGGATCGACCACCTCTCCAATTCTTATCATTCCAAAACGAGGCTTAAGTCATACAGTATCTTGTGATACTTCTAGGGAGGGGTTGGGGTGTGTTCTTATGCAAGAGGGTAAAGTGGAAGCAAATGGCTCGCGCCAACTGAAGACACGCAAAAAGAACTACTCGACACACGACTGAGAACTAGCCGCTATTGTTTTTGCCTTGAAGTTGTGGAGATATTATCTCTATAGTGAAAAGTTTGACATTTTCTCTGACCACAAGAGTCTCAAATACTTATTCTCCCTAAAACACTTGAATCTACACCAACGACAATGGGTGGAATTTCTGGAGGATTATGATTTTGAGATACACTACCATCCCGGCAACTCCAATGTAGTAGCAGATGCCTTAAGTAGAAAATCTGTGAGCTCCCTGGCTAGTCTAGCAATGAGGGAATGGAAGATGATGGGGGATGCTAATAAATTTGACTTGTGGCTTGGTGAATCGTCGGCACAAGCCACTCTCTTCACCACTATTTCTAACCTACCCTTGTTGCTAGAGTAATTGAAGCACAAATGGGTGACCCGGAAGTAGCCTTAGTTAAAAGGAAGATCTCCCAAGGGAAGGAAGAGCTGGGCTTAAGTGTTTATGCGGATTCTAGTGTTTGTTACTTTGACCGATTGTTTGTACCTTAAGGCTATACTTGGATCTTAAGGCTGTACTTAATACTAATCACTGTTCCCCAAATAACTATCCCAAAACTGATACCCTCAGGTAAAACTGATTCCCCAAATACTGATGCCCGTAGGCCTGATACCCAGACTTGCAAACTGATACATGCATTCCCTGTAAAGATACACTCTAAAAGCACATATCATGTAAAAGAGAGCCAAAACACCCCTATGTTGGGGTAGGATTTCCCTGTCCTATTTTGTCAGGAGCTAGGGTTTCACTATGCACGCAGCGGCTTCAAACAACCTACAACCGGGTGAGCAACATGTCCTAGCTTTGGAATGGTCACTATGGTTTCCGAATATGCACTAGGTCGAATGGCCAAAAGGGTGCCCCGGAAAAATCGGGGTTTGTCTTCCCATACTGGCAGAGCCCGTAACCGGTCAGCCTTATGGTCATGCCTTGACAAGACAAGTCTCCGGTAAACTGTTCAGGAATAGCATATGGCCAACGCGGTGTCCTAGGCACACCAATGCACATGCAATGGAAAGAAACACATAAGTGTACTCAAAACAAGATATCACGAGTTCGAGTCAAGTTCTCTAAACTCCCCAGCAGAGTCGCCAGAAACTGTAAACGTCCCCGAACATCCCGGGAGGAAATCCCATTTTGTCCGTCTGTGGGTCTACTACAGCTCGGACTCAAATTTCTCACGGTTCTAAATCTGAACCAAAGAGTCCAAATCGGCAAATAGTTTTGAGAAAAACAAATTTTGAAAGAAGTGCCAAACGTGGACTGCTTTGCCAGATACAGAGTCGCCACCTAAATATTTTTAATGGGGGAATTTAGGAAACCCTAACTCGGTGCCAAAGGCCACGTGTCCATCACCACCAAAGTTGCCTCGGCTCAGGAACTTGGGTACAATTGGGGAAGGTCAGCTATGAGCACCCCCTCTCGCCCGATCCGAAGATCGGCCTCTACTAACCATGATATCTTGTTTTGACAACATTATGCGTTCTTATTCCGGTTATTAGCCTAGATTTACTATCTGATGCGCGCAGCAAACAAGTATAGACTAAGTCACCTAAATTGGAACAAAACATTTCATGCTTGTTTATTTGAAAATGGTTTGATGGTGCTACCCGCAAGTAGGCTAAGACGTGAATTTTGCCACCCTCAAGTGGGCTTAGAAAAAAAAACATGGTTTTGCCACTTTCAAGTGGGCTTAAAACTCGCATTCAATGCGTTGTTCCAATTTAGATAACCCAACCTTCATCCACAGGCATTCAGGCAGTTATATCACATAAGCGCATAGCCTCATGGTAAGCATGCTATCATGGCAACACTCACACTCACACTCACACAAAGATGCTAAAACATAAATGCTTACCGAGTACTCCAAGCCAAAACAGAAACTAGTTAGTAATCATATGCATAATCCTAGTTCATGTTTAAAATGGCTAATGCAACACATGCAAAGATGCAATCTAGACATGCTCGGCTATCCTAAACATGGCATGTGAAATGCAACAGATAACACGTATTCAATTTGGAATTGAAATACAATGCAGTTAGCATGATGCGCCGAGCCCGATGCATGCAAGACAAATGTATGAATGCACGCATGCATAACATAAGGTATGCTAATTTAAATATGTCCTAATACTAACCATCAAAAGTAGGTAAGTAAAAGGGAGAAAGAAGTGGTGGTTGGAAGACATGCACATACGCACCCACACTTATTACAAATTCACCCTCGCTCGGAGGGACCAAAAGAATAATACAAACCGAATAAGTAATTAACTACTCTAGCTAATTAAATATTACAAACCCTTAATTAATTAAACAAATTAACTAAGCTACTAAAGCAATAAAGGCCACGAGAGGAGGGTCCAATGCGCGCGTCCTCGGGTTTGCTCGGAAATCCAACGCCATGCACAAGTTTGCCTCTGTTTTCCCTGCTCTGCTCCTCTGAAAATTGCACAAATCCCAGGGAGCATTCTATGGACACTGTGAAGCATCACCGGCTAAGACAGAACACCACCGGCTATGTCCGGATGGTCATCGGCCATTTGTAAAGCCATCGGCCAACAATGGATGGCCGATCAGCAGTATAGATCGTCGGCTGGCCAAAGCTTCCTGCAGAACCTGTTTTGACAGCAGTAGAGGGAAAAACAAGGCATGGCAATGCATTTCAAGCAAATGTATGCACCACCACATCCCTTATCATATTTATGACTCAAAGGGGTATGGTGCTCGATTCTCGGATCACCAATCGCGCATTTTAATGCGTGATGGCCCAAGAGACCAAGTATGAATTTTCAATGTAGAATGAAATGCACGTAAACAAACAATGAGCTTAACCTCTATCATACTCAATTCAAGAGGCAAAGCATGCATGCCAATGTAATGCAACCTAGGCATGTGAGCTAGATATGTAACATGAGCATGGACACAAGCAATGTATACTAGGCACACAACCTAAGTTAACAAGCATGCTAGGCATGGAATAACTATGCTAATGGCAAGCATACAAGATGCAATTAAAACATGCAAGTATGCAAGACATATGACAATATGCAACATGGTCCAAAACTCAAAGCAAGCCAAGGGGGGCTTAAACTATGGCTACACAAGCCAAGCCTCAAAGGGCCAAGTGGACTTAAAATAGGTCCAATGCAAGTCTAAACAAGACTAAACACACACCTAGATGGCATCTAAATGGTCTAAACATGGAAGCACATACAAAGGTCCAATCATGGAGCATAGGACAACAACTTTATAAAGCATTAAAGGAGCATCAAATGCAAGCATACAAGCATGTCATCAGGACTAAAATTACATTATAAGTGATGCCAAATCACTGAAATAGTGCAAGTAAAGCATGCTAGAGGGGTCAACACTCAAGGCCTACAAGGGGGATTACATGGTAGCTATACAAAGCAAATCATGGATGACCCAAACAACCAAAAACAGTCCTCAAGCACACTAAAACATGCATAAAAGCTTCACAAAGCTAAGCCAAAACAAGTAAGCCGAGTGGTCTAAATGCTAGATACATGTCAAGGCAATTTCATGGTATTACAAGACAAGTACGCAAAGCAAGCATGGTGTGTCTAAACCAATTGAAAACGGTGCTATATCATGGGAAAATAAGCACAAATAACACTTAAGACATGGCCAACATGAACTTAAAAATGGTGCTCACATGTGAGGCTAAAATGGCACAAATTGAAGGCAACAAGGAGAGGGGATGGCCCTCTCCTTCTTAGGACCTTAAACCACCATCCTCACCACTGAAATCCCTCAAGATTTCAGTGGTGAGGAGGCCCAAACAAGGTGGTCCCGGAGCTCACCAAAAATGCACAAAAATGAGGCCAAACAAGGCCTAAGAGGGGCTAAACGACCCCAAACACAAAAGTGGTCTGAAAGAAACTTCAAGAGGAGCTCAAAATAAGACTTTTTTTAGTTTATGACAAAGCCCAAATATGCTTGAAAGATAGGATAAAAGTGTGTGCAAAAACGGGGAATAAAGAGGAAAAAGAGATTACCCTTGTAGCCAAGAGGGGACAGCAGCTTCTTGGTCCAACAAAACAGTCCCTTAGCCTCTAAAAATGGCCTCCAAGATCCTTAGGTTGATGATGGAGGTGTTAGGCCAAGAGTTGGTGTGCAAAGGTGCAAGAACTAGACCCTTTTAACCTTCTAATCCACACAAATGTAGAGAGAGAGGGAGATATAGAGAGAGAGTGATATATATATATATATCTTATATATCAGATTTTTCAACCCTTGAAATGGGAGGAGAAGCTCTCCTTATATAGACAAGGCAAAAGGCCTAAGCTTCTTGGAGAAGCTAAGGCAAAAGGGTCAAAGGGGGCAAGCTTCTAAGGGAAGCTAAGGCAAAGGGGCCAAGCTTCTTGGAGGAGCTAGGCAAAGGGTGCAAGCTTCTCTTGGAAGCTTAGAAGGGTTCAAGCTTCTCTAAGAAGCTAAAAAGGCCAAGCTTCTTGGAGAAGCTAAAAAGGGTCAAGCTTCTTAGGGAAGCTA
Source organism: Camellia lanceoleosa (assembly GCA_025200525.1). NCBI lineage: Eukaryota > Viridiplantae > Streptophyta > Magnoliopsida > Ericales > Theaceae > Camellia > Camellia lanceoleosa. Next base: position 2,174,403 of record CM045770.1, read on the forward strand.
GAACAAAGGTTCAAAAGGTTCAAGCTTCCTCAAAAAGCTAAAACCAAGGGTTCAAAAGGTTCAAGCTTCCTCAAGAAGCCGTAACCAAGGGTTCAAAGGTTCAAGCTTCCTCAAGAAGCTAAAACAGGGTTCAAAGGGTCAAGCCTCCCCAAAAAAAGGTCTCGCCGTAAAAGGAGTCAATCGGCCAAATTAATGGTTTGGACGACCAAACAAATGCCGACCGGCCATCACTAATGGCCGGTGGCAAGAAAAGAGGGCCAGTGGCTTCAAGCCATGGCCGATGAGGTGTTGGGTGGCCAACAAGCCATTCCCGCCTTCGTAAAAAACACAAGTATTTGATACAAAATCAAACACAAAACAAACAAGTCGAGAGGTCTTGAGGCAAGGGGCGTAGCCGAAACCTCCGAGAACTCAAGACGAACACGAACAGGGATGATCATCGAGTGTTCAAACGATGACGTCCAAGTCTTAAGGACGGTCAAAAATGGGGTGTCTACAGTTGCCCCTCTTTGACAAAACTCAAAAGTCATAAAAATGACGGGAGTGAATGTCAAAGTCCAGAGACGACTCATTTTTTACAAGGCCGAAGACTTAGACAAAGCATACAAGCTACAGATAAAGATATGCGCCCGAAGGCAGGGGCAAAATTCAAAAACAATGCACAAAGCCGAGCATAACTTATAATCATGCAAGAAACATAGAGACGTATCCCGGTGTTTCGGAAGGAAGTAGAAACATAGGGACGTATCCCAGTGTTTCGAAAAGAGAGAGAAACATAGGGACGTATCCCGGTGTTTCAGAAAAGAGAAGAAACATCGGGACGTATCCCGGTGTTTCAGAATGAAGGAGAAACATAAGGACATATCCCGGTGTTTCGGAAAAGGTATAAGCATTGGGACGTATTCCAGATGCTCTTAACCAAAGAGGGAGAAACAGAGGGATGTATCTTGGTGTTTCAGAAAGGTATAAGCATTGGAACGTATTCCAGATGCTCTTAACCAAAGAGGGAGAAACATAAGGACGTATCCCGGTGTTTCAGAAAGAAGGAGAAACATAGGGACGTATCCCGGTGATTCGGAATGAAGGAGAAACATAGGGACGTATCCCGGTGTTTCGGAAGGAAGGAGAAACATAGGGACGTATCCCGGTGTTTCGAAAGGAAGGAGAAACATAGGGACGTATCCCGGTGTTTCGGAAAGAGAGAGAAACATAGGGACGTATCCCGGTGTTTCGGAAGGAAGGAGAAACATAGGGGCGTATCCTGGTGTTTCGGAATGAAGGAGAAACATAGGGACGTATCCTGGTGTTTTGGAAGAAAAGAGAAACATAAGGACGTATCCTGCTGTTTCAGAAGGAAGGAGAAACATAGGGACGTATCCTGGTGTTTCGGAAAGAGAGACGAAACATAGGGACGTATCTCGGTGTTTTGGAAGGAAAGAGAAACATAGGGACGTATCCCAGTGTTTCGCAATGAATGAGAAACATAGAGACGTATCCCGGTGTTCCGCAAGGAATGAGAAACATAGGGACGTATCCCAGTGTTTAGAGACGTATCCCAGTGTCTAGGGACGTATCCTCGTGTTTAGGGACGTATCCCAGGGTTTCTGAAAAAGAAGCAGAAACATAGGGACGTATCCCGGTGTTTCGGAGAAAAGAGGAACATAGGGACGTATCCCGGTGTTCCAGAAAGAAGGAGAAACATAGGGACGTATCCCAGTGTTTCGGAAAAGAAGGAGAAACATAGGGACGTATCCCGGTGTTCCAGAAAGAAGGAGAAACATAGGGACGTATCCCAGTGTTTCGGAAAAGAAGGAGAAACATAGGGACGTATCCCGATGTTTCGGAATAAAGGAGCATGCAAAACGATGCAATTGAAAGGGCGCATAACAATGCGAGTGGAATGTGCGTAACAACGCAAGCGAAGTGTGCATAACAATGCAACTAGAACCATGCATAACAATGCAAGTGAAGTGGGTGCGTGCAATTAAAGAGGTGCATAACAATGCAACTAGAGGTTGTGTGACAACGCAAGTGAGGTGCACAAAAGAAGTGCGATAAAATGCATTTTCTATGCAAGTATGGGGCATTTTCTATGCAACATGGAAAGCATATTCTATGCAATATTGAAGACATGTTCCGTGCATAAGACAAGCATATTCTATGCAACATTGAAAGCAAAGCATATTCTATGCATGAATCATAATGATGCGTGACACGCATGAAATAGAAGTGTATATGAAAGTGCATATTCTATGCAATAGAGGGGCATCAAACATGTACTCTGGTGCCTCCGATTTACCTCTCAGAAGACTTGGCAACATGCTCAGCTCCAAAGGGGACACCCTGTCTATATTGGCGAGAGATAACATCTGGAGCTGCCTTAATTGCGATTCTGACTTGAAGCAGGCTTAAGCTTGGGGTTAAGATACACTCATACTCCAGAGAAATGGTGAGGCCTGAGAAGGTGCACCTAGAATGCAGTCTCGGAATTTGCCGAAGTTGAAACATACTAAGATGCTCCAAATTTTCCTTCTTTTCTTTTGCTTTGCAGTCTAGAACCCACATAGCTTCAGATAGATCCTTGTTTTACTGTTCACACTTATCGGGGGTGGACCCTGCAGTTTTATGAAAGAACAAATACTGTTTTGCAAAAATGTGGAGAATGGCACAGTACTATGAGCACAAGATGAATTTATTTTTGAAATTAAGAAATGAGTTCTCAACTGGGTATTGAGCCTACGACTGAACACAGCGAGAAAGACTCAACAATGAAAAACAAAAGGTAAACAACCTAAACACATCGAGACACGCTCGGAACGGCTCAAAGCAAGAATCGAGACAAACAAAACAAAAGACACGACACACAGACGTGTTACAAAGACGAGAGACCTCTCTGTGCACGAGGAGCCAGTTTCTCCAGGTATTATTTCCCACCCTTTTCTCATTTGTGATTCTCACATCACTCGGCCCTCAGGCTCTTTTTTCTCTCAAAACCCTTTTCTCGCTTTTTCTCTCAGCGCACATCTCTCTATTCTTCAATCTCTCATTTTTTAATCCCTCCCCTGAGTGGTTGATAGATAAACAGAAAGTTGCGGGGTCTTGCCCCTAGCATTCCACTAGATTCTTCTTCTTGTTCACAATAGTGAGTTTCTTCCACAGAGGGATTGCGCTACAATTGGATGTGTAGCAAATCTATAGCTGACATCGGTTGACGATACTCTGCTAGGGAGTTTGGACGTGATCAGATCTGTCCAGATAAGGGAGTGGAATATCTTGTCCCATTCCGGTTCGTGCTTCGCACTTGGCTTGATACCTCGTTGCTTGGAGGATGAGAGAGCTTTCGGCCCTTTTCTGTTAACTTCAGTTGTGCCCTCTTCTGGCAGGTAAAGTGCCCTTTCTGGCAAGTATGTTGATAATAGGGGAAAGATAGAACACCTGACTCAACTGTGCCCCTAGTTCATCATTTTGACCATTTTTGTTTTTAGCTTTCTACTAAAACAATTTTGACCAAACTGAGAGTTAGATTAACATGCTTGTTCGATTTTTGATTTAAAATCATGCAAGTTAGGTTATGAGCACTGAAAATTTTCCTTTTTTGGATCTAAGAAAAAGGTTCAGTTTTGGAAAAAATGGAATAATTTTCGAGAAAATTAGTCAACCTCAGTAAAAATTCTCAAAAACTATTTTTGCAAACGGCCAATGCTCAACAAGCACGGAACCTACTCTTGATATGCACAACCTCGGATCTAGAGGAAAATTGCCCCTTGCTCGAAGAGAGCTACATGGCAACGGAAAGTTGCCCCTTGTTTGAACGGGACCGCGACGTATTGAATGACAACGAAAAGTTGCCCCTTGTTTGAATGGCACCGCAATGCATTGTAATCAGTCTTCATACTGAAGGTCACTACCAAACTCTCAGATACAGAGAAGGCAAAGATGATCAAAACCATTACATGGACACAATTGATTTGGAGGTGTTTGTGGCTGGACTTCAGAATGAAGTTGCCTACGTATCCCAAACATGGGAATCAAGCCCACGTAGTTAGGGGTAAGCTACACTCGGGTATTAACCTTCACTCTTAGGCTCTAACTTTTGCCAAGGTGCCTTCTATGGTTTTCGACCTTGCGAGCTTCTATTTTTCTTTTTTCTTTTCAATTCTTTGCTTCTTCTTTTTTTAGTTTTTCATCTTTTATTTTCATTTTCTTCATTTTTCTTCATTTTTTTTCACTCTTTGCACTTTCTCTTCTTTTTTTTTTTCTTTTTCTTCTTTTTTCTTGCTCTAACTTTTGCTTGGATCGCCATTTCCGGGTTTTCGGCCCAGCGAGCCTCTCAAGGGTAAAACTGTAGCTTTGTCCATGTCAAATGGTTTTGAGATCTTGAAGTCATCTAAATCCAGGAGAATGACTGCTGTTCGCTGACGACGCGGAGTCCATCCCTTGGGGGGCTGCATTTGCCCCTAGTGTTGTGGATAGGAACTCAGTTGTTCTTCAGTAATGCTTTCTTCTTTCTTCCCTTCTGGGATTTGGCATTCTTGCCAGTCTTCATTGATTTGCAGGATGATCCATCTTCGGCTTTTCGAGCACATCTGACATTTTTCTGCCCCTAGGTCGGGGGCTGCTTTGAATTTGGCCACACAGGCCTCACGTTGTGGTTGACCGTTGACCATTCTGAATCCCAGTTCAAGGTTTGAAAGTGAGGGGTTGAGTCTCGAGACTGAGAGCGATCCTAGGCTGTACAATCTCAAGAGCGATTCCATACAGGTCTTCGCAGGACTGCGCAAAACATTTTTTTGAAAGTTTTTAAGAAAGCGACAAATCGCTTGCGCTGAAGACAGTGTAGGACCAATCTGGATCAAGCCAGGATCCTTCCCAATACTCACACTAACAAGCATGATCTCAATCATTAAGGGCTTAGCATGCCTCTCTTTCTCTCAATTGATCAAATTTTGCAAAACCTGAGGAATTCCTTCCTCTTCGTTTTTTATCACAATGTTCAAAAAAAGTTTTGGAAAACTTAGGTCGATGCAATGAATTCAAGGCACAGAAAAGACACAGCTTCTAGTCAAATACTACCATCTCATTTAGAATTTCTGGCACAACTGGCACAAGGCAGAAGCGAATACAAGAATGTGAAAATCACTGCTGTTCATTCAAGTCTGTTGGTGTAACTGGCTCTAGGCAGAAACAGACTCAAAACAAAATGAAAAGACAAATGCAAAACAAAATGGTGATGCCCGAGGTAACACCCCCAGAATCACCCGACCTTTGTACAAGAGGACTGACTCGATACAACAAGACAGACCCTTAATCAAAAAGACTAACTCAAGACAAAAAGACAGACTCAAAACAAAACTACAGAACTGACTCAACACCCAAGTCAGAAACTACAAAACTAGCATTTGCAAATGCTCAAAACAGTGCGTGCCAAACGCCATACCTGGAGTAAATTGAGCGCCACCCGCAGGTGGTTCATCCCCCGATAACATACTCGTACTATCCCCCAAGTTCACTGATCCAGTGACGATAGACTTTACTGAGCTGGTGCGACGATGACCTTGTTGTCAATCAAATTTTGTGTCTCGTGGCGGAGACGGGCACAACTATCGGTGTCCTGACCGAATTGTTGATGGAAAGCACAGTACTTAGCCGGGTCATGCTTTGGAGGGAGAGGATCGGGTAGAGGTCGTTGTTCTAACGGTTTCAGATATCCTTTCCTGAGTAGGACCCCCAGGGCTTTAGACAGAGGTATATAAAGCGAGGTGAAAACCTTCCTGCCTTGGGGTAGATAGTCTGAAGTTCAGGGGTTTGAAGTGGATGCACCAACAAAGGGGGTGGCTGCTCTTGGTGTGGTGGCGGCGACCATGCCCACGTCTGAAGTCCTAGCAGCTGCGTCACCACTGGTGGTCGCATTCGAACTGCGGGTAAACGCCCTTCTGGGCTGCTCCTTCTCCTAGTCAATGAGGCCCTGCTTCATAGCGTCCTCGATCTTTACTCCCATCTCATGCAGATCTGAAAAGGTAGGGAAGGGGAGCACGATCATTTTCTGCATCAGTTTGGGTTGGAGGTTGCGCACAACCATCCTTATCTGGTCTTTGTCGGAAGGCCTTATAGACATCATCGAGGCCTTTGATCTCCATCTCACCACAAACTCTAAAAAACCCTCTTTTGGCTCTTGGCGGGTGACTTCAAGATCACGAGTTGTGACCTCAATCTGTGTGTTGTAGGAGTATTGATCACTGAAGGCCTCAGCCATCTCTTCCCAATTCTATTTCACAGAGTTCTCTAATTTCGCATACCAGATTGCGGCTATCCCAAACATGGTTCAACCGAATGGTGATAGCTTCTGGGCTGTGGTCAAACCCATTAGTCTCAGGATATCAGAAAACAGGTGGAGGTGCACCATTGGGTCTCCAGAGCCATCGAATCGATCGATATGTGGCATCTTGAACCGATCTGGTAATGTCACCACTGAGTCGGTATAACCATCCTCTATGTCTACAATGGATTGAGCTCCTTCAGACTTCTTGAATAGTTTTTCCAGTTTACTCACCTTTAGTGCTGTGGGGTCCACCTTGAACTCAAAGGGGGAGTCCGGTAGGTTGATGGGTGTCTTGGATAGTCAGTAGAACCAGATGAGCCGTCCGTTGGGATGTCTGTATCCTCCTGGACATTCTGAACATTCGCCGTCTCCCCGGCTATTGGGAATCTTGGTGGGGGAGGAGCTTGGTGTGAAGTAGATACTCCAGTTTGCTGCTCTAGCCTGGCAATTGTCTCTGCCTGTTAGGCTATGACCACAGCCTGTTGCTTAGTGAATTCTACTTGACAGACAGCGTCTTGCTGCATGGCTTTCATACTATCTTGGAGTTGGCGCACTATCTCTTCCAGACTCAACATATTGTGCTGGTCTAACTGAGCAACCGGTATATCTCTCTTGCCTCTGGCAAAGGAACACTGATTGCCCTTGAACTGAATCTCTGACCCGACAAAGTCTATCAGCACAAGTCCAATGTACCTGGGAGATAATGGAGCCTTCTGAAGCTATAGTTCCAGGACTACCTAGCAAAAGAGAAAACAGACAGCATCTCAGCTCAATTTCACTGGAATGGATATGAGCATAGCGGGAATTTGTACTCAATCGATCATCGTTCCCCAAACAATCTGTCCAAAACCGATACCCTCGTGTAAACCGATTCCCCAAATCTCGATGCGTGGGCTGATGCAGACTTGCAAACCGATACATGCATTCCTGTGAGATACACTCTAAAAGCACATATCTTGTAAAAGAGAGCCAAAACACCCCTATGTTGGGGTAGGGTTTCCCTGTCCTATTTTGTCAAGAGCTAGGGTTTCACTACGCACGCAGCCGTTTCAAACAACCTACAATTGGGTGAGCAACATGTCCTAACTTTGGAATGGTCACTATGGTTTACGAATATGCACTAGGTCGAATGGTCAAAAGGGTGCCCTGAAAAAACCGTGGTTTGTGTTCTACATCGGCAGAGCCCTGCAACTTGCCACCATATGGTCATGCCTTGACAAGACAAGCCTCCGGTAAATCGTTCAGGAATAGCAGATGGCCAACGCGGTGTCCTAGGTGCACCAATGCACATGCAATGCAACGAAACACATAAGTGTAGTCAAAACAAGATATCACGAGTTCGAGTCAAGTTCTCTAAACTCCCCAGCAGAGTCGGCAGAAACTGCAGACGTCCCCGAACGTCCCGGGAGGGAATCCCATTTTGTTCGTCTGTGGGTCTACTACAACTCGGACTCAAATTTCTCACGGTTCTAAATATGAACCAAAGAGTCCAAATCCGGCAAATAGTTTTGAGAAAAACAGATTTTGAAAGAAGTGCCAAACGTGGACTGCTTTGCCAGATACAGAGTCGCCACCTAAATATTTTTAATGGGGGAATTTAGGAAACCCTGACTCGGTGCCAAAGGCCACGTGTCCATCATCACCAAAGTTGCCTCGGCTCGGGAACTTGGGTACGATTAGGGAAGGTCAGCTATGAGCACCGCCTCTCGCCCGATCCGAAGATCGGCCTCTACTAACCATGATATCTTGTTTTGAAAACATTATGCGTTCTTATTCCGGTTATTAGGCTAAATTTACTATGTGATGCGCGCAGCAAACAAGTATGGACTAAGTCACCTAAATTGGAACAAAACATTTCATGCTTGGTTATTTGAAAATGGTTTGATGGTGCTACCCGCAAGTAGGCTAAGACGTGAATTTTGCCACCATCAAGTGGGCTTAGAAAAAAAAACATGGTTTTGCCACTTTCAAGTGGGCTTAAAACTCGCATTCAATACGTTGTTCCAATTTAGATAACCCAACCTTCACCCACAGGCATTCAGGCAGTTATATCACATAAGCACATAGCCTCATGGTAAGCATGCAATCATGGCAACACTCACACTCACACAAGGATGCTAAAACATAAATGCTTACCAAGTACTCCAAGCCAAAATAGAAACTAGTTAGTAATCATATGCATAATCCTAGTTCATGTTTAAAATGGCTAATGCAACACATGCAAAGATGCAATCTAGACATGCTCGGCTATCCTAAACATGGCATGTGAAATGCAACAGATAACACGTATTCAATTTGGAATTGAAATACAATGCAGTTAGCATGATGCGCTGAGCCCGATGCATGCAAGACAAATATATGAATGCACGCATGCATAACATAAGGTATGCTAATTTAAATATGTCCTAATACTAACCATCAAAAGCAGGTAAGTAAAAGGGAGAAAGAAGTTGGGGTTGGAAGACATGCACACACGCACCCACACTTATTACAAATTCACCCTCGCTCGGAGGGACCAAAAGAATAATAAAAACCGAATAAGTAATTAACTGCTCTAGCTAATTAAATATTACAAACCCTTAATTAATTAAACAAATTAACTAAGCTACTAAAGCAGTAAAGGCCTCGGGAGGAGGGTCCAATGCGCGCGTGCTCGGGTTTGCTCAGAAATCCAACGCCATGCACAAGTTTGCCTCTGTTTTCCCTGCTCTGCTCCTCTGAAAATTGCACAAATCCCAAGGAGCATTCTATGGACACTGTGGAACATCACCGGCTAAGACAGAACACCACCATCCATGTCCGGATGGTCATCGACCATTTGTAAAGCCATCGGCCAACAATGGATCGCCGGTCAGCAGTATAGATGGCCGACCGGCCAAAGCTTCCTGCAGAACCTGCTTTGACTGCAGCAGAGGGCAAAACAAGGCATGGCAATGCATTTCAAGCAAATGTATGCACCACCACATCCCTTATCATATTTATGACTCAAAGGGGTATGGTGCTCGATTCTCGGACCACCAATCGCTCATTTTAAAACAGGTCCAATGCAAGTCTAAACAAGACTAAAGACACACCTAGATGGCATCTAAATGGTCTAAACATGGAAGCACATACAAAGGTCCAATCATGGAGCATAGGACAACAACCATATAAAGCATTAAAGGGGCATCAAATGCAAGCATACAAGCATGTCATGAGGACTGAAATGACATTATAAGTGATGCCAAATCACTGAAATAGTGCAAGTAAAGCATGCTAGAGGGGTCAACACTCAAGGCCTACAAAGGGGATTACATGGTAGCTATACAAAGCAAATCATGGATGACCCAAACAACCAAAAACAGTCCTCAAGCACACTAAAACATGCATAAAAGCTTCACAAAGCTAAGCCAAAACAAGTAAGCATAGTGGTCTAAATGCTAGATACATGTCAAGGCAATTTCATGGTATTACAAGACAAGTATGCAAAGAAAGCATGGTTTGTCTAAACCAATTGACAACAATGCTATATAATTGGAAAATAAGCACAAATAACACTTAAGACATGGCCAACATGAACTTAAAAATGGTGCTCACATATGAGGCTAAAATGGCACATATTGAAGGCAACAAGGAGAGGGGATGGCCCTCTCTTTCTTAGGACCTTAAACCACTATCCTCACCTCTGAAATGCCTCAAGATTTCACTGGTGACGAGGCCCAAACAAGGTGGTCCCGGAGCTCACCAAAAATGCACAAAAATGAGGCCAAACAAGGCCTAAGAGGGGCTAAACAACCCCAAACACAAAAGTGGTCTGAAACAAACTTCAAGAGGAGCTCAAAATAAGACTTTTTTAGTTTATAACAAAGCCCAAATATGCTTGAAAGATAGGCTAAAAGTGTGTGCAAAAACTGAGAACAAAGAGGGAAAAGGGATTACCCTTGTAGCCAAGAGGGGACAATAGCTTCTTGGTCCAACAAAACAGTCCCTTAGCCTCTGAAAATGGCCGCCAAGATCCTTAGGTTGATGATGGAGGTGTTAGGCCAAGAGTTGATGTGCAAAGGTGCAAGAACTAGACCTTTTTGAACCTTCTAACCCACACAAATGTAGAGAGAGAGGGAGATATAGAGAGAGAGTGTGATATATATATCTTATATATCAGATTTTTAAACCCTTGAAATGGGAGGAGAAGCTCTCCTTATATAAACAAGGCAAAAGGCCTAAGCTTCTTGGAAAAGCTAAGGCAAAAGGGTCAAAGGGGGCAAGCTTCTAAGGGAAGCTAAGGCAAAGGGGCCAAGCTTCTTGGAGAAGCTAGGCAAAGGGTGCAAGCTTCTCTTGGAAGCTTAGAAGGGTTCAAGCTTCTCTAAGAAGCTAAAAAGGCCAAGCTTCTTGGAGAAGCTAAAAAGGGTCAAGCTTCTTGGAGAAGCTAGAACAAAGGTTTAAAAGGTTCAAGCTTCCTCAAGAAGCTAAAACCAAGGGTTCAAAATGTTCAAGCTTCCTCAAGAAGCCAAAACCAAAGGTTCAAAAGGTTCAAGCTTCCTCAAGAAGATAAAACAAGGGTTCAAAAGGGTCAAGCCTCCCAAAAAAAGGTCTCGGCCAGAAAAGGAGTCAATCGGCCAAATTAATGGTCGGCCGACCAAACAAAGTGCCAACCGGCCATCACCAATGGCCGGTGGCATGGAAAGACGGCCGGTGGCCTCAAGCCTTGGCCGGTGAGGTGTTGGGGTGGCCAACAAGCCATTCCCTGCCCTCAGAAGCAAAAACACAAGTGTTTGATGCAAAATCAAACACAAAACAAACAAGTCGAGAGGTCTTGAGGCAAGACGCGTAGCCGAAACCTTCGAGAACTCAAGACGAACACGAACAGGGATGATCATCGAGTGTTCAAACGATGATATCCAAGTCTTAAGGACGATCAAAAATGGGGTGTCTACAATTTGACATGCTTTGAATGCCTTGAAGAGTTTGTGGTTTATGCCTCAAGAATGAACTTTTGTGCATGCCATTAAGCCTAGGTCTTTGGGTCATCATATCAGTGCATTTTTAGTCTTGTTATACCGTAATGTAACTCTGTTTTATGCTGTCCAAGTCATGCCATGTTTGGTTTCAATAGGTGTAGTGTAATGCCTCTTTGTATCTTTGCATGTTCCATGTTTTCGGACTTGTGTTCTAGCTTGTGTTGGCTAGCTTCAAGCTTGGTTTTGGTCTTGTTTGGACCTACCTTGGGACTGTTTTAGGTACCCTTGGCCCTTTGGGGCTTGCTTTGTATGGCCATGGCTTAAGTCCCTTTACTTATTTTCAGCTTTGAGCATTCTAACATGCCATACTTGCATTGTTGAGTTGATTTGGCATCAATTCACATGAGATTTCAGAGCTTAGGGTGCTGTTACATATCCATGCTTGTTACTCTTTAAGTGTCCTTCAGAGTTGCATCATTATGTCTTAATCATTAAGCCAATTGGCATGCATGTTTGTCTTTCCATTTCATGTTCTTTATACCATCATTTTCACTTTTGGCCACTGATTTTAGGCATGGCTGAGGCCTGTAGACACCCCATTTTTGACCGTCCTCAAGACTTGGACGTCACCATTTGAACACTCGGTAATCATCCATGTTTGTGTTCGTTTTGAGTTCCCGGAGGTCTCGGCCGCACGCCTTGCCTCAATATCTCTCAACTTGACTGTTTTGTGCTTGGTTGTGCACCAAACACCTGTGTTTTTTTTGTTCCTAAGGGAAAAGGGTGGCTTGTTGACCATCCCCTTAACCCACCGGCCAAGGCTTGAAGCCACCGGCCCCATTTTCTTGCCATCGGCCAAGAGTGTTGGCCGATCGGCACTTTATTTGGTCGGTTAGCCACCAATGTCGGTCAATCGGCCATATTTTCCGGCCGACCCTTCTCCATCAGCTTTTGGGAGATATTTGGTGCCAGCTGGCGTAGCTGGCATCCACAATTAGCCCCCTCCATACATGGGATTTGCTTCCATTACTTAGCTCCTCTTAGAAGCTTTAGAAGTGAATTTCTATAAGAGGAGAGGCCCTCCTCCCTTCTCAGGGGTTGAAACATCTTATATAGAAGTTAGATATAGGCTCTCTCTCTATATATCTCTCTCTAGATTTGTGTGTGTGTTTGTGATCAAAAAGTGTGTTTTGTTCATATTTTTGCACTAAGGCACCTAGTGTTACACCATCCTTGAGTTGCTGAGGTACTATGGAGTTGGTTTTGAAGATCTTGAGCTGGTTTTGGTCCAAGAAAGTTGCTGGAGTTGGTGTTCTTGAAGGTGTTCTTCAAGGGTGAGCAAACTACTTTAGATTCCCCATTCTTGCATAAGCTTTTAGCCTATCTTGTTTATTGATTTAAGCTTGGTGTATAACTGATAAAAGTTTTTTATTTTCATGCTTAAGATGTTTGTTTAAGGTTGCTTTTGGATTGGGGGTTGTTTACCCCCTCTTAGGCCTTGTTTGGCCTCTTTCTGTGCCTTTCTTTTTGAGCTTTGGAACTCTTATCATTTTGACCTTCTCACCACTGAAATCCAGAGGATTTTTAGTGGTGGAGAAGTGGTTTTGAGGCCTTGTATAGGGGAGGGACACCCCTCTCCCTTTATGTTTCACTTGCTTGCATTGTTGGCTTGTAAAGGTAGCATGTTGGCTTAATGTGTTTTAGCTTCATTTCAGTAGGTATTTGGTGTTAATTTATCATATTATACCTCTGTTTCATGTTGGTTTGTTGGCTTATTGCATGCATCATGCACTTGCCTTGTAATCCTCTCATTTGCCTAGACATGCATCATGCATTTAGACCATCATGCTTGCATGTTTTAGCTTGACTTCATGAAGATTTTATCCATGTTTTGGTATGCTTGAGGTCTGATTTTGGTTGTCTTGGCCATCCATGACTTGGTTTGTATAGCTGCCATGCATTTTAGCTTGTTAGCTTTGGGTGTGTGAGTCATGAGCATGCTTTACTTGGGCTATTTCAATGGTTTGGAGTCACTTATCATGCTATTTTAGTCCATATTCCATGCTTGTATGCTTGCATTTGTCAATCTTTCATTGCTTTGAAGAGTTGTTGTTTTGTGCTTCAAGAATGGACCATTGTGCATGCCTTTATGCTTAGGCCTTTAGGATGCCATTTCAGTAGGTTTTGGGGCTTATTTTGACATGCCATAACTCTGATTTTATTGGTTTGAATCATGCCATGTTTGGTTTTGATAGGTGTAGTGTAACACCCCTTTTGTGGCCTTCCATGCCTCATGCTTTTGGCCTTATGTTCTAGCTTGTATTGGCTAGGTTTGAGCTTGCTTTTGGTCTTGTTTGGACCTGCCTTGGGATTGTTTTCAGTCCCCTTGGTCCTTAGGGGCTTGACTTGTGTGACCATGGTTTGAGTCCTTTGGTTAGTTTCAAGCTTTAAGCTTTCTAGCATGCTTTACTTGTGTAACTTCTGTGGTTTGGCACCATTCCTTGCATGATTTTCAGAGCTTACCTCATTGCCACATTAGTATGCTTGTCACTTCTTGTTCATGCTTAAAAGTTGCATCTTCATGCCTTAGTCCTTGAGCCATTTGGCATGCATGCTTGTTTTGCATTTCACTCCACCATTTTGGCATTTTTGCCACTGGTTTGGACATGTTTGAGAGTTGCCCATTTTGGTTTAAGTCCATCTTGGTATGTTGATGCATGCTTGTCTTGTATGTTGTTGCATGCTTGCTTCATTTTGCATGTTGTTGTATGCCATGTATGTTTACATGTTAGGTTGTATGCCTATCGCATATTAGATGCATTGCATGATCTTGTTGCATACTTGCTTGCATGCTTAGGTTGCATAGCATTGTTTGTACATTCCCTTGCCTCTTGATCAAGTAGGATAGAGGTTTGGGGCCCTCATTTGTTTTGTGCATTTCATTCCATATCAATTCGCACACTTGACACCTTTGGCCATCATGCATCGAAATGCGTGATTGGTGGCCTGAGGGTCGAGAGCCATACACCCTTGAGTTCTCAGCATGATAGGGAGGGTGGTCGTGCAAACATTGCCTTGAAAATGCATTGACATGCTCTGTTTGTCCTCTGCTGTAGCAAAATAGGATTCTGCAGGAAGAGATGGCCGGTCGGCTACTTTTAGAGCCGATCGGCTATGAATTGTTGGCCGATATCCCCACAAATGGTCGATGACCAGTTCCTCATGGCTGATGACCATGTATCTTGGCCGGTGACCTCCCACAACACTCAAGGAGTGGTTCAGGAGCATCCCTGAGACTTGTGCAATTTTTAGAGGTGCAGAGTAGTGTAAACAGAGGCAACATGTAGCATGGCGATGGATTTCCGAGCGAAACCGAGCATGCATGCATTTGTCCCTCTTCCCGAGGCCTCTTTACTGCTTATGTAGCTTAATTTGATTTGTTTAATTAATTAAGTGTTGTGTAATAATTAATTAGCTAAGTGTTAGTTAATTAGTCAATTTGTATTATTCTTTTGGACCCTCCGAGAGAGGGCAATGTTGTAATAAGTGTGCGTGCGTGTGTGAATGTCTTTCAACCCCACGCCTTTCTCCTTTTTACTTAACCACATATAATGGTTAGTTTTAGGTCATGTTTCAATTAACATCCTTATGCTATGCATGTTTGCATCATTCATCTGTATTGCATGCACCGGGCTCGGCACATCATACTAATTGCATTGTATTTCAATTTTTACTTGAATATATGTATCGATTATTACATCTCATATGCCATCTTAGAATAGCCGAGCCTATTTTAGTTGCATTTTGCATGCGTTACATTAGCCATCTTAACAAGAACTAGGATCATGCATTGATTACTAACTAGTTCTTGTTTTGGCTCAGAGTACTAGGTAAGCTTTTATGCTTTAGCATCTTGCACAAGTGTGAATGATTGCCATGATAGCGTGCTTGCCATGAGGCTATTTGCTTATGTGATATAACTGCCTGAATGCCTGTGGGTGAAGGTTGGATTACTTGAATTGGAACAATTCATCAAATACGAGTTTTAAGCCCACTTGAGGTGGCAAAATCATGTTTTCTTAAGCCCACTTGAGGGTGGCAAATCCACGTCTTAGCCTACTTGCGAGTAGCACCTTCAAACCATTTTCAAACAAACAAACATGAGATGTTTTGTTCCAACTTAGGTGATCTAGTCTATACTTGTATGCTGTGCGCATCACATAGTAATTCTAGCTAATAACCAAAATAAGAACACATGTGTTTTCAAAAACAAGATATCATGTTTAGTACAGGCCGATCTTTGATCGGGCGAGCGGGGGTGCTCATAGCTGACGTTCCCCAATCGTACCTAAGTTCCCGAGCCAAGGCAACTTTGGTGATGACGGACACGTGGCTTTAGGCACGAGTCAGGGTTTCCTAAATTCTCCAAAATAAAATATTTAGGTGGCGACTCTGTATCTGGCAAAGCAGTCCATGTTTGGCACTTCTTTCTAAAAATCTTTTTTTTCAAAACGATTTGCCGGATTTGGACTCTTTGGTGGTTTATCGGTCTTGCATTGCACTTTGCGGGATTAGATTCAGAACCGTGACATTTGAGTCCGAACTGTAGTAAGCCCAAAATGAACAGAACGGGATTTTCTCCTTGGACGTTTGGGACATCTACAAGGCCTATCCATTTTTAGTGTAAGCCCATCTTACCATGTTGTCACATGCTTGTCCCATTTCGTATGTTGTCGCATACTTGTCCACCGTCACATGCCTTGCATGTTCATATGTTCATGTTGCATTTTATCATGTTATTCAAGGTTGTTACCTCATATCATGCTTGCATCCTTGTTGCATACTCGGGTTATTGCATTGCATGTTTGTATGCTTAAGTCATATTGCATGTTTGCCATGCTTGTGTTGCATTGTTGTTTGGATTGAGTGTTAATCCGAGCACGAGAAACGAGAAACGTCTCATACTTCAAGTGATGGAACGTGTCTCAATTCTTGGTCGCCGACACTCTCGACTATCCATGATAGAGTTCTAGGCACTTATGTGTTTATTTGTGCATTCATTTCATATTGATTTGCAAAAGTTGGATCTTTGGCCATCATGCATCGGGATGCGTGATTGATGGTTGTGGATCCGATTATGCCTCCCCCTTGATGTTTCGAGGTGATATAGGGTGGCATAGTGCACACATACCCTTCGGAGACCCTCCCTTTCCTATGTTTTGTGCTTTACTGCAACTTGGTGTCCCAGTCCATCAGTTGCTGGCAGTGTCTTGCAGATGGCCGGCAGTGCACCATCCTTGGCCGACACCCTTTCATTTTTAGTCGACACTGGCTTCCCATGGCCGGCAGGCCACTGATGCACTCCCTAACATGTTTTTGGTAAGTTCCAGCAGCAAGGTCTCAAGGACACCCTGCAGACAAAGCCTCAAGAGAGCATCCGGAAGGCGTTTCAAGGCAAGGAACCGAGTACGAGCATGCATACTCTCTTTCTTCGAGCAGAGCTGGAGCAGCTTGTTTTTCATGCTTACTTGTTAGTTAGTTTCAATTTAAATTAGTTAATTTGTTAATTAATTAAGTTTTGTAATAATTAGTTGTAGCTAGTTGTTTAATTCTGTTATGTAATAATTAATTGACTTCTTAGCTAGTTAATTAGATGGCTTGTATTATTTATTCGGACCCTCCGTTGAGAGGGCGAATTTTGTAATAAGTGTGCGTGAGTGTGTGCATGTCTTCCAACCCCACGTCTTTCTCCCTTTTACTTACCTGCTTTTGTTGGTTAGTTTTAGGTCATTCTTCAATTAGCATCCTTATGCTCACATGTTTGCATTCATTCATCTACATTGCATGCACCAGGCTCGGCGCATCATATTAACTGCATCGTATTTCAATTCCAATTTGAATACATGTTATCTAAATTTCATCTCATGTGTCATATTAGAATAGCCGAGCCTATTTCTAGTTGCATTTTGTATGTGTTGCATTAGCCATCTTAACATGAACTAGGATCATGCATTGATTACTAACTAGTTTATATTTTGGCTCGGAGTACTCTATAAGTATTTATGCTTTAGCATACTGCATATATGTTATTGTTGCCATGAAAGCATGCTTGCCATGAGGCTAGCTGCTTAGTTGATATAAACTGCCTGAATGCCTGTGGGTGAAGGTTGGATTGCTTGAATTGGGACAATTCATTGAAATCCACGTTTTAGCCTACTTACGAGTATCAAACTTCAAACCATTTCCAAACAAATGGATATGTAATGCTTTGTTCCAAATTAGGCGATCTAGTCTATACTTTTTGTGATTGTGCGCATCACATAGTAAGATTAGCTAATTAATCGGAACAAGAACACATGTGTTTTCAAAAACAAAATATCATGTTTAGTAGTGGCCGATCTTTGATCGGGCGAGCGGGGGTGCTCATAGCTGACCTTCCCCAATCGTACCCAAGTTCCCGAGCCGAGGCAACTTTGGTGATGACGGACACGTCGCCTTAGGCACGAGTCAGGGTTTCCTAAATTCCCCCGAAATAAAATATTTAGGTGGCGACTCTGTATCTGGCAAAGCAGTCCATGTTTGGTACTTCTTTACAAAAAATCAGTTTTCCAAAATGATTTGTCGAATTTGGACTCTTTGGTGATTTATCAATCTCACATCGCACATTGTGAGATCAGATTAAGAACCGTGACATTTGAGTCCGAACTGTAGCATGAGGCCTCCTCCAAGGGCGCGTCTACAGTTTCTGGTGACTCTACTGGGGACTTAGAGAACTTGACTCGAACTCATGATATTTTGTTTTGATTACACTTATGTGTTTCTTTGCATTGCATTTGCATTGGTGCGCCTAGGACACCGTGTTTGCCGTATGCTATTCCTGAATGGTTTGCCAGAGGCTTGCTTTGCGAAGCGTGCCATAAGGCTGACCGATTATGGGCTCATCCATGATGGGAACACAAACTCCGATTTCACCGGGGCATCCTTTTTGACAATTCGACCTAGTGCATATCAGAATCCATAGTGACTATTCCAAACTAGGACAGGTTACTTGCCCGATTATAGGATGTTTGAAACCGGTGCATGCGTAGTGAAACCCTTGCTCCTGACAAAATAGGACAGGGAAATCCTACCCCAACATAGGGGTGTTTTTGGCTCTCACTTATTTGCTATGTGCTTTTAGAGTTGGCCTCTACAGGAGTGCGCATATCAGTTTGCAAGTCTGGGTATCAAGCTTGTGGGCATCAGTATTTTTGGGAATCAGTTATATCCGCAGGTATCAAATTCAATTTTGAGACAGTAATTTGGGGAACAATGATCAATGATTGAGGACAGTTCTTTTCAAACTTGTGTGCCAACTATGTGTTGTATTTATTTAAGCTGTTATGTTGTCTGTTTTTCTGTTCATTATTTCTTTATTATGCTTTATTTATCTTTTTGCAAGGTAGTTTAGCACAATTGCATCAGACCAGGTAGATATTCCCCGAGCACTCTGGGTTAGAGGTCGTAGACTTAATCGATTCAGAGATCTAATAGACAGACGAGCAGTGTTCCTTTCTTTACCCCCGATTGCTAGACGAAGGTCAAAGAAGCGCAGTATATTAGTACAGCGGTCGCCAAAACAATGGTCTACCCCATTAGTGAACAGTCAGACTGAGGTCTCAGTTTCTATTACAGGGACAGATATACCGGTTATTCAAATAGATCCATACAATATGGCAAGCTTAGAGGAGATGGTGCGTCACATCCAAGAAAGCATGAAAACTATGCAGCAGGACGCTGCCCGTCAAGCAAAATCTGCCAAACAGCAGGCCGCGATCGTGACCCAACAGGCAGAATTAATCACTAGGCTACAACAGCAAGCTGGAGCATCTGCTTCACACCAGGTTCCTCCCCCACCAAGAGTTCCCATACTCGGGGAGACAACTAACGTCCAGGATGATACGAACATTCCAATCGAGCCGGCTCCACCCCCGATCCTACCCCAGTTATCCAAGGCACCTACGCCCACCAACCAGCCAGATTCACCCTTTGAGTTCTAGGTGGACCCCACAGCATTAAAAGTGAGTAAGCTTGAAAAGTTGTTCAAGAAGTCTCAAGGGGTTCATTCCATTCCAGATATTGAGGATGGGTACACCGACTCGGCCGTGATGCTGCCAGACCGTTTTAGGATGCCACATATTGACCGCTTTGATAGGTCGGGGGACCCCATGGTGCATTTGTGGCTGTTTTTAGACATTCTAAGGCCGATGGGCCTCTCTAGATTACAGAAGCTTTCCTTGTTTGGCCGGACCTTGTCAAGTGTAGCGGCCATTTGGTATGCAAAATTGGAAGACTCCGTCAAGAGGAGTTTAGAGGAGATGGGCAAGGCCTTCATAGCTCAATACTCGTACAATACACAGATCGAGATTACGTCCCGTGATCTTGAGACAACCAGGCAGGAGCCGAAGGAGAGTTTCTCTGATTTTGTAACCCGATGGAGGGCCAAGGCCTCGATGATGATCATCAGGCCAGTTGACAAAGACCAAATACGGATGGTTGTGCGTAACCTCCAACCCAAACACATACAGAAAATGATCGTTCTCTCCCTCCCCACCTTTGTAGACCTACACAAGATAGGGGTGCAGATCGAGGATGCTATGAAACAAGGTCTGATTGACCAACACTGAGAGCAGCCCAAGAGGGCATTCAATCACGGTTCAAATGCAGGCACAAGCAGTGCTGCAGTTGGCAGATCTTGTAGCTACGCCATTCACCGGTGCATCCGGAAGTAGCCCACAAACAACCAAGTATTCCCCCCGAAGCCAAAAAACCTTCACCCCATTATACATGCCCCCGTCTAAAGCTCTGGGGGTTTTAATCAAGAAAAGGACCTTAGAGCCCCTAGAGTCGCGGCCACTACCAGACAGACTCCATGCTTTCCATAACTCGGCCAAGTACTACGCCTATCACCAGCAGCATGGTCATGACACTAACCAGTGCTTTCGATTACGTCATGAGATTCAGGATCTCATCGACAACAGGGTGATCATGCCCCCGGAAAAACCAAATGTCACAACCAACCCTCTCCCACCACATAACCAAGCTCCACCTCCCAAATGCATCAATTTCATCCAAACTGGGGTTGTGTCATACGACCCCAGCATATATATCACCCCCTCTCACCTATCCAAGCTGGAGGTGATCATTCCTAACAGCACTAACTTGTGCATGCTGGACATCTCCCAAACCCAACATGAAACAGTGGTGGTAACTATCGAAGATGGAATTGGGTCACCTGTAGGAACAAACGAGGATGAATAGTCAAAACCTGAGGGGTCTGTTAGCTTTACGTACAACCCAAGTGGTTATATTACATCAGCAGGCCAGGATGGGCCGAATGTGGAATTGCAAGTGGGGGCAGAGATTTGTATACGAGAGGATGGACCTAATCAAGGGCTAGATGGCCTAGCGGATCTGGAAAAAGACCTTGTAAATCTGCAATTCTTTGAAGAACAAGATTCAGGGGATGTGATAGTCAATTGGCTTGATGGGTCAGCAGAAACTACTGGATGGCTTGACAACCAACCAGATGTTATGGAACAACCTCAGTTAGAGCAGAGTCCGCCAGGGACGGGGACATCAACATTGGCTGAAAGGGCCAGGAATCAGAATGCACTGCTAGAGAGCACTTGTGATAAGAATTTTGCTCGGGATCAGAGCATTTCGAGTATAAAGGACATCGAACAGCAAGCCGCACTGAAATAGTTTGAGTAAGAAATGACCGAGGATTCCGAAAGAGTTAGGAAAGCCAAAGCCCCTGAGGGGAGAAAATGTGTTGTGAGCACAGGAACGGAAGGTACTGTGGGTACAGGAATAGTTGTAACGGAGCCGGACAGGTGTTTGTCGGTTGCTAATGGCATGTAGTGGGAAGATGACGACCTATGTCTTGCCCACACGGATGACGATTGGGGACGAAGCCAGCCAGATGACACCTGGTACGTTGGCGAAGTTGACCACATGACTAGGAGCGGACGGTACTTTAAGCCCCCACACTTAGATTAACCAGAAGCGTCCTAAAAGGACAAGGAGGCGAAGAAGCAGAAGGAAAAGCTGCTCGAAGAAAAGGCTGTGCTAAAACAGTTGAAGAAGATACAAGTCGACATCTCCATCTAGGGACTGCTGATGGCTTCAAGAGTACATAGATAGGCTGTCCTTTCTGCGATGGACAAAGCCAAACCTTCAATAGACACCACGCCTGAGCAGCTGGTAGGATTGGTCTTTCCGGGAGGAGCTTCCCCGACGTTGACCTTTTCTGACAAGGAATTGCCGCTTGAGGGCTCAAATCACAACAAACCACTCTACATCTCTGTGGAGTGTAGAAACAAATGGATACCGGTGGTTCTTGTCGATATAGGATCCGCCATTAACGTGTGCCCATCGAGGACAGCCTATGCAATCGGTTAAAGCCGACAGACTTCGTGCCAACCACCCAGGTGATAAAGGCATACAACAATAGAAGCAGAGAAGTGAAGGGAAATATGCAGATTCAAACCTAGGTTGGTCTAGGACAACATGATGTTGACTTTCATGTCTTGGACGTTCCCACAACCTTTAATCTACTATTAGGGCGGCCGTGGCTGCACCAGGTGAAGGCAGTTTCTTCCACTCTGCACCAGATGGTAAAATACCCTCACGGGAAGGGGATAGCTATAGTTTTTGCAAATTCATCAATCCATCCACCGCCAGAGGTGTCTACACCGGTTTTGGAAATCGAGCATGGCACGGAGGATGTCTTTTTATCAGGATTTACCGTAGCCAAAGCCCAGGTTGTTTAGAATATCTTAGCTGTTGATGAGGGGTTGTATGTCAGTGCATAGTCCCTGGGATGGGATTGGGAAAAAGTGGCCGGAAGGGCATTATTGCATCGGCCGAAGTGCCGCACAATTCGCATACCTTTGGCTTGGGTTATCTACCCACCAAAGAGGACTGGTTGAGGAAAGGTAAAGAGATGGCTAGAAGAACCAAAGCCAAGCAGACTGGGAAACATTTTGATTTGATACATCGGCCCATTTAGGGTACCCTGAACGGACGCTTCGTCCGAGAGGGGGAAGACTTTCCATTCTGCGACTTCCCAGAGCCATGGTTGAACGCAGAAAAGAGGCACATACCGGGATTTGAGATTTTTTTCGACTTGCCGTTATCCAAGGATGACGTCGCCAAGGAGTAGACTGGTCTATCAACTGAGGTTGAGCAGTGTAAGGAAGTGGATTCTGAGAACACCGAGTTTGAAATGGGGGTAGCACTGACCTGTCTACTATCAGATCCTCCGATCGTACATGAGTGCTTGGGGGATGATCTCTCAGTGTTTATGATTAGGAACGAAACGGCTGCGAGCCCACCTTCTGACATTTTGGATACATCCGTCGCACCCTCCCTCGTCTGGCAGTACGAGGAGGGATTCTTATAGAGCAACACCGGGTCAGGTAGTGCGCCAGAGTCTGATTCCATCGAGTCCGTAGGGTCGGAATCAGGCTCCAACTCGTCTGAGTCTGAGTCTGGTATTCTTGGGGGTGACAACCCGGATGCCACAGTCCTATCTAGGTTGTCTTTTTCTTTCTTTTTTGAGTCTATCGTAACAGAAGAATCAGATGGACTGGATGAAGTGATTAATGAGAATGGAATAGTTGTGGCTTCTGAGTACTTTTCTGTGCCTTTGACTTATTGTATTAATCAGGACTTTCAAAATTTCGATGAAAACGATGAGGAAGAAATTCCTCTGGTTTTGAAATATTTGCTTGAACAAGAGCAGGCGAGGTTTGTAAAACCACTGGTTGATAAAATCACCCAGATTAATGTTGGTACTGAGAAGGACCCGTAGCTGGTCCAGATCAGGTCCACGTTGTCTTCGAAGGAGCGCGAGCGCTTAGTCGCTTTATTAAAAGATTTCAAAGATGTTTTTGCGTGGTCCTATGAAGACAGGACTGGAATCGATCCTGAGATTGTATAGCACTGGATCCCTCTCGATCCAGAGGCCCGACCTGTCAAACAGAAACTCAGGAGGATCCGCCTAGACTGGGCTATCATGATCAAAGAAGAGGTCACCAAGCAAATTAATGCAGGGTTCCTACTGGTATCCAAATACCCAACTTGGTTGGCCAACATAGTTCCAGTGCCAAAGAAGGATGGCAGGATTCGGGAATGTGTGGACTTCAGAGATTTGAACAAAGCCAATCCGAATGACGACTTTCCTCTGCCGCATATCGACGAGTTAGTGGATTTTACTGCGGGGCATGCATTGCTCTCATTCATGGATGGCTTTTCAAGCTACAACCAGATAGTAATGGCACCCGAAGACCGGGAGAAGACTGCTTTTACCACTCCGTAGGGGACCTATTGTTATAGAGTGATGCCATTTGGGCTGAAGAATGTTGGAGCTACATATCAATGGGTTGCGACCATAATATTACATGATATGATCCACAAAGAGGTTGATGTGTACGTGGACGACATGATTGTCAAGTCCAAAAAAAGAAAGGGCCACTACACCGCCTTGCAAAAGTTCTTCCAAAGGATCAGAGAATTCCGGTTCCTGTTGAATCCTCAAAAATGTACATTTGGTGCTACAATAGGAAAAATGCTGGGGTTCTTAATTACACAAAGGGGCACCGAAGTCGACCCTTCCAAAATCAAGGCCATCTTAGAAATACCACCACCAAGGACTGAAAAGGAGGTGCGAGGCTTTCTAGGTAAAGTACAATTCATAAGGTGGTTTATCTCAAAATTAACCTTGACTTATGAACCACTCTTTGGTCTCCTGAAGAAAGGAACGAAGTTCTAATGGGACGGCCGATGCCAAGCCGCTTTTGAATAGATTAAGCAATACTTACAGAACCCACCCGTATTGTCACCACCTGAGCCGGGGAAACCGTTGATCTTGTATTTTTCAATGACTAAAACCTGTAGACACCCCATTTTTGACCGTCCTCAAGACTTGGACGTCACCGCTTGAACACTCGGTGATTACCCATGTTTGTGTTTGTTTGGAGTTCCCGGAGTCCTCGGCTACGTGCCTTGCCTCAGGACCTCCGAACTTGACTGTTTTGTGTTTGGTTTTGCACCAAACACTTGTGCTTTGCCTTGGAGGGGCAGGGAATGCCTTTTGAGGCATCCCCACACACCACCGGCAGTGGCTAGAGGCCACCGGCTAGTTGATGATGCCATCGGCACTATATTGTGCCGGTCGGCACTATTTTTGGCAAAATAACCATTTCGCCCTGCCGATCACTTTACAGCTATTTTTGGAGATATTTTCAGACAGCTTTCTTGCATTTGTTTCCCCTCCATACACATGTATGGAGGGATGAGCCTTTGATTGACTTAGCTTGTAAGCTTTGTCCTCTATAAGAGAAGGGCTTCCTTCTCTTGGCAAAGGGTTAGCAAACTTAGACATTTTAGGGAGAAAATACAGAGAAGAAGCTCTGGTTCTAGGCTATAAATTCTATATCTATTCTATCTCTCTTTTGCTCTCTTATTTGTGCACTAGGTGTTTGTGTCTCACTATTGCACATCAACACCTAGTGTTTCACCTTCCCTTGGCTACTGAGGTCCCAAGAGGTTATTCTTCTTTGTTCTTGGGGTTTGGAGCTCAAGGAAGCAACAAAGTCAACATTTGTGAAGAGGGTCAACAAGGGTGAGAAACTTACTTTATTTACCCCATTCTTGCACTCCATTTTGACCTATCCTTGAACTGCTTTTGTGCTTGGTGTTCAATACAAAAAATTTTTTTTTTTTAGTCCTCCTGATAGTTCATTAAGGGTACTTTGTGCTTTGGGGAGGTTTGATCACCCTTAGGTCTTGAAAAGGCCACTTTTTTGTGCTATTTGGTTGAGCTCCGGGGTTTTGGTGTTAGGATCTCTTCACCACTGAAATCTTGAGAGATTTCAGTGGTGTAGATGATGCCTTAAAGTCTCAAGAAGGAGAGGGCCACCCCCTCTCCTTGATGTCCTTGAAAAGGGCAAGATTTGGCCTCTTGAGAGAGCATAGTGTTTGATTGTTTGTTGAGCATGTCTTGGCTACATTTTATGTTTATTATGCCCTAATATGACTTTGCTAAGTGTTGGTTTTAGTACTCTTTGCATGATTTGCATAGTTTCTTTGTAATGCCTCTTTAGTCCCTTAACATGCCTAGGTCGTATGCCTTTATTTCCAGCATGTTTTAGGCCTAGATCCATGAATGTTTTATGCTTATTTTGACATGTTCTAACTCTGTCCATAGTCATTTGGGTTGATCTTGGCATGCATCATATAGCTCCTTTGCATTTGGCTTGTTGGCCTTAAGAGCATGAGAGTGTAGCATGTCTTGCTTGCTTTATTTTTGATGGTTTGGAACCATTTAACACGCTATTTCAGTCCCTTTGGTGTGCTTGTATGCTTGCCCTAGTTGCCTCTTTAATGCTTTAAAAGCATGTGTTGAATGCTCCATGTTTTGGTCATGTTGCATGCCTTTGGATTCAAGCCTCTTAGATGCCATCTAAGTAGTCTTTTGGGCTTAGTTTTATGTGTTAAAACTCTGTTTTTAGTTGTTTAAGTATTGCCATGTGTGATTATACTAGGTGTGGTTTAATGCCTCATAGACTTGCTTTGAAGACTTGGGCCATTTGTTGCATGATTAGTTTGCTTTGTTGCATGATTTGGCATCATGTTTTGCATGATTTTCAGAGCTTTCTATGCATGCTAGTAGTCCATGTTTAACTCCTTTCAAGTGTGCTTGAATGTTGTTTATTATGCTTAAGTATTGGTGCCTTAACTTGTGCATGTGTGCATGTGTGTTTGGCCCTCATGATTTAGCATTTTGGCCAATGGTTTTAGGCCTATTTGGAGCTGCCTAATCCATGTTTGAGTCCACCCCCTTGCTTGGTCCGTATGCTTCCTTGCTTAGGTTGTGCACCTAGCATGTTTTGCTTGCTTGCATTGCCCATTTTGCATACTAGTTGACATGTCTAGGATTGCATCATATTGGCATGCATGCTAAGCCTCTTGAAGTGAAGTGTGATAGAGGTTTAGCACCCTTATGTGCTTGTTTGCATTGCATGCATTTGAAATCAAAGTTGCACACTTGGTTCTTTGGGCCATCATGCATGGAAATGCGTGATTGGTGGTTCGAGAACCGAGGCACATCTTCCCTTGAGTCATCAATATGATAAAGGGGCATGTTTAGTGCATACATTGTTGGAATTGCATTGCCATGCCAGTATTTGCCCTCTCGCCGTGAGTTGCGTGTCTCAGCATTCAATGCCGCCAGCTTTTAGTGCCGACCGTGATCAATTTTCAGCCGATGGATCAATTCAGTGCCGATGAGCTCAATCCACTGCCGGTGGAAGTTTTGTGCAGCCGGTAGTGATCTTCAGTACCTAAGGAAGTATTCCTAGGACTTTGGCAGTCTTCTGAGGAGCAAAACAGAGAAAACAGGGGCAAGCTAGGCATGGCAGTGCAATTCTGAGCGGAATCCGAGCGCGCGTGCATTAAGCCCTCTCCCCGAGGCGATTTACTGCTTTGCTTAGATTAATTATTTTGTTAATTTAATTAATTTGTAATATTTAATTAGCTTGCGTAGTTAATTAATTCGTATTATTCTTTTGGCGCCTCCGAGTGAGGGCATAATTGTAATAAGTGTGGGTGAGTGTGTGTATGTCTTCCAACCCCCACTTCTTTCTCCCTTTTACTTACCTGCTTTTAATGGTTAGTATTAGGGCACGTTTATTTTAGCATACCTTATGCTACGCATGTGTGCATCCATGCATTTGTTGACATGCATCGGGCTCAGTACATCATACAAACTGCATTGTATTTTCAATTCCAAATTGAATACGTGCATCGAATAAAGTGCATTTCATATGCCATGCTTAGGACAGCCGAGCCTGTCTAGATCGCATCCTTGCCTGTGTTGCATTAGCCACTTAACATGAACTAGGACATGCATGTTTGCTAACTAGTTTATTGTTTTGGCACGGAGTACGATGTAAGTATTTTACGCTTTAGCATACCACACGCGTGTGAATGTTGCCATGACAGTATGCTTACCATGCGGCTAAGTGCTTATGTGAGATAAACTGTTTGAATGCCTGTGGGTGGAGGTTAGATTGCTTGAGTTGGGAAAACTCATTGAAATCCGTGTTTTAGCCTACTTGCGAGTAGCAAATTCCAAAGCATTTTCAAAACGAACGGATATGCAATGTTTATTTCCAAATTAGGCAATCTAGTCTATACTTGTTTGCTGTGCGCATAACATAGTGATTCTAGGTTAATAATTGGAATAAGAACACA
Source organism: Camellia lanceoleosa (assembly GCA_025200525.1). Lineage (NCBI taxonomy): Eukaryota > Viridiplantae > Streptophyta > Magnoliopsida > Ericales > Theaceae > Camellia > Camellia lanceoleosa. The sequence goes on from CM045770.1 coordinate 2,201,961, forward strand.
TAACGTTTTCAAAAACGGATATCACGGTTAGTAGAGGCCGGTCTTCGGACCGGGCGAAAGGGGGTGCTCATAGCTGACCTTCCCCGATCGTACCCAAGCTCCCGAGCCAAGACATTTGGTGATGACGGACACGTGGCCTTCGGCACCGAGTCAGGGTTTCCTAAATTTCCCATTTTAAAATATTTAGGTGGCGACTCTGTAATCTGGCAAAGCAGTCCATGTTTGCACTACTTTTTTTCAAAATCTGTTTTTCTTCGAAACGATTTGCCAGAGTTGGACTCTTTGGTTCAAGATTTAGAACCGCAACAAACAAAACAGGGGAGTCTGAACTGTAGAAGAGAGGCCCAAGGGCGCGTCTACAAAACCACAATAGGCTGCATACTTGCACAAGAGTCTGAGGGCAAAGCAGAGAGGGCCATCTACTATCTGAGCAAGAAGATGCTGGATTACGAGACCCGCTATACTCCACTGGAGAAGGCTTGTCTGGCCTTGGTATGGGCTACTAGAAAGCTGCGGCACTACCTGTTAGCTCACTCTGTAATGTTGGTTTCGAGACTAGATCCTATCAAATATCTCTTCGAGAAACTAGCACTTACAGGTAGGCTAGCTCGTTGGTTGCTTCTGCTGTCCGAATTTGATCCGAAGTATGTGATGCGTAAGTCAGTAAAGGGGAGAGCGGTAGCGGAGTTCCTTGCCAATCACCCGGTTGAAAGGGACAAAGCAGTTGAGTACCTATTCCTAGACGAGGCCATTTTGCATGTCGAAGACGAAACTTGGACGATGTACTTTGACGGAGCATCAAATCAATATGGGTATAGAATAGAAGTGTTGCTAATAGCACCCAACAATTCTGTATCCCTCTAGCATTCAAACTCCGGTTCAAAGTCTCGGACAACAAAGCAAAGAACGAGGCGTGTATTGTTGGTTTAGAAGCCGCCCTAGAACTAGGGGCAAAGCGGTTGGACGTCATCGGCAACTCGAACCTTGTTGTATCTCAGGCTAAAGGAGATTGGAAAGTCAAAGAAGAAAAGATGAGAATTTACCACCAGACCTTGGACTTGCTGATTCCTCGGTTTGAGAAGCTGAACTTCGCTCGTCTGTTAAGAGAGAACAACAGGTTTGCAGACTCACTTGTAACTCTATCTTCGATGATAGACATCCCTTTTGGAGTCCGGATGGGTCCGATCATCATTGACCAGAAATTTGTGCTGGCCTACGAGCTGGTTGCTGTCATAGAAGAGGTTCAAGATGAGAACCCCTAGTATTACGATGTTTGGAACTTCTTGGAGAAAGAGACATATCCACCAGGGGCAAACACCAAAGATAAGAGGGCAATACAAAGAATGGCTGCTCAGTTCATTATCCGCAGGGATAAACTGTACAACAGAGGTCATCTGGGAATTCATAAGTTATGTGTTGATGCTGAAGAATCGAAGCGCCTGATGAAGGCCATCCATGGAGGAGAGTGCGGAGCACCCATGAACGGGGTGATGCTAGCCCGGAAGATCATTAGACAAGGTTACTACTGGTCCACCATGGAGAAGGATTGTGTTGGTTTTGTCCAACGATGCCACAAATGTCAAATCCATGCAAATCGCATGAACATTCCACCGTCAAAGCTGTACAACATGACTTCGCCATGGCCATTTTCAATCCGATGGATAGATGTGATTGGAGCTGTCACTCCAAACGGGTCCAATGGGCATGAGTTCATTCTAGTAGCAATAGACTATTTTACAAAGTGGGTTGAGGCCCAATCTTATGCAGTACTGAAGGCATCACATGTCGCAAAGTTCATCAAGAACAACATCATCTGTCGCTATGGGGTCCCAAATGAGATCATTTCAGACAATGGTTCCCACTTCAAAAAGGAGGTGATCGACTTGTTAGACAAGTACAACGTGGCTTTTCACAAGCCATCTACATACCGGCCACCAACCAACAGAGCAATTGAGGCCGCCAACAAGAACATCAAGCATATTTTGCAGAAGATGGTGGAAACCTACCGGGACTGGCCAGATAAGTTGCCATTTGCTCTGTGGGGCTACTGGACTTCCATACGGACCTCTACTAGGGCTTCTCCATATTCATTGGTCTATGGGATGGAAGTCGTTCTGCCTATTGAAGTTGAGGTTCCGTCTTTACGAGTATTGACTGAGTGTCAGATAGCTGAGGCAGATTGGCAGCAGAGCAGATTTGAAGAACTCATGTTGTTTGATGAGAGAAGGTTGAAAGCACTGTACCATGTTCAAGGTTATCAATGAAGAACTGCCAAGGCTTTCAACAAAAAAGTTAAGTCCAAGAATTTGAAAGAAGGGGATTTAGTGCTCAAAGACAACCGAGCTCTCATTCACGACCCTAGGGGCAAGTTCAGACCCAATTGGACTGGCCCTTACATTATCAAGTCTATTTGGTCAGGTGGAGCAGTTGTTCTGATGAATCTAGATGGCCTAGAGTTCTCCCAACCGATCAACATGGACAAGTTGAAGAAATATTACCCCTGAGTGGCTCGCTAGGCCGAAAACCCGAAATGGCGACCTAGGCTAAAGTTAGAGCATGAAAATTTTGAAATTACAAAAACTGAGCTCGCAAGGTTGAAAACCCACAAAGAGCGGCCTTGGCAAAAGTTAGAGCACAAAAGGAGAGCGTTAACACTTGAGTGAACCCAAGCTGAACTATGAAAGGCTTGATTCCCATCTTTGGGATACGTAGGCAACTTCATCTTGAAGTCCAGCCATAAACACTTCCCCGATCGACTTTGTCCATATGATCATGCTTGGTCATCTTTGTCTATCCAGCATTCAAGAGCTCGGTTGTGACCTCCAGTGCGTTGCGGTGCTATTCAAACAAGGGGCAACTTTTCATTGCTGTTCAGTGCGCTGCGGTGCTATTCAAACAAGGGCAACTTTCTATTGCCGTGCAGTGCCATTTACACAAGGGGCAACTTTCCAGTTGCTAGGATCCGGAGTTGTACATCTCAGTGATAGATCTCGGGCATGTCCAGTCTTGATCCATATCGAAAATGGTTTTGAAAAGTTTTAATAAAAGTTGATTTTGTTCAAATTAATCTTTTTACAACTTAGACCATTTTTGAACCAAACGGAAAATTTTCAGTACCCACAACCTCCAATTTCATTGATTTCAATACAGAGTTCTCCTACTCTTGAATACAAATCGAAGTTGTTTTTTGATTATATGCAAAAGAAAACTTGAAAGTACTGATAAAGCAAAATAAATCAGGGGCACAGTCAGGTGTTCCTGCGTCCCCTCCCAGAGCTTGTGGAAGCCTCTGACACCAAAGTGGGCCCTACTTGTGCCCCTTCATTGAGCCAATTTAGGCACTCATCAGAAAGGGTGCAGCTGAAAGCGAGAGCAAGAGCCAGAAGCTCTCTTGTCCTCCAAGCTGTGGCATACCGAGCTAGCTGCGTGCCTCGGACCGGGAATGTAACAGGGTACTCTATCCCATCTTCCGGACAAGTCTGATCATATCCGAACTGATGCCGGAATCGGAATGGAAAATAGAACACATAGTGTGTCAAGCCAACCAATTGGATCCCGGGCTGGTGGCCCATGTTGTAGCTCATTGTCGGTAGATTAAGTCAAGGACAGCGCCAAGCAATGTCAGTAGCAGATAAACTGCACATCCAGTTGAACCACCATCCCTCATCAGGGGCATCGACTAAATGTCGTCAGAAGAAGTAGTCGCGAGCTGAATATGTGGGGCAGGAGTCTACAACCTTCAATTTATCCATCAACCATATCTGAGGAGGGATGAAAAATGAGAGATTAAAGAATAGAGAGGTGTAAGTTGAGAGAAAAGTAAGAAAAGGGTTTTGAGAGAAAAACCGAGCCCGAGGGCCGAGTGATGTGAGCAATATATATGTGAGATGGGGTGGGAAACATTACCTGCAATAGTAGTGGACTCCCCGCAAACCTAGTTGTCTCGTGGCGATGAAAAACATCTAATCCCATCAACGTTTCGGCTAGCGTCATGGCGATGCAACTTTTTCCCTCTCTTAAGCCTTCGGCGACTTCAACCGAACGAGTGCTAAACCGTCCAGAGCCTAGGGCAAGCAAGAAATGAGACAGCATACACAAGCAAAGCGCATGCCGCCGATAACCCTGCCAATGATGGTCGTCGCAGTCACCGGCATCAGAAAACCGACGATAACCCTGCCAATGATGGTCGTCGCACCTAAGATCGAAAACCGACGAACCAAGCTCGGAATGTCTAACTCTCTACCATGAATCAATGATCGAGCATCATGCAAAGTGAGCCCACACATCCATCCTAAGGCTTGGACATGGCCGAAATAGAATTGTGGCAAGATTTCTTCATCACACTCGGATTTCATTAAAGCCTGAAAATCTTCAAAAGTGGAACACAGCTCTTGCCCGTCAAAGCTAAAGACGTGTGTCACTGGATTTCAAAATCTTGCCGCAGCATGAAGAAACGGAAAACGCAGCAGGGTGCGACTCAACATGAATAGTGCACCTATGCCAAAACCCCAGAAATTGAGCTTTTCCAAGCCATCTAAGTTGGCAATCCAATTTGTGAGGTTTTGAGCAAGGAATGCTTCTATTTGGTGCAAATTTGAGCTTAAATGAAGAAAATCCCGAAGTTGGAACTCTTTTAGAAGATAAGGCAGTGAGTGGAGGACAGATGTCGCTGTTTCGGAGAGTCTGCCATTGATGGCCAGCAGTGGCTCATCAGTGGCCGACAGTGGCACACTGATGGCCAATAGGCCTCTCTTTATGGTCGGCAGCCCCTCCCTCATTCCCACTGGCCTTTTTGGTGAAGACCCAATTGTCTGCTACAGTGAACTCCTGTTACCTAGGCCTTTTAAGGTCTTGTTTTGTCCTGTTGAACTATGTCGTGTCTCGTTTAAGACGTATTAGTTTCTTTTTCTATGTCAGGTTATAATCATCTTCTTTTCATTTATCGAGTTGTCATAACTTACTTATCGAGTTGTAAACTTGTTAAGGCTTTCTTTTGCTTATCGAGTTGTTTTATTGTTAGTTGGTTCACTACCTAATTGGTGCAATTCGAGTGATTGGTTTTCAAAACAAAAGTTCGATCTTATTTACATTGTTGTGTAAAGTGATGCGATGCGATGCGATGCATAGAATGTACAAATGTAACACTTTTTCAACAAAAGGCTGTTTTCATTCCATCATAGATTCTTTTTACAAAAAAACATAGTTTTAAAAAGTAAATCTGCCTGACGTAGTACAATGTGCAAAACTACTAGTAAAAAGGAAAATAAAACAAAAAGGAGAACAACGTCTGAATCAGCAAAATGTCTGGATCGGCGCCAGTCGCCTCAAGACTGAGAGGTCCTCCTCATCCTCTTCCTCAACTGAGAGGACTCTGGAACGTCACCACCGCCAGCACCTGACTCTGAACTCGAGTCATCTCCAGCTCCATCTCCATCCTGAGACAACTCTGACCGCGGACTCACTGCCTCCTCGTCAAACTCGCCATCATCTGGGGCAGGCCCCCATGAACTAGTCCCTCGTCCCGCTCCCCCTACTGCTCAGGGAGCTGCTGAAGGACCCGTCCCTACTCCCGCTGAGGTACCGGTGGGCCTGGCGTCAAGAAAGGAATCTGAAAAGGGCAATCCGCCAAAATGCATTAGTAATCAAGATGTATCAGATGTAAAGAATAATGCGCTATGACCAGTGAATGATTTGCAATGAACGGTGTATGGGAGTAATGTATCATACCAGTGTAGTGTGCAAACTGTGCAAATGAGTGGCATGAACTGTAGTTTGAAAGAACTCACCGGAATACTATATATACTGAGCAGGTCCATGCTCGTCTGCAGCATCCCCATCACCGAAGCCGTCATCTGCAAAAACTGACGAGTGTTCTCAATGGGAGCCTGTAAAAATGTGGAAGTCATTAGTATTCTGCGGGATATCAAATGAAATAGAATGACTGTACAGAAGGAAAAGTATAGCACATACCGGGGTCGAACCGTAAACTCCGACAAGCTCATGACCAGCTGGAGGAGGAGCGAAGGGAATCTGATAAGTCTCTCCAGCCCACCCTCGGCATGTCATAGTAGCAGGCAATACAGGCCATGTTGTCCCCTGTCTCCCCTCAGGACCTCCCCTCCTACGAGACCTGGTCGCTTCGCCTCTCCCTCTCGTAGCTGAAGCCCTCGCTCCCTCTCCTCCTCGGACACCAGTCAAAGGTGGCATCAAATGCGTCCGAATAAAGGTTGCGTGGTTGCCCTTGGTGCAAAAGTAATCTGTCTCCAGCCCTACCATGAACTAAATCACTTGGTTGGCGGACAACATGTGTGTCTCCCTCATCGATGATGGAGGTGCCATCGGTACAAACGGAGCAGGCAATCCTAAGGTCTGACGCACGAAGCGCTCATTCAGAAACCAGGCGCGGCAGATTGGCCCCTCGAAGAGGATGTGGTAATGAAGTCTGGGTAGTGTGGTACTGGTCCCAGAGCCCTGAAGGAATCGTATCCCATGGTCGCCATGTAATCTGGGAAAAGAGAACGAACAAAGTGATCAGTTGTCAAATAACCAAAGTGGGTGCATTGGGTTAATTGAAACAATTTCATTGCAGACTTACCTCTCGTGCCATAACCATGTCGAAGTACTGTCAAAAGAACATGAAGCTCTCTCGGGTCCTACGACAGAGCGGACCGTCGTATACATCAGAAAATGGGACCATCGCTGCAGTCTCCTCCACAAGCTCTGGAGCAAGTGCCGAGAAGTATGCGTACACCCACAGCTACAAGAAAGATGTGATCAGTACATTGTATGAACAGAATTTTGAACATGCAGAAAACAAGATACAGTATAATGAAAAAGGGCTGCAGGCCTAGAGCGGACATTAGATCTTGTGTGTGCAGTGTATGGTATGTAATGTGCAGAATGTATGATGTACAGAAAATGCAAAGCAGAAAGCATACAGTGCAAGAGCAAATACAGAAAATGCAGAGAGTACAAGTGTTGAACAAAGCAAACGTACAAATGCTAAGCAAAGTAATGGAAAGGGGAAACTAGGTTGTGTACCTCCCAAGCTCACCAGCAATCGCCAATCAACCTCCCACGCATCCGAGAGGTGGAGCTCATGTATCTATAAAGAGTGGTGAGGCCGGTCGCGCCCCAGTCGTAGAAACAAACCAGTTGGAGTACCACCAGAGCGCCCAAAAAGTACAAACCTACGGTATGCCAATTGTTCGAAAACAAGGTGGAACCGAAAGGAATAAAAGGAAGCCCCTGGCGTACTGCTCTACCCCTTCATCAGTCTCGGGATCCTCCCCTCTGTACTGCTTCTCAAGCCAAGAGTATCTAACCACACCCACTCGAAGGATGGGTGGACATGCTCCAAGTAGTGCATCCCATGCGGCCACCCACTCCCCCATGTCGGGATCAAGGGGAATCGGATCACCTCCTATGCCCAGGCCGGTGATCATGGCAAAGTCAAGAGGAGTCATGGTCATTGTAGACGCGCCCGTGGGCTTCCATCTAACAGTTCGGACTCAATTTGTGTCACGGTTCTTAATCTGAACCAAAGAGTCCAAATCTGGCAAATCGTTTTGAAGAAAAAAAAACAGATTTTTGAAAAGTAGTGCCAAACATGGACTACTTTGCCAGATATAGAGTCGCCACCTAAATATTTTTTATGGGGGAATTTAGGAAACCCTGACTCAGTGCCAAAGGCCACGTGTCCGTCATCGCCAAAGTTGTCTTGGCTCGGGAGCTTGGGTACGATCGGGGAAGGTCAGCTATGAGCACCCCCTTTCGCCCGGTCCGAGGACCGGCCTCTACTAACCATGATATCCAATTTTGAAAACTTTATGTGTTCTTATACCGGTTATTAGCCTAGATTTACTACGTTATGCGCACAGCAAACAAATATAGACCAAATCGCCTAAGTAGGAACAAAACACTACACGCTTGTTTTGAAAACGGTTTGCTTTTCGCAAGTAGGCTAAAATGTAGGTTTTGCCACCCTCAAGTGGGCTTTAGAAAAGATGATTTTGCCACTAACTAGTGGGCTTAAAACTCACAGTTTTTAATGCATTGTCCCAATTTAGGTAATTCAACCTCCATCCACAGGCATTCAAGCAGTTATATCACATAAGCAGCTAGCCTCATGGTAATCATGCTATTATGGCAACATTCACACGCATGCGATATGCTAAAGCATAAAAGCTCACCTAGTACTCCAAGCCAAAATAAAAACCAGTTAGTAATCATATGCATGATCCTAGTTCATGTTAAATGGCTAATGCAACACATGCAAAAATGCAACTATAGCAGGCTCGGCTATTCTAAACATGGCATATGGAATGCTACAACTAACACGTATTCAATTTGGAATTGAAATACAAATGCAGTTTGTATGATGCGCCGAGCCCAGGTTCGCAAAATGTATGAATGATGCAAACATGCTATCATACTGTATGCTAATCGAAATATGCCCTATATCTAACCATCATAAGCGGGTAAATAAAAGGGAAGAAAGACGTGAGGTTGGAAGACATACATCACACTCACCCACACTTATTACAATTATGTCCTCGCGCGGAGGGTCCAAAAGAATATACAGTCTGAATAATACAGTCCAAATACATAATAAATTATTACAACAAAATTCTAATTTAATTAATAATTGAAATGCGAAAAGAAAGGAGGCTACGCCTCCGCCTCGAGATCTTGTGAATGATGCATGCTCGAATCTGACTTGCCCGGAAACCCGCGCCATGGCACTGCTGCCTCTGTTTTTACTGCCCTGTCTCCCCAAAAATTACCAAAGTCCCAAAATGCCTTCCTTGCATGCTGCTGTATACCACCGGCTAGAGGAAATGTCCACCGGCCACCCAAAATTCCCATCGGCTGCTTAGGAGATTATCGGCCCTGAATATAATGCCGGTCGGCACTATACACTGCCGGTCGGCAGAGAATTCCTGCAGAGGACAGTTTTGACAGCAAGCGAAATGGCGAAGGCATGGTGGAATTTTGAGCATATGTAAGCATAGCCAATGCTCCCTATCATGTATAGGACTCAAGGAAGCATGGCCCTTGGTCCTTGGGCCATCAATTATGCATCTTGATGCATGATGGCCTAAGGGACCAAGATGGAAATTCAATGTAAATATGCATGCAACACGCAAAATGAGAACCAAGACCCTATCATGTCAAGGTCAAGGGTTTTAGTGACATGAGAATTGAGGTGTGTTTTGCCACTTGAAGTACAAACACCCCTCATTTCCCACACTTGGTTTGACACCCCAAACTAAGTAATGCAATGCATGTTACGCAAACATGGCTCAAAAGGTGTAATATGAGATGAAATGCAAGACATACCAAATGTAATGCAACATTTTATGGCAAGTGTGCAACACTAGGTATGCAAGATACAAAGTGTGATGCAAACATGGACACTTAAGGCAATAGGATTGACATGTGCCAAGACCATATTGACCAAACATGCAACAAGCATCAAATAAACATGCAATGGTGGACTTAACCACAATGGGGCAGACCTCAAACCTCCCCAAAACAATGGCAAAACATGCCCAAAAACATGGGCAAAATGCTATGCAAGCGTGCAAGTTAATGAGCCTAAACCTAAGGCACCTAAAGAGAGCATCTTACTACCATTGACATGACCACTCATAGCATGTATTAGGTCACCAAAAACAGATTTCTAGCATGCAAAAACACACCCAAATCCCCTTGATATGGCAGCCCCAAAATGCTTCGAACATACAAGCATGCATAAGGCCTATTCCTAGGCATAAAAGGGCACACCCTAAAAGCATGAAATAAGCCACATATGCAAACATACAAACATGATTTATGGACTGAAATAGGATCCTAAATGAGGCCAAATCAAGAGAATGACTTAAACTAAGCATGTTAGAGGCCGATACAACCAAGGCTTACAAGCCAAAACACAAAGCAACTATACTAATCATGCCAAACATGACAAAATCAGTGGCCAACAGACCTAACACATGGCAAAATGATGCTAATATCTTCATGAAGTGAGGCTCATACATGCAAGAAACATGGCCTAAACTCATGGCTTATTTCTAGGCAAACTAGAGCATTACAAAGCAAGTATAAGAAGCATGCCAAGGGCCACAAAACCAACCAAAAACAGAGATGATATATGATCCAAAACTCCCAAAAAAACTCTGAAATGAAGCCAAATGCAAGTATGCATACATGCTACTTTGTGAGCCAAGGACAAAGACAAGAAAGGGGCCAAGGGGAGAGGGGTGTCCCTCCCCTATTTATGACTTCAAAATACCTGCCTCACCACTAAAAACCCACTGGTTTTCAGTGGTGAGAAGACCAAGAACACCAAGCAAATAAAACCTTAAGAAAAGGCAACAAAATAGCCAAAACAAAGGCCTCAGAGGGTGAGCTTTCACTCAAACCACAAAATACCCTTAATGAATGTTCTTAAGCATGAAAATATAAGCCTTTTTTATGTTGGACACAAAGCCAAAAACACAAAGCAAGATAGGTAAAAACTAGTTGCAAAAATGGGGAAACTAAAGTAACTAGCTCACCCTTGAAGACTCCTTGAAGAACAAGTGATGTAGCCCTCCTCTAATGATCAAATCCAGTCCAAAACCACCACAAACAAAACCCCAAGTCCCTCAATCTCCGAGCTAGGTGTAATAGTGTGTGTAATGGTGTAAAAGTAAGGCAAAACACACTATATAGATCCAAAACACACACACAAGGATGAGAGAGATGGAAGATATAGAGAGAGGAAGTGTATAGAGATATATGAGCTCTGGTTTTTTTGTCTCTCCAATGGCCAACCCTCAGCCAAGAAGACAAGGCCTCCTCTTATAGAGGAGACAATTTTGTAAGCTTAGCCACTAAGCAAAACAAGAGGCCCATCCCTCCATACACGTGTATGGAGGGGAAGCCAGTGCGATACAGCTACTTAAAAATATCTGAAAAAGCAACTGCACAGTAGTCGGCAGGGCAAAATTGTCATTTTCACAAAATTGACTGCCGACCGGCACAAAATGGTGCCGACCGGCACAATATAGTGCCGATGGCCCCACCAACCAGCCGGTGGCCTCTAGCCACTGCCGGTGGTGTGTGGGGATGCCTCACAAGGCATTCCCTGCCCCTGCAAGGCAAAGCACAAGTGTTTGGTGCAAAACCAGACACAAAACGGCCAAGTTCGGAGGTCCTGAGGCAAGGCGCGTAGCCGAGAACTCCGGGAACTCCAAACGAACACGAACATGGATAATCACCGAGTGTTCAGGCGGTGACGTCCAAGTCTTGAGGACGGTCAAAAATGGGCTATCTCTGATTACCCTCTTTGACAGAACTCGAAAGTCATAACAATGACGGGAGTGAATGTCAAAGCCCAGAGACGACCCATTTTTGACAAGGCCGAAGACTTGGACAAATATGCAAGACAAAACAAGATGCGCCCGAAGGCAGGGGCAAAATGCAACACAATGCAAGAAGCCGAGCATAAGTTATGGTCATGCAAAGAAAGCTGTAATGAAGCACACATGCGACAGTTATAAGCTAGCATACACCAGACTGCACTACAATGCAGAAAGGATGTAAGAGAATTATGCAATTCTCTGTACGTCTCACGTGGAGGATACAATACCTGTGCGGCTTGTCCGGTTTCACCGGCCTCAAATGAGCCGTATATACAATATCGTGCCAGCAAAGAAAATGAACTTAACAGGTACAATGTTGTTAGCAACATGCATGACAATGCAGTCGAAAGTGCGTGACAATGCCTGCAATGTGTATAGCAAGATAGTAGGATTGAACACATGTGAGTAAAGCAATGCACGTATGCACGCAATGTGTATGGAAGGAGAACTTGAACACAAGTGAGTAAAGCAATGCACACGTGCACGCAATGTGTATATAAAGGAACTTGAACACATATCAGTAAAGCAATGCACACATACAATGCAATGTGTATAGGCAGGAATTTGAACACATATCAGTAAAACAATGCACGCATACAATGCAATGTGTATATAGAGAAACTTGAACACATATCAGTAAAGCAAAGCACGCATACAATGCAATGTGTATAAAAAGGAACTTGAACACATATCAAGAAGCAAAAGCGCATACAATGCAATGTGTATAAAAGGAATTTGAACACATATCAAGAAAGCAAAGCACGATACAATGCAATGTGTATAAAAGGGGATTTGAACACATATCAAGAAGCAAAGCACGATACAATGCAATATGTATAAAAGGAACTTGAACACATATCAAGAAGCAAAGCACGATACAATGCAATGTGTATAAAAGGGAACTTGAACACATATCAAGAAGCAAAGCACGCATACAATGCAATGTGTATAAAAGGGGAACTTGAAACTGATCAGTAAACATGATGCTGGAACGTGACGTACTGCAACTCAGTATGATTGAAATGATTTAGAGAATTCACAAGATATAAAAGGATACGGGAAGGGACGTCCGTCGCATGTCCCGAGCATCGCTCACAAAAGTTGTGGTACGAGGTCAACTCGAAGCTCCACTTATGTTCAAGGCGCAGCTTGACCGCTTATGATAAAGGTGCCAAATAACACGATTGACCCGAACAAGGACGCAAAAGGTACGATGATCAGAAGGGGGAGGTTACCGGTGTCAATCCCAGCACTCTGCTACCCTGTTATTCTTCTGCTTTACTTTGCTTTTTACTAGGAGTTTAAGCACATTGCACTGCCTCGGGCAGGTTTTATTTCTCAAAAGCGTGTGTTTTTTGTAAAACATATGATGGAAATGAAATAGCTATTTCTTCAAAAGGTGTTACATTTGCGTGTTCTATGCATCGCATCGCAAGGCATCACACAACAATGTGACTGAAATTGAAACTGCGTTTTGAAAACAAAGCATCGCATCGTAATAATCAGGTAGTAAACCAGTTACAACTCGATAAGCAAAACAGGGGGACTCAGCAAACTAGCCAAATGCGAGTACACCTTAATAAACATTACAAAGACTTAAAGAGAGTGAAATACAACTCGATAAGCAAATACGCAACAACTCGATACGCAAATGGGCGCGCCCTCATAAGAATTGATCACTGGAGGGCATTGGAAGTGGTGGGATTTTCCAATTTCCTAGCATAAACAGCTTAGAGGACAAAGGAGAGAACCACCGGCCCAGCAGAAAGGATACCGGCCTTGAGGAATGGCCATCGGCCGAAAGGGTGACCCATCGGCCAAAAAAGATGGCCGGTCGGCACTATAATTGGCCGGTCGACACTATAATTGGCCGGTCGGCACTAAACTGTCAGCACCAGCAGAATGTTGACATCTATACTTCACTCAATCTTATCTTCTTCAAAAGGGTCTCAACTTCGTGGTTTCCTTCATTTCCACACTGATTTGCTCCAAATGGAAGAATTTCTTGCCCAAAATCTTGCAACTTGGATTAACAACTTAGATGGCTCGGAAAAACTGAATTTCCGGGCTTTCGGCATAAACGCACTATTCACTTTGCGCCGTATCCCGCTGCATTCTTCATTCCTCCATGCCGCGGCAAGGTTTTGGAACCCGGTCACACATGTCTTTAGCTTTAGCGGGCAAGAGGTGTGTCCCACTTTTGAAGATTTCCAAGCTCTAATGGAATCTGGGCACAATGAGGAGATCCTGCCCCAACTTCGTTTTGGCCATGCTCAAGCCTTAGGACAAATATATGGGCTCTCAATGCCCGATGCTCGTTCTCTGATTTGTGATGGGATACTAGATGTTCCGAGCTTGGTTTGTCGTTTTTCCGAGACTGGTGATCGCGGCGACCATCACTGGCAAGGCTTGCCCTCTGTCTATGCATGCTATCTCATTTTCTGTTCGTCTCCGGTTCCGGAGGGCCTAGTGTCCGGTTGATTGAGGTTGCCCAAGGCTTGAAGGAGGGCAAAAGCTGCATTGCCATGATCTTGGCTAAGACATTGCTGGGCTTAGACGCCTTTTATCGTCGAGAGACGATCAGATTAGCAAGGAGTCCACTATTACTACAGGTAAGTGTAGACACCCCATTTTTGACTGCCCTTAGGACTTGGGCGTCACTGATGGTTTGCTTGGTGGAGAAAGGTGTGCAGGGCACAGGTTCAGTTTCTTCGGCAAGGAGAGAGACAAATCTCAACTTCACACCCCATTGCGGACCAAAATTATTTTGGATGGTTTTTAGACCTTAAAACCCTCTCTTTCAAAACATTTTTGAAATAAAATTCCCACGATGTTCCGACGCCAGATTTCGAATGTTGCGCTTTTGCAAAACGGAGCAAGGACAAAGTGGAGATGAATGAAAGAGAGATGAAATCTTTGAAAAATCTTTCAAAACACCTTACTTAGGGGTTTGAAGTTGAAGAGAAGAGGAGAAGAGGGGAGAAACCAAGTTGGAGAAGAAGATAGGCAAGAATCGCTAAGAGAGGGATGAGCAATCCTCGCTAAATCGAGCTTATTTTTCTATACAGTTGGAGTTAAGTTATGAGACTACCACCATTGGAAAGAATACTTCCGGGGCTTCATTTTTCATACAAGAATCTCTTAAACCCGAGTCCAGATGGCGGAGATATGATTGGTTGAAGTTGGGCATCATCCCGGTTGGACCGAAACTGAGCAACCTTCACCAAAACAAGCATACCTTTTTCCACAGGAGGAATTTTAATGGAAGGTTTGCCGCATTGGAAAGCTTACTTCCGGGGCTTCAATTGTGACACAATAATGACATAAAAATGAGTTCATATGAAGAAGTTATGCCCGTTTGAAGTTGGACCTGCAGAGCAGATTTTTCCTACCGACCGGCCAAATAAAGTGCCGACCGGCCAGAAAAGAGTGCCGACCGGCCAAATAGAGTGCCGACCGGCCAGAAAAGAGTGCCGACCGACCATTTTTGCTAGCCGACGACCTTCCGGTGTATTCTACAGATTGAATGGATGCCAGCTGTGCTAGCTGGAATACACAGATTCTGCTCCCCATGCACGTGTGTGGCTGTTTTGCACCCTTTGCACCCCTTTGACCCCTCTTTTGTGCACCATTTGCTCATGGCTTCTTGAGGAAGCCTTGACCCCTTGTCTTGGCTTCCTCAAGAAGCCTACCAGCTGTCCAAGCTTCTCCAATAAGCCTTGACCTCCCCTTAGATCCCTTTGACCCTTTGAAGCTTGTTGGAGAAGCTTAGCATTGCCTATATAAGAGAGGTCCCTCCTCCATTGTTAAAGGTTGGATGTTTTAAGCAAAAAACCAGAGATATACCATATATATCTGATATACATACACACAACCCTCCATCTCTCTCCATATCTCTCTCATTCAACCATCAAATACCCTTGTTCTTGGGCCCTTTCTTCACCAATCCATAGCACCACCACCACTACCCCATCACAGCAGCATGGAGAAGTTTTTCAGAGGCCAAAGGTGCTGCAACTCAAGCCAAGAAGCAACAAAAGGGCAGTCTTCAAGGGTAAGATCATTTTCCCTCTTTTGTAGCACATTCTTGTCACATTTTTCTACCCTATTTTCTTACTATTTTGGGCTCTGACCGTAACTGAAAGGGGCATTCTTTTGAGCCATTCTTCATGTTTGTTTAAGGGCTCAACCCTGTTTGAGCCCTCCATAGTGCACTTGCTTCAATACTCCTTGGTATGCCACATTTTTGCATGAAATTTCTAGCCTATGTGTGATCTGTTTTTGAGCATAATGTAAACTGTAAGTAGGCTTTTTTCGAGCCCTTCTTCAACATTGAAGAAGGGCTCAACCTTGTTTGGGACCCCCATGTATGACTTGCTTCATTACCCCTCTTTGGTCTTTTTTTTTGCATGTCTTTTAAGCCTACCATGCTTCTGTTTTTGGGTCTTCTACAGGCCTGAAAAGGGTCTTCGTTTGACCCCTCTACATGTCTCATGAAGGGTATTTGGCTGTTTGGTGCATCCTTTTGGTACTTCATGTTATACCCCTTTGTGGGCCTAAATCTTGCATTGCATTTTGAGCATGTGTGTATACTGTTTCGGGACTTGTCATCTACTGTAAATGTTCATATTTTTTGTCTCTCTTCAGTGTTGTAGAAGGACATTTTTCTGTTTGAGCATTGCATCCATCACTTGCCTCCTTGCCTCCCTTGAGGAGCCATTTTTTTGCATGCCATGTTAGTCCCACTTGTGCTTACTGTCTTGCCATACTTTGTACTAGGAACATGCTTATTTTGGGGCTGTCTAGCTGCTGTCTTCATACTTCATGTTCATATCTTGCATATTTGATATAGCCATAAGCCATTTCATGTACCTAGTTTTGCATTTCGGGAGCGATTCCATGCATTTGGTTCCATTTCGCCATGTTTCGGGGCTGTTTTGCCCCTCATTTTGCTGCTGAAATTTGCATGTTTTGTATGCCATATTCCATGTCATGCCATGTCTCATTAGAGTGCCATTTCGTGCCGTAGGCGCGGTCCTCGGTTTGCGTGCCCGTGTGCACGCATTTCGAGGCATCTCATTTTCATCTAACGGTCTCTTATGTGGGTGTGGCTGAGGCTCTCTCATGTTAGTGTAAGTCCATATTGCATTGCGTATGCCCTTTCCTCGGTTTGCATGCCCGTGTGCACGCATTTTGAGGCATCTCATTTTCATCTCATGGCCGCTGATTTTGGCATGCTTGCGAGTTATCCATGTTAGTTTAAGTCCATCGTTGCATGTTGTTGCATGCCATGTTTGTTTACATGTTTAGGTTGCGAGCCTAGCATACATTGCTCATTTGCATGTTCATGTTGCATACTTAGCCGCCATGCCTAGGTTGCATTTCATTGAGCATGCATCCCTTGCCTCTTGACCAATCATGATAGGGGTTGGGGCCCTTTGATTTGTTTTGTGCTTGCATTCCATTTGATATCAAAGTTGCTAACTTGGCTTTCGGGCCATCATGCATTGAAATGCGTGATTGATGGCCCGGGGGTCGAGGGCCATGCTCCCTTGAGTCCATTACATGATAGGGAGTGTGTCTATGCATACATTTGCCTAGAAATTCTATGCCTTGCACTGCTGGTCTGCTGTTGCTGTCAAAACTGTCTTCTGCAGGAATTTTGTGCCGACGGGCAGTATAGAGTGCCGACCGGCAATGTATTTATTGCCGATAGCTTCATTTCCAGCCGGTGCACTTTATACACGGCCGGTGGACATTCTATCCAGCCGGTGATGATCCTTAGGATTCAGGGAGCCTGTTCCAGGACTTTTGCAATTTTCCAGAGAAGCAGGACAGTGAAACAGAGGCAACAATGGCATGGTGCGGATTTCTGGGCAAGTCGGACTGAAGCATGCATCATTCGCGTATCCCGAGGCGGAGGCTGTGGCCATCTCTTCTTTGCATTTAATTTAATTAGATTAAAGGTCTTGTAATAATTTATTCGTTTATTTTTCTTGGACTGTATTATTATTTTGGTCCCTCCGAGCGAGGGCAAATCTGTAATAAGTGTGTGTGAGTGGTGTGCATGTCTTCCAACCCCCACTTCTTTCTTCCCTTTTATTTACCTGCTTATGATAGTAGATTAGGGCATATTTAATTTAGCATACCTTATGATAGCATGCGTGCATCTATACATTTGTCTAACATGCACTGGGCTCGGTACATCATACAAACTGCATTGTATTTCAATTCCAAATTGAATACGTGATAGTTGTAGCATTTCACATGCCATGTCTAGGATAGCCGAGCCTGCCTAGATTACATCTTTGCATGTGTTGCATTAGACATTTCAGTATGCTTAGGTCCATGCATGGACTGCTAATAAAGCTTCTGTTTTGGCTTGGAGTACTAGGTGAGTTTTTATGCTTTAGCATCCTTGCATGTGTGTGAGTGTTGCCATAACAGTATGCTTACCATGCGGCTAAGTGCTTACATGAAATAAACTGTTTGAATGCCTGTGGGTGGAGGTTGGACTGTTTGAGTTGGAATAACTCATTGAAATCCGTGTTTTAGCCTACTTGCGGGTAGCAAATTCGAACTGTTTTCAAAACAAACGGATATGCAATGCTTATTTCCAAATTAGGCAATCTAGTCTATACTTGTTTGCTGTGCGCATAACGTAGTAATTCTAGGCTAAAAACCGGAATAAGAACACATAATGTTTTCAAAATCAGATATCACGGTTAGTAGAGGCCGGTCTTCAGACCGGGCGAAAGGGGGTGCTCATAGCTGACCTTCCCCGATCGTACCCAAGCTCCCGAGCCAAGACTACTTTGGTGATGACGGACACGTGGCCTTCGGCACCGAGTCAGGGTTTCCTAAATTTCCCATTTTAAAATATTTAGGTGGCGACTCTGTAATCTGGCAAAGCAGTCCATGTTTAGCACTACTTTTCAAAAAAATCTGTTTTTCTTCAAAACGATTTGCCAGAGTTGGACTCTTTGGTTCAGATTTAGAACCGTGACACAAATTGAGTCCGAACTGTTAGATGGAAGCCCACGGGCGCGTCAACAGTAATATTTCCCACCCAATCTCACATCTATGTTTGCTCGCATCACTGCCTCCTCGCTCGGTTTTCTCACAAAAACCCTTTTCTCACTTTTCCTCTCATCGTACATCTCTCTATTCTTTATTCTCTCATTTTTCATCCCTCTCCAGGTGTGGTTAATGGATAAACTGAAGGTTGTGGACTCTTGCCCAGCAAATTCAGCTCGCGGCTACTTCTTCAGGCAATGCCTAGTTGACGCCCTTGATGAGGGTTGGTGGTTTGAATGGATGTGCAGTGTGTCCGCAGACCGCATTGCTTGGCGGTGCCCTTGGTGCGCCTACACTTATGTGTTTCTTTGCATTGCATGTGCATTGCTGCGCGTAGGACACCGTGTTGGCCATCTGCTATTCTTGAGCAGTTTGCTGGAGGCTTGTCTTGTCAAGGCATGACCATAAGGTCGACTCTACATGAGCTCGCTAGTATGGGAACACAAACCCTCTTTTACCGGGCACTTCCAGTCGACCTAGTGCATATTCGGAATCCATAGTGACCATTCCAAACTAGGACAGGTTGCTTACCCGATTTTAGGTTGTTTGAAACCGCTGCGTGCGTAGTGAAACCCTAGCTCCTGACAAAATAGGACAGGGAAACCCTACCCCAACATAGGGGTGTATTGGCTCTCATTTACTTGCTATGTGCTTTTAGAGTGTATCTCTACAGGGAATGCATATACCAGTTTACGAGTCTGGGTATCCGGCCTGCGGGCACCAGTATCAGTATTTTGAGAATCAGTTATATCTGTGGGTATCAGATTCAGATTTGGGGTCATGGTTTTGAAACAAAGGATCGATAATAGAATCTGATCATCCAATTTTGCTCAGACGTTCCAGTGAAGTTGAGCTGAGATGCTGTCTGTTTTCTCTTTTGCTAGGGGGGGTAGTCCTGGAACTATAGCTTCAAAAGGCTCCACCATCGCCCAGGTACATTGGATTTGTGCTAATAGACTTTGTCAGTCGAGACTCGCCTCAAGGGAATCAGGGCGAGAAGGCTAGTCGACGCATCACCACCAAGACAACAAATACTAGATCAGTGATTTTTGAGCAGTCGGGTTGAGATTTCCGAGCCTACTGCAGACACAAATATACCGGTTGCTCAATTAGATCAGGTCAATATGTCGAGTCTGGAAGAGATGGTGCGCCAACTCCAGGATAGTATGACAACCATGCAAAGAAGACGCATCAGCGGAATTCGCCAAGCAACGGGCTGTGGTCATAGCCCAACAGGCAGAGACAATTGCCAGGCTAGAGCAACAAACCGGAGCATCTGCTTCGCATCAAGCTCCTCCACCACCAGGGGTTCAGACACCCGGGGAAACACCCAATGTCCAGGAAGGTACGGACATTCCGGTAGGGCCGGCTCCGCTCCCAATTTTACCCCAGCAATCCAAAACACCTACCAATCTACCGGACTCTCCCTTTGAGTTCAAGACGGACCCCACAGCGCTGAAGCTGAGTAAGCTGGAAAAGATGCTTAAGAAATCCCAAGGAATCAAGTCCATTCCCGACATTGAGGATGGATATACGGACGCAGCTGTGACGCTGCCAGATCGGTTCAAGATGCCACAAATCGACCGATTTGACGGCTCTGGAGACCCAAGGGTGCACCTCCACCTGTTTTCCGATATCTTGAAGCCAATGGGTTTGACCACAGCTCAGAAGTTGTCTCTCTTTGGCCGAACCATGTGTGGGATAGCCGCAATCTGCCATGCAAAATTGAAAGACTCTGTGAAACGGAACTGGGAAGAGCTGGCTGAGGCCTTTATTGCTCAATACTCCTATAACACACAGATCGAGGTCATAACTCGTGATCTTGAAGCCACCCGCCAAGAACTAAAGGAGGGTTTCTCAGAGTTCGTGACGAGATGGAGATCAAAGGCCTCAATCATGACTACAAGGCCTTCTGACAAAGACCAGATAAGGATGGTTGAGCGCAACCTCCAACCCAAGATGATGCAAAAAATGATAGTTTTACCCTTTCCTACCTTTGCGGACCTACACGAGATAGGGGTACAGATCGAGGACGCTATGAAGCAGGGCCTTGTTGACCAGGAGAAGGAGCAACCGATGAGGGAATTTATCCACAGTTCAAATGCAACCACCAGTGGTGACGCAGCTACTATAACTTCAGATGTGGGCATAGTCACCACCACCACACAAAAAATGACCACCCCATTCGCCAAGACATCCAAACTAGTTTCACAAATACCAAACACCCACCTCAGGCCAAAGGGTGTTTACCCCATCAGACATGTCTCTATCAATGACCCCGAGGACCTTGATTAAAAAGGGTATCTGAACACCGAGCCACAAACCGCTACCAAAGAAACCCCTCCTCACATAACCCAAATTGACATCAGGTTTCCATCACGAAATGGCCATGACACCGACATGTGTTTTCGCTTCGCCATGAGATACAAAAATCGATCGACATCGGGTCATCCCCGCAAGACCCTCCCGAAAGTCTATCTAAGACTTGATCGTGAACTTGTGGGGATAATGTGATGTGATTAGAGGTTGGACCACCATGGGCGGCGCTCAGCTTTACTTCAGATGTGGATCGATGCAATCGCTTTTGAGCAAATGTACAAACGTCATTAATTTTGCTTTCTCGACTTGGTATTGGGTCACTTTTGTCTTTTGTATTGAGTCACCTTTCATATCGAGTCACGGTCTGTCTTGTTGTATCGGGTCAATCCTGTTGTGTAGGAGTTGGGTGATTTTGGGGGTGTTACCTCAGACATCACTTGCTTGTTTTGTGTTTGTCTTTTTGCTTCCTTTCGAGTCTGTTTCTGCCTTGGAGCCAGTTATGCCAATAGATCTGAATGGAACAGCAGTGATTTTCACGCTCTTGTGTTTGCTTCTGCTGTGTGCCAGTTGTGCCAGAAATTCTAAATGAGATGGCAGTATTTGACTAGAAGCTATGTCTTTTTCTGGCCTTGAAGTCATTGTAACGACCTAAAGTTTTCCAAAGCTTTTTGAACATTAAGTAAAACAAAGAGGAAGGTATTCCTGATTTGCAAAAATTTGATTAATCGAGAAAAGAGAGGCGTATAAGCCCTTAATGAATAAAATCATGCTTGTTAGTGTGGGTACTGAGAAGGACCCTAGCTTTGATCCAGATTGGTCCTACACTGTCTTCAGCGCGAGCGATTTGTCGCTTTCTTAAAAACTTTCAAAAAATGTTTTGCGCGGTCCTGCGAAGACATGTATGGAATCGCTCTTGAGATTGTGCAGCCTAGGATCGCTCTTAGCCTCGAGACTCGACCCCTCATTTTCGAACCTTGGACTCAAACCCAGAATGTTCAACGGTTAACTACAACGTGAGGCCTATGAGACCAAATTCACAGTAGCCTTCGAACAAGAGGCAAGAAAATCAAATCAAGAAGATCAGATGTCGTCAAGAGAGGCTTGCGAAGCTAGATCAGAAGCCCCCACCCTCAAACTAGGGGCAAGATGTCGACAGTTCAAGAGCCAAGATGAGTTCTCTTGAATCAACACCACTCTCCGGATACGGATGGCATCAAAACCCTAAAACCATTTGGCATGGACTTGCTACACTTTTACCCTTTGAGAGGCTCGCTGGGCCGAAAACCCGGAAGGGCGACCTAGGCAAAAGTTAGAGCAAGCAAAAAAATACATACAAAAGGAAAGAAAAAATACAGAAAAAAAAGAAGAACAAAGGAAGAAGAAAAAGAAAAGAAAAGAAAAAGAAGCTCGCAAGGTCGAAAACCCGCATCGGGCGCCTTGGCAAAAGTTAGAGCCTAAAAAGAGAAAAAAGAGAAAAAAAGGAAAAAGAAAGAAAAAAGAAGAAAAACAAAGCTCGCAAGGTCGAAAACCTGCAACAGGCGCCTTGGCAAAAGTTAGAGCATAAAAAGGAGAGGTTAAATACCCGAGTGTACCTTAACCCCCGAACTACGTAAGGCTTGATTCCCATGTTTGGGATACGTAGGCAACTTCACTCTGAAGTCCACCAGAAACAATTCAAATTCATTGTGTCCATGAAATGGTTTTGATCATCTTTGCCTTCTCTCAGATCCGAGAGTTGCCAGGATCGCCACCAAGGATTGATTTCAATACGCGGTGCCATTTAGACAAGGGCAACTTTCCGCTGCCATTTAATGCAATCGTGGTGCCATTCAATCAAGGGCAACTTTCCGTGCTATGCAAGGTCCTTCGCATAAGGGGCAATTTTCCATTGCTTATGGATCCGAGGTTGCGCATCTCAAGAGTAGGTTCTGTGCTTGTTGAGCATTGGCCGTTTGCAAAAATAGTTTTTGAGAATTTTTACTGAGGTTGACTAATTCTCTCGAAAATTATTCCATCCTTTCCAAAACTGGACCATTTTCTTGGACCCAAAAAAGGAAAATTTTTAGTGCTCACAACCTAACTTGCATGATTTTCAAAATCAAAAAGTTGAATAAGCATGTTAATCTAACTTTCATGTTGGTCAAAACTATTTTAAAACCAAAAAAAATGGTCAAAATGGTGAACTAAGGGCACAGTTGAGTCGGGTGTTCTGTCTTTTCCCCATCATCAACATACTTGCCAAGAAGGGCACTCTACCTGCCAAAAGAGGGCACAAATAAAGTCAACAACAAAGGGCTGAAAGCTCTCTCACCCTCCAAGCAGCGAGGTATCAAGTCAAGTGCGAAGCACGAATTTGGAATGGATCAAGATGTTCCACTTCCTTATCTGGACAGATCTAACCACGTCCGAACTCCCTAGCAGAGCATCATCAACCAATGTCAACTACAAATTTGCTACACACCCACTTGTGGCGCAACCCCTCTGTGGGAAAGTTCACTGCTGTGTGCAGAAGAAAAAGAATCTAGCAGAATGCTAGGGGCAAGAGCCCGCAACTTCTGTCTATCCACCAACCACTCTGGGGAGGGATGAAAAATGAGAGATTGAAGAATAGAGAGATGTGCGCTGAGAGAAAAAGTGAGAAAAGGGCTTTTTCAGAAAACTAGAGATTGAGTGCCAAGTGATGTGAGAATCACAAATAAGAAAGGGTGGGAATAATACACGGTGAAACAGGCTCCCTGTGCGCATTTGAGTCTTTCGTTGTGTTTTGTTTGTCTCGCGTCTTGTTTTGAGTCGTTTCAAGTGTCAATAGATGTGTTTAGGTTGTTTACCTATCGTTTTCCGTTGTTGAGTCTTTTTCGCTGTGTTCAGTTGTAGGCTCAATACCCGGCCGAGAACTCATTTTCTCAATTTCAAAAATGATTTGTTGTGTGCTCAGAGTGCTATGCCATTCTCCACATTTGTGCAAAAAAGGAATTTGTTCTCATTAAAACCGCAGGTTCAACCCAGTCATGTGAGAACAAGAAAATCAGATCTATCTGGGCTATATAGGTTCCAGACTGCAAAGCAAAAGAAAAGAGGAAAAATTGAAGCATCTGAGTGTGTTTCACCTTCAGCAAATTCCGTGATTGTACTCTGGATGTACCTCTTCAGGCCTTGTCAATGCTCCGAAGTATGGGTGTGCCTCTACCTCAAGCTCAAAATATTTCTGCGGAAGTATCAACTGATGTCTCTGTTGCGTAGCTCATTGTCAGTTTGCGTGCACGAGTTGTATCCTTTCGGAATCTATTGTGACCCCTCCGAGAGGTAAATCGGAGGTCGCGTTTGAATTGGTCTCATTAAGACATGTAATTCCTTATTTGATTATGATGCATGTTCCAATTGCATTTTTATGCACCCACTTCATTTGCGTCGTGATGCACATCCCAGTTGCATTGTTATGCACTCATTTCACTTGCGTTGTCGCGCATGTTTCGCCCACATTGTTGTCGCGCATGTTTCGCCCACATTGTTGTGTGCCTTCTTACTTGCGTTGTTTCTCTTTCCTCTCTCGCGTGTACTACGATGAGAGGTTTCTTTTTTCCTTTCTCTTCCCTCTCTCGCGTGTACTACGCTGAGAGGCTTCTCTCTTCCCTCTCTCGCGTGTACTACGCTGAGAGGTTTCTTTTTGCCTTTCTCTTCCCTCTCTCGCGTGTACTACGCTGAGAGGCTTCTTTTTGCCTTTCTCTTCCCTCTCTCGCGTGTACTACGCTGAGAGGCTTCTCTCTTCCCTCTCTCGCGTGTACTACGCTGAGAGGCTTCTCTCTTCCCTCTCTCACGTGTACTACGCTGAGAGGTTTCTTTTTGCTTTCCTCTTTCCTCTCTCGCGTGTACTACGCTGATGAGGTTTCTCTAAGCCTTTCCTTCTTCTCTCGCGTGTACTACGCTGATGAGGTTTCTCTTTGTCTTTCCTTCTTCTCTTGCGTGTACTATGCTGAGAAATTTTATCCTTCTTTTCTTGCGTGTACTACGCTGAGAAATTTTATCTTTCTTCTCTCGCGTGTACTACGTTGAGAAGTGTTACTCTTTCCTCTTCTGTGTACAATAGGCTAAGAGATGTTGTGTTTGAGACTCCGAGTATTCTCGGTAGTCACTTTTAGCCTTCTCCGCGCAAGACGCCGTGAGAATTGCATAATTTTCTTACATCCTTTCTACATGACATGTAGTTTGGTTCATGTATACTTGTTTGCATAGCATTCACTTAAAATGTTGCATTTATTTTGCATAATTGCTTCGTTACAGCATCCTTTGCATGATCATAAGTTATGTATTTGCATTGTGCATCACTTTGCATCCTGCCCCTGAACTACGCTGGTTTGATTCCTTGCAAAGGGATACGTAGGCAGCCCGCGGGCACAACCATTTATTTATCTATATTTTTGTTTGTCTGTCCAAGTCTTCGGCCCTGTCAAAAATGGGTCGTCTTTGGACTTTGACATTCACTCCCGTCATTGTTATGACTTACGAGTTCTGTCAAAGAGGGGCAACTGTAGACAACCCATTTTTGACTGCCCTTAGGACTTGGGCGCATCGATGGTTTGCTTGGTGGAGAAAGGTGCAGGCAGGTTCGCTTTCTTCGCAAGGAGAGAGACAAATCTCAACTTCACACCCCATTGGGACCAAAATTATTTTGATGGTTTTAGACCTTAAAACCCTCTTTCAAAACATTTTTGAAATAAAATTCCCACGATGTTCCGACGCCAGATTTCGTAATGTTAAGCTTTTCGGTAAACCGAGCAAGGACAAAGTGGAGATGAATGAAAGAGAGATGAAATCTTTGAAAAATCTTTCAAAACACCTTACTTAGGGGTTTGAAGTTGAAGAGAAGAGGAGAAGAGGGGAGAAACCAAGTTGGAGAAGAAGATAGGCAAGAATCGCTAAGAGAGGGATGAGCAATCCTCGCTAAATCGAGCTTATTTGTCTATACACTTGGAGTTAAGTTATGAGGCTACCACCATTGGAAAGAAGACTTCCGGGGCTTCATTTTTCATACAAGAATCTCTTAAACCCGAGTCCGGATGGCGGAGATATGATTGGTTGAAGTTGGGCATCATCCCGGTTGGACCGAAACTGAGAAACCTTCACCAAAACAAGCATAACTTTCTCCACAGAGGAATTTTAATGCAAGGTTTGTGGCATTGGAAAGCTTACTTCCGGGACTTCAATTTTGACACAAGAATGACCTAAAAAGGAGTTCATATGAAGAAATTATGCCCCTTTGAAGTTGGACCTGCAGAGCAGATTTTTCCTGCCGACCGGCCAAATAAAGTGCCGACCGGCCAGAAAAGAGTGCCGACCGGCCAAATAGAGTGCCGACCGGCCAGAAAAGAGTGCCGACCAACCATTTTTGCTAGCCGACGACCTTCCGGTGTATTCTACAGATTGAATGGATGCATGTGCCACCGAATACACAGATTCTGCTCCATGCACGTGTGGTGTTTTGCACCCTTTGCACCCTTTGACCCCTCTTTTGTGCACCATTTGATCATGGCTTTGAGGAATCCTTGACCCCTTGTCTTGGCTTCCTGAAGAAGCCTACCAGCTGTCCAAGCTTCTCCAATAAGCCTTGACCTCCCCTTAGATCCCTTTGACCCTTTGAAGCTTGTTGGAGAAGCTTAGCATTGCCTATATAAGAGAGGTCCCTCCTCCATTGTTAAAGGTTGGATGTTTTAAGCAAAAAACCAGAGATATACCATATATATCTGATATACATACACACAACCCTCCATCTCTCTCCATATCTCTCTCTTTCAACCATCAAATACCCTTGTTCTTGGGCCCTTTCTTCACCAATCCATAGCACCACCACCACTACCCCATCACAGCAGCTTGGAGAAGTTTTTCAGAGGCCAAAGGTGCTGCAACTCAAGCCAAGAAGCAACAAAAAGGGTAGTCTCCAAGGGTAAGATCATTTTCCCTCTTTTGTAGCACATTCTTGTCAAATTTTTCTACCCTATTTGCTTACTGTTTTGGGCTCCGACCCTAACTGAAAGGGGCATTCTTTTGAGCCATTCTTCATGTTTGTTTAAGGGCTCAACCCTGTTTGAGCCCTCCATAGTGCACTTGCTTCAATACTCCTTGGTATGCCACATTTTTGCATGAAATTTCTAGCCTATGTGTGATCTGTTTTTGAGCATAATGTAAACTGTAAGTAGGATTTTTTTGAGCCCTTATTCAACATTGAAGAAGGACTCAACCTTTTTTGGGACCCCCATGTATGACTTGCTTCATTACCCCTCTTTGGTCTTTTTTTTTTTTTTGCATGTCTTTTTAGCCTACCATGCTTCTGTTTTTGGGTCTTCGACAGGCCTGAAAAGGGTCTTAGCTTGACCCCCTCTACATGTCTCATGAAGGGTATTTGGCTGTTTGGTGCATCCTTTTGGTACTTCATGTTATACCCCTTTGTGGGCCTAAATCTTGCATTGCATTTTGAGCATGTGTGTATACTGTTTCGGGACTTGTCATCTACTGTAAATGTTCATATTTTTTGTCTCTCTTCAGTGTTGTAGAAGGACATTTTTCTGTTTGAGCATTGCATCCATCACTTGCCTCCTTGCCTCCCTTGAGGAGCCATTTTTTTGCATGCCATGTTAGTCCCACTTGTGCTTACTGTCTTGCCATGCTTTGTACTATGAACATGCTTATTTTGGGGCTGTCTAGCTGCTGTCTTCATACTTCATGTTCATATCTTGCATATTTGATATAGCCATAAGCCATTTCATGTACCTAGTTTTGCATTTCGGGAGCGATTCCATGCATTTGGTTCCATTTCGCCATGTTTCGGGGCTGTTTTGCCCCTCATTTTGCTGCTGAAATTTGCATGTTTTGTATGCCATATTCCATGTCATGCCATGTCTCATTAGAGTGCCATTTCGCGTCAGAGGCGCTGTCTCTGCTTATGCGTGTCTGCAGCACGATTTCGACGCATCTCATTTTCATCTAACGGTCTCTTATGTGGGTGTGGCTGAGGCTCTCTCATGTTAGTGTAAGTCCATATTGCATTGCGTATGCCCTTTCCTCGGTTTGCATGCCCGCAGCACGATTTTGAGGCATCTCATTTTCATCTCATGGTCACGATTTTGGCATGCTTATGAAGTTATCCATGTTAGTTTAAGTCCATCGCTGCATGTTGTTGCATGCCATGTTTGTTTACATGTTTAGGTTATTGAGCCTAGCATACATTGCTCATTTGCATGTTCATGTTGCATACTTAGCCGCCATGCCTAGGTTGCATTTCATTGAGCATGCATCCCTTGCCTCTTGACCAATCATGATAGGGTCAGCCCTTTGATTTGTTTTGTGCTTGCATTCCATTTGATATCAAAGTTGCTAACTTGGCTTTGGCCATCATGCATTGAAATGCGTGATTGATGGCCCGGTCGAGGGCCATGCTCCCTTGAGTCCATTACATGATAGGAGTGTGTCTATGCATACATTTGCCTAGAAATTCTATGCCTTGCATCATTGGTCCGGTTCTGCTGTCGCCAAACTGCCTTCTGCAGAATTTTGTGCCGACGGGCAAGATAGAGTGCCGACCGGCAATGTATTTATTGTCGATAGCTTCATTTCCAGCCTGCACTTTATACACGGCGGTGGACATTCTATCCACCGGTGATGATCCTTAGATTCGTGGAGCCTGCTCCAGACTTTTGCAATTTTCCAGAAGCGGTGACAAGGAAACAGAGGCAACAATGGCATGGTGCGGATTTCGGGCAAGTCGGATCAAGCATGCATCATTCACAAGATCCCGAGGCGGAGGTGGCCATCTCTTCTTTGCATTTAATTTAATTAGATTAAAGGTCTTGTAATAATTTATTCGCTTATTTTTCTTGGATCAGATATTATTTTGGTCCCTCCGAGCGAGGGCAAATCATAATAGTGTGTGTGAGTGGCGTGCATGTCTTCCAACCCCCACTTCTTTCTTCCCTTTTATTTACCTGCTTATGATAGTAGATTAGGGCATATTTAATTTAGCATACCTTATGATAGCATGCGTGCATCTATACATTTGTCTAACATGCACGGGCTCGGTACATCATACAAATGCATTGTATTTCAATTCCAAATTGAATACGTGATAGTTGTAGCATTTCACATGCCATGTCTAGGATAGAGCCCCGCCTAGATTACATCTTTGCATGTGTTGCATTAGACATTTCAAGATGCTTAGGTCCATGCATGGACCGCTAATAAAGCTTCGCTTTTGGCTTGGAGTACTAGGTGAGTTTTATGCTTTAGCATCCTTGCATGTGTGTGAGTGTTGCCATAACAAGATGCTTACCATGCGCTAAGTGCTTACATGAAATAAACTGTTTGAATGCCGTGGGTGGAGGTTGGACTGCTTGAGTTAGAATAACTCATTGAAACTGTGTTTTAGCCTACTTGGGTAGCAAATTGAATCGCTTTTCAAAACAAACGGATATGCAATGCTTATTTCCAAATTAGGCAATCTAGTCTATACTTGTTTGTTGTGCGATAACGTAGTAATTCTAGGCTAAAACCGAATAAGAACACATAATGTTTTCAAAATCGATATCACGGTTAGTAGAGGCCGGTCTTCGACCGAAAAGGGGTGCTCATAGTCGACCTTCCCGATCGTACCTAAGCTCGAGCCAAGACTACTTTGGTGATGACGGACACGTGGCCTTCGGCACCGAGTCAGGGTTTCCTAAATTTCCCATTTTAAAATATTTAGGTGGCGACTCTGTAATCTGGCAAAGCAGTCCATGTTTAGCACTACTTTTCAAAAAAATCTGTTTTTCTTCAAAACGATTTGCCAGAGTTGGACTCTTTGGTTCAGATTTAGAACCGTGACACAAATTGAGTCCGAACTGTTAGATGGAAGCCCACGGGCGCATCTACAGTAATATTTCCCACCCAATCTCACATCTATGTTTGCTCGCATCACTCGGCCCTCAGGCTCGGTTTTTCTCACAAAAACCCTTTTCTCACTTTTCCTCTCATCGTACATCTCTCTATTCTTTATTCTCTCATTTTTCATCCCTCTCCAGGTGTGGTTAATGGATAAACTGAAGGTTGTGGACTCTTGCCCAGCATATTCAGCTCGCGGCTACTTCTTCAGGCAACGCCTAGTTGACGCCCTTGATGAGGGTTGGTGGTTTGAATGAATGTGCAGTGTGTCCGCAGACCGCATTGCTTGGCGGTGCCCTTGGCTCAATCTCCCAATGATAAGTTACAGCATGACCCGTCAACCCGGGATCCAATTGATTGGCTTGTCTCACTGTGTCTTTTACTTCCCATTCCGTATCCTGCGCCAGTTTGGTCATGATCAGACTTGTCCGCCGGAAGGGATAGAGTACCCGGTTACATTCCCGATTCGAGGTGCACAGCTGGCCCGGTATGCCACAGCATGGAGGATGAGAGAACTCCTAGCCCCCGCTCCCACTTTCGGTTGTACTTTGTCTGATGAGTGCTTAGATTGGCTTAATGAAGAGGCACAGGAGGGGCCCACTTTGGCATCAGAGGCTTCGACCCGCTCTGGAAGGGGGCGCAGGGACATTTGACTTGACCTTGCCCCGGGTTTATTGCTTTATTAGTACTTTCAAGTTTTCTTTATGAATGTAATAAAAAAGCGACTTCAATTGTATGCAAGAGCAAGAGAACTCTATTTGAAATCAATGAAATTGAAGGTTGTGGTACTGAAAATTTTCCGTTTTGGTCCAGAAATGGTCTTAGTTGTAAAAAGATTTATTTGAACAAAGTCATCTTTATTAAAACTTTTCAAAACTATTTTCAATATGGATCAGAACTAGACACACTTGAGATCTATCACTGAGATGCACAACCCCGGATCCTAGCAACTGGAAAGTTGCCCCTTGTTTGAATGGTACCACAAGATCAGACGCAAACGGAAAGTTGCCCCTAGTCTGAATAGCACTGTACCGGAGATTGCGATAAATGCTGATGGGCAAAGATGACCAAGATGATCAAATGGACAAAATTGATCGGGGAAGGGTTTATGGTCAACTTCGATGAAGTCGCCACGATCCCACTGATGAGAATCAAGGCATACGTAGTTCAGGCGCGGGTTCACTCGAGTATCTTCACGCGCCTTTTGCGCGCTAACTTTTGCCAAGGTCGCCTTTGCGGGTTTTCAACCTTATGAGCTCGCTTTTATATTTTCTAATTTTTTGTGCTCAATTTTGCCTAGGTTGCCCTTTCGGTTTTCGCCCAGCGAGCCTCTCAGGTAATATTTCTTCAACTTGTCCATGTTGATCGGTTGGGAGAACTCTAGGCCATCTAGGTCCATCGTAACCACAGCCCAATTCGACTAGATAGACTTGATGATATAAGGACCACCAATTAGGTCTGAACTTGCCCCTTGGTCGTGGATGGGAGCTCGGTTGTCTTTGAGCACCAAATCTCCTTCCTTCAAATTCTCGACTTAACTTTCTTGTTAAAAGCCCGGCGATTCTGCGTTGATATCCTTGGACATGGCATGTTGCTTTTAATCTCCTTTCATCGAAGAGCATGAGTTCTCGACCGCTTCACGCTAATCATCTTATTCGACACTCAGCCAATACTCGTAGAGACGGAACCTCAATCTCTATAGGTAGAACGGCCTCCATCCCATATACCAAGGAATACGGAGTCGCCCCAGTAGAAGTTCTAATTGAAGTTCGGTAGCCCCACAGAGCAAACGACAACTTATCTGGCCAGTCCCAATAGGTTTCCACCATCTTCTGCAGTATGCATTTGATGTTTTTGTTGGCGGCCTCAACTGCTCCTTTGGTCTGCGGCCGATACGTGGATGACTTATGAAAATCCACATTATACTTCTCCAACAAATCAATCACCTCCTTCTTGAAGTGAGAACCATTGTCCGAAACGATCTCATTCGGGACTCCATAACGGCAGATAATGTTGTTTCTGATAAACTTTGCGACCTGCGAAGCCTTCAACATGGCATAAGATTGGGCCTCGACCCACTTTGTAAAGTAATCTATTGCTACCAAGATAAACGCATGTCCATTCGACCCCTTCGGAGTAACAGCTCCAATCATATCGATCCCCCAAACTGAAAATGGCCATGGCGACGTCATGTTGTACAGCTTTGACGACGGGATGTTCATGCGGTTTGCGTGAATCTGGCATTTGTGGCATCGCCGAACAAAGCCGATACAATCTTCCTCCATGGTAGACCAGTAGTAGCCCTGTCTGAGGATCTTTCGTGCCAACATCACCCCATTCATATGTGCCCCACATTCTCCTCCATGGATGGCCTCCATCAGGCGCTTCGACTCTTCGGCTTCCACACACAGCTTGTGCATTCCCAGATGACCTCTTTTGTACAACTTACCCCCGCAGATGATAAACCGAATGTACCATTCTTCCGATTGCCCTCTTGTCCTTGGCATTTGCCCTCGTGGATATGCCTCCTTTTCCAAGAAGCTCCATATATCATGATACCAAGGGTTGTTATCCCGCACTTCATCTATGGCGAGATTGACTCAGAGGCGGTGCAAATTTCGTCAATAATGATGGACACATCCGACCCCAGATGGGATGTCTATCATGGAAGATAGAGTTGCTAGCGAATCTGCAAAACCTCGTTGTTTTCTCTTACTAGGTGAGTGAAATTTAGCTTTTCAAACCGAGGAATTAACAAATCCAAGGTCCGTGGTAAACTATCATCTTTTCCTCTTTACTTCCCAATCTCCTTTAGCTTGAGACACAACTAGGTTCGAATCCCCAATCACGCCCAATCGCCTTGCCCCTAGTTCTAGGGCGCTTCTAGACCGCAATACATGCCTCATACTCGCCTCATTGTTCGAGACTTTGAATCGAAGCTTGAATGCTAAAGGGATACGGAATCGTCAGCGCTATCAAGAACACCCCTATCCCATACCGTATTGATTTGACGCCCGTCAAAGTACATCGCCCAAGTTTCATCTTCGATGTGCGTAATGGCTTCATCTGGGAACAGTACTCAACCACTTCATCCCTTCAACCGGTGGTACAAGGAACTCGCTACCGCTTCTTCCTTTTATCGACTTATGATCACATACTTGAGATCAAATTCGAGAGCAACAAAGAACCAATGAGCTAGCCTACCAGAAGTTACCGGTTTCTCGAAAAGATATTTGATGGGATCAAGTCGTGAAACCAACATTACAGAGTGAGCTAACAGGTAGTGCCGCAACTTCCTGGTAGCCCATACCAAGGCCAAACAAGCCTTCTCCAGCGGAGTGTAGCGGGTCTCGTAATCCAGCATCTTCTTACTCAGATAGTAGATGGCCCTTTCCACTTTATCTTCCGACTCTTGTGCGAGCATGCAGCCCATTGTAGTTTCAGTCACTGACAGGTACAGTATCAATGGTTTTCCCGGCTTTGGTGGTGACAACACGGGCAGGTTCTGTAGATATTCTTTGATCTGTTCAAATGTAGCTTGGCATCGGCCGTCCCATTGGAACTTCTTTCCTTTCTTTAGAAGACCAAAAAGTGGTTCACAAGTCAAGGTTAATTTTGAAATAAACCGCCTTATGAATTGCACTTTACCTAGAAAGCCTCGCACCTCCTTTTCAGTCATTGGTGGGGGCATTTCTAAGATGGCCTTGATTTTGGAAGGGTCGACCTCAATGCCCCTTTGTGTAATCGAATCCCAAAGATTTTTCCCCAACAGAACACCAAATGTACACTTCGAGGATTCAACCGCAATTAAATTCCCGATCCTTTGGAAAAACTTTTGCAAGGCGGTCTAGTGGCCCTCTCTTTCTTTGGACTTGACAATCATGTCGTCCACATACACCTCGACCTCTTTATGGATCATGTCATGTAATATTGTGGTTGCGGCCCGTTGGAATGTAGCCCCGTTCTTCAACCCGAATGGCATCACTCTGTAGCAATATGTTCCCCACGGGGTGGTAAAAGCAGTCTTCCCCCGGTCTTCGGGTGCCATTACTATCTGATTATAGCTTGAAAAGCCATCCATGAATGAGAGCAAAGCATGCCCCGCGGAAATCTACCAACTCGTCGTCGATATGCGGCAAGGAAAAGTCATCCTTCGGACTGGCTCTGTCCAAACCCCTGAAGTCCACACATACCCGGATTCTGCCATCCTTCTTTGGCACTGGAACTATGTTGGCCAACCAAGTCGGGTATTCGGATACCAGCAGAAGCCGCGTCAATCTTGGTGACCTCTTCTTTGATTTTAATGGCCCAATCAGTATGATTCTTCCGAGCTTCGCTTGACGTGCCCGCCTCGGGTCAAGAGGGATCCGGTCTTTGTACAATCTCAGATCGATTCGGGCATGTCTTCGTGGGACCACGCGAAAACATCTTTGAAATCTTTTAATAAAGCGACTAAGTGCTCGCGTTCTCCGAAGACAACGTGGACCCGATCTGGACCACCGCGGGTCCTTCTCAAGACTAATGTTCATGGTAGTGATTTCATCCATTAAGGGTTTAACAAACCTCTCGCTCTTGTTCAATTAGTCGTTGCAAAAACCGAGGAATTTCGCCTCGCTGCTTTCATCAAAATTTTGAAAGTCCCGATTTAAGCAATAAACCAAAGGTACGTAAAAGTACTCGAAACCACAGTACCTCATTCTCATTAGATACTTCCGAACTGGCCCAATTCTTCATACAACAGACTCAAAGAGAAAGAAAAAGATGACCGATAGGATCAGGC
Organism: Camellia lanceoleosa; assembly: GCA_025200525.1. NCBI lineage: Eukaryota > Viridiplantae > Streptophyta > Magnoliopsida > Ericales > Theaceae > Camellia > Camellia lanceoleosa. The sequence continues at coordinate 2,236,452 of CM045770.1, forward strand.
ATCCGTTATCACCCCAGAATACCGAACTCAGACTTCAGACGAGCTGAACTCGATTCGACTCACAAGACTCGGTGGAATCGATTCCGCTCACTACCGACCGGTGTTGCTTGACAAAATCCCTCCTCAGATCGCCGGTGAGGGAGGGTGCGATGGATGCATCCAAAATAGCCGATGGTAGGCCCGCAATGCTTTCATCTCCGATCATGGACACCGAGGAGTCATTCCTGCACACCCTGGTCGATCAAAGGATCCGAAAGTAGACATGCCGGTTACCCCCATTTCAAACTCAGGCTGCAGATTCCATTTTGCTATGCTCGGCCTCAACTGTTGGTCTGGCTCGCTTTCAACAACATCATCCCCAGATAATCAGAGGTCAAAGAAAATTTGAACCCGGCATGCGCTTTTTTCTTCATTCACCATGGCTCAGAAAACCACGTATCGGAAAGTCTTCCCCCTCTCGGACGAAGCGTCCGTTCAGGGTACCCTGGATGGGCCGATGCATCAATTCAAAAGGTTTCCCCATCTGTTTTGCTTTGGCTCTTCCTGCCATCTCTTTTCCTTTTCTTACCTAATCTTCCTTGGTGGGCAGATAACCCAAGCCGAAGGTATGAGGGTTCTGCGGCACTTCGGCCAACGCTGCAATGCCCTTACGGCCGCTCTTCCCTAATCCCATCCCGGGGATGTATTGGAGCTTGTTCATGAGGTACACTGCTTGAGCACTGACGTATATTCCTTCAAGAAGGCCATGATGTTCTGTACAACCTGAGCCTCGGCCAAGGTAAAACCTGATATGAACACATCTTCCATGCCGTGCTCGATCTCTAGAACAGGCGTGGATACTTTCGGTGGTGGGTGGATTGATGAATTTCCAAAGACAATGGCTACTCCCTTCCCGTAGGGGTATTTCACCATTTGATGTAAAGTAGATGATATTGCCTTTGCCTAATGCAGCCACGGCCCTCTAACAAAGAAATTGAAAGTCATGGAACTTCTAGGACATGGAAATCTACCTCATACGCTCGCCCAACCTTTGTCTGAACTTTAACTGTTCCCATTACTTCTCTACTTGTGTTGTCATATGCCCGGATGACTTGGGCTGTTGGTATGAAATCTGCAGTTTTCAAGCCAATTGCATACGCCGTCCTTGCTGGGCAGACGTTGATGGCAGACCCGGTATCAACAAGTACCACCGGTATCCACTTATCTCTACATTCCACGGAGATGTAGAGGGGTTTATTGTGATTTATGCCCTCAGGCGGAAGTTCTTTATCCGAAAAGGTCAACGCCGGGGAACCTCCTCCCGGGAAGACCAGTCCAACCAGCTGCCCTGGTGTAGTTTCTATGGAGAGTTTGGCCTTATCCATGGCTGTCAAAATAGCCTGCCTGTGTACTCGCGAGGCCATGAGCAGTCCCCAAATGGAGATGTCTGCTTGTATCTTTTTCATTGCTTGAGTCTGACTTCTTCCTCAAGTTGTTTCTCATTTTGCTTCTCGGCTTCCCTATCCTTCCCTGAGGCCTCTGGTTGATCCAAGTGTGGGGGTTTGAAATGTCGCCCACTCCTCGTCATGTGGTCGACCTCTCCAAGGTACCAAGTGTTATCAGGTTGGTTATTCTCCCAATCTTCATCCGTGTGGGCAAGACATAGGTCCTCATCTTCCCACCACATTCCATCAGCGGCCGACAGACACTTGTCTGGCTCTGGTATGATCGTTTGCGCGCAAAGACCTTTCATCCACCGCTCAGTATTCTCGTTTGCTGTGCACACAGCAATTTCAACTCCCACATGGGCCTTTGCTTTCCTGATTCTCTCGGAATCTTCAAAACTTGCTTGTTCTGACATGACTGACTGTTCAATCATCTTCGTACTCAAAATATTCCAATCTCGGGCGAAATTCTTGACACCGGCGATGTGTTCTGCTCTTCGACCCTTCCGGCCGTCGCTGATATTCTCATTCCTGCTGAACTCTGCTCTGCCTGAAATTCTCCTACCACATCGGGCTAATCGTCCAACTACCCGGTAACTTCCGCTGAATCCTCATAATCGAACCACGCAACTACTGCGTCCTCTGGGTATTGGTCATCAGAAATTGAGATCGCCAGTCCTCCCTATAGTCATCACATCATCTGCTCCTCGCCCCAGACTATCTCCTTGGATCACACACAACTCTCCCTCATTGGCAATTCTACTCCGGCCCATCTTGGCCTTTTGATGAAATGTAGTCACTTTGGACTATATGTCTTCCCAACGTAACTCCCAGATTCCGCAGACTGACTCAACAACCTGTTTTCCTTTGGAATCTCCTTCCTCGTTTGGCGGTCACCGCCGCTGGCTTAGATTGGGTCATGGAGATGTCCATCATGCACAAGTCGGTGCAATCGGGGAGGAACACCTCTAGTTTAGGCAGGTGGGTAGGTGTGATATAGATACTAGGGTCGTAGGACACAGTCCCAGTATGGATGAAATTGAGTCTTTTAAGTGGTGGAGCTTGGTTATGTGAGAGGAGGGGATTTGTAGTAACATTGGGTTTTTCGGGAGGCAAAATCACCCCAGTGTCAATGAGATCTTGGATCTTATGACGCAACCGATAGCACAGATCGGTGTCGTGACCGTGCTGTTGGTGAAATGCACAATACTTGGCCGGGTTATGGGTAGGAGGGAGTTTTTCTGGTAGAGGCCGCGGCTCCAGGGGCTTCAGGTGCCCTTTTTTGATCAAAACCCCCAAAGCTTTGGATAGGGGCATATATAGTGGGGCGAAGGTTCTGGTGTTTCTGGGTGGGTATTTGGTTGTTTGCAGGTTGCTTCCGGACGCGCCGGAGAATGGTGCAGCTGCCGTATTTCTTGGAGGGGGGTTGGCGGTGACCATGCTTACTTCAGTGGCTCTCGTGGTAGTAGTGCCACTCGGGCCTGCATTGCTACCATGATTGAAAGTTCGTCAGGGTTGCTCCCGGTCGTTATCAATCAAGCCTTGCTTCAAGGCATCTTCAATCTGCACTCCCATTTCATGTAGGTCAGAAAAAGTAGGAAAGGGGCGTACTATCATCTTTTGCATCAATTTTGGTTGAAGATTGCGCACAATCATCCGAATCTGGTCTTTGTCCGTAGACCTCAAGGTCATCATCGAAGCCTTGGCCCTCCATCTGGTTACAAACTCTGAAAAACTCTCCTTAGGCTCTTGCCTAGTCGTCTCGAGATCACGGGTCGTAATTTCAATCTGTGTGTTATACGAATACTGTGCGATGAAGGCCTCAGCCATTTCGTCCCAATTCCTCTTGACATCATCTTCTAGCTTAGCATACCATATGGCCGCCACACCCGACAGGGTCTGGCCAAACAAAGACAACTTCTGAAGCCTACTGAGGCCCATCGGCCTTAGAACATCTGAAAACAGTCGTAAATGCACCATGGGGTCCTCGGACCCGTCAAATCGATCAATATGAGGCATTTTGAACCTATCGGGCGGTCACACTATGGTCAGACGGTGTACCCATCTTCAATATCGGGGATAGTCTTGACCCCTTGGGATCTCTTGAACAGCTTTTCAAGCTTGCTCAACTTTAGTGCGGTGGGATCAGTCTCAAACTCAAAGGGAGAGTCCGGTAGGTTAGTGGGTGTTTTTGATAGCTGAGGCTAGATTTGAGATAGGATTGGAGGTGGGGGTGGTCCTGTGGGCAGTTCTGTATCATTTTGAACATTAGCTGTCTCCCTAAGGTTTGGAACTCCTGGTTGGGGAGGAGCTTGATCTGCAGATGCTCGATTTCTTTGCTCTAGCCGCAATTGTCTCGCTGTTCCTCACAATCTGTGGCTTTGTTGTCAGCGAATCACTGACGGACGGCATCCTGCTACATTGCTTTCATGCTTTCTTGAAGGTGGCGCACCATCTCCTCCAAACTAGCCATGCTATCCTGCTCTGGTTGGATTACTGGTATGTATTCTCTCTCTATTGGTGACACAGAATCCTGATTCCTACTGAACACAGGTGGGGCAGATAAAGCCCTCTGAACTGACTGCTGTACTGATGCCCTCTGCCTGACTGACCTCTGTCTAGTAACCGGGGGTAGTGAGTAGTACACTAGTTGTCCGTCTATCAGATCCTCAGATCGAAGGAGTCAACGGCCTCTAACCCAGGGTGCTCGGGGGATATCTATCGGGTCGGTAGCAATCGTGCTCAACTACCTAATAAAGAGGTAAATAAAGCATATAAATGAACAGACAATTGGACAGCACAATCGTCATAAAATAAACATACAACACACGGTTTGGATAACACGATGAACTCGATACATTGTTCCTCAAATACTGATCACTGTTTCTGAATCATTGCCCCCAAGTCTGAATCTTGTACCCACAAATAACTGATTTCCCAAAATACTGTTACTGGTGCCCTCAGGCCGGATACCCAATCTTGCAAACTGATATGTGTGTTCCTGTAGAGATACACTCTGAAAGCACATAGCAGATAAATGAGGGCCAATACACCCCTATGTTGGGGTAGGGTTTCCCTGTCCTATTTTGTCAGGAGCTAGGGTTTCACTACGCACACAGCGGTTTCAAACAACCTATATCGGGTAAGCAACCTATCCTAATTTGAAATGGTCACTACGGATTCCGAATATGCACTAGGTCGAATGGTCAAAAAGGGTGCCCCGGTAAAATCGGGGTTTGTGTTCCCCATCTTGGCAGAGCCATAACCGTCAGCCTTATGGACATGCCTTGACAAGACAAGCCTCCGGCAAACCGCTCAGGAATAGCAGATGGCCAACACGGTATCCTAGGCGCACCAATGCACATGCAATGCAAAGAAACACATAAGTGTAGTAAAAAACGGATATCACGAGTTCGAGTCAAGCTCTCTAAAATCCCCAGCAGAGTCGCCAGAAACTGTAGACGCGCCCGTGGGCTTCCATCTAACAGTTCGGACTCAATTTGTGTCACGGTTCTTAATCTGAACCAAAGAGTCCAAATCTGGCAAATCGTTTTGAAGAAAAAAAAAACAGATTTTTGAAACGTAGTGCCAAACATGGACTGCTTTGCCAGATACAGAGTCGCCACCTAAATATTTTTTATGGGGGAATTTAGGAAACCCTGACTCGGTGCCAAAGGCCACGTGTCCGTCATCGCCAAAGTTATCTTGGCTCGGGAGCTTGGGTACGATCGGGAAAGGTCAGCTATGAGCACCCCCTTTCGCCCGGTTCGAAGACCGGCCTCTACTAACCATGATATCCAATTTTGAAAACTTTATGTGTTCTTATACCGGTTATTAGCCTAGATTTACTACGTTATGCGCACAGCAAACAAGTATAGACCAAATCGCCTAAGTTGGAACAAAACACTACACGTTTGTTTTGAAAACGGTTTGCTACTTGCAAGTAGGCTAAAATGTAGGTTTTGCCACCCTCAAGTGGGCCTTAGAAAAGATGATTTTGCCACTAACTAGTGGGCTTAAAACTCACAGTTTTTAATGCATTGTCCCAATTTAGGTAATTCAACCTCCATCCACAGGCATTCAAGTAGTTATATCACATAAGCAACTAGCCTCATGGTAATCATGCTATTATGGCAACATTCACACGCATGCGATATGCTAAAGCATAAAAGCTCACCTAGTACTCCAAGCCAAAATAAAAACCAGTTAGTAATCATATGCATGATCCTAGTTCATGTTAAATGGCTAATGCAACACATCCTAAAATGCAACTATAGCAGGCTCGGCTATTCTAAACATGGCATATGGAATGCTACAACTAACACGTATTTAATTTGGAATTGAAATACAAATGCAGTTTGTATGATGCGCCGAGCCCAGTGCGTGCAAAACAGATGAATGATGCAAACATGCTATCATACTGTATGCTAATCGAAATATGCCCTACATCTAACCATCATAAGCGGGTAAATAAAAGGGAAGAAAGACGTGGGGTTGGAAGACATACATCACACTCACCCACACTTATTACAATTATGTCCTCTGCGGAGGGTCCAAAAGAATATACAGTCTGAATAATACAGTCCAAATACATAATAAATTATTACAACAAAATTCTAATTTAATTAATAATTGAAATGCGAAAAGAAAGGAGGCTACGGCCTCCTGCCTCGGGATGCGCGAATGATGCATGCTCGAATCCGACTTGCCCGGAAACCCGCGCCATGGCACTGCTGCCTCTATTTTTACTGCCCTGTCTCCCCAAAAATTACCAAAGTCCCAAAATGCCTTCCTTGCATGCTGCTGTATACCACCGGCTAGAGGAAATGTCCACCGGCCACCCAAAATTCCCATCGGCTGCTTAGGAGATTATCGGCCCTGAATATAATGCCGGTCAGCACTATATACTGCCGGTCGGCAGAGAATTCCTGCAGAGGATGCTTTTTGACAAGACAAACAGACAGTGCATGGTGGAATTTTGAGCATATGAAAGCATGGCCAATGCTCCCTATCTTGTATAGGACTCAAGGAAGCATGGCCCTTGGTCCTTGGGCCATCAATTATGCATCTTGATGCATGTTGGCCTAAGGGACCAAGATGGCAATTCAATGTAAATATGCATGCAACACGCAAAATGAGAACCAAGACCCTATCATGTCAAGGTCAAGGGTTTTAGTGACATGAGAATTGAGGTGTGTTTTGCCACTTGAAGTACAAACACCCCTCATTTCCCACACTTGGTTTGACACCCCAAACTAAGTAATGCAATGCATGTTACGCAAACATGGCTCAAAAGGTGTAATATGAGATGAAATGCAAGACATACCAAATGTAATGCAACATTTTATGGCAAGTGTGCAACACTAGGTATGCAAGATACAAAGTGTGATGCAAACATGGACACTTAAGGCAATAGGATTGACATGTGCCAAGACCATATTGACCAAACATGCAACAAGCATCAAATAAACATGCAATGGTGGACTTAACCACAATGGGGCAGACCTCAAACCTCCCCAAAACAATGGCAAAACATGCCCAAAAACATGGGCAAAATGCTATGCAAGCGTGCAAGTTAATGAGCCTAAACCTAAGGCACCTAAAGAGAGCATCTTACTACCATTGACATGACCACTCATAGCATGTATTAGGTCACCAAAAACAGATTTCTAGCATGCAAAAACACACCCAAATCCCCTTGATATGGCAGCCCCAAAATGCTTCGAACATACAAGCATGCATAAGGCCTATTCCTAGGCATAAAAGGGCACACCCTAAAAGCATGAAATAAGCCACATATGCAAACATACAAACATGATTTATGGACTGAAATAGGATCCTAAATGAGGCCAAATCAAGAGAATGACTTAAACTAAGCATGTTAGAGGCCGATACAACCAAGGCTTACAAGCCAAAACACAAAGCAACTATACTAATCATGCCAAACATGACAAAATCAGTGGCCAACAGACCTAACACATGGCAAAATGATGCTAATATCTTCATGAAGTGAGGCTCATACATGCAAGAAACATGGCCTAAACTCATGGCTTATTTCTAGGCAAACTAGAGCATTACAAAGCAAGTATAAGAAGCATGCCAAGGGCCACAAAACCAACCAAAAACAGAGATGATATATGATCCAAAACTCCCAAAAACTCAAATGAAGCCAAATGCAAGTATGCATACATGCTACTTTGTGAGCCAAGGACAAAGACAAGAAAGGGGCCAAGGGGAGAGGGGTGTCCCTCCCCTATTTATGACTTCAAAATACCTCCCTCACCACTGAAAACCCACTGGTTTTCAGTGGTGAGAAGACCAAGAACACCAAGCAAATAAAACCTTAAGAAAAGGCAACAAAATAGCCAAAACAAAGGCCTCAGAGGGTGAGCTTTCACTCAAACCACAAAATACCCTTAATGAATGTTCTTAAGCATGAAAATATAAGCCTTTTTTATGTTGGACACAAAGCCAAAAACACAAAGCAAGATAGGTAAAAACTAGTTGCAAAAATGGGGAAACTAAAGTAACTAGCTCACCCTTGAAGACTCCTTGAAGAACAAGTGATGTAGCCCTCCTCTAATGATCAAATCCAGTCCAAAACCACCACAAACAAACCCCCAAGTCCCTCAATCTCGGAGCTAGGTGTAATAGTGTGTGTAATGGTGTAAAAGTAAGGCAAAACACACTATATAGATCCAAAACACACACACAAGGATGAGAGAGATGGAAGATATAGAGAGAGGAAGTGTATAGAGATATATGAGCTTTGGTTTTTTTGTCTCTCCAACGGCCAACCCTCAGCCAAGAAGACAAGGCCTCCTCTTATAGAGGAGACAATTTTGTAAGCTTAGCCACTAAGCAAAACAAGAGGCCCATCCCTCCATACACGTGTATGGAGGGGAAGCCAGTGTGATACAACTGCTTAAAAATATCTGAAAAAGCAACTGCACAGTAGTCGGCAGGGCAAAATTGTCATTTTGACAAAATTGACTGCCGACCGGCACAATATAGTGCCGATGGCCACACCAACTAGCCGGTGGCCTCTAGCCACTGCCGGTGGTGTGTGGGGATGCTTCACAAGGCATTCCCTGCCCCTCCAAGGCAAAGCACAAGTGTTTGGTGCAAAACCAGACACAAAACGGCCAAGTTCGGAGGTCCTGAGGCAAGGCGCGTAGCCGAGAACTCCGGGAACTCCAAACGAACACGAACATGGATAATCACCGAGTGTTCAGGCGTGACGTCTAGGTCTTGAGGACGGTCAAAAATGGGGTGTCTACAGTCATCTCTCCCGCAGTGGAGAAATGGAAAGAGTTGGTGGTGTCCCACCACCTCTCCACAAGAGCCCCTAAGAGAGGGCAACACACTGTAACCCGCATCAAACTGCAGCAAAATACGCCACAGCCGGTCCCGTTGATGATCCGGTGGACCCTCGAGGGAAGCACATCGTACCAATCTCAGGCAGTCGTAGCACTATAACCCCTGAAGGAGCGGGATCCGTCCTGCAATAGAAAATGCAGTTCAAGTCAGATCAGCGATGTATACAAAATACAGTTCAAGATAGATCGACAGTGTATTAAAAATGCAGTTCAAATCAGATCAATGATGCATTGAAAATACAGTCAAATTCAAATTAGTGGTGTATCGAAGATGCAGTTGAATTCGGGGCAGTGACGCACAAGGTGCGGTCATGTACAGTATATACAGGGCAATGATGTGTGAAGTACAGTTCAATGCAGAGCAAGAATGTATGAAATACAGTCAGATCAAAGCACGTGATGCAATCAGATTGAAACAGTGCAAGAAATGCAAGTAATTGAAAGTAATACTGCAGAAAAGCAAAGTTCGTACCTCCACAGCAATGGCCGACAAGTAAGACATCGACTCTCTCAATAAGAGGTCGTCTGGTGCGCCCTCATCAAAATCAGTAAAAGTATGGATGCCTCCCGCCACCAGTATAATGTGAGTCTCCAGATGATACCTCGCGGGGTCAAAGGGACGAATGCTCAATGGTAAAGGCTGAGGCTCAACCTCTGGCTCAGCCGCAAAGTCTGCCGCCAACTCTACTGGAGGAAGTGGGGGTAAGCCCTCGCCATGTGGGACGTCGTTAGCCATCTGAGATAGATGCAAAAATGAGCAAAAGTGAGCAAAAATTAGCAGATGGTGAAATTTTGGACAAACCAAACCCTAGGAGGGAGAAACTTCAAATAAAGTTGAAAACTCAGAAAGAGTGAACTAACCTCGAAAGAAATCTGGGGGAAATGATCCTTGAATGAGGGAAATGATGAAAGGCACGTCAGATTCAATTTCTGATCGGTTCAAATCGAAGAAAACCAAACGATTCCAGATTGTCTAGGGTGTTGGGAAATGCATAGAACGCGCAAATCTAGAGAGAAGGCACACCTAGAGGGCAAGGAAAATGCTTTCTATGCAAGGGTTTGTGAGGAAATGGGTTAGATTTGAGCCTATTCAAAGACCCATGGCCCAAAAGACCGTTTTCCCCAAATCTGTCACCGATGGCCGGCAGGGGGACATCGATGGCCGGTGGTCCCTCATCGATGGCCGGCAGTAGCCACCAATGGCCGGCGGGTAGCCAGGGGCTCTCCTTAATGGCCAGCAATCCTCCACCAGCTTCCTCTGCCTATTTGATCTTGGTATTTGTCCCTGGGTTCCAAAAATCCTGAGGAATGCCCAAAACTTTGTTCAAAACGCCTCCGTGGGAAACCCGGAAATCATATCCTCAATGAACGATCGTCGTCGCCCATCAACGCATACGAGATGTATCCTTTTGACGCATCCCAAACCTTTTGGGAGGTAAACCAGAAGTCCCCTTTCAAGATGTCTTTATTAGGCATTCTTTTGATTGTTATCACCAAACATTCACTTGTTATATTAAACACCCATTCTAGGTATATTTGTATTGTCTTGCATTTAGTTATATTTGCATTGTCTTGCATCTAGTTTAATTTGCTTTGCTTTGCATATCTCACATGCATTATCTTACATACCTATATCATGCATTATCTTGCATATCTCTCACGTGCGTTGTTTTGCATCTCATTTACACATGCATTGTTTTGCATCTAGTTTATAGTTGCATTGTTTTGCATCTCATTCAAACCTGCATTGTTTTGCATCCCATCAAACCTGCATTGTTATGCATCTCATCTAAACTTGCATTGTTTTGCATCTCGCATTACCCCTTATTTTCTAACTTGCCGTTATTCTTGAGTTATGTCTGCCGTTACGCACTTATTTTCTAACTTGCACCTTTATTCTGTTATGTACCGTTACGCACTTATTTTCTAACTTGCGTTGTTACGCACTTATTTTCTAACTTGCGCTGTTACGCAGGTTATGTGCACTGTTACGCAGGTTATCATCTTAACTTGCGCTATTACGCAGGTTATGTGCGCTGTTACGCACTTATTTTCTAACTTGTGCTATTACGCAGGTTATGTGCGCTGTTACGCACTTATTATCTTAACTTGCGCTATTACCCAGGTTATGTGCGCTGTTACGCACTTATTTTCTAACTTGCACTGTTATGCAGGTTATGTGCGCTATTACGCACTTATTATCTTAACTTGCGCTGTTATGCAGGTTATGTGCGTTGTTACGCACCTATCATCTTAACTTACGTTGTTACGTAGGTTATGTGCAATGTTACGCACTTATTATCTTCCCTAACTTGCGCTGTTACGCAGGTTATGTGCGCTGTTACGCACTTATTTTCTAACTTGCGCTGTTACGCAGGTTATGGTGCGCTATTACGCACTTTTATTATCCCTAACTTGCACTGTTACGCAGGTTATGTGCGCTACTACGCACTTATTTTCTCTAACTTGTGTTGTTACGCATTTATTTTCCCTAACCTGCGTTGTTACACAGGTTATGTGCGCTGTTACACATTCTTTCTTTCTTTTTCTTTCTTTCTTAACTTGCGCTGTTACGCATGTTTTACTTTTGTTTAACCTGCATTGTCTCGCATGTTTTATTTGCGTTGTTTCACATTTCTTTAACCTACGTTGTCTCGCATGTCATATCTTTAACTTATACGCACACTGCTTTTATTTCTTTAACTTATACATTACTATGTTTTACATGTTTTACTTTCTTAATGTGCACTGTATCGCATGTTTTATTGTTTGATGTGCGCTGTATCGCATGTTTTATTGTTTAACCTGCGCTGTTATGCATGTTTTACTTTCTCAATGCGCGCTGTCACACATGTCTACTTCTTTACTTGCGCTGTTATGCATGTTTTTGCTTGCGCTGTTACGCATGCTCTTCTTCTTTTAACCTGTGCCGTTACGCATGTTTGTCTCCTTAACCTGCGCTGTTACACATGTTTTATTTCTTCTACTTGTGTTGTCACGCATGTTTTACTTGTTTAACCTGCGTTGTCTCGCATGTTTTATTTGCGTTGTTTCGCATTTCTTTAACCTGCGTTGTCTCGCATGTCATATCTTTAACTTGCACTGTCACGTCTGTTTTATTTCTTTAATTTGCGCTGTCACGCATGTTTTATATGTTTTTCTTAGCACTAATACGCATGTTCCACCTGCGTTGTCTCGCACCCATAGGATTGCATTGTTTTGCACCCCTCCACTCGCGTTGTCGCACACTTTTCACTTGAATTGCTATGCATGTTTCTAACGATATTGAACCTGTTGAGTTTCTTTCTTTTACAGGCACGATATTATATGTACGGTTCATTTCGAGTCAGCACGACCAGACGAATCAGACGGTATTGTACACACTCCACGATAGACGTGGCGAGAATTGCATAATTTTCTTACATCCTTTCTGTTGGAACATGTAGGACTGCTATTCACTTGCTTAAAATGTCGCATTTATTGTATATAATTGCTTCATTACAATTTTTCTTTGCATAATCATAAGTTATGCTCTTGCATCTTGCATATCATTTGCATTATGCCCCAGCCTACGGGCACGTCTCTGCATGCTTATTTTGAGTGTTTGCCTGAGTCTTCGGCCTTGTTAAAAATGGGTCATCCCTGGGCTTTGACACTCACTCTCGTCACTTTGTGACTTTCGAGTTCTGTCAAAGAGGGGCAACTGTAGACAACTCATTTTTGACCGTCCTCAAGACTCAGTTGTGCTTGCAGGTACATCCGGACACAAGTTTGATTGCTCATTGGGCATTCAAATTTCGCGGCGAAATATCACAAGTTCAAGCTTTCTAGACCCTGTATCCTTTCTGCCCCATTCTTGGACCATGACTTGGTCCTTTCAGCACCTTTCTCCTGGTGCACTGCCGACCATGGTCTAGCACTGCCGACCATGGATTTGTTGCTGCCGGCCACTGATGAAGCCTGCTGGCCATCAGTAAGCCACTGTTGGCCATCACTGATGGCCGGCATAACCCCTGTCTCAGCTGGTTTTACTCCAGATCTTTTGAGCCAGCTGGAATCCTGTTATCTACCCTCCATACACGTGTATGGAGGGATGAAGCTCTTGCCAAGCTTCTTGAAGAAGCTTTGCATTATTTTCCCTCTATATAAGGAGAGGCCCTCTCTCCTTAGAAGAGGTTCAGCACTTTTACAAGAGATATAGCTCTCTGTCTCTATATTTCTTACCCCTCTCTATATTGTTGTGGTTTAGTCCATTTTCCTTGCACTTTTACACTACAACACATAGAGATACACCACCACCATTGGACTAAGGTTCTTGGGAAGGTTACTTGAGCTCTGAAAGTGAGTTTTTGGTCCCTAAAGTTGCTGGTTTTGAAGTTGGTCTTCAAGGGTGAGTATTTTCCCCATTTTATCACTTTTTTGTACCTCATTTTGGCCATCATTGCACTTTGTTTTAGGCCTTACTTTCAACTGAAAAAAGTCTTATTTTTAAGTGCTTTTGGTAGTTGTTTAAGGTCTTTTTGCTATTGAGGGTCTTCAACCCTCTTGTTGGCCTTGTTTGGCCTTGTTTTGAGCCATGCCTTAAGGCCTCCGAGCCATCCTTGGTTTGGCCTTCTAACCACTGAAATCCAGTGGATTTTCAGTGGTAGGCATGTGGTTTTGAGGCCTCAAATCAGAGGGGGTGGCCCCGTCTCTTTTTATTCTTGTTTGCTTGAGTTTTTGGCCTTCCAAAGGAGCATGCCTCTATGTATTTTTGAGGCTTGGTTCAGGCCATTTTTTGTGACTTTTAGGGCCTACCTTGGCTCTGTGCATGGCGGTTTGGTCACTTTTTGCATGCATCTTACATGTGTAGTGTAATCCCATTCATAGCCTTACAAAGTAGCATGCTTTTCTTGCATGTGTTGGCTCCATTTCAGTAGGTTTTTGGTGATGTTTTACCATACCTTAGATCCATTTTAGGTTGGTTTTGTCACTCCATGCATGCATGATACACTTGTAGTGTAAATCTCTTAAACTAGCTTCACATGCTTCATGCTTTGACATGTCATTCTAGCTTATGAAGAGTCCATTTCAGCATGTTTTTAGTGATATTTTTCCATGTCATGACTCTCTCCATAACTGGTTTGGTTATCCTTTGTATGCTCCATATACTTGTAGAACAAATCTTGCTTACTAGCTTTATGTGCATGATGTTTTGACTCATCATCCTAGCATATTTTGGCTTTGCTCCAACATGCTTTTATCCTTATTTTGGGCTGTTCTTGGACTTTTTTGCGCTGCCATGGCCATATCACTCATGCTTTGTATAGCTATAGTGTAAATGCTTAGGCTATTCTTGGTTTTTGAGGCCCCTAACATGCCATACATGTGATGTTTGCATGCTTTGCCATCATTCTAAGTGTTATTTCAGTCCATGAAATGCGGTCACGCACTTGCATTTGACATGCTTTGAATGCCTTGAAGAGTTTGTGCTTTGTGCCTCAAGAATGAACTTTTGTGCATGCCATTAAGCCTAGGTCTTTGGGTCATCATATCAGTGCATTTTTGGTCTCATTATACCATAATGTAACTATGTTTTATGCTGTCCAAGTCATGCCATGTTTGGTTTCAATAGGTGTAGTGTAATGCCTCTTTGTAGCTTTGCATGTTCCATGTTTTCGGACTTGTGTTCTAGCTTGTGTTGGCTAGCTTCAAGCTTGGTTTTGGTCTTGTTTGGACCTGCCTTGGGACTGTTTTAGGTCCCCTTGGCCCTTTGGGGCTTGCTTTGTATGGCCATGGCTTAAGTCCCTTTACTTATTTTGAGCTTTGAGCATCCTAACATGCCATACTTGCATTGTTGAGTTGATTTGGCATCAATTCACATGAGATTTCAGAGCTTAGGGTGCTGTTACATATCCATGCTTCTTACTCTTTAAGTGTCCTTAAGAGTTGCATCATTATGTCTTAATCCTTGAGCCAATTGGCATGTATGTTTGTCTTGCCATTTCATGTTCTTCATACCATCATTTTCACTTTTGGCCACTGATTTTAGGCATGGCTGAGGCCTATCCATTTTTAGTGTAAGCCCATCTTACCATGTTGTCACATGCTTGTCCCATTTCGTATGTTGTCGCATACTTGTCCACCGTTACATGCCTTGCATGTTCGTATGTTCATGTTGCATTTTATCATGTTATTCAAGGTTGTTACCTCATATCATACTTGCATGCTTGTTGCATACTCGGGTTATTGCATTGCATGTTTGTATGCTTAAGTCATGTTGCATGTTTGCCATGCTTGTGTTGCATTGTTGTTTGGATTAAGTGTTAATCCAAGCACGAGAAACGAGAAATGTCTTATACTTCAAGTGATGGAACGTGTCTCAATTTTGGGTCACCGACGCTCTTGACTATCCATGATAGAGTTCTAGGCACTTATGTGATTATTTGTGCATTCATTTCATATTGATTTGCAAAAGTTGGATCTTTGGCCATCATGCATCGGGATGCGTGATTGATGGTCGTGGATCCGATTATGCCTCCCCCTTGATGTTTCGAGGTGATATCAGGTGGCATAGTGCACACATACCCTTGGGAGACCCTCCATTTCCTATGTTTTGTGCTTTACTGCAACTTGGTGTCCCAGTCCATCAATGGCCGGCAGTGTCTTGCAGATGGCCAGCGGTGCACCATCCTTGGCTGACACCCCTTCATTTTTGGTCAGCAGTGGCTTCCCATGGCCGGCAGGCCACTGATGCACTCCCCAGCATGTTTTTGGTAAGTTCTAGCAACAAGGTCTCAAGGACACCCTGCAGACAGAGCCTCAAGAGAGCATCCGGAAGGCGTTTCAAGGCAAGGAACCGAGTGAGAGCATGCATACTCTTCTTCTTTGAACAGAGCTGGAGCAGCTTGTTTTTCATGCTTACTTGTTGGTTAGCTTCAATTTAAATTAGTTAATTTGTTAATTAATTAAGTTTTGTAATAATTAGTTGTAGCTAGTTGTTTAATTCGGTTATGTAATAATTAATTAGCTTCTTAGTTAGTCAATTAGTCGGCTTGTATTATTTATTTGGACCCTCCGTCGAGAGGGCGAATTTTGTAATAAGTATGTGTGAGTGTGTGCATGTCTTCCAACCCCACGTCTTTCTCCCTTTTACTTACCTGCTTTTGTTGGTTAGTTTTAGGTCATTCTTCAATTAGCATCCTTATGCTTTGCATGTTTGCATTTATTCTTCAATTAGCATCCTTATGCTCGCATGTTTGCATCCATTCATCTACATTTCATCTACATTGTATTGCAATTCCAATTTGAATACATGTTATCTAAATTGCATCTCATGTGTCATATTAGAATAGCCGAGCCTATTTCTAGTTGCATTTTATATGTGTTGCATTAGCCATCTTAACATGAACTAGGATCATGCATTGATTACTAACTAGTTTATGTTTTGGCTCGGAGTACTCTATAAGTATTTATGCTTTAGCATACTGCATGTATGTTATTGTTGCCATGAAAGCATGCTTGCCATGAGGCTAATTGCTTAGTTGTTATAAACTGTCTGAATGCCTGTGGGTGAAGGTTGGATTGCTTGAATTGGGACAATTCATTGAAATCCGCGTTTTAGCCTACTTACGAGTAGCAAACTTCAAATCATTTCCAAACAAACGGATATGTAATGCTTTGTTCCAAATTAGGCGATCTAGTCTATACTTTTTGTGATTGTGCGCATCACATAGTAAGATTAGCTAATTAATCGGAATAAGAACACATGTGTTTTCAAAAACAAAATATCATGTTTAGAAGTGGCCGATCTTTGATCGGGCGAGCGGGGGTGCTCATAGCTGACCTTCCCCAATCGTATCCAAGTTCCCGAGCTGAGGCAACTTTGGTGATGACGGACACGTGGCCTTAGGCATGAATCAGGGTTACCTAAATTCCCCCAAAATAAAATATTTAGGTGGCGACTCTGGATATGGCAAAGTAGTCCATGTTTGGCACTTCTTTACAAAAAATCAGTTTTCCAAAATGATTTGCCGAATTTGGACTCTTTGGTGATTTATCAATCTCACATCGCACATTGTGAGATTAGATTAAGAACCGTGATATTTGATTCCGAACTGTAGCATGAGCCCCCCCCCCCCCCCCAAGGGCGCGTCTACACAAACCCAAGCCCAAACAAAAAGAAGTTTGTAGGACTGGATACTAAGATCCAACAAGATGAGGAGCAAGGCAGAGGTGGGAAAACTACAAGAATGGACATAGAAAAGGAAACACCCAAGTCTAACCCACATAACACTATTAGGCTGTCCAACACCTAACCGCAATTCAAAAATAAACCAAGCCCATCCATAGGCCAAGTTAACTCCAAATACACAACAGGGCCTCAACCACAACCAAACCAAACTCATATCCCAACAATTAACCTAACTAAGGAAAATGTTAGGGATTCAATATCCCAAGAAACCACTAGCAAACAGACACATAGCCTGACATCTTAAACCCCTAGCACATTGGGAAAATATATTGAATTAGTAGAAATCTAATGGAAGAGATATTTGAAGAATCACCATCAAACCCAAATTCAAACCTATCATCTATAGAGAAAGATCTAATGAGTAGAGACAGCTTCACAAAACATTGAAAGTCGCCTAACCCAGGAATCATCCATGGAGAACGAAGAGAAAGCATTTAACGAGTTAAGAGGTTGCCTAAGTCCAACTCAAGTTGTGATAAGAGTTGTTTAGGCCCACTCAAGCCCAAATTGTAACTTGAGATTGTCTGCTTAAGCTCAACCCGAGTTAAACTCGAATTGCCGGAGCTGCCCGAATTGCACATAAATTTCAATTTTTTTCTTTATTTGTTTTTAGTGTTGCTAAGTTAATTATTTTGTTAACATTAGTTTATTTATAATAAAAAAAATTATATAAAATCATTAATAACATCAAAACATATAATTTATATAATGTAAGAAATATGTCGTTATGATGGTATTTACAATTTATGAGTGAGAAAAAATAAATAAGTAAAATTTTATATTGTGTTATGTGGCAACCACCTCTTTGATTAATTAAGTCAATCATATGATTTGCATTGATTATGTGTTTATGTGCTATTATGTGCCATGTGTGAAATGAATTGTGATATTGTGAACAAATGTGTATAGGATATGAATTGAACATGTCTAATTCAATAAATTATACAAGGTTAAATTAAATATTTGGAATAGGTAACTAGAGCCTAATTCACATTAGTGTGATTAAATTTAGTTTAATTTGAATTACATTATGATGAGACTTGATTTAATTTAAGTGAATTTGATGTAATTAGAGCCAATGTAATTTATTAATTTAAACTTAGAATAAATCAAGGCCTAGGAATGATTAATGAGTGTACACTCCTTAATCTATTTATCAACTCAACTAGAGAAAAGAGAGGGAGTTAGTGCATATCGTTGGAGTCATACACTTAAGAGAAAGAGAGAAAACTCTAGAGAGCTCTAGAAGAAGAAAGAGAAGAAAAGAAGAGGAAGAACAAGAACAAGGTGGAATTGAAGGAAAATCTTCATAATTCAACCATTCAAGATAGGATTGCTTTTCTATTTTTGTGAAATTGAAGTGTTATACTCATAATCCTTTTGAATTTGAGTTGAATTAGGATGAAATCATGCATGATTGAGAAGTGTTATAATTAAGGAAGATATAATGACCCTATATGACCATCTAAGGCAAGAATTCCAGTAATGAGCCCATAATGTTCACATGCATGGCATGTTTTCATGGAATTCTTGTTTATACATATAATTTCTTGCATGGTTCTTGAAAATTGAGGAAGATACTTCATGAATTTTGAATAATGGAACTCAAACTTACATGTTTTATTATTCCACATTTCTATTCTAAATTTTGATCTTTTAAGTGAAAATCGGGTTTTGTCTATGAAGTTATAATCTTTAATTGAAGTTAGAAATATGAAATTCAAGTTGTTTTTAAGGGTTTTGGGCCTTGATATGCATGAAATTGAAGTTGGATTTTACAAAGAATGAGTTCCCAATCAAGAGCAAATTTCAGACACAATTCAATCTAGAACCGCATGTGCAGCAAGGGACCCGGCACGTACAGAAAACAGAGCACAGCAAGGCTTCATCACTATTTTAATTCCGCACGTGTGGCCAAGCCCGCCGCACGTGCGATTTTCATGTCAATTCATGTTTCGTTTTCTCTTCGTTTTTCGGACTTTCGGGCCTCCATTTGCATGGTTTTCACATGTATTTCAAATTCATATGCATATCATGAACACGAAATAAATTAGAGAATGAATATAAATAACTAAATAAACAAGTAACGAATGAACCAAATAGGTTTAAGAACCAACTGAGTGAATTGAACGTGTTTTGAGATGTTGTGCTTGAATGTGTTTGTGTAGGTTAGGCGCTACGTTCTAATTACGTGATTCAGGGAGCCAACTATCATAGTACACTACAACAATTTACACTTTTGGCGACCAAATTTGGCAACTAAAATGAATTTAGTCGCCAAAAGTCGTACAATAGGCGACTAAAAATTACATTGGTTAGCATTTGTTGCAGGGTTGAGCAACTAAATTTTTTTTGTAGCTGTTTATTAATTATTGGCAACTAAACAAAAAATTTAGTCGCCAAAAGTTCCACAATAGGCAACTAAAAAAATATTGGTCGGCGTTAGTTCAGGTTTTAGGCTAGTAAAGTTTGTTTTAGACGTTGTATACTAATTTTTGCCAACTAAAATAAATTTAGTAGCCAAATAACTAGCATAATTTTAATTTAAATCTCTGGTGACTACCTAATTTGGTTGACAAATATGCATTTGTAGTGACCAAAAAATATTTAGTCATTGTATACTAATTTTTGCTAACTAAAATAAATTTAGTAGCCAAATAACTAGCATAATTTTACATTTTTTTTACTTTAAATCTTAGGTGACTACCTAATTTGGTAGCCAAATATTGATCTTCGGTGACCAAAACATATTTAGTCGTTATATATTAATTTTTGCCAACTAAAGAAATTTGTCACCAAAAAACTAACATAAATATTACTTTTAATCTTTGGCGACCAAAAAATTAGTCACTAAATATATATTTTCAGTGATTGAAAATATTTAGTCAGCAAAAATATCAAATTTTTTTAGTGCATTTTCAAATTTTCCACCTAATTCACTAATTATGTTTTATTTTATTATTATTTTTTATTTCTCTAAATCAGTGTCTACGTACACCCAAACAAAGGCCAATAGTCACTTGCTCTCCCTCTTCTCACAGACTCACCATCCTTACTAATAGCCACCATCGCTGACCATTTCGACTCTCACCACCGTCAGTCACCATCGCGGCTCCCCCCTCTCATCGACATTCAGGAAATGAACTCGTATGAGCTCCAAGTTGTGTTTAATTCCACACTTTTGTTTCTCCAAGTGGTAAATTTGATCATTGTGTACATTTGAAGAGAGAGAAGAGCAATGGGAGCTGTAAGTCAATAAGCAATTGATCAGTTCAAACCATTGATGGACCAAGGCCTCTCTCTCTCTCTCTCTCCCCCAATATAATAGCTACTTCATTTTACTACTACGTAACATTCACTCTTAGTTTCACATTTTGTTCTATATTTTTTTAATTATTATTTTTAAAATTTTAAATTTTTTACTTTTCTAGGGAATTCGGACAACTAAAGAACCGCTAAAAAGGGCTTTCCAGGTGCGCATTTTTCTTCTTTATTTATAAATATGTTTGCTTTGTCCGATAACCAGCCACGTCGAATACTCAAATACAATCAAGAACCCTACCTCGATCTGTTTGGTGACCTCTTCTTTGATCTTCAACACCCAATCCGGGCGAACTCTGCGCAATTTCTGTTTTACTAGTCAGGCCTCAGGGTCAAGATGGACTCAATGTTGTACAATCTTAGGATCGATTCCAGGCATGTCTTCGTAGGACCACGCGAAAACATCTTTGAAATCTTTTAATAAAGCGATTAAACGCCCGTTTTCCTCCTAAGACAACGTGGACCAGATTTGGACTAAGTGTGGATCCTTCTCAGTACCTACATTAATAGCAATGATTTCATCAATACAGGGCTTAGCATACCTTTCCTCCTCTCGATTAATCAATTTTTTCAAAACTAGACGAATTTCTTCCTCTTCGTTTTCATTAAAATTTTGAAAATCTTGGTCAATGCAATAAATCAGCGGCACAGAGAAGTACACAGAATCTGCAATGTTTTCTTTCATAAGTTCCAGCTATTCGACTACAACAGACTCAAAAGAGAAAGAAAAAGAGGACCTTGATAGGACCTTAGCATCCGGGTTACCACCCCTAGGAATGCCAGACTCAGACTTTCTGGACTGACTTGAATCTGATTCCGACTCCACAAACTCAGTGGAATCAGATCCTAGCTCATCACCCGATTCAGAACTGGAAAGAAAACCTTTCTCTAGCTGTCAAGTAAGACATAGTTGTCACGCCCCAAAATTTGGATAATTAAATATTCAATCAATATTTCATCCAAATCCTAGGGGTAAAACAAAACCTAAATGCTCTCATCTCCAAACTATCTATCATAAATTCATAACTATCCAATACCTCCGACATTAAAGTAGCAACAACTAGTCAAAACAACTTAAATAATGCAAAGGTGAAGAATAACCCACAATATCAAATTGTCAAAATGACATGTCCAACAACTATAGTTATTTCTCGTCACCACAGTAGACCCAATTAATCCTGCAAAGGAAGCTTGGCTGTGCTCAAATAGAATGCACCCGAGATGTCAATACACAAAATGGGTCAGTATACAAGTATACTGGTACAAGTACAAATATTTGACACCCGCGTGTTTACTAGACACAAATAAAAATGCATTTAATTCTTGTTACGAGACAAGATAAGTAGTTCCACCCACACCGAGACAAAGGGGTAGTTTCTCGAGATACGGTGACATTTAGTTTCTTACTCGTACATAACTAAATATAAATTGAGTATAAAATAAACAAAATAAACATAAAAATTATGGTGGGTCTGCCCTGCATAAAAAGTGAGTAAGACCAACCATTCTGCAAAAAATAAAGTTAGTATAATTTAATCATAAGTAAATTGCTGAAGCAGTATAAAAACGTACTATTTCATGCTTAAATCATTGGAATTGACCAAAACTCAAAGAACAAAATTTGTACATAATCAAATTAGCTAAAAATTAATGCAAACGAATTTAGTATAAACTATGCAGGTTAAGAGACAAACTTAATAGAAGAACCTAGACAAAATTCAACCGAAAAATTTGATGATGAAAACGAAAAGAAACTGCCCTAAGATGATCTTTTTCAGAAAAGTTCAAGACATGAAAAGTGGTCAAAATAATGTTTTGCTTCAATTCACTTGAAACCAATAAAAATGAGCTTGTTTCGTGGGTTAAAACCACATATAAAATCTGCATTGCTAAAATGAACAAAAATTGTTGTAATCAAGATCATCCAATTACAAGTTCTAAGCGATCTTTTTACTAAAAAGTTAAAACACAAAAGTTGTCTAGAATTACATATACATGCCTCTGCCCAAATTTCATAATTTATCAAGGTCGTTTACTATTTTTCAAGATGAACAAATCAAAGAAATTCAAACTATACCAATAAGTTCATATTAATTCTTGTACCTTAACTCCACCACTTCGGCCCTTTACTTCCAGCCTACACATATATCTCATGTGCCTTCCATATACCTAACACCGCTCCGATACCAAACTGTCACACCCCCAAAATTTGAATAATTAAATATTCAATCAATATTCCATCATCCAAATCCTAGGGGTGAAACAAAATCTAAATGCTCTCATCTCCAAATTAGTTTGGAGTAGTTCGGGGATGGATGACCTTTGGGAAGAACAAATCATGGGCGTGGCCTAAAGTGAACAATATTGATGACATGTGAAGGGTTGGGGCATTACAAATGGTATCAAAGCCAACTCTCTGAGTTACCGTGTGGACCCCTAGCGTCTCTTGGTGCATGTGGGCAAGCTTGTGAGCTGGCAGGCTACTGTACAAGGACGTGTAGCCTTAAGGGGGGTGGATTGTAAGGTCCCAATGTCCTACATCCGGAATGGAGGGAGAGTTCTTGAGCTATAAAAAGTAAAAACCTGGACCCTTACATAGCATCGAGGCCTTTTCTTGGGAGGTGAAATCCCTAGCAGAACCCCCCAGTTAAGCATACTTAGGCTGGAGTAGTTCTGGGATGGGTGACCCATTGGGAAGAACAAATTCATGCGGGCATGGCCCAAAGACGACAATATTAATGATATGTGAAGGGTTGGGATGTTACAATGGTTCCCTCGATACATCCAAAATACCACTAGTTGGGTCCACACCTGGATCTTCCCCGATCATGGAGACAGTAAAGTTATCTCCCAAGTTCTCTAGGTCAGTCGCGGGATCTATCAGGAGATTAGCCAGTGTTGCCCTTATAGCCTCGCTATTGTCTGAATCATCCTCTTTGCTCCATCTAGCGTTGATGCTTGGTTCAGCCCTTTCTTCATCACTATCTTGCAGCTGATGGTCAAAGAATATCTCAAATTTGGGGACGCATTTTTTTTAGGAATTTACCCAAGGATTAGGAAAGCCACAAAAAGGGAAATCATCTCCCTCTCTAACAAAACGCCAATTCAGCGTCCCCTGGATTGGCCTATAGACGAGTTCATAATGCTTCCCAGCTCTCTTGGCTTTGGCTCTGCCCCTCATTTCTTCTCCGTTTCTTATCCAGTCCTCTTTGGTGGGCACATAGCCCAATCCAAAGGCATACAGGTTGTGTGGCACCTCTACTAACGCTGCAAAACCTTTCCGCCCACTCCTTCTGAGCCCCATTCTCGAAATATACCGCAGCTTGTTCATGAAGTAGATGGACTGAGCACTAACGTACATGCCTTTGTCCATGGCTAATATTGTTTGCACTACTTGGGCTTTCGCTAGAGTGAATCCCGAGAGGAATACATCCTCATTGCCATGATTGACCTCTAGCACTAGCGTAGTCACCTCTGGAGGTGGATGGATGGATGAGTTCCAAAAAATGGTTGCTACTCCTCCCTCATGAGGATACTTCAACATCTGAGGGAGAGTATAAGAGGCAGCCTTTCTGTGATGCAACCAAGGCCTCTCTAACAGCAGGTTAAAGGTTGCCGACACATCCAGTACATGGAACTCAATCTCTTGCTTAGATGGGCTCACCTGGACTCACACTTTCACTGTACCCATAACCTCTCTGCTTGTGTTATCATATGCCCGTATCACCTAGGTTGTGGGAACGAAGTGTGCCGGTTTGAGGCCAATTGCGTAGGCAGTACGAGAAGGACGGACATTAATGGCAGAATCGATATCTACCAACACTACTGGCACCCACTTCTCTCTACACTCCACAAATATGTATAATGGCTTGTTGTGAGCTGACCCTTTTGATTGCAGCTCTTTGTTAGAGAAAGTGAGCATTGGCTTGGCACCACTGGGAAAGACCAAGCCCACAAGTTACTCGGGCGTAGTATTAATGGACAATTTATCCTTGTCCATTCCCGACAATACTGCCTGTCAATGCACCCGTGAGGCCATAGGCAGTCCCCAGATAGAGATATCAGCTTGGATTTTCTTAAGCTACTTCAAAACTACCTCCTCATCCAATCGTTTCTCCTTTCTTTCTTGACTTCCCTGTCCTTTCCTAATGGCTCTGCTTGATCCAAGTGTGGAGGCTTAAAATACCTTCCACATCTAGTGAGATGATCTATCTCCTCAGCATACCATGTATTATCCAAGATGCAGTCTCCCCAATCTTTGTCAATATTAGCAAGATGCAGATCACTGTCATCCCACCACTCGCCATCAGTTATGGACAAACAGTTGTCCGACTCCACTTGAATCATTTTTACAATACAAGTGTTCCTCTCAGGGCGACACGCTGTTGCGGTTTTCTGGCTGTCTTCAATTCTTTCAATCTCGAACTGCCTCAATGTAGCTTCATGTTCAGTATCTGTGGCTTTCACGACACCCACTTCTTGAATTGGTTTTCTCGCACATGTGCCCTCCTTCCGTTTTCCTTTCTCATCAGCCTTCTTGGCTACTACAGCTACCTCTGCTTCCTTTCTCTTTGGCTTAATCCCAATTTCTTCTTCCTTGTCTGGCTCATCACTCAGCCATCCGATATTATCAATCGATCCATTCAGGTCAAACCACCCGATCTGTACATCTCCTTGATCATGCTCATTGAAGAACTGCAAGTTGTCTAGATCTTCTTCAAGATCTATAAGATCGTCCAACTCTTGGCTCGAGCCATCCTCCCTAACCACATTAATACCTACAAAGTTTGGTAGCACCACTTCAGGCCTAGTTTGAATAGTTGGCACAATATAGCAACTTGGGTCATATGCCCTTTCAAATAAGTCCCCGGGATACTCTGACGACAAACTAGTACCTCCCTTTGAGGTCAACATCTCTTCCACTGCAAGTGTTATCACCACTAACTTATGAGGCTCAGTTTGTAGGTTAGATGTATCCATCACGCACAAGTCTGTGCCCTTAAGAAGGAACAACATCAGTTTTGGTAGGTGAGAGGGAGTAATATATATGCTGGGGTCATAGGACCATCCTCTATGTCTGGAATGGAGTTGACCCTTTACACTTTTTTGAACAATTTCTCGAGTTTGTTGACTTTGAGCGTGGTTGGATCAACCTCGAATTCGAACAGCGCCTCGGTTGATAAACTAGGACTCTGGAAGCTTGTGCTAGGATGGGTTATGCTTGGACTGGGAAAACCAGAATACCCTCGATTTGTGGATCTTGAGTAGTGGGAATATTAAAAATAGCACCGGGCACAGGAATAGCCATGGCGAGTCCATGTAATGCAAAGGCCGTAGCTGGCTGCTGTTGTTGCTACAATCTGGTTATAACCTCAGCCTGGCGGGCCGCATCATGCTATAATGTTTCAACTGTTTGCTGTAGATGGAGTACTAATTCCGTCATGTTTGCCAGGGGATACTATGCCATTGGAATAAGTTATTGTTCTTGAGCTGGCCTGGAGTAGATGACTGATCTGGAGCAAGACTGAAAGTAGATGACTATTCTTGAACTGAACTAAATGCAAGTGAGCTGAGAGGTGATTGTTGTAAGAACAGTATTGGTGAATTTTGTCTAATCCTCCTTCGTCTTGTAATCAATGATAGTGAGGTAAACACGGGCTGTCCCCGAATAAGATCCCTGACCTTGCAAAGTCTTCCGACGCGGGTCCAAAGTACTTGGGGGATATCTGAACCTTCTGAAGCTATGGTTTAAACTACCTAGCAAAAGAAATAAAGAGAGAGAATAGTAATCAGAAACCACATAGCACCTCAACTAAGATGTTATCAACACAAACATAATCAAAGCTGTAGGATTGTACTCCACACTAAATCCTTCCCCAACATATGTCAACCTTGCAACTGATATGCACATTCCTGCACAATTTCACTGTAAAGCACGTACTAGTTAAAAGAGATCCAAAACACCCCTATGAGGGGGTAGGGTTGCCCTATCCTAGTTTTGTTATGAACTAGAGTTTCACTATTTCAATCAAGCGGTTTCATGCAATCCTAAATTGTACATTTTTTATTCTACACATTTTCATATAAGATATATAATTTTTTTTAAACATATATTTTAAGAGCATACAATAACAAAATTTATAATAATATTGATCAAGTTTGCAACTGTTTCTAATTTGTTTAATTGATAACTAAAATTCCACAAGATCTAAGCAATAGTTCAAGAAATCTTGGAAAGTTGAATTCATTTAATTAATAATGTTGGTGGATAGTAATGTTGGTGCATGAAACAAGGACTTAAAAGGTTTTATTTGATTATCCCAAATGAATATGAGAAGTTGAGAAGGATATGTAATATTTAAATATATAATGGGATATAATATATTTAGGGTAAACAATAGTTTGACTCCCTGTGTTTTATCAAAAAAATATGGAGCTTACCTATAATTTCATTTATAACATTTAAATTCCCTGGACTTCATACCATATTGTAATTTTTGAAAGAATGTTTGTTTGAGTAGAGCATGTGTTGCACGACCAGCTAATCAAAATTTCCCTCCACTCAACCACACTGGATAATTCCTTATTATCTTCTTCTTTCTAATTTTTTTGAAAACTAGAGACTTTGATTCTCTCTCTAAAATGCTTTCCTCTCTCTCCAACTTATCTCCCTCATTTCTCCATTTTTCCCTTTCATTTTTGTTTCATTATTCTTCTAAAATCTATTTCTATCATTCTCTTAACTCAAACAAAGTTAACCCATAAACCATGAGTTCCCATGGTAGTCTCTCACACTCTCTATCTACCGTGGCAACCACCATCATCCTTCATATTCTCTTTATCACTATAGACACACATACATTATATACATAGGCATACCCAATTAACTAAGCCAAGACCAAAATTGTAGTGGCGGCTACAACCATGGGTGCCATGAGCACGGTAATTCTATTTCCACACACTAATTTCCATTAGTACACACACTTAATGAACACTTTCTCAATTCAACATCTCAGCCACAGCATCTCAGCAAAAGCAAAGCTCCTGATATTAGCCCAGCATTTTAGATAAGTATTTCAATATCAACATAACACTCCCCTTGAAGACAATTTAGCAAGAAGTCCCTCTGTTGGAGCAACCAAATCCCCTTAATACAGAACATATCAGATCAGCCTTCCCAAACAACATATCGATCAAGATATCCCTCAACAAATTCAATCGAACTTTTAAAGGCTTCTTCTCACTTGTTGCATGTTGGAAACAATATCATTAATAGAGTAAAGGCCTCCAGAATCATATGCCTTCAACCAAAAAGCTAACCTTATTTTAATTACATCACATAATTCCCCGAGACATGGTTGTAAACCAGAAAAAATGCAATCATTCCTACATCTGCAAATGGACCATATTACAGCTGAAGAAATAGCTCTCCAGATTAGTCCTTCCTTTTTTTTTTTTGAACTTCCAGCTCAGCCACCATTGTAGCAAATCCTCAATTGACCCTGGTACTACCTAGTGCAACCCCCACCACCGAATGATACATGACCACACTTGCCACACAAACAAACAAAACAGTAAAATGTGATTCAGAGCATCCACTTCCTCTTTACAAAATACACAATATAAATCAACATTATCCTTTAACAGACCAATTCTACTCAAAAACTCAACTGTCTTTAATCTACCTTTCCATGCTAGCCATGTGATGAATTTGGTTTTAGAAGGAGAGAAATCATGCCAAATCAGGTCAATTGAACTAGATGCTGGGCCATTCAACAACTCACACCATTTATATGCAATACTTACCTTGTATACACCTGCATTCCCTACCTTCCATCTCATGGAATCCCCATGCTCCAACTGTAATCTTGGCAACTTGTGAACCAAATGAAAATATATGGGGATAATATTTTGCATCAAAGAGTTGTTGAGAAAATTTTGATAAATTTGCCAAAGAAATACAATCCTATTGTTGTTGTCATTGAAGAAACTAAAGATCTTGATGATTGGAGTATTGAAGAATTGATGGGTTCAATTAAAACATTTCAGCAAAGATTGAGTAAGCAATCTGAAAAGTCAATTAAAAGTGCCTTTCAATCCAAGCCCGACTCTAGTTGAATAACAAGTCCCTTAACAATGACTTGTCAAGATTAATTGCAGTTGGAGGGTTAGTGTTCCCATTTGCATAGATAAATATCTGAGCCTGTCACATCAAATTATTTGAATCTATCTGCAATGATTACAAAATGTAACTCATCACAAAGGAAATAAAATAAAAATGCCTAACTTATTTAGCATAACATTCCAGGTATCTATCAACTTGAATAAATTTAAAAACCTTATTTTTATTGTCTACTGACAATGAAGTAAATCAAATTTGCCACCTTAAGAAGCTTACACCTTCAAGCTCAAGGAACAAGTCTCATGATTAAAGCCTCAAAGGTCTCATCTTTCATTGAGGTTCACACTTTCTATTTTATTCACATGAGGCATGAATTATGACACATGCCTTATGGCTACCAAGAGCCTCAGAACTGAATTTCAAATTCTCTTTCAAAGCTTTTAAGGCTTACACATTGAGGCTAAGGAAATATGCCATTGGGTATAGCCTCAAAGATCCAAATCAACTTAGTTTGACTTCTTTGGTAGAAGATACATAATGTAGGCCGAAAGGTACCATATTGAGGCCACTTAAGTTACATTTTTAGTCTTTCAATATTGTTTATTTGGTAGAGATGATGTCTTTTGTGCACTTGTGCAGATTTGGCAGACAACACGAAAATTCAAGCAAAAAGGGCGCAAAAATAGATTCTCCGTGCGAGGAGCGAAAAATCCCGGCCTACCACCTCACCGCACGTGCGGCTAGGATCCACCGCACGTGCGGCCAAGATCCACTGCTTGAGCGGCCCACTTAGGGTTGCATGCATGAAAATTTAAGGCTCTTCTGGTGGGAATAAAATGAAGAAAAAGAGGTGTAGCTTGACTTTTCGTGCTCCTTTCGGATATGATCAGCCCTACAGTTCGGACTCTCGTGGTTCTGAATCTGATTCCACAAGTGCAATATGAAATAGATAAACACAAATGAGTCCAAATCCGGCAATTCTTTTGAAAAATCGATTTTGAATCGAAATGCCAAAAGTGGACTACTTTGCCAGATTACAGAGTCGTCACCTAAATATTTTTGAAAAATTTAGGAAACCCGAGACTCATGCCAAAGGCCACTTATCCGTCATCACCAAAGTATCTTGGCTCGAGAACTTAGGTACGAGAGGGAAATGTCTTGAATTGAGCACCCCCACTTGCCCGATCAAAGATCGGCCTCTACTAATCATGATGCGATTCTTATTTACATTACATGCTCTTGTTCTGATTTATTAGGCTAACTTATAATGTGTTGCACACAAGTATAGACTACTTTGCAAAAATTGGAACATTTTGATTTCATGTTTGTTTGAAATTTTGTTTTGAATATGTACCACTTGAAAAAGTGATCTCATATATACATTCAGCAAATTATCCTAATTTAAGCAATTAGCCTTCATCCATAGGCATTCAAACAGATATATCATTTAAGCACTTAGCCTCATGGTAATATGATTGATATGGCAACACTAACACGCATGCGATATGCTAAAGCAATAAGTGCTCACCTAGTACTCCAAGGCAAGCCAAAAAGAATAAATTAGTTAGAAAAATGCATGATCCTAACTAATGTAACATGACTAATGCAACACATACAATATACAATTAATAGGTTCGGTTGTCTAATATGGCATGTAAATCACTTTGATAACATGTGGTGGCCCACATATTCATGAAAGTAATAAATGACAATGTTGTTAGAATGATGAGCCAAACCTTATGCATGTAAGACAAATGGATGCAGATCATGAAAAATGCTAAGAGAAACATGAAGCTTTACACTATCCATCATAAGCAGGTAAATAAAAGGAAGAAAGACGTGGGGTTGGAAGACATACACATTATTACAATTTGCCCTCACACAGGAGGGTCCAAATAAACTAACTAACTAACTACTACGAATTAACTAATCTATTACAAACCAAATGAAATAAATTAATTACTCTAGCTAATTATTACAGCACCGAATTTAACTAACTATCCTAGTTAATTAAATCATTACAACACAAAATTAATTAATTAATCTAACTAATTAATTGCAACACCAAGTTAACTAGTTATTCTAACTAATTAATACAAATCAACTAATTAAACTAATTGACTAAGTGATTAATTACAAGTTCACTAACAACATACTACTATTAACAAAACAAATCTAATGAAGTGGACTACCTGCTCTGTTAAGGAAGTGGACTACCTGGCTAGAAAAAAAAAAGGTGGTTAGCAGGCCAGAAGTGGTGGCCAGCCGCCCACTAATAATGGCCTGTCAGCCGAAAAGGTGGCATGCCGGCCACTAATGGTGGGTTTCTCCTGCAACAATAGAAAACAAACAGAGCACAAACAGAGCATTCTCAAGGGATATATGTCCACCCTACCTCTCCTTATCATCAATCATCTCAAAGGAGGGGTAGGCTCAATTCGCAAGCCATCAATCGACGCAAATTCATTGCATGATGACTTATGAACCAAGGGATACAATTTCAATAAATGCACAATTAAAGACTCATGAACCTCCTCCCTGTCATGAAATTGATCAAGGGAAGTGGTTGGCATTGATTCTTGAGCCGTTTTCATCACTAACGAGTATGAAACGACTCAAGACTCAATGGGTTCAATTAACGTCCGATTGAACCCAAACCATTTGATTATGTTGGTCCAGTTTATTCCAAATCCAATTACCTCTTTTAATTACCTTTCCATTCCTTAATTCATTTAGTCCAAAAATGAGCATTAAGTCCACTAATGGAAAGAAGTATCAAACAAAAGGTTGTTTTTGGAATGAGAGAGACGTCATGCCATTGGTAATGAACCCTCGAAGAGATTAAACCATTAAGCACAACGATCTCAATCTCAAGCTTAAACAATCAATCGGTTGAAACAACTCTCAAAACAAATAAAAAGTCAAGAAATGAGGGAGGTTGTAGAGATTCTTAGAGGTGAACACAAGTATAGAAAGCTTGAAATAAATGCTACCAACTCAAATAGGTTGGTGTCTAAGGCCTAAACCACTAAACCTATGAGGACCATTACACTACAAAGCATGCTAAACAAAGCACAAATGACATGAACAACTCTGAAACAATCCTAAATAAAGCTAAAATAGTGTTGGAACTGAGGTAAAAGAAGTTAAAAGAGTAAGCTAAAATAATGAAGAATTCAAGCTAGTAAACAAGCATATGGAGGGATGGCTAACCCCTCCACTTTTGGGACTTCAAAAAAACATTTTTAGTCTTTGAAAACCTTTCAAAATCAGTGGTAAAAAGTTGGAAAAATTTGGAAGAAGAGATGGGAAACACAAGGGGAAAGGCTTAGGAGACAAGGTACAAAGAAAGGTGATTAACCCCTCTACCTTTAATAGCCTTAAACCCCAAGTTTTAGCCCATAAAAGCAAGGGAAAAATAGCCCAAAAATAGTAAGAAAATATAGAAAAGAAGTAGTGCCAAGGAGCTAGTAGTTATACCTCTTGAAGAGAAGTAACACTTTTGTTCACAAACCACAAAGCTTACACTCTCAAGGGCTAAAATTTGGACTCAATAATCTCAGCAAGAAGAGCTCCAATATTGGTTTAGGAAGTGTTTGGGTAAGGTGTGTGTGCATTGCAAGATAGATATAGAGAGAGAATTTCAAGTTTTGGGACTTTTGGAATTGTTTGTAACCTAAAACCAAGAGGGAAGGTCACCTATATATAGAAAAACATAAGCCTTGGTCGGAAATATCTATATACATACAGCTGGTATCATGCATGAACCTGTGGGGGACAATTGGCAAAAAAATATCTGTTTTTGATACAAGTGGCCGACAGGCCACTAAAAGGGGGCAGCTACCCACTATTAGTAGCCAGCAGGCCAGTAGTGGGTTTGTGGGGACAAAATGGCCTAATTTTTCACAACTGGGCAGCAAGCCACTAAAAGTGAGAGGTCGTCTACAAAAATCTTCTTTCAGACCCGACTTCAAACAAGCATATCTCCCTCATCCGGACTCGGTTTTAAGTCATTCGTGAGTCCAAATTGAAGCTCCAAAAGTTTAATTTCCAATGGTGGTGGCCTCACATCTAAATTTTAAGTGTACAAAGAGATATGCGTATTTTAGTGAAGGCTGCTCATTTTTGTCCTAACGGATTGATGCCTAACTTTTCCCCTAACTAGTTTTCTTCCCTCCCCTCCTATTTCCTTCAACTCCAGAGCTATAAATAAGATGTTTTTAAAGATTTTTCAAAGAGTTCACCTCTCTTACATTTATTTCCACTTTGTCCTTGCTCGGTTTACCGAAAAGTGCAATCTTTTAAATGAAATGCGAGCCTTGAAACATCA
This sequence comes from Camellia lanceoleosa, assembly GCA_025200525.1. NCBI lineage: Eukaryota > Viridiplantae > Streptophyta > Magnoliopsida > Ericales > Theaceae > Camellia > Camellia lanceoleosa. The sequence goes on from CM045770.1 coordinate 2,269,261, forward strand.
TAGAAACATTTGGAAAAATATTTTGAAAAAAAAGGGTTTTAAGGTCTAAAATCATTTCAGTGAAAAATAGTTTTGGTCAAAAATGAGGTGTAAGGTTGAGATTAGAAGCTCTTCTTGCTGAAGAAATCAAACATTTGTATAGTATAACTTTCATCATTGAGTGATCAGCCTAAGGCGCCCAAGTCTTAAAGGCAGTCAAAAATGGGGTGTTTACAAGAGGCTGAAAAGAAGTTCGAAAAAATTCTAAGAGAGAGAAGAGGCTGGGTTTGGAAAAAGGTGATTCTCAAGCTTCAAAAGTAATTTCCATGGAGGGTTCTTCTTCCTTCACTTCTTCCCACTCCTCCATGAGTGGCTAGGCTCATCTTTCTAGGGTTTTGATGAAACCCTAGCCATGTAAAGGGATTTTTCGTAAGCCTTGATTGTGAAACAGTTTGAATAAATTTATGGATGTCTTAGAAGTTTATAATAATTTTCTTTTTCGTATCTTCAAGTTTTTTACTCTCTGTGATTGTTTAATGCTTTTTATACATTAGTTTTCTTTGTGTTCATGTTCAAAGTATAAGATGAGTCATGCTACGAGAGACAGGTCGTTTTGCTACCATAGTATAGAGCAAACGCTCGTGCTACTTAAGATGACTCGTGCCTATACGTTGAACACAAAAATCCTCTTGATCAATGTTTCAAACTTGTAGTTGTGAAATATTAGGTAGTTCAAACCGGAGTGCAATTGATGGCCATTGTTAAGTCTTATTTATGTAGTTAGTGGTGAATTCTTTGCCTTGACTTGAAATTTTTCTAAGTGTGACAATTGGGTTTTTCAAAACTTACGATTTCGAAAATAGTTTTTAGTGGTAATTGATCCTTGTATTTTAAATAGTCTAAATTGATTTTATGAAATTTTTCTATGAAGTATTAACCCTTTTACTATAACGTCAAACTTAGAAATTTCAGTCGAAAAATTATTTTTGTACTAAAATAGGGGGAGCCACTTTTTAATTTAATTGGATTTTGATGTTTTTGTTTTTTTCTTTAAATCCAAATGGGAGTATTTCCTTATTACATTATAAACTTAAGTAAATGAAATATAAATGTAAGAGGCTAAATGAAAATATTTACTTAAATGGTTACATATGGAAATGAGATTGATGTGCTGGGAGTGCCTTAGGAGCTAAGCTATGTAACTAGCTATCCAGGATGACAGCTCGAGCGATCAAGTGGTCGCTCGAGCGAAGAGGTGAGGCTTTTAGTATCTTCACTGTACACCTGTAAAACTTTTGAGAGATTGCGTTCACTGCTCGAGCGATGAAATGTTCGCTCGAGCGGTCTGTTCAGATCAACAAACTTTGCACATTGTCTTCTTTGCACAGGAACACCCCATTGTTTCCCATTACCGGTAGCCACTTCGTTGAAATCCCCTGCTAGGAAGTGGCATAAGGTTGATGATGTTACAAAGTGCTACATATTGGCCGCAATGATCAATGTGTTGCAAAAGCAGCATGAGGGTGTTCCTACTACAAAAGACATAATGATTAATTTGGAGAAAAAAAAAATGTTTGGAGAACAGAGAAAAAGTGCATGTCAAACTACCATGAAAGGTTTGATGTCCACCAAAATGGTGGAAGGCACTCCAGTACGAGAAAATGTCCTGCAAATGATATCTTTCATTAACATAATGGAAACTTTGGGTGCAGATATTGATGGTGAAACTAAAATTGATGCGATCCTTTCATCTTTACCCGATTCTTAAGATAAATAAGCTATGAAATTAAAATGAATTGAAATACATGTATTGAAAGACTCTTGGTCGAGTGTTTGGTCAAGAACATCTTCAAATATTGCTTTTGGAGTCCTTTCTGTAGTATTGGAGAAACCATTATTTCTGCTCAATTGTCAGGAATGTGGCAACCCTTCTTGGTGATATATTTCATTGATGCTAATCTTAACCCCTCAAGAGTGGGATCGGTTTTGATCTTCAACAGCCAAGGCTTATCCTTATCACTTTGACTCGGTCCATTGAGCTCCCATAGACCGCCATGTGTCCTTCCATATTTGAATTTGAATTTATTCTGCTTGATTTGTGACAGATATTTCCTTTATTGTTGTATGGATCTTGTTCTCTTTGTTATGCATGTCTATCCTCAAGGAATTCAAAAAACCAACCTTACCTTATTTGAAAAACTCATTTCTTAATTGTAGGGTACCTGCAAGGATCTTCAAATCCAATTAATCTCTACTAAAGACCAACTTGCAGACATTTTTAAAAAAAGATTGCCTTCTTAATCCTTTCGATTATTTCGGGACAAGCTGAAAATTTGCCCCTTGGAATGTTTCGCTTAAAGGGGCTATTCAGATATGATTTATGTTTTAGATTCTTCCTCATCACTTTCTCATCATCTTATCATTGTTTGTGTTTATCATTGTTTATATTTATCCTTATCATATAAATTGTATAAGTGTTTATATTTATCCTTATTATATAAATTGTATAAATAGAATAGAATAGTTCAGTACAAATATAACACAAAAACTTTCCTTGAATCTAATTAATATACAAAAAATTGTTCCAAGTGATCTAATTTTGTATATGGATGATATACACGAAAAGTCCTAAAAAAATGAATGGTTTGAATCATTCAACTGGGCTCATGGTGGGCCCCACATATCCAAATGGTGCTTCCAATCCAAATTTGGACTGGACTGGTGAAAATCCTCTCCTAATGTTTTACATGATTCCATATGGATTTAGATCGTCTGAAAAGATAAAATGAAAATTTCCATTTCATAATCAAAGATACTGAAATATAGACATTACAAATCTATATTACAAATTAACTCTAAGACTATCAAAATAATCCCAAGAAAGGGAAAGAGTAGAGACAAAGGGGTTGAGAAAGAGCATGTGAGATATAATCGTGCCCAGAAAAATAGAACAATTAGCTCGAATTCATACTGAATTAGCAACTAAAGAAAATGTCTGTTTAGTAGGTTTGTCTAAGGCCTTGATAGAAAGTGAATCTGAATTTGAATATTCAAAAAGCTAGCCAAATGGCATAAAGGAAATGGAAGATGGGTTGTTCAAAGCTATGATGGCTAAACAGACCAAACTCGTAGATTTGAAAGTAGCTATGCCCATGGAAATAAATGGAGGCCAGAAATATGAAAGTAATTCAAAACCTTTGAAAGGCACAAAGCGAGCCAGTCCAAATCCAATTTAGCTCATTACCTACTGTTAACATAAATATGGTGTATGTTTTTCCTCACAGGTTCAAAGTAGATCCCAAGCAAAGGAGAAGCTTGTCCATTGAAGAATGGGTTGAATCAGATGAGAAGGCTTCTATTCCAAAGACTGAGATTATGGAGGAGACAGACTCAGAAGAAACAGTGGAGATGGAGGTTCAAGAGGCTATGCCTTGCTATCCTTTCAAATACCCAACTTTAAGCATAACTCAACACATCAAGCCCTTGCACATCAAGCCCATTTTGATGGAGTGTTAATGAGTAAGGTGTTGGTGGATAATGGAGCAACAGTCAATTTGTTGCCCAAAGCCTCTTTGAAGAAGTTGGGTTTGAAAATTCCAAAACTTATTTCAACTAGCACCTCCACAGTAGGGTTCATGGGAGATAAACAAATGGCCCAAGGGATCCTACTAGTCAACATCAATGTGGGATCCAGAAGCTGTGTTGTAGCTTTCTTTGTTGTCGATAGCAAGGCCAAGTGTAATGCCCTGCTAGGAAGAGATTAGATACATACTAACAAGTGTGTGTGCCATCATCATTACACCAGAAAATCATCATGGCCCTAGAAGATAGAGAAATAAAGAAGATACAAGATTTTCGATTTTTTTAGATAGTTGAATCAAACTAATAAGTAAAATGGCCAAAACGTTTAATCTAATACTTTGTTTTTTTTTTATTAGTTAGTGAAATAATTATCTGAAATATTACTATGCAAAATTAATAATTTTGTTAGTTTTAAAATTTAGGAAAAACTGATAATATTCTCAATTTTACTGAATATGATTTATTGGTTCAAAAAAATTTAAATAGGACATGAACTACCGTAACATTTGTAAATAGGATTTTTAGGTAATACTCTTTTAAAAAAAATTATGATTTAAATTGATAAAATTAAAATGTTATTTTATTATAAAACTCAAATTGTGATTTTTTTTAAAAGTATTTTTTAGGTTATTTACACTAAGACCTCCTAAACTATTAAGAAATATCACTTTGACACCTTAAACTATAAAAAAAAATACTTACAAATGGAATTCCTAAACTATTAAAAAATATTATTTTGACCTCCTAAAAGTATGATGGGCTTTTTAAACTGTTGAGAAATATCACTTTGTAAACTTTAAAAGTGTACACATATCCCTAAATTATAAAAACATGACTGTTAACGAAAGGGATCAAAGTGAAACATTCCACTAATTTAGAAAGTTTATTTGTTTAGAGGTCAAAATGATACTTTGTAATAATTTAAAAACATATTTGTACACTTTTAAAATTTAAAATTTAAAAGGATCAAAATAATACTTTTTGATAATGGGGGTGTTTGGGAAGGAAAAAAGTAGCCGGGTTTAGGCTATTTTGACAAAAAATCCCAAAAGCCCTCCTGTAGCAACCTTTTCCTTGATTTTCAAAAAAAAAAAAAGAAAAGTTGACTTTTGGCCTACCGCGTCGAAGTTACACCGCCACCAACAAAGGTAGGTCGCAGGTTTGGTTAATTACATTTTTACCCCTATACATCAATTTAAAAAAAATAAAATGAAGGGTAAATTTGTCATTTCAATTTAAACATCATTTCAAACACATTTTTCAATACAACAATCAACCCAAAAATTTAATCCAACTTCCCAAACACAAAACTAAAATAGCCTACTAAAATAGCCAAAAAGCCAAATAGCCTACTAAAATAGCCACTTCCCAAACGAGGCCAATTTAAGTCTACATGTAAATAATCCTAATTTTTTAAAAGAAAAATGGGCGAATGATATTGACGGTCCCTATAGTTTGAGACTTGTGTCATTTTGATCTCTGACTTTTTAATTGTGACACATTTGATTCTGAATTTGGAATCTTATTTCAAATAAGGACAATTGAAAATACCATTGCTTAATTTTAAGGGCAAAATCGTTAATTTGATAAAATATAAACTAATTTGACAAAAAAATAAATGTCAAAAAAATATTTTTGAATTTTTAAAAATTATTTCGACCCACTAAAGATAAAATTATGTAATTGATAAATCTTTTAGACATTTATTTATTTATTTATTCACCAAATTAATTTTTATTATGTTTTTGAATGATGATCATGTAATGGGTGGTTGTTTTTATTTTCTTTAAATTAGTTTCTATTTTTCAAAAGTCAAATATGACAACAATTTTGATATCATTATGAAACCAATCCATTAAATTAAAAAATCCAAAACTAAAAATATTTCATATATTAAATATATCGATTACACATTAAAATCTTAACAACCACTCATTACAGGAAGTGGAGATGCTGCTACATGGGCTGCGCAGCAACGGCTGCTGTGCGGTAAAATGAGCCCATTTTGAGGCCCATTTTGATAATCCGAACTATTCACATTTTAGAATACATTAACTAGACGATGCCTGCAAAAAATCAACTTAATCGGATATCGTTTACCAATTCATTCACTCGCATTTGTATTCATTTTAATACTTTAAATCACAATTATTATTTATTTTTGTAGATACAAATGCAAGTAGATGAATGGGTAAACGATATCTGATTAACTTGATTTTTTGCAAGCATCTTCTACTTGATGTATTTTAATATATGAACAGTTTGGATTATCAAAATGGACCCCAAAATGGGTCCATTTTTCCGCATAGTAGCCGCTGTTGCATAGCCCGCAGCAGCATCTCCACTTCCCTCAGTACATGATCATCATCCAAACACATAATAAAAATTAATTTAGTAAAATAAATAAATAAATAAAAATCTAAAATATTTATTAATTTTACATAATTTTGTTTTGGTGGGTAAAAATTATTTTTTAAAATTGAAAAATATTTTTTTGGACTTTTAATTTTATCAAATTATTTTATATTTTATCAAATTGACGACTTTGTCTTTAAAATTGAGTAATGGTATCTTCAATTGTCTTTGTTTAGAAGAAGATTCGAAATTCATGATCAAATGTATCAAATTGAAAAGTAAAATATCAAAATGACATAAATTTTAAGCTACTAATTTGTAAGAAAAAGTGATGAAGCACAATGAACATGAGAATTTAGGCAAAAATTACGGTAATTTTTAATTTTATTTTATTTTTCTTCCCGCGCTTCAAATCTCACCTTCATCCCCGGCTTCAATCTTCGAGTTAAAAACCATTGTGTAGTGTCTGCTTTTTTCGCTGTCAAAACCACCTTTTTTTTTCTCTCTCTCTCTCTCACTGTCACTACAACAAAAACATACTATAGTGGCACTACACTAGTGGCATATTTTTAGAAAATGCCCCAAAAAATGATATTTAGTGACACGTTTTTGAAAAATGCCACAAAACGACAAACATAAAAGGCTCTAGTGACATTTCAATGAACAAGTGTCACAAAACTACAACAAAAACATACTTTAGTGGCACTACACTAGTGGCATATTTTTAGAAAATGCCACAAAAATGATATTTAGTGGCACGTTTTTGAAAAATGCCACAAAACGACAAACATAAAAGGCTCTAGTGACATTTCAATGAACAAATGTCACAACACTACAACAAAAACATATTTTCGTGACACCATACTAGTGGCATGTTCTTAAAAAATGTCACAAAAAGAATATTTTGTGGCATTTTTTAGAAAAATGTCATAGAGCCACAAACATACAAGGCTCTAGTGGTATTTCAATTAAAAAAGTGTCACTTCACTACAACAAAATGTCACTACAACAAATTTACACTTTAGTGACACTACACTAGTAGCATGTTTTTAGAAAATGTCACAAAAATAAAAATTGGCATTAAATGTTTTAGAAAAATGCCACAGAACCACAAAACATATAAGGCTCTAGTGGCATTTCAATAAAGAAATGTCACATCAATTTTATGACATTTTATAAAATAATGACACGAAAAATTATGTTCGTGACATTTACCAACAAATGCCACTAAACTTTAGTTGCAATGGCATTTTTTAAAAAAATGTCAGGACAGTAGGTAGGTGCAAATTATTTTTTATGGCACTTAGGTGAAAAGTGTCATAAACAAATATTTTATAGCATTTTGAGAAATGCCACTAAGCCAAAAACTTTCCAAGCTTATAATGACATTTTTGAAAAAACAAAAAATGCCAATATATTTTCTAAATTTTTAAAATGCAGTAAATGATTAAAAATAAATGAATTAAACTCAATACACACTACAGGAAAAAGCATATTCGGCGACAAAATTTCCTGAATAAAAAAATTTGGTCGCTGAAAGTATAGCTTTCAGCGACCAAAACAGCATTAGTTGCCAAAAGTAAAGCTTTTTAGCGACTAAACAATTTCAGTAGCCAAAAGTCTACAATTAGCGACTAAAACTAAGTTTGGTCGTTGATTATATGGGTTTTAGTGACTAAAAAAATTTTAGTAGCCCAAAGTAAAGCTTTTTGACGACTAAAAAAATTTAGTAGCCAAAAGTCTACAATTGGCGACTAAAAATAAGTTTGGTCGCTGATTATATGGGTTTTACCGACTAAAAAAATTTTAGTAGTCAAAAGTAAAGCTTTTTGGTGCCCAAAAAAATTTTAGTAGCCAAAAGTCTACAATTGGCGTCTAAAAAATAAGTTTAGTCGCCAAAATGGTCATTTTAGTCTTGGAGAACTAAAATCCTAAAGCGGGAATAAAATTTATTGTGACCAAAATTTTGGTACTGAAAGTGCATCTTCGCTACCAAATCCGATTTTGGTATTAAAAGTTAAGTTTTTAGCAACTAAAAATAATTAGTAGCCAAAAGTATAAAATTGGCGACTAAAAAATATTTTTAGTCACCAAAAGGGGTCTTTTTTTTTATTTTGGTAGTAAATAGTTTATTTTACATAAATTATGTTCAATAAAATAATTATGTTTATACATATACTTTTATATTAATATGGATGTATGTACTATATAAATAATATATGTTGCATATATAATCATGTGGTGCTATAGAGGTGTAGTGGGAAGAGTGTGGTATATAAGGTTTATGGTGCGGAAGGTTGGCGGTTCGAGCCTCCGCAAGAGCAGATCAAATTGTTCTACAACGAATTATCGTCATGAATGGCACTTGATAGCGTCACAAATAGTGCCTACCATGACATTGAAATGTCACTGAAAGGTTTTAGTCTTAATGGTGTAATGACACTTACAAGTGTTACTAACTCTTTTTTTAATGGCGCTTGATAGTGCCACAAATAATATCTACCATGACATTAAAATGTCATTGAAAGTTTTCAGCCATGATGGTGCAGTGGCACTTGCAAGTATCTTCCGTGGCACTCGTATCTACCGTGGCACCGATAGAAGTGGCACTTGTTCAAAATGCCACAAGACCAAAAAATGTCATTAGAAGAATAGTTTTGTGGCACTTTCAAATGTCACTAAACTAAGAAAATGTTGTAGTGTGTATTTTCTTCTTTTGGTTTCATACACAATCCACGACCAAAAGCCACTCTCATCATCTGATTTTCACAAAACCCACATGGATTCACTGAAACCCAGTTCAGCTCCAACCAAGAACAAGTTAGCCAAAACCTTCCACAAAGTCATTCACCTCAAAAAAGCCTCAAAATCCTTTTCAAATACTGGGTTTTCCTTGCTCATACCTCAGAACACAACAATTTATATAATTTAAGGATTAAGCGTGTGATTTTTTGTTCAGATTAAACTTATTCTGAAGATGAATGCTGACAACGTTAGTTAGGGAGACAACTTTCATAAACATTTAATACTTCAGGATTTTTTTTTGAAAAAATTAAAATACTAATAACAAAAATGACACCAGACAAATACTTACCAAAAGTCCAACTAGTTATTCAAGATATGACTTGAACATGAAAAGCTCGCATGGACTCTTTTGACTTCCATGAAGAAGTGGAAGTTTTAATTATCATTAAAAAAATGCAATTGCAATAAAATCACATTTCAAAGTTTGGGACTTGAGTTTGGAAGACACAAAATCAGGAGAGAGAGAGAGATAAGCATACCAGCACTTTTGGAGTCATTAACAGCAACACAAAAATCTTGAAGAGGATTAGGATCAAAAGCAGGGCCAGTGTGGAAGCCAAAGCCATGGTGGCTATGGTTAAAGCGAGTGCCCATTTTAATTGAAGCAAATTGAAATTTTTATGCCTAATTGCAATTGCTTGAAAAGAGGGTGATTGATGTAGGATGGCAAAGCCTGTCTATTGATAGATATAGATAGATAAATAGTACTTGAATTTGTCATTATATTTTATATTTTTCAGTACCAAGTCTTATATTTTCCAATACCAATAAAATGAGAATTGTACGGGAAAGATTTTCACCTTCTCGTATAATCCTGTTGATCAAGTCTGCGTTCCTCAATACGTCGTCGTTCCACCACCTGAAAACACAAACGTGAGCTGGCCGGCGGGGGTGTGCCGGAAACCTCTCCGATGCCTAAGTCAGTAAGCAAGACAAGAAGGCAAAAGCTCAGTGTATTCAGGGAGCAAAATTGTGTTACCTCTCCAAAGGTGATATTGGTGAGCTTATATAGGTTTCGCGTGGCACAGTCCTAGTAGGACTTTAACTTCTCCATACGAAGAGTCCTTCTAGAACTCGCATTCCTCTATACGTAGAGTCCTTCTAGAATTACTCCTCTGGGAAGATAATGCTTATCCTCCAACACCCTCCTCACTGCATAAGCCAAGTGAGATGGCTCCATTATGGCCGAACTCCATTACAGCCGAAGTAACCCATAGTCCGGACTTCGTTTTTACTTCTCTTACCTCGGTTTCGCATGCACAACCGAGCTAACCATAAGAGAGCTCAACCGGACTAGGGCGCGACCCAACCGGACTACCGAGTCCGAACCGGTATCAATCTCACACCGCCTCGGTTCGAAATGTCTCGACCCTAGCTCCGCAGACCGGACTTACTTGTTTATTCCCGCACCCGAGCTCCCGATGCCCATTTTTTAACCGGTCTTTCCGTGCTACTCCACTGCGACCGATGTATTTATTATTCGCCGTTCTTGGGCCTACCTCGCCCAACATCTAGCTCGCCCAATTTATGAATATAAATTACCCTCTCAATTGCCCCTTAATCCCATCTGCGAAGCATGATAGGGATTACCAATTTTCAACCGAGATAGAATTTTAACCTCTCCACCCGAGCTAACAAAAACCGTTAGCTACTCCAGCCGAGCTAAATCTGATTTAGCCTATCCCAACCGAAGCTACGTCGCACCGAAGCTATACTCGTCTGCTCAAACGTCCTTCAATTGCAAAGAATCGAATTGATTGCCCTTCCTTGACACGTGGCAAGCCCCCATTGGTTGTTCACAATTACCGCCGTCCTCGTGTTTCGTAACGTTTGAATAGTTCCCTCCAAAAACGCCTTTACACAAAATCAACCTTTCATTTCAGAATCACTCCCACACTGTTCATCCTCTCTCTTCCTTCTTGTGCTTTTCAATCTTGCATATCAAGAGCTCATGTTCTTTACTGCTGCTGCTTCGTCCACTTTCAGCTCCTCCTTCATCAGGTATGCAGCCCAAACTTGCCTATTTCTTTCTGTTTTTGCTTCCGTTTGATTCATAGTAGTATGTATCTGTGTGTTTTCACAAAACACTTTGCATGCTATGTTTCTGAAAAGAACTTCACACAAACACTATGAATTTTATGAACTGCTGGTAGAACAATCATTTGGTTCATAAAAATGCATCCAACCGAACTAGGAACTGTTTGTGCTGTCTAGGCGAACTAGAACCGAGCTAGTACTTGTAGATAACACAGTAGTTTTAATAAGAAAGCATCTGATTCACCTTAGCCGAAATCAAAACTGACTTGAGATAGGTATTTCGGCCCCAGACCGAGCTAAGCCTCCGGGGTTGTTACCTCGAGTTCCAAAACCGAACTCAGAAAAACTGCCCCTTGAGGCTTAACCGAAGTAAGGAGCCCTTCACGTGAAACCAAAATAACAAACATAACGTTCCAACCGAGATAACAAGAATAATAAACCAACCGAGATAACAAGCCCCTCCCAGAAACCGATATAGAAACCGTAGCACCCTGTAGAACCGAAATAAAACCAACTTTTCTTGCTTTATTTTTTGTAGCACGGTCTCTGATCGTGCTTGACTCCTTGTTTTCAACTTTAGACTTAGGCTGCCCAGGCACTCCCTCAGGCGTCCAATGGGACTCTCGAGCACGCTCTTTCAACCGAGATAAATTATTTCATAACTTATAGAATAAATGGGAAGTAGACATTTAGTAGAAACCCCAGGCGGCCTAGCCGACTTCCGAGAACAGTACAACATTCCAACCGATGTAAATCTAAAACTAGCCGAACAAGGAGTCGACCCATGGGGCGAAGAAGGCTTTGTCCCATTCACCCTCCAATCTATAGTAGAAACCGGACTCAGATTCCCGATCACCACTAATTTGTGAATTCCTCAGACAAACCAGACTCTGCCCCACTCAGCTATCCACCAATACATATCGAATAATAATGGGCATAGATGCTCTGAACCAACAAACCGGTCTGAACCTAGGTCTGGCCGAGATACTACATCAGTATTCAATAGGATCCAAAAACCAAGGCTGGTGTTACTATTTGAGAGTGCGCCGAGGTAGAGAAAAGATAATAAAGCACACACCGGATAAAGATGTCAATGATGACGACTTCTTCTGGGTATCTGGAAACTTTGAGGACTTCCAAGCCCGAATCCCAGGCCGAAGAATAAACGGGGAGAAAGGGGAGCCCGGTATACACTTCGGTTTTCATTTCGCCTTTCCCTTGAACTTTACTTTCTCAGAACCGACTAACACTTGTCTTCTTTTGTTTTGCGATAAAGCTCATCTCTTCTCCAACTACAACTATCCCAACACCGCCAGACTTCGCGCAAGACCGGTGAAAGAAAGAAGTTGGGCAAAACTTCTTGACTTCGAGCCGACCTACAGATACTCCGGTCGACGAAAAGCAAGAGTAACAGATTTTCTCCTCGAAGACCCACCAGAACCGGACCCAACTTTGCCCGAAATCGTCCTTGTGCGACTAACCCCAGAACAAGAGATGGCGAAGAAAAACAGACTGAGGGCCATGCTCACCGAAACAAGCCCAACCGAGGTACCACAGGCCGGCCAATCAACCCAGGCCGTGGTGGCTCTTCCATCGCAGCAGCCTTCTGCCTCCCGCCGAAACAAGCGTGCCCGGACTGAACAAACCGGGCCACAACTTGTTGATGAAGATGAGAATGTTCTGCCACCAAACCCACCAGCGTGTATTCACCCGGACCCCCAGCCGGAATCATCGAACCGGTCTGAAATCCCCCAGTGGGCTCCCCCCCTAGTCTTCAACAACCGAGCTATCAATGAGGGTGACTCCGTTGTCTCAGATAAGGATCACCTTCTGGCCTTCAACTTGGCCAGAGGTGTGTGCCTTCCAAAAGACATGGAGCACCACCAAAAGAAGCTCAACACCGAGGTCAAGTCACTTCGGTCCGCTTCGAAGTCAATGATCGTGGTAAGCAATACTGGCCTTTCTGTCTCTAAAATTTGTCTAACTTCCATTTCGGTCAACAACTAAAAAATTTACCATACTTTGTGCAGGCTCTTCAAAAAACCACACTTGCACACCGGCAGGTGATGGAGCTGCGTAAGACCGCAAGGCAGGCCATGAAAGATGCTGTGGCCAAAGTCGCCGAACTAACACAGGCTCAGAACAAGGCGGCCGAACTGGAGGCCGAGGTATCACGTCTCACCGGCCTGGTTACCTCGGCTGAAAGTGATAAGCAAAAGGCCGTGACCGAGGTGAAAGATTATTACCTCTGGGAGATGGCCCAGCTGCAAACCAAAAAAGACGCCGAAATAGACCAGCTGAAGGCCGAAGTAAAAAAGGCCAGAAAGGAAGGTTTCAAGAAGGCTGAGGATGCCTACGGTCTTCAATGCGGTGCAGCAAAGGACCTTTTCTTCAAGTGCGGTTGGCGGAGTGCGGTGGAGAAGCTCGGTTGCACTCCTGACACCGATGTTTACAACGCTCCACCGTACTCCATTCCGGCTTCGCTCAAGCAATATGCAGACGATCTTCAAAAGGCGTTCCTGGAAGGGTCTGGAGACGAAGAAGAAGATGAGGATGATGACGATGGTGATGATGAGGGGGAACCAACTCTGACCCCGGTTGCCACCGATCAACAAGGCAATCAGGCAGCTCGGTTGCAGCCAACAGTTGATTTATCACGCGAGGTACCAGCTGACTCTGTCCCACCAACGGACACTACGGTCCAAACCGAGCTCCTTCCTCAAACCGGTCTCCAGGCAGCTGCTGAAGCGGAGCTTGACGCCGAACTCGATGCGCTCCTTGGATGACTTTTTTTTTTTTTTTTTTTTTTTTGTACTTCGGTTTTGGATGCCTGTAACCGGGCTATGACCCCTCAGTTTGTACTTCTGTTTTTAATGAAAAAATTTTGAACTTTCATTCCGGTTGTGTACTTGCCTGCTTGTATGTTTATTTTTCCATGAATTTGATTACACAACTGTGATCTCGGTTAACTATATAACTTACTAGCCAACCACTCTTCAGCCGATGTAACTTACTTCGGCCGAAGAGTACAAAGAGTTGGTTTAATCCAGCCAACCACTCTTCAGCCGGTATAACTTACTTCGGCTGAAGAGTACAAAGAGTTGGTTTAATCCAGCCAACCACTCTTCAGCCGATGTAACTTACTTCGGCTGAAGAGTCCAAAGAGTTGGTTTAATCCAGCCAACCACTCTTCAGCCGATATAACTTACTTCGGTTGAAGAGTCCAAGGCGTTGGTTTAATCCAGCCAACCACTCCTCAGCCGGTATAACTTACTTCGGCTGAAGAGTACAAAGAGTTGGTTTAATCCAGCCAACCACTCTTCAGCCGGTATAACTTACTTCGGCTGAAGAGTACAAAGAGTTGGTTTAATCCAGCCAACCACTCTTCAGCCGGTATAACTTACTTCGGCTGAAGAGTACAAAGAGTTGGTTTAATCCAGCCAACCACTCTTCAGCCGGTATAACTTACTTCGGCTGAAGAGTACAAAGTGTTGGTTTAATCCAGCCAACCATTCTTTAGCCATTCCCATGCTTTGGCTGAGTGTTAATTTAGCCATTCCCATACTGTGGCTAAGTGTTGATTTAGCCATTCCCATACAGTGGCTAAGTGTTGGTTTGATCCAGCCAACCTCTAAGTTGGTTTTTCCGGCCAACTTAGAATAAAATGTTTGGTTATTCCGACCAAATGTCCTGCAGCCTGGATCCTTATCCTGGGCTTAGGAAAGGTTGATAGTTGGGTATTCCGGCCAACTATGTTTACAATGCTGCTAATCTTACTAGAGCTACTTTCTACGAAAAACAAATATACTGAAAAGAATCGACTTGTTTTTATTGAGAAAGTAAAAAATTACACATACTTAAAAAGAAAAAAGCTAAAAGTAAAATAACTTGAGATTGGCAGTGTTCCATGGCCTAGGAATTGCTTTGCCATCCTCATCTTCCAAGTGGTATGCCCCTTTACCTGCTAATCCGACCACTTTGTAAGGACCTTCCCAATTGGGCCCTAACTTGCCATCTCCGGGGACCAATGTGTTTCCCATCACTTTGCGAAGCACCCAATCGCCAATCTTGAACTGTCTTGGGTGTACTGTTTTGTTGTATTTTCTGGACAACTCTTGCTGATAGGAGGCGATGTGAACCAATGCCTTTTCTCTCCTTTCTTCTGCCAAGTCAAGTTCTAATGCGATGGCTTCCCCATTTAGGTCTGGATCAAAATTTTCGCTCCGAATTGTAGGAAGGCCTACTTCTAATGGGATGACTGCTTCCATGCCATATGCTAAGGAGAATGGTGTTTCTCCTGTTGATCGTCGCGGTGTGGTGCGGTAAGCCCATAAAACGTGGGGGAGCTCTTCTGCCCATTTGCCTTTGGCCTTCTCCAGCCTTTTCTTCAATCCGTCCAGGACTACTTTGTTTGACGCCTCTGCCTGACCATTTGCTTGGGGATATGCCGGTGTGGAGTTGTAGAACTCTATCTTATATTCTTCACAAAAGCTTCTGAAAATTCTGCCATCAAACTGAGTGCCGTTGTCTGAAATCAGTGCTTTTGGTATGCCAAAGCGAGTAATGATGTTCTGCCAAACAAACTTCTTTACATCTTTTTCCTTGATTGACGCCAAGGCTTCTGCTTCCACCCACTTTGTGAAGTAGTCTGTTGCCGCAAGAAAGAACTTCCTGTTGCCTGGTGCTGTTGGGAGTGGTCCCACTATGTCCAAGCCCCACATTGCGAAAGGCCATGGACTAGTGAGAGGTAGGAGTTCTCTTGCAGGTTGGTGAATTTGATGCGCAAACTTCTGACACTTTTCGCACTTTTTGACATACTTCTCTGAATCCGCTTGCATGTAGGGCCACCAATATCCTTGTGAAATAGCTCGGTATGCCAATGACCTTCCTCCTTGATGGCTGCCGCACACACCCTCATGTATTTCGAACAAGAATGCTTCCACCTTGCTGGGGTGAACACACTTTAAGTAAGGTCCTGAAAACGATTTCTTGTATAAAGCTAAGGATGGAGAGAGCCAAAATCGTTGCGACTTGGCTCTGATTCTGTTGGCTTCTTTCTTATCTTCTGGTAGAGTGCCGTCTTTTCAGAAGCAGATGATGGGATCCATCCAAGAAGGACCTAACTCCGCACAACATACCTCTTCAGCTTCTGGGTCTTCAATACTTGGTCTGGGCAGGTAGTCGATCAATAGAGGATGTGGGATGGAGGTATCTGCCATTGAGGCGAAGCCTGCTAGTTCGTCTGCTCTACTATTCTCCTCCCTGCCGATCTGTTCTATCCTCACCACTTCGAACTTTTTGATCTCGGTCCTGACTAGCTCTTGGTACTTAGCCATTCTTTCATCTTTCGCTTCGTAGTCGCCAGAAATTTGATTTACCACCAACTGTGAGTCGCTGTAAACCATGAGTTCGGTGGCCTTCATGTATGCTGCTGATTTTAGCCCTGCAAGAAGCGCTTCGTACTCCGCTTCATTGTTCGATGCTGGGAAGCCCAGGTTGATTGCCTGCTCCACTACTAGGCCGTCTGGAGAGATGAGGACTATGCCAAGTCCTGCTCCATGTCGATTGGATGCCCCATCCACAAAGAGCTTCCACATCTCCCCAACGAACAACTTCCAACAGGTGGAGGGATCGGACGATGCCTTGGGGTCTTCCAGGTTGCTAATGTCTTCTTCAGGGTCCATAGTTGCAGTTTGCCCCTTGCCTTCTGATGGGCCCAAGTCATTAGTCGCCAGTGAATCTTGACTTGGTGTAGTAAGGTCGGCTTCCTCCTCGCCTTTTCTACTCTGGTTTGCCTTGGGCTCTGACTGAGTAGCCTGTACTAGGGGTTGCGCTATTCCGGCGTCAATCTCCATCCCTAGTTTGGTTGTGTCAGTCAGGTCGATTGGGCAGACTTGGTGGCTTCCAGGAGTGAACTCTGCGACGAAGTCTGCCAAAGATTGGGCTTTTACCGCGGTTCTGGGTTGGAACTTCACATCATATTGTCCCAACTCTACTGCCCACTTCAAAACTCGCCCAGAAAAGTTGGCCCTCTCAAACAGAGCTTTCAGTGGAAAAGCTGTGAGGACGACAATGGTGTGGGCGTGAAAGTAGTGCGCCAATTTCCTGGATGCCATCATTAAGGCCAGTGCTAGCTTCTCTAGGGGTAAGTACCTTGTTTCGGCTCCCAGCAATGTCTTGCTGACATAGAAGATGGGTAGGTGTTGGATTCCTTCTGCTCGAACCAACACTGCACTTACTGCGTGCTGAGAGACTGCCAAATAGAGGAAGAGTTCTTCTCCAGGTATGGGGGTTACAAGTAATGGTGGAGAAGACATGTACTCCTTCAGACTTGCCAGAGCTTGGTCGCATTCTTCGTCCCACTCAAACTTAGCTTTTAATGACTGAAAGAATGGACGCAATCTGTCTGAAGACCGGCTGATGAATCGGTTAAGTGCTGCTGCCATGCCGGTGAGGTGCTGCACTTCTTTCACTGAGTTAGGCCTCTCTAACTCTTGAATTGCTTTGATTTGGGAGGGGTCTGCCTCGATACCCCGATTGGTCACCAGGAAACCCAGAAACTTGCCAGACCCTACACCGAATGCGCACTTAGAAGCGTTAAAGCGGCTTATGTTGCCGGGATCAGGAACATCTCATCTAGGTCTCTTAGATGGTCTTCCGCATCCTTGCTTTTGACCACCATGTCGTCGATGTACGCCTCCATTGTTCTGCCTAACAATGGCTCAAACATCTTGGTAACCATTCTCTGAAACGTCGCCCCTGCATTCTTTAGGCCAAAGGGCATGACCCTGTTACAATATAGTCGTCTTGGAGTGGTGAAGGACGCTACTTCCTGCTCTGCTTTGTGCATGGCTATCTGATGGTGGCGTGTGTATGCGTCAAGGGAGCTGAGCCTGCTGTGTCCTGCTGTTAGGTCCACCAATTGATCTATCCTTGGCGAAAGCGTCTTTGGACATGCTTTATTGACAGTTTTATAGTCGGCCTTGACGCCACTTCCCATTCTTCTTTGGCACTACTACTGTGTTAGAGATCCACCTGGGGTAGTGCACCTCTCTAATCGCCCCTGCTTCTAACAAGTTACCCACCTCTTCTGCCACTATCTCGGCGTGGTGGAGTGCCGATCTGCGCGTGCGTTGGATGACCGGTCTAGCAGAAGGGTGGACATTGAGTTGATGGCAAATGAAGTTGGGATCAATGCCTGGCATGTCGTATGGGGTCCAGGCGAACACTTCAATGTTGGAGGTCAGAAATTCCAAGACTTCCAATCTCTCAGTGCTGGACAACGACGATCCAAGTAGGAAGAACTTTTCCGGTTCTTCTCATCTATTCGACTTCTACCAGTCCTCTCTCGCTTTTGATCGGCGCTTTGCCAACATCGCGAATAGTTCATTACTCTCCGATTCTTCAACCGAATGAACATATCCTTTGGCAGCGCGGCTGCCATTTGTTGCGACAGCACTGCTTGGACATTATCTGGTCCCCATAAACCTCTTCTATTACTCCGGTGTTGTTGGGGAACCTCATCACTTGGTGGTAAGAGGATGCCACCGAGCGCATGTCGTGCTGCCATGTTCTGCCTATGATGATGTTGTTGGTGGAGGGGACCTTCAAAGACCGAACTCTACTTCGTCACACTTCCCGACGACGGAAGGATGATTTTGCCGAGCCACTCGGCATAGAATTGAATCAATCAAAGGGGATACGGCGGGGCCAAGTCTTTATCTTGCGGCTTGAGTTGCTTGAAGGTTTCAGAGTACATGATTTACTTGCGAGCTGCCTTGGTCGATCGAGAATCCGCAGCGTCAAAATCCTTGACTCGGAGAGTGGACCAAAGGCATCGTTGTGTGGGCAATATATTACATCAAGTCTTTATCCGAAAAGGACATGATGTTTGTGGCTTCTCCCCCTTTTGACGACGGGTTGGGCACTTAGCACCTCTCTCAAGTGCTCTGCCTTTTGATTGAACCTCTGAGCTCGCATACTCTGGTTCAAAGACTCCATGGATTACGTTGATGGTACCTTGTGGCGGGCGTCGTCGGCATCCCATTGGGGAGGTTGTGGTCTGAAATTTGGCTGCGCCCTCCTTCTATGTATTTATCTAGGTGGCCTGGCCGCCACCAACTCTTCAGATGTTGCCTCAATGGCGTCAGTTCTCGGTCACGGTGCCCTTTTCCTTGTGGTAGGTGCATCTGGATCTGTCATCATAGTCCTTCTGGGCCTCGCCTAACTTGGCGGGCCACTTGACGAAAGGCTCGTCTCGAATCTCACTAAGTATATGGTAGATTGGTTTTTGAACACCGTGGTAATGGCCGTGCGGACTCTCAACCACCTCTTGTCTGGTCTTCGTCATTGTCTACTTTGCCCGTCCGTTTAGGTTTCGGCGATCTACCGTATTGACCTTTGCGGAGGTCTTCTTCTCTGATGTTATGGTCGCGCCATTCTTTGCTTTGGCACGAGCGCCATCCTCCTCTACCCTGATGTGCTGATGCACTCTCTCCATCAGGGCCTCCATGGTAAGGGGTGGCGTCATGGTGATAGAGTCCCTCAGTCTGTTTCCGACTGGAAGGCCTCTTTTGTATTGCGCAATGGCAAGGTTGGTTGGGCAGTCCCCAATCTGGTTGAACGTCTCCCGATGCTTGTTGTATGATCTCAAGGTCTCCTTGTCGCCCATATCGATGGAGAAGCGGTGGTCGATCTCCACGGGGGTCTTTGTGTTTGTGCTGAACAGTGTTACAAACGCCTCTGCCAATTGCGCCCAGGAGGCTATGCTGCCCTCTGGAAGCTTCTCAAACCAAGTCAAGCCTAGGTCGCCGAGGCTTGAAGGGAATAAGATACATCAACGCCTCATTCGCAGTATCTGACCATAACTTTGGCGAAAGTGGCTCAAGTGGGTGTAAGTCGTCTTTCCTTCATCGTCGTGAATTTGGGTTGTAGGAAGCTTTGACGGAAGGCGCGTTCTCAATCTCTGGGACGAATGGTGAGGTCTGCGACCTCGCCAATGCCTTATCCTGGTTCGTATGCCAAGTCGGCCTTGGCATTCAACCTCGGCGCTTCCATGCGTCAGGAATAATCGGCCAAAGCGGGAACCTGTGAGGATCGCGCGCCCTGGCGTCCTCCTTCCATCGCGCCTTTTCTTCCAACATGGACCTTAGGTCGGACGACCTAGGTAATTCCGTCTGTCTGGACCTCGTATGATGCGTATGTGAGGGCCAATAGGTACTCCTCGAGATATGACCTCTCCGGCCGTCCTCTCGGACACAGGTGACGAGTCCTGGAAGATACGGATCGCGTGTCGCCTGTCCTGAGGCTTCTGTCCGCTGGTTGGGAGGGTGTAGAATTCCTACTACGACCCTCTGAGTGGCGAGGGGGCGTCTTCTTGTTGCGCCCTTCTCCTGTCGCCACTACTTTTCCTTTCATCTGGCGCTTCAGTGACTCCATGTCCGCCGCCATCTTACGGATCAGTTCGTCTTGCTCTCTGACGCGATCCTCCAGAATTTGAGGATCAACTCTGCGCCTTTGTCTTTCTGGGCTTCTTGAGCGAGAGGATGAGGCTGCCATTCCTCCTTCGTCCCCTCGCATCCCTCCTGGAATTCTGCCTTTGTGGTTCCAGGCTCGCCATGGGAGGGACCAAAGGTAGGCCTTCGCGCCTTGTACCTCCTTCTGGAGTTAATCCGTCAATGGCGGATTGAGGCAGTTCTTCGTTGTTTGCCATTGATGTTCGAGAGAAAGCTTGATCAAGAGGTTGTTCTTGTCTGTTTTTCCCACAGACGGCGCCAATTGTACGGGAAAGATTTTCACCTTCTCGTATAATCCTGTTGATCAAGTCTGCGTTCCTCAATACGTCGTCGTTCCACCACCTGAAAACACAAACGTGAGCTGGCCGGCGGGGGTGTGCCGAAAACCTCTCCGATGCCTAAGTCAGTAAGCAAGACAAGAAGGCAAAAGGTGTTCAGGGAGCAAAATTGTGTTACCTCTCCAAAGGTGATATTGGTGAGCTTATATAGGTTTCGCGTGGCACAGTCCTAGTAGGACTTTAACTTCTCCATACGAAGAGTCCTTCTAGAACTCGCATTCCTCTATACGTAGAGTCCTTCTAGAATTACTCCTCTGGGAAGATAATGCTTATCCTCCAACACCCTCCTCACTGCATAAGCCAAGTGAGATGGCTCCATTATGGCCGAACTCCATTACAGCCGAAGTAACCCATAGTCCGGACTTCGTTTTTACTTCTCTTACCTCGGTTTCGCATGCACAACCGAGCTAACCATAAGAGAGCTCAACCGGACTACCGAGTCCGAACCGGTATCAATCTCACACCAGTCAGTTCCCGAAATGTCTCTCGACCGACCTAGCTCCGCAGACCGGACTAACTTGATAATTGCCGCAACCGAGCTACGGATGCCCATTTTGTAACCGAACTAACCGTGCTACTCCACTGCGACCGATGTATTTACTATCTGCCGTTCTTGGGCCTACCTCGGCCCAACATCTAGCTCGGCCCAATTTATGAATATAAATTACCCTCTCAAGAATTACTACTAATTCCTCGAATGGGTAACTTGTTTCACCATCCAAGGATGAACAGTTCTTAACCAACTTCACACGGTTCTAATTATAGCTGCTCACATCAACATATTGGGCGATTCTATTTGGTTTGAGTTTTTTATGTTAAGTTTTTTAATTTTGCGTATTTTTTTGTTTTTAGTAAATATTTTTAAAATTTTAAATATTTTTTATATTTTTTTAAATGCACCTTACTTAGATGTATCTAAAAAATAAAAAATTTGTGAAAAAATATTTTAAAAAATTAATAAATACATAAAAATATAAAAAATTTACTGAATTCTAGTATTTTTTTATATTTTTGGTATTTAGTGAATTTTTAAAAAAAAAAATTTCACAAATTTTTTACTTTTTAGATATATTTATGTTAGATATGTCTAAAAAGTATTTTAAAAAATTGCTTAAAATATTAAAAAAAAATTCAGTAAAAACAAAAAAAAACACAGAAAATAAGAAAGTAGAATTTTCTGAAAAGTGTTTTTTGAAAAATCTAACCTATACCTAAAAAGTAAAAAATTTGTGAAAAAAATCTTTCAAAAATTCACTAAATATCAAAAATACAAAAAAAAAAAAAAAAAAAAAAAAAAAACGAGTAAATTTTTTGTATTTTTATGTATTTATTAATTTTTTAAAATATTTTTTCACAAATTTTTTACTTTTAAGATACATCTAAGTAATGTGCATCTAAAAAAGTAAACAAAAAAATGTTTAAAATTTTAAAAATATTCACTAAAAACAAAAAAAAAATGAAAACCAAAAAACTCAATTTTCAAAAAATTAATCCAAAAAACTCAAACCAAACACACTCATTGATTTTTTATTTTTATTTTTATGTTTAAGAAGAAATATCATTTTGTTCCTCAAATTATTATGTAAAAATTAATTTGACACCCAAACTTCATATTATTTTAATTTGACCTTTAAATTTTTTTAAAATTTGATTAATTTATCCTCCGCCATCTGTTTCCATTTACAATCAAACGGAATTTACTGACGTGGCACCAAACTTTATTTGGAATTTCATTTTACCCCCCAAATTATACCTTAAAAATTAATTAGCCCCCCAAATATAAAAAAATTAAATTTAAATATTTAATAAATAATTTTTTTTATCTCAATAATGAAAAAATTAAATTTAAAAATAATATACTTTGTAAAAAAAATAATAAATAATAAATAAAAATTCTCATTTAAAATTATATTTTAAAGTCTCAAACCATGAAGTATGGATACTTCGACAAACATGTCGTATCTGTATTGAATATTTACCGGCGTCTGGTATTTCGTATAGTACTTCCACATATGTACCGGGTACATGAAACACATATTGAAATATTTTCTTCTTAATTTTTGGCATACCCAGACGTACCTAGTATATATTCAAGTCGTGTCATACTTCAGTCGAAACAATATTTTCTACTACTACAGAGATAAAATTCATTTACTAGATGTCTTTTTTTACGACCTCGCTAGGTAGCTCGACAAAATCAGAGGCTCAAGTGGCCCAAAATACAAAACGCCATCGTTTTGGTCTTCTTCTTCTTTCTTTTTTTTCTTTTTTTTTTTTTCTTTTCATAACTCGCAAGTTGCATAAAGAAAGAAGAAAGAAGAAGAACAGAAGATAAGAGGAGATGAAAGAGATAGAGTAGAGAGATTCAAACCCAAAAATCAAAAGTCAAATCAAACCCATGAATCAAAACCAAAAATCAAAAATCAAAACTAATTAGACAAATCAAACCCACAAATCAAGCCCAAGCAAATCACACACATTTTGTGATGGAGACACAACTAGAGGAAGAGAGAGGGACATGTTTTTATCTTGAGAGAGAAAAAGCCCTTAATTAGACAAAGGGCTACATAGAGAAAGAAAGATACTTAAATAGAAAGTGACAACATTCATCAATACAGAGAAAAGTGAAGGGGAAAAGCCTCCTTAGAGAGAGAGAGAGCGAGAGAGAAAGAGGGGCATGAGGTTGTTCACAACAAAGGCCAAGGGCAGCAGTGAAGGTTGGGGTATGGGTTTCTTCCTACAATTGATATCAACAAGAAGTAGACCGAACTCTTCTCTTCTTCTTCAACCATCTGTGCTCTCCTCATCTTCATCACCCTCATTCTCTTCAGGAGTGTTTGAATGTTTAAAGAATAGAGATAGAGAGGAGAGGAAAGAAAATAAATAGAGGAGAGAGAAAAGAATTCTCGAGCCACTCAAGCCTAAAAAACTCGAGCTACGGAGCATTAGTCCTTTTTTTATTAGGAGGACTTATGTGTAGTTCTACTAAGTAGACTTATTGTCTAATAGGTCCTATAATAATTAATAGCATTTTTCATCATACATTATTAAAAAAAAAATCACTAATTGTTAATCTTTAGTGGCAGTTTGAAAATTTTATCACAAAAATGTCACTAATTATAAGTTTTAGCCACAATTTAAAGAAAGTCACAAAAAAGTCACTAATCTTCAATTTTCAGCGATAGTTTAAAAAATTCATCACAATAAAATATCACTAATTGTAAGTTTTAGCGATAATTTATAAAAATCGTGATAAAAAAAAAAGTCACTAATTGTTAATTTTTAGCGACATATAAAAAATCATCACAAAAAATTATTTTTAGCGACGATTATAGTAGGTGTTAGCACCATAAATCTGTAATTTTTTTTATTTATATAATTGCAGGACACGTGGCATCCTCTTATTCATTTGGAAGTTAAAAGAAATTATAGAGATGATGGAGAATATGAAGGACAAAGTGGATGAGTGGAAGGACACATGGCAAGACAAGAATGAAAATGGAAGAAATTGGTAGTTACTAAGTAGTTATTGCTGTATTTTTTCCTCTGTAAATAGCCATTAATTGCTACAATGTAAAAGATCCAGAACTTAAATCAAAGATAATTGATTTCAATATTTCTTGTCATTTTCCTTATCTTAGGAGTAGTTTAATATAGATTTATATTTCGAAGCATTTATTTTCAGCACTTTCATTTCGAAGCATTTCATGCACTTCCTTTTCGAAGCATGGGAGTAGAGGTAAGTAATTATTATTTTAATTGTTCACTCAATCGTCTTTCTCCATCTCCCTTTCTTCTTTTAATTTTTCTCTTCTCTACACTTTGGCAATTTTGAAGTCCTCTTTGTTGAGGCAAAAGAACCGTCAACACAATCGCTTGATAATTGGCTTGAATTTAATCTGTAAGGATTTTTCAATCCTTGCTGGCATGCTCGCATTTATAATATTTTCCTTCGTAGGAAAAATAAGCCAACAGTATGACTTGATGGGAATTAAATCCACCTATTAGGACCTATTGGTAGTTTATCTTTTTTATTTTTTATTTTACACTCAACATGATTTTAAAATTAAGTTATGACATTAAATATAATGACATACATTATTTAAATTATGACATAAATTAAGTTATTTAATATAATTACATTTAATTTTAGTTTCTCTTATATCTATACTTTTGGCATTAAATATTAATTATATATTGGATCTTAACAAATTAAATTATTTAATTAATTTTTGTATTACTCCCAATTAAAAACAAATATTTTTTTACAAATGTACCAAGTTATACCCATATCCTAATTTACTTTTTTTAGGATTTTATTATATCCACATACTCGTACTGTACCAGTGCGAGTATTTGTACCTCTACCTATGCGTCATATGTCTGGAATTATCTCAAGTCAATCTTGGAAAAAATAATTGAACCAAAAATTGCTTGCTACTCTGTGTGTAAAAAAATTGAGTGAGGAAAAAAATTTTAAATTCAATTTGTGCCTCAACAACCCAATTTGGTCATCCAATCTCCCACCCACGTCTCTGTAATTACAGATATGCAAATACTATTATTGGAATTTGGATTACACGATACACACAAAACAAACACTTGGAGTGCCATTAAATTTAAAACCATAGATCACGATGATGCAATCCATACGCAAATCAATAATCAAATTGAGAGAGAGAGAAACCAAGTAGCAGAAATTTCAGCAGACGTTGTAGAGATCAAGAAGGATGTTATCAAGAGACTTTTGGGCTTGCTCCGAACACCGATTTCTCAGTGATTTAATGGCTTCAACGGCTTCTTCAGCCCTGTTCTGTTGCTTCATCACAATAGCCGTATCTTTCAGAGCACTATCCACTCTATCTCCGGCATTAATCGCTGCCCCGAACAGCGGTATTGCCTTTTCCGGATCCTTATCTACCAACTGGTTGAAACAAACCCAAAAAATGATCAAAAACCCATTAATCAAGAACAGTATTTGAGTGCAATTTGAGACCCAGAAGCTTTACCTGAACATTTTTGGCTCTGGCATAAGGTGTGTCACCGACTGGGATTTTGTGGGTGATATGGAAGGAGCCAGACGGAGTTCTGGAGACCGCGAGAGGCTTGGCTGGAGACGAAGGTGCAGATTTTTTTGGTCTGAAACCAGGGGGAGCATTCCACGTGTCCTGCAACATCTTTGAAACTTTTTTTTTATTTTTTTTTATTTTGTGGTGAGAATTGAGAGAGATGAAGATGGTACTCTCTCTCTCTGGCTGCCAAGAGAAGTAGAGGGAGAGTAGGGATCTTACAGAGAGAGAGGAGAGAGAGAGAAGGGGAGAAGAGAGTGAAGAAGACGATCGAATTTAGGGAGGTATTTATGGACGATATTTTGAATTTTCGACCGTTAGGTTACCGTCTTACTGTCTCTCCCGACGGAGTCGGATCCTCTGAAGTAAACGTGTGTTAGTAGATGGCGAAGTGAAGCTTCTGATTGGGCCAAGTTTCGGCGCACACAGACATAGCGTGTCCTGTATCTTAGTGAATGAAAACCCTTTTCGTCTACGACACAATATGCTTAATATGATCCTCAAAAGATTTTATGAGTAGTGGGAAACCACGAAGTGGTATTACTAAGATTACGCTAAAACGTGTTCTTATTGGCTTATTGTACTAACCACTAAACATGTTCTTTTTCAGAAAATGCTAGAAATAGACAAACAAAGCCACCCCACATACCACTTCTTGTGTGTCATATATTGACTTTAGTGTCTGCAATATGGGACACTGATAGGAGAGAAGTACTATTTGGTTCTTTTGAGCTTCAAGTTAAAAAAACCAAAGATTCATGCTGGATTTTCCAGACAATCAAACAGGGTGTAGTGGGAAATCTTGTTGGGGTTGGGGTTAGTACATTATTTTCAGTAAGTTGCTCCCTTTGGGGGTCTGCTTGGGGTAGGCTGAGCTCAAGGCACATGCACATCAATATCATACCTGAACCCGGTGGATCAGCTCTTGTTCAGATGTAGAAACAAAGCTAGTTTTCAGCTTATAACACACACTCTCTCTCTCTCTCTCTCTCTCTCTCTCTCTCATGAATGGTCACTCTTGTAGTTAACTGATTCCATTTGGCAGGTAAGCATACTAACCACATTGATTTGATAATTTTAGCATTTATTGGTCGGTTCAATAATGTGAGTAATAACCAAAATTTTCACTATTATGTGTTCCTGATTAATCACATTGATTATTTACAGTCTCTTATAATGTTAATTTTATACTTTGTATTCTAAATTTTCATTTAAAATTTCATATCAAAGAGTAGTATGTTAAATTTGCAGTTTGCGATACAGTGATGAATGATATTCTTATATGATATACAAAATATGATTGAAAAATGTAATCATCATTATAGCATTATTAAATTTCTTAGCATTCTCTCTCTCTACATATTCTTTTAAGAGTATGTATACAGAAACTAAATATAGAATGAGACACAATCTTTTGAAATCATAAAAATCTTGTGTCTCATTCTATATTTGTTTTTTGTGTTTCTAACATTACTATTCTTTTAATCTTCTTTATAACATTATCAATTTTGAAATCATAAAAATCTTGAGTTTTCAACTAAGAACTAAACAAATAGGCTAACTCAATGCACATTATATGCATGTACCATAAGGTTTAATTATGACATTTTGTCATCTTGTTATGAATATTGTGAATGTGTAGTGTCATTTATTAAAATCTTTTGTTTTGCAATGTTATTTGCAAATGATTGTGATATAATTACGAATGAACATACAATAAACACATTTTTGTAAAGGTGTGTATTAATTCATATTTCTTTGAAATACGAATTCTACTTATTGTCAAGTCAATAAAACAATCAAAATCCTAAAAATTCTATGTGATAGGAGTTCCACAGGTGGGGTTGATATCATCTTTAGCTGTTAGCTGCAACTTAAGAAATGAATGCTTGTTCAATGGTGTTCAACCAAAACTGGGGGAGCTGCAGGAATCAATCATCATCAAACTAGCTATTTGGCTTAAAGCTTTCATTCAAGGATTTCCACTATTCTATAAATGATTTTCTGTTCAATATTTCACAGATTAGAAAGTGTATACGTGAAAGGGTGTTGAGAGGGTAATTTATATAAATAAATTGGGCCGAGCTGGGTGTTGGGCCGAGGTAAGCCCAAACATGAAAGATAGCAAATACACCGGTCAGAAGAGTACTATGGATAGTTCGGTTGTCAACCGGGTACCCGTATCTCGGTCGCAGCTTGTCACGAGCTAGTCCGGTCCAAGAGAAGACGATAGTTAGGTCGGTCTAAGGTACTTTGGGGGGGAATAGACCGGTCTTGGGGTGGCACCGATTCGAATGTGTCAGTCCGGTTAGCCAAGCCATAGTTCGGTTCGACCCTCTTATGGTTAGCTCGGTTGTAGCATGGTAAAGTCGAGGTAAGAGAAAGGAAAGTAAGGGCCGAACTATGGGTTACTTCGGTCGTGTTGAAGTTCGACTGTGATGAAACCATCTCACTTGGTTTAAACAGTGAGGGGGGTTTTGGAGGATAAGCATTATCCTCCAGGAGTTTGAATCCTAAGAGGACTCTACATGGAGGAGTAAGAGTCCTACCAAGATTGTGCTACGCGAAACCTATATAAGCTCACCAATATCACCTTTGGAGAGGTAATGCAACTTTTGCTCCCTGATTGCATTAAGCTTTTGCCTACTTGTCTTGCTTTCTGACTTGGGCATCGGAGAGGTTTCCGGCACACACCCGCCGGCCAGCTCACATTTGTGTTTTCAGGTGACCAAGCAACGTCGTATAGAGGAACGCAGACTTGATTAACAGGATTATACGAGAAAGTATATTTCTTTCCCGTACAATTGGCGCCGTCTGTGGGAAATCAGACAAGAACAACCTCTTGATCAAGCTTTCTCTTGAACCTCAATGGCAAACAATGAATAATTACCTCAATCCGCCGTCGACGGACTGACTCCAGATGGGGGTGCAAGGCGCAAAGGCCTACCAGTGGTCACTCCCATGGCAAACCTGGAGCAACGACAAACCCCCAGGAGGGATGCCAGGGGTAGAAGGAGGAATAACAGCCCTCATCCCTCTCGTTCGCATAGCCCAGAAAGATAGAGGCGCAGGGTTGATCCTCAAATTTTGGAGGATCGCGTCAGAGAACAAGACGAATTAATACGGCAGATGGCGGGGGGCATGGAATCCTTAAAGCGCCAGATGAAGGGTAAAGAAGTGGCGACAGGAGAGAGGCGCAACAACAAGACGCCCCCTCGCCACTCAGAGGGTCGTAGTAGGAATTCTACACCCTCTCAACCAGAGAACAGAAGCCTCAGGACAGGCGACACGCGATCCGTATCTTCCAGGACTCGTCACTCCAGGTCTAAGAGGACGAGGTCTGAGAGGTCATTGTAGACACCCCATTTTTTGACCGACCTTAAGACTCAGACGTCACCGTTTGAGCACTCGGTGATGTTACATGTTGTGCTCGTTCAGAAGTCTCAGAGTCGCCGGTGCCTCCGGACTTAGAACTCTCTTACATGCCTTGTCTCGGTTTGCGAACCAGACTCGGTTTTCTCTGCTTTTCTTTCGAGGAGGAATGGTCCCAGACTATCTCCAGTGGTCGTGAGCTACTTTTTTCGTGGTCAGAGGCCATTTCGCATTTTCGGGCAGTTCGACTTCCGGCTCGGGCCGTATCTCGATGCGAGCCCAACCATCTTCTCCGGTTTTTGGCAAGTGCCTCTGTTTTATCATTCAGGGACACTGGGGCCTCTGGTACCCCACTTCACTGCCGACGCCACTTTCTTACCGGTTTGGGACCGGCTGCCGGTTTTGGCCCGAGCTTTCATTTTGTATCGGTTTTTGTTCAATTTTGGCGGTACCTCTGTTTTAGCATCAAGAAGA
Organism: Camellia lanceoleosa; assembly: GCA_025200525.1. NCBI lineage: Eukaryota > Viridiplantae > Streptophyta > Magnoliopsida > Ericales > Theaceae > Camellia > Camellia lanceoleosa. The sequence goes on from CM045770.1 coordinate 2,298,787, forward strand.
TCCTTTGGAGGGTGGGAGGCCATCAATTGTTCCAAAAACCAGTTAAGCTCCTCGGCGCCCGTTTTGCTCACTTCCGGGCCAATGTTGAACACCCTAGGGATATTTTCTTCGAGCCGGGACTACATATCTGTGATGAGGGCACATGGGAGGACACCAAAAAGTGGTGGTCGGCCAGTAATTGTGATTTTCAATTTTGAGCCTCTCCTTCAAATGCAATGTTGTGAATCTTGTTTCAATATTGCCAAATTCCAACCTTGGATCCCTGTTCTACACACATGAGAGGACCCTAAAAAGTGGTGGTCGGCCAGTAATTGTGAATTTCATTTTTGAGCCTCTCCTTCAAGTTCTATGTTGTGACTCTTGTTTCGGTGTTGCGATTCCAACCACAGGGCCTTATTCTACACACTTGGGAGGACCCTAAAACATGGTGGTCGGCCGAAATTCTTGACTTCATTTTTGGGCCATGGCGGCCGGCTGGGTGTGGTGGCCGACCGGTTGGGGTGGCCGGCCACCTTCTAAAAGTTACACAGTCGGGACTTTACCTTTTCCACCCTTTACTGTTGTCAGGATATTTTCAAAATATCGACCCTCGAGGATATTTTGGGAGGGAAAGCTTGCCTCCATTTCCCTCCCCTTTTACACCCTTTCTTGCCTATTTAAGGGGCTGGACAGCTCCTTTGCTAGGGTTAGCAATTTTCATCTCAAAGCCTCTCTCCCAAACACCTTCATTTCCATAGCCAAAAGCTCAAAAAACCTTCAAGGTACTAGGCCATTTCTTCATCAACTCCAAGCTCTATCATCACCATACCATTTCCAGCAGCAAGGGAAGAATTCCAGCAGCTAGGAGGCATCCATTCTTCAAGCAAAAGGGAGCCAAGAAGTTGTCTACAAGGGTAAGTCCTCTTTCCCTCTTTTCTAGCCCTATTTTGGCTCATTTCTTAGACCTATTTGCTTGTGGTTTTGGGCTCCGAGATTAACTGGAAATGTCACTATTTTGAGGTGTTCTTCATGTTTGTTTAAGGTCTCAACATCATTTGGGGTCCCTATCTCATACTTGTTTCAATATCTCATCATATGCCATTTTTTTTTGCAAGCTTTCTTTGACTCATGAGTAATCTGATTTTGAACATGACATAAACTGTAAAAGTTCATATTTTGAGCACCTCTTCAACATTGAAGAAGGGATCAACCTTGTTTGGTAAAAGCTAGTACCACCTCTCTTTGTGGCCCCTTTGGTGGCCCTATTTTGCATGGCATTTCTAACATGATTTTATTCTGATTTTGAGGCTGCCATCTACTGTAAATATGCATATCTTGTGCTCCTCTTCAATGTTGTAGAATGAAATTTTTCTGTTTGAATTTTCTATATACTACTTGTCTCAATACCTCTCTTTGGTTCATTATTTTGCATGCTTTGTTAGGCTTATTTGGCTCCTGTTTTCAGCCTTCATCAGGCTTAGAAAGTGCCTTATTTTGGCCTTTTCTTCATGTTTTGTCAAGGGTCTTAGGTCATTTGGTGTATGCTTTTGGTACCTTATGTTATAGCCCCTTTTGGCACATTATTTTGCATGCTATGTTTAGCATATCTACATACTGTTTTGGGGGATGTCATCTCTTGTAAATGTGCATATTTTTTTCCCCTATTTAAAGTTGTAGAACTGTGTTTTTCAGTTCGAGCACCGTACATACCACTTGCTTTGTAATTCTCCTCTTTTCCCCCATTTTTGCAAGCTATTTTTGCCATGCTTGTGATCATCGTTTGGTCTTGCTTTGTACTGAAAAAATGTTAGTTTAGGGGCTGCCTCGCTACTGTTTTACATGTCATGCCCATATTGTGCATGTTTAGTAGGGCCATAGGCCATTTCGGGTGCTTTGCATTGCATTTCGGGCATCGGGTGTAATTTTGTCATAACTCGGGGGGCTGTTTTGCATCATTTTAGTTGCTGAAATTTGCATGTTCCATATGCCGTATGCCACGTCTCATTCGCATATCATTTTTGTGCCTTAGGGCCATGCCTCGGTTTGCGTGCCCGTGTGCACGCACTTCGAGACATCTTTTTTTATCCGACGGCAGCCTATGTGAGTGTGGCTGAGGCCCTCTCATGTTGGCGTAAGCCCATCATTGCATTCCATATGCCATTTCATACATTCCTCGGTTTGCGTGCCCGCGGGCACGCACTTCGAGGCATCTTTTTTTATCCGACGGCAGCCTATGTGAGTGTGGCTGAGGCCCTCTCATGTTGGCGTAAGCCCATCATTGCATTCCGTATGCCATTTTATGCATTCCTCGGTTTGCATGCCCGCGGGTACGCATTTCGAGGCATCTCTTTTTTATCCGACGGCCTCTCATGTGAGTGTGGCTAAGGCTCACTCATGTTAGTGTAAGTCCATTTTGCATTCCATATCTCAATTTAGCATCATTGCATCGGGTATGCCATCGCTCGGTTTGCTTATGCGTGTGCAGTAACGATTTCAAGGTACTTCATTTTCATCCATTGGCCTCCTATGTGAGAGTGGCTGAGTCTCTCTCATGTTGGTATAAGCCCATTTCGCATTGTCATGCCATTTTAGTCTCATTACATCGCGTGTGTCAGTTCCTCGGTTTGCGTGCCCGTGTGCACGTATTTCGAGGCATCTCGTTTTCATCCGCATTATGCATACTAGGTTGTATCTTAGATTGCATTCATGCATTTTCTCGGTATGCGTGCCCGTGGACACGCATTTCAAGGCATCTCACTTTCATTGCATTGTGCATGCTATATCACATGTTAGCTGCATTTCATGCATACCATGCATATTGCATCGTGTTCGGGATAGGCGTTAGCCCGGGCACGGGAAACGAGGTACATTCCGTACTCCGAGTGACGGAGTGTGTCTCAATTCCCAAGTCACCGACACTCCGGATTACCCATGATGGAGTTAGGTTTTGTTGTAGCATTCATCTGCATTCATCCTATATTGAGTTGTGCAATTCGGCTCCTCGGTCATCTCGCATCGAGATGCGTGGTTGGTAACACGAGGATCGAGGCATGCATATATTTGTGAAAATACATTGCTATGCCCTTTTCACGCTCTCTCGCTACAAAAACCGAGGACCAACAACTTTTGAGTCCGTGCGCATTTCGAAATACTGCAAACAGAGGCTAATTGGGGCATCCTGGATTTTCCGAGGCGATCCGGCAAAGATACACTATTTATCAGAAGCAAGGCAACCCCTGGCTCGCATGCCAGTTTACTGCTTTCTTAGTTAATTGTTAATTAATTAAAAAATTGTATTATTCGGATTGTAATATTCTTTTATTTCGGGTCTGTATTATTATTTATTCGGACCCTCTACGCGAGGGCATAATTGTAATAAGTGTGCGTGAGTGTGATGTATGTCTTCCAACCCCACGTCTTTCTCCCTTTTATTTACCTGCTTACGATGGTTAGATATAGGGCATATTTCAATTGGCATACAGTATGACAGCATGTTTGCATCATTCATCTGTTTTGCATCGAACTCGTACAAGATCATACAAATCTGATCAGATTTCAATTCCAAATTGAATACTTGATAGCCGTAGCATTTCACATGCCATGTTTAGAATAGCCGAGCCTGCTATAGTTGCATTTTGCATGTGTTGCATTAGGCATTTCAGCACATTTAGGATCATGCATGATTTCTAATCAGCTTCTGTTTTGGCTTGGAGTACTCGGTAAGTTTTATGCTTTAGCATCCTTGCATGCGTGTGAGTGTTGCCATGATAGCATGCTTACCATGAGGCTAAATGCTTATGTGATATAACTGCCTTGAATGCCTGTGGGTGGAGGTTGAGTTATCTGAATTGGGACAATTCATCAAATGTTTGTTTTAAGCCCACTAGATAGTGGCAAAATCATGTTTTCTAAGCCCACCTGAGGGTGGCAAATCCGCATTTTAGCCTACCTGTGGGTAGCACCATCAAACCATTTTCAAACAAACAAACATGAAATGTTTTGTTCCAATTCAGACGGCCCAGTCTATACTCGTTTGCTGCAAGCATCACATAGTAACCCAGGCTAATAACCAGGATAAGGACTCACAAAGTTTTCAAAAACAGATATCATGGTTAGTAGAGGCCGGTCTTTGACCGGGCGAGCGGGGGTGCTCACGATGTGACCTTCCCCAATCGTACCCAAGTTCCCGAGCCAACTTTGGTGATGACGGACACGTGGCCTTTGGCACCGAGTTAGGGTTTCCTAAATTTCCCATTTTAAAAAAAATATTTAGGTGGCGACTCTGTTATCTGGCAAAGCAGTCCATGTTTGGCACTTCTTTCAAAAAAATCTGTTTTCCTTCAAAACGATTTGCCAGATTTGGACTCTTTGGTTCAAGATTTGGAACCGCGACAAAATCGAGTCCGAACTGTAGCGAGGTCCCTCGCGGGCTTGTTATAGTCATACACTGAGGGAAGCACCTATTGGCCCTCACATACGCACCAGACGAGGTCCAAACAGACGGAATTACCCAGATCGTCCGACCTACGATCCATGCTAGAAGAGAAGGCACGATGGAAGGAGGACGCCAGAGCGCGCGATCCACACAGGGTTCCTGCCTTGCAGCGGTTGGCTCCTCGGACGCATGGAAGCGTCGAGGTTGGAGTGCCAATGCCGCGCCCGGCATACGAACCAACGGACAAGGCATTGGCGAGGCTGCAGACCTCACCATTCGTCCCAGCAATAGAGAATGCGCCCCTTCAGTCAGGCTTCCTACAACCCAAATTCACAACGTATGAGGGGAAGACGGACCCCTACTCACACTTGAGCCACTTTCGCCAGGTTATGGCTGTATACTGGCGGAACGAGGCCTTGATGTGTATCCTATTCCCTTCAAGCCTTGGCGACCTAGGCTTGACTTGGTTTGAGAAGCTTCCAGAGGGCAGCATAGCCTCCTGGGTACAATTGGCAAAGGCGTTTGTAACGCGGTTCAGAACAAACACAAAAACCCCGGTGGAGATCAATCAATTACTCTCCATCGACATGGGCGACAAGGAGACCCTGAGGTCATACAACAGTCGCTACTGGGAGACATTCAACCAGATTGGGGACTGCCCAACTAACCTCGCCATTGCGCAATACAAAAGAGGCCTTCCAGTCGGGAACAGACTGAGGGACTCTATCACCATGACGCCACCCCTCACCATGGAGGCCCTGATGGAGAGAGTGCATCAGCACATCAGGGTGGAAGAGGATGGCGCTCGTGCCAAAGCAAAAACTGGCGCGACCACAACACCAGAGAAGAAGACCTCAGCAAAGGTCAATGCGGTAGATCGCCAAAACCGAAACGGACGAGGCAGGCGAGACAATGGCGAGGACCAGGACAAGAGATGGTTAAGAGTCCGCACCGCCATAACCACGGTATTCAAGAAACCGATCTACCGTATACTTAGTGAGATTCGAGACGAGCCTTTCGTCAAGTGGCCAGCCAAGCTAGGCGAGGCCCAAAAGGACTATGATGACAGATCCAGATGCACCTTCCACAAAGAAAAGGGGCACCGCACTGAGAATTGCACCGAGGCAAGATTCGAAGAATTGGTGGCAGCAGGCCACCTGGACAAATACATAGAAGGAGGGGCGCAGCCAGCCCCCCAGGACCACAACAACCCCAATGGCATGCCAATCGACGCCCCGCCCCAAGGCGTCATCAACGTAATACATGGAGTCTTTGAACCTGAGCGTGTATGCGAGCTCAGAGGTTCAATCAAAAAGGCTGAGCACTTAAGGGAGGTGCTAAGTGCCCAACCGGTTGTTAAAAAGGGGAAGACAGAGGCCACAAATGTCATGTCTTTTTCGAATAAAGACTTGGCGAGGATTTATTGCCCTCACAACGATGCCTTGGTCATCACTCTCCGAGTCAAGGATTTTGACGTCAAGCGGATTCTGATCGACCAAGGTAGTTCATGTGAAATCATGTACTATGAAACCTTCAAACAACTCAACTTGCAAGACAAAGACTTGGCGCCGGCCGTATCTCCCCTTATCGGATTCAACTCCATGCCTGAATGGCCCGTCGGCAAGATTATTCTCCCGGTCAGAGCAGGGAGTGTGACAAAGCAAGTGGAGTTTTGGGTGTTGAAGGTCCCCTCCACCTACAACATTATCTTGGGCAGAACATGGCTGCACGCCATGCGCTCGGTGGCGTCCTCCTACCACCAGGTGATGCGGTTTCCTAACGACACCGGAGTGATAGAGGAAGTTTATGGCGACCAGATCATGTCAAAGCAATGCTTTGTGACAGTAAACGGCAGCCGTGCTGCTAAAGGATATGTTCATTCGGTAGAAGAACTAGAGAGTAATGAACTATTCGCGGATGTTGGCAAAGCGGCCAGTCAAAAAACAGTGGAGGACTTAGTTGAAGTCAGGATAGACGAGAAGAACCCGGATAAGTTCTTCTTACTTGGTTCGTCGTTGTCCAGTACTGAGAGATTGGAAGTCTTAGAATTCCTGACCTCCAACATCGAAGTGTTCGCCTGGACCCCGTACGACATGCCAGGCATTGATCCCAACTTCATTTGCCACCAACTCAATGTCCACCCTTCGCCGGGCCGGTCATTATTCAAAGACACTCGCAGATCGGCACTCCATCACGCCGAAATAGTGGCAGAGGAGGTAGGAAACCTGCTGGAAGCAGGCGCAATCAGAGAGGTGCACTACCCCAAATGGATCTCCAACACAGTCGTGGTGCCAAAGAAGAATGGCAAGTGGCGCGTCTGCGTCGATTACAAGACGGTCAACAAAGCATGCCCGAAGGACAGCTTCCCCCTACCAAGGATAAATCAATTGGTGGACCTAACAGCTGGGCACAGCAGGCTTAGCTTCCTTGACGCATACAGAGGTTACCATCAGATAGCCATGCACGAACCGGATCAGGAAGTAACATCCTTCACCACTCCAAGAGGCCTATACTGTTATAAGGTCATGCCCTTTGGCCTAAAGAACGCAGGGGCGACATTCCAGAGAATGGTCACAAAGATGTTCGAGCCATTGTTAGGCAGAACAATGGAGGCTTACATCGACGACATGGTGGTCAAAAGCAAGGATGCGGATGACCATCTAAAGGACCTAGATGAGATGTTCCAGATCCTGAAGAAGCACAAGCTACGCCTTAACGCTTCTAAGTGCGCATTCGGTGTAGGGTCTGGCAAGTTTCTAGGTTTCTTGGTGACCAACCGGGGTATTGAGGCAGACCCCTCCCAAATCAAAGCAATTCAGGAGTTAGAAAGGCCTAACTCAGTGAAAGAAGTCTGAGATCTCACCCGGCATGGCAAGCACTTAACCGATTCATCAGCCGGTCTTCAGACAGATTGCGTCCATTCTTTCAGTCATTAAAAGCTAAGTTTGAGTGGGACGAAGAATGCGACCGAGCTCTGGAGAGTTTGAAGGAATACATGTCTTCTCCACCACTACTTGTCACCCCAATACCTGGAGAAGAACTCTTCCTCTACTTGGCAGTCTCTCAGCACGCGGTAAGTGCAGTGTTGGTTCGAGCAGAGGGAATCCAGCATCTTCCAATCTTCTATGTCAGCAAGACATTGCTAGGCGCCGAAACGAGGTATTTGCCACTGGAGAAACTGGCATTGGCCTTAATGATGGCCTCAAGGAAGTTGTCACATTACTTTCACGCCCACACCATAGTTGTTCTCACAGCCTTCCCACTCAAGGCTTTATTTGAAAGAGCTAACTTCTCTGGACGAATTCTGAAGTGGGCAGTAGAGTTGGGACAATACGACATCAAGTTCCAACCTAGGACCGCAATAAAAGCACAAGCATTGGCAGATTTCGTCGCAGAATTCACACCAGGGAGTCACCACATCTGCCCGGTCGACCTAACTGAGACAACCAAACTAGGGATGGAAGTTGACGTCGGAATAACGCAACCCCTAGTGCTGATTACTCAGTCAAGCACCAAGGCAGACCAGAGTAAAGAAAGGAAGGAAGAAACAAACCATGCTACACCAAGTCAAGACTCACCGACAAACAAAGACTTGGTGCAAACAGAAAATAAGGGGCAGACAGCAAGCATCGACTCTGAAGAAGCCACCAGCAACATGGAAGATCCCAAGGCATCATCCGATCCCTCCACCTGCTGGAAGTTGTTCGTTGGAGAGATGTGGAAGCTCTTCGTGGATGGTGCATCCAACCGACATGGAGCAGGACTTGGCATAGTCCTCATCTCTCCGCATTTGCCTAGTAGTGGAGCAAGCAATCAACCTTGGCTTCCCAGCGTCAAACAACGAAGCGGAGTATGAAGCACTTCTGGCTGGTCTCAAGTCAGCATTCTACATGAAGGCCACCGAGCTAATGGTCTACAGCGACTCACAGCTGGTGGTAAACCAAATATCGGGCGACTACGAGGCAAAGGATGATAGGATGGCCAAGTACCAAGACTTGGTCAGAACAGAGATAAAGAAGTTCGAAGTAGTGAGGATAGAACAGATCGGCAGAGAGGAAAACAGCAGAGCAGACGAACTCGCAGGCTTCGTCTCAATGGCAGACACCTCCATTTCTCATCCGCTACTAATCGACTATCTGCCTAGACCAAGCATTGAAGACCCAGAAGCTGAGGAGGTATGTTGTGCAGAGTTAGGTCCTTCTTGGATGGATCCCATCATACTATTCCTAAAGGACGGCACCCTCCTGGACGAGAAGAAAGAAGCCAATAGAATAAGAGCAAAGTCGCTACGATTTTGGCTCTCTCCATCCTTAGCATTATACAAGAAGTCGTTCTCAGGACCTTACTTAAAGTGTGTCCACCCCAGTAAGATAGAAGCATTCCTGTTCGAAATACATGAGGGGGTATGTGGCAGCCATCAAGGAGGAAGATCCTTGGCATACCGAGCTATTTCACAAGGATACTGGTGGCCGTACATGCAAGCAGATTCAGAGAAGTATGTCAAAAAATGCGAAAAGTGTCAGAAGTTTGCGCACCAAATACACCAACCTGCCAGAGAACTCCTACCTTTGACTAGTCCATGGCCTTTCGCAATGTGGGGCTTAGACATAGTAGGTCCACTTCCAACAAAGACCAGCAACAGAAGTTCTTTCTTGCACAGACTACTTCACAAAGTGGGTGGAAGTCAAGCCTTGGCGTCAATCAAGGAAAAAGATGTGAAGAAGTTTGTTTGACGAACATCATTACTCGCTTTGGCATACCAAAAGTTCGATTTCGCATAACGGCACTCAGTTTGACGGCAGAATTTTCAGAGGCTTTTGCGAATAATACAAGATAGAATTCTACAATTCTACACCGGCGTATCCCCAAGCAAATGGTCAAGCCGAGGCGTCAAACAAGGTAGTTTTGGACGGACTGAAGAAAAGGTTGGAGAAAGCCAAAGGCAAGTGGGCAGAAGAGCTCCCTCATGTTTTATGGGCTTATCGCACCACACCACGGCGGTCAACCGGAGAAACTCCATTCTCCTTAGCCTATGGCATGGAAGCAGTCATCCCATTAGAAGTCGGACTCCCCACAATTCGGAGCGAAAATTTTGATCCAGACTTAAACGGCGAAGCTATAGCATTGGAACTTGACCTTGCGGAAGAAAGAAGAGACAGAGCATTGGTTCACATCGCCTCCTACCAACAAGAACTATCTAGGAAGTATAACAAGACGGTGCATCCAAGGCAATTCAAGATCAGCGATTGGGTACTTCGCAAAGTTATGGGCAACACATTGGTCCCAGGAGATGGCAAGTTAGGGCCTAACTGGGAAGGTCCTTACAAAGTGGTCAGATTAGCAGGCAAAGGGGCATATCACTTGGAAGATGAGGACGGCAAAGCAATTCCTAGGCCATGGAACACTGCCAATCTTAAGTTATTTTACTTTTAGTCTTTTCTCTCTTTAAGTATGTGTAATTTTTTACTTCATCAATAAAACAAATCAATTCCTTTTTAGCATGTTTGTTTTTAGTAGAAAGTAACTTTTGTAAGTTAGTAGCATTGTAAACATAGTTGGCCGGATTAAACCAACGTTTGGTCGGAATAACCAAACACTATATTCTAGGTTGGCTGGAAAAACCAACTTAGAGGTTGGCTGGATTAAACCAACACTTTATACTCTTCAGCCGAAGTAAGTGTATGGCTGAAGAGTGGTTGGCTGGATTAAACCAACTCTTTGTACTCTTCAGCTGAAGTAAGTGTATGGCTGAAGAGTGGTTGGCTGGATTAAACCAACTCTTTGTACTCTTCAGTCGAAGCAAGTGTATGGCTGAAGAGTGGTTGGCTGGATTAAACCAACACTTTATACTCTTCAGCCGAAGTAAGTGTATGGCTAAAGAGTGGTTGGCTGGATTAAACCAACTCTTTGTACTCTTCAGTCGAAGTAAGTGTATGGCTGAAGAGTGGTTGGCTGGATTAAACCAACTCTTTATACTCTTCAACCGAAGTAAGTGTATGACTGAAGAGTGGTTGGCTGGATTAAACCAACACTTTATACTCTTCAGCCGAAGTAAGTGTATGGCTGAAGAGTGGTTGGCTGGATTAAACCAACTCTTTGTACTCTTCAGCCGAAGTAAGTGTATGGCTGAAGAGTGGTTGGCTGGATTAAACCAACTCTTTGTACTCTTCAGCCGAAGCAAGTGTATGGCTGAAGAGTGGTTGGCTGGATTAAACCAACACTTTATACTCTTCAGCCGAAGTGAGTTATATCGGCTAAAGAGTGGTTGGCTGGATAAAACCAACACTTTGTACTCTTCAGCTGAAGTAAGATATATCGGCTGAAGAGTGGTTGGCTAGTAAGATAGATAGCTAAACCGGGACCATAGTTGTGCAAATAAGTTTATGGAAAATTCATTGCACATGCAAGCATACATACACAAAACCGGAATAAGAGTTGAAGAAAAATTTTCATTAAAAAACAGAGAAGTACAATTTGGGGGGGCTCCAGCCCGGTTACAAAAAGTTCAACAAGGAAAAAAGAAAATCAACCGAGAAGTGCATCAAGCTCGGCATCAAATTCTGCGTCAGCACTCGCCTGGAGTCCGGTGTCAGAGAGGAGCACGGTTTGATGAGGGAGTTCGGTGTCAACCTCAACTTCGGTATCAGTCGGCTGCAGCCCAAGAGTTGGATCTTCAATAACCTGCTCAGACCGAACTGTTTGGTTATTTTGCTGTTCGTTGACAACCGGAGTGAGAGATGGCTCGTCATCATCATCGTCATCGTCATCATCATCACCATCATCATCGCCGGACCCCTCGAGAAAGGCTTTTTGGAGATCGGCAGCGTATTGTGAGAGTGAAGCTGGAATGGAATACGGTGGAGCATTATATGCCTCGGTGTCAGGCGTACAACCGACCTTCTCCACCGCAGTCCTCCAGCCACACTTGAAAAAGAGGTCTTTTGCTGCGTCACATTGAAGGGAGTATGCATCTTCGGCCTCCTTGAAGCCTTGCTTCTTAGCCTTCTTCATCTCACCCTTCAGTTGCTTTATTTCGGCGTCCTTCTTCGCCTCAATTTGTGCCAAGTGGCGCAGGTACTTGTCCTTTGCCTCATTAGCGATCTTCTGCTTCTCAGCTTCGGCCGAATTGACTATTTCGGTCAGACGACCGTTCTCTGCTCGCAGCACGGCTAGCTGCTTCTTGGCCTCGGCAAGTTCGGCCGTTTTGGATTCAACCTCGGCCATGGCCTCCCTTGTACTCCTCCTAAGCTCCATGACCCTTCTGTGAGTGACTTGGTTCTTCTGGATAGCCTGCAAAGGAGAAGTAACGTTAGCCAAACTCAAAGTTGGAAAAATTTACATAGAGAAGGGAAAATTGTTTACCAGGATCATGGACTTAGTGGAGGACCGAATAGACTTGAGCTCGGTGTTGAGCTGCTTGAAATGGTGCTCCATGTCCTTCGGGAGGCACACACTTTTGGCCAGGCTGTGTGCCAACAAGTGGTCCTTATCAGCAACCACCGAATCCTCAGCGGTGATATCATGGTTGTCAAAGGAAAGGACGGGAGCCCATTTGGATGAAGTCGAAGTTCAGTCAGTTTGCTCCGGTTGGAGGCTTGGCTAGGGACGTGGAGGAGAGCTTTGAGGAAGAACGGTCTCGTCCTCATCAACAAGACGTGGCTCGGTTGGGGTAGTCCGAGCACGTTTGTTTCGGCGAGAAGTAGAGGGCTGTTGGGAAGGAAGGGCCACCACGGTTTCGGTGGTCTGGCCGGCTTGTGGTAGTACGGCTGGGTTCGTTTCGGTCAGCATTGCCTTCAGCCTGTTCTTCATTGCCATCTCCTGTTCGGCGGTGAGTGGAACAAGGACGATCTCCGGAAAGGATGGGTCCGGTTCTGGTGCTTCTTCAAGTAAAAAGTCGGTCACCCTCGCTTTTCGACGACCGGAGTAACGGTATGTCGGTTCGAAGTCTACCAATTTAGCCCAACTTCTTTCCCGAACCCGTAGTGCGGCGCGCAGAACGCCTAAGTTGGGGTAGTTGTAAAGAGAGTGAAGATGAGCTGAATCTGCAAAAAGAAAACAAACTGTTAGTTCGGTTCAAAAGAGAAAAACCGAGATAAAGAAAAGTGAGAAAGGCGACCAGGGTATGTATACCGGGTTCTCCTTTTTTCCAATTTATTCTTCAGCCAGGAATTTGGGCCTGATGGTCTTCGAAGTTGCCAGACACCCAGAAGAAGTCATCATCATTTAGGTCTTTGTCCGGTGTATGCTTAATTATTTTTTCTCGGCCTCGGTGTATTCTCAAGTAATAACACCAGCCTTCATTCTTGGATCCAAATGAGTACTGATGGAATATTTTGGCTAAGCCTAGGTTGAGACCGGTCTGGCGGTTTAGGGCGTCTACGCCCATTATTATGCGGTATGTGTTTGTGGAGAGTTGAGTTGGGCATAGTCTGGTTTGCCTAAGAAACTCACAGATTAAAGGCTGGACTGGGAATCGTAGTCCGGTTTCTATTATTGACTGAATGGTAAAGGGGACAAAACCCTCGTTATTCCATGGGTCGACGTCTCGTTCGGCTAGGGTAAGGTGTACGTCGTCAGGGATGTTGTGGTCCTGGCAGAATTCGGCCAGACCTCCTGGGGTTTCTACCAAAAACCTATATTTCCCCATTTATTTTATAAGTTAAAAATAATTTATTTCGGTCGGAAGGGAGTGCTCAGTAGCTCGGTTGAGCGCAGTGGAGTGCCTGGCAACCTAAAGTCTGCAAAGTGAAAAAACAAGGTGTTAAGCACAGATCATCGATTGTGCTACAAAAACAAAGCAGGAAAAGAACTTGTTGCGGTTGCAAAAGTTGCTACAAAGATTTACTCCGGTTTCTACAAGGTACTGGTTATCTCGGTTCTCCAAGATGTTTGGTTATCTCGGTTCGAATAGGTGTTTTGGTTGTGTAAAGTTATGCCTATGGTTTTCGTTACTCCGGTTGTGCGTAAGGGGCAGCTTTCTGAGTTCGGTTTAAGAACTGAGAAAGCTGGCTTAGCCCCAAGGCTTAGCTCGGTCGAGGTCCTAGGGACTTCTAGTTCGGTGGGTTTTCATTTCGGCTAGTATGAATCCGTCAATGGCCTAGTGAAACTAATGTGACAAGTTCTAGTTCGGTTTCAGTCTACCTGGATCTATGTGTAGTAAAAACAAATTCCTAGTTCGGTTGGACGAGTTTTTTTTGGATCAAATTGGTTTTCTACTGCCTATTGCTTGAAGATTCATGCAGTCCTAGTGTTCTTATGAAGTTATTCCCAGAAAACAGAGTTAAGCACGAAAAGTGTTTTACAGAAATACACTACCATAGATTAAACGAAAGCAGGAAAAAGAAAAACAGAAACGGAGTTATGATGCTTACCTGGTAGACAGAAAGAAGAACAAGATGGAAGCAAATGGCAGCAAGATTCAAGCCCCAGAAGAGCAAGGTTGCAAAACAAATAGCAGGAGCACAGAAAGACGATAAACAGTGTGAAAATGAGGGTGAATTCAAAAATGAAAGGATGTTTTGTTTAGATAGAGAGATGAAAGGACTTCTGGCGGGAACTGTTTAATTTTTTCGGAGTACGAGGGCGGCACGACAGCTGTAAGGAGCCAATCAGAGGCTGCCACGTGTCCCTGGGAGAAGAAGCGTTGATTCTTTGTCATTGAAGAGAGACGTTTTGACGGACAAGACATTTCGGCTTAAAGTAGCTCTACTGAAGACTTCAAAGTGTTAGCTCGGCTGGAAAGGCTAACAAGTTTGTTGGCTCGGCTGGAAAGGTTAAAAACTTTAGCTCGGCTGATAGACAGGTAATCCCTATCATGCTACGCAGATGGAATTAAGGGGCAATTGAGAGGGTAATTTATATAAATAAATTGGGCCGAGCTGGGTGTTGGGCCGAGGTAAGCCCAAACACGAAAGATAGTAAATACACCGGTCAGAAGAGTACTATGGATAGTTCGGTTGTCAACCGGGTACCCGTATCTCGGTCGCGGCTTGTCACGAGCTAGTCCGGTCCAAGAGAAGACGATAGTTAGGTCGGTCTAAGGTACTTCGGGGGGGAATAGACCGGTCTTGGGGTGGCACCGGTTCAGATGTGTCAGTCCGGTTAGCCAAGCCATAGTTCGGTTCGACCCTCTTATGGTTAGCTCGGTTGTAGCATGGTAAAGTCGAGGTAAAAGAAAGGAAAGTAAGAGCCGAACTATGGGTTACTTCGGTCGTGTTGAAGTTCGGCTGTGATGAAACCATCTCACTTGGTTTAAACAGTGAGGGGGGTTTTGGAGGATAAGCATTATCCTCCAGGAGTTTAAATCCTAAGAGGACTCTACATGGAGGAGTAAGAGTCCTACCAGGATTATGCTACGCGAAACCTATATAAGCTCACCAATATCACCTTTGGAGAGGTAATGCAACTTTTGCTCCCTGATTACATTAAGCTTTTGCCTACTTGTCTTGCTTTCTGACTTGGGCATCGAAGAGGTTTCCGGCACACACCCGCCGGCCAGCTCACATTTGTGTTTTCAGGTGACCAAGCGACGTCGTATACAGGAACGCAGACTTGATTAACAGGATTATACGAGAAGGTATATTTCTTTCCCGTACAGGTGTGAAGTGTCGTGTATGTTTTTCGAGTGTCTAGAGATATGTGTGAGTTGGAATCTCTCTAACTCTATTGGCAGGGTTTGGGGATGCAAATGATTAGTCTTACTTTGAGTGCCAACATAGTTAAGGATGCTTAGTTTTAACAATGAAGCAACTTTTCTCCAAATCATTTTGTAACCTTTCTTTATTTTAATAAATTTTGCTTACTGCTCAAAAATAAAAAATAAAAAAAAAATTACTGGCCACTTAATATCTTTAACCTCACATGGATGTATTTATCTTGGCAATTCTTTTGGTACATATCGTTTAAGAAATGTGTATCATGTGCATTTTATTATGTATTTTTTTAGTACTTGTTATAAATTCTTATGATAAATGTTATGTAATATTCTTGTAGAGATGGGTTCTCTCTAGTCCAAGATCTATATTGGAGGGAGTTGTATGAGTTTGTGGGGCCCATCATGGGTAACATTTTGATAATCTGAATTATTCATTTTCTAATACCATTCGTGTATATTATGTTGGAAAAAAATAGTTTTATATAGGCATATTTTTTAGCCCATTTTGGGTGGACCCCAAACGTCTTTTGGGATGGGTCCGTAGAGGTGAAGTGGTTAAGACGGAACGTCAAAACCATTTATGAGTGAATGGGAAGATGACGTCGTTTTCGGGTCTAACATTAATTTTTAAGATAAAATTCTTTTGAATTTTTTCAATAAAAATTATTGTGGGAATTTAATTTATTTCTAAATTTATTTTTTGGTTTCCTTAAGTGGTTTCCTAAAAATGATTAAACTATTCAAATAGTTTAATATATATATTTAAATAATTTAATATATATATATTTTTTATAGTTTAATTAAATTAAAGTTCCTTCACAATTGACTTTGTCAACTACGGGTCTTCTTCAATTTGTTTGAAAGAATTTATAACCATTCCTGTTCACCAACGGTTCACTTCATTGTTTGAACATTTGTGTTCAAAACTAACGGTCGGAATTGTTTCATAACAGTTGCATCTGTTAATTTAATTTTTTGGAACCTGTTGGAACAAAGTTTGGTTGCCTATAAATACTTCTTATTCCAGCAGTTTGAAAGCATCGAATTCACATCCGAGATAAGGAAAAATTCAGTCTGAATTTGTGTTCCTTTGCTGTCCATTTTTCCTTTTAGTGAATTATTCTTCATATATAATTTTAGGAATAAATATTCAGAGAGATAGAACACAGGTTTGGTTCGCCGAACAAATTTATTTGAAGTGCTTCTATAAATTTGTGAAGATCATTGTATCTTGGGAGATAGACGCCATTCAACCGTAAGCACCGTAGCGGGGCGAATCTGTCTTAAGGACAGAGTGTCACACACTCGACTTGGTCTTGAAATTTATTTGGTTCAAGAAATAATTTCGGTATGTTATTTAATTATTTTGTTTATTTCAGTTCATTTTATTTACACAGAAGATTGTTCCAACAATCTTAAGACAGACTCGAATTATTCTGTTTACAGAATTTTTCGTTTGTTTCCTTTTTCCTTTCTTCATAAATAATTTCGAAAGAAAATTATTTTCTGTGAATTTACAAAATAATATTCTGGTTGGAAAAACAAATAGTGATTATATACTATTTGACAGATAGTAGTAATATAACGCTCTTTTCTTTGACAACAACTAGTAGTGCGATCATGGTATCATTAACAATTCGTAATATATTTTTAGGAATTTTTCGAAATTAATTTTGGGTTTTAGAAATTATTTTCTGAGTTTTTCATTAATTAAAATTCTGTTTTCAGTATTTTAATTTTTGAAGTGTAACAAGAGATTTAAATTTTTGTGTGAAATTAATTTGGTTAAATAAAATTTTATTTTATTTCCAAATTAATTGGAAAAATAAAAGTTATATTTTTATTTCTTTTATTTTACAGAATTTAATTTCTTGTGTGGAATTAATTTGGTTGAATAAAATTTTATTTTATTTCCAAATTAATTGAAAAATAAAAGTTATATTCTTATTTCTTTTATTTTACAAAATTTAATTTTTTGTGTGGAATTATTTTGGTTAAATAAAATTTTATTTTATTTCCAAATTAATTGAAAAATAAAAGTTATAGTTTTTATTTCTTTTATTTTCTGTGTGGAATTAATTTGTTTAAATAAAATTTTATTTTATTTTCAAATTAATTGGAAAATAAAAGTTACCTTCTTGTTTCTTTTATTTTTACAGAATTTAATTCTGTGCATTTGGTTTAATTTTCTGTGTAGTGTAAATTCTAATTATAATTTTGTTTTATAAATTAGAATTGATGGCTACCGAAACAAATGCCCAAACAAGTACTACTGTGGTGGTCATGCGATTGCACCAACCCCTCTCTGTGATGACAAGATCCAGAAATCACGCCGAAAAGCCGAGAAGTTCTCAGAACTGATTTTAAAAGATGGCAATGAAAATGTTGTTCTATCTTACAACTCAACTGGTTCGCTTCTCCGTGAAGATGCTCCTATCCCGAAGATGATGAAACCGAGGCAAGTGGTTGCCGCGTTGATGCTTGAAATATGCCGATTTCCTTTGTCGGAATTACGCCTTGAACGGACTTGACAACACATTATACAACGCCTACATCCAATCAAAACAAAGAAAGGAACTTTGGGAATCGTTGGAGAAAAGTACTAAATGAAGATCTTGGCTCCAAAGAAATTTGTGGTTGGCAGATTCCTGGATTTTGTAATGGTTGATTCAAAAACTGTGATTAGCCAAGCTCAAGATTTCCAACTCATTCTGCATGACATTCACGCAGAAGGTATGTCTCTCAGTGAATCCTTTCAAGTTGCAGCTTTAATTGAAAAATTACCCAAAGGGTGGAAAGAATTCAAGAACTACCTTAAACACAAGCGCAAAGAAATTTCTATGGACGAGTTAATTGTACGTTTAAGGATTGAGGAGGACAACCGCAATTCTGATAAGCGGGCTGGTAAGAATCCTATGGAGTCTAAGGCAAATGTGGTAGAACATGCTTCAAAAACCAAGAAACGTAAGTCTTTTGGAGAAAGTTCATCACAAAGCTCTAAAGGGGGGGATAATAAAAAGTACATGTTTA
Source organism: Camellia lanceoleosa (assembly GCA_025200525.1). Classification (NCBI taxonomy): domain Eukaryota; kingdom Viridiplantae; phylum Streptophyta; class Magnoliopsida; order Ericales; family Theaceae; genus Camellia; species Camellia lanceoleosa. The sequence goes on from CM045770.1 coordinate 2,316,885, forward strand.
ATGGCAAATGTTACATCTGTGACAAAGAGGGACATCGGGCCAAAGATTGCCGTAGCAAAGGCAAAGGCAAGAAAAGAACAAGCAAGAAGCCTACTCAAGCCCATATGACCGAAGTGGACAATATTTCCAATGGTGTCGATGACATCAATCTTTCTGCAGTTGTTTCCGAGGCAAATCTTGTCGGAAATCCTAAAGAATGGTGGGTGGACACTGGTGCTACTCGTCATATTTGTGCCGACAAAAAGATGTTCACATCTTACTCTACAGTGGACAATGGTGAACAACTTTTTATGGGCAACTCCTCAACTTCCAAAGTTGAAGGACAATGAAAGATTGTTCTCAAGATGACATCAGGAAAGGAACTCACTCTCAACAATGTGCTGCATGTACCGGACATTCGCAAGAATCTTGTTTCGGGATCTTTGTTGAGTAAGAATGGGTTTAGGCTTGTATTTAAGAGTGATAAATTTGTACTTACTAAGAATGGGATGTATGTAGGAAAAGGTTACATGTCTGATGGCCTTTTCAAGTTAAATGTAATAACTGTTGTACCCTCTGTTATTAATAATACTACATCTTCTTCTTACTTGCTTGAGTCTTCAAATTTATGGCATGGTAGACTAGGACATGTTAATTATGGATCTTTGCGTAGATTAATTAATATGGAATGTTTACCGAAATTTGATATTGATTCAAATCATAAATGTGAAATTTGTGTTGAGGCAAAATTATCTAAAACTCCTTTTCATTCAATTGAAAGAAGTACGGAACCACTTGAATTAATTCATAGTGACATTTGTGATTTTAAATCAATTCAAACCAGAGGTGGAAAAAAGTATGTAATCACTTTTATAGATGACTATACTAGATATAGTTATATTTATTTAATTCGAACCAAGGATGAAGCTTTGGAAACTTTCATTCAATATAAGAATGAAGTTGAAAATCAACTTGGTAAGAAAATCAAGAAACTTAGAAGTGATAGAGGTGGTGAATATGAATCACCTTTTGGTGAATTTTGTAAAGAACATAGAATAATTCATCAAACCACCGCCTTACTCACCTCAAAGAAATGGAATTGCCGAAAGGAAAAATAGGACTTTAAAAGAAATGATGAATGCCATGTTGATCGCCTGATTACCTCGTAACTTGTGGGGAAGCAATACTTTCTGCTAATTATATTTTAAATAAAATACCCCGAAAGAAAGTGAATCAAACACCTTATGAAATGTGGCATGGTAGAGTACCATCCTACAAATACTTAAAAGTGTGGGGGTGTTTGGCTAAAGTGGCTATTCCTAGTCCTAAAAAGACTAAGATAGGTTCTAAGACTATTGATTGCATTTTCATTGGTTATGCCAAGAATAGTAGTGCATATCGGTTTTTGATTCATAAATCAGAACATACCGAAATGCATGTAAATACTATTGTTGAGTCAAGGAATGCATCATTCTTTGAACATGTATTTCCAAAGAAAACTGGACAAGAGACTAGTAACAATAAAAGATCTCATGATGCCATTACTAGTCAGGATCAAGAACATGATCAAAAACAAGAGTTAGACCAAAATAAGAAAAAGGAACCTAGGCGTACTAAACGTGCTAGAACCTCAAAATCATTTGGTCTAGATTTTCTAACATATTTGTTAGAAAATGAGCCTTTAACTTTTAAAGAGGCTATGTCCAGTCCTGAAGCTCCTTTATGGAAAGAAGCTGTCAACAGTGAAGTTGAATCCATCTTGCAAAATCACACTTGGGAATTGGTGGATTTGCCACCAGGTTGTAAACCTCTTGGGTACAAGTGGATTTTCAAAAGAAAACTGAAAGCAGATGGATCAATCGACAAATACAAGGCAAGACTTGTAGTCAAAGGTTTTAGACAAAAAGAAGGTCTAGATTACTTTGACACATACTCACCAGTTACTAGAATAACATCCATTAGAATGCTAATTGACATTGCATCTCTATACAATCTAGAAATTCATCAAATGGATGTTAAAACCGCTTTCTTAAATGGTGAGTTAAATGAAGAAATTTACATGAAACAATCATAAGGGTTTTCTGTTCTAGGGAAAGAAAAGAAAGTGTGTAAATTGGTTAAATCATTATATGGTTTAAAACAAGCCCCAAAGCAATGGCATGAGAAATTTGACAAGGCAATGATGTCAAATGGTTTTAAAATTAATGAGTGTGACAAATGTGTTTACATTAAAAACACAGACAAAGGTTATGTCCTTGTATGTCTTTATGTAGATGATATGCTCATCATTGGTAGTAATAATGACATGATTAAAACTACCAAGAAAATATTGAATAAACATTTTGACATAAAGGACATGAGCATTGCTGATGTAATTCTTGGTATGAAAATTACCAAAACATCAGAAGGTTATACTTTGTCACAATCTTATTACATTGAGAAAATACTTGACAAATTCAGCAAAGATGATGATCATCTTGCTAGAACTCCTGTAGATGTTAATTTGTATCTTTCTAAGAATATACAGAAAAGTATTTCTCAATTAGAGTATGCCCAAATTATTGGAAGCTTAATGTATTTGATGAACTGCACTCGCCCAGATATAGCTTATGCAGTAAGTAAATTAAGTAGATATACGAGTAATCCGGGAGTAGAACATTGGAAAGCAATTATAAGGGTTTTTAGATATCTCCGATTTACTCGTAACATTGGGTTGAATTATACTAGATATCCAGCAATACTTGAAGGATACTGTGATGCAAATTGGATATCAGATACTAGAGACTCGAAGTCCACCAGTGGGTATGTTTTTACTCTTGGTGGGGCGGCTGTATCTTGGAAATCTTCCAAACAGACTTGTATTGCTAGGTCTACTATGAAATCTGAGTTCATAGCCTTAGACAAAGCAGGGGAAGAGGCAGAATGGCTTCACCACTTCCTTGAAGATATTCCAATTTAGCCAAAACCGGTGCCTGCTATATGCATACATTGTGATAGTCAATCAGCAATTGGTAAAGCACAGAGTCATATGTATAACGGTAAGTCACGACACATTCGTCGTTGACATAACACCGTAAGACAACTACTCTCTAATGGAATTATTTCCATAGAATATGTTAAGTCTAAAGACAACATAGCGGATCCACTAACCAAAGGGTTAGCAAGAGAGTTAGTTGAGAATTCATCGAGGGGAATGGGACTAAAGCCTATTAAATAAGAGTTACCACAACGGCAACCCAACCTAGTTGACTGGAGATCCCAAGATCTAGGTTCAAAGGGACAACCGAGTTGTGAATGACTCAGAAGGATCACTGGGGAGTCTAACTCCTACCCATTTCTTTGATGAAATAGTGATGTCTGCAGCGTTAAAGGTTAAGTAAAATTTTAATGATTTTTATATCTAGGTAAACTTAGTGGAGTATGGCAGGATACTTTTCATAAGAATCACCTATGTGAGTGTGAACTGGGCCGGTTCTGTGAGATTTGTGAAGGGCTACAATTCTCTAGAGCACTCATGAAGACCAGGTTGTTCAGGGCCAAATTGAACACAATAGTGAAAACTAAACTGTGTCTGGGAATATACTGTGTGAGTTCTATTGTCTTGGTTTACACAAATGGCTGAACAGTTCAAGACATCATGTTCACTGGTTAGCTAGTAAATCCGATAGTGTCTCACAAGGGAAGGTTCAAAGCCAAAAGCTACCTATCCTTTGCAGAATATTTTCAATTTCTAAACTCTCTGATTAAATCATGTTGTTGCATTTTCTCTCCGTCAACTTCTATTCATGTGGGGGATTGTTGGAAAAAAATGGTTTTATATAGGCATATTTTTTAGCCCATTTTAGGTGGACCCCAAACGTCTTTTGGGGTGGGTCCGTAGAGGTGAAGTGGTGAAGACGGAACGTCAAAATCATTTATGAGTGAATGGGAAGATGACGTCGTTTTCGGGTTTAACATTAATTTTTAAGATAAAATTCTTTTGAATTTTTTCAATAAAAATTATTGTGGGAATTTAATTTATTTCTAAATTTATTTTTTGGTTTCCTTAAGTGGTTTCCTAAAAATGATTAAACTATTCAAATAGTTTAATATATATATATTTAAATAATTTAATATATATATATTTTTTAATAGTTTAATTAAATTAAAGTTCCTTCACAATTGACTTTGTCAACTACGGGTCTTCTTCAATTTGTTTGAAAGAATTTATAACCATTCCTGTTCACCAACGGTTCACTTCATTGTTTGAACATTTGTGTTCAAAACTAACGGTCGGAATTATTTCATAACAGTTGCATCTGTTAATTTAATTTTTTGGAACCTGTTGGAACTAAGTTTGGTTGCCTATAAATACTTCTTATTCCAGCAGTCTGAAAGCATCGAATTCACATCCGAGATAAGGAAAAATTCAGTCTGAATTTGTGTTCCTTTGCTGTCCATTTTTCCTTTTAGTGAATTATTCTTCATATATAATTTTAGGAATAAATATTCAGAGAGAAAGAACACAGGTTTGGTTCGCCGAACAAATTTATTTGAAGTGCTTCTATAAATTTGTGAAGATCATTGTATCTTGGGAGATAGACGCCATTCAACCGTAAGCACCGTAGCGGGGCGAATCTGTCTTAAGGACAGAGTGTCACATACTCGACTTGGTCTTGAAATTTATTTGGTTCAAGAAATAATTTCGGTATGTTATTTAATTATTTTGTTTATTTCAGTTCATTTTATTTACACAGAAGATTGTTCCAACATATTATTCACATAAAATATTAAGTCGATCTAATAATCATAATCTGTTCAATTTATTGCGTTCGTCTCCAAAAATGAGAGACTATTCACCAGTTGCTCTCCATTTTTTTCATGTCATCTTCCATGTGTGCTAATTAAATTTAAAAAATGGACCAATAGTTAAATATTTCATTTTTTGTCATTGAGGCTACTCTTGAAATTTTAGTCCGATAATTATCTAGTATACGTGGAACGGAGAGACTAACTGGAGCAAAGCTTTAGACAGAAGTTGGCTTGAATTGAAATAATAACTAAATTTATCCATTGTTTATTTACGATTACTTTGCATAAAATTGCACTAGTATTTAATTTTGAGTAGTGCTATAGAAGTCGACAATTGGCTTGAAAATGATTTACGTGCTGAGTATTGATGAATTAGATTAGAGTGGGTTCATGTCATTTTTTTTTTTATAGATTTAATTTATATAAGATATTATAATGAAATCCAATGAATTACAATCATATCATAGTAATGAAAATCAAATATAATACAATTTTTTACACACACACACACAAAAAAAAAAAAAAAAAAAAAAAAAAAAAAAAAAAAAACCTCTCAAAAATGAGAGAGAAAGTCTCAATTAATATATAGGAAATAAGTTTCACACGCAGGTGGAGAGATTCAAACTACTGACCTCCTAGTGAAGTGCAAAAGTTCTATCCAATCGAACTAACTCATTGATTAGTGGGTTCATGTCATTGACTAATTTGTATTCGATGTCAATTGATTTCGTGCCAATTGTCAATTTAAAATTTTTTTTTTTTTTCTATATTTAATGTTTTCTATATGGGGAGGGGGAAAGAGTTTTCCGTGTGAACCTTTTTCTTTTCTTTTTTTTCTTTTTTTTTTTTTTTCTATGTGATCTTAGTGAATATCAAATACGATGCATCAATTTCTTCATGAAAAGCTTATTGCGAAATGTACCTACACTCAACTTATATTTGTTGATACTTAGTGAGGAGCACATATATATATATTCACTTTAAAGGAGCACATATATGCATGCATGTCATTTTGTGTGCCTTCTTGGGTTATTATGAGTAGCCTTCGAGTTCATAGACCTTTGGATGATGCGTATGAGAATAAGGCTAAGTTTGGCTATCCTAAATAAGTACACATTTTTTATCTTTTTATCTTTTTTTCATCACATCATCTCTATACTTTTCTGCACATCTTTTTATAAAAAGACAAAAAGTACACTTATTTAGGTCATTCCAAACAACTCCTAAATAATCATCTTGATGCGCTTAGCAAAACTACAAATGCCATAAGAATAATCTTTTTCATACAATCGAAAACTTGAAACAAATGCTGTTTTGCGTTATGTATTTATACACACAAGATACATATATATATTAGTCTTATGCACCTAGGCCTACAATTCATAAATCTTTTATGTTCATTTATATGAACTTAATTAATCACTAAACCACGTGCCATTATATATACAAATCCATTATCATCTTTCGCTTCTTACATCAAATTTTATATTCACAGGCACTTTTTACTGCAACAAGAAATGAATAGTATTGTTGTAAAGCATACAATAACGAAAAGCCACACGTATTCTATCTATCAAAGGAGGGGAACACGCACTTATTCTCTTTTCAATCTCCATCTTATTTTTTTTCTTTCTTTGTTTAACATTATGCATGCGTTGTGCCAATAGATTCCAACATTATCGTGCCCATTGTAATTAATTGGTGTGGCTCCTACTCTTTTCCTTAGATTACTATTACATATAATAACCTTTGATTAAAGTGAAGTTAATTGAAAGTGATCTAATCCTACCACCTCAAAACCATTCCGATCAAGTGCTCTATCCACCATTGATTAAAGTAACTATTCATATTGAGATCGCGATCCTATTCTCTCTCCTTTAAAGATATAGTATATAATTGTCTTAGTATTATTTTAATGACTTTAATTAACAACAAACAAAAATTGTTTGAGGCAATCATGTTGTGGTGGCAATCCACTTCATAACCAATTAGTTAATTAGCCACAAATGTAATAATAATAATAATAATAATCAAGGTGGTGCTAATCCCACATGGCAAAGCAATTATTATTTAGTTCTTATTGAAGTTTCGTTTATCATATACAAGTGGAACTATCATGTTAATTTTTAAATACTTGCTCAAATGAAGTCATTCTTTAAGTAGGTGTTTGATATGTAATAAAAAAGTATACTTTTTTTGCATACATATACTGAGGTCACATCTATCAACATCTCCTCTTTATTTTTCTATCCACTTTCTTTACTTTCATACACATTTTTTTTATTATTATAAAAAGTCAAAAAGTATACTTATTTAGAACATCTTAAATTGATTCAACTAAAAAATGTTGTAGTCATTTTAAATTCAATATTTTACAATTTTGTTAGCATGAACGATTAGAAGATGCAATACGAAATGGGGATAAACGTTGTACAAACATACATGTTAATTATTCCTTGTAACTGGAAAATTCATTGAAGATTGGCGGACTTAGAACCAAACTACATTTTAACTTGGCCATGGTTAGTGTTAGAATAGTAGAGAGAGAAGAAATAATATATGTTATATTCAATAAATTGTATTGAATGAATTTTTCTTATATAATAGAAGGCCTGTATATATAAGTTAAGTAAGAGTATCCTACTAGAAATCTAACTATAAGAAAGAGTATCCTATAAGAAACCTAACTATGGCAATACCTAATATATCTAGGAAATCAATACTTAATTTATGTAGAAATATATACTATATATACATTAACATCCCCCCTCAAATTCAAGGAGGATAAACATCTTGAGTTTGGAGAGAGAAACTAAAACGTGAAATAAAATTAAATAAAATAAAAGGTAAATAGATTGCAAAATCATAACGGGAGCACAAGGGCGTTTGAAATAGATCAGAGGCCGAAACTAATGTCATGAGACAGTTTGTGGTCGTATCGGACCATTGTAAAAACTGACTGAAACTAATGCCAAGACAGTTTAAGGTCGTGCCGAGCTAATGTCGAGAGACAGTTTATGGTCATGCAAGACCGTTGTAGGACCTAACCAGAATCAATGTCAAGACAATTTCAAGAGGGCATGCTGCACCGTTATAGGAGCTAATCGGAATCAATGTTAGGACAGTTTATGGAGTCATGCCGGACCGTTGTAGGAACTGACCGGAATCAATGTTGGAACAGTTTAAGGGGTCATGTCAGACCGTTGCAGAGACTGGACACATGACACACAAATAACTTATGACGTGGTGCTGAACTATAATGGTAACAAATGACGGAGTGCGCCAGGGAGTGGCTTGGATGGTGCGCTAGGGAGCGACTTTGTTAGTGCGCCAAGGAGACGGCTTAGAGAGTACGCCAAAAGAAGACGTCTTAGAAAGTGCTCCAAAAGGAGGCGACTTAAGAAGTGAGCCAAAGAGACGACTTAGGTAATGCGCCAATGGGGCGGCTTAGAGAGTGCGTCAAATGAGGCAACTTAAGGAGTGCGCCAAAGAGGCGGCTCAGGTAGTACGCCAATGAGACAGCTTAGAGAATACGCTAAAAGGAAGCGGCTTAGGTAATGTGCCAATGAGACGACTTAGAAAGTGTGCCAAAGAAGGCGGCTTTGGTGGTTTGCATGGTGTATAACCATATTCACTATGATACAGGTATAATACCCCCTCCCCAATCCTTTTTTTTTTTTTTTTTTTTTTTGCGCTTCTACTCCACTCTGTCTTTCCCTCTGCTTCAACCTCAAATAGGTTTCTATCTTCAAACCTATTTGCATAGGGAGTGCGCCAAGGAGGCGGCTTATGTGGTGCTCCAATGAGACAGCTTAGAGAGTGTGCTAAAAAGAGGCGGCTTAGGTAGTGTGCCAATGAGACAGCTTAGAAAGTGCAACAAAGGAGGCAACTTTGGTGGTTTGTATGGTGTATAACCATATTCACCATGATATAGGTTTGATATTTTTTTTTTTTTTCGTAGTGATCCCTTCCTTTATCTACTAATTTATTCAATGAAATTCGTTCAATACTATACATACTAAAAAAAAATGGATTGTGAGTTAAAAAAAAAAATGATAGAAATATTTGGGGTAAGAATAAACCAGCGGACAAAGAAAAAGATTACCACGAAGTGATACTGACAAGAAAATATGACAATAAAATAGGTTGAGGTCCAGCGGACGGCCAAGGCAAGGCTGCCGCATGCCGATAAAGCAAAGAATACCAAGAGCTTAACCTATAGCTTTGATACCATGTTAAAATAGTAGAGAAAGGAAAAATAATATGTATTGTATTAAATGAATTTTTTCTATACAATAGAAAGCCTGTATATATATGCTAAGAAAGAATATTATATTAGAAATCTAACTATGAGAAAAAATATCTTATAAAAAACCTAACTATGACAATACCTAATATATTTAAAAAATTAATACCTAATATATATATAAATATATACCATATACACATTAACAATTAGGCTGATTGATTTTTATTCGATTGGTTAACTATACTATTTTCAAAATGAGAATCCTAACTAATAATTGTTATCTACTTCACACAACTCCTTCTTACTACCTCACACGTTATTGCGTATATACTTCTAATGATTAATTATATAAAGTGTCTAATCCATTTAGTATGAATGTTTTATGAAGCTTCCTCACACAACCTTTCTCTTTTTTTTTTCAAAAACTATAATTAGATTAGTTTAAAACTCCGCATCTAATAAATAATGGTAAATAGTTTTCAAATTTAACCCCTATTCATCAAAACATACAAAAATTCAAATATAAAATTATAAATATATAATGTTTGGAGTGTTCGAAGGCATAGTATGGAGATGGAATGAGTAATGCTAGAGATTTACATTTTTTATTCATAAATTTACTTAGGAGAATTGGACTCTCAACGATTATATGCGTAATAAATAAAAAGTTAATACTTATCATGACATATCATTGTGAGTAGAATTGTCAAAAAAAATTGGAGTCTCAAAAATATTTTCCGAGGTGGAATATCCAAATATTCTTGGCGTGTACGTCGGGTGGTGGAAGGTGACGCATGGCATGGTCAATGGATGCGTCCTTGGATCAATGTACATATACATATATAACATCATCTTCATTACCTTATGTTAAAAAAATTTAGTATTCATCAAATGTTTTTTTTAATAATTTAAATTATTTATTTTATGAGTTACGAATTTTAATTTGTTATATACAAATTCATATATTAGTCATTGTTGGCACACGTGATACGTCTCAATGTTACTCATGTGTCTAATTTTCTCCTATTGCTCAAGCTACAAAAGAAAAATAATAATAATAATAATAACTGACGCATTTACATTAGAATATGGCATAGTATAGATGTAGAGAGACATGAAAAAAAGAAAAGAAAATAAAAGAGAGATGGAAATAGAAAAGGGAAATTAAGAGTTTGGTTTTGGAAGGGGCATCATCCAAGCATGTATGCGTAACGTGTAGTTGAGAGAGAGAGTTGCATGGCAGGCAAAGACATCTACTAGTGATGGTGGGGGTCGTAAAGCTTTGTGGGTCCGAATGCTTTCCTTGTATTTTATGATACGCCAATTTGCCAAGGCTAAATCCACTTGAGTTTGAGCCCTAGATATTTCGTTTTAGGGTTCGTAAATAATTGGATTACACAGTCTTTTGTATATTATATTACTCAAATATATTTTCCCTTTTTCTTATTATTACTTTTTGCTGTTGTTTACAATTATAATAGCAACTTTTGTTATTATAATTCGTGTGACATAAATAACTTAAATAAATTAAAACAACCTGATTACATGAAAAATAAAAGAGATATGCTTTTCATTTTTATTTTAAAATTATCAACTATTAATTTGAAAAAAAAGTACTATTAAATAGGTTTTAAATGAGTTTTTGATAACTACATACTTATTTGATTCTTTCATAGTGTTACTATTGTGTATAGTTTTGGAAAATGCTACATATAGAAGGATTCTTTTTTTTTTTTTTTTTACAGTTAAATGCTAAACACAATGATTTCATATATATTTATCAATGTCAGCTCGTACTTATAATAGGTTTTACTTCAACAATTTAATTAGTTTATTTTTTTAATTAAGGGTTTTGTCTTTCTTAATTTTAAAATTTGATACAGTTTTTGAAAGAAAAATGATTAAGAGTTCCAGAAGAAGAGTTTTAGAGAGAGCTCTAATAATAAATTTTATCATGTGATGTGATGTTTTAACTTGTATTTTTGTTTATTTGTTTTTTTATCGGTGGTATTACATACACCAATTGTATTACATCATCAATTGAAATATTAATTATTACACTAATTAATACATATAATATTTTTTTATTTTTTTATTTTACAACGTTACTAGAGCTCATATGTATCATTGCTCTTTTTGGAAAGCGTTGCCCTAGTGGATTGAACTTGAGAAAAGGCCGAGAGCTAAAGAGAGCATTAGAAGCGTGGGACACGGAGAGAGAGATGTAGCTCTCCGCAAATGCTGATAGCGTGGAGTCCAAAAACATAATGCTTTGAAACCGTTTACTGTTCTTTCTTTCAACAACTTTCTCATCATCGGTTACACATTTTTGTCTTTATTATTTTGGATGTTTGTGCTATCAGTTACTTGTCTCAATATTATTGTAGTTTCTTTGTTTTTTTCTTTTTTCCCTACTCCAGACTCCAATATTTGTATCACAAGATTAAATTATCAAAAGGAATGAAAATCATATTATCAAAAGGAAAGAGAAATTTTTTTATCAACCCAAAAAAAAAAAAAAAACACACACACACACACACAACTAAAGATTACATAAATAATGGGAAAAATGAAAAATTTATAGTAGTGACATCTCCTCATCCCAACTAAATTGGCACAAAAAGAGAGACTAATCATATGCAAACACTTCTCAAATTCTCAAATTGGCAAATGTTAAATATTAAATATTGCAATTCTTATGAATTTATCATAATTATTTTAGACACTTTTAAGATTTTAATTTACAAAATACTGTCTCTTGTTCATCTACAATGCATTAGCCATATTGATAAAAAATAAATAAATAAATAAATAAAGGATTATTATCTCTTTTATATTAAAATATAAATTTTATCTTATTTATCTATCATTGTGTCTTTACACTATTTGTATTAAATTTCAATAAAAATTAATACAATTCACCCTAAAAGATAAAAGGTGTCCTTAAATTATAAGTTTTCAACAAATGCTGAATTATTAAAGTGGATGTGTGTATAATATAAAACTTTAATGTTCTATTTGATTTATTAGAATGAGATAGAATAAAATAATGATTCCTTAGATTATTTTTATGAAATTATCATTATTTTAAAATGATAAAAAATAATTTCATTTATAATACATTTGTCATTATTTTTTAATTTTTTTTTTTTTGGGTGAATATTATTTTTTTAATCTAACTAATCATAAAAATAAATGAACCAACTAGTGCCTCAAATTTACTTGAGAGTCTAATGGTAGAATGAAAAAGTTTGAAAGTGCCTCGTCATTGAATTAGCACACAAGAGGATGACACACTGAACCTGGCAAGGGACCTACCTTTATTTGGAGATGGAAACCTAGTCATGACAAATGTATAATCATCCACCGATGCCCCCCAATTAGCCCAATTCTGATCAGATAGCATTACCAAAACCCATCTTCTTTGCGTAAAACCACACTTTAGAGGTTAAAATAACATTAAAATATATATATATATATATTTAGGAGGTGTTTTTAACTTTCCGTGGGACCCAATTGGTCTCTTGGGTTGGCAGACCTCGATTGCATGCATGCTGTACCACTGTTGTACGGTGGGTACAGAACCAACTGTACCATTGATGCAATGACTTTATTCCCATCAAAAAAAAATATTTTACCAAACAAATATGCAAATAAATTATCAGAAGTGATTGGTAACTCGAAAGAGAAGCTTCCGAATTCTCTCGAAATCAAAATGACGTCATTTTTGCTGTTTTGATTTTTTTTTTTTTTTTCAAAAGAAGAAAATCAAAAAAGAAAAAAAAAAGAAGAAGAAGAAGAGAAGGAAGAAGAAGAACTGGAGAGGCCATCAACCATTCATCTTCATCATCAACATCATCAACCATTTCAGATCCAGAAAAAAAAAAAAATCGGGCTAGGGCGGAGGCGTGGCGATCGGCAACAGAGGCAGAGGCGAAGGCGGGACGGAGGCGGGGCAATATGCGACGAGTTGTGACGATCGGACGAGCTGCGACAATCGGCCGGGCTATCGGCAGAGGCGGAGGGGCCTCTCTTTCTCTCCATTCCCCCTTCATTCCCACTTCCCCTCTCTCTCTCTCTCTTTCTTTCTCTCTCTCTCTCTCTCTCTTCTCTCCTTTCTCTTTCTCCCTCTCTCTCTCTTGCCTTTCCTCTCTTCAGATGTAAACGAGAGAACAAAAAAAAAAAGGGAGAATTCGGGGAATGATTTTTCGGGAGAAAAATCATTTTTCGTAAATTATATTGAAGATTTAAGCCTTCTTTGTCATAACTTAAAAAAATTAAAAAGTTAAAAAATTATTATCTTATTTAAGTCACATTGTGGGTGTTTGAAAAGTGAGTTTTTATGTAGGTTTTTTTAATTGTAGAATATTATTGGAGAAATTTTTTTTTGTGTTTGGGAAGATAATTAGGTTTTTTTGTGATTGGATGTGATATTTGTGAGAGAAAAAGTAAAATGATTATGAGGTTGGATGTGATATTTTGTTTGGATGTATTTTTTTTTATTTTGCAAAAAGTACGTCTTTTTGTGAAAAAAATCGAAAAAAACTCAAGTCTCAAACTTTTCAAACACCACCATTATCTTATTTAAGTCACATCACCTCTCTACAACATCACTTCAAACCCAACCCATATTTCATAAAAAGTTAAAAAAATATACTTATTTAGATCATCCCAAACCACCTTAGGATTATCTCTTTAGTTAAATGGAAAGTGTTGTTTGGTGCATTGAATCTATTATAAAAAAAATATTAAAAATTCTATCAAAAATTCTACTAAATGTCTCGCATAAATGTGAAACCCACATAGAACTTACATTGTGTGAATCCTACATCCATATAGGATATTTAATAAAAAAATTTAGCAGAATTTTTAAAATCTCTGACATTACTCATCTATTATAAGTCTCATTTTAATAATTTAAATAATTTATTTTTGTAAAATCTTATATTTGTATTATTTATAAAAAAAAAATTATAATTTAATTGATAACTGAAATATTTTTATTTTATTAATCAATAAGTGTATTTTTACAAAATAAATCATTTATTTTTTTCTTGGTGACAACTATCATCAATGCCTATTTGACAAATTAACTTTTTTATAAGATGATAAAAATTAATGTTTTTTAATTAAATAAATAATTTTAAAGAATAATTAATATATATATATAAAACGTGATATTTAACTTCTTTTAAATTTATTTTAACCAAAAAAATAAGCCTCCGTTTGGGAAGTGGGCTGGTTCTTTGGTTTTTTAGTTTTTTTGGCTATATGAGCCTGGGTTTAAAAACTTGGTTTGGGAAGGGCTCTTGGCTTTTTGACTTTTTTGACTTTTTTTGTGAAAGAAGAGTGTAATGATTATGGGATTAGATGTGATGTTTTGTCTGTTGTGACTCATGAACCTATTTTACCTTTTGTGGCTCATGAGCCCAATGAACCCTTGCCAAACGATGCCTAAGTAACCAAACGAGCCTTACGCCCTTACAAAATATTGCCCTCCAAAAAATATGAAAAGAAAATGTAATGACTGATGATAAGGTCTTGTTTGGCAGCAAACACCATGATTCTATAACTGTCTCAAGTCTGAAATCATGACTCCATAGGACCAAGCCCACCTTTGCTCGTAAGTGGATTTTACTGTATGCTTATTTTAATATATTAACTAGGACCCACTTATGACGACATTAATCACCAAAAACAAAAACAAAAAAAAAAAATCTCTCTCTCTCTCTCAAAAACCAAAACCGTTCTCTCTATAAATAACACCTGAAAACCCATCTTTGCATTCTCAATCAATCCACTTCCCACCTCTCTTTCTTCCGTATACGTCATTCTCTCTCTCTTGAGCCACATTTTTTGAATCTAAAAAGCAAGGGAAAATGATGAGTACAGAGATGGTTTCTGAGGCACCAATGGTGTCGGCAGTACAGCGGTCGCCGTGGCACTCACCGGTGCCGTACCTGTTCGGGGGGCTGGCGGCGATGCTGGGTCTCATTTCCTTCGCCCTTCTCATCCTCGCTTGCTCCTACTGGAAGCTCTCAGGCTACCTCGACCGCGATAACGACGACGCCAACTCCGCCGACAGAGACGTCGAGCTCGGCGCCGATGCCGATTCCGGGGAGAAACCTAAATTGGCGCCGCTCTTTGAAGAGAAATATCTGGTGATAATGGCCGGACAAGCCAAGCCTACGTTCTTGGCCACACCCATCTCCAGCAGAGCTTCCTCTTTCGGAAGCAACAGTTCTGCTTCTCAAATGCCCGATAATAAATCGGACGGTGGTGATCGGACCGACAACCCCAAAGACAATCAGAGTCAAGAAGATCAGACAGAGAACGCCGTGGAGACTCATGAGACCTCATATCAGGTCCCTTGATTTTATTTTATTTGTTTCTTCCTTTTTTGATTGTTTCTTCACTTCACGAGGGAGTGATCCAAACTAGTATTTACTGTTTCTTTTGGTTGGGGGACTTCACGAGATTCATGTGGGCTGCCCCCCCCCCCCCCCCCCCTCTTTTTGTTTCCTTCTAATTTCGGGAAATGTAAATACTTTTGGAGTGGAGGATCAACGAATGAATGAATGAAATGGATGAGTTGAGCTGTTTTTAACTAAGATTTCCAGAATAATTTTGGGACATAATCTAATAGGAGTACTCAAATTTAGAAATTATTTAGAATGATATAAACAAGTATATTTTTTAAATTTTTATGAAAATATATATAGAAAAATAAAAAGATAATGAGTATCCAATATTTTTTTAAAAAATATGCTTACATCTAACATGCCAAACAAATTAATTAGTTGACATACTAAGCTTATCATTATTATTTTAATATTTTCAAAAATAATAATAATGATGATTCATTATGTTTAGTTTCTATTTTCTAAACTCTTTTTTTTTAATTTAGAATTTTTGTTTGGTTATTTTTAAAACCGGACAAAGTTTTTTAAAAATTAACATGAAAATATTTTTTTAATGTGACAAATTTTTTTTTTCAATTGTCTTTCCTTAAATTGAAGAAAAACTTAAATTTACAATAATACTTTTTTTAAAAAAACCAAACAAACACCCTTTTTTTAAATAAAATTTTCCAATCACGTGAAAAAATAAATGAACCAAACATGAACAGTGTATTCAGTGATTGGTAATACAATCCAAATGGTCACTAAGGATTGTTTTGGAAATATGGTAAAAAGTGACTTTTTAATTTTTAATTAAGTTTTTTGGTTTTTTTAGACAAATGATTTGGGAAGTTAGTAAAAAGTAACTTTTAACTTTTTTGATTAATATTTGTTTATGATGTCAAATCATAATCAAATGACCAAACTACCCTTATTTAGTTTAAAATATTATAACTTCATCCATGTAGCATATTTTGACTCATGAGGGGTAAAATTATAATTTCACCCTTGACTAAAAACCACCTTCCCAAATGAAATTTTTTTTTAAAAAGTCAACTTTTAACTTTTACTACAAACCAAAAAAAGTGATTAAAAGCCAACTTCCCAAAACAAGCCTAAGCCTTCGTTTGGGAAGTGGGTTGTTTTTTGACTTTTTAGCTTTTTTAGCTATTTTAGTCTTGGCTAAAAAGCTTGGTTTGGAAAGGGTTTTTTAGTTTTTTGACTTTTTTGACTTTTTTTGTGAGAGAAGAGTGTAATGATTATGGGTTGGATGTGATATTTTATTTGTTGTGGCTAAAATAGCCTATTTTGTTTTTTGTGGTTATTTTAGCCCCAAAACCACTTGCCAAACACCAATTAAATGATGAGTGAGAGATGAAAATGACAAGTATGAGGCATTCTTACATAGGGTTTTGTTTGGCCAGTTGCGATTCAAACCACTAATGAACGAGCTCTAAACGCAGCTATACTTACGTAGCAGCCAAAAAGAGATGTAAAACCACACCTTTATATTTATAGTGCGTATGCTTCATGCATTGAATTGAAAAAAAAAAAAAAAAAAAAAAAAGAAGAAGAAGAAAAAGAAGAAGGGCAAATGTAAAACCACACCTCTATCACCGTCTTCTTCTTCTCTCTATTTGAAAGCATTTGCAGATTTGTACCAAGAGCAATATACAGAACAGAGAGAGAGAGAGAGACAAATTCTTTCTTTTTGTAAGCCAATTGTAATTTCTTCTAACCAACAAAACGTACAGAAGATACAGACAAATATATATATATATAGAGAGAGAAAAAGAAAGAGAGAGAGAAGAAGAAGAAGAAGAAGAAGAAGAAGAAGAATGGACATAGAGAGTGAAATGAAGCAATCCAAGTTCAAGAGGGTTTGTGTCTTCTGTGGGAGTAGCTAGGGGAAAAAAAATAGCTACCAAGATATTGATATTGAGCTTGGCAAAGAATTGGTATATTATTTCTTTTATGCCATTAATGCCTCTGTTTCTTTCATGGGGGTTTCATGGTGTTCTTTCTTTGGGACCTTTCTTCACTTGGGTTGTTAACAAATGTTATTTTGTCTCATAGATTTTGTTTGAAATGTGTTTCTCAAACTTTTTATCTATTGGATTTGATGTGGGTTTCTCTTGAAATCATGTAAATCAGTTTGTAAATTGGTTCATTGGTCTTTTTTCATTTAGAAATTTTGATCGATACCTTCAAATGGGACATTTTTGGTACTGCTTTGGAAGTTTTCAAGCAAAACCCTTCATGTTAATCAATGTTTTCAGCTCTGTTTCTAAACACAACTCTGTGTGTGTGTGTACCTATTTCTTTTTAACAAAGCTCTCTCCCTCTCTCAGTTGTGATGTGTCGGCTCCAATCTTGGTTAGAGACAGTTAGGGGTTTGAATCAGCTCTGGCCTCTCATCGAGGAGTGAAAGGTCGAAGACAAAGAGAATCGTGAATAGAGAGATTGATTGTTGATCGGCGGAGAGAGAATCGATCTTCATTGAATAGAGAGAGAAATGGAAAAGAGAATGAATGAGCGAATAGAGAAAGAAAGAGAGAGAAAATGGCAAGTTAGCAACAGTAGGCGCAATGGGCGTCACGTCATTAGTGCTTGCTCTAGAGTTCTTGCTCTAGTGCTCCAAAGCATTTTTGTTTGTTTGGCTATGTTGAATATCATATGAGGAAACTGGAGAATTTGCAAAAGCTGAGGTAGCAACGCAATGACACCTAGCCTAGGTATGTTGTTAGTATTATGGAACTATTCTATTATTCATGTCATTTTTCGTTTACATATGTGCTACTCGCGTGTTAATTCTCTGTGACATTCAATGATAAGAATGTTTTACAATTTTAAACATTTAGAGGTTATTTGGGGTGTCCTAAATAAGTGTATTTTTTGACTTTTTAGACTAAAAAGTTGAGAAAAAAATATGGTTGTTTGGGTTAACTTTTTGACTTTTTATGAAAAATTATGTATTAAAAAATTGTATAAATTAGTGTGTAAGAGAAGATTTGTTTTTTGGGTTGTATGGCTGTCCTTCATGCGCAAGTTGAATAGATGGTAAGAGTAATTGTCTACTTTTCAGGCATTTCACTGGATGGTGCTTTTCAACTGGTGGGGGCCATCACGGGTCTTGTTTTGATAATCTGAACCGTTCAATGTGTAGCACTCGTCGAGTACTATATGTTTACAAAAAATCATGTTGATCAGATATCGATAGGTATCTAATCAGAATTATTTTTTTCAACCGTTAACTATAACACAATCTTTTTTTTTTTGAATACAAAACTGATTTGATCATGTAGTTATCAATATCCGATCAACGTGATTTTTTACAGCCATATAGTAGTCGACAAGTTTTACACATTAACGGTTCAGATTATTAAAACGGGACCTGTGATGGGCCCCCACGGGCCGAACAATAGTATGTTAAAATTGCACCCCAACTATGTAATTTTCCTTTTGAACCGCAGCACAAATCTGACTTATTGTGATTGATGAGTTGTATTTTTGTGTGTAAAATTAATTTTTTAATATTTTGTTTGGTGAATAGTGATAACTTTTTAACTTTTTGAGTATTATTTTGATTTTTTATTTTTTTTTTGAGACATGCCAAACTTGGCCTTAGTCTCTAAGACTCTTATATCTTGCATTCTTTCATAAATGGTTCAAATAAGTTTTGGAAATAAATTGTGATTTTTTTTTAAATAATGAAGAAAAAAAATACTTCATATCAAGTTTTTTAACTTGATGACTGACTCAGGCCCCGTTTGGGGAGTGGCTAAATTAGTGAATTAGCCAAAAAGTTACCTTTTTAGCTAAAAAGTCAACAGCCCATACTAAAAAGTCAAAGATTCTCTTTTCTCTCTACTTTTTGCACAGCTTTTCGTAATTAGCCAAAAAGTCATCCCAAACATACAAGTTTTTTTTAACTACTTTTTTAGCCAATTAGCCAAAAAGTTACTAAATTAGCATGTTCCCAAACGAGGCCTCAGTGATTAGTTGTGTATATATATATATATTTTATGGGTTTTAATTGTATATTTAACTGTATATTTTTACATGTATTTCTATAAATAATTATGGGTGAATTATACTAATCAGTGTGTTTGGTTGGAGTTTTTTGAATTAAGTTTTTTGGAAATTGACTTTTTTGATTTTCGTATTTTTTTGTTTTTAGTGAATATTTTTAAAATTTTAAACATTTTTTTTTTACTTTTTTAGATGCACCTTACTTAGATGTATCTAAGAAGTAAAAAATTTGTGAAAAAATATTTTAAAAAATTAATAAATACATAAAAATACAAAAAATATACTGAATTATTGTTTTTTTTTTTGTATTTTTGATATTTAGTGAATTTTAAAAAAAAAAATTATAATTCTTTTACTTTTTAGGTATATTTATGTTCGGTGTGTCTAAAAAGTAAAAAAATTGCTTAAAATATTAAAAAAATTCAATAAAAACAAAAAAATACGAAAAATAAGAAAGTATAATTTTTTAAAAAGTGTTTTTTGAAAACTGGAAACAAGCAAGATGAATAGTCCTTATAGTTTGAGTCTCGTGTCAGTTTGGCCCTTGACTTTTCAATTGTAACAAATTTGACCCTGAATTTGAATATTGTTCCAAATAAGAATAATTGAAGATACCATTGCTTAATTTTAAGGACAAAACCATCAATTTAATAAAATATAAATTAATTTGATAAAAATAAATGTCAAAAAAATATTTTTAAATTTTTTAAAATTATTTCTACCCATCAAAAATAAAATTATATAAACTTAATAAATCTTTAAGACATTTATTTATTTATTTATTACCAAATTAATCTTTATTATGTGTTTAGATGATGATCATGTAATGAGTGATTGTTAGGATTTTAACGTATAATCGATATATTTAATATATAAAATGTTTTTAGTTTTGGATTGTTTGATTTAATTGATTGACTTAACAATGATATCAAAATTGTCATCATATTTGACTTTAAAAAAAATATAAACTAATTTAATAAAAATAAAAACAATTACACATTACATGATCATCATCCAATTATATAATAAAAATTAATTTGGTAAAATAAATAAATAAATAAATGTCTAAAAGATTTATTAATTTTACATTATTTTTTCTTTAGTGGGTAGAAATAATTTTAAAAAAATTCAAAAATATTGTTTTGACATTTATTTTTATCAAATTAGTTTATATTTTATCAAATTGATGATTTTGCCCTTGAAATTAAACAATGTTATCTTCAATTGTCCTTATTTGAAACAAAATTCAAAATTCAGAGTCAAATATATCATAATTAAAAAATCATAGACCCCAAATCTCAAAATATAGGAACCGTTAAAGTAATTCACTTAATAATTATTAATCAATACTCTAAACACAGTATCTAATTTTGAAATCTAAATTAATTTACGTGAGTGGTATTTTCAAAATTCAAATCAATTAATGAATCCAAAGAGGTTGGTGGAGCAACAAAGAATTGAAAATAAGACTAAAATAAAGGTAAAATGAAAATTTCAGATAAAAAGTTAAAAATTCACATCAACTTTTCACGTTTTTTTATACAACTACAAAAGCAGCAAAAAAAAAATAAAATAAAAATAATTTTCAAACATAACTTTTTTCACCTCTTAAAAAAATTAAGAAACTACTAAAAAAATCTCTTCCTAAATGACGTCTCAGTTTTTTTTTTTTTGGGTTGGATGTGTGTGAGTTAATTTGACATAATTTACCACCCCTCCTCCTCCACACACGCACAAAAAAAATAATAATAAAAAAAAATAAAAAAAATAAAAAACAAGGGTATAACCAAATGCACTTTCACTTTAAGTCATTTAAATTTAAGTTTACGTAAAACTATTCGGGCATAGGGGAAGATTAGTTTATTAACAACCCAACCTACAACCATGGATCCTAATCAATATTATTTTAGTACTTAATCAAACACCACTGTGAGTTATAATTAACTTTGATTTAATAATTTATTGTTCTCATAACTACAATAAATCAAAATGATCCATAATTAACACCACAATAATTCAAAAATAACATCAATTAATATAAATCATAACATACATATGATATGGGCCTAAAATGGAATATATATTATTGCATGAGTCATATACATATATACATGCCATTCATTAGCTGTTTTCATTGTAGAAAATTATTAGGCAAATTGATACCAAGTAGACTCTTGTTTTGGACGCAAATATTGCTTTTGGGAGTGGTACACAACAGCAAGCATTGTCATATTAAGTGGCACACTATTTTTTTGGGCACTGGTTTGTGGTAGGCCATTAGGAACTCCATTTAGTGGAGTTTATTAAATAATAATAATAATAATCAATATTGATAAACAACAACAATCATTGTGAAAAGCGATTCATGATGCTTTCTACTATTGAAACACCCTTATTAAAATAAAAAAATAAAAAAGAATTATAATTGGGTAATGCCTTGAAATTTTCAGTATCTGTATATATAGAAATTGAGGTTCTATCTTTATCCAATATTGGATGCCTTGGAGATGATGTAACAACAATGCTACCGACACAAATTCCGTGCATAGTAAAATACATACCCCAAAAAAAAAAAAAAATTAAATGTATGACTCAGCCAGATTCATTTCAAAACATTCCGTGGTGTTGTCAATTTAATTTAATTTAAATTTTTTTTTTTGTTTGTAACTAGCTATTCCGCCTATTTGACTAACTAATTCGGGAGACCAATTTACTATTCACTGAAAGAGAACCATTTAAAGCCACGGCAAAATATTATATAAATTAGTCTCAAAAAATTATTTACACCTATGATGTTTCGAACTTAAGATATTGAAGAGAGCACACACTCAAATCTTAACTCTTGACCACCAGGATTTCAAAAAATTATTTGTACTTACGAGATTTCGAATTTAAAACTTTGAAAGAGTACACCACCAGTCTCAAGGCCAAGCCTTATATTAATGTGCCACTTGTAATTTTTATTTGGATAGATTCTGATATGATGCACTAATTCAAAGTTGGTGAAGATTGGAATTTAAACTGCAGAATTGGAACATAATTCAACAGGAGAGAAAACAACAAAGTGCTCAAGAAACTTGCTACGAGGCAATGTTTATGACTTCATTAAACATGGTGTCATAAAATTCCCTTTTTTTGCTGCTCAAAAATTTCAGTTTATCCAATCTAAAGAAGACCCAAAAAAAAAATTGGTGGAACAGACTCTCATGGCACCACAGGATGAGTGGAGAGGAGAACCTAACAATGTGTATATATATATATATATAGAGAGAGAGAGAGAGAGAGAGAGAGAGAGGATACGGTAGGCAGAGAATGGTCCTACACAGTAGGAGCTTTTGATTTAAATAGTGAAACCCTGTACGACTATTAATGAATACAACCGCGATTGGGAGCTCGAATCCGAGCTCCCCCGAATCCCCCGAATCTCTTTTTTTTTTTTTTTACAATGAAGAAGACGAAGAAGGAGGAGAGGGAGGGAAGGGAGGGAGGGAGGGAGGAGGAGGAGGAGGAGGAGGGACGGAGGGCATATTCATTGGGAGGAGGAGGCGGAGGCGGGCGGAGGCGGTGGTCGAGGTCGCGACGATCGGCGCGACGACGGGCTGTGGCAAGGGCAGATCGGCGGCGCCTCTCCTCTCTCTTTCTCCTCTACTCTCTGCTTCCCCTCTCTCTTTCTCCCTCTCCTCTCTCTTCCCCTCAGACACGAGGAAGAAGAAGAAAAAAAATAAAAAATAAAAAATAAATCCGTGAAACGACGTCGTTTCACGGATTAGAGGGATTCGGGGCCAAAATTTTCGAGCTACAAATCTTTTTTCTAATGAATAAGTTTGAAAGAAAAGAATGAGCACATTATTTCGTTTACTTTTTAGATAGCAAAACTGGAGTGGCAATACTAGAGATCATTAAAAGTGGTATTCTAAAGTAATTATTAATGATGTGATATTTACTTTAAAAAAAATAAAAATAAGAATAGACACAATAATATTGTGACAGTAGGTGAGACTCACTGTCACATCATTAGTGATAACACTAATTAATACTTCCACTTATTTTCCAAACCGGAGTGTGCACTGCCAAGTGTATGTTTTGGTTATCATCTATATAGCCCGCTTTTTGTTGTTCGTAACTTTTTCTTATGTTTTCGGTTCTTTTTGTTGTACTATTAGGCAGGATCCAATTCCAATGCACCCTCTCATTACTAGGTATATATATATATCATAACAACTGGACTATTTTGAAAAAAATGGCTAAAAATCTTTTAATTTTTAACTCAGTTTAGATCATATTATTTTTTACGTATTTTACATATTTTTAAAAAAAATTAAAAAAAATTAATTTTTAATTATCTTCTCAAAACAAACATATGTATATTAAAATCTCATTCTTTCAACACTAGATTGTTTTAAAATTCAAGATTCTCATTATCACCCTTGGATTCACTAATGATGACTCAATTTTTTTTTTTATTTAAAAAAAAAAAGAGTTTTGTCTTTAGATATCAAGGAGAAAAAAAAAATCAAAACATTTCACATGAATACTCAATAAAAGGCGAAAAAAGTCAACTGCGTCGTTAATATTTAAAACAAAAATGTTTCGAACCCCCTCTAAATAGTGACTCCTATGACTCCCTTAGCCTGTGATTGGCTAGATATATATATATATATATATATTTTTTTTTTCTTCTTCCAATCATCAACCCCACGTGTGTGGGAGGGTGGTGGGAGTTGGTGGTTGAGGGGGTCTCTATCAAAGTTGTATTTAAAACTTGGGTCTTGTTAAGAAATGTTCTAGACACAAGAAAAAAACAAAATAAGGGTAGAACCCAATATTGAAGTTAGGAATTAGTTAATGGCCAATATCTCCCATTCTATGACGGGGATAGATTCTTTTTTATTTTAATTTTTAATTTTTGTCAATCAATGAGAGATAAATTATACAATTATCATAACAAATATACATCAAAATATTTAACTATAAAAAAAATTAATAAATAGTGACAAAAATATAACAAATCAGCAAAAACTCCAAATGAATATAAGGAGAAAAATCCACACAAAAGTAAAAATATATAAAAAGATGCAGAGAATCTTGGTCAATGGACAAACTCGGTTCCGCTTCATGAAACAAACAAAATTACTTAATATCCCTACATTCCTTTAAACAGTTCTTAAAATTGCCAAATGGAGGAAACATTTTTTTCCCCATATTCTTTGGTTTCTTATTATAGTATATAATAACTTGATACAACCAGACTTTACTTGAAGGAAGGGGATTTATATTCATTCGATAGGCTATTATTTATTGCATCGCTGGACTTATTATATAAACAATCATGTTGTGCCATCTGTGGAGAGTACAACACTAGTTGTTCTCTCCTCCCAAAATTTTCTTTTGGCTTTAAGCAGCTGAACTGTAATGATATTAACTATATATTTTTTTCAAAATCAAAGACACTCAAGATTCAAAGGGCAATACCATACAGAGATGTGAAAATTGGTGCAGTTATTCATTTTAAATATAGGAAGTCATGTAAAATAAATAAATAAAAGAAAGAAAGAAATTATTTCTCACTCTCTCTTGGGGTCTTTCTTAAGACTTAAACTCGATAATTATTAAACATATGTGAGACAAGATGGCAAGACTACAGATACTTAAGAGAGCAGTCAGGGTGAAATGTTGGACCCTCTCCGGAGAGAGAAAAAAAGGGGGGAGGGGGGGTTCATTTAAAATTTTAAAAGTTAAGTTAAAGATTAGGTGGTAGATACCAAATATATATATTTAATTTAATTGAACATATATAACTTTAACAAAGCAGAATGACAAAAAATATTCATATAACCCATTTCACTTGATTTGAACACAAATCTTAATTTAGTTTGATTAAAAATGAAGTCAACTATAGCATTCAAACAAAAGGCCCTCTCACTCCTAAACAAACTAGGAAGAGGTTCACATAGGGAAGTGTTATCTCACACTTGCAATGTCTTTTTGCTATTTGGATAAAAAATCAATAGCACATATTAGTCAATGCTTGCAACTGATCCACGTGGCATCATAATCGACACTATGTTAAACAAGTTGGTAATAAAATGGGTAATATATATAACTATATGCACATGGAGGTATTGAAATGGCATCTGAGAAGAAGAGACTTAAGTAAGTTTAGAGGTTCAATTATCATTGTTTTTTTAAGTAAACAAATTAATAATAACCAATCGGTAAGTTTTAACTATTTGTCCATTGCATATATTCGGATAATTTGAATACTAATTTGGCATTTCTTCTTACTCAAATTTCACATACATGAACAATCCTAATAAGTCAAGTCATCTTAGAGGGAGAGAGAGATATCAATCTAACCCTAAGAGAGGGAAATTAAATTTGATATTGAATATAGATTTTGTTTTATAGATCTCTTCAAATACATTTTGTAAACATAATTTTTATGAAAATCAGATGTCTACAACAAAAGTAATAAAATTTTGAAGTTTTGAAACAATAAAAAAATAAAATAATTACTTTACACTTTTTTTTTTTTGATAAGTAAGCAAATATTATTAAGAAAGCATCAAGATGATGCAACCAATACAAGAAAACCAACCCAGAAAGGGGAACCAATAAAACAAGGGCTAACCAATCACCTCATCTAAAAAATCTAAAAACACAAATAAATCTAGATCTACCCTACCCTCCAACAAACTATACAAAACTAGAAGAAGACGACTTTGTAACCAAGAAACACTATGAGAAACCTCTAAGAAGGTACGTCTACTCCGCTCCAACCAAAGCAACCACATCAAACAGAACGGAGCCAATAACCAAGCTCATCGCCACTGTCGGCCAAGACGAACGCCCCACCAAACCCAAAGGAAATCCAACACCCCCTGCGGTTGAACCCAAGCAAGCCCAAAAAGTGAACAAACGAAGCCCCACAAACACGAAGCCACCGAGCAATGGAGAAACAAATGATTCACTGTCTCCGCATCCCCGCAACACATATAACACCGATTCACTAGGACGTGCTCCTACTGCATCAAATTATCCAAAGTAAGATTCCGACCTAATGCTACCGTCCACATCAAAAAGACAACCTTAGTCGGAACCCTTGGAACCCAAACACTTGTCCAAGGAAAGACCCGACCATCATCCCCCATCAACCCCCGATAAAATGATGCTACTGTGAATCGACCCTTTGCCCCCAGCCCAGTCAACACCAAGACATTTGGGCCCACCCTGACCGTCCCCAAACCATATAAAAGCCCCACAACTCTACCAACTAAATGACTTCCCAATCATGAACCTCCTACCGTAATTGAATATCCCAAACCATCACACCTCCACCATCCAAATAAGAAGCCACCAATGCATCTTGATCTGTCGCAATATTAAAAATCAAAGGGAAATAGGTCTCCAACAAAAACTCCCCACACCACTTATCTTTCCAGAACCGCACCCTGCTCCCCTCCTCCACCTTAAACCCTATCCACTTCCAAAACTCCACTCTCTCCAACCAAATCCCTTTCCATAACCCACACCCATAAGTACAGGACACAGACCCAGAAACCTAACCCCCTTTACCCAGCCCATATTTAGATGCCACCACCTGCCGCCACAATCTGTGAGGCTCCAAAGAAAAATGCCAGAGCCACTTCCCTAACAAGGCTCGATTAAAAGTCACCAACTACCGCACCCCCAGCCCTCCAGCTTTCTTGGGTTGACAAACCTATCCCCAATCAACCAAATGATACTGAAAATTATCACCACCACTTCCCCACAAGAAGTCCCTCTGAAGCTTCTTCAACCGATGCGCCACTAACACTAGAATAACATGGACCGACATAAAATAAGTGGGGATACTACTCAACATACTCTTAAACAAAGTCAACCGGCCGCCTTTCGAAAGATATTGGCACTTCTAACCTGCCAATCGACGTTGGACCCGTTCCATAACTCCATTCCACACCCCCTTTGCCTTAAAAAAAGCCCCTAACAGCAAACCCAAATAGGACACTAGCAAAACTGAGACCTTACACCCTAACACTGCTGCCATAATAGGTAACCTAGCCACCGCCCCAACTGAAATAAGCTTCGACTTCCGTAAGTTAACCCGAAGGCTAGAAACCACCTCAAAACAAAGCAAAACACATTACAGATAGCCAACATGGGCTGCTTCCACACCACAAAAACTCAAAGCATCATCCGCATATAACAAATGCGAAACCTCCAAAAGAGTTCCCTCCAATGAACCTACAACAAAACCTTCCAATAGACCTTCGCGCACAGCTTTATCCAACAATCTACTCAACGCCTCTATCACTAAGAGAAATAGTAGGGGAGACAAAGGGTCCCCCTGCCAAAGACCTCGATGTGTCTAAAAGAAACCCGCCGGAGTCCCATTAATCAAAACCGACATCCGCACAGTCGAGATACAGAACTTGATCCACTGACACCAAGTTGCCCCAAAACCCATACGATCAAGTACATGCAATAGGAACTCCGAATTAACATTGTCATACACCTTCTCAATACCCAATTTGCAAATCAAACCAGGGCGCCCCGACGAATCCGAGAATCCACACATTCATTAGTAACCAATACTGCATCTAGGATCTGCCTTCCCCCAATAAACGCATTCTGAGATTCGGACACCATAGTCAATAAAAATTCTCGCAGACGATCTGCCAACACTTTAGCTAATAACTTATACATCCTCCCCAGCAAACTAATAGGCCTAAAATCCCAAATATCGTCAGCCCCTCCTTTCTTAGGAATCAAAGCCAAAAAAGTTGCATTGAAACTCTTCTCAAATTGCCCAGACACCAGGAAATCCTCCATAGTTGCCAGGACCTCACCCTTAACCATGCTCCAACAATGCTGGAAGAAAGCCATAGTGAAACCATCCGGACTTGGGGCTTTTATCCCCGTTTATAGCCCGCAAAGCCCCGAACACCTCATCCTCTGTAAAAGCTCGATCCAACCTCTCCCGATCCTCTTCCAGAATCGTATCAAACTGAACACCTTCCAGGCCTGGCTGCCATATCCCCTCTTGTGGCAAAAATAAATTCTGGTAGAAGCCCACTAGCCCTTTCATAATATCTCCATCTATGTGCAGCTCTCGGCCATCCACCCATAACCTACTGATCTGATTAACCCTCCAATGAGCATTGGCCATACGATGAAAGAATTTTGTATTTCGATCCCCATCCTTTAACCACAAACATCTAGACTTTTGACGAAAACAAACCTCCTCCAAACGGGATATACGAACAAAATCCTGTCTAGTCGTCTCCTTACGAATATCGGCCTCAGTAGTGTAGACACCCCATTTTTGACCGACCTCAAGACTTTGATGTCATCGTTTGTGCACTAGGTAATTGCACATGTTTGTGCTCGTTATGAGTTTTCAGAGCTTTTGGCTGAGCACCTTGTCTCGGGACCTCTTAACTATCTTCTTCTTGGTTTGTTTTTGGACCATGCCTTGGTGCCTTTGCCTGGAGGGAGAGAGAGGCCTGTAGGCCACTTTTTATAGCTGTAGGCTACTTTTTCCTATTGTAGGCCACTTGCAGTGGCTGGTAGGCTAGTTTCAGGAGCTTTCGGCTGAGTGCCTTGTCTTGGAGCCTCTTAGCTCTCTTCTTTTTGGTTTTTTTTTGGACCATACCTTGTTCCCCCTTGCTTGGAGAGAGGGAAGGACCTGTCGGCCACTTTTGGTAGTTGTAGGCCACTTTCTCCTCTTGTAGGCCACTTGAAGTGGCCGGTAGGCTAGTACAAGTGGTCGACGGTTTTTTTGTTTTTGCAGATATTTTTGGTACCAGCTGTGCCAGCTGTTGGTCATTGAATGCATCCTCCCTATACGTGTAGAGAGGGATTTGAGCAAGCTCTTGCTTGCATTTCTATAAAAAGGGAGGTGCCTCCCCCTTCTTGGGGGTTCAGAATTTGGAGAAGAAAATTTTGACCCTTTCTCTAGAATTCTCTCACTCTCTCTCTATATTATGCTCTATAGTGCTTGGAAGTGAGTTTTCTTCACATTTTTGCACACAACCTCCTATCCAAATTGGACTACCTTGTTGCTGAGGTACTTGGAAGCCTTATTTGAGTTCTAAAAGTTGGTTTTGGCTCAAAGAAGTTGCTGTTATTGTTGTGTTTCCAGGGTGAGTCCCATATCCTCTTTAAAGCTTTATTTTCATTGCTTATTTTTCCATCCTTGTATGCTGTTTTAGGCCTAACTTGCGACTACAAAAACTTTTGTTTTTAAGTGTTAAAAGTGGTTGTCTATGGCCTTGTTTGAGTTAGGGGTGGTCTACTCCCTTTTGTGGTTTATTTTGCTTTGCTTTGTGCTATCTTTTAAAGCCTTTGAGATCACCTTTGTTTGGCCTTTTCACCACTGAATTCCAGAGGAATTTCAGTGGTGCAACATGTGTTTTGGGACCCAAAATAGGTGGGGGTGGTCCCCCCCTTTGTACCTTGTTTGCATGTGTTGATGGCCTACCAAATGAGTATGTGTTTCTACTTTTTTGTGGCTTTGTTCAAGCATATTTTCGTGAATTTTTAGACCTTCCATAACTTTATTTTTGGCTTGTTTGATCATTGGTTGCTTGCTCTTTGCACTTGTAGTGCAATCTCACTCATTAGCCTTGCATGCTTAGTGTTTTGGCCTATTGTTCTAGCTTGTTTTAGCTATATTTCAGCATGCTTTTGGCCATGATTTAGCATGCTTAAACTCTATTCCAAGTGGTCTTGGACATGTATGGCTTGTGTAACGCCCTCAAAATAATACATAATACCCATCATTTAGACATGCAAAGATATAAGAAAATCAACACTTTTCCATTCATCAGAGTAGTTCTTACAACAGTATTACATGTTAACAACAAAAGCAAATGCCCCACGGGCTTACAGCTTTTCAAGTCAACACTTGGTTACACAAAAGAAGAGTACTAACTCTATACAAAATAAGCCATTAGCTTGATATACATGTAATACAAACAAAATAACCAAAAAGAGTCTTCAACTCCCATAACCATCCAAGCTATGTCCTTGGAGGTGGCATGCTACCTGTACCTGAAAATAATGTCCCATAAAGGGTGAGCCAACGTCCAGTAGAAATATGCTAAACACAGTATGAGCATTAACTAAGACATTAGCAATTGATAAATATTCGACTCTCATAAATCAATTCATAACCCATTCCATTACATGACCACTATGTCTATATTTCATTTCATTTTCCATTTCTTATCAAATTCACAACTCACAACAACGGCTCAGAACCTGGCCACCAATTTACATGAGACAGTGACTTATGTTAAACATTTCTCATTTCACAATAGATAAGCATATTAGCCATATCAACACTTCGATAGATGAGCATATAAGCTATATCAACATCTCAACAGATAAGCATACAAGCTGTATCCACACTTCAATGGATAAGCATATAAGCTATATCAACACTTCCAAAAATAAGCATATGAGCTATATCAACACATTAACTGACAAGCATACGAGCTGTATCAGCGGAGTCCATCCCCTATCTCCTCCCAAACAACAACCGGTTTAGAGGTCCATCCCCTATCTTCCCCTAAACCGTGGAGTACATCCCCTATCTTCTCCCACACAACACAACGTATACACACATAGGTCATATACACAATCAATCAATACATAACGTTAATGTATTCTATCAATCGTCATACTCTATGACACATCCAATTGATTAGTTTTAGTTTGTCTAATCATCATGCATTGTCTACAACAATCAAAACTACCCTCCACCGGTAGCCCAAAGCAATTATTTCTAAACAGATAATAAAAGCTCCAACAGATAAAATATCAATGTTTTCAAAAGTGAGCGATTAATAAATCCAACTCCACCATTATACCATATAATGAGCCAATTTCATTATTTCCAACTCAATTCCAAATAACAACAATTTTTCCAAATTAATTATACCAATTAATTTATACCACAAATTAGGACTTTTTCTCCCAACTCTCAATATTAACCCAAAGGTTCAAATATCAACAACCAATCACTATATCATCACTTTGAAACCCAAAATGCATATT
Source organism: Camellia lanceoleosa (assembly GCA_025200525.1). Classification (NCBI taxonomy): domain Eukaryota; kingdom Viridiplantae; phylum Streptophyta; class Magnoliopsida; order Ericales; family Theaceae; genus Camellia; species Camellia lanceoleosa. Next base: position 2,348,400 of record CM045770.1, read on the forward strand.
ATGAGCCCAAAATCACAAAACCCTCTTTAATACATTTTGAAACCATGAGTCCCAAAATCAACCATTTAACAAAATGTCCAAAAATCTAGGTTAAAACCCATAGTAATGAGTATGAATCCCTATCTCAAAAGATGACACCCAATGAAGAAGATGAAGAAAACGAAAGTGCACTAAAACTCAATATGCTCGGATCAAAATGTAGCCCTCGACGATCAACAACCTTTTTGTAAAGGCCAAAGGTGAGGAAACAACTCCTACTAGATCAATTCCTAGAGAGAAGTTGAGGTTCTAGTGAGAGAAGACCTCTAATGGCGGTTTGGAAAAGTAAGAGAGAGAAATGGAGTTGAAAAAGTGATCCAAAAAGTCGGATCTCGGTTTTATATAAGAGTCGCCTCGCTCGAGCGTCCAAAGCTCCGCTCGAGCATCACTCACTGACTCCCGCTTGAGTGTTCAAACCGCTGCTCGAGCGCCGGATACACACTCCCAGAACTTTGCGTAACCAGTCCCCGCCGAAGGCCCAAATCCTCCAGTCACACACAAACTCCCGCTCGAGCATCCAAACGCCCGCTCGAGCGTCCAACACTGCAGAGGAAATACTGGGAGATGGAAAATCACGCTCGAGCGTCAAAACACCTGCTCGAGCGGAGAAGCAACAACGAAGGGCCCGCTCGAGCGTGAAGGCAAAAATCTGGGCAACTACTTTTGGTTTCTAAGCTCATCCAACATGTTTCAAACCTGCCTAACACAACCCCAGACTCAAATACAAAGAGTAAAGGATATAAACGAGGTATACACAACAACCAGCTCCACGGAACTAAAGTCCGGATACAACAATTTAAGAAGAGGGAAACCGGGATCGCTATAACCCCCCCTTAAAGAATTTCGTCCCTGAAATTAAATACAAGTTTTCAAAAACAAGTTTTCTCCATTCCCAACAATATTACAACATAATATTAAACAATCCGACCCATTACCGGTCAATCTCATCTCCTTTCAAGAGGCATTTCACATTATACAAAACAACCTGCATTATCAACATGCATTCCTTTGAAATTTACCAATTTCAACTCATTTTCCATAATTCCATAACACATGTAACATCAATATCATGCTTGCATTTTCACAATGTACTTAACATACACAATGTTAAAACAACTTTCATTTTGAGACAAGTTTCAAAACATTCTTCCATAAACCAAAACATTTACAATGTTTTACAACTTAAGACATATATAATGCTCTTAAAGTTCAATAATATTACAAAATTTCATTACATGATTACACATCAACAAACATGTTAGGATAGTTTTCACGGACTTCCAACTCACGTTCCCAAGTGGCTTCCTCCACTTCATGATGTTTCCATAAAACTTTTACCAAGGGAATGGTCTTACCACGTAGGACTTGATCCCGCCTATCTAAGACCCGAACTGGCCTCTCCTCATACGAGGCATCCTCATCTACCTCCAAATCGGTCCAATCCAATATATGGGATGGATCCGGCTCGTACTTCTGAAGCATACTAACATGAAACACGTCATGCACCCTGGACAATTGCGGTGGCAAAGCCAAACGATAAGCAACCTCCCCAATCCTCTCAAGGATCTCGAAGGGACTGATAAACCGAGGGAATAACTTCCCACTCTTCCCAAACCTCATCAAACCCCGCCTAGGTGATATTTTCAAGAAAACATGATCACCTACCTCAAACACCAAAGGCCTCCTCCTACGGTCGGCATAACTCTTTTGGCGACTCTAGGCTGTAACAAGTCTCCTACGGATAAGCTCAACCTTCTCCGTCGTCTCTTTAACCAACTCTGGGCCCAACAAAGGTGCATCACCCACTTCGGCCCAACAAACTGGAGATCTACACGGTCGGCCATACAAGGCCTCAAACAGTGCCATACCGATGCTAGACTGGAAGCTGTTGTTGTAGGCAAACTCTATCAAGGGCAAGTGCCTCTCCCATGTCCCACTAAAGTCAAGGACACAACCTCGAAGCATATCCTTAAGGATCTGAATAGTACGCTCGGACTGCCCGTCAGTCTGAGGATGATAAGCGGTACTAAAGGTCAACTTGGTGCCCAAGGCACTCTGCAAACTCTGCCACAACCTAGCAGTAAAACGAGGATCTCTATCTGAGACGATCGTCACTGGGACCCCGTGCAATCTCACTATGTCCCGAATATACAAGTCGGCGAGATGATCTACCGAATCTCTCACGCGCATAGGAATGAAGTGCGCCGACTTAGTCAACCGGTCTATAACCACCCAAATAGCATCAATACCCCGCTGAGTCCTCGGAAGACCTACAACGAAGTCCATAGTGACATGCTCCCACTTCCACTCGGCAATAGGCAAGGTTTACAACAAACCCGCTGCCCTCTGATGCTCAGCCTTCACTTGCTGACAAGTAAGGCACTTAGACACGAAAACTGCCACATCTCTCTTCATTCTCTGCCACCAAAATTGGCGACCCAAATCCCGATACATTTTAGTGCCTCCCGGATGCACCGCAAGGCGTGAATGGTGAAACTCTCGGAGTACTTCCTCTCGGTAAGACTCCGGCACAAACAGACAGTCTCGATATCTCATACTCAGGTTGGGATACACTACCAAACCCTTCTCAACCTTCCCACCGGAGATCTTCTCTCGGAGGGAATCTACCTCAAGGTCACCTCTCTGTGCCTCTAACACTCGAGTCACAAGTGTAGGCTGCGCAACTACAGAAAACAAGGCCGTAGCCTTAACGGATTCGCCCAGAAGCAAATCAAACTCGCCAAGTACCCCCAACATCTCCCACTCCCGGATGGCTATACAAGCTACATCACCTATGAATTTTTTGCTAAGGGCATCAGCCACAACATTGGCCTTTCTCGGGTGATAGTGTAACTCAAAATCATAGTCCTCAATGAACTCCATCCACTTTCTCTGCCTCAAATTTAAGTCTCTCTGTGTGAACAGATACTTCAAACTCTTATGGTCCGATAACACCTCGAACTTCTCACCATAAAGGTAGTGCCTCCAAATCTTCAAGGCAAAGATCACTGTTGCTAACTCTAGGTCATGTGTAGGGTAATTCTTTTCATGTATTTTCAACTGACGTGAGCCATAAGCTACCACTTTCCCTTCTTGCATCAACACGCAACCCAAGCCCTCTCGTAAGGCATCACAATAAACCGCATAACCCAGCCATCTCTCCGGAATAATCAACACTAGAGCGGTGGTCAATCTAACCTTCAACTCTTGGAACGACTTTTCACAAGTCTCACTCCATACAAATTTGACCCCTTTCCGTGTCAACCTAGTCAACGGCGAAGCTAGCCTGGAGAAATCCTTCACAAACCGGCGGTAATACCCAGTTAATCCCAGAAAACTGCGGATCTCAAAAACGCTCTTAGGCTGTGCCTAGTCTTGCACTGCCTCAATCTTGGATGTATCAACAGACACCCTTTCCCCGGATACCACATGGCCTAAGAACTTGACTTATTCTAGCCAGAACTCACATTTTCCAAACTTGGCATACAGCCTATGGGCTCTAAGCAACTCAAGCACCACTCTCAAGTGTACCTCGTGCTCATCCTCAGAAGGTGAATAAATAAGAATGTCGTCCACGAAAATGACCACAAATCGTTCTAAGAATTCCCAGAAGATCTGGTTCATCAAGTCCATAAAGACTGTCGGTGCATTGGTGAGCCCAAATGGCATCACCAGAAACTCATAATGGCCATACCGCGTACGGAATGCCGTCTTCGGAATATCCTCCTCCCTGACCCTCAACTGGTGGTAACCCGATCTCAAATCTATCTTAGAGAAACAACGAGAACCCTTCAACTGGTCAAACAAATCATCAATACGAGGCATAGGGTACTTATTCTTAACCGTAGCCCGATTCAACTTCTGGTAGTCGATACACAGTCTCAAGGCGCCATCTTTCTTTTTAGCAAAGAGGGCCGGTGATCCCCACGGCGAAACACTAGGGCGAACAAATCCCTTATCTAGCAATTCCTGGAGCTGAATCTTCAACTCACTCAACTCGGCTGGGGCAAAACGATAAGGTGCCATAGAAATCGGCGTCGTGCCGGGCACTAAATCAATAGAGAACTCTATCTCTCGGTGAGGTGGCAAACTAACGAGATCCTCGGGAAAAACATCCGAATACTCACAAACCACCCTCGGCAATACAATCTAGGTCTTATCACACTCACCACTCATAAAGCTAGCAAGTAGACCACTAAGCTCACTCCGCTCTCGCGGATCATATACCGGTGGCAATACACTACCAACCCGATCCCCCAAGAAATGGAAACACTCCCCGCTCAACGTACAAATTGTAACCCTCTGGCGGTAGGAATCGATAACTGCCCGATATGATGATAGCCAGTCCATACCCAAAATAACATCAAAACCCTTCATGGGTATAACAACAAAGGGAAAATGAAGCCTACGGTCGGCGACCTCTATATCACAACCTCTACATCCGTGTTTCAAAATCAATTTGCCCCCAACAGGCGATACAACACATATAGGAGATGCTAATAGTGCCAACTCTAACTCCAACGCAGATGCAAATGCAGCAGATACAAAAGAATGAGATACACCCGTATCAATTAACACACTAGCAACCGAGTTGCAAAACAGAAAGGTACCTCTCACTACTGATGGAGTCAGTACTAAGTCCTGCGTGGTAACAACATACACGCGCCCTGTAGGCCCCTGATCCACTTGCTCACCTCTAGGAGCAAAAATCGCTGCCTGATTGGGATGGCCAAGCTCCGGATTGGCCCTCAAGGCCCGCTGCACCTGGTGGTGGCTGATAACTCTGCGTCTGCCTAGAACCAGACGCTCCCGAAGTGGCATTCAACTGTGGGCAAAACCTCTTCAGGTGCCCGGGCTGACCACACTAATAACAAGACAAAGGCTGGCCCCTATCCTGACTCTGGCCCTGAGGTCTAGCTGAAGAAGAAGCAGCTCATTGACCCCCTCCCTTCTGCGGGCAAACTGAAGACTTGTGACCCAGCTGGCCACATGTAAAACAAGTTAAGCCTCCCTAATTACCTCTCCCGGAGCTTGCACTCGGCACTGGAAAGGTCGATCTAGCCAAACCACCCTGAGACTGCTGAGGGTTAAAACCCCTCTGTCTCCTGCCATCACCCTAACTATCTTGGCTCCTCTTGGAGCCTCTCTGCCCTTCCTCCTCCTCCTGCATCATAATCTCCATATGAGCTGCAGCATCCACCAGGCGTCTATACTCTCGAATAAAGGACCCTCCAACCCTTAACTTGAGTCCACGCCTCAACTTCCGCTCAAACTCAAAGCAACGACGTTCCTCGGACGCCACAAGTTCAGGTGCAAACCTGGACAAACTGGTAAATGTAGCCTCAAACTCGGCCACTGACAAGCCCTACGGTTTAAGCTGGAAAAACTGTTCCCTCAGCTTCTCCCTAACAGCTAAAAACAAGAACTTCTCCCGGAAGGCATCTATAAAAGCCCCCCACGTACCACCAACACGGCCCTTCTCGTACTTCTACCAGCTGGAAGGATGCCAAGGTCACCTTCAATGCTCCGTCCTCGATGCCAAGCATCTCGAACGTCTTACTCATCTGTTTTAACCACTCGTCAGCCTTAAGTGGCTCTCTCGGATCCCCAAAAACTCATCCGGATTAGACTGGAAGAACTCCCTCTTCAAGAAAGAAGGTCCTGCTTCAACAACCTGATTTTCGGCTCTGAGAACACCCAAAGCTCCTGCTATCTCTCGAGCCAAGGCGCTCATAGCCTGCTGACCCGCTGGCTCGGCCGCATTGGCCAGACCAACTCCCTCCTACATTGCTGGAACGTCATCCGGTAAAGGCACTTCCTGCCTCTTAGGCCTACCACGCCTACCACCTCGTCATCGTCCAGACATCCTATTAAAGGTAACGAAAACGTTAGCACATTCATAAATGTGCCGAAACTAAACACTCGCGTCCTAATACATGGAAAATTGTAATTCACTCCACGTAAGCACATAAACACATAAGTACTTACGAATTTCATTCCCGGATAATGATAGTCCCGAGGCGTTACTAGAGTTCCGATTAGAAACAGCATTGATCAAGTGCTTTTCCAACAAGACTCACAGAAACCCAAGGATCCAATCAATATCCTAGAAATCAAATCTCATACCCAAGTAGTCACATAAGCATGTTATCACATAAGCATATAACATTACATCTAAGTCTCTAACAAGCGAGATAAACCCATTGTGATACTAATCACTTCCCACGTATCCAAAGTATTCGAACCCGGTACGCTCTGATACCAAGTTGTAATACCCTCAAAATAATACATAATACACATCATTTAGGCATGCAGAGATATAAGAAAATCAACACTTTTCCATTCATCAGAGTAGTTCTTACAACAGTATTACATGTTAACAACAAAAGCAAATGCCCCACGGGCTTATAGCTTTCCAAGTCAACACTTGGTTACACAAAAGAAGAGTACTAACTCTATACAAAATAAGCCCTTGGCTTGATATACATGAAATACAAACAAAATAATCAAAAAGAGTCTTCAACTCCCATAACCATCCAAGCTATGTCCTTGGAGGTGGCATACTACCGTACCTGAAAATAATGTCCCATAAAGGGTGAGCCAACGCCCAGTAGTAATATGCTAAACACAGTATGAGCATTAACTAAAACATTAGCAATTGATAAATGTTCGACTCTCATAAATCAATTCATAACCCATTCCATTACATGACCACTATGTCCATGTTTCATTTCATTTTCCATTTCTTATCAAATTCACAACTCACAACAACGGCTCAGAACCTGACCACCAATTTACATGAGACAGTGACTCATGTTAAACATTTCTCATTTCACAATAGATAAGCATATTAGCCATATCAACACTTTGATAGATGAGCATATAAGCTATATCAACATCTCAATAGATAAGCATACAAGCTGTATCCACACTTCAACGGATAAGCATATGAGCTATATCAACACTTCTAAAGATAAGCATATGAGCTATATCAATACATTAACTGACAAGCATACAAGCTGCATCAGCGGAGTCCATCCCCTATCTCCTCCCAAACAACAACCTGTTTAGAGGTCCATCCCCTATCTTCCCCTAAACCGTGGAGTACATCCCCTATCTTCTCCCACACAACACAACGTATTTATACATAGGTCATATGCACAATCAATCAATACATAACGTTAATGTATTCTATCAACCGTCATACTCTATGACACATCCAATTGATTAGTTTTAGTTTGCCTAATCATCATGCATTGTCTACAACAATCAAAACTACTCTCCACCGGTAGCCCAAAACAATTATTTCTAAACAGATAATAAAAGCTCCAATAGATAAAATATCAATATTTTCAAAAGTAAGCGATTAATAAATCCAACTCCACCATTATACCATATAATGAGCCAATTTCATTATTTCCAACTCAATTCCAAATAACAACAATTTTTCCAAATTAATTATACCAATTAATTTATACCACAAATTAGGGCTTTTTCCCTCAACTCTAAAGGTTCAAATATCAACAACCAACCACTATATCATCACTTTGAAACCCAAAATACATATTATGAGCCCAAAATCACAAAACCCTCTTTAATACATTTTGAAACCCTAAGTCCCAAAATCAACCATTTAACAAAATGTCCAAAAATCTAGGTTAAAACCCATAGTAATGAGTAGGAATCCCTACCTCAAAAGATGACACCCAATGAAGAAGATGAAGAAAACGAAAGTGCACCAAAACTCAATATGCTTGGATCAAAATGTAGCCCTCGATGATCAACAACCTTTTTGTAAAGGCCAAAGGTGAGGAAACAACTCCTACTAGATCAATACCTAGAGAGAAGTTGAGGTTCTATTGAGAGAAGACCTCTAATGGCGGTTTGGAAAAGTAAGAGATAGAAATGGAGTTGAAAAAGTGATCCAAAAAGTCGGATCTCGGTTTTATATAAGAGTTGCCTCGCTCAAGCGTCCAAAGCTCCGCTCGAGCGTCACTCACAAACTCCCGCTCGAGTGTCCAAACCGCCGCTCGAGCGCCGGATACACACTCCCAGAACTTTTGCAGAACCAGGTCCCCGCTCGAGCGTCCAAATCCCCGCTTGAGCATCACACACAAACTCCCGCTCAAGCGTTCGACACTGCAGAGGAAATACTGGGAGATGGAAAATCACGCTCGAGCGTCAAAACACCTGCTCGAGAGGAGAAGCAACAACGAAGGGCGTGCTCGAGTGTTAAAAGCTCTGCTCGAGCGTGAAGGCAAAAATCTGGGCAACTACTTTTGGTTTCTAAGCTCATCCAACATGTTTCAAACTTACCAAACACAACCCCAGACTCAAATACAAAGAGTAAAGGATATAAACGAGGTATACACAACAACCAACTCCACGAATCTAAAGTCCGGATACAACAATTTAAGAAGAGGGAAACTAGGATCGCTATAGCTTGTCTTGTATGGCTATAGCATGATAGGCTTTCATAGTCTTGTGTTTTGAGTCCACTAGCATGCTTTGCTTGGGTTGTTTGTATGATATGGCATCATTTGATATATGATTTCAGAGCATGTTTCACTGTCATACTCTCATATGTATCGCTCTTTCAATGCTTTTGAGAAGTTGAGCATCATGCCTTGTTTGTGAGCCAATACTTCAGCATATTTTTCTTACCATCTGTGCTATGAGTCTAGCATGTTTTTTTTACTATTTTGACCTGCCTTAGGTCTGTTTTGAATGGCTAAGGTCATTTGAACATTTCTTAGTATGGTTGTAGTGTAAAAGGCCTTGACTAGCTTTGAGTTTTGGGACCTTTAACATGTTGTGCATGTAATGTTTGTATGATATGGCACCATTTGGCATGTAATTTCAGTGCATATGGTGTAGTCACACTCTCATGTACTTCACTTCTTCATAGCTTTTGAGGGTTGTGTATTACACCTTGCTTATAGGCCAACATATGAGCATGCTTCTCTTACTTCTTGAGCCTAAGTTTCAACATGATTAGGCCACTGTTTTAGCATGTTTAACCTCTGTCCGGGGTTGGTTTGGTCATTTGTGCTTGGTATTGCATGCCTATAGTATTATGCTCTTTGCTTGCTTTAATGCTTTCAACTCCGAGCATGTCTTGCATGCATCATTTTCACGCTTTGATGTCATTTAGCATCCTATTTCAGTATTGGAATATGGGCCATTGCATCCCATTCTTTGTTCGTTATATCACTTTGAAAGAGGTCTTAAGCCCCTTGTTGGTTTGAGCACGAAATTGAGGCGTTCATGCCTAATGGTTTTAGCCTTTTCTTGAGGGTTTCTACTAACCAACGGCATGAAGCTTCTTTCATGCTCAAGATGCTTGTGGCTTGGTCCATCTTTCCCATTAGAGGACTTCTCACCATTGGACTTAACCGGTTAAAGGATTAATCGGTAATCTAAAATGAGTAAAACAAAATGAATCAAAGTAAAACATGCGAAGATAACATGTTTGTGTTGCATTGCATGTGTTTGGATCGGACGTTAATCCAAACACGAGAAACGAGAGGCATTTCATACTTGAAGTGATGAAACGTGCCTCATTTCTTAGTCACTGACACCCTTGATTGTGCATGATAGGGTGAAGGGTTATCGAGTCTTACTTGTGCATTCATTAACGTGCACACACTTGGCTTCTCGGCCATCATACATTGCGATGCTTGGTTGATGGCCTGAGAGTCGAGTACCACACTCCTTTAAGCTTGAGAAATGATAAGGAGGGTGGTTGTACACACATACCCTGCAAATACCTTGCTTTGCCTCTGTTGTACTCTGTTTGCAGCAAAATTGGAGTGTGCAGGAACAAGTGGCCGATCGCCAGTGGAAGTGGCCGACCGGCCACTTTAAGTGGCCTACAGCCTCCTTAAGTGGCCGATAGTTCTCAGGCTCAGAGGTGGTCCAAAGTTATTCTGGTTCTAGAGCAGAAACAGCTTGGAGATTAGTTCGGTGTTCAGGAATCAAGGCGAATGCAAACAGAGGCAACCGGTGGCAAAGTGATGAATTTCCTGGAGGAGGCAACCGAGCATGCATGTCTCCATCGCCTGCGAGGCCACTTTATTGCTTTGCTAGCTAGTTGTAGTTAATTAAATACACGTGATGTAATTAATTAGTTTGATTCACTTTGTAATATTTTAATTAGCTTAGATTAGCGAGTTATTCAATTTGGTTTGTAATATTTAATTAGCTAGAATAGTTAGTTAAATATCGATTTGTAATAAGTAGCTTAGCTTAGATTAGCTTAGCCTATTTATTCGGACCCTCCTTCGAGAGGGCACATGTTGTAATAAGGGTGTGTCTGTGTGTGTATGTCTTCCAACCCCACGTCTTTCTCTCTTTTATTTATCCGCTTTCAATGGTTAGATTAGGGACCATTTTCAATTAGCATACCTTATGCTTGCATGTTTGCATCATTCATTTGTGTTGCATGCACCGGGCTTGGCGCATCATTCAAACTGCATCGTATTTCAATACTTCTTTGAATGCATGTATCAAATTGTCGCATTCATATGTCATGATTAGATAGTCGAGCCTACCTGGTTGCATTTTTGCATGTGTTGCATTAGGCATCTTAACATAGCTAGGAGCATGCATTGTTTTCTAACTAGCTTTTGTTTTGGCTCGGAGCACACTATAAGTATTTACGCTTTAGCATCCTTGCATGTGTGTAAGTGATTGCCATCATAGCATGCTTGCCATGAGGATATTTGCTTAAGTGATTAACTGCATAAATGCCTGTGGATAGAGGTTTTATTGCTTGAATTGGAACAATTCATCAAAATGTGAGTTTTAAGCCCACTTTGGAAGTGGCAAATCGTCATGTTTTAAGCTCACTTGAGGGTGGCAAATCCGCGCTTTAGCCTACTTGAGGGTAGCAAATTCAAACCATTTTCGAAAAACAAACATGAGATGTTTTGTTCCAAATTGAGTGATTTAGTCTATACTTGTATGCTGTGCGCATCACACAGTAATGTTAGATTAATAACCGGAATAAGAACACATATGTTTACACAACAACATATCATGCTTAGTAGAGGCCGATCCTTTGATCGGGCAAGCAAGGGTGCTCATTTCAGGACCTTCCCCCCTCATATCCAAGTTCCCGAGCTGAGGTAACTTTGGTGATGACGGACACGTGGCCTTAGGCATGAGTTAGGGTTTCCTAAATTTCTCAAAATAAAATATTTAGGTGGCGACTCTAAAATCTGGCAAAGCAGTCCATGTTTGGCGCTTTTGATTCAAAATTGATTCTTTCAAAACCAATTGTTGGATTTGGACTCTTTGCTGATTTATCAGTCTTATATTGCACTTTGTAAGATTAGATTCAGAACCGTGACAGAAGTCCGAACTGTAGTAGCTAGAACCCAATTCGCGCCCTCTTCGAAAAGGGGGCGCGCGGAGCGAGTTCGGGCGGTCTACAAGTAGGCAGCCCATCTTGCACCTCTAGCTCATCCAAGGATTGAAGTAAAGACACCGCCGTAGCTTTTTGGCCCTCTAGCCGACCAAACACCTCCTTATTCCAAGTTTTTAAGGCCGTTTTCAACATCTTCAATTTTTGAGCCAACACACAACTAGGAGAACCACGAACCATATAGCTATTCCACCATCTACGAACCAACTCTAGAAAACCCTCTTGTTGCAACCATATATTCTCAAAACGAAATGGCATAGGACCACGTCAGATCCCCTCACTGTCCAGCAAAATGGGCCAATGATCAGACACAGGTCGAGGTAAACAAATCTGAACCACCTCAGAAAGTGCTCCTCCCAGCCCACAATAACCAAGAACTGATCAATTCGAGACAAACTTCGGCCATTTGACTATGTGAAGCCCCCCCTTAGATAGGTAAATCAACCAATTGTAAATCATCAATGAGAAAACAAAAAGCCCGCATTGCCCCCGAGCTCCTTGCATTCCTCACCTTCTTCGATGGCCAACGAACAACATTAAAATCACCCCCTACACACCAGGGGACATCCCAGCAAAAGGCTATGTTCTCCATCTCCTCCAAGAACAGACCCCGCTCTGAATTCTGCACAGGCCCATATACCCCAGTAAAACCCCACCGGAAATTATCCTCCACACAACGGAACAAACATGATAAAGAAAATCCTCCTACCTCCTCCTCCTTCTCCTCCTCCTCCCTCACCACTACTCTCTTATCCCAACAGAGAAGAACCCCACATGCCGTGGCTAAAGAGGGCAAAAAGGTCTACTCCACAAACTTCCCCCCCCTACACTTCACGAATTAGCTCCACCCCCACCACTTCTATCTTCGTCTCTTGTAAACATACAATGTCCGCTTTAGCACTCCGTAACACTGCCGTCACCGCCACCTTCTTGTCCTTATCATTACATTCCATGATACAATTTTTAATTTCATTTTGACAACAATGGGCCCCTCCGGTCTCTCCTTTCACCATATCCTACATTCCTCACACCATGATCATAATTCACAGTACATTCCAAATTTTTGAGCTCCCGATTACCTTTAGAAGGGGTCACCAATGACCGAGACACCCTTGGATTGGGAGTCCCTTGTTGCCATGAAGCCTCTACCGCCGCAAAAAGTCGCATTGCCTCATCTTCGTGGCCTTCAAATGACAGGCCCAAACAACGACTAACTTCACTAATTCGGTCCAACACCCACTGGGACATAGCCTTAGCCGAAAGGATTTCCTCCCCCTGTAATCCCCCAGTATCCTCAAATGCCCTCTATTTTTGTTTCAGACAAGAGACCAAGTCACTATCCAGCACTGTTAAGGGTTGCAGCTCCAAGGCCTGTGACTTTCCATCACTATCGTGCCCCTTCTCACCTTAGTCATCCCAAGGCGCATCGCGATGGCATCTCTATCTCCAACTGGAAATGTCGCTCATCTGACTCCGAGGCCGCCGACTGTGAAGTACCACTCTTCGATGCCACTACCAGTCAGTGGGCAACTCAGATCCTTGTCGGTGGACACCTGCCCTTGTCGAAGCCACCCGACCTAGCTCGCCTGGATATAGGTCGCATGAAGCCCTACAACCCATCCCACCCTCGAACCAACCCACAAAAGGATCTGCAAGACTTTTGGGCTACCCAGAAAGGCCCAAATCACCACCCCTAGTTGGGCTTGAATAACTACCACCCTTTGTGGGCTTGACTGGTAGGCCACAGACCCCGCCTCCTTAACTTCCTGGGCCCCCAGTTGAGTCCCCTTATTCTTGACCACAGCCCACCTGCGTTGGCCCACTTCTCCATGGCAAGGTACTTGGGCCTGTCTCCAGCCCAACTGCCCTCTCTTAGTCCCCTTTAAATGGCCCACTGCTGCCCCCACAGGCTGGGTAATATTGGCCCAAAAACCCATGGATCTCGTTTCTCTCCTAAATCTGTGCAAATATTCATTCACCCCCATTCTCGGTTGAAAACCCTGCCCTACTTGCCCAAAATCCTTCATTGCCATATACGGCCCAGAAATCCCATCTTTCTCGATCACCGGCGCCCACAATTCCATCACCGGATTGGCCTCTACCAATACTAGTAGCGAAACTGCCACATCCCTCACCAAAAGGAGAGTCGCGAAGGCGTAAACTCTGAGCATCGCACACGAATCCGAATAGAGCCTAGATCCACCAACGACTCATCTACCTCGATAAAGCCACCATACCGATTGCTGATGAAATGAAACATCGCCTCCCCACAGAGATGAATAGGCAGACCTATCACCCGAATCAGTATACTCTTCTTAGGCCGTGATGTCTTTTCTGAAGTACAGAGAGCCAGTGGTGACCACCACTCCAACAGTAAATCACACCCCTCCACTATCCACTACCGTCGCAGCAATGCTTCCGCCTCACTTTTGGTTGACAAAACGAACAAGAAAGCTTTATCTCCCAATGGTCGTACCTCCACCTTCCCCGAATGCTTCCACCACTGTCCAACCCAGTCAGAGATAATCATGAAACTCAAGCCTTTACCTCCCAAACCCCCCATCTTGTCCACTAGCGACCTATCCAAGATCTGAAACCAATCTACCTCCACCTCAGAGCTAACAGCCCCTACGGAATCACATTTGGTGGAAAATGGTCCCAGAAATGGACAGTACCTTCCTGAATCCAATAGGCCGGGAGACCTTCGCATCGCTCAGCCCAAAGCCATCGACAACCAATGCCACCCCTTTCTAGCCATCACCAAATGTAGACACATGTATGTAAACTTGTTTTCGTTGCTTCCCTGTGGTGACCACTACTTGAAATTATGTCCCCTCTCTTTCCTCACCTCGTACCCAGACCGCTATAGTCTGATTACCCCCACTGGGACGGCCCCAAAACTTTAGGCTACTGGGTCCCATAGAGGCTAACCTCATTCTGGCCCCCATCCAACGAGCTTCCAAGCCATTCAGCACCATTGCCCGTCATAACCGCTTCCCTCTCTCAACAATCGATAACTGACACTTCCCATCCACTCCCTCTGACGCCTCCTCAAACTCAAACGATCGGCCGTTGAGGAAAAGAATCCGTCGGCGTGGCCCAACTTCTTTCCTTACTGGGAACATTACCCTCCTATAATTGCGGAGCACGTATCCCCTCTTCTTTTCATTACTATCATAGCACATACGGGTGGGCACGGGTCGGTTGCGGCTACGGAACCTCCAATCCGCCATCCATCCGCTAGATTGGCGGATTGGAGAAAATCAATCCGCATCCGTCCACCAATCTGGCGGATGTGTATTGAGCAAATTGGCAGTTTGGTGGATGGATGTGAATCGGTTTGGTGGTTTAAGATTTTATAAATTTTCAACATAATTCAACTTGTGCACTTCCTCAAAAAAAAAATATATATATATATTACAGTCAATGACTTAAAAAACTATTACAATCACTGTATGTCTCATCGAAAAAAAGAAAGTTTGAAACTTTAGAATATCACAATAACTGCATGACTCATCTACATATTACAATCGCAGCATGATTCATCCACATGTTACAATCACAGCATGATTCATCCACATAAAGTATTACAATCTGTGGCTTTTAAAATATAATAACAATTCAAACAACCAAAACCATGAACAGGGCAGTAGTAGAGATTGTATGTCTCTGTATTATTACATCTATATATGTTTTTGAAAACAAAAACCAACCATCATACATCATATTTTATATTTATTATTTTTAGAATTAAATTTAAAAACCAAAAAATATAGATAAATAATACGTTTATTTTTTCAATTCAAAAAATATATTCAAGTTGAAAACATTTTTTTCAACAGAATATTTAAACTCTTTTTCAATTGAAAACACAAACAAAATGTAAACATAAAGTCTTATAAATTATTAGGGGTGCTCGTGGTTTGGCGGTTCAGTTGCGGCCAAAGGAATCTCAAATCCGCCATCCGTCCGCCAAATTGGCGGATTGGAGAAAATCAATCCGCAACCGTCCGCTCGTCATCACGCATCCGTCCAAACTGCGGCGGATCGGTTCGGTTCGGTCGATTTTGGCGGATCGGTATATCCGCTGCTCACCTCTAATAGCACATATTTCATCAAAATTATTTTTTCCTTATCTCACCCTAAAAAACTGTCAAAATAATTACTTTACACATTAATTTGGTTGTTATGCACAAATCACACATTTTAATAAAATAAGAGTATTACGGCTAAATAGGCTGATTCATAGAACTTTATAGATTTTTGTTTTTAAAATGGAAAAATAAAAGATTTATTGCTAAAAAGAATAGTATAAGTTGTACAATGAAATTACATGAATAAGAAGACCTAAAACAAAAGCATGACTTAAAATGGGTTAAGTAATTTTTTGTGGGACATAGTCTATTATAATTCCACATACTCATCTAGAAAACTTCTTAAATATAATTTAGGTATTACCAATCTCTAAAATATATGTATATATACACACATTATATTAATACATTTCACATTGAATTTGAGACTTGAGAGACTGGCCATGGAAAAGTTACCGTTGTGGGATTGTATGGTCTTTTACGACGGACTTAACAAATAATCAAATAATCTTTGATATATATATATCAGCAAAGAAGAAATTTTATTTATAAAAAAAGAAAAGAAAAAAAAGAACATAGTAAGCAAAGCAAGGCAGAGAAAACTAGTGCATCATTGTTAACCCAATGATTCACAACTAGGTTGGCAGTCAAGAGGCAACCAATCATTGTTACCTTCTTCTAATATTACTATTATTTTCACTTTAATTAATTAATGACTGTGTCCCCCTTAATTTTGCCTATTTAATAAATTCATATATATAGAGAGAAAAGCCGGCCAAGGTCGGCTGTAATTAAAATGAACGTGAAATTTTAATGGACCAAAATAAGAGGCAAACATTGATCTCATGTTTAAAAAGTGGGAATCCCATAAGCAAAAGCCAAAACTGAATATTGGAATCCCATAGGGTGGGTGGGGTGGTGTGGTGTGGTGCGGTGAGGGATTTATGGGATCATCCTCCAGCTGCTGTGGTTCTGAGAAGGTCAATGAAGGGTATGTAAATCTAATGAATACTAAAACTACTGCTTGTTTCTGTATATTTATTTTTGAGTTTAATTATGTTTATCTATGTATCTAAATCATGCTAAAAATTTAAGAGGAAATCTTTGGTGTATAGGATGACAATTGGTGCAGAAGGAAACAGTAGTAGTACATGGAGGATATTTATATACAAGGAGTTGCAAGTAGCTACCAATGGATTTAGCAAGGATAACAAACTTGGTGAAGGAGGTTTTGGAAGTGTCTACTGGGGTACAACTTCGGATGGCCTTCGGGTTAGTGCTCTCTCTACTCTGCTCATCTCATCTGCGTATCCTATTTCCATATTGTTAGGACCTTTGTTTGTCTAAATCCGTGGAAAAACTAAGTTTGTAATTGAGTTATAATTTTCCAATTTTAGTCTTTCCGCTCGAGCGTGAAAAGTGACGCTCGAGCGAAGTTTTCAGTATCACAATATTTGGTCTGTCTGCAAAAATACTGAGTGATGTGTTTATACGCTCGAGCGTGGGATCTTCCGCTCGAGCGTGAACCCTGGTTTGGAACACACAATATAGAGTCCCCACTCGAGCGTCCATTCCCACACTTGACCGGACCGCGCGATCTCTGTTTCTATATATTCGCGTGTTGGTCCAACTCTAGGGTTACTTTTCCTAGATCTTCTTTAAGGGTCTTAGGGTTTCTTCTGAGGTTTTCTTTGAGAGTTTTTTGTGAGTTTTCCTTGATGATTTGAGTGAGTATTAAACTTCTGTTTTGATAAGCACATATCAAGGAGGTTGATTGGTTATATTCAATAGTGTTTGTCTCTGGTGGAATCCGGAGATTCAAGCTTGGTGTTTCAAAGGAGTTTGATATTCTGTGTAGTCGTTGATTCGACAATAGAAGTTGTGGATTCAACTTCAGTTTAATCAATACCGAGATGAAGGTTGCGATGAAAGATATACAGAAGATTTGAAGACAAATTGGAAGCGTTTGGGTAATTTGTTTGTTATCTTTGTAATCTTTCTTTCTTCAGTAGTGGATTGATTAGTGGTGTTTCACCCGTGGTTTTTTTATCACAATTAAAGGTGCTTCAATTGTGATTTTTTCACGTAAAAATCGTTTGAGTCGATTTATTGTTTTTCAAAAACAACAATTTAAATCACTTTCATAAGTGCTTGATGATTTAGATTGTGTGTTTTGAATGATTGGGAATTGGAGTAATTAAATCTTGATCTAATCATGAATCACTTAGGATTTTCAATTGGTATTAGAGCAGGTCACTCATTGTTTTTATCAAAACTATAGGAGTGTGATTTTGAGTGATTGGTAATATGGATTCAATTCGTGAAGGTAACTCGACCAATAGACCTCTGTTACTTGATGGTACAAACTATTCTTATTGGAAAGCTCATATGAGAGCATTTTAAAAATCTATCGATGAGAAAGTTTGGCACTGTGTGATCTATGGGTGGAGTGAACCTATTGTTACCATTGATGGTGTCGATATTTCCAAACCCCTTGATAAATGGGACGCATTCGATTATCAAAACTCGAGTTGGAACAGTAAGGCTCTCAATTCCCTCTTTTGCTTCGTCACACCTGAAGAGTTTCGTCGAATCTGCATGTGTGAGGTAGCAAAAGAGGCTTGGGACATTCTTGAAACAATTCACAAGGGTACTACTTCTGTTAAAAGGTCAAAACTTCAACGTCTCGGTGAAAAAATCCCTGAAGCTAAGGTTGTTGGAAAAATTTTGAGGACTTTACCAGAGAGGTTCCAATCAAAAGTGATAGCTATTAAGGAGGCTCAGGATGTTGTTACCGTCAAGCTTGATCATTTGGTTGGAAACTTGCAGACTTATGAAGCCCACCAGATTTCAAAAAAAAAAAAACAAAAAGATAGAGTGGCTTTCCCTAGTGCTCATGAGACTGCAAAAACTCTTGAAACTGAGTTTGATCTAGAGTCTGAGATGACGGCTTTGTTTACTAAACAGTTCAAGAAACTTTTAAAGAAAAAGAAGCCTAATTTCAGAGACCCTATTTCATAAGATAAGATTAATGATAAATCCAAAACTTTTCCACCAAAACTTGCTCCAAAGATTGAAAAGAAGATTGTAAAGGGGCAAGGGGTCAAGTATTATGAATGTCAAGGGTTTGGACATATAGCTCTTGAATGTCCATCGAAAAAGAATTGAAAGAAAGTATATATAGTGACTTGGGATGATGAAAGCGGGTCGGAGCAAGAACCCGAAGAAATTGAATCCGGTAAAGACGGGGATAGTGCTTTCATGGCATTTTAGTCCACGTTTACTCAACCTCTTCAGAAGCCAGTGGAATTTGCTCATGGTCAGAATCTGCATCGTGCTATCACCTTTGATGGGAGTAACTACTTGTATTGGAAGGTCAGAATAAGGGCATTTCTGAGAGCTTTCGACCCGGAAGGTTGGTAAGCCATTGAAGAGGATGTTGAAAGTGCTAATAATCCGAGCAATCAGAGAGTTCTGATTACTATTCGTGAAGCAATTTTTGATGAAGAATAACAAAGGATTGCTCACTACACAAAGGCTAAAGATGCATGGGACATTCTGAGCCAATTTCATGAAAGAGGAGATTCATCTTCACCACTATCTATCACCTTTCATGCCTTAGTTGCTCGACTGGATGAGGTCAAGGAGAATGATGAGCAAAAAGAAGATGATGAAACATCAGAAGACAATGATGAGATTAATGGAGATGACCTACAACAAGCTTACAAAAGGCTTTACGATGAATCTCTGAATTTGTCCAAGATCAATGACAAACTCACTCTTAAGCTCAAAGTATGTGAAAGCGAGAATGTCAAGCTAAAATGAGAACTTGAAACAGCAAAGTAGAATGTCATCAAGATCTCTAGTGACAGGCAAGACCTATGTGGGAAACTTCTATCCTGTGAAACTGAAAAGAATGAACTCCTGAAAGTGTATTCCACATATGAAGAGAAGCTTGAAAGCCTTGAGATCTCACAAGCTACATTGGAAGAGTTGGTTTGTCATAAAGATGAAGAACTCCGAGTTGCTAGAGCCACAATTGCCATGCGGAACAAAGGTTCCAAATCATTAGAATACATCCTCGAGTATCAACAAATGGGTTGTGACAAAAGTGGGCTAAGCTATGGTAATGCGACAGCTCACAAGGGACAGGCCTCTACATTACATGACCTGAAGACTCAAGCAAAGGGAAAGCTGAAGGTACACCAGGGTGATCCCTCTCTTCATCTACCTAAAGGGGGTAAGATCAATAAAAGGGAGGTAAAACCTATTTTTATTTGTCATCATTGTGGTAGGTATGGCCACATTCGTTCTTATTGCTTTGAATTGTTTGGTAAGGTGTCTCAAAAGGGTAGAAATTTGAATACTTTTTGGGTTACGAGACAACTTTATATGTCTAGGCGGAACACCAAGATACATAAGGGTGTTCACAACGCCAAGACATATACCAAGACCGCCAGACCTGATTTTGTTAAAACTAAAAAGATTTGGGTAAGAAAAGATTATTTGACTTGTTTAGTTGTTCACACTGCTCTAAAAGCACGTGACTCACACATGTGGTATCTTGATAGTGGGTGCTCTCGTCACATGTCAGGTGACAAATCCTACTTCACCTCCCTTGAAAAATATGAAGGTGGAATTGTTACCTTTGGAGATGGTGGCACTTCTAGAGTCATTGGTAAGGGCTCTATAAGTGTAGCTGGTCTTCCCAAGCTTGAAAATTCTTTACTTGTTGATGGTCTTAAAGCAAATCTTTTGAGCATCAGTCAAATGTGTGATTCTCACCATGAAGTATTGTTTTCAAAAAATAAATGTGAAATTTTGGATAAAAAGGGAAATAATGTCTTACATAGGGTTCGCATATCTGATAACTGCTATGGGATTGCTACTACTAATGATCTCACTTACCACTCAGCCATCATAAGTAACATTGATTTGTGGCATCAAAGATTAGGTCACATGAATGTTAAAGACCTAACGAAGATAGCCAATAAAGAGCTTGTAAAAGGAGTACCTAAACTGGGAAAGAATCTGAATCATGTGTGTGGACCATGTCAACTTAGGAAGCAAACCCGTGCCCCTCATAAAAAGGTGAACAGCTTTACAACCAAACGTCCTCTTGAATTGGTTCATATGGATCTTATGGGACCTACTCACACTGAAAGTATTAGAGGTAAAAGATACATTTTTTTAACAGTTGATGATTTTACTCGATTTTCGTAGGTAAATTTTTTAAGGGAAAATTTTGATACGCTTGATTCTTTTCCAGGCCTTAGTCCTTAAAATCCAAAATGAACAAGGTGTTTCCATTGGGCGTATCATAAGAATCTGAACTAATCATGGTCGTGAGTTTGAAAATAGTTCGTTTTCGGATTTTTGTGATATGCATGGAATTAAGTATGAATTTTCTGCACCTATTACTCCACAACAAAATGGAGTGGTTGAGAGGAAGAACAGAGTTGTTCAAGAGATGGCTCGGGTCATGCTTCTTAGTAAGAAACTTCCTCCGAAGTTTTGGGCTAAAGCCCTAAATACTACTGTTTATGTCATAACTCGCGTGTATTTGAGGCCCGACACTTTACAAACTCCATATAAATTGTGGAAGGGATTGAAACCTAATGTAAAATACTTCAAAACTTTTGGGAGTAAGTGTTACATTTTCAAAGATAGAGAGCCTTTGGGAAAATTTGACTCCTGAAGTGATGAAGGTATTTTTTTAGGGTATTCAACCACTAGTAGGGTTTTTTGAATCTATAACCTGTGAACTTCTTCTTTAATGGAATCGATCAATGTGGTTATAGATGATACAAGTTCCCCTACTCTAGCAACAAATGAGGATGAAAATGGTGAGTCTCCAATCCTGAATACTGAACCACAAAGTCAGAGAGAAGCTGAGGTTCAAGCACAAGAAGTTGAGACAGCACCATCTTCTCAGGAAAGTCAGAGTCCAAAGAGTGCACAGAGAGATACCACTTCTAATGCTTCTGTCACCACAAGTCCTGAGTTTAAACCATCAGCAAGGGTGAAACTGAATCATCCATCTCAACAGGTGATTGGAAGTGCATCAGACCAAATGAAAACCCGAAGACAAATTTGGGATGAGGTATCTCATATGTGTTATGTTTCATTCATTAAACCCAAGAATATTAAAGAGGCCTTACTAGATGATAGTTGGGTCAATACTATGCATAAAGAATTATGTCAATTTGAATGTAACAATGTTTGGACTCTAGTTCCCAGACCTAGAGACATGAATGTGATAGGTACCAAGTGGATCTTTAAAAATAAATCTGATGAGAATGGTACTGTGGTTAGAAATAAAGCTAGGTTGGTTGCTCAAGGCTACACACAAGTAGAGGGTGTTGACTATGATGAGATGTTTGCCCCAGTTGCACGTCTCGAATCTATTCGTATTTTACTTGGTGTTGCATGTTTTCTTGGTTTCAAATGGATGTAAAAAGTGCCTTTCTAAATGGGTACTTGAAAGAAGAGGCTTATGTTAAGCAACCAAAAGGGTTTGAGGACCTTAAATGTCCAAACCATGTCTACAAGTTAGACAAGGCTTTGTATGGGTTGAAACAAGCCCCTCGGGCTTTGTATGATAGACTTACTACCTTTCTTCTTGATAATGACTTTCAAAGGGGTAGTGTGGATAAGACTTTATTTGTGAAACATACTAAGTCTCATATTCTTGTTGCTCAGATTTATGTTGATGATATTGTGTTTGAATCCACTGCTGATCATCTTGTGAAATATTTTTCGGATTGCATGACACATGAGTTTGAGATGAGCATGATGGGAGAGTTGTCTTATTTCTTGGGTTTTCAAATTAAATTGTCTCCTTCTGGTATGTTTGTTTCATAGACCAAGTATGCTAAAAATCTTGTGTCAAAGTTCGGTCTTGAGTTTGCCAAACATGCACGCACTCCCATGAGCACCAGTCTTCACCTTTCCAAAGATTCCACTGGTATTAATGTTGATCCTACCCTTTATAGGAGTATGATAGGGAGTCTTCTTTACCTTACAGCCAGTCGTCCTGATATTGCTTTCAGTGTAGGTGTTTGTGCCCATTACCAAGCCAATCCTAAAGAGTCTCATCTTCTTGCAGTCAAACGCATCATTAAATATATTAATGGGACATTGGGGTATGGGGTTTGGTTTTCTACTGATATTACAGTTGAAATTATTGGTTTTTTTTATGCTGACTGGGCAGGGTGTGCTGATGATAGGAATAGTACATCGGGAGGTTGTTTTTACCTTGGGAATAATTTGGTTGCCTGGCATAGCAAAAAGCAAAATGCCATCTCCTTTTTGACTGCTGAGGTTGAGTACATTACTACAGGGAGTTGTTGTGCACAAATGCTGTGGATGAAGTAAATGCTTCATGATTATAGGACAGATCAGAACACTCTCACTCTTTTCTGTGATAACACAAGTGCCATAAACATTTCAAAAAATCATGTCCAACACTCTCACACTAAACACATTGACATTCGTCATCATTTTATTCGAGAGTTAGTAGAAGAGGGCCTTGTTGTTCTTGAACATGTACCCACTGAGCATCAAAAAGCTGACATTTTTACAAAATCCCTTGATCTTCTTTGGTTTGAGTTCCTTAGAAAGACCTTGGGTGTAGTACTTAGTCACTAGGGTATTACCTGTTCTTTGAGTGGGTGTGAGTGCTTGGATTATTGTGTGCTTGGATGCTATAATTTCATTATCATTGATTTCTATCATCTGTGCATCTAAATTTATATGAACACTGCTCATGCTACTTACAAGATCTCATTCTTCTTTGTTCATAGCTCATTCTGAATGCCCATACTCATTAACTTCAGTACACATTCTTGAGATAAACTGTTGCAGGGGTTTCCGCACAAGTGATCAAAGTTCTCTATGGACCACTAACAGTGTATCTGTTTCATTATTGGAGGAATTGACCTACACTGGTATATCATGGGTGATGTTAAGTCTCTTAACCATCTACCATCATTTTTCACTTCCATGGTTTCTTTCTCAGTTCATTGAAGTCTGAGCATTAGGAAAAGGCTACCTCAGAGGCACCAACCAGGCCATCCTTTTTGATTTCATTCTTCTCTAGTTTGGTCTCCATACTCTTGAGTGTGCATGACACCAGTGAGTGCTCACAAGAAAGAAAAGTTTAAAAAAAATGATAAAAAAAAGGGGACACATTGATTGAGGGGGAGCTTTCGCTGTTACTCAACAAATACCCCGTGATTCCAAGTGGTTTGACTTTTCTCTGTGATGTTCAGTTACACTTGCCGGAGGTCCATCCATCTGATCACTACGAGGATTAACTCTAGCTTTGTGGTCTCTCAAGGATTGCACACACTCACATTTTTTTTGTGAGCTCTCATGTTTGTTTTTGTGTTATGCATTCTCTTGTTACTTATGATCATTGATTAAATTTTATATGAATTGTTCATGATCTTGTGGTTCATATATATATATTTACTGTACAAGTTTACAGGCTTCATGGTTGATGGATAATCTCATCTCAGTGTTACAGTCTTCCAGTTATACTCTCCGCTGTTTACAGGCTTCGTGTTTTTGTTTGGGATTTGGTGGTGTTTTGTGCCGCTCGAGCGGAATCTATTATGCTCGAGCATGAATTTCTGTCTTTTATCATTTGGTGCAGGGTTTTGCAGTTCTGCGAAGGTGTTTTTGACGCTCGAGCATCCTTTTTCGAGCTCGAGCGTATCCACGCGTGCTTTGGATCCCGCTTGAGCATTCAAACTCCCGCTCCAGCGGACTGGTTTGGTTTAAAACTCCCTCCCTCGTCTCTTCAGTTCATTTTTTCCCAAAAGTCATCCTCTCTCCTAGGGCTTCTTGGTGATTCAGTACATTGCTCTTCCTTGGTGTAGTCTTTGGTGATTTTTGTGTCTTTGTCCACCTAAGGTATGTCTCTCTTCGATTTTGCCTCTGTTTTTTTTTTTTTTTTTTTTTTCTCTTTCACTCTTGTTTCCTCCTTTACTCATGTTCGTACTGGTTGGGTCTCTTTGGAAGTGTGTATCTTGTCCTGTTTTATTGAGTCTTTGGCATACTGAGATGGATTCAGATCTATTACTGTCGGATGTTTCACTGATTTCCATTGAGCCTATTTGTTTCTTTGGCTATGCCTGTCTTGTTCACCGTGACTCATCTCTGATGCATTTTTTTTTGGATTACTATGCATTGACCATATTGCTTTATAGCATTTTTTGCCTGACTCATGTTAATAGATTTGACTGTGCTACTAATGTTTTGTTTTCCTCTTTTGGTTTATTTTGTCTTGGATTGGGGGTTGTGTGTTTATTCTTTTGGCTTTTACTTGGTTTAGTCATGTCTACTTTCAAGAGAAGGAAGTCCACTGCCTCTCGACCTTCCTTTCACTCCGACCAGTTTCCCTCGGCTGAGAAAGCTAAATTGTTTCGAGAGTCCTATCCGTCCCGAACTATTCATCTCGAACGAAATGTTCAACCTACCACCTTTGAGTCTATCCATATCCGTCTCTTTTTTGATCCCTTGGGTGGGGATTTGGTACTCTCTTTCTTGGGTCCTCAAATTCTTAGTTGGGTTCGAGAATTTTACTGTAACATGGAGAGTCTTGATGACATTGGTTCGTTATTCAAGACTTGGGTCCGGTCCAAGTCAATCATAGTCACCACTGATCTCATTAGAGAGCTTTTAGGGATTACTAAAGTCTTCCCTATCTTCTATCCTTTTCATGTGAGACCCACTTGCGATTTCAATGAGGTGGCCACTGCTTTATGTGGTACATCTTGTCCTTGGCTTTCTGGTTCGTTAATTAAGTAAAATGAGCTCCTACCCCAGTTTCGGTTACTTAACCTCATTGCGTGTGCCAACATTATCGTGACCACCCATAGCTCAAAAATCAACCAAGAACAAGGGTTTGTTCTTTAGTGCATTGCTCAACATCGCTCCATTGATCTTGCCACATTGATCATCCAAAAGATGGTTGCTGCGTATGAGCGTAACAACCTTGGTCTACCTTACGGGTGCCTATTAACTGGCTTCTCGCCAAGTTTGAGGTTCCCTCGTTTGATGAGGATGAGTTTTCATCACCTTCCCGGCCTTTTACCAAAAAGACTGTCATCCAGAGTCAGTCTCATGTTCGAGGGGTTTCTACTGGGGTGGGTCATTACGTTCTAGGTACAGGTGATGCTGCTATGGCAGAGGAGGCTGAGTTTGATGCTGTTGCTGCTAGTGAGGTTGTTGGTGAGGGGGAGTAGCCATCTCCAGTCCGTATTATTCATGGCTAGCTCCACCATTTTGAGCAGTCTGTTGTTTCTTGTTTTGATTGACTTGAGGGCCGGATGGATATTTTCGAGGCCAGGCTCACGGATCTGGAGACTACTGCCGATGCTCGGCTCACTACGTTGGAGGCCTCTTCCAGGTGTATTGAGGAGTTCGTTGCACAGTCTTCTACTCATTTGTCTCAATTCTTGTCTTTTCTTCAGATGTAGTCCTCGTCACAGTCTCAGCTGCTCACTCAGTGATCATTGATGCCCATACATGCTTTTAGCTAGTTATTTTCTTGCACAGATCTCTTTTATTAGATTACTGTTTATCTTGTTTTTTGTTCTCTCCCGGACAAAAAAGGGGAGTGGATATAAGTATATTGTTAGAATTATTGTTAGAATTTTGGGTTTTATACTTTTTTTGGATAAGTTTGGCTTTTATACTTGTTGCATGCATATTGGATATTATTTGTGGATTTAGGAATGTTTTGGGAATATTTTAGGATTTTGGATGGTATACTTGTTGCATGCATTATTATTAATGGATGGGTATTATGTTTTTCAGATATCTTCTATTTATATTTGGTTATTTATACAGTTCCACAGTTTTGGTTGGTTTGTGTGGTTGTTTCTTCAGGTGGACTATTCAAAGAAATTGTTCAAGAATTGCATGGTTTTTGGTGGATGTTTCTTTTTGTTTTTTTTTTTTTTTTTGTGGTGGTTTTGTTAGGAAAATTGTTTAGAATGGTTTTGTTCAGGATTTGACAAAGGGGGAGATTGTTAGGACCTTTGTTCGTCTATATCCATGGAAAAACTAAGTTTGTAATCGAGTTGTAATTTTCTAGTTTTAGTCTTCCCACTCGAGCGTGGAAAGTGATGCTCGAGCGGAGTTTTCACTCTCACAGCATTTGATCTGTCTGCAAAAATACTGGGCGATGTGTTTGTACGCTCGAGTGTGGGATCTTCTGCTCAAGCGTGAACCCTGGTTTGGAACACGCGATATAGAGTCCTCGCTCGAGCGTCTATTTCCATGCTCGAGTAGACCACGCAATCTCTGTTTCTATACATTCGCGTGTTGGTCCAACTCTGGGGTTACTTTTCCTAGATCTTCTTTAAGGGTCTTGGGGTTTCTTTTGAGGTTTTCTTTGAGAGTTTTTTGTGAGTTTTCCTCGATGATTTGAGTGAGTATTAAACTTTTGTTTTGATAAGCACATATATCAAGGAGGTTGATTGGTTATATTTAAGAGTACCATATGGTGCATTGCCCTCGTGGTGGTCGAAATCAATGACATAGCATGAAATCTTACAGGGTAGGACGTGGTGACTCACCGTTTTTAGATAGTTGGAATTTAGAAGACAAAAGATGACTCACTTAGTGTAACGACCCGACCCTCGTACATGAATCTGGTATCTTTTCAGTCCGCTATTCTGTGTTTTTTAATGCTTATTATGGAATTCTATGTGAAACTACATTGAATTAAATGAAATTTGGAAATATGGATTCCTATCTGTTGAAAAAGGAAATTATCTGTCGCACTTAAACTATTTGAATCTGAAATTGGACGCCTTAGAGACTTAATTTTCCGGAATTGATTTGATATCTAAAATCTGTATGATTTTTAAGCTATAATGAGATTTTCTGTGAAATTTCAATTTGGGATGATTAAACGATTAAATTTTGTCTTATTCTTTTTTTTATATAAATAAATATATATATATAGAGATCAAGCTTTGAGATATCTTAGACTTAAAAATATCTCCTGTGTGCAACCTAGAAGAGGGAAATTCGTGAGAGTTAGAGAGAAGTCCTTCAAGTGGAGGATGTGGAAGATTTTGTGAGGATTGTCTAAATTGAACTTAAGGTATGGAAAAATTTACTTTATCTAGACTCTCTCTTGCTCATGGTTGGAAATTCTCCTTTTGTTGGGAAAAGTTAAGGTAGATGTTGAAGGCTCTATGTGATGATTTATGTTTAAGAATCAAATTGAGTTATAAGAGGGAAATCTACATCTTGTTACCTTACTATCTCATGAAAATACTCAATTATGTGTTTGAATTATAAGCCTAGATGGCTCCATATGTATGTGTTCATGTAAACCCAAATAATGAGAACCTTGGAAAGGTTTATGGATGGTAATGAGGTTGAATTCAATTGATTGAGGGTTAAGAAGTGTTGTGATTAATTTGTGTGTGATTTAGCACCTTGTTTGATGTTAAATCTATCCACTTTGAGACCTTGTTGTGTGTTTTGAAAAATGGAGTTTTGTATGGAATTGAGCTGCCAAACAGGGGCCAGGCCGCACATGCGGAGGTCGTGGCCGCACGTGCGGAGAAGAGGAAAAAAACTGGGTTTGGCTACTACTTTCGACCGCACGAGCGGAGGGAAGGGACCGCATGTGCGGTGCATGTCCGCACGAGCGGAGGGTATGGCCGCACGTGCGGCCCAGGTAAGAAATCCCGTTCGCTCCGTTTTACGTGCTTAACCCTCAGCTCTTTTCGGAATTTGTGTTTGATACCTGTTTATGATTGTACATGCAATTGAAATGTAAAAAATGTAAGAAATGGTTTAAAAGAAGAAAGAAACTAATATGTGTTATCTATGTGTGTAGGACACACCATAGGAGGAACCACCGCTCCGCAACAACCCTGTGAGTAATAGTACACATAATGTACATTTATTTACCATTAATATCTGTTATGACTATTCTGTTTTCTGTTAAACATGACATTAACATATGTATTGACCGGAACTTGGTGACAATGTAAGGTTGGCTACATTTTACGTATAATTACGAGGTCGAAAATTTCAGATATATCGGGCGAAAGGTCGCTCAAGATATTTCGGGTGAAAGGTTGTTCAGATTTCAGGCGATGGAGTCGTTCTGTTATAACTGTAATACTAGGCCTAAGGCCGTTCTGAAAGTAAAACAATATCAGACTCACTATTTGGATTTCATTTGTGTGAATGCACTATTATGCATTGTGGTTAAAGTTGGTTATTTAATTGCTTAAGTACTATTATTCACTGAGCTTGTCTTACCCTGTAATTTTGTCTGATTCTGTAGATAATCAACTTGGAGGTCAGTCCTAGCATCATTATCATCTCTCTTTTGTCAACCTAAGGACAACCAGGCACTTGGAGGAGCCCTTTTCATGCTAGTACAGTTTTGCTAGACGTTGTCATTTTGTACTAATGTTTTGTGGGCTGAAGTTGATTTGTAACTAATGTTTATTATATGCCCAACCTCTGGGCCGGACTTGTATATGTGTATGTAGCTTAATCTCAGATGCAAGTTCACTAGATGTTTAATTCCAAGTCGTGGTCCTGGCATATTTGTAGTAGCTCAATGGATATGTCTGCATGTCATTCTAGTATATTAACGCTTCCATTTAGGCCTCGAATATTATATATAGCAGGATAAGTGTCTGTTTCTGAGTAGGTCATGCCCGAAATTTTAGGGGCAAGTTTGGGGCGTGACAAGTGGTATCAGAGCACGAGTTGCTATCTCACACACGAATCCATTGAGCTTTAGGATGTCTAGAAAGATGTAGGCATCATGTGGTAAAGGAAGATTGATAGCAACGTTAAATGTTTTCTGCTAACGCTAATGATGGTGATCGATGTCTATTGTATTCTTTTGTATATGTTGTAATTGATTGTTTTGTAGACGATGGTGAGAACAAGGACCAAAGACCAAGAAGATGTTACCTCAGCACGGTTGGACAGGATGGAGAGGATGATTATGGAAATGGCAGAGACCCTACGGCAACAACAACAACAGCAGCAACAACCACAACTGCCACCACCACCGGTACCTCCACATGTGGTACAAGATTTTCAAGCTGAGGATAGAACTATTACGCTCACTAAGGAGTTTAAAAAGATGAAACTACCAGTGTTTAAAGGTGGAATCGAACCGATGAAAGCTGAGGCATGGGTATTGGGAATAGAAAAGTTGTTCGAAGTTTTCCCTTGTACTGAAATCCAAAAGGTGAAGCTTGCTGCTTTTACTCTCGAAGATGAGGCGCGGAGGTGGTGGATGCTTACAAGAACAATGCACCAGGGGTTGACATGGGACAGATTCCTAGAGCTATTTTATGATAAATATTTTCCCCAGAGTATGCGGGACAAGAAGGTGACCGAATTCGAAAGATTGAGACAAGGAAACAAAACTGTTGCCGAATACGAAGCTAAATTCGCGGAACTAGCCCGATTTGCACCTCACATGGTAGATACAGAATATAAGAAGGCGCGAAAGTTTGAAGGAGGATCGCGGGGTACTATTCTGGATCGAGTTAATGTATTGAAGTTGCCTACCTACGTGGATGTGTTAGAAAGGGCTGTTATAGCAGAAGGGAATATCGCTGCTCAGACTCGGATTTCTGAATGGAAAGGAAAGAGGCAGAACAACCAATGGGTCAAGGGGTCAACTACTCCACCAAATAAGAAGCAAAATTCGGGGACCTCCAGCACTACTACTTCTCCTCAAAATTCAGCTCCTGTGTGCCCAGAATGTGGATGGAGGCATCGTTGGATTTGTCACCGATTGTCTGGAGCATGCTTTCGATGTGGCAAAACGGGTCATTTGATAAAAGACTGTCCGCAGAAGAATCAACAAAATAGTAGTAAGGCCGCCACAAGCTCAGCAGGATCAACATCGGCTTCTAATGCCAAGTCAGCTGCTAAGCCTGCTAACAATAAGGACACTATGAGACAAGGCAGGGTATTTGTGTTGGTTCCGGGAGATGTACAGAATACAGCGACAGTGGTGTCAAGTACATTTATGGTTCATGGTCATTCTGCTTATGTTTTATTTGATTCTGGTTCTACCTGTTCCTTTGTGTCAACATTATTTGCGAAAAATTTAGATAAACCTGAAGAAGAATTGGCTTATGTGCTGTGTGTATCCTCACCTATGGGAAATTCCATGATCTGTACTTCTGTCTATTCTACTTGTGAACTTCTAATTGGGGATATCCGTGTATATGCTAATCTATTACCACTTGATATGACTACTTTTGATATTATTCTTGGAATGGATTGGTTGGATGAATATGGTGCCACTATAGATTGTCTGATGAAGCAAATCAAATTCCATCCTCCGGGGCAATCAGAATCTACTTTCCAGGGGCAGGGAGTAACTTCTCCACCGTATGTGATTTCTGCAGCAAGGGCTTGTAAATTAATTCAGAAAGGGTGTCAGGGCTACTTATGTAGTGTTTTGGAAGGGCCAATAATGAATGAGAATACTGACATGATCCCGGTTGTCTGCGAATTTTCAGACGTCTTTCCGGAAGAATTGCCAGGAGAATTAGTGGACCATGAAATCGAGTTCACGATTGAAGTGTTACCGGGAATCCAACCCATTTCTAAAGCCCCGTATCGAATGGCACCAGCGGAAATGAGGGAATTGAAGACTCAGTTGCAAGACCTACTGGATAAAGGGTTTATCCGCCCAAGTGTTTCTCCGTGGGGTGCACCAGTCCTGTTTGTGAAAAAGAAAGACGGAACACTCCGATTATGTATAGACTACCGGGAGCTTAATAAAGTAACAATCAAGAATAAGTATCCATTACCGCGGATCGATGATTTATTTGATCAATTACAAGGGGCACATGTCTTTTCCAAGATTGATTTACGGTCCGGATACCACCAATTGAAAGTTAAAGCTGATGATATTGAGAAGACAGCTTTCCAAACCCGATACGGTCATTATGAATTTCTGGTTATGCCCCTTCGGAGTTACTAACGCACCAGCAGCATTTATGGATCTGATGAACCGTGTCTTCAAACCTTATCTAGATGAGTTTGTAGTGGTCTTTATTAACGATATCCTTATTTATTCAAAGAATACAGAGGCTCATGAAAATCATCTACGTTTAATTCTTCAAACCCTTCGAGAAAAGAAGTTGTATGCAAAGCTAAAGAAGTGTGAATTCTGGCTACGTGAAGTGGCGTTCTTGGGGCATGTCATAAATAAGGAAGGAGTCTCTGTTGATCCAAACAAGATTGAGGCGATCGTGAACTGGCCGACTCCAACGAATGTGACTGAAGTGCGTAGTTTTATGGAGTTAGCTGGATATTATAGGAGATTTGTTTGGGATTTTTCCAAAATCGCTATACCACTCACACAGTTGACTAAAAAAGGAGTTGCATTTGAATGGTTGGAACTGCGGGAGTCTGCTTTCCAAGACTTAAAAATGAAGTTGATTACAGCTCCGGTCCTTGCACTACCTTCTGGTACTGAGGGATTTGTGATTTACAGTGATGCTTTACATAAGGGACTTGGTTGTGTACTTATGCAAAATGGAAGGGTCATCGCTTATGCCTCTCGACAGCTTAAACCTCATGAGAAGAGTTACCCCACGCATGATCTTGAGTTAGCCGCAGTAGTTTTTGCTTTAAAGATTTGGCGGCATTATCTGTATGGGACTACTTGCGACATTTACACCGACCATAAAAGTCTCAAATACCTTTTTACCCAAAAAGAGTTGAACATGCGCCAGCGGCGGTAGTTGGAACTTATTAAAGATTATGATTTATAGATCCACTATCATCCTGGTAAAGCCAACACGGTGGCAGACGCACTTAGTCGGAAAAATGTGGGAAATTTGGCAAGTCTATTGACAGAGAAAAAGGAGTTGATAAGTGAGCTGAATAAGATGGGGGTCGACTTGGTGATACATGGTAACTTAAGTTTGGAGGACCAAACTTCCAAAAGAGGGGGAGACTGTGATACCCCTGTTTTGTTTTATGTTAATTGGTCCCTAATACGTGTGTGATTATATGTTCTAATATGATTTTATGTGCCATTATGTGGATATATGTGAATGTGAAGTTTTATCTGTTCACCGTAAGCATATCTGTTTGAATAATCGGCTTTGGAAATTAAATTGAGGGCCTTATCGGCCGCAGAACTTGAAATTGATTACGCCATTGTGACTGGCATAATTTTTAGAGCCTACGATGAAATTTAATTGAAAACTGATTCGGGTCAGATTAATCAGATTTAATTCACGAGTAATGCTCAATTATTTTATGATTAAATAATGCATGTGAGTGGGGCTATATTATAAGCCTCCTTAAGTTCAATTCTTTTCCTCATATATGATTTTGGCTGAGCAAACTCTAAGAGAAAGAGAAGGGAGTCGGCTGGTAGAGAGAGAGAGAGAGAGAGGGAGAGGATTGTGTTATTTTGACTCAAGCTTGAAGAGTTTTGAAGTCCATCTCCAAATTGGACCATAGATTGAAGGAATTGGGCTTCTAGGTAAGCCATTGACTCTTGAATTCATGAAAGTAATGTATGATCTTGTGTGTTCAAGGGTTGTTTGTACTCAAGAGCATGAGTTAAGTTGGTTTTGTTGGAATTAAAGCTTAAGATGAGCATGCATGTATGAAATTGTGTTAAAATAGCATGTGTAAGCTTGAAATACATGATTCATGTAGAGTTTTAGTTGAAACTCATGTTTTGATCACCATTTGTGTTATCCAAGTTGAGAATGTGGCTAAATCATCACATGCATGTACAATTTGAGAAGATATGAGCTTGAATGCATGAATTTGTACATTGTTAATGAGTTTAATGGGAGATTGGGGCATGCATGTGGCTTGTTTGTGAAATTGAGCCTCATTGAGTTTTGATTTGGGGTCTATACCATGTTAGCATGATTATACCTGAGATTTGAGCCATTGCATGCACATTCGGTTGGTTGGAATTTGATTTGGAGCTCAATAACTAAATCTGGAAAACCCAGATTTTTGATGACCGCTCGAGCGGGGAAAGGGCCGCTCGAGCAGGAAAATCGTGCTCCCAGCATTTTGTTCCTGCAGGCATGGTATCCGCTCGAGCGGGTAAGTTCACGCTCGAGCGCGGATCATGAAGGATGTACTTCCGCTCGAGCGTCCTATTTCACGGTCGAGCGTAAAAATGATGCATCCAGTACTTTTTGCAGACATAGCGTCCGCTCGAGCGGGTAAGTTCACGCTTGAGCGGAGAGCTATGTTGAGAGGCCTTCCGCTCGAGCTCCATATTGGACGATCGAGCGCAATTTTCACCTATCCAGTACTTTTGCAGGCCTTAGGGGTCCACTCGAGCGGGGACCCTATTTTCTGAAATTGTGTTCATGCGTCCTGTGTTCTGTTTTCCGTTCTCTTTCACTTGTAAGCACTCTTAGGCATACGTTAAGCATTGTAAATGAGTTAATGAGATGAGAATAAAGCCTAATGAGGAGTATGTGAGTTAAAGAACGGATTGAGCTATTAGTGACCCTTTTGTGTTCGTGAATGTGTAGGGTCGAGCTTCAGGGCAAATCCACAAGCCGACCACTGTGAGTAATATCAATATTTGAATGCTTGTGAATGTTGAATTGTTTATTCCCTTAAGGCTTATGAATTGCTAATTGGGATTGTGGATGTAAGATAAACATGAATGGACCCAAGGTCGTTTTATTGAACGTGAATGGACCAAAGGTTGTTTTGTTGAACATGAATGGACCAAAGATCGTTTTGATAAATCTGAATGGACCCAAGGTCGTTTTGACATGAATGAGTGGGCCGAAGGCCGTTCTGACATAAATGAATGGGCCAAAGGCCGTTTTGATACGAATGTGTGGGCCAAAGGCTGTTTTGATACGAATGTGTGGGCCAAAGGCCGTTTTGACATACATAATTGGGCCCAAGGCCGTTTTGACATAATCGAATGCGCCGAAGGCCGTTTTGACAAGAACGGAAATCTGAATGGGCCAAAGGCCGGAATGTTTGGAATTGCAGTCACCGGATTTGTATTTAGTTATATATATATATTTGTTAAATAGAAATATGAATTGGGCCCAAGGCCATTTGGAATATGTTGTTCTACAATGTTATGTAAGTGCTGTATTTGATATTATTCACTGGGCTATCGCTCACGCTCATTCATGTGGTTGTAGGTGAGCCAAGAGATGCACAAACCCAGCCCCAGTGAAGTTTTCCAGGAACAACATGAGTTTTGGGGAGTCAACCTTGCGTCTCACGCACGAGACCCATCTTTGCCATTTTGTTATGAACTTACACTTTGTTTTGTTGGCAAGGACTCTATGTGCATTTGTAGATAGTCTGTCGTGAGTTGACTCGTTTTGAATGATCCTGTGTGTAAAGAATTTTGGAACTGTACTTTTGATGTGGGTTATTAACGCATATGTGTATGGTTTGCTTGGAGCGCATATAAGCACGGCTCTATGGACAAAGTTTTAATTACTGCTTCCGTTTGGCCCGTTTACTCTGTTGAGTTTCGTCTGTTTTGGTTTGAGGCCGTAGGTAATCTCAGGATTACTGGCCGGTTATGTCCTTAACCCATGGGGGCGGGTTCGAGTCATGACAAAGTGGTATCAGAGCACGAGTTAATAACTCACACACTTGTCCAAAAAGAGCAATAAGCGTCCAGATAAGATCTAGGATGCATTCATGTGATAAATATGAAATTGGAAGCATTGATTATGTGCTTAAATGTTTTGATACGAACAGTTATATATGTTGAGAACTACTTGCATTGCAAACTATTTGAATTTATGTGCTTCTTAGTATATGCATGCTTGTGCACCTTTGTATGAAATGTAATGCAAGTTTAATCTAGATGGTGAGAACCAGAGGTGATGAGATAGAGGAATCTTCTACTGCCAGACTGGACAGAATGGAAAGAATGGTTCAGGAAATGGCAGAGGCTTTGAGATAGCAACAGGAGTGGCAACAACAGTGGCAGCAACCACACCCGCCACCTCCACCTTTGGCACCAACCGCGCCAGATAATCAAAATGATGACCGGATTATAGCTCTCACCAAGGAATTCAAGAAAATGAAACCACCACAGTTCCACGGGAGATTAGACCCATTGAAAGCCGAAGCGTGGGTCCTCGGCATTGAGAAACTATTTGAAGTGTTCCCCTGTTCAGAGACTCAGAAAGTGCTTCTAGCCACTTTTATGCTAGAAGACGAAGCAAGAAGATGGTGGATGTTGATGCGAGAAAATCATAAGGATGTTGACTAGGTGAAATTCTTAGAAATATTTTATGACAAGTACTTCCCGCAGTGTGTTCGGGATAGGAAAGTGGCCGAGTTCATGGAACTCAAGCAAGATAGCATGACAGTGGCTGAGTATGAGGCCAAGTTCACTGAATTGGCCAGGTTTGCACCACATGTAATTGACACGGACTATAAGAAAGCAAGACATTTTGAAGGTGGACTCCACAATGACATCCTAGAGCGGGTGAATGTCCTAAAGCTGGAGACTTACATTGGGGTGCTTGACAGAGCCATTATATCAGAGACCAACATAACTAGACAAGCCAAGCCAACAACAGAGTGGAAGGGTAACAAAAGGCAAGGCTTCTTCTCAAAGAAGAAATTTTTGGAAAAGCAAAACACGGGCTCCTCAAATACTTCAAATTCTTCCCGAGACACAGTTCCCATGTGCAACATCTATAGTAGAAGGCATCGAGGAGTCTGTTACCATGCATGAGGAGCCTGTTTCAAGTGTGGGAAACAGGGACACATAGCCCAAGAGTGTAATCAGAACAGTGGGAAACTAGCAGCTGATCACGCTCGAGTGGGGATCATGAAGGATGAACTTCCGCTCTAGCGTCCTATTTCACGCTCAAGCGTAAAAATGATGCATCCAGTACTTTTTGCAGACATAGCGTCCGCTCGAGCGGGTAAGTTCACGCTCGAGTGGAGAGCTATATTGAGAGGCCTTCCGCTCGAGCTCCATATTGGACGATCGAGCGCAATTTTCACCTATCCAGTACTTTTGCAGGCCTTAAGGGTCTGCTCAAGCGGGGAATTTGACGCTCGAGCGAGGACCCTATTTTCTGAAATTGTGTTCATGCGTCCTGTGTTCTGTTTTTCGTTCTCTTTCACTTGTAAGCACTCTTAGGCATACGTTAAGCATTGTAAATGAGTTAATGAGATGAGAATAAAGCCTAATGAGGAGTATGTGAGTTAAAGAACGGATTGAGCTATTAGTGACCCTTTTGTGTTCGTGAATGTGTAGGGTCGAGCTTCAGGGCAAATCCACAAGCCGACCACTGTGAGTAATATCAATATTTGAATGCTTGTGAATGTTCAATTGTTTATTCCCTTAAGGCTTATGAATTGCTAATTGGGATTGTGGATGTAAGATAAACATGAATGGACCCAAGGTCGTTTTGTTGAACGTGAATGGACCAAAAGTCGTTTTGTTGAACATGAATGGACCAAAGGTCGTTTTGATAAATCTGAATGGACCCAAGGTCGTTTTGACATGAATGAGTGGGCCGAAGGCCGTTCTGACATAAATGAATGGGCCAAAGGCCGTTTTGATACAAATGTGTGGGCCAAAGGCCGTTTTGATTCGAATGTGTAGGCCAAAGGCCGTTTTGATACGAATGTGTGGGTTAAAGGCCGTTTTGACATACATGATTGGGCCCAAGGTCGTTTTGACATAATCGAATGCGCCGAAGGCCGTTTTGACAAGAACGGAAATCTTAATGGGAAAAGGCCGGAATGTTTGGAATTGCAGTCACCGGATTTGTATTTAGTTATATATATATATATATCTGTTAAATAGAAATATAAATTGGGCCCAAGGCCGTTTGGAATATGTTGTTCTACAATGTTATGTAAGTGCTGTATTTGATATTATTCACTGGGCTATCGCTCACGCTCATTCATGTGGTTGTAGGTGAGCCAAGAGATGCACAAACTCAGCCCCAGTGAAGTTTGCCAGGAACAACATGAGTTTTGGGGAGTCAACCTTGCGTCTCACGCACGAGACCCATCTTTGCCATTTTGTTATGAACTTACACTTTGTTTTGTTGGCAAGGACTCTATGTGCATTTGTAGATAGTCTGTCGTGAGTTGACTCGTTTGAATGATCTTGTGTGTTAAGAATTTTGGAACTGTACTTTTGATGTGGGTTATTAACGCATATGTGTATGGTTTGCTTGGAGCGCATATAAGCACGGCTCTATGGACAAAGTTTTAATTACTACTTCCGTTTGGCCCCTTTACTCTGTTGAGTTTCGTTTGTTTTGGTTTGAGGCCATAGGTAATCTCAGGATTACTGGTCGGTTATGTCCTTAACCCATGGGGGCGGGTTCGGGTCATGACAGTGATGAAATGGAGACAAAACCGAAATTGGGGTTCACTTTGACAGATTCTGTGCTTAAATTTCAAGACCG
Source organism: Camellia lanceoleosa (assembly GCA_025200525.1). NCBI lineage: Eukaryota > Viridiplantae > Streptophyta > Magnoliopsida > Ericales > Theaceae > Camellia > Camellia lanceoleosa. Next base: position 2,386,415 of record CM045770.1, read on the forward strand.
AGTATGTGTTCCTAATGTGTTAGAACTTAAACGGAAGTTGATGGAAGAAGCAAATGCCTCAAGAGTTACAATGCATCCAGGAAGTACCAAAATGTACCGGGATTTGAAACAAAATTTTTGGTTGCCAAGTATGAAAAAAGAAATTGCAGAGTTTGTTTCTAAGTGTTTGCAATGTCAGCAGGTAAAAGCAGAGCATCAAAAACCCGCAGGAATGTTATAACCTCTTCCAATCCCGGAGTGGAAATGGGAACATCTGACCATGGATTTTGTCGTAGGCTTACCACGGACACCTCGAGGTATGAATTCTATATGGGTCATTGTCAACCGATTGACTAAGTCCGCCTACTTCCTACCTGTGAAGACCCAGTATAATGCAGACAAACTTGTTGTGATTTGTGTGAATGAAATTGTAAGGCTTCACGGTGTTCCGATCTCAATTGTGTCAGATAGAGATCCAAAATTTGTTTCAAGGTTCTGGCAAAGTCTACAGGATGCAATGGGTACAGAATTAAAGTTTAGTACAGCTTTCCACCCTCAAACAAATGGACAATCCGAGAGGACAATTCAGATGCTAGAAGATATGCTCCAAATGTGTGTTTTGGATTTTCAGGAAAGCTGGGAAACTCATCTGCCGTTGGTTGAGTTTGCGTATAATAACAGTTACCATTCGAGTATTGAAATGGCACCCTATGAAGCTCTGTATGGAAGACCGTGTCGTTCTCCCGTGTGTTGGGCTGAGGTTGGAGATAGGCCATTGTTAGGGCCAGAAATTGTCCAGTTGACAATTGAAAAAGTTAGAATTATTCGAGAAAGATTGAAAACTGCCCAAAGTAGAGAGAAGAGTTATGCTGATAACTGGCGAAGGAATTTGGAGTTTGACGTGGACAGTCATGTTTTTGTGAAAGTTACCCCAATGAAAGGACATCCAAGATTTGGAAAAAGGGGTAAACTGACACCCCGATATGTTGGTCCCTTCCAGATCTTAGAAATAGTGGGTCCAGTAGCCTACCGAGTTGCCCTTCCGCCACATATGAGTCAAGTTCATAACGTGTTCCATGTTTCTATGCTTTGAGGATACCTTCTAGATCCGTCATATGTTATTGATTATCACCAAATTGTGTTGACTGACAAGTTAACATACGAAGAAAAACCAATTCGAATTCTGGACCGTCAAGTGAAACAGTTACGGAACCGAGAAATTCCAATGGTAAAGGTGGAATGGCAAGAGCACTACGGAACCTAGGCGACTTGGGAAAAAGAAGATAAGATGCAACGCCAATATCCGCATTTGTTTCTATCCTAAGGTAAAACAAGTTTGGAGGACCAAACTTATTTAAGGGGGGGAAAGTGTAATGGGTCGACCCTCGTACATGAATCTGGTATCTTTTCAGTCCGCTATTCTGTGTTTTTTAATGCTTATTATGGAATTCTATGTGAAACTACATTGAATTAAATGAAACTTGGAAATATGGATTCCTATCTGTTGAAAAAGGAAATTATCTGTCGCACTTAAACTATTTGAATATGAAACTGGACGCCTTAGAGACTTAATTTTCCGGAATTGATTTGATATCTGAAATCTGCATGATTTTTAAGCTATAATGAGATTTTCTGTGAAATTTCAATTTGGGATGATTAAACGATTAAATTTTGTCTTATTCTTTTTTTATATATAAATAAATATATATAGAGATCAAGCTTTGAGATATCTTAGACTTAAAAATATCTCCTGTGTGCAACCTAGAAGAGGGAAATTCGTGAGAGTTGGAGAGAAGTCCTTCAAGTGGAGGATTTGGAAGATTTTGTGAGGATTGTCTAAATTGAACTTAAGGTATGAAAAAATTTACTTTATCTAGACTCTCTCTTGCTCATGGTTGGAAATTCTCCTTTTGTTGGGAAAAGTTAAGGTAGATGTTGAAGGTTCTATGTGATGATTTATGTTTAAGAATCAAATTGAGTTATAAGAGGGAAATCTACATCTTGTTACCTTACTATCTCATGAAAATACTCAATTATGTGTTTGAATTATAAGCCTAGATGGCTCCATATGTATGTGTTCATGTTAACCCAAATAATGAGAACCTTGGAAAGGTTTATGGGTGGTAATGAGGTTGAATTCAATTGATTGAGGGTTAAGAAGTGTTGTGATTAATTTGTGTGTGATTTAGCACCTTGTTTGATGTTAAATCTATCCACTTTGAGACCTTGTTGTGTGTTTTGAAAGATGGAGTTTTGTATGGAATTGAGCTGCCAAACAGGGGCCAGGCCGCACGTGCGGAGGTCGTGGCCGCACGTGCGGAGAAGAGGAAAAAAACTGGGTTTGGCTACTGCTTTCGACCGCACGAGCGGAGGGAAGGGACCGTACATGCGGTGCATGTCCACACAAGCGGAGGGTATGGCCGCACTTGCAGCCCAGGTCAGAAATCCCGTTCACTCCGTTTTACGTGCTTAACCCTCAGCTCTTTTCGGAATTTGTGTTTGATACCTGTTTATGATTGTACATGCAATTGAAATGTAAAAAATGTAAGAAATGGTTTAAAAGAAGAAAGAAACTAATACGTGTTATCTATGTGTGTAGGACACACCACAGGAGGAACCACCACTCCGCAACAACCCTGTGAGTAATAGTACACGGAATGTACATTTATTTACCATTAATATCTGTTATGACTATTCTGTTTTCTGTTAGACATGACATTAACATATGTATTGACCGGAACTTGGTTACAATGTAAGGTTGACTACATTTCTGTATATTTCTGGGCCGAAAGGCTGTTCAGTATATTTCTGGGCCGAAAGGCTGTTCTGTATTTCTGGGCCAGTAGGCCGTTCTGTTATAACTGTAATACAAGGCCCAAGGCCGTTCTGAAAGTAAAACAATATCAGACTCATTATTTGAATTTCATTTGTGTGAATTCACTGTTATGCATTGTGGTTAAAGTTGGTTATTTAACTGCGTAAGTACTATTATTCACTGAGCTTGTCTCACCCTGTAATTTTGTCTGATTCTGTAGGTAATCAACTTGGAGGTCAGTCTTAGCATCATTATCATCTCTCTTTTGTCAACCTAAGGACAACCACGCACTTGGAGGAGCCCTTTTCATGCTAGTACAGTTTTGCTAGACATTGTCATTTTGTACTAATGTTTTGTGGGCTGAAGTTGATTTGTAACTAATGTTTATTATATGCCCAACCTCTGGGCCGGACTTGTATATGTGTATGTAACTTAATCTCAGATGCAAGTTCACTAGATGTTTAATTCCGAGTCGTGGTCCTGGCATATTTGTAGTAGCTTAATGGATATGTCTGCATGTCATTCTAGTATATTAATGCTTCCATTCAGGCCCTGAATATTATATATAGCAAGATAAGTGTCTGTTTCTGAGTAGGTCATACCCGAAATTTTAGGGGCAAGTTTGGGCCGTGACACTTAGTAAGTACCAGGTGTGGTCTCACATTTGTCGGGAGCACCACGTACACAACACTCCATGATACTTTTGAACTACCTAATAATTTTCCCTCATGTAGATATGGGACCCAAAAAAGGTGGGACCCACTTCATGCGAAAGAGTTGTGTTTTGTGATTGATTTATGTATTCCTAGACATTTTCTTGATCATCTGGCCATTGATTTTACCTAATAGAACTCGCACCTGGCCAATAAAATTTTCTTTTATTGATCATTATTGGTTGGTTGTTTTTTGTTTTATTATGAACATGATGCAGATAGCAGTAAAGAAGTTGAAATCAATGAATTCAAAAGCAGAGATGGAATTTGCAGTGGAAGTTGAAGTTCTAGGAAGGGCAAGGTACAAGATCCTGTTGGGGCTGAGGGGTTATTGTGCAGTGGTGCTGAACAACGCCTCATTGTGTATGATTACATGCCAAATCTCAGCTTGCTTTCTCATCTCCATGGCCAATTTGCTGGCCAAGTCCACTTAGATTGGAAAAGAAGAATGAATATCGTTATTGGCTCTGCACAAGGCCTTCTGTAAGGCCATTTCCTCCTATAATAATTAATGTTCATAGACAAACAACAATCATAAATATTTTGGATACACAAGAAAAAGAAGAAGAAGAAGAAGAAGAAACTTTTTTTCTCTGGTAATAAAAGTCACATGCATGATAATTTTATTTTCGGTTAATTTTAGACAGGTCTACTGCATATATATATATATAATATAGTTTGCAAATAACTTAAAATAGTTCGTGGCATTTTGTTAAAATACAATTGATTTGTTTTTCCCCCCTGAGCCCATAGTTTACATGAAGCTTTTTCAAGATCTCCGCAACTGTAAATTGAAATGAAAATAAATAATAAATAATACATACGTATATATATTTCTTCCTTTGGAAATGTGTTAAAAATGAACTAATAAAAAAGTTAGTGTTAAAATAAATTAGTTAGTTCGTTTGGTTTATTCATAATTTTTTTAGCTTTTCTATTAGCTATTTAGAGTGGCTAAAGTAGACTTTTTAGCTAGAAATGAGCATGCCATATGACATAATCCTTTTTTTTAGCTTATTAACTAGTGCCAAATACTTGTTTTTATCACGGTGTGCAAGCAGCTGTAGAAATCTGAAATATTTTTAAAATTTAACATAATGTTTTCTATCTGATCTGATATGTTTGGTACTTGCACCATGAAGTGACACCTCACATCATTCACAGAGACATAAAGGCTAGTAATGTGCTATTGGAATCAAATTTTGAACCACTTGTTGCAGATTTTGGGTTTGCAAAGCTAATTCCAGAGGGTGTTAGCCACATGACTACCTGTGTTAAGGGCACCTCAGGATATCTAGCACCAGAATATGCTATGTGGGGGAAGGTTTCAGAGAGTTGTGATGTTTATAGTTTTGGAATTCTTCAATTGGAGATTCTCATAGGAAGGAAGCCCATAGAAAAGCTCTCTGGTGGTGTTAAGAGGACAATAACCGAATGGCAGCCACTGATACTTAAAAGGGAGGTTTAAAGAACTTGTTGATCCGAAGCTTCGAGGAAATTTTGATGAAAACCAACTGAAACAAGGGATCCATGTGGCTGCGCTAGGCGTGCAAAGTGAGGCTGAGAAGAGGCCTACCATGAAAGAAGTGGTTGGACTTTTGAAAGGGTATGATCCGAGAAGCGAGGAAATGCAACTGAGAATTGAAAGTATCAGATATGAGGAAGGCTTAATGGCAAAAGACCAGGCTAGTGATGATGAAAATGGTGGTGGTTCTCCTTATGATGAAAGTAGTGCTGGGGTTTTTGGTGCCATGGATGTGCAAAAGATGCAAGACCCTTATAACCGATATGGAGACAGAAGAATTGCCAAACATGGGTGAGAGGAAGAGAGAGTTTGTTGTGCTCTTGATGTGTGATGATGATATGAAAAAGCACACAATATTCCCCCAACAGTGGGAAAATCAAGGGTTTGAGGGAATTGTTACTTCTGTTTTTTTATTTTCCCTCATAGAAATGAAGGTGTGAAGAAACAACTCCATACATGGTTTCATTTTTTTTTGCTTGTTTTAACTTTTTATGTGGATTTCTTCATTAAATGCTGTATGAAAATTTTAAGATTTAGTTTATTGAGATCAACAATAAAGACAATGAAAAAGAAACAAGAAAAAAGTAAGAGAAGCAATGAATATTTGTCAAGACTCAAAGGCCACAACTATATATGTTTCCAATTGTGTTTGTGTATATGTAACTATCTGCTATAATGCTTCATAAATCTTGCTAGTACTCTGTTTTAAAAAGTCCAACGTGTCTAGCAGCTCTAACTACCAATCCATCAATTGCATTGCACTTGTGAATTATTTCTAATGTACATCCTTTCATTTGTTATTGGATTTAAAAGTTTGAAATGATTGTATATTGTTCATAAAAATATGCATTGGAATATCATTTTACATTTTACTAATTTATATCTTTAACACACTAGTTAATAAGGCACTTTATTAATTCACTTTTTTGTTTTGTTTCCCAAGTTCTTAGTACTTTTTTTTATACGACTTTTGCGTGAGTCAATATTCTTAAGACCATAATTACCTTATGGAAATTAATTTATTTGTTAATTGGTCAAAAACACAAAATTTTTAATTCTAGAATTGTTTGGTTCAAATTTTCTAAATTCAATTTTTTAAAAGTTACCCCCTTATCTCTAAAGAATAAAGCTATACATACCAATTGATACGTCAATTAGTGTACTAATTGATGATGTAACATAGTTCTATTGGCTTTGAATCTTTATAATTTGCATGATAGGTAGAGTCTATAGTTTTGAGGTTGCAATACAATTACATATGTTAGTACACTAATTAATTTGATATATCAATTGATGCGTGCAACATGATTGATCTCTAAAGAGGCCTGTCACTTCGCTCGTACCTTCTAACATATTGAAAACTAATGCAATGGGAAATCAAGTGCTATGAGGTTAAAGCCATTAACTCAACAAAATTAATTTAACATATATTTCAAAACTAACTGCAAATTCAATTATACCAGATTCTAATTGACGTGATAGATAAACAAATTAAATATATATCAAAATAGATTTAATGAAACGAAACTAAAAATTAGTAAAAAAAAAGTAACGGTGAGGGAAGAATATAAAGAAACATACTGGTTGTCCCACCAAAAAAAAAATATATATATATATATATTATATGCATTAATTAGTGGCCGACACCCAAAAAAAAAGGCAAAAAGTCATTTTTATGGTTGGGCTAGTCTTTCATAACAGAAAATATTATAGTACACTTAAATTAAAAAAATAATAATATAATTCATACTTTTTAAATCATAATAAAAAAAATATTATAATCAAATATAATATGGGATATAATTAAAGATCTCATAAGTCATAATTAGAATAATGTCATAACTAAAAAAATGACATAACTAAGATTGCTTATGATACAACCCTTTCAAGAGGCGTGTACATTAGAATTTCCTCTTCATAACAAAAACTTATTAGATTGTGGTGGAGTAAATTATAATTACACTCTTTGAAATTTGCTTAAAATACACATTTGTTATTGTGATTTGGGAAATTACAAATACCTCATTGTCATATTTTTTTATTTAACAAAATTAACTGAAAAATTGAAATTCCTAACTCTTCCCTATACAATGATAAAATTACTTAAATTATTAATTGAAAAAAATTTCTAACATTAATTAACTTGATAATTTATTAGTGAAATAAGTAATTTGATGTGCAATTAAAAACTTAAATGGGCGGTATAAACTTAAAACAAATCTCAAAATAAGTATTTATAATTTATCCAAATTTTACTATGGCCTTATTTGGGAAGTTTGTTATTTTAATTGGCAATTTAACTTATTGACTATTTTAGTCTGACTAAAATAGTTGTATTTGGAAATATAGTGTTTTTTTTTTTTTTTTTTTGTAATTAATTTAATGATTTAGAGAAAAAAAAAGTGAAATGATTATAGATTAAATGTAACATTTTGTTTTATTAACTATTTTAACATATTTTGTCTTTATTAATATGTCCGTAATTGGGAATACTACATGAATAATGTACACTACACACTGACTGTGGAGCTCAATTATTGGTCATTTTATGAATTGGCCTATGATTGTTGAGCTCAACCAAATTACACTGCCTATGTCATTTAGGAGTGTTTTGGAATGATCTAAATAAGTGTATTTTTAAATTTTTTATGAAATTTAGATTGGGTATGGATTGTGTTTAAAGTGATATGGTAGACAGGTAATATGACTTAAATAAAATGATGTGACTTAAATTAAATAGTGACTTTTTAACTTTTTAAATTTTTAAAGTTATGACAATTTGTTCAGTTGGTTGTTTGACTTTTTGACTTTTTTAGTTATGCTTGGTTGGAGGATTTTGGGAGGGATTTAAAAAGGGAAAGGAAAAAAGTGTGTGAAACTATGTGAAATTTAAGCATATTTTATTCTCATTTCACCTACTTTTTCCATTTCTCTTTCCAAATCTCTCCTCAAATCCCCTAACGAAACATAACATTAGTTGTTGAGCTATCTGTTGTGTTCTTTATTTCATTCTCATTGTGAACGCAATTTGTTCAGTTGGTTGTTAGACTTTTATAATGTTGAACCAGGATTGTTTTGATATAATATTTTTCATTATAGCGATCCCAAGCTTACCCCTTGTTGTACAGTGATCCGGACGTGTGTCCGTGGATGTTAGTAGTTGATTATTATCTTGTTTACATTCTTTCCTACTTTGTATTTGAGTTATAGGATGTGTTGGGCAGGTTTGTTACAGGTTGGTTGTGTTTGGAACCAAGTGTTGCTGCCCAGATTTTTGGACCTTCGCTCGAGCGAGAAGTTTGTCGCTCGAGCGAGCTTTTATTTTTCGTCCTTCGCTCGAGCCAGGGTTTGGTCGCTTGAGCGAGAGTTGAGTTTCTGTGTCTGGTGGATCGAGCCAGAGTGGCTTCGCTCGAGCGAGCGATTGCATCTGGTTCTGGACCTGAGAGTTGCATTTCTTGGCTCGAGCGAGATTTTCTCCGCTCGAGCGATCTGGTTTGTTCTTCGCTCAAGCGAGCGTTCCATCGCTCGAGCGTGCGTCTGGTTGCAGACCTGAAGGTTTGTGTTGTTGGCTTGAGCGAGCAGTTTGTCGCTCGAGTGAGGTTCTGGGTTGTTGGCTCGAGCGAGACCTTATTGGCTCGAGCGAGGTTTTCTGTGTCTGGTCGCTCGAGCGACCAAGTCTTCGCTCGAGCGAGCCTGTTTTATATCAGCAGGCAGCAGCGATTTTAAACATCTTTTTTTATCTCTTTCTTTTTGAAACCCTAGCAGCCGACTCTCTCTCTCTCTCTCTAAACTTATCTTCTCTCTAGGATTTCATCTCTCTCTAGTGTGAATCTACCCTAAGTCCTTTGTTAAAAAGATAGAGGGTGTTGAGAGCTTCGTTTTAATCTGAAAATCTTTGGGTTTGGAGCACGTTGGTCTTGGGGTCATCATCTCCGTTGGAGCTCAAACTTCGAGGTAGGGATAACCTACTCCATCTTATGAGCTTTGTCTTTGAATTTTAGCATTTTGATATGTTGGGGGTTGTTGGGTAAATTTTGAGAAGGTTTGGGCCTTTGTGTAATTTTACAAGTTGGGGTTTTAATTATATAAACCTATATGCAAGTTAGCCATAGAAAAATGAAATTAATGTTAGAACATTGACGGAAATGGAACCTTAGGGTTATTTTGTGAATTATGGTAAGTTGCCCTAATTGGTTTAATTAATTAATGTATATAATTAATTAAAGAAAATGAGGAATTGAATTGAGAATGTTGAAATTGGGAATGTATGGGACTAAAGGGTGTAGTTGAATCATTTATTGCTCACCTAGTTGAAATGTTGATATATTATCCATTGTGCATTTATTTCCTGTTTAGAAATAATTGCTTTGGACTACCGGTGGAGGGTAGTATTGATTGTTGTAGATGGTTGATAGAATACATTAACTTTATGTATTGATTGATTGCGTATATGATTCTGTGTTTATATGCAATGCTTGTGTATGGGAGGAGATGGGGGATGTACTCCACGGTTTAGGGAAAGATGGGGGATGTACCTCTAAACCGGTTAATGGCTAAGGGAAGATGGAGGATGGACCCAGGGATGCAGCTCATATGCTCTCCCATTGGAGTGATGATACAGCTCATATGTTTATCTATTGAAGTGTTGATATAGCTCATATGCTTATCTGTGGTAGTAGTGATATAGCTCATATGCTTATCTATTGAGATATTTGTTTGATTTGATATAGCACTAAAATGTATATCATTTATGAAGTATGGAAGTAGTTTGCGTGTTATTGATACAACACCAAAATGTGTATCCACCTTGGATTTCGAAAGTATTTTAGTGATGAACTATAATCTCATCAAAGGTTTTGGCCAGAGTACTGAGCCTTGTTTTCAAACTCAATGTTGAATAAGAAATGGAAAGTGAATTGTAACATAGACTTGATTGTCATGGAATTGTAATAAGATGTAAATGAATGTATAAGTGTTGACCATCTATTAACTGCTAATCTTTTAGTCATTGTTCATAGTTGGTTTAGTGTATCTCTACTGGGTTGTGACTCACCCTATATGGGACACCATTTTCAGGTACATGAAACATGCCACCTCCAAGGACATCGCTTGGAAGGCTAGAGGCAGGCAGACATTTGTGGTTTTGGTTATCTTTTGTTGTATTACATGTAATCTCAAGCTAAGGGCTTAATGTGTATTTGAGTTAGTACTCTCCTCTTTGTAACCAAGTGTTAGCTTGGAAAGCTGTAAGCCCATAGGGCATTTGATTATGTTGTTAACATGTAATGCTTCTTGTAAAGAATTACTCTGTAGAATAGAATGATGTTTGTCTCTTATACCAATACATGTCTAAACTGATGGGTTTAATGTTATTATTTTGAGGGCGTTACATTCATGCTTGTAAATAATTTCTCATATATGTGAGTAATGGGTTAATCTTTGCAACTAAACTTAACAAATTATGGTTTATTGACAAAAATTTAAGAACAATCACTTTTTATGTACGAAATATCTTAATTATCAAAAGTGTAATTTTTATGTTTTTAGCAATGAAATTAGACATTTAGTATTGAATTATTATGCTTTTTTAAACGAAAATTTTCTTCCTGAAAAGTAAATCTTTAAAACTTTTCTGTTGTTATCATTTATTTATTTATTTATTTTTGTACACTTATTATTATGGACTTTATGGGACAACTATAATTGATCTCCTATTTTTTTTGTAATAATTTTTTTTTTTAGACAAAAAAAAAAAAAAATCCTAAAATCCCTAATAGGATATAAGTGCCACCAGTACAGGAATTTACATTTTTTCCGACCAATTTTGCCGACTAACTTTTATTTGGTCGCAAAAAGTTTTTATTTGGCAAATAAATAAGAATTTGGTAGCCAAAGGTTTGGAGTTTTTCCGACTAATATTTTTTAGTTGTCAAAATATAATTTTTTGCGATCAAAATTGAAATTTGGTCGGCAAAAGTCAATGAGGGAGGACCAAAAAAAAAAAGTGGGAATGAAAAAAATTTATGAGACTAAAATATTTTTGTCACAGATAATAAAACTATGCTGTTTTAATTGTTATTGAACTATTTTGGTCGCAGATAAAAAAAAAAAAAAAAAAAAAATTAGTCATCATATACTCATTTTGCCAACAAAAAAAAAAAAAAAAATTTAGTCACCAAATTGATACTTTTGACAACTAACATTTTAGTCACTGTTACTTAAGATTTAGTTACCAAATAGTTTAGTTGTATAAATTAATAAATTTTCCTATGAATTAATAAATTCTTGTATACCAATTTTTGCCTACTAAAAAATTTTAGTCACCAAATATTAATAATTTTTTTTTTTTTACTTTTGATCTTTGCCAACCAAAAATGTGATTGACAAATACTTGTTTTTAGTGACCAAAAAACAGTTAGTTGGTGATAAAATTAAACAATTTCAAAACACACCGGAATTGTTTGGAATGTTCTAAATAAGTGTACTTTTTGACTTTTTTTATAAAATTTTAGTTGGGTATGGGTTGAGTTTGAACTCATGTGATAGAGAGGTGATGTAACTTAAATAAAATAATGTCACTTAAATAGTAACTATTGACTTTTTTAATTTATGACAAATTAGTTGTTTTTTTTTTGGGGGGGGGGGGAAGGGAATGCTCTCACGTTACCGCCCAATTAGTAATTATGATTTATTTTATTTTATTGTTTTCATATTTTTCTATCAGTTCTCTCTCTCTCTCCCACACTCACCATCGTTGATTCGCCGTTCACAGTCACTGTCGGTCTTCCACCATCACTCACCCTCGATCTTCCACCGTCGCGCATCATTCCATCGCCACTGCCGCTCTTATCGCTTTGCTTCAACATTGAGGTTTTCCCATTCCTCTCTCCATTTCTCTTCTTTTCTTTATCTTTGTCCCTCTCGTTATCTGTTTCTTTGTTTCCCCATTTCCCTTCACCACATTTTCAGTGAAACTGGGCTGAAGCCTGTCTGGACGCTCAGCAAGATTCAACTTAGCCAACCCTAAAGCTCTCAACTCACACACATTCACCTCATTCACCATATATATTTATCTTCTTCTCCAAAACAGCTCTCACAGGTCTAGGGTTTCTTGCAGCTGCTCAACAATGGTAACCTCTCTCTCTCTCTGTATATATATATCTCTATACATACAAATATACGTGTAAAAGTGGATGAATGGAAACAAGGGAAGGGAACATGGAGTTTTGGTAAGAGAAGGAACACGACCCACACCCTCTGTGTGAGGTGTGGCCGCGCAGCTTTCATCTCCAGAAGAGTCGATGCTCTGCTTGTGCTTTCCCTACTGCCCGTAAGAGGACATGTAAGCCCTCTCTCTCTATATATGTACTCGTTGGTTGTATTATCTGATGTGGGCATATTTTCAAATTAGTGGAGTGTGAAGGCGATCCGAAGGAAGACAACTGGGACAGGTCGTATGAGGTACCTCCGCAACATCCCTCGTAGATTCAAGAGTAGTTTCAGAGAAGGTGATACCTCCCACCCCCGTACATTTTTCAATAGGGTTAATTTCATTTTTATATGTATGGTGTGGTTAATTTTTGTATTCATCTTTAAACTATTAATTAATTTCATTCATTTTGTTCTTAAAGTTTCTAATTTTAGGTAATATGATCAATTCAAGATTGTTGATGTTGTTTTCTATCTGCTGATATTGTTCCTTTTCTCTTTGTTTTCAATTTCCAAGTAGCTAATTTCGAATTAGATTTAGATTTAGGTTTAGATTTAGATTTATTTCAATTTCGTTTTCAATTCTCTTGTTTTGTTTTCATCAATAACTTCCATTCATTTCAATGGAATCTTCGTCTTCGAATATAATCCTATCTCCATCTGTTTGCTTCATGATCCACGAATCATGGTTTTTGTTTTGCTACAGTTTTGGCTCTTAAGGCTACAAGTTTCCAATTATGTAGTGGAGGTGTTTGTGGCAAGGTCTCATAAAAGGATTTCAGGGTATCCTTTTGTTTTGTTTGTGCTTACCTATGAAGCACGGGTATGGGTACGAGTACCGGTACGGGTACGATACGGGTACGCCGATATGGTAAAATCTAAAAAAAGTAGGGTACGGGTACGGCTCGGTACGCTTGTAAAAAATATATTTATTTTTAATTTAGAATAATGCAAAAATTAGTTAAATGGTTTAATTTGTTAAGATCCAACCTATAATTAACATATAATGCCAAAAGTAAAGGTATAATTAAAATTAAATGTCAATATATTAAATTACTTACAAACCATGGTGTAATTTTAAAATCATGCTAAGCATAAAAAACTAAAAATAAAAAAGAAGTCTAGTGAAAGGAGTTTTATCTCTGTAGTAGAAGAAAATATTGTTTCAATTGAGGTACGGTACAGCTTGGGTATATACTAGGTACGTTTGGGTACGCCAAAAATTAAGAAGAAAAAATTTGGGTATGTGTTTCGTGTACCCGGTACGTATGCAGAAGTACCATACGAGGTACCATACGCCGGTAAGTACCCAGTACGGGTACGGCATGTTTTTCGAAGTACCCATGCTTCATAGGTGCTTACCTTTGGAAGTGCTGAATATGTTGTCCTTTTGAAGCTGCTATGTTAGATTGTTGTTGTGTCATTTTGTATTATGTTATTTACATTTTTCTGTGTGTTTGCATTTTGTTATATCAATTTTTTAGTTAATTTTGATGATTGAACATATGATTAAGCTTGTGCTTGTTGAATTAGCTCTTTCAATACAAGCATAGCCCTATCTTGGCTAATTGTAATGTTTAGGAGGTAGTGATATTATGTGCTAAAAAGATCAAATTCAGAGAAGTAATGCACGCTAAGATTCTAAGATTGTTCTTAAACAGGAAGTTGCATCGTCATACACTAGTGTATTTCACCTATTCTGTCCCCCCACCCTCCTTGCTAGATACCTATTTTGTCACTTGTGATCCCACTTAATTGGTATTGCTTGGCAAGGAATTGGTATTGCTTTTATGAAACATTAATGGCCCTGTTTTTCTCTAACTTTTATATTATCATTTGACCTTTATTTTTTCACTTGGGTTTTTGACAAATCATTGTTTTTTCATGGGGTTTGTTAAATGATGGTAGCACAATATTGCTAGATTTTCTCTAAGTTTTAATAAAGGTCAATTAATACTAGAAACTCATCAGAAAAGGTTTAATGGTTAGTTGGTGAAGGGAGTTCATAAGAAATGCTAGATTCTAGTAATTGAGATAGGAAAAAAAATACAAGTGATAATATTTATAAAAGGGCACCTAAGTTCAGCCTTGCAATAAGAAGCTGTGACACCTTTTATTTGGAGCAATGTTCATGATTTTTTTTTTGTTGAAACCCCGATATTTCTACACATTTCTCTTTGTTATTTGCTTTATCAATCTGGGGATGGTTCGAGATAATACATTCTTGTGTGGAGTATAGCCATTTTATATTCCTTTGTTATAACTTTGAAATTTGGTTACCTTTTATGAGGAAGCATAATCTGTTTGTGAATAGACAACTCAAAATCAAACATGTATGGCATAGTCACAAGATATTTCATGTTGTACTGCACATGCTTGCTATTATTTTTTGAGATGCTTTTTTATTTGTATTATTGTGGGATTTATTTCTTGATTGATTACCATACATATGGCTCTTAACCGTTGTTTTGTCAGTAAACAAGCAGTGGTGGTAGATATGCATTTCTAATCATAATTTTCAAGCTAGTTTGTAGTTGTCTACTGTTAATTTCTTTTTGTTCTTTCTGAAGTGTGTTGAGAAGTTGGATCTGTCATCTTTAGCTCAACTAAAATAGTTTTTCTAGGCATCTGCTATATTTTATTGTAGTTTCATGTTTCTAATGTATTTCATTGTTTCTGTGGCAGCTGGTCGAGTTGTTAGACAGTCCATTACACAATTATTTTATGCAGAATGATCGCTTGAATTATTTCTTTTGCTTCCAATGGGTTCTTATACAATTTAAAAGGCAAGTGACACGGTACCTTTTGCATTATGTTCTTTTTATTTTATTGAATCTCTGTTTCCTCGTATCAATGTAAGAACATGTTGCACTGGTTATTGTCTTGAGCATCTTGGGAAATTATTTTATATCCAGAGAAAGACAACCTACATTTAAAATGTCTGTTAGTGCTACTTTTCTCCAAACAAAGCTAATAAAGACAAAAGGGCAGAAGGAACATGGATGGCATTTTTTGTGGAAATCTCCTCAAAAATATTTTGTCAAGTAACTATGCAAATATTGTATCAAAATTTACTCGTAAACATTCCAGTATTTTTAACCAATGTTCTGGACCAAGATTGCCACCTGATGATCACGCTCACCAGAATTTGAAGAATTTAACCATGATGATTTGAGTTTTCAAATATTTCTCTTCTCAATTTCTGTTCTCTTTGACATGTGCTAAAAATTAATAAAATCTTGTAATTTTGTCTTGTGTGCTTAGTAGTCCTATATGCATAGAAAAAAATCACAATTTGGATCACTGAACACTCGCAATGGTCTAGGTCCCACAGTGGGCCCTTGTGAGTGATCCATTTTGTAATTTGTTTATGTGCAAGTATCATTTTCCCTTTGTGTGCTTCCATTTTTAACTAGAGCTTTATCTGATTTGGCTTTGTGTGTTGGAACAATCTTCTGTGTAAAAAAAATAACTTGAATTAAAATCAAACAAAATAAATAAATTACATACCGGATTTATTTATTGAACCAAATAAAAATTACAAGACCAAGTCGAGTGTGTGACACTCTGTCCTTAAGACAGATTCGCCCTGCTATGGTGCTTACGGTTGAATGGCGTCTATCTCCCAGGATACAATGATCTTCACAAATTTATAGAAGCACTTCAAATAAATTTGTTCGGCGAATCAAACCTGTGTTCTAACTCTCTGAAATATTTATTCTAAATCTAGAATGAAGAAATAATGCAAAAGGAAAATTTAGACAGCAAAGAGACAAAAATCAAACAGTTTTTTCGGATCCAATTTCTATCTTAAGACTGCCAGGAAACTCATGT
The DNA here is from genome assembly GCA_025200525.1 of Camellia lanceoleosa. Lineage (NCBI taxonomy): Eukaryota > Viridiplantae > Streptophyta > Magnoliopsida > Ericales > Theaceae > Camellia > Camellia lanceoleosa. The sequence goes on from CM045770.1 coordinate 2,402,490, forward strand.
ATTTATAGGCAATTTATATAGACCCGAATAGGTGCTATTAGGAATCCGAACAGGTGCACTCCATAAATCAACCAACTTTTGAACGTTGGACCAAATTTTCAAACAATTGAAAAATTGTTCCGTGGAACTGTTGGGAACTATTATTTATTTAATTAAACTATTTAAAATATATATATATATACATTAAACTAATGAAATAGTTTAAATAAATAAATAAATAAATAAAGAGGTACAAACTTTAGGAAACATTTAAGGAACCTAAAATTTAAATTTAGAATTAAATTACATTCTAAAATTACAAACTTTAAGAAACCACTTAGGAATCCAAAATTTGAATTTAGAATTAAATTAAATTCCCATACTAATTTTTATTGAAAAAATTCAAAAGAATTTTATCTAGAAAATTAATGCTAGACCCGAAAACAACGTCATCTTCCCATTCACTCATAAATGGTTTTGACGTTCCGTCTTCACCGTATGACTTGCCACGCGGCAAGGAACACTTCACCTCTTCGGACCCACCCCAAAATACGTTTGGGGCCCATTCTATTTTGGGCTCAAAGTCGGCCCAAAATATGCCTTATAAAAACCAATTTTCCAACAATCCCCCACATGAATGGAATTTGACGGAGAGAAAATACAACAACATGATCTAATCAGAGAGTTTAGAAATTGGAAATATTCTGCAAAGGATAGGTAGCTTTTGGCTTTGAACCTTCCCTTGTGAGACACTATCGGATTTACTAGCTAACCAGTGAACATGATGTCTTGAACTGTTCAGCCGTTTGTGTAAACCAAGACAATAGAACTCACACAGATTATCACCAGACACAGTTTAATTCTCACTATTGTGTTCATTTTGGCCTTGAACAACCTGGTCTTCATGAGTGCTCTAGAGAAATATAGCCCTTCACAAATCTCACAGAACCGGCCCAGTTCACACTCACATAGGTGATTCTTATGAAGAGTATCCTGCCGTACTCCACTAGGTATACCTAGATATAAGAATCATTAAAAGTATTACTTAACCTAAAGCGCTGCAGACATCACTTATTTCATCCTAGAAATGGGTAGGAGTTGGACTCCCCAGTGATCCTTCTGAGTCAATCACAACTCGGTTGTCCCTTTGAACCTAGATCTTGGGATCTCCAGTCAACTAGGTTGGGTTGCCGTTGTGGTAACTCTTATTTAATAGGCTTAAGTCCCATTCCCCTCAATGAATTCTCAACTAACTCTCTTGCTAACCCTTTGGTTAGTGGATCCGCTATGTTGTCTTTAGACTTAACATATTCTATGGAAATAATTCCATTAGAGAGTAGTTGTCTTACGGTGTTATGTCGACGACGAATGTGTCGTGACTTACCGTTATACATATGACTCTGTGTTCTACCTATAGCTGATTGACTATCGCAATGTATGCATATAGCAGGCACCGGTTTTGGCCATATTGGAATATCTTCAAGGAAGTGGTGAAGCCATTTGTAACACGTCCGCGAGGGAACTCACGGGTTACAGCTCAGACTCCCTGTTTGTTGCGGTTCTAAATCTGAACCAAAGAGTCCAACTCTGGCAAATCGTTTTGAAGAAAAACAGATTTTTTGAAAAGTAGTGCCAAACATGGACTGCTTTGCCAGATTACAGAGTTGTCACCTAAATATTTTAAAATGGGAAATTTAGGAAACCCTGACTCGGTGCCGGAGGCCACGTGTCCGTCATCACCAAAGCAGTCTTGGCTCGGGAGCTTGGGTACGATCGGGGAAGGTCAGCTATGAGCACCCCCTTTCACCCGGTCCGAAGACCGGCCTCTACTAACCGTGATATCCGATTTTGAAAACATTACATGCTCTTATTCCAATTGTTAGCCTAGAATTACTATGTTATGCGCACGGCAAACAAGTATAGACTAGATCACCTAATTTGGAAACAAACATTGCATATCCGTTCATTTTGAAAATGCTTTAGAATTTGCTACTCACAAGTAGGCTAAAACACGGATTTCAATGGGTTTTCCCAACTCAAGCAATCCAACCTCCACCCACAGGCATTCAAACAGTTTATCTCATATAAGCACTTAGCCGCATGGTAAGCATACTGTTATGTTAACATCCACACGCATGCGATATGCTAAAGCATAAATACTTACATCGTACTCCGTGCCAAAACAATAAACTAGTTAGCAAACATGCATGACCTGGTTCATGTTAAATGGCTAATGCAACACAGGCAAAGATGCAATTTAGAGTAGGCTCGGCTAACCCTAAGGATGGCATGTGAAGTGCACTTTATTCGATGCACGTATTCAATCTGGAATTGAAAATACAATGCAGTTTGTATGATGTACCGAGCCCGATGCATGTCAACAAATGCATGGATGCACGCATGCATAGCATAAGGTATGCTAAAATAAACGTGCCCTAATACTAACCATTAAAAGCAGGTAAGTAAAAGGGAGAAAGAAGTGGGGGTTAGAAGACATACACACCACTCACCCACACTTATTACAGATATGCCCTTGCTCGAAGGGACCGAAAGAATAATACAAATAATTAACTACGCAAGCTAATTAAATATTACAAGTAGCCTAATTAGTTGACAAACTAACTAAACTAAGAAAAACAGTAAACCGCCTCGGGAGGAGAGGCAAATGCAGCACATGCTCAGGTCTTGCTCGGAATTGCACTGCCATGCCTAGACTGCCTCTGTTTTCCTTGCTCGCTTTTCAAACCGCCAAAGTCTCGTAACTACTTCCTTGATGCCGGGATCACCACCGCTAAAATGTAATAGCCACTGCGCTATATGGCCATCGGCACGAATTCATCCATCGGTGATAATTGATTGCCGGTCGGCACTAAACATTGCTTACCGGCAATGAATTCTCGAACACGCAACTCACAAAGAAGAGAGGGCAAAATCTTGCATGGCAATGTCATTCAAGCAATGTATGCACCAAACACACTCCTTATCATATTTATGACTCAAAGGGGCATGTGCCTCGATTCTCGGGCCACCAATCACGCATTCCCATGCATGATGGCCTAAAGGATCAAATGTGCACTTTCAATCTCAAATGCATGCAAACCAAACAAACCAAAATCCCAAATCCCTATCACCAAATCAAGGGACAAGGAATGCATGTTGATGCAATGTAACCTAGTCATGTTAGCTATCATGCAATATGAACAATGCCATGTACTTATGCAAAGCATACAAGCAAACATGAGGTAAGCATGCAAGCAAGCAAATGATGGTCTTAAACATGACTTAGGCAACTCTAAATAGGCCTAAAATCAGTGGCCAAAGTGCCCAAAAATGAAGGCTAATCACGCATGCACACATGCATATGTTAAGACTTAACACTTAGGCACTAAGTAAGCAAACCCCAAGCACTCTTGAAAGGGGATATAATGGACGCTTAGCATGCATCATAAGCTTTAAAAATCATGTTATAGTAAGTTCCAAACCCAACTAAATAAACCAAGTAAAACATGCAAAAAGGCCCAAGTACTCAAGGCTCACCAAAGAGGTAACGGACTACACTTAACACAACCATACATGGCATGCATTAGGCGACCAAAAACAGAGTTTTAACACATAAAACTAAGCCCAAAAGACCACTTAGATGGCACCTAAATGACCCAAATTCAAAGGCATGCATAATGGCCAAAACAAAGGGCATGCAACACATGCTTTCAAAGCAATAACGAGGCGACTTAGGCAAGCATATGAGCATGCCAAAGGGACTGAAATTTCATGTTGGATGGTTCCAAACCACCAAAATAATGCAAGCAACACATGCTACACACTCACATACTCGAGGCATACAAGCCCGGCAAGCCACAAATGAAAAGGAGCTATGCTAAACATGCCAAAATCGACCCGAACAACTATGGACAGACCTAAAGCATGGCAAAACAAGCACAAAACATTCATAAGTCTAAGCCTAAATCATGCTCAAATAAAGGCTAACAACCTAAGACATGTTAAGGGATTACAAGGCATTACATGGCAACTATGCTAAGCATGCATAAGGGACCAAAACCAACTCTTAGCAATGTTATATCATGGCATAATAAACATAAAATGCAGCCTAGACATGCTCAACACACACACCAACAAAGGCTTCCTCAAGAGGCCAAAACTTGTCCTTTTTAAGGACAACAAGGAGAGGGGTTGGGACTTCAAGGCATCATCTACACCACTGAAATCCCTCAAGATTTCAGTGGTGACGAGACCCAAACACCAAAATCCCGGAGCTCAACAAAATAACACAAAAATGAGGCCTTTCAAGGCCTAAGAGGGGCCAAACTTCCCCAAAGCACAAAGCACCCTTAATAAACTATCAAGAGGACTAAAAAACAAAACTTTTTTGTATTAAACACCAAGCACAAAAATAGTTCAAAGATAGGTAAAAATGGAGTGCAAGAATGGGGTATATAAAGCAAGTTTCTCACCCTTGTTGACCTTCTTCACAAGTGTTGATGTTGTTGCTTCCTTGGGCTCAAATCCAGCCAAGAACACCAAGAACAACCTCTTGGAACCTCAGTAGCCAAGGGAAGGTGAAACACTAGGTGCTTGTGTGCAATAATGTGGATTAAAGCACCTAGTATACAAACAAGAGAGAAAAAGAGAGATAGGATAGATATAGAACTCAAACCCTAAAACCAGAGCTTCTCTGAGGTCTTTTCTCTCCAAAATGTCTAACTCTCCAACCCTTGAGCCAAGAGGAGGAAGGGTTCTCTTATTGTAATACCCCGACCCTCATATCTGATTCTGCTGTCTTTATAATTCCCTATTCTGTGTCTTCGAATGTTATTGTGAAAATCTATGTGAAAATATAGTAAAAGAGCATGGAACTTAGAGATATGAGTTTCTATCTGTTGAATTAGAACGTATCTGTTACACTTGAATCACTTAAAATGGAAATTGAGCATCTTAGAGATTTAATTTGCAGAAATTGATTTGATATTTGGAATCTGCATGATTTTTAAGCTATAATGGGATGTTCTGTGAAATTTTAATTTCGGCACCATAAAGCGATTGATTTTTTGTCTTTTATGCTCTTATATATATATATTGCTATATCTAAGAGTAAGACTTGTGGAACTTAAGATCAAAAACGTGGGACTCTAAGAGGGAGAGAAGAGAGAAGCGTGGGTGAGGAATTGGGAGAAATTGTGCTTCTTCAACTTATTGGATTTGTGTGATCTAATTGAAGGTAATTCAAGCTCTCTTGTGTAGCTACTTAAGAGTTGAGATATATACATATATATATTTGTGTTTGATTCATGGATGCTCTATACTTGCTCTAAGTAGGGTTTCTCATAAATTGGGTATTTTGACCTCTGGGACATCCATGATAGATTGTGTCTCATTAATCCATGCCTTCATGCTAATATTATGTGATGTGGTTGTTAAATTTGTAGAACTTGAACATACTTGGGACATTGGATGGGATTTGGGGAAATATTGATTTGTTAAAGCCTCTAAGTTGGCCTAGCTTGATGTGATTAAGCTTTAAATCGTGTTTTGGTGGTGCTAGGTGGAGGTATTGCTTGAATTTGACCTTTGATTTCATAAAAATTGAGTTGAATGATGAATTTTGGCTTGAAAAATCGGGCTGCCGAAGCGGGTCGTCGCTCGCTCGAGCGGGAAAATGCACCTCTCAGCAGTTTTTCTGAAAATTACCCTGTCCGCTCGAGCGGAGAACTATACGCTCGAGCGTAAAAATCGACCATCCAGTATTTTTGGTAGCACTACACTGTCCGCTCGAGCGGACAAAGCTACGCTCGAGCGGAGTACTGTTTCAGTGAGAAAACTCTATTTTGCTCAGTTTTTCATGCTTGACTCTTTGGTGCTATTAGAATGTTTTTCTGATGAGTTTATGATAGTGATATGACATACGGAATGACTGATAAGGATCTTAAAGGAAAAGAATACTAATTTCCTAGTTATGTTGTGTGTAGGGCACACTCCAGGAGGAACTCATACGCCACCACAACACTGTGAGTAATAGTGCATTACGTATACATTTATGTATCTGTTCTGTAAGGCATAATTGTAAATTATGTATTGATCTGGAAATGAAAAGTGATAACCACATCCAAATATCTGTTGTGCCGAAAGGCTACACTGCAGCCGCAAGGCTACCACAGCCGAAAGGCTACTGCACAGCCGCAAGGCTACCCGAGTCGAAGACTATCTGCGCCGCAAGGCTACCCGAAAGTAATCAGCCGCAAGGCTACATTACAGCCGCAAGGCTATCTGTTGTGCCGCAAGGCCATCTGAGCCGCAAGGCTATCTGTGCCGCGAGGCTATCTGGGCCAATAGGCCAATCTGCTATCTCGGTGTTTGATTTTGATACATATACTACTGTACATTGTGATTTATTACTACGCACTGCTATTCACTGAGCTTGTCTCATTCTGTAATTTTGTCTGATTCTGTAGGAACCAGCTTGAGGAGCCGAACTAGCACACTTCATGCATTTTTGTCAGCCTAAGGATAACCAGGCACTGGAGGAAACCCTTACATGTTAGACCAGTTTTCTCTAAATGTAATTTTGGTATCCACATCGCTGGTCAGGGTCATGTATTTATTGTTTTGTATGCCTAAAAACCTGGGCTGGATTGTAAATGTTTATGTCACCTCACTTTGTGTGTATGTTACTTTATGTTCAATGTTAAGAGGGTCCTGGTTTGTTGATAGCTGCTCAATGGATATTTCTAGATGTCGTTTTAAATTTAATGCTTCCGTTCAGGCCCCCAATGAATACCATATAGGTTATTCCGTCTGTTTCTGTATTAGTCATGCCCAAACTTATAGGGGCTGGGTTGGGGTGTGACAAGTGGTATCAGAGCACGAGTTGCTATCTCACACACGGGTCCATTGAGCGTTAGGATGTCTAGTATAGTAGGCATCAAACAGGAAGGTAGGAAAGATAGCAACGTGATGTAATTTCTGCTAATACTAATGCTATAATTTGATTTCCTTGTACACCTTTGTGTATGGTATGCTGATTTGTTTTGTAGATTATGGTGAGAACAAGGGCTGATGAGCCAGAAGATGCTACCTCGGTGCGGTTGGATAGGATGGAAAGAATGATGAGGGATATGGCCGAAACTCTACGACAACAACAGCAACAGCAACAACAACCTCAGCCACCACCCCCGCCAGTACCCCCACCTGTAATGCAAGACATTCACGCTGAGGATCGTACCATCACACTTACACGGGAGTTTAAAAAGATGAAACCACCTTCGTTCAAAGGAGGAATTGAACCGATGAAGGCGGAGGCATGGGTGCTAGGGATAGAGAAACTATTCGAAGTCTTCCCTTGTACTGAAGTTCAGAAAGTGCAGCTTGCCGCTTTCACGCTTGAAGAGGAGGCACGGAGGTGGTGGATGCTTACCAGAACAATGCATCCTGAGTTGACTTGGGACAGGTTCTTGGTGTTATTCTACGACAAATATTTTCCTCAAAGCATGCGAGACAAGAAAGTAACTGAGTTTGAAACGTTGAGACAAGGAAACAAAATCAGTAGCCGAGCACTGAAGCCAGTTTGCGAACTAGCCAGTTCGCACCTCACATGGTAGACACAGAGTACAAAAAGGCGGAAATTCGAGGAGGATTACGGAATGCCATCCAGATCGGATCAATGTGTTGAAGTTACCTCGACGTTGATGTCTTGGAGCGGGCCGTCATCGCAGAAGAAATTTGGCTACTCGGACTGGATTTCGAATGGAAAGGAAGAGGCAAAATACTCAATGGTCTAAAGGATCCGTCACTACACCAAACAAAAAGCGATTCGGAAACTTCACCAAGACAACATCTCGAATTGACCACGAGTGTCGTGAATCTTTGGTTGAAACATCGTGGGTTTGTCATAGGTTGATCGAGCTTGTTTCCTGTGGAAAAACAGACATTTGATTAGGGACGCCCACAAAGGAATCAACAACCCTAGTAAGGCCGCCACAAGCTCACCGGTCTACACCGACTCCTAGTGCCAAATCCATAGTCAAACCAAATGATAATAAGGACACCATGAAGCAAGGTAGGGTGTTTATGCGTTGGTTCCGGGATATCTGAGACAACAACAAGAGTGTCGTACATTTACGCTTTATGGCCACTCGCTTATGTTTTGTTTGATTCGCTCTACCTACTCTTTTGTGTCAAAGCAATTTGCAAAGAACTTAGATACACCTGAAATAGAACTAGCCTATGTGTTGTGTGTTACATCGCCTATGGGGACTTCCTTGATCTGTACTTCTGTCTATCCTACTTGTGAAATTCTCATTGGAAATGCTCGTGTATATGCTAATTTAGTCCCACTTGATATGATTTCATTTGATATTATTTTGGGAATGGATTGGTTGGGAGAATACGGGGCTACCATAGATTGCCTGATGAAACAAATTAAATTCCACCCTCCGGGTCAGGTAGAAACCATTTTCCAGGGTCAAGAAGTGACATCACCACCGTATGTGATCTCTGCAGCTAAGGCTTATAAATTGATTCAAAAAGGATGTCGGGGGTATTTGTGTAATGTTCTGGGAGGCCCAGTAGAGAATGAAGATGTTGATACGATTCGGTCGTTTGTGACTTTCGGATGTCTTTCCAAAGGAACCGGAGAGTAAGTGGACCGTGAAATAGAGTTCACAATTGATGTGTTACCTGGAACTCAACCCATCTCTAAGACTCCGTATCGAATGGCATTAGCTGAAATGAAGGAATTGAAGGGTCAACTTCAAGATTTACTGGATAAAGGGTTTATTCGTCCAAGTGTCTCTCCCTGGGGTGCACCAGTCCTGTTTGTGAAGAAGAAAGATGGGACACTCCGGTTATGCATAGATTATCGGGAGCTTAATAAAGTAACGATCAAAAACAAGTATCCTTTACCGAGAATTGATGATTTATTTGATCGCCATAAGGGCGCAGTTTCTCTAAGATTGATTTGCGGTCCGGGTATCATCAATTGAAAGTCAAAGCCGAAGATGTCGAGAAGACAGCCTTCCGAACCCGCTACGGTCATTATGAATTTTTGGTTATGCCCTTTGGGGTTACAAACGCACCAGCAGCATTTATGGATCTGATGAACCGAATCTTCAAACCTTATCTGGATGAGTTTGTAGTAGTCTTTATAGATGACATCCTTATTTATTCTGGGAATGCAGAAGCTCATGAGAATCATCTTCGTCAAATCCTCCAAACTCTCCGAGAAAAGAAGTTGTACGCAAAGCTAAAGAAGTGTGAATTTTGGCTGCATGAAGTAGCATTTCTGGGACATGTCATAACTAAAGAAGGAGTTTCCGTTGATCCAAGTAAGATTGAGGCAATTGTAAACTGGCCAACCCCGACTAATGTAACTGAAGTGCGCAGTTTTATGGGACTAGCAGGTTATTATCGGAGGTTTGTCCAAGACTTTTCTAAGATTGCTGTACCACTTACGCAGCTAACAAAGAAGGGCATTGCATTTGAATGGACTGAACAGAGAGAATTTGCTTTTCGGGAATTAAAAACGAAGTTAACTACCGCCCCGATTCTTGCATTACCATCTGGTAACGAGGGATTTGTAATTTATAGTGACGCCTCACATAAGGGACTGGGTTGTGTTCTTATGCAGAACGGAAGAGTTATCGCCTACGCCTCTCGCCAGCTTAAACCCCATGAGAAAAGTTACCCCACATGACCTTGAATTAGCAAATAGCTTGTCTTTATGCTAAAGATTTGGCGACATTATCTCAGTATGGGACTTCTTGTGATATTTATACCGATCATAAAAGCCTCAAATACCTCTTCACCCAAAAGGAGTTGAATATGCGCCAACCATGTGGCTAGAACTTATTAAAGACTATGATTTGCAGCTTCACTACCATCCTGGCAAAGCTAACACGGTAGCAGATGCACTCAGTCGGAAAAATATGGGAACATTGGCGAGTCTATTGACAGAAAGTAAAGACTTGATAGGGGATCTGAATAAGATGGAAATTGATTTAATACTACCTGGGCAAAGAGCAACAATGGCGGCAATGATGGCTCAACCGGCATTACTGGAAGAGATCAAGATGCGTCAAATGGAGGACGACGCCCTCAAGAAAATATGTAATGAAATGGAGACAAAACCAAAACAGGGATTTACTTTGACCGATTCCGTGCTAAAATTTCAGAGCCGAGTGTGTGTCCCTAATGTGGTAGAACTTAAACGGAAGTTGATGAAAGAAGCACATGCCTCGAGAGTCTCAATACATCCAGGAAGTACTAAAATGTACCAAGATTTGAAACAACATTTCTGGTGGCCAAGTATGAAGAGGGAGATTGCAGAGTTTGTATCTAAATGTTTGCAGTGCCAGCAAGTTAAAGCAGAACATCAGAAACCCGCAGGGTTGTTACAACCCCTTCCAGTTCCGGAGTGGAAATGGGAACACCTAACGATGGATTTTGTAGTAGGATTACCACGGACGCCTCGAGGTATGAATTCGATATGGATTATTGTTGACCGATTAACCAAATCCGCCCATTTCTTGCCTGTGAAGACTCAATATAACGCCGACAAACTTGCTTTGCTCTATATAGATGAAATTGTAAGGCTTCACGGAGTTCCGGTTTCAATTGTGTCGGACAGAGATCCAAAATTTGTATCACGGTTTTGGCAGAGTCTACAGAATGCAATGGGTACAGAATTGAAGTTCAAGATGACTTTTCCATCCTCAAACCGATGGACAAATCAAAGGACGATTCAGACGTTAGAAGATATGCTTCGCATGTGTGTTCGGATTTTCAAGAGAGCCGAGACTCATCTACCATTGATTGAATTCACAGATAATAATAGCCACCATTCGAGTATTCAAATGGCACCTTATGAAGCCCTCATGGGAGACCGTGTCGCTCACCAGGTGTCTTTGGTGAGGTAGGAGATAGGCCTTTGTTAGGGCCAGAGATCGTTCAGTTAACTACCGAGAAAGTGAAGATTATTCGAGAAAGGCTGAAAACTGCTCAAAGCAGGCAGAAGAGTTACGCAGATAACCGACGAAGGAATTTGGAATTTGATGAAAACAGTCATGTCTTTGTGAAAGTTACCCCAATGAAAGGCCACCCAAGATTTGGAAAGAAGGGTAAGCTAACACCCCGATATGTCGGTCCCTTTCAGATTTTACAGAAAGTCGGGACAGTAGCTTACCGAGTCGCCCTTCCGCCACATCTGAGTCAGGTTCATAATGTATTTCATGTTTCTATGCTCCGAGAGTACCTTCCAGATCCATCCCATATTATTGACTATCATCAGATTGAGCTAACCGACAGGTTAACATATGAAGAAAAACCGCTCCGAATTCTGGATCGTCAGGTGAAACAGTTACGGAACCGGGAAATTCCAATGGTAAAAGTAGAGTGGCAAGAGCACTACGGGACTGAGGCAACCTGGGAAAAAGAGGATGAAATGCAAAATCAATATCCGTATCTGTTTCCCCTATAAAAGCAAGTTTGGAGGACCAAACTTAAATAAGGGGGGGAGAGTGTAATACCCCGACCCTCATATCTGATTCTGCTGTCTTTATAATTCCCTATTCTGTGTCTTTGAATGTTATTGTGAAAATCTATGTGAAAATATAGTAAAAGAGCATGGAACTTAGAGATATGAGTTTCTATCTGTTGAATTAGAACGATTCATTGCACTTGAATCACTTAAAATGGAAATTGAGCATCTTAGAGATTTAATTTGCAGAAATTGATTTGATATTTGGAATCTGCATGATTTTTAAGCTATAATGGGATGTTCTGTGAAATTTTAATTTCGGCACCATAAAGCGATTGATTTTTGTCTTTTATGCTCTTATATATATATATTGCTATATCTAAGAGTAAGACTTGTGGAACTTAAGATCAAAAACGTGGGACTCTAAGAGGGAGAGAAGAGAGAAGCGTGGGTGAGGAATTGGGAGAAATTGTGCTTCTTCAACTTATTGGATTTGTGTGATCTAATTGAAGGTAATTCAAGCTCTCTTGTGTAGCTACTTAAGAGTTGAGATATATACATATATATATATATATATATATTTGTGTTTGATTCATGGATGCTCTATACTTGCTCTAAGTAGGGTTTCTCATAAATTGGGTATTTTGACCTCTGGGACATCCATGATAGATTGTGTCTCATTAATCCATGCCTTCATGCTAATATTATGTGATGTGGTTGTTAAATTTGTAGAACTTGAACATACTTGGGACATTGGATGGGATTTGGGGAAATATTGATTTGTTAAAGCCTCTAAGTTGGCCTAGCTTGATGTGATTAAGCTTTAAATCGTGTTTTGGTGGTGCTAGGTGGAGGTATTGCTTGAATTTGACCTTTGATTTCATAAAAATTGAGTTGAATGATGAATTTTGGCTTGAAAAATCGTCCGGCGCTCGGCGAAGTCGGGGCCGCTCAGCGGAAAAAGCACCTCTCAGCAGTTTTTCTGGAAATTACCTGTCGCTCGGCCGGGAGAACTATACGCTCGAGCGTAAAAATCGACCATCCAGTATTTTTGGTAGCACTACACTGTCCGCTCGAGCGGACAAAGCTACGCTCGAGCGGAGTACTGTTTCAGTGAGAAAACTCTGTTTTGCTCAGTTTTTCATGCTTGACTCTTTGGTGCTATTAGAATGTTTTTCTGATGAGTTTATGATAGTGATATGACATACGGAATGACTGATAAGGATCTTAAAGGAAAAGAATACTAATTTCCTAGTTATGTTGTGTGTAGGGCACACTCCAGGAGGAACTCATACGCCACCACAACACTGTGAGTAATAGTGCATTACGTATACATTTATGTATCTGTTCTGTAAGGCATAATTGTAAATTATGTATTGATCTGGAAATGAAAAGTGATAACCACATCCAAATATCTGTTGTGCCGAAAGCTACACACGAAAGGCTACTGTGCCGCCAAAGGCTACATTGCCAGCCGAAAGGCTACTGTTGTGCATAAAGGCTACCAGTCGAAGACTATCTGTGCCGCAAGGCTACCGAGTCGAAAGACTATCTGTTGTGCCGCATGATATATCTGAAGGCCATAAGGCTATCTGTGCCGCGAGGCTATCTGGGCCAATAGGCCAATCTGCTATCTCGGTGTTTGATTTTGATACATATACTACTGTACATTGTGATTTATTACTACGCACTGCTATTCACTGAGCTTGTCTCATTCTGTAATTTTGTCTGATTCTGTAGGAACCAGCTTGAGGAGCCGAACTAGCACACTTCATGCATTTTTGTCAGCCTAAGGATAACCAGGCACTGGAGGAAACCCTTACATGTTAGACCAGTTTTCTCTAAATGTAATTTTGGTATCCACATCGCTGGTCAGGGTCATGTATTTATTGTTTTGTATGCCTAAAAACCTGGGCTGGATTGTAAATGTTTATGTCACCTCACTTTGTGTGTATGTTACTTTATGTTCAATGTTAAGAGGGTCCTGGTTTGTTGATAGCTGCTCAATGGATATTTCGAGATGTCGTTTTAAATTTAATGCTTCCGTTCAGGCCCCCAATGAAAACCATATAGGTTATTCCGTCTGTTTCTGTATTAGTCATGCCCAAACTTATAGGGGCTGGGTTGGGGTGTGACACTTATAGGCAACCAAACTTACAAGTTAAGCCACCAAGAAGCTCATCCCTCCATACACGTGTATGGAGGGAAAGAAGATGCAAGATAGTTGCCTTAAAATATCTCAAAAAGCAACTGCACAGTAACCGGCCGGCAAAGAATGTCATTTTGACAAAATTTAGTGCCGGCCGGCAACAAATAGTGCCGACCGGCAATATATATTGCCGATGGCAAGAAAAACCAGCCGGTAGCCTCTAGCTAGTGCCGGTGGTGTGTGGGGGTGCCTCACAAGGCATTCCCTGCCCCTCCAAGGCAAAACACAAGTGTTTGGTGTAAAACCAGACACAAAACAGTCGAGTTCGGAAATCTTGAGGCAAGGCGCGTAGCCGAGAACTCCAGGAACTCCAAACAAACACAAACATGGATAATCACCAAGTGTTCGAGCGGTGACGTCCAATTCTTGAGGACGGTCAAAAATGGGGTGTCTACAGTTGCCCCTCTTTGACAGAACTCGGAAGTCGTAACAATGACGGGAGTGAATGTCAAAGCCCAGAGACGACCCATTTTTGACAAGGCCGAAGACTTGGACAAACATGCAAGACAAACAAGGTATGCCAAGGCGGGGGCAAAATGCAAGACAATGCAAGAAGCCGAGCATAACTTATGATCATGCAAAGAAAGTCAGAATGAAGCACGCATGCAACAGTTGTAAGCTAGCATATGCCAATCTACACTACAATGCAGAAAGGATGTAAGAGAATTATGCAATTCTCAAAACGTCTCACGCGGAGGATACAATACCTGTGCGGCTCGTCCGGTTGTACCGGCCTCAAATGAACCGTACATACAATATCGTGCCTGAAAAGAAAGTAAACTTAACAGGTACAATATCGTTAGCAATATGCATGACAATGCAATGACAAATGCAAAATGATATGCAATATATACAAAACTAAGTATAAACAATGCAAATGATAATGCAATGCAATTGAAACAATGCAAATTACATGTAGAGCAATTGAATCATGATTCAATCATGAGCGGTTCGAAACCACACATATGTCAAATAGGTTGATGGAAGTAACAAGTCCATCTACCATAGAACGATGTCTGAACTATGAGTGATGTAGACGGACACAAGAACAAGTATTGGGTGGAATGACATAAGTGGGGTGACAACCCGCTGAGGAAAGAATAATGATCCTAATGCTGGATGCAATAATTACACTACAATGTAATAGAAATGGATATGGCGTGTAGCCAAAACCATATTTTGCCTATGAAAGGCATGTACACGCATGCTTCATGTCTAACAGTAAAAGGTGCCGCCACCCTCAAACCAAGTTCATCAAGGAATAGGCGTACACATGCGTAACTGCTTCAACGTGAAAAGTAAGGGCACATACCAGACCAAGCTCAACAAGGAAAGGTGCAAGCCATAGATGGAAGATGATGCGGTAGATGCATACAACTAAAATGCAATATAGACGGATGTTTACAGAAAATGCATGACATATGCACTATATTACAATGAAATGCATGACATATGCATGTTTTTTTTTTGTTTTTTTTTTTTTGAAATGCATGACATATGCAATATTCACAATGATGCATGACAATGCAGTATGCTGCAATGGCTGTGATTGCAGTTTTCCCTATCTTACCAACAGGGCGATATACTAGGTTGGTTCGGTATCCAGAACTGAGGCGTAGACACGCCGCCTCAACCTATGGGGCTTCCATACAGATTTCAAGTCGAGGGTACACCCCCCTGGGTATTTAAACCAGACTTTAGTCTCGGGAATCCCGAACCTTTGCGTTCTAGGCATGAGCCGTTCAAACTCTAGTTTTCACCGTCTCCATTGGTCTTCTAGGAACTCACCGCAAACACAGGCTGGTGGCTTTACCAGACCACCAAAACTCGTTCGGGCACGACAAACACCGAAGGAATTGCACCTTCAGAGGATTTAAGGTCTCCTAGACCGGGATGCAAAATGTATGCATGACAATGCATGTTTTTTTTTTTTTTGAAATGCACATGATGCATGATGTTACTTCTTTTTTTTTGAATAATGCATGATGTTTTTTGGAATGCGCGCCAATGCGCAACTTTTGAATGCGTGACAATGCATGAATTTGAAATGCGCGGCAACGCGCGGCTTTGCGAATGCATAACAATGCATGAATTGTGTGTGCCGAAGCAACGAAGGTCTTGCACCCTCCGAGGATTTAAGGTCTCCTAGACCGGCGATGCATGGTTTCAAAATGCGCGACAATGCGCGGCTTTTGAGATGATGATACATGACAATGCATGCGCCAAAGGTTTTGCACCTTCGAAGGATTTAAGGTCTCCTAGACCGTACGTGTTTAAGGTCTCGCCAGACCCGAAAGGCAATGCATGAAGTAAGTGAGACACGCGTGCCAATGGAAATGAGGCACACGTGCCTATGCGAATGAGGCTAATGTGACACGCATGCCACATGGAGTGTAAGATGTAACAAATGAGACACGCATGCCTCAATAGATGCAAGACAACGCAAATGGACTTAAATGCATAACAACATACGTGTTTTGGAATACACGACGATGCATGGTAAGGGAATGTATAACAACGCGAACGATGCACGAGGCAACGTATGTATTTGAAACGCATGACGATGCGTATAATAAAAAATGCAATGACAATGCATATGAGATGTGCATGACAATGCAAGGGGTGCGTGTTACAACGCGTGCAGTATATGCATACCAATGCAACTGCGAGGTGCATGATGGCGCGATGTAATGCACCGAAGTAGTGCGATGATCGCGTGCAACGCACACGGGGCAACTTTTAAATCTTATAAAAGACAAAAGGATACAAAAGGATACAAAAGGATACAATCATTGCATGAATTTGAGTGCCACGCATAGAAGACATGGTCCGAGGTCAAAACGGAGGTCGGTTGAGCATCGGAGATACACTTTCTTCCACTTTCTTGAGCTATGAAGACCAAAAACCACTCATATGGCCTAAACAAGGCTGTGGGAACATCACCGGCTGGGATAGGAGGCCACTGGCTGTCCATCGGCTGAAAATAAATTCCATCGGCACAATATTCTGCCGGCCGGCACAAAATGTTGCCGACTGGCAAAAAGTTGCTGAGTCGGGGCAGATTTGACTTTTCACCATGGGTGTTTTAAAATAGGGTTTCTAAACCCTATTTTCTTATCCCTCCTCCGCCGAAAACCAACTCCTTCTCTCTCTAGAGTCTTTCTCTCCCCTCATTCGCTCACTTATTTGTGTTTTCGCGCCATTTTCGTCGTTCGATTCGCGAAGTTCGTCGCGTTTCGGACATTTTTGACCGATCGAAATTTCATTTCGGCGCTCCCTTTGCCATTTCCCCCTTTTTGGGACTTGTTCCCCTCGATTTCCTCTTCATTTCCATACCTTTTTTTTTCGTCCCGACCTTTCCGGCCATTTTCCACCCTCCCGGGGTTGACTTTCGAGTTGACTCTTCGTATTCCGAGCCTATTTTCATTCTTCGACCATTTTCCCATCATTCTCGACATGGCCGACAACGTTCCACGCGGCGGGACTCCCTCGGATCACGAGATGGATCCCGAGGTCGAGCTCCTCCTGTTGAGCGAGCGCCCTTTTGACCCGGTGACCTACCGGCCGGCGATCCACGTTCTACCACCCGACGGATTACGCCAATTCAGGAGCTTCGACATGGCATTGGATCCCGAGCTTCTGCTGCGCGAGCCTACCTCTCACCTTTCCTTCGGCGCTTCCGAGGTAACATCTTTTCTTCGCTTTAATTTTCTGCACTGTAGAACCTTTTAACTGTCAACTGCCACAGTCAATTAGATTCTTTAATTGCTTTAGCTCTGATACTCTGACGCATTGTGTATTGTAGTTGATCACAAACAAACTTGCAACTGATATCTGTTTAAGAAACGACACATGCACACACACTGCACTAGCCTTAATCACCTGCATACACACACCGTATTTTACGCAAACATCGACACCGATAATCGCTTGAATCGCGAAAATCTTGCACGCATGCCACATTTGCACCGAGCCACTCAAACACACTGACGCATCATATGTTGTAGTTCACTGTAAACACACCGGCACCCGGTATCTGTTTGAATCTGAAAAACTTGCATGCATGCCACATTTGCACTAGGCCACACAAACACGCTGACGCATCACACGTTGTAGCTCACTATAAGCACACCGGCACCCGGTATCTGTTTGAATCTGAGAAACTTGCACGCATGCCACATTTGCACTGCTTTTGACTGTTCCTTCAAAACTGTACATTTTATATTGCTTCGCAATTATTTGTTTGAAAACAGGGAGACTCCCATACCATCCGCGGGTATGGGAACACTGTTGCTCGCGAGTGATACACCGAGCTACCCGACGCGGTTCGCCGCATCAGAGACCAAAGTGCTTTGGCGATTCGCAGGGACTCTCCTTCGCGACATACAGACCTCTTCTTGCCGCCCTGGCAGAGAGATGGTGGGACACCACCGATTCGTTTCATTTCTCTGCGGCAGGGGACATGACGATGACCCCTTACGATTTCTCGATGCTCACCGGCATCGGGGTAGGGGGTGATCCGATCCCCTTGATATTGCTATGGATGAGTGGACCGCAACTCAGGTCTACTTACTCAGCGCGGCACCGCCTCTCTGGCCCCGGCTTCGTCAGACTCTGGTTCGAGGTGCGTTCCGGTCCACCCTCCTTATAGACGCACTGATGACTCCAGAGGCCACGGAGATGTATGCACGCGGCTTTCTGATGTTCCTGTTTGGGACGACGATCTTCGCCGACCGGGCGAACACAGTGCCCCTCTGCCTTCTCAGCGCATTGGTGGATGTGCGGGACATCTTGCATTTTGACTAGGGTGGCGCCGCTTTGGCCACTCTCTACGGATACATAATTTCCTCCTTGGCGGCGTGCTGATTGCTAAGACTCTTGGCGTGTACATTTTCGCTTTTCACTTTACGTACTTTGCATTTACTGCACACTGCACAATTGTAGTCTGCTTTACACTTCTTGTACATCTTTTACACTGTAGTCTACTTTATACTTATCAGATGTACACTGCACACACGACACATTGCACAACACTGCTCTGTTATTTCTGCTTTATTCTGTATTCTGCTTTATCTGATAAACATTCTGGTATTCACCTTGCAGTTGTGGGTTTATGCCTACTTCCCTAGGCTCGCTCCCGTGCCGGAGGCGGAGACCCCATTGGTTGTCCCTTTCTCACGCCACTTTGACGGGAGATGCGCCCGGAGGCCGCGAGAGACTTTCAGCTTCTTCCGCCGCTACTTCGACACCATCACCCCTGCCGAGGTATGTTTTACTTGCAGTTTATTCAAGCTTCGCTTTTTCACTGTGTATTTGCAATATCAGTAGGTAAAATTGTATTTCAATTTCAGATCACCCGCAAATTTTGTTCTTCCTTTGTCGCACTGGCGACCTTGGGTTTTGCCGAGCGATGGCGAGATCGGCTTGCCGCCGAGACCTCCTCGCGTTCTGGATTCTATGGAGGGCGATGCAGCCGGGCTTGGTACTGGCGTGGCGCTTCTTTGCGTCGGACCTTAGGCGTACTGACGAGCAGATCCGGTGCACTCTCTTGAGCATATGAGAGACACCGAGTGTTTCACTGCCGAGCAGATGGCGGACTACACCATCGGCTGAGAGGCAGAGGACTTCAGAGGCGAGGGCGATTACTCGGAGTACGTCCGGACCTTCCTGATGCGGCCTCTAAGCGGTGGTCGTCGAGCTAAGAGAGAGAGACCAGCGGCGCCAGCGGCCGGAGAAGGAGTAGGAGGAGGAGCGCCGATGAGGGCTTGAGTCCGCGGCAGGGGCGGAGTCCAAAGAGGACGGGAGGCCAGTTGGCCCGCTTTGCCTCCTTCGCTGACTTTCCGGGGGTAGACACCCCATTTTTGACCGTCCTCAAGACTTGGACGTCACCGCTTGAACACTCGGTCATTATCCATGTTTGTGTTTGTTTGGAGTTCCCGGAGTTCTCGGTTACGCGCCTTGCCTCAGGACCTCCGAACTTGACCGTTTTGTGTCTGGTTTTGCACCAAACACTTGTGTTTTGCCTTGGAGGGGCAGGGAATGCTTTTTGAGGCATCCCCACACACCACCGGCAGTGGCTAGAGGCCACCGGCTGGTTAGTGTTACCATCGGCACTATTTTGTGCCGGTCGGCACTCTTTATGGCAAAATAACCATTTTGCCCTGCCGATCACTTTACAGCTGTTTTTGGAGATATTCTCAGACAGCTTTCTTGCACTTGTTTCCCCTCCATACACGTGTATGGAGGGATGAGCCCTTTGATGCCTTAACTTGTAAGTTTTGGTTGCCTATAAGGGAACTCTTCTTCTCTTGGCTCAAAGGGTTAGAAAGATTGGAGGGTTAGACATTTTAGGAGAGGGAGAAGCTCTAGTTCTAGGTTAGGTTTTGTGTATCTATCCTATCTCTCTCTTTCTCCCTTGTTTTGTACACTAGGTGTTTGTGACTTACTATTGCTCACCAACACCTAGTGTTTCACCTTCCTCTTGGAACTGAGGTGCTAAGGGCTTGTTCTTGGTGTTCTTGGCTAGTTTGAAGCTTAAAGAGGCATCAAGGTCACCATTGTTGGAGTTGATCATCAAGGGTAAGAAACTACCCCTTTTTCCCCCATTCTTGCACTCCATTTTTGCCTAGTTTAAAACAGTTTTTGTGCTTAGTCTATAACACATAAAAGTTCTGTTTTTTAAACCTCTTTATTGTTTATTAAGAGTGCTTGGTGGTTTGGGTAGGTTTGACCACCCTTAGGCCTTGAAAAGGGCACTTTTGGTGCTTTTTTGTTGAGATCCGAGACCTTGGTGCTTGGGCCTCTTCACCACTGAAATCTTGAGGGATTTTAGTGGTGAAGATGGTGCCTTGAGGTCCCAAGAAGGAGAGGGCCACCCCCTCTCCTTGATGTCCTTGAAAATGGCAAGATTTGGCCTCTTAAGGGAGCATAGTTTTGATTGTTTGTTGAGCATGTCTTGGCTGCATTTTATGTTTATTATGCCCTAATATGACATTGCTAAGTGTTGGTTTTAGTACTCCTTGCATGTTTTGCATGGTTGCTTTGTAATGCCTTGTTGGTCCCTTAACATGCCTAGGTTGTATGCCTTTATTTCTAGCATGTTTTAGGCTTAGACTCATGAAGCTTGTATGCTTATTTTGCCATGAATAAGGTCTGTCCATGCTTGTTTTGGTCGGCCATGGCTTGCATTACATAGCTCCTTTGTATTTGGCTTGTTGGCCTTAAGAGCATGAGTGTGTAGCATGCCTTGCTTGCTTTATTTTTGATGGTTTGGAACCATTTAGCATGCTATTTCAGTCCCTTTGGTGTGCTTGTATGCTTACCTCAGTTGCTCTTTTAGTACTTTAAAAGCATGTGTTGAATGCTCCATGTATTGGTCATGTTGCATGCCTTTGTGCTTAAGCCTCTTAGATGCCATCTAAGTAGCCATTTGGCTTTGTTTTAACATGCTAAAACCCTGTTTTAGGTTGTTCAATGCATGCCATATTTGTTTTGCATAAGTGTAGTTCAATGCTTCCATGATTTGCCTCAAGTGTTGAACCTATGTTGCATGCATTTGTTGATCTTGCTTAACATGATTTGGCATCATTTCATAGCATGATTCTTAGAGCCTAAATTGCATGCTAGTTGCCCATTGTTGTGCCCCTTTAAGTGTGCTTAAGGGTTGTTTGTTATGCTTAAGTGTTGGTGCCTTAACTTGTGCATGTGTGTATGTGTATTTGGCCCTTATGACTTAGCATCTTGGCCATTGGTTTTAGGCCTATTTGGAGCTGCCTAATCCATGTTTAAGTCCACCCCATTGACTAGTTTGCATGCTTGTTTTGTATGTGTGTTTTCATGCTAGCATCTTTGCATTGTATTGCCATGTCGCATGCCTAGGTAACATGCTTAGGGCTTCATTGCATTGACATGCATGCTAAGCCTCTTGAAGTGAGTGTGATAGAGGTTTCGCACCCTTGTTTGTTTGTTTGCATTACATGCATTTGAAATCAAAATTGCACTCTTGGTTCTTTGGGCCATCATGCATGGAAATGCGTGATTGGTGGTCCGAAAACCGAGGCACATCTTCCTTTGAGTCAAAAACATGATAAGAAGTGTGTTTGGTGCATACATGCTTTGAATTACATTGCCATGCAAGTTGTGTCCTCTGCTGCTGTGAGTTGCAGGTTCTGCAGGCATTTTGTGCCAGCCGGCAGTGTTTAGTGCCGACCGGCCATCAATTGGCAGCCGATGGATCAATTCAGTGCCGATGACCACATATGGTAGCCGGTGGAAGTTCTGTGCAGCCGGTGATGATCTCCAGTGCCCAAGGAAGTATTCCTAGGACTTTGGCAGTCTTCTGAGGAGCAAAGCAGGGAAAACAGAGGCAATCTAGGCATGGCAGTGCGATTCCGAGCGAGTCCCGGGCACGCGATGCATCTTGCCCTCTTCCCGAGGCATTCACTGCTTTAATTAACTTAGTTAATTTGTTAATTAATTTAGTTAATTTGTATATTCTTTCGGTCCCTCCGAGTGAGGGCATAATCTGTAATAAGTGTGCGTGAGTGGGTGTATGTCTTCCAACCCCCATTTCTTTCTCCCTTTTATTTACCTGCTTATGATGGTAGATTAGGGCACGTTTACTTTAGCATACCTTATGCTATGCATGCGTGCATCCATGCATTTGTTGACATGCACCGGGCTCGGTACATCATACAAACTGCATTGTATTTCAAATCTAACTTGAATACGTGCATCGAATAAAGTGCATTTCACATGTCATTTTTAGGATTAGTCGAGCCTATCCTAATTACATGTTGTATGCGATGCATTAGACACTCTAATATGAACTAGGTCATGCATGATTGCTAACTAGTTTATTGTTTTGGCACGGAGTACGATGTAAGTATTTTACGCTTTAGCATACCACATGCGTGTGAATGTTGCCATGACAGTATGCTTACCATGCGGCTAAGTGCTTATATAAGATGAATTGTTTGAATGCCTGTGGGTGGAGGTTGGATTGCTTGAGTTGTAAAAACTCGTTGAAATCCGTGTTTTAGCCTACTTGCGAGTAGCAATTTCAAACTGTTTTCAAAATGAACGGATATGCAATGTTTATTTCCAAATTAGGCAATCTAGTCTATACTTGTTTGCTGTGCGCATAACATAGTAATTCTAGGCTAATAATTGGAATAAGAGCATGTAATGTTTTCAAAATCGGATATCACGGTTAGTAGAGGCCGGTCTTCGAATCGGGCGAAAGGGGGTGCTCATAGCTGACCTTCCCCGATCGTACCCAAGCTCCCGAGCCAAGACCACTTTGGTTATGACGGACACGTGGCCTTCGGCACCGAGTCAGGGTTTCCTAAATTTCCCATTTTAAAATATTTAGGTGGCGACTCTGTAATCTGGCAAAGCAGTCCATGTTTGGCACTACTTTTTCAAAATCAGGTTTTCTTCAAACGCGATTTGCGAGTTGGACTCTTTGGTTCAGATTTAGAACCGACACAAACCGAAGTCCGAATCAGAAGCGCTGAGTTCCTCAGGACGTGTTACGCTTCTGGCGCATCATTGGGACTTTAGAGAGCTTGACCAACGCCGTAATATCCTGTTTTGACTACGCTTATGTGTTTCTTTGCATTGCATGTGCATTGGTGCGCCTAGGTCACAGTGTTTGCCATCTGCCATTCCTGAACGGTTTGCCGGTGGCTTGTCTTGTCAAGGCATGACCATAAGGCTGACCGGTTATGGGCTCTGACAGCATGGGAACACAAACCCCGGTTTTACCGGGGCACCCCTTTTGACCATTCGACCTAGTGCATAGTCGGAATCCATAGTGACCATTCCAAACTAGGACAGGTTGCTTACTCGATGTAGTTTGTTTGAAACCGCTGTGTGCGTAGTAAAACCCTAGCTCCTGACAAAATAGGACAGGGAAACCCTACCCCAACATAGGGGTGTATTGGCTCTCTTTTACCTGTTATATGCTTTTAGAGTGTATCTCTACAGGGAACACATATATCAGTTTGCAAGATTCAGGTATCCGGCCCGAGGGCACCAGACGTTGTTGTTGAGAATCGCCAGGTTCGCGGTATCATTCAGCTTTTGAACAAAGGGTTCTGGGGAACAAAGGATCGATGGTAGAGTGCAGTTGATCGACTACACCCGTGTTTGATCTGTTTGGGGCTGAAATGCTGCTTGTTTTTCGTTTCAGTTCAGAGATTCAGAGAGTTGATCGAGAACAGCTAGTGTCTTCTCCTTGCTGAGGCAGGACTGAACATAACGCAGAACTCAGAAGAGATTGTGGTCATGACGGCCGCGTTGAGTCAGGGAACCACCCTACAGGATGAGACTACTGTTGATATGCCGCATCCGCCCAAGTCGCCTGCCGCACATCCAATTTGGACCCCTCAACTATATCAGGCTCGCGAGCCCACCACATTTGAATTAATGGAAATGATAGGTGATCTTCAAAGATCCGTGGCCGATCTCGCCTATGGGATGTCTGTTTCGCCGCCAGCTGCACCATATGCCGGAGGCTTTATGCCCCAAGAGCCCCCGCTACTGGGACGAATTGTAATTGAACTTAGCCAACCGGAGATGACCTCCAGCTATGGCAATGACGCAGCAAACCAAGTTCTAGACCAGGCTGAGGCCGGAGAGAAAGGTAAGATGAAGGCAGATGCCGACCCTATCGAACAACTGCTGTGGGCAGTAGAGGCTTTGAAAGCCGGGGGGATGAACAAGCAACAGATATCCGCAGTTATGTCAAAAGCTGTGGAGGATGCTTTCCCCACTCCGCCCGAGGGCAATTCCAGTGAATCAGAGAATCGGGATAGGCCCTGTCATGCCAAAACAGTTCTTCCCGCTCCCAATCTCGCATCTGGGAAGGATCAAAAACCCAAGGCCGCACCCGCCGATCCGTTCGCTAGTGCATCTAGCAAGAGTGCTCAGGCCCCAAAATACCTGCCCCGGGGGCGCAGGGTCTTCCATGCTCTCTATATGCCATTGTCCAAGGCGCTTCAAATCCTTGCCGAGAGGGGACACCTTAAACCTCTGGAGCCTCGGCCTCTCCCAAAGAATCTCCCCGCCACGCATGATGCTTCCCTGTACTGTGCGTACCATCAGCAGACTGGTCATGCTACTGATAATTGCTTCCGCCTCCGTCATGAGGTACAAGACTTGATTGACAACGAGGTTATCCTCCCTCCTACCTCAGCAAAGTCCGTCACTACTCAGTTGTTGGATTTCGAGGATACAGATACTGCAAGTATGTAATCAGAAGGTAGACCGCCTGCGGGCAGTGTCCGGTACATTTTTGGATATGGCGTTTGGCACGCCTTTTTGAGCACCTGCCAACGCTAGTTTTGTAAATCCTGACTTGGGTATCGAGTCAGTCTTTTGTTTTGTTTTCGAGTCTGTCTCTCTGTATTGAGTCAGTCTTTTGCTTACGTAGTCTGCCTTGTAATAAGTCACCTTTTGTATAGTATACCGTGATTTCGGGTTGTTGCCTCAAACACCGCTTTTGTCTTTCAATTAGTTGCTTTTGCTTTTTGAGCCTTGTTGTCGCCGAGGAGCCTTATGCCAACAAATCAATGAAACAAATTTGTGACTATCACGTCTGCATTTGTTGCTATTTGAGTTAACCGTGCCAGAGGATGTGAATGGAACGACAGTGCATTCCGCCTACTCTCTTGTGCCTTAAACATCGTCATAATGACCTAAGCTTTTCATAAAACCCTTTTCGATCACTACGGTGGTAAAAACGAAGAGGAAGGAATTCCTCGGGTTTTTGCAAAATTTTGATCATCTTGAGAAAAAGAGAGGCCTGCTAAGCTTTAATGAATGAAATCCTGCTTGTCGGCATGAGTACTGAGAAGGACCCTGGCCGGATCCAGACTGGTTTCACACTATCTTCAACACGAGCGATTTGTCGCTTTCTTAAAAACTTTCAAAAACAAAATACTTTGCACAGTCTCGCGAAGACCTGTGTGGAACCGCTCTTGAGATGGTGCAGCCCAAGATCGCTCCCAGTCTCGAGATTTGATTCATCTGTTGCAAACCGGAATCCGTTCGAAACGATCAGTATCATGAAATGCCTATGTGGCCCAAATCGAAGCAGCCCTCGAGCAAGAGGCATCAAAGTCCGATCAGGAAGATCAGATCTCACTAAGCAAAGCTCGAGAAGTAGCCGTGATAGACCTTTCTGTAAATCAACACAACTGTCGTTCTCCTGGATATGGAGAGGCTTCAATCTTGAAACCATTTGGCATGGGCTTGCTACACTTTTTACCCTTTGAGAGGCTCGCTGGGCCGAAAACCCGAAAGGGCGGCCCAGGCAAAAGTTAGAGCAAAGAAAAAGAAAAATACAAAAGAGAAAAGAAAATGCAAAAAAATAATAAAAGATGAAAATGCAAAAAAAAATGATGAATGAAAAAAAAGAAGAAAAACATAGCTCGCAAGGTCGAAAACCCGCATTGGGCACCTTGGCAAAAGTTAGAGCCTAAACAATGAAGGTTAAAATACCCGAGTGTACCTTAACCGGAACTACGTAAGGCTTGATTCCCATGTTTGGGATACGTAGGCAACTTCGTGCTGAAGTCCAGCCCCCAACGCTTCCATAGCGTCTCAGTCCATGTCATGGTTTTGATCAGTTTTTGCCTTCACCGAATCCGATGTCTCGATTGCAGCAACTTATGGCTACGTGATCAGCTTTCTCTTGAGATCCAATCATCAACACCTTCCAGGTGACTGTGTCCATATATTGATTCAAACCGTCTTCGTCTCCTCTGCGTCCGAAGGTCCGACCCTCGCTCAGAGGACTGGCTTATGACGTGCCGCGGCATCATCCAAACAAGGGGCAACTTTCCGTTGCCATCCATTGCCATAAGTTGCCCTGAGTTACCGTCCAAACCAGGGGCAACTTTCCGTTGCCTTACCCCCCCTTTTAGCCAGGGGCAATTTTCCATCGTTTCCGATCCAAGGTTGCGCGTCTCGAGGGTAAGTTCCGCGCTCGTTGAGCGTTGATTATTTGCAAAAAAATAGTTTTTGAAAATTTTCACTGAGGTTGACTTATTTTCTCGAAAACTGTTTCATTTTCAAAATTGGACCATGTTTGGACCCAAAAGGGATAATTTTCAGTGCTCACAGCCTGATTCGTATGATGTTCAAATCAAAAATTGAATAAGTGTGCTCATCCAACTCTCATTTTTGATCAGAACTGTTTTAGAAAACAACAAAAATGGTCAAAGTGATGAACTAGGGGCACAATTGAGTCAGGTCTTCTGTCTTTCCCCCGTTAACATACTTGCCAGAAAGGCACTCCATCCACCGGAAGGAATAGCCGTGAGCTAACAGTGTTGGGCGTGAACCCGCGACTTCCTATTCATCTGTCATTCACCCCGGGGAGGGATGAAAAATGAGAGAATGAAGAATAGAGAGGTGTAAGCTGAGAGAAGAGTGAAGAAAAGGGTTTTTGAGAGAAAAACCGAGCCTGAGGGCCGAGCGATGCGAGTATCACAAATCAGAAAGGGTGGGAAATAATACCCGGAGGAATTGGCTTCTCGAGATCTGAGGTCCTTGTGTAAACATGTCTGTGTGCCGTGTCTTTTGATTTGTCGACCTTGATTTTCGCTTTGAGTCTTTTCCAAGTGTGTCTCGTTGTGTTAGGTCGTGTGCCTTTTGTTTCTTTGTTTGAGTCTGTCTCGCCGTGTTCTGTGTTAGGCTCGATACCCCGGTTGAAAACCCATCCTCTTCCAAAAGGTAATCGCTTGTGCTCAGAATGCTGTGCCATTCTCTACATCCGTGCAAAGCAAGAGAAGGAAAGGGAAAATTTGGGACATCCGAGTGTGTTTCAACTGCAACCGTGTCAGCTTTGTGATCCGTCTCGTCAGATTGGGGCTATTTGTTCAGGGTTTGCTGTGTGCAGAATGAACCAAATGCTGTGTTATGGGCTATATGCAGATCAATCCCCAACAGATTAGTCCCCAGCAGAGTATGGGTCAGGTACCAGCTTTTGAGCAATGGGTTCGTATGTGTTGTGTTGCTGTTTAGTCGGTTGGTTATCTGATTATTACAGTGCAAGTGTTTAATTGTCAGACAACAGATCAATATCATTTACATTTGAGGTGTAATGTGATGCAATGCAGTGTAAAGTACGAAAGATGCAGATATGTACAGATATAACATTCTTTTTCAGATAAAAAGTTTGTTCCATTGCATAATCTTTTCAAGTACATAAGTTTTAAGGAAAGCAAAATCTGCCTGCGGCAGTACATAGTACTCTATCTACCAAAAAGAGAAAAGTACAAGAAAAGAAAATGAAAGAAAAACAGCAGAAGTCTGTAATCATCATCAATGGCCTCGTCTTGGGGATCCGCCTCGCCTCTTCCCGGCGTAAGCACAGAGCATCGTGGAGTGTCGCTTGTCGCCGAGCCCGAGCCCGAGCCGCCTCGGCCTCCTCAGAGGCCTCCGCCTCTGCCTCCGACTCGCCATCCCCTGCAACTGGAGCCTGCGAGCTGCTCCCCACATGGCCACGCCCCCCTCTGGTGCGGGGGAATATCCTGCCATCCCGAGTAGAAATGGGAGGTCCAGATGGAGCGCCGCCACCCACGGGAGGAATCGGGAAGGGAGGCTGAAAAGTACAAAAGGCAAATGCATCAGTATACATGAAGCAGTTTATCAATACAGAAAGTACAGAGTGTGAATGCCGTGAGCAGTTTATCAGTGCAGAATGCAGTGTATGAATACAGAGTGTGAATGCCGTGAGCAGTTTATCAGTGCAGAATGCAGTGTATGAATACAGAGTGTGAATGCCGTGAGCAGTTTATCAGTGCAGAATGCAGTGTATGAATACAGTGTTTGAATGCCGTGAGCAGTTTATCAGTGCAGAAAGATATGAATCTGAGATATCGAGCGCCGTGGCTGGTATCGTGTTGAGTTATGCATCAGATTATGCGAGGCAGTTTGTATATGGTTTGAAGCTATGTCAGAGAAAACATACCGGAAGGCCGTAGAAGGCTAGGAACTCGAAGGTCCGCTACAACATCCCCGCCATGGAGGCATTCAGCTCCAATGATTGCCGGGTGTACTCAGAGGAAGCCTGCAAAAGTATTAGATGCATCAATATTCTGTGGAATATCGAATGAACTGAACTGAAATGACAATGCAAGATGCAGAAATAAAGTGATACATACCGAAGGCAAGTCGGGGATACCGACAAACTCATGACCAGCCGGGGGAGGAGCAAAAGGGATCTGGTAGGTCTCCCCACTCTGCCTCAGATGTCAAGATGGTAGACAGGCGGCCACCGCCCCTCGTCCCCTCTGACTCCTCCCGCCACGAAGCGCTCGAGCTCAGGACGATCCCGCCTCGCTTCCCACCTTCGCCTAGCCGGCGCCAGAAGTCTCTGCTCACTCGGGAGCCCCGCCAGAGGCCGCATAAGGAAGGTCCGGACGTACTCTGAATAGTCGCCCTCGCCACTGTAGCCGTCTGCCTCCTAGCCGAGGGTGTAGTCCTCCATCTGCTGCACAGAAAACCTCTCGGTCTCCCTCATGTGCTCAGGGGGGTGAACCGGGACTATCTGCTCTGGCAACCCTAGGGTCTGGCGTAGGAAAGGCTCACCGAGGTACCAAGCCCGACAGACCGGGCCCTCCAGCAAAATCCGGTAGCGAGAGGTCTCCTCCGCACCGGCGAACCGATCCTGAATATCTGCCGACACCGCAGCCCACGGCCGCTAAGTGACCTGAATTGAAACAGTTGGTTATTTGCTGGTTAGCAAAATACACAAATGCAAAGCAAAGTTTGAATGAATTGTAAGTAAAACATACCTCGGCAGAGGTGATAGTGTCGAAGAATCGACGGAAGAAGCTGAAGGTATCATGAGGCCGCCGTGTGCACCTCCCGTCATAGCGGCGTGAAAAGGGGACGACCAGAGGAGTCTCCGTCTCCGGTACTGGCTCTAGCCTGGGAAAGTAGGCATAGACCCACAACTGCAAAACAGATGTCAGTATGATCATCAGATAAAGCAAAAATGAAGAATAAAGCAGAAATAGCAGAGCCGTGTGTTGTGTAGTGTATTGAACAGAGGCACAAAGGTAAGTAGTGTACAACGATTGTAAAGTAGAGTATGTGTGCCGTGTGTACAAGATACAACAATATGAAACAGACTACAATGTGTGCAGTACAAAGTACAGGAAATGTAGAGTAGAAATGTAAAGAAGAGAAGAAGACATACCTCCCAAGCTCGCCAAGAGTCCCGAGCAATCGCCACGCCACGGGAGACGGAGCTCATGTAGCCATAAAGGGTGGCCAGAGCCGCACCACCCCAGTCATACAGCACAATCCGTCGGACGTCCACCAGTGCGCTGAGGAGGCAGAGAGACACGGTGTTCGCCCGGTCGGCGAATAGGGTGGTCCCTAGCAAAAACATCAAGAAGCCGCGTGCGTACTACTCCACGGCCTCCTGGGTCATCGGAGCTGCATCGATGAGGGTAGGCTGGACTCTGAACTGCACCTCGAACCAGGAGTAGCGAACAAATCCCAGACGAGCAAGAGGTGGCGCCTCGCCAAGCAGATAAATCTGAGCGGCGGTCCACTCATCCATATCGGTGTCGAAGGGGATCGGATCACCCCCCACCCCGATGCCGGTGAGCATTGAGAAGTCGTAAGGGGTCATCGTCATGTCCCCGGTCGCCGACAGATGAAATGAATCGGTGGTGTCCCACCACCTCTCTGCCAGAAAGAAGAAGTCTGCAGGCGAAGCCCTGCAGAAGCGCAAAGCCGCCCCGGTCCACGATCCGCAAACCGCCTCGAAGCTCCAGACCAATCTCGCGCAGCAACATTCCCATACCCGTGGATGGTATGGGAATCTCCCTATTTTCAAACAAATAATTGCGAAGCAATATAAAATGTACGGTTTTTAAGAAACAGTTAAGGTTGGTACAAATCTAGCATGTGTGCAGATTTTCAGATTCTAACAGATATCAGGTGCCGGTGTGCCTACAGTGATCTACAGCATGTGATGCGTCAGCATGTTTGAGTGGTTCAATTCAATATAAATCTAGCATGTGTGTAGATTCTCAGATTCAAATAAGTACCGGGTATCGGTGAGTTTGCAGTGAAATATGGTGTGTGCCATGTGTTTGGGTGATTGAGGCTAGTGCAATGTGTGTGCACGTGTCGGTCCTAAAATAGATATCAGTTGTAAGTTTGTCTACGATCAACTATAGTATAGTATATCAGAGCTGAGCAATTGAAGGTTGTAATCAGCTATGGCAATTGATAGTTTACAGTTCTACATTGCAGAAAGTAAAACGGAGAAAAGGGTTACCTCGGAGGCGCCGAATGAGAGGTGAGAGGTAGGCTCGCGCAGGAGAAGCTCCGGGTCCAGTGCCCTGTCGAAACTCCTGAACTGGCGAAGTCCATCGGGTGGTAGCACGTGGATCGCCGGGCGGTAGGTCGCCGGATCGAAGGGATGCTCGCTCAATGGGAGGAGCTCGACCCCGGGGTCCATCTCATGGTCCGGAGGAGTCCCGACATGTGGAATGTCGTCAGCCATGGCAATGGTAGTCAGAAAATGGCCAGAAAAGCCGGAATATGAAAAGTCAATCGAGAAGGTCAACCCCGAGAGGGCCGGAAATGGCCGGAAAAGCCGGAAGGTGAAAAGGCACGGAAAGGAAGATGAAATCGAGGGGAACAAGTCCCGAAAAAATGGAAATAGAAAAAGAGGCCCCGAAACAAAGTTTTGTTCGAAATGTCCGAAACGCGGTGAACTTCGCGAATCGGACGACGAAAATGGCGCGAAAGCTCAAAGAAATGAGCGAATGAGCAGGAAGAATGCTCTAGAGGGAGAGAGGGTTGGATTTCGGCGGTAGAGGAATGAAAAAATAGGGTTTGAGAACCCTATTTTATAAGACCCGGAGCAAAATGGCAGAACTGCCCCCGATCAGCGACTTTTGGCCGGTCGGCACTATTTTGTGCCGGTCGGCACAACATTGTGCCGGTGAACATCTTATTCAGCCGGTGGCCAGCCGGTGGCCAGCCGGTGGCCTTCTAATCCAGCCGGTGGTGTTCCCAAGACCTTGTTTAGGCAAAATGAGTAGTTGTTGGTCTTCATAGCACAAGAAAGTGCAAGAAAATGCACCCCCGATGCTCAACCGGCCTCCGTTTTGACTTCGGACCGTGTCTACTGTGCGTAACACTCAAATTCAAGCAAAGATTTTATCCTTTTGTATCCTTTTGTCTTTTGTAAGATTCAAAAGTTGCCCCGTGTGCGTTGCATGCATCCATCCTTTTGTCTAGTGCGTCGCGTCGTGCCGTCTTGCACGTCCCTTGTGACTTGCACTGTCTTGCATTTTTCGTGTGGCATGCGTGTCACACTTGCATCATTTTCCATTCAATGAGGTATCCGTGCCTCATTTTGCATTTCATTGCATCTCGAGGTACGAGTGCCTCGTTTTGCATTCCATTTTCCATTCAATGAGGTATGCGTGCCTCATTTTGCATTTCATTGCATCTCGAGGTACGCGTGCCTCGTTTTTGCATTCCATTTTCCATTCAATGAGGTATGCGTGCCTCATTTTGCATTTCATTGCATCTCGAGGTACGCGTGCCTCATTTTTGCATTCCATTTTCCATTCAATGAGGTATGCGTGCCTCATTTTGCATTTCATTGCATCTCGAGGTACGCATGCCTTGTTTTGCATTTCATTTTCCATTCAATGAGGTATGCGTGCCTCATTTTGCATTTTATTACATCTCGAGGTACGCGTGCCTCGTTTTGCATCCCATTTTCCATTCAATGAGGTATGCGTGCCTCATTTTGCATTTCATTGCATCTCGAGGTACGCGTGCCTCGTTTTTGCATTCCATTTTCCATTCAATGAGGTATGCGTGCCTCATTTTGCATTTCATTGCATCTCGAGGTACGCGTGCCTCGTTTTGCATTCCATTTTCCATTCAATGAGGTATGCGTGCCTCATCTTGCGCTTCGTTGCATCTCGAGGTACGTGTGCCTCGTTTTGCATTCCACTTCTCATTTGTATTGGCATACGCACCCCATGCGCGTTACCTCATCAGTTGCCCCCGTGGTCTGCCGAGACCTTAAACACGTATGGTCTAGGAGACCTTAAATCCTTGGAGGGTGCGAAACCTTCACCATATGCGCACGGTCTAGGAGACCTTAAATCCTCGGGTGGTGCAAAACCTCCGGTGCATTAAGGTGTGCACCTCATCGCATTTGGCATGCATCGTATCGCACTGTTTTGTGCACTCGCGTTGTCTAACACATCGCGCTATCTTGCGCATCATATTGCATTTGGCATGCATTCAATCGCGCAATTTTGCGCAGCGCACTATCTTGTGCATTACATTTCATTCGCGCTATTTTGCGCATCGCGCCATTTGGCGCACCCTCATTGCACTTCATGTTCCATCCTTTGAGGCACGCGTACCTTATTGCATGCACGTCTCATTTGCCCCATTTGCATCCGCGTGCGTGTCTCATTTGCATCGCATGCACTTAAAGTGTTGTGTAATCGTTGGCCCCCCCTGGGTCTGGCGAGACCTTAAACACGCATGGTCTAGGAGACCTTAAGTCCTCGGGAGGTGCAAGACCTTCGGTGCGTTAAGGTGCACCTCATTGCATTTGGCATGCATTCCATCGCGTTGTTTCGCGCACCTCATCATTGCCCCCCAGGTCTGGCGAGACCTTAAAAACGCACGGTTTAGGAGACCTTAAATCCTTGGAGGGTGCGAAACCTTCACTACATTTTGCATACGGTCTAGGAGACCTTAAATCCTCTGAAGGTGCAATTCCTTCGATGTTTGTCGTGCCCGAACGACTTTCGGTGGTCTGGTAAAGCCACTATGCGTGTTTATGTGAGTTCCTAGGAGACCAATGGGGACGGTGAAAACTAGAGTTTGAATGGCTTATGCCTAGAACGTAAAGGTTCCGAATTTCCGAGACTAAAGTCTGGTTTAAATACCCAAGGGGTGTACCCTCGGCTTGAAATCTGTATGGAAGCCCCATAGGTTGAGGCGGCATGTTTACGCCTCAATTCTGGATACTGAACCAACCTAGTATATCGCCCTGTTGGGAGAATAGGGAAAACTGCAATCGCAGCCATTGCATCATACTGCATTGTCATGCATCGTTAATACTATTGCATATGTCATGCATTTTCAAAAATACAAAAAAAAAA
Source organism: Camellia lanceoleosa (assembly GCA_025200525.1). Taxonomy (NCBI): domain Eukaryota; kingdom Viridiplantae; phylum Streptophyta; class Magnoliopsida; order Ericales; family Theaceae; genus Camellia; species Camellia lanceoleosa. Next base: position 2,436,349 of record CM045770.1, read on the forward strand.
AAAACACGTGCATTGTCATGCATCATTGTAAATCTTGCATGTGTCATGCATTTTCAAAAATTCAAAACCGAAAACAAAAAAAACATGCATTCGTCATGCATCATCATTGTAGTATAGTGCATTTGTCATGCATTTTCTGTAAATATCCATTTCTATTGCATTGTAGTTGCATGCATTCACTGCATCATCTTCTATCTATGGCTTGCACCTTTCCTTGTTGAGCTTGGTCTGGTATGTGCCCTTACTTTTCACGTCAAAGCATGGTTCATGTGCATCGCGCCTATTCCTTGATGAACTTGGTTTGAGGTTGCGGCACCTTTTCTGTGTTAGACATGGCTTGTATGTGTGCATGCCTTTCCTAAGCGAGATACGGTTTGGCCCGCGCGCCATAATCGCATATTACATTGTAGTGTAATCGTTGCATCCGGCATTAGGATCATTGTTCTTTTCTCAGCGGGTTGTCACCCCACTTATGTCATTCCACCCAATACTTGTTCTTGTGTCTGTCTACATCACTCATAGTTCAGACATCGTTCTATGGTAGATGGACTCGTTACTTCCATCAATCTACTTGACATATGTGTGGTTTCGAACTGCTCACGATTGAATCATGATTCAATTGCTTTGCATGTAGTTTGCATTGTTCCAATTGCATTGCATATCCTTTGCATTATTCATGCATCATTTTGTATATATTGCATATCGTCTTGCATTCATCATTGCATTGCCATGCATATGGCTAACAATATTGTACCTGGTAAGTTTGCTTTCTTTGCAGGCACGATATTGTATGTACGGCTCATTTGAGGCCGGCGCAACCGGACGAGCCGCACAGGTATTGTATCCTCCGCGTGAGACGTACTGAGAATTGCATAATTCTCTTACATCCTTTCTACATTGTGGTGTAGTTTGGCGTATGCTAGCTTACAACTGTCGCATGTGTGCTTCATTACAGCTTTCTTTGCATGATCATAAGTTATGCTTGGCTTCTTGCATCGTCTTGCATTTTGCCCCTGCCTTCGGGCGCATACCTTCTTTTGTCTTGCATGTTTGTCCAAGTCTTCGGCCTTGTCAAAAATGGGTCGTCTCTGGGCTTTGACATTCACTCCCGTCATCGTTATGACTTCCGAGTTCTGTCAAAGAGGGGCAACTGTAGACACCCCATTTTTGACCGTCCTCAAGACTTGGACGTCACCGCTTGAACACTCGGTGATTATCCATGTTTGTGTTTGTTTGGAGTTCCCGGAGTTCTCGGCTACGCGCCCTGCCTCAGGACCTCCGAACTTGACCGTTTTGTGTCTGGTTTTGCACCAAACACTTGTGTTTTGCCTTGGAGGGGCAGGGAATGCTTTTTGAGGCATCCCCCCACACCACCGGCAGTGGCTAGAGGCCACCGGCTGGTTAGTGTTGCCATCGGCACTATATTGTGCCGGTCGGCACTATTTTGTGCTGGTCGGCACTCTTTATGGCAAAATGAGCATTTTGCCCTGCCGATCACTTTACAGTTATTTTTGGAGATATTTTCAGACAGCTTTCTTGCACTTGTTTCCCCTCCATACACGTGTATAGAGGGATGAGCCCTTTGATGCCTTAACTTGTAAGTTTTGGTTGCCTATAAGGGAACTCTTCTTCTCTTGGCTCAAAGGGTTAGAAATATTGGAGGGTTAGACATTTTAGGAGAGGGAGAAGCTCTGGTTCTAGGTTAGGTTTTGTGTATATATCCTATCTCTCTCTTTCTCCCTTGTTTTGTACACTAGGTGTTTGTGACTTACTATTGCTCACCAACACCTAGTGTTTCACCTTCCTCTTGGAACTGAGGTGCTAAGGGCTTGTTCTTGGTGTTCTTGGCTAGTTTGAAGCTTAAAGAGGCATCAAGGTCACCATTGTTGGAGTTGATCATCAAGGGTAAGAAACTACCCCTTTTTCCCCCATTCTTGCACTCCATTTTTGCCTAGTTTAAAACAGTTTTTGTGCTTAGTCTATAACACATAAAAGTTCTGTTTTTTAAACCTCTTTATTGTTTATTAAGAGTGCTTGGTGGTTTGGATAGGTTTGACCACCCTTAGGCCTTGAAAAGGGCACTTTTGGTGCTATTTTGTTGAGATCCGAGACCTTGGTGCTTGGGCCTCTTCACCACTGAAATCTTGAGGGATTTCAGTGGTGAAGATGGTGCCTTGAGGTCCCAAGAAGGAGAGGGCCACCCCCTCTCCTTGATGTCCTTGAAAATGGCAAGATTTGGCCTCTTAAGGGAGCATAGTTTTGATTGTTTGTTGAGCATGTCTTGGCTACATTTTATGTTTATTATGCCCTAATATTACATTGCTAAGTGTTGGTTTTAGTACTCCTTGCATGTTTTGCATGGTTGCTTTGTAATGCCTTGTTGGTCCCTTAACATGCCTAGGTTGTATGCCTTTATTTCTAGCATGTTTTAGGCTTAGACTCATGAAGCTTGTATGCTTATTTTGCCATGAATAAGGTCTGTCCATGCTTGTTTTGGTCGGCCATGGCTTGCATTACATAGCTCCTTTGTATTTGGCTTGTTGGCCTTAAGAGCATGAGTGTGTAGCATGCCTTGCTTGCTTTATTTTTGATGGTTTGGAACCATTTAGCATGCTATTTCAGTCCCTTTGGTGTGCTTGTATGCTTACCTCAGTTGCTCTTTTAGTACTTTAAAAGCATGTGTTGAATGCTCCATGTATTGGTCATGTTGCATGCCTTTGTGCTTAAGCCTCTTAGATGCCATCTAAGTAGCCATTTGGCTTTGTTTTAACATGCTAAAACCCTGTTTTAGGTTGTTCAATGCATGCCATATTTGTTTTGCATAAGTGTAGTTCAATGCTTTCATGATTTGCCTCAAGTGTTGAACCTATGTTGCATGCATTTGTTGATCTTGCTTAACATGATTTGGCATCATTTCATAGCATGATTCTTAGAGCCTAAATTGCATGCTAGTTGCCCATTGTTGTGCCCCTTTAAGTGTGCTTAAGGGTTGTTTGTTATGCTTAAGTGTTGGTGCCTTAACTTGTGCATGTGTGTATGTGTATTTGGCCCTTATGACTTAGCATCTTGGCCATTGGTTTTAGGCCTATTTGGAGCTGCCTAATCCATGTTTAAGTCCACCCCATTGACTAGTTTGCATGCTTGTTTTGTATGTGTGTTTTCATGCTAGCATCTTTGCATTGTATTGCCATGTCGCATGCCTAGGTAACATGCTTAGGGCTTCATTGCATTGACATGCATGCTAAGCCTCTTGAAGTGAGTGTGATAGAGGTTTCGCACCCTTGTTTGTTTGTTTGCATTACATGCATTTGAAATCAAAATTGCACTCTTGGTTCTTTGGGCCATCATGCATGGAAATGCGTGATTGGTGGTCCGAAAACCGAGGCACATCTTCCTTTGAGTCAAAAACATGATAAGAAGTGTGTTTGGTGCATACATGCTTTGAATTACATTGCCATGCAAGTTGTGTCCTCTGCTGCTGTGAGTTGCAGGTTCTGCAGGCATTTTGTGCCGGCCGGCAGTGTTTAGTGCCGACCGGCTGTAGACACCCCATTTTTGACCGTCCTCAAGACTTGGACGTCACAGTTGGAACACTCGGTGATTATCCATGTTTGTGTTCATTTGGAGTTCCCGGAGTTCTCGGCTGCGCGCGCCCTGCCTCAAGACCTCCGAACTCGACCGTTTGTGTTTGATTTTGCACCAAACACTTGTGTTTTGCCTTGGGAAGGTGGGGAATGCCTTTTTAGGCATCCCTACACACCACCGGCTGGTACTGGGGGTCATCGGCTGGCTTATTTGTCCATCGGCACTTTATTGTGCCGACCGGCACTATTTTGTGCCGACCGGCACCAAATTTTGACATTTGGCACTCTTTGCCGGCCGAGCACTGTACGGTTGCTTTATGAGATATTTTCTCACAGCTGTAAAGCTGGTGGCTCTCCTCCATACACGTGTATGGAGGGATGAAGCCTTGTTTTGCTTAGCTTGTAAGCATTCTTTGCCTATAAGAGAGGAGCTTCTCCTCTTGGCTTAGGGTTAGAACTTTTTGAGACAGAACCAGAGCTCATACATACATATATATCTATATCTCCCTCTCTCTCCTCTTGTGTGTGTGTTCTAGGGCCCAAATAGTGTGTTTTACCTCATTTTTACACCATTACACACACTATTACACCTAGCTCCGAGATTGGGAGACTTGGAGGTTTGTTTTGGGTGATTTTGGACTGGTTTTGTTCACTTGAAGAGGGCTGGACCATCTGTTCTTCATTGGATCTTCAAGGGTGAGCTTTTCACTTTAGTTTCCCCATTCTTGCAACTACATTTTACCCTCTTTGCTTTGAGTTTTTGAGTTTGTGTTTAACATAAAAAAGTCTTGTTCTTACTTGTTCTTGAACCTTCTTTAAGGTTATTTTATGGTTTGAGTTAAGCCTCATTACTTTAAGCCTTGTTTGGCCATCTTTGGTGCCTTTTTCTTAGGCCTTCTTGTTTTGGTGTTCTTTGATATTCTCACCACTGAAAACCAGTGGGTTTTCAGTGGTGAGGGTGATATTTTCGAGCCTCATATAGGGGAGAGACACCCCTCCCCCTTTGGTCCTTTGGTTGGCCTTTGTTTTGGCTCATAGCATAACATGCATGCATGCTTTCCTTAGCTTTCATTTCAGAGCTTTATTGTGTGTTTTAGGTCATGTATGACCTCTGTTTTTAGTTGATTTCATGGCCTCTTCCACGCTTTCCATGTTGGCTTTAGAATGCTCTTTCATGCTTATAAGTAGTGTCATGCTTTGAGTCTTGATTCTTGCATATTTTAGCTTGGTTTCATGAGGATATAAGCATCTATTTGCCATGTAATAGGGCTGTGAGCCACTGTTTTGGACACCCTTGGTATGCTTGATGTGCATGTTTTGCATTTTAGGCTTGTAAACTTTGCTTCCATGGAGAATTGCCTAATGCAACACATGCAAAAATGGTGTCGGCTCGGGAACTTGGGTACGATTGGGGAAGGTCACTTCGTGAGCACCCCCGCTCGCCCGGTCAAAGACCGGCCTCTACTAACCATGATATCTGTTTTTGAAAACATTGTGCGTTCTTATTCCGGTTATTAGCCTAGGTTACTCTGTGATGCGCACAGCAAACAAGTATAGACTGGGCCGTCTGATTTGGAACAAAACATTTCATGTTTGTTTATTTGAAAATGGTGTGATGGTGCTACCCGCAGGTAGGCTAAAATGCGGATTTGCCACCCTCGGGTGGGCTTAGAAAACAGTGATGTTGCCACTGTCTAGTGGGCTTAAAACAAACAGTCGATGAATTGTCCCAATTCAGATAACTCAACCTCCACCCACAGGCATTCAAGGCAGTTATATCACATAAGCAGTTAGCCTCATGGTAAACATGTTATCATGGCAACACTCACACGCATGCAAGGATGCTAACGCATAAAACTCACCAAGTACTCCAAGCCAAAACAGAAGCTCGTTAGAAATTCATGCATGATCCTAGATGCACAGAATTGCCTAATGCAACACATGCAAAAATGCAAACTATAGCAGGCTCGGCTATTCTAAACATGGCATATGAAATGCTACAACTACCACGTATTCAATTCGGAATTGAAATACAAATGCAGTTTGTATAATGCGCCGAGCCCGGTGCATGCAATACATATGAATGAATGCAAACATACTGTCATGCTGTATGCTAATTGAAATATGCCCTATATCTAACCATCATAAGCGGATAAATAAAAGGAAGAAAGACGTGGGGTTGGAAGACATACATCACACTCACCCACACTTATTACAATCATGCCCTCGCGCAGAGGGTCCGAATAAATATACAGTCCGAATGAAAGAATAATACAGATTCCTAATTAATTAACAAATTAAATAAGAAAGCTATAAAATGGCATGCAAGCCAGGGACTGCCTTGCTTCTGATGCATGTTGGGCTGCCTTGCGCGGAAATCCACTGGGATGCCCCAATTAGCCTCTGTTTGCAATATTTCTCGAAACGCGTGCCAGACTCCGGAAAGTTGCTGATTCTTCGTTTTGCTGCAACAGAAAGCAGGAAAGGGGCATAGCAATGTATTTCACAAATATATGCATGCCTCGATCCTCGTGCCACCAATCACGCATCTCGATGCATGATGGCCGAGGAATCGGATTGCACAACTCAATATAGGGTGAATGCACATGGTGATACAACAAAACCTAACTCCATCATAGGTGATCCGGAGTGTCGGTGACCGCGGAATTTGAGACACGTTCCGCCACTCGGAGTGCGAAACGTACCTCGTTTCCCGTGCCCGGGCTAACTCCTATCCCGAACACGATGCAATATGTATGATATGCATGAATGCAACTAATATACATCCTAGCATGCGCGACGCTCTGAAAATGAGATGCCTCTAAATGCGTGCCCGTGGGCACGCAAACCGAGGAATGCGGAATGACATGCGAAATGCAATGATGGGCTTACACCAACATGAGAGAGCCTCAGCCACACTCACATAGGCTGCCGTCGGATAAAAATGAGGTGCCTCGAAATGCGTGCACACGGGCACGCAAACTGAGGCGATGGTCCTAATGCATGAAACAGCATACGCAATGCAAATTGGGCTTACACTAACATGAGAGGGCCTCAGCCGCACTCACATAAGAGGCTGATGGAAGAAAATGAAGTGTCTCGAAATGCGTGCACACGGGCACGCAAACCGAGGCAATGATATAAAGGCATGAAAATGCAAAATCGGGCTTACACTAACATGAGAGGGCCTCAGCCGCACTCACATAAGAGGCCGTCAGATGAAAATGAAGTGCCTCGAAATGCGTGCACACGGGCACACAAACCGAGGCAATAATATAAAGGCATGAAAATGCAAAATCGGGCTTACACTAACATGAGAGGGCCTCAGCCGCACTCACATAAGAGGCCGTCGGATGAAAATGAGGTGCCTCGAAATGCGTGCACACGGGCACGCAAACTGAGGCGATGGCATACGCAATGCAAATGAGATGTGGCATATGGCATATGGAAAATGCAAAATTCAGCAGCCAAAATGATGCACAAACAGCCCCCGAATTATGACAAAATTACACCCGATGCCCGAAATGCTGTGCTAAGCACCCGAAATGGCCTACAGCTATGCCAAACATGCACAATATGGACATGAAATGTAAAGACAGATACTAGGCAGTCCCCAAACTAGCATTTTTCCAGTACAAAGCATGGCTAAACAATGATCACAAGTATGGCAAAAATAGCATGCAAAAATGGGGGAGAAGAGGGGAATAATGAAACAAGTGGTATATACAATGCTCAAACTGAAAAACACAGTTCTACAACATTAAAGAGGGGCCAAAAATATGCACATTTACAAGAGATGACATCCCCAAATTCAGTATGTAGATATGCTCAATATAGCATGCAAGATGAAGCCAACAAAGGCTATAACATGAGGTATCAAAAGGATGCACCAAACAGCCTTGGACCCTTAACAAAACATGAAGAATGGGTCATTTTAAGACTCTTTCCAAGCCTGATGAAGGCTCAAAAACAGAAGCATGATGAGCTAGCAAGGCATGCAAAAATAAGGAACCAAAGAGGGTATAACATGAAGTACCAAAAGAAATCACCAAACAACCTAAGACCCTTAACAAAACATGACAAGAAGGCCAAAATAAGGCTCTTTTCAGGCCTGATGAAGGCCGAAATCAGAAGCCAAATAAGCTTAAAGAGGCATGCAAAATGGGGCCAAAGAGAGGTATAAAGAGAGGCCATGCATGGAGGTCCCAAACAAGATTGATCCCTTCTACAATGTTGTAGAGGGACCTAAAATAAGCTCAACCTCAGTTAATGGCATGCTCAAAATCAGACTTCAAGTAGGCTAAAGAAACCATGCAATTTTACGGTAAATTGGAAGAATTACAAAACAAGTGCATGATAGAACCACCAAACATGGTTGAGCCCTTCTTCAATGTTGAAGAGGGGCTCAAAATAAGCCCACTCACAGTTTATATCAGGCTCGAAAATGGATCACTCATAATCCAAACAAAGCATGCAAAATATTGGCACAAAGAGTGATATTGAAAGAGGTGCATGATAAAGATGCCAAACAAGATTGAGCCCTTCTACAATGTTGTAGAGGGGCTCAAAATAGGCCTAAAACCAGTAGGGGTCAGAGCCCAAAACCACAAGAAAATAGGGTAAAGAAATGAAGCAAAAATATGTTAGAAAAAGGGAAATAGAGATTTACCCTTGAAGACAAGTCTTTGGATGCTTCTTGGCTTGAATTTGTTGCTTCTTAGCCTCTGGAAAAACTCCCTTTGCTACTGGAATGGAAGTGATGATGGTGAGGCTTAGGGTTGATGAAGAAATGGGCTAGAGACTTGAAGGTTTTTCAAGGTTTTGGAGATGAAAATGGAGGCAAATGGTTAAGTGTTCTTGAGGAGAATTCTTCTAACCCTAGCAAAGAAGGAGGTCAGCCCCTTAAATGGGCAAGAAAGGGGTGTAAAAGGGGAGGGAAATGCACCCAAGCTTTCCCTCCCAAAATATCCCCTGGAGGATAGGATATTTTGAAACAAATGACAGCTGTAAAGTGCTCAAAAGCAGAAAGCAGGCCGGCCAGGTGTTTTTTTTGAAGATGGCCGGCCGGCCACCCCACTGGTCGGCCAGCCACTCCCCATGGCCGGCCGGCCATGGCCAAAAAATGAAGTGAACAATTACTGGCCGGCCACCATTTTTTGGTGTCCTCCCAGGTGTGGAGAACAAGGCCCCATGGTTGGAATTTGGCAACTCTGGAATAGGAGGCACAACATTCAACTTGAAAGAGAGTTTCAAAAATGAAAATAACAATTACTGGCCAACCACCACTTTTTGGTGTCCTCCCATGTGTGGAGAACAAGGCCCCATGGTTGGAATTTGGCAACTCTGGAATAGGAGGCACAACATTCAACTTGAAAGAGAGGCTCAAAAATGAAAATAACAATTACTGGCCGACCACCACTTTTTGGTGTCCTCCCATGTCCCCTCATCACAAATATGTAGTCTCGGCTCGAAGAAAATATCCTTAGGGTGTTCAACATTAGCCCGGAAGTGAGCAAAACGGACGCCGGAGGAGCGAAACTGGTTTTCTGAGACAATTGCTGTCCTCCCACCCTCCAGTGATCTTCCTGGTGCTAAAATAGAGGTACCTGCCAAATTTGAACAAAAACTAATGCAAAATGAATGCTCGGGGCCCAAATCACGCAGTTCGGGGTCCCGAAAATGGGCTGTAAGCACCGAAAGTGGCGTTCGGCCACGAAGTGGGTATCTGAGACCCCAGTGTCCCTCGGTATGATAAAACAAAGGTACCTGCCAAAAATGAACAACAACCGATGCGAAATGAATGCTCGGGGGCCAAACCGCGAGGTTCGGGGTCCCGAAAACCGGCCGTTAAGCACCGAAAGTGGTGTTTGGCCACGAAGTGGGTATCTGAGACCCCAGTGTCCCTCGTCAGGGAGTAAATGAGATGCATGCCAGAAAATGGAGAAATCAGAGATGGTTGGGCGGTCCCGAGCCGAGGCACACGGCCTGACGGCTCCGACAAACCGGGAACCGGGCTCCGAAATGGGCAAAATGGCCTACGGCCACCGAGAGATAGCCTACAGGACCACTCCCTTCCCTCAGGAAAGAAAACAGAGAAAACCGAGTTTGGTTCGCAAACCGAGGCAAGGCACATAAGAGATTTCGGAAGTCCGGAGGCGGGGCGCACGGCCGCGACTCTGAGACTTCTGAACGAGCACAACATGCAACATCACCGAGCGCTCAATCGGTGACGTCTGAGTCTTAAGGTCGGTCAAAAATGGGGTGTCTCTGATTGCCCCTCTTGACGTAACTCGGAAGTCAAGAAGTGACGGGAGTGAATGTCAAAGCCTAGAGACGACCCATTTTTGACAAGGCCGAAGACTTAGACAATCATACAAGATGAACAGAGATGTGTACCCGCAGGCGTGCCCATAGGCAGGGGGCAAAAATGCAGAGTGATAGGCACAGAGCCAGGTAACCATGTAAATGCAGCAAGCTGTAATGAAGCAAGTATTGACAAATAGATGCAACAGTTTTAAGCAAGAATGCAAAGCAACAACTACATTTCATGCAGTTAGGAATGCGGAGAACCATTCAATTCTCGTCGCGTCTCACACGGAGAAGATACGATACGATTAAATGCGTTCGTCGCACCTCAAATGAACCGTACATACAATATCGTGCCTGCAAAAGAGAGAAATTCAACAAGAACAATATGCTAACAACATATATTCAATGCGATTCCTATGATTCGAAAAGTTTGACACACACAGTGTCGGCGAGTGAATGCATCGCAAAGTAAGAAAAGATAATGCGTGACAATGCATGTTTAAGTATAGAGGTGTGGTACACCAAGAAATAATGCATGACAATACAAAATGTTCATGAGAATGCAAGTTACATGCAAAACAATGCAAAACGAGCATAAATCAGGGCGCCCGTTTGTTGCGACACAACGAGCAGGGAAACGCGCATTTCGGCGAAGGCAACTTGATCGCAGTCTCTGATTCACCTCCCGGAGAGATTATAATGTGTTTAAAAAGGATACACTTTGATTTTGACGAATGATGATGAGACACATGTCAGAAACTACAGTTGAAGTTCCGGTGGAGCAATTTGGTGCCAGAAAGCGCACTTTTCTTGAACTTTTTCGGGTCCCGGGAACTCCGATTTTCCTCAAAATTTGCAGAGAGGTAGGGGAGGGGGTGGGGACCACCACCGGCCAGCTCATTTCCCTAGGAGAGGTCCCCGGCCAGGGGGAAAAAAGTAAATGGCCGGCCAGCCAGAAAAGGTGGCCGGCCGGCCACTGCCCAAAAGCAGGGGCATTTTGGTCATTTTGGTTATTTCTATATATAGGCTCATCCAATGCCTCCGAAATCACTCCCCCAAGTGTGAAATTCTCTCCTCTTGCTCCCCAAACCATTTTCTCCTTCAGATCTGCATTTTATACGCGCCCTCCGGCCTTCCACACAAGTTGTTTCCGCGAAATCCTTCAGTTTTAAGCACTTTGAGCCGACTAAATTTTGATTTCGGGGCTTCTCTTCTCATTTTCACCACTTGAGGTAATTTTGTCTCAATATTTGGAAGATTTTCCCGGGAGTTGACTTTTGTTGACTTTTTCATTTCCCGAGAGTTGACTTTTGTTCACTTTTTCCAATTTTGGCTCATTTTTGCTCCTTTTTGCTCTTTTTGCAGATTTCTCGAAATGGCGAGTCATTTTCCTCACGGTGGAGGTTTTCCGGGTACCGGAGATGATTTTGACATTATGGCATTGCCTCCGAGGGCCCGCCCTTTTATCCCCGATCGATACGCCCCGCCGGCACATAGACTTCCACGCGCCATTTTCCGTCATTTCACTGAGTTCAACGATCGGGTACCCGGGGATCTTCTTCTGCGGGAGCCGGAGCAGCACCTCTCTCACGAGGCACGAGAGGTATTTTACTTCATTTGCTATTTTTCGTGCATTTCATTCCTTTGCCATGCTTAGACACACAGTTTTAGCTTATGACATAGAACTTTGCTTGCAACTTGAACATGTGACTTAAACACTTGAATTTCTTGAACACTAGGCACATTGATTGATCGTGAACACACGGCACACATTAGTTAGGATTTGAACACACAGCTCAAACACTGATTTGTCGAACACACAGCCCGAAATTGAAGGTGGGCACACAGCACACACTGACTAGGAGTAGAACACACGGTCCCAAACTCTGATTTTCTGAACGCACAACCCAGATTTGATGGTGAACACACAGCCCACTGATTGAGAGTAGAACACACAGCCCTAACTCAGATTTTTCTGAACACACAGCCCAGGTTTTATGGTGAACACACAGCCCACTGATTGAGAGTAGAACACACAGCCCTAACTCAGATTTTCTGAACACACAGCCCAGATTTGAAGTGAACACACAGCCCACTGATTAAGAATTGAACACGCAGCCCAAAACTCGATTTCTCGAACACACCAGATTTGAAGTGAACACACACCCAATCGATTAAGAATTGAACACGCAGCCCAAAACTCGATTCTCGAACACGCAGCCAGATTTGAAGTGAACACACGTTAATCGATTAAGGATTGAACACGCACCCAAAACTCGATTCTTGAACACGCAGATTTGAAGTGAACACACAGCCCACTGATTAAGAATTGAACACGCAGCCCAAAACTCTGATTTACTGAACACGCAGCCCAGATTTGAAGTGAACACACAGCCCACTGATTAAGAATTGAACACGCAGCCCAAAACTCTGATTTACTGAACACACAGCCCAGATTTGAAGTGAACACACAGCCCACTGATTAAGAATTGAACACGCAGCCCAAAACTCTGATTTACTGAACACACAGCCCAGATTTGAAGTGAACACACAGCCCACTGATTAAGAATTGAACACGCAGCCCAAAACTCTGATTTACTGAACACACAGCCCAGATTTGAAGTGAACACACAGCCCACTGATTTGTACATAGCTCATTCATTTCATTTGCACACAGCTTCTTCATTTCATTTGCACACAGCTCGTTTTTATTGTGTACTGAACACATGTATTCGTTCTGAATGCAGGTTGGTTCTCGCACCGTGCGAGGGTATGGCTTCACCGCCACGAGGGAGTGGTATGCCGAGCTTCCGGAAGCTGTCCGGGATTTGGTTGACTTAGCAGGATTCGGAGCATTCTGCAGGGGGTTATCACACTGTCATATCAGCAGGACATTGTTTGCTGCTTTGGCGGAGAGATGGTGGGACACCACCAATTCTTTCCATTTTTCTGCTATCGGGGATATGACCATGACCCCACTAGACTTTACTGTACTCACCGGCCTAGACGTAGGCGGTGTACCCATTCCCTACGATGAGGATATGGGTGAGTGGGAGGCTGCTTGGATGCATCTATTGGGGGCCCGCCCTCCTGTAGACAGAGCTTCCGGGAGGGTTCGGTATACTTGGTTCTCTTCCCATTTCCGGAGGCCAGAGATGGAGCCTGAGTCTCCCGAGGAGGTCGAGCAGTACACCCGAGGTTTCCTCATGTTCCTCTTCGGCACTACCCTGTTTGCTGATCGGGGAAACACTGTGGGGCTGTATCTCTTGAGTGCCCTAGTGGACCTATCACAGGTCAGTCAGTATGATTGGGGTGGCGCTGGCCTGGCTATCCTTTATTGTTACATGAGCGCAGTCTCTCGCACGCGGGGGGACTTACTCGGCGGCTACTGGAGAGCCTGGGAGGTACATTCTGTCCTCTTGATTTACATTTTTGCTCCTCATTACTTGTTCACTGCACACACGGCGCACCTTGCATTCGATACTCTGCCTTTAGCACCTTGTATTCACATTCCGCACTGCTTTTCTCAGCTATGGGTGTATGTGTATTTTCCCACATTAGCTCCGGAGATGGAGGTGGTAGGACCTCTTATGACTCCGTTTTCATTGATGTTTGAGGGCGAGCACCTATCGAGGCCTCGAGAGACTCTCTTTTCTCTGCGACAGTATTTTGATCTTGTCTTGGACGATGAGGTATTTCGTAACTCTCGCCTTTCATTTTCATCCTTGATCTGCTTTGTGTATTCTTGATTTCTGATTGATTTGTACACTGGTTATCTGCAGACACTTAGCGTACAGGCGGTCTTCGGTGATGATCTGCAAAATCAGTACCCCGGAGGGTCGAGCAATTCCCAGTATAGGTACCTGCTCGAGGGACCAGTTGGTAGGGCGTGGTTCCTGGGGGAACGCTTCCTGCGCCAGGTGTGGGGGTATGATTCTCAGGACCCTCCCGCTGTGCCTCCAGCCACTATGCGGACTGCCGATAGGCTATCTACTGAGGAGGTCATTAGGGATATGCAGGGCACCGATGCTTTGCTATATCTGATTGAGGGGGACTACGCCACCTATCGCCGTATATATCTGATGCCCCCCTTGACGGGAGTGCGGGCTCCACCACTGAGGCCCACTGGCGCAACATCTTCGAGTCGCGCCCGTGCTACAGACATTCTTTCCTCCAGCAGGGCTGGTACATCTAGGGGTAGAGGTAGTTCGATTCCTCCGATCCCTCCGACTCTCGATCATCCTGGGTGGCCAGATATGCCGACCGAGTTGATGAGTTGGCAGTATGGGACTACTTCTCCGATTCCGATCCCTATAGAGCCTCCGATGCCTGGTCACAGATATGTCAGTGATCCTGACTCACCGCCGGTATGTTCCACCATTTTTCATTTATCACACAGACATTTTGGCAGTTGCTTATTTATTGATGACTTGAGCTTGTATCTGCAGCCACCTCGGGAGTACATAGATCAGATGCTCGGGATGGTGGCCTCACTTGAGGGGATGGTCCTGCGTAGAGAGGCGCAGATGTCCGTCATGGGCTTCCAGGTACCCTTCATCTCTCTTGCATTTATCATATTTGTGATGACATGCTGGTTTTAAACATTCTATTGCACTGATAGGCTGTGTAGAACACATCTGGCACACACCCCACTCACATACTGTACTTGCACCTGCTTTTTATGTCTGAACTGATGTATTGCACTTTTCATTTTCAGATGCCTCCCGTATATGCTCCGACGCGAGGCGGGCCACCAGGGCCTTCTCAGAGAGGTCGAGGTGCTAGACCTGCTCGAGGTACTGGGCCTCGAGGAGCTGGGCCATCCAGGCCTTACCGAGGAGCTCGAGGAGCGGGGTCGTCTCGCAGACGCAGGGCACCCATTATCGAGGATGAGGAGGAGGAGGTCGCAGACCGTGAGTCAGAGACATCTCCTGGGGAGGGAGGCTCCGGTCTTGGTTCCGGAAGCGGGGGTGAGGCTGAGGGAGATCCGGAGGATGACAGCTCTGACCCGGATGGTGACGATGATGCAGAGGTCATCCCGCAAAAGAGGATGAGAGGGCCTCCTCATTCCCGTTCCCGAGGATATTGATGTTATTTCCTGCTTTATTTTACTTTTTGGCTAGTAGTTTGTAGCACTTTGCATATTATTAGGTAGTTTTATTTCCTGTAAAACTTGTACCTTTATTTTGTTGTAAAACATGATGGAATGAAACAACTTTTTGAAAAGATGTTTGTATTTGAAATTCTTAGCATCGCATCGCATCATTTTGCACAAAAATGGAATTGAATGGAAATGTGCCTTGTGTATTTACCGGGTCAGGTAATGAACCGACGCAACAAATCAAAACAACTCGACTCACTAAGAAATAACAGAATCTTAGCAAGTTTACAACTCGATAAGCAAAATATAACAATGTTAACGACTCAAAGACAAGACTTAACAAAATTTGTGTAACCAAAAAGTAACAATTCAAAACACAAAATGCGACAGCTCGACAAAACTTACAACTCGATAAGCAAAACAACAACTCGATAAGCAAAATACAACAGAACATACTTCGGACGGACAATCCGGATGATGGAACGCACCCGTAACTGAGAGAAATGGACACCTTCGACATTCCCGCTGCATGAAAGTGCCTCAAACTTCCTTCCGGCGGGCAAAACAGGACCAACGCGCGGCCGAAAACATTTTGCATTTGGAGACTAGAGGGTGGCCGGCCTACTAGAATAGATGGCCGGCCGGCCACCTCCCCCGTAACCTCCAGAAATTTGACACATGTCCTTTGAATAGTGTTTCACCCTCCTATAAAAGCCCCACCCTTGGAACTTATTCATTTCATCTTCGTTTCTCACAAAAATGGAGGCGTTTCTCGCAGAAAATCTCACATCTTGGATTTCTTCTTTAGATGGCTCGGAGAAGTTGAACTTCCGGGGTTTTGGCTTGAATGCACTGTTCACACTGGGCCGGACTCCACTGCATCTTCCTTTCCTCTATGCCGCGGCAAGGTTTTGGAACCCGGTGACGCACGTCTTCAGCTTCGGAGGGCAAGAGGTATGTCCTACTTTTGAAGATTTTCAAGCCTTGATGGAATCCGAGCGAGGCGAGGAGATCTTGCCCCAGCTCAATTTTGGCTATGCCCAGACCTTAGGGCGGATGTGCGGACTCAATGCGCATGATGCTCGATCCCTGATTTGTGACGGAATGTTGGACATTCCGAGCCTGATTTACCGATTCTCTGATGCTGGTGACCGTAGCGACCACTATTGGCAAGGTTTCCGGCAGCATGCCCTCTGCTTGTGCCTACTATCTCATTTTCTGTTTGTCTCCGGCTCCGGAGGAGCTAGCATCCGTTTGATTGAAGTCGCCCAAGGTTTGAGAGAAGGAAAGAGTTGCATCGCCATGACTCTGGCCGAGACACTGATGGGCTTGGATGCTTTCCACTGCCGGGAGACAACCAGGTTTGCAGGGAGTCCACTACTGCTGCAGGTAATGTTTCCCACCCAAGCTCACATGTATATTTGCTCACATCACTCGGCCCTCGGGCTCGTTTTTTCTCACAAAACCCTTATCTTACTTTTCTCTCATCGCACATCTCTCTATTCTTTATTCTCTCATTTTTCATCCCTCCCCAGATATGGTTGATGGATAAATTGCAAGTTGTGGATTCTTGCCCTGCTTATTCAGCCCGCGGCTACTTCTTTCGGCAACGCCTAGTCAATGCCCTTGATGAGGGATGGTGGTTTGAATGGATGTGCAATTTGTCGGCAGATCGCATTGCGTGGCGTTGTCCTTGGCTCAATCTCCCGGCAATGAGCTACAGCATGTCCCGGTAGGTCGGGATTCGACTGATCGGCTTGACTCACTGTGTGTTCTACTTCCCATTCCGCATTTTGCGCCAGTTTGGCCATGATCAGACTTGCCCACCAGAGGGGATAGCGTATCCGGCTACATTCCCAGTTCGAGGCGCACAGCTAGCTCGGCAGACCGCAGCATGGAGAGTTAGAGAGCTTCTGGCCCCTGCCCTTACTTTTAGTTGCACTTTGTCTGACGAATGCTGGGATTGGCTCAACGAGGAAGCACAGGTTGGGCCTAGGCTGGCATCAGAGGCTTCAACTAGCTCTGGAAGGGGGCGCAGGGACACCTGACTGGACTATGCCCCAGATTTATTGCTTTATTAGTACTTTCAAGTTTTCTTTATGAATGTAATAAAAAAGCAACTTCAATTGTATGCAAGAGCAAAAGAACTTTGTTTTGAAATCAATGAAGTTGAAGGTTGTGGTACTGAAAATTCTCCACTTTGGTCCAAAAATGGTCTTAGTTGTGAAAAGATTAGTTTGAACAAAGTCAACTTTTATTAAAACTTTCCAAAACTATTTTCGATATGGATCAGAATTGGACACACCTGAGATCTGTCACTGAAATGTACAACGCCGCATCCTAGCAACTGAAAAGTTGCCCCTAGTTTGAATGGTACCACAGCACTTCATTGCAACGGAAAGTTGCCCCTAGTCTGAATAGCACTGTACCGGAGATCACGATAAACGCTGATGAATAGAGATGACTGAGATGATCAAAATGGACAAAGTCGATCGGGGAAAAGATTGTGGCTGAACTTCGGGATGAAGCTGCCTACGTATCCCATAGATGGGAATCAAGCCTTACGTAGTTCAGGCTCAGGTTCGCTTGGGTATTTTTACTCTCCTTTTGCGCTCTAACTTTTGCCAAGGCCGCCCTTTGCGGGTTTTCAACCTTGCGAGCTCAGTTTTTATAATTTCACATTTTCTATGCTCTGAGTTTTGCCTAGGTCGCCCTTTCGGGTTTTCGGCCTAGCGAGCCTCTCAAGGGTAATATTTCTTCAACTTGTCCATGTTGATCGGTTGGGAAAACTCCAAGCCATCTAGATTCATCAGAACCACAGCTCCACCTGACCAGATTGACTTGATAATGTAAGGGCCAGTCCAATTGGGTCTGAACTTGCCCCTTGGGTCGTGGATGGGAGCTCGGTTTTCTTTGAGTACCAAGTCTCCTTCTTTCAAATTCCTGGACTTAACCTTCTTGTTAAAAGCCCGGGCGATTCTGCGTTGATAACCTTGAATGTGGTACAGTGCTTTCAGCCTTCTTTCATCGAAAAGCATGAGTTCCTCAAATGCTTTTGTCGCTAACTGCTTCGCTATCCGCACTCAGCCAATACTCGTAATGACGGGACCTCAATCTCAATAGGCAAGACGGCCTCCATCCCATAGACCAATGAGTACGGAGTCGCCCCAGTAGAAGTTCTGATTGAAGTCCTGTAGCCCCATAGAGCGAACGGCAGCTTATCTGGCCAGTCCCGATAGGTTTCCACCATCTTCTGTAGTATGCGCTTGATATTCTTGTTGGCGGCCTCAACCGCTCCGTTAGTCTGCGGCCGGTAGGTAGACGACTTATGAAAAGCGACGTTGTATTTCTCCAACAAGTCAATCACCTCATTCTTGAAGTGGGAACCGTTGTCTGAAACTATTTCATTTGGGACCCCGTAGCGACAGATGATGTTGTTCCTGATGAATTTTGCAACATGCGAAGCCTTCAACACCGCGTAAGATTGGGCCTCAACCCACTTCGTAAAGTAATCTATCGCTACAAGGATGAACTCATGCCCATTCGACCCCTTTGGCGTAACAGCTCCGATTACATCAATTCCCCAGACAGAAAACGGCCATGGCGAAGTCATGTTGTACAGCTTTGACGGCGGGATGTTCATGCGATTTGCATGAATTTGACACTTGTGACATCGCCGGACGAAACCAATACAATCCTCCTCCATGGTGGACCAGTAATAACCTTGTCTAAGGATCTTCCGTGCCAACATTACCCCATTCATGTGTGCACCACATTCACCCCCGTGGATGGCTTCCATCAGACACTTTGACTCTTCAGCATCAACGCACAGTTTATGCATTCCCAGATGACCCCTTCTATACAGTTTACCCCCGCAGATGATGAACTGAACGGCCAATCTTCTGATTGCTCTTTTGTCTTTGGCATTTACCCCTGGCAGGTATGTTTCTTTCTCCAAGAAGTTCCAGATGTCGTAATACCAGGGGTGTTCGTCCTGAACTTCATCTATGGCTGCAATCGACTCATAGGCAGGTACAAATTTCTGGTCGATGATGACTGGACGCATCCGGACTCCACACGGGATGTCTATCATAGATGATAGAGTTGCTAGCGAATCTGCGAACCTGTTGTTCTCTCTCAGTAGATGAGTAAAACTTAACTTTTCAAACCGAGGAATCAACAAATCCAAGGTCTGGTGATACATCATCATCTTTTCTTCCTTTACTTTCCAGTCTCCTTTAGCTTGAGACACAACAAGGTTAGAATCCCCAATGACGTCCAGCCGTTTTGCCCCTAGTTCCAGGGCCGCTTCTAAGCCAGCAATGCACGCCTCATATTCAGCTTCATTGTTCGAGACTTTGAATCGGAGTTTGAAGGCTAAGGGGATACGGGAATCATCGGGTGCTATCAGCAACACCCCTATCCCATACCCGTGTTGATTTGATGCTCCGTCAAAGTACATCGTCCATATTTCATCGTCGATATGCAGAATTGCTTCATCTGGGAATAGATACTCAACTGCTTCATCCCCCTCAACCGGATGGTCGGCAAGGAACTCTGCTACCGCTCTTCCTTTAACTGACTTGCGGGTGACATATGTGAGATCAAATTCGGAGAGTAACAGCAACCAATGAGCTAGCCTACCCGTAAGTGCTGGTTTCTCGAAAAGATATTTGATGGGATCGAGACGTGAAACCAGCATTACAGAGTGAGCTAACAGGTAGTGCCGCAGCTTCCTGGTAGCCCATACCAGAGCTAAGCAAGCCTTTTCCAGCGGTGTATACCGGGTCTCATACTCTAGCATCTTTTTACTCAGATAGTAGATGGGTCTCTCCACCTTGTCTTCTGATTCTTGTGCAAGCATACAGCCCATCGTGGTCTCGGTCACTGATAGGTACAAAATCAACGGTTTCCCTGATTCTGGTGGTGATAAAACGGGCGGGTTCTGTAGATATTCTTTAATCTGCTCAAACGCTGCTTGGCATCGGCCGTCCCATTGGAACTTCTTTCCTTTCTTCAGAAGACCAAAAAGTGGTTCACAAGTCAAGGTTAGTTTTGAAATAAACCGTCTTATGAATTGCACTTTACCCAGAAAGCCTCGCACCTTTTTTTCAGTCCTTGGTGGTGGCATCTCTGAGATGGCCTTGATTTTGGAAGGGTCGACCTCGATGCCCCTTTGTGTAATTAGGAACCCCAGCATTTTTCCCGCTGTAACACCAAATGTACATTTTTGAGGGTTTAGCCGCAACCGGAATTCCCTGATCCTTTGAAAAAACTTATGCAAGGCGGTGTAGTGGCCCTTTCTATCTTTAGACTTGACGATCATGTCGTCCACGTACACCTCAACCTCCTTGTGGATCATGTCATGTAGTATTGTGGTCGCGGCCCGTTGATAAGTAGCCCCAGCATTCTTCAACCCAAACGGCATTACCCGGTAGCAGTATGTCCCCCACGGGGTGGTGAATGCAGTCTTTTCTCTGTCTTCTGGTGCCATCAGTATCTGGTTGTATCCTGAGAAGCCATCCATGAATGAGAGCAATGCGTGCCCTGCTGTGAAATCTACCAACTCATCGATGTGCGGTAAGGGAAAGTCGTCCTTCGGACTGGCTCTATTCAAATCCCTGAAGTCTACACACACCCGGATCCTGCCATCTTTCTTCGGCACCGGAACAATGTTGGCCAACCAAGTCGGATATTCAGATACTAGCAGGAAGCCTGCGTCGATTTGCTTGGTGATCTCTTCCTTAATTTTGAGAGCCCAATCCGGGTGGATCCTTCTGAGCTTCTGTTTGACAGGTCGGGCCTCGGGGTCAAGGGGGATCCGATGCTGTACAATCTCAGGATCGATTCCAGGCATGTCTTCGTAGGACCACGCGAAAACATCTTTGAAATCTTTTAATAAAGCGACTAAGCGCTCGCGTTCCTCCGAAGACAACGTGGACCCGATCTGGACCAGCCGCGGGTCCTCCTCAGTACCAATGTTCACGGAAATGATTTCATCCATTAATGGCTTAACAAATCTCTCTTGCTCTTGCTCAATTAAACGTTGTAAAATCGGAGGAACTTCGTCCTCGTCGTTTTGATCAAAATTTTGAAAGTCTGAATTAATGCAATAAATTAGGGGCACAGAAAAGTACTCGGAAACCACAGATAGTTCATTCTCATTAGGCACATCCAAATCGTCCAATTCATCGGTTACAACAGACTCAAATGAAAAGGAAAAAGACGACCTGGACAGGACTGTGGCATCCGGGTTAACATCTCCAAGTGCAGACTCAGACTTCGATCAGTGGAACTGATTCGACTCGAAGACTCGGTGGAATCGGATTCGGCTCACTACGACCGTCTTCTTTGGACAAAAATCCCTCCTCGTACTGCCAAGTGAGAGAGGGTGCGATTGATGCATCCAAGATAGCTGCTGGTTGGCTCGCAGCCGTTTCATTCCCAATCATGGAAACCACGAAGTTATCCCCCAAGCACCCTTGGTCGATCGGAGGATCAAAGAGGAGACATGCCAGTGCTACCCCCATTTCAAATTCAGTGCCCTCAGGATCCACTGCTTTATACTGCCCAACCTCAGCTGGTGGGTCTGTCTGCTCTGTGGCAACGTCATCCCCGGAGAGTTGCAAGTCGAAAAAGATTTCGAAACCTGGTACGCGCTTCTTCTCCGCGTTCAACCATGGCTCTGGGAAGCCACAAAATGGAAAGTCCTCCCTCTCCCGGACGAAGCGTCCGTTCAGGGTACCCTGGATGGGCCTGTGTATTAAATCAAAAGGCTTCCCAGCCTGCTTCGCTCTGGCCCTGCCGGCCATTTCTTTTCCTTACCTCACCCAATCTTCTTTGGTGGGCAGATAACCCAGTCCAAAGGTATGCGAGTTATGTGGCACTTCGGCCAACGCAACGACTCCTTTCCTGCCGCTTCTTCCTAATCCCATCCCGGGAATATGTTGTAGCTTGTTCATGAGGTAGACGGATTGAGCACTGACGTACACACCTTCATTCACAGCCATAATATTCTGCACTACCCGGACCTCCGCCAAAGTGAACCCTGACAAGAACACATCCTCCGTGCCGTGCTCGATCTCTAGAACTGGTGTGGACACTTCCGGCGGCGGATGGATGGATGAATTCCCAAAGACAATGGCTACTCCCTTTCCACAGGGGTATTTCACCATCTGGTGTAGAGTGGAAGAGACTGCTTGCACTTGGTGCAACCACGGCCGCCCCAAGAGCAAGTTGAAGGTTGCAGGAACGTCCAAGACATGAAATTCGATGTTATGTTGTCCCGGACCAACCTTAGTCAGAATTTTGGTAGTCCCCATCACTTCCCTGCTGGTATTATCGTATGCTCTGATTACTTGAGTTGTCGGGGTGAAGTCCGCGGGCTTCAACCCGATTGCATACGCTGTTCTGGCTGGGCAGACATTGATAGCGGACCCGGTATCAACTAGTACCACCGGTATCCACTTATCTCTACATTCCACAGAAACGTAGAGAGGTTTGTTATGATTCACGCCCTCAGGCGGCAGTTCTTTATCTAAAAAGGTTAATGCCGGGGAACCTCCTCCCGGAAAAACCAGCCCAACCAGCTGCTCTGGTGTAGTTTCTATGGAGAGTTTGGCCTTGTCCATAGCAGATAGGACAGCCTGTCTATGTACCCTTGAAGCCATAAGCAGTCCCCAGATGGAGATGTCTGCCTGTATTTTCTTTAACTGCTTGAGCACAGCTTCTTCTTCGATTTGCTTCTCCTTCTATTTCTCCGCCTCTTTATCTTTCCCAGATACCTCAGGTTGATCTAGGTGCGGGGGCTTGAAGTACCGCCCGCTTCTGGTCATGTGGTCAACCTCCTCGAGGTACCAGGTATTGTCTGGTTGAGTACCTGCCCAATCTTCGTCTGTGTGGGCAAGACATAAGTCTTCGTCTTCCCACCACATCCCGCTAGCATTCAACAGACATCTATCCGGTTCTGGCAAGCTTGTACTCTCGGTACTTTCATCCCACATGCTCACAGCATGTCCTGCTCTTGTGCTCGCAGCACTTTCAACCTCCTCATGGTTCTTGGCTTTCCGGATTCTCTCAGAATCCCACTTCTTTTCTTGTTGCTCCAGCGTTAATTGTTCGGTTTTCAAAATGTCTTGATCGGCGAAATTCTTTTGTACGGCGCTCTCGCAATTCGATCGATTCTCGGCCCTTCCGCCACTGTACTTTTGCCCCGCCTTTGCTCGTGTAATTCCCCAATGTCTGGCTGATCATCTAACCACCCAGTAACTTCCGCCGACTCTTCATATTCGAACCAGTTGACCGCAGCATCCCCTGATTCTTGATCGTCGAAGAACTGGAAGTTGGCGAAGTCCTCTTCGACTGTTGTCAGATTCTCTGCCCCTTGTTCAAGTCTGTCCCCCTGAATGGTGCACAGTTCAGCTTTTTCTGGCAGCCCCACACTCAGCCCAGGCTGGCCCACTGCTAAGATGTATTCGCTCGGGTCATAAGCTCCTCCAGCAAGGTGCCCAGATTGCTCTATCCCAGACTCAACAATTCTGCACTCCTCCGAAACCTGCCTCGTTCCCTCTTCGGTGGTCATCACCTTTGGCTCAGATTGGGTCGTGAAGGTGTCCAACATGCACAAGTCCGTGCAATCAGGAAGGATCACCTCCGGCTTGGGTAGGTGGGAAGGAGTAATATAGATACTAGGATCGTAGGACACGACCCCAGTCTGGATGAGATTGACTCTTTTGGGAGGTGGAGGTTGGTTGTGTGCGGGGAGTGGGTTGGTTGTGACGTTGGGCCTTTCTGGAGGTAGAATGATATTCTTGTCAATAAGGTCCTGAACCTCATGACGCAACCTATAGCAATAGTCGGTATCGTGACCATGCTGCTGGTGGTAGGCACAATATTTGGTTGGGTTGTGAGAAGGAGGGAGTGGATTTGGTGGCGGCCTCGGCTCCAGGGCTTTCAGATGTCCCTTTCTGATCAAGACCCCCAAAACCTTGGACAAAGGCATATAGAGCGGGGTGAAGGTTCTCTGGCCTCTGGATTGGTACCTCGGGCCTTGGTTACTGCTCCCGGAGGCACTAGAAAAAGGTGTGGCCGCTGCGGGCTTTGGTTGGGGAGGGGGAGTGGTGACAACCATACCGACCTCAGATGCTCTTGGATTTGCAGTGCCACTCGAGCCTGCGTTATTGTTTCGGTTAAATGTCCGCCGGGGTTGCTCCCGGTCTTGGTCGAACAGACCTTGCTTCATCGCATCCTCAATCTGCATCCCCATATCATGCAGATCTGCGAAGGTGGGGAAAGGGACTACAATCATCTTCTTCATTAACCCCGATTGGAGATTGCGCACAATCATCCGGATTTGATCTCTGTCTGTGGGCCTCAAGGTCATCATCGATGCCTTTGCCCTCCACCGGGTTACAAAGTCGGAGAAAGACTCCTTGGGTTCCTGCCTCGTTGTCTCGAGATCACGAGTGGTAATCTCGATCTGTGTGTTATACGAATATTGTGCAACGAAGGCCCCAGCCATCTCATCCCAGTTTGTCTTCACATCATCTTCGAGCTTTGCGTACCAAGTGGATGCCACACCCGACAAGGTTCGACCAAACAGGGAAAGCTTTTGTGGT
Organism: Camellia lanceoleosa; assembly: GCA_025200525.1. NCBI lineage: Eukaryota > Viridiplantae > Streptophyta > Magnoliopsida > Ericales > Theaceae > Camellia > Camellia lanceoleosa. The sequence continues at coordinate 2,460,960 of CM045770.1, forward strand.
CGGGTTAGGCCCATCAGCCGCAGGATATCTGAGAATAGCCAGAGATGGACCATAGGATCCTCAGACCCATCAAAACGGTCAATCTGTGGCATCTTAAATCTGTCCGGCAATGTTACAGCCACGTCAGTGTACCCGTCTTCGATGTCCGGGATGGCCTTCACCCCCTGTGACTTCTTGAAGAGCTTTTCCAGCTTGCTCAATTTCAGAGCTGTATGGTCTACCTAGAACTCAAATGGAGAGTCCGGGTGGTGGGGTGTAAGATTCTTAGACAGTTGCGGCAGAAGCGGGGGCGGAGCTAGCCCCGTTGGATGGCTTGTGTCCTCTTGAACATTCTGGACATTAGGCAGAGTATTTTGGGTGTTGGGGAGGGCATTCTGGGGATTTGGGGGGGATTCTGCCCAGTAGATGCCTGTTCGGGCAATGGGGCCCCTGGTGGAGGGACCTGGTGTGAAGCAGATGCTGCATTCTGCTGTTGCAGCCTGGTGATCAGCTCAGACTGCTGGGCCATGACCGCAGCTTGTTGCTTGGAGAACTCCGCTTGGGGGACAGCTTGTTGCTTGTATAACTGAGAAAAGTCTTGTATTTGCATGCTTGAGATCTTTCATTAAGGACATTTTGTCATTTGGGGTTGACCTCCCCCTTCTAGGCCTTGTTTGGCCCTTTTGGTGCTCTCTTTGTTAAGCTTTGGTTACTCTTGTGTATTGACCTTCTCACCACTGAAATCCAATGGATTTTCAGTGGTGAAAAAGGGGTTTTGAGGTCTTGCATAGGGGAGGCGCACCCCTCTCCCTTGGTCTCTCTCTTGTTTGCATATTTGGCTCAATATGGTAGCATGCACGCCTAGTCTTGTTTGGCTTTATTTTAGAGCTTATTTGGTGTTCATTTAGCATATTTTACCTCTGCCTCATGTTGATTTGTTGGCCTTTTGCATGTATAATACACTTGCTTTGAAATCCTATCATTTAGCTTAAAGTGTATCATGTTGTAGCATATCATTTGAGCATGATTTTGGTTTGGTCCTAAGAAGGTTTTAGCATTATTTTTCCGTGTTTGAAGTCTGTTGGTTATTGATTTGGTCATGTTTGACATGTGTGATATGGTTGCTATGCATTTTGGCTTGTGAGCCCTAAGTATGTGAGTCATAAACACGCCTTAGTTGGTTTATTTCAATAATTTGGAATCATTTGCCATGCCATTTCAGTCCCCAAACCATGCTTGTATGCTTGCATTCATCACCTCTTTCATGCTTTGAAGATGTGTCCTTTTGTGCCTTGAAATGAGCATTGTGCATGCTTAAGTGTTTAAACCTTTGGGGCTGCCATATCAGTGGGTTTTGGGACTTATTTTGGTGCCTTAAAACTCTGTTTTGGTTGTATAGCTCATGCCATGTTTGCTTAGGGTAGTGGTAGTAGAATGCGCTTTTGTTATGCCTTAGTCTTGAGCCTATTGGTGTGCATGCTTACATGAGTATTCATCCATCATTTTAGGCATCTTTTGTCACTGTTTTGGGGGTGGGCTGAGGTCTGCCCCTTTGTATTTTAGGTCCAGCATTGCATGATTGTATTGCATTACTTTGGTTTCATGCTTACATTGTACAATAGGATGTATCACATTGCATTTTGTATGATAGGTCACTTCGCATTTGGCATGCTTTGTACCTGTTAGCCTCATATTGCATGTTTGAGTCATGTTGCATACTTGAGCCACCTTGCATACATTGCATTACATTTTGCTTGGTTTGGGGTGTCAAACCAAGTATGAGGATTGAGAAGTGTTCATACTCCAAGTGATGTAACACGTCTCAACCCTCGGTCGTCAATCCCCATGACCTCAACATGATAGGGTGTTGGCATTCATCTCTTTTGGTTGCATGCATTTACATTGAATTGTGAAATTTGGCCTCTTAGGCCATCATGCATCGAAAATGCATAATTAATGGCCTGAGGGTCGAGGGTCATGCTCCCTTTAGTCCATTGCATGATAGGGAGTGTGGCCATGCTTACGTGTGCCTAATAATTCCATGCCATACACTGCATGCCCTCTGTTGCTGTCAAAACCAATTTCTACAGGAAGCTTTGGCCGACCGGCCATCTCTAGTGCCAACCGGCCATCCATAAATGGCCGATAACTTCATCAGCGGCTGGTGACCATTTCCCATAGCCGATGGCCATTCCTCCTAGCCGATGGTGCTCCACAGTGTGCAGAAAACCTAACCCAAGACTTGTGCAGTCTTCAGAGGAGCTAGGCAGTGTAAACAGAGGCAGCAATGCTATGGTAGCGAGTTTTCGAGCAACACTAGTCAAGCATGCATCATCCAAACATTTTGAGACGAGGGCTGTGGCCACTTTAATTCTGCATTTAATTTGTTAATTACTTAGAAGTTCTGTAATAATTAATTTAGCAGTATTCATTTGTTTTGTAATATTTATTCGGACCCTCCGAGCGAGAGCAATTGTGTAATAAGTGTGTGTGAGTATGTGTATGTCTTCCAACCCCCACTTCTTTCTCCCTTTTACTTACCTGCTTTCAATGGTTAGTATTAGGGCATATTTAACTTAGCATACCTTATGCTATGCATGTGTGCATCCATACATTTGTCTTGCATGCACCGGGCTCAGCGCATCATACTAACTGCATTGTATTTCAATTCCAAGTTGAGTACTTGTTAGTTGCAGCATTCCACATGCCATTTTTAGGATAGCCGAGCCTATTATAGTTGCATTTTGCATGTGTTGCATTAGCCATCTTAACATGAACTAGGATCATGCATATGATTACTAACTAGTTTCTGTTTTGGCTTGGAGTACTGGGTAAGCTTTTATGCTTTAGCATACCGCATGCGTGTGAGTGTTGCCATAATAACATGATTGTCGTGAGGCTAGTTGCTTATATGATATAACTGCTTGAATGCCTGTGGATGGACGTCAAATTACCTAAATTGGAATAATGCATTGAAACTGTGAGTTTTAAGCCCACTAGATAGTGGCAAAACCATCTTTTCTAAAGCCCACTTGAGGGTGGCAAAACCTACATCTTTAGCCTACTTGCGAGTGGCAAACCATCATCAAAACAAACATGAAATGTTTTGTTCCAATTTAGGCAATTTGGTCTATACTTGTTTGCTGTGCGCATAACATAGTAATTCTAGGCTAATAACCGGAATAAGAACGCATAATGTTTTCAAAACAAGATATCATGGTTAGTAGAGACCGATCTTCGGATCGGGCGAGAGGGGGTGCTCATAGCTGACCTTCCCCAATCGTATCCAAGTTCCCGAGGCGAGGCAACTCTGGTGATGACGGACACGTGGCCTTAGGCAAACGAGTCAGGGTTTCCTAAATCCCCCATTAAAAATATTTAGGTGGCGACTCTGTATCTCGCAAAGCAGTCCACGTTTGGCACTTCTTTCAAAAACCTGTTTTCTCAAAACCATTTGCTGGATTTGGACTCTTTGGTTCAGATTAAGAACCGTGACACATTTTCGAGTCCGAACTATAGCACGGAGGCCCTCACGCGGGGCGTGTCTACAGTTTCTAGCGACTCTGCTGGGGAGTTTAGAGAACTTGACTCGAACTCGTGATATCTTGTTTTGACTACACTCATGTGTTTCTTTGCATTGCATGTGCATTGGTGTGCCTAGGACACCGTGTTGGCCATCTGCTATTCCTGAGCGGTTTGCCGGAGGCTCGCTTCGAGAAGCGTACCATAAGGTTGACCGGTTGCGGGCTCTGCTAGTATGGGAACACAAACCCCGGTTTTACCGGGGCACCCTTTTCGACCATTCAACCTAGTGCATATCGAAATCCATAGTGACCATTCCAAACTAGGACAGGTTGCTTACCCGATGTTAGGTTGTTTGAAATCGCTACGTGCGTAGTGAAACCCTAGCTCCTGACAAAATAGGACAGGGAAACCCTACCCCAACATAGGGGTGTTTTGGCTCTCTTTTACTTGCTATGTGCTTTTAGAGTGTATCTCTACAGGAAACACATATCAGTTTGCAAGTTTGAGTATCAGGCCTATGGGCATCAGTGTTTTTTGGAATCAATTATCTGCGGGTATCAGATTCAAACTTGGGGGCAATGATTTGGAAATAGTGATCAGTGATTAAGGAACAGTATATTCAGCTTATTGGCAGGATGTTGTGATACCTAACTGTGTGCTGCATATTTATTTTACGCCGTTACGCTGTCCATTTGTCTGTTTATTTATTTCCTTATACGCTTTATTTATCTTCTCGCTAGGTAGTTGAGCACGATTGCTTCTGACCCAGTAGATATTTCCCAAGCACTCTGGACTAGAGGTCGTCGACTCCATCGATCTGAGGATCTAGTAGACAGACAACCAATGTACCACTCTCTACCCCCGGTTACTAGACGGAGGCGATTAAGCGAAGAACATCGATTCGTGATCGATTCGAGGGCCCTATCTACCCCACGATGCAGTAGGGATCGGGGTTACATTTCACCTCTGAGGAGGAATATATACGGTAATTCAATAAGATCAGAACAGTATGGCCAGCTTAGAGGAGATGGTGCGCCAACTCCAAGAGAGTATGAAAATGATGCAATAGGATCTTTGTCAAGCGGGCAAGTTAAGCAAGCGGCGAGCCACGGTTATGAATGGACAAGCAGAGTTAATCGTGTGGTTATAGCGACAAGCGGAGCATCTGCCCAGACAAGCTCCTCCCCGCCAGAGTTCCAACCCTCGAGGCGGCTAATGTTCAAATGATCTGAACATTCCCACAGGACCGCCTCCACCCCCGATCCTACCCCCAATCCCACCCCAGTTATCCAAAACACCCACCAACCTACCGGACTCTCCCTTTGAGTTCGAGACAGATCCCACAGCACTGAAGTTGAACAATCTTGAAAAGCTATTCAAGAGATCCCAGGGAGTCAAGACCATCCCTAACATTGAAGATGGATATACCGAAGCAGCTGTGACGCTGCCTAACAGATTCAAAATGCCTCATGTCGACCGATTTGATGGATCCAGGGACCCCATGGTGCACCTGAGGTTGTTTTCGGATATTTTAAGGCCAATGGGCCTCACCAGACTACAGAAGCTGTCTTTATTCGGCCGGACACTGTCGAGTGTGGCGGCCATATGGTATGCCAAATTAGAAGATGACGTCAAGAGAAATTGGGACGAGATGGCTGAGGCCTTCATTGCGCAATACTCATACAATACACAAATTGAGATTACAACTCGTGATCTCGAAACAACAAGGCAAGAGCCTAAAGAGAGCTTCTCAGAATTCGTGACCAGATGGAGGGCCAAGGCTTCGATGATGACCTTAAGGCCCACAGACAAAGATCAGATTCGGATGATTGTGCGCAATCTTCAGCCGAAGTTAATGCAGAAGATGATTGTACTCCCCTTTTCTACCTTTTCCGATCTACATGAAATGAGGGTACAGATTGAGGATGCCTTGAAGCAAGGCTTAATTGATAGTGACTGGGAGCAACCCCGAAGAACTTTCAACCGCAACACTAATGCGGGCCCGAGCGGTGCTACAACTACAAGAGCCTCCGAAGTCAGCATGGTCACCACCAACCTCCCTCCAAGAACCATGGCAGCTACGCCATTCTCCGGTGCGTCCGGAAGCCATACACAAACAGCCAAATACCCACCCAAAAACACAAGAACCTTCGCTCCACTGTATATGCCCCTGTCCAAAGCTCTGGGGGTTTTAATCAGAAAAGGGCACTTGAAGCCCCTAGAGTCGCGGCCATTACCAGAAAAACTTTCCCCTACCCACAATCCAGCCAAATATTGTGCATTTCACCAACAACGCGGTCATGACACCGATCTATGCTACCGATTACGTCATGAGATTCAAGATCTCATCGATAACGGGGTGATTCTGCCTCCCGAGAAACCCAATGTTACAACAAACCCTCTCCTTACACATAATCAAGCTCCACCTCCCAAAAGAATCAATTTCATCCAGACTGGGGTCGTGTCTTACGATCCTAGCATCTATATCACTCCTTCCCATTTGCCTCTTTCCTGATTGCACCGACTTGTGCATGATGGACATCTCCATAACCCAACCTAAGCCCATGGTAGTGACTATCGAGGACGGAAGAGGGGAGATTTCAGAGGAGAAGAGGGTTGTTGAGCTAGAGTTTGAGAAAGCTGGGAGTTCTGTTGAGAAAGTGTACAGTCCGAGCAACTACATTTCGTCAATAGGCTAGGATGGGCTAGATGTGGAATTGTCTACGGAGGCAGAGCTGTGTGCGATCCAAGGGAATGGTTTGGGACAAAGGACGGATGACTTGACGGCTGTGGAAGAGGACCTTGCCAATCTCCAGTTTTACAGTGACCAAGATCCAGAGGACGCAGCAGTCAACTGGTTTGATTATGAGGAATCGGAAGAGGCTACCGAGTGATTGGATGATCAACCGGATGTGGTGGAAGAGTTCTAACCAGAATAGGGCCCGGCAGGGGCAAGAAGGTCAGTGATGGCCGAAAGGGTCGGAGAACAGAGTACATCGCCGGAGAATGCCAGTGTCAAGAATTTTGCTCAGGATTGGAGCATTTTGAATACAGGAATTTATTGAATAGCCAGCTGTATTGAAACAGTCGGAATAGGAAAGATTTGAAGCTTCCGAGAGAATCAGGAAAGCAAAGGCCCATTTGGGGACTGAAACTGCTATGAGCACAGAAACAGAGAATGCTGCGAACATAGGGATGGAAGGTACCGCGAGTATGAGAACAATCATACCAGAGCCGGACAAGTGTCTATCGGCTGCGGATGGAATGTGGTGGGAGGACGATGATTTATGTCTTGCCCACACGGATGAAGATTGGGGGAGCAACCAACCAGATGATACCTGGTACGTTGGTGAAGTCGACCATATGACTAGGAGTGGATGGTATTTCAAGCCTCCACACCTGGATCAGCCAGAGGCATCTGGGAAAGATAGAGAGACTGAGAAACAGAAAGAGAAACAACCTGAAGAGGAAGCTGTGCTCAAACAGTTAAAAAAGATACAAGCAGACATCTCCATCTAGGGACTTCTTATGGCATCACAAGTGCACAGACAGGCTATTTTATCGGCCACGGATAAGGCCAAGCTTTCGATAGAAACCACGCCAGAACAGCTGGTGGGATTAGTCTTTCCGGGAGGAGCTACCCCGACGCTAACTTTTTCCGACAAGGAATTGCCACCCGAGGGGGCAAACCACAACAAGCCACTCTACATCTTTGTGGAGTGTAAGAATAAATGGATACCGATGGTTCTTGTTGATACCGGATCCGCCATCAACGTCTGCCCAGCTAGGACAGCGTATGCAATCGGTTTGAAAACCGCGGACTTTGTACCGACAGTCCAGGTGATTAGGGCATACGACAACACGAGCAGAGAAGTCATGGGGACGGTGAAAATTCAGACTAAAGTTGGGCCAGGACAGCATGAGATAGATTTCCATGTCTTAGAAGTTCCGGCAACTTTCAACCGCCTTTTAGGGCGGCCGTGGCTGTATCAGGTAAAGGCAGCGTCGTCCACTTTGCATCAAATGGTGAAATACCCCCATGGGAAGGGAGTAGTCATTGTTTTTGGAAATTCATCGATTCATCCACCACCGGAGGTATCTACGCCTATTCTAGAAATTGAGCATGGTATGGAGAATGTGTTCATATCGGGTTTTACCCTGGCTGAGGCTCGGGTTGTACAGAACATCATGGCTGCTAACGAGGGGATATATGTCAGTGCTCAAGCAGTATACCTCATGAACAAGTTCTCACACATCCTTGGGATGGGATTGTGAAGGAGCGGCCGGAAGGGCGTCGCAGCATTGGCCGAAGTGCCACACAACCCTCATACCTTTGGCTTGGGTTATATGCCCACCAAGGAGGATTGGGTAAGGAAATGAAAGAAGATGGCCGGGAGAGCCAAAGCGAAACAAATGGGGAAACCTTTTGAGTTGATGCACCGGCCCATCCGAGGTACCGTAAACGAACGCTTCGTCCGGGAGGGGGAGGACTTTCCATTTTATGGCTTTCCAGAGCCATGGTTGAACGCGGAGGGGAAGTGCGTGCCGGGGTTCAAGATTTTCTTTGACCTACAGTTATCTGGGGATGATGTTGCCAAAGAGCAGACAGATCCGACAATTAAGGTTGTGCAGAGCAAGGAAATGGAGTCTGAGGACACCGAACTCGAAATGGGGGTAGCACTGGCATGTCTACTTTCAGATCCTCCGATCGAACAGAAGTGCTTGGGGGATAACTTCTCGGTGTCCATGATCGGGAATAAAACGGCTGTGGGCCTACCATCAACTATTTTGGATGCATCTATCGCACCCTCTCTCGTTTGGCAGTACGAAGAGGGATTTTTGTCAAACAGCACCGAGTCAGGTAGCGAGCCGGAATCTGATTCCATCGAGTCTTGTGAGTCGGAATCAAGTTCCAGCTCAACTGAGTCTGAGTCCGGTATTCCTGGGGGTGATAACTCGGATGCCACAGTCCTGTCCAGATCGTCTTTTTCTTTCTCTTTTGAGTCTGTTGTAACAGAAGAATCGAACGGTTTGGAAGTACATAATGAGAATGATATGGATGTGGTTTCTGAGTACTTTTCTGTGCCTTTGATTTACTGCTTGAATCAGGACTTTCAAAATTTTGACAAAAATGACGAGGAAGAAATTCCTCTGGTTTTGCAACGATTAATTGATCAAAAGCAGGAAAGATTTGTTAAACCTTTAGTTGATGAGAAGGACCCGCGGCTGTTAAACCTTTAGTCACTACTGTGAATATTGGTACTGAGAAGGACCCGCGGCTGGTCCAGATCGGGTCCACGTTGTCTTCGGAGGAACGCGAGCGCTTAGTCGCATTATTAAAAGATTTCAAAGATGTTTTTGCTTGGTCTTACGAAGACATGACTGGAATCAATCCTGAGATTGTACAGCACCAGATCCCTCTTGACCCCGAGGCCCGACCTGTCAAACAGAAACTCAGAAGGATCCACCTTGACTGGGCTATCAAGATTAAGAAAGAGGTCACCAAGCATATCGATGCAGGCTTCCTGCTGGTATCCGAATACCCGACTTGGTTGGCCAACATTGTTCCAGTGCCGAAGAAAGATGGCAGAATTCGAGTATGCGTGGATTTCAGGGATTTGAACAGAGCTAGTCCGAAGGACGACTTTCCCTTGCCACATATTAATGAGTTGGTGGATTTCACAGCGAGGCATGCTTTGCTTTCGTTTATGGATGGCTTCTCAGGCTACAATCAGATAATGATGGCACCTGAAGACCGGGAAAAGACTGCCTTCACCACCCCGTGGGGGACTTACTACTACAGAGTGATGCCATTTGGGTTGAAGAACGCTAGAGCTACATATCAATGGGCCGCGACCACGATATTGCATGACATGATCCACAAAGAGGTTGAGGTGACGTGGACGACATGATTGTCAAGTCCAAAGAAAAAGAGGGCCACTACACCGCCTTGCGAAAGTTCTTCCAAAGGATCAGAGAATTCGGTTCTTGGTGAATCCATGAAGTGTCGTTTGGTGTTACAAAGGGAAAATCTTTGGGGTTTCTGATTACACAAAGGGGCATCGAAGTCGACCCTTCCAAAATCAAGGTCATCTTAGAAATGCCACCACCAATGACTGAAAAGGAGGTACGAGGCTTTCTGAGTAAAGTGCAATTCATAAGACGGTTTATCTCAAAATTAACCTTGACTTGTGAACCACTTTTTGGTCTCCTGAAGAAAGGAAAGAAATTCCAATGGGACAGCCGATGCCAAGTTGCTTTTGAACAAATCAAGAAATACTTACAAACCCACCCGTGTTATCATCACCAAAGCCAGGGAGACTGTTGATATTGTACCTTTCAGTGACTGAAACCACAATGGGCTGTATGCTCGCACAAGAATCAGAGGACAAGGTAGAGAGGGCCATCTACTATCTGAGCAAGAAGATGCTTGAGTGTGAAACTCGCTACACACCGTTGGAGAAGGCTTGCTTAGCCTAGGTATGGGCTACCAGGAAGCTGTGGCACTACCTGTTAGCTCACTCTGTAATGTTGGTTTCATGATTGGATCCCATCAAATATCTTTTTGAGAAACCGGCACTTACGGGTAGGCTAGCTCGTTGGTTGCTGTTGCTTTTCGAATTTGATCTGAAATATGTGACACGCAAGTCAGTCAAGGGAAGAGCAGTAGCAGAATTCTTAGCCAATCATCCAGTAGAAGGGGGTGAAGCAGTTGAGTACTTATTCCCAGATGAGGCCATTTTGCACATTGAAGATGAAACTTGGACGATGTACTTTGACGGAGCGTCAAACCAGTACGGGTATGGGATAGGAATGTTGTTGATAGCACCCGACAATTCCCGTATCCCTCTAGCATTCAAACTCCGGTTCAAAGTCTCGAACAACGAAGCGGAATATGAGGCATGCATTGCCGGTCTAGAAGCAGCCCTGGAACTAGGGGCAAAACGGTTGGACGTCATTGGGGACTCGAACCTTGTTGTGTCTCAAGCAAGAGGAGATTGGAAAGTCAAAGAAGAAAAGATGATAATGTACCACCAGACCTTGGATTTGTTAATTCCTTAGTTTGAAAAGCTAAACTTTGCTCATCTAGCAAGAGAGAACAACAGGTTCGCAGATTCACTAACAACTCTATCTTCCATGATAGACATCCCGTTTGGAGTCCGGATGCGTCCAGTCATCATTGACCAGAAGTTTGCGCCAGCATATGAATCAATTGCTGCTATAGATGAGGTTCAGGACGACAACCCCTGGTATTACGACATTTGGAACTTCTTGGAGAAGGAAGCATACCCACTATGGGCAAATGCCAAGGATAAAAGGGCAATCAGAAGAATGGCTGTTCAGTTCATTATCTGCGGGGGTAAGCTGGATAAGAGAGATCATCTGGGAATGCATAAGCTGTGTGTAGAAGTTGAAGAGTCGAAGCGCCTGATGGAGGCCATCCATGGAGGAGAATGTGGTGCACATATGAACGGGGTAATGTTAGCTCGGAAGATCCTCAGGCAGGGTTACTACTGGTCTACCATGGTGGAGGATTGTATCGGCTTTGTTCAGCGATGCCACAAATGTCAGATCCATGCAAACCGCATAAACATCCCGCCGTCGAAACTATACAACATGACTTCGCCATGGCCATTTTCAGTTTGGGGAATCGATGTGATCGGGGCTATTACTCCAAAGGAGTCGAATGGGCATGAGTTCATCCTGGTCACGATAGATTACTTTACAAAGTGGGTCGAGGCCCAATCTTATGCGGTGTTGAAGGCTTCACATGTCGCGAAGTTTATCAGAAACAACATCATCTGTCGTTATGGGGTCCCAAACGAGATCATTTCGGATAACGGTTCCCATTTTAAGAAGGAATTGATTGACTTGTTGGAAAAATACAACGTGGCTTTTCATAAGTCATCCACATACCGGCCGCAAACCAATGGAGCGGTTGAGGCCGCCAACAAGAACATCAAGCACAAACTGCAGAAGATGGTGGAAACCTACCGGGATTAGCCAGGCAAGTTGCCGTTTGCTCTGTGGGGCTACCGGACTTCAATCAGAACTTCTATTGGGGCGACTCCATATTCCTTGGTTTATGGGATGGAGGCCATTCTACCTATCGAAATTGAGGTTCCGTCTTTACGAGTGTTGGCTGAGTGCCAGATAGTCGAAGCAGAGTGGCAGCATAGTAGATTTGAGGAACTCATGCTATTTGACGAGAGGAGATTGAAAGCACTGTACCATGTTCAAGGTTATCAGCGCAGAATTGCCCAGGCTTTCAACAAGAAGGTTAAGTCCAGGAATCTGAAGGAAGGAGATTTGGTGCTTAAGGACAACCGAGCTCCCATCCATGACCCAAGGGGCAAGTTCAGACCCAATTGGACTGGTCCCTACATCATTAAGTCTATTTGGTCAGGTGGAGCTGTCGTTTTGATGGATCTAGATGGCCTAGAGTTCTCACAACCGATCAATACGGACAAGTTGAAGAAATATTACCTCTGAGAGGCTCGCTAAGTCGAAAACCCGAAAGGGTGACCTAGGCAAAAGTTAGAGCATTGAAAAATTTGAAATTATAAAAACTGAGCTAGCAAGGTTGAAAACCCGCAAAGGGCGGCCTTGGCAAAACTTAGAGCGCAAAAGGAGAGTGAAAATACTCGAGTGAACCCAAGCCTGAACTACGTAAGGCTTGATTCCCATCTTTGGGATACGTAGGCAACTTCATTCTGAAGTCCAGCCATAAACTTTTTCCCGATCAACTTTGTCCATTTGATCAGCTCGGTCATCTTGGCCTATTCACTATTCAAAAGCTTTGATTGTAATCTCCGGTGCAGTGCTATTCAGACTAGGGGCAACTTTCCGTTGCTATGCAGTGTTGCGGTACTATTCAGACTAAGGGCAACTTTCCAGTTGCTGGAATCCGGGGTTGTACATCTTAGTGATAGATCTCAGGCGTGTCCAGTTCTAATCCATATCGAAGATAGTTTTGAAAAGTTTTAATAGAAGTTGACTTTGTTCAAATAAATCTTTTTACAACTAAGACCATTTCTCGACCAAAATGGGAAATTTTCAGTACCACAACCTTCAATTTCATTGATTTCAATACAGAGTTCTCCTGCTCTTGCATACAAATTGAAGTTGCTTTTTATTACATTCATAAAAATAAATAAATAAATAAATAAATAAAATAAAAATTGGGAGTGCTAATAAAGAAATAAATCCGGGGCATAGGTAAGTCAGGTGTTCCTGCGCTCCCTCCCAAAGCTGGTCGAAGCCTCTGATGCCAAGCTAGGCCCGGTCTATGCCTCTTCGTTGAGCCAATCTACACACTCATCAGACAAAGTGCAATTGAAAGTGGGAGCGGGGGCCAGGAGCTCTCTAGTCCTCCATGCTGTCATATACCGGGCAAGCTGTGCGCCTCGAATCGGGAATGTAGCCGGATACTTTATTCCCTCAGGTGGACAAGTCTGATCATGACCAAACTGGCACTAGAACCGGAATGGGAAGTAGAACACACAGTGAGTCAAGCCAATCAGCTGAATCCCAGGTTGGCGGGTCATGCTATAGCCCATTGCCGATAGATTGAGCCAAGGGCACCGCCAAACAATGCGATCTGAGGACAAGCTGCACATCCAGTCGAGCCACCAACCCTCATCAAGGGCATCGACTAGGTGTTGCCTGAAGAAGTAACCGCGAGCTGAGTAAGCTAGGCAAGAGTCCACAACCTGCAACTTGTCCATCAACCATACCTGGGGAGGGATGAAAAATGAGAGAATAAAGAATAGAGAGATGTACGATGAGAGAAAAGTAAGAGGAGGGTTTTGTGACAAAAACCGAGCCTGAGGGCCGAGTGATGTGAGCAATACATATGTGAGATTGGGTGGGAAACTTTACCTGCAGCAGTAGTGGACTTCCCGCAAATTTGGTCGTTTCACGGCGATGGAAAGCGTCCAAGCCCATCAACGTCTCAGCCAGAGTCATGACAATGCAACTCTTACCCTCCTTCAAACCTTAAGCAACCTCGATTAGCCGGACACTAGATCCTCCAGAGCCTGAGGCAAGTAAAAAATGAGATAGCATGCACAAGCAAAGTGCGTGCGGCCGAAAACCTTGCCAATGATGGTCACCGCGGTCGCCGGCATCAGAAAAACGGCAAATCAAACTCGGAATATCCAGCATTCCGTCACAAATCAAAGATCGAGCGTCGAGTATTGAGAGCCCACACATTTGTCCTAAGGCTTGGGCATGACCAAAACGAAGTTGGGGCAGGATCTTTTCGTTGCGCTCGGACTCCATTAAAGTTTGGAAATCCTCAAAGGTAGGACATACCTCTTGCCCGCCAAAGCTAAAAACATGTGTCACCGGATTCCAAAACCTTGCCGCAGCATGGAGAAACGGAAGGTGCAGCGGAGTACGACTCAGAGTGAATAGTGCGTTTATGCCGAAACCCCAGAAATTTAGCTTTTCTGACCCATCCAAGTTGTTAATCCAAGCTGAGAGATTCTGGGCAAGAAACTCTTCCATATGGAACAAATCAGTGTTGAATTGAGTAAAACTACGAAGCTGAGGCCCTTTGTAGAAGATAAGGTTGAGTGGAGGACAGATGTCAGCTTTCTGCTAGTTCTGGCAATTCATGGCCGGCCGGCCAAATATAGTGCTGACCGACCACCACTTTTGGCCGATGGCCATTTCTTATGGCCGGTGGCCTTCTTTCTTGTTCCAGTAGCTGTTTATGAGTTGAACATGCTAAGGGATTGTGGTTGGCACCTCTACCAATGCCCTCCGGTGATCGATTCTTGCGGGTCACACCATTTTGCTTATCGAGTTGTTGTACATTTGCTTATCGAGTTGTATTTCACTCTCTTTAAGTCTTTGATTTGCTTATCAAGTTGTACTCGCACTTGGTTGGTTTTATCGAGTCTCTCTATTTTGCTTATCGAGTTGTAAGTCAGTTCACTACCTGATTATTACGATGAGTGCTCCTTTTTCAAGCGAATTCTTTTTAATTTCATTGATATTGTTAGGTGATGCCATGCGATGCGATGCATAGAACATGCAAATGTAACACCTTTTGAACAAAATAGTTGTCTCATTTCCATCATGTATTTTGCAAAATGTACACTATTTTAAAAAATAATAAAAAAATCTGCCTGAGGCAGTGCAATGTGCTTAAACTACCAGTAAAAAGGAAAGTAAAGCAAAAAGAAGGAGCAAGGTAGCAAAGTATCAGGGTTGATACCGATAGCCCCTCCCTTGTGGTCAATACATCTCTCGCGCCCTTGTTTGGATCAATTGTATGGTTTGGCACCTTCATTTCTCGAGGCAGTGCAAGGAAGTACACCTTCATAACATTCATAGACCTCCGAGTTGACCTCAAGTTGTGTCTGCTATGAGCGATGCTCCGTACGTATGAGGAACATCCCTTCCCGTATCCTTTATGTATCTTGTGAACTCCACGAATCACTTCAATCATACTCATACTATGTCAGTTGCGTGCATTTCAACATCATGAATAGCTTGTCTTTACCATACTTCAAGTTTTTATACACATTGCATGCGTTGTCGCGTTATGCTTTACTTACATGTGTTCAAATTCCTTTTATACACATTGCATGCGTTGTCACGTTATGCTTTACTTACATGTGTTCAAATTCCTTTTATACACATTGCATGCGTTGTCGCGTTATGCTTTACTTACATGTGTTCAAGTCCCTTTTATACACATTGCATGCGTTGTCGCGTTATGCTTTACTTACATGTGTTCAAATTCCTTTTATACGTTGTCACGTTATGCTTTACTTACATGTGTTCAAATTCTTTTTATACACATTGCATGCATACGTGCATTGCTTTACTTACATGTGTTCAAGTTCATTTTATACACAATGTATACGTTGTCGCGTATACTTTATTTACATGTGTCTACATCTTCACACATTGCGCACGTTGTCCCGTGTTCTTTACTTATATGTGTTTGTGCCTTCACAGCATTGTTATGCTTCCCACTTGCTTTGCGTTGTCACGCACTTTCAATTGCATTGATGTGCACATTGTGCATGTTGCTAACAATATTGTACCTGTTAAGTTGCTTTCTTTTGCAGGCACAATATTGTATGTACGGTTCATTTGAGGCTGGCACAACTGCATTTAACCGCAGTATTGTACTCTCAAGGAAACGTAGCAAGAATTGCATAATTCTCTTACATCCCCTCTACATTATAGTGTAGTTGGATTTGTGTATGCTAGCTTAAAACTGTCGCATGTTATGCTTCATTACAGTTTTCTTTGCATGATCATAAGTTATGTTCGGCTTTGTGCATTGCCTTGCATTTTGCCCCTGCCCTCGGGCGCATATCTTTATTTGCGGCTTGTATGCCTTGTCTAAGTCTTCGGCCTTGTCAAAAAAGGGTCGTCTCTGGACTTTAACAATCACTCCCATCATTGTTATGACTTTCGAGTTCTGTCAAGAGGGGTAACTGTAGACACCCCATTTTTGACCGTCCTCAAGACTTGGACGTCACCGCTCGAACACTCGGTGATTACTCATGTTTGTGTTTCGTTTTGAGTTCCCAGAGGTCTCGGCTACGCGACTTGCCTCAGGATCTCTCAACTCGACTATTATGTGTTTGGTTTTGCACCAAACACTTGTGTTTTTGTTTCTAAGGGTACAGAGTAACTTGTTAGCTACCCCTGAAACCCACCGGCCGTGGCTTGAGGCCACCGGCCATGGCTTGAGGCCACCGGCCATGTTTTGAGGCTACCGGCATTTGGTGAAGTATACCATTAGCCGGTCGGCATTCAGCTGGCTCGGCCATCTGCTTGGCCTTGGCCTCCTTTTTGGCCAGAGCACTTTTTTGCCTTTTTTAGGCATGGTGCATGCCACCGTGCACTAGAATGCACTAACCCCCGCCTGTAAGTGTGGTCATGTTTGCCCCTTTTGCACCCTTTTGGTCTAACTTCTTGAGGAAGCTTGGACCTTTATCTTAGCTTCCTCAAGAAGCTTGCCAGCTGTCCCAGCTTCCTCAAGAAGCCTTGCCCCCCTTGCCCCCTTTGACCCTTTTTTGTTTAGCTTCTTTAAGAAGCTTCAAGTCATTTGCATTGTCTATATAAGAGCCCCTCCTCCTCCATTGTTAAGGGTTGAGCAAAAACCAGAGTAATATACATACATATATCTGTCATATACTTTCTCTCTCTATATCTCCCTCTCTCTCATCCTTTGTGTGTGGTTGGAAGCCTAAAAGTGTGTTTTGACCTTAGTTTTGCACTAAGACACACACCATTACACCATACTTCGACCTTGAGAGGCTTTGAGGGTTTGTTCTTGAGGTTTTGGACTGGTTTTGATCAAAGGAAGGAGGCTGCACTTGCTGTTCATCAAGGGTAACCTTTTCACTTTAGATTCCCCAATCTTGCACTAGACTTTTGCCTATCTTGCTTATTGTTTTATACTTTATGTATAACTGAGAAAAGTCTTGTATTTGCATGCTTGAGATCTTTCATTAAGGACATTTTGTCATTTGGGGTTGACCTCCCCCTTCTAGGCCTTGTTTGGCCCTTTTGGTGCTCTCTTTGTTAAGCTTTGGTTACTCTTGTGTATTGACCTTCTCACCACTGAAATCCAATGGATTTTCAGTGGTGAAAAAGGGGTTTTGAGGTTTTGCATAGGGGAGGGACACCCCTCTCCCTTGGTCTCTCTCTTGTTTGCATATTTGGCTCAATATGGTAGCATGCACGCCTAGTCTTGTTTGGCTTTATTTCAGAGCTTATTTGGTGTTCATTTAGCATATTTTACCTCTGCCTTATGTTTATTTGTTGGCCTTTTTCATGTGCAATACACTTGCTTTGAAATCCCATCATTTGGCTTAAAGTGTATCATGTTGTAGCATATCATTTGAGCATGATTTTGGTTTGGTCCTAAGAAGGTTTTAGCATTATTTTGCCGTGTTTGAAGTCTGTTGGTTATTGATTTGGTCATGTTTGACATGTGTGATATGGTTGCTATGCATTTTGGCTTGTGAGCCCTAAGTATGTGAGTCATAAACACGCCTTAGTTGGTCTATTTCAATAATTTGGAATCATTTGCCATGCCATTTCAGTCCCCAAACCATGCTTGTATGCTTGCATTCATTACCTCTTTCATGCTTTGAAGATGTGTCCTTTTGTGCCTTGAAATGAGCATTGTGCATGCTTAAGTGTTTAAACCTTTGGGGCTGCCATATCAGTGGGTTTTGGGACTTATTTTGGTGCCTTAAAACTCTGTTTTGGTTGTATAGCTCATGCCATGTTTGCTTAGGGTAGTGGTAGTAGAATGCTCTTTTGTTATACCTTAGTCTTGAGCCTATTGGTGTGCATGCTTACATGAGTATTCATCCATCATTTTAGGCATCTTTTGTCACTGTTTTGGGGGTGGGCTGAGGTCTGCCCCTTTGTGTTTTAGGTCCATCATTGCATGATTGTATTGCATTACTTTGGTTTCATGCTTACATTGTACAATAGGATGTATCACATTGCATTTTGTATGATAGGTCACTTCGCATTTGGCATGCTTTGTACCTATTAGCCTCATATTGCATGTTTGAGTCATGTTGCATACTTGAGCCACCTTGCATACATTGCATTACATTTTGCTTGGTTTAGGGTGTCAAACCAAGTATGAGGATTGAGAAGTGTTCATACTCCAAGTGATGTAACATGTCTCAACCCTCGGTCGTCAATCCCCTTGACCTCAACATGATAGGGTGTTGGCATTCATCTCTTTTGGTTGCATGCATTTACATTGAATTGTGAAATTTGGCCTCTTAGGCCATCATGCATCGAAAATGCATAATTGATGGCCCGAGGGTCGAGGGTCATGCTCCCTTGAGTCCATTGCATGATAGGAAGTATGGCCATGCTTACATTTGCCTAAAAATTCCATGCCATACACTGCATGCCCTCTGTTGCTGTCAAAACCAGTTTCTGCAGGAAGCTTTGGCCAGCCGGCCATCTCTAGTGCCGACCGGCCATCCATAAATGGCCGATAACTTCATCAGTTGCCGGTGACCATTTCCCATAGCCGGTGGCCATTCCTCCTAGCCTGTGGTGCTCCACAGTGTGCAGAGAACCTAACCCATGACTTGTGCAGTCTTCAGAGGAGCTAGGCAGTGTAAACAGAGGCAGCAATGCTATGGCAGCGAGTTTCCGGGCAATACGAGTCAAGCATGCATCATCCAAACATTTTGAGGCGGGGGCTGTGGCCACTTTAATTCTGCATTTAATTTGTTAATTAATTAGAAGTTTTGTAATAATTAATTTAGCAGTATTCATTTGTTTTGTAATATTTATTCGGACCCTCCGAGCGAGAGCAATTGTGTAATAAGTGTGTGTGAGTGTGTGTATGTCTTCCAACCCCCACTTCTTTCTCCCTTTTACTTACCTGCTTTCAATGGTTAATATTAGGGCATATTTAACTTAGCATACCTTATGCTATGCATGTGTGCATCCATACATTTGTCTTGCATGCACCTACTCAAGATCATACTAACTGCATTGTATTTCAATTCCAAGTTGAGTACTTGTTAGTTGCAACATTTCACACGCCATCTTTAGGATAGCTGAGCCTATTATAGTTGCATTTTGCATGTGTTGCATTAGCCATCTTAACATGAACTAGGATCATGCATATGATTACTAACTAGTTTCTGTTTTGGCTTGGAGTACTGGATAAGCTTTTATGCTTTAGCATACCGCATGCGTGTGAATGTTGCCATAATAACATGATTTCCATGAGGCTAGCTGCTTATGTGATATAACTGCTTGAATATTTGTGGATGGAGGTCAAATTACCTAAATTGGAATAATGCATTGAAACTGTGAGTTTTAAGCCCACTAGATAGTGGCAAAACCATCTTTTCTAAAGCCCACTTGAGGGTGGCAAAACCTGCATCTTTAGCCTACTTGCAAGTAGCAAACCATCATCAAAACAAACATGAAATGTTTTGTTCCAATTTAGGAGATTTAGTCTATACTTGTTTGCTGTGCACATAACATAGTAATTCTAGGCTAATAACCGGAATAAGAACGCATAATGTTTTCAAAACAAGATAGCATGGTTAGTAGAGGCCGATCTTCGGATCGGGCGAGAGGGGGTGCTCATAGCTGACCTTCCCCAATCGTACCCAAGTTCCCGAGCCGAGGCAACTCTGGTAATGACGGACACGTGCCTTAGGCAAACGAGTCAGGGTTTCCTAAATCCCCCATTAAAAATATTTAGGTGGTGACTCTGTATCTGGCAAAGTAGTCCATGTTTGGCACTTCTTTCAAAAACCTGTTTTCTCAAAACGATTTGCCGAATTTGGACTCTTTGGTTCAAATTAAGAACCGCGACACATTTTCGAGTCCGAACTGTAGCACGGAGGCCCTCACGCGGGGCGTGTCAACAATAACTCTCTCAAAACTGCAATTCGTACACGATCCGGAACCATATATACGGAGGATCTCTCTTCTCTCCTCTGTTCAGAGGCTCTACATATTAAAGAAAGATCAAAAAGCATTCTGATCTCACTGTGGCTTATGCAACACAAAGGGATTCAACTTCTTCAAAAGGATTTACTTCTTATCATCATGATCGTGGTTCTTCTGGCAATAATTCCAAAGGTATTTTTCGTAGAATTCAAAACAGATTTTCTTCATTTCGTGGTCGATCTCAAAATCTCTCTAGGCCAAATTGTGGAACTATTTGTCAAATCTGTGGCAAGGCTAATCACTCAGCCTTTGAGTGTTGGCATCAACTTGATCCTCACTTTCAACCATAATCACAGTAATCACAACATACTTCTTCATCTAGTTCCTATGGTCCTCATGAGCAATGATATAGAGCTCTAAAAATAGAGCTCCAATATGAGCTCTAGTGATGTGACAAAGCAAAAAAAAAAAAAAACACTAGCCAAAACATCACATCACATGATAGAACCCACCATTAGAGCTCTCTCTAGAGCTCTTCCTCTAGAGCTCCCAAACATTTTTCGTTCCTCATAACTCAAAAGCTTATCTCACCACCATGATAGGTGATACTACTCCTCAGCCGTCAAGTCCATGGTTCTTAGATTTTGCTGGTTCTCAGCATATCACTAATGATCTTCATTAGCTGAATTCTTATCAACCTTATGATGGTTCTGATCATGTTACAGTTGGCAATGGCTCATCGCTTCCCATTCATCACACAGGGAAAGGTATTCTTTCCACTCTCCATCATTCCTTTAAGCTTAACAAAATTCTTCATGTTCCTTCCATAAAGACCAATTTACTATCAGTTCACCAGTTGGCACAAGATAATGATTGCTCCATTATTTTTGAAAAATCTACATTTTCCATCCAGGACAGTCATTCTAAAGCAATTCTTCATCAAGGCTTTCATGTTAATGGACTCTATCATTTCCCTGTGGCTTCTTGCTCCTCTCATGCAATTTTCCACTACTTAAACTTCTGCTGCATCCTCTTTTCATCACTAGGTACTTGGCATGCATTTAGGTCATCCTTCATTTGCAAAATTTTGATTACTGCAATCTTAGTTGTATTTGTCTTCTCCTATCAATAAAACTAATTTGTCTTGTATTGCTTGCTCTATTTTTAAAAGCCAACAATTTGGATTTCCTTTTAAAATCCTTCGATTAGATGGGGGTGGTGAATTTATCAACAATCAGATGCAAGCATTTATGAATTCCCATGGCATTCTTCATCAATATTCTTGCCCACACGTTCCCTCTCAAAATGGAATTGTAGAGAGGAAGCATTTACATATTATTAAGACTGCTATAGCACTATTACATCAGTCTTATTTGCCTTTAACCTATTGGTTTGAAGCCATTGCTATAGCAACCTATCTCATTAATAGGCTTCCTAGCATTTCTCTCTCCAATTGCTCTCCTTTTGAATTGTTACATCACACTAAACCATATTATGCCCATCTCAAGGTCTTTGGACGCTTATGTTTCCCTTGGCTTATACCTTATTCTTCTCATAAGTTAGCTCCTAAATTTGAGCCTTGTGTGTTTTTCTAGGATATCACCCTTCTGTCAAAGGCTACAGATGCCTTAATCTATACACTAGAAAAATTGTTTTATCTAGGCATGTTCGATTTCAAGAGTCTACTTTTCCATTTTCCAGTCTTTCTTCTACCTCCAACACTCCTTTGTCAGCTTTGCACATCTTCTTTTGGTCTTTCTCACCTACCCCTCAGTCTTTGTCACCTTCCCCTAAGCCTATTTCTTCGGCCCCAATATATCAATCCACATCATGTCAACATAACCCCATTTCTCAGCCATCTTGTGTGCCATCTTCCGACTGTCCTATTCCCTTATTTGCTGCTATGCCACAGTCTGCTCCTATTGTTGTTGTGCCACAATCTAATGTGTCTACTTCTTCACATGATTCTATCCTACCTCCTGCCACCAGTGCTATTTCCATTAACTCTCTTGCTGTCATTTTACCTCTTCCTCCTCCTTCCACTAATACACATCCTAGGACTACCCGATCAAAAACTAAAGCTCTCTACTACTTTGCTTTTTCCTCTCCTGATGCCTCCACTGAGCCCACTTCTTACAAAACAGCTCTTACTTTGCCAGTCTGGTTTCAAGCCATGTTAGATGAGTATTCTGCCCTTCAACATCAAGGCACATGGTCTCTTGTTTCTTTACCCCCTTCTAAGCAATCTATTGGTTGTAAATGGGTTTTTAAAATTAAACGCAACTCTGATGGAACTGTGGCTAGGCATAAAGCCAGATTGGTTGCCAAATGATTTCTTTAAAAATAAGGGGTGGACTTACAAGACACTTTCAGTCCAGTGGCCAAACAACCAACTATCCAAATTTTTCTTTGTTTGGTTCTTCATCACCACTGGCCCCTCAAATAGTTGGATATTAGTAATGCTTTTCTTCATGGTCACCTTGAAGAAGAGGTTTCCATGGACCAACCTCTAGGCTTTGTTGACCCTCAAAATCCTACTTTGGTTTGCAAACTTCACAAGGCTCTTTATGGATTAAAACAGGCTCCTAGAGCTTGGTGCTCTACTTTTTCTTCATTTCTTCTTTCTCAAGGATTTATTCAAAGCAAATGTAACTCTTCTTTGTTTGTTCGCAGGACTTCTTCTTCTCTTACCTACCTTCTGATCTATGTGGATGACATTATTCTAACTGGAACTGATCAAGGTTATATTCAATATTCGTTATCTCATATGCATCATGCTTCTTCCATGAAAGAATTATGGGACATTTCCTATTTTCTTGGTATCTTAGCCTAACCCACCTCTTAAGGATATTTTATTTCACAACACGAATATGTTTTTGAACTCTTGGTTAAGGCTGGTATGGTGGATTGTAAACCTTGTGCTACACTTGTCTTTGTCAAACAAACTCCTACTATGGCAGATTGTCGTCCTTATTCTCAACCATTTCTCTACTGAAGCATTATTGGGGCACTATAGTATCTCACCATTACAAGACCAGAAATTTCTTATGTTGTCAATCAAGCCTACCAGTTCATGCATTCCCCAACTGTGGGACATTTCTCTGCTATCAAACGTATTTTGTGATATCCCAAGGGTACTTTAGCTCAAGGTCATTAGTTTGTTTCGAGTGACTTTTACTTGCAAGCTTACAGTGAACCGACCGCAATTCTACTTCTGGTTATTGTGTTTATTTGGGCAACAATCTTATTTTGTGGTCTTCTATAAAGCAATTCACTATTTCACGATCTTCTACTGAGGCAGAATGTCGTTCTTTGGCCCATACATCAACTGAACTAGCATTGTTACAAATGTTGCTCGCTAACTTTTCTATTCCTCAATCTTCTCCTCTCATTTTATGGTGTGATAATGTTTCCTCTATATCCTTGGCTGCTAATCCAGTTTTTCACAACCGATCCAAACACATTGAGGTTGATTGTCATTTCGTTCGAGAGAAAGTTGCAGCCCATCAGCTCATCTTTAAGTATGTTCCTACCTCTGATCAGTTCGCAGACATTTTCACCAAACCACTTTCCACTGCTCGATTTTCTTACCTAACCAATAAGCTCATGGTCTCCTCCTTGCCCATTAGCTTTAGGGGAAATGATAGAGAGTGTCATGTATGAATAAACTCTCTTTACCAGAATCAGTTAGAAGATAAGTTTGTTAGTAGAATTTGTTAGTTTGTTAGATAGATAGATATAGTTATATAACTGTTTTTAAGGATGATATAGTTTTATATATATACACAAATGATGTACTGATTCAATATCAATGAAAATAACGCATAAGTTCTTTAGCTGCAACCTCATGGATCTTGGTTACACTAGACCTAAACTTACTTGGTTCAACAACAGACAAGGGTGGGCCAACACTATTGTTCGTCTTGACCATACTCTCTGCAATGTTAAATGGAGAACTAGATTTCCATAAGGTTTTGTTTGAAACTTGCCCAGTGTGAGAACCCGAATATAAAAATTAAGTAAATAATTAAATAATGATATTATAATCTCAAATATTTTGGTGGTGAATTCTAAGGTGCAAATTAAATATTATTGGAGGATCTTTTAATTAATTTTTAAACCTAAAATAAATTTATGGTGAAAGTCTTTAATTTAGAAGCAAGATTTATTATCCAAAAAAAAAAAACAAAATAAAACAAAGTAAATAGAGAGGAGGGTGTGACTTGAACTCTAGACCACAAACTTAATAAATAAGGCTTTACCATTTGAGTTGCATATAACTTATATATGTATTTTATATATTTATCTATTTATTTGACCTATGTGTGCCCACCACTAGTATAAATAAAATAAACACAAACCCTAATTATTATGATATTGTTTTCCCACAACTTTTCTGAGCAGCTGTGAGAGGTATAGGGAGGGAGAGAGACGTCTAGGTCATTGGGTGAAAATTGTTGAATTTTGTGGTGGCCATTGGCAAGGTAAATCCCTTATTATTTTTATTCCTTCACTATCTTTTTCTTCTTCTTGTCAGTTGCTGTGTAGTTGATGGATCAAATCGGTGAAGTAGGTACATGTGTTGGGCATGGCTATGAAATATTTGGCTGATTGGGATAGTGTTTTATGTATAAAGAATGGTGTAATTCTTAGTCCAAAAATTCTGCACAGAATCACAAACTTTAAAAATCAAGAAACCATATCAAACGGATGAATTTTAATCTGAAATTTTTACAGTAGATTAATTACATATTGAATTGCATATCTGAATTTTTTCATAATTTTTGGCAGTCAAAATCCATATAAACTGATGTGTTCAAATCTGTCCAGAAAACTGGTTTCTAACAGTAAATTTGGGAGTGTTGTTCTCTTTGTGTATAAATCCAAAATTTATCAAATCAGCGTCATTAGAACCGGTTACAAGTCTAGTTTCGTACATTTTTGTCCTTGCGTTGATTTCTCATGTATACTAAAAGAATCATCAATTTCTTTAAAGTGCTGCAAAAAACAATCTTTTTGGGCATAATTAATTATAAATAATTATTTTGATAGGCAAATCAAGTGAAACTAATTGGGTTTGAAACTTAGGATATATTAGTTGATATCTAGAGGGTTTTAGAATTTTTCGAACAACGTGGAGTGGGTTTTTAATTTTCAAAGTTAGCTGATAAATTGGAAAAACTCTGTTTTATCTTAAAGTCACCCCTACAAAAAAAATTATTTTTTGCGACGGCAAAACGCCGTCGCAAATACTCCGCACGCCGTCTCAAAAGCTTTTTGCGACGGCAAGTGAGGGTCGCAACAAAGGGGGTTGCAAAAGGGCTTTAGCAACGGCAAGTGCCGTCGCCATTGTTTTTGTGACGGGAAAATTTCTTTTTTGCGACGGCAAATTTCGGTCGCCAATAATGGATGGAAATCTGGGTTTTTTTGCGACGGCACAGTCTTGCCGTCGCTAAAAGAGGTTTCTGCGACAGCAAAAATCCCGTCACTAAAAGTGTCGTCGCTGTTGACTATTGTCAACGACAACCTTCACCGTCGCTAATGACTATTCTCAACGACTATTATACCGTCGCTAAAGCCTTCTTTTCAATTAAATTCCATAACTTTTGCGACAGTATGGGTGTCGTCGCAAAAAGCCTAGTACAATTTCTTTTTTGCGACGGGATGTTCTGCCGTCTCAAACAAAATTTAAAAAAAAAAACCTAATTTTAAAATTATTAAAAATATAAAAATCACCTGTATTAAATGAAAAATAACTAAAAAAAATCCACAAATTACATAATAATATAAATACATACAAAAACAAAAGTTGACAAATGATGAAAATTCATAATGTTGTTCCATTCATAACAATACATAAATAAAAATTATGCCACTACATAATGTCACATAATACGTACATAATGTTGTTCACAAATTTAAATAACATAAATCAAAATCAAAACCAAAAGTTTTCGTCTTGATTCTTTCGTGAGTTACCAAAACAGAAGTTGGTCATAATCTTTACACGCCCGCATTCCACAAGAAGCAAACTGCTACTTAGGAAATATCTGGAAAAAAAACAAAATAAAAATAATTAATAACAATATAATGGTGTTAATATTTTAATTACAGAAAAATATAAAAAAATTAACTACTATATAATTAGAAAGATAGTTTAGTAAATAATTTTGACTAGACCGAAATCCGACTCTAACTCCCAAACCGAGAACCCAATTCGAGCCCCGTCTTCTCCCACAAGTCTATCGTGCCTAGGCGGTCGTGTGTGCCAAGTTTCGTGCTAAACCGACGCCGATTGGTGATTTTAGGACATTAACACCTCGAATTCAAATTTCTTAAGGAACTAGTTTGCCTAAAGTGAAATCTGACTCTAACTCCCAAACCGGAAACCCGATTCGAACCCCGTCTTCTCCCACAAGTCTCTCGTGCCTAGGCGGTCGTGTGTGCCAAGTTTCGTGCTAAACCGACGCCGTTTGGTGATTTTGAGGCGTTAACACCTCGAATTCAAGTTTCTTAAGAAACCAGTTTGCCTAAAGTGAAATTCGGCTCTAACTCCCAAACCGGGAACCCGATTCGAGCCCCGTCGTCTCCCACAAGTCTCTCATGCCTAGGCGGTCGTGTGTGCCACGTTTCGTGCTAAACCGACACCGTTTGATGATTTTGGGGCATTAACTCCTCGAATTCAAGTTTCTTAAGGAACTAGTTTGCCTAAAGTGAAATCCGACTCTAACTCCCAAACCGAGAACCCGATTCGAGTCCCGTCTTCTCCCACAAGTCTCCCATGCCTAGACGATCGTGTGTGCCAAGTTTCGTGCTAAACCGACGCCGTTTGATGATTTTGGGACGTTAACACCTCGAATTCAAGTTTCTTAAGGAACTATTTTGCCTAAAGTGAAATTCAGCTCTAACTCCCAAATTGGGAACCCGATTCGAGCCCCGTCTTCTCCCACAAGTCTCTCATGCCTAGGCGGTCGTGTGTGCTAAGTTTCGTGCTAAACCGACGGCGTTTGGTTATTTTGGGGCATTAACTCATCGAATTCAAGTTTCTTAAAGAACTAGTTTTTACAATGAATAATTAGTTAAAAAGATTTGAGGGAACACTGCATACCATGAGATGAATATATCCCCAATTCGCTCGAAGACTGTCAACACGGCCAGGATAACCCTGAAAAATTACCCAATTTGTTATTGTTAGATTTTAGTGTAGAAGCTAGGCTTGTGTTTCCTTCTCAAAGGGCGTTTTGCCTCTGGGTGTATAATGAGTTTCATTGTAATATCTCTCTTCTTTTTTTTTTGTATAAAACTTGTGACTTACCTACCAAAAAAAAAAAAAACAAAACCCTGAAAAATTCATAATCGATCAACTGAGAATAAAACCTGAAGACTCATGAGTTGTTTTCTTTTTAGGTCATGTGTTTCCTATGTTTGACTTGTTTTTTTTACAGGGAAATGGTGAAATCTCCAATAAGAAGAATAATAATTAAGAGGATCCATTGGGGAAAGGATATGTTAACCCACCAGAAACTAAAACTAACTGTACTAGAGTTAGTTGTAACTGCTTTAGTTGTAACCACTTTAGTTCTTGTAGGCGAGAGGACAATATATAGATAAATAGCTGTACTGTGTTAGTACATACACTTTGGCATATCTTGATAAAGGAGATGAATAGTTTTTCTTCCTTTTTCTCTCTAATCCCTGTTTGTTTTTCTAGATCTATCTTCTATATTCTCTGAATCTTTATAGGATACCCTTAAATTTCTTTGTTTTTGGTACACCAACCACACTGGAAATCAATATATTCATCGCATTGTACCGACTGTCTTCTTCTCAAAACAGTTCGCATCTGAGCAATGGAGTTGACCCAGTAGACAGGGCATTGATGCTGCAACTCATGTTTCCAGGATCTAGGCTAAATAAAAAATAAAAATAAAAAATTCCTTGGTATCCATTCAATAAGTTTATTCTTGATCTAATAACAAAACAAATGCAAATTGGACCATCTCAGATTATTTCTCATGCCTGTAAATTAGCATCATCCATTTTTCTTCCATGATCATGATGTTGGTTAGGTAAATATATAAATCTAAAAAATAATCATTTAATGAAATTTGATGGGTTTAGAAGAACTAAATACACATCTAAAATATGAAAACAAATTTCAGTCAACTCCAACTGCAAAAAAAAAAAAAACAAAACAAAACAAATAAAGAAGTTTCTTACCAATATTGACACCAAAATTGAAGCTCTGCCTTCTCAACTTTGTTCTTTTCCATGGTTTTGAAACACTCAAAGGCAGGGTACGCATACCCAAGAACCAACCTACCATCCAAATTCATATAATCAGAAAAGGTAAAATTAAGAAAAAAAAAGAAAAAGAAACAAAAATAAAGCAGAGAAGGAAAAAGTGCAAAAAGAAAGATTAGTTCTTCACATCCACAAGTCCTGATCATAATAAAGCTTTTTGTTCAAATCAAAAGTAAACCAAGATCCTGCAAATACAAAAGAGAGTTGATGAATATCTTAGGGGAAAAAAATAGTCACAATTGAAGAGAGTATAAGAATAAAATTGTACTTAATCTAACAAAGCTTTATGACACAGCTGCTATACTTGATCAAGTTTGACGGATTCATTTGATTGCACAACATTATTAATATATCTAGGTTAGCTTTTATTTTGTTTTTTGACCATATAAAATGTTTAATAATAAGCATACATACTTGAATTTTCCTTTCTTATTAATGCTGTTTTTTTCTTGTTCTGCCATTTCATGTGAAGATCATTAGAAGTTACACTCTTTTGGTTTGAATTAAGATGTTTTAGTGTTACCCATATGACATTTAAATTTTCATGCAAAATATTTGACAAGTAGACCAGTAATTTTATTTTATTTTATTTTATTTTTCCTATTCACATCTTTTTTCATAGCAACATTGAGAAACTCTTTTCAGTTGAAGTATTTCATCAAACAGCTGACATGCTTAGAAACACATTGCAACAATTTAGAGGCAGATGGGTTGCAGAAACAAAATCGTAAATATATAATAGAAGTGAACCAGAAAAAATTTTGCAATGTCAATAAATTACAATCTAGTTGAAGCTAGAAGTGATGCTAATATCAAGAATGTTATGCATACATATACATGTAATATATAGTAAAAAAGCTAGTTCAAATTGATGGTTAATTGCTTCAATTTTTTTTTTTTTTTTTGATGGTTAACAAAGGCATACCAAGTACTATGATTTGTTCTTCATCAGGTTCAGGAAAAGGGTAAGTGGTGCCCTCTACTGGCAAGATGACAATGGCACCATGGACACCGCCGTTGTCCATCCGTGGGCATGCCACCAAAGAGTTCCTTCCTCGTCGGAAAATATGACCTTGTATGTGTAGTTTGTTCCGGGTTTGATGTGACACTGTGTGATGTACTCTGGGCCATCTGACCATCGATTTCTTGGTTGCTTCACTCCATGCCTGCACACATAATACTAGTATTCATTCACCTTTTAACACGTCAATCTCACAATCCATTTTCTTGGGCAAAGCAAACCATTGCTATTCACTGTCCTCCCTCCTCTAAGTTTTTGTTCTACTTTCACCAACTCATTCGAATTTGGGTTTCTCAAGTTTCTAAAACATTCTTAAGAACAAATTCAGACAAATTTCTTAACATACATACATACATACACAAATTTCTTAAGAACAAATTCAACAAAATCAACATGAATCTGATTAACATACATACACACAGATTCAACAAATTCCTTAAGAACAAACACACACAGAGTGATCGGTGCAGAATAAAATAAACAGAACAGATCAGATTCCAAAACAAAACAAACACACAGATTCCAAAACAAATGTAATGCAGATCTGTTGGTCCAAAACAAACAAATGTAATGATCTGCTCGACGGCAGAGAGATGAGAGAGAGAGAGAGAGAGAGAGGCTTACCTGTGAGTCGATCGGTGCAGAGATGCAAAACCAGAGAGTGAGACTGATGAGATGAGAGAGTAAGGGAGACAGACGATCGAGAGATCTCGATATATATATATATAAAACAAAAAAAAAACAACGATCGGGGCGAGAGAAAGAGAGACAGAGATTGAGAGAGAGAGTTTACCTGTGAGTAGATCGGCGGTGCGATGATCGGTGCGATGAGATGAACAACGAGAGAGTTAGAGAGTGATCGGTGCAGATATGAAGAACAAAGAAACGAGAGAGTGAGAGAGAGAGACAGTGATGAGTTGAACTTGAGATGAGACTGAGAGAGTGAGGAGACGATTAGGGTTCTAACAGATTGGGGATTTTGGGGGGCGCGGGAATGGAAAAAAATTGGAGAATCGAGCGGGACGGGATTGGGAAAAAAAAATATTTAAATAATAATATTTTTCATCATAAATGAATATTTAAATAATAAAAAATATATAAATAATAATTTTCATTTTCATTATAAAATGAATATTTAATGAATGAAAAATTATTATTATTATTTTTTATTTGGTAGAAGTAAAGATAATATTTTAATGAAAAATATTTTCTATTAAGGCCTCATTTGGGGAGTGGCTATTTTAGTCAAAAAGCCAACTAAAACTTGTCACATCACCTCTCTACTTTTCTACACATCTTTTCGTAAAAAACTAAAAAGTTACTAAAATAGCATGTTCCCAAACAAGGCCTAAGAGTAATGAGAGAGAGAGAGAGAGACGGAGAGAGAGAGAGACGGAGAGAGAGAGAGAAACAAATAGACAAAGAGAGAAAGAGACAGAGAGAGAGATAGAAAAAGAGAGAGAAATAAGAGATAAGCGATACAAAAAGAGAGCGAAAAAATATGTACGAGAGAGAGAATAAAAAAATAGAGAGATAGAGAGAAGAGAGATGAGCGAGAGAGACAGAGAGAGCGAAAAAAGAGAGATGAGCGAGAGAGACAAAGAGAGAGAAAAAAGTGAGATGAGCGAGAGAGACAGAGAGAGAAAAGAGATAAGAGAGATAGAGAGAAGAGAGATGAGCGAGAGAGACAGAGAGAGAGAAGAAAAAGAGATAAGCAAGAGAGACAGAAAGAGAAAAGAGATGAGAGAGATAGAGAGGAGAGATGAGCAAGAGAGACAGAGAGAGATGACAAATGAGAGGGATAGAGAGAAGAAAGATGAACGAAAGACACATAGACAGATAGACAAACAGATAGAGAAAGAAGAGTGATGAGTGAAAGTGAGAAAGAGAATAATGGTGGTAGTTGAATAGCATTTGCAGTAGTGGTAAATGTGGTAGAGAATATAGGTGGTGAGAGAGAGAGATGAGTGAGAGACAAATAAAGAAAAGAGATAGAGAGACAAAGAAAGAGACAGAGTGATGAGCGAGAAAGAGACAAAGTGGTCGCTAAAAGTGCATTTTCTTGTAGTGGATCGATAAATCGAAAGGGAGCTCAATAAATAAAGAAGAGATGAGGGAGAGAGTGAGCAAGGCGAACACAGTGGGGAAGAGAGAGACAGACAGACAGGCAGACAGAAAAAGAGAAGAGTGATGAGTGAGAGAGAGAGAGATAGAGATAGAGATAGACAGAAAAAGAGAGAAACAAGAGATGAGCAAGAGATAAACTAAAAGATAGAGAAAGAAAGTGAAAAGAGATTAACGAGAGAGACGTAGAAAAAAAAAGAGACAAAGAGAGTGGTAGTGGTAGTGGTCATAGTTTCACCCATTGATTTAAGTATGGTGTTTGTTTTGAGCTTTCAAATCATAATTCTACATCCATTTTTCAAAACTCAATTCAAAATATAATCATTACTTTTCGAAACTAATAACCAAACACATAATTCAAAACTCTTTTCAAAGCTTAATTCAAATCAATTTTTTAAATATTTTAAATATTTAAATATTTTAAAAATATTTTAATTTTGTGAGAGACAGATAAAGAAGAGAGATAGATAGAAAGACAGAGATAGAGTGATAAGCGAGAGAGAGAAAGACAAAGTGGTTGCTAAAAGTGTATTTTCTTATAGTGGATCGATAAATCGAGAAAGAGCTCGATAAATAGAGAAGATGGGAGTAAGAGAGTGAGCAAGGCAAACATAGTAAGGGATAAATAGACAAATAGACAAGTAGAGAGAGAGAGAGAGAAGAGTGATGAGTGAAAGAAAGACAGGGAGAGAGAGATAGACAGAAAAAGAGAGAAAGAGAGAGAGAGAGATAGAGGGAGAGATAGAAAAAGAGAGAGAAACAAAAGATAAGCGAGAGATAGATAAAAAAAGAGAGAAATAGAGCGAAAAGAGATGAGCGAGAGAGAAACACAGAAAAAGAGAGAGACAGAGAGAGAAGAGAAATAGGCGAGAGAGATAGAGAGAGGTAGAAAGATAAGAGAGAAGAGAGAGAAAAAAAAAAGAAATGAGAGAGATAGAGAGAAGAGAAGAGAAATAAGCAAGAGAGATAGAGAGAGAAAACAGATGAGAGAGATAGAGAGAAGAGAGATAGGCGAGAGACACAGAGAGAAAATGAGAGAGAGAAACAGACAGACAGAGAAAGAAGAGTGATGAATGAAAGAGATAAAGAGAAGAGAGAGAGAGAGATAGAGACAGAGAGACAGGAAGATGAAAAAATGAATGAAAAGAGAAATGTTATATCGAAACAGTAAGACGACATTATTTTTTTTATTTTTTTTGCGACAGAAAAGTACCGTTGAATTTATTCAAACCATTTTGTGACTGTATATATATGAAGCTATCTCAAAACCACAATCACTATGCTAGGTTAGAGTTTTCAAAAAACTCTTTTGAGAAAATTATACTTTCTTTTTTTCCCGTGTTATATTGTTTTTACGTAATTTTTTTAATATTTTAAGTATTTTTTTTAATTTTTAGACACATCTAACATAAATACACCTAAAAATTTTAAAAGTTGTAAAGAAAAAAATCTTTTAAAAATTCACTAAATATCAAAATTACAGAAGAAAAAAAAACAATAATTCAATACATTTTTTTTTTGTATTTTTATGTATTTATTAATTTTTAAAAATATTTTTTCATAAATTTTTTATTTTTTAGATACATCGAAGTAAGGTGCATCTTAAAAAAATATTTACAATTTTAAAAATATTCACTAAAAATAAAAAATAAAAAACACGAAAGTCACTTTTTATGAAAATGTAAATGTCGTTCAAAGAGCGATATTTGTTGTCTCAAAGAAGCATTTACGGCACTATTTGTCGTCTCAAAAAATGAGACTATTTGCGACAGTATTTTTTGCCATCGCAAATATTCTCATTTTTTGAGACGGCAAATAGTGCCGTCGCAAATGCTATGCTTTTTTGAGACGGCAAATGGTGCCGTCGCAAATACTCTGCTTTTTTGAGACGGCATTTTCTGCCGTCACAAAAAGTCGCAAAAAGTGACTTTTTGAGACGGCAAGTGTGCCGTCGCCAATAGTTCCGTCTCATAAATCCACTTTTCCTGTAGTGCACTTTTAATTAAGTTTCGATCGGAACCCATGTCTTGGGTGATTTTAGACCTTGAAGAACATTAACTTAGGTATTATTTAAGAGTAACGGTGAGTGGGGTTGAGCTGTGTTAGTGCGCTTTAGTGTGGGGTACTTAGTTTATTATTCTCTTTAGTATTTTCAAATTAGTAGTGACGTTTAGTCTTCATACTTGGTTCAGGGCACTAGTTGGATTTTTATACTCAATTCGAGGATTACATTATTTCGTTCCAGGTGAGTAGTTTCATGCTACATATTTTTATAAATGTTTCCCTACCTTGAACTGTTGGAAAAATAAATTGTTGTTTCAGGACTAAACTGTTTTGATAAATTATTATATTATCAATGGAATCAAATTATTTCTGAAACATGTGTGAACTTGGCATACTGCAAACTATTTGTTTTGGTCTCATGTTTATAATGATGAACTACCATGTTTTGCGAAACTAATGTGTATTGATTATTGGGACCATATGTGTATTTAGTCTAGGGAAATTATTCCACTGTGTGTGGTGACTCTGGCCACTAGGGAACAGATCTGGATTGGACCGTGATGACTCTAGTGCTCAACGATTGTAAGGAAAAGACCTACATTAAACTAGGTGACTTTCAATTAGATCGTCTTCGAGAAAAGGCCCAAGTTGCCACCTTGAGGATGACTCCTAGTTCGGTATTAGATCCAACAGGGCTTATAGCCTTGAGAACTGTGTGGCATATTATTTGTTTTTTCTTGGTACCCAAAAAATTATTGGTGTTCATGTTGTAATCTGTTTTAAGTGGAAAATGTCATTTATCATGTTCTTGCGAGACATGAGTATTTTAAGTATTAAATTGTGGAACCTTCTTTTTGAAATAGATTCTCTTTACCAAACTGTATGTCAATCTAGTTTCTATGATATATATCTTATTTTGGAATTGAACCCTGTTTTCAAAACTGTATTTACTATCCATGTTGCTACTCACTGAGCTATCAGCTGACTTAGTTGTTTACCATTTCCAGGTGTTAGGACTTAGAGTGGACTCTTGGCGTAGCGGGGACTCAATTGCATAGACCTCTAGGGCATTTATTTAATTTGTTTAGGTTGCTTTGTCGGGTTTTGTGCATACATATTGGTTGAGTTTTATTTAGAATTATTTTATTTTGTGGGCGGTTTGTGTCCCATTTATTGTATATATATTTTTAGGAAGTTGGTTATAACTTGTTTTGCACTTGTGGCATGTCACTGGATTGAGTTTTGATTTATTTATTTCTGGGCTATCATCACATTTATTCTTTATGGTTTTGAGTTCATGTTTAGGCTTGCGTGTGCCTTGGGCTAAGTCCCTGTGGGCCACGGCCGGTCATGCCTGGATTTGGGGTATGACACCCAGGACCTACTCAGACCACTCCCCGATGATGGTATTCACGCAAGGTAAAATTCCCTATGACCCCTCTATTAGATCTTTCAAATTCAAAGCTGCTTGGATGGCCCATCTTTTGTTGAAAATTGTTGGGCTCACTCAAATCCAAATTTCATTGTTAAGTTGCAAGCCATGGCTTCTGAAGCTATGGAATGGAACAAAAATGAGTTTGGTAATATTTTTAGAAAGAAATGATGGATGCTTAGGAGAATTGAATGGGTTCAAAAATCTCAAGCCATGATTTATACTCATAACCTTCATTTACTTGAAAAAGAGTTGGTTGATAACTACAACCAAATTTTTTGGTAAAAGACAGCTTAGAACCCATCTCTACTGGGGGCTTTGAAGGCTTTAATGTTTCTCACAACTCTCTTGACTTCGTTATCAAAGATCCCTCTAATAAGCTCAATATTGTTCTCATCAAAGAATTTACCACGAGCCTTATTGCACCAATGGTCCAAAGTAGCAGTAATAGGGTTTTCAAACAAATTTTTAAAATAAGTAGAAACCAGCATCTTGAGAGCAGATGTTTGCTCCTTTGTCAAAAATTGTTTCACCAACAATTGCATCTCTAAAGATATTGATAGAACCCTGATTGCCCTCATACCTAAAATGCCTAATTCTTAGAGGGTCAAACAGTTCAGACCTATTTGCTTGTGTAATGTTACTTACAAAATCATCACCAAAATTTTGGTTGACAGAATCAGACCATTGCTGGATGACATTGTGAGACCTAACCAAAGCAGTTTTATCCCTAGTAGAAATACCAGTGATGATATCACTATCACCTAAGAAACCATTCACTCTATGAGGTATATGAAAGGCAAAGTTGGCAATATGATCATGAAAATTGACCTGGAGAAAGCCTATGACAATATTCTTCGAGTTTCTTGTGAGAAACTTTGAATGAGTTCAATCTTAATGAGAATTGGATTGAGCATATCATGAGTTGTGTTACAACTGTCCAATTCTCTATTTTATGGAATGGTGAACCTTTAGAGGAATTTAGGCCTCTGAAAGGCCTAAGACAAGGAGATCCTTTATCTCCATACCTTTTTGTTCTGTGCATGGAGAGATTGTCCAACATGATCTATCATATGGCTGATACGAAAAGATGGAAAGGGGTTATCATTTCTAAAGGGGGACCTTGTATCACTCACTTATTCTTTACGGATGTGTAGACACCCCATTTTTGACCGACCTTAAGACTCAGACGTCACCGATTGAGCGCTCGGTGATGTTGCATACTGTGCTTGTTCAGAAGTCTCAGAGTCACGGCCGTGCGCCCTGCCTCCGGACTTCCGAACTCTCTTCCGTGCCTTGCCTCGGTTTGCGAACCAGACTCGATTTTCTCTGTTTTCTTTCCTGAGGGGAGGGAGAGGTCCCGTAGACCATCTCTCAGTGGACGTGGGCTACATTTCGTGGCCGTAGGCCATTTTGCCCATTTCGGAGCCCGGTTCCCGATTTTCGGAGCCGTCAGGCCGTGTGCCTCGGTTCGGGACCACCCAACCATCTCTGATTTCTCCGATTTCTGGCATACATCTCATTTACTCCCTAACGAGGGACACTGGGGTCTTAGATACCCACTTCGTGGCCAAACATCACTTTCGGTGCTTAACGGCCGGTTTTCGGGACCCCGAACTGCGTGTTCTGGCCCCCGAGCTTTCGTTTTGCATCGGTTTTTGTTCATTTTTGGCAGGTACCTCTGTTTTATCATAAGGAAGGTCACTGGAGGGTGGGAGGACAGCAATTGTCTCAGCAACCAGCTTTCTGCTTGGTCAAAGGTGGTTCAGTGGATCCGGGAAGGAGAAAAGTCTGCGCGGCTTCACCGAAACGGGCGTAACTCTTTGCACAAGAGGAATTAAAGTATGAGGCCACCATAGTTGGAAATCTTACTCCTGGGGCTTCATTTTTCACTCAAGAATCTCCTAAGTTCAATTCCGAATGGAGGAGATATGGTTGATTGAAGTAGGGCATCACTCCGGTTGGACCGAAATCTGCGCGGCTTCACGAAAACGGGCATAACTTTTTTCACAGGAGGAATTTTGATGCAAGGTTTGCGCCATTAAAAATATAACTTCCGGGGCTTCAATTTGGACACTTGAATGGCCACATTTGGACTTCCCTAGCACCCACCGGCCAGTGTTCTTCCCGACAGCTTTTGGAAACTAGTTGGCCGGCCACTTGCAACTAAAGCACCTTTTACCCACCTTTTCTCCGATTTTCTTGCCTATATAGCTGGCCTCCCAGCTCTTGTAGAAGGGTTGGAAAATTTCTCTCAAGGATATACATTGATATCTATCTCTATCTCTCCATTTTTCTCTCAAATCTTCAAGTTTAGGCTCCATTTCTTCATCATCTTCAAGCTCTACTACCACCACTCCATTCCAGCTGCAAGGAAGGGTTTTTTCAGAGGCTTAGGAGCAGCAATCTTGAGCCAAGAAGCAACAAGAGTGTGATCTTCAAGGGTAAGTATCAATCACCCTCTTTTGGCACTTTTTTTTGCACCATTCCTCTACCCTACTTGCTCACTGTTTTAGACTCCGTCCCTAACTGAAAGGGGCCTTCTTTTGAGCT
Source organism: Camellia lanceoleosa (assembly GCA_025200525.1). Lineage (NCBI taxonomy): Eukaryota > Viridiplantae > Streptophyta > Magnoliopsida > Ericales > Theaceae > Camellia > Camellia lanceoleosa. The sequence goes on from CM045770.1 coordinate 2,498,333, forward strand.
ATTATACATGTTTGTTTAAGGGCTCAACCCTGTTTGAGCCCTCAATGATGCACTTGCTTCAATATCATTTTGTATGTCAATATCTTGCATGCTTTTTTTAGTTCATGTGTGATCTATTTCTGAGCCTGATATAAACTGTAAGTGGGACTATTTTGAGCCCCTCTTTAACATTGAAGAAGGGCTCAACCCTGTTTGGCCTCTCTATCATGCACTTGTTTCATAATCTCTCATATTTACCGTAAATTTGCATGATTTGTTTAGCCTCTGTGCGATCTGTTTTGGAGCATGTCATGAACTGTGAGTAGAATTATTTTATGTCCCTCTACAACATTGTAGAAGGGATCAACTTCATTGGGGGTCTCCATGTTATACTTGTCATTTTACCCCTCTTTGGCCCTCATTTTGCATGCTTTGTTAGGCCTATTTTGCTTCTGTTTTTGGCCATGATCAGGTCTGGAAAGAGTCACATTTTGGCCTTCTTGTCATCTTTTGTTAAGGGTCCAAGGCTGTTTGATGAATGTTTGGCATACCTCATGTTCTAGCCTTTGTTGGCATCATTCTTGCATGACATTTTGAGCATATCTACATACTGTTTTGGGGGTTGTCATAAGCTGTAGATGTTCATATTTTTGGTCCCTCTTCAATGTTGTAGAACTGTATTTTTCAGTTTGAGCATTGCATATACCATCTGCTTCATTGTTCCCCTTTTTTCCCCCCCATTTTTGCATGCTATTTTTGCCATACTTGTGATTGTTTTTTGGCCATGCTTTGTACTGGAAAAATGCTAGTTTAGGGACTGCCTAGCATCTGTCTTTACACTTCATGTCCATATTGTGCATGTTTGGCATAGCTGCAAGTCATTTGCATTTTCAAAGATAGCATTTCATCGGGTGTAATTTTGCTATAATTCGGGGGCTGTTTTTGCATCATTTTGGCTGCTGAAATTTGCATTTTCCATATGCCATATGCCACGTCTCATTTCGTATGCCATTTCATGCCTTAGGGCCATTGCCTCGGTTTGCGTGCCCGTGTGCACGCATTTCGAGGCACTTCATTTTCATCTTCCGGTGTCTTATGTGAGTGTGGCTGGGGCCCTCTCATGTTGGTATAAGCCCATCATTGCATTTGCATGCCATTTCATGCCTTAGGGCCATTGCCTCGATTTGCGTGCCCGTGTGCACGCATTTCGAGGCACTTCATTTTCATCCGACGGCATCTTATGTGAGTGTGGCTGAGGCTCTCTCATGTTAGTGTAAGTCCATTTTGCATTCTGTATCTCATATTTCATGTCACTTCATGCCCGTATGCCATTGTCTCGGTTTGCGTGCCCGTGTGCACGCATTTCGAGACACTTCATTTTCATCCAACGGCATCTTATGTGAGAGTGGCTGAGACTCTCTCATGTTGGTATAAGCCCATTTTGTATTATCATGCCATTTTAGTCTCATTACATCGCGTGTGTCATTTCCTCGGTTTGCGTGCCCGCGTGCACGCATTTCGAGGCATATCATTTTCATAGCATTGTGCATGCTAAATTATATATTAGATTGCATTCATGCCTATTTGCATTGCGTACGCCATTTTATGCCTTAGGATCATTTTCTCGATTTGCGTGCCCGCGTGCACGCATTTCGAGGCATATCATTTTCATAGCATTGTGTATGTTCGGATTGCATAATTAGCTACATTTCATGCATATCATGCATATTGCATCATGTTCGGGATAGGAGTTAGCCCGGGCACGGGAAACGAGGCGCGTTCCGTACTCCGAGTGACGGAACGGGTCTCAATTCCTAAGTCACTGACACTCCGGATTACCCATGATGGAGTTAGTTTTTGTTGTAGCATTCATCTACATTCACCCCATATTGAGTTGTGCAATCCGACTCCTCGGCCATCATGCATCGATATGCGTGATTGGTGGCACGAGGATCAAGGCATGCATATATTTGTGAAATACATTGCTATGCCCCTCTTCTGCTCTCTGTTACAGCAAAACGAAGAATCAGCAACTTTTCGGGACTTGGCACGCATTTCGAGAAACATTGCAAACAGAGACTAATTGGGGCATCCCAGTGGATCTCCGCGCAAAGCAGCCCAAACATGCATCATATCACTATCCGAAGCGGAATCAAGGCAGTCCCTGGCTTGCATGCTAGTTTACAGTTTTTCTTAGTTAAATTGATAATTAATTAGGAGTTTGTATATTTATTATTTCGGACTGTATTATTCTTTCATTTGGGACTGTATATTTATCTGGACCCTCTGCGCGAGGGCATAATTGTAATAAGTGTGGGTGAGTGTGATGCATGTCTTCCAACCCCACGTCTTTCTTCCCTTTTATTTACCTGCTTACGATGGTTAGATATAGGGCATATTTCAATTAGCATACAGTATGACAGCATGTTTGTATCATTCATCTGTTTTGCACGCACCGGGCTCGGCGCATCATACAAACTGCATTTGTATTTCAATTCCAAATTGAATACGTGTTAGTTGTAGCATTTCACATGCCATGTTTAGAGTAGCCGAGCCTGCTATAGTTGCATCCTTGCATGTGTTGCATTAGGCAATTCTGTATACTTAGGACCATGCATGATTTCTAACATAGCTTCTGTTTTGGCTTGGAGTACTCGGTGAGTTTTTATGCTTTAGCATCCTTGCATGCGTGTGAGTGACTGCCATGAAAAGCATGCTTACCATGAGGCTAAATGCTTATGTGATATAACTGCCTTGAATGCCTATGGGTGGAGGTTGAGTTACTTGAATTGGGACAATTCATCGAATGTAAGTTTTAAGCCCACTAGATAGTGGCAAAATCATATTTTCTTAAGCCCACCCGAGGGTGGCAAATCCACGTCTTAGCCTACCTGCGGGTAGCACCATCAAATCATTTTCAAACAAACAAACATGAAATGTCTTGTTCCAATCCAGGCGATCCAGTCTATACTTGTATGCTGTGCGCATCACATAGTAACCTAGGCTAATAACCGGAATAAGAACTCACAATGTTTTCAAAATAAGATATCATGGTTAGTAGAGGCCGGTCTTTGACCGGGCGAGCGGGGGTGCTCACGAAGTGACCTTCCCCAATCGTACCCAAGTTCCCGAGCCGAGGCAACTTTGGTGATGACGGACACGTGGCCTTTGGCACCGAGTCAGGGTTTCCTAAATTTCCCATTGTAAAATATTTAGGTGGTGACTCAGATTCCGCGATCCATGTTTGGCACTTCTTTCAAAAAATCTGTTTTCAAAACGATTTGCCGGATTTGGACTCTTCGGTTCAAGATTGAGAACCGTGACATTTGAGTCCTTCGAACTGTAGTGACCCAATATCAAACCAGAACGGGGGGGACTCGCACTCCCTTCCCCCGGGATGCGTTCGGGGACGTCTACAGGATGATCTAATTCTATTTGCTAGGGCAGATTGTAAGAATTGTGATACAATCGCTGAGGTTATGAATGAGTTTAGCTCTATCTCTGGTTTAAAAATTCATTTTCAAAAATCTAAACTCTTTGTGTCTCCCAACATTGAGGGAAGAAGAGCTAAAGATCTGAGTAACCTCTGTGGTATCCCTCTTACTTCTGACATAGGGAAATATCTAGGGCCTCCCTTATGCACCAACGAGTGAATAAAAGTCAGTTTAACTACATCCTTGAAAGGATGCAAAACAAGCTGGCTGGGTGGAAAATGAAAGTCTTGAATTTGGCAAGAAGAATGACTCTTATACAATCTATTATCTCAGTTATTCCAGTTTATACCATGCAAACCATGGCTATTCTTAAGAGTGTGTGCAATGATATTGATTGTATGAAAAGAAATTTTCTTTGGGGTGACACCCCAGAGAAGAAGAAAATTCATCTTGTAAGTTGGGATGAGGTGTGCAAAAAGAAAAAGCACGGTGGGTTGGGACTTAAGAAGGCTAGAATTCAAAACCTAGCGTTACTTTCTAAATTGGGTTGGAATCTTATGAATAATGGGAACTAGCCTATGGGCTAAGGTCATAAGATCCAAATACCTAAAAAATACTAGTTTTTTTGAGTTGGAAAAAAAGGATGAGGACTTCTCATGTGTAGAGAAGTATATTAAAAACTAAAGGCATATTGAAGAAATTGGCTAAGTGGTCCATTGGGGATGGTTCTTGTGTTAATCTTTGGAGTGATTGGTGGTGTGGAAATAGACCTCTCGAAGAGGTTATTGATCCACCCTCCAACTGTAACTCCATAGACACCAAACTGCCTAAGGTCAATACCATGCTCAATGAGGAAGGAGATTGGGATGTCAATACTATTAATTTGATGTTTCCTTCTAATGTGGCTAAGTCAATTCTTAAAGAAAAATCTCCTTTATATAATTTAAATCCTAACCAGCCATATTGGAAAGGGAATGAAGAGGGTAATTTTTTAACCTCGAGTGCTTATGTGTTGGCTATGAAGTATGATCACCAAGATGTGAGCTGACAGTGGCTCTGGAAATTAAAAATTTCTTGGAAGATTAAAGGTTTCCTTTGGGTGTTGCTTCATGGAAAAACCCTCACTAATTGTATGAGATTGAAAAGAGGGCTGACCGATAACCCAACTTAACAATTTTGAAGATTTGAACCATCTGTTTAGAACCTATTCTAAAGTGGAAGAAGTGTGGATCTCTATTTTTGGTAGAAACTGGTACATAGAAATGCTACAAATGCCTTGGCTAGATTGCATTGTTTTTAACTTAAAAAAGAAAAACAAGTTTGGGAGTAACACCCCCTGGTATAATATTTTTGCTACAACCTTTTGGAAAATATGGAAAAATACAAATTATAAAGTTTTTGAGAACAAAGAGCCCAACATTTTTGAAAGTGTGAAATTCATTTATGATTTTTCCACTAAGACTTGTTGTGGATGCGCCCCGAGGGACTTATGCTACCACAGTTCGGATTCGTTTCAGTCACGGTTCTTAATCTGAACCAAAGAGTCCAAATCCGGCAAATCGTTTTGAGAAAACAGATTTTTAGAAAAGGAGTGCCAAACATGGACTGCTTTGCCAGATACAAAATCGCCACCTAAATATTTTATTTTGGGGGAATTTAGGAAACCCTGACTCGGTGCCAAAGGCCACGTGTCCGTCATCACCAAAGTTGCCTCGGCTTGGGAACTTGGGTACGATTAGGGAAGGTCAGCTATGAGCACCCCCTCTCGCCCGATCAAAGATCGGCCTCTACTAACCGTGATATCTTGTTTTGAAAACATTATATGCTCCTATTCCTGTTATTAGCCTAGAATTACTATGTTATGCGCGCAGCAAACAAGTATAGACCAAATCACCTAAATTGGAACAAAACATTTCAAGTTTGTTTTGAAAATGGTTCGCTACTCGCAAGTAGGCTAAACTACAGGTTTTGCCACCCTCGAGTGGGCTTTAGAAAAGATGGTTTTGCCACTATCCAGTGGGTTTTAAAACTCGCAGTTTTAATGCATTATTCCAATTTAAGTAATTCGACCTCCACCCACAGGCATTCAAGCAGTTATATCACATAAGCAGCTAGCCTCATGGTAATCATGCTATTATGGCAACACTCACATGCATGCGATATGCTAAAGCATAAAAGCTTACCTAGCACTCCAAGCCAAAACAGAAACTAGTTAGTGATCATATGTATGATCCTGGTTCATGTTAAGATGGCTAATGCAACACATGCAGGATGCAGCTAGAATAGGCTCGGCTACCCTAAAGATGGCATGTGAAATGCTGCAACTACAAGTTCTCAACTTGGAATTTGAAATACAAGTGCAGTTAGCATGATGTGCCGAGCCCGATGCATGTAAGACAAATGTATGGATGCACGCATGCATAGCATAAAGTATGCTAATTCAAATATGACCTAATACTAACCATTGAAAGAAGGTAAGTAAAAGGGAGAAAGAAGTGGGGGTTGGAAGACATACACACATTCACGCACACTTATTACACAATTGCCCTCACTCAGAGGGATCAAAAGAATATACAGGCCAAATAACAAATCAACTATCCTAGCTAATTAATTATTATAGATCCTTCATTAATTAATAAATTAATTACAAAATAAAATGTGAAGCTTAAAGAGACTGCCATAGCTCTGCCTCAGAATGCGCAAATGATGCATGTTTGACTCGTCTTGCCCGGAAACTCGCTGCCATAGCATTGCTGCCTCTGTTTACACTGCCCAACTCCTCTGAAGACTGTAAAAATTCCTAGGGCACCTCTGAACCACTTCCTGATCACTCTGGAATTCCACCGGCTAGTGCAAAGCACCACTAGCCATGGGAACATTCTTGTCGGCCAAATGTTGGGCCACCGGCCAGCCACAGATGGTTGGTCGGCACTGTATGTGGCCGGCCGGCCATTTCTTGCTGCAAAATCTTGTAATTGACAGCAGTAGAGGGCAAGCAGTGTATGGCATGGAATTTTCTAGCAAATGTGAGCATGGTCACGCTCCCTATCATGCAACGGACTCAAGGGAGCATGACCCTCAACCCTCGGGCCACCAATTATGCATTTTGATGCATGATGGCCTAAGAGGCCAAGTTTTGCAATTCGATGTAAATGCATGCAACAAAAGGAGATGAGTGCCAACACCCTATCATGTTGAAGTCAAGGGCATTGGCTACCGAGGGCTGAAATGTGTTTCGTCACTTGGAGTACGAACACTCCTCACCCCTCAAGTTTGGTTTGACACCCCAAACCAAACAATGCAATGCATGTATATAAACTTGGCTCAAAGGTGCAGCATGAGGCTAAGATGCAAAACATGCCAAATGTGATGCAAACTAAACATGCAAATGTGCAATGCTAGGCATATAAGATGCAATGCAACGCAATCTAACATGTAAACTAAGACATGAAATGCAACTAGCCAATAATATGCAAGCATGCAAATATGATATAATGCAAACATGAAACCAGAGCAATGCAACATGATCATGCAATGGTGGACCTAAAACCCAAAGGGCAGACCTCGGCCCACTCCCAAAATAGTGACCAAAAGTGCCCAAAATAATGGACAAGTGCTCATGCAAACATGCCTACCAATTGGCCCAAGACAAGGAGCATTTTACTACAACTACCCCAAACACTTATGGCATGAACTTTTCAATACAAAACAGAGTTTTAACATGCAAAATGAGCCCCCAAAACCCATTGTTATGGCAGCTTAAAGCTTCAAACACATAGCCATGCACAATGACCCATTCCTAGCCATGAAAGACCAATTCTTCAAGACATGAAAGGGATAATGAATGCAAGCATACAAGCATGGATTAGGGACTGAAATGGCATGGTAAGTGATTCCAAATCACTGGAATAGCCTAGCCAATGCATGCTAATGACACACACACCAGATGCCAACATGCTAGAATGCAAAGGGGCCATACAAAGCATATCAAATACAACCAAACCAGCACCTAACAGATCTCAACCATGATAAATCATGACAAAAAGCTTCACAAAGCTAGGCAAAAATATGCAAGCATGATGGTCTAATGGCTAGATGCATTCCTAGGCAAAATGAGGAAATACAAAGCAAGTGTATCAAGCATGAAAGGGGCCATTAATCCGATCGAAAACAGAGACATAATATGACCCACTAACATACAAAAACCTCTGAAATGGAGCCAAAGAAAGCTACTCATGCGTGCTACCATTATGAGCCAAAAATATGGACAAAAGAGAGACCAAGGGAGAGGGGTGTCCCTCCCTTATACAAGACCTCAAGACCTCTTCTTCACCACTGAAGATCCACTGGATTTCAGTGGTGAGAAGGCCAACACACCAAGGTAACCAAAGCTTAAAGAAGAAAGCACAAAAGGGGCCAAACAAGGCCTAAGAGGGAGAGGTTGACCCCCAACAACAAAGTGACCTTAATGAAGTATCTTCTTAAGCATGCAAATACAAGACTTTTTTCAGTTATACACAAAGTCTAAAACAATAAGCAAGATAAGCAAAAGTCTAGTGCAAGATTGGGGAATCTAAAGTAAAAGAGTTACCCTTGAAGAACCCTTGGTGAACAACAAGTGCAGCCTCCTTCTTTTGATCAAAACCAGTCCAAAACCTCAAGAACAAACCCTCAAAGCCTCTCAAAGTCGAAGTATGGTGTAGTAGTGTGTGTTTGTGTGCAAAACTAAGGAGAAAATGCACTTTAAGACCCTCAAACACACACAAATGATGAGAGAGAGGGAGATATAGAGAGAGAAGGTATATCTCAAATGTATATATGTATATTCCTCTGGTTTTTGCTCAACCAAGACAAATGAGGGGGGAGGTCTCTTATATAGACAATGAAATGGTGCTAAGCTTCTCAAAGAAGCTAAATGAGAAAGGTCAAGAGGGTTAAGGCTTCCAATGGAAGCTAAACCAAAGGTGCAAGCTTCTTGAGGAAGCTAAGACAGGGGGTCAAGCTTCCTCAAGAAGCTTGAGCAAAGGGTGCAAGAAAAAAAAAGGGTCAAAGGGTGCAAAACAGCCACACCCGTGCATAGAGAGGAGGGTCAATGCATTCCAGCTGGCACAGCTGGCATGCATTATGCCTGAAAAAGGCAAAAAGGTGCTACCGGCCAGAAAAGGAGGCCATCGGCCAAAAATATGGTCGGCCGGCCACACCAAATGCCGACCAGCCAATGGTATATTTCACCAATGGCCGGTAGCCTCAAAGCACGGCCGGTGGCCTCAAGCCATGGCTGGTGGGTGTCAGGGGTAGCTAACAAGCTACTCTCTACCCTCAGAAACAAAAACACAAATGTTTGGTGCAAAACCAAACACAAAACAATCGAGTTTGAGAGATCCTGAAGCAAGGCGCTGTAGACACCCCATTTTTGACCGTCCTCAAGACTTCGACGTCACCGCTTGAACACTCGGTGATTATCCATGTTTGTGTTCGTTTGGAGTTCCCGAAGTTCTCGGCTACGCGCCTTGCCTCAGGACCTCCGAACTTGACCGTTTTGTGTCTGGTTTTGCACCAAACACTTGTACTTTGCCTTGGAGGGGCAGGGAATGCTTTCTGAGGCATCCCCACACACCACCGGCAGTGGCTGGAGGCCACCGGCTGGTTGGAGTTGCCACCGGCACTATATTGTGCCGGTCGGCACTATTTTGTGCCGGTCGGCACTCCTTTTGGCAAAATGACCATTTTGCCCTGCCGACCACTTTACAGCTGTTTTTGGAGATATTTTTAGACTGCTTTTTACCACTTTCTTCCCCTCCATACACGTGTATGGAGGGATGAGCCTCTTGTTTGCTTAGTTGCTAAGCTTACAAGATTGCCTCCTCTATAAGAGGAGGCCTTGTCTTCTTGGCTTAAGGGTTAGCCACTTTGAGAGACTAAAAAACCAGAGCTCACATACCTCTCTCTCTATATTTACCATCTCTCTCATCCTTGTGTGTGTGTGTTCTAAGCCTAAAAGGTGTGTTTTACCATACTTTTGCACCATTACACACACCATTACACCTTAGCTCGAGATTGAGAGACTTGGGAGGTTGTTTGTTGAAGTTTTGGGCTGACTTTGATTACTAGAGAGTGGCTGGACCACCTGTTCTTCAAGGGATCTTCAAGGGTAAACTCTTTACTTTAGTTTCCCCATTCTTGCAACTAGTTTCTACCCTTCTTGCTTTGTGATTTAAGCTTTGTGCATAACATAAAAAAATCTTGTTTTTACTTGCTCAAGAACATTCATTAAGGTCACTTTTTGGTTAGAGTGAAAACTCACCTCCTTAGGCCTTGTTTTGGTCCTTTTAGTGTCTTTTCTTGAAGCTTTGCTTACTTGGTGTTTTTGGTCTTCTCACCACTGAAAACCAGTGGGTTTTCAGTGGTGAGGAAGATGATTTTAGGTCACATATAGGGGAGGGACACCCCTCTCCCCCTTGGCCCTTTGTTTGCCTTTGTTCTTGGCCTAAAGAATAGCATGTGTGCTTGGTTGGTTTTGGCTTCATTTCAGAGCATATTTGTGGTCCATATGATGTGTTATGCCTCTGTTTTAGGTTAGATTTATAGCCCTTAACATGCCTCTTATACTTGTTTTGAAATGCTCTCCTATGCCTAAAAGCATGCCATGCATCTAGGCCATGTTCTTTGCATGTTTTAGCTTGGTTCCATAAGGGTATTAGCATCATATTACCATGTATAAGGGTTGTGAGCCACTGATTTTTCCATGTATAGTGTGCTTGACATGGTTGTTTTGCATTTTAGGCTTGTAAGCCTTATGTATTTTGGCCCCTAGCATGTTCAACATTGATCATCCTCATGATTTGGCATCATTTGTGACCTTATTTCAGTCCATAAGTCATGTTTGAATGTTTGTATATGTAGCCTATTTCATGCTTTAAGGGTGTGCTCATGTATGTCTAGGACTTGGCATTGTGCATGCTTGCATACTTGGGGCATTTTGGGGCTGCCATATGAGGGGATTTGGGTGTCATTTTGCATACCAAAAATCTATTTTTGGTTGTTAGATTCATGCCATGAGGGGTTGTGTAAGGGATGGTTAGATGCTCTCTTGAGTGCCCTTGGTTTTGGGCTTATTGGCTTGCATGCTTGTATGGCATTTTGCCTATGATTTCAGTCCATTTCGGCCACTGTTTTGGGGAGGTTCGAGGCCTCCCCCATGGTGGTTAAGGCCACCATTGTATGCTCATTATATGCTTGTTGCATGTTTGGTCCACTAGGTGTTGTAGCACATTGATTCCATTGCATACTTGGCTCATGTTTGCATCACACTAGCATCTCACGCACTTTGGCATTTTGCATGCCTAATATGTTAGTTGTGTGGTACCTAGTTTGCTAGCATCCTAATTTCCATAATACATTATTGATGCATGTTTACATGAGTTGCACTTCATTACTTGGTTTGGGGTGTCAAACCAAGTGTGGGAAATAAAGGGGTGTTTGTACCTCAAGTGACAAAACACACCTTAATTCCCATGTCACTAGGGCCCTTGACCTTAGCATGATAGGGCCTTGGTTCCCATGTTTGCGTTGCATGCATTTTTACATCAAAGTGCAATCTTGGTTCTTTAGGCTATCATGCACCAAGGTGCACAATTGATAGCCCTAGAATCAAGAGCCATGTTTCCTTGAGTCCCATTCATGATAGGAAGCATTGGCCATGCATAAATATGCTCAAAAATCCAATACCATGCAATCTTTCATCGTTCTTCATCAAAGCGCCTTCTGCGCAGATTTTGTGCCGCCGGCAGATTGTTGCTAGCCGATAGATTATTTTGCAGCCGGTAGCCACTATAAGCAGCCGGTGGTAATTTCTTCCAGCCGGTGGCACTCAGCAGCATGCAAGGAAGGTGTTCTGGGGCTTTGGAAAATTTTGGAGAAGCAGGGCAGTAAAAACAGAGGCAGCAGTGGCACGGTGTAGGCTTTCCGGGCAAGTCGGATCGAGCATGCATCATTCGCGCATCCCGAGGCAGGGCTGAGGCCCCATTTCTTTTATTTATTTGATTTAATTTTAATAATTAGAATTCTGTAATAATTTATTCGTTTATTCTTCGGACTGTATTATTATTTGGTCCCTCCGAGTGAGGGCAAAATTGTAATAAGTGTGCGTGAGTGGGTGTATGTCTGCCAACCCCACGTCTTTCTTCCCTTTTATTTACCTGCTTATGATGGTAGATTAGGGCCGTTTATTTTAGCATACCTTATGCTATGCATGCGTGCATTCATGCATTTGTTTACACGCATCGGGCTCGATACATCATGCAAACTGCATCGCTATTTCAAATCTAACTTGAATACGTGCATCAAGTGATTGCATCTCACATGCCATTTCTAGATTAGCCGAGCCTACTCTAGGTTGCATCTTTGCATGTGCTGCATTAGCCATTTTCAACATTAACTAGGTCACGCATGTTTGCTAACTAGTTTCTTGTTTTGGCGCAGAGTACGATGTAAGTATTTTACGCTTTAGCATACCACATGCGTGTGAATGTTGCCATGACAGTATGCTTACCATGCGGCTAAATGCTTATGTGATATTACTATTTGAATGCCTGTGGGTGAAGGTTGGATTGCCTGAGTTGGAACAACTCATTGAAATCCGTATTTTAGTCTACTTGCGAGTAGCAAAATCTAACACGTTTTTCGAGACAAAACGGATATGCAATGTTTATTTCCAAGTTAGGCAATCTAGTCTATACTTTTGTGTTGTGCGCATCACATAGTAATTCTAGGTTAATAACCGGAATAAGAACGCATAAAGTTTTCAAAAACGGATATCACGGTTAGTAGAGGCGGTCTTCGACCGGCGAGAGGGGGTGCTCATAGATGACCTTCCCAATCGTACCCAAGCTCCCGAGCCAAGTCCTTTGGTGATAGCGGACATGGCCTTCGGCACCGAGTCAGGGTTTCCTAAATTTCCCATTTTAAAATATTTAGGTGGCGACTCTGTAATCTGGCAAAGCAGTCCATGTTTGGCACTACTTTTCAAAAATCTGTTTTCTCAAACGATTTGCCGGATTTGGACTCTTTGGTTCAGATTTAGAACCGACACAAATCGAGTCCTTGAACTGTAGAGTGAAGCCCACGGGCGCGTCTACAGTTTCTGGCGACTCTGCTAGGGAGTTTAGAGAGCTTGACTCGAACTCGTGATATCCTGTTTTGACTACACTTATGTGTTTCTTTGCATTGCATGTGCATTGGTGCGCCTAGGACACAGTGTTTGCCATCTGCCATTCCTGAACGGTTTGCCGGAGGCTTGTCTTGTCAAGGCATGACCATAAGGCTAACCGGTTATGGGCTCTGACAGCATGGGAACACAAACCCCAGTTTTACTGGGGCACCCTTTTCGACCATTCGACCTAGTGCATATTCGGATCCATAGTGACCATTCCAAACTAGGACAGGTTGCTTACTCGATGTTAGGTTGTTTGAAACCGCTGCGTGCGTAGTGAAACTCTAGCTCCTGACAAAATAGGACAGGGAAACCCTACCCCAACATAGTGGTGTATTGGCTCTCATTTACCTGCTATGTGCTTTTAGAGATCTCTCTGAGAACACACATGTCGGTTGCAAGATTGGGTATCGTGCCCGAGGGCACCAGAATGATATTTTGGGGGATCAGTTATCTGTGGGTACAAGATTCAGACTTAGGGGCAATGATTCAGAAACAGTGATCAGTATTTAAGGAACAGTGTATCGAGTTCAGCGTGCTATCCAACCGTGTGTTGTTTACTTTATGATGTTATGCTGTCCGATTTTCTGTTTATTTATACGCTTTATTTATCTTTTTATTAGGTAGTTGAGCACGATTGCTACCGACCCGATAGATATCCCCCAAGCACCCTGGGTCAGAGGCCGTCGACTCCTTCGATCTGAGGATCTGATAGACGGACAACCAGTGTACTACTCGCTACCCCCGGTTACTAAACGGAGGTCAGTAAGGCAGAGGACATCAGTACAACAGTCAGTTCAGAGAGCTTTGTCCACCCTACCTGTGTTCAGTAGGGATCAGGATTCTGTGTCACCGACAGAGAGAGAATATATACCAGTAATCCAACCAGAGCAGGATAGTATGGCTAGTTTGGAGGAGATGGTGCGTCACCTTCAAGAGAGCATGAAAGCAATGCAGCAGGATGCCGTCCGTCAGGCAGATTTCGCCAGCAACAGCCACGCTTGTGAGGAACAGCAGAGACAATTGCGAGCTAGAGCAAAGAAACCGGAGCATCTGCTTCGCATCAAGCTCCTTCCCCACCAGGAGTTCCTAACGTCGGGGAGACAACCAATGTTCAGACTGATACAGAGCTGCCCACAGGACCACCCCCACCTCCAACCCTACCTCAAATTCAACCTCAGCTATCAAAAACACCCACCAATCTACCGGACTCTCCCTTTGAGTTCGAGACTGATCCCACCGCACTCAAGTTGAGCAAGCTTGAAAAGTTATTCAAGAGGTCCCAAGGGGTCAAGACTATCCCCGACATTGAAGATGGTTACACTGACGCGGCTGTGACGCTGCCCGACAGATTCAAAATGCCTCATATTGATCGATTTGATGGGTCCGGGGACCCCATGGTACACTTAAGACTGTTTTCGGACGTCCTAAGGCCAATGGGCCTCAGTAGGCTCCAGAAGTTGTCTTTATTTGGTCGAACCCTGTCAGGCGTGGCATCCGCATGGTATGCCAAGCTAGAAGATGACGTCAAGAGAAATTGGGACGAAATGGCTGAGGCCTTCATCGCGCAGTACTCATACAACACACAGATTGAGATCACGACTCGTGATCTCGAGACAACTAGGCAAGAGCCTAAAGAGAGTTTTTCAGAATTCGTAACCAGATGGAGGGCCAAGGCTTCGATGATGACCTTGAGACCCACGGACAAAGACCAGATTCGGATGATTGTACGCAATCTACAGCCGAAATTAATGCAAAAGATGATAGTAGTCCCCTTTCCTACTTTTTCTGACCTACATGAAATGGGGGTGCAGATTGAAGATGCCTTGAAGCAAGGCTGGATTGATAATGATCGGGAGCAACCCCGAAGGACCTTCAACCGCAATACTAATGCGGGCCCGAGTGGCGCATCTATTACGAGAACCTCCGAAGTGAGCATGGTCACCACTAACCCCCCACAAAGAAATACGGCAGCTTCGCCATTCTCCGGTGCGTCCGGAAGCAACCCGCAAACTACTAAATACCCACCCAGAAACACCAGAACTTTCGCTCCACTCTATATGCCCCTATCCAAAGCTCTGGGGATTTTGATCAAGAAAGGGCACCTGAAGCCCCTGGAGCCGCGGCCCCTACCAGAAAAACTTCCCCCTACCCATAACCCAGCCAAGTATTGTGCATTTCACCAACAGCACGGTCACGACACCGACCAGTGCTATCGATTATGCCATGAAATTCAAGACCTTATCGATAACGGGGTGATTTTGCCTCCCGAGAAGCCCAATGTTACTACAAATCCCCTCCCTGCACATAACCAAGCTCCACCACCTAAAAGACTTAATTTCATCCATACTGGGGCCATGTCCTACGACCCTAGTATCTATATCACACCCACCCACTTGCCTAAACCAGAGGTGTTCCTCCCCGATTGCACCGACTTGTGCATGATGGACATCTTCATGACCCAACCCACGCCAGCGGCGGTGACCGTCGAGAATAGGAGAGAGGAGACCCCGAAGGAAAAAAGAGTTATTGAGTCAGAGTTTGCGGAATCTGGGAGTTACGTTGGGAAAACATACAGTCCGAGTGACTACATTTCGTCGATAGGCCGGGATAGGCCCGGGATAGAATTGCCAACAGGGGGAGAGTTGTGTATGATCCAAGGGGATAGTCTGGGACAGGGAATAGATGATGTAACAGCTGTGGAGGTGGACCTGGCCAATCTCAATTTCTGATGACCAATACCCAAAAGCCTTGATAGTTCGTGGTTCGATTATGAGGATTCGATAGAAGCTACGGTGGTTAGGACGATCAGCCCGATGTGGTAGAAGAATTTGAGCAGGCGAGTTCGAGGAATGAGAATATCACGGACGGCCGGAAGGGTCAAGCGTAATACATCACGGAGGCGCCGGTGTCAATCAAGAATTTCACCCGAGATTGGAGCGTTTTAGTCTGAGATGATTGAACAATCAATTATGTCGAACAAGCAAGTTTTGGGGATTAGAGAGAATCGAAGGCAAAGGCCCATGTGGGAGTGGAAGCTACGTGTGCACGAGGCAAGAATGTCGTGGGCATGTGGATGAAAAGCTGCGAGCACAAACGATCATACAGGCGGACGGTGTCATGCCGCCGTGATGGAATGTGGTGGGAAGATGAGGACCTATGTCTTGCCCATACGGATGAAGATTGGGGGAATGACCAACCCGATAACACCTGGTACCTTGGAGAGGTTGACCATATGACACGGAGTGGGCGATATTTCAAACCCCCACACTTGGATCAACCAGAGGCCTCAGGGAAGGACAGAGAGGCTGAGAAGCAAAAGGAGAAGCACCTCGAAGAGGAAGCCGTACTCAAACAGCTGAAAAAGATACAAGCAGACATTTCCATTTGGGGACTACTCATGGCCTCGCGAGTACACAGGCAGGCTGTTTTGACGGCCATGGATAAGGCCAAGCTCTCCATAGAAACTACACCAGAGCAGCTGGTTGGACTGGTCTTCCCGGGAGGAGGTTCCCCGACGTTGACCTTTTCGGATAAAGAACTTCTGCCTGAGGGCACAAATCACAATAAACCCCTCTACATCTCCGTGGAATGTAGAGATAAGTGGATACCGGTGGTACTCATCGATACCGAGTCTGCCATCAACGTCTACCCAGCAAGGACGGCGTATGCAATTGGCTTGAAAACTGCAGATTTCATACCAACAGCCCAAGTCATCCGGGTGTACGACAATACAAGTAGAGAAGTGATGGGAACGGTTAAAGTTCAGACAAAGGTTGGGCCGGGACGACATGAGATAGATTTCCACGTCCTAGAAGTTCCCGCGACTTTTAATTTGCTTTTAGGCGGCGTGGTGCATCGTGAAGGCAGTGTCATCCACTTTGCATCAAATGGTGAAATACCCCTACGGGAAGGGAGTAGCCATCGTCTTCGGGAATTCATCAATCCACCCACCACCCGAGGTATCCACGCCTGTTCTGGAAATCGAGCATGGCATGGAGGACGTATTCATATCAGGTTTTACCTTGGCTGAGGCTCAGGTCGTACAGAATATCATGGCCGCTAATGAAGGGATATATGTTAGTGCCCAAGCAGTGTACCTCATGAACAAACTCCAATACATCCCCGGGATGGGATTAGGGAAGAGCGGCCGTAAGGGCATTGCAACGTTGGCCGAAGTGCCGCACAACCCTCACACCTTCGGCTTGGGTTACCTGCCCACCAAGGAAGATTGGGTAAGAAAAGGAAAAGAGGTGGCTGGAAGAGCCAAGGCAAAACAGATGGGGAAACCTTTTGAATTGATGCATCGGCCCATCTGGGGTACCCTGAACGGACGTTTCGTCCGGAAGGGGGAAGACTTCCCATTCTGTGGTTTTCCGGAGCCATGGCTGGATAAAGAAAAGAAACGCATGCCGGGATTTGAAATTTTCTTCGACTTGCAGTTATCTGGGGATGATATTGCTGAAGAGCAGACAGACCCGACAGTTGAGGCTGAACATAGCAAGGAATTGGAGTCTACGGACGCAGAGTTTGAAATGGGGGTAGCACTGGCATGTCTACTTTCAGATCCTTTGATCAACCAGTTGTGCTTGGGGGATGACTCCTCGGTGTCCATGATCGGAGATGAAACGGCTGCGGGCCTACCATCAGCTATTTTGGATGCATCCATCGCACCCTCCCTCACCTGGCAATACGAGGAGGGATTTTTGTCAGCGACAAGTCGGAAGTAGTGGCGAATCTGATTCCACCGAGTCTTGTGAGTCGGAATCGAGTTCGGCTCGTCTGAGTCCGAGTCGGTATTCTGGGGTGATAACCCGGATACCTGATCTGTCGGTCGTCTTTTTCTTTTTCTTTTAGTCTGTTATATGGAAGAATTGGACGGTTCGAAAGTATCTAATGAGAATGAGGTGGTATGGTTTCAGTACTTTCTGTGCCTTTGATTTATTGCTTAAATCGGGACTTTCAAAATTTTGATGAAAGCAGCGAGGATGAAATTCCTCGGTTTTGCAACGATTAATTGAACAAGAGCGAGAGGTTTGTTAAACCCTTAATGGATGAAATCACTACCGTGAAGCGTTAGTGCGAGAAGGACCCTGGTAGTCCGGATCAGTCCACGTTGTCTTCGAAGGAAACGGCGCTTAGTCGCTTTATTAAAAGATTTCAAAGATGTTTTCGCGTGGTCCTACGAAGACATGCACAGAATCGATCTGAGATTGTACAAGACCGATCCTCTTGACCCGAGGCGACACGTCAAGCGAAACTCGGGAGGATCCATACTGATTGGGCCATTAAAATCAAAGAAGAGGTCACCAAGCAAATTGACGGGCTTCTGCTGGTATCGAATACCCGACTTGGTAGCCAACATTGTTCGATCTTAGAAGGATGGCGTAATCCGGGTATGTGTGGACTTGAGGATTTGAACAGAGCGGTCCGAAGGATGACTTTTCCTTGCCGCATATCGACGAGTTGGTAGATTTCACAGCGGGGCATGCTTTGCTCTCGTTCATGGATGGCTTTTCAGGCTATAATCAGATAGTAATGGCACCCGAAGACCGGAAGAAGACTGCTTTTACCACCCCGTGGGGTACATATTGTTACAGAGTAATGCCGTTTGGGCTGAAGAATGCTGGGGCTACATATCAACGGGCTGCAACTACAATATTACATGACATGATCCATAAAGAGGTCGAGGTGTATGTGGACGACATGATTGTCAAGTCCAAAGAAAGAGAGGGCCACTACACCGCCTTGCAAAAGTTTTTCCAAAGGATCAGGGAATTTAGGGCTGAATCCTCAGAAATGTACGTTTGGTGTTACAGCGGGAAAAATGCTGGGATTTCTGATTACACAAAGGGGCATCGAAGTCGACCCTTCCAAAATCAAGGCCATCTTAGAAATGCCACCACCAATGACTGAAAAGGAGGTGCGAGGCTTTCTGGGTAAAGTGCAATTCATAAGGCGGTTTATCTCAAAACTAACCTTAACTTGTGAACCACTTTTTGGTCTTCTGAAGAAAGGAAAGAAGTTCCATTGGGACGGCCGATGCCAAGCTGCATTTGAACAGATTAAAGAGTATCTCTGAGAATCCGCCCGTGTTGCCACCACCAAAGCCGGGGAAACCGTTGATATTGTATCTGTCGAAGAATCGAGACTACAATGGGCCATGCTCGCGCAAGAGTCGGAAGATAAAGTGGAAAGGGCCATCTACTATCCGAGCAAGAAGATGCTCGATTCTGAGACCGCTACACTCATTGGAGAAGGCATGTCTGGCCTTGGTGTGGGCTACCAGGAAGCTGCGGCACTACCTGTTAGCTCACTCTGTAATGTTGGTTTCACGACTTGATCCCATCAAATACCTTTTCGAAAAACCAGCACTTACGGGTAGGCTAGCTCGTTGGTTGCTGTTGCTCTCCGAATTTGACCTCAAGTATGTGACGCCTTAAGTCCGTAAAGGAGAAGCGATGGCGAGTTCCTTGCCCACCACCCGGTTGAAGGGGATGAAGCGGTTGAGTACCTATTCCCAGATGAAGATATTCTGCACATCGAAGATGAAACTTGGACGATGTACTTTGACGGAGCGTCAAATCAATACGGGTATGGGATAGGGGTGTTGCTGATAGCGCCTGACGACTCCTGTATCCCTTTAGCATTCAAGCTCCGGTTCAAAGTCTCGAACAATGAGGCAGAGTATGAGGCATGTATCGCCGATCTAGAAGCTGTCCTAGAACTAGGGGCAAGGCGATTGAACGTCATTGGGGATTCGAACCTAGTTGTGTCTCAAGCTAAAGGAGATTGGAAAGTAAAAGAGGAAAAAATGATAACTTACCACCAGACCTTGGATTTGTTAATTCCTCGGTTTGAAAAACTAAATTTCACTCACCTAGTGAGAGAGAACAACAGGTTTGCAGATTCACTAGCAACTCTATCTTCCATGATAGACATCCCATCTGGGGTCCGGATGCGTCCAGTCATTATTGACCAGAAATTTGCACCCGCCTACGAGTCAATCTCTGCCATAGATGAAGTGCAGGATAACAACCCTTGGTATCACGACATATGGAACTTCTTAGAGAAGGAGACGTACCCACCAGGGGCAAATGCCAAAGACAAGAGGAGAATCAGAAGAATGGTTGTTCAGTTTATCATCTGCGGGGGTAAGTTGTACAAAAGAGGTCATCTGGGAATGCACAAGCTGTGTGTGGAAGCCGAAGAGTCGAAGTGCCTGATGGAGGCCATCCATGGAGGAGAATGTGGGGCACATATGAATGGGGTGATGCTGGCACGAAAGATCCTCAGACAAGGCTACTACTGGTCTACCATGGAGGAAGATTGTATCGGCTTTGTTCGGCGATGCCACAAATGCGATTCGCATAAACCGCATGAACATCCGCCGTCAAAGTTATACAACATGACATCACCATGGCTGTTCTCGGTATGGGGAATCGATGTGATTGAGTACATTACCGAAGGGTCGAATGGGCATGAGTTTATCTTAGTAGCAATAGATTACTTTCTGAAGTGGGTCGAGGCCCAATCTTATGTCGTGTTGAAGGCTTTGCATGTCGCAGTTTATCGAAACAACATTATCTGCCGTTATGGAGTCGAATGAGATCATTTGGACAATGGTTCTCACTTCAAGAAGGAGGTGATTGATTTGTTAGAGAAGTATAATGTGGCTTTTCATAAGTCATCCACGCATCGCCGCATGAGACCAACGGAGCAGTTGAGGCCGCCAACAAAAACATCAAACACATACTGCAGAAGATGGTGGAAACCTATCGGGACTGGCCAGATAAGTTGCCGTTTGCTCTGTGGGGCTACCGAACTTCAATTAGAACTTCTACCGGGGCAACTCCGTATTCCTTGGTATATGGGATGGAGGCCGTTCTACCCATAGAGATTGAGGTTCCGTCTTTACGAGTACTGGCTGAGTGTCAGATAGCCGAGGCAGATTGGCAGCAGAGCAGATTCGAGGAACTCATGCTCTTTGATGAAAGGAGATTAAAAGCACTGTACCATGTCCAAGGATATCGGCCAGAGTAATCATGGGCTTTTAATAAGAAAGTTAAGTCCAGAATTTGAAGGAAGGAGATTTGGTGCTCAAAGACAATCGAGCTCCCATCCACGACCCAAGGGGCAAGTTCGCACCAATTGGACGGGTCCCTATATCATCAAGTCTATATGGTCGTGGGCCGTGGTTCGATGGATCTAGATGGCCTAGAGTTCTCCCAACCGATTAACATGGACAAGTTGAAGAAATATCACCCCCGAGGCT
The DNA here is from genome assembly GCA_025200525.1 of Camellia lanceoleosa. NCBI lineage: Eukaryota > Viridiplantae > Streptophyta > Magnoliopsida > Ericales > Theaceae > Camellia > Camellia lanceoleosa. Next base: position 2,519,232 of record CM045770.1, read on the forward strand.
CGCTAGGCGAAAACCCTAAGGCGACCTAGGCAAAATTCAGAGCACAAAAAAATAGAAAATATAAAAATTGAGCTCGCAAAGTTGAAAACCCGCAAAGGGCGGCTTTGGCAAAAGTTAGAGCGCAAAAGGAGAGTGAAAATACTCGAGTGAACCCAAGCCTGAACTACGTAAGGCTTGATTCCCATCTTTGGGATACGTAGGCAACTTTGTCTCGAAGTTCAGCCATAAACTTTTCCCCGATCAATTTTGTCCATTTGATCATCTTCGTCACCTTTGTCCATCAGCATTTGTCGCAATCTCCGATACAGTGCTATTCAGACTAGGGGCAACTTTCCGTTGCTGTACAAGTGCCGCGGTACCATTCAGACAAGGGGCAACTTTCCAGTTGCTAGGATCCGGGGTTGTGCATCTCGGTGACAGATCTCAGGCATGTCCAGTTCTGATCCATATTGAAAACAATTTTGAAAAGTTTTAATGAAGATGACTTTGTTCAAATAAATCTTTTTACAACTAAGACCATTTCTGGACCAAAAACGGAAAATTTTCAGTACCACAACCTTCAATTTCATTGATTTCAAATAGAGTTCTCTTGCTCTTGCATACAATCGAAGTTGCTTTTTATTACATTCATAAAGAAAACTTGAAAGTACTAATAAAGCAATAAATCCGGGGCATGGTCAAGTCAAATGTCCCTGCGCTCCCTCCCAAAGCTGATCGAAGCCTCTGATGCCAAAGTGGGCCCTTCCTGTGCTTCTTCATTGAGCCAATCTAAGCACTCATCAGACAAAGTGCAATTGAAAGTAGGGGCGGGAGGCAGGAGTTCTCTAGTCCTCCACGCTGTCGCTCGGATAAGCCGCACACCTCGGATAAAAGTAGTCGGATACTCTATCCTTCCGGTGGACAAGTCCGTCATGACCAAACTGGCGCGAGATACGGAATGGAAAGTAGAAGACACAGTGAGTTAGGCCAATCAAGCGGATCCCAGTGTCCTGGAACATGCTATAGCTCATTGCCGGGAGATTGAGCCAAGGACAACGCCACGCAATACGGTCTGCGGACAAACTGCACATCCACTCGAACCACCAGCCCTCATCAAGAGCGTCGACTAGGCGTTGCCGAAAGAAGTAACCGCGAGCTGAGTAAGCCGGACAAGAGTCCACAACCCAGCTTTATCCATCAACCATACAGGGAGGGATGAAAAATGAGAGAATAAAGAATAGAGATGTATGATGAGAGAACAAGTGAGAAAAGGGTTTTGTGAGGAAAAATCGAGCTCGAGAGCCGAGTGGTGTGGAACATAAATGTGAGATGGGGTGGGAAATATTACTGCAGTAATAGTGGACTCCTGCTAATCTGTCGCTCTCGATGGTAAAGGCGTCTAAACCCAAAGAACGTCTCGGCCGAGTCATGGCAATGCGACTTTGCCTTCCTTCAAGCCTTGGGCAACCTCAATCAACCGACACTAGACCCTCGGAACCCGAGAGAGCGAGGAAGTGAGATAGCATGCACAAACAGAGGGCATGCCGTCGAAAGCCTTGCCAATAATGGTCACTACGGTCACCCATATCAGAAAACTGATGGACCAGGCTAGGAATGTCCAGCATTCCGTCGCGAATCAGAGATCGAGAATTGTGCATGGTAAAGCCACACATCCGTCCTAAAGCTCGGGCATGGCCGAAATTGAGTTGGGGGAGAATCTCCTCATTGCGTTCAGATTCCATTAGAGCTTGGAAATCTTCAAAAGTGGGACACACCTCTTGCCCGCTAAAGCTAAAGACATGTGTTACCGGATTCCAAAACCTTGCCTCGGCATGGAGGAATGGAAAATGCAGCGGGGTACGGCGCAAAGTGAATAGTGCGTTTATACCGAAAGCCCGGAAATTCAGCTTTTCCTAGCCATCCAAATTGTTAATCCAAGTTGTGAGATTTTGGGCAAGAAATTCTTCCATTTGGAGTAAATCAGTGTGGAAATGAAGGAAACCACGAAGTTGAGACCCTTTTGAAGAAGATAAGGTTGAGTGAAGGACAGATGTCAACATTCTGCTGGTGCTGACATTTTAAGTGCCGACCGGCCAACTATAGTGCCGACCGGCCATCTTTTTTGGCCGGTGGATCATCTTTTCGGCCGATGGCCATTCCTCAAGGCCGGTAGCCTTTCTGCCCGGCCGGTGGTCCTCTTCCTTGCCCTCTGAGCTGTTTATGCTAGGAATTTGGAAAATCCCACCACTTTCGATACCCTCCAGTGATCAATTCTTACGAGGGCGCGCCCATTTGCTTATCGAGTTGTTGCATATTTGCTTATCGAGTTGTATTTCATTCTCTTTAAGTCTTTGTAATGTTTATCAAGGTGTACTCGCATTTGGCTAGTTTGCTGAGTCCCCCTGTTTTGCTTATCGAGTTGTAATTGGCTTACTACCTGATTATTACGATGCGATGCTTTGTTTTCAAAACACAGTTTCAATTTCAGTCACATTGTTATGTGATGCCTTGCGATGCGATGCATAGAACGCGCAAATGTAACACCTTTTGAGCAAATAGCTGTTCCATCTCCATCATATGTTTTGCAAAAACAAACACTTTTGAAAAATAAAAACTGCCCGAGGCAGCGCAATGTGCTTAAACTCTTAGTAAAAAGGAAAGTAAAGCAGAAGAATAGCAGGGTAGCAGAGTGCTGGGTTTGACACCGGTAACCTCCCCCTTTCGGCCATCGTACCTTTTGCGCCCTTGTTCGGGTCAGTCATGTGATTTGGCACCTTCATCACTTAAGGCAGTCCAAGAAATGGCGCCTTCAGAACATAAGCGGAGCTTCGAGTTGACCTTGTACCACAACTTTTGTGAGCGATGCTTGGAACATGCGAAGGATGTCCCTTCCCGTATCCTTTTATATTTTGTGAATTCCATAAATCAATTTCAATTATACTGTGTTGCAATACGTTGCATTTCAACATCATGCTTTACCATGCTCAATTTCAAGTTTCTCTATATACACATTGCATTGTATGCGTGCTTTGCTTTACTGATATGTGTTCAAGTTTCCCTTTATATACACATTGCATTGTATGCGTGCTTTGCTTTACTGATATGTGTTCAAGTTTCCTTTTATATACACATTGCATTGTATGCGTGCTTTGCTTTACTGATATGTGTTCAAGTTTCCTTTTATATACACATTGCATTGTATGCGTGCTTTGCTTTACTGATATGTGTTCAAGTTTCCTTTTATATACACATTGCATTGTATGCGTGCTTTGCTTTACTGATATGTGTTCAAGTTTCTCTATATACACATTGCATTGTATGCGTGCTTTGCTTTACTGATATGTGTTCAAGTTTCTCTATATACACATTGCATTGTATGCGTGCTTTGCTTTACTGATATGTGTTCAAGTTTCTCCATATACACATTGCATTGTATGCGTGCTTTGCTTTACTGATATGTGTTCAAGTTTCCTTTTATATACACATTGCATTGTATGCGTGCTTTGCTTTACTGATATGTTCAAGTTCTCTTCCCATACACATTGCGTGCATACGTGCATTGCTTTACTCACATGTGTTCAATCCTACTATCTTGCTGCACACATTGCATGCATTATCACGCACTTTCGGCCGCTTGTCATGCATATTTCTAACGATATTGTACCTGTTAAGTTTGCTTTCTTTGCAGGCACGATATTGTATGTACGGCTCATTTGAGGCCGGTGCAACTGGACGAGCTGCACAGGTATCGTATCCTCCGTGTGAGACGCACGGAGAATTACATAATTCTCTTACATCCTTTCTGCATTGTAGTGTAGATGGGCGTATGCTAGCTTATAACTGTTGCATGTGTGCTTCATTACAGCTTTCTTTGCATGATCATAAGCTATGCTTGGCTTCTTGGATCGTCTTGCATTTTGCCCCTGCCTTCGGGCGCATACCTTGTTTTGTCTTGCATGTTTGTCCAAGTCTTTGGCCTTGTCAAAAATGGGTCGTCTCTGGGCTTTGACATTCATTCCCGTCATCGTTATGACTTCCGAGTTCTGTCAAAGAGGGGCAACTGTAGACACCCCATTTTTGACCGTCCTCAAGACTTGGACGTCACCGCTTGAACACTCGGTGATTATCCATGTTTGTGTTCGTTTGGAGTTCCAGGAGTTCTCGGCTACGCGCCTTGCCTCAGGACCTCCGAACTTGACCGTTTTGTGTCTGGTTTTGCACAAAACACTTGTACTTTGCCTTGGAGGGGCAGGGAATGCTTTCTGAGGCATCCCCACACACCATCGGCAGTGGCTGGAGGCCACCGGCTGGTTGGAGTTGCCACCGGCACTATTTTGTGCCGGTCGGCACTCCTTTTGGCAAAATGACCATTTTTCCCTGCCGACCACTTTACAGCTGTTTTTGGAGATATTTTTAGACAGCTTTTTACCACTTTCTTCCCCTCCATACACGTGTATGGAGGGATGAGCCTCTTGTTTGCTTAGTTGCTAAGCTTACAAGATTGCCTCCTCTATAAGAGGAGGCCTTGTCTTCTTGGCTTAAGGGTTAGCCACTTTGAGAGACTAAAAAACCAGAGCTCACATACCTCTCTCTCTATATTTACCATCTCTCTCATCCTTGTGTGTGTGTGTTCTAAGCCTAAAAGGTGTGTTTTACCATACTTTTGCACCATTACACACACCATTACACCTTAGCTCGAGATTGAGAGACTTGGGAGGTTGTTTGTTGAAGTTTTGGGCTGACTTTGATCACTAGAGAGTGGCTGGACCACCTGTTTTTCAAGGGATCTTCAAGGGTAAACTCTTTACTTTAGTTTCCCATTCTTGCAACTAGTTTCTACCCTTCTTGCTTTGTGATTTAAGCTTTGTGCATAACATAAAAAAATCTTGTTTTTACTTGCTCAAGAACATTCATTAAGGTCACTTTTTGGTTAGAGTGAAAACTCACCTCCTTAGGCCTTGTTTTGGTCCTTTTAGTGTCTTTTCTTGAAGCTTTGCTTACTTGGTGTTTTTGGTCTTCTCACCACTGAAAACCAATGGGTTTTCAGTGGTGAGGAAGATGATTTTAGGTCACATATAGGGGAGGGATACCCCTCTCCCCCTTGGCCCTTTGTTTGCCTTTGTTCTTGGCCTAAAGAATAGCATGTGTGCTTGGTTGGTTTTGGCTTCATTTCAGAGCATATTTGTGGTACATATGATGTGTTATGCCTCTGTTTTAGGTTAGATTTATAGCCCTTAACATGCCTCTTATACTTGTTTTGAAATGCTCTCCTATGCCTAAAAGCATGCCATGCATCTAGGCCATGTTCTTTGCATGTTTTAGCTTGGTTCCATAAGGGTATTAGCATCATATTACCATGTATAAGGGTCGTGAGCCACTGATTTTGCCATGTATAGTGTGCTTGACATGGTTGTTTTGCATTTTAGGCTTGTAAGCCTTATGTATTTTGGCCCCTAGCATGTTCAACATTGATCATCCTCATGATTTGGCATCATTTGTGACCTTATTTCAGTCCATAAGTCATGTTTGAATGTTTGTATATGTAGCCTATTTCATGCTTTAAGGGTGTGCTCATGTATGTCTAGGACTTGGCATTGTGCATGCTTGCATGCTTGGGGCATTTTGGGGCTGCCATATGAGGGGATTTGGGTGTCATTTTGCATACCAAAAATCTGTTTTTGGTTGTTAGATTCATGTCATGAGGGGTTGTGTAAGGGATGGTTAGATGCTCTCTTGAGTGCCCTTGGTTTTGGGCTTATTGGCTTACATGCTTGTATGGCATTTTGCCCATGATTTCAGTCCATTTCGGCCACTGTTTTGGGGAGGTTCGAGGCCTCCCCCATGGTGGTTAAGGCCACCATTGTATGCTCATTATATGCTTGTTGCATGTTTGGTCCACTAGGTGTTGTAGCACATTGATTCCATTGCATACTTGGCTCATGTTTGCATCACACTAGCATCTCACGCACTTTGGCATTTTGCATGCCTAATATGTTAGTTGTGTGGTACCTAGTTTGCTAGCATCCTAATTTCCATAATACATTATTGATGCATGTTTACATGAGTTGCACTTCATTACTTGGTTTGGGGTGTCAAACCAAGTGTGGGAAATAAAGGGGTGTTTGTACCTCAAGTGACAAAACACACCTTAATTCCCATGTCACTAGGGCCCTTGACCTTAGCATGATAGGGCCTTGGTTCCCATGTTTGCGTTGCATGCATTTTTACATCAAAGTGCAATCTTGGTTCTTTAGGCTATCATGCACCAAGGTGCACAATTGATAGCCCTAGAATCAAGAGCCATGTTTCCTTGAGTCCCATTCATGATAGGAAGCATTGGCCATGCATAAATATGCTCAAAAATCAATACCATGCCTTCTTTTTTTATTCTTTGTCAAAGCCTTCTGAGAATTTTGTGCCGACCGGCAGAAAAGTGTCGACCAAGCCTTTGTATTGCTAGCCGATAGATTATTTTGCAGGTAGCCACTATAAGCGGCGGTGGTAATTTCTTCCGGCCGGTGGCACTCGGCTGACATGCAAGGAAGGTGTTCAGGGCTTTGGAAAATTTTGGAGAAGCAGGCGATAAAAAACAGAGGCGATGTACGGTGTAGGCTTTTCCGGGCAAGTCGGATCGAGCATGCATCATTCGCGCATCCCGAGGCAGGGCTGAGGCCCCATTTCTTTTATTTATTTGATTTAATTTTAATAATTAGAATTCTGTAATAATTTATTCATTTATTCTTGATTGTATTATTATTTGGTCCCTCCGAGTGAGGGCAAAATTGTAATAAGTGTGCGTGAGTGGGTGTATGTCTGCCAACCCCACGTCTTTCTTCCCTTTTATTTACCTGCTTATGATGGTAGATTAGGGCCGTTTATTTTAGCATACCTTATGCTATGCATGCGTGCATTCATGCATTTGTTTACACGCATCGGGCTCGGTACATCATGCTAACTGCATCGCTATTTCAAATCTAACTTGAATACGTGCATCAAGTGATTGCATCTCACATGCCATTCCTAGATTAGCCGAGCCTACTCTAGGTTGCATCTTTGTATGTGCTGCATTAGCCATTTTCAACATGAACTAGGTCACGCATGTTTGCTAACTAGTTTCTTGTTTTGGCGCGGAGTACGATGTAAGTATTTTACGCTTTAGCATACCACATGCGTGTGAATGTTGCCATGACAGTATGCTTATCATGCGGCTAAATGCTTATGTGATATTACTGTTTGAATGCCTGTGGGTGAAGGTTGGATTGCCTGAGTTGGAACAACTCATTGAAATCCGTATTTTAGTCTACTTGCGAGTAGCAAAATCTAACACGTTTTTCGAGACAAAACGGATATGCAATGTTTATTTCCAAGTTAGGCAATCTAGTCTATACTTTTGTGTTGTGCGCATCACATAGTAATTCTAGGTTAATAACCGGAATAAGAACGCATAAAGTTTTCAAAAACGGATATCACGGTTAGTAGAGGCCGGTCTTCGGACCGGGCGAGAGGGAGTGCTCATAGATGACCTTCCCCAATCGTACCCAAGCTCCCGAGCCAAGTCCCTTTGGTGATAACGGACATGTGGCCTTCGGCACCGAGTCAAGGTTTCCTAAATTTCCCATTTCAAAATATTTAGGTGGCGACTCTGTAAATCTGGCAAAGCAGTCCATGTTTGGCACTACTTTTCAAAAATTTGTTTTTTCAAACGATTTGCCGGATTTGGACTCTTTGGTTCAGATTTAGAACCGACACAAAATCGAGTCCTTGAACTGTAGAGTGAAGCCCACGGGCGCGTCTACAGGCGCGTAGCCGAGACCCCTGGGAACTCAAAACAAAACACGAACATTGGTAATCACCAAGTGTTCCAGCAGTGACGTTCAAGTCTTGAGGACGGTCAAAAATGGGGTGTCTACACCTGTCACGCCCCAAATTTTAATTACTCGGAAACATTACCAAAAGCCTTTAATTTAGGTCCTTTTTTTTTTTAACAAATGTTTATTACCTTTGATTAATAAAAACTTAATAACACATGTCCTCTCCTTTAATGAACGCAACAATTACAATAATACATGCCAAGCTTCCATTGCGAGGCTACAAATAAATAATTACAACCAACAAGATACATTATTTATTCCTTTCATGTCTATGATAAAATTATACACAAAAGGTACATAGACTCCATAAGCGCTCGACTAATCAATCCAATCTCTCTTCTGAAAAATAATAAAACAAGGGGTGAGGACTAATGCCCGATAGTAATCTCATAGTTCTACAACAATAGCTAACACATAGATAGAGATGATCATGCATGCAAGGTGATAACATATAGTTTTGTGACATTTTTAAACTTCCAAAATATTACACATAGAGTACCATTTTCTCAAAATTTATTTGAGAGTTTTAAAGAACCTTTCATCTTTAAAAAAAATTATTCCTCATCATCAGAAAAACCATAATTCCTCTTTTCAAACAAATGTGCCTAAGGAACAACATCATTTTAAATTTATTAACCCAATTTCAAAATATTCTTCATTTCATTTCCTTTTGAATATTCCTCTTTTCATTCCCTTTTACAATTCACAATTATTATATCTCCATAACCTCAACCTCAAAGTTCAAGTTCCCTTAATACTCAAAAACACTCCTCATACACTCCATTCCCGCTTGTCCATCCATTATTACTATAACTCAGTAACATAAAAGTCCAAATCTCCTTTTTATTCAATAACTATTCTCCTACACTCAACTTCTACTTGTCTAACAACTACATCTCATCCACATTTGCATTATTAATTATAACTCAACATAACACAAGAATAATAAACCCATTTAATTCAATTTCTCAATTAATTACAAATACAAAACTTTTAATCTCTCCTTATAAATATAAACAACCCAATGAGTTCATTATCACCAATCCCTTATCCAATTACCATTTCATTATCCATTCTTTTCAAATAATTACCATATGCATTTCCACTCCGTACCAAAGTACACATCAATTTGTAAACTCATAAGTTCATTACAATTCACACATACCATCACCTACTCAACACATTTCTCAACACATTCCACCTTTTGCCAACTTGATACGGCGGGATAGTGGGCACCCAATTCTTAACACATTCCACCTTTTGCCGGCTATTATACGGCGGAAAGTGAACTCCCAAAAACCATTTTCAACTTTAAAAACCATCCGTTTTCCCACTTTTGCTGGCTATTATACGATGGGACTATATGGACACCCAAAAACATTTTTCCCACATTCGTCCACCGATAAGCCTAGACAAGGCATTTTGGCACCTTTAATTCAAAACTACCCCCACATTTGCCGGCTATTATACGGCGAGACGTGGGCCCCTAAAAACCTTTTTCAACTCCCCACGCGAGTTCCAACACAACACCACCCAACACAAGTCAACTCAACATAACTCAACATGATTTGACACAATTCAACATAGTTCAACACAATTCAACATAATTCAACGCAATTCAATATAATTCAACACGATTCAATTCAACATTATTTAACACAATTCAATTCATCACCACTAAATGCAATTCAACATAATTCAAGGTGAACTCTTAATTCTCCATTTCATCATTTCATCCTAAGGCTCATGTCATCCATACCATTACTAATTAAGCCCTCAAATTTGGTTTCATATTATAACATGATTTATAAGGTACATAACAAGAGTTCAATCGCAAATTTTACATAATTTCCAAACACTTCAAAATTCAATTAAACTTGTATATGTGCAATTCAATACCTCAATTTCATGATTCTACTTTCATTTTAGGCAAAACCATTAATAGTCTTCATGTACCAAGCTAGGGTTTTAACAGAAATTAAAGTTTTTCACCCAAACACTTTTTATTCCAACACTCCTATTAATTATACACCCAATTTCATAAGCCCATAATCATAACCCAAAAATTAAACCCCAACATTTCAAACCCTAAACCCCCAACCTCATGACTCAAAATTTCAAACCCTAAACCTTCAATCTCATGATTTATCATAATATGCTCAAAAATACAAATTTTGTATTTATATAAGAAAATACCACAAATCTATCTAAAAATGAGAGTATTGAAGGAAAACTAGAAACCCCTACCTCAAAGAGCAAGCAAAGAAGCTAGATTAAGAGCATCCTTTCAAAAATCCAAAATCCAATCGGTTGAAAAGTAAGATCTTCAAGCCTTCTTCACTTTTTGGTAAGAGATCTTGGCCAAAACTTTGGGGAATGGAAGGTATTTGGGTCAAAGATCTAGGGTTTTCGGACCTAGGGTGAGAGGAAGGAAGAAGAAAAAGGAAAGTGCCAAGAATGCTCTAGAAAATCACTTTTTAAGTTGTTGAATTTCATAGTTAGTTCGCTCGAAGCCGCTTCCCATTGAAGCATACCTACTTCCAACACAGATACTAAAACTTCAAACGGGTATAACTCTCCCATCCGGACTTCGTTTTAGATCGTTCTTGTTTCCAAATCGAAGCCCCGGGAACAAGCTTTCCAATGGTTCTAGCCTCACATCCAAATTCAAAGTGTGGAAAAAGAAAAGGTCAAAAGAGTGATGGCTGTTCGTAGGAAGATTATCCGAATTAAAGTTTTTGGTTCAATCTTAGTTTACCATCATGTTACCACTTTGATCAATGTCCCAAAATAAAACAAGGGGGCTCCAAACACAATAATAAAAATGTCAAGGAGCAATCCCACTAGTCCCCGAAATTGAGACTCAACTAGGCAGACCACTCGAGCGTCCAATCTTGCACTCGAGCGAACAGACCATCAAAGCCGACCTGCCCGAGCAACGACTCCTACGCTTGAGCGAAAATTCACAACTTTCGGAATCTTGGATAGACTACAAAAGTACTGGGAGCCTCACAAGTCCGCTCGAGCATCAACTCTCGCGCTCGAGTGGAGAGAAAAATTCTGGAGTGTCACAAGACCAACCAAGCATTTAGCATGTCTATCACCAATCCCTAACCTCTGTTTATGCTAATCAAGTGGTTGTCCCCTCCTGCAGGTTTGTTAAAATTAAACACAAATGGCTGCTACTAAAAAGCTATTCTTGGAGGATTTGGAGGCCTATTAAGGAATGAAAGAGGAGCTTGGATATGTGGGTACTATGCAATAATGGAAAATTGCACCAACCTTGAAGCAGAGTTGTGGGTAGTGTATAAAGGTCTCACTATCATCCTTCAAAAAGGTTTTAACAAAGTGTTAATTGAGACTAATGCGGAGGAAGTTGTAAAGCTTCTTGAAAATGGCCCTAGAGAGAAGCACCTTCTGAGGAGATTAGTAGAGGATGATACGATTATCTTCAATGGTTGTCAATGTTCTGCTCAACATATCACGAGGGAGGAAACTTGTGTACTGATGCATTAGCTAAGTTTGGAGCTAATCAATCTGAAGACATCCTTGTTGTGAATGATCCCCGAACTGAAATCAGAGAACTTCTAGATTGGGACATGATGGCTAGAGCTACAGAAAGGGCTAAGCCCTATCTAGATTTAATTTTTGTTCCGATGTACCCTCCCTCTCCCTAAAAAAAGAAAAAAAAAAAAAATAAAAATAGAAACTAAAACTAGATAGTATTTTATGGGTGAAGGGAATATTATGTTTTAAAATTAGGTCCTACTAATTCATTAGGGTCACTTAAATACTATAATATTGTTATATATTTTTATACATACTCGTGGTTAGATACGTGCATTGCACGTGGCACATGATTTTTCATCAACTATTAATATTGTAATTATGTGTGTCTCTTAAATTAGTATATGATATGTATACAAAGTATGGAGACTTGTATGGATCAATTGATTTGTATCCAAAATACAACTAAGTAAAAAATAAATACATTGGTTGAAGAATTTAAATGATAAATGAGAAATTTTATAAACATAAATATTAATTTATGGCTAGATTATTGTGATCACAATCCTATCTTAAACAATAAACAATAAGCAGGTCCTTTAAATATATAATATTACACAAATAATTTTCTATCATTTTCCCACTTCAATTTTCCAGAATCTGTACCAGTAATACAATTGAAGGTATGAAATTAATTACACAAATACACAATTTTGTTTAATAGTTCATCTCATAATACAAATTCATTGAACTCACTATTGCATATTATTTGCATACTGTTGGTGTAAGAATGTAGTAATATCAATATGTAATATATTTTTATGCATCAAGAGTTGTTGAGTCTCGTTTTTTGTGCCACAAATATCTTACATGATGGAAAATATAACATTAGTTATTAATATAGTTTCATTTATGTAGAAAACGTGGAATAGTTTTTTTAAGAAAATAGAATGATATTGTAGCTTAATATTTCGATCGATAGAGGAATTTCATAATTATTTTCACGATATTTATAAATCCATGCTTATAAGTGTTTGCAAAGTCACTTTCATAAAACTGGCAAGTTACATAATTTATTATGGCACCTATAAGTAATTAGCATATAACAAAAATTGATCGAAACTTTTTACTTGATGTACTTACTTTCTGTATCATTGAGTTGCTGCGATAATGTTTGGACATCATTTGATTTTTTCCTTGTAATTTGACTAAAATTGGTGCATGAGGTGCATTATTTTTCTTGAACTTCACAACGATAGGACAATTTCTACTTCAGCTCGTCTAACGTTGCTTGGAAAGCATGTTGCAATAGATATTCTATAATTTTTGTTTCATCATCTTCTTGTTTTTCTTCTTACTCACCATTATAACTCATTGAAATAAAAATATTTTGATGAGTAAGAGTTTGAGACGATATCATATTGTTATGAATTTCTAAATCCATTTTCTCTCTATAATGTGATTTTTTCTGTGAGAGAAAAAAAACAGTACAAAATTAAGGTTTTACATGCCAAAATTTAGGAACATTATTTTTAGGGACCAAATATTTTGGTTGCAAAAATGTCATTATATTTTTAGCAACAAAAATTGGAATATTTTGTCCATAAAAGTGTATTTATTAGTGACATTTTCAAAATTTTGACGATAAAAGCCTTATTTTTGACTTTTTGGGACAACCTTTTAGCGACTATCCTCACGACGATAAAAATTGGTCCCTAAATGTCTTTTGCAACAAAATTTTCACTTTTTTGGTCTCTAAAACTCTTATATGTTGTAGTGAAAGTACAATTATTGTCGTGATTGAGGTATTTTGGAAAGTCTTGGTTGGTTATTGAAAGTATTTGTTGTGGACATTTGTTTGTATGACATGTATGTATATATGTATTGAGCGTAAGTTGATAAGAGAATAATACACAGTTTCACAATTTTTTCCTAAAAAATGTAACTATATTTACTAAAACGATACATGTTAGAAAATTAAAGTATCCGATTGTGATATACCATTATAGATTGGCAATGTATGAATACAGTAACATATATAAATTTATATTTATATATGTAGATATTGACATATATAAGATATCACAAAAATAATACCTAAAATCTTTTGTAACACTATAATAGAGGTAACAATGAGAAATTAATTATTTATTATTAAATAGTTAGTCGTAATGTAAATATTTAGTTTTACATTTTTGTATGTATGCACCATTTTTTAACTATATTATTAAATTCCCATAAAAATTGAAAGGAATTTGTGAATAATTTATGTAAAATTAGAGATTAGTGAAGAAAGATTTTTAAAAAGAGAAGTTTATAGTGTTTGGTTTGATTTGTTTTTTCAAACTTTTGTTTTGGATTTTTTGTCTCTTTTTTTTTTTCATCAGCAAAAATAAACTTTATTGAATTAGAACCAAGGATAAATCCTTACATCTTACATCAATAAAGATTGAGCATCATAGTAGACCTTACTCATCCCAGCTAGGTTGGCACAAGAAAAACCACCCAATCATGTGCTTACACTTGCCAAAAGCTAGTTGATGAGAACTCAACCAGTAAAAAGAAAAACCAACGAGCAGAGCAAAACAACAGCAGCAGTCACAACTAAACCACTATAACCCAAAGCAAATAAATAAACAACAGTAGCCACAACTCAAAACCCCCTGATAGACTTCAAATTATAAAGCACATCATTAACTGAAAAATCCACCCCCTTAATATGGTACTTCACCAAAAAAGCAATGTACAACTTAATGGACTCACAAACTTCACACCAGTTAACCACTGATCCAACAAATTAGATTTCATTCCTAGCCTTCCACACAAACCACATAACCATAAACAGCAAGGCATCCCACATACACTTGATCATTTTCTTAAATTTAAAGCCACTCCACCAATCCAACAGTTGATTAATAGTTTCAGGCACAACCCACACCAAACTCTACCACGTTACCAAGTCAGACTAGATACTCCAGGAAAAATGACAATGAAGGAGCACATGACTCACATCTTCAGCACAGGAATTACAAGAATAGCATAGAAATGTTCCACTGGGATCCAGAGCACCAATATTTTGAAGAAACACAGATGTTTTAAGCCTACATCTCCATGGCAACCAACATGTGAAATGCATTTTTGATGGAGAGGTACCCTTCCATATCAAACTAGGCACCACTAGACTGAGCGTCATTCAAAGAAAGCCACTCATAAGCTGATTTCACTGCATAGACCCTGAGGCACCAAAAGTCCACACCAATTTATCCTTCACACCTGTTCTTGACTCTGGGATAGAATTGAGCAAATGAACAAGAGTAAAGAAATCTTCAGATTCCTAGGAATAGAGGTTTCTTCTAAAATTAAACACCCACCCATTAGATGAAGACCTTCTACTCAAAACATCAAAAACAGAGGCTTCTTTATCTTGTGAAAGTATAAACAGTCTAGGGAAAGCTAACTTCAAACAACCAACACCAACCCATGAATCATTCCAGAAAGAGCATCTATTACCATCTCCTAAAACAATGCTAACATTGGAGTGCAAGAAATCAAAGAAAAGAGGCCTAGAAACAACTACGGACGATGAAGTCGGTCAAACTCTAGATCCACTAATGTGGGGATCAATTGGAGGCAACCAAGACTTTGGAGCATACTTATATTTACTGCAAATAATGTCTTTCCAAAGAGCCTTCTCCACACACCCAAACCTCCACCACCACTTAGCTAGTAGACCTGATTCACATTGTTTTTTTTTTTAAAAAAAAAATTTAATAACCCTTTTATTGTCTTTTCAGATTCACTTAATTTAATACATTTTTTAATTCTACTTTTAGATTTCACTTAATCTAAATACGCTTAGAAAATATAGCACCTATATCCTTCAAAGCTTTTGGGAAGTGTATTTGAATCCTTTATTTTATTTTGAAAATCTTTGGTGTTGTTGTATCTTGGTTTTGGAGGAGTACAAATCGATTTAAACTTGTTGAGATTGTTTGTTCACGCTTGTTTACGTTGAAAAGTTGTTTGGGAACTTATAAATCTTGTTAGAGTCGACACCAATCTTGGTGGTGTCGACACTTGCCTTGTTGTTGGCCTTAAGGGTCGACACCCGGTCTGGAAGGGTCGACCCTTGTATGTTCTTGAATCTGGAAGTTGCTTTGGAATTTGGTGTCAACACCTTGCATGTTGCACTCTTTGCTTTTTCTGTCAAGGATCCACACCTCTGCTGCAAGAGTCAACCCCTGCGAACTTTTTTTCCAGATTTCAGTCCGATTTGGGCCCTACTTTTTAGGGATTTTGACTTGATCTTTTGGGTTGACTTTGGGACTTTATTTTACTATGACCTAGCACTATAAATAGGTCCCTCACTTAACCTTTTCTTTACTTTTTCTTCTCTTCTTCCCTCGCCATACCATGAGTCACTCTCTCCCTCTCCAAAATCACTTCTTGCTCAAAGATCTTTAGATCTACTCACTTGGAAGCATCTCCTCGCCTTGCTCCTTTGAGATTAAGTGTAGAGCTTGTCAAGGGCTTCGTTTTGATCGGGGCAAGTCGTTGTTTTGTCACCGTCGACTTTTGGGCTTTTCTCTCTTCTCTCTTTTCTACGACTGAGGTAGGGATCTTTTCTACACTTTCATATGATATTTAGCTTAGTTATTTGTATCTTGTGTAACAATGATGTGATTTGGGGGTGTTTAAGGCAAACCTAGGGTTTGGATATAAAATGAAAAGAGGGGTTTTTGGATGAATGCAAAATAAATTCTTGAGGGGTTTGAAAATAATGTTGTATTGTGTATGATTTGATAATTTTGGCACTTAGCTAATGTTTGGGGAAAATGGGAGGGGGGGATTTGCCCTAATTGAATCAAATTATTATTTTGTATAAATAATGGAAATTGACATTGAAAATGTGAAATTAAAAGGGGTATTGATATGAATGGTGGGATTGGTTATGTGTTACTCCATTCTTTGGTAGTTTCGAATAAACTATCTGTTATGAGATTTTATATCTGTTTAGAAATAATTATATTAGGCTATCGGTGGAGGATAGCTATGATTGTTGTAGAAATTGCATGCGGATTAGGTGAATTGAAATTAATCACTTGTGCTTGTCATTGAACATGACTATATTTGTATATATTGTATATGTATGGTTATTTGGAAGTGGAAAGAGAATGTACTCCTTTGTTTGAGTTTGTGATTAAATACATTGCATATGTATGAATGGTTATTTGGGAGGAGAAAGGGGATGGACTCTATTATAATTAAGTTGGCCGGAGTGTCCTGGGTGAAAGTCCCGAAATTATACATAGGTGCCTAGCATGAGACGAAATATCCATAAAATGGCAATTGTAGTACTTATATAGTCTACGTTTACATGGGTCCCGTTTGACGGCTGCCTGCGGACGAAATATCCTTGAAAAAGTACATGGGTCTCGTTTGACAGTTGCCCGCGGACGAAATATTCGTGAAAGAAAAGTTTGAAGTGCTTACATGTTGATAATGTGGTTCTAGAACTAATGAGTTGTAATCTCATTTGGGTTGTTGAGAAACGATGAAATTGGCTTATATAATTAAATGAAATGAAGGGAAATGGCTTAATGATTGAGTTTGGTAATTTAAGACTATACAAAATGTGGATGCCTTTGTCTTTGACGTTGTATATGCATAGTGTACTTATACATTTGCTAAATTTCATATACTGTGTTAGATGGTTTCTACTCGACTGTGGCTCACCCTACTTGGGAATAACATTTTCAAGTAATGATGGCATGCCTCCACCAAGGCAATAGCGACGGAGAAACTCTTGGAAGCAAGGGCTTCTCGTTTTGATTGTATATTTTTGTAAAGCCAAGGGCTTAAGATATAATGAGTGAAGCTCACTTGATTGTAACCAAGATATGTCTTGGAAAGATGCAAACCCGTAGGGCATTTAATCTGTTGTTATTAATTGGCATTACATGCCGTAGATTCAGAATGAATGTTTATGAATGTATAATGCATGTAATCCCTTTTGTAATACAAATTTTGTTATGTGAAAGTGTACCAATTATGTCATATTCATTTCTCTTATGAGTTGGGTTATTTGTATTATTTTGAGGACGTTACAGAAAATAATTTGTTGTGTATTCTTTTTGGGAAAAATATATAATAAAAAAAATGGTACATGTTTGAATTTATAAATATTTTTACCAATATTTTACTTTTTAATTCTATTTAGATTATTAGATATTAGATTTTCATGTAAAAATATAATTTAAATATAAAATATGAAGAAATTCCAGTATGTGTAATCACCAAAACTAAGAAAATATTAAAAAAATTAAAAATTAAAAAAACAGTTTAAAAAAATAAATCAACGAAAGTGGTTCTTGTTTAGAATTTTGATATCATACTTTAGTTATTAAATTATCATATAAAATATTACAGTTCATAAAATATAATTTAAACAAAAGAAAGTGTATAAAAATAACTTGTGAAATTTGAGATGCAGCACAAATTTCTGTTTTAAAAATGTGTACGCTTTCCTCTGTCTAAATTCAAACGAATGCATACAACTTTAAGATCAATCAAAATTATTCACAGTGATTTGATCCATGATGGACAATTGTAGTATAGAAGCAGACTCTAGAAATAAGAAAGATTAATTATTTTTTATTTTTCAATCATCATCAATGTAAAAAATAGAGAGATAGTTGGTTTATATAGGACTATTCATGACCTTTAGAAAATATAATAGATTTGAGAAGGTAAAATTGGTATTTTAAAAAAATAGAAAACATTGCAGACTCTTCAAACTTTTATAATAATAGTAGATTTTATATATATATATATATTTTAAATGAATATCAATATTTACTATCGCCTATTGAACGATGCTTAATAAATCCTTTTAAAATTATTAAGCTCTGCACTTGATTCAGAGAATGAGATCTATTTTTATGCAACTTGACAAATCCAAACCAAATACTCGGTTGAGACCAATTGAAATATTGAATAAGTAAGCTTTCAAGCTTAGTAAAATCTTATACTTTGACTACTAAGTCTAGGCATTAAGCTGGTTAATTTTTTTGATATTATTTTTCATTTTATAATTCACGTCTGTTTTAATAGTTTGAAATTGTTGTGTGCAAGGATTATGAATGTTTCTTTTTAGAGATAAGCCATGTGTTTATTTTTTTAACATAAAAAAAGACGTTTCGTGGGGATATCATAGCATTCATGAGTCCTGACTCCAAAATAATCAGTTACCAGCTAGATTTAATCCAACCCAAAGAAAGAGACTCACCACCGGAGCTAGAAAGGAATGCAACCTCAGTATAAGAGACAGAGTCACGAGCGGAGTATAACACAATCAACTTCAACCATTTGAAAAAATGGGCCGCTAATTACGCTCCCAAGAATCGAGCATTGCTCACCGTGTGGAAGGAAGACACCTTTCCACTCCACCACCACCCGGTGGTTAAGTAAGCCATGTGATTGGAACTTGTAGTGAGATATGGCTATTTGAAGTTAGGCATCAATCCAATTAAGACCAAAAGCGAGCAACCTTGACTAAAATAGGCATATCTCTTTCTGAATTATAATTTAGATGTGAAGCTTCCACTATTGGAAAGTAAACTTCAGGAGCTTCAATTTAGACTCAAGAATGACCTAAAATAGAGTCTGGATGAAGGAGATATACCCATTTGAAGCCAAGCTTAGGAGCAGATTTTTGGTGGCCAGCATATGGCCGACTGGACACCATTGATGGCCGGCAATGCACACTTGTGTAAAACCCAAATATTTTCTCCAGCTATTTCCACAAAGTTCCAGCTGTCCCTTTTTAGATATTTTCGACCTAAGGCTCATGTTTTCTATATATAGAGGACCTCTCTTCTCTCTTTGAAGGTTAGAAATATTTACGAGTGAGAAAATAATTTCAAAAAATATCCTCTCTCTACAATTCTCTCTCTCTCTCTTGCAACTTGCATAGCCTTTGCCCAAACACTCTAAACCAAACCTAGAGAGCTTTTTGCTGAGGTTATTTGAGCTTGAATTTGAGCTCTTGAAGCACTTGAGAGTGTGAAATTGGTGGTTTATGACTTAAGGGTTCATTCCTCTTCAAGAGGTATACCTTCTCTTGCTTTTGTACCATCTTTACACCAGTTGTTTTCCATCTTTTCTTGCTGTTTTTAAGCTTTCTAAAACATGTTTTTATGGGCTGAAGCTTGTGATTTAAGGCAATTAAAGGTAGAGAGGTTAACCACCATTCTTTAAACCTTGTTCTCTAAGCCTTTACACTTGTGTTTCCCATCTCTTCCTCAACTTTTTTTCCAACTTTTTACCACTGAATTTTAGAGTTTTTCAGAGGCTAAAAATCATGCTTTGAGGTCCCAAAAATGGAGGGGATAGCCACCCCTTCTTTGGTTTGTTTACTAGCTTAAATTGCTCCATGTTTTAGCTCATTATTTTAGATACTTTTGTCTTCATTCCAGCACTTTTTTGTACTGTTTTTGGGCTGTTTAAATTCTATATTTTTGGGCCGAAACTTGTGGTTTAAGGCCAATAAAGGTTGAGGGGTGGTTCACCTTTCTTCACACCTTGCTTTGAAGGCCTTTGCCCTTGTGTTTCCCACCCTTTTACTATCTTTTTCAGAGCTTTTTCAGTGGTCAAAATCATGTTTTGAAGTCCAAATTTGTTGGGGTTAGCCTCCCTCCATGTGTCTTGCTTACTAGCCTAGTTAGTACCATGTTTTAGCATATTAATCTAGCTTGTTTTAGCTCAATTCCATGTTTTAGAACATATTTTAGACTATTTTAGCCTTTGTTTTTGAGCTATTAGTTGCATTTGAGCTTTGTTTTGTATGCTTATAGTGTAATAGTCCTCACAAGTTTGGTGTTCTAGGCCTTAGACACCTTCTTGTTTGAGTTGATAGCATTTATTTATGCTTTTATCACTCATTTTCAGCACTTAATCATCTCTGCAACCTCCCTCTTTTCTTGGCTTTTTGTTTTGCTTTGAAAATAGTTTCAAGTCACTTGTTTGCCCAAGTATGGAACTAAGGTTTCATACTTAATGGTTTAATCCTTTTGGGGGTTCATTACCAATGGTATGATGCTTCTTTCATACCTAAAGCAACTTGTGCTTTGAGCCCTCTTTCCTTTAGAGGACTTAAACTCACCTATTGGACTTAATTGATTAAGGAATTACAAGGTAATTAAAACTGAGTAGCTAAAACTTGGAACTAAAATGAAGCAAGATAATTAATTGGTTGTGTTCAATCGGACGTTAATTGAACACATGGATGCTTGAACCATTTCATACTCCCTAGTGATGAAATGATTCAAGGCTCCAAGGTCATCACTTCCCTTGATCTTTTATGATATGGAGGTGGTTTTGAGAGTCTCATTTTGTTGTGTTTATTGAACTTGCACACTTGGTTTCACAAGCCATCATGCAATGAAATTGCATCCATTGATAGTTTGTGAACCAAACTTGCTACTCCTTTGATTTGATCATAAAAATGAGGGGTGAGTGGTGCAAACAAGCCCTTGAAATACCCTGTATATGCTCTATTTGTCCTCTATTGCGGCAAGGAGAACTAGGCAGCAGTGGCCTGACAGACTACCATCGATGGCCGGCCGGCCATCACTAGTGACCGACAACACTCATCACTGGCCGGCCGGCCACTGATGCAAAATTTAGCTTGTGTTACGCAAGCGCGAGTTATTACGAAGTGGGCAGCAGTGTATGTGTTTTATTCATTCCTTGCATTTCAAGCTTGTTTAAAGTTTAAATATTTAGATTAAATATTTTTTATAATTAATTAGTTGTAGTTAATTAATTTTGTAAAGTGTTGTATTTAATTAGTTAGTTCAACTAGTTATTCAATTTCATTTTGTTATTAGTTAGTTAACTAGTTAGTTAGTTTATTCATTTCAGTTTGTAATAGTTAGTTTAATTAGCCTTAGCTTTAATTAGTTAATTAATTAGCTAGTTTATTCATTCGAACTCTCCTTCGTGAGAGCAAAATGTTGTAATATTATGTATGTCATCTAACCCCACGTCTTTCTCTCTTTTATTTAACTGCTTATGATGGTTAGATTAGGGACATCATGTTTTGATTAGCATTCTTCATGTTTGCATCCATTCGTATTGCACGCACTGGGGCTCGGTTCCTTATTCTAACTGCATTGCTAGTTTAAATACTTATTTGAATACATGCTTAGACCGCATGCTATTTAATTGCTTCATATGCCATCTTAGTGGCTGAGCCTATTTAGATTGCATATCGCATGTTTTGCATTAGTCATAGTGCATAGTTAAGAATCATGCATTTTTTCTAACTCTTTTGTTTATTTTGTCTTGGAGTACTATGTGAATCTTTAATCGCTTTAGCATACTGTATCACTGTGAGTCTTACCATATCAAAGCATACTTGCCATAAGGCTAATTAGTTAAGTGTTATAACTTCTTGAATATTTGTAGATGAAGGCTATTTGCTTGGATTGGAATAATTTGAGCAATGTTCATATGTGATCACTTTTTCAAGTGGTACATATTTGAAATAATTTTCAAAACAAACATGACTCGAAATGTTCCAATTCTTGCAAAAGTTAGTCTATACTTGTGTATGTCGTGTCACATAGTAATGCTAGCCTAATAAACCGGAATAAGAGCATATAATGTTGATAAAATCATATCATGATTAGTCGAGGCGATCTTTGATCGGCGGCGGGGTGCTCAATTCATGACCTTCCCTCTTGTACCTAAGTTCCCGAGTGAGACAATCTTGGTGATGGCGAACATGTGGCCTTTGCTTCAACGAGACCTCCATGTGCCTCCTCCACCACCACAAGATATCCCGCCTAACCGAGAACGAACCTCGAGCCATCCCTTCCAGCAAGCCCACCCTTCTAACTTGGAAGGTTTGCGACCCCCTCCCCAAGATATGAACCCGCCATCTCGGGATCCACATCCATCAGTCAAAGCATCCACTCCGGAGAGGCGGTGGTGTCGGCCTTTATTGCATTACGGTGGTAACAACGTTCCTATCTGGGATGCGGAACTCCGAACCATGAGACTCCGGCTTCAAGGAGTCATGCGAACATCGAATAAACCCTCCACAATCGCCAATTCACCGTTTATCGCCTCCATCAAGGACAAACCCCTACCTCCTAAGTTCAAAATGCCCTCGATCGACTCTTCGATAGTACAACGGACCCGATCGGCCACTTGGAAACTTACAGGACCTTGATGGTCTTTTATGCATTCCCTGATGAGATCATGGGTCGGGCTTTCCGTGGCAACGCAAGGATCGGCCGTGGTTTAGTCATTACCGACGGACTCCATCTCTACTTTCCAACACCTAAGTGACTCCTTTCTTAGACATTTTATTGGTGCCCAGCACCAGCGGCGTCCGGCGACCCAGCTCCTCAACATCCGTCAGTCGGAGGGGGAGTCACTGCGTAACTTCGTCACCCGTTTTAACACCGAAGCCTTGCAAGTGGCGAAAAACGACGACAAGGTTATTCTCATAGCTTTTATGGCTGATCTACGATCATCCGATTTCCTTTTCTCCCTCTCCAAAAACCCTCCAACCTCCATGGAAACCCTCTTGTCCAAATGAATGTCGAAGATTCTCTGACCGCCCGCCAAGATTCCACGACCAAAAACCCAACCCTCAGAGAGAAGAGAAAGGAATCTGAAACCAGAACCACCCAATACACACAGCAAACACCACAATATACCGACCGAACCGCTCGAGCCGACCGATCAGCACCTACTCGACCACTCGGTCGGTTCGAACGGTACACACCCTTCAACTCCCCCATGGAACAAGTCTTAAACCAGATCCAACGAGATTACAACTTGAAATGGCCACAACCCTCATGGTCTCCTTCCAACCAGCGAGACCAATCCAAATACTGTCATTTCTATCAGGACCACGGCCACAACACCGAGGAATGTGTTAACCTTAAAGACTAGGTAGAAAGCTTGATATGCCAGGGGCGCCTCGGTCGGTTCCACGACAACTCGTCCCGGAACGTGAGGAGGACCGAACCTACTAGGGCAACCGCCGACACACTCCTCTCGACAAAGCGCACAATCTAACCAAGGCAATGATCGGCCCCCGCCGTAACCCCGAGCACAAGGCAACCCTGCTCCTCCAATTGGAGAGATCAGAGTCGTTGCTGGCGGGCTTGCATGCGGAGGACCATCCCGTTCAACCCAGCGAGCCAAACTTAGAAAAATCAGACAGGGCTCCGACAAGGAAGTCGCGACTTTGGAGCGCCCTCTCAAGCACCCTTAACGATGGATAGAGCCCATCACCTTCTGAAGGCTGATTGCACAGGCATCCGTTACCCTCACGATGACCCCCTCGTCATCTCTACTCTCCTGTCCAATTACAAAGTCAAATGGGTGCTTGTCGACAACGGCAGTTCTTCAGACATCATCTTCCTAAACGCCTATCGCCAGCTCAAGGTCGAGGAAGAAAGTTTGTCCCCTCTCTAAATCCCATTGGTCGGCTTTACTGGGGATCGGGTGACCTCCATAGGCTCCATCGACCTTCCCATCACTATCGAAAAGTATTCACGGCAGACCACCAAGTTGCTCACTTTCCTCGTCGCCGACTGTCCCTCTACTTATAACATCATCCTCGGCCGCACCGCCCTTAACACTTTTCAAGCTGTCACATCCACATACCATCTGGCCATGAAATTCCCTATCGACCTCAGGGTCAGCACCGTGAGGGGAGAGCAGACTGTGGCCAGAAAATGCTACGCCTCTTCACTCAAAAAGATCAAGCTAAAGAAGGCTATGATCATTGAAGGACTCGACGTCAGAGACGAAGATGAGTTAGTCAGAGAGGAACCAGTGGAAGAACTTGTTAAGGTCCCTATCGACCCCACAAACCCAACAAAAACAACCAAGATCGGCAACCAACTATCCTCCCAAGCCAAGGCCAACCGTACAGCCCTCCTAATCAAGCACAATGACGTGTTTGCCTAGACCCATTCTGACATGCTGGGTATTGATCCCTCCTTCATCACTCATCGTCTCAGCATCGAGCCCCATTTCCGACCTTTCCGCGAGAAGTAGCGTATCTTTCACCCGGAACGCAATGCTCTTATTGCTTCCGAGGTAGACAAACTACTAGAGGCTTGGTTTGTTAAGAACATAAACTACCCCAGATGGCTGTCAAATGTGGTCCTGGTCCGTAAAAACAACAGTAAATGGCAACTCTACGTCGACTCCGACCTTAACCAGGCTTGCCCCAAAGATAGTTATCCCCTCCTCCGCATAGATTTGCTTGTCGACGCCACAGTCAAACATCAGATTTGTTGGATCAATGGTTAATTGGTGTGAAGTTTGTAAGTCTATTAAGTTGCACATTGCTTTTTTGGTGAAGTACCATACACAGGGGGTGGATTTTTCAGTTAATGATTTGCTTTATAATTTGAAGTCTATCAGGGGGCTTTAAGTTGTGGCTGCTGCTGTTTATTTCTTTGCTTTGGGTTAGAATGGTATAGTTATAGTTGATGCTGCGGTTTTGCTTTACTGGTTAGTATTTCTTTCTACTGGTTGAGCTCTCGTCAACTAGCTTTTGGCAATTGTAAGCACATGATTGGGTGGTTTTTCTTGTACCAACCTAGTTGGAATAAGTAAGGTCCACTATGATGCTATTAACGCTTTTGTCAATCTTTATTGATATAAGATGCATGGATTTATCGTTAGTTCTAATTGATAAAGTTTATTTTTACTAATAAAAAAAGAGTTAAAATTGATAATTAGAAAGTAGAAATAAAAACACTCCTCTCCTAGGTTCTATATAATCAGATTTTTTCAATTTATTTAACTTATTTACGCTTAAAAGTTATAGGCAAAACAATACCAAATAATTTGGTACAAATTTCTATAAATTGTGACAAACAAACCCTGTGAATCACATGGATGGAAGACTTGGTATTGAGATTATCTTGAGAAAAAAAAACTACTTTGCCTTCCTATTGTCCTACCTAATTTAGTGCAGTACTTTAAATAATTTGATATTTCCTTCACCATTAATTTTTTTATTCTTCGCCATTCGTTTTCACGCACAATTCTTTTACATAAAATAATTTAATATTAAAATATTATTGTATAATAATATATTTGTACAAAAATACACATCTTATAAGGTTAATATTTAGTTGGCGGCCAAGGACCACTGGCTGGAAACCCTCAAGGCCTACCCAATACTTGTAGAAAATACTACATATAAATAGATTTTTAATATTATTTTCTTATTATTAGACACAATGAGTCTCATATTTATTATGTGAGTTTCATCAACTTTGGGTTTAGAAATTAAAAAAAGAAATTTATTTGCATATAACATTATTTTTTGATTACTAAATCCAATTATCCATCTTACTCATCCATAGGAAATTATATATTTATTATGTGAGTTTCATCAACTTTGGGTTTAGAAATTAAAAAAAAAAGAAATTTATTTGCATATAACATTATTTTTTTGATTAGTAAATCCAATTATCCATCTTACTCATCCATAGGAAATTATATATACTCTATCAAGCAGAAAACCAAACACATCTGTAAATAATTTTTTCTAAAAACTACAAAATGGTAATTGCCCCAAAAGATAAATGGAATAGAAAAGATAAGAAATGTTCACAACCCTAGAAAAATACTAAATATTTCACCAGTCAATTAATTGTTGTCCCCATAACTTCAACAAAAAGGAGAGCTTTTTCATCCCAAACACTTCATAAACATGTTTATTCAATAACTGTGCAGATTGTTGCATTGGCGCATAATAGAGCGAATTCAAGATTGGCCACTTGGCTGGTATGTGCACCATCAAAGAAGAGATATTCATCTCTGTTGCTACACGGAGTAGCGTTGGGGGGGCACTCTAATTTTCCATTTACATCTTGTCCGCAACATGGGTGTTTTACGTCTTTAAACCCTACAACAACAACCGAAGAACAAGATAAAGAAACTGTGTTCATTTTTCTGACTCCAAAACAGTAACAAATTAAATATATAAATAAATTATATTACCAAATTCTTGAGGGTGGTAGACCATATGATTAAGAAGACCATAGCTATCTGCCAAGACAAAGGTAATACCACTGTAATCATAATGAGTCCAAGTTTTAAGCCACTTAGGAAGCCAATAGTTGTATGGCATGATAAGATTGTTCATGTCTTCATTGCACTGCCCAGAAATAGTCTCGTATCTAAGAGATGGCAAACACCCAAGAGGACCTATGTTGTTCACGATGAATTGTCTGGCTCCGATCTCATATAATATCTGCCCAAAAAAAATTTTGAAAAAGGGATTTAATTTGTTTGGGAACAAATAAATAAAGACATCTTTTTTCGAGTATTTCTATTTTTAGTGACTTTTTTTTTTATTTTTTTATTTTTTTATGTAAATTATGTCAATGTAGACAAATTTAAAAAGTAAAACATTTTTGAAAATTCTGCCAAGATAAGCTTAAAAACTCGCTTTTAACTTTTATCAATTACTTTCAATTTTTTTTTCTTTTTAGTTTTTGGATTCGTCTCATTTGAGTAGAATCAGAAGCCTAAATATTTTTGAAAAATTTTAAAACAAGTTCACACGAAAATAAGTCAGCAAAAAATATTTCAAAAAAATAAAATAAAATAATTCCAAACACCCTACACACATTGTAAGATGGTCTTAGATAGATCGATCGCTCTAATAGAAGATTACTTACGTCTAAGTAGATCTTCAACTTAAAGATAAGAGAGATTGCAAACTCATTAGGGTCCTACAAATAAATGAAATTCTAGTCGTTAAGACTCCTTACGATAATAATGCGAAGAAGAAAGAAAATAAAAAGAAAAAGAAGGAGAGGAAAGATTGAGGACCTTTGTGTTTGATGTAGGATAAGTGAAAAAAGTAGTCATTGGCTCCCATGGAAATGAAAAAGATAGATTTGGCAAGATCTGTTTGCGAGCATCGAGGTGCGGAATCAAATATGGCAAGTCTTCTTATGCAGTCTCCTTAAAGAAGTCGATCTGTTGTTCTAAATTGAAGCATTCACTTATTTGAGAAAAGAAAAGAAAATGAACCAAAATAGGACACGGATTAAAAAGGGTGGAAAAAGAAAAAAAAATACATATATATATTTTTTTCATTCACCTCAAGGTCAGTGGTGGTAAAGATACCACATCGAAGACCCATAATTGATCCGACCATGGCGATGGTAGTTCTTTTTGTCACTCTCTGTCAAGTTGTGAGTAATGGCGGTGGCACATCTACAAGAGAGAAAGCTGCAAAGAAACCATAATAATAAGATCAACAAATGTATGAGGAGAATCAAGAAAAACTATAATCGAGAATATAGTACTAGTACTAATAATAAGTTACCTTCTTTTTTTTGGTTTGCCAAAAGCAAATTTTATTAACTCGAAATGTAAAAATATAGCCACAGATAATGAAGAGGAGAGAAAGAACCACCCAAAAAAAAAAAACCTCAACAAAGACACCAATATTTGGCAAGGTTCCATGAAACAAACACTTCCAAAAATCACACCTAAAACAAGAATACACAATAACCTTCACAAAAACAAAACTCTAAGGAAACTTGAAAATAATGTTAGGTAGGTAAATAAGTAAGGTACCCATGAAATCGGCGAGCGGCCGATGGATTGATTGTTGTAGTAGGAAGTAAGTAAGGTACCCATGAAATCGGCCGATCAATCCATTTGTAAAGCGGCGGTGGATTGATTGTTGAAGTCGACCCATAAGGGTAAAGTTTGCCGTGATACCCTTTCAATCTTGTTGTTGTTTCTGCGTCAGCGATCGAATCTCGAACACAAACAACGCAGAAGCAGCGGATGCTTGAGTCATGAGCGGAAGAGA
Organism: Camellia lanceoleosa; assembly: GCA_025200525.1. Taxonomy (NCBI): domain Eukaryota; kingdom Viridiplantae; phylum Streptophyta; class Magnoliopsida; order Ericales; family Theaceae; genus Camellia; species Camellia lanceoleosa. Next base: position 2,547,474 of record CM045770.1, read on the forward strand.
AGAAGAGGAAGAAAAGCAAAAGTAAAACAAGAATTAGTGTACCGTGATGAATATGGGTGGTTTTTTGCCAGAAGATATGGTCTATATGTATGTATGTATTTATAGATAAATTCTAACATTCTATACCAGCTCGACGACTGACTGTTAAAAGAGATTTTAAAAGAAAAAAACAAAAAAAAAATTAATGAGATGACATACAGGAGCAGAGTTGATAGAAGAAGTCTAGTATGTAACATACACCATAACACCGTATGTAACTTTACAAAAAATTACATAAATTTTCATGAACTTATATAAGTGATCTTAGAAATCACAAATTTGTGAAATTTCTCTGTGACAAACTGAAATTTCTCTAATAATATTATTGAGGAACCTTAATTAATAAGAAAAATCATATTGGATCCCTCTTACTACCAGAAATTAGAGAGTAATGTTTCACTAATTTTTCCATATAGTAAATATTGATTTTTACTACTTTAAAATAAAATTTAAAAAAATAAAATAAAATAGTAAAAGGTTCCACTGATTGATCTTATGCCACATAAAGTGCCTTGGAAGGTGTTGACTAGTTTTGCCTTCCATAATAAATTTAATTTGATATGTAATCTTAGTTTTTTAAAATATTTCCTACTATTTTTTATGTTGATTTTAACCCTGTATATTTCATTTACAACTATTGACATATTCCAACAGATTTTACAAGATTGGGTAATCTTTTTATTTTTTATAGAAAAAATGAAATTATTATTAGTAAAACAAAAAGTGAATATCTATACTATATATTATCCAAAAGTGATCATTTGGGAACTCCAATATTTTTAACTAAATATCTAAATTTTTGAATTGAAAATTAATTTTTTTTAAAAAAAGCTACTAACTAACCCATCAAACCAATAATTATAAAAAAAATATATTAATTATCTCATTAGTTTTGATTTTTAAAATAAAAAATAAAAAATTCCTTTCTCGATTTACCTAAATCTATTCTCTCTAAAAAATTTAAAAGGAAAATTTGAGATATCTCCAAAATATTAATTTAAAACTTTTAATTTTATGATTTTTGAAAATTGAGAAACATACATATAACAAAACATTACAACTATAGATAATGGTTTTCATATATTCTTATAGATTTTACAATCAATTTGGTCAGTAATCTTCTCTCTTTTTCAATTTTTTTTATATGGAAATAGAAATCTTTACTGGCATTAGGTCCGATTTAAAAAGAGTATAGCCAGATAATGAAGAGGGAGAGAAAGAACCACCCAAAAAAATAAAATAAAATAAAACCTCAACAGAAAGACACCAATATTTGGCAAGGTTGCAACAGAAACAAACACTTACGAAAAATCACACCTAAAACACCAATACACAAGTACATTCACAGCAAAAAGTAAACATAAGGAAACTTGAATATAATCTTAGGAAAGTAAAGTACCCATGAAATCGGCAGTTAATCCATTTGTAAAGCGGCGATTGTGTTCCATAATACCACTTTCGATCTTGTTGTTTCCTGCGTCAAAAGTTGAATCTCCGAACACAAACAACGCGGATGCTTGAGTCATGAACGGAAGACAACGAGAAAAAGAAGAAAGCAAAAGTAAAAAAAGAATTAGTGTACTCATAATGAATACTGGTGGTTTTTTACCAGAAGAGATGGTCTGTATGTATGTATTTATAGATAAATTCTAACATAAATTCTAACATTCTATACCAGCTCGACGACGGACTGTTAAAAGAGATTTTAAAAGAATAAAAAATAATGAGATGACATACACAAGAGCAGAGCTGATAGAAGAAGTCATTGTGAAGAATATACTGTAATTCTGATATGTGCAAGTGAATGAGAGATCATTTAAAGTGCTATACTGCTAATTGATACTTGCAGGGGATCAAGATAGGTATATGGGGGTGTTTAATCGCTTGTTTGCTTCTCAGTTTTCTTAGAACCTGAAGCATTTGGACCGATGATTAGTGACTAATTAGGTGTTTGACACCACTATGTCTTGAGAAAAATTATTCAACAAATTAAATTTATAGACACATTCATTATGGAGTAATTCATATTCCACAAATTTATGAGAGAGACGAGAGACTAACCGGACACAGACACAAGGAGGATGGCCAAGAAAAGCGTCATTAAAAAACCTTCTCCATAGCCTTTGAAACAAGTTGGGCGGTCTGGTGGAATAACTTGCACTTTAGTATTGGGAGAGACTTGGCTCCAAGTAAATATATATAGAGAGATTGAGTGGGTGTTTGGCTCCAAGTCAAATTTTTCACGAATAATTTTTTTTAAAGCAATTTTTCAAATATAGCAATAATTTTTCTTTAGCAACTTTTCAAATATGGTAATTTTTAGGTTTCTAAAAAAAAATAAAAGTTACTAAAAAGTCAATCTCAAACAATGATTAATATAATACAATAAGCACAAATTGTATACACATGGTCAGTCCAAGAGTCACGTCGTCTTGGCTATTTTTCTTCTTTTTTTCTTTCTTTTCTTCTTCCTTTCCATGACTCATGAGAATAAGAAGAAAAAGAAGAAAGAGAGGAGAGGAAAGAGATCGAGGAGAAGCCAAATCTGAAACAAATCAAATCAAAGCCAAATCCATGAAACAAATCAAACCCACAAATCCATGAAACACACACATATATCTGATCTGGAAAATCAACATGAAACACACACACATATGTATATAGAAAAAGAAGAGGAGAAGAGAGAGGCGGCGACGGAGGTGGTGTAGCGGCGTCGGTGGTGGTCGCGGCAGTGTGGAAGAGGAGGAGGAGGAGGCGGCGGCGGCGGCGGCGGCGACGGAGACATGAAGATCGGCTCGCTCCCTCTTCCCCTTTCTTCTCTCTCTCCGTTTCTTCGCTCTCTTTACTCTCTGCCTCTGTTTGTGAGATAAAAGGCGAAAAAAGAAAGAAAAAAACAAAAAATCAAAACCACGTCGTTTTGGATTCGGGCTCGAAATCCTCCTTGCTTGAGATAAAGAGGAAAAATATCCAAAAAAAAAAAAAAAATCAAAACCACATCATACAATTCTAGCCATTCGAGTCTCAGGAATTTCAAGTTTTGAAATATTTTTCTAGGATTTTGATTTGTGGCACTAAATTGGGGATACTAATGTTCCTAATTTTAATATAAGGCAAAAAAAATAAAATAAAAAATAGTTACCCAGAATGAAAATTAGGAGCATTAGTGCCCCCAATTTAGTGCCACAAAACATTTTCCATTTTCTAATATAAATTTCATACAAAATAAAGGAAAATATTTGGTAGTTCAAAATTTTGTGGCTCAATTAGCTCAAATCTGTCAAAACCACGTCGTTTTTCACTCAAAATCTGTCAAAACGTCGTCGTTTTAAGTGATTTAAGCTATTTGAGTCATAAAATTTTTAACTACCTAACATTATTGCAAAATAAATTGGATAAATTATCTTGACATCTCCTAAACTTTAGTCTAATTATATTTCACCCTTGAAGTACTTATTATTACCAGTTTCAATATAAATATGATGTATGTGATAGGTTCAATATGCATATTTTATTATTATGAACATGATGTATGTGATGTAGATTGCATTGTCTTAGTATTTTATTTATTTGATAAAATCATTTTTAATAAGGACAATTTTATTATTTTTTATTTTATTAAAATTCAAGAATTTATTCAATTGGATTAGATAATTTATTTTAAAATTAATTGATTATTCCACTGTCTTAGAATTTGTTCGACCTTATTCTTTCTTGTCTATATTCCAATAGATTCGTGCACATATGAATAATTAAAATTAGTACAACCTATTTTGGGAAATGAGTTAAAAGTGACTTCTCAACTTTTAACTCACTTTCCCCTCTCACAAAAAAGTCAAAAAAAAAAAAAAAAAAAACTTTTAACCATCTTCCCAAAACACTCTTACATCACTGCATGAAACTATCAGCGAGGTTTAAAGCGAAATTTTAATAGAATGTTTCTTATTTTTAAATGTTAATTATTTTAATATAAATTTCATAAAAAATAAATTGGGTAAATTATACTGACATCTCCTGAGATTTAGTCCAATTATATTTCACCCCTTGAAGTTCTGAAAGTTATTACCACATTTTCAATATGAATATGATGTATGTGATAGATTCCACTATCCTAGTATTTTATTATTATGAATATAATGTATGTGATAGATTGCATTGTCTTAGTATTTTATTTATTTGATTAAATCATTTTCAATATCTTACAATTTTATAATTTTTTATTTTCTTGAAATTCAAGAATTATTCCACTGGATTAGATAATTTATTTTAAAATTAATTGATTATTCCACTATCCTAGAATTTGTTCGACCTTATTCTTACCTTTTTATATTCTAATAGATTCGTGCACATATGAATAATTAAAATTAGTATAGCCTATTTTGGAAAGTAAATAAAAGTCACTTCTTAACTTTTAACCCACTTTTCTCTCTCATAAAAAATTTAAAAAAAAAAATTAAAAAATAACTTTTAAGTATCTTCCCAAAACACTCCTACATCCCCCTCAAATAAATATGACATTGGAAGTTGAGGCATGATAATACTGTAGGAATCAAATAATTCCAATGATGACCAAAACCAAATGGTGCAACATACCTTTCCAAATCACATCGACAAACAAATAAAGGTATACTATTTAGGTTTCGTTTGGCATGTCAAATTTTTTGACTTTTTGACTATTTTAATTATAAAAAGATAAAATATATTTTTATCCCAATAAGACAAAACATCACATTCAAATCATAATCATTTCATTTTTTCTTTCATAAAAGTCAAAAAAACGTATCGCAAACGAGACTTTTTAACCCTAGACAAAAATAATCAAAAAATCAAAATGTCAAAAAATCAACCCACATCATAAATGAACACTTATTGGTTTTTTGGAATTTCACATTTTTAATGATTTTTTTATTTTTTTATAAAATAATTTTTTTAATGTATTTAAAAATGATTTTTTATAATTATATAGAAAAAACATGAATAACTGACTTATTTGATTTACTTATCAAATATTTTTTTGACTTTTTATTTTTATTTTTTTTATCCTAAAAAGCAAGTTACTAGGATTAGTTTATGAAATAATTTTTTGTGATTTTAATTAAAATATAATAAGATGAAAAAAATTGAAGTTTTTAGTAATAAGATTTTGAACTTTTACAACAAGATGGATAAAAAGTAAAGAAAATAATAAATTTTTTAATTTTTAAGTTTTAGTATTTTTTTTCTTTGGTTTGGATCTTTTTAAACCAAAGCCAACTATTTTGAAAGTTGTAATATGCTTGATTATCATTTTTCAAAAACACTTTTAGAAAATTTTATTTTCTTATTTTTAAATGTTTTTTTTGTTTTCTTGAATTTTTTTATTTTGAGCAATTTTTTTAATTTTTAAACATACCTAACATAAATATACCTAAAAAGTAAAAAAAAAAATTGAAAAAAACCTTTTAAAAATTCACTAAATACAAAAAATACAAAAAAAAATATGAGAATTCAGTACATTTTTTTGTATTTTTATGTATTTATTAATTTTTAAAAATATTTTTTTACAATTTTTTTACTTTTTAGATACATCTAAGTAAGGTGTATCTAAAAAAGTTAAAATAAATGTTTAAAATTTTAAAAATATTCACTGAAAACAAAAAAACACGCAAAATTAAAAAATTCAATTTTCAAAAAATTTAATTCAAAAAATTCAAACTAAGCACACTGATTAACGTTCCGTACGGACCCGTGGTCAATAACAACGTGGGCCCATCTTTCAGCCGGCCGTCTTCATACACGTAATCTAGAAGTTAAGCACATGAATTACACTAATCTTCTGTTAGCAATCAAAAATTACTACAATATTATAATTTGAACAAACTTAATAGGTGTTTGGTATGCATTAAAAAGATATAAATTTTATATATATATATATATATACATTTATTTAGGTCACATCAATTAACATCTATTAACATTTCATCTTCACTTTTCTACTTATTTTTTTATTTTTTCACACATTTTTTTTTATTTATAAAAAATCAAAAATATACTTATTTAAAATATTTCAAACCACCCCTTACAGTGCTTTCTTAAAATATGTATTTACATTACACAAGATTTTGTTTCGTTTCCTTGGTTGTTCATTAGTGAAATAGATAAGAAAATAATGACATCAATATTTTTATACTAAAATAACTATTTTAATTAGGGCAACTATTTAATCAAAAGTAATTATAAATGTGGTGCAACCCATTTAATTGTTTTTTAATAGAAATAGGGCAAAAGTTATATCTGATATTGACAAGTATACGCCTTGACTTCTATTAATTTTTAATTTTTTCACAAAATTATATTGATCAAATATTGATAGTCATTTAATTTTATTACATCTGTCAATAAATTTGAATTGATTAAAGTGACAATTGATATCTTGTTCATATGATTTTTCATAAGGATAAAATGCTCAACAATCCTTACCCATTAAATAATTTGAATCATTGAGATGGACTCAAGCCCACCACATATAACAATATTTTTAATTTGATTATGGACGGAGCAAGCCTCTCTCAAATTTTAACAGTATAATTAACGGCAATAATTTGTTTATGTTATATTTGATTAATAAATTTAGATAAAAATTTTAAAAATAACAAAAAAAATTTAAACTTATATTTTATTTACATTATTCTCACATTTTTTTTTTCATTCACAATCTTTAAACAAAAAAAAGAAAAGAAATGAGAATTCATGAATTCTTTGAAAAAGACAACTTTGTTCTTCTGAAATAAAAAAATTGAAAATGGGGGTAGAGTTGAGCTACAACCGTTTCTGTCGTGGCACTCACAGCACTTTGGGCCCTTTTTTGATTGTTTAGATTGGATATAAAAGTTTAAGGATGATATGTAATAGTTAATGATAAAAATGAAATATAACATATTATAAGATATGAGATTAATTATATATATTGTGGGGTTATTTATATTATGTTTGGTTAAGATATGATATAAAATGAGAGTAATTATTTTTGACATTTAGATAAAAGATTTCTTATATTTGGTGATTGGAGGATATACAATACTTTGGAGATTGGTATTGCATATCTCCTTTTGTATTATATACCATTAAGACTCCTTATATCTAAAATAACCAAATACAAAATATAAAAAAATAAGAAAATATATAAGACCCACTCATATTATGGGGAGTTTTGGGAATATGATTAAAGTTGTAATTTGATTTTTTTTTTTTTTTTTTGACTTTTTTATGAGTAAGAAAAGTGGGTTAAAAGTTAAAAAGTAGCTTTTACCCTACTTCCCAAAATAGTCCTATATCTAAGTTCATTCTAATATATGTTCCATACATACGATTAAGCGAATCAGGCGATAGCCTACTCTTTTTAGTAAGGGGGTTTTTGGGATGTCCTAAATAAGTGCATTTTTTGACTTTTTAGACTAAAAAGTTGAGGAAAAAAATATGGTTGTTTGGGATAACTTTTTGAATTGTTACGAAAAAAATGTCTATTAAAAAATAGTATAAATTAGTGTATAGGAGAAACTTTTTGGCGAGTAGGCAGTACGGTGGTAGCATTATGCAGAGTAGTGTATAGGAGATGTTTGCCTCCTTTTCGGGCATTAAATTGGACGGTGTTGTTCGGCCCATGGGGGCCCACCATAGGTCCTGTTTTGCTAATCGGAACCGTTCAATGTGTAGAACTCATCGAGTACTATATACTTGTAAAAAATAACATTAATTGGATTTCGATAGCTATCTAATTAGATTAGTTTTTTGTCAACCGTTAATTATAACACCATCCATTTTTTTTATACAAAACTGATTTGATTATGAAGTTAGTAATATCCGATCAACGTAATTTTTTATATGCATATAGTACTCGACGAGTTCTACACATTCAACGGTTCAAATTATCAAAACGAGATCCGTAATGGGCCCCCACGAGCCGAACATCATTGTCTTGTTTGTGTGCAGGCTATTCCTTTGTCCAACCAAAAGTCGACTAAAGTACAACTCACGTGAGAAATCGTTGTACTTTGTTTTTTACTGTAAAATTGATTTTTTTTATTTGTTTTTGATAAATATTGATAACTTTTTAACTCATTTAATAATTTTTTGACTTTTTAACTTTTTCGAATGATGCCAAACCAGTCCTAAATTAATGCATCGGCTTTTTTGTTTTATTTTTTCAAATTAAAAGCGACCAAAGGCGTCCTGTAATTCTTGCCACCGAGGGCATACTCCAAACAAAAAACATGACCTTTGTTTGAATACCCTTTTTATTTTTATTTTTGGGTAAATTATCTTGACACCCTTGAGGTTTATATTTATTACGATTTTCCCCTCACTTTTTGAAATTACATCTCCCTCACGAGGTTTAAAGTTTTATCATAGATTTCCCTCAGCAATTTAATTTTTCTAAATATCAATTTTGCCCTCACTGGGTAAATTACATTAACACCCCTCACATTTTAGAAATTACAATCCACTTCCTAAGGTTTAAAGTAGCATTATTAATTGCCCCTTCAGTTAGTATTAGTTGTGATGGTATTGCTTGTTTCTAAGTAAATGTGTCGGGTTAATCGGGCCTCCTACGATTGTCCGATAGCTAGCCCACTAAGAAACTGCTTAAGAGTTCAGCGAGGCAGGAGTCCCCCAAACCCTCAATGAGCAAGTTAGAAGAGATATCAGCGAATTATAGAGATAAGATAGTGATAAAGAAGTTACCCTTCTCCTTGTGTTAGAAACCTGCTTATATCCTTTGCTCATCATTTCCTTGTCCATTCAGACATCGCGTTGGCGAAAGTCTACATTCTAACTTGCCTTGTTCATGGTGGCCGTTCTGTCCTGACGTGAAGGGGTTATCGTAATAAATGCTGCACGAAATCTCATTAATGGATGATGTGTGGTGCAATAACTCTGCAGGATCTTTGTCTGCTTATGTGGCTGGTTCATCTCTTGACAAGTATTTAGATGTCATTGGTCCTTGGTGCAATGTTAGGCTCCAGCAACGTTGGGCTTTGGTGTTTGAATTATGTATTGGGCCCTAAGTAGCGGGCCAAAGGCCCCTATAGGCCCACCTATGTTAGTAGTCCCTCATTCCCAAGTGCAGTTCAGAGGGAATAAGGAAGAAGACAAGGCTTGTTCGTTTTTGTCCTTTCTATACGTAGCGTAAACTATGTGATCCATAGGCTACGCCTTAAATACAAATGACTTTATATCCCCATTATCTGCGTTGTGTTTCAATAATGACTTGTTAACTAAAGCCTCAACCAAACTGAATTAGTTGAAGCCTCAGCCAAACTAAGCACGAAGAGCTCAGCCAGACTGAGTTAACTCAAGTCTCAGCCAGACTGAGCATGAAGAGCTCAGCCAGACCAAGTCGATTAAAGCTTCAACATGGTAAAGCCTTCCTAGACTTAGTCAGAACTCAAATGAAGAATTCGGCCGGTCCATTTTCATAATTGAATATTACGGCATGGTTGCCATACTTAGTTAAAATCCAAGTTCATAATTTAACATTTTTTACATCACGCTTTTCTCACAAGTTAGCCCGGTTGTCCATTTTTAAACTTTTTACGTCACAATTTACTAGCAAGTTTTACAATTCACGCACAAGTCTTTACTTTCACACCCATTTTTCATTGAATTCTGCTCAGCCATTTTCAATATTCCAAATTTATAACTCAAAAAAAATAACGACAACAATAATACGAAAGAACACTTGTTGTTTTATTCACAAACTTACGTTTTCATACAATTCGCTACGGAAATTACAAAAAAAACAAAATAACAAAAACAAAATTTTTACACTTAGTTACACAGGTCACTCTTCCTCACTGGAGGCAAGATCTTCCTCTTCAATGCCCTCGTCCAGGGGGTCTGGGTGACATCGTCTTTGCCTACCTTCACGAGGCTAAAATCCACGTCTGGGAACAGCTTCTACGTTTTATGCTTGAAGGTCATCCAACCGATGTAGACCGCCCGAACTCCGCTCCAGTGGCGGTAGTGTAGTTCTAGCTACTACGATTCGGACTCATGTCATGGTTACGAATCTAACCTCACAAAGTGCAATGCAAGATTGATAAATCACCAAAGAGTCCAAATCCACAAATCATTTTGGAAAATCGATTTTAATCAAAAAGCATCAAATATGGACTACTTTGCTAGATTTTAGAGTCGCCACCTAAATATTTTATTTTGGAAAATTTAGGAAACCCAGACTCGTGCCTAAGGCCACGTGTCCGTCATCACCAAAGTTGCCTCAGCTCGGGAACTTGGGTACGAGAGGGGAAGGTCCTAAAATGAGCACCCCCGCTCACCTGATCAAAGATCAGCCTTTACTAACATGATATGTTGTTTTTGAAAACACATGTGTTCTTGTTCCGGCTTATTAGCTAACCTTACTATGTGATGCGCACAGCATACAAGTATAGACTAAATCACTCAATTTGAAACAAAACATCTCATGTTTGTTTTTCGAAAATGGTTTGAAGTTACTACCCTCAAGTAGGCTAAGACGCGGATTTGCCACCCTTAAGTGGGCTTAAAACATGATTTGCCACTGCAAAAGTGGGCTTAAAATGTACATTTTGATGAATTGTTCCAATTCAAGTAATGAAGCCTTCATCCACAAGCATTCATGCGATTAAACACTTAGCGATTAGCCTCATAGCAAGCATGCTATCATGGCAGTCACTTACACATATGCAAGGATGCTAAAGCATAAACACTTACAGTGTACTCTGAGCCAAAACAGAAGTTAGTTGGAAATCATGCATGATCCTAGCTATGTTAAGATGCATAATACAACACATGCAAAAATGCAACTAAAATAGGCTCGGCTATCTAAAATGGCATATGAATGCAACACTTGATACATGTATTCAAATAGGAATTGAAATACAATGCAATTTGAATGATGCACCGAGTGTATGCAAGAGATGAATGATGCACGCATGTAAAGCATAAGTATGCTAATTGAAATATGTCCTAAAACTAACCATAAAAAGCGGGTAAGTAAAAGGGACAAAAGGCGTGGGGTTGGAAGACATTCACACACACGCACACTTATTACAAAATTTGCTCTCTCGACGGAGGTCCGAATAATAAGCTAACTAGCTAATCTAAGCTAATTAAACTAATTATTACAAATTGAAACTAATTAACTAACAAGTTAACTAATTATTACATATCAAATTGGTTAGCTAAACACGTCAACTAATTAAGTACAAAACCAAAGCATTAGCTATCTAGCTAAGCAAAGCAATAAAACAAGAGCCTCGGCGAGAAGTGCATGCATGCTCAATCGCCTCGTTCGAAATCCATCGCTATGCCCCAACTTACCTCTGTTTGCATTTGATTTGATCATCCGCACAAACCTCCAGATAGCTTCTACTCCAGCGTGGGAACCTCTAAGAGGGTCCGACCACTTGTTGGTGTTGTAGACCACCAGACCACTTTACATCTGCCGACCGAAAAAAGTGGTCGGCCGGCCACTTCTTGGTCTGCTTGACCAAAAAATTCTGCCAACTCCATTTTTCAACAGCAGATAACAAGAAAAACAGCAAGATGTATTTGTAAGGTATGTGTGCACAACCACTCTCCCTATCATTTCTTAAGCTCAAAGGAGTACGCTTCTTGACTCTCGGGCCACCAACCAAGCATCGCAATGCACGATGGCTGAGAAGCCAAGATTGCACGAATCAATATCAATGAATGCACAAATAACACATAAAGGCCTTAACCTGTCACACCCCTAACTCGCCCCTAAAAGTTTTGGGCATGACCCAATCAGAAACAGATATTTAACCTACTATATAAAATATTTGGGGCCTGAACGGAAGCGTTAATATAATCAAATGACACGCAAACACATCCATTGTGCTACTACAACATGCCAGGACCATGACTCAGAACTAAACATATAATAAACACACATCTGAGATTAAGCTACATATATATCTACAATCCAGCCCAAAGATTAGGCACCTAACAAAATATTACATACAAACAACTTTCACCAGCAACATTAGTACAGAATGACAGTGTTTAACAAAACTGCTCTAGCATGCAAAGGCTTCTCCAAGTGCCTGGCTGTCCCTTAGGCTGACAAAAGATGGATGATAATGATGCTAGACTTGATCTCCAAGTTGATTACCTACAGAGTTAGACAAAATAACAGAATGAGACAAGCTCAGTGAATAATAATAATTAAGCAGTTTAATAGTTCCAAGGCATAACAACAATACATTTACCAGAACGGAATTCAACATTTAAGTTGAGATTATTTTATTCCCAGAATGGCCTTTGGCCTCGTGTTACAATTATTACAGAACGGCCTAATGGCCTAGAATTATCAGAATGGTCTTTCGACCCGAAACGACCTTCTGACCCGAATTATCGAAACGATCTTCGACCAGAATAGCCTTACGGCCCAGAATTATCAGAACGCATAAAGCGTAACAGAACGCATAAAGCGTAACAGAAATAGCAGATGTATGGATTCAAGAGGTGGCTCGTACGGATTCCAGAGGTGGCTCCCACCGTGTAACACTTCGTCTGACACTTTGTTCCATACCAATCGATAAGTCTCACCCATGTCATAATATATACAAAAGCAGTATCATAACGAAACATCTGAGATGTCATTAAAGCAGATTAGTCTTCTGATCACACGAAGACACAGTTTCATTTTATCATTCAGATGAGTTAGCATAAGTAGATTACACAATAATCATTAACTCCAAAGGTGCAGAAGTATAATAGTGCCATAATGTGCCCACTTTTCACTTGTTAATCATGAGTTAATACCTCCACTTTACGGATAACAGAATGTGCATTTTAATTATCAAAGTAGTTGTCTCGTAATTAACGGAACATGAACATTAACGTGAACCAAGGGTGAACATGCCATTAACAGAGGCATACATGCCTTTTCATTGTATTTCACGAGGACATAACACTTCACACTCTAACGTGGGTTCTATGATATTAGCATTTCCGTCATAGAATCTGATTAATCTCAAGTTCATGTGTCATATGACAAGATAACCTTGATTTATCAATGGTACCCCAATATGATCTCAAATTTACACAGATCTCATCATAAGTTTCATTTATTCTTAAAAACGCTTCATTTGCTTACAGATGACAGAGAGTCATTATACATTATAGACAGAACAGAATAATTCCATAGTCATATCGATGTATGCAGCTTGTTCAACATTCACACTGGTTTCCAACTGGCAAAATGCCAGACTGACAAAATGCTAGTATAATCACTTACGGGGAACAAAGCGTTAGTACCATAGTCATTAACAGAAGATAACATGTACATATAGCGTACTATTACTCACAGTGTTGTGTTGGCGTGCTAGTTCCTTCCGGAGTGTGCCCTGCGCACAATCATAATTTATAATTTAGTTTCCCTTCTTTTTAATTCAATGAGGAGTCATTCCCTGTGTCATTACATTTCACATGACTTTATAACCAACTTAAAATCATCAAAAACATATTCTAAAACTACCAGAGAGTCAAACATATAAAACCGAATGAACACATTTTTCTTCTGAAAATAAACCTCCCCGCTCGAGCGCCACTTTGGCCGCTCGGTAATTCTGACAAAAGCTTTGGGAGGTCGTTTTTCCCGCTCGAGCGGGACTTCCGCCACTCGAGCGGACCAAGCGAAATCCTGAAAATCTGAACTTTCAATTTCATAACCTAACTCCATTTTCAAGCAATTCAAGGTGAAATTAAGACAATAATTCAACCCTACATCACCATAACATGGATTCTATCTTGAGTATGACCAATTAAACAAGATTAAAAGCTTCAACAAGCCATTTCTCTCTCAAATCTCTCTCTTGGATTCAAGTTCTTCATGCTCAAGAACATAACACATAATATTAACATAATTCCATGAGGTGATGACATAAAACTCAAGGATGGAAGTATAATTTCATATAACACTTAAATTAAGTGTCAAAGTAACCAATTAATGAGAAACCCTCATAAATCCAACAAGAATCAAACATGAATCATACATAACATCAATCACAAACTCTAGGTTGTCATAACAAGAAAAACTTGAGCTTACCTTGCTTTAATTCCCACAATTCTAACAATTTTGCCAAGCTTTCTTGTTGGATTCTTCTTCCCCCAATTCTTCTCTCCACTCTCTCTTATTTTCTCTCCCAAAAAGGCAATCACGTTTTTTTTTTATCTTAAGTCAAAGGACTTAGAGATATAAACAAAAGCATATAAGAGCATATAGGACAAAATTCAATCGCTTTATCATTCCGAAATTGAAATTTCATAAACATGCTTAATATTACCAGAAAATTATGCTGAACATAGGTATATAATCAATTTTAGTTAATTAAGCCGTTAAGGCCTCCAATTTCTGCTCTAAACATTCTATTGGAACAGATATGTTTCTTGTTCAACAGATAGACTTTCTTAACATGGCATAATAAGCCTATAATTGCACATAATTAGGGACTTAAGATATACCAGAATATAATAAGCATAGAATTAGGGACTTAAGATATACCAGAATCATGCACGAGGGTCGGTTTATTACATAACCTCTATCATGCTTGATCAAGAGGGTCGGCGATCGAGAAATGAGGCACATTTCATCACTTCAAGTATGAAACGTCCCTCGTTTCTCGTGTTTGGATTAACACCCTATCCAAACACAATGCAACATAACATAAGCATGATCAATCTATCAATGATAATGGAATGCAAACACAATGTAATGCATGCACATGCAAGCAACATGCAAACAAAATGCAATGCAACAACCTGCAAACAACATGCTCTTTTATGAATTTTAGAATGGCATGCACAAGGTTCCAACATATGAACAATGCATGCATGGTAAGTTTAGAAGCTTAAGGCATCAAAGCTAGGAAAGGGCATTTCACAAGAGGCATGCAAAACAATGCTCAACAGATTAAACCGAATATGGATAGACCTAAATCATGCCAAAACAGTGGCCAAAATGCTATGAAATGATGGCATGAAATGCAAGATAATGCATGCTCATGCATTGGCCCATCAACTAGGCAATAAGAGCACAACTCTCAAACATGATTAAGAAATAACAAACATGGAAGTGTGACAACACTATATGCACTAAAATATCATGTGAAATGATGTCATGGCAAGCAAACATCTCAAGTATGTCATACTATGGTGTTCAAAACTCAAGGCTAGCAAGGCCAATTGCACTACAGCTATGCAATACATGAACCACATGGCCAATACAACTCAAAACAGTCCTAGAGCATGTCAAATCAAGGCTAAAACATGCACAGAGTATAGCCAAAACAAGATAGCATGAAGGGCATAAAGCATGGAGTATGCAAGGCCAATAAGGAGGATTACACTATACCTACCAAAACCAAGCATGAGATGATTTCACCAACAAAAATCAGAGTTGTATCATGACAAAATAGAACCAAATACACACTGAAATGGTGGCCCAAAAGGCTAGGCAAGATGGCATACATATTGGCTCATACTTAAGGCATAAAGCACCAACCCTCCAAAGCATTGAAAGAATGAAACATGAGAGAGTATAACCATAATACATGCACTGAAATCACATAACAAATAATGCCAAATCATGTAAATAGCCCAAGCAATGCATGCTAGTGACTTGAATACTCAAGGCTAGTGAGCTAGAATGCATTATGACTATACAAAGCAAGGCATGCATGAGCAAAACAACATAAAACAAAGCTTAAGCATGGTAAAACATGAGTAAAAGCTTGTTGGAGTTGAGCCAAAAACATGATAGAATGATGGTCCAAAGCATGATGCATGTTAAGCTAGTTTAGTAGAATTGCACTACAAGTGCAAGGAGCATGCAAAAGGCTATCAAACAAACCCAAAACAGAGTCATGGCAGGTCACAAAAAAGTGCTCAAATAAAGCTTCAAGAAGATAGAGCTACATGCTCCTTTGATGAGCCATCAACATAAGCACATAAGAGAAGAGAAGGGAGGACAACCCCCACCCATTTAAGACCTCAAAACACACTTTCTATCACTGAAATTCGCCTGGAATTCAGTGGTAGAAAGGTCATGCAAAGGCTAAAACAAAAGCCTAAAGTGATGGTACAAAACAAAGCCAAACAAGGCACCAAAGGGGGGTAGATCACCCCCAACACCAAGAAGCCTTAAACAAACATTTCAAACACTTAAAATCAAAACTTTTGCAGTAGAAAGTCAAGCCAAAATAAGCATGCAAGGGTGGCCTAGTAAGCAACTACAATAAGGCTTTAAGAGGATTAGAGACTCACCCTTGAAGAATCAAAGCAAGACAGCAACTTTTGAGGCAAAAACCAAGCCTTAAGCTCCAAACAAACCTCCAAGAACCTCAATCCAAGATTGAACGTGTTTCACTATGTGTTTGTGTGCAAAAGTGTGAAGAAAAGGCATTTTCAAGCACAAATATGAAACAAAGGAGCAATATAGAGATAGATAATATATGTATATGCCCTAAGCAATTTTCTCTACCTGAGACAAGAGAGAGGAGGCTCATTTTTATAGAAAACCAAGCATTAAGTTTGTTGAACAAGCTTGACGCTTGAATCAATCCCTCCATACATGTGACAACCCTCACCTCTGATTAGTGCTAATCTCTGATTGCGCATGATAAGTAATTGAACAGACTGAAATTCTGAACTGTATGCATGAGTATGTTGTTTAATTGCATTCCTATCTGTTAGTCATTAAATGATCTGTTCATGTTTTATCTTTGAACTGCGAATTGAAAGGCTTATCGGCGACCCATTCAAAAATTGATTGGTATTTTATGCTAATTAGAATTTATGTGATTTTATGGTAGGTTTAATTAAAATCCGTTTTGGAATGATTAAATTAGATTAAATAACATTAAATTACATTAGATTGTGTTATTACCATATTGCCATTAGTGGGCCACTTTTTGTACCATTGTTTGGAACTCAATTCATATCATTTGATGCACCATTATTCAGCCATTTTATTAGACCCAACCGAGAGAGAGAGAGAGAGAGAGAGAGTAGGAGAAATTGGTTTCATCAAGAGTTTTGCTTGGAAACTTACAAGATTTGAAGAGAGATTGCATAATTGAGCTTGTATACCTTGAATTCAAGACCTAAGGTAGAGATTTCATCCTCTCATTTGTACATTTGAGTTATTTCTTGCATGGTTCATGGTAAATTGGTGATCTAAGTCAAGAATTAAAGTAAAGAGTTGAATTTGAGAGTGAATTCATGCATGCATGTACATGTTCTTGAAATTTAAAGTTGTTTTGCATGAATTTCCACATGCATGTCCATTTCCTAGTTGTAGTTCATGAATTCATCATGTTTTTGGAAGGATTGACTCATTTGATCATGTGTTAGAAGCTTTGAATTCAATTGAACACATGCATGTTAAACGTACATCTTATTCTTGGAGTTTATTTGAAATTCGTGTCTATTTGATTTACCCTTGGGCTTTGATTTTTCAAATTGATCTTCAAAACATGTTATATTATGGGTTTAAAGTGTTTTTCTAGAAAATTGGCCCAAAAGGATCGAATTTGAGGCTTTTAAAGTTGAGTTTTGTGCTTGGGGATGAATCTGGAAATTCTAGATTTTGGACTCACGCTCGAGCGTAGGACTTCATGCTCGTACATACACTCTGAGTCGTACATCTCCGCTCGAGCGTGGAAAGTCACACTCGAGCATGGAAAGTCACGCTCGAGCATGAAATGCATATGCCCAGAAGTTCATGTGTTTCTGATCCATTCGGCGAGAGAGTTCATGCTCGAACGAGGATCTGAGTCTCATGCTCGAGCAGAGGTCGAGCGTCCGTCGAGCGTGAATTGCATGTATCTAGTACTTTTCATGAAGTTTGCAGTCCGCTCGAGCGAAGAAAGTCACGCTCAAGCGAAGCTCCTTTGTCTGCATATCCGCTCGAGCGTAGAAAGCCACGCTCGAGCGAGACCCCTGTTTTCTGAAAATTTTTGAAAAGTATTTTAAAGTACATCTTTGCATCTTCTTTCTATCCTAGGCATTCCTAGGCCATGTTTAAGCCATTTTATTGAGGATATTGATGTAAAACCACACCGAGTCAAGATAGGGACTAAGTTGTTGATTCCCAAGTGTGTAACTTAGTGTGTGTTCGTTCTGTAACTGTGTAAGGTTGGCATCCGGGGACGCTCATTAGCTGCTTATAGCCCAGTGCTCTGTGAGTAACAATGTTGTAAAGATATGTTCAATTATGATTATTTTTTGAATGATCAACTGTTTTACTTACTAAAACATTATTGTTTAATGAATGAATGTTTGTCTTATTTGTAAACTGTAACCGTGGCATCCATAGCAATTTACTGTTACTGTACTGTTACTGCTACTGTCACAGAGATCTCTATCGGTTCCCATGTTTGGAACTACTACTATTTACTGTTATGATGGCCATCAACTGACTGTTTGGTCTATTAAGACCTACTGTAGTGTTTTGCTATTGGATGTACCACATATGACTGCTATGGTTTCTAAGTGATTGATATGACTGCTTAAATACTGAAAGGACATTTATTCTTAACCTCTTTACACAACTGTTATTCACTGGGCTATAGCTCACTGTTTATATATATATGTAGGTGTCCAGGCGCCGGACCGAAGCTAGGAGCGTCAGGCTAAGCTCCCATTTTGTCAAAGCCAACCATTGTGCCTCACCTCGAGGTTCCGAGTGCGTCAAGCCAGGGCTGTTTTGGGGTGTTTTAGATTTCCCCTTTTTGCCTCTGTTCTGTAATAAATGTTAAGACTTGACTGTACAGTTAGTTAGGGATTTGGTACATGACATGGATGTTTGTGTTTATGTCGCATGTATATATGTTTTGGTTATCTATGTGGCATGTTTATAAAAAGTCTTTTTGCATTCAGACTGTCACAGCTCATTGGACATCTTTTATTTACTGTTTTGGCTTCCGCCAGCCTCTTTACTCTGTATTACTGTTTTTACTGTTAAGTAGACCTTCGGTAATCACGGACTTGGCGATTCTGATGCTAAACTTATAGGGGCGAGTTTGGGTCGTGACAATACACGTGTATGGAGGATGCTTTCTGTGCCCAATAGCTGGCACAGCTAGCATGGAAAATATCTACAGAAAGTGCAGGAAAGCTGTCAACCAGTTGAAGTGGTCGGCCAGCTACTTGCACTGGTCGGCTGACCAGCAAAAGCGGTTTGCAAGGTCAACAAGTGGTCGGCAAGGGGGGAAAACTGGTCTGCACAAAGAGTGGAGGGTGGTGGCATGGCTGCTGACCACTTTAGGTGGTCCAAAGACCACAAAGACTAGTTGGGAGACCAGAAAACTGGCTGGCAGGGAAGAAAAGTGGTCTTCAGGGAGAGAAATTGGTCTACAACCCTTATTCTACCCTCCAAGCAAGGAAAACAAGGTTTGTGCCAAAAACAAACCAAAAAGGATACAAGACAAGAGTCCGCGAGGTGAGGCATACAGCCGGAAGCCTCGAAAACTAGTCTACAAGCACAGAAAGTGGTCTACAAGAGGGAAAAGTGGTCTACAGACCTGTGTTTCCTTCTAGACCAAGGCAACAAGACATGGTCCAAAAACTAAGCCAAGAGGAGAACGTTAAGAGGTCTCGAGACAAGGCTCACAGTCGAAGACTCCAGAAATCGAAAACTAGTCTACAAGAGGGAAAAGTGGTCTACGACCACAAAAAGTGGTCTACAGACCTCTCTCTCCCTCCAAGCAAGGCCAACAAAGCATGGTCCATAAACCAAGTCAAAACATAAAGAGTTCAGAGGCCCGGAGGCAAGACACTCAGTTGAAAACTCTGGAAACTTGGAATGAGCACAAACATGCGTGATCATTGAGCGCTCAATCGATGACGTCTGAGTCTTAAGGTTTGAGTCTGGGCGACGTCGTCTTCGCCTACCTTCACAAGGCTAAAATCCACATCTGGGAATAGCTCCTACGTCTTATGCTTGAAGGTCATCTAGCTGCTGTCCCAGAACTCACTCATTTCATGCTTGTAGAAATCAGACCGCTGGAAGCTATGGATCACTTCCTCTTCACTCCTACTTCCAACGGCCGCTCCCGACGGCCCAACCCCCCCATTTTCCTCTTTCGCCAAGCTGTTGGCGATAGCGGTATCTATGGCTATCTGGAAGTCGGCCGACCCCTTGAATTGCTCTACGGCGGCCATACACAGGTCGAGGTACACCGCCCTCTCAGATGCCAATTTCGCCCTCTCCTCCGCCAGGGCCTTCTCCAATGCTGCGATCCGTCAATCCGCCTCTTCTTTGTCTTTGATCGACTGGTCACACAGGTCCTCGTTGTTGGTGAGTGCCTCTTTCTACCTCTCATTGGCGGTGGTGCAAGCTTGTTGGACCAGCTGTAGCTGCCTTTCTCGGCCGCCAGCTTGAACTCTAGCGATACTACCTTGCGGCGTTCCGCTTCCAGCTCTGACTTGGTCACAAGGAACTCAGCACTAGCACGCTCTGCTGCATAACTCTGCACCACCGCCAATACTTCCATATTTTTTGCTCTCTGCGCCCACTTCACCCCCTTGGCACATACACTCCGAGCGACTTTCTTCCAGCCCACTGTCTCCTCCATTAGTTTCTGTAGCTGCCCCTTCACCCCTTCCAGCTGAACCCTCAGCGGCTCTACTTTCATCTTCGCATGCGTTGCTTTATTCAACAAGGCAGCCGCCAAGGTCGCTGCCTCCATCTGGGCCGAGCACAACCCTCTCGGGAGGTCAGCCTCCCCTAACCGTGCCATCAACCGTATGGCAGCGTCCTCCAGTACTCCAATTAGGCGGTCGACTGGGTAAGCAACCTGTCCTAGTTTGGAATGGTCACTATGGATCCGAATATGCACTAGGTCGAATGGTCGAAAAGGGTGCCTCGGTAAAACCGGGGTTTGTGTTCCCATACTGGCAGAGCATAGCCGTCGACCTTATGGACATGTCTTGACAAGACAAGCCTCCCAAGAAACCGCCAGAATAGCAGATGGCCAACATGGTGTCCTAGGCGCACCAATGCACATGCAATGCAAAGAAACACATAAGTGTAGTCAAAAGCAGATATCACGAGTTCGAGTCAAGCTCTCTAAAATCCCTAAGTGAGTCGCCAGAATCTGTAACATGCATGGGGACCTCGCCATGATTCGACTCCATTTTGTGTCGCGGTTCTAAATCAACCAAAGAGTCCAACTCGCAAATCGTTTGAGAAAACAGATTTTTGAAAAGTAGTGCCAAACATGGACTGCTTTGCGGACTGAGTCACCTAAATATTTTTTAAAAGGAATTTAGGAAACCCCGACTCGGTCAAGGCCACGTGTCCATCATCACCAAAGTGGTCTTGGCTCGAGCTTGGGTACGACGGGAAGGTCAGCTATGAGCACCCCCTTTCGCCCGGTCCGAAGACCGGCCTCTACTAACCGTGATATCCGATTTTGAAAACTTTACATGCTCTTATTCCAATTATTAGCCTAGAATTACTATGTTATGCGCGCAGCAAACAAGTATAGACTAGATTGCCTAATTTGGAAATAAACATTGCATATCCGTTCGTTTTGAAAATGCTTTGGAATTTGCTACTCGCAAGTAGGCTAAAACACGGATTTCAACGAGTTTTCCAACTCAAGCAATCCAACCTCCACCCACAGGCATTCGAACAGTTTATAACACATAAGCATTTAGCCGCATGGCAATCATACTGTTATGGCAAACATTCACACGCATGCGATATGCTAAAGCGTAAAATACTTACATCGTACTCCGCGCCAAAACAATAAACCGGTTAGCAAACATGCATGACCTAGTTCATGTTAAGTGGCTAATGCAACACAGGCATAGATGCAATCTAGAGTAGGCTCAGCTAACCCTAAACATGGCATGTGAAATGCGCGAGTAGCATGTATTCAATTTGGAATTGAAAATTGCAATGCAGTTTGTATGATGTACCGAGCCCGGTACATGTAAACAAATGCATGAATGCACGCATGCATTGCATAAGGTATGCTAACATAAGTATGCCCTAATCTACCATTGTAAGCGGGTAAATAAAAGGGAGAAAGAAATGGGGATTGGAAGACATACACCCACTCACACACACTTATTACAAATTATGCCCTCACACAGAGGGACCGAATAAATATACAGATAATTAACTACGCAAGCTAATTAAATATTACAAATTACTAAATTAATTAACAAATCAACTAAGTTAATTAAAGTAGTAAATGCCTCGGGAAGAGGGCAAGATGCATCACGCGCCCGGAACTCGCTCGGAATCGTACTGCCATGCACAGATTGCCTCTGTTTCCCCTGCTATCCTCTTCCGAAAATTGCCAAAGTCCCAGGAGTGCCTCTCAGGGCACTGGGGAGTACCACCGGCTGGGGTAGAGAACCACCGGCTGAAGAAGGAGGCCACCGGCACTAGATGAAGTTATCGGCTGGCAATTGACTGCCGGTCGGCACTAAATAGTGCCGGTAAGACTTAACACTCGAGAACCCGCAACCCACAAAGAAGAGGACAACAACATGCATGGCAATGTGATTCAAGGTATTTATGCACTATACACTCCTTATCATGTTATTGACTCAAAGGGCATGTGCCTCGATTCTGGACCACCAATCGCCAAGATTCCCATGCGTGATGGCCCTAAGAACCAAGAATGCAACTTTGATTTCAAATGCATGCAATGCAAACAAGCAAACAAGGGTGCTCAACCTCCATCATACTTCACTTCAAGAGGCTTAGCATGCACAATACAAATGCAACCCTAAACATGTCAACTAGGCATGCAACATGGACTATGTGATGCACTTGTGCAAGGCATACAAGCAAGCATACAAGACAAGCATGCAAACCAATGGAAGGATGGACTTATACATGAATTAGGCAACTCTAAAAGGCCCAAAATCAGTAGCCAAATGCTAAGTCAAGAGGGCCAAACACACATGCACACATGCACAAGTTAAGGCACCAACACTTAAGCATAATCAAGCAACTCTTGAACACATCTAAGAGGCACAAACATGGACTATTAGCATGCATGAAAAAGCTCTGAAATCCATGCAAAACATGAGGCCAAGTCCACTAACAAAGCAAGCCAATCAAGACATACAAATGGTCTGAGGTTCAAAGCAAGTCAATGAGGCATTGAACCACACTTAACACAACCACATGTGGCAATACTTAAACACTTAAGAACAGAGTTTTAGCACATAAAACTGAGCCTAAATGAACCCCTAGATGGCATCTAGATGACATGATTCCAAAAGCATGCATTAAAACCAAAACATGGAGCATTTAGCATATACTTTTAGAGCATCAAAGAGGCATGCAAGGCAATCAAACAAGCACATCATAAGGTCTGAAATGGCATGTTAGATGGTTTCAAATCATTGAAAATGAAGCAAGCAAGTCATGCTACACTCACATGCTCTCAAGGCCAACAAGCCAAATGCAAAGGAGCTATGTAATGCATGATGAGATCGACCCAAATAGCTATGGATAGAGCTAGATCATGGCAAAATGAGCATACAAGCTTCATGGATCTAGGCCTAAAATATGCTAGAAATGAAGGCATACAACCTAGGCATATTAAGGCAATAAAAGGCATTACAAGGCAACTATGCTAAGCATGCATAAGGGACCTAAACCAACTTGAAATCATGTTATAACATGGCAATATAAGCATGGAAAACAAGTCAAACATGCTCAACACACACTCAAGCATGAAGCTCCATAAGGGAGAAAAACTTGCCCTTTTCAAGGACATCAAGGAGAGAGGGTGGCCCTCTCCTTCTTGAGACTCTAAGGCATGCTCTTCACCACTGAAATCCCTTAAGATTTCAGTGGTGAAGAGATCCTAACACCAAAGTCTCGGATCTCCCACAAAATAGCACAAAAAGTGGCCTTTTCAAGGCCTAAGGCTGGTCAAACTTGCTCAAACCACAAAACACTCTTAATGAACAATAAAGAGGCTAAAAAAACAGAACTTTTATGTGTTATATACTAAGCACAAAAACAGTTCTAAACTAGGTAAAAATAAGGTACAAAAATGGGGTAAAAAGAGAGTTAGTGTCTCACCCTTGTTGACCTCTTTGACAAAGATGTAGTTGATGCTTCCTTAGGCTCAAAATCTGTCAAGAACTTCAAAAACCAGCCCTTAGAACCTCAGTTGCAAGGAGAAGGTGAAACACTAGGTGTTTGTGTGCAATAGTAAGGCACAAAACACCTAGACACACAAGAGAAGGATAGAGATAGAATGTGTATGCAACTCAAACCCTAGAAAAACCAGAGCTTCTCTCTCTCTTTTCCTCTCTAACTCTCTAAATTTTGCTAACCCTTGAGCCAAGAGAAGAGGCTTCTCTTTATAGGCAACAAAGACTTACAAACTAAGTCATCCAAGGGCTCATCCCTCCATACACGTGTATGGAGGGGAAACAAGAGCTAAACAGCTGTCTAAAAATATCTCAGAAAGCAGCTGTAAAGTGGTTGGCAGGGCAAAATGGTAATTTTGCCAAAAAGAGTGCCGACCGGCACAATATAGTGCCGGTGGCAATATCAGCCAGCCGGTGGCCTCTAGCCACAGCCGGTGGTATGTGGGGATGCCTCACAAAGCATTCCCTGCCCCTCCAAGGCAAAGTACAAGTGTTTGGTGCAAAACCAAACACAAAACAGTCAAGTTCGGAGGTCCTGAGGCAGGGCGCGTAGCCGAGAACTCCGGGAACTCCAAACGAACGCAAACATGGATAATCACCGAGTGTTCAAGCGGTGACGTCCAAGTCTTGAGGACGGTCAAAAATGGGGTGTCTACACCTCCACTCTTCCCTCATTCATCTTCTTCATCATGGGGGCGTCTTTGCTCCCAACCTTCATCTATTTCAAGATAGGGGCGCTTTTTTCCCTTTCTACAGCCGCCCTCTTATTCTTTGTCTTCTTCAACACTGCCTCCACCTCCTACTTGCCCCTCTTCTTCAACGGGTCTACTGGGGGCGGTAATGGGGCAAAGCCAGTTAAGCCTTTGTCTTCCAGCGGTTTGGGACGCGGTCGGACTCGCTCCCTTATCACTGGCTTTAGGGCAAGCCCCAACCGTGCCTCTTTATACTTATCCGCCTGGTGAACACCTGCGTTCTTCCACCTTCTCCGCCTCCTCCGTGCCTCCCGCCTCCCTCGCCGGATCCTCTCTCGTTAAATGTCCTAGTCTCAAAGCAAACATGGTTGAAGGTAGGATCAGTCATCCCACCCCCCTCCTTCTCCCTTCATTCCTTCACTCTCTTCACTCTATTCTCACTCTCAGATCTAACCGTGGCTCCACCAACTTTTAGGGACTTTCCACGCCAGCGAACTCCTCCCCACCGCTTGTTGATACGTGAAACCATCTCGCCTTTACCTTTTCACCAAAGATGGCAACCTTGCTACTAAACCTCGACCCGCCACCGCAAATTCACCCACATTTCTTGTCGACCGAGGCTTTGTAGCAGAGAAGAATTCTTCCACCGCCATAGCCGCCCAGCTTGCTCATGC
Organism: Camellia lanceoleosa; assembly: GCA_025200525.1. Lineage (NCBI taxonomy): Eukaryota > Viridiplantae > Streptophyta > Magnoliopsida > Ericales > Theaceae > Camellia > Camellia lanceoleosa. The sequence continues at coordinate 2,573,056 of CM045770.1, forward strand.
CATGAAACTATGCATGCCATCAAGATTTTCTAGGCATTCGCATCAACTACCCTAGCGCCACCTCCAAATTTTGTTCAAGACATCCACTACTATTTTGGGACGATGGTAGCCTCGCAGACCCCCACAGGGCTTCCTCGTACAAGGTGAATTCTGTAGACCTTACATCCGATGCCCTCTCCTTGGACGTGGGCAGCCTCAACTCTATTTCCGCAGGAATTTGGTACTTTTTCCATACCTCCTTCAACTCCTACGCCGTAAACGTGGATCGGTCTTCCTTCGCGTGCCAGTGGTCCGGCTCCACTTGGCTAATTGGCTTAGCGGCCGCGATCATTGTTGTAAGACGAGCCCGCACCCTTGTCCAAATTCCTCTCCATCTGCTCCGCTTGATACTGTTCCGCCAACTCCACCGTGTCGTTTTCCCCCAAAGAGTGTAGTCTCATGGTTGGCACCTCATCTCGAGCCATTCCTCTTATGTGTCTGCGTATAGCTTCGGACGTTGGCACAAGGAAGTTCGCAAAGTGTTGCAGCGGCGTATCACACAAGACAAAGGAATTTATTTTTGGGACGTGTTGGTTTTTTGCAAAAAGGTAGGTAAAGCGAATAACTTCAAATGCCCACAGTTTGCCTATATTCCAAGGGTCAAGATTAAATTTTGCTAGTTTGAAAATTTTCAAAAATTTCCACTCCCGCCTCTTCAACGTCCTATATTAGCCTATCCATTCATTTCGCTAACGATCACTTCTCTTGTTACGAGATTGTGCCACGTGTACGACCACGATCCACTACTCTCTTCCTCTTGCTTGTCTATTCCACTTCACATCATCATGTGCCACGCCGCGCCTCGAGCCCCGCACGCCGCCCATTTGCCTTCTCACTCGGCCACCTTTTCGGTTGGACCTCGCAATCGGCCTCCTCCTCTCGGCCATCCTTCGCGGTTAGCCCTCCTCGCAGCCGGCCTCTTCACTTTCGGCCATCCTTCGCATTAGCCCTCATCGCAGCCCTTTCCACTCGATTACCTTTCACGGTCGGCCTCCTCAGTCGACCTCCTCACTCTACCACCTTCAGAGCTAGCCTTCTCATTCGGTCACCCTTTGCGATCGGCCCTCATCGCAGTCGACCTCCTAACTCGGCCACCCTTCACAGCTGGCTTTCTCACTCGGTCACCTTTCGCGGTCGGCCTTCTCACTCGGTCACCCTTCGCGGTTGGCCCTCATCGCAGTCGACCTTCCTATTCGGTCACCCTCCGTAGTCGGCCCTCCTCGCAGTCGACCTCTTCACTCAGCCATCCTTCGCGGTCGGCCTACTTCCCAGTCGGTCTTCTCTTCGTCGACCTCTCACAACGCCTATCTTCTTCTTTATTCCCTTCATTGGGCTAAAGCTGCCATTGGGAATGGGGGACTACTGACATATGTGGGCCTATAGGAGCTTTTGGCCCACCACTTAGGGCCCAATACATAATTCAAACACCAAAGCCCAACGTTGCTGGAGCCTAACGTTGCACCAAGGACCAATGACATCTAAACACTTATCAAGAGATGAACCAGCTACGTAAGCAGACAAAGATCCTGCAGAGTTATTGCACTACACATCAGTCATTAATGAGGTTCCCTATAGCATTTATTAGGATAACCCCTTCATGTCGGGACAAAACGGCCTCACCATGAACAAGGCAAGCTAGAATGTAGACTTTCGGCCAACGTGACAGGTTGGAATGGACAAGGAAATGATGAGCAAATGATATAAGCAAGTTTCTAAGATAAAGAGAAGGTTAAGTTCTTTATCACCATCTTATCTCTATACTCCGTTGATATCTCTTCTTTAAATTGCTTGTCGGAGGGTTTCTTGAAGGACTCCCGTTCCCGTTGAACTCTCGTGTAGGTTTCTCAGTGAGCCAACGATTGGACAACCGTGTAGGAGACCTGGATCAATCACATTTAGAAACAAGCAAAGACCATCAAGTTGGGAAAAATATTCATTGAAAAAAAAAATTAATTAGAAACAAATTATTTGAAAAAAAGTTTAATCTTCAAATTTATAAAGTGAGACAACTATTTATAAAATAAAAAAAATCATCAAACAAGTTTTTATGATATTTTTTTAAATTTTTATAAAATATAAATTGAAAATTGAAAACGAAATGGTTACCAAATATGTTTCAGATGGTTAAAATGTTGTAAAATTAATAAATAATTAAATAAGTTACTAACGTAAGAAATGATTTATCAAAAGACCCTTAGACTATATATCATTTTATTTTTAATTTTTTTTTTTAAAAGTTCAAAATTAATTTAGTTAATAAATAAAAAATAAAAAATAATTATTTATGGATACGGAGCTATGGATACGCCAGTGTCCGATTCGAGTCGGACCACACCGGCCTGGTCGTCCCTGATAGGCTCGATGAGGGGGTGCACGCTGGGCGGGTCTCGGATTCTGAAGGAGGAACTGAGGCAGAAGATTACGATTCCCCAGTACTTGAGGCTAGCCATGCGCGACGCGATTCAATCCAAGGACGTCGCCGCCGGGAACCATCACTACGCCTCCGCCGGCGAGGCCGCTCAGCCCCCTGACATGGGCCTGCTGGTGTTGATCAATTCGCTCAGCGGTGGGCGCCACGGCCCGAAGCTCAAAGCAAGGGTTCAGGAGTTGATGGGCGAAGAACAGGTGCCTTTCTTTCTTTCTTTCTTTCTCTCTATCGGTACGGTACATAAATATTTATATAATTCCATGTAATGGAGGCTATATGCAGTGATTCAGTAAACATTATTAAAGCGTAAAGAAATGTATATATGTTTTTTTAATATGCAATTTTGTGTACAGAGATTCAATTTTAAATTTTTTTCCTGCCTATGGAATATTAGGTGGCTACATCTATGTAGCTGAAAATGCACATGTCGAATTTGTATTTTTTTTCTTGCTGCTTTTTTAGCCATGCCGATTGATTGAGTGATATGATTACTAATGTGGAAGTTGAAGATGTAAAATAAAAATGGGTTTGTTCGTGTACTAATGTAGTTGTATTAATTAATTGGGATTAGATCTATGAAATTACCTAAAAATCCTCATTAGATGTAAGGTGACTTGGTTATTTTTGTAAAATTCAAGGCAAAACAGTCTTTTCCTTTTACCTTCAATCACATAGGATTGGACTAACAATGCCAACTTCTTGTATGAATGATAATCCCACCCATGGGGGGATTAGTAGTCTCATGGGACTGTTAGTTCCATGCCATATATGTTTAGCCTCCACTCTTTAAGAGGTACCTAGCTGCAAAAGCCTCATTTGTAGTTTGAAATTTAATTTAGGGTAAATTACGCAAACCTTCTTGATAGTTGGTAAAAATACATGTGGCCCCATTAGTATTAGATAATTACATTGTCCTCTCTTATGTTTTACAATTGCATTACATTTATCCCACAATAGTTGGTCTATTGTTAATAATAGGGGTACTTCTTTTGGTACACCGCAAAAAACCTCAATACACACTATTTATGTCGTTCAAATATATTTTTTTGAACAAAAGTTAAATGTGTAGACATAAATTTACAAACAAAAAACAGTGTTTTGGGAGGCATAAATAGTTGAATGGAATATACATGTGAACAATTCATTTTTTTTCATAAGTTTGATGCAAAAATAGCACTTGCCTCCGTCCCGACTTTTCAATGGATTGGGTAAAATCCGCTCCCCATTCACATAGGGTAGGGTTAGGTCCCATGTGGAGTGGATCAAAATGACCATCCTCAGTGATGACAACGGTGATAGTAGCGTGTGGCTGTAGTGGCTGTGGTAGTGGAATCGTGGTGGTGGCGGTGGTGATATATAGTGGCGGTGGCGGTGGTGGTGGCAGTTGAGTGGTGGCACTGGTAGTGGGTGTTGGAGTGGCGACGTTGACAATGGTGAGTGTGTTGGTTGTAGTAGTGGTGGTGGTGAAGTGGCTGCGGTGGCAGAGACGGTGGTAGTGGTGGTGGAGTGATGGCACCAGTAGTAGGCTGTGGAGTGACAATGGTGGTAAGGGTGTTGGTGATGGTGGAGTGGTTGCAGTAGTAAAGGTGGTGATGTGGTTGTGATGGCATGGTGGTGGAGGAGGTGGTGGTGGTGGTGCGGTGAATGAGATGGTACCTATTTAAATGGGTTTAAACGTGTCTTATGTCCAAACCATTTATGAATTTGGATAGGTTTTAATGGGCATAATTGGGCAGGTGCACGGTTTCGGGTTAACTTTGCCACCTCGAATAATTATTTATGGTTATCAAAATCTTGATTTGGATCTTATGACTCTACGATTTTACGGTCCATTTACACAATCGATCTGAATTGTGTAAAAAATCCCTTATAGGTAGGATCTTTCGATATTGGTAATTGGATCTTATTAGATTGTAGAATCTTTATCCGAATTCGATCCAATTTGTAAGCTTGGTTTTGTATTGTATGACCTATTTTACTGTAAATGTTATGTTTGTTGTCTACATACCAATTTATGTGGTCCAAATGAATAAAAAAAACAAGTAATATTGAATTAAATAAACTAAGAAAAACAAACTAGGAAAACAAACATTTAAATATTGTAGTCATTTAAGAAAAGCTAACTAGTCAAAAAAACAAAAACTTAGCCTTAACAAAGTCTTAGGGGGGCAAGATGTATGCAACTTTACCCCAATTTTTGGAGAGGCTATTTTCGTGACTTGAACCCGCACCACCTGGGACACTAACAACAAACCTTATTTTTTGACCAAATGCAAAACTTTTACCATCGAGTTTTCTATTGTATAACATTATATTTACATTTTATATGGAGTATTATATTTTCAAAATATTTTTCACTTCTTTTTAGTATAATTAGGCTAATTTTGTATTTACTTTCTAAGAAATATTTGTTTAAATTAATTTTACTATGTAATTTGTTTGTTTCGGTAGGATTTTACAATCCTTGATCCAATTCTACAATCCAATTTTGTAAACTTCTCCAACGATCCAATGTAGGACTCCGATTTTAACAACCTTGTAATTACCAGGAGGGCAAGACAAATCAAATTGCTTGTTCGCCTGATCACGACATCTATACGGATATTGATGGCACATTGGCGTTATTGTGCAAATGATGATGTTAGAACGCCATTGTTACCTTGCGATGGTTTCCAGAGTCCAATAACGGTTAGTAGGGCATGATTAAATCGCTATGATACCAAGTCGAAGTCCAAAGTGCGAGGAATTAGGGTTAGGGTTAGGGTTAAAATAGAAAGAAAAGAAGAAAGAAGAGATTACAATGAATAGGATTTGGGAACATAACAAAACCCTTCAACCTTAGCACATATTTATATTAAAACACTAATATGACAATAGAAATCTCAATAAAACAACATAAAAACACTCGACTATTGTCACCGACAACTAGCGCTATTTGATGGTCCAAATAAAACTATTGCTATTGGGCTTAGATGGAGTCTTCTTGTCTACATGTTTGCTCTTCTGGATGGTTATGTAGTTCAGGCGTTGAAGGCTTACTGACACCAATATAAGCTAGTTCTCATGTATATGTTTCTTTTATTTTTCCTCTTGAAACATCAACTCAACTCAACAGAAGTCTCAGTTGTTTCAATAAAACACCATGGTTTAATTTTGATGATAACTGTAACTGTGAATTTTTTTGGTTCTTCTTTATGCTAGGTTTTTGACCTTCGATTTGTGAAGCCTCATGAATTTCTTCACTATGGATTGGGTTGCCTGGAGATGTTGGCTGATATTGGGGACTCATGTGCCAAAGAGACTCATGAAAAGCTAAGGGTTGTGGTATGCATATGGCCAAATGAGTTGTTCAGTTTCTTTCTTATGTAACAGCTTACCAATAGTTAAGCTGTATTATTTCAATTGTATTTCCTCTATGTAACTGGTAATAGTCAATGTGAAGACATATATGCTAACTTTTTGCATGAACTTTTGTCCTGAATTTTTACATGAGAAATCGTGGATTACTAGGTTGGTTTGGCAGGTTGCAGGAGGTGATGGCACGGTTGGTTGGGTCTTGGGAAGCCTGGGAGAGCTTCATAAACAAGGGCGGGAACCAGTTCTGCCAACAGCAATTATTCCACTTGGTACAGGAAATGACTTGTCTAGGAGTTTTGGTTGGGTAAGCTTTTGTTTGCAGCCACTTCTCAGGTTTTCTTCTTCTGTCCCGTCTTGTTGAGTGGTGCCTTATTTTCTTGCCGGGGTGGCTCATTTCCGTTTAACTGGAAATCAGCAGTCAAACGAACTCTCGACAGGGCTAGTACAGGTTCAATATGCTGTTTAGATAGGTGGGCATTCTTTGCTTTGATTCTGATTACTTAAATTCTTGTTTGAAATTGTTTTGTTTTGTGGTTCTCATTCGTAGATATTTCTAAATTGATGATGCTGGTAATGTCAGTTCCAAGGAAATCAAATATTGCTTCAAAGTTTGATTCTCCAAAGCCATTGGTTTCTACCATGTTCATGTGCAGATAATGAATATCTAATTGATTATTATTTTTATTTTATTTTAATATTTGATAAGTAAGATCACTAATTTTAGGCGTCTCTGGCTGCCCATTGTTTGCTTTGGTTGATTTGGTTGGAGCCCAAGAGGCGAGTCTTCTAAGACGTGTGCCATTCAGTTTCTTGGTCCGGTTGATCCCGATGTTTTGGTTTTTGTAGATTTTGTAGAGGATTTGCTTAGTTAGTCTTGGTGGCCCTTTATGGTGTTTTGTATTGGTTGCATCGCCTTGATGCTTTTCTAATAAAGTTTGCTTATTTATCAAAAAAAAAGAAAAAAGAAAAAAGATCACTAATTTTAGGGTTGCCCCCATGCCACCTCGGATGTCCCAGACTTCCACTGGCTTTTTGGCTTTTATGAAAAGACGTATAGAAAAGTAGAGAGAGTGATGTGATTGGGTCCAAAAAGCCAACACCCCAAACGGTGCCTAATGTTTTGTTAGTTTGTAGAGTTTGTATGCATTGTATTGACCCATTTAATTTAATATGTAAGTTGTCAATCTAGTTATTAAGTTCATATACTGATGGACTCCTCTAAGTGGATGCTCAACTAGTTAACCAAAATCATTATTATATGGATTATGGACTTCTGTAGGTGTATGCCAAAAAAGGAAAAATAAAAAAAAGGGACTTCTATAGCTTGTATTAGATGACAAAAGGGGATTAACCAATTGGTACACCACATTTTGGGTAGAGCTTGAATGACAGAAGGAACCAATTGATACCATTCTATCAAGATTAAATACAGTGATAATCACACATAGAGGTGGAAAATAAAGACAACCTTACATGGTTATTTGCTGCTCACACATCAGTGGATAACCTTGTGTTAATCAAAATTAACAAAAACTCTATAAAACCAAGTTTGCTAAAAAAAATACCTACTTGGTAACTTGGTAAGATGCTAGGGATTCTACTAATTATCCTAACACTTAAAAAAGAAAAAGCGAAGGAATATGATATGTGTTCCCCCCCCCCCCCCCCCCCCCCCTATTAATTGGTCAAAATTGAGGAAAGAATACACCTTATTGAAAATTTCAAATGAAACTGGTATTTAAAGTATATGTAGCTTGGTAAACGAAATTTTAGGAATGTAATTGTCACGCCCCAAACCGGCCCCTAGAAGTTTGGGCATGACTACTTCAGAAACGGATACTTAACCTGTTATATATATATATATATATATGGGGCCTGAACGGAAGCACTAAATATCAAAATTTGACAATGGAAACAAACTCCATCGAGCTACTACTATCATGTCAGGATCACAAACTTTTAATATACAAATAAAATATAAAATATACACCTGAACATCGGTTATATACATACATATATACAGACCCAGCCCTATCGTTGGGCATATACAAAAACATGAAAGCTATATACATCAATCTTAGATAGACATTAAAAAAGCAAGCCAACATCTTATCAGTTTAACAAAATCAATGGCTGTGTATAGTGCCTGGACACATGAAGGTTGACAAAAGAAAGCGGCGTCATGGCTAGGGGACCACGATTGGTGACCTCTGAAATGACATAACAGAGAGTGAGCCGGGCTCAGTGAATAGTAATACATAAATAAAATGATGCTTAACTTGAAACATAACACATTGCAATGCGTATAAAGATGTAAAGTTCACATAGTTAGTCTGATTCTGTGCTAAGTACATAACGGCCTTAGGTTCAATCTTGCAACATAAACATGGTGGCTATAAGTCCTTGAAACATGGTGGCACAAGGCCCTTGAAGCATGTGGCATTAAAGCCCTTGAAACATGTGGCATAAAAGCCCTTGAAGCATATGGCATGAAAGCCCTTGAAACATGTGACATGAAAGCCCTTGAAACATATGGCATGAAAGCCCTTGAACATAGTTTGGCATTAAGCCCTTGAAACATGCACGTATGAACCAAAGAGGTGTCTCACACGGATTCTAGAGGTGACTCATATTGTAGCTCTTAGTTCCGTAGCATTTTGTTTCATTTCATAACAACTTATATAGATGGCCATAAGCCTCATAACTTTCATAGAATGGCTTTCAGCCTCATAATTTTCACATATGTATGGACTCAAGAGGTGGCTTATACAGATTCTAGAGGTAACTCGCACTACAACATTTAGTTCCGTATAGCACTTTGCTCCATACCAGAAATTAATAGGTTTTCCAGACCAAACTGTACATATCATGTCATATCATAAACGGAATCAAATCATACATATTTTTTTATACTTAAATCATAAGCAGAAATCAAAAGTCATATTCGTAACATACTTGAATTTGTAACATACATGAACTTGTACCATGCGTAAACTTATAACATACTTGAACTTGTACCATACTTAAACTTAGAACATACGTAAACTTGTAACATACCTATACTTGTAACATGTCTAAATCAGAACATACTTAAACTTGTAACGCATAAACTTGTAACTTAATTACTTAAACCACGGTATTATTACCCCGGGTAAGGGCCATGTGTTACGGATGTCATGAATACTTTACATTTATGGTCAACTGCTTATTAAGTCAAAAGCGTAACATATCGTAACATAGAGCATGCTTAGCAAGGACGTAACAATTTACATTCTAACGTGGGTTACATAATGATGTTAAACCTTTGTTTTCATATCATAGATTCTAAACGACCTCGAGTCCATACGTAACACAACAAAATAACCTTGGACTCATACATGTATCATTATTCATGGATGAACATAAGCTCCATTTATTCTTAAGAAGTACATAATACACTGATAAATAACAGAGGTTTAATACTTGTTATTGACAGAACAAAAGGGTTCCAAAGTCATACCGACGTACGCAAATCTTTCCATATTCATAGAAATTCATATTGATTTCCACTTGTCATAAACGTTGATAACACTTACAAAGAACAGAGTGTTAGTGACAATAATTGTTAACGATAAATAAGATGTACATTTTTGTACTACTACTCACAGTGTTCAGGTGCTTGATCCGCCCCTGTAGCTGACTCTACACAATTCACGTAATTCAAACATAATTCATCATAGTACAACACCATTCAATTCACTATGAGTCAACACAACATAATCCAACAAAGTCAATATCACTTAGTTCATCAACACCATTTGTAATTTAACATAATTCAAAATAAATCCTTGAACTCCATTTCAACATTCCAAAACCGAGTTCATATCATCCATATCATTAATAGATTATTTCCCCAATTTTCCCTTCACATTACAGCATGAATTACAATGTTCATAACGTAGTTCATTCGCAAATTTTAAACATAATTTTCAAACATTTCCAAATTCCAATTAAACTTGAACACATATAATTAAATACCTCAATTTCATTACTCTATTTTCAATTTGGGCCAATTCATTGGTTATCATCATTAATCAACCTAGGGTCTACGTTACACGGACTCGGCTATGGGTATCGGGTGCGGGTGCGTATCTGGGGGTCGGACACTTCAAAATTAAAAATTAAGGATGCGTGGATATGGATCCAAACTTAGATACGGGTACGGGGATACGTTAAATAGTTAATTTTTTAAAATATATTTATTATATAAAGATGAGTTAAATAGTTATTTTTTAAATATATTTATTATTTTTATCTTATGTATTATTTTTATTGATAATATTTTTAATTTATTTTTTTACTTTTAATTGACATATATATATATTATAAATAAAAATATATAATAAATAAGGAATAACAAATTATATTAAAATAAATAAAAAAATAAATAATGTAATTTATTTTACATATATGTGTTTTATTTATTTATTAATATGTATAAATATATATTATCTTATAATATGTATTATATATTATCTTATAAATATATTATATGTGTAATAACTGTTTTATAATATAATAGTTATATAATAATATAATAGTTATTACATAATTATAATAGTTATATAATAATAACTATTTATAGTTATATAATAATATAATAGTTATTACATAATTATAATAGTTATATAATAATAACTATGTGAATAGTTATAACTATTATAATAATAATACTTTCAGTTATTATTATTATATAATAATAGTTATATTATATATATATATGTGTGAATAGTTATATTATATATATATGTGTGTGAATCCAGAAGATGAAGAAGAGTAGACGCGACAGTGACAGAGGAAGACGCGATCGATCGCGATCGCGATCGCGAGGGAGAGAGAGAAGGTGAGAGAGAGAGAGCTCGTCGAAGTCGATGGGCGACTGGATCGTCGAAGTCGAAGGGGATGGAGGTTGAGGTCGATGACTTACAGTGGTCGAAGTCATGGAGGTCGACGGCGAGTCAACTGGATCAGAGAAGTCGGAGACCAGGTTCTTGCTCTCTCCTCTTTCCTTTCTTCTGTATTTAGGGCTATTTCGTTGCTTCTGTATTTAGGGCAAAACATAGCCGTATCCATTTGTGATGAGCTGTATCCCGTACCCGTACCCGTGTCATGTCGTGTCGACACGGGTACCTCCGAAATTTCAAAGAGTCCGTGTAACATAGCCTAGGGTTTGAAGAAAATATTGAAATTTCAAGAAAAATTCAAACTTATTAACTCATTACTTTTTATTCCAATTTTCCCAATAATTATACATCTAGGATTCACCATCCATCATTTTAACCCACCAATTTAACTTCCAACATCTCCAATTCTAAACCCCCAATTCTCATAATAAACACTACACTAGATGTTCAAAAAAAAATATGGGTTTTACATTTATATACTCCAAAGTATCACAAATCTATCTATCAATGAAAGCATGAAGGAGAACTAGGACCCTACCTCAAGAAACAAGCAAAGGGACGAAGCTTTAATGAGAATCCTTCGCAAATCCAAGTTCCAATCGGTTAAAAATGTTGATCCTTTCTTGTTCTCTATCCTTGATGCAAGAACCATGGTGGGTTGTTGATCAAAGTAGAGGAAATCAAGGTTTTGGGGGCTAGGGTTTCGGACCTAGAAGGAGATGAAGGAGGAAGGAGATGAAAAATGCCAAGAATGATCCAAAAATGCGATTTAAACTTGCTGAATTCGTCCCCGCTCGGCGTTGCTTCCCACGCCGGCGTACACTACTCAACACAGATTCCAAAACTTTGAACAGACGTAACTCTCTCATCTGGATTTTGTTTTAGGTCATTCTTGTGGTCAAATTGAAGCCCCGGAGATAAGCTTTTCAATGGTTCTAACCTCACATCCAAATTCAAAGTGTGGAAAAAGAAAAGGGCAAATGAATGACGGCTGATCGTAGATTAACTCTCCGAATTATATTCGTTGGTCCAATCTTACTTTACCATCATACCACCACCTCAAACAATACCCCAAAATAAGGTAAGAACATTCCAAATACACTATTAAGAATGTCAAAAATGAGCTCACGCTCGAGCGGAGGGAAAAAAAATTTCAAGCCCATACAATAAAAAAGGTCGCCATAACTTAGCGAGATAATTCTTTAATTCCGATAGATATAGTTGAATTAAAACACATTAACCCCTAATTAAATAAGGATGACTTTTGGGGTCATTACAGTAATTTTTTATAGTAATTTTCTATTTATATATAGAAAACTAACTTAATTAATATTCTGTAAAGTGATGGATATTATGGTCCTTCCAAATGTCGTTTATTGAAATGGAAATCAATCGATTTCGTAATGAACTAGTTACTTTTTGAATAAACTAACTATTAACTAGTTAATTAGTTTATCTACTAACAAATGGCAATAAATAAAAAATAATATCCAATAATCTCTATTTTTCTTCGCCTATTTTATTTTTTTTTAAAAATTCAATCTTTTCAGCAAGAAGAATGCTTAGGTTATCACTGTGATATGAGAGTACCTTGATTGAAGGCTGTACTTCAGTAAAGTGTGGTACAGATATCAAATTTGAACCAAGGGTATTGCGTAGACAAAGTGACATCTCTCTCTTTCTCTGTCATGATCTTACCCTACCCTCTCATGCAATTTCAAGTTGCCTGAGATGACCAAGAAGTGGCTGAAATGACCCGAATTTGTGAATTTTTTTCCTAGGATACCTCTTATTGTTTTACCTTTTGATGTTGGATTCTACATAGCTGCTCATAAAGGTCCATACATTCAGGTTCAAGGTTTTTCGGATAGAAGTGATGTTTTTTACAATTTTGATGGTCAACAAATATATTTAGCTTATGATTTCTAGAACACAATCATTCTCATGTTAAGTATTGTTTTTGGCTCCATGAAAGAAACATCTTGATATATTTGTATGAGTTTGTATCTGCATACTTGCATGTCTATTACTTTTGTGGACTTTGGACTCTATATACTTTACATTCTCATCTGTTTCTGGTCATCACATCTTCATATACTTGGCAGTTCTATGAAGCATAACTTCATTTTTTTGCAGCTGGAATGTTTTGATATCAATGCCTGCTGGGAAAGTTGTGGATCCACCCCATGCTCTGAAACCTGTGGAAGACATTTCCCTTGATCAGGTAGTGATTTTAGCTATTTTCAATGCGTCTTGTTTCTCAGTCGTCTGCTTTTGCAGGACTACCTTTCTATTTTTTATTTTTTAACTATCCTTGTGCTGAATGAAGTTCTCTCTTAGTACATCTTAGTTTAGTTGGACTGCAGCTCATCTTTTCATGTTGCTGTGATGGCCATGAATGCCTATTATGTGTGCATCATTCTTTTGTTCTTACTTCTGCTTTACATTAGTTACACCGATATGTTAATATCATCCTAGGCTAGCAGATTACTTTTCTATGATTTGCCTTCCTAAAAATAATCTTTAATGCTCTTGATGAGATTTTCAGAGAATATTGTCTTAAGAAAGTAAATCATCAATACTAAGAAAGTAAATAGGCCAAACAGATGTGTCTTCTCTTCTAATACAAATTTGAGAAGGTACAAAGCCCCCTTCATACGAACAGTTAAGTAACATATAATGAAACTCAACCCTCAGACTGCACCCTAGGTATAACCTGATAACTGGTAAAGAGGCTTGTGGGTCTGTGACTCAGAAGTCTGTAATGGAGATGAATCGTTCCGTTACTTGGATTAAGCAATAATGTAGCATTCATGTTTCGGTTTACAATGCCACTAAAATGATATAGACATTCATAATGTCCTCCTTCACACTTGCTGGACAAACAACCATAGTGAAACCATCCTTCCTAGGATCTTGGGAATAGACTCCGACTACCCTTATTTCCTGCCTTCTATACACAGAGTTTTAAAAGGCTTTCCTAAGGCTCGCCTTGCCTTGAGGCTAAGTAAAACGCATTAAGATTTTGATTTTTAGGCATTACTCCCCAAAGGCTTGTGCATCATAGTTTGAGAAATGCGCCTTAGGTGCGCTTTGTATGCTTTTTGCGCATAAGCATGTGAGGAGTATGCACATGCAGAGGTTGTCTTGGGCTTTTGTTAAACTTAGTCTATTAGATTGTTTAAAACATAAAAAAATAAAAAGAATCCCTTTTTGCAACTATATTCTATTGGAAAAGTTAAGTAAATGATCAATCAAGAAAAAATACAGTTAATGGTCAAGTGAGAAGGTCAATCACTGAAGTTAAGAATATCAATTTCACTTTCAGTGAAGAAAAACTTCTTTCTATGCAGTAAAATGTTCAACGGATTAAAGCGAAAAGCATTTACACCTTTATATTTAATTTTGTTTTCATTTTTTTACTATTTTAAAATATTTAATTTATTCACTAAAGATTAAAATTTGAAATTTGAAATGCTTACGTCTCAACGCCCTGAGACTTACGCCTCACCTCATGAGGGGTAAAACGCCTCGAGGTATGCATTCACCTTTAAAAACCTTGTCTATACATAGTCCTTGTTTATAGCCTAAATTAGTTTGCATCACTTGGTAATTCTTCCTCCACAATTACAAAATGTTCGTAGATGCTAGATTCTTTAAGCTAGTAGTTAAGAATCACGGACACCTCTAAGAAGGTAACGTGTTGTGTCTGACACAGTGTGACACTCGTCGAACACTTTCCTATTTGATAGTTTGATATACATTGTTGGACTTATTTCCTAACACTTAAGCTTTTGGGATAATTGGTGACTTAACATGGTATCAGAACTCGGGTTGACAGAGGTCTTGAGTTGAAGTCTCTCCGTTGGCATTTGGTATTCTGGCCTTGTTTGGTTTCTTCTTCTTTATTTGGTTGTTTGCTTTTCTTTTTGTTTGGTTTCTCTATTTGTCTCTCCAAATATATAACATATAATAATTATTTATCCTTGCATATGCCATATAATAAATATATAAAATTATATATTTTGGACGTGTCCCTTGCGTGTCATGTCCTACATTTTTTAAAAATTTACATGTTGGCGTGTTCGTATCATGTCACGTGTCAGTGTCTGTGCTTCTTATGCTACCAGCAATGTAGCTTTAACAATTAAAACTTTGCCACATTGTCAAGTCTTTTTGAACGACAAATAAATCTGGAAGATATATGGAGATATATGCACATTAACTTGCTTATTTATCCAGATAATAATGGCAATAATTGTTATCATTACACTTAATAATTATAGAAAAGAATGCATGGAAATCAAATGGCAAAATAAGGTTCAATCATCTTACTTTTTGTTGAATTGACCTCTTAGTATTGTTATAATCCATTTGAAAGGAAAGATGTTGTGCACTCTAAAAGTGTGCTTTTTGAAAATGGAAATCATATAAAGTACACTTTTCAAAACTTAAAGGTTTGTTTGATAGGGGAAAATGCCTCATCTTTTGATAAGGGAATTTTTTGCCTAATACATTGAACTTTGATTATCCATTATAATGCACCTAATAGAATGACCAGAAAATCATGATTCACTCAATAGTGTTTCCTTCCAATATGTTGTGTGTTCAATTTCATTTCCTGTGCATGCAGCATAGTGCTTATGCATTCATCTGCTAGTATGATGACAGCATCAACAGGCAGTCTGGAAAAAGTTGAAATAAAGAATACATGTGGGGCACAGAAATATTGGATTGGCTATTTAAATGCCTTTTCATCTTTAGTCGAAATCATTCTTAATCTAAATATTATGTGATCCAGCAAATTTATCTAGTTCTTATTTTTTTTTTCTTTTATTGGTTTTGAATCTTGATGGATTGCCCAGGAATTGAAAATAGAAGGGGAATTGCCTGAAAAAGTGTCTTGCTATGAAGGCGTGTTTTATAATTATTTCAGCATAGGTATGACATTTTGGCCTTAAGAAACGATAAATGATTCATATTTCAGCTGTTTTTATTTTTTAACCCAATTATAGATTTGTTACATCAAACTTGCAGCCTTTGAGCTTTTCATTTTAATTTGTCATGAAAGTTTGAACTTTCCTTCCAAAATGTAGCTTTGACTCAATTTTTATGGGGTTGAGCAAAGTGAGAGTTGTCTTTGCCAAATCAATATGTATTGCAAGGGGTTTGGATTTTATGTTTTTCCACTTATCATCTTCTTGAAATCATACCTAAAATTTTCGTAGAAAAGCTGTCTATAAAATTAAATTGCTCATCTGATGAAATTATTATTTTTATTTTTTTTGGTGTCAAATGGTCCCAAATTAAGTAGTAACAGAAGATCCTTGCATTTACCCAGAAAAGCGTTACCCAACTCAAGAAGGGTTTGCTAGCTTAACCTTCTTCCACCATTCAGCTAGAAGGAGATTTTTGTTATCCCCCCAAAAAAATAAAAAAATAAAAAAAACACCCCGATAAAAAGAGATGGACAACTTAAGTTGATGAATAATAGAAAGTATGCCATTGTAAGATTTGTTTGAAATTTTGATGCAACCTCTTATTCAGTTGCTTTTGATGAATTTGTTATCCTCGATGTTTTTTCAGTTGCTTACCTTATATATATGGATGCAGGAATGGATGCACAAATTGCTTATGGCTTTCATCATTTACGCAATGAAAAGCCTTACCTTGCACAAGGTCCTTTTGCAAATAAGGTCTGACTGTATTTCTGTTTCTCCTGTTTTTGGTTACGAGGTGCTAATGCACCTAAATCTGTGAAGCTTGAACATACCAGGAGTTCCTTAATTTTAATCTCCATTTCCTTCATAGAAACCAGGAGTTCCTTGAACATACCAGGAGCTTATTGAATAAAGTGAAAAAGATAGAGATTATGCATCAGCAAAAGATGGTTGGAAGGCAATATTAAGAAAAAAGAATCCAATTATGTCGAGGATTGTAATATTTAGGGAGCTGACAGGCAGAGAAAGAGAAGGAAAAGATTTGGTGGGGGGTGCAACAAATAGAAAACAAACTCTAAAACTTCTTGTGCTTGCTCCTTGCAATTTAGGCCTACGTCCACGGGTGAGAGAGGATAATCCACTATAAATAATAGAGTACAACGGTGAGATAAAAATAAACAAGACCCAACATCAATCCCAAGACCCCTGCTCAAGGGTAATTGAATCCCTGAGTCCTCATAGGTTTCACGCTCATTGATATTTTTGTAACTCGCCCCTCACCTCTTTATCACACACCTCCTTTTACAGCACTCCGGGCTGTCCTTGTAGCACCTTTGATTATCTTCCCTCTCACACTCACACTTCTCATATATCCATATATACACATGAGAAGGTTGAAGAGATACAAATCCACACCTTTTCCTCTTTCCTAGAGTTTCTAGCCCGTAAAAACTGTATACCAGACAATGATGACCTGCAATGCTTTTTCATTGCTCTTGATATTTGGCTTCCCAATTCAAAGACTTCCCTTTTACTTAATGGTCCTTACATACAACAGACAAAAACCTTAAATGTGGCCTGTCAACTTTCCAACACGTTTTCTCAATGCAGTATTCCTTTTACAGCCTTTTGTTATCTTCTTTCAGTTGCTTTTCTGACATGCTGGAGCATTAATTGCATGCATCAAACCTTTTGATATTCATAGATCCACATGAAAACTCTAAGTTAGCAGCAATATACATCACAACTTAACCTATATCATCTTATGCGATTTATGAATCAAAGCTCTCTACTCGGCCTTTGCTTTTGACCTGGCCATATGTTTCACTTTTTAAGCTTCTTGTGACTAGGAGGGTTTGGTGAGCCATAGGGGAGAGCTTTGAACTTTCCATTATCTGTTTGTACCGTGTTGAGCCCCATGCTCAATGGTGGCTCCAGAGCGGGGCATAGCCCCAAATTCAATTCCACCTTGGTAAACTATTTTTCTGTGAGAAAGCTAGACTGTTATATATCCATGAGACAGTCACACGACAAAAACATTATTACCAAGGTGGAATTGGATGCTCCAAAATGCCTGATTTATAGATTGTTAGGGAACATCTCAGAGGATTAATGGAAATGACTTTAATCAATGAAGCACAAAGGGTACCAATTATACTTATGTCCTTGGGTTGGTTCACACTGTTATTCTTGGTTAGGATTTCAATGACCAAAAATTATTGCAAATTTTCTTTTGATTTATGTGTATTTGTGTTGATGCAATTGCTTTGCTTTGTACTGTCTATGATATTTGCAAATTTGGATTCTCTGCATTTTTTCTGGATTGATTGAAATTCAACTGGTCTATGTTGTTTAGATGTGCGAATTACAACATGGATATTGATTGTTGAATTTTTTTAGTAATTAAATTTTGTTGATATGCTTAATGCATAACACATACTGGGCATAAACATGCAAGTTTTATAGTGATTCTTTCATTTTTCACAGTTGATCTACTTTGGCTACGGTTGCAAACAGGGATGGTTCTTCACACCATGCATAAGTGCTCCAAGTTTAAGGTCAGAACACTCCCACCGAATGACATTGTCAATGTTGATTATCTCAATGGTACAACATTCCATGTTATTGGATTCATAGTAGTCAACTTTAGTATGTTTGCGATAAGTTGCATGTTTATCAAAGTGTTCATCAGACAAGTGCATGCACTGCAAGCTATGATTATGCTAATGCTTAAATACAAAGTCAAGCATCCATGATTTGTTAATTGTGGGAACCACTGGATACTGGCAATAAAATGACTGAATTATGGCAACCATTTGCTTTACCTTGCCTAATAATTTACTTAGTGAACTCTTTAGATTTTGCTCATTAAAGGTTCCACTAGTGCATTACCAGCAGTATTTTTCACTTTGTTTCATGTCCCAATTTTCACTTTGAAGAAATCATATGGTAACTATATTGTTTAATTTAGTAAATTCATGTAGGCATTTATGGCCATGACTCTGTGTCTGGATTTTGGAGAGTAGCGTTACCGACTTCCATCTGTCTGCTGAAACACAAACACAACACGTGTGTTTGTGATGACAAAATTATAGTTCTTTTGTTCAAGCTTAGTGATATTATTTGTGTACAGTTGGTTACCTCCCCTATGTTGTGATTGTGTAACCTAATCTTTCAAAATAATGACTAGCTTGTCATTGCTCACTTGCATCCTCAACAACATTGTAATTGCAGGGGACTCAAGAACATATTAAGGATGTATGTTAAGAAGGTCAATTGCTCAGAATGGGAACAAGTTTCACTTCCATCAAGGTCAATTTCAAGAGTTTTACTATTTGTTGCTTTGCATGTATTACAATCAGAGTGATGATTTGTTACTGTATATCATTGTTAAAATACTTTTCTATGACTACAAATATATATATACATTTTTTTGTGTGCCCGTGACAAGATTTGAAATATCTTATTCATTGGATTGGTTCCACCCTAATATTTCTCATCTTGATTTTTTCCTGAAAGTTACATTGATAAAATCTTCATAGTATTACACATTTAGCCCATTACTATTTCTTCTTTTTCTTTTTAATTTTTAATTTCTTGTGTGGTTATTTTTCCATGCTTTTTAGTTTTGGAATTTTTTCATTTCATATACCCTAATAGTTTTTATTTTTTCAGTGTCAAGTCAATAGTTGCTTTAAATCTTAATAACTATGCGAGTGGAAGAAATCCATGGGATAATCTGAAGCCAGAGTATTTGGAGTAGGTATAATTTTTTGGCCACCTAAAATGCCATATCTATCATCATAATGATGATGCATTATAGTTGCTTTTTGGTAGGCCTTATCAAAGTTAATGACAAGTTCTTATAGGAGCTATGCACATATAGGTAAATAAAACCAATGCAATGTGTTTAGTAGAGGTCAAATGCTGTTTTGAAACCTATAAGAACATTTGAATGGAAAAGCAGAATTTTCTTTTCCTTCAGTTGGTGTGAGGCTGGTTCCCCTATAATAATTCAATGTATTCCCTCCAAAAAAATAAAATACCCCAATGATTGCATATTAGAAATATGATTTTTTTAAAAGCATTATACAACCCAAATGTCCTCGTAACTCACAATCTTAGAATTGTTTTTTGCCCGAATTCTCTTATATGGCAATGATGCTTCAAAATATGACCATGGTCCTTGGATGCATTTAGACACTTCCTTTAGTTGTTCCCAAAGACATATCCTCTCAGATATCAGGTTTGAGGCATGTTTGTTCTCTTCTTATTCTTCTCTTGGGTGTCTTTATGCTGCATGAGCAGCTATGCATTGCATTTTTTTGTATAGGATCATATGTGTTTGTTATTTTGTTTTTATTTGAAGATAATTAGGATAGGAACTTATACTGCTTGCTTGATGTACTCTTAGAAAGAAACTATGTCAAATCTCAAGCTAAAAGTGGTGTTATTGAAATTGTTTCTTAGTTTTACAGAGAGGCTTTGTTGGGGCTCATGTGAATGATGGTCTTTTAGAAATTTTTCGCCTAAAACAAGGATGGCATGCTTTGTTTTGTCTAACCTTATTTCTGCTAAACACATTGCCCAAGTACCGCATGTTGAAATTTTCTTTCATTCAAGCAGGTTGCATATATACTAAACATGGCAGAAAATATATTAAGTTCTAATAGAAAAAGAAAAGAGTAAGGAAGCAATCTCTGAAAACTTATTGTTCATCTTCTTCTTCCGGATCCTCAATATTGAACTGGCTGTATTTATAAACTATGAATAAACTAGCAGGCATACTATGCATAGTCCAAATTCCCGTATAACAAAAAAATTTCATTATTTTTGGTGGTTTGTGGATGTTATATTCATATACATAGAAAATGAAAATATGTAAAAAAAACATATTTCTTTGTTGTATCAATAGCGTATTCGCATCCTGATTTTTGGAACAAAACATATGCTTCTTAGGAGGAGTATATACAACATTGAAAATTAAGGGAAATAATATTAAGAAACTGAAATTTCTATTAGTGTATACTTTGGGTATTTATAGACTTCGTAGCAACTCTAAGAGCACCTCTAACACCTAATAGGCACATTTTGTGGAGCAAAAATATATAAAAGTGAATTCTGTATTTTGCCTAGTTTGTATTTCAACAACACTTTTTTACTCCTGAGATTATGTTGTCTAGCCTCCAAGGTTGTCCACATGTAGCCAGCATAGGCGGATGAGGTAGAGACTCCATTTTTGTGTTGAGGCTAGACAAAATGTCTAAAATGCTCTAAATGTCTCTCCTGTAGGAGATGCTCTAACAAGCAATTTCTACTAAATTCAAGTGCTTGATGCCTAACTTTTTCTGTCTGTGGAATGTTGAAATAAAATGGTTAATTAATTAAAAAATATTTACCCCCTCATCAAGCTTACACCATATTCTTATAGAGGTTGCAAAGCATGTACCAAGACTTTTGGTTATACTCGAAAAGCCTGACATGTTTCACATTTGTCCTCATTTGGGCTTAGAGTAGTTTGTTTCTCTATTGAAATTAAATATTTCCTTTCATCTGATCACGTCACCTTCTAGAGTTTAATGTGTCACCCACAATCTTGAAAGTTAGTATGCCACAATTTAACTACTGAACTAGTGGCCCTTTATAATTGCCCCCAAAGAGTAACAAGGATATTCCCATGTAGTTGTGAACATAATTGTTAACAAAACTTTGTTATTGCTACTGCACAACTATAATAGTCAAATTTTAATGAAGTCTATCAACATCTTGTAGGCTTCAGCAACAAGATTTGAGCTTTAGAGGTGGAGAGTGGGAAGAGGCTTATTTGCAGATGGATGGGGAGCCATGGAAACAACCAATGAACAAAGATTACTTTACATTTGTGGAAATTAAGAGAGTGCCATTTCAATCAGTTATGGTCAATGGGGGAGTATTTTCAACACCTTTATCCAATCAAGCTCCCTAGCCTGGATCATTGGAAATTACTCTTTACGATTCAGAGTCCATGTAAATTATATTCTTATCGGAACGGACGGCTTGTAATTTATATTTATGTGATTATAGTTATTAGCACCGGGTGATTGTTGTATCAAGTTGTAGTCTTAGTCAATCCATTGTGAACAACTAGCCTAAGAATTATTAATGAGAAATTTAGTTATCAGAGTTGCTAGATTATATTTTTTGAAAATGTTTAGTCAAAAGTCTCTCGCTAGCTTCTTAATACAAATGTTAACAATATATCCTTTTGCCCCAGGTGATGGCCAGGAGGATGAGTGGCTATGGGACCCGTTTTTGGCCCCCGACATTGGTTTGAGAGGCTCCCCCCCAGAGGTTCACACTATTGTTGATGATGGCGGCTTCTAGCCTTTCTATTCAGGGCTCATACAGATGAGGGCTGGGCCACTACTATACGGGGCTTTGGTAGAGAGGTGGTGGGACACCACTAATTCCTTCCATTTCTTATCGATCGGGAAGCTAACTCTGACCCCGTATGACTATTCAGTGCTCACAGGCTTGCGGGTAGGGGTTGGCGACCCAATCTCATTTGATCCTAACATGGCACAATGGAGAATTGCACAGCTTCATCTTCTCAGTTCACATCATAGCATAATGTTCAGAAAAAATTTTATATCAAACATAGTTTTACTGAGTTATTACTTACAAATAGTTGCACAGATAGCTTGATAGCAACCAATGGATCAACAGCTCACGGCATGCGACTTACACAAACATAACAGATACACATATTGAAACACTTATTCAAAGAGGGGCAACTTTAGACACTCCATTTTTGACCGTCCGCATGACTTAAGCGCTTTATCACTACAAGAAATTTCACTTTTGGTAATAAAATTTTAGTCGCCAAAAGTACGATTTTAGTCGCCGAAAATTTTGCCCGACTAAATATTTTGATTGCCGAATTGGTCGCGAGAAGGTGGTCAAGGAAGGTATTTGCGACTAAAAAATATTTAGTCGCCAAAAGTCCTATAAATGGCGATTGATATTTTTAGTCGCCAAAAATCTTATTTTCCGCTACTAAAACTTTGGTCGTCAAAACTTGAAGTATTTACGGCGACCAGAGTTCTAGTCGCCAAAGGGTTTTTTTTTTTAAATTTTTTTTATTTTTTTCAGCTACTAAATTCTTAATCGCCTAAGGTTTGCTTTTGTTTTAGCTACTAAATATTTAGTAGCCAAAAGTTTTTCTCCATTTTATTTTTATTTTTAGCTACTAAATATTTAGAGGCCAAAAGTTTTTTTCCCATTTTATTTTTATTTTTAGCTATTAACTATTTAGTCACTAAAAATATTTACTTCATTTTTGGCTACTAATTGTTTAGTCACCAAAAACATGATTTGATTTTATTTTTAATTAATTTGTCCACAACATGTATGTATTCCATGCAACTTGTATCATATATATAAATAAAACAATACATATATTATCAATCATATCTTAATTTGCATCCATTTCACTTACAACCATCTAAAAAAGAATAATTTTTAATGTCAAATTTCATACAAATTAAGTATATTCCAACCTAAAATAATAATATTATTCCATACAAAACAGATAATCATACCAAAACATCTTCTCCTTACACATATATTCACTACCATGCCAAACATATTCCTCAAGGAAGATATCTTTATTGTTTTAAAGTGAGTTGATAATGATGTTCATAAGCCGAGACACCTCAGCCTGAAATTCAAAATTCTCTGCAAGTTGTCACGCCCCAATTTTTAATCACACGGAAACATTACCAAAAGCTTGTAATTTAGGTCCATTTTTTTTTTTTTTTTAACAAATATCTATTACTCTTGAGTAATAGAAACATAATAGTACATGTTCTCTCTCATGATGAATACAACAATTATAATAATATATGTCAAGCTCCTGCTATGGAGTTACAAATAAATAATTACAAACATCAATGCACAATGAGATTACACATAAAAGATACATGAACTTTCTAATCCTCCAACCAATCAATTCGAATTCTTTTCCTGTAAAAAAAAAATGAAACAACAAGGGATGAGCATAATTGCTCAGTAGGAATCTCAGAGTTCAAAAACACACCATCCTAAGATAGAAATGATCATGCATGCAAAGTGATATCATATAATACGGTGATATTTTGTAATTTTAAAATATCATATGCAACGTATCTTTTTCTCAAAATTTATTTGAACATTCAAAGAAAAACCTTCGACCATCAAAAACTATCCCTTTTCGTTAGAAAACCATAAATCCTTTTTGAAAATAAATATGTTTAAGGAACGACATCATTTTAAATTTATTAACCCATTCCAAAGTATTCCTTGTTAAATTCTCATCTTAACATTCCTTTTTTTATTCCCATTCTCCCCTTTTACTACTTA
This sequence comes from Camellia lanceoleosa, assembly GCA_025200525.1. Lineage (NCBI taxonomy): Eukaryota > Viridiplantae > Streptophyta > Magnoliopsida > Ericales > Theaceae > Camellia > Camellia lanceoleosa. Next base: position 2,597,142 of record CM045770.1, read on the forward strand.
CATTTATTATATCTCCATAATCTCAAGTTCAAGTTCCCTTGATACTCCAAAACATCCCACATGCATGCTACTCCAAAGACTCCCAAAAAGGAAAATACATGAATTAAATACACTCTCCAATGGATTAAAGGATGCGGGTGTTACTCTTCGATAAGTTTTCCTAAACCACATAATTACAAAACACGTTAGAAGAAGAAAAACAAAAACAAAAAAAAAAAAAAAAAAAAAAAAATGGAGAAGAAAAATGGAGAGATGGAGACTGAGAGAGGGGAAGGTAAAGAGTTAGAAAACTACAGTTCTCAAAGGAAAAATGTCCATACCTTCCAACAACATATTTGGCATTTGAAATATAAGCGAGGGTCACTTTCAATGATCAGAGACACTAAGAAATAAAGGTAGTTCACATATCATACTAAAATACACAAAAGAGAAATACAAAAACCTCTTAAATTATGGCATATCATCAATTGATACGTTAGTACACTAATTGGTATATATAACATTATTTCAGGGAGAAAATAAGAGAACATATGGACCTACTACCCAACTGTTTTCGAAACAATTATGAAGTATACCTATTATAGGATTTTTTATCTATGTGATAAAATAAAAAAATAATTTATTTTATTTTTTGTGTATTAATCTGTGTTGGTCCATTAATTACATATGGCTGATGGCATTGGAATATTGGACATGCAAATTAGTTGGCACAAAGCTTATTCTTGGAAGATGGAAAGCCTACACTTTTCTTGGTTGATGGCTTGGGAAATGAAACGACATGGAGTGTTTTTTTTTTTCATACACGGCACACTGGTTTGTTGATATTGAAGAAATCAAAAACTGATCTTATTAATTCAACTATCATCATGCCTACATTTATGGGATGGGTTGAACCGTTGGAAGAGTAAAATAAATAAATAAATAAATAAAGTGCATGTGTATCTATATAGTTGGGATGTGTTTTGTTAAATGAGAAAGAATGGGATACATAGTTCAATGTGTTTAGTTAATTCATCCATAGCTAAGGCAAACAGGTAAGGACTTAACAGTGACCCTTGGTACAATCTTACAGTGATTGGAAATTAACTAGTTTCTCATGCAGTGAATCTAATTGTAGCCATAGTCCCATCATACATGTCCTTTACTATACTTTTTTCGCACTCCATCTTTCTCTAATGCCCTCTATATTATATTTTTAAACACTATATTGTAATATTTTTGTACATCTATAAAATCTATTTGAAGATTCCTCTTCTTCTCTTTGTACTTTTCTAATAATTTTTTTAGTACTCCATGGTTGATCTACTGGACATAAATCCAAACTGATTTTGTGATAATGTAATTGTAACTCTTAAGCGATACTCAATCATTCTCGCTCACAATTTCATTGTATGACCCATCAATAAATAAATGCTTGAGAAACGAATATGCACAACATCACTCTGATTGGAATAACTAAAGGAAAAATATACCTGGTGAAATCGGAGGGAGACGCTTATGAAGACCAATACAAGCATGATGCATCCATTGGGAACTCAGAAGCAAAATTGAACAGAAATAACCATTATTTCTCTTGTTTCCAACAAAATGTTCCTGTTAAATTTTTAATAGTAATTGTAAGAGAAAATATATTATAGGTGAAAACATACATACTCGTATATGTTTTATTCGGAGTACAAACTTATAATGCACCAAATATAGAAAATGGTGTTTTAGTTACAATATCATTGTAGCAACACAAATTAGAATGAGCAAGAACAAACCTTTTTTCCCTAGCTGGTATCTATTTTTTGCTGGCCTACCTATTGAAAGTTAACTAGTGCCAAGGACTCCATTACTTACTTTAACCACAAACAGTACTACATGCATCATTTAGTTTCAACTCTCCATAAATATGATAGATAGGAAATCAATTAAGCCCTATCTTTGCATCTAAGGATGACAAAGAAGAAAACATGTCAAATTTGCAACAAAGTTTTCAAAGAGAAATTTATTGTATCTATAAAATAGTGTCAATATTTGAAACATACAAGTTTAAGTAATATTTCAAATACAGTGCTCTAGGACCTTAACTTGATTAAAGTTCTCATACTGTCAAGCTAGACAAATTTGTGGTGGGTTTGACAACATTTTCCATATTTCTTTTGAATAAACCGTATACTAAAATATAAAATCAAAACTTGATTAAAGTGAATGTAATAGGATTTTGGCATGTCGGTGCAGAGTACTTTCTATTCAATGTTACAACTGGTTTACTATTCTTCCAACAATTAAAGATGTTTCTGTTAGTAGACATTACTAATGATTATAAACTAAACAAAGATAGGTTAGTTGGTTATTAGAGTGTTCATATGCGAAGGATCACATCACAACTAGTCTTCATGCAAAGTGGTGGATCCAGAAATCATAATTGGGAAGGAGCCTTAAACTGACAAGTGGTTTGTTTGGCCTTAAACTGACCTTCATTAGTTCATTGGTTTCCTAATGAATTTCATTGTAAAAATAGGTTGTTCCATGCCTCCAAATTTCACAGCCTACAATATAAAATTATAAAATTAAGGTCACAATATATCGGCTAACATTGTGGGGTGTGAGAAAATATCAAGGAGTTGTATTTGTTTCACCATTATAATTATTCTATTATTAGTGGATTGCTTCTCACTCACCGTGGATGTAGACATTTGAGCCGAATCACATAAAATCTTGTGTTTTCTATTTTTCTTGTGACCATTCTATTTTCATTTTATTTGCTTCCATAGCTTGGGTGGGATTTATTCCAAACAATATCTAAATAAATATAATTTTTATATATAAAACTCATTTAGAATGAAAATGGGAATAAATATTTGTTTATTCATTCCCATGAACCAAATAGAACATTAGGGAGTTGTTAAAGTTAGAGTGGCTTTATGGATCAATTACAGCAGAGTTGAGGTGCCTTATGACTTGGTATCAAATTTGTCAAAAATCAGATCTGTGGAAAGGTTGGGTAGGTATTTTGAGGGAGAACTTCAACTTGAGCTTGGCATATAAACAAACATGTAATAGGCAATCTGAATAAATATCTTGGATGGCTTTGGAAAGTAGAAAAGGCAATCCATAAGAATCTAACAATAACCACACTTGACTATAATTACAGACAATAGGCAAGAATTCAGTTGGCACTATATTCATGTTTCAACGTCAAGTAAGAATCTGAGTTCTATTATTGGGAAGTAAGAAGCTGACTATAATTACAGAACTCACTACAGCACTATGATCATTAAAAGTTAAAATTTGAGCAAACAATTCGACCACAACAATCAACAAACTAATGAATCACCACTATTTTCCCAATTTTGCAAAAAACACGGACCCATTTGTAAGATTTGAAGAGAGAGAGAGAGAGAGAGAGAGAGAGAGAGAGAGAGAGAGAGAGATCTAGAGCGTAGTGTTGGCCGTCATCGAAAGCAGCTTGTTCGCTGTTGTAGTGAGCGACTAGGGTGTTAAAGCAATACACCACCATTTCCCTATTTGTCGACGCCATTTTTTTTCCCTCTCTCTCAAACGATTCTCAAAGAAATTAAAACCAACAATGGATCAGATTGATATGTTTAAGCAACAATAATTGATCTCACAATCGGTGCAGAGATTATTATTATATATATATCAGTCGATTAGAGAGAGGAAGATAAAAACCTTATGCGAGGAGCTGTCGATCGAGCTTCCGTGGGTGATGGATCTCAGGCGACGGTGACCAACAACGAGGTGAATCGGTGCTCCAGTTGCCGGCGACCGCGAGGGAGGAGAGAGGAGCAGCGGAGTGGTAGAGGCAGAGAGAGAGCGCGAGACACACAGTCGTTAGTTTAGGTTTGGAAACCATATATATATATATATATATTACATCATTACCAATTAAATATTTTTAGTCACCAATTAATTTTATAAATCTCTTCAAAATTTAAAATATCTCCCTCTAAATATTTTATTTTTTTGGCGATTAAAATATTTTTTTGTTGCTGAAAATAAATTTTTGGCAACCAAACTTTTGGTCACTAAAGATAAAAAATAATTTTTTATTTTTCATTCAGCGACTAAATAGTTTAGTAGCCAAAACTCAATATACGGCAATTAAAATATTTTTTTGTCGCTAAAAATTTGTTTTTGGTGACCAAACTTTTGGTCGCCAAAGATAAAAAATAATTTTTTATTTTACATTCGGCGACTAAATTATTTTAGAAGCCAAAACTCAATATACGACGACTAAAATATATTTTTTTGTCACCAATTCTTTTATTTTTAGTGACTAATTTTTTTTTTAGTCGTCAATAATCAATATACCCTGATTAAAAAAAATTATTAGCTAAATATTGTACTTTTACCGACTAAAAACATTTTTGGTTGCCAATTCTACAACTTCTGGCGACAGGCCAAGTTTGGCATAACTTAAATAATACAAAAAATAAAAAAGTCACTATTCTATTTAAGTCACATTATCTTATTTAAATCATATCACCTCTCTAACACATCACATCATCTTATTTAAATCATTTTTGGTCGCCAAAGGTTCATTTTGTTGTGGTGTATCCTCAGCACTCGATGATGAAAGTTACATTCTCAATGGTTCGAATTCTCAACGAAGGAATCCAGTTTTTAGCTCTAAAGAAATCCCAACCTTCCATACCCAAGTTCTTTCTATACCCCTATACCACAAATATTCATCTTTTAGCACTGTGCTAACCTACACTAAGCTTGAAACAGAGAAAGATACTGCCGGCCATGAGATGGTGCGCTGCAGTTGGTTCCTAGACCACTTCTTTGGCCTTCAGCTAGCTACTCTAAAGGAGATTGCTCAGTACACTCACGGTCTCCTCATGTATCTGCTCAGTACAACCCTATTTGCGAACAGGGAAAATACCGTGGGGCTATACATCTTAGGTGCGATGGTGCATCTACCACGAGTGGTAGAGCATGACTAGGGTAGCGCCAGCCTGGCCACCCTATACTGCTATATGAGCTCCATATCCTGCTGAAAGGCGGATTCACTTGGCAATTACTGGAGAGTTTGGGAGGTATAGCTTCACACTTCCTTTTTTGTTTTGCTCCTTTTCTATTTTGCTTTGCATTTCCTGTTTATATCTGCTTCATTTGTTCACTTGGTTCCTTAACTTGTTTTCCTTTTGCAGTTATGGGTTTACACATACTTCACTTCCATTGCCCTAGTCCTAGTGCGGCCGATCGAGTTGTCTGTACCCCACTCTCGGTACTACAACTCTCGATTTGAGCGCCAACAACACATAGACTGTGATTTTCCTTACTTTCATCGTTTCTTTGACACCATTATTGCGGAGAGGGTAACAAAACCTGATACTAGTCTCTTTTACTGCTTTCACTGTTTCCATATTGTTCAACCCTTGATATATGATATTTGCCTTGTATCTTCTACTCGTAGATTGACTGGCACCCCTGGGCAGGCATTCCTCAGGCATCAAGGACGGCCTATGTTGTTGCATGGTAGGCTTCCTCCATAAGGATTCTGTTTGAGGGTCCCTTTGGTAGGGCATATCATTTTGGGGAGCGATTCATTCGCCAGACTCAGGGCCAAGTCGATCCTAATGTTCCACATCACCCTTTTGCAGGTATGAGGATCGCCAATGATCTACGTGACAGGCTCCTGATTGATCACCTTATGTAGGGACAGGATGATGACTGGTACCACAGGGTCGGCAACTTCATCGCATTCCTACAGACCCGGGTGATGGCTTCGCTTACCAGGGGTGTGGTTTGTGCACTTCCTGATGTTGCTGGCGCCGCTGCTGCTGGAGGTGTTCCTACTGCAACTCCTATTCCTGGGCTTCTTGTGATTCCGACTGAGGTTGTATACATGCGACCAGACAGGGTGATCGAGCAGATCCCTTTTGAGCACATTGAGGAGAGGGACCGTAGGTTGGTGGTTGCTCCCGGTGTTGAGCAGGTACACACTTTCCCTATATTTCTGGCCACTGTGCTTTATCACTTTGTTCCATATTCTCAAGTCCTCTCTCTTTGGCAAGTGCCTGTAGGATATGTTGATGACCTTCTTTCAGACAGTTGACCGACTGCTTCTCATGATGTAGAGGAGACAGACTGCTCTAGTCACTCACGAGATCGAGGTACACTTTGTTCATAGTCTATTGTCGTTGCAATCTTGCTGATACTCCTGTTGAATCTATTTTGATATCTGTTCTCTTTTCAACTTGAGCTGGCACCAGCTGCACTTGCAGGACCTCCTCCAGTTAGGAGAAGAAGAGGGAGACGAGCCCCGGTGAGAGATAGATGATGGGCTGATCGGGGGAAGGGTAGAGTGAGACAGCGCTTACCTTCTGAGAATTCTTTTGATGAGTACACGACCCCTGAGGATGAGGGGGATGAAGTCGACATCCAGTCCAATAGTGCCAGCGAGGATAACGATGCGCCTCCTCCACGGTCGATGATGAAGAGGGCCAAGATGGGTTGATTTATTTTCTTTTCTCCCTTTTTGTTTTGTAGTTAGGAACTATGTAGCTTCAGAGAGACCTTTTTGTTTTATTTTTGAAGACTTTTCTTTTGCTTTGTTTTTTGTAAAACAATGATCGGGGTTAGTGTAGACGTGCCCGAACGTCTCGACTCCGCGCGCAATGGCGCGAAATCCGTTTTGTTCATTAGCTACTACAGTTTGGACTCAATGTCACGATTCTAAATCTAATATCGCAAAGTGCAATGCAAGACCGATAAATCACCAAAGAGTCCAAATCCGACAAATTGTTTTGGAAAACTGATTTTTATAAAGAAGTGCCAAACATGGACTACTTTGTCAGATACAGAGTCGCCACCTAAATATTTTATTTTGGGTAATTTAGGGAACCCTGACTCGTGCCGAAGGCCATGTGTCCGTCATCACCAAAGTTGCCTCGGCTCGAGAACTTGGGTATAAGAAGGGAAGGTCATGCAATGAGCACCCCCGCTTGCCCGATCAAAAAGATCGGCCTTTACTAAGCATAATATGTTATTTTTGAGAACACATGTGTTCTTATTCTAGTTTATTAGCTAGCTTACTACGTGATGCACACAACATACAAATATAGACTAGATCGCCTAAGTTGGAACAAACATCTCATGTTTGTTTTATTTGAAAATGGTTTGAAGGTGCTACTCGTAAGTAGGCTAAGACGTGGATTTGCCACCCTCAAGTGGGCTTAGAAAACATGATTTTGCTACTCTCAAGTGAGCTTAAAACTCGTATTTCGATGAATTGTTCCAATTCAAGCAATCCAACCTTCATCCACAGGCATTCATGCAGTTAAACACTTAAGCAAATAGCCTCATGGCAAGCATGCTGTCATGGCAATCAATAACTTACATGTAGGGATGCTAAAGCATAAACACTTACAATGTACTCCGAGCCAAAACAACAATTAGTTAGTAATCAATGCATGATCCTAGCTATGTTAAGATGCCTAATGCAACACATGCAAAAAAACAACTAAAATAGGCTCGGCTATTCTAAGATGGCATATGAAATGCAACTTGATAACATGTATTCAAAGAGGAATTGAAATACAATGCAGTTTGTATAATGCGCCGAGCCTGGTGCATGCAAGACAGATGAATGGATGCAAACATGCAAGCATAAGGTATGCTAATCAAAATATGACCTAGAACTAACTATTGTAAGCGGTTAAGTAAAAGGGAGAAAGACGTGGGGTTGGAAGACATTCACACATTCACACACGCTTATTACAAAAGTTGTGCCCTCTCGACGGAGGGTCCGAATGAATAATACAAGGTAGCTACGCTAAGATATTCTAACTAATCTAATAATCTAATTAGACTAATTATTACATAATCAAATTAAATAACTAGCTAATCACTAAGCTAATTATTACAACAATGAATTAAATTAGCTAACACATTAACTAATTAATTACAAATTAACTAACTATACAAAGCAGTTAAAGCGACCTCGAGAAGAGGGGCATATGCATGCTCGATCGGCTTTACTCGAAAATCCAATACCATGCCTCATGTTGCCTCTGTTTGCACTGTTTTAGACTGCTGAAAACTGTAAAAATCTCCAAAACACTTTTGATCCACCTCATGGACATGCTGAGAGGTCATCGGCCAATAAGTAAGGCCATTGGCCAAGAGATGAGGGTCATCGACCATTTTTGAGGCTATTGGCTAAATATTTTTAGCCGCTCGGCACACCAGATAGCCGGTTGGCTATCTCTTCCTGAAAACTCTCCTTTGCTGCAACAGAGCACAAACAGAGGCATGACAATGTATTTGCAAGAAAATGTTGTGCAACTACACCCCTTATCATGTCTAAGGCTCAAAGGTGTGTAGTGCTCGGCTCTGGAGCCATCAATCACGCATTACGATGCATGATGGCCAAAGAGGTCGAGTTGCACAAATCAATATGGATGAAATGCACAAAAACACATAAATGCCTTAATCTATATCATGCATGATCAAGAGGGTCAGCGACCGAGAATTGAGGCACATTTCATCACTTCAAGTATGAAACGTCCCTCGTTTCTCATGTTTGGCTTAACACCCAAACCAAACACAATGCAATGCATGCACAACTTAACAAAGCTAATGGCACGCAAACAATGTAAGCAACATGATTGATTTATCAAAGCCAAAGGCATGCCAACTTAATGCAATGTAACCTAAGCATGCAAACAAAGCCAATGCAACATGAGCATGCCAACAACTATGTAAACAAGAAGTATGCAAACAACATGTAATGCAAACAAGCATGCAAGATGGACTTAAACTGGATATGGACAGACCTCAGCCATGCCCAAAACAGTGGCTAAAATGTTGAAGTGAAGGCATGAAATGCAAGACAAGCATGCATGCCAATTGGCTTAAGAATTAAGGCCTAAGAGGACAACCCTTAAAGCATGGAAAGAGTGACAAGCATGGACATGTGACAACAATATTAGCTCTGAAATCATGCATGGAATGATGCCAAATCAACCAAACAATACAAGTATGGCACGCAAGAGGGCTCAAAGCTTGAAGCTAGCATAGACACTTGCACTATAGCTATGTAATACATGAAGCGTATGACCAAGGCTACCCAAAACAGTCTTAAAACATGTTAAAATGAGTCTAAAACATGTATGGAAGGAAGCCAAAATATGCTAGCATGAAGGGCATAAGGCATGATGGATACAAGGCAAATAAGGTGGATTACACTACACCTATCAAGACCAAGCATGAGATGGCTTCGTCAACAAAAATTAGAGTTATATCATGGCAAAATAACCCCAAATACACATTGAAATGATAGCTCGCAAGCTTAGGCATGAAGGCATACGCAAAGGCTCATGTTCAAGGCATAAAGGACCAACCTTTCAACGCATTGAAAAAGTGAAAGATGTGAGTGCATGGCAATGAAACATGCTCTGAAATCACATAACAAATGATGCCAAATCATTCAAATAGGTCAAGCAATGCATACTAGTGGACTTGATGCACAAAGCTAACAAGCTAGGATGAACCATAGCTATACAAATCATGGCATGCATGGCCAAAACAACAAAAATTAGAGCTTAAGCATGCTAAAACATGACCAAAAGCTTCTTAGAGTTAAGCCAAAATCATGATAGAATGACATGTTAAAGCATGATACATATTAGGCTAATTCATGGAATTGCACTACAAGTGCATGGAGCATGCAAGGGCCAACCAAACCAAACCTTAACAGAGGTATGACATGGCAAAACATCACCAAAAACATGCTGAAATAGAATCAAATCATGCTAGAAAGGCATGCTACTTCATGAAGCATACAAGACTAGTTTATGAGAAATACACTACAAGTGTATAAACCATGCAAGGAGTGAGTCCACCAATCAAAATCAGAGTTATAACATGTCAAAATAACACCAAAAACATGCTTGAGCTAAGGTAATTCAAACCACAAAAGCATGCTACTTTGTAAGGCTAACAAGGCTAGCAAAGAGGATTTACACTACAAGTGCAATAAGCATGCAAGAGGTGACCAAGACAGTAAAAAACAGAGTTATGGAAGGTCTGATAAGTCACAAAAATGAGCCTAAACAAAGCCATAAAGAAGTAAAAACACATGCTCATTTGGTTGGCCATCAACACTAGCAAGCAAGACAAGAGGAGAGGGACCACCCTCTCCTATCTGGGCCCTCAAAACAGGGTTTTTACCACTGAAAATCCTCTGGATTTCAGTGGTTTCAAGGCCAAAAATAAGTTGTTTGAAAAGTTTGAAAGTTAGCTCACAAGGCCTTACAAGCCAAGGAGCAAAATGGAGGATAACCCCCTAGCCAACCAAGGCACAAACCAAGACTTTTAGGACTGAAAAATAGAGGGAAAAATAAAGGTTTTTTTAGTTCAACACCACCCCAAAAAACAGCCCCAAAGTAGTGTGAAAAGATGGCCAAGCAAGTGTGTAAAAGAAGCTTAAAGGGAGGGAGATCTTACCCTTGATGTACAGTTGCAAAACCAGCCCAAAATCTGAGCCAAAACACCTTTTGGAGGTCAAGCAAAGTCCCAAGTAAGCTTCAAGCAACCTCCTCCCAAAGATAGGCAACTTTGATCAAGGATGCATAGGCAAACTAGTTGTATTTCTCTACTTCTATGCACCAAAGGGCAAGAAAGAGAGGCTTTAGAGAGAGAGGCAGAGATCAAAACTCTGAAAATTGTAGAGAGAGAGGGAGTTTAGTGAGAGAAGCTCTCAAACTTTCTTAAGAAGTTCTCCCCCTTTGAATATGAGATATTTGGCTTCATATATAGCAATTCAAAGCTTTTAGTCGAAAATATCTAAATATGGGACAGCTGGAGGTTGTGTGGAATAGATGGAGATAAAATATCTTCAAAAAATCTGAGTTTGGGTCACTCTTGGCCGATCGGCCATCTTTTGTGCCGATCTGCTACTTATTTGCTATTTTTTTGGCCGATTGGCCAACAAAATTTGTTTTTCAGGCCCAACTTCAAATGTGCATAACTCTTTCATATGAACTCCTTTTTAGATTATTCTTGTGTCCAAATTTAAGCCCCGGAAGTAATCTTTCCAATGGAGGTAGCCTTGCATCAAAATTCCAACTGTGAAAAAAGTTATGCCACTTTTGGTGAAAACTGCTCAGTTTTGATCATAACGGATTGATGCCCAACTTCCAACAACCATATCTCCCCCATCCGGACTCAGCTTTAGGAGATTCTTGAGTGAAAAATGAATCCCCAGAAGTCTTCTTTCCAACGGTGGTGGCCTCATAACTTAAATTCAAGTGCATAGACAGATAGGCCTGATTTAGCGAGGACCACTCGACTTTCTCTTAACGATTCATACCCAACTTCTTCCTCAACTATGTTTCTTCCCTCCACTTCTCTTTTCTTCAACTCCAAACCCCTAAACAAGGTGTTCTAAAAGATTTTTCAAAGATTTCATCTCTCTTTCATTCATTTCCACTTTGTCCTTGCTCGATTTACCGAAAAGCGCATCATTTAACAAAATGCGAGCCTCAGAGCATTGTAGAAACTTGATTTCAAAAATATTTTGAAAGAGAGGGTTTTAAGGTCTAAAAACCATTCAAAATAGCTTTGGTCCAAAATGAGGTGTGAGGTTGGGATTTGACCCTCCTCTTGCTTGAGAAATCGAACTTTTGCTTTGCATATATTTCATTACCAAGTAAACCATCAGTAACGCCCAAGTCTTAAGGTCGGTCAAAAATGGGGTGTCTATAGTTAGACCCACCAGTTTATGAAAAAAAAGACTTAGGATGATTTCTCTTGCATAGTATGTGATGGATGGCATAACCCTTGCATGATTACCTTGAACAAGACTTTAAAACTATGAATGCTTGCTCTTGAATTTATTCTTGAATCGAATAATTACCTATAACCGAACAAAATGCAAAATACAACTTGTTAACAGAAAAATGAAATGAAAGCAACCTAAAAATGCTAAAAAAACACTTGATGCAAACAAGGCAAAACTCAACACACAGCCACAATGAACCAAGGCAAGAGCTAGCCTTCTTCTGTAATTGCTCTGTTCTGGACAGACATTTAGACCTGGTCGGGTCCAAATAGACACGACCGGGTCCCAATGAGGCACGGCCGGGTCCAAAAAAGGATGTTGGTGGGTATGATCCAACTGTCATGCACTGCCTTTTCTCAAACTTTATAAAAGGTGCTAGCATGTTGTTTTTCTAGTAGAACAACAAGTCTTTGATATTTTGCTCTCAAGATGGAGATTCTATTCAACAATAGGCTTAGAGATTGGGTAGCCATTTTGGATGGCTCGGAAAAGGTGAATTTCTGTGGCTTTGGCATAAACGCTATTTTTTCTTTGAGCTATACTTCGCTTTGTTTTCCCTTCCTTTATGCCGCGGTTCGATGTTGGAACCCAGTTATATACGTATTTTGCTTTGGGGCTCAAGAAACATGCCCTACACTCAAAGAATTTCGGGCTTTAATGGAATCCCGGTGTGACAAGAAAATTATGCCCCAGCCCCGTTTTGGCCATGCACGGGCACTTGAACGGATGTATGGGCTCACTTTACATGAGGCTCAATCCTTAGCCCATGGCGGGGAGCTAGATATACATAGCTTAATTCATTGGTTCTCTGATATTGGGGATAGAGGTGACCTTCTTTGGCGAGGCTACCGCCAACATGCCCTTTGTTTATACTTACTCGCACACTTCTTACTTGTCCCTAGTTGCAGCAGAGCCATCATTAGGTTAATCGAAGTAGCCCAACGTCTGAAAGAGGATAAGAGTTGCATAGGTTTGGCACTGGCCGAGACCCTAATGGGTTTAGAGGCTTTGCATCGGTGAGAGACTACTCGATTTGCAGGGAGTCCACTGCTTCTTCAGGTATTGTTTCCCACCCCTCTTATTTATGATACTCATATCACTCGGCACTTACTCTCTATTTTTCTTCAAACCCATTTTCTTACTTTTCTCTTAATGTACATCTCTCTATTCTTTAATCTCTCTTATTTTTATCCCTTCCCAGGTGTGGTTGATAGATAAGCTAAAAGTGGTGGACCCTTGTCATGCATATTCGTCCAGAACCTACTTATTTCGCTAGCGGCTAATGGACTTGCCTTCAGAGGATTTGTAGTGTGACTGGATGTGCAGTAGATCTGTGGCTAACATAGCCTGGCGTTGCCCTTGGCTTAACTTGATTGAGATGAGCTACAGCATGTCCCAATAGCTGGGTATACAGTTGATTAGCCTCATGCACTGCGTGTTCTATTTCCCTTTCAGGTTCAGATGCCAGTTTGGATATGATCAGACCTGTCCAGATGAAGAGGTAGAATACCTGGCTTTATTCCCAGTTCGTGCTTTGCACCTGACTCAGTGCTTCACTGCTTGGAGGATGAGGGAGCTTTTGGCCCTTGCCCTTAGCTTCAGTTACGCCCTTTCTGGCGAGTGCTTAGCCTGGCTCGAGGATGAGGAACAAGTTGGGCCATCTTTGGCGACAAAGTCTTCCACAAGCGCGAGCAGAAGACATAGGACCACCTGACTTATCTATGCCCCTAGTTTATTGCTTTCTTTTTTCCTTTCAAGTTTTACGATGTAAAAGCAAATTTGATTTAATTAGAAAGTTGGAGAATGTACTCATGTTGAACTCAATGGAATTAAAGTTGTGAGCACTGAAAATTTTCCTTTTTGGTCCCAAAAATGGTCTAAGTTGTAAGAGGTATAATTTTGAGGAAAATCAATTCATTAAAACTTTTCAAAACCATTTTCGAAAACGGCCATTACTTGACGCGCACAGAATCAACCCTCAAGACGTACAACCCTGAATAAAAAAAGAACATAACTACCTACAACTACATTCACCGTCACTGCTCTGTCTTGCAACTAACACAACCACGTTCATAGATGATGGAAAAAGATGGACCGATCAAATAAATGGACAGGACAGTTAAGTTGGAGATGGCTATGGCCGAACTTCAGGATGAAGTTGCCAACGTATCTCAAAGATGGGAATTAGGCCTTACGTAGTTCGGTTCAGGTTTGCTTAAGTATTAATTCTCTCATTTTGTGCTCTAACTTTTGTCAAAGTTGCCCTGTCGAGTTTTCGCCTTTGCAAGCTCTGTTTTTCTTTATTTCTAATTTTCCATGCTCTAACTTTTGTCTAGGTCGCCCTTTCAGGTTTTTGGCCTAGCAAGCCTCTCAAGGATAGTATTTTTTCAACTTGTCCATATTGATCGACTGTGAGAACTCCAGGCCATCCAAATCCATAAGAATAATCGCTCTTGCTGACTAGATAGATTTGATGATGTAAGAACCAGTCCAATTAGGTCTGAACTTGCCCCTAAGGTCATGGATAGGGGCTTGGTTATCTTTGAGCACCATGTCTCCTTCTTTGAGATTTCGAGATTCGACTTTCTTGTTTAAGGCCCTAGCGATTCTACGCTAATACCCTTGGATGTGATATAACGCCTTTGACCTCCTTTCGTCAAACAACATCAATTCTTCGAATCTGCTCTGTTGCCAGTCCGCCTTCACTATCTGACACTCGGCCATAACTCACAGTGATGGTACTTCAATCTCAAATGGCAGAATAGCTTCCATCCCATATACTAGAGAATAGGCGGTTACCCCTGTGGATGTTCAAATTGATGTTCTGTAGCCCCAAAGTGCAAAAGGTAATTTATCCGACCAGTTCTTGTAAGTCTCAATCGTCTTCTGCAAGATGTTCTTGACATTCTTGTTTGTAGCCTCAACGGCTTCGTTGGTCTGTCGTCTATATGTTGATGACTTATGAAAAGCCACGTTGTATTTCTCAAGCAAATCCACTACCTCTTTCTTGAAGTGCGAGCCGTTGTTGAGATGATCTCGTTTGGTACCCTGTACCTGCAGATAATGTTGCTTTTGATAAACATAGCCATATGCGATGCCTTCAGCACAGAGTAAGACTAAGCCTCCACCCATTTAGTAAAGTAGTCGATTGCCACCAAGATGAACTCATGTCCATTCGAGCCATTTGGCGTGACCACGCCGATAACGTCAATCACCCAGCTTGAGAAAGACCATGGTGAAGTCATGTTGTAGAGCTTCGATGATAGAATATTCATGCGATTGGCATGGATTTGACATTTGTGGCATCGCCGCACAAAGCTAATTCAATCCTTCTCCATGGTTGACCAGTAATAGCTTTGCCTGAGAATTTTTTAGGCCAGCATCACACTATTCATGTATGCCCCACATTCTTCTCCGTGGATAGCCTCCATAAGGCTTTTCGACTCTTTTCCCTCAACGCAGAGCTTATGCATTCCCAGATGGCCTCTCTTGTACAGCTTGTTTCCGCAGATGATAAATTGGACGGCCAGATGCCGTATTCCCTGTTTATCTTTGACATTTGCCCTTGGTGGATACGTATGCTTTTCTAGAAAGTTCCAAATGTCGTAATACTAGGGGTTCTTGTCTTGAACCTCATCTATCGCGACAATGGTCTCATAAGTAGGCGTGTACTTCTATTCAATGATGATTGGACGCATCTTTACTTCCAGCGGGATGTCTACCATAGAAGATAGAGTTGCCAACGCATTAGCAAACCGATTGTTCACTCTCAGAATATGTGTAAATGTCAGCTTTTCAAACCTCAGAACCAGAACATCCAGGGCTTGATAATAAACCTTCATTTTCTCTTCTTTGACCCTCCAGTCTCCGTTGGCTTGAGAAACAACCAAGTTTGAGTCTCCAATGATGTCCAACCTTATTGCCCCTAGTTCAAGGGCGGCTTCCAAACCAGCAATACATGCCTCATATTCTGCTTCATTATTGGACACTTTGAATCGGAGTTTGAAAGCTAGGGGTATGTGGGAATCATCGGGTGCTTTAAGCAACGCACCTATCCCATAACCATATTGATTAGCCGCTCTGTCAAAGTACATCGTCCACGTCTCTTCTTCTATTTACAGAATGTCTTCATCTGGGAACAAGTACTCCATTGCTTTATCTCCTTCCACTGGGGAGTCAGCCAGAAATTCCGCTATCACCCTTCCTTTAACCAACTTGCGTATGACATATTTAAGGTCGAACTCGGAGAGGAGAAAGCCAACGGGCTAACCTTCCCGTAAGCACTGGTTTCTCAAAGAGATATTTGATGGGATCTAATCTCGAAACTAGGATTACAAAGTGAGCTAACAAATAGTGCATCAACTTCCGGGTAACCCATACCAAGGCTAAACAAACCTTCTCAAAAGGAGTGCACCAAATTTCGTAGTCTAGCATCTTCTTGTTCAACTAGTAAATGGCCTTCTCCACCTTAGCTTTTGATTCTTGAGCTAGCAAGCACATCATGGTTGAATTTGTCACTGACAGGTACAAGATTAGGGGCTTCCCCAGTTCTGGTGGCGATAACATAGGTGGATTCTACAAGTACTGTTTGACCTGTTCAAAGGCAAATTGACAGCGATTATCCCATTGAAACTTCTTCCCTTTCTTCAACAGACCAAATAGTGGTTCACAAGTCAAGGTTAATTTTGAAATAAACCGTCTTATGAATTGCACTTTGCCCAGAAAGTTGCGCACCAACTTTTCAGTCCTTGGTGGTGTCATTTCTAGGATGGCCTTGATTTTTGAAGGATCTACTTCAATTTCCCTTTTTGTAATCAGAAATCCCAGCATTTTCCTTATCGTTACCCCAAAGGTGCACTTTTGCGGGTGCAACCTCAGTCTGTACTCCCTGATCCGTTGAAAGAATTTTTCCAGTGCGGTATAGTTAGGGCTGCAAATAAATCGAGCTGTTCATAAACAAGCTCGAGTTTGGCTCGTTAAAGCTCGTTCGAACTCAACTCAATTAATAAACGAGCTGAGCTCGAGCTTAAATTTCAAGCTCCATTAATAAACGAGCCGAGCTCGAGCTTAATATTGCTCGACTCGAATAAGCTCGCGAGCTCAAAAATATAAATATTAATTTTATATTTTTATATTTAAAAATATATATATATATTATATTTATTAAAATAAAATATTTTAACTGGTCCATCAGTAATGATGATGCTTATTATTTTAATATAAAAAATATTCAAAGGTTTTCCTTTGCTTTTCTTTCGTTGACTACTGTGCCAACAATTCACCACTTTATAAGCATTTGGACACAAAAGTGTTTCCTCTCTCAGCGATGTGGGACTCAAAGAGTGGACGAAAATGTTGTGCCAAACGACGTCGTTTGGTGCTTTTGTTGGAAGTCCCACATCGATTGCGAAATACATTTTAAGGTAGACAAACTTCTATATAAGTGCAAGTGCAGAGGTTTAGCTTATTGGCTTCCATGGTTCTTTCTTGGCTTAACGAGCCATTACAAGTCGAGCTCGAGTTATATAAATTTTAGACGAGCCGAGCTCGAGCTTAGATATTGTAGCTCGTTTCGAGCTCGAGCCAATCTCCAACACTTTGTAAATAAGTCGAGCCAAGCTCGAATATTATAGAACTCAGTTCGGCTCGGGTCGGCTCGTTTGCAGCCCTAGGTATACTAGCATTCTTTCTCTCTACATTTGAAAATCATGTCGTCCATATACACCTTAATTTCTTTATGGATCATGTCGTGCAAGATCGTGGTCGCAGCCCTCTAATAGGTAGCCCCAGCATTTTTCAACCCAAAAGGCAAGACTCGGTAGCAGTAATTACCCTACGGCGTAGTGAATATAGTTTTCTCTCTGTCCTCAGGTGCCATCAAAATTTGGCTATACCCGGAAAACCCGTCCATGAATGATAGCAACGTGTGGCCAGCGGTGAAGTCTACCAACTCATCAATGTGTGGCAATGGGAAGTCATCCTTCGGACTAGCCTTATTCAAATCCCTGAAGTCGAAACAAATTCTAATTCTGGAGTCCTTCTTCGAAACCAAAACAATATTGGCCAACCACGTCGGATACTCAGATACAATCAAGAATCCTGCCTCAATCTATTTGGTGACCTCTTCTTTGATCTTTAATGCCTAATTCAGACGGACTTTGCGCAGTTTCTTCTTAATTGGTCGGGCCTCATGGTCAAGAGGGATCCGGTGCTGTACAATCTTAGGATTGATTCCAGGCATGTCTTCATAGGACCACGCGAAAACATCTTTGAAATCTTTTAATAAAGCAATTAAACGTTCGCATTCCTACGAAGACAATGTGGACCCGATCTGGATCAAGCAGGGATCCTCCTCAATGCCTACATTAATGGCAATAATTTCATATGTACAGGGCTTAACATGCCTCTCCTCCTCATGATCAACCAAATTTTTTAAAGCCCAAGGAATTTCTTCCTTTTTGTTTAAGTCAAAATTTTGAAAATCAAGATCAGTGCAACAAAATAAAGGCACAGAGAAGTAAGTGAAATCTACTGCATTCCCATTCAAAAAGTCAGGATCTTCAGTTATAGTTGACTCAAAAGAAAAGCTGAAGGAAGACCTAGACAAGACCTTGGTATCTGGGTTACCACCCCCGAAAATACTAGACTCAGACTCCTCTAACGAACTCGAATCTGATCCTGACTCCATAGACTCAGTCGAATCAGATTCGAACTCATTATCCGATCCAGAACTGCTGATGGTGCCTTACTCAGATTGCCACACCAGGCATAGAGCCTCAGATACATTCACGATGAGATTAGAGAAATCTGCTGCTGGTTTAGGATCATAGAGATAGTAACACTATCCTTCAAGTTGACGGGCTCAACCCCAGCATTGGAACTTGCTAGTAGGTCAGCCAACGCCAGTCCTAACAGCTCCTCTTCATCAATGTCCAAGCTTGCATTCCTGCCTTGCTATGTACTGAGGTAAATCTGCTTATCCTCGTCTTCCGGTAACTGACGCCCAAAGAATATCTCGAATCCCGGGTACTGTATCTTGGTTTCTTGGTCAGCCCCATGGTTCTAGAAATCCACAAAACGGGAAATCTTTCCCTTGGTGGACAAAGCGTCTGTTCAGGGTTCCCCTTATTGGCTTGTGGACTAGTTCATATGGCCTCCCGGCCCTTTTTGCTTTTAGTCTCCTTTTTAACTCATCCCCCTTTCTTTTCCAGTCTTTGGCAGTAGGCTTGTACCCCAACTCAAAAGCATAGGGGTTATGACTCATCTCTCTAGCAACGGTATCTCCTTGCCTGCTGCTCCTGCCCACTCTCGATCCAGGGATATGTCCTTGTTTATTCATTATGTAAATAGACTAGGCACTCACATAGTTCCCATCATCTCCCGCCATGATAAATTGGACCATCCAAGCCTCTGCTAAGGAGAAGCCGGCGAGGAACACATCCTCTTCTCCATGTAATATCTCTGGCAAGGGCGTGGTGGTTCCCTGGGGAGGGTAGATCGCAGAATTGCCGTAAACAGTAGCAATCCCAACCTTCAATGGAAATTTCACTAGCTGGTGAACAGTTGATGATACCGCCCTCATCTGGTGCAGCCAAGGCCTTTCCAAAAGCATATTGAAAGTTGTCGGTACGTCCATAACATGGAATTTAACCTCATGCTCAGATGGTCTGATTAGTATCTGGCTTTTGAAAGTCCCCATGACATCTCGGCTAGTGTTATCATAGTCTCAAATAGCTTGAGTTGTGGGCGTGAAGTCAGCTGGCTTCAAACCTATGGCATAAGCGGTCTTTACCGAACACACGTTGATTGCCGAGCTGGTATCCACCAGCACCACCGGGATCCACTTCTTTCGGCTCTCCAAAGTCACATACAAGGGTTTGTTGTGATTAGCACCCTCAGGTGGCAATTCCATGTCCATATAAGATAACATCTCCTGACGTAACCAATGACACCAATTAGTCAATGGTGGTATTAATAGGCAGCTTAGTTCTGTTCATTGCCTCTAGCAGCGCCTGTCTATGATCTCGAGAAGCCATCAACAACCCCAGTTAATATATGCTGAATCTTCTTAAGTTGTTTCAAGACCAGGTCTTCTTCAACGTCTTTCTCTTTTGATTTCTCAGCCTCTTTGCTGGATGATTTTGGCTGATCTAAAGTTAGGGGTTTAAAATACCAACCACTGTAGGTCATATGATTACTCTTATCTGTATACCATGTATCATCAGAGGTATCGACTTTCCATCCTTCATCGGTATCGCATGGCTCAAATCATCTTCCCACCACTCCTCTGCAATCATGGATGGTAGTCATAAGATTCTACCGAGCATATTTACATCTCTCCATCGACATACCACTCCTCTCATAGGCGATTCAAGCTCGCCTTCAAATCTTGTCTAAGTTTCTTTGCCATCTTTCCCTTATCACCGAACTTCCACACGGGTTTCTCCAAGGTTCAGACATCGTTCACTGCTGTCTCGGTCCCTTTTTTTCTCTTTCCCTTTTCTTGTTCTAGGGCTATCTTCCTTTGGATTTCCTCTATCCTTTTCTGTTGGAATTGCTCCAACGCTTGTTCCTTTTCGGTCAAAGGTACGGCCTCAGCCTTGCTGCTATCACCAACTTCTTCTCTTTCCATAGTCTCTTTTGCCTACTCCTCCATATCTGATTTCTCTTCACTTAACTACCTGTTAACTAGTTTCAGGTTGACTTGGGTCCCACCACCCAATCTGTACGCTGCCCACATTCTCCTCTTCAAAGAAATAGAGGTTGTCCAGATCTTCTTTCTGTTCTGCCAGGTCCTCTTCTAATTCGGTTAAGTCATTAAGGCCTTATTCAGGCCAATGATTCTGATTTTGCCCTAGTTCATCTTCCCCAATAGCGTTCATACTGAGAGAGTCTGGCAGCACAACTATAGGCTTTGACTGATCAACGACCACAATATTATATAGGCTGGGGTCATACTCCTCTGCAAGTGAGGCCCCCTTCTCTATGACTTGGGTTTCAGACAACCCTATTTCTAGTGCACTCTTTTTTTTCTCCGCCTCCGTCACTACAGGCCCTGGTTGGGTTCGAGGTGTTATGTCCATCATACATATATCTGTGCTTTCTGGAATAACCACCTTAGGTTTGGGTAGGTAGGATTGGGTAATATATGCACTGGGGTTAAAGGAGGATAGTAGTGTATGGATTAGGTTAATGTTTTGGGGTAAAGAGACTTGGTTATGAGCGGGAAGTGGGTTGGTGGTCACGTTTGGTTTGGCGGGTGGGGCGATGATTTTATTGTCAATAAGATCCTAGATCTCATGACGTAAGCGACATCAACGATCGGTAGGGTAACAGTGCTGTTGATGGAAAATGCAATACTGGATGGGGTCGTGTCTAGGTGGTAGTGGATCAAGAAGAGGTCGAGGGTCGAGGGGTTTGAGGTGCCCCTTTTCCATTAGCGATTAAGGGCCTGTAGGGCTCATGTGGAGAGAGGTAAAGGTTCTTTGGTTCCGGTTTGGACTGGGAGGCTTTGAAGTTGTAGTGGCGAAGGGATCGACCATTTTGGCCGCTATGACGATGGTGTTGATCTCTGCAGGCTGAGGAATAGTGTTATTGCTAGCATTGGTGCTCCTTGAGAATGGCCTTTTTGCAGGTTCACTAGTTCTATGGATGATGTCTTTCTTGAATGCATTTTCAATTTGAACCCCCAACTAGTGTAAAGAAGCAAACGTGGAGAGTGGTGCCACTATCATTCTTTGTAGCATATCTGGCTCGAGATTCTGAACCACTAACCGGACTTGCTCTCTTTCAGATGGTCTATTCGTCATTCTAGCTACTTTTGCCCTCCATCTGGCAACAAAGTTGATAAAGGGTTCTTTAGGGTTCTGGGTAGTAGCTTCTAGCTCACAAATGGTTACTTCTATTTGGGTGTTGTATGAGTATTGGTTCACAGACCCCTTAAACAGCTCTTTCCAATTCCTTTTTGTAGAATCCTCTAGCTTGGCGTACCAAATAGCCGCCACATCCAACAAAGTTCTGCCAAACAAGGACAGTTTCTGGGCTCAAGACAGGCCCATGTGTCTCGGAACATCAAAAACATGTGAACGTGAATAATTGGGTCTCCACTCCAATCAAATCTATCAATATGAGGCATTTTGAATTTTTCCGACAATCTGAGCAAGGCTTCGGTACACCCGTCTTCAATATCCGGAATTGAATTGAAGCCTTGGGATTTTTTAAGTGCTTTCTCTAGCCTGGCAATTTTGATCATAGCCGGATCAATATCATTGATGTCAAAAGGAAAGAGTCCCCCTTGGGGCTGTGCTAGAGGCCTGTAAGGTGGAGCTTGTGCAAACATCTCTTGAGGATCTGGGGCCTGAGGATTTTGGATTGGTGGAGGTGGATCTAGATTTGGCTGGGCAACCGAAATTGGGTGCACAATAGATACTAATGACCTAGATGGGCGCTGCATGTTAGCGATAGTTTTGTCCTAAGCGGCTATCCTTTGGTTCAATGTATCCATAGTTCTCTGGAAAGCTGCCATCATGGCATCAACCTCTTCTGCGTTCTGTGCCATAGCGGATCCGGGTGAGTTAGGTACTGGTGAACTGAATGGGTGGGAACAGACAGGTGTTTGCTGAGTGCTCTGTGCTGGTGGTGATAACTGCCTGTTTCTTCTCCATTGAACAACCGATGAGCGCGAGACTAACACTAGTTGTCCACCAACAAGGTCTTGAGTTTTGCAAAGTTTGCCAGAGTGAGTCCACACAACTTGGGGGATATTGGGTCTCTTTGAAGCTATGATTGTAAACTACCTAGCAAGAGAAATAAAGAAAACAATAATCAAAATCGGATAATACTTCAATCCAATTCACAATAGTTCAGTAAACTACCTACCAATACAACAATACTCACAGTTGTATTTCTCACTGAACTCTACCCCCAAAAACTGATATCAACTCTTGTACCACTAATATAATGCATTCTTGTACAGTTTCACTGTAAAGCACATACTAGGAAAAAAGAACCAAAACACCCCTATGAGGGGGGAAGGTTACCCTGTCTTAGATTTTTGACATGATCTAGGTTGCACTATTTCAAACAAAGAGTTTCACAACATCCTGTATATGGGTGGCATCCTGTCCTAATTTGGAACAATCATTATGTTTTTACTATATGCAGCTAGGCCAAATGGTCAAAAGGGGTACTTTAGCAAGACTACCTAATATACCTCTCACACCTAACACCGAGAAGTGAAAGGTAGATCAAGCCATATAGCGGTAATCCAGATCCAAGGGTTGTGTTTCCAATATGGCAAAGCCTACGACCAGTCAGCCTTTTGGCAAGCTATTGGGCAAGCCTCCAGCAAACCGTCCAGGAATAGTAGATGAAAAACATAGTGACTTAAAGTAACAATGCAAATGCAATGCAAAGAACATATATATGTAGATAAACTATTACATCATGAAGTTCAAGTTAAGTTCTCTAAGTTTCCAGCAGAGTCGCCAGAAACTGTAGCTTTCTTTTCGTGCTCCTCGAAGTGGTTTAGTCTCTTCGGATACGATAGCCCTACAGTTCAGACTCCTGTGGTTCTGAATCTGATTCACAAGTTCAATGTGAAATCGATAAACACAAATGAGTCCAAATTCGACAAATCTTTTGAAAATCAATTTTTAATTAAAAATGCCAAAAATGGACCGCTTTGCCAGATTTCAAAGTTACCACCTAAATATTTTTGGAAAATTTAGGAAACTGTGACTCGTGCCAAAGGCCACTTATCCGTCATCGCCAAAGTGTCCCGGCTTGAGAACTTAGGTATGAGAGGGAAAGGTCATGAATTGAGCAACCCACTCACCCAATCAAAGATCAGCCTCTACTAATCATGATGTGATTTTTTATTTACATTATATGCTCTTGTTCTGATTATTATGCTAACTTTACTATGTGATGCACATAAGTATAGACTAATTCACAAATTTTGGAATAGTTTGATTTTATGTTTGTTTTTGAAATTTGTTTGAATATGTGCCACTTGAAAAAGTGATCTCATACGTATATTGATCAAAATCATCCAACTTAAGTGAAGAAACCTTCATCCACATGCATTCAAACAGTTATATCAATTAAGCACTTAGCCTCATGGTAAATATGTTTAACATGGCAACACTAACATTTATGCAATATGTTAAAGCAAGAAATGCTCACCTAGTACTCCAAGGCAAGCCAAATAAAGCTAAAATAATTAGAAGAAATGTATGCTCCTAAACAATGCAATATGACTAAATGCGACACACACATTATGCAAATAACAAGCTCGGCTACTAGCATGGCATGTGAGTCAATTTAAGGCATGCAAGAGAGCACGCATTTGAATAAAGAATTTGAAATTGACATTGGTTAGTATGATGAGTCGAACCCTTATGCATGCAAAACGAATGGATGCAAGTCATGGATATGCTAAGGAAAGTATGATGCTACCATTGTAAGCGGGTAAATAAAAAGGAGAAAGAAATGGGGGTTGGAAGACATACACTTATTACATATTTCGCCCTAATGCAAGAGGGTCCGAATGTCCAAGTGTCTGAATTAAGTACTTATTACAAATTTGAATAAATAAACTAAATAACTATCTAACTTATTACAACAATATTATGACCATCAATGATACAAACTTATTACAATAATAATATGACCATCAATGATATGAACAACAATATTACAATAATGATATGAACAACAATATTACAACAATGATATGAACAGAATGCCCAAGGATTGCATGCACGTCGATTTTCAGAAACTGCTCTGTCTGCTCTCTGTGAAACTGTTCTGTTTCACCCTCAGCCACAGCTCTCTATTTCCACCAAAAATGCCCTGTTTACCACACATTAGAGCCCGGCCGGCCCACAGTGAGACCTGACTATGCCTTATTTTGTTGCAAAAAAATGCTTTTGTGCTTTGAGGTGAAAACAGTGGAGACAAAGCAGTTTATGCCATGTTTGTCCCTTCTGCTCTTCTGTATCATGGAGAAACTCAAGAGAAGAATGGATTTGGTTCCGAAACCATCAATGGTCGCAAGTTGATTGCGTGATGGTTTTGGACACGATTGAACATAAAAATTAATAAATGCAATGAAAGACACACCGCCTATCCCT
The DNA here is from genome assembly GCA_025200525.1 of Camellia lanceoleosa. Taxonomy (NCBI): domain Eukaryota; kingdom Viridiplantae; phylum Streptophyta; class Magnoliopsida; order Ericales; family Theaceae; genus Camellia; species Camellia lanceoleosa. The sequence goes on from CM045770.1 coordinate 2,622,081, forward strand.
CCTATCATGAAGTAGTTCAAGAAGAGAGGTAGACACGCCTCGAGAATCATCAAACATAAGAGTTAGTATGTGATGACTCTTGAAGCGATGGATTCAGTATAACGTCCGACTGAATCTAACCAATTTTATTAGCCCTTTTTACGTCGGTTTTAATCGATTTTATTAGCCTTTTTCAATTTACCTTTCCATTACTTAATCATTTTGTCCAAAAAATGATAATTAAGTCTGCTAAATAGAAGGAGGTGTCAAACAAGAAGTTGTTCTTGACATGAGAGAGATATGATGTCTTGGTAATGAACCTCCGAAGAGATTAAACCATTAAGCATGGAAGGGTCTCTTTCGCATGCCTTAAACAACACTTGTTTGAAACGACTCTCAAATAAAGAAAGCCATGAAATGAGGGAGGGTGTAGAGATGATTTTACGAAGTTGATTATTACAAAAGTGGGACTCTTTACATGAGAACTAAGTAATGAAAGCTATCAACTCAAATGACTCGATGTCTAAGGCCTAAACCATCGAAGCCATGAGGACTTACAACACAACAAGTATGATATTCAAAGCATAAGCTATATAAATGAATTAAAACAGCCCTAAAATGTAAAAAATAGTTGCTAAAACCATGTTTAAGAGAGCACAATAGATAGGCAAAAAACAAAGAGATACAAAATTAGTAAGCAAGACTAACGAGGGGTGGCTAACCCCTCTACTTTCGGGACTTCTAAACCATATTTTTTAGCCCTTTAAAACTCTAAAAATCAGTATATAAACCAAAGAAAAGAGTGGCAAAACAAAGGGGATGAGCTATGGGATAAGGTACAAGAAAGGATGTTAAGCCTATCTACCTTTGGTAGCTCTTTAACCCCAAGTTTTAGCACTTGGAATTGATCCAAAACAGTATGAAAACACAAGAAAAAGATAGAAAAATATTGAAATGAAAGCAAGGAAAAAGGTGGCAAGACAAACTTAATCCTAAGGCACTCTCAAGTTTGAATTATGGTTTTGAAGTCTCAACCAAGGCTCCAAGCTTAAGCTCTAATGGTGTATAAATATAATTCAAAGATGAGAGGGTAGCACAAAGATGACTTGCAAAGGAAGAAGGAGCTCTCAAAGGTGTTTTAAGCTCTTTGAAATTTTTCTAACACTTAATATAGAGGCATCAGCTTGTGTTTATAGAATTTGAGACAAATAGGTCACAAATATCTTCAAAAATAGACAGTTGGCGGATTCCTGCCCAGAACAGTGTTTCTTGACCAAAAGGCACAGCCGAGCTCTAATGGACATGGCTGGGCCCAAATGAGGCACGGCCTGGCCCCAATGTGGTTCCCCTATTTCTCAATTTCAGGTGCAATACAGGTTGACATAGTGTTCAACAATGGATTTCTAAGGTAAAAACAGTGTAGGTATAGAAGGTTGGGATTGTTTAGAGCTCAAATTCGAATTCCTTCGTTGAGAATTTAAACCACTTACACAATGTAACTTTCATCATCGAGTGCTTAGAATAAAGCACCCAAATCTTGCAGGCAGTCAAAAATGGGGTGTCTATAGTAGGATCCACATCCAAGAGGTGTTCTACGACCCTGCATAGTCATCCCGTGTCCCAGCTGGCATCATTAACCATAACTACCACGTGACCTGCGAATAGAGAATTCACCAGTGTTAGCTATCGCCAGTTGTCTCAGTTATCAGAGTATGGACCAAAGCAATAGAATTGAAAATGAAATTGGAACAAAAGTGAGTATAGTACCTCTCGTGCTATTGCCATGTCAAAGTATCAGCAGTAGTAAGAAAAGGTGGTATCGTCACGGCACTTGGGGTGACACATGCCGTTATACTGCAAGGAGTAAGGCACAGGTGCCTCTACCTCATCCCTCGGAACCAAGGCAAAGGAAGGGAAATATGCGTATACCTATAGCTGCAAGAAGATATCAGTTTGTGTGAGTCAACAAGTAGAGATAAAGACAGAAAGTGCAAAGCAGAAAGCACAAAGTAGAAACGAATATAAGACAGAAAGCACAAAGCAGAAAGCATAAGGGACAAACAAAAAGTGCCCTGTGTACCTCCCAGTCTCTCAAGTAGCCTTCGACCATGTTCCCCTTCTTACAGGAATCGGAGCTCATATAGCCATATAAGGTGGCGAGGCCAGCACCACCCCAATCGTAGAATTGGACTCAGGGAAATACCACCAAGGCGCTCAGCACATACAGGCCTAAGGTATTCCACCTGTTCGCAAATAAGGTGGTACCGAGGAGATATTTCAAGAAGCCTCTGGTGTACTGCTCGATCACCTCCTGCGTCTTTGGTTGGCTTCCATAGAAGTGATCATAAAACCAACTGTATCTAACCATAACCGGCCTGTCCAGAGGAGGGCATGCGCTGAGCAAGTGAATCTAAGTAGCCTCCCACTAGCCCATATCAAGGTCGAAAAGAATCGGATCACCCCCTACTCTCAAGCCAGTGATCATCGAGAAGTCACAGGGAGTCATCATCATCTCCCCGATGGAGGGAAAAATTGAAGGAGTTGGTGGTGTCCCACTACCTCTTCACCAAGGCACTAAACAAGGCCCGACTGGCCAACAATTGTGCGAGCTCGGAACAAAATAGGCTAAAGCCTACCTCATCAACTAGCTCACAGACTCGAGCAGGGAGCTCCTGGTACCAGTCTCTAGCCATTACCGCCCCGTAACCTCTCCAGGAGAGAGCGTCACCATGTGATGAAAAGAAGAAAATATGTCATATGCATAATAAAAGGAAAGGCTGTAATGAAATGGCAATGTCCATGAAAGAAAACGTTCTTACCTCCGTGGCGTCATAAAAAAGGTGAGAGGCATGCTCCCTCAACAGAAAGTCCTCAGGTGCACTCGAGGTAAAGTCCTCAAACCTCAATATGCCACCGAAGGCCATTACGTGTGTCCGAGGGTGGAAAGAGGCAGGGTCGAATGGCCTCACTCTCAGGGGTAGTAACTCGGGCTTGGGCCCTGGAGGGTAGATCTCTTCCACCTTAATGTCAGCAACGATGTCCTTCGTCGCCCCGTCAGCCTCGTCAATTATAGACTCCTCAACCTCGACAGCAGGTGGAAGCATGGGTACCTTAGGAGGGGCACTGTCATGAGGAATGTCATCTGCCATGGAGAAAGATGATAGAAAATGAGAGAAAATGAGGGGGAAAAAAAAAGGAAAAATCCAAAAAGTCAAACCCTGGGAAAGAGACAAATAGAGAAAAATTAAAACCTGGGAAAATGAGCGAAACCCAAGAAAAACACAAGAGCAATGAGTCCAAAACAATGAGAACCCACAAAACTTAGCCAAATTAAATTTCAATAGGTTCAAAATGAAGAGGGCCAAGTTGGTTTTACGAAAAAAGTTTGCGTGGGGCGTTGGGTAACACAAATAAAGTGCAAATCTAGAGAGAGAGAATACCTAGAGAGAGAGGTAGAGTGTTTTTGGAATGTTGGGTGTATGAAAATGAGGCTTAGGTGTTTTAAACAAACCACGAGGTAAAAACCCCCTTTTGCCCTCGAATCTAGATCCGGTAGCCGGCCGGCTAGTTGTGTGGCCGGCCATCCAGATCTTGTGGCTACCTGACTCTATAGTATGACATACTTACACATATATCTTAAAATCTCTATTGTAATACTTATTTACAATCTAAATTATCAAATCTGAAAACCTAAAATTAAACTTCATATTTATCACTTTTTATCATATAACACGTACTAACACACATGATTTTAAAACCTACAATGGAGATGCTATACAATTTGGAGAAAAGTAATTTAAAACCTACAATGGAGATGCTATACAATTTGAAGAATAGAGGACAGGAAGATGTCATGGTCAAGAATATATGTGAAAGTGAAAGTCAATGGGAGATCCTTTGTGAATGTGATTGTGATTTGCATGGCTCAAAAGACTTAAAAAGTGCTGATACTTATACAAGCAATCAAGAGAGTTATTATTGGTGTATATTTGTGTAACACGTCCGCGGGGGACCTCTATGCTACAGGTCGGACTCCCCTTTTGTGTCGTGGTTCCAAATCTGAACCAAAGAGTCCAAATCCGGCAAATCGTTTGAGAAAACAGATTTTTTTGAAAAGTAGTGCCAAACATGGACTGCTTTGCCAGATTACAGAGTCGCCACCTAAATATTTTAAAATGGGAAATTTAGGAAACCCTGACTCGGTCAGAATAACGTGTCCGTCATCACCAAAGTGTCTTGGCTCGGGAGCTTGGGTACGATCGGGGAAGGTCAGCTATGAGCACCCCCTTTCGCCCGGTTCGAAGACCGGCCTCTACTAACCGTGATATCCGTTTTTGAAAACTTTATGCGTTCTTATTCCGGTTATTAACCTAGAATTACTATGTTATGCGCACAGCAAACAAGTATAGACTAGATTGCCTATTTTGGAAATAAACATTGCATATCCGTTTTGTCTCGAAAAACGTGTTAGATTTTTGCTACTCGCAAGTAGGCTAAAATACGGATTTCAATGAGTTGTTCCAACTCAGGCAATCCAACCTCCACCCACAGGCATTCAAACAGTTTATCACATAAGCAACTAGCTGCATGGTAAACCTACTGCCATGTTAACATTCACACGCATGCGATATGCTAAAGCATAAATACTTACATCGTACTCCGTGCCAAAACAAAAAGCTAGTTAGCAAAACATGCATGACCTAGTTTATGTTAAGTGACTAATGCATCGCATACGGAATGTAATCTAGAGTAGGCTCGGCTAACCCTAAACATGACATGTGAAATGCGCGAGTAGCATGTATTCAATTTGGAATTGAAAATTGCAATGCAGTTTGTATGATGTACCGAGCCCGGTGCATGTAAACAGATGCATGAATGCACGCATGCATTGCATAAGGTATGCTGAAATAGATGTGCCCTAATCTACCATTGAAAGCGGGTAAATAAAAGGGAGAAAGAAATGGGGGTTAGAAGACATACACCCACTCACACACACTTATTACAACTTTGCCCTCGCTCGGAGGGACCAAAATAATAATACAGTCCCAAAATAAATGAATAAATATTACAAATTCTAATTACTGAATAAATAAATGTGAAATAAAAAGGGGCCCCCGCCCCCCGCCTCGGGGTGTTCGAATGATGCCAGCCCGATGTCCCCCTTGCCCGGGAAACCGCACCATGCCCCTATCCCCCCTGCTTTTGCTGCCCTGCCTCTCTGGAAAATTGCCAGAGTCCTGGGACACCTTCCACATACCCTGAGTATTACCACCGGCTGAAGGGTTGGACCATCGGCTGCAGGGTTTGGCCACCGGCTGGAATAGAGATTATCGGCACAAAAAGTGTGTCGGTCGGCACTAAATTCTGCAGAGGCAGTTTTGGCGTGACTGACAGCAGAGCATGGTATGGATTTTTAGGCATATTTATGCACAACCATTGCCTCCCATCATGAATAGGACTCAAGGAGACATGGCTCTTGGTTCTAGGGCTATCAATTATGCCCCTTTGGTGCATGATAGCCTAAGGAACCAAGGTTGCCTTTTGATGTGAAAATGCATGCAACACAAAAATGCTAACCAAGTCCCTATCATGACAATATCAAGGGCCTTAGTGACATGGGAATTGAGGTGTGTTTTGTCACTTGGAGTACAAACACCCCTCAATTCCCATACTTGATTTGACACCCCAAACCAAGTGATGAAATGCCACTATGCAAACATGCAAACATGCAAACTAGGATGTTAGCAAATTAAGTACCACACAACTAACACATTAGTCATGCAAAATGCTAGAATGTAAAAAGAGGCTAGTGTGATACAAAAATGAGCTAAGTATGCAATGGGATCAACCAAGTATGCAACTAGCATGTGATAAGCATATAATGATGGTCTTAACCACCATGGGGGAGGCCTCAAACCTCCCCAAAACAGTGGCAAAGAGTGCCCCAAAACATAGATAAAATGCTATGCAAGCATGCAAGTTGATGGGCCTAAAACTAAGGCAACAAAGAGGGCATCTAAATGCCATTAACATGGCCATTCATGGTACATGTTGGACAACTAAAAAAAAAAGATATTTATCATGCAAAAATACACCCAAATCCCACATATGGCAGTCCCAAAACAAACCAAAAGCATAAGGCATACACTATGCACATTTCAAGGCCTAAAGGACACACCCTTAAAGCATAAAAAGAGATGACAAATCTGAGCATGTAAGCATGGATTAGGGTCTGAAATAGCATGGCAAAAGGGTCCAAATTGCTTAAATGGCTTAACCAATGTATATGCATGGATCACACACTCAAGGTTTGCAAGCCATCAAGCAAAACTACCAAACCAAACATGCCAAATGTGACCCAAAACAGTGGCTCACAGCCCCTACACATGGCAAGATGATGCTAGCACCTTCATAAAACTAAGCTAAAAACATGCAAAGAATATGGCTCAAATGCAAGGCATTCTTCTAAGCATAAGTGAACATTTCAAAGCAAACACAAGAGGCATATTAAGGGCTACAAAACCAACTTTGGTCAGAGGTACAATATGACCTAAAACACCCAAAAAGTCTCTGAAATGGAGCTAAATACAAGCCTACACACATGCTACCTTTTTAGCCCAAAACCAAGGCAAGCAAAGGGCCAAGGGGAGAGGGGTGTCCCTCCCCTATATACGACCTAAAACCATCTCCCTCACCACTGAAAACCCACTGGTTTTCAGTGGTGAAAAACAAAATACCAAGAAAAGAAGGCTTAAGGAAAAGAGACCAAAAATGGCCAAACAAAGCCTAATGGGGTGAGTCTTTACCCAAATCACAAAATGACCTTAATGAAGGTTCAAGAGCAAGTAAAAACAAGATTTTTTTAGTTAAACACAAAGCTCAAATCATAAAGCAAAAGGGGTAGAAACTTGTTGCAAGATTGGGGAATATAAAGTGAAGTTCTTACCCTTGAAGATCCTTTGAAGAACAAGAGGTCCAGCCCTCTTTTGGTGGTCAAAATCAGTCCAAGATCACACAAAACAACTTTCCAAGTCCCTCAATCTCGAGCTAAGGTGTAATGGTGTGTGTAATGGTGCAAAACTAAGACAAAATCACACTTTTTGGTCCAAAACACACACACAAGAGAGAGATGGAGATATAGATATATGGCGAGATATATGTATATGAGCTCTGGTTTTGCCTGCAAAGCCTCTAACCCTGATCCAAGAGGAGAAGCCTTGCAAATGTAAGCAAGCAAACCTTACAAGCTAAGCCAACTAAAGGCTCATCCCTCCATACACGTGTATGGAGGAGCAAAGTGATAAAGGCATGCGAAAATATCTCGAGCAATTGTAAAAGTGGTCGGCGAGGGCAAAATGGTAATTTTTCCAAAAAGAGTGCCGGCAAGCACAAAATGGTGCCGGCCGGCACAATATAGTGCGGTGGCAACACCGGCCAACCGGTGGCCTCTAGCCACAATGGGTGGTATGTGGGGATGCCTCAGAAGGCATTCCCTGCCCCTCAAAGGCAAAACACAAGTATTTGGTGTAAAACCAAACACAAAACAGTCAAGTTCGGAGGTCCCGAGGCAAGGCGCGCGAGCCGAGAACTCCGGGAACTCCGAACAAACACAAACATGGATAATCACCGAGTGTTCCAATGGTGACGTCCAAGTCTTGAGGTGGGTCAAAAATGGGGTGTCTCTGATTGCCCCTCTTTGTGAACTTCGGAAGTCATAACAATGACGGAGTGAATGTCAAAGCCAGAGATGACCCATTTTTGACAAGGCCGAAGACTTGGACAAACATGCAAGACAAAACAAGGTATGCGCCCGAAGGCAGGGGCAAAATGCAACTGAAAATGCAAGAAGCCGGGCATAACTTATGATCATGCAAAGAAAGCTGTAACGAAGCACACATGCAACAGTTATAAGTCAGAATATGCCAATCTACACTACGATGCAGAAAGGATGTAAGAGAATTATGCAATTCTCAAAACGTCTCACGCGGAGGATACAATACTGTCTTGCTCGTCGTCGCTTGACCTCAAATGAGCCGTACATACAATATCGCGTGCAAAAGAAAGTAAACTTAAGTACAATATTGTTAGTGACATGTATATCATGTAATCGAAAGTCTTGTGACGGCGCAAATCGAAGGGTGCCTAACAATCTTTGTGAAGGTACAGACACATGTAAGTAAAGCATGCAGTCTATGCAAACAATGTGTATAGTCAGTTATATTTGAACACATGTGAGTAAAGCAGTACACGCATGTAAGCAATGTGTATAAAGGAACTTGAACACATATCAGTAAAGCAAAGCACGTATACAATGCAATGTGTATAATAGAAACTTGAACACATATCAGTAAAGCAAAGCACGCATACAATGCAATGTGTATAATAGAAGGAACTTGAACACATGTAAGTAAAGCAAAGCACGCATACAATGCAATGTGTATAATAGAAACTTGAACACATGTGAGTAAAGCAAAGCACGCATACAATGCAATGTGTATAATAAAAACTTGAACACATGTGAGTAAAGCAAAGCACGAATACAATGCAATGTGTATAATAGAAGGAACTTGAACACATGTAAGTAAAGCAAAGCACGCATACAATGCAATGTGTATAATAGGAACTTGAACACATGTGAGTAAAAAAAACGCATACAATGCAATGTGTATAATAGGAACTTGAACACATGTGAGTAAAAGCAAAAGCATACAATGCAATGTGTATAATAGAAGGAACTTGAACACATGTAAGTAAAAGCAAAACGCATACAATGCAATGTGTATAATAGGAACTTGAACACATGTGAGTAAAGCAAAAGCACGCATACAATGCAATGTGTATAATAGGAACTTGAACACATGTGAGTAAAGCAAAGCACGCATACAATGCAATGTGTATAATAGGAACTTGAACACATGTGAGTAAAGCAAAGCACGCATACAATGCAATGTGTATAATAGGAACTTGAACACATGTGAGTAAAGCAAAGCACGCATACAATGCAATGTGTATAATAGAAGGAACTTGAACACATGTAAGTAAAGCAAAGCACGCATACAATGCAATGTGTATAATAGGAACTTGAACACATGTGAGTAAAGCAAAGCACGCATACAATGCAATGTGTATAATAGGAACTTGAACACATGTGAGTAAAGCAAACCACTGATACAATGCATTGTGTATATAGAGAGACTTGAACACATATCAGTAAAGCAAAGCACGCATACAATGCAATGTGTATAATAGGAACTTGAAATTGAACATGGTAAAGCATGATGTTGAAATGCAACGTATTGCAACACAGTATAATTGAAACAATTTCTTTTGAAATTCACAAGATATAAAAGGATACGAGAAGGGACATCCTTACATGTTCGAGCATTGCTCACAAAAGTCATGGCTTGAAATCAACTCGAAGATCCATTAACATTCGAGTGCACTTCCGCCTTGTTCTTAAGTGACGAAGGTGCGGACCTCGTAATCAACCGGACAAGGGCATGAAAGGTACTCACGATTGCAAGGGAGGTTTTCGATATCAATCGATGATACCCCATTGCGCTTCTTACATTCCTTTTCATTAGTTGTTTAAGCACATTACCTTGCCTCGGGCAGGTTTTATATTCTTTTGAATTGTGGGTTTTTACAAAAACACATGACGGAGATAAGACAGCTATTTGCTTGAAAAGATGTTGCACTTGTGTGCACCGCATCGCAAGGCATCACATAACAATGTGAATGAAATTGAAACTGTTTTCTTGAAAACAAAGCATCGCGTCGTAATAACCAGGTAGTGAACCGACTTACAACTCGATAAGCAAATCAAAGACTCGACAAACTAGCCAAGTGCAAGCACAACTTGATAGACACAGCAAAGGCTTAAAGGGAGTGACATACAACTCGATAAGCAAATTTACAACAACTCGATAAACAAATACGCGCGACTCGGCGGGAACCAAATCACCGAAGAGTGCTGGAAGTGGTGGAATTCCCCAATATTCAGCATAAACAGCTTAGAAAACACAAGGGAGAGCCATCGGCGACGAAGAATCCACCGACCTTGAGGAATTTCCATCGGCACAATACTTGGTCGGTCGGCACAAAAGTATGGCGGTCGGCACTATTACTGCCGGTCGACCAATCTTGACATCGGCGAGAATGTTGACCGTGTCCCCCACCCACCCTTATCCTCTACACAAGATCTTAGCCCCGTGGTCTTCTTCATTCCCACTCTGATTTACTCCAAATGGAGGAATTTCTCGCTCAAAATCTCGCAACTTGGATTAACAACTTGGATGGCTCGGAAAAATTTGAATTCAAGACTTTTAAACTCGCACTATTCACTTTTGCGCACCCGCTGCATTTTCCGTTCCTCCATGCCGCGGCAAGGTTACGGAACGGTAACACATGTCTTTAGCTTTAGCGGGCAAGAGGTGTGTCCCACTTTGAAGATTTCAAGTTCTAATGGAATCTGGGCGCAATGAAATCTGCCCCAATTTCGTTTTGGCCATGCTCAAGCCTTAGGACAAATGTGTGGGCTCTCAATACCCGATGCTCGTTCTCGATTTGTGACGGGACATTAGATGTTCGAGCTTGATGTCGTTTTTACGAGGCTGGTGATCGTGGCGACCATCACTGCAAGGCTTTTCGGGACGCCCTCTGTCTCATGCTATCTCCTTTTTGTTCGTTTACGGTTCCGGAGGACCGGTGTCCGATTGATTGAAATTGCCCAAAGGCTTGAAGGAGGGCCAAAAGCTGCATTGCCATGGTCTTGGTTGAGACAACTGTTGGGCTTAGATGCCTTTTATCGTCGAGGACGATCAGTTAGCGAGAGTCCACTATTCTGCGGTAATATTCCCACCCAATCTCACATTTATGTTTGCTCACATCACTTTCGGCCCTCGGGCTCGATTTTTCTCCTAAAACCTTTTCTCACTTTTTCACACATCGTACTTCTCTCTATTCTTTATTCTCTCATTTTCCATCGCTCCCCAGGTGTGGTTGATGGATAAATTGAAGGTCGTAGATTCTTGCCCAACGTATTCACTCGTGGCTACTTCTTGAACAACGCCTAGTTAGCGCCCTTGATGACGGTTGGTGGTTTGAATGGATGTGCGGTTTGTCCATGAATCGCATTGCTTGGCGGTGCCCTTGGCTCAATCTCCCAATGATGAGTTATAGCATGACCCGTCAACGGGATCAATTGATTGGCTTGACTCCTTGTGTCTTCTACTTCCCATTCCGCATCCTGCGCCCGGATTCGGTCATAATCAGACTTGTCATGGGAAGGATAGAGTACCAGTTACATTCGATTCGGCGCCTGGTGGCGGTATGCCTGACATGGAGGGCGAAGAGCTCTGGCCCCGCTCCGCTTTCGGTTGCACTTTGTGCGATGAGTGCTTGGATTGGCTTAATGAAGAGGCAGAGAGGGCCCACTTTGGCATCGAAGGCTTCGGCCGGCTCAAGAGGCGAGGACATTTGACTTGACCATGCCGGATTTATTGCTTTATTGGTACTTTCAAGTTTTCTTTATGAATGTAATAAAAGCAACTTCGATTGTATGCAAGAGCAAGAGAACTCTATTTGAAATCAATGAAATTGAAGGTTGTGGTCTTGAAAAGTTTCCGTTTGGTCGAAATGGTCTTAGTTGTAAAAGATTTATTTGAACAAAGTCATCTTTTATCAAAACTTTTCAAAACCATTTTCGATATGGATCAGAACTGGACACGCCTGAAATTTGTCCGAGATGCACAACCCGGATTCTGCAATTGGAAAATTGCCCTAGTTTGAATAGTCAGCGACCTTTGCATAGCGGAAAGTTGCCCCTAGTCTGAATAGCACTGCACCGGAGATTGCGATGAATACCGATGGACAAAGATGACCAAGATGATCAAACAGACAAAGCTGATCACGAAAAATGTTTATGGCTGAACTTCAGGATGAAGCTGCCTACGTATCCCAAGGATGGGAATCAAGCCTTACGTAGTTCAGGCTTGGGTTCACTCGAGTATTTTCACTCTTCTTTTGCGCTCTAACTTTTGCTAAGGCCGCCCTTTGCGGGTTTTCAACCTTGCGAGCTCAGTTTTTATATTTTCTAATTTTCTGTGCTCTGAATTTTTGCCTAGGTCGCCCTTCTGGGTTTTCGGCCTAGCGAGCCTCTCAGGGGTAATATTTCTTCAGCTTGTCCATGTTGATCGGTTGGGAGAACTCTAGGCCATCTAGGTCCATCAGAACCACAGCTCCACGACGGATAGACTTGATGATATAAGGACCCGTCCAATTAGGTCTGAACTTTCCCCTCGGGTCGTGGATGGGAGCTCGGTTGTCCTTGAGCACCAAATCTCCTTCCTTCAAATTCCTGGACTTAACTTTCTTGTTGAAAGCCCGGGCGATTCTGCGCTGATAACCTTGGACATGGTACAGTGCTTTCAGCCTTCTTTCATCAAAGAGCATGAGTTCCTCGAATCTACTCTGCTTCCAATCTGCCTCAGCTATCTGACACTCAGCCAGCACTCGGAATGATGGAACCTCAATCTCAATCGGTAGAACGGCTTCCATCCCATAGACCCGGCGAATAAGGGGTTGCTCGGTCGAAGTTCTAATTGAAGTCCGGTAGCCCCGCAGGCGAATGGCAACTTATGCGGCGGTCCGATAGGTTTCCACCATCTTCTGCGATATGTGTTTGATGTTTTTGTTGGCGGCCTCAAGCGCTCCGTTGGTCTGCGGCGATCGTGGATGACTTATGAAAAGCCACATTATACTTCTCGGCAATTCAATCACCTCTTTCTTGAAGTGAGAACCATTATGCGAAATGATCTCGTTCGGGACTCCATAACGGCGGATAATGTTGTTTCGATAAACTTTGCGACTTCTGAAGCCTTCAACCTGACATAAGATTGGGCCTCGACCCACTTTGTAAAGTAATCTATTGCTACTAAGATATACTCATGCCCATTCGACCCCTTGAATGCTGACTCAATCACATCGATTCCCCAAAGCGAGAACGGCCATGGTGATGTCATGTTGTATAACTTTGATGGCGGGATGTTCCTGCGGTTTGCGTGAATCTGGCATTTATGGCATCGCCGAACAAAACCGATGCAATCTTCCTCCATGGTAGACCAATAGTAGCCTTGTCTGATAATCTTTCGTGCCAGCATCACCCCATTCACGTGTGCCCCACATTCTCCTCCATGGATGGCCTCCATCGGTAACCGACTCTTGACTTCCACACCGGCTTGTGCATTCCCGGATGACCTCTTTTGTACAACTTACCCCCGGATGATAAAATGACGGCTATTCTTCCGATTGCCCTCTTGTCTTTGGCGTTTGCCTGGTGATCGTCTCATTCTCTAAGTTCCATATGTCGTAATACCAAGGGTTGTTATCACATACTTCATCTATGGCGAAGATTGACTCGTGGCGGGTGCAAATTTCTGGTCAATAATATTTGACGCATCCGGACTCGGATGGGATGTCTATCATAGAAGATAGAGTTGCTAGCGAATCTGCAAACTGTTGTTCTCTCTCACTAGGTGAGTGAAATTTAGCTTTTCAAACCGAGGAATTAACAAATCCAAGGTGCGGTGGTAAGTTATCATCTTTTCCTCTTTTACTTTCCAATCTCCTTTTGCTTGAGATACAACTAGGTTCGAATCCCCAATGACATCAATCGCCTTGCCCTAGTTCTAGGGCGACTTCTAAACCGCAATACAAGCCTCATACTCGCCTCATTGTTCGAGACTTTGAGCAGGAGCTTAAATGCTAAAGGGATCTGAGAGTCGTCGGGCGCTATCGGCAACACCCTATCCCATATCGTATTGATTTGGCCTCGTCAAAGTACATCGTCAAGTTTCATCTTCGATGTGCGAATAGCTTCATCTGGGAATAGGTACTCCACTGCTTCATCCCCCTCGATCGGGTGGTCGCCAAGGAACTCTGCCACCGCTCTTCCTTTCAGCGACTTCTGGCGTCACATATTTGAGGTCAAATTCGAGAGCAACAACGACCAGCGAGCTAGCCTACTGTAAGTCTTTGGTTTCTCGAAAAGATATTTGATGGGATCAAGTCGTGAAACCAACATTCTGAGTGAGCTAACGGTAGTGCATGACTTAGGGTAGCCCATACCAAGGCCAAACAAGCATTCTCTAGCGGAGTGTGGCGGGTCTCGTAATCCGGCATCTTTTGCTCGGATAGTAGATGGCCCTTTCCACTTTATCTTCCGACTCTTCTTGCGAGCATACTGACCCATTGTAGTTTGATCAGCAGCAGATACAATATCAGCGGCTTCCCGGCGGTGGTGACAACACGGGCGGATTCTGTAGATACTCTTTAATCTGTTCAAACGCAGCTTGGCATCGGCCGTCCCAATGGAACTTCTTCCCTTTCTTCAGAAGACCAAAAAGTGGTTCACAAGTTATGGTTAGTTTTGAGATAAACCGCCTTATGAATTGCACTTTACCCAGAAAGCCTCGCACCTCCTTTTCAGTCATTGGTGGTGGCATTTCTAAGATGGCCTTGATTTTAGAAGGGTCGGCTTCGATGCCCCTTTGTGTAATCGAAATCCCAACATTTTCATTTGTAACACCAAGCGTACATTTTTGAGGATTCAATGACCTAAATTCACGATCCTTTGGAAAAACTTTTGCAAGGCGGTGTAGTGGCCCTCTCTTTCTTTGGACTTGACAATCATGTCGTCCACATACACCTCAACCTCTTTATGGATCATGTCATGTAATATTGTGGTTGCAGCCCGTTGATACGTAGCCCCAGCGTTCTTTAGCCCAAATGGCATCACTCTGTAGCAATATGTACCCCACGGGGTGGTAAAAGCAGTCTTCTCCCGATCTTCGGGTGCCATTACTATCTGATTATAGCCTGAAAAGCCATCCATGAACGAAAGCAAAGCATGCCCTGCTGTAAAATCTACCAACTCGTCGATATGCAGCAAGGAAAAGTCATCCTTCGGACTGGCTCTGTTCAAATCCCTGAAGTCTACACATACCCGGATTCTGCCATCCTTCTTCGGCACCGGAACAATGTTGGCCAGCCAGGTCGGGTATTCGGATACCAGCAGGAAGCCTGCGTCAATTTGCTTGGTGACCTCTTCCTTGATTTTAATGGCCCAGTCAGGGCGGATCCTTCTGAGTTTCTGTTTGATAGGTCGGGCCTCAGGGTCAAGAGGGATCCGGTGCTGTACAATCTCAGGATCGATTCCAGGCATGTCTTCGTAAGACCACGCGAAAACATCTTTGAAATCTTTTAATAAAGCGACTAAGCGCTCGCCTTCCTCCGAAGACAACGTGGACCCGATCTGGACCAGCCGCGGGTCCTTCTCAGTACCAACATTCACGGTAGTGATTTCATCCATCAAGGGTTTAACAAACCTCTCCTGCTCTTGTTCAATTAGTCGTTGCAAAACCGGAGGAATTTCGTCCTCGTCGTTTTCATCAAAATTTTGAAAGTCCTGATTTAAGCAATAAACCAAAGGCACAGAAAAGTCCCCGGAAACCCCCGTCACCTCTTTCTCATTATGTACTTCTGAACCGTCCAATCCCTCTGTTACAACAGACCCAAAAGAAAAAAAACGACACAGGCGGGGCTGTGGCATCCGGGTTATCACCCCGAGAATCTGGGACTCGGACTCGGGCAGTGGAACGATTCGACTCACAAGACTTCGGTGGAATCAGATTCGGCTCACTACTGACAGTCTTTGCTTGACAAAAATCCCTCCTCGTCTTGCCGGTGAGGGAGGTGCGATGGATGCATCCAAAATAGGCGATGGTAGGCCGGCCGTTTCATCTCCGATCATGGACAGAAGAGTCGTCCCCCAAACACACTGGTTGATCAAAGGATCTGAAAGTAAACGAGCCGATGCTACCCCATTTCAAACTCGTGTCCAGACTCCAATTCCTTGCTATATTCGGCCTCAAGCGTAAGATGCATGCGCTCTTGGCAACATCATCCCCGGATAACTCCAAGTCGAAGAAAATTTCAAATCCCGGCATGCGTTTCTTTTCTTTTTTCAGCCATGGCTCCGGAAAACCACGAATGGAAGTCTTCCCCTCCGGGACGACGTCCGTTCAAATTACCGGATGGGCGGTGCATCAATTCAAAAGGTTTCCCCATCTGTTTTGCTTTGGCCCTTCTTGCCATCTCTCTTCCTTTTCTTACCCAATCTTCCTTAGTGGGCAGATAACCCAAGCCGAAGGTATGAGGATTGTCTTGACACTTCGACCAATTTGCAATGCCCTTCTGGCCGCTCTTCCTAATCCCATCCGGGGATGTATTGGAGTTTGTTCATGAGGTACCTTTGCTTGGGCACTAACATATATCCCTTCATTAGCGGCCATGACATTCTGTACTACCTGCGCCTCAGCCAAGGTAAACCCTGGTATGAATACGTCCTCTATGCCATGCTCGATTTCCAGACCAGGCGTGGATACCTCGGGTGGTGGGTGGATCGCGAATTCGAGCGATGGCTACTCCTTTCGTGGGGATATTTCACCATTTGATGCAAAGTGGATGACACTGCCTTTCCCTGATGCACCCACGGCCGCCCCAAAAGCAAATTAAAAGTCGCGGGAACTTCTAGGACGTGGAACTCTATCCCATGTCGTCCGGCCCAACCTTTGTACGAACTTTAACCGTTCCCATCACTTCTCTACTTGTATTGTCGTATGCGGATGACTTGAAATTTGGT
The DNA here is from genome assembly GCA_025200525.1 of Camellia lanceoleosa. NCBI lineage: Eukaryota > Viridiplantae > Streptophyta > Magnoliopsida > Ericales > Theaceae > Camellia > Camellia lanceoleosa. Next base: position 2,638,762 of record CM045770.1, read on the forward strand.
ATGAAATCTGCGGTTTTCAAGCCAATTGCATCGCCGTCCTTCTTTGGCGAGCGTTGATGGCGAACCGATGTCGGCAGTACCACCGGTATCCATTTATCTCTACATTCCACGGAGATGTAGAGGGTTTATTGTGATTTGCGCCCTCGGGCGAAATTCTTTATCCGAAAAGGTCAACGTCGGGAACCTCCTCCGGAAGACCGATCCAACTAAGCTCTGGCGTAGTCTCTATGGAGAGTTTGGCTTTATCCATGGTGTCAAAAGCTTGACTGCTTGTATTCGTGAGGCCATGGCGATCCCCAAATGGAAATATCTGCTTGTATCTTTTTAATTTGTTTAGTCTGGCTTCCTCTTGGTTGCTTCTCCTTTTGCTTCTCAGCCTCTCTGTCCTTCCCTGAGGCCTCTGGTTGATCCTAGTGTGGGGTTTGAAATACCGCCCTCAGGTATCATGTGGTCAACCTCTCCAAGGTACCAGGTGTTATCGGGTTGTTTATTCCCCCAATCTTCATCCGTATGGGCAAGACATAGGTCCTCATCTTCCCACCACATTATTCGTGACGACAGATACTGTCCGACTGGTATGTTGTTCTCGTGCTTTCATGACACCTTCCATCCACATGCCCGCAGCATTCTCGGTTCGTGTACACACAGCAGTTTCCGCTCCCACATGGGCCTTCGCCCTCCTGATTCTCTTGGAATCCTCAAAACTTGCTTGTTCTGACATAGTTGACTGTTCATTTATTTCCGTACTCAAAATGTTCCAATCTTGGGCGAAATTCTTAACACCGACGCCCCCCGGCAATATGCTCTGCTCTTCGACCCTTCCGGCCGTCGCTGGTATTCTCATTCTTGCTGAGCTCTGTTCTGCCTGAAATTCTCCTACCACATCGGGCTGCTCGTCCAACCACCCGGTAGCTTCTACTGAATCCTCATAATTGAACCACGCAACTGCCGCGTCCTCTGGGTATTGGTCGCTGTAAAATTGGAGATTGGCCAGGTCCTCCCCTACGGTTGTTACATCATCGATTCCCTGTCCCAGACTATCCCCTCGGATCATGCACAATTCTCCCCTGTTGGCGGTTCCATCACAGGCCTATCTTGGCCTATCAACAAGATGTAGTCACTCGGTGTATGTCTTCCCATGTAACTCCCAGTTCATGACTCTGATTCAACAACCCTTTTCCCCTTCGGGGTCTCTTCTCTCCTGTTCTCGGCGGTCACCACCACTGGCTTAGGTTGGGTTACGGAGATGTCCATCATGCACAAGTCAGTGCAATCGGGGAGGAACACCTCTGGTTTAGGCAAGTGGGTGGGTGTGATATAGACACTAGGGTCATAAGACACGGCCCCAGTATGGATGAAATTAAGTCTTTTAGGTGGTGGAGCTTGGTTATGTGCAGGGAGGGGATTTGTAGTAACATTGGGCTTCTCGGGAGGCAAAATCACCCCGTTATCAATGAGATCTTGAATCTCATGGCGTAACTTAAGCTTGATCGATGTCGTGACCGTCTTTGTTGGTGAAATGCACAATATTTGGTCGGGTTATGGGTAGGAGAGAGTTTTTCTGGTAGGGGCCGTGGCTCCAGGGCCTCAGGTGCCCTTTCTTGATCAACACCCCCAGAGCTTTGGATAGGGGCATATAGAGTGGAGCGAAAGTTCTGGAGTTTCTGGGTGGGTATTTGGTTGTTTGTGGGTTGCTTCCGGATGCACCGGAGAATGGCGAAGCTGCCGTATTTCTTTGTGGGGGGGTTAGTGGTGACCATGCCCACTTCGGAGGTTCTCGTAGCAGATGTACCACTCGGGCCTGCATTAGTGTTGCGGTTGCAGGTCCTTCGTGGTTGCTCCCGATCATTATCAATCCAGCCTTGTTTCAAGGCATCTTCAATCTGCACCCCCATTTCATGTAGGTCAGAAAAGGTGGGAAATGGGACTACTATTATCTTTTGCATCAATTTGGTAGTAGATTGCACAATCATCCGAATCTGGTCTTTGTCCGTAGGCCTCAAGGTCATCATCGAAGCCTTGGCCCTCCATGCAATTCTGAACTCGAAAAACTCTCCTTAGGCTCTTGCCTAGTTGTCTCGAGATCACGGGTAGTGATCTCAATCTGTGTGTTGTATGAATACTGCGCGATGAAGGCCTCAGCCATTTCGTCCCAATTTCTCTTAACGTCATCATCTAGCTTAGTATACCATGCGGACGCTACACCTGACAGGGTCCGACCAAATAGAGACAACTTTTGGAGCCTACTGAGGCCCATTGGCCTTAGAACGTCCGCTTGATCTTAAGTGTACCATGGGGTCCCCAGACCCATCAAATCGATCAATATGAGGCATTTTGAATCTGTCGGGCAGCGTCACAGCTGCGTCAGTGTAACCATCTTCAATATCGGGGATAGTCTTGACCCCTTGGGATCTCTTGAATAACTTTTCAAGCTTGCTCAATTTGAGTGCGGTGGGATCAGTCTCGAACTCAAAGGAGAGTCCCGAGATTGGTGGGTGTTTTGATAGGCGAGGTTGAATTTGGGGTAGGGTTGGCGGTGGGGGTGGTCTGTGGGCAGCTCATGTCGATCTGAACATTGGTTGTCCCCCCGACGTTGGGAACTCCTGGTGGGGAAGGAGCTTGATGCGAAGCAGATGCTCCGGTTTGCTGTTCCAGTCTGGCAATGGTCTCTGCCTGTTCTCTCAATCAGGCTTTGTTACTGGCGAAATCTGACGGCGGCATCTGTTGCATTGCTTTCATGCTCTCTTGAAGGTGGCGCACCATCTCCTCCAAACTAGCCATACTATCACCTTTCTGGTTGGATTCTTGGTATATATTCCCTCTCTGTTGGTGACACAAAACCCGATCTCTCTTGAGCAGTGGGGTAGACAAAGCCCTCTGGCCCATGTTGTCTTGATGTCCTCTACCTTCTTGACCTCCGTTTAATGTAGGGGTAGTGAGTAGTACCTGGTTGTCAAGTCTCGGATCCTCGGATCAAAGAATTGACCTCGACCCGAGTGCTTGGGGATATCTATCGGGTCGGTAGCAATCGAACTACCTAATAAAAAGATAAATAAAGCGTATGAATAAGCGACAATCGGACGGCATAGCAGTAAAATAAATAAACACACAACACACGGTTGGGATTATAATATATAGCCAAAACCGTATCTTGTTTCTCAAACAGTCCTTTGTTTGAATCTACGCCCCCAAAGTCTGAATCGGATACCCACAGATAACTGATTCTCAACAATACTGTTGTTGGTGCCCTCAGGCCTGATGCCTAATCTTGCAAACTGATACACGTATTTCCCTGTAGAGACACACTCCAAAAACACATAGCATATAAAAGAGAGCCAATACACCCCTATGTTGGGGTAGGGTTTCCCTATCCTATTTTGTCAGGAGCTAGGGTTTCACTACATGACGATTTCAAACAACCTAAAATCGGGTAAGCAACCTGTCCTAGTTTGGAATGGTCACTATGGATTCCGAATATGCACTAGGTCGAATGGTCAAAAAGGGTGCCCCGATAAAACCGGGGTTTGTGTTCCCATCTTGGCGAGCCATGGCGTCGACCTTATGGTCATGCCTTGACAAGACAAGCCTCCGACAAACCGCTCGAGAATAGCGGATGGCCAACACGGTGTCCTAAGGCGCACCAATGCACATGCAATGCAGAGAGATACATAAATGAAATCAAAACTGGATATCACGAGTTCGAGTCAAGCTCTCTAAAAATCCCCAGTGATGCGAAGCGTAACACGTCCATGAGGACCTCTATGCTCTGACTCGGACTCCTTTTGTGTCATGGTTCTAAATTTGAACCAAAGAGTCCAAATCCGCAAATCGTTTGAAAAGATTTTTTGAAAAGTAGTGCCAAACATGGGGCTTTGCGGTCTGAGTCGCCACCTAAATATTTTAAAATGGGAAATTTATGAAACCACGACTCGGTCTGAAGAATAGCGTGTAAAATCATCACCAAAGTGTCTTGGCTCGGGATGTTCGAATTACTGAATAAATAAATGTGAAATAAAAGGGGGCCACAGCCCCTCGCCTCGGGATGTTCGAATGATGCATGCTCGATGTCCACCTTGCCCGGGAATCCGCACCATGCCTCTATCCCCTCTGCTTTTGCTGCCCTGCCTCTCTGGAAAATTGCCAGAGTCCTGGGACACCTTCCACATACCCTGAGTATTACCACCGGCTGAAGGGTTGGACCATCGGCTGCAGGGTTTGGCCACCGGCTGCAATAGAGATTATCGGCACAAAAAGTGTGCCGGTCGGCACTAAATTCCTGCAGGAGACAGTTTTGACAGCAGCAGACAGCAACAGAGCATGGTATGGATTTTTAGGCATATTTATGCACAGCCATTGCCTCCCATCATGAATAGGACTCAAGGAGACATGGCTCTTGGTTCTAGGGCTATCAATTATGCCCCTTTGGTGCATGATAGCCTAAGGAACCAAGGTTGCATTTTGATGTGAAAATGCATGCAACACAAAAATGCTAACCAAGTCCCTATCATGACAATATCAAGGGCCTTAGTGACATGGGAATTGAGGTGTGTTTTGTCACTTGGAGTACAAACACCCCTCAATTCCCATACTTGATTTGACACCCCAAACCAAGTGATGAAATGCCACTATGCAAACATGCAAACATGCAAACTAGGATGTTAGCAAATTAAGTACCACACAACTAACACATTAGTCATGCAAAATGCTAGAATGTAAAAAGAGGCTAGTGTGATACAAAAATGAGCTAAGTATGCAATGGGATCAACCAAGTATGCAACTAGCATGTGATAAGCATATAATGATGGTCTTAACCACCATGGGGGAGGCCTCAAACCTCCCCAAAACAGTGGCAAAGAGTGCCCCAAAACATAGATAAAATGCTATGCAAGCATGCAAGTTGATGGGCCTAAAACTAAGGCAACAAAGAGGGCATCTAAATGCCATTAACATGGCCATTCATGGTACATGTTGGAAAACTAAAAAAAAAAGATATTTATCATGCAAAAATACACCCAAATCCCACATATGGCAGTCCCAAAACAAACCAAAAGCATAAGGCATACATTATGCACATTTCAAGGCCTAAAGGACACACCCTTAAAGCATAAAAAGAGATGACAAATCTGAGCATGTAAGCATGGATTAGGGTCTGAAATAGCATGGCAAAAGGGTCCAAATTGCTTAAATGGCTTAACCAATGTATATGCATGGATCACACACTCAAGGCTTGCAAGCCATCAAGCAAAACTACCAAACCAAACATGCCAAATGTGACCCAAAACAGTGGCTCACAGCCCCTACACATGGCAAGATGATGCTAGCACCTTCATAAAACTAAGCTAAAAACATGCAAAGAATATGGCTCAAATGCAAGGCATTCTTCTAAGCATAAGTGAACATTTCAAAGCAAACACAAGAGGCATATTAAGGGCTACAAAACCAACTTTGGTCAGAGGTACAATATGACCTAAAACACCCAAAAAGTCTCTGAAATGGAGCTAAATACAAGCCTACACACATGCTACCTTTTAGCCCAAAACCAAGGCAAGCAAAGGGCCAAGGGAGAGGGTGTCCCTCCCCTATATCGACCTAAAACCATCTCCTCACCACTGAAAACCCACTGGTTTTCGGTGGTGAAAAAACAAGAATAACAAGGAAAGGAGGCTTAAGGAAAAGAGACCAAAAATGGCCAAACAAAGCCTAATGGGATGAGTCTTTACCCAAATCACAAAATGACCTTAATGAAGGTTCAAGAGCAAGTAAAAACAAGGATTTTTTTAGTTAAACACAAAGCTCAAATCATAAAGCAAAAGGGGTAGAAACTTGTTGCAAGATTGGGGAATATAAAGTGAAGTTCTTACCCTTGAAGATCCTTTGAAGAACAAGAGGTCCAGCCCTCTTTTGGTGGTCAAAATCAGTCCAAGATCACACAAAACAACTTTCCAAGTCCCTCAATCTCGAGCTAAGGTGTAATGGTGTGTGTAATGGTGCAAAACTAAGACAAAATCACACTTTTTGGTCCAAAAACACACACAAGAGGAGAGAGATGGAGATATAGATATATGGCGAGATATATGTATATGAGCTCTGGTTTTTGCCTTCAAAGACTCTAACCCCGATCCAAGAGGAGAAGCCTTGCTTATATAAGCAAGCAAAGCTTACAAGCTAAGACAACTAAAGGGTCATACCTCCATACACGTGTATGGAGGAGCAAATTGATAAAGTTGTGCGAAAATATCTGAAAGCGGTAAAAAGTGGTCGTGGGCAAAATGGTAATTTTGCCAAAAAGAGTGCCGACCGGCACAAAATGGTGCCAACCGGCACAATATAGTGCCGATGGCAACACCAGCCAGCCGGTGGCCTCTAGCCACAGCCGGTGGTATGTGGGGATGCCTCAGAAGGCATTCCCTGCCTCTCAAAGGCAAAACACAAGTATTTGGTGTAAAACCAAACACAAAACAGTCAAGTTCGGAGGTCCTGAGGCAAGGCGCGCGAGCCGAGAACTCCGGGAACTCCGAACAAACACAAACATGGATAATCATCGAGTGTTCCAACGGTGACGTCCAAGTCTTGAGGACGGTCAAAAATGGGATGTCTACAATTTGGTCCTCGGTTTTCTCAGGACGCAGCATAATAGGAATTTTCTTGTTTGTTCTAGTTCAATTGGGACCGAATGGGAGTATGTTTCTATCAGCAGCTGAACTTGTAGAGGCAAAGCCTAGAATTGTTAACCTCAAGGGTTTGGTCTGGTGGAGGAGATCGGGGACTTGGAGGTTTGCTCATGCCAAAGTCTTAGGTTTGACTCTTCTTGCAAGCAAAAAACTCTTTGTAGAGCATAAACTCTGTATTAGAAGCATGGTTCTAAATTGCGGTATTGGATAACGTAACGGTATCAATCGCAGAGTATCGGTATTGGTAGTATCGGTCGATACGTATTTGAAATCGGGTGTCACGGCTTTGAAATTTTAAAAATCATTTCACAGGTTTTTCAACTTTTTTCTTCCTGTACCAATCCAAACCAGTGAGTATCGGCCCATCGCGGCTTGTGTAACGATTACAGACCGATACGTACTGGGACTCAGCCGATTCTCTTACGATATCATGTTCTGCATGTTCACAAGGAAAATTGATTATTAGACCATCTCATTCAAAAGTAGTAATTGAATCTCCAACCTTTTTGCAAAAGATTCAAGAAGATATATGTGGACCTATAAATCCTGCAACCAAACCATTTCGTTATTTTATGGTTTTGATAGATGCATCAACTAGATGGTCTCATTTTAGTCTACTATTTACATGTAATGCAGCATTTTCCAAGATCCTTGCTCAAATAATTAGATTACAAGCACAATTTTCAATCAAAACAATTTGTCTTGATAATGCTGTTGAGTTTAACTCACAAGCATTTGATAATTATTACATGTATTTTTTTTTAATAGTGCAATTAAGTTAATTAATTTGTTAAAATTAGACTCTATCTATAATTTTTTTTTAATAAAAATCATTAATAATATCAAAACAAATTATTTATATAATGTAAGAAGGATGCCGCTACGATGGTCTTTACAATTTGTGAGTGAGAAAAAATAAAAAAATAAAATTTTGTGTTGTTATTTAATATGATCTAACAATCTAAATTATTTTAATATCATCCACTAACTAATAATTTATATGTATATTCAAGATTTATATAAATACATATATATAATTCGCGGTTTGGGTTGCTCGGGTTGTTTGATGTCTCTGTCTAATCCCATCCAAATTTAATTCAGGCTTTTGAATTTTTGCCCAAACCCATACCACATTCAAAAATATTTGTCTAAGCTCTTGGGTGGCTCAGGTTGAACCCGCCCAAATTGCACCCCTGAGTTGTATGCTTTATATAATATGATAGATAACAAAATAGATGTTTGCAGTAAAAATGGCAATAGGTTTTATGTTACCATTTGTAACAGAAAAATAAAAATAGAAGAAAAGGGGAGAAAATACCACTTTGAGGGAAAAGATCTTTTGTTGGTTCAATTTGAGGAGAATTAGAGCTCCATAATTCATGAGAAGTTTAATTCAGGAAACATCCAGTTTTCAATCTGTGACTATGTCTTTGAATACAAGAAATTAGATTACAAACTTGAAAACCCACTAATTAGTATAACACATACAACCTAACTATCTAAGCAAGTGGTCTCTTGATTCTTGAGCAATGCTATATACCATTCATTTCGAGACATCTGTCCTATTGTCTCCTAAAACACAACATAAAAGTGATTGGTCCTACTGTTTAACCAATAAAATCGATCTATTTAAGGGTTCTAAAATAATCACTTGTGCAAGACTTTACTTTCAATGGGTAACATATCCCGCTACACAATACCTGAAGTTAACACAATTATAACCTCATAAATTTCTCAAGTGATCGGAAACCCAATACTACCCTTAATAAGTTTCCCGTTGTGTTAAGTGTTTTAAGTCAAGGTTAGAACAAGCAATTGAAATAACAATTTCTACACAAGCATGAACATTTCATGGCATTCATTTAAGGCATTTGAACCACGAATATAAGTAGAGGACTCACTAATACTCTGTACCATTCTTCGTCCTCTTCCTCGGAGGGGACTTAGGGGCACTATCTCCATCAGCACCGCTATCAGAATCAGACTCTGAGCTAGCCTTGTCGTTATCTTCGCTTCCTAATCCTGAACCAGCATCATCGTCCCCGCTCTCAGACTCAGAGCGTCGGCTCACTGCCTCCTCAGAGTCACTGGTCTCAGTATCATCACCACTCAAAACTAGCTTCGAGGAGTTGCTCTGATCCCAAGCACCCCTGTCTCTACCTTGACCTCGACGCTCATCTCGGCTACGTGCTCGGGCCCATCTACCTCTTCTCCATGCCGCTGAGGAAGGTGCTACCGGTGCTGGTGTTGGTGTTGGTGTTGCCGCTGCTACTAGTGCCCTTAGTACAGATGGGATCTGAAAAATAAGTGTTAACATGTCAGATACAATGTCTGTATTGTCATTTCAGAATGCAGTATGTGGAATGAATGCAGTATCCAGATTGAGTATCGTATGCAGAATGAGTGTCACACAGAAACTAGATCTAACCTGAGTATAGTATGTCAATGTAGTTTGAGGTGGTGTCAGAAGGCATCTCAGTGTATCAGTGGGAATATGATAGTATGGTATACAACAAGGTAAATAGTGAAATGCATGCCGAATAGGAGAAAATACCTTAATACTGTAGATACCAAGCAGCGTCTCTCTCCTCTACACCATGCTAATCAGAGAAGCAACCAGCTCGAGGAGGCCCTCTATGTACTCTGTGGGTGCCTGCAAGTGCATTTGAATGATCAATATTTGGGATAATCAATATCTAAAAAGGAAAGCGTGGTCCATACCTGAGGTGCATCTCGAGCTTTGACATACCCGTGCCCTGCCTCTGCTGGCTTAATAGGAATCTGATAGGCTATCCCGGTTGGCCACCAACATCTAAACGCAGTAGGAATTGCCGGCCAACCGGCAACTTGCACAACGGGAGGGGTCCTTCTAATTTCGGCCTTGGGCTCTTGAGTAGCCTCACCCACTAAAGGAGCACCTGTTGCCTCGCCCGCACAAACTCTAGTCAGAGGTGACATGAGATGAGTTTGGATAAAAGTCGCATAATTGCCCTCCGCTCTGAAATAGTTGGCATCCAGCCCCATTATATACTAGATAATAGCCTCAGCTGGGAGGCTATCGGCTATCCTCATGGATGTTGGGGGTGGCATCAAAACGATTGGTATGGGTGAGCCTAGAGTCTGGCATATGAAACGCTCACCCAAGAACCAGGCCCGACAGAGTGGGCCCTCTAGTAAGATCCAGTATCGAGACGTGGCCCAAGCTCCAGCATAGTGGTCCCTCACTCTGACTAGCATCATCGCCCAGGGCTGCCACATGATTTGAAAATAGAGAATGTACAAATTGTTTATTGCTGTCAGTTATCAGAGTATGAATCAGAATACAAGCTGAAATGACTGTGAGTTTCAGATTACCTTGTAGGCAACCACTGTATTGAAGTATCTGCGGTAGAAAGCAAATGTCATATCGTCTTAGCTCTAGTGCCGGCACTAGCTGTCATATCACCGCGAGTAAGGCATGACTGGAGGAATCTCATCCACTGGCTTGGGAGCAAGAGTTGGGAAATAAGCATAAACCCACAACTACAAGAAAACATTAGCAGTGTCATAAACAGTGCATGAACAAATAGACAGAAAGTGCAAAGCAGAAAGCACAACGCATATGCATAAACAGATATTGAACAGAAAATGCAATGCAGAAAGCATAGTAACAAAATTGAAGGTGCAGTGCATACCTCCTAGGCTCACCAGTAGCCTCCGACCCGCTCTCCCTTCATGCGGGAAATGGAACTCATATAGCCATAGAGCGTGGCGAGGCCGGTTCCACCCCAATCGTAAAATTGGACTCGGGGCAAAGTCACAAAGGCACTCAGTAAGTACAAACCCACGGTGTTCCACCTGTTCACAAACAAGGTGGTATCGAGGAGGAACATTAAGAAGCCTCAGACGTACTGCTCTACATCGTCATGTGTCTCAGGATGACTCCTGCGAAAGTGCTCGGAGAACCAGCTGTATCTCACCATTGTTGGCCTGTATAGAGGTGGTCTCACTCCGAGCAGGTAGATCTAAGTCGCTTCCCACTCACCCATATCCATGTCAAATGGGATCAGATCACCCCTTACTTCTAGATTTGTGATCATCGCAAAGTCGCAAGAGGATATCGTTATCTCCCCGGCGGAAGAGAAGTGGAAAGAGTTGGTGGTGTCCCACCACCTCTCCACCAATGCTCCGAGCAGGGCCCGGCTAGCCATATGCCGCGTGAGAGCCCGATGCAGAATAAGCCAAAGCTGGCCTCATCAACAAGGTCGCGGACCACATGCGGGAGCTCATGATACCAATCTCTGGTCGTCACTGCTCCGTAACCTCTACAAGAACGAAAGTCCCTCTGTGGCAAAGAGATGGTGAATCAGATGAAAGACAGTGATGAAAGAGTACTCAGATGAAAGGCAGTGCAAGAAATACAGTCGAATGACAGGCAAGAAAGCATGAAAATAAAGCTTGTACCTCAGTAGCGCCATAGGAAAGGTAGGAGTCCGGCTCTCTCAGCAAGATATCCTCCGGTGAGCCATTAGCAAAATCATCAAAGCGCGTCATACCCCTAGGCACCATCATGTGTGTGTAAGGGTGGTAAGTGACAGGATCAAAGGGCCTCACCCGCAATGGTAGTGGCTCAAGCTCAAGCCCTGGAGCGAACTCCGCCTCGAAATCGGCATCAATATCCTCCGCCATCCTGCTGACCTCGACGACCGTCGGCTTCTCAATCTTGGCAAGGGGCGAAAGTGCAAGTGAAATCTCGAAGGAGTGTCATCATGAGGAATGTCGTCTGCCATCTGAAAAGTGGGTGAAGATTGGTGAAAAAGTGAAAAAAATGTGAAAAAGAGGGAAAACTTGGAAAAGTCAACCTTAGGAGAGAGAAAATGGGAGAAAAAGTCAAAACCTGGGAAAGTTCACAAAACTCGAGAGAAACATGAGGAAAACAAGCCCAAAGTGTTGAAAACTCGAGAAAATTGACGGAAAAAAAATTTGATCGGTTCAAAGTGTAGAGGATAAAAGAGGGGTTACGAATAAAGTTTGCGTGGGGCGTTGGAAAATGCGTACAATGCACAAATCTAGAGAAATGAAGCACCTAGAGAGAGAGAGAGAGCGATTTTGGACTTGGGGTTGTGAGGAAATAATGTGTGGTGGTGTATTTAAGAAAACCTGTGCTGAAATGACAAATTTGCCGATAGGCAACTAATAGTGGCCGGCAGCCCTCTTTTGTAGCGTAGTGCTGGTTTTGTTCCTCTTTTTCCCTAACAGTGTATGAGAAGTTCTCTTTTGGGTCCAGATTGATGTTCGAGGAGCTATTGCGCCGTTCCCAATACCCGTTGTGTTCGAGCACACAAACGTGCTCCACTTGCCAATATGAACAAGGTGTATCCTTTTTTAGCATTTTGCAAAGCCTCCGAGGGGTAAGTTGGAGGTTGGTACCGAACATCGCTTTCGTTCGTTTTGTTAATTTACATATCAGTTACTTTCCTTGCATGGAATATACTTTCATTTTTAAAAATCTTGCATTGAATGCGTGGAACTTGCTTTCTTTTCTTGTATAGACCATGCTTTCAATTAATATCATATGTTGGTTGTCTATAATCTTGCATAGAACATGCGTTGTTATTGTATTGATTTTCAGTCCTGTTTAGTTTGTGCATCTATCGCACCTGTTCACTTTGTATATCTATCGCACCTGTTCATTTCTCACTTGTTCACTTTGTCAATCTATCGCACAGTCTCATATTCTTTGCATTCATCTCTTTTATCTCAGGACACGTGAAACGCGACCTTGAATGGTTTTTATCTTGGGATGCGTGAAATGCGACCATGAATGATTTTTATCTCAAGAAGCGTGAAACGCGACCCTGAGCGATTTTTCTCCTCTTCTCACGATTTCAGCGTGATTAGAGTATCTCAGGACACGTGAAACGCGACCCTAGGCAATTTTTACCTCAAGATGCGTGAAACGCGACCCTGAGTGATTTTTCTCCTCTTCTCACAATTTCAGCATGATTAGAGTATCTCAGGATGCATGAAACGCGACCTTGGGCAGTTTTTATCTCAAGACGCGTGAAACGCGACCCTAAGCAGTTTTCTCATTTTCTCACGATTTCAGTGTGATTAGAGTATCTTAGGATGTGTGAAACGTGAGCTTCGGAAGTTTTTACCTCAGGAGGTTTTTACCTTAGGATACGTGAAATGCGACCTTGAGTGGTCTTTCCCCTCTTCTCACGCTTTCGGCGTGGTTAGAGTTTGTTTAAGTTCTTTTTCCGCGTGAAACATGTTTGGACTTCTTGTTTTTGTTTAGTGCATTATCTTGCTCAGTGCATGATCTTGTTTTTGCTTATTGCATCATTTTCCATGGTCATGACTTTTCAAAATAGCCGACTTCGTAAAGTGTGTGAGTCTAGCATTCAAAGTATTTTTCGTGCATATCATTTGCATCTTGCCCCAGAACTACGTCGGTTTGATTCCTCCCAAAAGGATACATAGGCAGCTTACAAGCTCAACCAATTTTAATTATGTCTTGATTGTTTCCCCAAGTCTTATGGCTTTGTCAAAATGGGTCATCTCTGGGTTTTGATATTCACTCACGTCATTTCATGACTTCGAGCTCTGTTAAAGAGGGGCAACTGTAGAAACCCCATTTTTTACGGCCCTTAAGACTTGGGCACCACTGATTGATCACTCAATGATGAATGTATATGCTTGTCAAATGCTTGATTTCCTCAGTAAGAAACCTTAGTTTTGAATCTACAAACCTTGTGCCTTGTTTTGGACCAAAACAATAGTTTTTCAGGCCTGAATATCCAGGGACCTACATACCCACTTGTTTAGCCTGCCGCCCACTTTTTTGAGTTGCCGACCACTTGTGTAAAATTTCAGATATTTTTGCCAACTATGCCAACTGTCTCCACAGATGCATGCACTGTTCCAGCTATGTTTGTACGGATATTTTCAAGGGTCACTCATATATTTCTATATATAGATGACCCTCTCTTATGTTTTAAAGGTTAGAAAAATTTTGGAGAACAAAAGTTTTGCAAAATATTTCTCTCTCTACATTTCTCTCTCTATTGCAAATTATATAACCTTTGCCTAGACACTCCTAACCAAACCTTGAGGGATCTTTGTTGAGGTGCTTAAGCTTGCATTTTAGCACTTGAGAGTGTGAAATTAGTGGTTTGAGAATTCAAGAGGTCATTTCTCTGTAAGAGGTATACATCCTAGTTCTTTTATACCATCTTTTTCTCATCTTTTCTTGCTGTTTTTGAGTTGTTTCTCACCTATATTTTTGGACTAAAACTTGTGGTTTCAAGCCATTAAAGGTAGAGGGGTGGATCACCCTTCTTTGAACCTTGTTTCATAGGCTTTTACCCTTGTGGTTCTCACCTTTTATCAACTTTTGTTTTGAACTTTTTACCACTGGTTTTGTCATACCCCCAAAATAATATAGTAAATCCAACCCATAAGTAGAAGAATAATATAAATAATATACTTTCATTCATCAAAGTTCGTATACAAAAGACAACACATGCGATATACATTCACAAATTGTTCATCCTGAATCTACAGCATGTGTTGCAATAATAAGAGAGTTAAAACTAAACAATAGTCATATGCCCTATAGGCTTACATCTTTCCATGTCATTGCTTGGTTACAGCAAAAGTGAGCCTAGCTAATACAATTAAAGCCCTCGGCTAGAAAAGAACACAACAAAAAGAAAATGCTCTTGCTCCCAAAATTCCCTCCAAGCTCCTGCCTTGGCAGAGGCATATCACCAACACCTGAAAATAGTTTTCCCCAAATAGGGTAAGCCAAAACCCAGTTGGAAAATCTAACACAATATATGAGATTTAACGAAGATATAAGTACAATGTGCATATACAATGCTTGTGACAAAACATGCACATTTTATGATCATAAAATACCAAGGTTCATATTTCAATCTATTTGTCTTCAATTTATTTCAAGTTGATTCATTTCATCTCAATTCATGAGCCAATTTTATTATCTTTCAACAACCCAACTGAGATTACAACTCAGTGGTTTTCCAAATCAATACAATACAACACAAACATTTCAACTTACCATTTTACGAAAATTTCGTCTGTGGGATCGGCACCCATGTATGTACGTGGTTTCGAGATTTTTACCCAGGACAGACAGGCCAACTTAATTTCAATAGAATCCATCCCCTATCTCCTCCCAAACAATGGAGTTCATTCTATTTCTCCTCCCAAACAATCATACATATACAATGTATTTAAAACATAGTCATATTCAATGACAACCAACGACAGATTAGTTTCAATTTACCTAATCCTTATGCAATTTCTACAACAATCATCGCTATCCTCCACTGATAACCCGATACAGATATTTCTAAACAGATATACAATCTTAAGACAGATAATTTATTCAAATTTTCAAAGGTGTGAGATAATATATATCCAACTCCACCATTAACACCAACATTCATCCAATTTCATATTTATAATACCAATTTCATTTATTTATACAAAATAAACACTTCAACCATTTTAGGTGAGCTTCCCTCTTTCCCAAATACCAACCCAAATGTCAAAATCAACAATTGTGACACAATATAACCTCATTTTCAAACCCCATAATTATTTATATTGCATTCACTAGAAACCTGTAGACACCCCATTTTGACCGCCCTTACGACTTGGACACCATTGCTTGCGCGCCCGATGATGAAGTTTTATATGCTTGTCAAGTGCTTAAAGTCCTCAGCAGAATGCCGCAACTTTGAGCCTTCAAAACCCTACACACCTCTTGCCTTGTTTTGGACCAAAACCCTAGTGTTTCAAGCCTAAAAACCCTGGGACCTACAAGCCCCTTTCTTTAGGCTGCCGGCCACTGCTATTGGCTGCTAGCTAACATTAGTGGCCTGTTGGCCAACATTAGTGGCCTGCAGGCCACAAGTGTGTTTTTGCAGATATTTTGGCTAACTGTGTCAGTTATTTCCACAGATGCATGCACTGGCCTACACGTGTATGTATTGATATTTCTAAGGGAGTTTCATTATTTTCTATATATAGGAGACCTCCCATTCCATTTTTGAGGGTTGAGCATTTTAGAGCAAAATATTCTCTCTCTCTCTCTCTCTCTCTACAATTCTCTCTCTCTCTTGCAAATTCTTGAGCCTTTGCCTATACACCCTAAACCAAACCTTGTGGTCTTTGAGCTGAGGTACTTTTGAGCCTACTTTGAGCTCTTGAGGGTGTGTAAGTGTTGATTTGTTGCTTGAAAAGTGTTCTCCTCTTCAAGAGGTATAAGTCTTGGCTTGTTGCTTTGCTTTGTTTGCCATTTTTATTACTCTTTTTCTACTGTTTTTGGGTTGTCTAAACTCTGAAATTTTGGACTGAAACTTGTGATTTAAGGCCCATAAGGGTGGAGGGGTGGCTTACCATTCCTTCCACCTAGCTTCCTAGGTTTTTACCCTTGTGTTTCTCACATTGTTGTCAATTTTTTTTTGAGCTTTTAAATACTAATTTTTAGAGGCATTTCAGTGGCTAAAAGCATGTTTTGAAGTCCAAAAATGGAGGGGTAGCCTCCCCTCCTTGTGCTTGTTTACTAGCCTAACTAGCTCCATGTTTTAGCTTATTATTCTAACTATTTTTGTATTAATTCCAGCATGTTTTAGGGCTATTTTTAGTTGTTCATTGCATTTGAGCTTTGTATAGTATGCTTGTAGTGTAATGGTCCTCATAGGTTTGGAGGTTTAGGCCATAGCCACCAACTTATTTGAGTTAATAGTGTTTATTTCTTGCTTTCCATACTTGTGATCTCCTCTAATCACTTATCCAACCTCCCTCCTTTCTTGGCTTTTTCTTTGTTTTGAAAGTGGCTTCAAGCCAAGTGCTTGTTTAAGCATGAGATTGAGGTGTTGTGCTTAATGGTTTAATTCCTTTGGAGGTTCATTACCAACATCATGATGTCTCTCTCATGCCCAAAACAACTCTTGGTTTGATGCTTCTTTCCATTAGAGGACTTAATCTTCACTATTAGATTCAATGAACTAAAGAATGGTTGGTAATTAAAATGGAGTAATAAAATGAGGACAAAAAATGATGCAAGATAATAACTTGGTTAGGGTTTAATCGGACGTTAATTGAACCCTTGAGTCTTGAATTATTTCATACTTCTTCATGATGAAAACGGTTCAAGAGTCATTGTCAACCACTTCCCTTAATCAATCCATGATAGGGAGGGGGTTTAAGAGTCTTTTATTGTGCATATTATTGAAATTGTACCCTTTGGTTCATAGGCCATCATGCAATGAAATTGCATCGATTGATGGTTTGTGAATCAAATTTACCACTCATTTGAGTTGTTTGATGATAAGGAGGGATAAGTTGTACAAACAACCCTTGAGAATACCTTGGTTATGCTCTGTTTACTCTCTGTTGTAGCAGGAGGGATCGGGCTCCAATGGCCGGCCGGCCACTTTTTCTAGCCGGCAGGCCAACTTTTTTGGACAACAAGCTCACTTTTATGGCCGACTGGCCGGCCACTAATTTTGGCCTACTGGCCACCTTTGCAAAACCAAGCAGTGGCTTTTTGAAATAGAACAGAGCTAATTTTGAGGTGAAAAATAGTGCAAGTGTTCTAACTGTGCAATAGAGGCTTTCTGGCAGCAGAACAGTGGCTTTTTCGGGTGGAAATCCGCGCTCATGCATGAGCACTCCTCGCTTCCTGGGGCAGTTTAGTTTAATTACTTAGCTTAGTCATTTTTTTAAATTTTGTAAAGTGTTGTAATTAATTAGTTGTAACTAGTTAATTTTGTCTTGTAAATAATTAGTTAGTTTTGTGTTCTAATTATTTCTAGACTAGTTATTTAATTTGTTGTTGTAATAATTAATTCGCTAGTTTAGTTAATTTATTTCATTTTAGTTTGTAATAGTTAGTTAATTAGCTTTAATTAGTTAGCTAGTTAGTTTATTCGGACCCTTCTATGTGAGGGCGAAAACTTATAATAACGTGTATGTCTTCCAACCTCACGTCTTTCTCTCTTTTATTTACTTGCTTATGATGGTTAGTTTAGAGTATCATGTTTCATTTAGCATACTCCATGTTCGCATTCACTTGTATTGCATGCATCGAGGCTCGGTTCATCATGCTAACTAGCATTGTTAGTTTAACGCTTCTTTGAATACGTGCTTAGACCGCATGCTATCAAAATTGATTCACATGTTAGGTTAAGTAGCCGAACCTATTTAGAGTGCATATCGCATGTGTTGCATTAGTCATATTGCATTAATTAGGATCATGCATTTTTTCTAACTCTTTCATCTTTTTGGCTTGGAGTACTAGGTGAGCATTTATTGCTTTAGCATATTGCTTGAGTGTGTTAATGTTGCCATGTAAAGCATGTTCACCATGGAGCTAAATACTTGTGTGATAAACTGTTTGAATGCCGATGGATGAAGGCTAGTTGCTTGAATTGGGATAGTTTGATTCATGTATATTTGAGCCCACTTTTTCAACTGGCACATTCACAAACTCTTTTCAAAAACAAACATGAAACCAAAATATTTCAATTTTTACAAATCAGTCTATACTTGTATGTGCGTCACATAGTAAGTTAGCCTAATAAATCGAAACAAGTGTAAATAATGTAAATAAGAATCACATCATGATTAGTAGAGGCCGATCTTTGATCGGGGGAGCGGGGGAGCAGGGGTGCTCAATTCATGACCTTCCCTTCTCGTACCTAAGTTCCCGAGCTGAGACACTCTTGGTGGTGATGGATAAGTGGCCTTTGGCACGAGTCTCGGGTTTCCTAAATTTTGATTCAAAATCGATTTTCTAAAGGATTTGTCAGATTTGGACTCTTTTATGTTTGTCTATTTCACATTGCACTTGTGAAATCAGATTCAGAACCACAGGAGTCTGAACTGTAGGGCTTATCGTCTTCCGAAAGGAGCACAAAAAGTCGAGCTACAAAACCCCTATTTTGATTTTACATCCCAAACCCTAGGTTTGTCCCAAATAGGGCTGCAAATGAACCAAGCTGTTCATGAACAAGCTCGGCTCGTTAAGGGCTCAGCTCAGCTCGACTCGTTTAGTAAATAAGCCAAGCTCGAGCTCGCACGAGCTCGACTCGTTTATCTTTATTTAAATTATATAATAAATATATTATTTATATATTAAATAATATATAAATAATTGTATAAATACATTATTTATATATTTCTAAAACATATTTAGCAGATTTGCAATCAACGCGAAGTAAAAATTTTTGATTTAAAGTATCATCTTGAAATTTACTAATACATAAAACAGTAGATAAAATTTCTTTTTTAATCGTATTATAATTTAATTGTGCTTTATTCCAGACACCAAAATGATAACGAACAATTTGTTCAGATAACTGATGAGTGACTTTCTGAAGAAGAATGCCACCATAACCAATATCAGAGGCATCAGTTTGAATAATTTTGAATGAATTTTCAGTAGGAATACCAAGACAAGGAAAAGACTTGACATATTGTTTAAACTTGTTGAACAATAGTAGTATAAGTAGAAGACCAAGGAAGAGGATTGTCTTTTAACTGATCAAACAAAGGTTGACAAGTTTTCCTAAGGTCTTTATAAAATTCAGCAATGTAATTAAGTGAACCTAAAAATCGTTGTAACTAGGTTTTATCTAAGATTTCATCAGGGAACTTAGAAGCAAACTCAATGGAGCGACTAATAGGTAGAATTGTATTCTGGTGAATATCATAACTTAAAAATCTGACTTTAGTTTGAAACAATTTAATCTTAAGAACAGATATGACTAGACCATGACTTTTAATCGTATAAAAGAATGCAGTAAGATGTTTCCAATGTTCACTAAGTGATTTAGAAAAAATAAGAATGTGTCTTTTACTTGGACAAGACCATGGTGATTTACTTGGACTAATTATTCTATTTTTTAATAGTTCATTGATTTTTTTTTTACACATTTCAACTAATTCATGATTCATTTGAATAGGTCTAGATTTAGTAGGAATTTGTCTTTCATTAAAATTCTTAATATATGGTAATGTGACTACATGTTTTTTCCTATACCAAAATGTAGTAGGTAAAGTAGAACAAACAGTTGTTTCTAATTTTAATTTAAATTCTGCAATTTGAGATATAACTATTGGATTAGTTAATTGTTGTTCAATTCTTTTATAATTGACTTCTTTTTTGAGATATTTTAACTAACGAGTTAATCAATTAATAAATTGGGAGATAGAACAGTCTTTTAATTGATTTAATTCTAAAACTTCAGAAGGAGATAAAAATTTAAAAGTGATTGGTTGACCAAGAGCTTGGGTAGTAATACCTTGACTAGAAGTAGTAAATGGATATAATAAAAATATAAATGGTGTTCCTAAAATAACTTTATCAGTCATATTTCGGACTAGGACAAATGAGGTTTTAAAACAAACATTATTCTGACAGATATGAACCTTGGGTAATTTATATTTAATATGCATTTGACTACCATTAGCAGAGGTAAGTTTTTCACTAGATTTCTCATAATATTTAGTAGGGAGGTAATCCTTCTTGAATATAATTAAGATCAGCACCAGTGTCGATTAAAGCTATGACATTTAATTCAAAATCATTAATTATAAGTTTAACTTTGGAGTACCATTTTTGAATATGAATTTTATTAATAAGATTTAATCTTTTACTTTCAGGATTGGAATGGTGTGATCGATTATCAAACAAGAGGTTATCAAGAGTAGTATGGTCTAACTCATGTTCAGAGTCACTAGGAGAGACAGCATCTTTTTCTTGGAAATTATCTAAACTTTTATTAATTTTTAATGTAATAATTTCATCTTCTAGATGTCGATCTTTATCTTGTAAATCTTTAATAAGTTTTTTAATTTGATTAATTTTGTGCTGTAAATCTTGAAGAGTATTTTCTTTTTGTTTAGTTTTAAATCGTTCTAAGGTTTTGGATAGACTAATAATAGGTTTATCAGTTTTAGGTTTATGATCAGTATTGATTAATAAAGCTTTTAATTTGTCAGTATATTTCTTCTTTAATTCAGGATCTTCCAATTTACTAATTAAGTTAATAAGGGCAGTTTCTTCTTGATTTTGTTTAATAAGGACAGTGATTATTTTTTAACGAGTTTACAACAAGTATCATTACAACCTAATTCTATATTATTATTAGAAGTATCACTAGGTGAATAGTAATCAGATGAATTAGTATGATTAGGGGATTCATTAGAAGAAATATCAGGAGATTGATTTAATTGACAGATTTCAAATAATTGATTCTTGGATTCATCATTGATTTGGAGTTGATTAACTTTATCTTTTAATTTTTGTTTTTTTTTTACATTTATTAGAATAATGACCTTTTTTACCACAGTTGTAGCAAGTAATATCTTTATTAGATTTAGATTTTGGATGGGATTTCTTATAGTATTTCTTTTTAGGTTTAGTATAGAATTTATCAGTTGATTTTGAAGGTGAATAATTCTTTTTGTATTTATTAGAATATTTGTAAGAAGATTTATGTTTAGTATATTTATGTTTTTTACGACAAGAAGGGGCAACATGAGGTAAACCATATTGTTCACAGAAGTTACCTAATTCGTATTTAGCCTTATATTTATCTTTAGCAGCTTTTTGACTAAGTTTAAGATCAATACACATTCTTAATCCTTCTTTTTGAATAATGCTAATGATATCACCATAAGTTAAATTATCATATTCAATGACACCTGTAGGTTGAGTAATAACATCTCTAATTTTATGAGCAAAAAGACTAGGTAATCCATTAATGAATTTTTCTTTCCAAAAAAATTTAGTACAGTCTTCTCGTAACATAACGCGAGAGGTAAAGACATCTTTATACTATCGAAAATTACTTAATGTAGGGCAAGGAAGATTACTAAGTTGATCATGTATGCGAGAATAGATATTAGTAGGGGTTCCAATAAAATGTCTAACTATGGTACAGATTAAAGTATTAATACCATCAGGTTTATAATAGCCAATAGTTTCATCAAATATAGGTAAATCATGTTCATCTTTTTGACTAGCATGTAAGATTGATTCACGTTGTTCGTCAGTGAGATATTTTTCCCACCAAGATTTGAGCATACCGGTAAAACCAGAAGTGATTAAGGAAACAATCTCAGGTTGAGTATAATCAGGATAATTACTAAGATAACTATTTGCAACCATAGATAAATGATTTAATTTTTGAAGTATTTGATCTTCACTAAGACCATCAATATTCCATTCGTATAATTTTTTAGCAGATACAGAAAATTGATTAGAAAGATTAGTTTCTTCATATTGGAGATCAGGAGGAGTCGGTCGGGAATACCAATTTTTTGTAAGAGTAGTAGGATTTGGTGTCGGATAGTGAAGTTTATTAAGATTAGAAGATTGAAATTGTTGAGTTAATTGATTAATTTCATTATTAGTTGTATTAGCTTCTAATTGAGTAGAAGCTGGTTCTAAGGGATGTGGATGTGGTTGGTTTAATACAGTAATACCTTTTTCATTAGATGGAGAGGCTTCAGTAGTGGCTAATTTAGTGAATAGTTGTTCTATAGCTTTAACAGTAGAATTATCTTGAGTGACTAAACTATTTCTTTTGGAACAATTACTAGGTAGATTAATCAAAGGTTGATCTAAAGTTTGTTTTGTAGAAGTATGGTTAGCAGAATAATCATCTAAATTGGTTTCTATTTTATCTAATTGTTTACCAACTGTTTTTAAACATTGATTAGTATAATTATTTTGTTCAATAACTTTTTTAATTTCAAGGTCAGTGCCAGGCAACTTAAAAGGAGAGGCTGGGACTTTGGATCCTTGATGTTCAATAATTATAGTAGATAAAGGAGGATGACTAGAACTAACAGTAGTATTGGGAGAAGTTTTCCATTTATGTTTTGTGATTGTATTTACTTTTTTGTAATAATTTTCTAAATATTCAAAGAAAGGAACTTCAATACTATGTTCAGTCATAAAGTTGTACCATTTATGAGTTATTTTAGATTGTTGAGTAGCATCATATTTGGAACGGTAAGCATGACGTGTAGTTCTATTATCTTTAGATTTAAATTCAATATGTAATTTATCTAAGTCAGGAGCAAAAGGTTTACTAATAGTCATTAATTGGGGATTAATTTGAGGTACAACTTCGAAATCAGTTTGAGTTTGTGAATCGTGAGACTCAATGTCTTCATCGTGAAGATGTGTGTGAGTAGAATATACTGGTTTACTAATTTGAGAAGTTGTAGAATTATCAATTCCTTTTAGTTTACTATAGGAAGCTTGACCAAGATTGATTTGACTATTTTTTCGGAACAAAGGAGTATTAAATATTTCATCTTCAATTTCAATATCAGTAGGTATACTACAAGTACTATGTCGAGAGGATTGACTACGGTTAAATTTAATATGGACAGATCCACCAGTAAATTGTTCATTATCTTGGATATCTTGACTAATTGATTGTTTTTTATTATGTTTGTAGTTTTCATTGATTGTAACCCATTGATCTGGGAGAGTAATATCTTTCCATTCAATCATTTGAGGAATATTTATATTAGTATCATTATTACTACTTTGAATTAATAAAGTTTTATCTTTTGGACTTTTATGTAAAGCTTGAACATTTAAATTTGTTTTAATACATTTATAATGAATATGATAAATTAAAGCAATATTATGGACTTTTTCTTTCATAGTTGTAAATGAACCATTTAACTAAATATTTAAAGTTAATGCATCTAATATATGTGGATCCCTAAGACTGAGTGTAAAATCAGGAAAGGAATTAAAATGAACGGGTCCTTTGTGGAGACCAGTTTCCATCATACCCATTAAACTATCATTATAATCAATAAAACGAGCATCCCTTAAACATAATAAAACATAAGTATTTTTACCTTGTTGAGTTAATGGTTTGATTCCAACTTAAATTAATCCTAAATGAATAAAATTGTGACCAGTGCGTAAATGACGTTTAATAG
Source organism: Camellia lanceoleosa (assembly GCA_025200525.1). Lineage (NCBI taxonomy): Eukaryota > Viridiplantae > Streptophyta > Magnoliopsida > Ericales > Theaceae > Camellia > Camellia lanceoleosa. Next base: position 2,662,428 of record CM045770.1, read on the forward strand.
TGTTAACATCAAGTAATTAACATGTTTCTCTAGGGCGTTCTAACGCATATACTTGTTCTAAAGTTTTAACATGAAAGGTAGACTGTAAAAAAGTAGTTTTATAAATTTCTTTAACTGACAATTTTGGGATATTCCAACTTAAATCAATTTTATTATTCTATATTTCAACATCTTCTTCATTAATTACTAATCCTTGATTAAGTATTGAGGGCAAAGTTGTTGACCTAGAACTGACTGAAGAGTTACTTCTAAATAATCGACTCATATTTCTGACTATGTAAATGACTTACAGGAATCTTAGTACATTGTCTAAATTTATCATGTTTTCACATACTATGTGTTCACACATACCCATTTCGGATGACCCCTAAAATCCAACACTACCTAACCAAAGGACTTACCAAGGACTGGGACGAAGGTTGGGTGGCTAGTTACAAAGTGGAAAGACACGATAGAATTTTGTGATTAAGATGGTGAAGAGATATAAGAATAGAGACAAATTAAGCAGAATTAATAAGACAGTAAGCAACAGATAGCAACATAACTTGGCTCTGATACCAAAAGGAGACGGAAGTAGGGAAGAAGATGAATGAATGATTAGGAAGCAGAATAAAAAAGGAGGCAGAAGCAGGGAACAAGATGAATGAATGATCAGGAAGCAGAATAATATGCACACAAAAATAACCAAAATAAACTTTTAACAATTTAAAATAACTTACAATTGTTTAATGGAAGTAACTCCACTGAGTTGCTTCAAAATACATTATAGCTTGAATAAATTTGCAGAAAATAGTAAATAGTAATTTCAAAGATAGGTGTTGGTTCTCACTCAGATTTTCCAATTTTTCTAACCTCTGATTACAAATGACTAGAACATTACAATTTATAGAAAATAAATTAACTATGTAGCATGTGACTTGGTGATTGATCGAAAGCAGCTAGCAGCACATGGGCGAGGACAGACTGGCAGATACTTTCAGTTGATTGACTGAAAGTTGATGCAGCTTTTGACTATTGTTGATTAATGAATAGTGAACAGTAAAGTTGACTTTTAATATTCATTTACTTTCGGTGGAGGCATGTGACTGACAGAATCAATATAGATATATTTATCAGCAGCTTTTCCTAAAAGGAGAGTATTGATTGAAGCTGATAATTATAGCTATAGCAATTCTGTTGACTTAATCAAGCATATGGGTCCTGAGCATCTTGAAACTCAAGTCCATATGGATTTTGAGTAGTTGAACCTTCAGAAGAGTTTGAATCGTTTGAACCTTCTTCTGAACTGTTTGAATCGGATTCTGACTTGGCTTGGGCCATGAGTAAACAAGCTATGTGAAGCAGCTCATCTTTGGATGACTTGGATTTGGACTTGACTTTAGGCTGAGCCTTAGTTTTATCCTTGGATTTGGATTTTGACTTTGATTTATCCGATTTGGGCTTTGCTGACTTAGGCTTGAAAGAACTTGACGATGGGCTTCCTTGAGTTAATGGTGCAGTTGGGATTTGCTGAGCTTTAACCATGGTAGGTGTAGGAGCATGAATGTTGATTGGGAATTCAGTTTGAACAATTTCAACAATGCAAGAAACTTTGAAGTTATCCCACCATTTAACCATATGTTGACGATAAATAACATCATCAGAAATGTCGTATTGCCATTTAAATATCCAAGGGATTTTGTATTTGGATATAAAAATAAGCAATTAAGGGAATTTCCAAAATAGATGGGAAGATATCTAAAATAGCGCCGTACTAAGACCACCATCGTAGAAACCAAGTAGGTAATTCTGATTTGAACTTTTGATCAAATTGGAGAAACCAGGAGTGACTATTTGATTCATTCTGATACTAGAGAACCTTGAACCAGGCATCAATGTAATCATAGTAACTGTATTGAATTGAATGACCAGGTAAATCCCGAAGTTGGAAAGGAGAACCCCAATCATTCAAAGGAACAATATTGTGAATATACATTAAATGGTACACTATTTTACTAGCGTACGTGCGATCATAAATGGGTTTAACCACAATAGACTGATGGTTGAATATGATATCTTTATAGAAGGTGATTGTCTTTTCTGGATGGAGAGGAACATAATGCCATCCAGGAGGAAAATAAGATTTAACCAGGTCATGAACATAATGACTTTTTGGGTGACTAGGTTCTTTGAAAATATAGCGATCCCGGGTTTACCCTTGTTGTACAGTGATCCAGACTTGTGTCCGTGGATGTTAGTAGTTGATTATTATCTTGTATACATCCTTTTCTACTTTGTATTTGAGTTATAGGATGTGTTGGGCAGGTTTGTTACAGGTTGGTTGTGTTTGGGAGCCAAGTGTTGCTGTCCAGAATTTTGGGCCTTCGTTCGAGCAGTGCAGTCGCTCGGCGAGGGTATGTTTGTGTCCGTGGGTCGAGCTAGAGTGACGCTCGGCGGCGATTGCGTCTGGTTGAGATCTTTGAGAGTTGCATTTTTGGCTCGGCGAGCTTTCTTCGCTCAGCGATCTGGTTTGTCTTTGCTCGGCGGCGTTAAAATCGCTTCGGCGTCGTCTGATTCTGAACTGATGGTTTGAGTTCTTGGCTCGAGGGAGCTTTTCTTCGCTCGAGCGAGCTTCTAAGGTTTGGCTCGGCGAGACCTTCTTGGCTCGGCGAGAGTTTCGTGTGCAGTCGCTCGGCGACCAAGTCTTCGCCTTCGGCGAGCTTGTTTATATCGCGTAGCCGAGATGAACTTCACTTTTTCAAAACTTTTTCATCTTCAAACCCTAAATTCAGGACTCTCTCTCTCTAGACTTGCCTTCTCTCTAAGAAATCATCTCCTTCTAGTGTGAATCTACCCTAAGTGCTTTGTTAAAAAGGTAGATGGTGATTTGGGCTTCGATTTAATCTGAAAATCTTTGGATTTGGAGCACGTTGGTCGTTGGGTCTTCATCTCCTTTTGAGCTCAAACTTTGAGGTAGGGATATCCTACTCCTCTTTATGGACTTTGTCTTTAAATTTTAGCATTTTGATATGTTGGGAGTTGTTGTGTAATTTTGAGAAACTTTGGGCCTTTGTGTAATTTTACAAAAGTTGGGGTTTTGTTTGTAATGAACATATAGACATGTTTGGTCTAGGGAATTGGAATCTATGTTAATACATTGATGAAAATGGAACCTTAAGGGTTGTAATGTTAATTATGGAAAATGCCCTAATTACATTGATTAATTAATTGATATAATTAATTGTGAGAAATGAGGAATTGAAGTGGAAATGTTGAGATTGGAAGTGAATGGGATTAGAGAGTGTAGCTGGATTATTTAACACTCACTGAGTTGAAATGTTGATATATTATCCATTTTGTGCAATTATTTTCTGTTTAGAAATAACTGTTTTGGGCTATCGGTGGAGGATAGTCTTGATTGTTGTAGAAAATGCATAATGATTAGGCAAACTAAAACTAATCACGAGAATTTGTCATTGAGTATGACGGTTGAAGGAATACATTAAGTTTATGTATTGATTGATGTATATAATAATTGTTTATATGCATTGTGTGTTGTGTTGGAGGAGATAAGGGATGTACTCCACGGTTTAGGGGATGATAGGGGATGGACCTCTAAACCGGATGTTGTTTGGGAGGAGATAGGAGATGGACTCCATAGATACAGCTCATATGCTTATTTAGTGATGTGTTGACACAGCTCATATGCTTGTCTTTGGAAGTGTGATATTGCTCTTATGCATGTCTACGGAAGTATTGATATAGTTAGTATGCTTATCTTTTATTGAAATGAGGAAATATTTAATATGAGTTACTGTCCCACATGAGTTGTTGGCCAGGTTCTGAGCCATGATTATGAACTGAGAATTTGTAAGGAAATGGAAAATGAAAAGTAACATAGACTTGTATGTCATGAAACTGTAAAGTGTTGGTTACCTATCAACTGCTAATCTGCTAGTCATTGTTCATAGCTGGTTTAGTGTATTTCTACTGGGCTGTGGCTCACCCTATATGGGAACATCATTTTCAGGTACAGGTAGCATGCCACCTCCAAGGACATAGCTTGGGAGGCTAGCGGCTGTCAGACTTTTTGGTGTTGCTTTCTTTTGATGTATTACATGCAGATTCAAGCCAAGGGCTTAATGTGTAAATGAGTTAGCACTCTCTTTTTGTAACCAAGTGTTAACTTGGAAAGCTGTAAGCCCATAGGGCATTTGCTTTTGTTGTTAACATGTAATACTTTTGTAATGAACTATTCTGTTGAATGAAAGAATGATGAGCCTTTACATATATCAATGCATGTCTATATTATGGGTTTAATGTTATTATTTTGAGGGCGTTACAGAAAAAGAGATTAGTAGTGGTAGAGTTAACATAATCAGACCAAGCTGATTAATCGGATTAAGAGGGTATGGAGTAACTGCTTGACTAGATGAGGAAAAAGAATCAGTAGCCAAAGCAGATGTGTAACTAGGTTTAGGAATGTTACCAAGAATGTGGTAACGGTTAACCAATTCAGCAAGATGATATTTGGTGACTAGCTCCAAAAGAGGAGGAACAAAAGGTTGACTAGATGGGACCAAGGGTTTAGAAGGAGGCCTTGGGCGAGACATTTGTTAAATAGAAACAATAAGATTAGCATCCACTGAGGAGATCTAAATAATTTTGATGGTAATCCAAACAGTTGTAATAATCAGCAAGTAAATGGCGACGAGCTTGGATTTGGTGGAATTGAATATACAGAGCACGTTTAGTAGTCTTTTTGGCTAATTTGAGTTTAGCAATTCTGTAAACAGTGTAGTGAATCAGGGTTTTGTAATGGTTAATTTGGGATTTATGGTAAGAGATAAAAGGAGTAGCCATCCCTATCCCCCCTGTAAAAATTCTCGAGTAAGAAAATCAGGAATAGAATTTTGACAACCAGGAATGTATGCAATATCAAAATCGAAAATACTTGAAATAGATTGCCAACGGGCAAAAATAACTATATAAATACATTATTTATATATAAACAATATGAATAATATTAAAAAAAATTATCGAACTGAGCCGAGCCGAGCTTGAGCTTCATTAATGTTAACAAGCCGCGATGAGCTCAAGCCCAGTTTCTTATCGAGCCGAGCTCGAGCTCGAGCTCGATAAGTAAACGAGCCAAGCTCGAGTTCAGCACAGCTCGGCCCAGCTTGGTTTATTTGTAGCCCTAGTCCCAAATACTCCCAAAACCCACCATTGTTACACAACAACCAATAACTAAGGCCAAGTTTGGCAAGTTGTCAAAAAGTCAAAAAGTTACTCAAAAGTTAAAAAGTTATCACTATTCACCAAAAGTCAAAAATTACGGCTGCACAACTCCCAATCTTAATTTTCCCCTACACACTAATTTATACAATTTTTAATACACATTTTTTCATGAAAAGTCAAAAAGTTAATCTAAACAACCATATTTTTTTCCTCAACTTTTTAGTTCAAAAAGTCAAAAAGTGCACTTATTTAGAACATCCCAAACAACCCCCAAGTTAAAATCCATAAAAAGTGTAGAAAATCCCTACCTCAAAGTTAGGAAATGAGCAAAGCAAGATGGAAACTTCAATGACGCTGAAACCAAGTTCCAATCGGATCAAAATGGAGCTCTAAGAATACTCTAACTTTTTCTCAAAGGCACTAAGGTGGAGAACCCAACAGATCTAAGTAAAAATGTAGAGAGAAGGTGAGTTTTAGAGAAAGAGACTCAAGATCTAGGTTTTTGGAAAGTTTTAGAGAGAGAGAGGAATGAAAAAGTGAAACAAAAAGTCGTCTTTACGGACTGATATAAACGCAGTCTGCTCGAACGTGAGAAGTGATGCTCAAGTGTCAGACACATTGTTCCGCTCGAGCGCAAGAAGTGATGCTTGAGCGCAGAATAAACATTTTTAGATGTTTTGCAGATGAAGGACATCGCTCGAGCTCAAGATTGGCCGCTCGAGCGCCCACCTATGCTTGAACGCAAAATACACTCTTCTAGTATTTGCAGGTCTACAAAAATACTAAGAGTTTACAAAGCCCGCTCGAGCATAAGAATGGTCGCTCGAGCGGAGGGGCTAAATTTTGGACAACAGAGGTTTGGAAAAACAAGCAACCAACCTATCCTAAATACAACCGCAACAACCCGATAACCAAAATCGAGGGAAGGTAAGGGAAAAAAGATATGAATAACCATTCAAAACCATAAAACCTGAGTCCGAAATACACAAGAGTCGGGTCAAAATCGGAATCGCTATAGCTTTTTAGAGTTTTCCAGAGGTTAAAAATCATGTTTTGAAGTCCCAAAAATGGAGGGTGTAGCCTCCCCTCCTTGTGCTTGTTTACTAGTTTAATTGCTCCTTGTTTTTAGCTTATTTTTTTAGCTGTTTTTACCTTCATTCTAGCATTGTTTTGAGCTAATTTAGGATTATTTTTATGTGTTAGTTTCATTTATGCTTTGTATAGTATGCTTGTAGTGTAATGGTCCTCATAGGTTTGGAGGTTTAGGCCTTAGCCACCAACCTATTTGAGTTGATAGCATTTATTTCTTGCTTTTCATACTTGTGTTCACCTCTAAGCATCTCCGCAATCTCCCTCCTTTTTTTGCTTTTTCTCTTTGTTTTGAGAGTTGTTCCAAAAGGAGTGTTGTTTAAGCTTGAAGGGTGATATTGTGCTTAATGGTTTAATCCCTTTGGGGGTTCCTTACCAACGGTATGATCTCCCACTCATGGCTAAAACAACATTTGGTTTGGTACTTCTCTTCATTAGTAGACTTAAAGCACATTATTGGACTTAATTGATTAATGAATGGATGGAAATTTAAAAGAGGTGTTAAATTGGAATAAAATGGAACATGATAATAAATAGTTTGGGTTCAATCGGACGTTGATTGAACCCATTGAGCCTTAAGCCGTTTCATACTTGTTAGTGATGAAAACGGTTCAAGAATCAATGTCAACCCTTTCTCTTGATCAATCCATGATAGGGAGGAGGTTTTGAAAGTCTTTTATTGTGCATTTATTGAAATTGTATCCCTTGGTTCATAAGTCATCATGCAATGAAATTGTGTCGATTGATGGTTTGCGAACCAAGCCTACCCCTCCTTTTATCTGTTTAATGATAAGGAGAGATAGGGTGGACAAACATCTCCTGAGAATGCTCTGTTTGTGCTCTGTTTATTTTCTGTGGCAACAAGAGAAACCCAACATTAGTGGCTGGCAAGCCACTACTTCTGACCTGCCGGCCACTTTTTCCAACCAAGTAGTGTCCCTTTTTCCTGCAAAACAGAGCAGAGGTTAAGGCAAAAAAAAAAAAAAAAAGTGCAGTCTCCTGACTATGCAACAAAAGCATTCTGGTAACAAAATGGAGAGCATTTTCGTGTGGAAAATCCGTGTGCATGCATGAGCATTTCTCGGGCCCTGTTAACTAGTGGACTTGTAAATTAATTAGTTTAATAGCTTAAGTTCTTTCATTTTGGTTGTGTATTAATTAGTTAGAATAACTAGTTAATTTTTGTGTTGTACTTAATTATTTAGCTAGAGTAGTTAGTTAATTTGTGGTGTTGTAATAATTAGCTAGTGTTGTTAATTGATTTCATTTGGTTTGTAATAGTTAATTAATTAGCTTAGCTAGGGTATTTATTCAGACCCTCCTGCGTGAGGGCAAAATTGTAATAAGTGTATATGTCTTCCAACCACATTTCTTTGTCCATTTTATTTACTTACTTTTGATGGTAGCATAAAACACCATGTTACCTTGGCATTTTTCATGATTTGCATCCACTCGTCTTGCATGCATAAAAGCTCGGTTCATCATTCTAACAAAGCATTATTATTGCTTAAATTGTTTGAATACGTGTTTAGACCGCATGCCTTGAATTGATTCACATGTCATAACTAGTAATCGAGCCTATTAATTGCATTTCGTATGTGTTGCATTAGTCATTCACATAGTTAGAGTATGCAATTTTCTAACTTTTTTCTTTTGGCTTGCCTTGAAGTACTAGGTAAGCATTTTTTTGTTTTAGCATATTGCATGAGTGTTAGTGTTGCCATGTCAAGCATGATTACCATGAGGCTAAATGCTTAAGTGATATATCTGTCTAAATGCCTGTGGATGAAGGTTAGTTGCATGAATTGGGATGTCTTGATGCATGTACATATGAGATCACTTTTTCAAGTGATACTTATTCAAAACACTTTTTCAAAACAAACATGAAATCAAATGTTCCAAAATTTGAAAATTAGTCTATACTTGTGTGCAATATATACTAAAATAGTATAATAATCGGAACGAGAGCATATAATGTAGATAAGAATCATATCATGATTAGTAGAGGCCGATCTTTGATTGGGCAAGTGGGGTGCTCAATTCATGACCTCCCCTTCTCGTATCTAAGTTCTTGAGCCGAGACACTTTGGTGATGGCGGATAAGTGTCCTTTGGCATGAGTCTCGGGTTTCCTAAATTTTTCAAAAATATTTAGGTAGCAACTCTGTAATCTGGCAAAATAGTCCATTTTTGGCATTTTGATTCAAAATCAATTTTCTAAAACATTTACCGGATTTGGACTCTTTTGTGTTTATCTATTTCACATTGCACTTGTGGAATCAGATTCAGAACCACGGGAATCCAAACTGTAGGGCTAATCGCATCCGAAAGGAGCACGAAAAGTCAAGCTACACACATACATGTATTTAATAATAGGACAAGTTTCTCTTTAATTCACTTTATAGTCTAGTTGTTCGAACATGTGGAATCTATTGTAGATTTTATTTTACTGATTTAAATTATTTATTTTTTACGTAATAGAATTTAAATCATTTATGAAAAAATTTAAATCGATTCAATAACCGAGCCGTGTTAGTTTATAACATTTATTTGTAACAAAAATAACGATTAATATTATTTAAAAATTAAACCATTCAATTTTCGAGAGACAAACACGATAAATTAATATAGTTATGATTATTAAAACGACTTAATTTTTATATAAATAATCTACCTGTTATGATCTAAAAAATAAATAATTAAATCAATTAATTTGAGACCCATAATTAACTTTGCTGATCCAACAATACCATGTAATTTACAAAATAGATTGGAGAGAGAAACTGTTCCCCCATAGAACTAGTTTTTAGGACTTGCACAAGAGGTTAAGAAGAAGAAAGTGGCTCATACAGCATTAACAACTAGACTAGACTAGACTAAAAAGTTATGTCTGCCATCTAATGCTTCCTCAAAGGAAAATGGCCCATACAGCATTAACGACTAGACTAAAAAGTTATGTCTATCATCAATGTATGCTCATTTTTTCTTTTTCTTTTTTTTTTGTTTTAATCAGCCAAAAAAAAAATTATTGATGATAACCATAAAAGGTACAAGATACATGCATCAATAAATGGAGGAGGAATATGCTAATGTTTTTCTTCTTCCATTATAACTATTCACATTTAAGTCTTCAAAGACTTGCACAATAGGTCAAGGAGTGATTATTAGGACTCCTAGAATACAGTTACGTGATTTTATAAAGTGTTGTGATTGGTAGAAAATGTAGAATTTATGATTTTATATTGGGTGATTTAGAAATATAAGAAGATATAATGTATGATGATTAATACTGGAACATGAATACGTAGCGCTCCAGAAGTATTGAATAATTTTTTCAAGAAGAAGATAGACCCACATTGGTCAAACCGCATACATGTATTTAATAATAGGACAAGTTTCTCTTCAATTCACTTTACAATCTTTAAAGACTTGCACAAGAGGTCAATAAGAATGAGTGATTATTGGGGCTCCTAGAATACAGTTACGTGACCTTATAGAGTATTGTGATTGGTAAAAAATGTAAGGTTTATGATTTTGTATTGAGTGATTCAGAAATATGAGAAGATCAAATGTATGATGATTAATACTGGAATATGAATAAGTAGCGCTCCAGAAGTATTGAATAATTTTTTCAAGAAGAAGATAGACCCACATTGGTCATACCGCATACATGTATTTAATAATAGGACAAGTTTCTCTTCAATTCACTTTACAGTCTGGACCGTATTATTCAGACATGTGAAATTTGTTACGGATTTTACTTTGATGATTTAAATTGTTTATCTTTTAGGTAATAAAATTTAGATCATTCATGAAAAATGTTAAGTTGATTCAATAACCGAGCCATGTTAGTTCATAACATTTATTTGTAACAAAAATAACGATTAATATTATTTAAAAACTAAGCCATTCAATTTTCGGGAGACAAACAAGATAAATTAATATAGTTATGATTATCAAAGCGACCAAATTTTTATATGAATAATCTACTTGTTGTATCCTAAAAAGTAAATGATTCAATCAATCAATTTGAGACCCGCGATTAATAACTCTACTGATCCAAGCAACCCCATCTAATTTCTAACGTAGACTGAAGCGAGACATTGCTCCACAATATAACTAGTTTTCAGGACTTGCACAAGAGGTCAAGAAGAGGATGGACTACAATAAAGATGCTGCAAAAATTCTTCCAAAAAAAAAAAGAAATTGTTTGGTGAGTTTTTTTTTAATGTTGTGTTTAGTTGGAAGATTTGTGAATGAATATAGAAAAAAAAGAAAGAAGAAAATATAGGTAAAATATACATAAAATATACTTATATTTCATCTAATTTCACAAATTTTTTTCTTTTTCCTTTCCAACTATCTTTTATCTCCTTCTAACTCTCCTAACCAAACAGAGAAGTTCTAACAAAATGCATCCATTGAAAGTTGATTTAACTGAAGCTGGTCAGCCACGCTTCTGAAATGACATCGCGAGAAGTCAATGGCCTTGTTTGGTAAAGTTTTTTTTTATTTTTTTTTATTTTACTTTTTGGGTTAAAATCTATAAAAAAAAAAAATTTAAAAAGTTAAAATAGTTAATAAAAAAAATAAGGGTAAACTAGCAATAGGTCCTAATAGTTGGACTTCATTCCCATCAAGTCCTATTGAAAATAAGTATTGGTAAAATTGTCGTTTAAAATAATTTTTTTACTACAATTTTTTATATATGTCGCTAAAAATTGACAATTAATAATTTTTTTTGTTATAATTTTTATAAATTGTCGCTAAAACTTACAATTAGTGACTTTTTTTATGAAATTTTTTTCCTATATGACCTATTAGACAATAAGTCCACTTATTAGAAAAATCAAATGAAAATAATGTATTTTTTTTATTTTTTCGCCAAATTAGTTTTTAAAAATTTTAAGAAAACATATTCTTAATTTTTTTTTTTTTGAACTAATATTCTTAAAAATTCAACCAAACATATTTGTATTTAAATTGGACTTTTTAAAAAACATCTAAAAACCCAAAAAATAAAAATGTTCATTAAGTGCTTTAACAATATACATTGCCAAACACAATTCTATTTAAGAAAGACTTTTTGTGAAGGACTTTGGTTAAAGTCCATTGTTAAATTTTAATATTTTCAATTTATCCAAATTTATATAAGAAGAGACTTTAACCAATGGACTTTAAAGTCCAATTCTATTATCCGAAATTTTCAAAATATTTGTAATTTATTCAAAATTATATAAGAGAAAGAGGTAATAAAATAAAATATATATATATAAAAATAAATAAAAGAAGAAGAAGAAGAAGAAGATCGAGAGAGGGGAGATGAGATAGTGATTGACAACTTAGTCACACAGAGAGGAGGGGGAGACGCAGTGGCGACTCTAGGAGTTTTTGTCAGGGGTGTCAATCAAAATTTTAAATATCATATATCTTACAGAAAATTCACATTAATCATTATATCACCTATGGAGAAAAAAATCAACAAATTAATTTAAATTCTAAAATTATATATAAAAATATTTCAATATATTGATACTATTGTTTAAGCAAAAAGACATGCTAATACACGAGGTTTTACAAAAAATAGGTAAAAGTTAAAAAATAAACTTTTTTCATTAGTGGGTTCAAAAGAGTAGGACTTAAAATTATAGGTTCAAAATTGTAGTTTAGTGGGTTCAATTACTAATTTTTTTTCCTAAAATCTAATATTTATATAATAAATAAATAAAAAAATTCAGCCAGGGGGTTCGGGTGACACATCTGACCAAGCCTTGGAGCCGCCCCTGAAGAGACAGAATGAGTGAAACGGTAGGCTTGGATACGATTTTTTTTTGAAAAATTAATTATTTTATTTTATACACATATATTATCGTATATATTCAAGTAAAGTAGACTTCAATCTTATATACATACTTGATTGGATGGTTCTATCCATGTAAAAAAATACGTGATAAAAAATACTTGATTGGGTGATTTTTTCCATCCATACAAAGAGACTTCCAATGGTACTTGCCAAGTTGCCATAAAGCTTTAACAGCACAACTATAAAAGTTAACCCAAATGGCAATTATAAAAAAAATACTTGCGTCTTTAATTTCACCTCCGAGTATCACCGCTTCATGATTAGGAGTTTTTCACCAAAGTGGTAGTCTCATTATTGAGAATTTTATACTACAAAGTTTGTCTATCTTGAAATTTAAATATGAAAAAACCATTGTTAAGTGTACACACATCCACACACTTTATTATTATTATTATTATTATTATTATTATTATCTTTGCCGCAACTTATTGCCCAACAAATAACCCACCAAAGTAGAATCCTAATTTTTTTTTTTTTTTTTTAACTGATTAAAATGAATAGAGTACATGACAGAAAAGAAAACAAACAAAAGCACAACAGAAGGCCAAACAGATCAGGCCCTTTTACAAGAAGTCCCAATAATGTCTGCAACTAGGAGACTTGTAATCTCGTTTAGGGGATCATCTAAAACTATCAGGTTCTTAACATGATTGACTTCCATCTGAGTAAGGCCATCGATACATTTGGTTCTTTCCCTCAGAATGTGAGTAACAGAGCGATTGCATCTCTTCATAAGGAACTTGATATCTTCGAATTGGCTAGGTGTGTTGTCTTTGATGTACAACACCACTTGCGTCGAATCTGTCTCAATGGAGATGTCCTTCCAACTTTTCTCCAAATTCATAGTAAGGCCTCTATACACTCCTCAAAGCTCAGCTTCCTCACTTGTGGTTGACCCTAATTTCCCATAATAGCCTAGAATCCACGATCCTCTTTCATCTCTGAAAAGACCACCATATCCCGCAGGGCCAGGAGGACGGCACCAATTAGTTAAAGGACTTAACACACTACCTGTGAATTGGTCAAATTGGAAAGCTTGATGAATTTCAGTTGCTTAGTGACGGATCCTTCTAATTGTTTCTTGCACATGGCTCTCCTCCTGTCTAAAGACTATTATTTCTGTCCTTCCATATTTTTCATGAAGTAACAACAAAAACAACATTCCAGAAGATGTTCGAGAATTGGTCAGAATCCCATTAAGTATGGCCTTTTTGAGGGATATCCTCATGAACATTATGAATTAGATATAATATAAGTCCATTTGCGTAAGAGGATCGGCCCCACATTTTTGCCCATTCCTTAGCCCACTTTGTGCAGGCCCATTTATAGAAGCAATTGTAAATGACCTGTGTGTTTCTGGCCCACTCAGAGGATCATTTAATGACACACAGCCCTGTAAAGGAAGTCCATTCCCAATAATAATAGGAGAAATGTTAGAGGCTATAATTTAAACTAACAAATTCAATTACAGTCAGTCATGTGGTGAGAGAGTTGCACCTTATATGATTAAGGATGATAAAGTAAAAGTTGACAAGTTACATTATTGTGAGTGAAATTGGAAATTATTTTAGAGATCTTAAACATTTTTTATGAAATAATCACTTGCATGTCAATATATACCCGTCTTTTCTTCTTCTTCTTCTTTTTTAACTTATATTTTTTTAATATAAATATTGATATTTGATTCAGATTTAATCTATTCATGATATTAGCTCATAATCAGCACCATTAATGATCAGATCTCATAACAATGAAGACTTCTATATTATTTCATTTCCTTCTATGACTTCCTTTTTGTTTTCAATTTTCTCTGCTTATGATATTTTTTTTATATAAAAAATACAAAATTTTACATATTACACATTCGATAATAAGTCTAGACAACTAGAGTTAATATATCGGTTGTCACCATAAATAAATAAATAATTATTATCATTATTTATTATTTATAATTGTACAACACGTAGCATTGTCTTGCTTACTTGGAGGTTATAAGAAGTTATGAAAGGAGTAGAAAAAAGCAACATTAAACACGTGAAAAACATGATGGAGAATGTAGAGAAAATGGAACATAAATTGGAGGAGTTAGAAGTAGGAGTGATAAACGAACGAAACAGCTTCAGCTTGACTCGTGTTTGGCTTAAAAGTTCATTTGAACGCAGTTTATTAAATAAACAAGCAGAGTTTGAATTTTTTTTTAGAGCTCTTTAAGGTTTTCAAACCAAGATTGAACAGTCAATTGCTCATTCGACTCGATTCAATAAGCCTAAAATTATATAAAATATCAAACTACTCAAGCTCAATTCGAAAGTTTAACAAACCGAATTTGAACAAATTTGAAACTCGTTAAAGTTATTAAACCAAACTTAAACAGTTAATTATTTGGCTTGTTCGGTTTGTTTATCACCCCTAGTTGGAAGGAATAAAGATGAGATAATAAGATAGTTAATAGGTAACTGTTTCTTACAATTTTTTCCCCTTCAAATAACCATTTCTTGTCATTTCTTTTATTAGAAATGTAGATAGCTCTATTTGGTTTAATTTTAGAATCATGATTTGAGTGCAAATTTGTGTTTTGAAAGACAAGTTTTTGAAATAAGTTTTGAAAAGAGAAAAACTTGTTTGGTTATGAGTTTTGAAAATAGTTTTGAATTTTGAGTTGTATTTTGAAATTATTTTGGATTTATTTTTTTAAATATTAAAAAAAATTATTTTATTTTTTTAGGATAAATATTTATTTATTTATTTTAATGTGTATTGTATTTACAACATTTGTGCTCTATATTTTTTAAATATTTTTTGTTTTAAATATATAATTTTTATTTTTCATATTTTCATATTTTTTATTTTAAATATTTTATTTTATTTTTTTAATATTCTAAATATTTTTTTATTTTTGAAGTATTTAATTTTTTTAATTTTTAAAAATTAAAAAAAAAATTTGGATTGTCCATATATATATATAATAAAGCAGAACGGATTTTGAAAATATATAAAATCTATCAGAGATACATTTATTTTGAATGGCTGAGATCAATCCTAAAAATATATTAACGGTCCAGATGAATGTGATTCCCGCTCAAACATCTCTCTTCCTCAGCTTTCCACCTACCTACATCTCTCTCTCCCTCTCTGTTCTCACGCACGTCTTCTCATTCCCTCTCTATCTCTCTCGCCCTCTCTGTTCTTCTTTCCTCTTCATACTGACGCTGCTTGCTCCCTCATTGCACGACTAGCAAGGTAAGATTTCCTCGATTTCTATCTCTCCCCTTCTCCCTCTGTTTCGATTTCTGTCTCTCCCCTTCTCTCTGTTTCAATTTCTGATTTTTTTTTTCTGTTTGATTCATGGTGTTGTGATCTGTAACCCTCGCAACACTTCCTCTTGCTGCTCTCGAACTCCCTCTCTATCGGGTGAAGGAGATTCCAAGATTCAAAGTAAAGAACCCTAATCGTGAGTGAACTAAAACCTTAATTTCACGTAATTTTGAAGAATCCTTAACTGCTACTAATTGTTTGATTGCTAATGAATAGAGTTTATTGATTCTATCTTATTTTTTGAATCCATAAGTGTATCTCTCTATCTAAGACCAAAAATGGCTTTCACTGGAAACTCCCACAGCTTCTATTTTAAACATATTTTGAACATAGCTTCTATTTTGAACATATTTTGAACATAGACTTATTTTTTGGGGTAAATAGGTATTTAATCTCTATCTGGTTTAACATTATTGTCATTTAATTTCAGAATCAATATATAACTCCTATTTTTATTAAGAAATTTTTATGTGAAAATTTTTCGTCTGGTTTAACATTATTGTCATTTAATTTCAAAATCAATATTCATCCCCACCCCCTGGCAGACATGAAAAGATATGCACAATTCAGTGAGTTGCATATAGTCTGTATGTGTAATTTGCTTTTTATTATATTCTTGATTTGTTGAGTTATATGAGCGTCTCACAATTTGCATAACATCTTCATATATGCATATAGTCTTGGGTGGTTGTTATCTTGGGTTTGGTTAGAGGTGAGCTGAAAGACCTCTGCAACTATGGCATGGAATCACCATCTCAATCTAGGGAATCTTTTGTGAAAGCTTGACGAATTAGATTGTTGTATCTGTCAAGCCTAGAAGCAAATCGACGCTATTTTGGAAATGCCATCGGTAAGGGAGAAAAAAAGGTTTGGCTTGTGTAACAACGCCCGCAAGGGACCTCGCTACAGCTCGGACTCGATTTTGTTGCGGTTCTCAATCTTGAACCAAAGAGCCCAAATCCGGCAAATCGTTTTGAAGGAAAACAGATTTTTTTGAAAGAAGTGCCAAACATGGACTGCTTTGCCAGATAATAGAGTCGCCACCTAAATATTTTAAAATGGGAAATTTAGGAAACCCTGACTCAGTACCGAAAGGCCACGTGTCCGTCATCACCAAAGTTGGTTCGGGAACTTGGGTACGATTAGGGAAGGTCACATCGTGAGCACCCCCTCTCGCCCGGTCAAAGACCGGCCTCTACTAATCATGATATCTGTTTTTGAAAACATTGTGAGTTCTTATTCTGGTTATTAGCCTAGGTTACTATGTGATGCTCGCAGCAAACAAGTATAGACTGGGCCGTCTGAATTGGAATTAAACATCTCATGTTTGTTTGTTTGAAAATGGTTTGATGGTGCTACCCGCAAGTAGGCTAAGACGTGGATTTGCCACCCTCGGATGGGCTTAGAAAATGAGATGATTTTGCCACTATCTAGTGGGCTTAAAACAAACAATCATCGAATTGTCCCAATTCAGATAACTCAACCTCCACCCACAGGCATTCAAGGCAGTTATATCACATAAGCACATAGCCTCATGGTAAGCATGCTATCATGGCAACACTCACACGCATGCAAGGATGCTAAAGCATAAAACTCACCGAGTACTCCAAGCCAAAACAAAAACTGATTAGAAATCATGCGTGATCCTAGATACACAGAAATGCCTAATGCAACACATGCAAAGATGCAAACTATAGCAGGCTCGGCTATTCTAAATATGGCATATGAGATGCAACAGCTATCAAGTACTCAACTTGGAATCGAAATACAGATGCAGTTTGTATGATGCGTTGTATGCATGCAAAACAGATGAATGATGCAAAACATGCTGTCATACTGTATGCTAATTGAAATATGCCCTATATCTAACCATTGTAAGCGGATAAATAAAAGGGAGAAAGAAATGGGGGTTGGAAGACATACATCACACTCACACACCCTTATTACAGTTGTGCCCTCGCGCAGAGGGTCCGAATAAATATACAGTCCGAATAAAAGAATATACAGTCCGGAAATAAATATACAAATTTCTAATTAATTGACAAATTAATTAATAAAAGCGGTAAGCGGCGTGCAAGCCGTGGACCTTGCTTATACGATAGATGCCGCTTTGTTGGGCTGGCGCGGAAATCCACCGATGCCCCGATTAGCCTCTGTTGCAATATTTCTTAAAATCTGGCGTCCGACTCAAAGTTGCTAAACTCAATTTTCTTTGTGAGAGAGCAAGAAAAGGGCACAAGGTGTATTTCACAAATATATGCATGCCTCGATCCTCGTGCCACCAATCACGCATATCGATGCATGATGGCCGAGAGCCGAATTGCACAACTCAATATCGGATGAATGCGATGAATGCTACAACAAAACCTAACTCCATCATGGGTAATCCGGAGTTAGCGATCGGGGAATTGAGACACACTCGTCACCGAAGTACGGAATGTACCTCGTTTCCCGTGCGATATGCATGATATGCATGAAATGCAACTAATATACAACCTAGCATGCTCAATGCTATGAAAATGAGATGAAAATGAGACACCTCGAAAAGCGTGCACACGGGCACGCAAATCGAGGCGATGATATGAAATGCAAATCGGGTAAAACCGAAGTGCCTCAAAATGCGTGCACACGGGCACGCAAACCGAGGCGATGATATGAAGTGCAAATCGGATAAAAACCGAAGTGCCTCGAAATGTATGCACACGGGCACGCAAACCGAGGCGATGATATGAAGTGTAAATCGGATAAAACTGAAGTGCCTCGAAGTGCGTGCACACGGGCACGCAAACCGAGGCGATGATATGAAGTGCAAATCGGATAAAACCGAAGTGCCTCGAAGTGCGTGCCCGTGGCGAGGCGATGATGAAGTGTAAATCGGATAAAACCGAAGTGCCTCGAAATACGTGCACACGGGCACGCAAACCGAGGCGATGATGAAATGGAATGAAATGGCATACGGAATGCCACGATGGGCTTACACCAACATGGGAGAGCCTCAGCTCACTCACATAGGAGGCCGTCGGATAAAAAGAGCTGCCTCAAAATGCGTGCACACGGACACACAAACCGAGGCGATGTGAAATGACATGCGAAATGCAAATTGGGCTTATACCAACATGAGAGGGCCTCAGCCGCACTCACACGGGATGCCGATGAATGAAAACGGAGCGCCTCGAAGTGCGTGCCCACGGGCGCGCAAACCGAGGCAATGACAAAAAGGCACAAAATGGCATGGAAATGATATGCAAGCATGCAAACTAAATTTCAGCCACTAAATGAAGGGGAAAACAGCCCCGAAATGATACGAAATGACAATCAATGCATGAAATCATCCCGAAATGCAATTCTAAGTGCCCGAAATGGCCTACGTCTATGATAAACATGCAAAATTGGCACATGAAAGCAAAAACAGTAGCAAGGCAGCCCCAAAAATAGCATTTTTCCAGTACAAAACATAGCCAAAATGCAAGCGTAGATATGGCAACAATGGCATGCAAAAGTACGGGAAAATAGGGGAATTACAAAGCAAGTGGTATTTACAATGCTCAAACCCAAAAAATCAGTTCTACAAAACTAAAGAGGGACCAAAAATATGTACATTTACAATAGATTATAGCCTCCAATTCAGTGTGTAGATATACTAAAGATAGCATGCAAAATTTGGGCTAACAAAGGCTATAAAGAGAGGTACTATAAGAAAACATCAAATGGCCTCAGACCCTTAATAAAACACAAATAACAGACCAAAACAAGACATTTTCTAAGCCTGATGAAGGCCAGAAACAGAAGCTAGAATGGCCTAAACAAACATGCAATTTTACGGTAAATTAGAGGAATACAAAGGAAGTACCAAAACCAATCATCAAATGGACTAAGACCCTTAACAAAGGATGAATAATGGACCAAAATAAGGTATTCTCTAAGCCTGATGAAGGCTGAAATCCGAAGCCAAATGAGTCTAACAAAGCATGCAAAATATGCATAGGACATGGATTCAAAGCAAGTGTATGATAGAGGAGGCAAACATGGTTGAGCCCTTCTTCAATGTTGAAGAGGGGCTCAAAATGAGCACAATATCAGTAGGTTGCATACTCCAACTCAGATAAAAAATAGGCTAATTAACTCATGCAATTTTACGGTAAAATTGAAGAATT
Source organism: Camellia lanceoleosa (assembly GCA_025200525.1). Lineage (NCBI taxonomy): Eukaryota > Viridiplantae > Streptophyta > Magnoliopsida > Ericales > Theaceae > Camellia > Camellia lanceoleosa. Next base: position 2,682,068 of record CM045770.1, read on the forward strand.
TCAAAGGAAGTGCATGCTAGAGCCACCAAACATGATGGAGCCCTTCTTCAATGTTGAAGAGGGGCTCAAAATAGGCCTACTAACAGTTTATGGTATGCCCGAAATCAGATCACTCAAAAGCCAAACAAAGCATGCAAAATAATGGCATAAAGAGTGATATTGAAACAAGTGCATCATAGAGGGCTCAAACAGGGTTGAGCCCTTAAACAAACATGTAGAATAGCTCAAAATAAGGCCCCTTTCAGTTAGGTCCGGAGCTCAAAACAGTGAGCAAGTGGGCTAAGAAATTGGTGCAAGAATGAGCTAGAAAAGAGGGAAAGTGAACTTACCCTTGAAGACCAATACTTTGACTACTTCTTGGACCAAATTTGATGACTTCAAGCTTCTGGAATCCCTCCCTTGCTGCTGGAAATGGAGTGGTGATGATAGAGCTTGAAGATGATGAAGAAAATGGGACCAAAACTTGAAGAAAAAACTTTGGAGCTATGGAAAATGGAAAGAAAATGGTGTATCTCTCTCAAAAATCTCTAACCCTTCTCCAACCCTCAAGAACCTCTCCTTTATAGAGCAAAAATGCACCAAAAATATCCAAAAAGCACCAAAATATCTAAAAAGTAACAAAATATCTAAAAAGCAACAAAAATATCTAAAAAGCAACTCTCTAATCCTCCATACACTTGCTGAGACAATTGCTGGCCTCCCACCCTCCAGTGATCTTCCTAGTGCTAAAACAGAGGTACCTGCCAAAATTGAACAAAAACTAATGCAAAACGAAAGCTCGGGGACCAAAACCGCGCGGGGTCCCGAAAATGGGCTGCAGGCACCGAAAGTGGCGTTCGGCCACGAAGTGGGTATCTGAGACCCCAGTGTTCCTCATAATGATAAAATAGAGGCACTTGCCAAAATTGAACAAAAACCGATGCAAAATGAATGCTCGGGGACCAAACCGCGAGATTCGGGGTCCCGAAAATGGGCTGCAGGCACCGAAAGCGGCATACGGCCGCGAAGTGGGCATCAGAGACCCCAGTGTTCCTCATAATGATAAAATAGAGGCACTTGCCAAAATTGAACAAAAACCGATGCAAAATGAATGCTCGGGGACCAAACCGCGAGATTCGGGGTCCCGAAAATGGGCTGCAGGCACCGAAAGCGGCATACGGCCGCGAAGTGGGTATCAGAGACCCCAGTGTTCCTCGTTATGCTAAAACAGAGGCACTTACCAAAAATCGGAGAAAACCGATGCAAAATGAATGCTCGGGGCCCAAACCGCGCGATTCGGGGTCCCGAAAACCGGCTGTAAGCACCGAAAGTGGTGTTCGGCCACGAAGTGGGCATCAGAGGCCCCAGTGTCCCTCGGAACTATAAAACAGAGGTGCAAGCCAAAAACCGGAGAACTCGGAGATGGTTGGGCGGTCCCGAGCCGAGGCACACAACCTGACGGCTCCGAAAACCGGGAACCGGGCTCCGAAATGGGCAAAATGGCCTACGGCCACAAAAAGTAGCTCACGGCCACTGGGAGATAGTCTACAGGACCATTCCCTCCCCCCAAGAAAGAAAATAGCGAAAACCGAGTCTAGTTCGCAAACCGAGACAAGGCACAAAAGAAAGTTTCGGAAGTCCGGAGGCAGGGCGCGCGGCCGTGACTCTGAGACTTCTGAACGAGCACAGTATGCAACATCACCGAGCGCTCAATCGGTGACGTCTGAGTCTTAAGGTCGGTCAAAAATGGGGTGTCTACAGCTTGGTATTGAGGTTCTCATTTCAGTGCAGTTGAAATAGATGGATAAGGTAGTTCACAATCTATATTATATTTGTATTTTTAGTTAATAATGCTTTATTCTTTGTTGTTGAATAATTTTATTTTATTTTTTTAATTTCATTTTGGTTTCAAATAAAAAAAATTTCATTGCAGTTTCTTCATCTTGAAGTTCTTTTTTTTGCTTTATTTATCTGTTTCAAAGATATATAGATATCTATGGAGTTTGGGTTTTGGGTTTGATTTGTTTCAATTTTTTGTATTTCAGGGTTGGTTGTTTTCTTTGGTTTGGTTAGAGGTGAGCTGAAAGACCTCTGCAACTATGGCACGAAATCACCATCTCAATTTAGAGAATCTTTTGTGGAAGCTTGATGAATCAAATTGTTACATCTGTCAAGCCTAGAAGCAAATCGATGCTGTTTTGGAAATGTCATCGGTAAGGGGAAAAAAAAAGTTTGGCTTGGTATTGAGGGTCTCATTTCAGTGCAGTTGAAAGGGGTGGATAAGGTAGTTCACAATTTGTATTATATTTGTATTTTTAGCTAATAATGCTTTATTCTTTCTTGTTGAGTAATTTTATTTTATATTAATTTTTTAATTTCATTTTGGTTTCAAATTTTTTTTTGAAGACACCCTATAAACTTTCAATCACACATATACATGTATGTGTTTGGATCATCACCAATCCCTCAATTACTATTACTTTCTCCCACTTTCCTTCATTTTGTAGCTGAATTTGTAGATCCATGAACAGGAAACTTGTGTGTTTGTGTCACGACCCAAACCCGCCCCTACAAGTTTAGCATCATAACCGGCCAGTAATCCTTGGATTACCTAAGGCCTCTGAACAGATTAACAAGATTAAGGGGCTAGTGGAAGCAAATACATAAATATAGTTGTCCAATGAACTGTGCTGACTTACATGAAATAGAACCAGTAGCCAACCATACATTATACCCACACACATTACAGTATTTTAAGTACAGCCAACGACATCAAATCAAGTCTTATATAAACAGAAACCACAGAACTTAAACACAGGACGCTTCGGGAACCTCCACATGAGGCACAATGGTTGGCTGACAACGAAACACAGATCCAGGCAAAAGCCTTCAGACTTGAACTCCAGAATGCTCACATATACATATATATATACAAATAGTGAGCTAAACCCCAGTAAATAACATTAAGGTAAAGGGGTTAGTGAACGAAATCTGAACATATCATAAGCGGAAAACAGATCATAGCATAATCATCCTCATATCAGAACATAATAATGGTACATCCCATAGAACACATCACAGAACGTCTTCCGACTAGAGTAATCGGTTCTGGATACCGATTAAACACATATCACCACAATGAAGTGGCTAATGAGATCTCGTAAACTTGTATGTCATGGACCCGTATTTTCATGTCGTCCCCCATGACTTAGGACTATCTATGGATGCCATAATAGATTTCAAACTTGGGATGTTCGTTCACGTAAACAGATATCATTTCAGAAGTCATAGCTTATCAAACTCGGAACTTAGTACATTCTTTTCTTAGTGTGTTTCTAATCCATAACCTCATTACTATGGCTTAATTAAGGCTTAGGAATGCCTAAGATGCAAGGAGGATGCCAAAACATGCCTTGGAATACTTAGACAAAATTTCTGAAAATAAGGTCCATGCTCGAGCGTAGCTTTCCTCGCTCGAGCGCACATGCAAAATGTGAATGGTCGCTCGAGCGCACATTCCTTCACTCGAGCGATCTGTAAAAGACATGAAACTTCTGGGAGCTTGCAATTCACGCTCAAGCGGACTTTTGGTCGCTCGAGCGGAGTGCACGCACTTAGAGTGGTCGCTCGAGCTTAAACTCCCACGCTCAAGCGTAGATGCAAATTCTGGAATTTCCAGATTGCACCTACGAGCTCAAAACTCGAATTCCAACCTTCAAAACACATCTCTTGGGCCCCAAAACTAGAGATAACATAGTAAACTTGTAAAACATGAAGAATTTAGGATCATTTCATAAAATCAAGGCCCAAGGGTTTGCCAAAAGTTCCCAATTTCAACTTAAACTTCAAGAATATTTATGAACACAACATGCATGAATTTTTCTTGTATCAAACTTCTCAAAACATGATCAAACACCACAAAACAACTTGAAAATCGATGATCTTCCCTAATTAAGATGAATTTCAAACATGTATAAGAGAATTCTTGGAGTTCATGCTCAAATTGTGAGAAAATGTACATGCATGCATGAATTGCAACTCAAATCTTTAATCTAAGCTCAGTATATACATTCAAACTCATAATCTTGAAGAAATTTCATGTTAAATGACTTAGTTACACAATCTAGAGGTTGTAATCTTACCTAGAGTCTTGAATTACTCTTGTTCTAGCACAATCTTGGTGAGCTCAAGTCAAAGCCTTCAATTTCTCCTTAATCTCTACCTTTCTCTCTCTAGAATTGCACTCTCTCTCTCTCTCTCTAAGATGAATTCTCAGATTTGTGCATTAAGGGAGATGGAAGAAATGAGCTCAAATGAGCTTATTAGGCACTTTATATACTTGTGATGTATTAATACATTAACTAGAGCATTTGGTCCATCCAAATACGACTTAATAAATCAGACTGAATCAATTTTTTTATAAAATTTTCCATATGATTCTAAAAATTCCAAATTACCTATTGATGTAATCAATTCCGGTTTCGGATGCCGATGAGGCTTTCAATTTACATATTAAAGTGGAATTCCAAACAGATATTTCTACAAGTAACAGATAGAAAGCCAACTATCGTGCAAATTACATAATAAACCATAATTTATTTTAATCCTCTCATTAACATCCTTAATTACCTATTAGTGGCTAATTGTGGATCGGGGTTATTACAATTTGATTGTTAGGGTTTTTGAGGTTTTTTTTTTTTTTGGGAATTTGTATTGCACATCTGTGAATTTTGGAGGGTTTTGGAAATTAAGGGTAATGCAGACCAGGTACATAGAGAGGACAAACTCTATAAGTAGAGGGAAGCAGAATTTTGAGGGTGGTGACGATGACCAACCACAGCGAAAGCGACTGGCTTTAGCTAGGTAAATTCGAGTTTTCGTGGTGTTTTGTTGTGTTTTCTTTATTAATTTTTGCTGATTGATTAGTTGGGTAGTGTAGACACCCCATTTTTGACCGACCTTAAGACTCAGACGTCACCGTTTGAGCGCTCGGTGATGTTGCATACTGTGCTCGTTCCGAAGTCTCGAGTCGCGTCCGCCTCCGGACTTAACCTCTTCTACCTTGTCTCGGTTTGCGAACCAGCTCGGTTTTCTCTGTTTTATTTCTGAGGAAGAGTGGTCCGTAGATTATCTCCGGTGGCCGTGAGCTACTTTTACCGTGGCCGTGAAGGCCATTCTGCCATTCGAACGGTTCGGTTTTCGGCTGTCGGGCCGTGTGCCTCGGTTGAGACGACCCGACCATCTCCGGTTTCTCGGTTTTAGCATCGCCTCTGTTTTAATATTCGAAGATCAGGGGTCTCGAAACCCACTTGAAGCGAACACCACCAGGTGCGGCGGCCTATTTTCGGGACCGGCTGCGATTGGGCCCCGAGCATTCTTTTTGCATCAGTTTTCTCTGATTTTTGGCAGAGACCTCTGTTTTAGCATTCCGAGGAACCCTGGGGCCCCTGATGCCCACTTCGTGGCCGTATGCCACTTCCGGTGCCTGTAGCCGGTTTTCGGGACCCCAAACTGCGCGGTTTTGGTCCCGAGCATTCATTTCGCATCCGTTTTCTCCGGTTCTTGGCAGGTACCTCTGTTTTGTCATTCCGAGGGACACTGGGGTCGCAGATGCCCACTTCGCTGCTGAACATCACTTCCGGCACCAGATGCCCATTTTCGGGACCCCAAACTGCGCGGTTTTGGTCCCGAGCATTCATTTCGCATCCGTTTTCTCCGGCTTTTGGCAGGTACCTCTGTTTCAACATTAGGAAGATCACTGGGGGGGAAGCCAGCAATTATCCCAGATAACCAGTTTCGCTCATCCGGAGCCCGTTTTTCTCACTTCCGGGCCAATGTTGAACACCCTAGGGGTATTTTCTTCCAACCAAAGCTACATATCTGTGATCAGGGGACATGGGAGGACCCTAAAAACTTTTGGTCGGCCAGAAATTCAGAGCTTCATTTTTGAGGCTCTCCTTCAAGCTCTATGTTGTGGCTCCTGCTTCAGTGTTGCCAATTTCCGACCTTGGAACCTTGTTGCACACATCTGTGAGGACCATAAAAGTTGGTGGTCGGCCAGCAATTGTGCAGTTTATTTTTGAGCCTCTCCTTCAAGCTCTATGTTGTGGCTCCTGCTTCAGAGTTGCCAGATTCCGACCCTGGGGCCTTATTCTACACACTTGGGAGGACACCTTTGCATGGTGGTCGGCCAGCAAATCTTTACTTCATTTTTTGGGGGTGGCTGGCCGGCCATGGTGGGTGGCTGGCCGACCAGGTGGGGTGGCCGGCCGGCCACCTTGCAGAAAACCACCTGGCCGGCCAGCTTCTTGCTTTCCAGCTCATTCCAGCTGTCCAGATATTTTTGCCAAAATATCACCCCTTCCGGGGGATATTTTGGGAGGGAAAGATTGCCTCCATTTCCCTCCCCTTTTACACCTTTTATTGCTTACAAAAAGGGCTGGACAGCCCCTTGGCCTAGGTTAGAAAAATTTGTCTCAAGAGCCTTTATTCAAAATCCTTGATTTCCATAGCCAAAAACCTCAAAAACTTCCAAGTTCCTAGGCAATTCCTTCATCAACCCTTAGCTCCACCATCCCCACTACCATTCCGGCAGCAAGGAAGTGTTCTCCAGTGGCTAAGAAGCACCAAATTCAGGCCAAGAGGTAGCAACAATCGGATCTTCAAGGGTAAGTCTCCAAATCTCTTTTTGTAGTATAATTTTGCTTCCTATTTCTACCCTATTTCCTTTCCGTTTTTGGGCCTTGACCCCTACTGGTTTTAGGCTTATTTTGAGCCCCTCTACAACTTTGTAGAAGGGATCAACTTCATTTGGTGTCTCCATGATACACTTGTATCAATATCTAGCTTGTATGTCACAATCTTGCATGCTATTTTTAGCCTATTTGCATTTGTTTTTGGGGCTCCAACCCATACTGGTTTTGTGCTTATTTTGAGCCCCTCTACAACATTGTAGAAGGGCTCAACCTTGTTTGGCCATTCTATATACCACCTCCCTTTGAAATCCACTCTAGGCCCTAATTCTTGCATGATTTGTAGCCCTTTGTGCTTTTGGTTTTAGCTCTTTGTCAGAACTGAAAGGGGTCTTATTTTGACCCCCTCTACATGTTTCATGAAGAAAGTTTTGTTGTTTGGTGTATTCTTTGCATGTCTCTTGTTATAACCTCTTTTGAGCTCCATTTTGCATGGAATTGTTAGCATGTTTGCATATTGATTTTGGGGCATCCATAAACTGAATATATGCTTATTTTTGGGCCCTCTTCAGTATTTTAGAAGAAAGTTTTTCCATTTGAATTTTCTATATACTACCTCTCTCAATACTTCTCTTTTGGCCACTAGTTTTGCATGCTAATGTTGCCATACTTGTGATCATAATTTGGCCATGTTTTGTACTAAAAAGATGCTATTTTTGGGACTGCCTTGCTACAGTTTTTTCTGTCATGTGCCAATTTTGCATGTTTAGTAGGGCCGTAGGCCATTTCGGGTGCTTTTCATCGCATTTCGGGCCTCGGTTGTAATTTTGTTATACTTTCGGGGCTGTTTTCCCTTTCATTTAGTTGCTGAAATTTGTTTTGCATGATTGCATATCATTTTTTTTGTCATTTCATGCCTTAATGCATTGCCTCGGTGTGCGTGCCCGTGGGCACGCACTTCGAGGCACTCCGTTTTCATTCATTGGCAGCTTATGTGAGTGCGGCTGAGGTCCTCTCATGTTGGCATAAGCCCAATCTGCATTCCGTATGCCATTTTATGCATTCCTTGATTTGCGTATCCGCGAACGCAGCGTTTGAGCGACTTTGTTTTTACCCGACGGCCTCCTACGTGAGTGAGCTGAGGCTCTCCCATGTTGGTGTAAGTCCATCGTGTCATTCCGTATGCCATTTCGTTACATTTCAACATTGCCTCGATTTGCGTGCCCGTGTGCACGCATTTCGAGGCATTTCGATTTTATCCGATTTGCACTTCATATCATTGCCTCGGTTTGCGTGCCCGTGTGCGTGTATTTCGAGGCACTTCGGTTTTATCCGATTTGCACTTCATATCATCGCCTCGGTTTGCGTGCCCGTGGGCGCGCATTTCGAGGCACTTCAGTTTTATCCGATTTGTACTTCATATCATTGCCTCGGTTTGCGTGCCCGTGTGCGCGCATTTTGAGGCACTTCGGTTTTATCCGATTTGCACTTCATATCATCGCCTCGGTTTGCGTGCCCGTAGGCGCGTATTTCGAGGCACTTCGGTTTTATCCGATTTGCACTTCATATCATTGCCTCGGTTTGCGTGCCCGTGTGCGCGCAATTCGAGGCACTTCGGTTTTACCCGATTTGCACTTCATATTATCGCCTCGATTTGCATGCCCGTGGGCGCGCATTTCGAGGCACTTCGGTTTTATCCGATTTGCACTTCATATTATCGCCTCGGTTTGCGTGCCCGTGGTATCGCCGATTTATCCGATTTGCACTTCATATCATCGTCTCGGTTTGCGTGCCCGTGTGCACGCATTTCGAGGCACTTCGGTTTTATCCGATTTCCATTTTATCATCGCCTCGGTTTGTGTGCCCGCGTGCACGCTTTTCGAGGCATCTCATTTTCATCAGCATTGTGCATACTAGGTTGTATCTTAGTTGCATTTCATGCATATTGCACGGGAAACGAGGGACATTACGTACTCGGTGACGAGTGTGTCTCAATTCCCGATCCGACACTCGGATTGCCCATGATGGAGGTAGGTTTTAATTGTAGCATTCATGTACATTCATCCCATATTAAGTTGTGCAATTCGGCTCCTCGGCCATCATGCATCGAGATCGTGATTGGTGGCCGAGGATCGAGGCATGCATACATTTGTGAAATACATTGCTATGCCCTTTTCACCTCTCTGTTGCGGCAAAATCAAAGATCAATAACTTTTCAGAATCCGGCCGCATTTAGAAACAATGCAAAGCGAGGCTAATCGGGGCATCGAAGGATTTTCGCCAGCACCAACATACATCATCTATCGAAGCAAAGCGGTCCACGGCACCGATTCTGACTTTCTTAGTTTAATCTGTCAATTAATTAGAATTTGTATATTTATTCGGACTGTATTATTCGGACTGTATATTTATTCGGACCCTCTGCGCGAGGGCAAACTTGTAATAAGTGTGCGTGAGTGTGATGTATGTCTTCTAACCCCACGTCTTTCTCCCTTTTATTTACCTGCTTTGATGGTTAGATATAGAGCATATTTCAATTAGCATACAGTATGACAGCATGTTTTGCATCATTCATCTGTTTTGCATGCACCGGGCTCGGCGCATCATACAAAGCTACATCAGATTTCAATTCCAAATTGAGTACTTGATAAGTTGCATCTCATATGCCATATTTAGAATAGCCGAGCCTGCTATAGTTTGCATCTTTGCATGTGTTGCATTAGGCAATTCTGTGTATTTAGGATCATGCATGATTTCTAATCGGTTTTTGTTTTGGCTTGGAGTACTCGGTGAGTTTTATGCTTTAGCATCCTTGCATGCGTGTGAGTGTTGCCATGATAGCATGCTTACCATGAGGCTATGTGCTTATGTGATATAACTGCCTTGAATGCCTGTGGGTGGAGGTTGAGTTATCTGAATTGGGACAATTCGATGATTGTTTGTTTTAAGCCCACTAGATAGTGGCAAAATCATGTTTTTCTAAGCCCACCTGAGGGTGGCAAATCCGCATCTTAGCCTACTTGCGAGTAGCACCATCAAACCATTTTCAAACAAACAAACATGAAATGTTTTGTTCCAATTCAGGCGATTCAGTCTATACTTGTATGCTGTGCGCATCACATAGTAACCTAGGCTAATAACCGGAATAAGAACATACAATGTTTTCAAAAACAGATATCATGGTTAGTAGAGGCCGGTCTTTGACCGGGCGAGAGGGGGTGCTCACGATGTGACCTTCCCTAATCGTACCCAAGTTCCCGAACCAACTTTGGTGATGACGGACACGTGGCCTTTCGGCACCGAGTCAGGGTTTCCTAAATTTCCCATTTTAAAATATTTAGGTGGCGACTACGTTATCCGCAAAGCGGTCCATGTTTGGCACTTCTTTCAACAAAATCGCTTTTTCTTCAAAAGCGATTTGCGAGTTGGACTCTTTGGTTCAGATTTAGAACATAACAAAATCGAGTCGATCGTAGCGAGGTCCCTCGCGGGCTTGTTACAGTTTCTGGCGACTCTGCTGGGGAATTTAGAGAACTTGACTCGAACTCATGATATCTGCTTTTGACTATATTTGTGTGTTTCTTTGCATTGCATTTGCATTGGTGCGCCTAGGACACCATGTTTGCCATCTGCTATTCCTGAGCGGTTTGCCGGAGGCTTGTCTTGTCAAGGCATGTCCATAAAATTTGTCGATTCTGGCTCTGCCAGTATGGGAACACAAACCCCGGTTTTACCGGGGCACCCTTTTTGACCATTCGACCTAGTGCATATTCGGATCCATAGTGACCATTCCAAACTAGGACATGTTGCTTACCCGTTTATAGGTTGTTTGAAGCCGCTGCATGCGTAGTGAAACCCCTAGTTCCTGACGAAATAGGACAGGGAAACCCTACCCCAACATAGGGGTGTTTTGGCTCTCACGTATCTGCTATGTGCTTGTTAGAGTGCGTCTCTACAGGGAATGCATGTATCAGGTTATGAGTTTCAACATCAGGCCTGCGGGCATTAGTTTATGAGTTTGGGCATCAGGCTTGTGGGCATCGGTCAGAATCAGTTGTCTGTGGATATCAGTTGATTTAGGAGAAACGATGTCTGAGCAGATGATCGATGGTTGAGGATAAGTATTTCGGCTTATCCAAGCGTGTGTTGTATGCCCGATCGTGTTGTGTGTATTTAAATTAAGTTATTATCTTTGCGTTTTTCGGTCATTTATTTCCTTTTGCTTTATTATCTTTTTGCTAGGGCGGTTTATACGATTGCTTCCGAGCGGTCGATACTCCCAACAACTTGGACCTTGATCGCCGACTCAACCGATCCGAGGATCTAGTTGACGGACATCCAGTGTTCCACTCTTTACCCCGGTCACCAGAAGAAGGCCGAGAAGGCACAATGTGTCGAGCACGATCACCTAATGTTAGTTTACTCTAGTGTCGAGCGCGGGTTGAGATTCTGTTTACGCTATAGAGATACACTTGCGATTCTCGAGATGGAACAACAGAACACAAGAATGGAAGGCGATGATCGCCCGGATGAATGAAAGCATGAAACAAATGCAAAGCGATGCTATCCGCCAGCGGAATTTTCCAAACAAGCGAGCCCTCGTCATGGCCCAACGATGCGAGTTGATCACCAGTTACAAGCAATGAGCGCGCATTTGCTTCACACGAGTCCCTCTCCTGCCAGGCACGGCGAGTTCTTCCACCACCCGGGGCCCCATTACCTGAACAGATATGTACTGGCCAGAATGCCCCTCCAAATCTGCAGAATACCCAAGCTACCCTCCCAAATCCACAAAACACCCAAGAGGACACGGGTCTTCCAACGGGCTCATTTGGCTTCTACCACATTGTCCAAAAACATTACACCTAACTACGGACGCTCCATTTGAGTTCGAGGTAGACCGCGACTCTGAAATTGAGCAAGTTGGAAAAACTCTTCAAGAAATCACAGGGGGGGAAGGCCATCCCGGACATTGAAGACGGCTATACTGATGTGGCTGTGACATTGCCGGACAGATTTAAGATGCCCCAGATCGATCGCTTTGATGGATCCGAGGACCCCATGGTCCATCTCCGGCTATTTTCGGACATCTTAAGACCAATGGGCCTAACCCGGCATAAAAGCTTTCCTTGTTGTCGAACTTTATCGGTGTGGCATCCACTTGGTATGCAAAGTGGAGGATGATGTGAAGACAAAGCGGGATGAGATGGCGAGGCCTTCGTTGCACAATATTCATATAACACCGCGGTCGAGATTACCACTCGTGATCTCGAGACAACGAGCGAGAGCCCAAAGAATCTTTTTCGACTTTGTAACCCGGTGGAGGCGAAGGCATCGATGATGACCTTAAGGCCAGACAGAGATCGATTCGGATGATTGTGCGCAATGTCGGTAGGCGTTAATGAAGAAGATGATCGTAGTCCCTTTCCCCACTTTCGCAGATCTACATGATATGGGGATGCAAATAGAGGATGCGATGAAGCAAGGTCTGTTTGACCAAGACCGGATCGACCAAGAACATTTAATCGGAATACCAATCTGAGTAACGAGTGGCTCTGCCAATACAAGAACTTCAGAGGTCGGAATGGTCACCACCAATCCCCCTCCCCAACCAAGGTCCGCAGCGGCCACACCTTTTTCTGATGCCTCTGGGAGCAGGAACCAAGCTTCAAGGTACCAACCCAGAGGTCAACGAACCTTCTCTCCACTACATATGCCTTTATCCAAAGTCCTCGGGGTTCTAGTCAGAAAAGGGCATCTGAAACCCTTGGAACCGAGCCACCCACCACATCCACTCCCCCTTCCCATAACCCTTGACCAAATATTGCAAATACCACCAAGAAGATGGTCACGACACCGACCAGTGTTACAGGCTGCGTCATGAGGTTCAAGATCTCATTGACAAAACATCATTCTACCTCCCGAACGACCCAATGTTACAACCAACCCACTCCCAACACATAACCAAGATCCACCCAAAAGAATCAATCTTATCCAAACCGGGGGCGTATCTTACGACCCTAGTATCTACATTACTCCCTCCCACCTACCCAAGCCGGAGGTGATCCTCCCTGATAGCACGGACTTGTGCATGGTGGATACCTCCACAACTCGAGCCAAAGGTGGTGACCACCGAGAATGGAGCAGGCGGGGCTTAGAGGAGAGCAAAGCTGTTGAGTCTGGGTGGAGCAATCGAGAATTTAGTGGCGAGCTTATGATCCAGTGGATATATCTTGTCAATGAGCCAACCTAAAATTTGAGTATGGGGTTTCGAGAGAAATTTGAGTTGTGTATGATCCGGAGATAAACTTGAATCGTGAGGATGATTTGATCGGCGGAAGAGGGCTTCGCCAACCTTCAATTTTTTCAACGATCGGGAATCGGGTGATGCATCAATTAACGGTTCGAATCTGAGGAGTCGGTGAGTCGTCGGGTGGTTGGATGATCACCGACATTGTACCATTGTGGCGGAAGGGCGAAGGTCGAGTGAATTGCGGAGCGCCGGTATGAAGAATTCGCCGGGACCAAGACATGTTGAAAGCCGAACAAGCGTTGGAGGAACAAGAAAAGAGATGGGTTTACGAGAGCCCGAAAGCAAAGAACCATGAGGAAATTGAGAGTCTTTGTGGGCACAGCGAACATCTTTGTGAGCATGAGGGAGGAAAATGCCGAGAGCACAAACAAACCAGAACCAGACAGGTGCCTGTTAGATGCTAATGGAATGTGGTGGGAGGATGACGACTTATATCTCGCCCACACAGACGAAGACTGGGCAGGTGGCCAACCAGACAGCACCTGGTACCTCGAGGAGGTAGACCATATGACTAGAAGTGGGCGGTATTTCAAGCCCCCACACCTTGATCAACCCGAGGCATCAGGGAAAGATAAGGAGGCGGAAAAGCAGAGAGAGAAGCAGGTTGAAGAAGAGGCTGTACTGAAGCAGCTAAAGAAAATACAAGCAGACATCTCTATTTGGGGACTGCTTATGGCTTCCAGGGTACACAGACAGGCTGTCCTCTCTGCTATGGACAGAGCCAAACTCTCCATCGAAACTACGCCAGAACAGTTAGTTGGGTTGGTCTTTCCGGGAGGAGGTTCCCCGGCATTGACTTTTTCGGACAAGGAATTGCCGCCTGAGGGCGTGGATCATAACAGACCTCTCTACATCTCTGTAGAATGCAGGGACAAATGGATTCCGGTGGTGCTTGTTGACACCGGGTCCGCTATCAATGTTTGTCCGGCCAGAACGGCGTATGCAATTGGGTTAAAGCCTGCGGACTTCACACCCACTACTCAAGTAATCAGAGCATATGACAATACAAGCAGGGATGTCCTGGGGACAGTAAAAATCCAAACCAAGATCGGGCCTGGACAACACGAAGTAGATTTTCATATCTTGGAGGTCCCTGCATCCTTCAACATGCTTTTGGGGCGACCCTGGTTGCATCAGGTGAAGGCCGTCTCATCTACTCTGCATCAAATGGTGAAATACCCTACGGAAAGGGAGTAGCCATTGTTTTCGGGAATTCATCAATCCATCCTCCTCCGGAGGTATCTACGCCAGTCCTGGAGATTGAACACGGCATGGAGGATATGTTTATATCGGGATTTACTTTGGCTGAGGCCCGGGTGGTACAAAACATTATGGCTGTGAATGAGGGTGTGTATGTCAGCGCTCAAGCCGTTTACCTCATGAACAAGCTACAACATATCCCTGGGATGGGATTGGGAAGAAGCGGCAGGAAAGGAGTCGCAGTGTTGGCCGAAGTGCCACACAATCCACATACCTTTGGATTGGGTTATCTGCCCACCAAAGAAGATTGGACGAGGAAGAGGAAGGAAATGGCGGCGAGCAGGCAGTGGGAAGCTTTTGATCTAATGCAGGCCCATTCGGGGTACCTGAGCGGACGCTTTGTCAGGAGGAAGACTTTCCATTCTGCGGCTTCCCGAGCCATGGTTTAGCGGAGAGAAGCGCGTGCAGGCTTCGAAATCTTTTTCGACTGCAATTATCCGGGATGATGTTGCCGAAGCGACCAGACCCAACAAGCGAGGCCGAGAATAAAGCGAGGATTACGAGGGCACGCGAAATTGGAAATGGGGGTAGCATCGCATGTCTCCTCTCGATCCTCCGTCGACCAAGATTGCTTGGGGAATAACCGTGGTCTCCATGATTGGGGATGAAAGCAGTGCGAGCCAACCAAAGCCTATCTTGGATGCATCGATCGCACCCTCTCTCACTTGGCGATGAGGAGGATTCTTTTCCAGCGATTCGGGTCAGTAGTGAGCCGAGTCGATTCCACCGAGTCTGTGAGTCGAATCGATTCGGCTCGGAAGTCTGAGTCTGGTACTCTGAAGGCCTGATGCGTCGTCGTTTTTCCTTTTCATTTGAGTTTGTTGTACCCGATGAAATGGACGATTTGGATGTACTTAATGAGAATGAACTGCCTGTGGTTTCAGTACTTTTACGTGCCCTAATTTATTGCATTAATTCGGACTTTCAAAATTTTGATCAAAAGCAGCGAGGCGAAGTTCCTCCGATTTTACAACGACTAATTGAGCAAGAGCAAGAGAGATTTGTTAAGCCATTAATGGATGAAATCATTTCGTGAACATTAGTCGAGGAGGACCCATGGTGGTCAGATCGGGTCCACGTTGTCTTGAGGAACGCGGCGCTTAGTCGCTTTATTAAAAGATTTCAAAGATGTTTTCGCGTGGTCCTCACGAAGACATGCACAGAATCGATCTGAGATTGTCTGACATCGGATCCCCTTGACCCGAGGCTCGACACATCAGCAGAAGCTCAGAAGGATCCGCCCGGATTGGGCTCTTAAGATCAAGGAAAAGGTCACCAAGCAAATTGACGCAGGCTTCCTGCTGGTATCTGAATATCCAACTTGGTTGGCCAACATAGTTCCATTGCCGAAGAAAGATGGCAGGATCCGAGTGTGCGTAGACTTCAGGGATTTGAACAGAGCTAGTCCGAAGGACGACTTTCCCTTACCACACATTGATGAGTTAGTGGACTTCACTGCAGGGCATGCATTGCTCTCATTTATGGATGGCTTCTCGGGGTACAATCAGATAGTGATGGCGCCGGAAGACAGAGAAAAGACTGCATTCACTACCCCGTGGGGAACATACTGCTACCGGGTTATGCCGTTCGGGTTAAAGAACGCTGGGGCTACTTATCAACGGGCCGCGACCACAATACTACATGATATGATCCACAAAGAGGTTGAGGTGTACGTGGACGACATGATTGTCAAGTCCAAGGAAGAGGCCACTACACCACCTTGCACAAGTTTTCCAAGGATCGAGAATTAGGTTGCGGCTAAACCCTCGAAATGTACGTTTGGTGTTACAATGGAAAATCTTTGGGGTTTCGATTACACACAAAGGGGCATCGAGGTCGACCCTTCCAAAATCAAGGCCATCCTAGAAATGCCACCGAGGACCGAAAAGGAGGTGCGAGGCTTTACGGGTAAAGTGCAATTCATAAGACGGTTTATTTCAAAACTAACCTTGACTTGTGAACCACTTTTGGTCTTCAAGAAAGGAAAGAAGTTCCAATGGGACGGCCGATGCCAAGTCATTTGAACAAATCAAAGAATATCTCTGAGAACCCACCCGTTTTATCACCCGCAGAGCTGTGAAACCGTTGATTTTGTATCTGTCGATCGAGACCACGATGGGCTGCATGCTTGCTGAAAGCGAAGATAGGGTGGAGAAAGCCATCTACTATTTGAGCAAAAAGATCTTTGGAATATGAGACCCGATATCTGTTATTGGAAAAGGCTTGCTTAGCTCGGTATGGGCTACCAGAAGCTGCGGCACTACTGTTAGCTCACTCTGTAATGTTGGTTTCACGACTAGATCCCATCAAATATCTCTTGAGAAACCGGTAACTACTGGTAGGCTAGCTCGTTGGTTCTTTGTTACTCTCGAATTTGATCTCACATATGTGGCCGCAAGTCGATGAAAAGGAAGAAGCGATGGAGTTCCTTGCCGACCAATCCGGTTGAGGGATGAAGCAGTTGAGTATCAATTCCCAGATGAAGCAATTCTGCATATCGACGAAGAAACTTGGACGATGTACTTTGACGGAGCGTCAAATCAACATGGGTATGGGATAGGAGTGTTGCTAATAGCACCCGACAATTCCCGTATCCCTCTAGCCTTCAAACTCCGGTTCAAAGTCTCAAATAATGAAGCAGAATATGAAGCGTGCATTGCTGGTTTGGAAGCAGCCCTAGAACTAGGGGCAAGACGGCTGGACGTCATTGGGGATTCGAACCTTGTTGTGTCTCAAGCTAAAGGAGACTGGAAAGTAAAAGAGGAAAATATGATGATGTATCACCAAACCTTGGATTTACTGATTCCTCGGTTTGAGAAGCTGAATTTCGCTCATCTACTAAGAGAGAACAACAAGTTCGCAGATTCATTAGCAACTCTATCATCTATGATAGACATCCCGTGTGGAGTCGGATCGTCGATCATCATCGACGAAATTTGTACACCTTATGAGTCGATTGCAACCATAGATGAAGTTCAGGACGAACACCCCTGGTACTACGACATCTGGAATTTCTTGGAGAAAGAAACATACCCGCCAGGGGTAAATGCCAAAGACAAAAGGGCGATCAGAAGAATGGCAATCCAGTTCATCATCTGCGGGGGTAAACTATATAAACGGGGTCATCTGGGAATGCATAAACTGTGTGTTGATGCTGAAGAGTCCAAACGTCTGATGGAAGCCATCCACGGGGGTGAATGTGGTGCACATATGAATGGGGTGATGTTGGCGCGGAAGATCCTTAGACAAGGTTATTCTTGGTCCACCATGGAGGAGGATTGTATTGGTTTTGTCCGTGATGCCACAAATGTCGATTCATGCAAATCGCATGAACATCCGCCGTCAAAAGTACAACATGACTTCGCCATGGCCGTTTTACATGCGGGAATTGATGTAATTGGGCATTATTCGCGAAGGGTCGAATGGGCATGGGTTCATCTTGGTAGCGATAGATTATTTCACGAAGTGGGTTGAGGCCCAATCTTATGCAGTGTTGAAAGCTTCACACGTTGCAAAATTCATCAGAAACAACATTATCTGTCATCTGAGTCCCAAATGAAATAGTTTGACAATGGTTCCCACTTCAAGAAGGAAGTGATTGATTTGTTGGAGAAATATAACGTGGCGTTTCATAAGTCATCTACCTACCGGCCGCAAACCAACGGAGCAGTTGAGGCCACCAACAAGAATATCAAGCGCATACTACAGAAGATGGTGAAACCTCACGGGTGGCGGATAATTGCCGTTTGCTCTGTGGGGCTCTGAGGACTTGATCGAGAACTTCTCTTGGGCGACTCGTACTCATTGGTCTATGGGATGGAGGCCGTTACGCCTATTGAGATTGAGGTCCGTCATTACAGTATTGGCCGAGTGCGGATAGCCAGCAGATTGGCGTGAGAATAGATTTGAGGAACTCATGCTTTTCGATGAAAGAAGGTTGAAAGCAACATACCACGTCCAAGGCTATCAACGCAGAATCGCCAGCTTTTAACAAGAAGGTTAAGTCCAGAATTTAAAGAAGGAGATTTGGTATGAAGGACAACCGAGCTCCTATCCACGACCCAAGGGGCAAGTTCGCACCCAATTGGGTGGCCCTTACATTATCAAGTCAATCTAGTCAGGTGGAGCTGTGGTTCTGATGGATCTAGGTGGCTTGGCGTTTTCCCAACCGATCAACATGGCCAAGCTGAAGAAATATTACCCTTGAGAGGCTCAAGGGCGAAAACCGAAAGAAGCGACCTAGGCAAAACTTCGAGCACAAAAATTTGAAATTATAAAAGCGAGCTCATAAGGTTGAAAACCATAAAGGGCGGCCTTGGCAAAAGTTAGAGCGCAAAAGGAGAGTAAAAACACCCGAGCGAACCTAGCCCTGAACTACGTAAGACTTGATTCCCATCTTTGGGATACGTAGGCAGCTTCATCTTGAAGTTCAGTCACAATCTTTTCCCCGATCAACTTTGTCCATTTTGATAATCTCAGTCATCTTTATTCATCAGCATTTATTGTGATCTCCGGTACAGTGCTATTCAAACTAGGGGCAACTTTCCGTTGCAGTGAAGTGTTCCGACAGCATCCAGACTAGGGGCAACTTTCCGTTGCTATGAATTGCCGAGGCACTTTTTGAGACGAGGCAACTTTTGATTGCTAGGATTGAGGTTGTGCATCTCGATGGCGGATCTCGGCGTGTCGATTGATCCATATCGAAAATGGTTTTGAAAAGTTTTAATAAAAAAATTGACTTTGTTCAAAATAATCTTTTCACAACTAAGACCATTTTTGGACCAAAAGTGGAGAATTTTCAGTACCACAACCTTCAATTTCATTGATTTCAAAATAAAGTTCTTCTGCTCTTGCATACAATTGAAGTTGCTTTTTATTACATTCATAACGAAAACTTGAAAGTACTAATAAAGCAATAAATCTGGGGCATAGTCAAGTCAGATGTCCCTGCGCCCCCTTCCAGAGCTAGTTGAAGCTTCTGATGCCAACTTAGGCCCAACCTGTGCCTCCTCGTTGAGCCAATCCCAGCACTCATCAGACAAAGTGCAACTGAAAACAGGGGCGGGAGACAAGAGCTCTCTGGTCCTCCAAGCTGTAATATGTCGGGCAAGATGTGCACCTCGGACTGGAAATGTAGCCGGATACTCTATCCCCTCCGGAGGGCAAGTCTGATCATGGCGGCGGCGCGCAGAATCGGAATGGGAAATAGAATACCGATGAGTCAAGCCGATCAGGCGGATCGGTATCTGGAACATCTTGTAGCTCATCGCCGGAGATTGAGCCAAGGGCACGCCAAGCAATGCGTCTGGCGATAAGTTGCACATCCATTCAAACCACCGGCTCTCGTCAGAGCATTAACTAGGCGTTGCCGAAAAAGTAGCCGCGATTTGAATAAACAGGCAAGAGTCCACTTGCAACTTATCCATCAACCATATCGGGGAGGGATGAAAAATGAGAGAATAAAGAATAGAGATGTGCGATGAGAGAAAAGTGAGATAAAGGTTTTGTGAGAAAAATCGAGCCAGGGGCAGTGATGTAAGCAAATACATGTGAGCTTGGGTGGGAAACATTACCTGTAGCAGTAGTGGACTCCCTACAAACCTGGTTGTCTCTTGGCGGTAGAAGGCATTTAGACCCATCAGTGTCTCGGCCAAAGTCATGGCAATACAACTCTTTCCTTCCCTCAAGCCTTGAGCGACTTCAATCAAGCGGATATTAGCTCCTCCGGAGCCCGAAACAAACAGAAAATGGGATAGCAGGCACAAGCAGAGGGCATGCTGCCGGAAACCTTGCCAATAGTGGTCGCTGCGGTCACCAGCATCAGAGAATCGGTAAATCAGGCTCGGGATATCTAACATCCCATTACCAATCAGAGATCGAGCATCATGCGCGTTGAGACCGCACATCTGCCCTAAAGCTTGGGCATAGCCGAAACGAGACTGAGGCAAGACCTCTTCTGAGCGTTCAGACTCCATCAAAGCTTGAAAATCTTCAAAGGTAGGACATACCTCTTGCCCTCCAAAGCTGAAGACATGCGTCACCGGATTCCAAAACCTTGCCGCGGCATGGAGGAAAGAAAGGTGCAGTGGAGTCCGCCTCAATGTGAATAGTGCATTCAAGCCGAAACCCCGGAAATTCAACTTCTCCGAGCCATCTAGAGAAGAAATCCAAGATGTGAGATTTTTGGTGAAATGCTTCCATTTTGTGAGGAAAGGTGATGAAATGAATAAGTTCCAAGAGTGGAGCTTTTATAGAGGGGCAAAACACTATTCAAGGGACACTTGTCAACATTTCGGTGGTTGTGGGAGGGGTGGCCGGCCGGCCACCTATCCTAGTAGGCTGGCCACCTTTTCGTCTTCAAATGCGAAATGCTTTCGGCCTCGCATTGGGTCCCATTTTGCCCGCCGGAAGAAAGTTTGAAGCATTTGCATGCATCGAGAATGTCGAAGGCCTCCATTTCTCTCGGTTTCGGGTACGTTCCGTTATCCAGACTGTCCGTCCGAAGTATGTTTTGTTTTTCTTATCGAGTTGTTGTTTTGCTTATTGAGTTGTAAGTTTTGTCGAGCTATCGCATTTTGTGTTTTGAGTTGTTGCTTTTTGATTACATAATTTTGTTAAGTCTTGTCTTTTGAGTCATTAACATTGTTGTATTTTGTTTATCGAGTTGTAAACTTGCTAAGATTCTGTTATCTCTTAGTGAGTCGATTTGTTTTTATTTGTTGCGTCGGTTCATTACCTGACCCGGTAAATACATGAAGCACATTTTCATTCAATTCCATTTTGTGCAAAATGATGTGATGCGATGCTAGGAATTTCTAATACAAACATCTTTTCAAAAGCTGTTTCATTCATCATGTTTTACAACAGAATAAAAGGTACAAGTTTTACAAAAAATTAAAACTGCCTAACAATGTGCAAAGTGCTACAAACTACTAGCTAAAAAGTAGAATAAAGCAGGAAATAACATCAGTGTCCTCGGGAACGGGAATGGGGAGGCCCTCTCATCCTTTTCTGCGGGATAATCTCTGCATCTTCATCACCATCTGGATCGGAGCTGTCATCCTCCGGATCCTCCTCAGGCTCGTCTCCGCTCCCGGAACCAAGACCAGGGCCTCCCTCTCCAGGAGATGCCTCTGACACATGATCTGCGACCTCCTCCTCGTTATCCTCGACAATGGGTGCCCTGCGTCTGCGAGATGACCCTGCTCCTCGAGCTCCTCGGTAAGGCCTGGATGGCCCAGCTCCTTGAGTCCCTGTACCTCGAACAGGTCTAGCGCCTCGACCTCTCTAAAAAGGCCCGGGAGGCCCACCTCGCGGTGGAGCATATACTGGAGGCATTTGAAAATGCAAAGTGCAATACGTCAGTTCAAACATGAAAAGCAGGTGCAAGTACAGTATGTGAGTGGGGTGTGTGCCAGATGTGTTCTACACAGCCTATCAGTGCAATGGAATGTTTAAAGCCAGAGCATTAACAAAAATATGATAAATGCAAGAAAGATGAAGGGTACCTGGAAGCCCATGATGGACATCTGTGCCTCTCTACGCAGGACCATCCCCTCAAGTGAGGCCACCACCCCGAGCATCTGGTCTATGTACTCCCGAGGTGGCTGCAGACACAAGCTCAACTCATCAATAAATAAGCAACTGCCAAAATGTCTGTGTGACAAATGAAAAATAGTAGAACATACCGGTGGTGAGTCAGGATCACTGACGTATCTGTGACCAGGCATCGGAGGCTCCATAGGGATCGGAATCGGGGAGGTAGCCCCATACAGCCAACTCGTCAACTCAGTCGGCATCTCTGGCGATCCAGGGTGATCAAGAGTCGGAGGGATCAGAGTAATCGAACTGCCTCTACCTCTAGATGTACCGGCCCTGCTAGAAGAAGGGATATCTGTAGCACGGGCGCGACTCGAAGATGGTGCGCCAGTGGACCTCCGTGGTGGAGCCCGTACTCCCGTCAGGGGGGGCATCAGGTATATGCGGCGATAGGTGGCGTAGTTCCCATCAAGAAGATGTAATAAAGCATCACTGCCCTGCATAGCACTACTGACCTCCTCAGGGGATAATCTATCGGCCGATCGCGCATGGTGTCTGGAGGCACGCAGAGGGTCTGAGAATTGCCCCCATATTCGACGCCAAACGTTCCCCGAGAACCAAGCCACGCCGGTCCTCGGCGAGAACCTGTACTGGGAACTAGTCGACCCTCCGGAGAACTGATTATCGAGATCATCGCCAAAGACTGCCCAGGGCTGCCAAGTGATCTGCGGACAACCAGTGCATAAATCAATCAGAAATCAGAATATATAACAGATCAAAGATGAAAATGAAAGGAGCTGAGAGTTCTGAAATACCTCTGTCGCCCGAACAGTGTCAAAGTACTGTCGCAGAGAGAAGAGAGTCTCTCGAGGCCTCGGTAGATGCTCACCCTCAAACATCAATGAATACGGAGTCGTCGGAGGCCCTGCCACCTCCATCTCCGGAGCCAATGTGGGAAAATACACATACACCCATAGCTGAGAAAAGCAGTGTAGAATGTGAATACAGAATGCAAAGTGCGCCGTGTGTGCAGTGAACAAGTAATAAGGAGCAAAAATGTAAATCAAGAGGACAGAATGTACCTCCCAGGCTCTCCAGTAGCCGCCGAGTAAGTCCCCTCGTGTGCGAGAGACTGCGCTCATGTAACAGTCTGGTAGCCAGCGCCGCTTCATCTTGGCCGACCTGTGAGAGGTCTACCAGAGCGCTCAGGAGATGTAATGTCACACCCCAAACTCGAGTATGACCGGCCGTGGCCCACTGGGCCTTAGCCCAAGGCACACGTAAGCCTAAAACACGAATCCATAATCACATTGAACAATTAAACAATAGTCCAATAATAAATAACCAAAACTCAATCCATACATGCCACAATTGTAAACGGCAAAATCAACCGTAATCAAACCCATCCAAACTTATGGGATATAAACAACCCACATATCAAAATAATCCTAAATGAATTTCAATAAAATAAAAAAAAATAATAAATATAAATATGCACAAACTCGACTAGCAACCTAAAACAAATTAAATAAATGCCCTAGAGGTCCATGAAATAGAGTCCCTGCTACGCCATGAGTCCACTCTAAGTCCTTTTAACACTTGGAAATGGTAAACAACTAAGTCAGCTGATAGCTCAGTAAGTAGCAACATGGATAGTAAATACAGTTTTGAAAACAGGGATAAATTCCAAAATAAGATATACATATCACAGAAACTAGATTGGCATACAGTCTGGTAAATACAATCTGTTTCAAAAGAAGGTTCCACAGTTCAACACTTAAAATACTCATGTCTCGCAAGAACATGATAAACAACATTTTCCACTTAAAACAGATTATAACATGAACACCAATAATTTTCTGGGTACCAATAAAACAATAATATGCCACACATTTCTCAGGCTATAAGCCCCGTTGGATCCAATACCGAACTAAGAGTCATCCTCAGGGTGGCACCTGGGCCTTTTCTCAAAGACGATCCGATTGAAGGTCACCTAGTTGTTTTAAAGGTCTTTTCCTTACAATCGTTGAGCACTAGAGTCATCACCGCCCAACCGGATCTGTTCCCTAGTGGCGAGTCACCACACAAGTGGAATAAGTTCCTGGACTAAATACACATATGGTCCCAATAATCAATACACATCGGTTTATAAAATATGGTAGTTCATCATTATAAACATGAGACCAAAACAAATAGTTTACAAGATGCCAAATTCACACATGTTTGAAATAATTTGATTCCATTGATAATATAATAATTTATCAAAAGCAGTTTAGTCATGAAACAACAATTTAATTTTCCAACAGTTGAGGTAGGGGAACATTTATAAAAATATGTAGCATGAAACTACTCACCAAGCGAAATAATATAATCCTTGAATCGAATAGAGTGTAAAAGTCCAATTAGTGCCTGAACCAAGTATAAAAACTACACGTCACAACTAATTTAAAAACACTAAAAACAATAGGAACTAAGTAACCTCAACTAAAGCGCACTAACCGGCTCAACCCAACTCACGTTACTCTTAAATATTACCTAAGTTCATGTTCTTCAAGGTTTAAAATCACCCAAAACATGGGTTCGGTCAAAACTTAATTAATTGTGACTTTAAGATAAAAGAATTTCAAACAAGCCTTCCCAACCTATTCGCTAACTTTGAAAATTACAAAACCCACTCCACGCTATTCGAAAAATTCCAATAACCTCCAGATATGATCTAATATATCTTAAGTTTCAAACCCAATTGGTTTCACTTGATTTGCTTATCAAAATAATTATCTACAATTTATTATATCCAAACAGGTTGTTTTCTGCAGCACTTTAAAGAAATTGACGGTTCTCTTAATATACACAAGCAATCAATGCAAGGCCAAAAACATACGAAACTAGACTCGTAACCGGTTCTAATGACACTAATTTGATAATTTTTGGATTTATACCCAAAGAGAACAACATTCCCGAATTTACTGTTTCGGACTGGTTTCCTGGACAGATTTGAATACCTCAATTTATATGGATTTTGACTCCCAAAAATTATGAAAAAATTCAGATATGCAATTCAATATGTAATTGATCTACTGTAAAAATTTCAGATTAAAATTCATTCGTTTGATATAGTTTCTTGATTTTTAAAGTTTGCGATTCTGTGCAGAATTTTTGAATTAAGAATTACACCCAATCTTTACACATAAATTTAACTCCTCAAGTTTCTCAATAGGATATCTATATACAAAATACATAAACCTACAACCTCTCCATCAATGAACTAAATAATCATAGAGTAAGGATAAAGAACAAAACTTTAAGGAAGAAGAAAGATAAATACTTACTACACACCCAAAAATCCTTCCTTCTTTGCAATTCTTTTTTTTTTTTTCTTCTTCTTCTTCTTCTTCTTCTTCTTCTCTCAATTCCTTCCCCTGGCTGCCGCTATATTGTTTTGTAAACTAATAAGAGAATTAGGGTTTTGTAGGTTTTGTATATATTTTATTTTATATTAGTTGTGGGTCAAATAAATGGATAAATATACAAAATATATATATAAGTTAGATGTAACTCAAATGGTAAGAGCCTTATTTATTTATTTTGTGGTCTAGAGTTCAAGTCACACCCTCTTCTCTTTTTTTTTTTTCTTTTCTTTTTTTTTTTTTTTTTTTTAATAATAAATTTTGCCTCCAAACTAAAGACTTTTACCATAATTTATTTTCGGATTTAAAATTAATTAAAAGACCTTCTAAATATGTAATTTGCACTTTAAGATTCACCATCAAAATATTTGAGATTTGTAAAATTATTATTATCTATATATTTATTTAATTTTTATATTCGGGTTCTCACATTCTCCCCTCCTAAAAGAAAAGTTTCGTCCTCGAAACTAATTAGTAAATTATAACCTGAGTAAATTATGAGAATAGATGTGGGTACTTCTTGCGCATCTCGTCCTCGCGTTCCTAAGTCGCCTCTTCAATTAGATGATTACGCCACACTACCTTAACCAATTTAATGACCTTTGTACGCAACATTTTCTCCTTCGAATCCAAAATCTGAACAGGTATCTCCTCATACGAAAAATCCTCTCTAATCTGAAGCGGCTCATAATTTATCACATGCGATGGACTGTGCACATATTTCCTCAATATAGACACGTGAAACACATTATGCCCTCCTGCCAACCTAGGGGTAAAGCAACATGGTACGTAACCTCACCAACCTTCTCCAATACCTCAAATGGACCAATGTATCTAGAACTCAACTTTCCTTTCTTTCCAAACCTGATGACTACTTTCTATGGTGATACTTTCAAGAATACCATATCCCCCACATGAAACTCTAAATCTCTCCTACGATGATCAGCATAAACTTTTTTTTTTTTTTTGCTCCAAACAGTCAGTAATCTCTCTCTGATGGTGATAATTTTCTATGCAGCATCCTCCACCAAATCAGGTCCCAACACTTGCCTCTCACCAACCTCATACCAACGTAGAGGAGACCTACACTTCCTCTCATACAAGGCCTCATAAGAAGCTACTCCAAAACTAAAATGATAACTATTATTATTCGAATATTATGTAACAAATTTATGATAATCTCAAAACAAAATTTCTACACCCTAAGGCCACCCACGACTTTTAGATATGTTGTTCTATAAAAGCCACCCTCTAATCAAAACCACTCATACTCGAATTTCAACATACAATTCACAATGGGAAGGGAAAATGTAGATGATTCTTGCAACATATAATGGGATTAACTAAAATATTTCAAACTCACAATTAGAATATAACGTACCTACAATCTCACTAGAATACAACCAAACGCACCTACAATTTTGTTCGTTTAACCCAAGTGCCTCAAAAGGTCCCATCAACCAAATGAAACAAACTATCTCAAAAGCACTAAAAAAAATATCTGAACACTACATACCAATAATGATAGCTCACTACCAAAAAAAAAAAAAAAAATCATTTCCATCATCTAGTTCGACAATCTACTTAAAACAATCAAACATGATTATCCCAACACTCTAACCAATGACAACAATCTCTCTTCAAGGACACAACTCAATGATACATTTTGAGATCCCAACCATCACACAACAACAAACGCATCTCGATATTAAAATGAATCCACACTCGATTACTCAATTTGGAATTAAACCAGCACAAATATTAACTTGAAATGTTTCATCTATAAAAACCTCAATTCATCGCCTAGTACAATCATATTCTTCCCTGAATTATTCCACTCACAAAAAAATTTCACAAATCACCTTAGCTCCAACTGCTTCATCTACAAAACAAGAAACATCGATCCATATAAAACATAATGCAATCACGCCAAACATACTACTGGAAAATTCTCAGCCATAACTTTAATTGCCCAACCAAGCAATTTTTGTATTATTTTTACGTATCTACTCTATTTCTTTTACTTGACAAACCGACTAACAGTTTACACAAACTTGTCTACATCCACCCACACAATCTCACTCCAACATAGATTTTATCCAAACACTCACACAATGCACTTCGAGTCCACATAGAATTCATCAAGATTGGGTACACATTCTAATTATACTAAGGTACTTCCAACAAAAGTTAAATTAAAGCAACTCTCATTCTTTAAAACCAAAGCCATGACACTAACTCCAAGGTTGCAATACGATTCCACATCACACTAATATTATGATAATCCACAAGATCAAATCCCAATTCAACAACTCTTACTACACCAATTCACTTATCGACAATTATTAATTTCATTCCTAAGGCACATTAATAAAATATTCTATCTTTCACCCTAGAAGTATATCGAACAAATCACAATAAGACACTTGTAAAAATTTACACCGAAACAATCCTAAAATTTTCAAATCGTTAATAAATAGATTATCCTCAAATGACAATAATATCTCTCCAAACAAAATTTAATGTACATCCCTCACCAAAAGAAATAATAGTACACATCTAATACAAAATTCTAACTAAAATAATCTTTTCAATATTTCAATCCAATCGCTACTAAATCTTCTCTCGCATCGAAAAATAATTTAACTTGAAAGTAATCCACCACAGCTTACAAAAATGCAAAGAAAACAAAATCAAATCCTCATAACTGCTCATGTCACAAATAACAACACCAATTACCATACCAAACCCACCATGAAAAGTCTACACAACTCAAGACGAAAGGTTACACCAACAATTGTTTAGTCTTGTGGTTATTTCAAAATCTTATCCAATATCTCTAATCGAACTCACCCTTACACAACTCTAAAAAAAAATGTACAACCACTTGCTATAATGCCACACGTTTATTCCAAAAAAAAAATTTCTACATCAACAATAGTCATCCCATAACAATTTCTAAGACTAACAAAATAACGAAAGTACTTCATACCAATTTATTCCCGATCGAGAGGTTTATCGAATAACTTCTTTAAAGGTAATATCACCACAAAACACGATGAAATAAAATTAAAATAAGGAATCATCTTCTATTAGGCAAAACTAAATACATTAAATTAAGGAAACACTTACCACTTAGGGTCAAATACACTCAAATTGAACTCAATGGTAATATTAGACTAACATACCAACAACACGAATTCTCACCACACAAGTAGCAAAACGAAGGATCAATATAAGGGATTCACAACTCCTACACCAAGGATACAAAACAATCTTATAGCTAAAGGACAAGGGATACAAAATAATCTCCATTTCCATTACATGAACCACACTATCACGACACACCTCAAATTTAACCCAAAACAATCTCGTATACCTTCCATCTTCGCAATTTCTAACTCATATATAAAAGTAACTATAAATGTTAACATCAACCACTCTCGATGGGTCAAGCATAAATTCCATGGAAATACTCAAATTACCACCATACTAAGTATCCTAAAACATCTAGTCTATAATTATAATATCCTCACAAAGTAATCTTAAAAATTTCCTCTAAGAACATTGGTTGCTAACACAACTCCACAACATTTATCACATCATCTCCTCAACACTCATTTATTGCACTCGAGAACATCAACAACTAACTCGAGACAATGGATTGCACCAATCTCGAAAGCACCTGAAACTAGCCTACAAATTCTAAAATATCGACTCACCAGCCAATGTTGTTACTACTAATAATCCCATCAAATGGCATAACCCAAATCAAATTTAATCTCATTCCAATCTATCTCAAAATTATTTCTCTTATTTGTCCTCTTAGGATTTACAGCAAAATTATGAATAAAACAAACTCTCTAAGAAACACATCCCTTACTACACGCTATAATTTCTATCATTGTAAGACTACGTTTATTCCCAAACACATTTAAAATAATTGGCCTAATGCCCATCACTAACCTCACAAGTAGTCCATCAAGCAAGTGAAACAACCCAACCATAACTAACTTCGTCTAGCAACTCTTGTAACTGAGTTTGTAACTCCATCAACTCCAATGGCGTCATTATATAGGGCACTTTAGAATTGAATGTTGTGTTGGGGACCAAGTTGATGGAAAAATTCTACCTCACAATCTAGACAAAGTCTAGGTAGATCCTTTAGAAAAACATCAACACAATCACTCACTACAGGCAATTCCTCTAACTTCTATTCTGGAAGTTCAGTACTTACCACACAAGCTAAATAATCATGACCCCCTTTTCTCAACATTTGGTTAGCCTAAACGGAAGAAGTAAAACAGATAGAAGACCCTTTCCTATCTTCCTGAAAGAAAAACTCAAGTTGTCCCAATATAGCAAAAACTACCCCCATTCTAAAACAATCAATAGAAGCATGATGCTTCGTCAACAAATCCATCTCCAAAATCACATCAAAATCCTTCATCTCTAAAGAAATCAAATCCACTGGAAAAATCCTACCATCCATCTTTATCTCACAAGATCTACAAACATCTGCCAGTACTACTGATTCTCGTAATGAAGTAGACAAGGTAATACATACATCCAAAGGTGCATAAGGAATAGACAATCTACGTAGATATCTAGGAGTCAACTCTTAACCTTCAAACTGAAATCAAGAAAGATTCAACACAAGTTTAAACAAAACTAACTTAACCAAACACAACTAAGGACTATAGGGACTCGGACCTCGTCTAAATGATGAAATGCAAGATATGCAACTCAATAAATCTATTGCTCTGATACCACAATTGCCACACCCCAAACTCGAGTATGACCGGCCGTGGCCCACTGGGCCTTAGCCCAAGGCACACGTAAGCCTAAAACACGAATCCATAATCACATTGAACAATTAAACAATAGTCCAATAATAAATAACCAAAACTCAATCCATACATGCCACAATTGTAAACGGCAAAATCAACCGTAATCAAACCCATCCAAACTTATGGGATATAAACAACCCACATATCAAAATAATCCTAAATGAATTTCAATAAAATAAAAAAAAATAATAAATATAAATATGCACAAACTCGACTAGCAACCTAAAACAAATTAAATAAATGCCCTAGAGGTCCATGAAATAGAGTCCCTGCTACGCCATGAGTCCACTCTAAGTCCTTTTAACACTTGGAAATGGTAAACAACTAAGTCAGCTGATAGCTCAGTAAGTAGCAACATGGAT
The DNA here is from genome assembly GCA_025200525.1 of Camellia lanceoleosa. NCBI lineage: Eukaryota > Viridiplantae > Streptophyta > Magnoliopsida > Ericales > Theaceae > Camellia > Camellia lanceoleosa. Next base: position 2,712,470 of record CM045770.1, read on the forward strand.
AGTAAATACAGTTTTGAAAAGCAGGATAAATTCCAAAATAAGATATACATATCACGTAAACTAGATTGGCATACGATCAGTAAATACAATCTGTTTCAAAAGAAGGTTCCAGTTCAACACTTAAAATACTCATGTCTCGCAAGAACATGATAAACAACATTTTCCACTTAAAACAGTTATAACATGAACACCAATAATTTTCGGGTACCAATAAAACAATAATATGCCACACATTTCTCGGGCTATAAGCCCGTTGGATCAATACCGAACTAAGAGTCATCCTCGAGGTGGCACTGGCCTTTTCTCAAAACGATCCGATTGAAGGTCACCTAGTTGTTTTAAAGGTCTTTTCCTTACAATCGTTGAGCACTAGAGTCATCACCGCCCAACCCGGATCTGTTCCTAGTGGCCAGAGTCACCACACAGTGGAATAAGTTCCTGGACTAAATACACATATGGTCCCAATAATCAATACACATCGGTTTACAAAATATGGTAGTTCATCATTATAAACATGAGACCAAAACAAATAGTTTCTGATATGCCAAATTCACACATGTTTGAAATAATTTGATTCCATTGATAATATAATAATTTATCAAAAGCAGTTTAGTCATGAAACAACAATTTAATTTTCCAACGATTCGGGGTAGGGAACATTTATAAAAATATGTAGCATGAAACTACTCACGAAGCGAAATAATATAATCCTTGAATCGAATAGAGTGTAAAAGTCCAATTAGTGCCCTGAACCAAGTATAAAAACTACACGTCACAACTAATTTAAAAACACTAAAAACAATAGGAACTAAGTAACCTCAACTAAAGCGCACTAACCCGGCTCAACCCAACTCACCGTTACTCTTAAATATTACCTAAGTTCATGTTCTTCAAGGTTTAAAATCACCCAAAACATGGGTTCCGGTCAAAACTTAATTAATTGTGACTTTAAGATAAAACAGAATTTCAAACAAGCCTTCCCAACCTATTCGCTAACTTTGAAAATTACAAAACCCACTCCACGCTATTCGAAAAATTCCAATAACCTCCAGATATGATCTAATATATCTTAAGTTTCAAACCCAATTGGTTTCACTTGATTTGCTTATCAAAATAATTATCTACAATTTATTATATCCAAACAGGTTGTTTTCTGCAGCACTTTAAAGAAATTGACGGTTCTCTTAATATACACAAGCAATCAATGCAAGGCCAAAAACATACGAAACTAGACTCGTAACCGGTTCTAATGACACTAATTTGATAATTTTTGGATTTATACCCAAAGAGAACAACATTCCCGAATTTACTGTTTCGGACTGGTTTCCTGGACAGATTTGAATACCTCAATTTATATGGATTTTGACTCCCAAAAATTATGAAAAAATTCAGATATGCAATTCAATATGTAATTGATCTACTGTAAAAATTTCAGATTAAAATTCATTCGTTTGATATAGTTTCTTGATTTTTAAAGTTTGCGATTCTGTGCAGAATTTTTGAATTAAGAATTACACCCAATCTTTACACATAAATTTAACTCCTCAAGTTTCTCAATAGGATATCTATATACAAAATACATAAACCTACAACCTCTCCATCAATGAACTAAATAATCATAGAGTAAGGATAAAGAACAAAACTTTAAGGAAGAAGAAAGATAAATACTTACTACACACTCAAAAGTCCTTCCTTCTTTGCAATTCTTTGTTTATTTTTCCTCTTCTTGTTCTTGTGCTTCTTCTCTCAATCCCTTCCCCTGGCTGCCGCTATATTGTTTTGTAAACTAATAAGAGAATTAGGGTTTTGTAGGTTTTGTATATATTTTATTTTATATTAGTTGTGGGTCAAATAAATGGATAAATATACAAAATATATATATAAGTTAGATGTAACTCAAATGGTAAGAGCCTTATTTATTTATTTTGTGGTCTAGAGTTCAAGTCACACCCTCTTCTCTTTTTTTTTTTTCTTTTCTTTTTTTTTTTTTTTTTTTTAATAATAAATTTTGCCTCCAAACTAAAGACTTTTACCATAATTTATTTTCGGATTTAAAATTAATTAAAAGACCTTCTAAATATGTAATTTGCACTTTAAGATTCACCATCAAAATATTTGAGATTTGTAAAATTATTATTATCTATATATTTATTTAATTTTTATATTCGGGTTCTCACATGTAATCCTACCATGTTCCCTCTATCAGCAAACAAGGTGGTGCCGAGGAGGTACATAAGGAAACCGCGGGCATACTGCTCCGCCTCCTCAGGAGTCTCAGGCTCCATCTGTGGCCGCCGGAAATGGGAAGCAAACCAGGAGTATCGGACCCTCCCCGAACCTCTGTCTACAGGCGGGTGTGCCCCCAATAGGTGCATCCAGGCAGCCTCCCACTGACCCATATCCTCGTCGTAGGGAATGGGCCCACCGCCTACATCTAGGCCGGTGAGTACAGCAAAGTCCAGCGGGGTCATGGTCATATCTCCGGTGGCAGAAAAATGGAAAGAATTGGTGGTGTCCCACCATCTCTCCGCCAAAATAGCAAATAAAGTCCTACTGATGAGGCAATGAGATAACCCTCTGCAGAATGGCCCGAATCCTGCAAAGTCAACCAATCCCCGGACAGCTTCCGGAAGCTCAAAATACCACTCCCTCGCGGCGACGGAGCCATATCCTCGCACTGTGCGAGAGTGAACTCAAGATTTGAATAAATGCATAGATCGAAATGAAGTGAAAATGAGGCGTGTGCAAATGAAGTGAAAATGAAATTGCGTGCAAATGGAGTGAAAATGGGCTGCGTGTTGATGAATTTGGTATTTGGGTTTGCGTGTTCAAAGTTTCGTAAAATCGATTGGGCGTGTGTTCGCTTCAATTTGGGGAATTTGTCGTTCTACTTCTAATCTGGGCCGTGTGTTCAAGACATCAATTTGGGACTGTATCGTTCTACTTCTAATCGATTAATGTGTGTTCGTTTCAATTTGGATTTGTGTGTTCTACTTCTAATCGATTAGGCATGTGTTCGCTTCAATTTGGGTGTGTGTTCTACTTCTAATCGATGGGCGTGTGTTCGCTTCAAGTTTGGGGCTGTGTGTTCTACTTCTAATCGATTGGGCGTGTGTTAGCGTCAAGTTTGGGGCTGTGTGTTCTACTTCTCTAATCGATTGGGTGTCGTTCGCTTCAAGTTTGGGATCTGTGTGTTCTACTTTCAAGCAGTATGGGTGTGTTCGCTTCAAGTTTGGGATTTGTGTGTTCTACTTCTAATCGATGGTGTGTTCGCTTCAAGTTTGGGGCTGTGTTCTACTCTCAATCGATTAGGTGTGTGTTCGCTTCAAAAGGCTGCGTGTTCGTAAAATCGAGTTTTGGGACGTGTGTTCTACTCTTAGTCAAGATGTCTTTGTGTGCTCATTTTCAACTTCGGGTTGTGTCTTGGTGAATCAATGTTTGAGCTGTGTGTTCAATTTCTAACTAATGTGCACTGTGCGTTCACAATTATTCAATATGCCAGGTGTTCATGAAATTCAAGTGTTTAAGTCACATGCTCAGGATGCAAGTATCATGTCGTAAGTTAAACTGTGTGTCTAAGCATGGCAGGAGTATGAAATGCACGAGAAATCTGAGAGAATAAAGTGAAATACCTCTGCATCGTAGGAGAGGTGCTGCTCCGGCTCTCGTAGAAGAAGATCCCCGGGTGCTCGATCGTTGAATTCGGTGAAATGACGAAAAGTGGCTCGCGGAAGCCTATGCACCGCTGGAGCATAACGATCGGGAATGAAAGGGCGGACCCTCGGGGGCAGTGTCATGAGATCAAAATCATCCCCGGCACTTGGAGGACCTCCACCGAATGGAAAATGACCCGCCATTGCAAGAAATCTGCCAAGAGGAGCAAAAATGAGCAAAATGGGCCAAAATTGGAAAAAGTCAACAAAAGTCAACTCTCGGGAAATGAAAAGTCAACAAAAGTCAACCCCCGGGAAAATTTTCCAAATATTGAAACAAACTTACCTCAAGTGGTGAGAATGGGAAGAGAAGCCCCGGAATCGAAATTTAGTCGGCTTAAAGTGCTTAACGCAGGAAGATTTCGCAGAAACAACTTGCGTGGGAAGCCGAGGGGCGCGTATAAAATGCAGATCTGAAGGAGAAAATGGTCTGGGGAGCAAGAGGAAGAAGTTTTGCAACTTTGGGTGTGATTTCGGATGGAGTGGAGGTGTGTATATATAGAAACATGAAAAAAGACCAAAATGCCCCTGCTTTTGGGCAGTGGCCGGCCGACCACCTAACCTGGCTGGCCGGCCACCCACTTTTTGCCCCCTGGCCGATGGCCTCTCCTAGGGAGGAGAGCTGGCCGACCATGTCCCCTACCCCCTCCCCTACCTCTCTGCAAATTTTGAGAAAAATCGGAGTTCCCGGGACCTGAAAAAGTTGAAGAAAAGTGCACTTTCTGGCGCCGAATTGCTCCACCGGAATTTTAACTGCAATTTCTGATATACGTCTCGTCATTATTCATCAAAATCAGAATGTATCCTTTTTAAACATGTTGTGACCTCTCCGGGAGGTGAACCAGGGGCCGCGATTGAGTTGCCGTCGCCGAAATGCGCGTTTTCCGGCTCAACATTTCATGTCAGACGGGCACCCTCACTTATGTTCGTTTTGCATTATTTGGCTCATAATTTGCATTCTCATCAATGTTTTGCATGTCATGCATGATTTCTTGATGTGTAGTACTCCTGCGCTTGAACATGCGTTGTCGCGCATTATCTTTTCTCGCGTTGTGTTGCATTCGTTCACCGACACTGTGTGTGTCAAACTTTTGGAATCATCGGAATCACATTGAAAATATGTTGTTAGCATATTGTTCTTGTTAGATTTCTCTCTTTTGCAGGCACGATATTGTATGTACGGTTCATTTGAGGCTGGTGCGACCAGACGAATCGCGCAGGTATTGTATCTTCTCCGTGTGAGACGCGACGAGAATTGAATAATTCTCCGCATTCCTAACTGCATGAGATGTAGTTGTTGCTTTGCATTCTTGCTTAAAACTGTTGCATCTATTTGTCAGTACCTGCTTCATTACAGCTTGCCGCACTTGCATGATCATCTGGCTCCGCGCCTATCATTTTGCATTTTGGCCTTTGCTGCACGCTCTTGCACACATTCTCTGTTCATCTTGTATGATTGTCTAAGTCTTCGGCCTTGTCAAAAATGGGTCGTCTCTGGGCTTTGACATTCACTCGTCACTTCTTGACTTCCGAGTTCACAAAGAGGGCAATCAGAGACACCCCATTTTTGACCGACCTTAAGACTCAGACGTCACCGTTTGAGCGCTCGGTGATGTTGCATACTGTGCTCGTTCCGAAGTCTCAGAGTCGTGGCCGCGCGCCCTGCCTCCGGACTTCCGAACCCTCTTCTCTACCTTGTCTCGGTTTGCGAACCAGGCTCGGTTTTCTCTGTTTTCTTTCCTGAGGGAAGGGAGTGGTCCCGTAGATTATCTCCCGGTGGCCGTGAGCTACTTTTCGTGGCCGTAGGCCATTCTGCCCATTTCGGAGCCCGGTTCCCGATTTTCGGGATTGTCAGGCCGTGTGCCTCGGTTCGGGACTGTTGTTTGGTGTATGCTTTGCACTTTGTTGTTTGGTGTATGCTTTGCATGTCTCTTGTTATAACCTCTTTTGAGCTCCATTTTGCATGGAATTGTTAGCATGTTTGCATATTGATTTTGGGGCATCCATAAACTGAATATATGCTTATTTTTGGGCCCTCTTCAGTATTGTAGACGAAAGTTTTTCCATTTGAATTTTCTATATACTACCTCTCTCAATACTTCTCTTTTGGCCACTAGTTTTGCATGCTAATGTTGCCATACTTGTGATCATAATTTGGCCATGTTTTGTACTGAAAAGATGCTATTTTTGGGACTGCCTTGCTACTGTTTTTGCTGTCATGTGCCAATTTTGCATGTTTAGTAGGGCCGTAGGCCATTTCGGTGCTTTTCATCGCATTTCGCCTCGGTTGTAATTTTGTTATACTTTCTGTTTTCCTTTCATTTAGTTGCTGAAATTTGTTTTGCATGCTTGCATATCAATTTTTTTTGTCATTTCATGCCTTAATGCATTGCCTCGGTGTGCGTGCGGTACGCACTGAGGCACTCGCTTTCATTCATTGGCAGCTTATGTGAGTGCGGCTGAGGTCCTCTCATGTTGGCATAAGCCCAATCTGCATTCCGTATGCCATTTTATGCATTCCTTGATTTGCGTGTCACGCGGCGTTCAGCGACTTTGTTTTTACCCGACGGCCTCCTACGTGAGTGAGCTGAGGCTCTCCCGTGTTGGTGTAAGTCCATCGTGTCATTCCGTATGCCATTTCGTTACATTTCAACATTGCCTCGGTTTGCGTGCCCGTGTGCACGCATTTCGAGGCACTTCGGTTTTATCCGATTTGCACTTCATATCATTGCCTCGGTTTGCGTGCCCGTGTGCGTGCATTTCGAGGCACTTCGGTTTTATCCGATTTGCACTTCATATCATCGCCTCGGTTTGCGTGCGGTAAGCGCTGCCGATTTATCCGATTTGTACTTCATATCATTGCCTCGGTTTGCGTGCCCGTGTGCGCGCATTTTGAGGCACTTCGGTTTTATCCGATTTGCACTTCATATCATCGCCTCGGTTTGCGTGCCCGTGGGCACGCATTTCGAGGCACTTCGGTTTTATCCGATTTGCACTTCATATCATCGTCTCGGTTTGCGTGCCCGTGTGCACGCATTTCGAGGCACTTTGGTTTTATCCGATTTCCATTTTATCATCGCCTCGGTTTGCGTGCCCGCGTGCACGCTTTTCGAGGCATCTCATTTTCATCAGCATTGTGCATACTAGGTTGTATCTTAGTTGCATTTCATGCATATTGCACGGGAAACGAGGTACATTCTGTACTCCGAGTGACGGAGTGTGTCTCAATTCTACCACCGACAAATCTCGGATTGCCCATGATGGAGTTAGGTTTTAATTGTAGCATTCATGTACATTCATCCCATATTAAGTTGTGCAATTCGGCTCCTCGGCCATCATGCATCGAGATGCGTGATTGGTGGCACGAGGATCGAGGCATGCATACATTTGTGAAATACATTGCTATGCCCCTTTTCCTGCTCTCTGTTGCAGCAAAATCAAAGATCAATAACTTTTCAGGAATCCGGCGCGCATTTCGAGAAACAATGCAAACAGAGGCTAATCGGGGCATCCCAGTGGATTTTCGCGCCAAAATTTCAACATACATCATCTATCGAAGCAAGGCGCCTCCACGGCGCCATTCTGACTTTCTTAGTTTAATCTGTCAATTAATTAGAATTTGTATATTTATTCGGACTGTATTATTCGGACTGTATATTTATTCGGACCCTCTGCGCGAGGGCAAACTTGTAATAAGTGTGCGTGAGTGTGATGTATGTCTTCCAACCCCACGTCTTTCTCCCTTTTATTTACCTGCTTTGATGGTTAGATATAGAGCATATTTCAATTAGCATACAGTATGACAACATGTTTTGCATCATTCATCTGTTTTGCATGCACCTGCTCGGATCATACAAACCGTGATTCTGATTTCAATTCCAAATTGAGTACTTGATAGCTGTTGCATCTCATATGCCATATTTAGAATAGCCGAGCCTGCTATAGTTTGCATCTTTGCATGTGTTGCATTAGGCAATTCTGTGTATTTAGGATCATGCATGATTTCTAATCGGTTTTTGTTTTGGCTTGGAGTACTCGGTGAGTTTTATGCTTTAGCATCCTTACATGCGTGTGAGTGTTGCCATGATAGCATGCTTACCATGAGGCTATGTGCTTATGTGATATAACTGCCTTGAATGCCTGTGGGTGGAGGTTGAGTTATCTGAATTGGGACAATTCGATGATTGTTTGTTTTAAGCCCACTAGATAGTGGCAAAATCATGTTTTTCTAAGCCCACCTGAGGGTGGCAAATCCGCATCTTAGCCTACTTAAGTAGTAGCACCATCAAACCATTTTCAAACAAACAAACATGAAATGTTTTGTTCCAATTCAAAGATTCATCTATACTTGTATGTCGCATCACATAGTAACCTAGGCTAATAACCGAATAAGAACATACAATGTTTTCAAAAACAGATATCATGGTTAGTAGAGGCGGTCTTTGATCGGGCGAGAGGTGCTCACGATGTGACCTTTCCCTAATCGTACCCAAGTTCCCGAACCAACTTTGGTGATGACGGACACGTGGCCTTTCGACCGAAAGTCGGGGTTTCCTAAATTTCCCATTTTAAAATATTTAGGTGGCGACTCTGTTATCTGGCAAAGCAGTCCATGTTTGGCACTTCTTTCAAAAAAATCTGTTTTTCTTCAAAACGATTTGCCAGAGTTGGACTCTTTGGTTCAGATTTAGAACCGCAACAAAATCGAGTCCGAACTGTAGCGAGGTCCCTCGCGGGCTTGTTACAGGTAGTGAAAACTGTAATTGTTTTACATATATGGTAATTATTAATACTTGATTGTATTACCTCGGTGGAATGTAATTATTATGATTCTGTGATATGCTTAATGATGTTGACTGGCTTTCTCTAATTTCAATCTTGAATTGAATTTTTTTATAACTTTTGTTGCAATTATTGGTAGGGGGAATAGGAGAGTTTCAGACAGTTTGAGAGAGGTGGTCAATGATGGTAGGATGGGAGGTAAGTTCCTCTTGGCATGTAATAATGAGAAGAGGAATGGGAAGTGTGATGTATGTAGCTTGATTGTTATGGGAGATGATGTGGTAGTAGTCAATGACGAGGTAGATATGTTGTCCCCTTGCCCCTTAGCATGTCATTCACTCGGCCCAAAAAAAAAAACAAAAAAAAAAAAAGAACATAAATATTTTTCTTATATTTATCATTATTGGTGGATGACATTAATCTGTTGTTAGCTTCAAAGAAGAATTGGCCTAGACAAGCAAATCAAGCTATGCATGAGTTGGGTGCTTGGACTTCTAGGATCAATTTTGCAGGGTCCCTTTCTGGTGTAGAGGCTCCTATTGCGGTCAAAAGGCTGTGAAGTTGAATGTTGTTGATGCAGTCTTCTAGCTTTGTTTGTTTTTGTTTTTATGGTTTCCATTTTGTCTTGCTTTGCTTCTGTTTTGGTACTCCGTTGCTGTTCCCTTGCCCCTTAGCATGTTATTCACTCAGCCCAAAAAAAAAAAAAAAAGAACATAAATATTTTTCTTTTTGGTCTATTGATACCATTATTGGTGGGTGACTTTAATCTACTGTTAGCTTCAAAGAAGAATTGGCCTAGACAAGCACATCAAGCTGTGCATGAGTTGGGTGCTTGGACTTCTTGGATCAATTTTTCAAGGTCCCTTTCTGGTGTAGAGGCTCCCATTGCAGTCAGAAGGCTGTGAAGTTGAATGTTGCTGATGCAGTCCTCTAGCTTTGTTTGTTTTTTGTTTTTACAGTTTCTATTTTGTCTTGCTTTGCTTCTTTTTTGGTGCTCCGTTATTGTCCCCTTGCCCCTTAGCATGTTATTTACTCAGCCCCCCCCCCTCTCCACAAAAAAAGAAAAAAGAAAAAAAAAGAACATAAATATTTTTCTTTCTTTTTTTTTTATTTTTTATTTTTTAATTATCGAGAAAGATTACATTCAATAGATATCCTATCTAAACTATAGAGCTTCTAGAGCTGAAGACTCTGAATTTCCATGGAGGCTGTTTGGTGGAGATTTTCTCTCAGTTTGTGGGAAATTTGTTGAATTCGTGGTCAAGTTCTGAAGATGGATAGTAAAGATTGAACATGTATAAGGTAATTTCTTTTTATATTTTATTTTTTTGATATTCCTTAATTTTATGTTAATTTTTGGCTTGGGTTTTGGAGTTCTGTAGTTTTTTTTTTTTTTTTTTTTTGGTGTTAATTTTCATATTTTTTTTAGTGTATGACAATATAATGTTTGTTTTTCTTATGTAGTTATAATTTGATTGGCAGTAGTAGCACTAACAGGTGTGCATTTTAATTTTAATTTTTTTAGATTACAGAGCACTGGCTAGTGTGCATTATTTGATATTTAATTTTTTTATATTTGATTTTTTTAGAATTGTAGAGTACAGGCTGGTATGCATTGTTTGATGTTTAATATTGCAGAATACTTACTGATGTGCTTTATGTGGTATTTGGTAAATTTTTTTCTTTTTATTACAGAACGTTAACAAAGTACACAATATTTTTGATTTATGTATTTTGTTCAGTGTTTACAATTTTTTTACTTGCTCTTATATTTTCATTTACAATATTGGTTAACATTATAAATCTTATATGTTTGTTTCTTAATTTGCATTAAAGCTAAGGGGAGTTGTTATTTTATTTGAGCTTTGTAGAACGTTTAATATAAGAAAAATTGTTACAAGTTCTCTAAGAAGAAAAATATTTCAATATCTTTTTTTCAGTATCTTTATCAAAAAATAACACAAACTTCACAAATTTCAACAACATAGGTATAAATCATTTTGATCCTAACATTATTTACAACGTGCCTTTAGGCACGGGCATACACTAGTATATATCTAAATCATAACAAATTATTTGGCCAATATTTCAAAAAAATAACAATATTTTTTTCCAAAAAAATAAAAATAAAAAAATATTTTCTGAAACAAATATTTTTTCAAAAATATAATATTAAAGAACAAAATAAAAAAATATTTTTTCAATTTTTTTAAAAAGAAAATAGAGTTTTGAAAAAAGTTTAGTTTTGAATTTTGAAAAGAGTTTTGAATTGAGTGTTTAATTATGAGTTTTGGAAAAAAAAAATTATTGGAATAACGATTCTAGAACTTAACCAAACTCTCTAGTTTTATTTTTTGCACTTTTTTTTAAAGCATAGGAGTAAAAGTAAATTAATAATTATTTTGAATGTTCACTCAATCTTCTTCTTTTATTTTTCTTTTTTCTATATTTGACAATTTTAGAAGTCCTTTTCATTGAGATAGAAGAATCTTTCACATTTACTTGATAATTTATTTAAATTTAATCTGTTAGAATTTTTCAATCCTTACCAATACGCTTACATTTATAAAATTCCCTTGTAGGAAAAAATAAGCCAAACAATACCATCATAAGGCACACCAATGAACCATTACAGTGACTACTGTGCAAGATTGATTCGTCTTCATAGCATGCTATAGGATCTCCAGTAGTTTAGCAACTTAGGCATTTTGAATTATGAATTTAAGTAAGGATTTTGAAACGAAAAAGAAAAAATAGATAAAATATGAATAAAATATACTTATATTTCACCCAGATTTTCTCTTTTCCCTTTTCTTTTCTAAATTCCTACCCATATCTATAATAGAAACACAACTTTAAAGTTCATCCATAGATACTTGAAATCTTTAAAGTTCATCCATAGATACTTGAAATCTCTCTCCACCTCCCTGCAAAACAAAATCATATTAAAGTGTCTATTTTTCTATTTTGTTTGGTTTGAGATTTTCAAAAATAAATTTTTGAGTTTTCAAATTTGTATTATTTTTAGAGAATGTGATTAAACTTTTTTAATAATTTTTTTACTTCTTAAATCTACTTAATATAGATATACTTTGAAAATACAAAATCGGGGAAAAAAATCTTTAAAAAAAGTACTAAAAATAAATAAATAAAATAGTAAGATCAATAGTTTTTTTAATTTTATTTTTGCATTTATTGACTTTATTTTTAGAGTTTTCAAAAATTATAAAGTAAATATATATATATATTGATTAAAATATTAAAAGAATTCACATAGACAAATTGAAAACTCAAAATAGTTTTTGAAAATTTCAAACCGAACAATGTTGTTTCTATTTTTGCCCCTCGAAAATGGTCACGTGAGGCACTGGATTTTTTTTTTGGGTCTCAAAAAGACTAACAACAATTATCAATTGGGCTAAGTTAATAAAAAGCAAAAAATTATAGGAAAATTTTAACGGCATCAGATCTGTAAAGATCAAATTGACACAATAGACTACAATGACCACGAGTTTAATTTGGCCAGTATTCTATCATTTCCATTTAACCATTTTACTCCTATAATTCTCAAGTATGGATCATTTTTTTGGTTCTCTTTTATATTTTGATATTAATTAACGCATTCTACTCCTGTGATATTGTAGTTAAAAAATCATTGTTTCATTGAAAAGTTTTCGAAGGAACATTTGAGATATATAATAAATAGTAAAAAAAACAAGTAAACAAATTCTACATTTTGTCTTAACATATGTTTGCGCTTTGAAGATTTCTCAACTTTTACTTACTTTGCATGAATTGACATCATCACACATGCACAATAGCATCCCATTTAAGAAGTCTACAGCTTGAAATGTTCCTCCTCCGTCTCTCCTCTATGATGACAACAATGATGATTATTAATACAATATCAGTAGTAAATCAATAAATAATTTGTTTCTAACAACTATAAAGTTCTAGTTGCTAAAATTAATCTATACCTTTTTATAATCAATAGCAATAAAATTTGCCCATCGGTTGCCAGCTTCAGTATAACTTGTGCGAAGTGTGTTCATAAGATGTTCGATGTTCATTTCGTTGCATGGAGTGAAACTTAGTGGTGAATAGTCGACGAGCACCAATGATTTACTTGTGTTGTCTAGTTTTAATGACCCCTCATCTTTAGTAGAGCTCCCTATTTGCAGTCCCTCACTTCCATCTGCCAATTTTACTCAAACAAATAGTTGAAATGATACAACTACACGAACTGAAACAATTGACTATCAACACTAAGATCCCCTCAATTATTAAACCCACAAATTTTAATCCCTTAATTATGAAAATGCATTATTTTCAACCCTTTTAGATGGGAAACATTGATATAGTTTTTAATTGTCGAAAAGGTCAAAGTATACAGATTCATAATTGAGAGAGTAAATTGAGATTTACAAGTAGTTGAGTGGACTTGGTGTAATTCACCCTACTTCAAACTGTTATTTACATATTATTCTTCCACACACACACACACACACACATATATATATATATATATGAATTAATGATTCAAAACTAAAGAAAAGCATTGTATTTGCTTACATTTATATTCAGTCATGAAGTTCCATTGATATGCAATTCCTTCACTTTCTTGCTTTGATTTGGCTGAAGTGAAGACGACAAGCCTTTGATTATTAACAACCATGTGTTCAACTGATGGCCAGCCTCTACCATGTTGAGGCATTTTTGACAACGGGAACAAGTATTGTGTCAACCCCACAGCATCAAAAAGTTTAGCTAGTCCTTTAGGGGCCTTAACACTGTCTTCTAAGATTAATGTAATAATTTCAGATGGATTTGAAGTTAAGAATTCTTTAACTTCCTTGAAAAGGTCAAGAGCCGGACCCTATGAAAATAAAAGACATAGAATTTAATTTATTGTATTAGAGAAAATATTCTACTGATTTGCATCGTACATATTTCTAATATACAATATTTATCTATACAAAAAAATAAAATAAAATAAAATATGCATCGTATTTTTTTTATTAAAAAATGGTTAAGAAAAATTTTAAAATTCAAATTGAGGTAACTATATACTTTTGTTTTTTTTTTTTTTCTTTTTTTTGTTTTTTTTTTTATCAGTAAAAAAAGGAAACTTTACTGATGACTACAACATAGATATCATATGAGATTACATTAATAACGAAGGGAAGTGCATAAAGCAACACAGCAAACTACTTCAATCCCAACTAGATTGGCACCGAGGAGAAAGTCAACCATATGCTAGCACAACCATAAGGTTGGTGTGGAACCAACACAAAACAAAAGAGAACATAAGCATAACAAAGGACAAGAGGTTCAGAACCACACTGCCTAATCAAGATCACCCAAGGCTATCATATCAGTAGACACCAAAAGCACACTGCAGCAAATCAAGAACCAAGGCCAGACCAAAACAAAGTCAATACCCAAACACACCAGACACTACCACAATGCTGTTACTGCTCTCCACAATGCTGCTCCTACTAACCCAGGCACCTTCTAACCTGTTGCAGATTATCAACCACATCATGAACAGAGTACTACAACTCATTAGTGTTAGTTTTGATCCATAGGGCAACTCTAGTCTTAATCAATTCGTAGACCTCCTCTAAGTAGTGCTGCTTACCATTGAATATGCAATAATTTCTTAGATTCCAAATGGACCATAGAACAACAAACGGAATTACATTGCAAAATTTTGGTTTCAAGCTTACCCCATTTGTACCCTCGCCACCAATCCAACACATCTCTAGCATTCTCAAGAGTCACCCATTGCATATCCCACCAGGATAGAATGTTTGTCCAAATCTTCCAAGCAAATGAACACTGCAACAACACATGATAGTCTGTTTCTAAAGCACAGCCACAGAACACACACTCTGTTCTAGCGTTCTGGCTAAGGCACCCTACTCTTTGAAGGAAAGCTCTTGACTTAATTCTACCCTTCTAAACGAGCCATCCAAAAAATTGCACTTTTGGTGGGGACAAATTCTTCCAAATCCACCTAGCAGCCTCGAACCCATGAGCCACATCATATCTACTATACGTTGAGTTCACAGTAAACAAACCTGAAGATGAGGCCTTCCAAACCAAGGAGTCAACTCTATCTGAAAGAATTGGCTCATGTGTAGACAGGTAGGACCTAAGTCTTTCCACCTCATCTTCCTCACAAGCCTTCAGACCTCTTCTGAAACTGAAGTTCCACCCAGCTGAACTACTCTTCCTGTCAATCATCTATTTAAGATTGACCTCTTTGCCTTCTGATAGCTCATATAACCTCAGAAACTCAACCTTCAAGCTGCTCTTAGATGCCCAATGATCCTCCCAAAAACTAATCCGTCTCTCATTCCCAACTTTAATGACAGTGTTAAGATTTTTATCCTAAAGGAGTTAATGTTTTGGTAATACATTTCTTGACAAAACTTAATATCATTGATTCAAGTTATTTTGATTTTCTTCAATTGATTTTTATATCTTTCACCTTGACTATCTACTTAATTATTGTGCCTCTCAAATGTCAAAGATTTGTAGAGCATGCCATGAGGGTTCAAAGTTGAACATGCCAACTTTGAGATGCTAAATGAGGCTGTTTGTCTCAATCTTTCGATGAGAAAATTCAGCTAAAGATCATCCTTCACATGTGTGATCTTTTTGTGGATTTTGTTGGATCCTCATTGATGGCATGCATGAGCAAAAGTCCAAGAACATTTTGAGGCTCAAGAATGTCAAGATATGAAGATTATGTTTTGTCTTGATTTTGTTTGTCGAAAGTATGATTTGTATAGATGATCTTGTTGACAAATTTTGGTGGACAAGCATGGGAGGTTGTTGACATTTTCCAACCAAAAAGAATGGCTTAGGGTGGCTATTTGTCGAAACTTTTTGATGACAAAACATTGATGAAGAAATAAAGAATCATATGTGCAAAGATTGTGAATCTTCTTTGTCAATCTGTGATGGACAAACATGTGTGCATGGTGAACTTTTCTAGCCCAAAAGAAAGCTATTTGTTGGGGGTCTAAACTGTTAAAAGCATGCGAGAGAACATGCCTCAAAACTCGGAGCAGAAGTTTACAAAAGCTGTTGGAGCACGCCAAGGTCGCACCCGCGACCCTACACGTAGCGCCCACGATGGGCACAATCGCGCCTATTATAGAAGGCTTCGCGCCCACAATTATGGTATGTCCGAAAGTCTAGCTCTCAGTATTTTCTCTGCAACCCCTGAAGGCACCTCGCTCCGGCGACCAGTTGACCGCGCCAACGACCAGCCCGCGAACTTGCCCTGCCTCAGGTCTATTTAAAGGACCCTTTACTTATTTGTTGAGGCACCTCTCTAAGAACATTTTGGTATCTCCTAGCTTATTTTTGAACTCTCTAGAGTTCAAATATTTCCTATCTTGAGAGAGTATATTTTGAGAGAGATCATTTTTGTAAGAGAGAAAATATTTTCAGAGAGTTTGTTTCGAGAGTGAACTTGTAGTGACTTTATCTATAATACTCTTAGTCACTTGATGATTCATTAGGATCCAAGATCCTCAAAGCTAATCATCAAGTTTTTGTAACAAGTTTTTCACACCTTTCCAAAAGTGAACCTTTTTGGTGGATTCCATGACTGTAGATTTTGGTGAATTCTGAAATCATTGGCGTCGTGGCGATTCGACAACCGTGGCAGCATATCCTGTGGAGGTACTTATAGAGTGAGCAAAGACGTGTGTCGGTGAGTGGACTCGTGTTGCTTGGATTGGCCTTTGTAAGAGATCTCTTGTACTACCTTTCTTATATAGTGGATTATTCGTCTGGCTGAGGGCCCGTGGTTTTTTATCACAAGTTGGTGGATTCCAACAGTGATTTTTTCACCTAAAATATATTTCGAGTCGTGGATCGTTTTCTCTTACTCTCTCTTATTTACATTGATCATGGTTGCATTAATTTTTAATTAGATTGCTTAAATCAATAATCACATTAAACGGGACGCATCTCGATTTTCAAAAGAGTTTTCCGCAATAAATCTAGATTTTTTCAGATAAAATTTTCCATGAAGAAGCTAAACAAATTGGGATGTTGTGTTCCAGATTGAAAATATCACCCCCAATTTTTTAGCACTAAGTACCATCCGCCAAGAAAGGTCTCTATCTCTATCTCTAAAAACCTCCTCCCCGGGTCTCTCTTTGGACTGGCCGGCCGCCGCCTTTGGCTATGGCGGTCGGCTGGGCTATTTTTTTTCCGTGCTTGTCTGTTGTTTTTCCTTAATAAACCTGATTCTTCCATTATCTTCCCATCTAGGTGTGTTGTGTTTTGTGTGTTGCGCTAGAAGCTTGAGGGGTGAACTCCCATTATGGTCTTGGTGGTTCGGGTCTGTTATAGCTGATTCTTCACTCGAGCGCTCTTTTTGCGACTAGGAACTTGAGGGGTGAACTCTGGTTCAGATATTGGAGAAGTATCGATGCTTTGTTTGGGCAGAAACATGGGTGTCGGAGTTGATTCAGATCTGTCTGGTTTCATTCGAGCGTTCCTCTTCGTGTGGGAGTGTAGACACCCCATTTTTGACCGACCTTAAGACTCAGACGTCACCGATTGAGCGCTCGATGATGTTGCATGTTGTGCTCGTTCAGAAGTCTCAGAGTCGCGGCCGTGCGCCCCGCCTCCGGACTTCCGAACCCTCTTCTGTGCCTTGTCTCGGTTTGCGAACCAGACTCGGTTTTCTCCGTTTTCTTTTCTAAGGGGAGAGAATGGTCCCGTAGACTATCTCTCAATGGCCGTGGGCTACATTTCGTGCCCGTAGGCCATTTTGCCAATTTCGGAGCCCGGTTCCCGGTTTTCGGAGCCGTCAGGCCGTGTGCCTCGGTTCGGGACCGTCTAACCATCTCCGATTTCTTCGGTTTCTGGCATGCATCTCATTTAATCCCTTTCGAGGGACACTGGGGTCCTAGATACCCACTTCGTGGCCGAACGCCACTTTCGGTGCTTACCGCCTATTTTCGGGACCCCAAACTGCGTGATTTGGGCCCCGAGCATTCATTTTGCACCGGTTTCTGTTCAATTTTGACAAGTGCCTCTGTTTTATCATAACGAGGGACACTGGGGTCTCAGATACCCACTTCGTGGCCGAACACCACTTTTGGTGCCTACAGCCTATTTTCGGGACCCCAAACTACGTGATTTAGGCCCCGAGCATTCATTTTGCATTAGTTTTTGTTCAATTTTGGAAGGTACCTCTGTTTTAGCACCAGGAAGATCACTGGAGGGTGGGAGGACATCAATTGTCTCAGAAAACCAGTTTCGCTCCTCCGGCGTCCGTTTTGCTCACTTCCGGGCTAATGTTGAACACCCTAGGGATATTTTCTTCGAGCCGAGACTACATATTTGTGATGAGGGGACCTGGGAGGACCCTAAAAGGTGATGTTCGGCCATTAATTGTTATTTTCATTTTTGAGCCTCTCTTTCAAGTTGAATGTTGTGTCTCCTGTTTCAGAGTTGCTAAATTCCAACCATGGGGTCTTGTTCTACACACCTGGGAGGACACCAAAATATGGTGGCCGGCCATTAATTGTTCACTTCATTTTTGGCCATGGCCGGCTGGCCATGGGGAGTGGCTGGCCGACCAGTGGGGTGGCCGGCCGGCCCTCTTCAAGAAAAGCACCTGGCCGGCCTGCTTCCTGCTTTTGACCATTTTACAGCTGTCCAGCTGTTTTTTCCAAATATCTTTTGCCTCCGAGGGATATTTTGGGAGGGAAAGCTTGGATGCATTTCCCCCCCTTTGACACCCCTTTCTTGCCCATTTAAGGGGCTGACCTCCTCCTTTGTTAGGGTTAGCAACTTTCTTCTCAAGAGCATATCTCTCATTGCCTCCATTTCCCTCTCCAAAAGCTCCAAAAACCTTCAAGTTTCTAGCCCACTTGTTCATCAACCCTAAGCTTCACCATCACCACCTCCATTCCAGCAGCAAAGGAGGATTTTTCAGAGGCTAAGAAGCAATAAATTGAAGCCAAGAAGCAACAAAAGCTTGATCTTCATGGGTAAGTCACTATTTTCCCCTTTTGAGCACATTTTTGCATCAATTCTTTACCCTACTTGCTCTCTGTTTTGGGCTCCGAACCCTACTGATTTTAGGCTTATTTTGAGCCCCTCTACAACATTGTAGAAGGGCTCAACCTTGTTTGGCACCTCTATGATGCACCTCTTTCAATATCGCTCTTTGTGCCAATATTTTGCATGCCTTGTTTGGATTATGAGTAATCCATTTTCGAGCCTGATATAAACTGTGAGTGGGCTTATTTTGAGCCCCTCTTAAACATTGAAGAAGGGCTCAACCATGTTTGGT
Organism: Camellia lanceoleosa; assembly: GCA_025200525.1. NCBI lineage: Eukaryota > Viridiplantae > Streptophyta > Magnoliopsida > Ericales > Theaceae > Camellia > Camellia lanceoleosa. The sequence continues at coordinate 2,731,301 of CM045770.1, forward strand.
GGTTCTATCATGCACTTGTTTTGTAATTCTTCCAATTTACCGTAAAATTGCATGGTTTCTTTAGCCTATTTGAAGTCTGATTTTGAGCATGCCATTAACTGAGGTTGAGCTTATTTTAGGTCCCTCTACAACAAATTAGAAGGGATCAATCTTGTTTGGGGCCTCCATGCATGGCCTCTCTTTGTACCTCTCTTTGGCCCCATTTTGCATGCCTTTTTTAAGCTTATTTGGCTTCTGATTTCAGCCTTAATCAGGCCTGAAAAGAGCCTTATTTTTGCCTTCTTGTCATGTTTTGTTAAGGGTCTTATGCTATTTGGTGAATACTTTTGGTACTTCATGTTATACCCTCTTATACCCCCTTATTTTTGCATGCCTTGCTAGCTCATCATGCTTCTGTTTTTGAGCCTTCATCAGGCTTGGAAAGAGTCTTAAAATAACTTATTATTCATGTTTTGTTAAGGGTCTTAGGCTGTTTGGTGCATCCTTTTGATACCTCATGTTATAGCCTTTGTTAGCTCATATTTTGCATGCTATTTTGAGCATATCTACATACTGAATTGGGGAATGTCATCTCTTGTAAATGTGCATATTTTTGGTCCCTCTTCAATGTTGTAGAACTATATTTTTCAGTTTGAGCATCGCATATCCCATCTGCTTCATTGTTCCCCTTTTTTCCCCCATTTTTGCATGCTACTTTTGCCATACTTGTGATTGTTGTTTGGCCATCCTTTATACTGAAAAAATGCTAGTTTAGGGGCTGCCTTGCTACTGTTTTACATGTCATATACCAATTATGCATGTTTAATAGGGCTGTAGGCCATTTCGGGTGCTTAACGTAGCATTTCGGGCATCGGGTGTAATTTTGTCATAATTCGGGGGCTGTTTTTGCATCATTTTGGCTGCTGAAATTTACATTTTCCGTATGCCATTTTCCACATCTCATTTGCATGCCATTTTTGTGCCTTAGGGCCATGCCTCGGTTTGCGTGCCCGTGGGCACGCATTTCGAGGCGCATCTTTTTCATCTCACGGCCTCTTATGTGAGTGTGGCTGAGGCCCTCTCATGTTAGTGTAAGCCCAATTTGCATTATGTATGTCATTTCATTTCGTATGACATTACCTCGGTTTGCGTGCCCGCGTGCACGCATTTCGAGGCGCATCTTTTTCATCTCTAGGCCTCTTATGTGAGTGTGGCTGAGGTCCTCTCATGTTAGTGTAAGCCCAATCTGCATTTTCCATGTCATTCACATTGCGTATGCCACCGCCTCGATTTGCGTGTCCGCGTGCACGCATTTCGAGGCACTTCTTTTTTATCTGACGGCGTCTTATGTGAGTGCGGCTGAGGTCCTCTCATGTTAGTGTAAGCCCGATTTTGCATTTTTATGCCTTTATATCATTGCCTCGGTTCGCGTGCCCGTGTGCACGCATTTCGAGACGCATCTTTTTCATCTTATGGCCTCTTATGTGGGTGCGGCTGAGGCTCTCCCATGTTAGTATAAGCCTATCTTGCATTGCGTATGCCATTTTAGCTCTGTTTTCGTACGCCATTTCCTCGGTTTGCGTGCCCGTGGACACGCATTTCGAGGCATTTCATTTTAGTCTCATTGTATATCATATTTCATGTCATTTCATGCTTTTATGTCATCACCTCGATTTGCGTGCCCGTGTGCACGCATTTCGAGACATCTCCTTTTCATAGCATTGTGCATGCTAGGATTGTATTTTAGCTACATTTCATGCATATCATGCATATTGCATCGTGTTCGGGATAGGAGATTAACCCGGGCACGGGAAACGAGGCACGTTCCATACTCCGAGTGACGGAACGGGTCTCAATTCCCAAGTCACCGACACTCCGGATTACCCATGATGGAGTTCGGTTTTGTTGTAGAATTCATCTGCATTCATCCTATATTGAATTGTGCAATTCGGTTCCTCGGCCATCATGCATCGAGATGCGTGATTGGTGGCACGAGGATCGAGGCATGCATATATTTGTGAAATACATTGCTATGCTCCTTTCCTGCTCTCTTCAAAGCAAAATCAAGAATCGTGACTTTTGGTCTGCACGCATTTCGAGAAACATTGCAAACAGAGGCTAATTAGGGCATCCCAGTAGATTTTCGCGCCAAGGCAGCCCAACATGCATCATTCATCAGAATCGAGGCAGTCCCTGGCTTGCATGCCAGTTTACAGTTTTTCTTAGTTAATTTGTCAATTAATTAGGAATCTGTATTATTTCGGACTGTATTATTCTTTCATTTCGGACTGTATTATTATTTATTCGGACCCTCTGCGCGAGGGCATAATTGTAATAAGGGTGTGTGAGTGTGATGTATGTCTTCCAATCCCACGTCTTTCTTCCCTTTTATTTACCTGCTTACGATGGTTAGATATAGGGCATATTTCAATTAGCATACAGTATGACAGCATGTTTGCATCATTCATCTGTTTTGCACGCACCGGGCTCGGCGCATCATACAAACTGCATTTGTATTTCAATTCCAAATTGAATACATGTTAGCTGTAACATCATCATATGCCATGTTTAGAATAGCCGAGCCTACTATAGTTGCATCTTTGCATGTGTTGCATTAGGCAATTCTGTATATATAGGATCATGCATGATTCCTAATCAGTTTTCTGTTTTGGCTTGGAGTACTTGGTGAGTTGTTATGCTTTAGCATACTTGCATGCGTGTGAGTGCTGCCATGAATAGCATGCTTACCATGAGGCTAAATGCTTATGTGATATAACTGCCTTGAATGCCTGTGGGTGGAGGTTGAGTTATCTGAATTGGGACAATTCATCGACTGTTTGTTTTAAGCCCACTAGATAGTGGCAAAACCATTGTTTTCTAAGCCCACCCGAGGGTGGCAAATCCACGTCTTAGCCTACTCGCGGGTAGCACCATCAAACCATTTCAAACAAACAAACATGAAATGTTTTGTTCCAATTTAGGCGATTCAGTCTATACTTGTATGCTGTGCGCATCACATAGTAACCTAGGCTAATAACCGGAATAAGAACGCACAAAGTTTTCAAAAACAGATATCATGGTTAGTAGAGGCCGGTCTTTGACGGGCGAAGGTGCTCACGATGTGACCTTCCCCAATCGTACTCCAGTTCCGAGCCAACTTTGGTGATGACGGACACGTGGCCTTTGGCACCGAGTTAGGGTTTCCTAAATTTCCCATTTAGAAAATATTTAGGTGGCGACTCGTTATCCGCAAAGATCCATGTTTGGCACTTCTTTCAAAAATCTGTTTTTTTTCTCAAAACGATTTGTCGGATTTGGACTCTTTGGTTCAAGATTAAGAACCGTAACATTTGAGTCCTTCGAACTGTAGTGACCCAATATCGAACCAGAACGGGGGGGACTCGCGCTCCCTTTCCCCGAGATGCGTTCGGGGACGTCTACAGGGAGTTTGAGGGGTGTAAGAAGGAGATCTGGAGTGGGACGAAGCACTGCTGGTTGGTTTGGATCTGCAGTGGGTGGTTGGGCGGGTGTTGGTCGGTGCCTTGGATCTGCAGAGGGTGTGAGAAAGAAGAAGAATAGGGGTGGGTTCGGGAGCTGCATAGGCGGTGGTTTAGTAGCATGGAGGTGGATTTGGGAGCTGCAGCATTGGTGTGGGTTCGGGAGTTGGAGCTGGTGCGGGTGTTTTCCGGTGTTGGATCTGCAGTGGCGTGGGTGTTTTCTCGGCCGGATTAGTAGAATAGGGGTGGGTTTTGGGTGTCGTAGCAGCATAGGTGTAGTGTTTGCGGTGGTAGTATGGAGTCTTCAACAGGGGTGTTGGGAGTTGGGAGTTGCAGAGCCGGTGTGGAGTTTTCCGGTGTGGTGTACAAGTCGGTGTGGAGTTTTCCGGTGTGGTGTATAAGTCGGTGTGGAGTTTTCCGGTGTGGTGTATAAGTTGGCTATGGAGTTTTCCGTTGTGTAGCCTTGGGAGTGCAGCAGCTTGGGTGTGGGTGGTTGGCCTTGGGAGTGCAGCAACATAGGCGTGGGTGTGTCTGGCAAAGCAGTGTGGAGTGTGTCGATGGCGTCTAGATTGTGTGCAGAAAGTGGTATGTGCAGCAAGGGTGTGTGGAGCGTGGGTCTTGGGTAGTGTGGGATTTGGGAGTGTATTTGGGTTCTGTAGACACCCCATTTTTGACCGTCCTCAAGACTCAGACGTCACCGGTCGAGCGCTCGGTGATGTTGCATACTGTGCTCGTTCAGAAGTCTCAGAGTCGCGGCCGTGCGCCCTGCCTCCGGACTTCCGAACTCTCTTCTGTGCCTTGTCTCGGTTTGCGAACCAGACTCGGTTTTCTCTGTTTTCTTTCCTGAGGGGAGGGAATGGTCCCATAGACTATCTCCCAGTGGCCGTGAGCTACTTTTTGTGGCCGTAGGCCATTTCGTCCATTTCGGGGCCCGGTTCCCGGTTTTTGGGACCGTCAGGCCATGTGCCTCGGTTCGGGACCGCCCAACCATCTCCGATTTCTCCGGTTTTTGGCAAGCACCTCTGTTTTATCATACCGAGGGACACTGGGGCCTCTGATGCCCACTTCGTGGCTGTAGACACCCCATTTTTGACCGACCTTAAGACTCAGACGTCATCAATTGAGCGCTTGGTGATGTTGCATATTGCGCTTGTTCTGAGGTTGTGGAGTCCTGGCTACGAGTCTTGCCTCCGGACTTCCGGACTCTTTTGTGCTTTGCCTCGATTTGCGAACCAGGCTCCGTTTTCTCTGTTTTCTCTTTGAGAAGGAAGGGAGAGGTCTCGTAGACCATCTCTCAGTGGCCGTAGGCTACGTTTTGTGGTCGTAGGCCATTTTGCCCATTTCGGAGCCCAGTTCCCGGTTTTCGGAGCCGTTAGGCCATGTGCCTCGGTTCGGGACCGCCTAACCACCTCTGTTTGCCCCGGTTTTTGGCATGCATCCTATTTACTCCCTTTTTAGGGACACTGTGGTCCGAGAGACCAACTTCGTGGTCGTGCACCACTCCCGGCGCCTAACAGCCCACTTTCGGGGCCTCGAACTGCGTGTTTTGGCTCCCGAACCTTCATTATACATTTTTGGGCTTCAACCCGAACTTGAGATAGTCATATTTTGAGGTCCTTTTCATGTTTGATTAAGGACCTTTTACTGTTTGACATCTTCATTTGTCACTTTCCTTTTTTACCTCTTTTTGGGCCTTTTTGCACGGTATTTTAGGCGTACTTGTGGGCTGCGTTGGACTTGGTCGTAAACTAAAAAGCGTCTTATTTTGAGCCCCTCTTCGACTTTGTTGAAGGTCTCTCGGCCAGTTGAAACCCGTAGCTACCACTTTCCCTTTTGGCCATTTTTGGAGGGAAACTTGAAATGTTTCCCCCCCTTTTTTCCCCCCTCTTTTTCCCCCTCTTTTCTAAACGTTTTTGCCTATTAATACAGCCCTCCAGATCTGTTTTAAGGGTTGAAAAAAAACCTTTGAGAGCTCCTATATTGTATCTCTCTCTCTCTATAATTCCAAGCTCCAAAACTCTCAAAAATCTTCCAAGTTTGGCACCATTCCTTCATCACCACCAAGCACCACCACCCCTATTCCATTTCCAGCATCTTGAGGGGTTTTCCAGCAGCTAAGAGGCGTCATTTTCAGTCCTAGAAGCAGCCAAGGTTTTGGTCTACAAGGGTAAGCACTTATTTCCCCTTTTGAGCTCCATTTTTGTATCATTTTTCTACCCTCTTTTCTTGTTGTTTTAAGCTCCGACCAAAACTGAAAGTGACCATTTTTTGAGCTTATTTTCATCTTCCCTTAAGGGTTCTTACCCATTTGGGACCTGCTACTACCACTTGTTTCAATACCTCTTTGAATGCCATTATTTTGCATGCTATTATTAGCTCATTTTTAATCTGTTTCTGAGCATGTAATAAACTGTAAGTAGGCTCATTTTGATCCCTTCTTCAACATTGAAGAAGGGCTCAACCATGTTTGGTAAATCTATCTTGCACTTGCTTTGAAATCTCTCATATTTACCGTAAAATTGCATGATTTGTTTGATCTGTCTAGCTTCTGTTTTCGGCCATCATCAGGTCTGGAAAGAGTCTTATTTTGATCTTATGGACATATTTCATGAAGGGTCTTTGTTGGTTGGATGAATGTTTGGGGTACCTCATGTTATGGCCTATAGTATCCTAGTTCTTGCATGGCATTCTTAGCATATTTGCACACTGAGTTGAGGCATGTCATCTACTGTAAATATGCATATTTTTGGTCCCTCATCAATGTTGTAGAAGGAAAATTTTCCATTTGAGCATCGTATACATCACTTGTTTCAATACCCCTCTCTTGCCCCCCGTTTTTGCATGCCATTGTTGTCCTATTTATGCTTACTATTTGGCCATGTTTTGTACTGTAAAAATGCTATTTTGGGGGCTGCCTTGCTACTGTTTTGCATGTCGTGTATCAATTGTGCATATTTAGTATAGCCATAGGCCATTTCGGGTGCCCAAATTCGCATTTGGGACTATTCCGTGCATCGGGTGTACTTTGGCCATGATTCGACTGTTTTCCCCTACATTTCAGTGCTGAAATTCCATTAGTATGTTTGCATATCATTTGCCATGTCATTTCATGCTTTATGCCATTGCCTCGGTTTTGCGTGCGTGTGCACGATTTCGAGGCACTTCATTTTCATCCATCGGCCTCTTATGTGAGTGAGGCTGAGGCTCTCTCATGTTAGTGTAAGTCCAATTTGCATTTTAGTGTCATTCCATGCCTTAGGGCCATTGCCTCGGTTTTGCGTGCCCGTGTGCCGCATTTGAGGCACTTCATTTTTATCGATGGCCTCTTATGTGAGTGTGGTGAGGCCCACTTATGTTAGTGTAAGTCCATATTGCATTGTATATGCCATTTTAGTCTCATTGCATTGCGTATGCCATGTCCTCGATTCGGCGTGCATACGTCGGCGCATTTCGAGCGTCCCATTTTCATCTTGTGGCCATTGATTTTGGCATGCTTGTGAGCCATCCATGTTAGTTTAAGTCCATCATTGCATCGCATGTTCATATGTCATGTTTCACGCCTTGCCATGCTTTGATAGAGTGGCATTCGTGCCTTAGGATCGGTCCTCGGTTTGCGTGCATACGTGCACGCATTTCGAGAATCCCATTTTCCTCTAATGGCCACTGATGTGAGTGTGGTTGAGGCCCATTCACATTGGTGTAAGTCCATCTTGCATTGTGTATGCCATGTTTCAATGCGTTGTGCATGTTATGTTGTTAGCATTGTGCGTGCCGTCTAGTTGCATTGCATGTTTGCATGTTAGCTTGCATGCTTAGGTTGCTTGTGCATTGTCATGCCTTGCCTCTCGAATTGAGTATGATAGAGGTTGGGTTTCACTTGTGTGTTTGATGTGCATTTCATTTGATATCAAAGTTGCTAACTTGGCTTTTGGGCCATCATGCATTGAAATGCGTGATTGATGGCCCGGGGGTCAAGGGTCGTGCTCCCTTGAGTTTATTACATGATAGGGGGCATTAGCCATGCATATATATGCTCAAAAACCCATGCCATACATTGATGTCTGCTGTTGTTGTCAAAACTGTCTCCTGCAGGAATTTTGTGCGGCCGTGATAAATAGTGCCGGCCGGCACTTCATTTTTAACCCGATGGACTCAGGCGGCCGGTGATCTTTCTAGGCAATGATCACGAACTTCCTCCGGCCGTGGTGTCTGAAGATTCAAGGAAGGTTTTTCAAACTTTGGTAATTTTTGGAGAGCAGGCGGTAAAAGAGGCGGTGGCACGGTGTAGGTTTTCGGCAAGTCGGATCGAGCATCGTGCATCCCTCTTCCGAGGCCTTTTACTGCTTCGATAGTTTAATTAATTTGTTAATTAATTAAAGTGCTGTAATAATTAATTAGCTAGGATAGTTGATTTATTATTTGGGAATTGTATATTTATTTGGTCCCTCCGGTGAGGCATAATTGTAATAAGGGTGTGTGAGTGTGTGTATGTCTTCCAACCCCGTCTTTCTTCTCTTTTATTTACACCTTATGATGGTAGATTAGGGCACGTTTACTTTTAGCATACCTTATGCTATGCATGCGTGCATTCATGCATTTGTTTACATGCATCGGGCTTTTTACATCATTTAAACTGCATCGTACTTTCAATTCCAAATTGAATACGTGTTATTTGTAGCATTCCATATTCCATGTTTAGGATAGCGAGCTTTGCCTAGATTACATCTTTGCATGTGTTGCATTAGACATTTCGGTATGCTTAGGTCCATGCATGGATTTCTAATAAGCTTCTGTTTGGCTTGGAGTACTAGGTGAGCTTTTATGCTTTAGCATATCGCATGTGTGTGAATGTTGCCATGATAGCATGCTTACCATGAGGATAAGTGCTTATGTGATATAAGCTGCATGAATGCTGTGGATGGAGGTTGAATTACCTAAATTGGGACAACACATTAAAACTATGAGTTTTAAAGCCCACTAGATAATTGGCAAAACCGTCTTTTCTAAAAGCCCGCTTGAGAGTGGCAAAACACGCATTTTAGCCTACTTATGAGTAGCAAATCATTTTTCAAAACAAACACGTAATGTTTTGTTCCAACTTAGCGATTTGGTCTATACTTGTTTCTTTGTCGCATAACATAGTAAATCTAGGCTAATACTTAGGAATAAGAACACGTAATGTTTTCAAAATCGGATATCATGGTTAGTAGAGGCGGTCTTGGACCCGGGCGAGAGAATGCTCATAGGACCTTCCCGATCGTACCCAAGCTCGAGCCAAGTCAACTTTGGTTATAGCGGACCGTGGCCTTGACACCGAGTCAGGGTTTCCTAAATTTCCCATTTTAAAAATATTTAGGTCGCGACTCTGTAATCTGGCAAAGCAGACCATGTTTGGCACTTCTTTTCAAAAATCTATTTTTCTCAAAGCGATTTGCGAGTTGGACTCTTTGGTTGATTTAGAACCGTGACACAAATCGAGTCTGAATCAGAGTGAAGCCGCAGGCGGCGTCTCGGTGGCGAATGCCACTTTCGGGCACATGGGTTTCGGGACCGGCTGCGTGATTTGGGCCCCGAGCATTCATTTTGCATCGGTTTTCTCTGTTTTTTGGCAGGAACCTCTGTTTTATCATTCCGAGGGACACTGGGGTCGCAGATACCCACTTCGCTGTCGTATGCCACTTTCGGTGCCTGCAGCTCATTTTCGGGACCCCGAACTGCGCGGTTTGGGCCCCGAGCGTTCATTTCTCATTAGTTTTTGTTCAATTTTGGCAGGTACCTCTGTTTCAACACCAGGAAGATCACTGGGGGGTGGGAGGCCAGCAATTATCCCAGATAACCAGTTTCGCTTCTCCGGCGCCCGTTTTGCTCACTTCCGGGCCAATGTTGAACACCCTGGGCATATTTTCTTCCAACCAAAGCTACATATTTGTGATCAGAGGACATGGGAGGACCTTAAAAGTGCATGGTCGGCCAGCAATTCAGAGTTTCATTTTTGAGCCTCTCCTTCAAGCTCTATGTTGTGACTCCTGTTCCAGTGTTGCCAAATTCCGGCCTTGGAACCTTGTTCTACACACATGGGAGGACACCAAAAAGTGGTGGTCGGCCAGCAATTCAGAGTTTCATTTTTGAGCCTCTCCTTCAAGCTCTATGTTGTGACTCCTGCTTCAGTGTTGCCAATTTCCAACCTTGGAACCTTATTCTACACACTTGGGAGGACACCAAGGAGTGGTGGTCGGCCAGCAATTATTATGTTCAATTTTTGGCCATGGCCGGCCGGCCAGGGTGAGTGGCTGGCCGACCAGTTGGGGTGGCCGGCCGGCCACCTTCCAGAAATTTACCTGGCCGGCCAGCTTTCTGCTTTCCAGCTCTCTACAGCTGTCCGGATATTTTGGGAGGGAAATCTTGCCTCAATTTCCCTCCCCTTTTACACCCCTTTCTTGCTTATTAAAGGGGCTGGCCTCCTTCTTTATGGAGGTTGGACAATTTCTTCTCAAGGTTTCATCTCCCATAGCCTCCATCTTCATCTCCAAAATCCTAAAAAACCTTCAAGTCCCTAGCCCATTCCTTCACCAACCCCAAGCCTCACCATCACCATTCAATTTCCAGCAGCAAGGAGGGGTTCCTCAGAGGCTTAGAAGCAACTTTCATCAAGGTAAGAGGAAGCAAAAGACTTGTCTTCAAGGGTAAGCCACTAATTCCCCTTTTTGAGCATAATTTTCCATCAATTCTTTACCCTATTTCCTTTTTGTTTTGGGCTCCGACCCCTACTGGTTCTAGGCTTATTTTGAGCCCCTCTACAACTTTGTAGAAGGGCTCAACCCTGTTTGGTGTCTCCATGACACACCTCTTTCAATATCACTCTTTATGCCATTATATTGCATGATTTATTTGGCTTATGAGTGATCTGATTTAGAGCATACTATATACTGTGAGTGGGCTTATTTTGATCCCCTCTTCAACATTGAAGAAGGGCTCAACCATGTTTGGTGATTCTAGCATGCACTTCCTTTGAAATTCTTCCATTTTACCGTAAACTTGCATGCTACTTTTAGCCTATATGCATTTATTTTTGGAGCATGCTATAAACTGATTATGGGCTTATTTTGTGTCCCTCTACAACATTGTAGAAGGGACCAATCTTGTTTGGTGCATCCATGAATGGCCTCCCTTTGTATCTCTCTTTGGCCATGTTTTGCATACCTCTTTGAGCCTATTTGGTCACTGTTTTGAGCCTTCATCAGGCTTAGAAAGTGCCTTATTTTGATCTATCCTTCATGCTTTATTAAGGGTCTTAAGCCATTTGGTGATTTCTTTTGGCACTTCCTTTGTATTCCTCCATTTTTCCATAAAATTGCATGCTTTGTTAGGCCGGCTTAGCTTCTGTTTTCAGCCTCCATCAGGCTTAGAAAGTGTCTTGTTTTGGTCTATTCTTCAAGTTTTATTTAGGGTCTTGAGGTGTTTGGTCATTGCTTATAGTACCTCTCTTTATAGCCCTTGTTAGCTCATTATATTGCATGCTATTTTGAGCATATCTACATACTGATTTTGGGGTTGTCATTCACTGTAAATATGCATATTTTTGGCTCCTCTTTAATGTTGTAGAACTGTGTTTTTCAGTTTGAATTTTCTAGATACCACTTGCTTTGTAAATCCCCTCTTTTCCCCCATTTTTGCATGCCATTGTTGCCATATTGTAGACACCCCATTTTTGACCGACCTTAAGACTCAGACGTCATCAATTGAGCGCTTGGTGATGTTGCATATTGCGCTCGTTCTGAGGTTGTGGAGTCCCGGCTACGAGCTTTGCCTCCGGACTTCCGGACTTTTTTGTGCTTTGCCTCGGTTTGCAAACCAGGCTCCGTTTTCTCTGTTTTTTTCTTCCTGAGGGGAGGGAGAGGTCTCGTAGATCGTCTCTCATTGGCCGGAGGCTATATTTTGTGGTGGTCATGAGCCATTTTTCCCATTCGGAGCAGGTTCGGTTTGGGCCGTCGAGCCATGTGTCTCGGTTGGGACCGCCTAACTACCCCGTTGGCTCCAGTTTTGGCATGCATCTTATTTGCTCCTTTTGAGGACACTGGGTCCGAAGACCCACTTCGTGGTCGAAAATCATTCCGTGCCTAACCCTCTTCGGGGCCTCGAACTGCGTGTTTTGGCTCCCGAACCTTCATTCTACATTTTTGGGCTCCGACCCAAACTTGAGATAGTCATATTTTGAGGTCCTTTTCATGTTTGATTAAGGACCTTTTACTGTTTGACATCTCCATCTATCACTTGTCTCTTTACCTCTTTTTAGGCCTATTTTGCACGGTATTTTAGGCATGCTTGTGGGCTGCATTGGACTTGGTCGTAAACTAAAAAGTGTCTTATTTTGAGCCCCTCTTCAACTTTGTTGAAGGACTCTCGGCCATTTGAAACCCGTAGCTACCACTTTCCCTTTTGGCCATTTTTGGCGGGAAACTTGATATGTTTTCCCTCCCTTTTTTCCCTCCATTTTCCCCCTTATTTTGCCTATATAACAGCAGCCCCAGCTGTGGTTTTTAGGGTTAGAAAATCTGATTTGGGAGCTCCTCCATACAATCTCTCTCTCTATATTTCAAGCACCAAAATCATCCAAGTTTCTACACCCTCTCTTCATTACCACCTAGCACCATCACCACTACTCCATTTCCAGCAGCTTGGGGCGTTTTTCAGAGGCTAGGAGGCAACATTTTTGGTCCAAGAGGTAGCAAAAGGGTTGGTCTACAAGGGTAAGTTCATTTCCCCTCTTTTTTTACCCTTTTCTTGGTCTATGTCTTAGCCCTCTTTGCTTGCTGATTTGAGCTCCGACCCTAACTGAAAAGGTCATAATTTTGAGCTATTCTTCATCTTTGTTCAAGGGCTCAACCCTGTTTGAGAGCCCCATTTCACACTTGCTTCAATACCTCTTGTATGCCATCATTTTTGCATGATATTTCTAGCCTATGAGTGATCGGTTTTTGAGCATAATGTAAACTGTGGGTGGGCCTATTTTGAGCCCCTCTTCAACATTGAAGAAGGGCTTAACCCTGTTTGGATCCTGTATCTTGCACTTACTTCATAATCCCTCCGATTTACCGTAAATTTGCATGATTTGTTTGGCCTATATGTAAATTGATTTGGAGTGTGTCATGAACTGTGAATGGGCTTATTTTGTGTCCCTCTACAACATTGTAGAAGGGATCACCCTTGTTCGGGGCCTCCATGTTATACTTACCCTTATACCCCTCTTTGGCCCCCATTTTTGCATGCTTGGTTAGCCTATCTTACTTCTGTTTTTGAGCCATCATCAGAACTGAAAGGGGTCATATTTTGGCCCCCTGGACATATTTCATTGAGGGTCTTTTCTTGTTTGGTGAATTCTTTGTGTACCTTATGTTATAGCCCTTTGTTAGCCTCAATCTTGCATTGCATGTTTGCCATATTTGTATACTGTTTTGAGGGCTTCCATAAGCTGTAAATGTTCATATTTTTGGACCCTCTTCAATGTTGTAGAACTGTATTTTTCAGTTTGAGCATTTTATATATCACTTGCTTCATATTCCCACCTTTTTTCCCCATTTTTGCATGCTATTTTTGCCATACTTGTGATTGTTGTTTGGCCATTCTTTGTACTGGAAAAATGCTAGTTTGGGGACTGCCTAGCATCTGTCTTTACATGTCATGTCCATATTCTGCATATTTGGCATAGCTGCAAGTCATTTAGTTGTAGCATAGCATTTCGGGTATTGGGTGTAATTTTGCTATAATTCGGGGGCTGTTTTGCATCATTTTGGCTGCTGAATTTTGCATTTTCCATATGCCATATGCCACATTGCATTTCGTATATCATTTCATGCCTTCGGGCCATGCCTCGGTTAGCGTGCCCGTGGGCACGCATTTCGAGGCACTTCTTTTTTCATTCTGGCATCCTATGTGAGTGTGGCTGAGGCCCTCTCATGTTGGTATAAGCCCATCATTGCATTTCGCATGTCATTCCGCATGCCTCGGTTAGCGTGCCCGTGGGCACGTATTTCGAGGCACTTCTTTTTTATCCGCTGGCATCCTATGTGAGTGTGGCCGAGGCCCTCTCATGTTGGTATAAGCCCATCATTGCATTTCGCATGTCATTCCACATGCCTCGGTTAGCGTGCCCGTGGGCACGCATTTCGAGGCACTTGCATTTCGAGGCACTTCTTTTTTATCCACCGGCATCCTATGTGAGTGCGGCTAAGGCTCTCTCATGTTGGTATAAGCCCATCATTGCATTTTCGCATGTCATTCCGCATGCCTCGGTTTGCGTGCCCGTGTGCACGCATTTCGAGGCACTTCATTTTCATCTCTCGGCTTCTTATGTGAGTGTGGCTGAGGTCCACTCGTGTTAGTGTAAGTCCAATTTGCATTGCGTATGCCATTTCAGGCCTTAGGATCATCGCCTCGGTTGGCGTGCCCGTGTGCACGCATTTCGAGACATCTCATTTTCATAGCATTGTGCATGCTAGGATTGTATTTTAGTTGCATTCATGCATATCATGCATATTGCATCGTGTTCGGGATAGGAGTTAGCAGGCACGAAAAATGAGGCGTTCGTACTCGAGTGGAGCAGGTCTCTCAATTCCCAAGTCACCGACTCCGGATTACCCATGATGGAGTTAGGTTTTGTTGTAGCATTCATGTGCATTCATCCTATATTGAGTTGTGCAATCCGATTCCTCGGCCATCATGCATCGAGATGCGTGATTGGTGGCACGAGGATCGAGGCATGCATATATATGTGAAATACATTGCTATGCCCCTTTCACTCTCTGTTTGCGGAAAATCAAGAATCGGCAGCCTTCGAGGCTTGCACGCATTTAGGAACATTGCAAGCAGAGGCTAATTGGGGCATCGGTGGATTTCCGAAAAAGCGACCAGATACATCATTCAATGAGTCAAAGCGGTCCACGGCTTGCATGCCGATTACAATTTTCTTAGTTAATTTGTTAATTAATTAGGAATTTGTACATTATTTGTATATTATTGATTTGTATTATTCTTTTATTGGATTTGTATTATTTATTAGGACCCTCTGCTTGAGGGCAAAGTTGTAATAAGTGTGCGTGGAGTGTGATGTATGTCTTCCAACTCCACGTCTTTCTTCCCTTTTATTTACGCTTCGATGGTTAGATTAGGGCATATTTCAATTGGCATACAGTATGACAGCATGTTTGCATCATTCATCTGTTTTGCACGCACCGGGCTCGGCGCATCATACAAACTGCATTTGTATTTCAATTCCAAATTGAATACGTGTTAGTTGTAGCATCATCATATGCCATGTTTAGAATAGCCGAGCCTGCTATAGTTTGCATTTTTGCATGTGTTGCATTAGGCATTTCTGTATACTTAGGATCATGCATGATTTCTAATGTAGTTTCTGTTTTGGCTTGGAGTACTCGGTGAGTTTTTATACTTTAGCATCCTTACATGCGTGTGAGTGACTGTCATGAATAGCATGCTTACCATGAGGCTATGTGCTCATGTGATATAGCTGCCTTGAATGCCTGTGGGTGGAGGTTGGGTTATTTGGATTGGGACAATGCATTGACTGTGAGTTTTAAGCCCACTAGATAGTGGCAAAATCATGTTTTCTAAGCCCACCCGAGGGTGGCAAATCCACGTCTTAGCCTACCTGCGGGCAGCACCATCAAACTATTTTCAAACAAACAAACAAACATGAAATGTTTTGTTCCAATTCAGGCGATCCAGTCTATACTTGTATGCTGTGCGCACCACATAGTAACCTAGGCTAATAACCGGAATAAGAACTCACAATGTTTTCAAAAACAGATATCATGGTTAGTAGAGGCCGGTCTTTGGCCGGCGGCGAATGCTCACGCAGTGACCTTCCCAATCGTACCCAAGTTCCTTGAGAGGCAACTTTGGTGATGACGAACACGTGGCCTTTGGCACCGAGTCAGGGTTTCCTAAATTTCCCATTTTAAAATATTTAGGTGGCGACTCTGTATCTGGCGAAGCAGTCCATGTTTGGCACTTCTCTCAAAATCAGTTTTCAAAACGATTTGCCGGATTTGGACTCTTTGGTTCAAGATTAAGAACCGTGACATTTGAGTCCTTCGAACTGTAGTAGACCCAATATCGAACCAGAACGGGGGGGACTCGCACTCCTTTCCCCGGGATGCGTTCGGGGACGTCTACACATATCTATGCTCACAATTTGGCCATGTTTTGTACTGAAAAGATGCTATTCTTGGGACTGCCTTGCTACTGTTTTTGCTTTCGTATGCCAATTCTGCATGTTTAGCATAGCCGTAGACCATTTCGGGCACTTAAAATCACGTTTCGGGATGATTTCATGCGTTGATTGTCACTTCGTATCATTTCGGGGCTGTTTTTCCCTTCATTTAGTTGCTGAAATTTGGTTTGCATGCTTGCATATCATTTTCCATGTCATTTCATGCCTTAGTGGATTGCCTCGGTTTGCGTGCCCGTGGGCACGCACTTCGAGGCACTCCGTTTTCATTCATCGGCATCTGATGTGAGTGTGGCTGAGGTCTACTCGTATTAGTATAAGCCCAATTTGCATTTCCATCTCATTTTATCATTGCCTCGATTTACGTGCCCGTGGGCACGCACTTTGAGGCACCTTTGTTTTTTTATCCGACGGCCTCCTATGTGAGAGGGCTGAGGCTCTCCCATGTTGGTGTAAGCCCATCGTGGCACTCCGTATGCCATTTCATTGCATTTCATCATCGCCTCGGTTTACGTGCCCGTGGGCACGCATTTCGAGGCACTTCGGTTTTATTCGATTTCCATTTTATCATTGCCTCGGTTTACGTGCCCGTGGGCACGCATTTCGAAGCACTTCAGTTTTATCCAATTTCTATTTCATCATCGCCTCGGTTTACGTGCCCGTGGGCACGCATTTCGAGGCACTTCGATTTTATTCGATTTGCATTTCATCATCGCCTCGGTTTGCGTACCCGTGGGCGCGCATTTCGAGGCATCTTCATTTTCATCCGAATTGTGCATACTAGGTTGTATCTTAGATTGCATTCATGCATTTCCTCGATTTGCGTGCCTGTGTGCACGTATTTCGAGACATCTCATTTTCATAGCATTGTGCATGTTATATCACATGTTAGCTGCATTTCATGCATACCATGCATATTGCATTCTGTTCGGAATAGGCGTTAGCCCGAAACGAAGCGAGTGCGTTTCGTACTCGAAAGTGGAACGGATTTCAATTCCCAAGTCACCAACACTCCGATTACCCATGATGGAGTTAGGTTTTGTTAGCATCCATCCGCATTCATCCTATATTGAGTTGTGCAATCCGATTCCTCGGCCATCATGCATCGATATCGTGATTGGTGCACGAGGATCGAGGCATGCATATATTTGTGAAAATACATTGCTATGCCCTTTCCCTGCTCTCTGTTACAGCAAGACCGAGGATCAACAACTTTCTAGAGCGGCGCATTTAGAAATCTCAGTGAGAGGCTAATTGGGGCATCGATTGGATTTCCGCCCGTAACGGCATACATCATTCATTAACAGTGAGGCAGTCCCTGGCTTGCACGCCATTTTACAGTTTTCTTGTTTAATTTGTCAATTAATTAGGAATTTGTATATTATTTCGGACTGTAATATTCTTTTATTCGGACTGTATTATTTATTCGGCCCTCTGTACGAGGGCAAAATTGTAATAAGTGTGTGAGTGTGATGTATGTCTTCCAACCCCCATTTCTTTCTCCATTTTATTTATCCGCTTACGATGGTTAGATATAGGACATATTTCCATTAACATACAGTATGACAGCATGTTTGCATCATTCATCTGTTTTGCATGCACCGGGCTCGGCGCATCATACTAATTGCATCTGTATTTCAAGCGTGATAGTTGTAGCATTTCATATACCATGTTTAGAATAGCCGAGCCTGCTATAGTTGCATTTAGCATGTGTTGCATTAGGCATTTCAGTATATTTAGGATTCATGCATGATTTCTAATTAGTTTTCTGTTTTGGCTGGGAGTATTCGGTGAGTTTTATGCTTTAGCATCCTCGCATGCGTGTGAGTGTTGCCATGATAGCATGTTTACCATGAGGCTATGTGCTTATGTGATATAACTGCCTTAAATGCCTGTGGGTGGAGGTTGAGTTATCTGAATTGGAATAATTCATCAAATGCTTGTTTTAAGCCCACTAGATAATGGCAAAATCATGTTTTTACTAAGCCCACCTGAAGGTGGCAAATCCGCATTTTAGCCTACCTGCGGGTAGCACCTTCACACCATTTTCAAACAAACAAACATGAAATGTTTAGTTCCAATTCAAGCGACCCAGTCTATACTTGTATGCTGTGCGCATCACATAGTAACCTAGGCTAATAACCGGAATAAGAACGCACAAAGTTTTCAAAAACAGATATCATGGTTAGTAGAGGCCGGTCTTTGGCCAAGCGGGGTGCTCACGATGTGACCTTCCCCAATCGTACCCAAGTTCCCAACCAACTTTGGTGATAGCGGACACGTGGCCTTTTGCACCGAGTCGGGGTTTCCTAAATTTCCCATTTTAAAATATTTAGGTGGCGACTCATTATCCGCAAAGTCCATGTTTGGCACTTCTTTCAAAAAATCTGTTTTTCTTCAAAACGATTTGCCGGATTTGGACTCTTTGGTTCAAGATTTGGAACCGCGACAAAATCGAGTCCGAACTGTAGCGAGGTCCCTCGCGGGCTTGTTACAGGTTCCAGTTTGGGTGTTAGAATAGTTTATTGTTTTGGTGGGTTGATTTTGTGGGGGATTATGGATTTTATTTTATGTTAAGTCCTTCTTGACTTTTCTGTTTAAAAAAAATCGTGAGGCTAAGGGGTTGGTTGTATGGTTGCGAGTAGCAATAATAGGGGTATTTTGTACTTTCCGAATTTCTCTCAGTGCAATTTCATCTTCCTGTACCTTTAATTTCATATTGATTAATGAAATTTTTCTTTGCTGATCAAAAAAAGAAAGGTCTCTATCTCCCACCAGAGCTACTATACTTACTAGTCACAATATCTTTCCACAATCCTTGATCTCCACCACCATTTGGCTAGAAGACACTCATTAACATCCTTCAACCTTTTAATACCCAAACCTCCACACCATTTCTTGTTAGTGACCTCCTCCCACTTCACCATATGAAGCTTCCTTTTGGTTTCTGAGCCTCCCTACAAGAACTTAGCTTGGATTTTATCAAGCAACTTAGCTACACATACAGGTTCTTTAAATAAAGAGAAGTAATACATTGGTAATGAGGAGAACACTGATTTGATCAGTGTTAACCTCCCCCCAAAAGAAAGCACTTTCCTCTTCCAAGAAGCTAGTTTAGACTTGAATTTATTGATCACAGGCAACCATGTGTTCCTCCTCTTTGGACTGGCATACTTATATAAAAAGTCAAATGGTTGTTAGTTATAATTACGGGTAAACCAGTGAGCAGAAACATGCCGTAAACAACATGACGTTGTTTGATCAAAAAAAGAAGAAGAAAAAAAAAAAACATAACGTTATGGATCAAGCAAATGGTACATACCACACTTGCAAAACTCAAAATAGTCCTATTACCACAGTCATGGCATAACCATACATTGTCTTCATAGTCAAACGTATTCAACATTAAAGCTCTAACACCACTCTACACAGAGAAGATTATCAATTAGTATTAGCAAGAATCTGAAGGGTAAAAACCACTTTACCCTCCTGGAGCACTCTCCACTGTGATTTTGGATTAATGTACAATCATGACGTCACTAATGATAGATGTTAAAAAGATTAATTTACCCTTACATGAGAAGACTACACTCTCTCTCTCTCTCTCTCATACATATATTTTTTTATATTAATCACAAATTTAACAAATTAAATCATAAAATAACTTAAACACCTTAATCTATTATCATAAAATTAAATCATAAATTTACCTTAATCTAATTTTTAATTTTTAACTTAATTTCTTATTTAATAAAATTTTAAATTATATACACACACACATATATATACATATAATTAAACCATTAATTAATCTAAACACTTTTATTACCTTACAATCAAATCATAAAATTATTTTAATCTAATTTTTAATTTTTAAGCAACTTTTTTATTTCATAAAATTTTAAAATAAACATATGCATATATAAAAAATTAAATCATAAATTATACTAAACACCCTAATTTATTTCCATAAAGTTACCTTATTTAATAACATTTCAAATTAAACATGTATTTATATATAACAAATTAAATTAGAAATTAATCTAACTACCTTAATTTATCATCATAAAATTACCTTAATTAATTTTTAATTTTTAACCTAATTTCTTATTGGATAACATTTTAAATTAAACATAACACCCAAATTTATTAAAAATTTAAAATTTAAAAAGAAAATTCAACAAATCACAGCAATAAAAAAAAATTTGAAGTTTAAAAAGAGAGGCAACCAGTAGTAGATATTGCAATGTTCCTAACAAATTGTAAGAAATAGAAGAAAAGAATTTTAAAAAATCAAAAAAAATAAATAAAAAAAGATAGGTATTGGTATATATAATTTAAAATGTTATTAAATAGAAAATTAAGTTAAAAACTAAAAATTAATTAAGGTGATTTTATGATTTAATTTTATGATAATAAATTAAGGTAGTTAAATCAATTTATAATTTAATTATATATATATGTATGCATATGTTTAATTTAAAATTTTATTAAATAAGGTAATTTTATGATAATAAATTAGGGTGTTTAGTTTAATTTATGATTTAATTTGTTGTATATATATATATGTTCATTTTAAAATGTTATTAAATACAAAAATGGGTTAAAATTAAAAATTAGATTAAGATAATTTTATTATTTGATTTCATCGTAATAAAGGTTTTTTGGATGGTTTGGTTAAATAATAACCTATTTAATGTCATTTGCCTATATAGTAGATGCAAGGTCATTTTGGTATTTTGGACAAGCTTTTTTTTTTTTTTTTTAATGAAAAAATATAAAACAAAGGCATACATGCGCATTAGACGCGTGTAACTCACATCCCATTTGTTTGGATGGAAAAATTAACAATTGCACATTAATTCAAAATCACAGGAGAGGTACTTGTATATATTTACATTAAATGGAGTAAAGTGCTCCATCGTCAAAGTGCTTTTTACCCTAATCTTTATTAATAAGACAACAGTAAGCAATGATAGTCTTACATTTAGTTGTTTTGTGACACTTATGTCTTCATGACCACCAGAAGAGCCTCCTTTCCAGGAATATGACTTTCCATATGTCGCATGGGAATTATGACTCGTCAAAAATGCATATTTGTTGAAAGGTAATGAATTGTTCTATTAGAGAGAGAGAGAGAGAGAGAGAGAGAGAGAGTTATTTTAGTTACCAATGAGACATATGCATGAATTTGTAAGAATTTTTGAGGATTTATATGATGATAAATTTATTGACAAATGGAGTCTGAGTTTAGTTGTTTTCTAAGATGCACTTTAATTGATCATGATAGTTTCTCAATTCATAGGTTTTGAAGTGTGCTTGAAGACTCGAGAAATAAAAATTTGTTATTGTAGATCTATGTTGTCATTGATCATGAAATTGAGATCTAAATTCTGTTCATGAAATGTATAGGATCTATATCCAAACGTGGAATAATATTAAAACTTACATAAGAAAGCTTGCTATAGATCGCTTAATTATAATATCAACGGGTTGGCCTAGTAGTTAAGACTTGGAATTTGGAGTTGACCTGGTAGTCAAGACCTAGAGCTTGGGGGTGTACTCCCTCCAAGGTTTCAGATTCAAAACTTCTTAGCATTGTTTGATTACCAAGAATAAAATTCCTTTTATTATTTAGTTGTTTACACTCATTTTTGTCAAAATTCTCTGTCGGCAGGTATACAAATCAGTTTGTGACACATGGCAATAAAGTCATAGTTGGAGTTCTTTATTAGTCAAAGAATTATGTGGCATGAAGATAGTAGATACATGTGCAAGAGGGCAGAAGCATGTTATGGGCAAGGATAGTGGAGTAGTTTCATGCATTAGTTGAGATCATGGGCTAGGTTCTAGGGGATGTTGATGCTAGTGGTAATTGGGCCTGTTGATCATGCTTATTAATTTAAGGGAAAATGTGTGATGATATGGATGGAGGTTTAAAAGTGGAGTTGGATCGAAGATAGAAGGCTTAGAGAAGTTGTGGAGGTTGCAAGCAGTTTTGGGCTTTGGCAAAGTGGTTCATTCTGTCGAAGTAGTGTTAGAGATAATGGAGGACACTTGGTTGGTTTGTTTGAAGGCTTGGAAATAAGAGAACAGTTGCAGCACCAATTGGGGGATAATGGATTGTATAATTTCAGGAAGTGGAGTAGTGGGTCAGAGAAAGAAAAGGAAGATATAAAAGTCAAAGATTTGCAGAAAGAAAGGATATCAACAACATAACAACTACTTAGCTTTTTATCTTAGGTGTAATTTCTCTTAACTTAGGAGTAATTTTTGTAAACTTAGATAGTTTCATCTGAAATTGTCTTTGTTTATTTCTGTTACTTCTCTTGTTGATTGTATTTCTGTTCCAAAGAAATCCTCATTCTTTTGAGGTACTGAATTAAAAAATATAATTGCTTGATTTCTTTGTTTAATTGTTTTTTTAAGTTGTTGCTTGATTTTGTCGATTTGGGGATTACATAACTTTTACTAATAGTATTCATTTTGTTTTTTTTATACTTGAAATTATGATCTCCAACCCCTTGTAATATTAAAAATTCGTCAATTTCATCGTATTGAATGTTCCATATAGTCTGGTTAATAAAATTTACAATTAAACATGGGATTATGAGTCAATGGGCTAACAATCTCAATCATATGCTATAATCCTACTAATCAAACATGCCCCTTAGGTGCAAATAATTTCTTGGGATCAATCCATACAAGGTTTTGCTTTGGCTTTAATTGGGTCCCAGTAAGTAGTTAGTGGAATTGGTCATTTGAATTAGTCGTTCCAATACGTTGAATACTGAGTTATTTAGGAAATAAATCCCTTAATTATCTATATGGCCTCCCCTAGCATGGTGGTGGCCTCCTGGATTTGAGGCTTGACTTGGCTAACGTCCAATGTCATTTTCAAGTTATTTTGATGGGAAAAAAAAATTTAAAACTGTCATGCTCGACCCGATTACCCTGGGCCTGGTCTTGGGCCTACATTTTTGCAAATTGAGCCAACCTGGCTACACTTGACTCAATTTTTGGTGGGAACCCGATAACCCCGAGGTCCGGCCAAATTTACACCCCTAGCTACACAAACTATCCCCTCTGGGCCTAACCCAGCCCAATCAAGTTTGCTTAGCCACTGGGTTGAGCTGACTATCCTATCTAGGCCTAGCCCAACTCGATCAACTCTACTTCTTTAGTTTGGTATCGACCATCATAATTTATTTCTATTTCTTTTTTTTATTATGAGCTAAACCTTTTTCTATGACTGTCATAAACTATTTTCATAATTGTTAGCTATCAACATTCATGTACAAGTAAAATTCTCTATTGCTATTCATCAAAGGCACATGTTGCGTTGTTCTCAAGTTCTTTTGTTCTCTAATTTTAAAATATTCACAATTATTTATAATATTCAAGAAATATTTATGAATATTTTGAGACAACATTATCTATGAATCTAGAGAAAAATAATTATTGCTCCTCAGTCAATAAAACTATATCTATGAAAATATTATACACAAAGTGGAGAGAGAGAGAGAGAGAGAGAGAGAGAGAGAGAGAGAGAGATCACAATCTTGAATGGATTTGAAAAGGTTGATTTTGCACAGTACTGATCAAATGTATTGCAGGATTTGAAACAATAGAGTCCAACAGCACAATCTTTATCAAACTGACATTTATCTTTGAGCTACAAATTGCAATTTCAAGTGAATCAATCTCAAAATATCATAAAAAAATATAACTCAAAAACAAACTAAGCCATAATCAAATCAATAACTACTCAATGCAAAACAAATAAATGAAGGGAGAGAGAGAGAAGGAGATCACTCCTACAATATTAATTGGGCAAATTACAAAAAGAAAAAAAAAATCTCGAGATTTAAGCCTAATAACAAAATAAACTTGAATTTTTAATTTTGTTAATTTAATTTTCAAACTTTTGATTTGTTTTCAATTTAAGCCATTTGCATATTTTAGTTACGCAAAATTGACCCATCCCTCTCCCTAAAAAATGATATTTTAGTCAATATAATCAATGTACATATATGAAAAATGTCTAAAGTATTATTTTTTATTGATTTTAATTACTAAAATATATTTTTATGTAGGTTTTATTTAACAAAAATAATAAAATGATTTAGATTTAAAACAAAGCAAATGATTAAGGTTTAAATTGATAAAATGAAAATTTTGAGGTTTATTTTGTTACAAAACTCAAACCCTTGGGTTCTTTTGTAATTTTTCCATATTAATTTCATTTTTTGAGAGAGAGAGAGAGAGGACCTGGCATCCTCCATCAGAGCAAGCAGTGGCTGGTACAATGTCAAAATATAAAACTGATGCTACAATCAAAAGGAGGTTCCTCGGATGACCCATTAATAGAAGGATTTACTAATTGGTGTGTTATATATAACAAAATAAAGACACTTCATGTTTACTATTGGTGTGTTATATATAACAAAATAAAGACACTTCATACATGTAACATTCATGGAACCCATATAATAATGTAGACGGTTATTGTTTGTGAAAAGAAACGTAAAACATTAATTCTATGAATCACTTTGCATATATACTCAACAAATTAAGATTTTAAATATGATTTTTTGGTACAAATATTTTAGTGACAAAAAGTATCATTATTGTATTTGTAAGGACCATATTAGACATTTATTAATGAATTACTATCATTTTGAGTCAAAATTTTCTCGTTAAAATGTAAACATTTTAACATGAAATTATTTGTCCCTAAAAAATGCATTTCAAAATTTTGTCGTTAAAGATCTTTTTTTATTTTTATTTTTTTTTTGGGGATAATCTTTTTGTGACGACGCACATGATGACTCATAATATTTTGTTGTAAAAATTATTTACTTTTGAAGATGAAAAAATTTAATTTCTGAAATCCTTATATACCATTTTCTGACGACTCACATGTCGACTCTTAATATTTTTTGCAACAATTTTTACTTTTGAAGATGAAAAAAATTAATTTAAAAAATCTTTATACATGTTCAACTAATGCTGAAATAACTATGGGAAAGAGAGATGTTAAGGATTGGTTTGAGAAGTGAGTTGGCTTTTTAGCTTTTTTGACTATTTTAGCCTGGACTAAAAAGTTTGGTTTGGGAAAGGCTTTTTGGCTTTTTTGACTTTTTTTTGTGAGAGAAGAGTGTAATGATTATGGGTTAGATGTAATGTTTTGTTTTTTATGGCTAAAATAGCCTATTTTGTTTTTTGTGTCTAAAATAATCAAAAAAAGCCCCATATTCTTCTTCCCAAACGGTGCCTAAGTTGATCCAACACATTTGGGGCGTTTGGTAAAACTTATTTACAGCTTAAATCAACTTATAGCTTAAAATAAGTCATACTGGAGTGTTTGGTAAAAATTATGAGAGATGAATTATGGCTTAATTTAAGCCATTTCACGCATAATCTGTTAAGTTGGGCAAGAGGTGCTTTTCCAAACTGATTAAATTTATTAAGTTATAATGTATAATCATTTTTTCATAGCACTACCAAACGGGTCATTGCCAAGTATTTCAATATAAAAACTATTGAGAATTCGACACAAACAAACGGCACATGTACCATCACCGCTAACATACACTTGGGGCAAGCTAGTATCACACACATCACCATATCTGATTATCCCGGTTCCTCTGTAAATCCTAGCCACAAAAAAGAACCACCTGACAAACCCAAAAACAAGGATGGAAGAGGTAGAAAAATAGCTCGAGCAAGAGGAAATCGAGGGAAGCGATGAAGACCACAACACATCAAAAAATCTCGAAACACAGAGTGATGTTGTGCCCAAAACCAGGGAAAGAAGCATCTCACCTTGTCGTTATAAATTGGTGGATAAATGAGGTGAAGATTGTAAGAAATCTAGTACCAAACTAAATGAAAAATATAATTTAAAATTATGCAAATGATTTTTGGCAAAACCAAAATTAAAATAAATTGGCAAAATAATGTAACCAAACTTACAGCACATAAATAGATAAAACCTGATCGAGTTGAGTGTGTGACACTCTTTCCTTAAGACAGATTCGTCCTCCCACCGGTGCTTAGGATTTAATGGACGTCTATCTCCCAGGATACAACGATCAATGTCTTGCACTAGCAGCACTACTATTGCAAGCCTAGCGAACTTTACTGTGCATATACTCTCTTTATAGAAAAATTAGACTCAAGAAAAATATGAAGAATTAATGCAAAGTGAAGAAGAAAATGACAATTCTCCCCCAAAATGAAGTGAAGGAGATGGAATATATAGACTTCTATGTGACTCTTCAGAAAGGTTGTGATCCTTCAAAAGGACACACCTTTTCATCTCAAGAGACACAACCATTGGAGTAAATTTAAATTCAAATTCAAAATCAAATTTTCCAACAATCCCCCACATGAATGAAATTTACGGAAAGGACATGCAACAACATGCAGACAAAGAGAGAGTACATTATGGAAATATCCTGCATCGGGATAGGTAGCTTTCGGCTTTGAACCTTCCCTAGTGAAAGCCTATCGGACTTACTAGCTAATCAGTGGACGTGATGCCTTGAACTGTTCAGTCGTTTGTGTAAGCCAAGACAATAGAATTCACACAGAATATCTTCAAACACAGCTTAGTTCTCACGGTTGTGCCCGTTTTGGCCTTGGGCAAGTCCTGGTGTTTCTTGAGTGCTTTAGAGAATTTAGCTTTATCAATTCTCATAGAAGCGGCCCCTTCACACTCATATAGGTGATCCTTATTTCGAGTCTCTTAAATACTCCTCTTGAAAGATATCCCTCTAGGATTTCCAAGATATAAGTAATCATTAAAAGCATAGCTTACCCTAAGTTCCCTGCATACAACACATGTTGCAGATATCACTCTTATCATAGGAATGGATAGGAGTTAGACTCCTTTAGTGATTTCTGGCGAGCCACACATAACTTAATTGTCCTTTTGAACTTAGTTCTTGGGATCTCCAGTCATCTAAGTAGGGTTACCATTATGATGACTCTGATGTAATAGGCTTTAATCACATTCCCCTCGATAAACTTTCATTTGCTATTTGGTCAAACTTTTTATTTAGCGGCCACTATTTTTCCGTTTGACCTTCTCAGTTAGATATCATTGAGTAGTTAGTGAATCCATTATATTATCATTAGACAATATTCACAACTAAAAGCAAATGTCATACGGTGTTAAGTCTTTGATTACATCGAGACTTATCGTTACTCTATGTCACTCCCATTTAAATAATAAACATAGAGTTGTTCCTTAGGAGTTAATGAAACCATTGTTGTTTCTACTCCAACTTTGTCCTATACAAAGAATTGAGATTCTTTGTGGACCTATTATCAGAACCGTTACTTTGGTAAAATCCTCCAAGTACCCCCACATTTTAAGTATTCTAAGGAAACTTAATTCCTCTTGTTGATGTATAATTATACAAAATATTAATACACCCCCACAATTCTGAGATAAATCAGAATATATTATTAATTGACATGCTTGAACTAAATAACAAGATGTAAACTATTTTGTGAATATAATCACAATACTAATTTGTCTAAAAACAATTAGACTTCATAACTTGCTTTTGCAGTAAAAGAAGAAATGACTAAAACCGGTTGTGGTCACAACACTTTGTCAAATAACATTTCTTTAGCCATGATTAAATTCTTTTTGTTTACTGCAACCCTTAATTCCAATCTCAACATGGAATATAAATATCACTATATAAATATATTTACATCTTATCTTATTTGTCTTATCCAATATTGGTGACTACGTCGACAATTACAAAAGCGTCTTTCACCCATGAAATATTTTAACTCATATAATATTTTATTACGGAATTATCGGTCACCACACCAATTATTCCAAAGAATAGTTTAGAATTCCTCTTATGTCAAAACACATAAGTTCACATTTTTATCAACACTTTGATAAATAATTGACATCTATTTATAATACACCGCATACCAAAATGATATTAATGACATCATAAAATGATTGTCAACTCTCAACATATATACCAAAATGATATTAATGACATCATAAAACACTCTACAACATATGTAGACATGGACAAGATTAACAAGGCAATCATAATCATAATCATAATCAAGTCAATCATAATCATAATTTTTATTCTCATTAATCTCTCTTCCCCCACATTTGTGATAATACATAAATTAGCATAAACAACATGATTCACTCCCAGACAAGTGTCCACAACTAATAATTCATTTTTAATGAATATTTGGGACAAAGAAATTGAATTATCTCTTCTCATTCAAAAGATAAACTCGCATATTAAGAACAAGATTCATGGTTAAACCAAGTCTACCACACAAGTGAAATAAAGACTGAAGACATCCTATCTCACAAAATTCAATTGATTCAAAGTTACATTAAAAATAACTTTCAATTGATTATTAATAAATAATAATCAACACAAAAAATTCCTCAATCTATAAATTAAAATGCACATGTAAATGACATCAAATTACATTCAAAATATTTTCCCAAGTATATAACATACTCTATATTTTCTCAATTTTCAAGAATTTACAAACCAAAAATCATACCGGATTTTAGTAATTAAAATCATATCTTGATTTTAAAAACACATTTTCGAAAAACTTCTACAAAATATTTGTCAAATATTTGTGCATTTCCTGAAAAGGAACTTGAGATCCTCACTTATAAACAAAAATACATAATGGAAAGTCTAACAAAGATAAAATCAATAATGTCTATAAATGACATCTCTTCATCATATCCATACATGAACATTAATCAAATCAACAATTCCTCAAATAAAAGGTTAATCATGGTCATACCCAATCAAAAATCTTTGGGGTATTTGGTTTCACCATAACAAAGCTCTCTTTGAACACCTAGTGGAGGACCCAATTGTGCAATTAATAATTTAAAAAGGAATGGCAGCAAACATATTACCAACTTGAAGCAACTACGTCTAACTAGTGCTTATGATAATGCATTCTTGAAGTCATTTTTTTTTTAAAATTCCAAACAGTGCACTGTTTTTATTTATTTATTATATATATATATATATAAATTTCTAATCGGGCACTGAGCGACCCATGGCCACTCTACACAGGTTTATTATAAATGGTGGTTTGAAAAGAACACAAGCAACTACACTAATCTTGTGACCATCCTTGTAGAAGGAATCGAGCGTAGATGGTGAAGAATCACCGGCTACACTCCTCGTCACTGTGATGCTGTGCGAGGGGACCGACCACATGTGCCGACTCCAATTCCGAATTTCACCTCTTCCAAACAACAACAACAACAAAAACCTTACAAATCACCAGGACCCAAATTGCCTCCAAACCCACCTCTGCCTCATCAAAATCACAAAAATGCCAACTCAAAATCTGTTGGAAAAATTTGTAGAAATATAAAACATATTTCCGAATAGTGAAAATTCTAGAGGAAGATGGCCATCTTTTTCATCTGAACCAACGTGACTATTACGACCGAACGGAACAGAATAACGACGGGACGGTCAACGGGATGTTACACACAACCCACATTCTCTCTCTCTTGCTCTCGATGGTTTGAAGCAAATACACAGTACATCTTGAAGATTGTTGTTCTTTGTCTTTGTCTGGGGTCCATAGCCACTTGCAATTTCTTGCAAAATCAATGGCGATGACCACCAAAGACCACACCCCTATCGAAATCAAGGCACCACAGCCCCGCGTCTCCATTGATTTCGCTTCAGACGAATTGGGAAAAGAACAGAGAGTCCCCTTCTTCAGAGCCTTATCGCAGAGGAGAGAGAAGACTTGGATCATCTCTCTTTCCGAGACCATCGTAACCAATTCCAAAGAGAATGAGAGTGAATAATAATAATAACAACAATAATAATAATAAGAACACAGAACACGAAGGTGATGTACCCAAACAACGCCTAATCGGCGATTCAATATTATTGATTCATGCATGGCTCCTTCTTTCTCTAACAATTCAAAATTCGAGATCGGTATAAACATACATACATATATATATATATACACATGCACAGAAACATTTTGATATATCAAAGATGATTCTCCAATTACAACTATGGGATAAATACATACCAAACCGTATACAGAGATGTGACTTTCATACATTTGCGATTGTACAAAATACATGCATAAGAACCAAAACCAGAACTGTTTGAGTTTCGGTACAAAATCAAAACAATTCGAAAATCGACATAGCAAACAAATAACATGAAATAAAGTGAATTATTTATTCAGATAGAAATGGAACAAATAAGATTTGTCAAGGAAAATAAACAATTTCTATCTTTAACAGGTTCTCATAACAGAGTACTATAAGAGTTTTACCAAAAATAGAAACTACAACCCGAACAATGTTTTGTTGTTCATAAACACCGTTTCACAAAACAATATTTGTCCAAAAATTATATACATACGATTCTGTCTTAAGATTGTAAGAAATCTAGTACCAAACGAAATGAAAAATATAATTTAAAATTATGCAAACGATTTTTGGCAAAACCAAAATTAAAATAAATTGGCAAAATAATGTAGCCAAACTTACAGCACATAAATAGATAAAACCTGATCGAGTCGAGTGTGTGACACTCTTTCCTTAAGACAGATTCGTCCTCCCACCGGTGCTTAGGATTTAATGGACATCTATCTCCCAGGATACAACGATCAATGTCTTGCACTAGCAGCACTACTATTGCAAGCCTAGCGAACTTTACTGTGCATATACTCTCTTTATAGAAAAATTAGACTCAAGAAAAATATGAAGAATTAATGCAAAGTGAAGAAGAAAATGACAATTCTCCCCCAAAATGAAGTGAGGGAGATGGAATATATAGACTTCTATGTGACTCTTCAGAAAGGTTGTGATCCTTCAAAAGGACACACCTTTTCATCTCAAGAGACACAACCATTGGAGTAAATTTAAATTCAAATTCAAAATCAAATTTTCCAACAAAGATAATGATAAAGTCGTGGTGGTTCTTTGAAGCAAGCCAGAGTCGGCATCTAGTGACAATACAATGCATGATCTCCGTGGAAAGAGTTAGGCATGCTCTGGGCTTTACCAGAGCAATCCTTGTTCCCAGATCTACCTCATATGTCAACAATGGACTTGCTATTCTGGAATTGTAGAGGTGCAGGTAACAACAAATTTGGTCAATACCTATAAACCAGATGTCCTTGTTCTCATGGAAACTAAGGTAGAACTGGCCTCGATGGGTGGTTCTTTAATAGTCTTGGATTCACAACCTCAGTCCATGTGGATCCAATAGGAAGAAATGGGGGGGATTTGGATGCTATGGAACCCTTTACAAGTTAATGTTAGGATTTCTGAAGCCAACTCCAAAATGATCTTAGCCACTATATCAAGACAAAACTATCCATAATGGATGCTCTCCGCTGTGTATGCGAACCCAAACCCTAGACATAGAGATGAGTTGTGGGATAGTTTGGAAACCATAGCCCAAGACACCCAAGACACTCAAATGCCATGGATGTTAGCAGGAGACTTCAACGATTTTGTTAGCCTAACAGAAAAATGTAGATTCTTCGTGAACCAGAACCAGAGCCGCTGTAGAAAATTCTTTGACCGCCTCAATGATAGAGAGTGTCGTGTGAATAAACTCTCTTTACCAGAATTAGTTAGAAGATAAGTTTGTTAATAGAATTAGTTAGTTTGTTAGACAGATAGATATAGTTGTATAACTATTCGTAAGGATGATACAATTTTGTATATATACACAAATAATGTACTGATTCAATATCAATGAAAATAACTCACAAGTTCTTCATGGTATCAGAGCTTTGTTAAGCTCAAATGAGCAATCCATGGGTTCATCAATGGAGTCTTCTTCTTCCTCCTCCATTCCACCCAATCTAAGCATGTTGATTTCAAATATTAGTTCTCTTGTGACTGTAAAGCTCGATTGCTCAAATTTTATAATATGGAAAAACCACATGCAGAATATTCTGCGTGCTACAAACCTATTGAAGATCGTTGATGGATCATTTTCTTGTCCAGCTGATTACATACGCAATTTTTCTAGAACAGAAGTGTGCAATCCAAAAGCAATTCAATGGCAAATGATCGATGCTCATCTCTTAAAGCTGTGTCACATCTTTACAACAATTCTCCATCTTTGATCTAGTTCTAAAGTATGGTTTGCACTTGAAAAACGTTTTACATCTCACTCTAAGTCTCATATTCATCAACTTAAGAACAAGCTGAGCTCGATTTCAAAAGGTTCCGAATCAATGAAGATATATTTGAATAACATCAAATCTGTTGTTGATCAACTCAGCATTGCATCTTCTTTTCTTGATGATGAAGATCTTGTTCTCATCACTCTAAATGGTCTACCTGCTGAGTATAACTCTCAAAACTGCAATTCGTACACGATCCGAAACCATATCTACGGAGGATCTCTCTTCTCTCCTCTGTTTAGAGGCTCTACATATTAAAGAAAGATCAAAAAGCATTATCATCTCGCTGTGGCTTATGCAATACAAATGGATTCAACTTCTTCAAAAGGATTTACTTCTTATCATCATGATCGTGGTTCTTCTCGCAATAATTCCAAAGGCATTTTTCGTGGAATTCAAAACAGATTTTCTTCATTTCGTGGTCGATCTCAAAATCTCTCTAGGCCAAATTGTGGAACTATTTGTCAAATCTGTGGCAAGGCTAATCACTCAGCCTTTGAGTGTTGGCATCAACTTGATCCTCACTTTCAGCCACAATCACAGCAACCACAACATGCTTTTCAACCACAATCACAGTAATCACAACATACTTCTTCATCTAGTTCCTATGTTCCTCATGAGCAATGATATAGAGCTCTAAAAATAGAGCTCTAATATGAGCTCTAGTGATGTGACAAAGCAAAAAAAAAAAAAAAACACTAGCCAAAACATCACATCACATGATAGAACCCATCATGTCAACATAACCCTGTTTGTCAGCCATCTTGTGTGCCATCTTCCGACTGTCCTATTCCCTTATTTGCTGATATGCCACAGTCTGCTCCTATTGTTGTTGTGCCATAATCTAATGTTTCTACTTCTTCACATGATTCTATCCTACCTCCTGCCACCAGTGTTATTCCCATTGATTCTCTTGCTGTCATTTTACCTCTTCCTCCTCCTTCCACTAATACACATCCTAGGACTACCCGATCAAAAACTAAAGCTCTCTACTATTTTGCTTTTTCATCTCCTGATGCCTCCACTGAGCCCACTTCTTACAAAACAGCTCTTACTTTGCCAGTCTGGTTTCAAGCCATGTTAGATGAGTATTATGCCCTTCAACATCAAGGCACATGGTCTCTTGTTTCTTTACCCCCTTCTAAGCAATCTATTGGTTGTAAATGGGTTTTTAAAATTAAACGCAACTCTGATGGAACTGTGGCTAGGCTTAAAGCCAAATTGGTTGCCAAATGATTTCTTTAACAATGAGGGGTGGACTTTCAAGACACTTTCAGTCCAGTGGCTAAACAACCAACTATTCAAATTTTTCTTTGTTTGGTTCTTCATCACCACTGGTCCCTCAAATAGTTGGATATTAGTAATGCTTTTCTTCATGGTCACCTTGAAGAAGAGGTTTCCATGGACCAACCTCTAGGCTTTGTTGACCCTCAAAATCCTACTTTGGTTTGCAAACTTCATAAGGCTCTTTATGGATTAAAACAGGCTCCTAGAGCTTGGTGCTCTACTTTTTCTTCATTTCTTCTTTCTTAAGGATTTATTCAAAGCAAATGTAACTCTTCTTTGTTTGTTCGCAAGACTTCTTCTTCTCTTACCTACCTTCTGATCTATGTGGATAACATTATTCTAACTGGAACTGATCAAGGTTATATTCAATCTTTGTTATCTCATATGCATCATGCTTTTTCCATGAAATAATTAGGGGACATTTCCTATTTTCTTGGTATCTCAGCCCAACCCACCTCTTAAGGATATTTTATTTCACAACAAAAATATGTTTTTGAACTCTTGGTTAAAGCTGGTATGGTGGATTGTAAACCTTGTGCTACACCTGTCTTTGTCAAACAAACTCCTACTATGGCAGATTGTCGTCCTTATTCTCAACCATTTCTCTACTGAAGCATTATTGGGGCACTACAGTATCTCACCATTACAAGACCAGAAATTTCTTATGTTGTCAATCAGGCCTGCCGGTTCATGCATTCCCCAACTATGGGACATTTCTCTACTATCAAACGTATTTTGTGATATCTCAAGGGTACTTTAGCTCATGGTGATTAGTTTGTTTTGAGTGACTTTCACTTGCAAGCTTACAATGACTCTAATTGGGCTAGAGATCAAACCGACCACAATTCTACTTCTGGTTATTGTGTTTATTTGGGCAACAATCTTATTTCGTGGTCTTCTATAAAGCAATTCACTGTTTCACGATCTTCTACTGAGGCAGAATATCGTTCTTTGGCCCATACATCAACTGAACTAGCATTGTTACAAATGTTGCTCGCTAACTTTTCTATTCCTCAATCTTCCCCTCTCATTTTATGGTGTGATAATGTTTCCTCTATATTCTTGGCTGCTAATCCAGTTTTTCACAACCGATCCAAACGCATTGAGGTTGATTGTCATTTCGTTCTAGAGAAAGTTGTAGCCCATCAGCTCATCTTTAAGTATGTTCCTACATCTGATCAGTTCGCAGACATTTTCACCAAACCACTTTCCACTGCTCAATTTTCTTACCTAACCAATAAGCTCATGGTCTCCTCCTTGCTCATTAGCTTTAGGGGGAATGATAGAGAGCGTCACGTATGAATAAACTCTCTTTACCAGAATCAGTTAGAAGATAAGTTTGTTAGTAGAATTGGTTAGTTTGTTAGATAGATAGATATAGTTATATAACTGTTTGTAAGGATGATATAGTTTTATATATATACACAAATGATGTACTGATTCAATATCAATGAAAATAATGCAGAAGTTCTTTAGCTACAACCTCATGGATCTTGGTTACACTAGACCTAAACTTACTTGGTCCAACAACAGACAATGGTGGGCCAACACTATTGTTCGTTTTGACCATACTCTCTACAATGTTAAATGGAGAACCAGATTTCCATAAGGTTTTGTTTGAAACTTGCCCAGGACCTACTCAGACCACTCCCCGATGATGGTATTCACGCAAGCTAAAATTCCCTATGACCCCTCTATTAGATCTTTCAAATTCGAAGCTGCTTGGATGGCCCATCTTTTGTTGAAAATTGTTGGGCTCACTCGAATCCAGATTTCATTGTTAAGTTGCAAGCAATGGCTTCTGAAGCTATGGAATGGAAAAAAAATGAGTTTGGTAATATTTTTAGAAAGAAATGATGGATGCTTAGGAGAATTGAATGGGTTCAAAAATCTCAAGCCATGATTTATACTCATAACCTTCATTTACTTGAGAAAGAGTTGGTTGATAACTACAACCAAATTTTTTGGTAAAAACTGACTTAAAACCCATCTCTCTGGGGCTTGAAGGCTTTAATGTTTCTCACAGCTCTCTTGACTTCGTTATCAGAGATCCCTCTAATAAGCTCAATGTTGTTCTCATCAAAGAATTTACCATGAGCCTTATTGCACCAATGGTCCAAAGTAGCAGTAATAGGGTTTTCAAACAAATTTTTAAAATAAGTAGAAACCAACATCTTGAGAGCAGATGTTTGCTCCTTTGTCAAAAATTGTTTCACCAACAATTGCATCTCTAAAGATATTGACAGAACCCTGATTGTCCTCATACCTAAAATGCCTAATCCTGAGAGGGTCAAACAGTTCAGACCTATTAGCTTGTGTAATGTTACTTACAAAATCATCAGCAAATTTTGGTTGACAGAATCAGACCATTGCTGGATGACATTGTGAGACCTAACCAAAGCAGTTTTATCCCTAGTAGAAATACCAGTGATAATATCATTATCACCTAAGAAACCATTCACTCTATGAGGTATATGAAAGGCAAAGTTGGCAATATGATCATGAAAATTGACCTGGAGAAAGCCTATGACAATATTTCTTGGAGTTTCTAGTGAGAAACTTTGAATGAGTTCAATCTTAATGAGAATTGGATTGAGCATATCATGAGTTGTGTTACAACTGTCCAATCCTCTATTTTATGGAATGGTGAACCTTTGGAGGAATTTAGGCCTCTGAAAGGCCTAAAACAAGGAGATCATTTATCTCCATACCTTTTTGTTCTGTGCATGGAGAGATTGTCCAACATGATCTATCATATGGCTTATACGAAAAGATGGAAAGGGGTTATCATTTCTAAAGGGGGACCTTGTATCACTCACTTATTCTTTACGGATGATATGATTCTATTTGCTAGGGCAGATTGTAAGAATTGTGATACAATCGCTAAGGTTATGAACGAGTTTAGCTCTATCTCTGGTTTAAAAATTCATTTTCAAAAATCTAAACTCTTTGTGTCTCCCAACATTGAGAGAAGAAGAGCTAAAGATCTGAGTAACCTCTGTGGTATCCCTCTTACTTCTGACATAGGGAAATATCTAGGGCCTCCCTTATGCACCAGCGAGTGAATAAAAGTCAGTTTAACTACATCCTTGAAAGGATGCAGAACAAGATGGCTGGGTGGAAAATGAAAGTCTTGAATTTTGCAAGAAGAATGACTCTTATACAATTTATTATCTTAGCTATTCCAGTTTATACCATGCAAACCATGGCTATTCTTAAGAGTGTGTGCAATGATATTGATTGTATGAAAAGAAATTTTCTTTGGGGTGACACCCCAGAAAAGAAGAAAATTCATCTTGTAAGTTGGGATGAGGTGTGCAAAAAGAAAAAGCACGGCGGGTTGGGACTTAACAAGGCTAGAATTCAAAACCTAGCGTTACTTTCTAAATTGGGTTAGAATCTTATGAATAATGGGACTAGCCTATGGGCTAAGGTCATAAGATCCAAATACCTAAAAAATACTAGTTCTTTTTAGTTGGAAAAAGAGGATGAGGACTTCTCATGTGTAGAGAAGTATGTTAAAAACTAAAGGCATATTGAGGAAAGGGGCTAAGTGGTCCATTGGGGATGGTTCTTGTGTTAATCTTTGAAGTGATTGGTGGTGTGGGGATAGACCTCTCAAAGAGGTTATTGATCCACTCTCCAACTGTAACTCCATAGACACCAAACTGCCTAATGTCAATACCATGCTCAATGAGGAAGAAGATTGGGATGTCAATACTATTAATTTGTTGTTTCCTTCTAATGTGGCTGAGTCAATTTTTAAAGAAAAATCTCCTTTATATAATTTAAATCCTAACCAGCCATATTGGAAAGGGAATGAAAAGGGTAATTTTTTAACCTCGAGTGCTTATGTGTTGGCCATGAAGTATGATCACCAAGATGTGAGCTGGCAGTGGCTCTGGAAATTAAAAATTCCCCAGAAGATTAAAGGTTTCCTTTGGGTGTTGCTTTATGGAAAAACCCTCACTAATTGTATGAGATTGAAAAGAGGGCTGACTGATAACCCAACTTAACAATTTTGAAGATTTGAACCATCTATTTAGAACCTATTCTAAAGTGGAAGAAGTGTGGATCTCTATTTTTGGTAGAAATTGGTACATAGAAATGCTACAAATGCCTTGGCTAGATTGCATTGTTTTTAACTTAAAAAAGAAAAACAAGTTTGGGAGTAACACCCCCTGGTACAATATTTTTGCTACAACTCTTTGGAAAATATGGAAAAATATAAATTATAAAGTTTTTGAGAACAAAGAGCCCAACATTTTTTAAAGTGTGAAATTCATTTATGAGTTTTCCATTGAGACCTGTCACGCCCCAAATTTTAATTACTCGGAAACATTACTAAAAGCCTTTAATTTAGGTCCTTTTTTTTTTCTTTTTTTTTAACAAATGTCTATTACCTTTGATTAATAGAAACATAATAACACATGTCCTCTCTTTTAATGAATGCAACAATTACAATAATACATGCCAAGCTTCCATTGCGAGACTACAAATAAATAATTACAACCAACAAGATACATTATTTATTCCTTTCACGTCTATGATAAAATTATACACAAAAAGGTACATAGACTCCATAACTCCTCGACTAATCAATCCGAATCTCTCTTCCTGAAAAAGAATAAAACAACAAGGGGTGAGCACTAATGCCCAGTAGTAATCTCATAGTTCCACAACAATAGCTAACACATAGATAGAGATGATCATGCATGCAAGATGATACCATATAGTTTGGTGACTTTTTTAAATTTCCAAAATATTATACGTAGAGTACCATTTTCTCAAAATTTATTTGAGCGTTTTAAAGAACCTTTCATCTTTAAAAAAAATTATTCCTCATCATCAGAAAAACCATAATTTCTCTTTTCAAACAAATGTGCCTAAGGAACAACATCATTTTAAATTTATTAACCCAATTTCAAAATATTCTTCATTTCATTTTTAATAATCCTCTTTTCATTCCCTTTTACAATTCACAATTATTATATCTCCATAACCTCAACCTCAAAGTTCAAGTTCCCTTAATACTCAAAAACACCCCTCATACACTCCATTCCCGCTTGTTCATCCATTATTACTATAACTCAGAAACATAAAAGTCCAAATCTCCTTTTTATTCAATAACTATTCTCCTACACTCAACTCCTATTTGTCTAACAACTACATCTCATCCACATTTGCATTATTAATTATAACTCAACATAACACAAGAATAATAAACCCATTTAATTCAATTTCTCAATTAATTACAAATACAAAACTTTTAATCTCTCCTTATAGGTACAAACAACCCAGTGAGTTCATTATCACCAATCCCTTATCCAATTACCATTTCATTATCCATTCTTTTCAAATAATTACCATATGCATTTCCCCTCCATACCAAAGTACACATCAATTTGTAAACTCATAAGTTCATTACAATTCACATATACCATCACCGACTCAACACATTTCTCAACACATTCCACCTTTTGCCAACTTGATACGGCGGGATAGTGGGCACCGAATTCTTAACAGCTTCCACCTTTTGCCAGCTATTATACGGTGGGAAGTGAACTCCCAAAAACCATTTTCAACTTTAAAAATCATCCATTTTTCCACTTTTGCTGGCTATTATACGGTGGGACTGTGTGGACACCCAAAAACATTTTTCCGACATTCATCCAGCGATAAGCCTAGACAGAGCATTTGGGCACCTTTAATTCAAAACTACCCCCACATTTTCCAGCTATTATACGGCGGGACGTTGACCCCTAAAAACCTTTTTCAACTCCCTGTGCGAGTACCAACACAACACCACCCAACACAAGTCAACTCAACATAACTCAACATGATTTGACACAATTCAACATAGTTCAACATAATTCAACACAATTCAATATAATTCAACACGATTCAATTCAACATTATTTAACACAATTCAATTCATCACCACTAAATGCAATTCAACATAATTAAAGGTGAACTCTTAATTCTCCATTTCATCATTTCATCCCAAGGCTCATGTCATCCATACCATTACTAATTCTTA
Source organism: Camellia lanceoleosa (assembly GCA_025200525.1). Classification (NCBI taxonomy): domain Eukaryota; kingdom Viridiplantae; phylum Streptophyta; class Magnoliopsida; order Ericales; family Theaceae; genus Camellia; species Camellia lanceoleosa. Next base: position 2,770,575 of record CM045770.1, read on the forward strand.
CCCTCAAATTTGGTTTCATATTATAACATGATTTATAAGGTACACAACAAAAGTTCAATCGCAAATTTTACATAATTTCCAGACACTTTCAAAATTCAATTAAACTTGTATATGTGCAATTCAATACCTCAATTTCATGATTCTACTTTCATTTTAGGCAAAACCATTAATAGTCTTCATGTACCAAGCTAGGGTTTTAAGAGAAATTAAAAAATTTCACCCAAACACTTTTTATTCCAACACTCCTATTAATTATACACCCAATTTCATAAGCCCATAATCATAACCCAAAAATTAAACCCCAACATCTCAAACCCTAAACCCCCAATCTCATGACTCAAAATTTCAAACCCTAAACCCTCAATCTCATGATTTATCATAATATGCTCAAAAATATAAATTTTGTATTTATATAAGAAAAACCACAAATCTATCTGAAAATGAGAGTATTGAAGGAGAACTAGAAACCCCTACCTCAAAGAGCAAGCAAAGAAGCTAGATTAAGAGCATCCTTTCGAAAATCCTTCACTTTTTGGTAAGAGATCTTGGCCAAAACTTTGGGGAATGGAAGGTATTTGGGTCAAAGATCTAGGGTTTTCGGACCTAGGGTGAGAGGAAGGAAGAAGAAAAAGGAAAGTGCCAAGAATGCTCTAGAAAATCACTTTTTAAGTTGTTGAATTTGCGTAGTTCGCTCGAGCGCCGCTTTTCCCGCTCGAGCGTACTTACTTCCAACACAAATACTAAAACTTCAAACGGGTATAACTCTTCTATCCGGACTCCGTTTTAGGTCGTTCTTGTTTCCAAATCGAAGCCCCGGGAATAAGCTTTCCAATGGCTCTAGCCTCACATCCAAATTCAAAGTGTAGAAAAATAAAAGGTCAAAAGAGTGACGGCTATTCGTAGGAATATTATCCGAATTAAAGTTTTTGGTTCAATCTTACTTTACCATCATGTTACCACTTTGATCAATGTCCCAAAATAAAACAAGGGGGCTCCAAACACAATAATAAAAATGTCAAGAGCAATCCCACTAGTCTCCGAAATTCAGACTCAGCCAGGCAGACCGCTCGAGCGTCCAATCTTGCGCTCGAGCGAATAGACCATCAAAGCCGACCCACCTGAGCGACGACTCCTATGCTCGAGCGGAAATTCACAACTTTCAGAATCTCGGACAGACTACAAAAGTACTAGGACCCTCACAAGTCCACTCGAGCGTCAACTCTTGCGCTCGAGTGAAAAGAAAAATTCTGGAGTGTCACAAGACCAACCAAGCATTTAGCATGTCTATCACCAATCCCTAACCTCCGTTTATGCTAATCAAGTGGTTGTCCCCTTCTACAGGTTTGTTAAAATTAAATACAAATAGCTGCTACTAAAAAGCTATTCTTAGAGGATTTGGAGGCCTGCTAAGGAATGAAAAAGGAGCTTGGATATGCGGGTACTATGCAATAATGGAAAATTGGACCAACCTTGAAGCAGAGTTGTGGGTAGTGTATAAAGGCCTCACTATCATCCTTCAAAAAGGTTTTAACAAAGTGATGATTGAGACTAATACGGAGGAAGTTGTAAAGCTTCTTGAAAATGGCCCTAGAGAGAAGCACCTTCTTAGGAGATTAGTAGAGGATGCCAGGATTATCTTTAATCGTTGTCAATGTTCTGCTCAACATATCCTAAGGGAGGGAAACTTGTGTGTTGATGCATTAGCTAAGTTTGGAGCTAATCAATCTGAAGACATCCTTGTTGTGAATGATCCCTGAACTGAAATCAGAGAACTGCTAGATTGGGACATGATGGCTAGAGCTATAGAAAGGGCTAAGCCCTGTTTAGATTTAATTTTTGTTCCGATATACCCTCCCTCCCCCCTAAAAAAAGAAAAAGAAAAAAAATGAAAATAAAAACTAAAACTAGATAGTATTTTATGGGTGAAAGGAATATTATGTTTTAAAATAGGTCCTACTAATTCATTAATGTCACTTAAATACTATAATATTGTTATATATTTTTATACATACTCGTGGTTGGATACATGCGTTGCACGTGGCACATGATTTTTCATAACCTATTAATATTGTAATTATGCGTGTCTCTTAAATTATTATGTGATATGTATACAAAGTATGGAGACTTGTATAGATCAATTGATTTGTATCCAAAATACAACTAAGTAAAAAATAAATACATATTGGTTGAAGAATTTAAATGATAAATGAGAAATTTTATAAACATAAATATTAATTTATGGCTAGATTATTGTGATCACAATCTTATCTTAAATAATAAACAATAAGCAGGTCCTTTAAATATATAATATTACACAAACAATTTTCTATCATTTTCCCACTTCAATTTTCCAGAATCTGTACCAGTAATACAATTGAAGGTATGAAATTAATTGCACAAATACACAATTTTGTTTAATAGTTCATCTCATAATACAAATTCATTAAACTCACTATTGCATATTATTTGCATACTGTTGGTGTAAGAATGTAGTAATATCAATATGTAATATATTTTTATGCATCAAGAGTTGTTGAGTCTCGTTTTTTGTGCCACGAATATCTTACATGATGAAAAATATAACATTAGTTATTATTATAGTTTCATTTATGTAGAAAACGTGGAATAGTTTTTTTAAGAAAATAGAATGATATTGTAACTTAATATTTCAATCGATAGAGGAATTTCATAATTATTTTCACGATATTTATAAATCCATGCTTATAAGTGTTTTCAGAGTAACTTTCATAAAACTGGCAAGTTACATAATTTATTATGGCACCTGTAAGTAATTAGCATATAACAAAAATTGATCGAAACTTTTTACTTGATGTACTTACTTTCTGTATCATTGAGTTGCTGCGATAATGTTTGGACATCATTTGATTTTTTCCTTATAATTTGACTAAAATGTGTGCATGAGATACATTATTTTTCTTGAACTTCACAACGATAGGACAATTCCTACTTCAGTTTGTCTAACTTTGCTTGGAAAGCATGTTGCAATAGATATTCTGTAATTTTTGTTTCATCATCTTCTTGTTTTTCTTCTTACTCACCATTATAACTCATTGTAATAAAAATATTTTGATGAGTAAGAGTTTGAGACGATATCATATTGATATGAATTTCTAAATCCATTTTCTCTCTATAATGTGATTTTTTCTGTGAGGGAAAAAAAACAGTACAAAAAATTAAGGTTTTACAGGCCAAAATTTAGGAACATTATTTTTTAGGGACCAAATATTTTGGTTGCAAAAAATGTCATTATATTTTTAGCAAAAAAATTGGAAATTAGTGATGAATTATTATCCTTTTGAGACCAAATTATTTTGTCCATAAAAGTATATTTATTAGTGACATTTTCAAAATTTTGATGATAAAAGCCTCATTTTTTACTTTTTAGGACGACTTTTTAACGACTATCCTCGCGACAATAAAAATTGATCCCTAAATGTCTTTTGCAACAAAATTTTCACTTTTTTGGTCTCTAAAACTCTTATATGTTGTAGTGAAAGTACAATTATTGTCGTGATTGAGGTATTTTGGAAAGTCTTGGTTGGTTATTGAAAGTATTTGTTGTGGACATTTGTTTATATAACATTTATGTATATATGTATTGAACGTAAGTTGATAAGAGAATAATACACAGTTTCACAATTTTTTCCTAAAAAATGTAACTATATTACTAAAACGATACATGTTAGAAAATTAAAGTATCCGATTGTAATATAGCATTATAGATTGACAATGTATGAATACAGTAACATATATAAATTTATATTTATATATTTATATATGTAGATATTGACATATATAAGATATCACAAAAATAATACCCGAAATCTTTTGTAACACTATAATAGAGGTAACAATAAGAAATTAATTATTTATTATTAAATAGTTGGTCGTAATGTAAATATTTAGTTTTACATTTTTGTATGTATGCACCATTTTTTAACTATATTATTAAATTCCCATAAAAATTGAAAGAAATTTGTGAATAATTTATGTAAAATTAGAGATTAGTGAAGAAAGATTTTTAAAAAGAAAAGTTTATAGTGTTTGATTCGATTTGTTTTTTCAAACTTTTGTTTTGGATCTTTTTTCTTTTCTTTTTTTTTCATCAGCAAAAATAAACTTTATTGAATTAGAACCAAGGATAAATCCTTGCATCTTACATCAATAAAGATTGAGGATCATAGTGGACCTTACTCATCCCAACTAGGTTGGCACAAGAAAAATCACCCAATCATGTGCTTACACTTGCCAAAAGCTAGTTGATGAGAACTCAACCAGTAGAAAGAAAAACCAGCGAGCAGAGCAAAACAATAGCAACAGTCACAACTAAACTACTATAACCCAAAGCAAATAAATAAACTGTAAAACCCAAGTTGTGTGTAGGATTATTTTATTGGATAAATTAGTAATTAAATTAATTTATATGGGTCATTTCTTAATATCAAAGAATTAGTTATGAGATGGCATTATATTTCCTATTACTTAAATGGGTAATTTTGTAACTTTGAGAAATTAGGTTAATAAGCCCACCTATTGTGGCTTTAAGTCTTGGAAAACAAACAAAACAGAGGCTGTGAATTGCTCCATAGGCGGCTAGGATTTGAGAAGGTAAAAGAAAAAGAGAAGAGAGGTTCAAGTGAGGCTACAATAGGGATTGAAGGCAGCACATTGGTGATTTTGGGACACCCATTGGTTAAGGTAAAATCTGTCTTTACTGTTAATTATTAAGTTTATGTTGAGGAATTTAACAATCAATGCATTAAAGGGATTTGGAAGATCTATAGGTGCCTACTTAGGTTTTGAGAATTGGGTGCAATGTGTAAGTGTAACTTTGGGTGGGTAATAGAAACAATGGAATTTTGTATCATAGATCAGGGTGTGTTTTGACTTTTGGGTTTTGTACATTGGGTAAGGTGTGTTTGGCTATTGAATTGGGTGGATTGATTTGGTGTCTCTTGGATTTTAAGCGCATATATATATATATATAATGGGTTCTTGTTGATGTGTGAAAGACATCAAAATATTTATTAGGTTTATGTGATTGAAGTGGTGGAGTTGGGTGTTTGGAGTTGGTGATTGGAGTGTTATTTCTAAGCGTTTGAGGTAAGTAACCCTCTATCACTGTTGGTTCATTTTTGTTCCTATCGAATTGTTTAAAATCATAAATATTCATTTATAGCCTTCATGTTCTCTTAAAATAAAATATGGGTCAAGTATAAAACAACATCGAATATTATTATGAAAATTATTTGAATGTTTGGTTAAACTATTCTGAAAATTGTACTAAATGTTTATTCTGAAAATATCGAATGTTTTATTTAAAAGTTGTGTATTGTTTGAATTTTGAACATCACTCTAGTCTGACTATGATTTGGACCCTAGCCAATGGGGGTTATTTATTGGCACAGAAACTAGTTTCTTTTGGGGCTTTACCACCGGCCTATGTGTGGTTCTGGGCCTTGTCACAGGTTAAGTGACCGTAGTCATTAAGACTTGGGTTTTGTGAATCGAATTATTGAACTATCTGAATATCGAACCATCGATTTGAACAACGAATTACTTTGAATTATCACATTGGCTTTTTATTTAAAATGTATTGTACATTGTTTATTTTAGCTTTGAAACCATCTTACAAATAATTGTTCATTTATTGAACTGTAGAAAAATTATATTTATTAGTTATCGATTTGTTTATTTATTTTTGTATACTTGATCCAGCTAGCAGTGATAGTTGGTTATTTGCTGGGCTTTCTAGCTTATCCTTATTTTTTTTTTTAGATTCTGAAGAGTAGAGCTGCGTGGGATTTTTACATGTGAAAGTGCTGAGAGTAGGACTATGATTTAAGTACTTAGATTATTGTTTTGTTAGTGGATTAAATTAGTGGACTTGGTGGACTTTTTCATATAAGAACTATTTATTAAGGATTTAATTTGAGTATTTTACATTGTGGGCTATGTGATTGGATTCTTAGCCTTGCATGCTCACTTATATGAGTGTGCGGCGTTGTCACGAAGCTTGGGGCGTGACATAAACATCAGTAACCATAACTCAAAGCCCCTTGATAGACTTTAAATTATAAAACACATCATTAACTGAAAAATCCACCCCCTTAATATGGTACTTCACCAAAAACACAATGTGCAACTTAATGGACTCACAAACTTCACACTAGTTAACCACTGATCTAACAAATTTGATTTCATTCCTAGCCTTCCACACAAACCACATAACCATAGACAGCAAGGCATCCCACATACACTTGATCATTTTCTTAAATTTAAAGCCACTCCACCAATCCAACAGCTGATTAATAGTTTCAAGCACAACCCACACCAAACTCCACCACTTTACCAAGTCAGACTAGATACTCCAGGAAAAATGACAATGAAGGAGAACATGACTCACATCTTCAGCATAGGAATTACAAGAATAGCATAGAAAGGTTCCTTTGGGATCCGATTACCAATATTTTGAAGAAACACGGATGTTTTAAGCCTACATCTCCATGCCAACCAACATGTGAAATGCATTTTTGATGGAGAGATACCCTTCCATAGCAAACTAGACACCGCTAGACCTGAACTGTCATTCAAAGAAAGCAACTCATAAGCTGATTTTAATGAATAGACCCCTGAGGCACCAAAAGTCCACACCAATTTATCCTTCACACCTGTTCTTAACTCTGGGACAGAATTGAGCAAATGAACAAGAGTAAAAGAATCTTCAGATTCCTAGGCATACAGGTTTCTTCTAAAATTAAACACCCACCCATTAGATGAAGACCTTCTACTCAAAACATCAAAAATAGAGGCTTCTTTATCTTGTGAAAGATAAACAGTCTAGGGAAAGCCAACTTCAAACAACCAGCACCAACCCATGAATCATTCCAGAAAGAGCATCTATTACCATCTCCTAAAACAATACTAACATTGGAGTGCAGGAAATCAAAGAAGAGAGGCCTAGAAACAACTACTGACAGTAAGTCAGTCCAAGCTCTAGATCCACTAATGTGGGGATCAATTGGAGGCAACCAAGACTTTGGATCATACTTATATTTACTGCAAATAATATCTTTCCAAAGAGCCTTCTCCACACACCCAAACCTCCACCACCACTTAGCTAGTAGACACAGATTCACATTGTTTTTTTTTTTTTTTTAATTTTAATTACCCTTTTATTGTCTTTTCAAATTCACTTAATTTAATACATTTTTTAATTTTATTTTTATATTTCACTTAATCTAAATATGCTTAGAAAATGTAGCACCTATATCGTTCAAAGCTTTTGAGAAGTGTATTTGAATCCTTTATTTTATTTTGGAAATCTTTGGTGTTGTTGTATCTTGGTTTTGAAGGAGTACAAATCGATTTAAACTTGTTAGGATTGTTCGTTCACGCTTGTTTACGTTAAAAAGTTGTTTGGGAACTTATAAATCTTGTTCGGGGGTCGACACCAATCTTGGTGGTGTCAACACTTGCCTTTTGTTGTTGGCCTTAAAGGTCGACACCAGTCTGAAAGGGCCGACCCTTGTATGTTGCTAAATCTGGAAGTTGCTTGCTGGAATTTGGTGTCAACACCTTGCCTGTTCCACTCTTTGCTTTTATGTCTGAAGGGTCGACACCTCTGCTGCAAGGGTCAACCCCTGCGAACTTTTTTTTCTAGATTTCAGTCCGATTTGGGCCCTACTTTTTGGGGATTTTGACTTGATCTTTTGGGTTGACTTTGGGACTTTATTTTACTTTGACCTAGCACTATAAATAGGTCTCTCACTTAACCTTTTTCTTTACTTTTTCTTCTCTTCTTCCCTCTCTAAACCGTGAGTCACTCTCCCCCTCTCCAAAATCACTTCTTGCTCAAAGATCTTTAGATCTACTCACTTGGAAGCATCTCCTCGCCTTGCTCCTTTGAGATTAAGTGTAGAGCTTGTCAAGGGCTTCGTTTTGATTGAGGCAAGTTGTTGTTTTGTCGCCATCGACTTTTGGGCTTTTCTCCCTTCTCTCTCTTCTAAGCTTGAGGTAGGGATCTTTTCTACACTTTCATATGATATTTAGCTTAGTTATTTGTATCTTGTGTAACAATGATGTGATTTGGGGGTGTTTAAGGCAAACCTAGGGTTTGGGCATAAAATGGAAAGAGGGGTTTTTGGATGAAGGTGAAATAAATGCTTGAAGGGTTTGAAAATAATGTTGTATTGTGTATGATTTGATGATTTTGGCACTTGGCTAATATTTGGGAAAAATGGGGGGATTTGCCCTAATTGAATCAAATTATTATTTTGTATAAATAATGGAAATTGACATTGAAAATGTGAAATTGAAAGGGTATTGATATGAATGGTGGGATTGGTTATGTGTTACTCCATTCTTTGGTAGTTTCGAATAAACTATCTGTTATGAGATTTTATATTTGTTTAGAAATAATTGTATTAGACTATCGGTAGAGAATAGCTATGATTGTTGTAGAAATTGCATGCGAATTAGGTGAATTGAAATTAATCACTTGTGCTTGTCATTGAACATGACTATATTTGTATACATTGTATATGTATGGTTATTTTGGGAGTGGAAAGATGATGTACTCCTTTGTTTGAGTTTGTGATTAAATACATTGCATATGTATGAATAGTTGTTTGGGAGGAAAAAGGAGATGGACTCCATTATAATTAAGTTGGCCGAGTGTCCTGGGTAAAAGTCCCGAAATTATACATGGGTACCTAGCCCGCAGACGAAATATCCGTAAAATGGCAATTGTAGTGCTTGTATAGTCTACGTTTACATGGGTCCTGTTTGACGGCTGCCTGCGGACGAAATATCCGTGAAAGAATACATGGGTCCCATTTGATGGTTGCCCGCGGACGAAATATCCATGAAAGAAAAGTTTAAAGTGCTTACATGTTGGTAATGTGGTTCTAAAACTAATGAGTTGTAATCTCATTTGGGTTGTTAAAAAACGATGAAATTGGCTTATGTAATTAAATGAAATGAAGGGAAATGGTTTAATGATTGAGTTTGGTAATTTAAGACTATACAAAATGTGGATGCCTTTGTCTTTGACGTTGTATATGCATAGTGCACTTATACATTTGCTAAATTCCATATACTATGTTAGATGATTTCTACTGGGCTGTGGCTCACCCTACTTGGGAATAACATTTTCAGGTAATGATGGCATACCTCCACCAAGGCAATAGCATCGAAGAAACTCTTAGAAGCAAGGGCTTCTCGTTTTGATTGTATATTTTTGTAAAGCAAAGGGCTTAAGATGTAATGAGCGAAGCTCACTTTTGATTGTAACCAAGATATGTCTTGGAAAGATGTAAGCCCGTAAGGCATTTAATCTGTTGTTATTAATTTGCATTACATGCCGTAGATTCAGAATGAACGTTTATGAATGTATAACGCATGTAATCCCTTTTGTAATACAAATTTTGTTATGTGAAAGTGTACCAATTATGTCATATTCATTTCTCTTATGAGTTGGGTTATTTGTATTATTTTGAGGACGTTACAGAAAAAAAATTGTTATGTAATCTTTTTTGGGAAAAATATATAATAAAAAAAAATAGTACATGTTTGAATTTATAAATATTTTTACCAATATTTTACTTTTTAATTCTATTTAGATTATTAGATATTAGATTTTCATGTAAAAATATAATTTAAATATAAAATATGAAGAAATTCTAATACGTGTAATCACCAAAACTAAGAAAATATTAAAAAATTAAAAATTAAAAATTAAAAATTAAAAAATAAAAAAACAATTTAAAAAATAAATCAACGAAAATGGTTCTTGTTTATAATTTTGACATCATACCTTAGTTATTAAATTATCATATAAAATATTACTGTTCATAAAATATAATTTAAACAAAAGAAAGTGTATAAAAATAACTTGTGAAATTTGAGATGCAACACAAATTTTTGTTTTAAAAACGTATGCGCTTTCCTCTGTCTAGATTCAAACGAATGCATACAACTTTAAGATCAATCAAAATTATTCACAGTGATTTGATCCATGATGGACAATTGTAGTATAAAAGCAGACTTTAGAAATAAGAAAGATTAATTATTTTTTATTTTTCAATCATCATCAATTTAAAAAATAGGGAGACGGGAAAACTGTTTGTTTATATTTATATAAGACTCTTGGAAGCAGATATATCATTTTTTAGTGTTCAACTCTAAAAATAAAGAGATAGTTGATTTATATAGGACTCTTCATGACTTTTAGAAAATATAATAGATTTGAGAAGGTAAAATTGGTATTTTAAAAAAATAGAAAACATTGCAGACTCTTCAAAATTTTATAATAATAGTAGATTTTATATATATATTTTTTTAAATGAATATCAATATTTACTATCGCCTATTGAACGATACTTAATAAATCCTTTTAAAATTATTAAGCTCTGCACTTGATTCAGCGAATGAGATCTATTTTTATGCAACTTGACAAATCCAAACCAAATACTCGGTTGAGACCAATTGAAATATTGAATAAGTAAGCCTTCAAGCTTAGTAAAATCTTGTACTTCGACTACTAAGTCTAGGCATTAAGCTGGTTAATTTTTTTTATATTATTTTTCATTTTATAATTCACGTCTGTTTTAATAGTTTGAAATTGTTGTGTGCAAGGATTATGAATGTTTCTTTTTAGAGATAAGCCATGTGTTTATTTTTTTTAACATAAAAAAAGACGTTTCATGGAGATATCATAGCATTCATGAGTCCTGACTCCAAAATAATCAGTTACCAGCTAGATTTAATCCAACCCAAAGAAAGGGACTCACCACCGGAGCAAGAAAGGAATGCAACCTCAGTATAAGAGGCAGAGTCACAAGCGGAGTATAACACAGTCAGCTTCAACCGTTTGAAAAAATGGGCCGCTAATTACGCTCCCAAGAATCGAGCATTGCTCACCTGTGTGGAAGGAAGACACCTTTCCACTCCACCACCACCCCCGGTGGTTTGTAAGCCATGTGATTGGAACTTATAGTGAGATATGGTTGTTTGAAGTTAGGCATCAATCCGATTAAAACCAAAACTGAGCAACCTTCACTGAAATAGACATATCTCTTTGCAGAATTATAATTTAGATGTGAGGCTGCCACCATTGGAAAGAAAACTTCTGGGGCTTCAATTTAGACTCAAGAATGACCTAAAACCAAGTCTAGATGAATGAGATATGCCCATTTCAAGTCGGGCTTGGAAGCAGATTTTTGGTGGGCTGGACACCATTGATGGCCGGCAATGCACACTTGTGTAAAACCCATATATTTTCTCCAGCTGTTTCCACAAAGTTTCAGCTGTCCTTTTTTAGATATTTTCGACCTAAGGCTCATGTTTTCTATATATAGAACCTCTCTTCTCTCTTTGAAGGTTAGAAATATTTAAGAGTGAGAAAATAATTTCAAAAAATATCCTCTCTCTACAATTCTCTCTCTCTCTCTTGCAACTTGCATAGCCTTTGCCCAAACACTCTGAACCAAACCTAGAGAGCGTTTTTCTGAGGTTATTTGAGCTTGAATTTGAGCTCTTGAAGCACTTGAGAGTGTGAAATTGGTGGTTTATGACTCAAGGGTTCATTCCTCTTCAAGAGGTATACCTTCTCTTGCTTTTGTACCATCTTTACATCAGTTGTTTTCCATCTTTTCTTGCTCTTTTTAAGCTTTCTAAAACCTGTTTTTATGGGCTGAAGCTTGTGGTTTAAGGCAATTAAAGGTAAAGGGGTTAACCACCCTTCTTTAAACCTTGTTCTTTAAGCCTTTACACTTGTGTTTCCCATCTCTTCCTCAACTTTTTTCTAACTTTTTACCACTGAATTTTAGATTTTTTCAGAGGTTAAAAATCATGTTTTGAGGTCCCAAAAATGGAGGGGATAGCCACCCCTCCTTTGGTTTGTTTACTAGCTTAAATTGCTCCATGTTTTAGCTCATTATTTTAGCTACTTTTGTCTTCATTCCAGCACTTTTTTGTATTGTTTTTGGGCTGTATAAACTCTGTATTTTTGGGCTGAAACTTGTGGTTTAAGGCCAATAAGGGTTAAGGGGTGATTCACCTTTCTACACACCTTGCTTTGAAGGCCTTTGCCCTTGTGTTTCCCACCATTTTACTATCTTTTTCAGAGCTTTTAAACACTAATTTTCAGAGCTTTTTTAGTGGTCAAAATCATGTTTTGTGTCCAAATTTGTTGAGCCTCCCCTCCATGTGTCTTGCTTACTAACCTAGTTAGTGCCATGTTTTAACATATTAATCTAGCTTGTTTTAGCTCAATTCCAGCATGTTTTAGAACATATTTTAGATTGTTTTAGCACTATTTTGGACTGTTAGTTGCATTTGAGCTTTGTTTTGTATGCTTATAGTGTAATAGTCCTCACAAGTTTGGTGTTCTAGGCCTTAGACACCTTCTTGTTTGAGTTGATAGCATTTATTTATGCTTTTATCACTCATTTTCAGCACTTAATCATCTCTGCAACCTCCCTCCTTTCTTGGCTTTTTATTTTGCTTTGAAAATAGTTTCAAGTCACTTGTTTGCCCAAGTATGGAACTAAGGTTTCATACTTATGGTTTAATCCCTTTGGGGGTTCACTACCAATGGTATGATGCTTCCTTCATACCTAAAGCAACTTGTGCTTTGAGCTCTCTTTCCTTTAGAGGACTAAAACTCACCTATTGGACTTAATTGATTAAGGAATTGCAAGGTAATTAAAGCTGAGTAGCTAAAACTTGAAAGTAAAATGAAGCAAGATAATCAATTGGTTATGTTCAATCGGACGTTAATTGAACACATGGATGCTTGAAGCATTTCATACTCCCTAGTGATGAAATGATTCAAGGCTCCAAGGTCATCACTTCCCTTGATCTTTCATGATAGGGAGGTGGTTTTGAGAGTCTCATTTTGTTGCGTTTATTGAACTTGCACACTTGGTTTCACAAGCCATCATGCAATGAAATTGCATCCATTGATAGTTTGTAAACCAAACTTGCTACTCCTTTGATTTGTTCATGAAAAGAAAGGGTGAGTGGTGCAAACAAGGCCTTGAAATACCCTGTATATGCTCTATTTGTCCTCTGTTGCAGCAAGGAGAACTGGGCAGCAGTGGCCTGCAAGTGGCCGACAGACCACCATCGATGGCCGGCCGGCCATCACTGGTGGCCGACGACACTCATCACTGGCCGGCCGGCCACTGATTCAAAATTTAGCAGTGTGTTCTTCAAGCAGAGCAGATTTATTTTGGAAGTGGGCAGCAGTGTATGTGTTTTATTGTACAACAGAGGCTCTCCGGAAAGCAAAACAGTGGCTTTTGGGGTGGAAACTGAGCACACACATGATCATTCCTTGCATTTCGAGCTTGTTTAAAGTTTAAATATTTAGATTAAATATTTTTTGTAATTAATTAGTTGTAGCTAATTAATTTTGTAAAGTGTTGTATTTAATTAGTTAGTTCAACTAGTTATTCAATTTCATTTTGTAATTAGTTAGTTAACTAGTTAGTTAGTTAATTCATTTGTTGTAATAATTAGTTAAGTAGCTTAACTAGTTTATTCATTTCAATTTGTAATAGTTAGTTTAATTAGCCCTAGCTTTAATTAGTTAATTAATTAGCTAATTTATTCATTCGGACTCTCCTTCGTAAGAGCAAAATATTGTAATATTGTGTATATCATCCAACCCCACCTCTTTCTCTCTTTTATTTAACTGCTTACGATGGTTAGATTAGGGACATCATGTTTTGATTAGCATTCTTCATGTTTGCATCCATTCGTATTGCATGCATCGGGGCTCGGTTCCTCATTCTAACTGCATTGCTAGTTTAAATACTTATTTGAATACATGCTTAGACCGCATGCTATTTAATTACTTCATATGCCATCTTAGTGGCCGAGCCTATTTAGATTGCATATCGCATGTGTTGCATTAGTCATAGTGCATAGTTAAAAATCATGTATTTTTTCTAACTCTTTTGTTTATTTTGGCTTGGAGTACTAGATGAGCCTTTACTCGCTTTAGCATATTGCATGAGTGTGAGTGTTGTCATATCAAAGCATGGTTGCCATGAGGCTAATTGCTTAAGTGTTATAACTTCTTGAATGACTGTGGATGAAGGCTATTTGCTTGGATTTGAATAATTTGAGCAATGTTCATATGCGATCACTTTTTCAAGTGGTACATATTTCGATACAATTTTCAAAACAAACATGACTCAAAATGTTCCAATTCTTGCAAAAGTTAGTCTATACTTGTGTATGTGCACATCATATAATAATGCTAGCCTAATAAACCCGAATAAGAGCATATAATGTTGATAAAAATCATATCATGATTAGTCGAGGCTGATCTTTGATCGAGTGAGCGGGGGTGCTCAATCCATGACCTTCCCCTCTCGTACCTAAGTTCCCGAGCTGAGACAATCTTGGTAATGATGGACACGTGGCCTTTGCTTAATCGAGAACGAACCCCGAGCCATCCCTTCCAGCAAGACCACCCTTCTAACTTGCAGGGTTTGCGACCCCCTCCCCAAGATATGAACCCGTCATCTCGGGGTCCACATCCATTAGTCCAAGCACCTGCTCCCGAGGGAGAGGCCAGTAGTGTCCAGCCTCCATTGCATTCTGGTGGTAACAACATTCTTATCTGGGATGCGAAACTTCGAGACATGAAACTCCAGCTTCAAGGAGTCATGCAGAACATGTAGAATAAACCCTCCACAACTGCCAATTCACCGTTTGTCGCCTCCATTAGGGACAAACCCCTACCTCCTAAGTTCAAAATGCCCTCGATCGACTCTTTCGACGGTACAATGGACCCAGTCGACAACTTGGAAACTTACAAGACCCTGATGGTCCTCCATGTATTCCCTGATGAGATCATGTGTCGGGCTTTCCCCGTAACGCTTAAGGGGTCAGCCCGACTGTGGTTTAGTCAGCTGCCGACGGATTCCATCTCTACTTTCCAGCATCTAAGTGACTCCTTTCTTAGCCACTTCATTGGGGCCTAGCGCCAGCGGCGTACGGCGACCCAGCTCCTCAACATCCGTCAGTTGGAGGGGGAGTCACTGCGCAGCTTTGTCACCCGTTTCAACACTGAAGCCTTGTAGGTGGCGGAAAACGATGACAAGGTTATTCTCACGGCTTTTATGGCTGATCTACAATCATCCGAATTCCTTTTCTCTCTTTCCAAAGACCCTCCAACCTCCATGGAAACCCTTCTTTCCAAAGCCCAAAAGTACATGAATGCCGAAGATTCTCTGGCCGCCCGCCAAGATTCCACGACCAAAAACCCAACCCTTAGAGAGAAGAGAAAGGAATTTGAAACCAAAACCACCCAATACACACAGCAAATGCCACAGTATACCGACCGAACCGCTCGAGCCGACCGATCAGCACCTACCCGACCACTCGGTCGGTTCGAATGGTACACACCCTCCAACTCCCCTATGGAACAAGTCTTAAACCAGATCCAACGAGATTACAACTTGAAATGGCCACAACCCTCACGGTCTCCTTCCAACCGGCGAGACCCATCCAAATACTATCGTTTCCATCAGGACCACAGCCACAACACCGAGGAATGTGTTAACCTTAAAGACTAGGTAGAAAGCTTGATACGCCAGGGGCGCCTCAGTCGGTTCCTGACGGCGGAGTCCCGACAACGGTGAGGCACCGAACTGCCCTCCCCGACAAACCGCACAACCTAACCAAGGCAATGATTGGCCCCTGCCGTAACCGCGAGCACAAGGCAACCCTGCTTCCTTAATTAGAGAGATCAGAGTCGTTGCTGGCGGACTTGCGTGCGGAGGACCATCCCGTTCAGCCCAGCGAGCCGAACTTAGAAAAATCAGATAGGGCTCCGACAAAGAAGTCGCAACTTTGGAGCGCCCCCTCAAGCACCCTAAACAGTGGATGGAGCCCATCACCTTTACGGAGGCCGATTGCACAGGCATCTGTTACCCTCACTACGACCCCCTCGTCGTCTCTGCTCTCCTGTCCAATTACAAAGTCAGATGGGTGCTTGTCGACAATGGCAGTTCTTCAGACATCATCTTCCTAAACGCTTATCGTCAGGTCAAGGTCGGGGAAGAAAGTTTGTCCCCTCTCCAAACCCCATTGGTCAACTTTACTGGGGATCGGGTGACCTCCATAGGCTCCATCGATCTTTCCATCACTATCGGAAAGTATTCGCGGCAGACCACCAAGTTGCTCACTTTCCTCGTCGC
The DNA here is from genome assembly GCA_025200525.1 of Camellia lanceoleosa. Taxonomy (NCBI): domain Eukaryota; kingdom Viridiplantae; phylum Streptophyta; class Magnoliopsida; order Ericales; family Theaceae; genus Camellia; species Camellia lanceoleosa. The sequence continues at coordinate 2,786,816 of CM045770.1, forward strand.
CGACTGTCCCTCTGCTTATAACATCATCCTCGGCCGCACCGCCCTTAACGCTTTTCAAGCTGTCACATCCACATACCATCTGGCCATGAAATTCCCTATCAACCTCGAAGTCAGCACCGTGAGGGGAGAGCAGACTGTGGCCAGAGAATGCTACGTCTCTTTATTCAAAAAGGTCAAGTTGAAGGAGGCTATGATCATTAAAGGACTCGACGTCAGAGACGAAGACGAGTTAGTCAAAGGGGAACTAGTGGAAGAACTTGTTGAGGTCCCCATCGACCCCACCAACCCAACAAAAATAGCCAAGATCGGCAGCCAACTATCCTCCCAAGCCAAGGCTAACTGTACAGCCCTCCTAATCAAGCACAATGACGTGTTTGCCTAGACCCATTCTAACATGCTGGGTATTGATCCCTCCTTCATCACTCATCGTCTCAGCATCGAGCCACATTTCGGACCTTTCCGCCAGAAGTAGCGTATCTTTCACCCAGAATGCAATGCTCTTATTGCTTCCGAGGTAGACAAACTACTAGAGGCTTGGTTTGTTAAGAACGTAGACTACCCCAGATGGCTGTCAAATGTGGTCCTGGTCTGTAAAAACAATAGTAAATGGCAACTCTGCGTCAACTACTCCGACCTTAACCGGGTTTGCCCCAAAGATAGTTATCCCCTTCTCCTCATAGATCTGCTTGTCGACACCACAGCCAGACATCAGATTTGTTGGATCAATGGTTAATTGGTGTGAAGTTTGTAAGTCCATTAAGTTGCACATTGCTTTTTTGGTGAAGTACCATACTAAGGAGGTGGATTTTTCAGTTAATGATTTGCTTTATAATTTGAAGTCTATCAGGGGGCTTTGAGTTGTGGCTGCTGCTGTTTATTTCTTTGCTTTGGGTTAGAGTGGTATAGTTATGGTTGATGCTGCGGTTTTGCTTTACTGGTTGGTATTTCTTTCTACTGGTTGAGCTCTCATCAACTAGCTTTTGGCAATTGTAAGCACATGATTTGGTGGTTTTTCTTGTACCAACCTAGTTGGAATGAGTAAGGTCCACTATGATGCTATTGGCACTGTTTTTGTCAATCTTTATTGATATAAAATGTATGGATTTATCCTTGGTTCTAATTCAATAAAGTTTATTTTTGCTGATAAAAAAAAAGTTAAAAATTGATAATTAAAAAGTAGAAATAAAAAACACTCCTCTCCTAGGTTCTATATAATCATATTTTTTCAATTTATTTAACTTATTTCTGCATAAAAAGTTATGAGCAAAAACAATACCAAATAATTTGGTACAAATTTCTATAAATTGTGACAAACAAACCCTGTGAATCACATGGATGGAAGACTTGGTATAGAGATTATCTTGAAAAAAAAAAAACTATTTTGCCCTCCTATTGTCCTACTACCTAATTTAGTGCAGTACTTTAAATAGTATGATATTTCCTTCGACATTAATTTTTTTTATTCTTCACCATTCAATTTCACCCACAATTCTTTTATATAAAAATAATTTAATATTAAAATATTATTGTATAATAATATATTTATACAAAAAATACACATATCTTATAATAGTTAGTTGGTGGCCAAAGGACCACACTGGCTAGAAACCCCCAAGGCCTACCCAATACTTGTAGAAAATGCTACATATAAATAGATTTTTTAATATTATTTTCTTATTATTAGACACAATGAGTTCTCATATTTATTATGTGAGTTTCATCAACTTTGTGTTTAGAAATTAAAAAAATAAGAAATTTATTTGTATATAACATTATTTTTTTTTATTAGTAAATCCAATTATCCATCTTACTCATCCATAGGAAATTATATATACTCTATCAAGCAGAAAACCAAACACATCTGTAAATAATTTTTTCTAAAAACTACAAAATGGTAATTTTTTTTTTTTTTGATCGGCAAAAGAGAGACTTTATTGATGGAAACATAACGAGAATTATAATTACATCAATAAAGATGAGGGTGCAACAAATCAAATGCTAGCACACACTCAACAAGCGAACAAAGAACAAAAAAAGGCCTTAGCAACAGCCATAAGCTCTGCCAGTTTCACTGCGCAGATGCTGGAGATCCACCAATTAACATCCGAAGCAAGGCCTTAGCAATCTCCACTTTCTAATGAAAATCAATTGACAACTGGGCACTATATGCATCACTTCTGTTGAAAGCAGCAGCAGACCAATAACCTCCCCAACCTTCCAAGCATAGATCCTCAAGGCTACAGCAGAAGCATATGCCTCACTTCTGTTGAAGGCAGCAGCAGACCAATAACCTCCCCAACCTTCCAAGCACAGAACCTCAAGGCTACAGCAGAAGCAGAACAGCAGCCAATGCAATTGATAGACACAAACAAATTGGAAGCATATCTGACTCCAAGCCACGAAATAGAAGACTGAAGACACAGAGGCAAGGCAGATTACCATACTAGCCATAACCAACAGATCATGCCTGCCCAGAAACCGGAGCATCAGACAGACCAAAGCTGAGACAACCCTTGCCCCAAAAGATAAATGGAATAGAAAAGATAAGAAATGTTCACAACCCTAGAAAAATACTAAATATTTCACCATTCAATTAATTGTTGTCCCCATAACTTCAACCAAAAAGAGAGCTTTTTCATCCCAAACACTTCATAAACATGTTTATTCAATAACTGTGCAGATTGTTGCATTGGCGCATGTTGGGTATACCTCCTTATTGGAGTGTGGGACCCAATTGGTTTTGGAAAAAGAGTTTTGATTGGGCTTGGTTTAGTATAATATATTTTTATATATTATATTTGTGGAGGCCCAATCCAATTTGGGTACAATTAGGGTTTGTTTTCAAAACTCAAGATTTAATAATATATATATCTAATATATATATATTATTTTCGGTTCAATTTTTCACACAAAAGAGAAAGGGACGGCGGCTGCTATAACGTTTTTTGGAATTCGTGTCAATTAATCAACTCTTGGTGATTTTTGGTTCGAAGACACAGTCAGTGGATTGGTTTCGGCAGCCATTGGTGTTTATTTGGGTTCGTTATTTTGGGTCGTCTTCAACTTTGGTTCTGAAGATTTTGGTTCTTCTATTTGGTGAGGTCTTTCCTCTTGTTTATTTGTGATTATTTTGGAATTCACCTAAGGGTGGTTTTGTGAGACCATTCGTGTCTCGTTTGTAATCGTTTGGAACTTCTTTGGTTGATAGTGGAATCGGATTTCGATCCCGTGGACGTACCTCACATTGAGGGAACTACGTAAAAAATTTTGTGTTGCCTTTGATTTAATTTTTCCGCATTAGTTTATATTCCCATTGATTGATTTACTTGTGGGGATTCATCGATTTTCCCTAACAACCGTATCGAGCTTCTGGTTTATTAGGGTTTATTTATTTGTGTAAATCAATGGAGGGGAATGTGGGTCGTATGTCTAGCTTCAATGGAAGCAATTGGGTAACCTGGAAAACTAAAATGGAGGACCTATTATTTTGTAAAGACTTGTATGGACCCATTGAGGGTGATAGTGGCAAACCTGCTGATATGAAAGATGATGAGTGGAAGAGGCTTAATCGAAAAGCCGTTGGTGTTATCCGTCAATGGATTGATGACAGTGTATTTCATCATGTTGCTCTTGAAACTTGACACATGATTTATGGAAAAAAATTAGAGAGTCTTTATGATAGAAAATCGCCACAAATAAAGCCTTTACATTTTCGTAAGTTGGTTAATTTAAAATATAAAGAGGGCAGCCCTATTCCGGAACATCTGAATGAAATAAAGAGTATTGTTAACCAACTTGCTTCTATGAAAATTATTTTTGATGATGAGTTGCAGGCTTTGATGTTACTTAGTTCTTTGCCCGAAAGTTGGGAGACTTTGGTTGTGACAGTTAGTAATTCGGCGCCCGATGGAGTTGTCACAATGGGCCAAGTCACTAGTAGCTTGTTGAATGAAGAAACTAGAAGAAAATCAGCCGGTACCTCTCATTCGGAAGCATTTGTTGTGAGAGGCCGAAGTAAAACAAGGGGGAGGAGTAAGACTCCTCATGGTCGTGATCAAAGCCGTGACAAGTCAAGAGATAGTTGTTTTTCAAAGAAAGACGTTGAGTGTTATTATTGCCATGAGAAAGGGCACATGAAGCGAAAATGCCGAAAGCTCAAGAATAAAGAGAAAATGCGTGGCAAAAGTGTGGATAAGAAGCAAGAAGACACAACAGCAGTTACTACCGATGATATCATGGTCGTTTGTGAAGATGATTGTATCAATTTTGTGGGCCAAGATAGTCATTGGGTGATTGATTCTGGTGCTTCTTTTCATGTGACTTCTCGAGTTGATTTCTTCACTACCTACCGCAGAGATTATGGTTACGTTGAATGGGTAATGAAGGTTTGTCCAAGATTATTGGTATGGGTGATGTTTGCTTGGAAACAAATTTGGGCTGCAAGTTGTTGCTTAAAGATGTGAGGCATGTTCCCGACATTCGTCTCAATTTGATCTCTACTGGGAAGCTAGATGATGAAGGCTTCAACAACAAATTTGGTGATGGAATATGGAAGCTCACAAAGGGTTCTTTGGTGGTGGCTAAGTGCAAGAAGACTCATACACTTTATTCGATGCAAGGAAAAATTTGTAAAGGTGTTGTCAATGCACTTGAAGATGATACTTCTACCGAATTGTGGCACAAGCGGCTTGGCCACATGAGTGAAAAGGGGCTGCAAGTATTGTTCAAGAAAGAGCTTCTACCCGGTTTGAAAGGTACACATCTTAAAACTTATGTTCATTGTTTGGCGGGTAAACAACATAGAGTTTCTTTTCATAAAAATGTTACTTCTAGAAAAGAAAAGGTTTTGGAGTTAATTCATTCGGATGTTTGTGGTCCTTTAAAAGTTAAAACACATGGTGGTGCACTTTATTTTGTTACTTTCATTAATGATTATTCAAGGAAAGTTTGGGTTTATCTACTAAAAACTAAAGATCAAGTTCTAGAAGTATTTAAGCATTTTCAGGCCATGGTTGAAAGAGAAACATGGCAAAAATTGAAGTGCATCCGAACAGACAATGGTGGTGAATACATTGGGCCATTTGATGAGTATTGTCGCAGCCAAGGTATTCGGCATCAAAAGACAGTTAAGAAGACTCCTCAACAAAATGGCGTTGCCGAGACGATGAACCGCACCATTGTGGAAAGAACAAGGTGTTTGCTTTCACAAGCTAAATTGCCAAGATCTTTTTGGGGTGAGGCAATGAGTACAGCGGTTGACTTGATCAATTTATCTCCTTGCTATCCTTTGAATGGTGATGTTCCTGAAAGAGTTTGGACTGGCAAAGATGTGTCTTATGAGCACTTGAGAGTGTTTGGTTGCCGAGCTTTTGTTCACATTCCAAAGGATGAGAGGTCCAAGCTTGATAGTAAGTCAAGACAATGTATTTTTCTTGGCTATAGGCGTGATGAATTCGGGTATAGATTATGGGATCCGGTCGACAAGAAAGTCATTCGAAGCCGTGATGTTGTGTTTCTTGAAGACCAAACAATTGAAGACTTTGGTAAAGGTGATCAACCAGAGCCAAAAACTAGTGATCTCATTGATATGGATCCATCTCCTTCATCTTCAGTTGATGATGAAAATGGGGGAGATGTGCAGCCACCTATTGAAGATGTGGATGATGATGCTAATCCTAATGAAGTTGAGCCAGAAATTGAGGAAGAGCATCCAACTCAAGAACCGCCACCACAACTTGAGTTGAGAAAATCTACAAGGGACCGACAACCTTCAAGAAAGTATCCTCCCAATGAATTTGTGTTGATTTCTGATCAAGGGGAGCCGGAGAGCTACCAAGAAGCAATTGAGCATGCAAAGAAAGATGATTGGAAAAAGGCTATGAAAGAGGAGATGAATTCCTTACTTGAAAATCACACTTATGATTTAGTGAAGTTGCCTAAAGGGAGGAAAATTCTGAAAAATAAGTGGGTTTTCAAATTGAAGAATGATAGGAAGAATCTGAGGTACAAAGCGCGTCTTGTTGTGAAAGGCTTTGGGCAAAAGAAAGGCATTGACTTTGACGAGATTTTCTCGCCGGTTGTGAAGATGTCTTCTATTCGGGTTGTACTTGGCATGGCTGCAAGTATGAACCTTGAAATTGAGCAACTTGATGTGAAGACCGCATTTCTTCACGGTGATCTTGAAGAAGAAATTTACATGGAGCAACCGGAAGGTTTTGTGGAAAAAGGGAAAGAGAAATTTGTTTGCAAATTGAAGAAAAGTTTGTATGGCCTCAAGCAAGCTCCACGGCAATGGTACAAAAAATTTGACTCTTTCATGATGAATAATGGTTTTTCTAAAACCACTTCGGACCATTGTGTGTTTGTGAAAAATTTTCCGGATGGTAAATTTATTATTCTTTTGCTTTATGTTGATGACATGTTAATTGTGGGTCAAAATTCTACCATGATTAACAAGTTGAAGGTAGAGTTGAGCAAGTCCTTTGCTATGAAAGATTTGGGACCGGCAAAGCAAATACTTGGTATGAAAATTGTTCGTGATCGCAAAGAGGGACTGATTTGGTTGTCTCAAGAGAGCCACATTGAGAAAGTTCTTGAGAGATTCAACATGGATAAAGCAAAGCCGGTTGGTTGTCCACTTGCGGGTCACTTCAAGCTTAGTTCAAATCAATGTCCTACAAGTGAGAAAGACAAAGAAGAGATGTTGAAAGTTCCTTATGCTTCAGCAGTTGGTTCTTTGATGTACGCCATGGTTTGTACAAGGCCGGATATTGCTCACGCAGTTGGTGTGGTGAGTCGTTTTCTCTCTAATCCGGGTAAAGAACATTGGGCAGCGGTAAAATGGATTCTAAAATATCTTCGAGGGACTTCGAAGGTATGTTTGTGTTTTGGGGATGGTAAGCCGATGCTTGATGGGTTCACAGATTCTGACATGGCTGGTGATGTTGATTCTAGGAAATCTACTTCGGGGTATTTGATGACTTTTGCGGGGAGCTGGCATGGCAATCTAAATTACAAAAATGTGTTGCTCTCTCAACTACCGAAGCTGAATTTATTGCCATTACAGAAGCTTGCAAAGAAGAGTTATGGTTGAAGAAATTTTTGCAAGAGTTGGGTTTGAAGCAAGAAAGATATGTGCTTTATTGTGATAGTCAAAGTGCTATTCACTTGAGTAAAAATTCTACCTTTCATTCGAGATCGAAACACATTAATGTGAGATACCATTGGATTCGTGATGTGTTAGATTCGAAATTGTTACAACTCGAAAAGGTTCACACAGATGATAATATTTCAGATATGTTGACAAAGACTTTGTCGAGGGACAAACATTTAAAGTGTTGAACTTTGGCGGGTATGGTTGATGTCTCCACCTAAGTCGATAGGGGGAGAATTGTTGGGTATACCTCCTTATTGGAGTGTGGGACCCAATTGGTTTTGGAAAAAGAGTTTTAATTGGGCTTGGTTTAGTATAACATATTTTTATATATTATATTTGTGGAGGCCCAATCCAATTTGAGTACAATTAGGGTTTGTTTTCAAAACCCAAGATTTAATAATATATATATCTAATATATATATTATTTTCGGTTCAATTTTTCACACAAAAGAGAAAGGGACGGCGGCTGCTATAACGTTTTTTGGAGTTCGTGTCAATTAATCAACTCTTGGTGATTTTTGGTTCGAAGACACAGTCAGTGGATTGGTTTCGGCAGCCATTTGTGTTGATTTGGGTTCGTTATTTTGGGTCGTCTTCAACTTTGGTTCTGAAGATTTTGGTTCTTCTATTTGGTGAGGTCTTTCCTCTTGTTTATTTGTGATTATTTTGGAATTCACCTAAGGGTGGTTTTGTGAGACCATTCGTGTCTCGTTTGTAATCGTTTGGAACTTCTTTGGTTGATAGTGGAATCGGATTTCGATCCCGTGAACGTACCTCACATTGAGGGAACCACGTAAAAATTCTTGTGTTGCCTTTGATTTAATTTTTTCCGCATTAGTTTTTATTCCCATTGATTGATTTACTTGTAGGGAATCACATCGATTTTCCCTAACAGCGCATAATAGAGCGAATTCAAGATTGGCCACTTGGCTGGTATGTGCACCATCAAAGAAGAGATATTCATCTCTGTTGCTACACGGAGTAGCGTTGGGGGGGCACTCTAATTTTCCATTTACATCTTGTCCGCAAGGGTGTTTTACATCTTTAAACCCTACAACAACAACCGAAGAAAAAGATAAAGAAACTGTGTTCATTTTTCTGACTCCAAAACAGTAACAAATTAAATATATAAACAAATTATATTACCAAATTCTTGAGGGTGGTAGACCATATGATTAAGAAGACCATAGCTATCTGCCAAAACAAAGGTAATACCACTGTAATCATAACGAGTCCAAGTTTTAAGCCACTTAGGAAGCCGATAGTTATATGGCATGATAAGATTGTTCATGTCTTCATTGCACTGCCCAGAAATAGTCTTGTATCTAAGAGATGGCAAACACCCAAGGGGACCTATGTTGTTCACGATGAATTGTCTGGCTCCGATCTCATATAACATCTGCCCAAAAAAAATTTTGAAAAAGGGATTTAATTTGTTTGGGAACAAATAAATAAAGACATCTTTTTTCGAGTATTTCTATTTTTAGTAACTTTTTTTATTTTTTTATTTTTTTTTATGTAAATTATGTCAATGTAGACGAATTTAAAAAGTAAAACATTTTTGAAAAATTCTGCCAAGATAAGCTTAAAAACTCGCTTTTAACTTTTATCAATTACTTTCATTTTTTTTTTCTTTTTAATTTTTGGATTCGTCTCATTTGAGTAGAATCAAAAGCCTAAATATTTTTGAAAAATTTTAAAACAAGTTCACACGAAAATAAGTCAACAAAAAATATTGCAAAAAAATAAAATGAAATAATTCCAAACACCCTACACACATTGTAAACAGTAGTCTTAGATAGATCGATCGCTCTAATAGAAGATTACTTACGTCTAAGTAGATCTTCAACTCAAAGATAAGAGAGATTGCAAACTCATTAGGGTCCTACAAATAAATGAAATTCTAGCCGTTAAGACTCCTTACAGTAATAGTACAGAAGAAGAAAAAAAAGAAAAGAAGAAGAAAAAAAAGAAAAGAAAAAGAAGAAGAAAGGAGGAAAGATTGAGGACCTTTGTGTTTGATGTAGGATAAGTGAAAAAGTAGTCATTGGCTCCCATGGAAATGAAAAAGATAGATTTGGCAAGATACTGTTTGCAAGCATCAGGGTCTGGAATCAAATATGGCAAGTCTTCTTGTACAGTCTCCTTAAAGAAGTCGATCTGTTGTTCTAAATTGAAGCATTCACTCTGATAAAAGAAAAGAAAATAAAATGAACCAAAATAGGACACGGATTAAAAAGGAGTGGAAAGAAGAAAAAAAAAATACATATATATATTTTTTTCATTCACCTCAAGGGGTCTGGTGGTGGTAAAGATACCACATCCAGAAGACCCATAATTGATCCCAGCCATGGCGATGGTAGTTCTTTTTCTGTCACTCTCTATCAAGTTGTGGTAAGCAGGACGCGGTGGCACATCTACAAGAGAGAAAGCTGCAAAGAAACCATAATAATAAGATCAACAAATGTATGAGGGAGAATCAAGAAAAAACTATAATCAGAGAATATAGTACTAGTACTAATAATAAGTTACCTTTTTTTTTTTTGGTTTGGCAAAAGGAAATTTTATTAACTCGAACTGTAAAAATATAGCCAGATAATGAAGAGGGAGAGAAAGAACCACCCAAAAAAAAAAAAAAACCTCAACAGAAAGACACCAATATTTGGCAAGGTTCCAACAGAAACAAACACTTCCGAAAAATCACACCTAAAACACCAATACACAATAACCCTCACAGCAAAAACAAAACTCTAAGGAAACTTGAAAATAATGTTAGGTAGGTAAATAAGTAAGGTACCCATGAAATCAGCGGCAGAGCGGCCGATGGATTGATTGTTGTAGTAGTAAGTAAGTAAGGTACCCATGAAATCAACGGCAGTCAATCCATTTGTAAAGCGGCCGGTGGATTGATTGTTATAGTCGACCCCATAAGGGTAAAAGTTTGCCGTGATACCCCTTTCAATCTTGTTGTTGTTTCCTGCGTCAACAGTTGAATCTCCGAACACAAACAACGCAGGAAACGATACGGATGCTTGAGTCATGAACGGAAGAGAAGAAGAGGAAGAAGAAAGCAAAAGTAAAACAAGAATTAGTGTACCGTGATGAATATGGGTGGTTTTTTGCCAGAAGATATGGTCTATATGTATGTATGTATTTATAGATAAATTCTAACATTCTATACCAGCTCGACGACTGACTGTTAAAAGAGATTTTAAAAGAAAAAAACAAAAAAAAAATTAATGAGATGACATACAAGAGCAGAGTTGATAGAAGAAGTCTGGTATGTAATATACACCATAACACCATATGTAACTTTACAAAAAATTACGTAAATTTTCATGAACTTATATAAGTGATCTTACAAATCACAAATTTGTGAAATTTCTCTGTGACAAACTGAAATTTCTCTAATAATATTATTGAGGAACCTTAACTAATAAGAAAAATCATATTGGATCCCTCTTACTACCAGAAATTAGAGAGTAATGTTTCACTAATTTTTCCATATAGTAAATATTAATTTTTACTACTTTAAAATAAAATTAAAAAAAATAAAATATAATAGTAAAATGTTCCACTGATTGATCTTATGCCACATAAAGTGCCTTGGAAGGTGTTGACTAGTTTTGCCTTCCATAATAAATTTAATTTGATATGTAATCTTAGTTTTTTAAAATATTTCCTACTATTTTTTATGTTGATTTTAACCCTGTATATTTCATTTACAACTATTGACATATTCCAACAGATTTTACAAACTGATTGAGTAATCTTTTTATTTTTTTTATAGAAAAAATGAAATTATTATTTGTAAAACAAAAAGTGAATACCTATACTATATATTAACCAAAAGTGATCATTTGGGAACTCCAATATTTTTAACTAAATATCTAAATTTTTGAATTGAAAATTAATTTTTTTTAAAAAAAGCTACTAACTAACCCATCAAACCAATAATTATAAAAAAAATATATTAATTATCTCAGTAGTTTTGATTTTTAAAATAAAAAATAAAAAATTCCTTTCTTGATTTTCCTAAATCTATTCTCTCTAAAAAATTTAAAAGGAAAATTTGAGATATCTCCAAAACATTAATTTAAAACTTTTAATTTTATGATTTTTGAAAATTGAGAAACATACATATAACAAAACATTACAACTATAGATAATGGTTTTCATATATTCTTATAGATTTTACAATCGATGTGGTCAGCGTAATCTTCTCTCTCCTTTTTCAATTTTTTTTTATATATTAGGTCCAATTTAAAAAGAGTATAGCCAGATAATGAAGAGGGAGAGAAAGAACCACCCAAAAAAATAAAATAAAATAAAACCTCAACAGAAAGACACCAATATTTGGCAAGGTTGCAACAGAAACAAACACTTATGAAAAATCACACCTAAAACACCAATACACAATAACCTTCACAGCAAAAACAGAACTCAAGGAAACTTGAAAATAATGTTAGGAAAGTAAGTAAGGTACCCATGAAATCGGCAGTTAATCCATTTGTAAAGCGGCCGGTGTATTGATTGTGTTCCGCGATACCACTTTCAATCTTGTTGTTTCCTGCGTCAACAGTTGAATATCCGAACACAAACAACGCGGATGCTTGAGTCATGAACGGAAGAAAACGAGAAAAAGAAGAAAGCAAAAGTAAAAAAAGAATTAGTGTACTCATAATGAATACGGGTGGTTTTTTACCAGAAGAGATGGTCTGTATGTATGTATTTGTAGATAAATTCTAACATAAATTCTAACATTCTATACCAGCTCGACGACAGACTGTTAAAAGAGATTTTAAAAGAAAAAAAAAATTTAATGAGATGACATACAAGAGCAGAGCTGATAGAATAAGTCATTGTGAAGAATATACTGTAATTCTGATATGTGCAAGTGAATGAGAGATCATTTAAAGTGCTATACTGCTAATTGATACTTGCAGGGGATCAAGATAGGTATATGGGGGTGTTTAATCGCTTGCTTGCTTCTCAGTTTTCTTAGAACACAGAGCAGCTGGACCAGTAATTAGTGACTAATTAGGTGTTTCAGCACCACTATGTACTGAGAAAAATTATTCAACAAATTAAATTTATAGACCACATTCATTATGGAGTAATTCATATTCCACAAATTTATGAAAGAGACAGAGAAAGAGAGAGACTAACCAGACACAGACACAAGGAGGATGGCCAAGAAAAGCGTCTTTAAAAAAACCTTCTCCATAGCCTTTGAAACAAGTTGGGCAGTGCAGTGGAATAACTTGCACTTTAGTATTGGGAGAGACTTGGCTCCAAGCAAATATATATAGAGAGAGATTGAGTGGGTGTTTGGCTCCAAGTCAAATTTTTCACGAATAATTTTTTTTTAAAGCAACTTTTCAAATATAGCAATAATTTTTCTTTAGCAACTTTTCAAATATGGCAATAATTTTTCAGTTTCTAAAAAAAATAAGAAAGTTACTAAAAAAGTCAATCTCAAACAATGATTAATATAATACAATAAGCACAAATTGTATATACATGGTCAGTCCCGCAAGGTCACGTCGTCTTGGCTCTTTTCCTTTTTTTTTTCTTTCTTTTCTTCTTCCTTTCCATGACTCGCAGAATAAGAAGAAAGAAGAAGAGAGAGGAGAGGAAAGAGATCGAGGAGAAGCCAAATCTGAAACAAATCAAATCAAAGCCAAATACATGAAACAAATCAAATCAAAGCCAAATCCATGAAACAAATCAAACCCACAAATCCATGAAACACACACATACATACAGATTTGGAAAATCAACATGAAACACACACACACATATGTATATAGAAAAAGAGAAGAGGAGAAGAGAGAGGGCGGCGGCGGAGGTGGTGTAGCGGCGTCAGTGGTGGTCGCAGCAGTGACGGAAGAGGAGGAGGAGGAGGAGGCGGCGGCGACGGCGACGGCGACGGCGACGGCGGCGGCGATGGCGACGACATGAGAAGATCGACTCCGCTCCCTCTTCCCCCTTTCTTCTCACTCCCTTTCTTCGCTCTCTTACTCTCT